>HG996554.1:109562679-114362679 GCA_905340355.1 Rhagonycha fulva
TAACGCAGATCTTTCTTATCAGCGCGGTGTTGTCAGATCGACACAGTCTATAATTAGACGATTACCTAGGTAAGTTTAATAAGTAATGTTTTATTAACGCTTCGACTTCCAATAAATAAAAAATATAAAAATGCATACAAGATCGCGTAAGATTCTTCAATTAGCTCTTAAAAAAGGTAAGTAAAATAAAGTTTTACTTTAATTATTTAGTTTAAACCAAACGGATACTTCTGGGAATTCCCCAACATGTTCATTGATAAATTACACCGAAATTCATGCAGCAAATATTGTTAAAATAGACAAGCAAATATGCCGTGTAAAAATACATAAGTGACATTATTTATAAATATTTTATTTAAAATTTAATAATAATGAATCTTAAGTTGCTTAAGTGCATATTGGTCTTTAAAACGGTCACCTACAGTAACAAAATGTTTCGCCTCTTCTTAATATTAGCAATGTAAATTGCACATTTTGAAACCGTTTTTTTACATATAAAAATCGATTTTACAGCAAAATTTTTTAAACATTTTTTGTTGAAAATTTTATTATCTTTAATTTTTTTGTACCTATACATTATTCCATTTTGTTGCCCCGTTTCTGAGAGTAAAAACTTTAATAAAATTCACATAATAAGAGTAATGTTAATTTGATTAAAATTTTTACAGAGACTTTTTTAAGTCACTGTAGCTCAGAAACGGGGCGACAAAATGGAAAAATGTATAGGTAGAAAATTCAAGATAATGAAATTTTGAAAAAAAAATGTTTAAAAAGTTTTATTGTAAAATTTGCAAGGATATTTTTTTGAAACCTGCGTAATAATTAATAAATATAAAATGTACTACAGTGAGTAACAAAATGTTTCGCCCCCTCCTATGTTAGCAATGTAAAATGCACATTTTGAAGCCGTTTTTTGACATAAAAATTGGATCGTTTGAATTTGTTTACATACGTTTATAAGGTACTTTAAAGTTTTTTGAACATTTAATTTTCACTTTATGGCTTGCTAAGAAACTGATCTATTTAAAGCGTGATTTAGACATTATATTGAATTAATATTTATTGTTCCAAAGATGATATCACCACAATAATAAATTATTGTCGGCTGTCTACTTCAAATAAAGAAAAAATATTTCAGTTAAGACTGAAATCATGGATCAGCTGTGCTTTAAATTTTATTACCATAAAATTTGATACAAGAAGCAAGCTAAACAAACATTGGAGTTTTGGGATAATAAAAAATATTTTGTATAGCGATGACTGATTGTTTCTCTCAGGTTAAATTTTTATTTCAAGTAATAAAGCTGATTTAAAAAACCAAGAAATTTTAATTATTTTACAGTTAATCTGATTTAAAAAAAAATTTTTAAAGTAATTATTTTACAGGTTAAGATACTGATGCGAGTGAAGAGGTAAAACCCAAAAAAGCAAAATTGTCTAAAAACACACAAAAAAGAGGTACAACAAATCTGCAGTTTAAATTGTTGGGATAAATTAGATTTAAGTATTTAATAATCATAGGTTGGACAGACAAAGAAGTAGACAAGAAGAAAGGCACTGAAATAAAACAATTTATTGAAAAACACAAAATTAACCGAACTGTGCCAGTAATTAAATCAAAAATTCAACACATAATAAAACTAAACTCAAAATGATGTAACATATTGTAAAATGATATTTTATGTGTTTTTTTTTTTAATTTAATATTTTTGTTCAATAAATTTACTTTAAGTTTCAATAAACATTCATACCTATATTTCTTAATTTAATTGTTTTATTTTCCAAATCCAAAAAGGTCCTGAGTAACCAAACAATGAGGTAAATGTCGCTGCCCTCCCCCTCCAAATCGAATTTTTGGGTAAAATTTGCGTCAAACGTTTGAGCATCAATAAGCTTCTAATATTTTTGTTTGAGCCTCAACCGTCGCGAAGTTATTCGCGAAAACTTTGGGGGGGGGGGGCTGTAGACATGCTCGTCCCCTCCAAGTGGAATTTTGGGGTGAAAATGGTGTCAAACGTTTGAGCATCAATCACCTTCCAAATTTTTCGTTTGAGCCTCAACGGTCGCAAAGTTATTCGCAAAATTCTTTGGGGGGAGGGGGGCTGCAGACATGCTTTTTCTATTTTCGTTTTTATTTTGAATTTTTTTCAAATTTAAAAAATTGATGTCTATCGATAGAGATTTGTTTGAGCTTGAATGAGCTTCCATTCCCATAATTTTAATTTCATTTTCTGCAAAGTTACGAGCATTTCAAATTTCGAGTACTCCGAGTAAGTACCGTACAAACATTTTCTATTTTAATTTTATTTTACCGGATTAAAATTTTTGATCCGATTAAAAAAACTTAATCCTGCTTAATTACCATCATCATTTTGATGGAATCATACGGAAGGTGTCATTTTAGAAAAAAATATGTTAAATAGAATAGAATAGTCGTGAACTAATAAAATCGAATACTCTAATAAGTGTATGTCTACCAACTATACAGTGTTTCTCAAATTAAAAATTTTTCCCAATTTAAACTCAACAACATAATTGATACATTTTAATTTTATTGAAAGATTTAAAAAAAATTTTAAAAAGGTCAAACTGACATTTTACTCTAAAAAACTTTTAAAGTCTGAAATCAAGCGCAATTTTCAATATTCTAAAAGTTTACAAATGTACAAATCAAATTTTTTAGAAAAATGTTTGTTAAACGTTTGAACATCAATGAGTTTCCAATATTTTTGTTTGAGCCTCAACCTTCAAGGAGTAATTTGCAAAAACTTGGGGGGGGGGGGGGGGGAGTGGCTGTTAACAAGTTTATTTTTATCCCATCTTAAAGTAGAATTAATTTTGTGAAATTGGTGTCAAAGCGACGCTTGAAGCTCAAACAAAAAATTTGAAAGCCCATTAAGGCTTAAGCTATACCAAACGTTTTATTATATTATATAAATAAAAAATTTTATTTGAGTACGGGAAATATCCTCCCCCCATCAAATTTTTTGAAACTCATTGCTTCTCAAACGTATGACTCAAATTATTCTAAAAAATTCGATTTTTACATATTCATTCAATAACTTTTAGAATATGGAAAGTTGCGCTAGATTTCGAGTCTTAAAAATTTTTTTAGAGTAAAATGTCATTTTGACCTTTTTAGTTTATGTTCCTTTTAATATATTTTTTAAATCTTGCAGCAAAATTGGTGTCAAAAGTATGAACATCATAAAATTTGTAAATTCGTTGAGGCACAAACGATACTTGATCGTTTAAGACCAAATTTGCCCCAAAATTACACTTGAAAGCGTTAGTATGCCTCCTCTCTAAATATTTCGGAAATAAGTCTGTTAAGGCTCAAACTAAAAAATTTTGAACACTTGGGTCTCAAACGTTTGACACCAATTTCACAATATTAATTCTGCTTTAAGATGGGATAAAGATAAACTTGTTAACAACCTCTCCTCCCCCCGCTCCAAAGTTTTTGCAACTTACTCCCAGAAGGTTGAGGCTCAAACAAAAATATTGGAAACTCATTGATGTTCAAATGTTTAACAAAAATTTTTCAAAAAATTCGAATTGTCTAGTACATTCATAAACTTTCAGAATATTGAAAGTTGCGCTTGATTACGGGCCTTAAAAGTTTTTTAGAGTAAAATCTCAGTTTGACCTTTTTAGTTTATACCCTTTTTAAAATTTATTTTAAATCTTTCAATAAAATTAAAATGTATTAATTATGTTGTTGAATTGAAATTGGGACAACATATTCTTTTCTAAAATTACACCTTCCGTATGATTCCATCAAAATGATGATGGTAAATAAGCAGGATTAAGTTATTTTAATCGGATCAAAAATTTTAATCCGGTAAAATAAAATTAAAATAGAAAATGTTTGTATGGTACTTACCCGGAGTACTCAAAATTTGAAATGCTCGTAACTTTGCAGAAAATGAAATTAAAATGATGGGATTGGAAGCTCATTCAAGCTCAAACGAATCTCCATCGATAGACCTCAATTTCACAAAAAAATTCAAAATAAGAACGAAAATAGAAAAAGCATGTCTGCAGCCCCCCCCCCCCAAGTTTTCGCGAATAACTTTGCGACCGTTGAGACTCAAACGAAAAATTTGGAATCTCATTGATGCTCAAACGTTTGACACCATTTTCACCCCAAAATTCAACTTGGAGGGGGGGAGCATGTCTACAGCTCCCGACGGTTGAAGTTTACACAAAAATATTGGAAGCTTATTGATGCCCAAACGATGCTCAAACGTTTGACGCAAATTTTACTAAAAAATTTAATTGGGGGGGGGCAGCGACATTTACCTCCAAACAATGATGGAAAATAGGTAGCGCACTCCTTACTTCAATAATAATTAATTAACGTATTATCTAGTAGTCCGAGCAACGTACGTCGTAGTCGGAAACGATTCTCGAGATATCGTGCAAAAACAAAATTGACATATTTCTTTTGTTACACAATTTTGAACATGCTAAGCTATTGTTCTTCTTTATCTGCCTGTGCATTAACGAAATATACTAAATATATCAGTGGTTTTCGACATGTTTGCAAAATAAATTTTCGAGTGGTCCGAGCAACGTACGTCGGAGTCTTAAACAAATTAAAAATATAACAATTACAAGAAATTTAAATAAATAATTTTTTATTTGTGCTAATAATTCATTAAACTACAAATAATTTATTTTCCGCGAAAAGAAAATCCGAAGCAATCATTAAGTAATGAAACAATGGTAGAAGCTGGGCATAGCGCACCGATTGCGCGTCGTCGCCACGACAATAGCTTCTCTATTGAAACCTGTTTTTTTTTAGAAAATTTAAAAAGTTAGCATCTGGAAATTTTAATTCAGAAACAGTTTTTACAAAATTTTGAATTTGGTAAAAATACCAAATACCTGCAGCAACATCAAACTAATGTTTCTATAATTTTAATGCTCACAGTAATATAAAAGTTAAACAACTCTCAAAAATATAATTATTTCTTTATATTATAGTTTATAGTATAATAGTGCTTTGTAAGTAAAACAAGAAAGATAAACGCTTATCCTTGACCAACTGATATTCGATACGGATACAAGACGCGGCAACGCTGCTGGAAGTAAGAACGCGTTACCACGTAAGGCCATATATATGCGGAAGTCACTTTGTATCTTCTATATAAGTGTATATATAGCAAAAAAAAATTAACAAAATGTTACCCCTCTCTTGATAAACATATTCCATACGTTCCCCTCAACAGTTTGCACCAAAATATATATACCTAAGATAACTGATAGGCCCGGAGGTCAGGTCGCCACGACTACGTACCGGAAGTCACAAGATACCGGGCATACGTATATATATATTTTTTGAGTGAACTTGTGATAGATTTAAAATAAATTATTTTAAATGAAATACAAGTTATCAGTTACTAAATTAATTAATTAATGAATATAAACTATGACAAATGTTTTGTTTTCATTTGAACTTTTGAGATAATTATAATTAATAATAAAAAAAGTATTATAGTTTATATTAATTTAAATTATAACTGTCTGAGAAGCTTAAATAAAAGCGGAAAAATGATCATAGTTTATATGCATTAATTAATTAATTTCGTATTAATAAATTGATAACTTGTATTTCATTTAAAAGAATTTATTTTAAAAATATATTTTTTATAATATAGGTACTAATTATTAGAAGCATAGGTTGGGAAATGGAAAATCGTTACGAATTTACAAAAATTGATATTATAATTTTGCAACAAAACTTGGTGTTAAAAATTGCCAAGCCACGAGATAACGATCGAGCCCACGAGAAATCAGAAAGGGCATTTAAAAAATAAAAAAAAGAAATCTGAATAACTTGACATATTCAGAAATTCTGTTAAATAAATTTGATAATTTATGTTTTTTCTTTTTTTTTATTACTATATTTAGGGTTGTAGTTCTTAAGGATTGAGCAAGTCAGCCTTTATGATTGGCCACGTTAGAATGACGTAATCATATCGCTATAGTTCTGTGCCAATGACTTTCAGTATAATTTATTATAACGAACCATGTGCCAATTTATCGCTTGCAGTTTCAGCATCTTGAACTGCTTTTCTTCGCAAATCAAAGTTAATGAAAAAGAACAACAAATCTATGACGACGACTATTAATAACATTGACAAATTTGCCCAAAGAATACTAACAGTGCTGAAAATGTGTCCGTATAAAAAGGTACATCCAATGCATGTTACATGTAACCAGATAAAAACAATACCAACTACGATACTTTCCGGTTCCGGATACGTAAATTCTACTATTAATTCAACACTTAATGTCGCTATTGCACCCATACCGATGCTAAAACATGCATATTGTAAGTAATATTACGAAATTAAAATTATTAATAAATATTTAGTTATAAATACCCCTTTAATATTGTAGATACATATACAAAAGCGATTCCTTGATCCAACGTACCAACATACAACGCCACTGATAGAAGGAACAAGAAATATACCATCCAAGTTGTAGTTCTAAAAGCAATTTTAAAATTTTATCAAATTGCACCTATGAATAATTTCAATGGGAGCTCCAACTTTGGCTATCACTGATTTGATTTTTCTGTTTTGCTTCAAATTATATAACGTAATTTTCAGTCAATTTTGAGAAAACTTGGTCTTAGGTCTTAGGTCTGATTCAGATTATCCAATTTTGATCTTTTTCTAGAAGTTGGTACGCCGATGTTTATACCGTAATCACGGCAGCGTCACGTTAGCACAGTTTAATAGAGATTATAAATGGAAAACAGCGGAGATTATAAAATAAATACTGGTGATTGGAACTAGAAGAACGGAAACCGAATCTGGAAGTATTTCAGTAGGTTTTGCAGGACAAGAAAGATAATTCTCGTTTACAAATAGTGAGGTTATCAGAGGCTGATAAGAAACGTAGGATTGTTGAGTTGCATAGTATAAGGGTATGTGCACAGTAAAAGCAGGTTTTAGATTCCGGCTTACCCGCTTCAATATTTACATTGAAATATCAGCCTAATTAACATCAATGTTAATTGTTATCATGTTAATTGTTGTCAAAATGTTATCATGTTATTGATCAATTAGCATTGATGTTAATTGGACAGATATTCCAATGTAAATATTGAAGCGGGTAAGCCGGAATCAGAAACCTGCTTTTACTGTGCACATATCCTAAGGCACAAATAAATAATAAAGTTAGATTTGTGGCTTCCGAGAGGTTGACTCGAGTAACAGATCTATACGCGTTGCATGAAGGTATGTCCGCTCAAGACAGAAAATACGAAAGTGAGGACTCAACAACAGAAGAAAACTCCAAAAAAAGGAAAGCTGCTTTTGAAATTTTCAACAGAAGCAAAAAGATATTGGGATCACCCCCAAAGAAAGCGATGAAAGTTGGAAGTGAAATAGAGGAGCTAAAAGAAATGATGAAACAAATGTTAACAGAAATAAAGGTCATTAAGGAAGGACAACAAATATACGATCACGAGATTTAGATCCTAAAAGAGGAAAATGAAATGCTAAGGGAGAAGATAGTCTTTGATAGTGATAGATAGTGGATAATAATTATTGTCGATAACTATCGATATATCGATATTTATAAAAGTATTGAACGATAGCTAAGCTATATATCTATTAATCAATATTTCAAAAATTTAATATTGTTATTCTATTAATCAATATTTATCGATAAATCTATAAATAGTCTCAGCCCTAATATGGGGCATAACTACTGGCATAAGACCACAAATTTCATCTTAACTTCATCTGGTATGCTGCCATCGATAAAATTAAAAATTACATCAAATTCAGAATTGGACTTAAAAAAGGAGTAGTACACAAAAAAATTCTGAAGACTCAGTTTAACATCAACTTCAAAATAAAAAAAAAAAACAGTGATACCGTTCATTAGAGGGTGCTATACGGTGTAAGTACTTACTTGAAGTTTTTATATTTATCCAAAATAATACTAACTCCCGTTGAACCAACCAAACTTAATAAGTTATGTAACATTCCAATAACTCCTACATGATACGTAGCCGTCTAAAAAATACAAAATCTAAAATGCCGCAAAAAAATATGTTGAAACACGAATCCCTTAAATTAACATGTACATACAGAGCCAAGTATAAAAAAATTTTCCCGCATAGGAGGTATACTGTGCGCAATTGTTATCTATTTATTGAAGAATATTACCAATAGTATCTAAAACTTTTAATTTAGAGTTAATACTGTTGATTGAACGTATTTTTACATTGACGAATAGGAGCGAAATATTTTAGATAATGTGGAATTGCGATAAAATCATTAAATTTTTGAGAATCTTATTTATGAGATTAATTAACTAATAATTGTATTTAATAACATATTTAAAAACGCAATGCATCCAGGGCAGTAAAAAAGAGTATATATAACGTTGAAAAGACTTTTGTATGAATTTCAAAAACTAATGGTTTTATCAGTGTAATTTTTTTTTATAATAATAAGAAACTGCTATTAAAGGCAATAACCAAATTTGAAAACTTTAAATTAAGAGTAAATAAGTAAATTTAATTTTTGAATAGTACAATTTTGAATCTTTATGATAACCAATCTTAAAACTTCATTATTGCTTTTTGCAGGTCATTATAAAGACAAAACCTGAATATGAAAAGGTTTCATGATCAATTATAGAAAATACATACAAAATATTGGAATCCAAAAGCGTTCATGTGATAAATACTTAATTTATTAAAAACGATACACACTTTGCTTGTACATAAGAACAAAATGGCAAATTCGCTTAGAAGTTTTCTACAACTGCGCACAATATATGGCTGTTGAATAATATAGAAGAAAATAATACAACAAACATTAAACATGGCCGTTTATGTTTATTCAAGAGGTAGGCTTCAAAAATTGGGAGACTTACGGGATAGTAATGCAAAATAATTGGGTTTAATAAAACCAGAAAAGCACTTAAAACTCCAAGATGTATTCCTTCGATTAATGCATATAAAATGAATGCTTTATTTCGCATTACAGATTTGAGAATATCAAGTAAACTTTTATTACTAGTAATCTTCGCTTTTATTATATTTTTTTGGGCAATAGAAGGTGGCGTCGGAGGAGTGTCATAGAAAACTAAAAACATAAAAACTACTTAAAAAAATTAATTATTTAAAAATGAACAAACTTTATGGCGCTCTAGATTAGTACTTACATAGAATTACGACAGGGACGACAACAGTAGCCATTGCTGCGTAGGATATGTTCATTATGTAAAGTCTTCTTTCAACATCTTCTTTTTCTCCTTTCCACACTAGCAACGGAGGAATTATAAACGCCAAAGCACCACCAGCCTAAAATCGTAAAATTTAATTTTTCACTATTTTAAGAGTAAAGTGGTGGAGTAAAGACAAAATTTTTTTTTCCGCAAATGAAAGGCGGCAGTAAAGTAAACAAAAGAATCGTTACCATGCAATTGAACGATATCCATAAAAACAAAAATTTAAATAAAGTAACCTCACATTTTACTAAATAATTTTGCAAATTTAAAATCTCAAATGTAGTTATTGTAATTTATCATTTGCAGACAAATTGTGAAAAATAGTATATACCTTGGGACTAAGGTGACTTTTCATCCTGTGTTAGCTTATGCCATAATCCTACTATCAAGTAACAAGAGAGTTAGAGATAAAACAAGTGGAATTTGCACCCAAGGTTGTTTGCGCAGTATTACTTGAATTAAAATTTATTAATTATTATTTATTTATTGATTTTATTAGCTATATAACTTTTCTAGAAGTGTGGGTAGAAAGCTTAGCTAAAATAGATATCTGTCTATATGATTAACAATGCACGATTGGAGAACCATCTGCGTAGTAATAGTTGAACTACATTATTTAATTATTGCTACCCGGGTGTTTGGATTGCCTTATTGTTATAATTACATTTTTAATATGTTCTAGGTAAAATAAACTTTTGAAAATTTACATATGTATTCTTTTTCGTTTATATGGTATTTCAATTAGTAAAATTTAATTAATTGATAAATTATATATGAATATTAAATTATTATTATTATTGTTGTAAATAAAACTGTTATGTTTAAAAATTAAAGTTTTCCTGCGCATTGGTACCATAATTATTATCCCAAAATTTTAAAATTATCAAATCATTCGCTTTCGATTGAGTCGTGTACAACCAAACCGATTTAAACTCTCCCTACTTTTAATTTTATTTTTATTGTTAATTTTTTATAAGTAATTCATTTCACCAATTTTATTTTTGCTAAAGATTTACAAACTATTTTGAAAAAATAAATTGAAAAAAAATTTATTAAAAAAAATAGCTGAGGATCGTCTTTAAGACATCACATTAAATTTAAAATTTTTATGATAATCCATCTATTTGTTTTTGAATTAGTCATGTATAACCTCGTGCACTCTTCAATATCCTAGCCATAAAGAGAGATCCACCGATTAATGTTAGGTTAGTGTTGGTATTAGAAAACAATAATTTTTTAATTAATATCGATAAAATATAGATCCACCGGCTAATTACCCGCCCGTGGACGGGCTTTCCATTTATTGTTAAATATAGAATTTAATATTACATACTTGTATTCCAACAAAACCAATTCCAACAGCAGTAGCTGTTTGGTTGTAACCAAACCACGTAGCAGCAATTTTAGGGAGCAATGGAAAAATACATATTTGAAAAATTGCTGCAATTGCTTGGCCTAGAAGTATTAACCAAAACCTATCTGGATGTACCGAACCAATTTTAATCCACGATCCCACAGCAGTTCCAATTACGCCAATAATTACAGTTTTGCGAACACCCTAGAATCAATATTATTATAAAGATAACTGGAAGACTTGTTCTATTACATTAATGTATTACAAGGGGGCCACTATTGCCAGGTACGGCACCCAGCGATTTGCATCATTGTTTAGGAATTTACTTAATTAGGAAACTAAAGCGGAAGATTTGAAAGTGAGTTACAGTACCTAGTACCTACTTATTATGTGTTAAAAATTGTTACTTAACCCTACTAACTAATGTAAAAAATATACGGTTACTCACAATTCTATCCATTATGTGTGTTCCAGGAATACTAATCACTATATATACAACAATAGCAATCATAGCAGTCCAATTTACAGTCTCATAAGAAACTTGGTAATAGTCCGTTATAACATCTGCGATTATAGAAAATTCTATGAAGTGGAAGCAATTGGAAATTGAAAAAAATAAAAATATTAGTAAAACTATCCATCTTGTTTTGTAAACTTTAAATTCGGTTTCACTTTTTGTATTGCTGTCCCCTGAACCATTGTCAACATTCAGTTCTGTAAAATGTAAGTTTCTGTGTTTATTACAGCTTCACCATGCATTTTATTCAAAGTTATAGTTTAAAAAAAAATGTAATGACTTTAATTACCAGTTTTTGCGCAGTCATTCTATAAAAATGATTTGCCGTGCGTAAGGTAACTCGTCACAGGACTATCCAAAATGGAAAAAGTAAAAAGATTTTGCTAATATATTAGTTTATTTCTAGACTGAACAAATCCACTTTAAAAATTATGAAAATTTCCATTTTTAGGATGGTGTTGAAATGAAAGTGACGATTTTTACCCAAAAAATTGACCTATAATTACTTGTAAGAAGAGATAAAAAAAAATCGTTCAGTCTTGAGAATCATTTATATTTAAAACGTGTGTGAAATTTCATTGTGAGTTATCTTACGCACGGACTTCTAAAATGTAGTTTTGAGTTAAACGCGTCTGAAGTTTTAAAACTTCTGAAACGAGTTTTTTTTTTCGAATTCATGACTGATATTTATGACATTCATGATTGTTAATCTCCACCAGTGATTATAACAATAAAATATTCGTATCAAATATAAAATATAATTTAAAAAATAAGAAAGCCGACACAGTTTTTCTTCTTTTTTTGTAGTGTAAATATTGCTATAAATAACAAACTATTTATAATAGAGGTATTCACACAGACGTATAATACACTTATTTTTACACCGTTGTATTTATCCTAGAAACACCAAATAAAGTTGTGTATTACTAGACGTTGCTAGGATATTACAACGGTGTATAAATACAACACCAATACGCGAGCCAGTGTGAATACCCATAATATGTTTACCTTGGAATGACTGGTATTGGACAAAATTATGCTGCTTTTGTTGAAAATTAACCGACTTATAACTTTTTGCTGAATGACCCATTTCTTGGCACTTATCCATTGATTTATACGGATTTTGGATATGTTTAATGGTTTAATCCAAGCATTTGCTACTTCTTCCAGTGTGGTGACAAGGTTCCCAGTCTAAAGTAGAACAATAACCATTAGAAATTTTCAAAAGTTTTTTTTTTTAATTATAATTTAAGCTTTTCTCCTTCATCGTCATTTCTATTTCATTAGTTCATTTCAAGATAAGATTGCTCCATATCTTCTTAGAGAGACCGTTATTCAAAATACCTCCTTTGAAAAGAGAAGATGAAAGCTGGGTCAAAACTGTCAAGCAAAAAGCGGAACTATTCGCGGAGTATTTAGCTAGGGTTTTTTAACCTCATGTGTTTGACAGGCATGACGAAGAAGATCAAATCTGTCAGTTTTTAGATACTCCAGAATAACCAGAACCACCGATAAAGAAATGTAAAATATCTGAATTAACAACAATGATAAGCAAGGAGTTAAAAGCCAAAAAAGCTCTTGAGTATGACCTCATCAGTGATAAAATATTAAAAAAACTCCCGCACATTGGTCTAAAATTCATAACACAAATTTTTAATGCGATTCTAAGAACGGGGTACTTTCCAAGACAATGGAAAGTCGCAGAAATTACAATGATACAAAACACTGGAAAACCACCCGAGGATGTGAAGTCATACAGACTCATCAGCTTTTTCCCCATGTTACTTATCCAAATTATGCGAAAAGATGTTCCACAAAAAATTTTACCAATCTTAAAAGACAACTAACTACTACCGGACCACTAGTTTGAGTTCAGACGAGAGCATGCAACGGTATCTTGTTTTGTGTGCTCTAAACGACATTTAAGGTCGGTTCCACCAGCTCTGATTAAATTGTTGGTTAAGTAATCACGATCAGAAAAATTTAACCGAGATTAATCTGACAGCAAAAGGTGAGCTAAGTGAACGGGCTAAGAACCGGACTCTAGGCTAGAAGCAATAAGTTTGTTCCCTAATCTGGTTACAAAAATTATCCGACTGCATTGTAACTCTTTCTTCTCGGAAGGTAATGGCAAACCACCGAGAGTAATATGCCAAGAAAGCCATTTAGTAATAAGTAATAACATATTAAATTGGTCGGCAACCTTCGATAGGAGACGGCACCTTAAGAAGAAGAACCTAAAAGCGTTCCACCAAGCATTTTGTAGCTATGATTAGTAAATTGGTTGGACTTCAAGTATACTCGATTTAATGGCGTAAAATGCTATTCTGATTGGTTCATAGATATTTGAATATTGTGATTGTGAAGACTACCAATAGTATAAGTAAACATTCTTAGTTTTTAAATGACAAATAATTATTAAGACAATTAAACAAAATTGGCGCAGTCGGTAGGATCACAAAAGAAAGAATTTTGGAATTTCAATTGCTACCTTTAGTTTCAACCATTTTATTTTAAAGAGAAACAAAACTATTTGTTTAAAAATATTTAAAACAAAAATATTAAATTAATAATAATTAAATTCTATGTTGCAATAAAACAAAATAAAACAATTTTATAACAATAAATTCATAATTGGTATTTATTTGTAACTAGAAAACAAAATAATAATTTAAACTGTAAAACTATTAGGTACTTATAACTTTAATATTAATATAATAAATTTTATTCATTTTCGCATTTTACGGGTGTTTTTAAATTTATTGTTTAAATCAATTGAAATAAAAAAAAATTATTACTTAAATGGTAAACGAAAAAATTGATATAAACGAATTGTAGAACTTTTTAAACAATATGTCGTTAAACACACAAACTATTCAAGCAGCAAAAGCTGTTGTAAAATTTTTACCAACATTTAATGGAAATTTTATGCAATTAGAAAGCTTTATATGCGTACGATAATTTTTTTAACACTTACAGTACGACTACCGATAACAACTTAAATCCTTTTGCACTTACTGCTATTAAATCAAAAGTAAAAGATGATGTAAGTAATTACATTAATTATGTGTTGACCAGAATAAAATTTTTTTTTATTAACTCTAAGAATACAGCGATTTGCTTATAGGCATTACGGTTCTTATCTGACTACACAACAATAACATGTAGAAGATTATTACATTGAACAATATCTATTGTAAATACATTAGTTTCTATGTTTCATGAACTTTATTTATAGAATTTAAAATTACATACTTGTATTACACCGAAGCCAATTCCAATGGCAGCAGCTGTTTGGTCGTAACCAAACCACGTAGCAGCGATTTTAGGGAGCAATGGAAAAATACATATTTGAAAAATTGCTGCAATAGGTATAAAATATTACTGATGAGAGCGCTGCAAAAGATGAAAAATGGCTGCCTTAAGAGAGTAATTCGGAGTTACGCAGTTCATTCGTTACTCATATAAAATGTTACAGCAGCAAAGGATACATGCAGAACTCGAATAAGAGCTTCAATTCTGTAGTGTGGACAATAGCGCCCAAGTCAATTTGTAGCAGAAAAAAGCTTGTCGACATAGCGGCCGACATATGTAGCACCAATTCTTTTTAATAAGAGATTTAAAAAACTTTTTGAAATAATGACTTTGTTAGAATTGAAGATTGATTAAATATTTACAATTTTTTCCCAAAATCTCAAAATACCTCCGTTAATCAAACAACATCTGATTCAACTAAGAAAACTTAAAAAGGAATCCCTCCAAAAAATTCATCAAAAGAAAAATTTACAGCACTGTGCATATCATGATGACCAAATCATCACATCTCCATAATGAAACAAATTAATAATAGAAAATTTAAGTTAAAATTAAATAGTGAGGATTTATTTGTGGTGACATAAACTCATAGGTAAACTCAGGTTCTAAAGAATAATAAATCCCTTCTATAAATTCACCTACATCAACCAAACTTGCCAACCGGCAACTAAATCCAAAATAAATTTATTCATCTCTCTTAAGGATTTTTGCTGGGAAGTTCAAAACATGACAATATAAACAAATTAAGGCCGATTTTTTCGTAAATATTACCAATTTCTTTTTCAAGACGAAAAAACCATATTTCTTAATAATCGTGTGTACTTCTCTAGCAAAACTAATGTAAATAATAACAATATTTTTTTGTTCGTTCCAGCTGTTAACACAAAAGAGTTTTGTTTTCGCCCGTGGAACGCATTTAAAAAAACGCTTTTACTCTAGCTACGACTGAGCCTCTCTATTTTAAATATTTTTTTGTAGCAAAAATTGTTTTTTTATACTTCAATACATGTAGAATAAGCCCTCCAAACCTCATTTTGATTGCTCTTTTAGTATTCTCAAAAAAAATTTCTAAAAAAGTCTCATTTTTTGGTGTGCTAGTGCTAGCTAGATGTAACCCCTTACGGAATCGTATTAGCCTATTAGTTGTCAGATCAGTTATGCGGTATGGTATTGGCTGTCAGACTGCTTGCGGCATCCATTACTGTACTTGCAATTTCAGCCGCTAGACGGCGTTTCGTTAATATTTTTCGCTTATTGCTTGGCCTAGAAGTATTATCCAACTTTTTTTGTAAACTTTAAATTTGGTTTCACTTTTTGCATTATTATCAGCTGAAGCATTCATATCGTAAGCATTCTAATCTTCTCAGTAAAGTGAACTTTCTTCATTTATTACACTTTTACTATGTTTTTTATTCAAGTATAATTTAAAAAAAATGTTGTGACTTTATAAAGTCGAAGGAAGTTGTACAAATTGTACTTGCGTTGCAACGTTGCAAAACTGTGACACATATTTTGTATGTAAATAGTTAGATTGCTTAAAGGTTGTATAAAAAAGAAAAATTCTTGATCATTAAGCTCTAATTTAAACTCCAATTTTAGTTGAGCTCATATTAAGCTTTAATTTATTTTTCCTGCTCCCGATCACGTAAGTGTGTCTTATGTGCATGCCTACACCCGACGTAAGTTGTTCATTGCGTTTGTTCATTAGTTACCGCTAGCGACGGAACTTAATAGTGTCAATTATTTTCCTAGGCAAATAATATACAATTGACATACAGATTTGATTTATATTCGTTTATCGTTTCTAAGGAACGAACAGGCAAAGCAAACTTATAATTTAAAAATAATGAAATTAAACTTCAAATTAAATATTTGACGTTCGATGTCAAATTGTAATATTATAGAAAAATATTGTCCGGTGCTCCGCGGAAGCAGGAAAAATTTAATAAGCAACACGGAACGTAAGGCTTATTACTCTCGGAAGGTAATTTAAGCCTCGGCTCCGCCTCGCCTTTAATTCATCTTCCTTGAATAATAACGTCCTTACGTTCTTTGTAACTTAAATAACTATTAAGTTAATATTTCTAATATGGTTTTTATAATAATTATACTTACACCCTACAATAATTCTGTGTTGATTGCGAAAAAGTGCTTAAGTCAATATTTGTCAAACTGAGATAATGGCCGAAAACCAAATTACGCAAAATTGAATTTGTTGTATTGACTAACATTTTGAGAGTATATAATTCTCATATAATTTTGAGTCTGAATTCAGCAATGGCCAAAGTTTTGGTAGCAAGTAAAATCATCATCTGAGATGAATCCACAATGGCGCACAAACGCGTATTGGAATTACTTAGGTGAAGTATTCTGTTAAATATCTCGCTTAATATGTATGCTATGACTTAGGCAGTTATACCAAAATAAAGAGAAAATTGTTTTCTATGGGAATATGTCAAAACCTCCATTTCGCAAAAACATGACTTAAGCACTTTTTCGCAATCAACACAGAATTCTTTAAGGTAGTTCCAGCGTGAAACCATTTTTCGGTAGATTTTTTTAAATTTTTGTTTATAGGCTAAGAATAACGTTTACTAATAAATCCTCAAGTTTTAGAATTCTTGACTATTTAGAAGCAAAGATATTTAATAATAAAGTTAGCAATTTTCAGGCTCACCTCCCATTTCGCGCATGTGAAACTTTGTATGCGCCCAACTATTTTCTATTATATAAAGAAAACCGCTCGATAGAATTTTGAAAAAATTTAGGAGAGTAAAAAAAAATGGTTTTTAAGCAAATTAAAAAAAGAAAAATAACGCTTCGCCTTTTTGTCTTCAAGGTATAAGAATTTAAAATATCATTTTTGTTTAATTTCAACACCTTCTTTTTACATTCAATGGTGATCCGGCAACGCTGCTCATAGGTATGTGTCAACGAATGACAGTTTGATATTGAAGAACTGTCAAAACATACAAGTCCTATAACCATAATTCATAATTGCGTTTTGACATTTTTTCAGTGCATCGTTGCTAGATCACCATAACCAAAAATATTTGATAGTAGGTGTGGGTATTCGTGTGTCTATATCACGTGATTTTACGCTGGAACTACCTTAAACACTGTTTACATTATATGATTTTTCATGTTACTAGTCACATGACTAATTTTATATGAGATAGTTTTTTACGTTCCGACTATTATGATTTTTAACCGACTTCAAAACAAAAGAGGAGGTTATACAATTCGCTTGTATTTTTTTATGTTTGTTACCGCAGAACTTCGTATACTATTAATAAATATTTAATTTTTAATTAATTTTTATGTAACTGGCCTCTTTAATGGGCTTAAGAACCACCAGAGAGAAGTGAAGGCAGAAACCTGACATATATTGCAATTAATTAATACAAAGTTTATAATTAGACTTTTATTATTATTTTTTTTGCATTAGCTGTAAAATAATAAATCTTAGTAACTTTTAATCTTGATTTAGTGTTAACTTGGAGTATTTCTTGATATAATGTGAATAAATATAGATTTACTGTAAAATATGTTACTAAACATATCACATACCTGCAAAAAAAACATATTTAGTATGAATTAGTTACTTACCAAATGTTATTATACAGTCTTTGCCACGGTACTTTAGTGTTATGGTAATTCTTATACGTAACCTTTTAAGGATCGCATGGATTTACATATAATGCAGTGCTCACATTTATGAATCAGTGCGGAAAGTGGTTGGATATAAAAATACGAATTTTTAAAAAGTAGACTAATAATAACTAGTTAGGTACTTTTAACTCTTTGTATTTTATGTACGTACGTATATTGTCATAAAATTTTTGGATGTTTAAGGGGTGTTAAGAATTATTTAAAAAAAATTTTGAAATGTAAAATTGTAAACATTTCATGTTACGGCCCTGCCTGGATAGGCAAGGAAATGGTACATATGTGATAAAAAGTCGCGTGCGGTCAGTGAAACAGAAAGGTCATATGTATAGTTTTATATGAAAAATTCATGTATATTTATAAACTATGACAAGCCACAGCCGTGGAGTTATGTAAATGAGCATTTATGATTGGCCACGTTAGGATGACGTAGTGCTATAGTTCTGTGGCAAAGACTTTTAAAGCACGTATAGTTGATTAACGAACCATGTGCCAATTTATCGCTTGCAGTTACAGCATCTTGAACTGCTTTTCTCCGAAAATCAAAGTTTATGAAAAAGAACAACAAATCTATGACGATGATTATTATTAACATTGTCAAATTTGCCCAAAGAATACTAACAGTGCTGTAAATGTGCTCATATAAAAAGACAAATCCAATGCTTGTTGCATGTACCCAGTTTATAACAATACCACTTGCAACACTTTCCGGTTCTGGATAAGTAAATTCTAGTATCAGTTCAACGCTTAATGGTCCAATTGCGCCCATTGCAATGCTAAATCATGTATATTGTAAGCATAATTATGCAAATAAAATTATAAGTAGGGTGAAGTGGAGTAAATATGAAACAAATACAAATTAGGGAAAAAGTGAAACAAGCATGTAATTAATACACAAATGAATTAACTACAAAAATTAAAACGGCATCATATTCTGTATAGTTTATGTTCAATTATATAAAAATATGAAATATTTTATTTACCTAGTTGTACTGCAGATAATGCCTTTTCGTAAAGGATCTAAAAATGTGTAAAATTACTTTCACAATTTGTTATACAACTTTCCCTATTACTGCAATATAAATTGGAATTTTGGATTTATATTAATTTTGCACACAGAGAATAGATGAAAGATGATAATGCCTTGCTTGTTTTATTTTTTTGATAAATTGTTTTTCTACAATATTAATTTAAACTTTTGGGAAAAAGTGAAACAGCAATCAGGGAAAATATGAAACAGCTGTAGAGAAATTATGAACCAATTTCTGCAAGTCAATGTAAATTTTGGCGGCGTGATAATCCTTAACTTGCATGATTGGATTCATACCATGATATATCTACGCCTACGTTTCATAAAAATTGGACTGGATATAGAAAAGCTAAAACAGTATTATGGAAAAAATAAACTGTGGAGCAACAATTTTGATGACAATCAGATCCACAAATCTGAGATAAAGAAGTTTACAATATCGCTATTCCTATATTTGTATAGAACCTCGGCCGGGCTGTTTCAAAATCTCAAATGCATCATTTGAAGATGTGCTACTTAAAAAAGTGTGCAAATCTACCCTCTCTGCAAAAACATTTCAGAAATCGAATCATTTCCAAAAGTAATACGGGAAGAATTTATTACACCAATAATTTAAACTGCTTTTTTTAAAAAAAAAGTATACCAAAGAAAAAATAAAAGTCCGAAAAAAATAGTTTCCGAAAAATCAAGTGAAAAAAGTTTCTTTCAAAAATTGATTTCGAGGTAGGTAACTAACCATTAACTTTTGTTTCATATTTTCCCGTTGTTTGTTATAATTCAAATTTTTATTTAAATAATGCTTATCTATTTGAATTTTTTTTTTTTTTTTTTTTGACTGGCATTAATTTTTTTTCATAGTTTTTGATTTGTTGATTATTTTGAGAAATGTAAAGTAAAGTATTTTCAACCTTATTTCAGCTTTGTTTTAATTATCATTACCTTGTTTTGTGTTTTATATTCTTTTGTGCAGAAATATAAAACATAAACGCTTGCAGCGTATATTTTTTGCGCAGTTTTTTCCGCTCTTTTCATTTCTGTAAGAAAAATTTTAATCCCACTTATAGTGTGGGAGTTACAGACTTGTTTCACATTTTCCTGTGCTTGTTTCATTTTTTCCCGTAATCAAGGTAAAAAGTGAACCACGGTTTTTTTATTTTTTTAATACTTATTTAACATTCAATTTTTTTAAATCATAGATAATTAACAAGATTGCGTAAAACTACAACCAATAGTGATGCTAAAAATTTTAATTTATCTATTTTAATGCCTTAAAAATAGAAAGTTTTACATTTTGTTTCATATTTACCCTACTTGACCCTAAATAATATAGTTATAATTATAAATACCCCATTAATGTTGTGGTTACATATACAAATGCAATTCCCTGATCCAAAGTACCAACATAAAACGATATTGATAAAAGATACGAGAGGTATACTATACCACATGTGGTTCTAAAAACATTATCAAATTGCACTTATTAATGCTTACATGGAGAGCTCCAACTTTGGCTATCACGGATTTGATTTTTCGACAGTGCTCCAAATTATAAAGCGCAGTTTTCAATCATTTTTGAGAAAACAAGTATTAAATTTTTACAACTTTTTACTGTGATTTGGATTATCTACTTTCTCTTTTTCTAACTAATCAGAGAGAGTAAATATTCACTAAATTAATACACATTTTTTTGGAAACGGCTCAATAGTGCGTGTTAAAATTTTTACTATTTTTAATTTAGGTCACTACCTGAACGCACCCCAAAATCAAATCAAATCGGTTATTTGGAGATTGTGTGATCTCCTTGTTAGTAGAAGCATAGTATAATACTTATACTATAAGTAATTTTACTTGTTGGTTTTGCCATTGTTATGAGTGACCAAGAGCTGAACTCAAATACATCAATTACAGATTTGGACTTAAAAAATTGACAATCGAAAATTGGAATTACTACAACAATTAGAGGGTGCTATATGATGTTAACTACTTACTTGAAGTTTTTATATTTATCCAAAATAATACTAACTACCGTTGAACCTATCAAACTCAAGAAGCAACACAATAGTCCAATAATTCCTACATCATACGTAGCTGTCTAAAAATATGCAAACTTTAAAACTCTGCAAACATGTTGAGACACGAATCTCTTAAATTAACATAAACAAAGCCATTTAATGTATAAAAAATTTCTCGGCATAGAAGATATAGTACCTCATAAACGTACCTAATTGTTATTGATTGAAATATATAGGTAATTAACTGGAATTAAAGCTTCCAATTTGAATTTAATACTTTTGATTGAACTTGTAACGAAAATGGAAACTGAAAAATAGATAAAATATACTTTTTAAGTTTTAATAACTAATGTAAGTAACTAATTTTGAGTGGGCGCAGCATGAGTGAGTTTTGTTTTGATTAATTCTTTAAAGTAATTGTAATGACTTTTGTTGATTGTTTGTTTAACGGTTACTTAAAATTAGTTACTTACTAAGTTATTAAGACCCAAAAGGCACATTTTAATTATTTTTGTTTTCAAGTTTTTTTTTTCGTCAGTATAATTTTTAGAATATTAAATATGACTGTTTATGTTTATTCAACAGGTCGGCTTCAAAAATTTGAGAAACTTACGGGATAGTAATGCAAAATAATTTGGTTTGATAAAACCAGAATAGGACTTAAAACTCCAATATTTATTCCTTCGATTAAAGCATATAAAATGAATGCTTTATTTCGTATTAAAGATTTGAGAATATTAAGTAAACTTTTATTATTAGTAATCTTTTCTTTAATTTTATTCTTTTGGGCTATAGAAGGTGGCGTCGGAGGAGCGTCGCTGAAAACTAATAACATAAAAATTGCGTATAAAAATAAGTTACTAAAAAATTAAATAAATAAATAAATAAAATATTGCCCTCAACTATGTACCCACTGGTTGGCGAGAAGTCAAGGTGGTATTTATACCCAAGCCGGGGCGTGCTTCATACGACCAGGCCAAGTCATTTCGTCCAATCAGCTTAATGTCATTTCTCCTGAAAACTCTCGAGAAACTGATTGATAGATATATCAGGGACGATGTCTTGGTGTCAAAGCCACTTCATCGATACCAGTATGCATATCAAGCAGGAAAATCGTGTGAACTAAGTATCCACGAACTTACCCGTAGGATAGAGAAGGCTCTTGTGGGTCAAGAAATTGCCCTAGGAGTATTCCTTGATATAGGGGGGGCGTTTGACAACACGTCTTTTGACTCAATTGAGACCGCACTTCAGAGACGAGGAGTGAGTCCATTCATTATAGGATGGATAAGCTCCACTCTGAGGAATAGAAACATTAAGGCTACTCTGGGTCTGGCGACCTCGGAGGTCTCCGCGGCGCGGGGGTGTCCGCAGGGGGGCGTCTTGTCGCCCCTCCTGTGGTGCCTGGTTGTGGACGAGCTCCTGAGGGCGCTAGAACAGGGTGGAATACACGCGCAAGGTTTTGCTGATGATATAACAATCCTCGCCGTCGGGAAGTTCGGAGGGGTTTTGTCTGCATTAGTACAGCGGGCCCTGAGAATTGTCGAACGGTGGTGCACCAAGGTAGGATTGTCGGTAAACCCGGAAAAAACCGCCGTGGTAGCTTTCACTAAATGCAGAAAGGAACTGCAGGAAGTGAGGATGCCCATACTCTGGGGGAAAAATCTGCAACTAGCAGATGAAGTCAAATATCTGGGGGTAACCTTGGATAAAAGATTGACTTTTACTAAACATATTGATAATATAACGATCAAAGCGACTAGGGCCATGTGGGCCTGTAGGAGAACGATCGGTAAAACGTGGGGACTAAAACCTAAAATGGTCCTTTGGCTCTACACCAAAGTGGTGATACCCACGGTAACATATGCTTCCCTCATCTGGTGGCACAAAGCCCAGAAAAAGGAAAGTATTAAAAAACTTAATAAGTTGCAAAGACTAGCCTGTCTAGGAATAACGGGGGCAATGGCAACAACGCCCACCGCAGCAATGGAGGCACTATTGGGACTGCACCCACTACACCTGGTGGTGGAAATGGAGGCCCAAATGGCTGCATACAGGCTGACGATTAATGATCAAGGGGGTGGAATCTTTAGAGAGGGCCACCATACCATGATCTTCAACTCCATTAGGAGTAACAACACGCTCTGTATGAAATCGGATAGAACCAGCACTGTAAGAGACTTCCGAAAACCTTTTAAGGTTATAATTCCTGAGAGGGGTTCGGAGGGCGGCGAACAGGAGCTGGGAAAACGATTCGAAACCATCTGGTACACTGATGGATCCAAAACGTCCGTAAGCACTGGAGCAGGAATAAGTGGTAAGAGACCAGGGGATGCTTTTAGCATAAACCTGGGCCAACACGTAACTGTTTTCCAGGCCGAAATTCTGGCAATAATGACCTGCGCAGAGGAACTGATTCGGAGGGCTTATGTTAATAAGCGCATCTGCATCATGACCGATAGCCAGGCAGCATTAAAAGCTCTGGAGGGAGTAGAAATACACTCCAAAGTTGTGAAGAACTGCCTTGACACACTGGTGAGACTGGCACAAAGCAACAGATTAACACTGATGTGGGTGCCGGGACACACTGGTATCAGTGGCAATGAAAAAGCCGACTCCCTAGCAAGGGAGGCTGCATGTAATAGTTTAGTAGGTCCAGAACCAACTTGCGGGATTGCATACAAGACTGCAAAAGGGACTATCAAGGAACTACTAAGAGAGAAACACCTTGTGTACTGGAGGAATCTTCCGGGACTGAGGCAATCGCGGATGTTTATTCGGGAACCCTCCGGGGACAAAAAGACCAAAGAAATACTCCGACTGAGCAGAACTCAGTTGAGGAAAACAGTAGGACTATATACAGGACACTGCTGCTTAAATAAACACCTCAATAATATTGGGGTCGTTGAAGATCCTACATGTAGTATGTGTGGGGAGGAGGAAGAAACTCCATACCACCTGCTATGTGTATGTCCAGCTCTTGCCACTGTAAGGCATGAACACCTAGGGAGTCGCTATCCGACCACCGAGGAGATAAGAAATTCACCCATCAATAATGTACTCAACTTTGTTGAGGACTTGAACTTGATGGGGTAAAACTAGGAACGCGGGGTACAATGGGCCAGGAGCCTAAGTGCAAGTGGGAGTAACTTTTACAGACCACACCCGTTCAGAAATAATAATAATAATAATAATACTAAAAAATTAAGAAACTTTATAGAGCGCTAGATTACTTACATATAATTACGAAAGGTATGATAGCAGTAGCGAATACTGCATAAGATATGTTCATTATGTACAGTCTTCGTTCAACATCTTCCCTTTCTCCTCTCCACACCAGCAACGGAGGAATTAAAAACGCCAAAGCACTTCCACACTAAAATCGTAAAAATTAATTTTGTCAACAAAACGAATTGTGAAAAGCTTCTTTTGTAAATATGCAGCGGTCCAAATGCACGTTTGTATCGCTAGCTAATATAATGTCAACATCTCTTGCTTTTAAAATAAAAAGTCTATGCAGATAAGTAAGTCAAATACGCCCTTTTGGAATTTTATTGTGACGATTCTTTTTTACAAAGTTTGTTAAGTACTAAAAAACAGTTTTTTTTAGCATTTTGTATACTAAAACTTATAGAAAAAAATCTCAACAAATTTAAGAAAAGCGGCAAAATTTCCCAATAAACATGAAAACAATTTTTGTAGGTTTTTAGCAATTTAATTCTATAAAAAAGCGTTTAGCGATGTTAAAAATTTTCTCAGAAAATTTGACGTGATTTTTTCTTTCTAATTTTTTTTTTCTCAATTTTTTCTAGTATTGTTCAAAATGTGTACTTTTTCTTTTGAGCGGTAACTTTTTTCTGTAATAATATGTATGAGCTTTTTGTACCCCTGTATTATATATGAAATTTTGTATATACCGAACCTAGTACATACAGGGTACCATATGAAGCCTTTGCAGGCCTCAGGGGTCTACTATACTACGAACATAAGAGATAGAATTTAATATTACATACTCGTATTCCAACGAAGCCAATTCCAACGGCAGTAGAAGTTTGATTGTAACCAAACCACGTAGCTGCAAGCTTAGGGAGCAATGGATAAATACATATTTGAAAAATTGCTGCAAATGTTTGGCCTAAAAGTATTAACCAAAACCTATCTGGATGTACCGAACCAACTTTAATCCAAGATCCCACAGCAGTTCCAATTATTCCAATAATAGCAGTTTTGCGAATTCCCTAGAATAATTATTATAAAAATAAAATTTAAAAACTAGATATTCAGAAAATTTAGTAAACATCGGTTTTGAAATATAAATGCATATCTACTATCAGTGCGTTCCACTTAAGACCCTGGGCGACCGCGGCTTAATCCTATCGTTTTTTTATTAGACTAAAGATTGAGAGCGGTTATTTGATTGGTCTGACGAACGATCGTGGCCGTCGTGGGGTTTAAGTGGAACGCACTTTACAGGTACATTACTTAGTATTAGTAGGCAACCTGAAATACCGTAATATACCAATATAGCGTATAAAATATGATACAATACGTAAGCAAATAAATATTTACTGCGCAACATTTAACAGCAAGGTTTTCGAGTAAGTGACCAGCATCCTCTCAAGACGTCAGCCATATTGAATTAATAAGATTTCAAATTAATCAACTAGATGGCACAAAGCACACCCTGTAATCTATATTAGGACATCCAGCTAAAGAATACGCCGTCTTGCGGTGGATTTAAGAACTACAGCGGGAGACAATAACAAACATGAATTACTTGCAAGTTATATGTTGTGTTACAGTTTTTTTTAGATTGTTTATGTTTTTACACACAATAATGGCAATATTTAAATTAGTAGTAGGTATGTAATACAGTTATAGTAGCGTATACTTGTGATCAAAAAGTACCCGGAATTTTTCAATAAAACGACAGCGGTTCATTAATTCTTCGATATTTATTTTGTGTTTTTTAAAGTGATCCCCATTTTATGCAATACACACATTCCAAAGCTTTTTCCAAACTGCAAAACATTATTCATAGACCAATTTTGGAATCGCCTTCAGTTCCTTCAGTTCTCGAAATTACCGAGAATTTTAAATGATAAATGCAAGCTCTAAGATTCCAGCATTACGTCATCCTACATGAGTAGAAAAATACTTTTTTATGATGATTTAACCCCTGTTAACAGGGGGGATACAACCTTAATGGCTACCGTGAAAATCTGAACGAAAGAATGCATTTCTTTACAAGTTATTTTCTGTGTCCGGCCGCCATATTGTAGAAAAATACACGGAGGATTGACACTCTTTCATATACCGTCAAAGTAATCATTTCGTAACTTTTTACTTAACTTGAGTAGAGTAACATGTAACTTTCCTTCGAAATTTTGAGTGACTTGAAATGAAAAATGTATCTTGTGCAGTGAATTTTATCGATTATCGTCAATTATCTAAAATTATTTTCGTCGACAATTAAATCAAAAGGATTAACAACAAATTATATCGTAACTAAAATGTTATTTTTGTGGAGTGTGGAGTTTTTGTGGAGAGAGTGGATGTTAAAAAGTTATTACTAATTATTTATGTGCCTGAAATTATCGAATAATTCAAACAAGTTAATGCGGAACAAATGCAATTTACTGATTTACTGTTATTAATTTTGGTGCAAATTACTGATTTGACGACAAAATTCTACAATTTGTGAATGGATTATTTATCTGGATCGACAACCGAAATGGAATTTCGAAAAATGGAAGAATTGCTCGCAAGTTGACTGATGTGGTAACATGAACCAACGAAAACGTCGCTGGAACTTGAGAAATCCAACGAAACCGTGTAATTCATTCCAAGAGACACTCGCTTTGCCTATTTCGGAAGAATAAAAAGTTAGTTTATTACAATGTTAATTTTAAGATGTTCCAATATTTCTTAAAAAATGGCAATTGACTTTTTGAAGGTTTACTTATTTTTTATGACCAAGTTTGGTCTAAATGTCACTACTTAAAATTGCATTAAATAGTCAATTGTTCAATTTCATATTTGTTAATTGTAACGTACAAAATATACTCGAATCCAGTGTGGATTAAAATATCTTCATTTGTTTATTAGATGATTAATATAAAGATAGGTAACTACCAAAGTTACCAATTTAATTTAAGTTTGATTTTTTCTAAACGTTTCTTTAAAGTAGAGTTTATTCTTTTAAGAAATAATTCTGTGTTTTTGTGTAATCGCAATTTATCTTTATTATTTATTTCGTCACATTATACGTATGAAAATCATACACTCTTTTATTTTGCGTTGACATATTTTTACCTTTCAGAGATTCTTCTTTTGTATAAAAAGAGGTAAAGTAAGTGGGTTTTCCAATACTACTAATTACTCTGAGATAGGAGTACCTGCTGTTTTTGGATTTCTTAAATTCTAAGAATTCCATAAGGGCCACCGACTTTATGAGCTAGTCCGGAAGGCGTTTTTTTCTGTAAGTATTGAGGAGCGTATCAATTGCTTAAAAAGCTTTCCATGGAGTGGTAAATTGGGTTGTGCAAACACAAAAAAGTCACACGACGCCATGTCAGGCGAATACGGAATTTGCGGAACGATAATAACGTTGTTTTTGATAAAATCGTCGAGTACATGATGACTTGATGAGATGTGTGCTCAAGTCTTGGCACAAATTGCACTTAAACTCGTCTCATTTCCAAAACATTGTGTATAAAATGCTCTGCACAGATCTAACCGACACCCCAAAGTTGGCTGCTACCTTCCTGATGTTCCACTAAGATTTTCAATCAGAATTTTTTTTATAAATAAAATCAGTAGAAGAGGTGGATGAACGACCAAAACGAAGCAAGTCATGAACCATTCCGCTACCCGCTTTAAACTTTTTGAATTACTCGTATGCTTGTGTTTCCAACATTGCCAAGTCCTTCTAGACTTCTTTTAACATTTTCAACGTTTTGGCACATGAAATTTCGTTAGAAACATACAATTTCAGGCAAACACTTTGCGCAACATTCTGAAATTCGCAACACTCATCAAACATTAATGTGTTTGCAAATTTATTGTGCCCAAACCATTGCACAGATTGTGCTCAAAATTGACATGACAAAATTCACAAGTATTTAGTGAAATTTATGTACCAAAGAAGTTTTTAAATTGTGAAAATAAGAAGAGTTTGATACCAGAAAGTTCTAGGTTGTGTTACCTATTTTTAATTTTGTTACGTACCTACTTCAATACAATGCGTGGAGGAAAAAAAACCCAGACTCTTTAAAAATTAGGAAAATGGTTACCTTTTCTTATGAGAGTTTGTTACATGTTGATCAAAGAGTTTTTCATAAAGGTAAACACATTTAAATTACTGACATATCAAAAATGCTTACTATTTCTTATTTTATTTAGGGTTGACAGTTGGTCATAAAAACTTTTTAAAACCATTGACAATTCCGCCCATACTACAATTATCAATCAGTTCGGCTTCTGTGACCAGGTGCCAGTTCATTAAAGATGCGCAGTCATACCTTGCAAATTTATTTACCTTAATATTGATATACGTTTATAAATTACCCCACGTCATTAGAACGGGAATTTAGTTTACTTAATTAGGAAATGAGAGCGGGAAATTCGAAAGTGAGTTGCAACATTATATACGTACTAAAAATAGTTACTTAACCCTACTATAGTTAATGTAAAAGAAATACGAGTACTCACTATTCTATCGATTACGTATGTTCCAGGAACACTAACAAATACATATACAATAGTAGCAATCATGGCAGTCCAATTTACAGCCTCATAAGAAACTTGGTAATAGTCAGTTATAACATCTGCGATTATAGAAAATTCTATGAAGTGGAGGCCATTCGAAATTGAAAACAGTATATAAATTGCTAAAACTATCCATCTTCTTTTGTAAACTTTAAATTCGGTTTCACTTTTTGTATTGTTGTCCCTTGAACCATTGTCAACATTCAGTTCTGTAAAATGTAAGTTTCTGTATTTATTACAGTTTCACTATGTATTTTATTTAAAATAGTTTAAAAAAATGTAATGACTTTAACTACCAGTTTGAGCAGTCATTTTAAAAAAATTTTTAGTTCTGAAAAAATTAATAATAAAATCTGTCTAATACTCAAGTCGGCAGGCAGATCATAAAAAGGGGTCTAGAACAACTCGCCGCGGTCAAGTTGACCAGCTACTTAATTATAATTCTTTGAATGCTCAATACAAAATATAAAATCGGATCTGAAAAACATGCAAATTTTTGCATCCATGGTTTTTATAAGCCATGGACTAAATCGATTTAAGGAGGTTGGGTCGCGGAAGCAAAATATTAAGAAATCTTTCAAACTTTGAATATAAGTCATTAAATGTATAATACACACGCTGTTAAAATTTTTAGACGATTTACCACGTCTAATAAAAGATAATTGCATTTAAAAATGACATTTTTTGTACATGTAGCATGGGAGAAGAGTGGGAAAATGACAGGTTTTTTAATTTTTTTCTTTGAAGGAGTATTACCATTCTGACAAAAAACTAGTATATTGAAAAAATATATATTTTGAACAATTTAAAAAAAAAATGAAAATTATTTACCATGTAATTTTAATAAAATATTAAAAATAATTCCGTATTTAGAGGAATTTTTTTAGTGGAAGGGGTATAAAATAGAGCCAAGCGGTGTGAGTACAATAGAGTGGTACAGTACAGTAGGGTGAGGGGTACACTACCTTTAAAAAACTTTATTAACTATCTTTGTTCCGCAGGTACGTATAATATGGGTAGTAAGCAGGTAGTAAGCCATAACTTTTAAACTGGACTGTAGGGAAAGAACTACCTTAATCGTTAAAAAGTAGAAAATATCCGGAGGACTTTACCAAATCAAAAATAGAGTTGAGCTAAGTGAACGAGCTAAGGAGCGGATTCTAAGCTAGAAACCCTAGGTTCGATCCCCAACCCGGCTACAAAATTTATCCAACTTCATTATGACCCTCTCCCCTCGGAAGGCAATGGTAAACCACCGAAAGTAATCTGCCAAGAGCATTATGATCATGTTGTCTAGTAATCAAAGGTTCGATTGAACACATGAAAATAATCACTAGGCGTCTGTTAAGACGGATCGACTGGAGGATTACCAAACCTAAACGTTTAAAAATTTAATCATAAAATTCAAATTCTTTTCAGTTGACGGCTGCGAGTTGGGCTGGCGGCAAGTTGGCCCGCGGCAGGTTAGCCGCGGCGAGTTGTCCCAGCCTCTAAAAGGAATGTTTTTAATACTTTACAAATCGAAAACGGAAATCACTCTATTTAAATATGAATGCAATCGATTATTATTTTAGTTATTAGACTTTGTTACCTTTATTAATCTGCACCAGTGATTATAACAATAAAATATTTATATTTTAAATATAAAAAAGCAGATACGATCTTTAAAAAAAAAATATAAAAATAAATAACAAACTATTTATAATATCTAAATAATAAAGTATATATTATAATAATATAGTATAACTATATATAATATACATAGTATACCTATATATATAACTATATTATTATATTTGTTGATGCTGCACCGTATTGTATTTTTAAAATGTTTAAATGTTTTTTGTTCTTAAATGTTTTTTTTTATAAAATATTTACTTAAACGATAATATGTTGCTGTTACCTTGGAATGACTGGTTTCGGACCAAAATATGCTGCTTTTGTTGAAAATTAACCGAGTTATAACTTTTTGTTGAATGACCCATTCCTTGGCACTTATCCATTGATTTATACGAATTTTGGATATGTTTAATGTTACCAGGCCTTCGCTGCGTCCTATATTATAGAGCAAAAGGTTTAAAGTCTAAGCCAGGAATTCGCTACTTCTTCCAGTGTGGTGACAAGATTTATAGCCTAAAAATAAATAAAAATAAATTTTTAAATACAAGCTTTTATAAAAATTAAAGTAAAAAAATTTATTAAAAAGAAAAAAATTATTTTTTGTTTTTTAAATAGTAAAATGGTCAGTACACTAGGAACGTATTTAAAACTAAAGGTAACGTAACGTAAAACAACAAAAATTTTAAGTCGATAGGCGATAGAAAGATTAAAGTGTGGGAAGTCGGCGAAGGGATGAAATATCAGCGGAAATGATAAAGAAAAGAGAAGAAATTTTCCATTACAAAATATGTGATCTAATAAAACAGATATGGAGACAAGAAAAGATGCCACAGAAATGGAGAGTTTTCTGGGTAGTGTCCCAGAAAACTGGTGACAACAATGACGACCAATTTAAGCGACGCAATATAAACAGCTGGATGAGTAGACTTTGGCGATTTCTATATCAGTTACAACAGTCATTAAGACCAGTGGCGGCTGGTGAGGGAGGGCTGTGGGGCGTCGCCCCCCAAGCAATTTCAAAACAATAAGAATTATATCAAGTCAAACATTTTTTTTCTTATTTTTCTTAGGTAAATATTGTTTCTAAACTCGCTAATTTTATTAGAATAACATCTTGGTTAAATTTGAATTAATAAATTTAGATTACATTTTTGCAGCCCCCCCATGAAAAAAATCCACCGGCCGCCACTGATTAAGACTAAATGTAAGAAAAGGAGATGTCATTGTGGATAGATTGTAATAGAAACTTTAATGATAATAATAAAAAAAAAATTGATATTATATGTGTACCTTATATCATAAATTTTTTTTTATCATAAATTTCTTGCAACATTAGTACCTATTTCTTATTTTAAATAGCTATTATTATTTTTGGATATAACTTAAGAAATGTTTCACTAAATTTCCTTGTTGGTTTAAAATTAACCATAATTCAATATTAAAACTCTTGGCATGTCTTAAAATTATACATTTACTATTTGAACGGTTAAGTGCGAAAACGTAAGTACTGACATTTTTACCAAAATTGAGATATACATGTTTTCTTATTTTGGTATAAAAATAAAAATTGTACTTTCACCTTTTAAATTTTTTTTTACCATATCAAATATCGGTTTAGTATACGTACTAGCTGTGCCCGCGGCTTTGTCCGTAAGCCCTTTTATTTTAACAGAATAATATACAGCCTATGTCCACCCTGAAGGTCCATTCTAAATATTTGGTAAAAGAATTTTTAAAATCGGATGAGTAGTTTCGAAGATTACCTCCTAAATTCATACTTACAAACTTTACCTCTTTATACGATAGAATATTATTATAACTTATAAAAAAAATCATCAAAAACGCAAAAATTTGAAATAAAAGAAGCCGAGACTGGTAGTATTTAAACAATTATATCTTAATTTTAAAAATAAAACTTTGTTTTGTATAAATTTTATATCTTTTTAAACAAAAAATTATGATTTGGTGCGAAAAGGTAAGTACTGCATAATATAAAAATTAATATTATTAAAAAGCTATTATTATCAAAAGGATTTTTTTTGCTGAATCACATAAGGAATATATATTTCTAAAAGATTGTGAAAAAAAATACAATTTGGAGATCAATTAGACAAAGCATACACTTTAAATCGATTATCTCGAAATGTAAATTTTGTAATACTTACTTTTTCGCGCTTAACCATTCACTTAATCTTATTTAACAATTATTATTGATTCAAATTCTTGGCATTTTTCTGTTTGAACAAAGAATTTTACTTTAATTTTTAATTTTAAATAATCTACGTGGCACTTCTTTATTTGCCTGAGGCATTTAATCGATAAAGGTTATGTTGTAATATTAGCCCAGTCAAATAAACATCTAAGCTCGGAATGAAAACTAATTAGCTATAAAGTGTAAACCTTTGTTATGTCATTCTATACGTTGGCTCAAAAGTCTCATAAAATCTCGTGTCCGCCCCACCAGATATTCAAGGTCAAAAGGCACAAAATTGTTTTTTTTTAGATATCTCGTTTCCTGTGCTTTAAATGATATTTAGGGTCGGTTTCACCAGCTCCGATTAAATTGTTGGTTAAGTAATCACGATTGGAAAAATTTAACCGACATTCACCTGAAAGTGTTCTACCAAGCGTTTTGTAGCTATGATTAGTAAATTGGTTGGAATTCGTGGATACTCGATTTAATGGCGTATAATGCTATTTTGATTGGTTCATAGATATTCGCATTTTGTGATTGTGAAAACTACCAACCGTACAAGCAAACATTCTTAGTTTTTAAATGACAAATAATTATTAAGACAATTAAACAAAATTGGCGCAGTCGGTAGGATCACAAAAGAAAGAATTTTATGATTCCAATAGCTACTTTTGGTATCAACCATTAATTCGCCATCCAGAATCTACAACTCTAAAAAGAAATCTCTTAACACACTTATTTGGTAAGTCATTGAGCATTTCTTTTATCCCATTTACCACTCCGATTATGAATTTTAACTTTTTTACATTTTTGAACTTCTTACATTTTTATTAAATTATTGATGAGAGATCTTTGATATCATTTAACGAGTGATTTTAGTACAAAATCATTTTCGGTTTAACTTTTGCAATAAATAAGAAAAATAATTTATTTTATTATTTTAAAGAAAAACAAAACTATTAGTTTAAAAATATTCAAAGCAAAAATATTAAATTAATAATAATTAAATTCTATGTTGCAATAAAACGAGTGAGTTTATAACAATAAATTCATAATCGGTAATTATTAAACGAAAAAATAATTTAAACTATAAAATTATTACTTATAACTTTAATATTAATATAATAAACTTTATTCATTTTCGTATTTTACGAGTGTTTATAAAATTGTTTAAATCAATTTAAATAAAAAAAAATTTATTACGTAAATGGTAAACGAAGATATTGACATAAGCGAATGGTCGAATTCTTTAAACAATATGACGTTAAACACACAAACTATTCAAGCAGCAAAAGCTATTGTGGATTTTTTTACCAACATTTAATAAAAATTTTATGCGATTAGAAAGCTTTATATGCATGGGATAATTTCCTAAACACTTACAGTACGACTACTGATAAAAACTTAAATTATTTTGCACTTACTTCTATTAAATCAAAAGTAAAAGATGATGTAAATAAAATTACGTTATGTGTCGACCAGATTTAAATTGTATTTTTTTTATTAACTCCAAGAATACAACGATTTGCCTATATGCATTAGGCTTCTTATCTGACTACACAACAATAACATGAAAAAGATTATTCCATTAAACATTAGTTTTTATGTTTCACTGCACTTCATTTATAGAATTTAAAATTACATACTTGTATTACAGCAAAGTCAATTCCAATGGCAGTAGCTGCTTGGTCGTAACCAAACCACGTAGCAGCAACTTTTGGGAGCAATGAAAAAATACATATTTGAAAAATTGCTGCATTAGGCATAAAATATTACTGATGAGAGCGCTGCAAAAGATGGAAAATGGCTGTATTAAACGGTATGGTATTAGCTGTCAGATCAGTTATGCGGTATGGTATTGGCTGTCTGACTGCTTGCGGCATCCATTACTGTACTTGCAATTTCAGCCAAATTTGTTATTATGTTAATTACAAAGACTTATGTAGTCACATATTCGCGATAAAAATTTGTTTTTCTAAGCAACGTTTGGCCGTATGGCGATACCACTTGCGTGACTTTTATATCTAGTAAAGCCCTATATATTTTGTAAATTTAGACAAAATCTGTGATGACGAGTTGGCAGACTCCCCTCGTAAGTCACATGAGAAATCATATAGTTGGCTAAACCTGTAAAAATTCTCTTAAATACAGCACTGTGAGTCACAAACAAACAACGCGACTTTCAAGTGTCCAGTTCATGGGTTTAAGAACTATCAGAGGGAAGTAAAGGTAGAAACCTGCATTGTATTGGAATTAATTTATACAAAGTTTGTAATAAACCTTTTATTAATATTTTTGAATTAACTGTAAAATAATAAATTTTATAACTTTTAATTTTGATTTAGCGTTAAATCGAAATATTTCTTGATTAATGTGAAATAAATATGGATTTATTGTATAACATATCACATACCTGCAAAAAATCACACATTATGAATTAGTTACTTACAAAATGTTACTACAGTCTTTGCCACAGTACTTAAGTGTTACGGTATTTTCTATACAACCGACATGATTTTGAGGACCCCATGAATTTATAATGCAGTGCTGACATTTTTTTTACCTACATCTTGTTCATTATTTTTAGAATTTCTGTGAAATTAGTTGGTTTTCCAAAAAAATTTATTTGACCCAAGTTGTAGCCCATTAAATTCCCTATCCGGTTTAGGTCTTTAATGTAAATGGTATAGGCATAAAATATTACCGATGAGGGCACTGCAAAAGATGGAAAATAGATGGCCCAAACAGTATTTTTGACAGCTGTCAAATAAGTTATGCGTTTTACTGTTTACGCCAGCCATTATTGTACTTGAAATTTCAGTAGCCAGACGGCGTTTCGTTAATATTTTTTGCCTATAAAATGTAACAAAATTCATATGTAAATGGTAACTAACTAATGAAAAACGTCTGATGGCTACTAATACGCTCTTTCTATTGGTTAGTTACTATTTACATATAAATTTTATGCAAAATAGTGCATTGGGTTATACAGGCTTTAGAAAAGTCTTCTTTATCACCATCTGTATATGGTTGTAGTCCTTAAGGGTTGAGTAAGTCAGCCTCTATGATTGGTCACGTTAGGATGACGTAATCATAACGCTATAGTTCTGTGCCAATGACTTTCAGTATAATTGATTAACGAACCATGTGCCAATTTATCGCTTGCAGTTACAGCATCTTGAACAGCTTTTCTTCGCAAATCAAAATTAATAAAAAAAAACAACAAATCTATGACGACGACTATTAATAACATTGACAAATTTGCCCAAAGAATACCAACAGTGCTGAAAATGTGTACGTATAAAAAAGTACATCCAATGCCTACTGCATGTAACCAAATAAAAAGAGTACCAACTACGATGCTTTCCGGTTCCGGATACGTAAATTCTAGTATTAATTCAATACCCAATGTCGCTATTGCGCCCATACCGATTCTAAAACATGCATATTACGTAAGCAATATTACGCAATTAAAATTATTAATAAATATTTAGTTATAAATACCCTTTTAATATTGAGGATACATATACAAAAGCGATTCCTTGATCCAGCGTACCAACAAACATCGCTATTGATAAAAGGAACAAGAAATATACCATCCAACATGTAGTTCTAAAAGAAATTTTAAAATTTTATCAAATTGCACCTATGAATACTTTCAATGGGAGCTCCAACTTTGGCTCTCACTGATTTGATTTTTTTGTTTTGCTCCAAATTATATAACGCAATTTTCAGTCAATTTTGAGAAAACTTGTATTAAATTTTCGCAAATCTTTGCTTTGATTGGGTCTGATTCAGAGATTATCCCCTTTTATCTGTTTCTAACCAGAGTAAAGATTTATAAAATTAATTCAATTTTTTTGTATTGTATTGTATTAAGTAATGAACGATATTTCAAAAATATAATATTGTTATTCTATTAGTCGATATTTATCGATTAATCGATAAATGGTCTCAGGCCTAATCTGATATGCTGCCAACGGTAAAATTAAAAATTACATCAAATGCAGAATTAGACTTATAAAATTGACAATAAAAAATTGGAATTACTACAACAATTAGAGAGTGCTATACGGTGTAAGTACTTACTTGAAGCTTTTATATTTATCCAAAATAATACTAACTCCCACTGTACCTATCAAACTCAATAAGGTATGTAACAGTCCAATAACTCCTACATGATACGTAGCTGTCTAAAAAATACAATATCTGAAATGCTGCAAAAAACATGTTGAAACACAAATTTCTTAAATTAACATGTACACAGCCAATTAAAGTTTAAAAAATTTTTCCCGCATAGGACGTACACAGGTATACTGTGCGCAATTGTTATTGTTTGAAAAATATAACCAATAGTAACTAAAACTTTTAGTTCCAAGTTAATTCTTTTGATTGAACGTAATTCTAGATTGACGAATAGAAGGAAAAACATGCGATAAACTTATTAAATTTTTGTTATTTTATATAATTAGGATCTCATTTATGAGATTAATTAACTTATTGCATTTAATAACATATTTAAAATCGCGATGAATTCATTGCAGAGGAAAAAGCAGGTATATATTATGACGTTGAAAAGACTTTTGTATAAATTTCGAAAACTAAACGTTGTATCAGTGTAATCGTTTTTTATTACAATCAGAAAAGACTATTAAAGGCAATAACCAATTTTGAACGCTTTATATTAAGAGTAAATAGGTAAATTTAATTTTTGAAAAGGACCACTTTGAATCATTATAAAAATTAATCTTGGTAAAACTTCGTTATTGTTTTATATAAAAACAAAACCTGAATTTAAAACGGTTTCATGATCAATATAAAAAATATATACAATATATTTGAATCAAAAAGTGTTCACGTGATATACACTTTTCTTGTACGTATAAAAACAAAATGGCAAGCTTTTAAGCAAATGGGTTTACGCTTGGAAGTTTCCTACAACTGATGCGCACTATATAGTTATTGAATATAGAAGAAAATAATACCCAAAACATTAAACCTGGCCGTTTATGTTTATTCAAGAAGTCGGTTTCAAAAATTTGGGAGACTTACGGGATAGTAATGCAAAATAATTGGGTTTGATAAAACTAGAAAAGCACTTAAAACTCCAATATTTATTCCTTCGATTAATGAATAGAAAACGAATGCTCTATTTCGAATTAGAGATTTGAGAATATCAAGTAAACTTTTATTATTAGTAATCTTCGCGTTGATTATATTGTTTTGGGCTATAGAAGGTGGCGTCGGAGGAGTGTCGTTGAAAACTAAAAACATAAAAACTACTTAAAAAATTTAATTATTTAAAAAGTAACAAAATTTATAGAGCTTTAGTTTACTTACAAAGAATTACGACAGGTACGACAACAGTAGCCACTGCTGCATAAGCAATGTTCATTATGTAAAGCCTTTTTTCAACATCTTCCCTTTCTCCTTTCCACACTAGCAACGGAGGAATTATAAACGCCAAAGCACTTCCACCCTACAATTGCAAAAATTAATTTGTTAACATAACGAATTATAAAAAGGTTTTTATGACGAAGCAGCGGTCCAAATGCATATTTGTACTGCCAGCTAGTATGTTAACATATCTTGCATTTAAAATAAAAAGTCTAGCAAAATAAGCATGTCAAATATTATTTAAGATTTATTCTTTTTAATGAAGTTCGTTTAAAGAGAAATTCACCGGTTAAGATTAAGTTAGTGTTGGTGTTTGGAAACAATACCCTTTTCTACCGGCTAGCTACCCGTCCGTGGACGGGCTTTCCATTTAGTATTAAATATAGAATTTAATACTACATACTTGTATTCCAGCGAAGCCAACTCCAACGGCAGTAGCTGTTTCGTTGTACCCAAACCACGTAGCAACAATTTTTGAGAGCAATGGAAAAATACATATTTGAAAAATTGCTACAATTGCTTGGCCTAGAAGTATTAACCAAAACCTATCTGGATGTACCGAACCAACTTTAATCCACGATCCAATAGCAGTTCCAATTACGCCCAAAATTACAGTTTTGCGAATACCCTAGAATAATTCTTATAAAAATACTTATTGGAATACTTGTTCTGTTACATTAATGTATTACAAGGGGTCCACCATTGCCTGGTACGGCATCCAGCAATTTGCATCATTATTTAGAAATTTTTAGTTTACTAAATAAGGAAACGAAAGCAGGAAATTTGAAAGTGAGTTACAGTATTGCATTATGTGTTAAAAATTGTTACTTATCCTTACTAGCTAATGTAGAATAAATACAATTACTCACAATTCTATCAATTATATATGTTCCAGGAACACTAATAATTACATATACAACAACAGCAATCATGGCACTCCAATTAACAGCCTCATAAGAAACTTGGTAATAGTCAGTTATAACATCTGCGATTATAGAAAATTCTATGAAGTGGAAGCAATTGGAAATTGAGAAAAATAAAAATATTAGTAAAACTATCCATCTTCTTTTGTAAACTTTAAATTCAGTTTTTGTATTGTTGTCCCCTGAACCATTGTCAACATCCAGTTCTATAAAATGTAAGTTTCTGTATTTATACAGTTTGTCTATGTATTTTATTAAAATTTATAGTTTAAAAAAAATGTAATGAGTTTAATTACCTGTTATCGCAGTCATTCTAGAACAATTTTTAATTTTGAAAAAATATATAATAAAATCTCTCTACTCAAGTCGGCAGGAAGATCACAAAGAGAGTGCATTTATACTTTACATGTCTAAAACGGAAGTCCCTTTATTTAAATATTAATCTAATCGATTATTGTTTTAGTCATTAGATTTTGTTACCATTATTAATCTCCAGCAGTGATTATAACAATAAACTATTGGTATCAAATATAAAATATTATTTAAAAAATAAAGAAGCCGACACAATCTTTTTTTTTTGTGTATAAATATTGCGATAAATAACAAACTATTAATAACTAGTTGGAAAACTGGTTCACGGACGGGTAGCTAGCCAGTAGATCTCTATTTTAGCAGTAGTATTAATTAAAAAAAAGCTTTTTCAAACACCAACACTAACCTAAGTTCAACCGTTAGATCACCCTTTTAACATTCTTCATTAAAAAAAATAAAATAAAACTTTAATACTGACAATTTTAATTGTTTTTGCTTTAAAACGTCTTCACGTTCAAAAATAATAAGAATTATGTAGCTGGCTCAATGGCGAACGGACGTCACACCAAGGTTAGAAACTCGTTTGGTGTGCAACTCAATCTCAGGGGAGGTGATTTTAAGTTGCTAAAGACCAATAACAACGACCAATCATGGTGCGTTCCGTGTTTTAAAAAAGTGACACACCTATTGTCTTAAAGCGTATACTAACGAAACCATCAAGATTTTGCCGGTGAAAATTGGCGGTTTAAATTTTTATATCCATTTTTACTTATTGTTGGGAAACAAGAAAAAGTTTTTCAAATTCTACCTTTTTCGAACTAAAAAAAACACTTCATTTAAGAATATCCTTAATAAAACAACATAACCTTTTTAATATTTAAGGTCATTCGTCAAAATAAACGTCAAATAACGTTCTATCTGCTAGTGGAGCTGCGATCACATGTCGTCACAAATTTGCATGAGTTTCCCGTACTATTATTATAAAGTATTTGGTGGTAATAAATGTAAAGGCATTCTATGTAAATCATCTAACGATAAATCTTTGCACGGCAACATTCATACGTACGGAACGGTAAAAGCCGTCAGGATGGAGATATATACCACGTGTAACAATCACAATAAAACAATCCTACTATTTTAACAGGCGCAACTGAAACATAACAAACAAAACTTAAGTAGAAATGAAGATGTGGCGATAATAACGTTTTTCTTTAATTCAAGTTAGATGCCGTAGTAGTAAACAAATCGTTATATACAGAGTGACAAAAAATACATAAAAACGCGGTAAATTTAAATTTAAGTTTTGCAATATTTTAATGGATATCACAGAGCTGAGCCAGGAACAACGTCTAAGCAGTTGTATAAAGCAAAGTTGCAGGTAGAGTCAACTGATCCGAGAGTTATCTTTAAAATGACTATTGGTATTTCTAAATAATGCATTCCAAAGATGCAATCAAGGATGAACAACTGGAAATCTTGAAACAACAAATAATGTTAAAATTAAAAAAAATAAATTTATTTTCAACAACTGAGCAAAGTGATTATTTTTAAAGTTTAGTCTATTAATCTTTACTGTCCTGGGAAATTTTATATAAAATTTTTTTTTATTAGTTTAAGAAAGTCTTCGTCATCAGTCAAATCACGATAATCCATGCTAATAATTTGTTAATACTACTTTGAGGTTAGAAACTAGAGTTTAATCCATCGATCTATGGTTTAATCTGCCAATTTCTAGGATCAGAAAATTAGATATTAGTTCAGACAGGATCAACGCTTGACTACTGCTCATATAACACCAGACAATTGCTTTGAACCGATCTTTGGTTTACCTATATTATTCGAAGATAATCTTTTTTTATACAACTGGCCCTTAATGGGTTTAAGAACCACCAGAGAGGAGTGAAGGCTGAAACCTGACCTACATTTCAATTAGTTAATACGAAGTTTATAATTGGATATTTATTAATATTTTTGAATTAGCTGTAAAATAATAAATCTTAGTAACATTTACAAACATATCACATACCTGCAAAAAAATCACATAATATATGAATTAGTTACTTAAAAAATGTTGCTACAGTCCTTGCCACGGTACTTTAGTGTTACGGTAATTCTTATACAACCGCCGCGCCGTGGCTTACGTACATGCAAAAAAAAAGATGTAGTTACATTTACATTTTTCGTGTAGTAAAATAATTGTAGTGACAGGAACAGCATTTGTAGTAAAATTAAACGCACCTCTCATGCTATTTATACTACATCAGCTGTAAAATGCACTTACGCATTGTTGTCCGATGTCTGTAGTTAACTTTACAATTTTTCTGTACTTCTAACTCTAAAGAGTGTTGTTGCTTATCACTCAAAATAGTTGATTTTGGTGTAACAATAAGATAATTAAAAAATACACTGGATTGTAGAAATTAAAATTTACCTCGTGTAATACATAACAACATATTGCAACTCTAATGTTTTGAAATCTTTCAGTTTCAGTAATTAAATCATGCTTTGACCAGAATCTTTCATTCGTTCTTAATTTATGTTTGAATAGCACCTTAAAGTACAGTGTACACGAGAACAATTATTATTAGTTTTGAAATGAATAGTGAAGAGACAAGAATTATAGATGACTTTTTATTATTTAAAGGTAAGTACTCAATTTTTTAATGTTCAAAATTAAAAATCGTCAGTATAACGACGATTTTTGAGTTGCGAACTAGCCAACCGCTCCCCGAAGATATTAATTTTACGAATGAAATCTCAACGTAATGTAAAGTTATAATTTAGCGATTTAGGTAAGGGCAATTAGTTTGGTCAGAAATTGATTTTAATTAAACTTGTCGATTTCAAGCGAATATCGACTTTATAGAATATACTTTATAGAATATAGAAGAAATTTTTCTTTGTAAAATTTCGGCCCAAAATAATACGTTAAGATTAAAAATTCTCAACAATGTAAAGTTTAAAGGTGTAATTCTAAGAATTACAGACAGAGGCAACCGGATTAAAATCTTATTAATTCTTATATTGTCACATAAGCACATTTTTTTGAATCATAAATATTTGTTAAACTACAATATTAATTTTTTTAACTATATTGTAATGGAATGCCATATTTAAAAATTTAAGTTTCCACAATTAAAAATTCATTTAGTAATAAATTTCGTTTTTGAATTTTTTTTGAGTTTAATTGGACGAACGAATTGTAACCTGTTTGTTTTTCAAATTTGTACAGATGTATATACATGCAGAGACGAAATCTTTATGGTTGGGAAATTGTCCTGAAAGTTGAATAAATCAAAAATTGAAAAACGTTGCAATTTAGTTTAATTTATTTTTCTTAAAAATTGTTTGTTTACTTACCTCTAAAATAAAGTGGCGAAAAGGTAGCATACGATCGTTGATACGTTTTTAAAATAAAGTGTTGTTCGTAGTAATTTTAAATTTGGTGATTTAGAAATGTTAAATTTGGTATGAAGAAATTTAAATTTGGCTGGCAAATTGAACCAATCGGCGAAAGACACGATTTTACAAAAAGATTGACAGGAAGTGAGATTGGTGGAGAAGTGGTTGCTGGATCGATGAGCGAGCAGGGAGTCGTCAAGTTAACGACCTCGCATTGAAATTTTCTAATGTCTGGAAAATTTGCAAATTTTACAATTAATTCGTAGTAATTTTATGCAACTAGAAAACTGGTTATTGTGAGTGCAATGAAATATTTGTGTTATGGAATCTATCGTAAATTATGAAGATTTAAGAAGCATTTACCTATTGGTTATAACATGAGATCGTCCATTTTGTTAATTCGTAGATGAAGGATGTTCGACAAAGTCAATCCTTTATTTTTGAAGTCATCAGTTTGGTAATTACCATTTGAATTAATTATTCACACTGTTCCAACGATTATTTTCGTCATTTTGTCACGATGCATCAGAACATTTTGAGGTTAACCACATTTGACGTTGTTAAATCTGCATTTCAAGTAGCACTTATAAATGGATTTTTACACTTAATTAATTAAATTCACTAGTGGAACTTTTCTAATTACTAATTCGGTTTAATTGTTTGAGAAGATTAAAACTTTTTCACGTGTTTAAAATCGCTATGTATTGGATGCGCGATACAATTACTACTGTCTGTTTGATAACCGGGTTTTTAAAGCTACCAACTATTTGAACTACCATATGCGGCGCCAGATTTAAAAATTAAAACAATTTTTTTATTTTGTGTACGATTTATTTCAGATATTTGTATAAAATTTATTGAAACGTTTAATTATCTTACAAATTGTAGATATTATTTTACAATTTAAATGTGTAAATTTGTAGGGTAATTATTCATGATTTTTGGTTTTCAACTGTGTTGATGAATTTTAACACAAGGATTTCGTCTCATTTGATTTGTCAAATTAGTTATGAATACAAAGTTCGTCAAATAAAATTATTGTTTGTTCCCTGCATTTTTGTTTCATTTTTAATTGTGGATAATTTAAAAATATCCTTGAATTTGCAAACTGGGAGAGTATTGTGTTCCCGAGTTATCTGACTAGCTGGACCTTAAGGACACTAGGCAATCGAAAAGTCGATTTTTTTTTTATTTAATTTTCTGTAAGTACTATCCTTCCTGAACAAAATACCGTTTACTTCATATGAAAATTCACAAAATTGTTGATTTTGTAAGCGAAAAGGTGGAGCGGTGCATGAACTGGATGTCAGTCTACCGCTGGTAGCAGAGCGGAGACCGTTACTCGGACGACTGTAAAAGTTACGATATGAGCTCTTTATTGTAATATATTATTATAATTAAATAGGATGTATTAAAATATACAAAATTTAATAATTTACTATATGAAATTTTTTGTAAAATTCAAATACTTCGATAAATGTAGAAAGAATCGTAGATATCTGCATGATTGCCTTTCCAGAGGGTTTAAGACCTAAATATCATGTTACATAGGGTTGTCCTAGGTCGTTAGAATAATGGTTTGGTCTTTACTTTAGAACAAAAAAGAATATTAAAAGAAATCAGTTGTGAGTTGTTCACATTGAGATCAAAATCGTTGTCATATTGTAACTTTACTTCATTTTTCTTGTGTTAATAATAAAAAAAAAATAACAAAAATAAATTTTACAATAACGGTCTGATGCCGAAGCACTACTGCAAACATAATTCTATGCATCTGGATAGTTTTAAAAAAGGTAAATATGAGTAAAAGCACTTTTATCAATAAAAAAACTTTGAACGCGTTTTTCTCGACTTTTTATTTTCATTTGGTTTTTACATGATTCCAAAAAAACGGAAGTCTCTGGTGACTTGAACAAAATTGAGGACACGTAAAACATGTGTAATTTGGGACTGAACCTCCGAAATAATCCATAAAAATTCGAGATTTTCTAAAAAAAATTGAAAAGTCGCGATTTTTACGTGCAATTATAAAAAAATCGCATTTTTATCGTAAAAATCGCGGTTTTTCGTCTACTACTTAAATAATTCCGATTCGATCGTTCTAATTTTAGGTTCAGTCCCAAACTACGTATCTTAGGAAACTAAAAACCATTTGTAAAGCCGAAAAAAATTAGTTCCACGAACGACAGCATGTAAAAATGGAAAATAAACACGTATATACGTCGCAGACTGTGCCGCCATTTTTTATGTTCCTAAGGGCTTTATAGTATAATTTTTATTATCATTTATATATCAATAAACATTGGTTAAAATTACATTTGTGTATCTGCTTTCTTTCTATGTTAAAATTAATAAAAACAAGAGCGCGGATTTTGCGAATAACGATTGCCTAGTACCCTTAAGGAGCCGTTGTTCATCAGAACACGACAATATTTACTAATATCGATAATTAAATAAATATAGGTACTATTGGGATTAGTCCAGTCATGCATTAATAATGTTTTGTATTAGATGAAAATTTAGTTCTAAAGATTGAAATTGTAAATTTTGAATAATCCACATAAAAATAATTTGCGATGCAGTTTTCATGACCGCTTCTGTATATAGACAATACGGTTTTATCAACAGCAATACGTAATTAACAATTCAAAAATGTTATATTCAATACCACCCTGTCCTGTATTCACCTTTTCTTATAGTTTTCAGGTAAAAGAATGTTTTAAATGGTTTTATTCTTAGAACTATTATGCCATATATACGTAAATAATTTTTTTCCAGAGTGCCAGTAAACAATTAAATTTTAAGAAGTTTACTAACATAAAATGGTAGATAATTAATAAAATTTGAATTACATAACATGTGTTTTCAAAATTAATATCAGTTAATAAAAATTAAATAGTGTTATGTTGAAAAATTTGACACTTTGAACCATCGATCTTATATAATATAATAAATATGATATAAATATATTGACGTGGATTGTAATAGGTTGAAGATTCTAAAATTATCCACAATTAGATTTTCATTTTGTTAAAGTTTTCGATTGTGAAATTTTCTTTAATTTAATTAGATGAATAGTAGTAACTTGTTATTTTTCAATTATGTGCCAATGAGTACGTGTAGAGACGAGATTTTAAGGTTGGGAATTTGTCCATATAGCCTAAAAATTAAACATTTCAAAAAAATGGAAAAACGTTGAAATTTTGATTAATTTATTTTTTTTGAATTTTGTTCTTAAAATTGTTAACTTACGTTTGAATGAGTTGGTACAAAGGTAGCTACGATCGTTGATGCGTTTAAACTAAAAGTGTAGTTTGCAATTTAAAATTTAGTGACATCAAAATGTTGAATTTGGCATCTAAAAATTTGAATTTCGCTGGAAAACCAACCAACCAGAGTGTGACACGATTTTCCGATGAAAAGTTTGACAGGAAACGAGAAAAATGGTCAGTTGCTCTAGAGTAATGGAAGAGTGGAGTCTACAACTTAACGGCTTCAAAGTGTAATCTTCGAATGTGTGAAAATTACCCATTGGTAATTAATTTAACGATGATTATGGGCAACTGGAGATTTGTTTGATTGTGTGTGCTAGAAGAGTATTATGAAATTCGTGGTGATTTTTGAAGATTTGGAAAGTTTACGTACCAGACTTGAAACGAGGTCGCCATTGTGTCAAATCGTAAATGCAAGGAGATTGAGAGTTAATCATCAATTATTCAAGCCATCATCTTGGTAAATAATTTTAAAATTGTTTATTTACGCTATATCAACGATTGTCTTCGATTTTTGTCACAATGCTTAGTAAAATTTTGAGGTTATTTACACCTGACTTTAAATTTGTATTTCGAGTCGCATTTATCATCGGATTTTCACATTTAATTAATTAAACACACCAGTGGAACAATTTTAATAATTGGTTTGTGTTGTTTAACTGCAAAATTTAAATTAATGTGTTTAACTTTACCGTGTGTAGTTTTTTGCGTATTCGGTAGTGGCTACCATATCAAAAACGGTTATTTAATGATACCAATTTTTGAACAATTACAAAAGCGTTAATATTTGAAAATTAAATAATTTTTCTCATTTTTGTACAATTTTATTACAGATGTTTTATTCAAATTATAGTAAAACGTTGATTATTTTACAAATTGGAGATACTGATTTTGAGATTTAAATGTGTAAATTTGTAGGATAATTCTTCATGATTTTTGGAATAATCGATTGTGTCGATAAGTTTAATAACAAAATTTCTTCTCAGTTTGTTTACTTATTAGATTATGAATGCTATTATCATCCAATTAAATTACAATCAACCCTGAGAATTTTGTTTCATTTATTGTGGATAGTTTAAGAGTATAATTTTTGGAACCTACTCCTGAGATAGTCTCGATAATGCAAACTACCGACTATAACGGCTACGGCATTTAAAGAGTTGTTCGTCAGAACACGACAATATAATAAATCGTTGCTTTGAAGCGAAGATCACAAGTCACAACTTTCAGTGATGCGCGCGCATTAGGATTTTTGTTGCAGGGTTCCGGCTAGACCGGGGTAGACGCAAGATTATTTTTTCAGTTATCACTAGAGGGTCAACATGGTAATACATACCTGAGGTTATAAAGTTATAAATCTATACCTACTCAAACTAAAAAATCTTAAGAAATGTGAACGTGTTACTGTTTACCTTCAACTCAGAAAGATAACAAAAATCTTCGGCAATTTTTGAATGAAACCATGAAACGTATACAAACGAAATCACTAAACAACGGATCAACAACGACCACGTGAGTAGTTTAAAACATCAAATTGCAAGGCTCGTGGACAAAAATAACATTATCGATCTTTTAAAGGGAACTGCTAGTCAATCCGTTAAAACAGTGTATAACGTGCAGAAAAAATCTACTAACAACGTGCCACACGGGGGAAAGCAGGTAGTCAACAATCAGTCAACCAATGTAAAATAGACTTTAAGAACTAATAACGTGAAGCACGTATTGCTTACAGGTACTTAACGTATATCTTCCGTTTTATATAACAAATTTTATAGGTAACAACGAAGTATTGTCATTATATTTGGAACTGCCACTGTAAAATCAAAAAATCTGGAATTCACTGGAAGCCCTCAAAAACTGAAGTTCAAAAAGGTTTTGTGCTTCATTTGCAGGTAATTTTATGACTTGACTGCTTAATTAAATAAAAATAATCTCACGAGGTACATATAATATGCATTTCAGACAGCGGCCCAGTTGGAACAACGGATACGAAAGTTAGAAAGGAAATTTCTACTTTAAAACCAACCATTATTAGACTATTGGATATGCCCACATTATGTACAGTAGTTTTACCTTATTAAAGAAATAGCCTACTTTATTATCTACAATAATAATTATTAATTATAAGAAACTTTATAAAGCAATTTATTTTAATAAAAATACAAAATTATTTGTACTGTTAATTTGCGTTTACCCTATAAAGGTGTTAATTTAATAACATTAAACACAAGTAAAACATACTGCTATTGTTGTCAAATCCACACAATAATTGTAGTAGTTATAATTACTTTATAATGCAAAGGTAGCAACATCAATATGTAAAAATAGCAACAACTATGTAGTACAATTAACTTAACAATATTGTACAAGTAACAACAGCACAAAAAGTGAATTATACTGAATATTAGCAATATTTACTACACAGTAAACGTAGAGTTAACTACACCTATAGGTGTTAAAACAACATCACCATTAGTACTATGTACATAAGCACAAGTACATATAACAACAAAATATTATGTAGTCTATACTGCAATGCTGTTAAAACTTTACAACAATTGACAAGTAAATTTTACTATTCTTTGGTGTTGTCACTATATTTGCAAGTCATTGTAGTAGATTGCACTGCATTTGTAGTTATATTAACAACTTCTTTTTTGCGTGTAACCTTTTAAGGAGCGCATGGATTTATAATGCAGTGTTCACATTTATGAACCAATGCGGAAAGTGGTTGGGTAAAAAAATATAAATCTTTTTAAAATTAAATAAAAATTACTTCAGTGATAAATTGAAAACCATACACGTTATTATGATGGTATCTAGAAAGTAACACTTAGGTACATCCACTGTTCTTTATATTGTAATACTGATTCACAAAATATGATTTTTAAAGGTAGACTAAAAATAACTCTTTGTATTTTATTACGTATTTTCATAAAATTTTTGGATGTTAATGGAATATTCAAAAATTATGTACATTTTATGTTATGCCACTGCTTGGAAAGGCAAGGAAATGGTACGTATGTGATAAAGAGTCCCGAGCGGTCAGTAAAACAGAAAGGTCATGTAACTTTTATATTACGGAAAATTAATGTATATATATAAAGTATGACAATTGTTTTGCTTTCATTTAAGCTTCTGAGATAGTTATCATTAATTTATAATATATAAAGTATTATAGTTTATATTAATTTATAGTTTAATATTTATGTTTTTATTTATAACTGTCTAAAGAGCTCAAATAAAAACGTAAAAATTATTATAGTTAATATGACATTCTATATGCAGTTTGTCCAATGTAGAAAATACAAAGTGCAGTTTGTTCAATACATTTTTTAGCTGTTTTGCAAAACCGGCAATCGAATATTTGCTTCATTTATGGATACTTCATAGTGTAATTTACACTGTGTTATTGCAAAAATTACTTTTTTAATAACTTATCATTTAAACCTGTGGTAGTTTTACTGCTCTCGTGAAAATTTCAGAAAATGGATATACTGCACATAGAATGTCTGCTCCTCATATGCATCCATTCATTAATTTCGTATGTGATAACTTGTATATTTCATTTAAAAGAATTCATTTTACAAATTTATTTTTTATAATATACTAATTGGAAGCATATTTCAAATCTTTTCTTGGTTAGGGACCACTATGTAGGTATAATAAAAAAGGCGATTTCTCGAAGTTTAGTATAAAAAATTTCTTTTTTACACCAAAACGACTCAAGTGAATTTAATTCAAAAGCATCTTTACGGTTTTTTTGCGGACCATATTTTGGCTTCTGTGGACCACTGGTTTGCTTCGCTTTGCTTCGGCTTTCGAAAACTCCGCTTCTCGGGTGTAAAATCTCGTTTTACGTCCTTGTAACGTAAACTACTATTTACTGTCTCGACCTTTGTACCAACCGATCAACGTCTCAGACGATTTGATCTATTTAGTACTTGAGACGTTAATAAGCCGCCGCAGCCGGCGCCGTCCACATCAACAACTTACAAGCTTTTATCTTCTAGAACATCAGCAGAACGTGTGAAGAAACTCAGAGAAAGACAACGGTAGCAACAAGAACAACGGGAAATATCAAAATCAAATTCACCAGTAAACACATCAGAGGAACTTTCGAAGGAATGCAGAAAAAGTGAAAATCAGTCAGTTTTCCAATTCCAAATTAGTAATAGTACTTAATGATATCCGACATATGAGGGAAAAATGCCAATACTGCAGTGCAATATTTTGAAAAAATAAATTTTGTAAAAAGATAAGACTAAATATGCAACGTTTTCATGCAACGCTTTGGAAGTTTGTGATTTGTTCTTTTCTTTTAACCTATATATAGCAAAATTGCAGAACGTTTTCAAGAAATAAAAAAATAATAGTAATCGATAACACTTGTTTTAAATCAACCATTAATCATCGGAAAAAAATGTTGTATGAAGAGAAGTTTTATAACTTGAAGTTATTTCGTTTATGCCCTAATAGAAATTAGGGCCGCGAAACAGCCTGGTGGAGTTGTAGCGGCCGGTGGTTTCGTAGCCCTCCTAGTAAATTATATAAAGCTAATAAGAAAGTTTCGAGAAACGTCGACTTGAATTAAAAAATAATATAATTTATCGAATAGTTCAAAAAAGACACTAAATTAAATAACAAACAAGTTATCAGTAATCATAATATTATAGTGTGAACAGGGTTTTAGAATTACTTATGATATGAGGTAAGGAGTAAACCTCTAAAAATCATCTTAAATACAGCACTGCGAGTCACAAACCAAGCAAGCAACGCAACTTTCAAGTGTCCAGCTCATGGTTTAAGAACTATCAGAAGGAAGTGAAGGTAGAAACTTGCCATATATTGGAATTAATTAATACAAAATTTGTAATTGACCTTTTATTAATAACTGTAAACGAATAAATTTTATAACTTTTAATCTTGATTTAGTGTTAACTCGAGGTTAACTTGAAATATTTCTTGATTAATGTGAAATAAAAATGGATTTAGTGTATAACATATCACATACCTGCAAAAAAATCACACAGTATGATTTAGTCACTTACAACATGTTACGATAGTCCTTGCCACAGTACTTGAGTGTTACGGTATTTCCTATAAAACGGACAAGGTTTTACAGACTTTTTAAGACTCCATGGATTTATAATGCAGTGCTCACATTTCTTTTACCTACACCTTGTTCATTATTTTTAGAATTTCTGTGAAAATAGTTGGTTTCCCAAAAAAATTTATTTGGCCAAAGTTGTAGCTCGTTATTCCCTATCCGGTTTGACGGACCGTCAATTTTTACTAACTAAGACGTTTCGTTTAAGAGATACAGAGTTTGCAAGAAAAGTAAAAAAATAAAACCTGAATTTCTTTTATATTTTTTCCCTTAATATAATTTATAACTCGAAATTCATTGATTCTAGACGATAAGGGATTATAACCTAATTTATAGATAAACAAATGATCTTTAAAAAACATTAATCTATTAAGCCTAAAAGATCAATAATATCGGAGCTATGGCCGTTTGTAATCAGAAATTCAAACAAATTGCTTTAAAGGGAAATACCCCCAAGGGTTTGAACTTGGCCAAAAATTTTATTCAAAAATTTGTCTTCAGCCTGTATGACACGATGCATAATTTTATATAAAATTCAAATGTAAATATTCAATAAAATTAATCGTAACACTTTTGCAGAGCATGAATTAAATCCAAAAATTTATTTTGATATTAATTTGATAAGTTGATTTGATAAGTTTCCTCGCAATATCAAAAAATTTTTTGGATTCAAATGTAAATGGTAACTAACCAATCCAAAACGTCCGATGGCTACTAATACGCTCTTTCTATTGCTTAGCTACTATTTACATGTACATTTTATGCAAAATTATGCATTGTGTCATACAGGCTTTAGAAAAGTGTCCTTTATCATTATCACCTTAGACCGATTATCACCACCTCAACGTTTTCTACAGTCACGGGGACACCCTGTATGTGGTTGTAGTTCTAAAGGGTTGAGTAGTAAGTCAGCCTCTATGGTGGGCCACGTTAGGATGACGTAATCATAACGCTATAGTTCTGTGCCAATGACTTTCAGTATAATTGATTAACGAACCATGTGCCAATTTATCGCTTGCAGTTTTAGCATCTTGAACTGCTTTTCTTCGCAAATCAAAATTAATGAAAAAGAACAACAAATCTATGACCACGACTATTAATAGCATTGCCAAATTTGCCCAAAGAATACCAATAGTGCTGAAAATGTGTTCGTATAAAAAGGTACATGCAATGCCTGTTGCATGTAACCAGATTAAAACAGTACCAACTACGACACTTTCCGGTGCGGGATACGTTAATTCTAGTATTACTTCAAAACTTAATGTCGATATTGCACCCATACCAATGCTAAAACATGCATATTGTAAGAAATATTACGCAATTAAAATTATTATTAAATATTTAGTTATAAATACCCCTTTAATATTGAGGATACATATACATAAGCGATTCCTTGATCCAGCGTACCAACAAACATCGCTACTGATAAAAGGAACAAGAAATATACCATCCAAGTTGTAGTTCTAAAAGCAATTTTAAAATTTTGTTAAATTGCACCTATAGATACTTTCAATGGAAGCTTCAACTTTGGCTATCACTGATTTGATTTTTCTGTTTTGCTCCAAATTATATAACGCAATTTTCAGTCAATTTTGAGAAAACTCGTATTAAATTTTCGCAAATCTTTGCTCTGATTGGGTCTGATTAAGATTATCCACTTTTATCTTTTTCTAACCAATAACATTGAAGATTTATAAACTCAATTTAATTTTTTTTGAAAACTGCTCAAGAGCGAATGTTAAATTTTACTACAGTGGGGCCCGCTTAATGTGATCACATTGGGACTTGAGGTTTTTGATAACAATAACCGATTGATTACAATAAAAAGAAAACATTTTTATTGTTTATTTATTAGTATGTAGTACATCTACAAAAATTAATTAATAATAGTCACTCATTGTGAAGTTTTCAAGTAGGACTGAATCTTACAACACACATTAACAGCAAACTATCGTCCATTTATGTATTTAAATGACGGAATTGATAATAAACATAAATATGTAATGTGATATCACATGTGTGACGTAGGATTTTCTTGCTAACACCTGACTTTATATTATGTGGGTGGTATGCACAATATAAAAAAATGCTTGTAACTGAAAATCAACTCCTTTGCTCGTGGGAGAAAATAATCTTAAGAATAATATGATAACATTATTAACCGAATTATGATAACTATAAGCGATATTTTTTGTGTGTAATAATATATGTCCGTTCCGTTCCAGGCAAAAGTGATAACAATATCCGAATGATAACATTAACTGCGATCACATTAAGCGGGCCCCACTGTAGTTTCATTTTAGGTCACTACTGCATATTTATCAAAGTATAGAACGATATTTCGAAAATATAATGTTGTTATTCTATTAGTAGATATTTATCGATTAGTCAATAAATGATCGCAGGCCTAATATGAGGCCTACTGTTAGAAAACTATAGATATAAACTTAACTTTATCTAAATATATAAATTATTAACTCGTTGATATTAGATAATATAAAACTTCAAAATATCGAGTTATTATTAAATTAAAAATGATATAAGATTTATTTAGCTTTCAAACGATATTTCGTTCGTCATCAGAATAATATACAAATATTATGTTTAATAATAATAATATACAAATATTATGTTTAATAATAATATTTTAATATTATTCTGATGACGAACGAAATATCGTTTGAAAGCTAAATAAATCTTATATCATTTTTAATTTAATAATAACTCGATATTTTGAAGTTTTATATTATTTAACTTTATCTAGTGTGCTGCCAACAGTAAAATTAAAAATTACATCAAATGCAAAATTGGACTTTGGAAAATTGACAATAAAAAATACTACAGCAATTTAGAGAGTGCTATACGGTGTAAGTAGGTACTTACTTGAACTTTTTATATTTATCCAAAATAATACTAACTCCCATTGAACCTATCAAACTCAATAAGCTATGTAACAGTCCAATAACTCCTACATGATATGTAGCTGTCTAAAAAATACAATATCTGAAATGCTGCAAAAAAACATGTTGAAACATAAATCTCTTAAATTAACATGTACACAGCTCACTAAAGTTTAAAAATTTTTTCCCGCTTACAAGGGTTTGTACGCAATTGTTATTATTTGAAAAATATCACTAATAGTAACTGAAAAATTTAGTTCCAAAAATTGACTTTTGATCGAATGTACTTTTTGACATTGACAAATAGAAACAAAAACATGCGTAAACTCATTAAAGGACCCCGCTACGGCCTTATGGGTTTTGGGTCCCAGTCAAATTGAACCAAAATTTAGGATATTGTAGTTCATAATATGGCCTCGGCAGTAAACCTGGACATTAGCAGCACGCGTTTCAAGCATAAAAAAATACACAAAATTACTTGGGTATGGCCTGGTGGAGGAAAGGATGAAGGAAACCAGATTGATCACGTTATGGTATCTAAAAGAGAAAGAACGTCAATTATGGATGTAAGAACACATAGGGGTGCCAATGCAGATTCTGACCACTGCATGGTAGTGACAAAAGTTAAACAAAGAGAAAAACATAGCAACACTCTGAAAAGAAATTTGAATAAAAAACTGGCAACAAGAAGATTGTGTGATGATCAAGTAAGAAGAAATTACGAGGACACGGTTAAAAGACTAATGACATGTAAAGAGAGAAGCAATGATATGGAACAAGAGTATGAAAACATCGCAGACATTTTGAGAAAGAGTGCAAAACAAGTAATAGGTTACACAGAGAAGAGAACGGAAAGAAAATGGTTTGATGATGAATGTAGAGGGTTGTGTGATGTGAAGAGAGAGGCTATAATGAAATGGATGGCAACAGGAGAAAGTAAAGACATGGAAAGATATAGGAAAATCAGAAAGGAAGCTCATAAAATATACAAGAGTAAGAAAAAAATATGGATAACTGAGTTTATGGAAGAAATAGAAAAGAGTAACAAGCTGAATAACAATCGTCAATTCTATGAACAGTTAAGGAGAACTGGAGGATGACGTGGAGAAGGTAAAACAAATATGGGTGGAACATTTTGAGAAACTGTTGGCGGAGGAGGAGGAAGGCGAACAGTGCAAAAGAATAGTAGTAGAGGAACAACAAGTGGATGAACCAACTTATGAAGAGGTGATAGAAATAATAAATAATCTTAGAAATGGAAAATCACCGGGTAAAGACGGTCTCAATGCGGAATTACTTAAGTATGGAGGTGAGTTGTTGCACGAGAGATTATATAAAATGATAAAACAGGTGTGGATAGAAGAAAAAATTCCCAAACAATGGAAAGAAAGTATAATAGTGACCATAAAAAAGAAGGGAGATGTGGAGAGGTGTGAGAACTACAGGGGAATCTCTCTGTTGAATTCCGCTTATAAGATATTGTCAATGTTGATAAACAAACGATTGAAGAATTATACAAAAGAAATAATTGGAGATTATCAGTGTGGATTTATGGAGGGGAAGTCGACTGTGGATGCTATACATATACTAAAGCAAATAATAGAAAAGAGCTGCGAACACGGTATCAATATGTATATGATGTTTATCGATTTTAAACAGGCATTCGACAAAATAAAAAGGAATAAACTGATAGAAATAATGCAAGAGTTTGACATCCCGAACAAATTGATAAGAATGACACAAGTAACGCTGAAGGAGACCACGGCCTGTATAAGAACTTTTTATGGTGAAACCAACGACTTCATAGTAAATAGCGGGGTGAGACAGGGTGATGCAATGTCGTCAACATTATTCAATCTAGTTCTTGAAAAAATCATCAGAGAGTTACAAAATAAAGGAACAATAATAAACAGTGAGGTGCAAGTGATAGCATACGCAGACGACGTGGTAGTAATATCAAGATCCAAGAAAAAATTAATCGAAATCTGCAAAAAGATAGAAGACACTGCAAAAACTATGGGGTTGCTAATTAATAAAGAGAAGACCAAATACATGAAGTGCCCGAGAGAAGACGCAAAAAGCGGATTGAAGATAGATAACCACATATATGAAGAGGTGAATGAGTTTAATTATTTGGGAACACAGGCGAATAACAGAAACGAGAGACATCAAGAAATAAAGAGAAGAATACAACTTGGCAATAGAGCATATTATGCTAACAAACAATTACTGGGTGACAAGAACTTATCAAGAACAACTAAGGTAAAGATATATAAAACGTTAATAAGGCCAGTACTTACGTATGCGGCAGAAGCTCTATGTTTAAATAAGAGGGAGGAGGAGATGTTACTGGTTTTTGAGAGAAAAATACTGAGAAGAATACTGGGACCAAAGAAAATAAATGAGCAAGAACAGAGACCTATGATGAATCTAGAGATACTACGAGAAATGGGAAATGAAAACATTGTGAGAATAATAAAATCTATGAGAATGAAGTGGCTCGGACACATGATGAGAAGTGACGAAGGGACAATTGCAAGAAGAGTCACAGAATGGAGGCCAATGGAGGACCGTGCAAGAGGAAGACCTAGGATTCGATGGTGGGACCAAGTGACAGAGGACATGAGAATTATGAAAATCGAAAATTGGAGAACAAAAGTAATGGATAGAGTAACATGGAGGAGAGTAACAAGTGGGGCGAGAACGGATATTGGATTGTGATGTGAAATGTAGAGTAAATGGGGATAAACCACCCCAATAAAAGGTTTTGTAAAATCTCTACGGGGATAGCAAATATTCCGACAGGAATGAAATGCTGTAATAATAATAATAATATGCTGAAAAAAAGTGTCAATGGGCACAAAGCCAAAAATGGACAGTTTTCGAGATATACGGCATTAAAGAGTTAATCTAGTCATTCTATGAAACACACAATGATAAAGTCAAAAACGATACCCCCTAGAAAAAAAAAATACTGCCGTGTAGAAGAAAAAATTCTAAAAAAGATAGAGTTTTTTTCATCGCTCTGGCTAGTGTATTACATAACCTAAAAAATTAAACAAAGTCAAAAGAGCGGTTTCTTGAAATTAAAAAAAAAATGAATTTTCCAACAAAAAAAAAGTTAAATGAAAAAGTTGTTGAAAATAAGTTGTAGAAAGTTAAGATACTGATTCATTATTTATTTTCTGAGAAAAACGAAAAATGCCGTCAAAATTTGCAGTTTTTGTTTTTTTTCTTAAATCGCAAAAAACCGCATTTTCGACTTTGTTTAATTTTTTAGGTTATGTAATACACTAGCTAGAGCGATGCAAAAAACTCTATCTTTTTTAAAATTCTTTCATCTACACAGCCCTATTTTTTGTTTCCGGGTAGTATCGATTTTGACTTTATCATTGTGTCTTTCGTAGAATGACTGGACAAACTTTGTAATGACTTATATCTCTGAAACTGTCCATTTTTTGACTTTGTGCCCATGGACACTTTTTATCAGCATGTTATAAACTACAATATCCTACATTATGATTAAATTTGACTGGGACCCAAAACCCATAAGGCCGTAGCGGGGTCCTTTTTGTTATTTTAAAAAATGAGAATCTCATCTATGAGATTAATTAACTAATGCATTTGATAATATATTTAAAATTGCGATGTATGCAGGGCAGAGGGAAGGGGTGTATATGTTACGGAAAAAGTACGTATGCCGGTAAAAGTGCACATTTTCCGGTAAATGTGCACTTATTCCGGCGCTTATGGTAGATGTACATACAATGTACTTATTCCAATAAAATTAGGGAAATGTGCACATATACCAAGGGATGATGGGAAAAGTATATTGAGTTCAAAACAAGTTAGTGTGTTAAAGCAGTGGCGGCTGGTTTTGAATTTTCCGTGAGATGCATGGGCGTCATAGGATTATTTTCAAGGAAGAGGCAAAATAAAAAAAATTTTATTATAATAAAAAATAGAGTTTAAGCCGAAAATTTTAAAAACTTGCGTTGGTGAAATATTAAATTTCTAAAAAAATTTAATTTCTGTATATTATTCTGATGACGAACAAAATAATCGTTTGAAAGCTAAATAAATCTTTTAATTAATTTTTAATTTATTAATAACTCGATATTTTGAAGTTTTAATATTATCTAATATCAACGAGTTAATAATTTATATATTTAAAATAATTTAAGCAGCCAGGGGGGGGGCAGCTGCCTCTTTTGTTTTTTAATATAGACGCCCATGGTGAGATGTATCACGGGGATTTTAATAACAATAATAGAATTTTTTAGATAAACTGAACAATTGGAATAAATGCATTTAGTTTCTTCCACATATTTTTTATATAACTTAGAAGGTAGAAAATTTAAGTTCTAGAAACAAAGCAGACATAGTAAACAAAATTCGGTTAAATCCAGTTTTCAATTTATTGCTAATTGACCCCCTCTTCCCGATAAAAAAATATTATTGGACTAATTACGAAAAGACTGTTGGCAAAACTACAAAACTATTTTAAAAAACAAAAATCGACGACTTTACTATTAGTTTTCAATACAAATGGCCAATAGTATTTTTTTTCTGATTACGTGTAAATGCGATTCTTTAGAAATTTAATTAAAAATAAAAAATAGAATAATAATAATTAAATTAATCTTTATTGCAGCAGGGATCGCGTATTATTTAATTTTATTTGTTAAAGTTATTTTTAAATGGGTATTATATTAATAATTTAATATATCGAGTTATTATAAAAATTAAAAGTTAGATTATATCATCCGCCATCAGAACTCGATATTTTAATATTAATACTTTAATTTAGAGGTTATGTTTAACACTACATTCGTCTACTCACTTTTACCAAGGTACATGTTCACATGTGTACATTTCCCGGTAATTGTGAGGATAACGCTGTCTTTTAAATTATTAAACGCACTTTTACCAACTCCCGTGGAATATGTACACATTTACCGGTAAATGTATACATGTTCCGGTTACGTACTTTTCCCGTAACATATATATTTTTGAAAAGATTATTGTATAAATTTCAAAAACTAAAGGGTAGTTCACACTACATGATTTATCATATGACTTGTCACATGACTTCTCATATGAGGGCTTTTTTTACGTTCACATCACTATATGATTTTTGATATTATAGAAGTTATGGCTTTTATGATTGGCTGTTGTGATGGTATGATTTTAGCCATGACTTTTCTTGTGACTAAGTCATATGATAAATCATGTAGTGTGAACTACCCTTAAACGTTGTATCAGTGTAATTTTTTTTCATAATAATAAGAAATGGCTATTGAAGGCAATAACCAATTTTGAACGCTTTATATTAAAAGTAAATAAGTAAATTTAATTTTTGAAAAAGACAACTATGAATCTTTATGACAACCAATCTTGATAAAACTTCGCTATTGTTTTATATAAAAACAAAACCTGAATTTAAATCGGTTTCATGATCAAAATAGAACATAATATATAAAATATTTGAATCAAAAAGTGTTCACGTGATATATACCTACTTTTCTTGTACGTAAAAACAAACAGGCGAGCTTTTAAGCGAATGGGTTTACGCTTGGAAGTTTCCTACAACTGCGTACAATATGGTTGTTGAATTTAAAAGAAAATAATACCCAAAACATTAAACATTGCCGTTTATGTTTATTCAAGAAGTCGGTTTCAAAAATTTGGGAGACTTACGGGATAGTAATGCAAAATAATTGGGTTTGATAAAACTAGAAGAGCAGTTAAAACTCCAATATTTACTCCCTCGATTAATGCATAGAACATGAATGCTTTATTTCGAATTAGAGATTTGAGAATATCAAGTAAACTTTCATTATTAGAAATCTTCGCTTTAATTATATTGCTTTGAGCTATAGAAGGTGGCGTCGGAGGAGTGTCGTTGAAAACTAAAAACATAAAAACCACTTAAGAAATTTAATTATTTAAAAAATAACAAACTTTATGGAGCTTTAGATTACTTACAAAGAATTACGACAGGTACGACAACAGTAGCCAATGCTGCATAAGATGTGTTCATTATGTAAAGTCTTCTTTCAACATCTTCCTTTTCTTCTTTCCACACTAGCAACGTAGGAATTAAATACGATAAAGCACTTCCAGCCTAAAATCGTAAAAATTAATTTTGTCAACATAACGAATTGTGAAAAGCGGTTTGTGACGATGCAGCGGTCCAAATGCACATTTGTATTGTTAGCTAATATGGTAACATTATTTTGCTTTTAAAATAAAAAGTCTAGCCAAATAAGTATGTCAAATATTATTTAAGATTTATTCCTTTTAATGAAGTCTGTTAAAGAGAAATTCACCGGTTGATTAGGTTAGTGTTGGTGTTTAGAAATGATATTTTCTTCTACCAGCTAGCTACCCGTCCGTGGACGAGCTTTCCATCTAATGTTAAATATAGAATTTAATATTACATACTTGTATTCCAGTAAAGCCAATTCCAACGGCAGTAGCTGTTTGGTTGTATCCAAACCACGTAGCAGCAATTTTAGGGAGCAATGGAAAAATACATATTTGAAAAATTGCTGTAATTGCTTGGCCTAGAATTATTAACCAAAACCTATCTGGATGTACCGAACCAACTTTAATCCACGATCCCACAGCAGTTCCAATTACGCCCATAATTACAGTTTTGCGAATACCCTAGAATAAATATTATAAAGATAATTTGAATACTTGTTCTATTACATTAATGTATTAGAAGAGAGCCACCATTGCCAGGTACGGAATCCAGCCATTTGCATTATTGCATGATATGTTTAAGAATTTACTTAATAAGAAAACAAAAGCGGGATTTGAAAGTGGGTTACAGTTTTCTGTGTAAATTGTTACTTATCCTTACTAGCTAATGTAGAACAAATACGATTACTCACTATTCTATCCATTATGTATGTTCCAGGAACACTAAACACTATATATACAACAACAGCAATCATGGCAGTCCAATTTACAGCCTCATTAGAAACTTGGTAATAGTCAGTTATAACATCTGCGATTATAGAAAATTCTATAAAGTGGAAGCAATTGGATATTGAAAAAAATAAAAATATTAGTAAAACTATCCATCTTCTTTTGTAAACTTTAAATTCGGTTTCATTTTTTGTATTGTGGTCCCCTGTACCATTGTCAACATCCAGTTCTGTAAAATGGAAGTTTCTGTATTTATTACAGTTTCACTATGTATTTTATTCAAATTTATAATTTAAAAAAAATGGAATGATTTTAACTACCAGGTTGCGCTGTCATTCTAGAAAAATTTTCATTTCTGAAAAAATGAATATTAAAATCCGTCTGCTCAAGTCGACAGGCAGATCTTAAAGAGAATGCTTTTATAATTTCCAAATTAAAACGGAAATCCCTTTATTTAAATATTAATGTAATCAATTTATTATTTTAGTCATTAGATTTTTTTACCATTCCACCAGTGATTATAACAATAAAATATTCGTATCAATTGATCAAATATAAAATATAATTAAAAAAAAATAAAAGCCAAGGCTTCGAGGCTGTGTTTGGGAACATAGCCGTTAGGTTTGGCGTGAAAACGTCGTATTAGGAGACACATCTTTTCTGATGAAATGATAAATATTATATATTAGCGGAACAATTTACAACTGTCGCCGTTTATCGGCACCCATGTCTTGAAGTTTGTCTTTGCAGTCTTCTATGGGGCTCGTCTTCAGTTTCATGTTGCCTTTAAGTACCCTATTTTGAAGGTTGTGCTTCACTTTAAAATTGTTTTTAAACCTATAATGCGTTCATGTAGATCGCTCTACCTTTATAGACATATTTCATCTCAGGGTATAATCTCGTCTGGTCTAGCAGATTTACCAGTTTTTGTCAGTTCGATTGCTTTATGGACTTCACTTGCCATAATGTCTGGTCCTAACTCTCTTTTCTTCTTCTTCAGTTCTATTATAGGTGTTACATCGCCGAATAGTTTTTTAATATATCTTGTCCACTCTGCCTCTTCTTCCTTTAAATCGGTTATGACTTTGTTGGCTTCAGAGAGCAGTCTTGTTGGTATGCGCCTTTTGTGACTTCCTTTACCATCTTGTGCATATTGAACAAATCTTGTCTCCTCTGTAGTTCTTCTATTTTCTAGCACTTCTCCCTGCTCCATATCTTTATGGCTTTTCTAATAAAAAAAAAAAAACGTTAAACGTTCAGCGCTACAACCCTGACGGGTCTTGGTTGACTATTATGATATTTTAATATCAAATAGTCTTCACGGAATTGTATTTTTTACCTACGACGGGGAGCCAGCCCGACGAAGAACCCCCAACCTGGAAGACCAGAGAGAATAAAGTTCTTACTTCACCCAGATTCGAACCAGGTATTTAGCGGTCATAGTCAACTCGCGTGACCACTATGCTCTAGCCGTCTCCTTTTTCTTTCTGCTTTTCTAATTGCTCGTTTCATTGCTGTTTTGATTTCTCGATATTTATCGCGATCTCGGTCCTTATACGTCCTTCGTATCCATTAACTGCAGGATATCGTTTTTTATCCACTCTTTATTGCTTAGTTTGCGAGTCGCTTTTAGATCTAGTTCTTGTATGGCGGTTATGATATTTTTAACTTTCTCCCATATTCTTGCGACTTTGGCTTTATTCGTTTTTGTTGTTTCTTCTTTTAGGCTTGTGACTATAAAGGGCAAATAGAAATTTAAATCTCGGATAACTCTAACCAACTGATAACTTTAATTTTTAACTTTATCGCTCTGTTAACTATTTATCGAACTGTTAAATTTATCAAACAGATAAAGTTAATCAATCGATAACTAATCAAAGGATTTAAAAAATGTAAAATTCTTTTACAGCTTCGAAAAAGTGACAGAAGCTTTTTTTCGAAGCTGTAAAAAAATTTTACATTTTTTAAATTCTTTGATTAGTTATCGATTAATTAACTTTATCTGTTTGATAAATTTAACAGTTCGATAAATAGTTAACAGAGCGATAAAGTTAAAAATCAAAGTTATCAGTTGGTTAGAGTTATCCCAGATTTAAATTTCTATCTGCCCTTTATAATCACGAGCCTTAATCTAACTTCGTTTAACTTTTTGTTAAGTGTCTGATATATTTGATAAACGGCGACAGATGTAAATTGTTCCGCTAATATAAAATGTTCATCATTTCATCAGAAAAGACGTGTCTCTCAAGACGACGTTTTCACGCCAAACCTAACGGCTTATATTCCCGGACATAGCCTCTCTTGGCTTCAATTTTTTTCATTTTGTAACATCGCATTTTTTCTACTTTTGTTTCCAATGCTCTCATCGTTTTCATTCTATCTTTTCCATTTTGTAACCTTGGATTTCTTTCTTACCTATTTTATGTCGTACATACATATACAGTTTTTCTTTACATATTCTTACTAAATTTATTTAAACATGTTACCGATTTTACAGACGTTTTCACGTCAAAATAAAAAAGCCGAGACAATCTTTTTCTTGTTATGTAAATATTGCTATAAATAACAAATTATTTATAATATCTAAATAATATAGTGTACCTAACTATATTATTATTATAGTTTTTGTTATTAAATGTTTTTTTTTCATAAAATATTCACTGAAACCGTAATATGTTGCTCTTACCTTGGACTGACTGGTATTGGACAAAAGTATGCTGCTTTTGTTGAAAATTAACCGAGTTACTTCCTTGGCACTTATCCATTGATTTATACGGATGTTGGATATGTTTAATGTTACCAGGCCTTCGCTACTTCCTATATTATAGAAGAGTAAAAGGTTCAAGGTCTAAGCCAGGCATTTGCTACTTTCTCCAGTGTGGTGACAATGTTCCTAGTCTAAAAAAAATAAATAAAAATAAATTTTTAAAAACAATTTTTTATAAAAATTAAAGGGTTACCACAGAAGTAGTTAAAAAAAAATAAATTTTGATTTATTGTTTTAATTAGGCTTTGTTTATAAAATTTCTGCATTCTTATTTTATAAAATGCGATTCTAAAGAAAGATGTAAATCCTAAAATTAAAAATTTCTTAACCTGACCAAGTATCGAACCTATGACGGATCCTTTGATTGTTGCGCGAGGCAACCACTGTAACCACTTACCTATTATGTGTTCAAAATGTCAACATCACAGAACAGACTATTTACAATAGTCAACATTTACTTTATTGAAGCAAAACGTATCCGCTAGCCATTAACCGTGATTAAACTCATCTAATGGCTTAAAATCGAGCAATTAGTTTGAACGCTTTTTAATCATGATTAAACTGCTTTAACCGTGATTAAATAGATGGTAGAATACTGTTTTTCATTTAACCGTGATTAACTCCAACTAATCATGATTAAAGTATTTAATCAGATTTGGTGGAACCGGTCCTTAGAAGAAATCTTTTAACAAACTTATTTGGTAAATCATTGAGCATTTCTTTCATCCCATTTCCCAATCCGATTATAAATTTTGAACATCTTTCATTTTTATTGAATTATTGATTAGTGATCTTTAATATCATTTTCAAAACCGTAATTCAAAATATTTATTAGGATATTGAGTGATTTTAGTACAAAATCATTTTCGGTTTAACTTTCGCTATAAATAAATAAAAAATTTATTTTATTATTTTAAAGAGAAACAAAACTATTTGTTTTTACAAATATTTTAAGCAAAAATATTAAGTTAATAATAATTAGATTCTATGTTGCAATAAAACAAGTGATTTTATACTCGTAACAATAAATTCATGATCGGTAATTATTCGTAACTAGTAAACGAAAAAATAATTTAAACTGTAAAATTATACTTATAATTTTAACATTAATATAATAAACTTTATTCATTTTCAAAATGTTAAATTATTAACTCGTTGATATTAAATAATATTAATATTTTAAAATATCGAGTTATTTAAAAATTAAAAATTAATTAAAAAATTTTTATTGAGCTTTCAGATGATTATTTTATCCGTCATCAGAATAAGACGTAAAATATCTGTAAATCTTATTCTGATGACGGATAAAATAATCATCTAAAGGCTCAATAAAAATTTTTTAATTGATTTTTAATTTTTAAATAACTCGATATTTTAAAGTTTTAATATTATGTATTCATTTTCGTATTTTACGAGTGTTTATAAATTTATTGTTAAAATCAATTCAAATTTAAAAAATTTTATATTACTTAAATGGTAAACGAAGAAATTGACATAAACGAATTGTCGAACTTTTTAAACAATATATCGTTGAACACACTAACTATTGAAGCAGCAAAAGCTGTTGGGCATTTTTTACCAACATTTAATGGAATTTTTATGCAATTAGAAAGCTTTATATGCATGCGATAATTTCTGAAACACTTACAGTACGACTACTGATAACAACTTAAATCATTGTGCACTTACTGCTATTAAATCTAAGGTAAAAGATGATGTAAATAATTACATTATGTAGGTATCGACTAGATTTAAATTGTTTTTTTTTATTAACTCCAAGAATACAGCGATTTGCTTATAGGGATTAAGCTTCTTATCTGACTACACAACAATAACATGAAGATTATTCCATTGAACAATATAATATATTTCAAATAATACATTAGTTTTTATGTTTTACTGAACTTCATTTCGTCGGCTTACTGCAAAAACCAGATAACTTACAATCTGATAGTTTAACATACAAGTGCATTTAAATTGTTTTTGCAAGTTTTAATAATGATTAAACAGAACTTACCTTGTTTCTACCACTCTGTATTATACATTTGCAGCTATAGAAAATTTACCTTGTTTTAACAGTACATTTTAAAGCAATTTTTAAGCATATTGCCGGACTTAACTAAAATAATTTAAAAATGTACTTAACTGGTTTTTGCAGTAAGCTGACGATTTATAGAATTTAAAATTATATACTTGTACGTGGGTTTCTGGAAAAGTTTCCGAAATCTAGTAGTTTTAGTGGCTTCACTTTTTTTTAACTGGCATATTTGTAAAATTTGACCTTTTTAACTTATATTTCACTTGACAATTCGTACTTAAGTAGTCCTGTTTTGTTTACACAGCATTTTAAAGAAAAAAATTGTGCGAGAAATTGGAATTTTTGTGTAAAAATTTTCGTGCTATGATTTGTTACTACTGTAGCTGTAGTCTAAAGCCAAAACAATCCATCGTACGGCTTGTTTTGGCTTTTAGGCCAGTCATTATAGAAAAAAAATGTATGAAAAAAAGCAAAAGTTTTAAAATTTTAAGATAATATTAGAAAAGGTAAAAAAATAATAAATTTGATTTTGCACCTTTTTCCGCCCCCTGTTTATAATTGGTTTTTCAAATTCCAACGTAGACGCACCACTCTCAGTGATGAATTTTGTGCAGATCATCCAGTAACTTCTGTTGACAAAAGTCTAGCAATACACATTTGGGGCATTTCACGTGAAGCGGACTATGAAAAAAAAGTGAGGTTGTAAATTTCGTTCATATTGGGCATATTTGTACTTCTAGGGGATATAAACGTGCACACATAATATTTTTTTTATTTGAGGTTTAGTTTTCTATTCTATAAATTCTAGAGCGTGCGATTCTGCATATTTTTCTTCTTATACATTTTTTTGTAAAATTGTAAAAAAAAAACATGAAACTTATTGAGTTTTGAGTGTAAGTCGCTCGTGATAGGTGAATTTTGGCATTCTGTGATCGGTCCGTGCAAGTTAAATTACTCTTTAGTTATACGCAGAGAGGGAATAACAATTTACTCATTCATCAAAGGTTGATTATCGCCTTCGCGCGGGTCAACACTCTACTTTGAAGTGCGACAAAGCTCTACGGTTATAGTATTATACATACACACCAAATCATCCTTGCGATGTTCTCAGATGTTGAAAGACGGAACCGGACAACTGGGCGACGGACAACTGGGCGACGTATAACTGGGCAAAGACAACTGGGCGATTAGTAAACTGGGCGATTAGTAAACTGGGCGATTAGTAAACTGAGCGACGGTCAACTGAGCGACGGACAACTGAGCGATGGAAAAACTGGGCGCTGGGTAAACCGGGCGATTGTCAACCGGGCGACGGACAACTGAGCGACGAGTAAACTGGACAACGTATAAGTGGGCGACCCAACCGTAAATTTTGAGCATTTAAAAAAAAATTATTATGGTACTTCTAATATGGTAACCTAAAAATGGTGAGAGGTAAGTACTCGTGACCCGAAAATATCAATTTTGAAACCTCAATGAATTCCGAATGAGCATATTTTAAATAAGAGAATTAACCCCAAAGAATGGCCATAACAGCACTAGTTTTTTCAAAAATCGATTATAAAAACTTTGATTTTCACAGCAAATTTTATGCTAAGTCGCTCGTGATTGGTGAATTTTGGCATTTTGTGATCGGTCCCTGCAAGTTAAATTACTCTTCAGTTATACGCAGAGAGGGAATAACAATTTACTCATTCATCAAAGGTTGATTATCGCCTTCGCGCGGGTCAACACTCTACTTTGAAGTGCGACAAGGCTCTACGCTTATAGTATTATACATACACACCAAATCATCCTTGCGATGTTCTCAGATGTTGAAAGAGGTGATGGAGGCTGCGCCTCCACAAAACTCTGTTCACGAAGTGATGCTATGCTATGCTATTTATATATATTATATTTCATATGCTTCAACAGTGCACTTTGAGCAAAAATTATGTTTTTTAATAGTAATTTTTATTTGCACAGCCACCGTTCTTGTAGAATCCACGCAAAAACGAGTTTCACCTTTCAATGATCCACTTTTCCTTAACCCACGGGCCTAGGGGTATGTTTATAAGTGTAGTTTTGGCCACCATGGCACGAGAAGGATCCACGAGAAAAAGTATTAACCGTACGTTAACATGCGTACGACTAAGTGAGTCATCATGGACTCTTGTGCATTACTGATGACGAAAAAAAAGTTATATCCACCTCCTTCCTAATAGCACCTTTTTAAAGTTGGAAGGCCCTAAGGGATATTGTTAGCTAATAAAGACAATTATTTATCATCTCTTAGTTAGGTTATGAGTTACTTAAATTATTAATAATTATTATTTACATAAATTATTTTAAACAATATATGTAGCTAGCTTATTGCATATATATATAGTACAAAAGTAGACAGTAGAACATTACCAACACCTAATTGGTACATTACCAACAGGCATAACGTTTTTTAATTGTTCTCGTCAGCGACAAAATTTTAAAATCTTTGTTTTTTTTTCGGTTTTTGTTTTAGATCACCCTGTATGAAATGTTTCAAAAAATATAGTTGTATCAAGTGAGAAAATGCAAATACCTGCAAAATTTTCAAACGCGACAGTTTTCTTACACTCAAAACTCAATAAGTTTCATGCTAAATATTTCAATTACACGTAGCCCAGTTTATACGTCGCCCAGTTTATACGTCGCCCAGTTTATCCGTCGCCCAGTTTACTCATCGCCCAGTTGTCCGGCGCCCGCTTGACAATTGCGCGGTTTACCCGGCGCCCAGTTTACCCATCGCCAAGTTGTCCGTCGCCCGGTTGACCGTCGCCCAGTTTACCAGTCGCCCAGTTATACGTCGCCCAGTGGAATTCGCCCAGTTGTCGCGTACCGGATAATATGTATAAGTAATTATAAAATTTATATTTTTAATTAATAATTTTAAAGGTAGTAAATTTTAATAATCTACGTTTGCATATACACGTCATAACGGTTTTTGGTTTGATTACATGTAGGGTTTTTAAAATAAATGTGGCTTGTTCATAACTTTCCTTAAGCTTAAATATTTTTATTTCCATATTTTTAATGCAATAAATTATATTTTATGTATAAATATTGGTGATTATATTTATATAATCTTTGGTACACAGCTTATATGTTGGTTTTTGAAAATTTATTTGGTGTGTAAAATGTTTCATAATAATTAATTAATTATTGGTGTTGAGGTTTTATTTAGGTGTTAAAAGGTGATTTTAATAGATGGAGAGGTTTGGTAATTTTATACATAATTCAAGGTGTAATAAACAAGATGGCGCCGATATAGCGTCACTTTTGTGATAGGATGACGTCATTACACAACGAAGTTTGTCTTAAGGTTTGGGTAATACCATGAACTTAATTGTGTGAATGTGTTATATAACACAACTTATGGTGACTTGTATAGATCTAGTTTAAAATTTTAAACTGTAGATTAACCAATCACAATAGTCAAAATCCGAGTTTAAACCATAGTTACCGGTTAAACTTGCACCTCGACTTGCACTATACAAGTCACCCTTACTATGTTAGATTTTTAAAATTCCGTATTCGAGTCAAAACTTGCACACGCATACTAGGGCTGTGATAACCTGGCATCATGAAATCGTGTTTCGTAGGGCTAGTATGAATGTATATGATTAACCATTCTCTATGAGACTGTTCCCAATTTACCATAAATATGTCCTGAGTGTAGTTCGGTGGTATTGCACTATCCAAGGGGTAAAACTTTGTTATGTGATGTTGATTGGTTTGAGAAAGGTGGTAAACATAACAGTTACAAATTTTAGGTTTTACGTATCAAAAGATAATAAATAAATAAATACGACAGTCAAAAGACACATGAAAAATATAATACATTTACAATTAAACTATTATTAATAATAAAATTTTCTCAAAGACAGCCAAACAACTATCAATCGATAGAAGGGTTTTACCAAATTGCTGCCAAGATTATTGAACGAGTTACCAGTAAAATATATGTTAGAATAAGTGAAGATTACTAAACTTAATGAAATACTCTGCCTTGACTAATAATTTTAAATAAATGCGTTGAGTAAATAATACCAACCTAATTTGGTATTATTAGGTTGGTAATCAACTATAACAGTTACTATCTCAAGACACAGTTTATCATAAAAGTGTGTGTGTGAAGACAGTAGAAAAATCTAAATATAAAAAATTGAGAAGAATATTATTTTAGCTTAATTTATTGAAAATATTTTGGCTCACGCTAACATATTGTCGTGTTCTGACGAACAACTCTTTAAGATCCGTGCCCAATTTATCGGAGTTTGCAATTTGAGACTTTCCCAGGGAGCGAGTTCAATAGAGATTTCAAAACTTCTACCATTAAATAAAATAAAATTATGCAGGGCATTAACAAAAATTTACTTAGACAAATATTGGTAATAATTAATATCTTGATTACAAATAAAAACGAAATTTTTATCATTAAATCAAATTCAACAATAGAATAAACCAGATATTGACGTGATCTATTCACAAGTTCACACATTTACTATGTCAAATTTATTACTATAACTTGAAAATAAATCGTACGTGTTAGAGTGTTTTGAGTCTTATCGACATTTCAATTTATTTTATTAATTTTTTTTAATAACATTGGTTTTGAGTTTAAAACCACATTTTCTTTGTTCATTGTATAATTTTATATTTTGCTTTCATGCGTTAATACAGTCAATTCTTCATTGTATTATTTTATAGTTTTCGAGGCACATTTGGCATGGGAAAATTCTTGTTCCTATGTAATATGATATTTTGTTAAATAATGTCTTTGTCTTCGAAAACTACACATCAAATTTTATTTTCGAAACGGATAATTCTAAGAATTAGACCAAATCATAAGCTTAAGGCAGTTAAAATTTTATAGTTTTTCGACTTGTGAAGTAAATTAAAAACTTGTTCCTAGACTCCCCTCAGGAATGAATGTATTTTACAAATTTTATACATATACGGAAACCACTAAAAAGATAGGGAGTTGAGTTCTGACAGTCGAGGGCTGTGAGTCAATCCATCCGACTCCAACCGCCCAAACTGCAACGATGTTTGTTGTAAAATAAGCATCTTGTATGTTTGTGGTGTGTTGCAGACTGAAATTCGTTATCAGTTTTGTTTTGTTTGATTGTAAAAATTATGGGTTAGTTAACCTTTAGTTACGTTTTGTGAGACCTTACTCGGAGGGGTCCCATGCGCTGTTAGTTTCGTCATGTTTCCGTAAAGTTTTGTTAATGTTTAAAGACAACATCTTCAATTTGTTTTAATTGTACAAAGTTAGTTATTTAAATTTAGTGCAGTGACGTAGTTCATTTATTTTGTCTTGGGGGCCACACCCATTTTAAGTTATGTTCTGGTTAGCGTATCGTACCTTCATATGGTTATATTCTGGATTTTGGGTTATATTACTGATGATTTGTTTCGTTTGGGTGTATCTTATCGTACCGTAACGACCTTGATTGTCGGATTTATTTACGTACACCATCTTTGTGATGCAACGTCCATCTTTTCCCGAGAGGATAGTTTCTTCCCAAATCCACCATATCAACTTTATTTATCATCATACCGATCACAGCCTCCAGCTTTTTGGCAGTTATGTTAGGATGTCATGCTGTCTAACGAGTAGAAAACAACTTTATGTGAGTACCTATTGTTTTGTAACGTACCTTCTTTTTTTTTTGTATGTAAAGTGTTATATTGCATTTATTTGAAGTAATTGTGCAAGATTACCACCGTAATGTTAAAGTGCGCTTAGCACGAAGTTATAGTGATTTTGATTATTCGATTAAGTCAATTTTATTGTCTTTTGTGGACAATAAGCATTTTACGTAGAGTTCGTTCAAGCTCTTTGTAAATATTATAATAATTTTAGTCTTAGTAATAGTTATCGTTTTTTTTTTTAACTGATCAGCTTTTCAATTAGGATTTATTTTTAAGGATAATTCATTCATTTTGGAATGAATTGCATTCCAAAACCAAAGGTCTTGGTGATGCACATTTGTATCAAATTATCCAAATTATATGTTTGCTTTAATATTATTGATGTCTTTTATTACATAACTACTCAGTTATGTATTTTGTTTTGAATGTTTTTGTTCCAGATGTAATACTCAGTTAGCAGATGACCATCCACTAAACATAACGGTAGGCTGGTGTGTGACTACGTTTCTGTTTTTTTTTTTTTATTGCGATGACTAATCGTGTGCTTCAAATCTCTTAGTCGTGGGTTTGCTTTGAGCACGAAAGGTCCATTTGGTCCCGTGAAGTCGACTATGGCGCTCAACTAATTATTTTTTTTATTTTAACCTTTAACATCTACCGCTACGACACCAATTTAAATCACCTGCGGCCCAACGACGAGCTACCGGACAATTTAATCTGTTGCAGGTGTCGTAGTGACGTATAAGATTGTAACATACGTTGTAATTATTATAAAAGCTGAAAATAAAATTATTGTGCACATAATAAACTAAAATTGTTTGATTTAAATGTTCGCGCCGACCTGTAATTGAACGCGTAATTCACATCTGAACGCAGCCATCGGTAGCAACAGTAGGTTGTGTAATGAAACGTGCACTACACGAGCCAACAAAATTCATCGAAATAAAGTTATTTACAACCACGAACGAATTAATCCAATAATTAAATAGTTGTAACAGTGCTTTAAAATTGGTGCAAATGTGAAATTAATTTGTTATAAACGAAGTTTCCAGGTTTGAAAAAGTATGTCTCGTGTATAACCTCGAATTCTACAAAATCATAATGTTCAAATTCCAGATAAATAATGTCAAAATAACGCAAAATATAAGAATTCAAATTCTAATTACCCTATGATGACTTCAGAAAATACCATTATGAGAGAATAAATCTTGATGAGATTTCATACAATGAACGGCCATCATTCCAGTTTATCAGGTAAATTATCCAAATTTTATATTCCATAATCCAATCTTCCAGAAATTATAATTCTCATTACGCTGACACTTCACTAATCTTACTTGTAATTATAATTCACAACTTATTTTCAAATTGTTACATTTTCAAAAATTTATCGAGAAATTTTTACATTCTCCTCGATTTCACAACTTTATTTTTTTTCTCAGTCAGCAATCCTTTCTCGCACAAAAATTTCTCACTTCCTGTCCTTTTTAGGTTTTTGGAAATCGTGTCTCATGCCGATTGGTCATTTCAGCCAGCCAAATTTGAAAAATTTCAAAAAAAAATTAAATGTTACCAATTTAATTCAAAGAATTGCTTCCAACACCATCTAGTTCAATTAGCACAAAACACGAAATTACAGGTTTTTTCGTACGCACTCACTTTCGTTTTAAAAAGGTAAATAAAGTAATAATACAAAAAAAAATTTAATTAAATAAAACGCAGCCACATCTGGTTAATTTAACTTATTTCAGGTTTTGGAACAATACTCCACCTGTAAAAATCTTGTTTTCAGCATACCAAACAAGAGGTACAACAACTGAATACAATACAACCGCAATTCGTCCAAGTAAATATCAAATTACTCAAATTTAAGAAAATATCAAATTAAACTTTTAATTGTGGAAATTCTCAAATGGGTAATTACCACGGGTCACTACAATATATATATAAAATGTAATCAAAAGTCATTATCAATTTGTGTTCAAATATATTCAGTTACTTAAGTATAATTGAGAGGTGGTCCCCATTTAACTTGGCTTGTTGTTCCAATCCCTGTTTTTTTTTTACATAAATAAATATGAATTCAGCCCATTTTAGTGTTTTATTGTGTTTATTAAATGAGTGGAGAAATAGGTGGCGTTTAAATGCAATCAGACGATCTGGGGTTGCATCAATGTGTAATGATGTAGATTTACTAACGATATTTTGGCATTACCAAGGCATCGAATTGTAAGTTTGGGTAGGAGATTAGTATTGACCTCACGAACTGTGTCTTTCGGTTCTTAAAAGGAGTTGGGTTCTTATCATGGCTTGCGCATTTACAACGTAGAGTGTCACTGACGATCACAAGTGTACGACGAGGTTGTTTTAATTTCTAGAGGATGGGGTTAAATGAGAGCGGGAAATTCAAATTCAAAAGTCGATATTACACCTTTTATTAATATTTTTAAATTAAGGGTAAAATAATTGATTTTATAACTTTCAATCTTGATTTAGCACTAACTTGAAATGATTCTTGATAAATGTGAAATAAATATAGATTTATTGTATAACATATCACAAACCTGGAAAAAAATCACACAGTATGAATTTGTCACTTACAAAATGTTACTACAGTCCTTGCCACAGTACTTGTGTGTTACGGTATATCTTATACAACCGACATGATTTTAAGAACCCCATGGAATAATACAGTGCTCACATTTTTTTTACCTACACCTTGTTCATTATTTTTAGAATTTCTGTGAAAATAGTTTGCTTTTCCAAAAAAATTTATTCGACCAAAGTTGTAGCCTGTTAAATTTCCGATCAGGTTTATGTCGTCACTTTTTTACTAAAATATTTTGTTTAAAAGATACGAGGTTCGTAAGAAAAGTATAAAAATAAAACCTGAATTGTTTTTTCATTAACATTTTTTCCCTTAATTAATTTTTTAACTCGAAATCTATTGATTCTAGACGAAAAGGGATTATAACCTAATTTATGAATAAGCAAATAATTTTTAAAAAAGTTCCAATCTATTAAGCACAAGAAATCAATAATATACGCTCGCTTTTCAATATAGCTGTGCGCCTAGTAACGGTTCATTTTCGAGGCTTGGCCAAAAATAGGTATGTTATTTTAGTTCCAAAAGTGTCGATACATTTTTGGTTAGTCTAAAAAAAGAATATGTGAATCCCTGTATATGGTTGTAGGCCTTAAGGATTGAGTAAGTCAGCCTCTATGGTGGGCCACGCTAGGATGACGTAATCATAACCCTATAGTTCTGTGCCAATGACTTTCAGTATAATTGATTAACTAACCATGTGCCAATTTATCGCTTGCAGTGTTAGCATCTTGAACTGCTTTTCTTCTCAAATTAAAATTAATGAAAAAGAACAACAAATCTACGGCGACGACTATTAATAACATTGTCAAATTTGCCCAAAGAATACCAACAGTGCTGAAAATGTGTTCGTATAAAAAGGTACATGCAATGCCTGTTGCATGTAACCAGATTAAAACAGTACCAACTACGATACTTTCCGGTGCGGGATAAGTTAATTCTAGTATTACTTCAAAACTTAATGTCGATATTGCACCCATACCGATCCTAAAACATGCATATTGTAAGCAATAATACGAAATTATAATTATTAATAAATATTTAGTTATAAATACCCTTTTAATATTGAGGATACATATACAAAAGCGATTCCTTGATCCAGCGTACCAACAAACATCGCTACTGATAAAAGGAACAAGAAATATACCATCCAAGTTGTAGTTCTAAAAGCAATTTTAAAATTTTATTACATTGCACATATGAATACTTTCTTTCAATGGGAGCTTCAACTTTGTCTATCTCTGATTTGATTTTTCTGTTTTGCTCCAAATTATATAACGCAATCTTCAGTCAATTTTGAGAAAACTCGTATTAAATTTTCGCAAATCTTTGCTCTGATTGGGTCTGATTCAGATTATCCACTTTTATTTATTTCTAACTGATAAGAGTGAAGATTTATAAAATTAATTTAATTTTTTTGGAAACTGCTCAAGAGTGAATGTTAAATTTTTACTAATTTCATTTTAGGTCACTACTGCATATTTATCAAAGTATAGAACGATATTAGTCGATATTTATCGATTAATCAATAAATGGTCTCAGGCCTAATATGGGCCATAACTACTGTCATAAGACCATAGATATAAATTTAACTTTATCTGGTGTGCTGCTAACGGTAAAATTACAAATTACATCAAATGCAGAATTGGACTTAGAAAATTGACAATGGAAAATTGGAATTACTACAACAATTAGAAAGTGCTATACGGTGTAAGTACTTACTTGAACTTTTTATATTTATCCAAAATAATACTGACTCCCATTGTACCTATCAAACTCAATAAGCTATGTAACAGTCCAATAAGTCCTACATGATACGTAGCTGTCTAAAAAATACAATATTTGAAATGCTGCAAAAATACATGTTGAAACACAAATCTCTTAAATTAACATGTACACAGCCAATTGAATTTTTTCCCGTAAAGAAGGTATACTATACGCAATTGTTATTGTTTGAAAAATATAACTCATAGTAACTAAAACTTTTAGTTCGTAGTTTTACATTGACAAAACCAGGCGATAAACTCATTAAATTTTTGTTATTTTATAAAATAAGAATCTCATTTATAAGATTAATTAACTAATTGCATTTAATAACATATTTAAAATTGCCAAGAATGCGGGGCAGAGGAATGGAGTCTATATGTTGTTCAAAAGACTTTTGTATAAATTTCAAAAACTAAACGTTGTATCGGTGTAATTTTTTTTTATAATAATAAGAAATGACTATCGAAGGCAATAACCAATTTTGAACGCTTTATATTAAGGTAAATAGGTAAATTTAATTTTGAAAGGGCAACTTTGAATCTTTATGACAACTAATCTTGATAAAACTTCGTTATTGTTTTATATAAAAACAAAAACTGAATTTAAAGCGGTTTGATGATCAATATAAAACGGGTTTACGCTTGGAAGTTTGCTACAACTGCGCACAATATGGTTGTTAAATATAGAAGAAAATAATACCCAAAACATTAAACATGGCTGTTTATGTTTATTCAAGAAGTGGGTTTCAAAAATTTGGGTGACTTACGGGATAGTAATGCAAAATTATTGGGTTTGATAAAACTAGAAGAGCAGTTAAAACTCCAATATTTACTCCCTCAATTATTGCATAAAACATGAATGATTTATTTAGTATTAGAGATTTGAGAATATCAAGTAAACTTTCATTATTAGTAGTCTTTGCTTTAATTATATTGTTTTGAGCTATAGAAGGTGGCGTCGGAGGAGTGTCGTTGAAACCTAAAAACATAAAAACTACGTAAGAAATTTAATTATTTGAAAAGTAACAAGCTTTATGGAGCTTTAGATTACTTACAAAGAATTACGACAGGTACGACAACAGTAGCCACTGCTGCATAAGATAGGTTCATTTGGTAAAGCCGTTTTTCAACATCTTCTTTTTCTCCTTTCCACACTAGCAACGGAGGAACTATAAACGCCAAAGCACTTCCAGCCTAAAATCGTAAAAATTAATTTTGTCAACATAACGTATTGTGAAAAGCTTTTTATGACGATGCAGCGGTCTAAATGCACATTTGTTTTGTTAGCTATTATGTTAACATATCTTGCTTTTAAAATAAAGAGTCTAGCTAAATAAGTATGTCAAATATTATTTAAAATTTATTCTTTTTAATGAAGTCCGTTTAAAGAGAACTCCACCGGTTAAGATTAGGTTAGTGCTAGTGTTTGGAGACGATATTTTTTTTACCGACTAGCTATCCGTGCATGGACGGACTTTCCATCTAGTGTTAAATATAAAATTTAATATTGCATACTTGTATTCCAGCGAAACCAATTCCAACGGCAGTAGCTGTTTGGTTGTACCCAAACCACGTAGCAGCAATTTTAGGGAGTAATGGAAAAATACATATTTGAAAAATTGCTGCAATTGCTTGGCCTAGAATTATTAACCAAAACCTATCTGGATGTACCGAACCAACTTTAATCCACGATCCAATAGCAGTTCCAATTACGCCAATAATTACAGTTTTGCGAATACCCTAGAATAAATATTATAAAGATAATTAGAATACTTGTTTTATTACATTAAGGCTGTTCTCTCGCAACCACTTTTTATTTACAATTTTCTGACTTTATTTGTGAAAATAACGAGTTAAAATTTTTACAGTATGTTTGAAATGTTATTTACAATATTATGTCGAAGCGCTTTTATCGCGAATAAATAAATCGCAAAAAAAAAAATTTTTATAGCAATTTAAAAAAAATTTTGGCTTCGACATAATATTAAAAATAACGTTTTAGATATACTGTAAAAATTTTAACGCGTTATTTTTAAAAATAAAGTCAGAAAACTGTAAATAAAATTAACGCTAAAATGCGCGTATCTCTTGCATTCACGATTTTTTTTACACATTACTTTATTTTTTATTGTACGTTTTTGGATTTAATTTAATGGTAATTTAATGGACAAATAGTCCATTTTCTATTTAAAATCAAATTTTCATTCTAAGTGAGAACACAGCCTTAATGTATTACAAAGGAGCCACCATTGCCAAGTACGGCATCCACCGATTTGCATCATTGTTTTGAAATGTTTAAGAATTTAGTGAGTTATAGTATTTTGTGTTAAAAATTTTTACTTATCCTTACTAGCTAATGTAGAACAAATACGATTACTCACTACTCTATCCATTATGTATGTTCCAGGAACACTAAACACTATATATACAACAACAGCAATCATGGAAGTCCAATTTACAGCCTCATAAGAAACGTGGTAATAGTCAGTTATAACATCTGCGATTATAGCAAATTCTATGAAGTGGAAGCAATTGGAAATTGAAAAAAATAAAAATATTAGTAAAACTATCCATCTTCTTTTGTAAACTTTTAATTCGGTTTCACTTTTTGCATTGTGGTCCCCTGAACAATTGTCAACATCCAGTTCTGTAAAATGTAAGTTTCTGTATTTATCACAGTTTTACTATAGGGGTTTTCACACTGACCCTTGTATTTCTACACCGTTGTATTTATCCTATCAACGCCAAGTAAAGTTGTGTATTACTAGACGTTGCTAAGATATTAAAACATCGTATAAATACAACACCAATATACGAGCCGGTGTGAATACCTTTAATGTATTTTATTCAAATTATAGTTAAAAAAATGTAATGACTTTAATTACCTTTTTGCTCAGTCATTCTAGAACAATATTTAATTTTGAAAAAATGAATAACAAAATCTGTCTACTCAAGTCGGCAGGAAGATCACAAAGAAAGTGCTTTTTATACTTTACAGATCTAAAACGGAAATCCCTTTATTTAAATATTAATGTAATCGATTATTATTTTTGTCATTAGATTTTGTCACAATAAATCATTCGTATCAAATATACAATAGGTATAATTTAAAAAATAAAGAAGCCGACACAATCTTTTTTCTTTTTTGTTGTGTAAATATTGCTATAAATAACAAACCCATTAATAACTAGAATGAAATCTTGTCCACGGACAGGTAGCTAGCCGGTGGATTTCCATTTTATCAGTATTAATTTCATTCAGCGTCGAACCGTGCTAGAGAACGGTTGTGCTTACTACAGTCGTGAATTCGTGCTTTGTTACACTCCAAAAGGTCGCTGTGACACTCATCCTAACAAATCTTTTTGCCAGCTACTCAGTGGTGAGTTCGTGAGTTATTTAACTACATTTAGATGAAGTCGTGCCAACGTAAAAGTGACATTTTGATACTAAAAAGGGACTAGTTAAAGGCACCATCGTCAAAAACACGGAAAAGACTTAAATTGTTTTCAGATGCTAACTTAATTAAGCAGATGACGGACTACATTATTAAACATCCCGAAAACATACACAATACAAAAAATGCTTCATTTCAGTTACAGATGCATAGCATCGAGACTTTTCACAATGCTGAAACATAAAATTATTTTGACTACACAGCCAAAAAGAAAACACAAATACATAATTAACAAAATAATATAATTTAATTAAATATATAAAAAAGATGTGAAATCGTAGATTTTTAAAAAAATTTATAAATTCACAGGTAGGTAATACCTGCATTTCTTAAAAATTAAAATGAAATTAATGTTTGGCCCAAACTCAAAAGCAAAATAAACTTAAAAATTATTCACTAAAATTACTATATTATATTAAGGGGGAAAGCCACTGTGACAGTTGAAAAAGTAACCTAGTTTTTAAGAATTATTTTCACAGAGATAACTAATTAATTAAGGATTTGGATATTGTTATTTTATTAAGTGTACATTGCACTTGTTTGATATAAATTTATATCTAATTATTTTAAAAATTAACAAAAATATTAACCGTTTCGTAAAGACTAATAAACAAATTTCCTCTCCATTATGCTATCAATATCTCGGTAAAGAGGTATCCAAAAATAAAAATGAAAAAATTATCAGAATTTAAATGAATGCAACTATCGTTGTACGTAGCCGAATTTTATTTTTTTGATTATTTACAAAATGGCAACGGATTGAAATGTATTTTAATTTTAAAACACTTTTTTTCATCCAAGCAGTTTATTAAAATTGTAATTATTAAAATTTTTAAAATTGACTAGTACGTACAATGATAGCTACATTTATTTTAATTCTGATAATTTTTTTATTTTTATTTTTGGGTAACTCTTCAGTCTTCACTCATATTTTTGTTAATATTTAAAATAATTTGATAAAAATTTATATAAAACAAGTTCAATGTACACGAATAAAATAACAATAATCCAAATCTTTAATTAATTAGTTACCTCTGTGAAAATAATTCTTAAAAACTAGGTTACTTTTTCAACTGTCACAGTGGCTTTCCCCCTTAAATTTGAAATTTTACGTTAACTTCTCTTTACAACATTTAATTGACTTCAAATTTCTGACATAATTATTGAAAAAAAGAAAAATACTAAATTTGTTATTATACTTAATTTTGATAATTTCTTAATTTAAACTTTACAACAACAAAAAACACACAATATGCGAGCAAAACACTTCATGAACAAAATCAAAAATAATGTTTAAACTTAAAATGTACTCACATCTGTATATTGAAGACCTCGATGTGGCTTGGAATTCTGTACTGAAATGACTTGGTAGTATTAAATCATCTTCAAAACATTTGGTAATCCTCAAAGAATTGAATTTCCATAAAATTCTATAAAAGTTTAAATCCTTCAAACATGGAGTATGGAGTCGTCAATATTTTCATAATTGCCTATATAATACCACAAGAGGGTGAGAATAATTTAATTGAATTTCACATATTTTCGAAAAGTTGTTGCAAGGCAATAGACACGAGAGCCCGAAGGGATCGAGTGGCTATTGCCGAATGGCAACAAATTTGAGAAAATATGACCAATTATTTTCTAATTTATTGAACTCTCGTGTGGTATTCGATTTAGACTTTTTTTTTCTCCGTCAATGTCAATTTTGATTTATTTTTTTCATAATAATTATAATTTTAGTAACTTGAAGTAATTAGAAAAAATGACGACTGACGTCAAATAAAAACCAAAAGCAGTTACCTCGAATTATTCTCGCTGGAATAATTGTAAGTAACATTATTCTCACTTACATAATGATTTGATTGGCACCGTTTGACGGAAATGAAAGTTTCCATTGGTTGTCAAAATGAAAAAAAATTGTCACCATAATAAACGTTAAGTTAATTACTGCGTTACACGATACGTTACATAACTGGAATTATCATCACTTTTACGCAAAACTTAATTTTCACAATAAAATAAAACTAATGATGAATTTCAGTCTGCAACACACCACAAACTTACTACAAGATGTTTATTTTACAACAAACATCGTTGCAGTTTGGGCGGTTGGAGTCGGATGGATTGACTCACAGCACTCGACTTCCAGAACTTCATTTTTATTTTTTTAAGTAGTTTCCAAATATGTATTGAATGTGTAAAATACATTCATTCCCGAGGAAAGTCTAGGAACAAGTTTTTAATTTACTTCACGTGCCGAAAAAAACCTATAAAATTTTTACTGCCTTAAGCGTATGATTTGGTCTAATTATTAGAACGTTTATCCGTGTTGAAAATTAAATTTTATGAGTAGTTTTCGAAGACAAAGACTTTAATGAACAAAATATCTTGTTACATAGGAACAAAATATTCCCATACTATAAACTATAAAATATTACAATGAACACAGGAAACAAAAAAAAATGTGGTTTTAAACTTGAAAAATGTTATTTAAAAATTTGTAAAATAAATTAAAATGTCGGTAAAACTGATAATACTCTAACAGCTTCCGGTGATGTAACATATTTGTCATATTACATTGTGCAATATTGTTAAAATTTAATGTGTTTTTAATTAATTTGGCGTAATTGCAGCTAATAAGAATTTGAACATTAGAAACTGCGCTGATTCAGCGCAGGTTCTGAACAATTTAACTGCAGTTTGCGAAAAAAATTTCGCAAATAAGGTGACGAAGACAGCCAACAAATTAAAACGTCGTAGAAGTTCGCTAGCTTACCCACAACAGCAAATAAAGAAATTGATACCAATGTACCAAAAAAATCTAAAAACGACACATAAAAATTGGTATATGTACCCGAAAACATTTGCATTTCGCAAAAATGATTAAAATACGGCCAATGCTTGGTCTAGTACTGGCAAACCAACAGTTGGCACCCAACGCTGGAGTAAGGCTTGAGGCAAAGTTGTTTACCGTTGCTTTGCCAGTGCTCAGCTTAAGAATCGGCATAAAGTGGATGGCCAATGCTAAGCCAGTATTGGCTTAAAACTTGCAACCAGTCGTTGGCGGCCGATGTTTTCCCCAAGGCTGTTCACAGTTGATTTTCCGCTACTCAGTCTAAGAATCGGAGTACAATGGATGTCCAATATTAGGCCAGTATTAAATACCGTTACTTTACCTGCAATCAGCACTAAACTAAAACTGGGAGCCAACGTTGCACCAACGCTGGCCGCCAACTGAAGGACCGAAGTAATCATTTCAGCATTGGACCAACAATCTCCCAGTGTTGATCATCGATGGACCAATGCTTGGTTAATATTGGGCCAATTGTAAATATTTTCATGGGAAGCTAAAACGCCGGGATATCAAATGCGTGTGAACGAATTTCCTTCTCTTAGTGGTGGTAAGCCATTACCAAATTTTGAATCTTTACCTGTATCCTTGCAACAATCAATTGCACCTGCAAGGTCACAAATTTTTTTATTTATTTTTTTTAGACAATTTTTTTTATTTTTTTTTTATTTAGACATTATTATTAGAATTTAGACAATTATAAGCTAAATGTAACATTGAGAAGATGCTAAATGCTGTGCGTGAACTGAATCGCGTCATGGATTCTACCAAGGATGGAGCCATCAGAATGTCGGCGATAGGGTCTTTTCAGCACTCGGCTATTGTTATTCCCTTCGCCATTCGGCTTGCGTCATAAACCACGCCTAGTGATGAAAAAGGACCCTTTACGTCCTTATGATATAAACTACTATTTCACATCCCAATAATAACTATTGTCTTGTAAATATGGGTTACGGATAACATAAATGTACGAGTCACTTGAAGCGACAAATAAGTGTTACAAGTCAGATCTTTATTTAAAATGTCTAGAATTGTGGGTGTCGTATTCACGAGAAATTTAATTTTTGATAAGTAATTGATCAAAACGAATCTTATAGATTACATTAATTTTATCCTAGACAAAAACAGAGTTTAGTAATGGGATAATTTAAATTGTCGGGACTGTCAAAGTGTAATCACTTTTAACAAAATGATATGAAACGACAGTTTTTGTTTAATTATGATTTGTTTAAAGTATAATTTACTGGTTTGAATAAACAAAATGTTAATATTTACAAATTGCACACATAAATAACATGAACTGTTCCTTGCGGTCAAAATCGTAGCGGTTGAAGGAGGGTAACTTACCCCATGTGGTGTTTATTTTACAATATTTCTAATGGTCATAATAAAATGAACCATTTTATCTTTTTCTCTTATAAGAACAATATAATACAACGCTATCTTACTCCGTCAAAGCTTCCGATAGTTACTAGTACAATAAATTTTGATAAATATACCCAAATTTTTTACAGGTCACTTATAAACTTATCAGACAATAAGTAGTTATCAGGCGCTTTACGAGTAGATGCGCTCTATATGCTCTATCTAACGAATGCAACAACAGAATGTTGATTTCACCTAACATCAATAGCATTGAAGAAATCGACAATGAAATTGCAAACCTTACTAAAGCAACTTAATAATGATATCGCATATTACACATTGATGCAACTAATAATAATCGAAAATTTTAAATGCACCAATTTTAACGATGAAATAAATTATGCAAACAAGGGAGAATGGCAAACACAAGCCACGAATGTACAACAACCCGAAACCACAAAGAAAAATAAAATTCACTTGTGTTTCTAGCTTATTTGCTGTCTTCAGTGCCATATACTTTTTAAAAACACTTGATTGCATAATCCCAAAAGAACACGGTTACCACTTTCATCAATGTAAAAAGACAACAGTCGCTTGTTAAAATTTTACATGTCGTAAACGAATGCCAGCGTGCATTTTCTTGGCGCAAGCCCTGAAGATAACTTAATAATGATATTGCATATCGTGGGCTTCACATGAAAAGTGCATAAGTCCAGAATTACCAAAAATGAGATTTTTGTTCCATCTAGTTAACAAAAGCATTCTCCAGCGATTGAAAAAATAAAATTGGATGAAAATCAAACAGATGTCACTAAAATAGCTTATTGAAATAATGCATAAGCCCATAGCGCATTGACGTTTTTTGCTCCTCCTGTAAAATTTGTCATTTGGGACTTATGCACTTTTCATGTAAAGCCGACGATATTACACACTGATGCAAGTAATAATAATCAGAAATTTTAAATGCACCTATTTTAACGATGAAATAAATTTTACAGAGCATTAAGAATGAAAAATAAATCAATTCCTACATTGCATCATCAAAATGTCAAGTAGTACTACTGTAACCAAGAAAAGGTTGAAATTTTATCCAATATTTTTGAGAAAGTACACCAAGCTACTATCGACGTAATTTCCTTTATGGAGAAACTAGTAAAAAATGCGTCAATAGAAAATTCCGGCAACTTGCCCTTTAGTACCAACATCACTCCCAATAGAATAAAGCGGAACCACCAGAAAGAAGTGAAGGCTGAAACCTGACATATATTGCAATTCTTCTTCTTCTTCACTCGAGTACCGTATCCGATATCGGACGTTGGTAAGATCTTACTGGCTAAAGCCAAGAGATCTTTTACTAGGGAAATATTAATAGGGTGGTTTCCCGTTGCCTTCCCCATAGTTCACAGATCAATATTGGACTCTTTAGATCACAGCAAATTTTAGACGCAATCAGGATTTGAACCGCGGTTTCCCGCGCTATATCCGTGTTTGATTTACGCCAGACTGCTGGTCATATTGAAATTAATTAATACAAAGTTTATAATTGGACTTTTATTAATATTTTTGAATTAGCTGTAAAAAAATAAATCTTAGTAACTTTTTTTACTCGATTTAGTGTCAACTTGGAATATTTCTTGATATATGTGAAATAAATATAGATTTACTCTAAAATATGTTACGAAACATATCACATACCTGCAAAAAAAATCACATATTTAGTATGAATTAATTACTTAAAATGTTACTTCAGTCCTTGCCACGGTACTTTAGTGTTACGGTATTTGCTATACAACCGCCATTACTTACGTAACTTTTTTACGTAAAAATTTTAACGTTCAATATACGTTTTCATCATACACATAATAGGCGTAGCACACAACGAATAATATGCGTAAAATGTACGTTTATTATATGTAGGTATATCATATACGTCTATAAATGAGAGTTTACTTGGGACATTTTTACGTTTTATATACGTCTTCAACTATACGTAGCGTACTACGAATAATATATGTATATCATATACGTCTATGAATGAAAGTTTACCTAGGACATTTTTACGTTTTATATACGTCTTCAATATACGTATTGTATACGTAATTTACGTTTGGTCTAGACCATTATTAAACGTCTAATATACGAAGGTGTGTTACTTGGGATTTAATTCAAAAATTTTGTTACAAATTTATTTAAAAATTGCCAGGCCACCAAGATAAGGTCCGCGTACACAAGAAATCAAAAGAACCGTTTAATAAAAAAAAAGAATAAATTCAAATGAGCTGACATACACAAAAAATCAGAAAAATCTGTTACAATTTGTTAAACTTCTTTAGATATTTATGTTTGTTAACAACATTTTTTTGTAAATGGCTATAGCCCTTAACGGTTGAGTAAATCAGTCTCTATGATTGGCCACGTTAAGATGATGACGTAGTGCTATAGTTCTGTGGCAAAGACTTTAAAGCATGTACTAATTAATTAACGAACCATGTGCCAATTTATCGCTTGTAGTTTTAGCATCTTGAACTGCTTTTCTCCGAAAATCAAAGTTTATGAAAAAGAACAACAAATCTATGGCGATGACTATTATTAACATTATCAAATTTGCCCAAAGGATACTAACGGTGTTAATAATGTGTCCGTATAAAAATACAAATCCAATGGTTGTTGCATGTATCCAGTTTATAATAATGCCAATTGCAACACTTTCCGGTTCCGGATACGTAAATTCTAGTATGAGGTCAACGCTTAATATCCCAATTGCGGCCATACCAATGCTAGAACATGCATATTGTAAGCATAAATTACGCAAATAAAATTATAAGTAAACAATATAATTATAAATACCCCATTAATGTTGAGGATACATATACAAATGCAATTCCTTGATCCAACGTACCAACATAAAACGCTATTGATAAAAGAAATGAAAGGTATACTATCCCGCATGTGGTTCTAAAAACAATATTAAAATTTTATCAAATTGCACCAATCAATGCTTACAAGGAGAGCTCCAACTTTGGCTATCACCAATTTGATTTTTGAGAAAACATATGTATATAGGTATTAAACTTTTGCAAATGTTTTCAGCGATTTGGATTATATCTACTTTTATCTTTTTCTAAGCAATCAGGGTGAAAATTCACATTTTCTCGGAAACCAGTCGATAGTGCGTGTTAAAATATTTACTAGTTTCATTTTAGTTCACTACCTGCACGCACACCAAAATTTCAACAAATCAGTAATTTGGAGATCGGGTGCCCTCGCAGGGGCGGATGGGCTATCAAAAATGTACCAAAAAATTAGCGGCCGGCTGTCCAAAAATGTTAATTTTGCCGCAGCGTCACAGGCAAAAAATTTATTTTATTAACGGCCCACGGTCCCATTGACCGACGGCCCACCGGGAAATTTTCCGGTAGAGCGGTGAGTCCATCCGCCCCTGCCTCCTCAGTAGTAGAAGCATATTATAATACTTATAGAATAAGTAGTTTTACTTGTTGTCTTTACCATTGTTGTGGAGTGACCACTAGCTGAACTCACGCATTCGCTTGTGCGCAAGTATTGAATGTAAGTAAAAGACATATCAGCTATAGTCATAACATCACAGATATAATATTGAATTCATTCGCTATGCTGCCAACGGTAAAATTAAAAATTACATCAAATGGAAGATTGAACAACAATCATACATTAGAATTACAACACTCAGAGAGTGCGTACATTTTAATTCGCAAGTTCAACTCTAGGCAATAAAGTCGTACAAGTAAAACTACTTTTTCTATAAATAGTATACCATGACGTAATTACTTACTTGAAGTTTTTATATTTATCCACAATAATACTAACTCCCGTTGAACCTATCAAGCTCAAGAAGCAATGTAATAGTCCAATAATTCCTACATCATACGTAGCTGTCTAAAAATATACAAACTTTAAAGTTCTGCAAACATGTCGAGACACGAATCTCTTGAATTAACATAAATAGAGCCAATTAATGTATAAAAATTTTTTTTTACATTGATGAATAAGAGCAAAAAAAAATTAAACCGACGAGAAAAGAAACTGAAAATTGAAAAATAAATAAAATATACCTACTTTTTGAGTTTTAATAACTAATGTAAGTAACTAATTTTGAGTGAGTTTTGTTTTAATTATGTTTTAAAGTAATAGTTATCATTAAGTATGAATCATCTTCGTTGACTGTTTTTTGGCGCCCACTCAAAATTAGTTACTTACATTAGTTATTAAGACTCAAAAGATATATTTATTTATTTGTCGCTTTTCAGTTTCTTTTTTTGTCGGTTTAATTTTTAGGACATTAAACATAGCTGTTTATGTTTATTCAAAAGGTCGGCTTCAAAAATTTAGAAAACTTACAGGATAGTAATGCAAAATAATTTGGTTTGATAAAACCAGAAAAGGACTTAAAACTCCAAGATTTATTCCTTCGATTAATACATATAAAATGTAGGATTTATTTCGCATTAGAGATTTGAGAATATCTGTTAAACTTTTATTAGTATTAATCTTCGCTTTAATTATATTAGTTTGAACTATAGAAGGTGGCGTTGGAGGAGCGTCGCTTAAAACTAAATAAATTATTAAAAAATTAACAAACTTTATGACGCACTGGATTACTTACATAGAATTACGACAGGTACGACAATAGTCGCAAATGCTGCATAAGATATGTTCATTATGTAAAGTCTTTTTTCAACATCTTCCCTATCTCCTTTCCACACTAGCAACGGAGGAATTATAAACGCCAAAGCATTTCCACTCTAAAATCGTAAAAATTAATTTTGTCAACATAACGAATTTTTAAAAGCTTTTTGTGAAAATGCAGCGGTTCAAATGCACGTTTGTATTGCTAGCTAGTACATATGTTAAAATCTCCTGCTTTTAAAATAAAGAGTCTAGGCAGATAAGCATGTCAAATGTTCCCCTTTGGAATTTTATTGTGGCGATTCTTTTATACAACGTTTGTTATGTAAAAAACAGCTTTTTGTACTAAAAGCTGTTGGAAATAATTCAGGAAAAGCAACAATGTCCCAAGAAATATAAAAACAAATTTTTTGTAGGTTTTTAGCAATTAAATTGCATAAAAAAAAGTTGATCCAATTTTTCAAAAAATTATTTATAAATGTTAAAAATTTTCTCAGAAAATTTGAAGTAATTTTGTTCTAAAATTTTTTTTCTCAGTTTTTTTCAGTATTGTTAAAAATGTGTATTTTTTTCCTTTGTGTGGTAATTTTCTGTAATAATAATAGGAATGAGGTTTTTTAACCCCTGTATCCAGTAAAAAAATCATAGCTAAGAAAATCATACGGTCTGAGATTTAAATCCAGAATTTCCGCTTTGTAACTCAACCAGCGGTTACATTAACTCCACCATCAAGGATTCAAAAAAAAGGTTCAAATCGCGGATTGCACAGAATTTTTTGGCTTGGCTTTCCGGTTGACATCCACACTCTGTGGTGATCCCTGATATTTGAGTCGACGCCATTACTGTAAACACGGCTGCGTCACATACGCTAAATTTACAAGACAGATTAGGTAAGCAGGGAAAAGCCAAGGGGCTTCTAGGTCTGTAGCATGATGTAATAAAATAAATAAGGTATGACAGATGCGAGTTCCACTTGGTAATTGTTGCGCATGAGGTGACGTGGTAAGTAAAATTCTGCGCGTAATCATATTTTGAACCAACGATATCATACATATAAATTGCATTTTGATAATTGGTGCGCATGACGTCACGTGGAGACTACATAATATGCGCAATAGCATACCTTTATTATTATTATATAATGGGCCTGTAGAGCTATCATATATCCCAAGTAGCACACAGTATTGTGTGCTACCCATATATCCCAGGTAGCATACAGTATTGGGGCAATATTAGGGTAATATTGGGGCAATATTGGGACAATATTGTGTGTTACCTGGGATATACAAATTGCCCCAATTTGCGCCGCTTGCCCGCTGATCTGCGATAGAATGGCAGACAGGTCAGCTAAGGGATTATACCTCGTCCAGTACCAGAACATGGGTCGCTCGTACGCGGTTTGTGAGTTCTTCGACGTTGTGACTCGGACGATATTTGGCAACTAACTAAGGAAAAACTATAATCAAGATCTAGTCTTCCAAATAAAACACGATAGTAGGAGAAGGGTTGGTTTTATTTAAAAAACAAAAGTCGAGTAAAAAAGGTAGGGTTGACAGTGCTTCATTCCAAAACTTCATATAGAAGACACATAAACACATAACAAACCAAGTTAAATCCAGGATACCCTAAAGGGATACCCTGGGACATTCACAGCAAAATAAAAAAAACTAAATAATACAAATGAGTTGCCATATGAAGACAACACACCAAATAAATAAATCGCGCATCTAGGAAACTGCCCGACGCAGACATAACACGTCGGTAAAATTGACTGCAAATACTCATTTGCAAGAGATTAAATACAATAAAGAATTAAATACAGTAATTGCTTTTTCAACTTACCCTTCCACCACAATCTTTCCGATTCAACATCGCTATTCTTTTGGAACCTTTGGAATATTAATGATTTATCGTGCAAACTGAGTTTCAGGTTAAAATGTAAATAATAAAAAAAAAAATTTTAAACCTGCTTACGCCAGTCCCCTGCCCTTGAAAACAGCAAAATATAACAACGTTATGACCCTCGCACACAAGTATGTTGGAGAAAATGCGATGCATTTCTACAGAGCATTGAGATCCGTTGCACATTCAGCTGAAGAAAAAGACGTTGATACGACAAAAGAAGAGCTGGAAGACGACTGATTTGGATTTTCGTTGAATAACATTCATTTGTATTGGCATTGATTGGTTATCCTGTGATATTAAAGGTTTTTCAAGCAAATTTTGTACACCTTTGTTCAAAAAACCTTGCATTTTTGACTTTTTTTGTCAATGGAGCGCAATAAGGAGGTAGCTTTAAACATTAAACACCTCCCACCCCTCTCAAAACAACAAAAAGGATTCGAGATAAGTAAGTATGAAAAGTAAGCACCTACCACGATATGGGGGGAGAAAAGAAAATTTATCTCGAAAATCGGATTTTTAAAACTTTTTTTTCCATTTTCCAAAACTTCAAAAAATGGAGTTATCCCCTTATTGCTGCAGACCCCTCAATTCTGATAGGATATGACTAAAAAATTAATAATTTCAATATGACGGTGATAAAAATTTATTTTTTTTTATTTTTTAAAAGCTTTTATTTAACTTGGGAAGACCGTTGTCCGTTGTCCGTCGTCCATCGTCCGTCGTCCGTGTGGGTCGACCGCTTTGTGGCCATTTTTAAGCAACTTCCCGATTTCCTAGAGATCTGAAATTTGGTACACAGCTTTCACCTGCAGAGCATTTTCATATTTTAATTTTGTTTTTCTAAAATTCTGAAAAATAAGCAAAAAATCGGGAAAAAACTGAAAACCATTAAGCGCATGCGTCGATGCGCATTGGACAATTTTATCATACAGGGTGGAAAGTAACTTAGAATTCTAAATTTCATTTTTAAGGACCGCATTCAGGGTAAAGTTTTTCGTCGTAATGATTTATACAGGGTGAAGTATCAAACATCAAAAACACATAAATAAAGAAATCTGATAGGATGAACCTATATTAGTTAAAATACATAAGCTGTATTTGAAAAGATATGACTAAAAAATTAGAAAATAAAAAATTAAATAAAAAATTAAAAATTTTTAAAAAAAACCTTTTATTTAAAATTACAAAAGTGCACTAAAAAGTAGAAAATAATTTTAATAAAAGCAAACAAAGCTTCGTGAAAACATCAATATAAAATCGTGGGGTTATGAATTTTGTACACCAATAGTTAGCCTGCTTATCCACCTATAAACAGCCCCACGCTTTTATATTGGTGTTTTCACGAAGCTTTGTTTGCTTTTATTAAAATTATTTTCTACTTTTTAGTGCACTTTTGTAATTTTAAATAAAAGGTTTTTTTTAAAAATTTTTAATTTTTTATTTAATTTTTTTTATTAGTGAATCTTTAAAAGAGAGATCTACCGGGCAAGGTTAGGTTAGTGTTACAAAACGATTTTTTTTTAAAGCAAACCATTAAAAATAATCCACAAGTTAAGCTCAGGTTAGTGTTACAAAACATTTTTTTTTAATAAGGGGGGACCACTAAAAGAGAGATTCACCGGTCGAGCTTAGGTTAATGTTAGAAAACAATTTTGTCGAAACACATCGAGAAAAAGTCACTTTCCGAGCGACGTAACAGGTGTAGAAAACACATCATTCCCTAGCCACTTTAATAAAAGGGTCGCAATAAGGGGTATAAATAATGAAAATGACGTGAAATGAAAAAGTATTTCCCTTGGTTTCCCCAAAGACCCTGGAATGTTCGTAATTAAATTTTGAAATCAAAGATGAAAAAAGAGTGAAGTTATTTTCTTTTTTTTTTTCGAAAATTATTATACAAATTATCTATATAGTATAAATAATAATTATTATACCAATGCAAAGGTAAACGCTTATAAGTTCCAAAAATGACAAAAAACCATTTTCGAAAAAAAATAACTTTTTTTCAACCGATGCAGGGAAATGTTGCTTTGTTAATATACTAAAATAACATTTGATTATGTACCAAACGAAAAATGTACATGGTTGTCAAAAAGTTGATCATTTTGAAAGAGAAAGAGCCAATAACGTTGCCGATAGTAGTAGTTTCCTTTTCACTAGAAGGTTCGTATTGGTGGCACCTACTACTACTCCTCCCGATGGCCCTGGAATATTTGTATTGGTGGTACCGTGAATACTTTGGGCTATCTTAATTTTATTTCTCGTTGAATCCTCCACGTAGCCTTCCGCTACTGTTGCCGACTTCTGCCCACCGTGCCTCTTCAGGTTTATAATACTCGCACCACTCTCAACCTGTCAGCCAATAACGTTGCCGAACTTGTACAGGGTTGTCTTAAAGTTGATTATTTTGAAAGAAGCATGAAAAAGTAAAAGAGACGTGAAATGAAAAAAACACGTCTTTGTGAGTATCAGGGCCGTATATAAGGGGCACTTTTTTCTGTAAAGATTCCGTTTTATTTCCGGAATTGTGGGTAATTGTTATGTTCCGACAAAACAATATACTCAACTCGTCTAAAAAGTGACCCATTACTGGACTTACAGCTTTGAAAACGCTCGCTAAAGCTCGCATTTCAATGTAGCTGTGCGTCCAGTAATGGGTCATTTTCTAGACTAGGCGTGTAATCTACTATTTTATTAATGAATCTTTAAAAGAGAGATCTACCGGTCAAGGTTAGGTTAGTGTTACAAAACGATCTTTTTTAAAGCAAACTATTAAAGAAAAATCTACAAGTTGAGCTTAGGTTAGTGTTAGAAAACATTTTTTTTTCCTAATGAAGGAGGACCATTAAAAGAGAGATTCACTTTTCAAGCTTAGGTTAATGTTAGGAAACAATTTATTTGTTATTTTTTTAGAGCAAACTATTAAAGAAATATCCACGGGTTGAGATTAAGTTAGTGTTAAAAAACATTTTTTTTAATGAGGGGGGGACATTAAAACAGGGATTCACCGTTTGAGCTTATGTTAATGTTAGAAAACAATTTATTTTTAATTGGTGGATCTTTAAGAGAGAGATCAACCGGTCCATTTTGTTTTAATAAAATTAATAATTTTTTCGGATTTATTTATTTTGAAAAATTAAAATCTGGGTAATAAGTTACATTTTATTAAAAACAGGGATTCGTTGGTAAGTTACTCTAAAAAACCGATACTTTTTTTAAATAAATATCGTAATAAACATAAAATTTGTAATAAATCCCCACTAAATTGGGTAAACTGCCCTAATCCGTTGATCAGGTAAAAAATATGTAATAAACATAAAATTTGTTTTTTCCCCTGTATTATAAGCTCCTATTGTAATCTCCCCTAATACCGTACCAATATTTGGGTAGTTTACATTCCGGATTAGGGTTGCTATTTTTGGTCGGAGGGCAGTTTACAACTTTTAATTTTTACCTGATCAACGGATTAGGGCAGTTTACGGTCACCCTAATGCGATACCTGACCACAAGTTTATCGGTGATCAAGAGTTAGACATGGTAGTCCCAAGTGAAATCCACGAGTACACAACAAGTGCAATCACAATGCCAATCCTCAAGTACTGAACCAGTACAGCCAGAACAAGTTAAAGATACAGTGCCGTTACCATGCACTACAATCATCCAGCACTCCTGCAGTTATTAAAGAAATTTTTCGATCACTTTTCAAGACACCGCCGGCCCCAACTAAGAAATGTCGTAAAAGTGCAAAACTAATTTTGCATTTGAGTAAGATTAATCTTCTTAAAAAAGATGCCAAGAAAAAACTTTTAAACTGATAAAAAAGCTGTGGAAAAAGATTGATGACAAAGAAAATGTGAAGAAGAAAAAGAATAAAAATAAAAAAAAAGTTCATCTGCAAAATATATGCTATGTATGATCCCATTCGCCCCGAGAATTGGAGAGATTAGGATATTTTTGTTTTTCGAGTTTTTAGTTTATATTTTAGAGAATTTATAAACAACTTAAGTTTTGAAATGTTCATTGCGTAGCTGAATTGTTACTGATTACCATTTTGTCAATAAAAGTTACATATATTACACTTTTACTATGATTTTCATATTCTCAAAAGAAAATTAAACCGATTTGCCTCGGTCTACCCTACATACTTGTATTCCAACGAAGCCAATTCCAACGGCAGTAGCTGTTTGGTTATATCCAAACCACGTAGTTGCAAGTTTAGGGAGCAATGGTAAAATACATATTTGAAAAATTGCTACAATTGCTTGACCTAAAAGTATTAACCAAAACCTATCTGGATGTACTGAACCAACTTTAATCCACGATCCCACAGCAGTTCCAATTATTCCAATAATAGCAGTTTTGCGAAGACCCTAAAAAAATTATTATAAAAATATTTGAAATACTTGTTCTGCTCAACATTTAACAGCAAGTTTTTCGAGTAAGGAACAAGGTATACCGGGTGCTGAATGAGTTAGGCGAACATAGGATATTAACGTGTAAAAACTTATTTTTGCAAATTCGTGCTTTCCTAATTATTTTAGAGAAAAATTGAAAGATACAAATATAATGTAGAAATATAAACTACGAATGATAAGAGCATTAGATCTTATCTAGCTTTTACGTAAATGATCAAAAAATTCTTTTAAAATTGTTAAAATTTTTATTTATCAAACTGGCCATGTATAAGTTTCCAAAGTAATATTCCATTTTATGAAATTAAAATTGAATAAAGTGCAAAACTGTCATCAACGTGCAATTGTTTTTTATTACTTATCAAAAATAATTACCTCGGAAACTTACATGGCAAGTTTGATAAATAAAAGTTTTAACAATTTCAAAAGAATTTTTTGACCATTTACGTAAAAGCTAGATAAAATCTAATGCTCTTATCATTCGTAGTTTATATTTTTACATTATATTTGTGTCTTTCAATTTTTCTCTAAAATAATTAGGGAAGCAGGAATTTGCAAAAATAAGTTTTTACATGTTAATATCCTATGTTCGCCTAACTCATTCAGCACCTGGTATATGTAGATTAATAGGTAATTATGAACTATACGTGAACGAAAACTTGTTTTATCATGAGCATCTTTTCAAGACTTCCGCTATATTGAATTATTAAAATTTTAAATTAATAAACTAGATGGGGCAAAACTATACCTTGCACCAAACTTCGGCAGTGAAGTTTGTCACAACGCCACTTGATCTTTTCAAAGCAAAAAAGGTAATAACTAACCTCGAGTATTTAACCCACAATCAGAGAGCTATGGGTCGCGCGTAAGCGGTTTGTAGGTCCTAGAAAGTTTCTAGTGTATTTACCACAAGAAGCTCTTAGTGTCTTCAGTGACACTATCTGCGAAAGATGGAAATTTGATGATAATAAAAAAACTTATCATCAACAAGAAAGATTTTTAGTTTGCAGCCAAATGTTGTTAAACAGAAATGTGTAAAATTACTTTCGTGAACTCGAGAAGACTTTCAAATCAAACTACCATCAAAAATCTGATCAGTCAATTGATCAATAATTGATCCAGAAAAATCTAAAAGAAGAAGTCCCTTATTCTAAACTTTACAACACCATTTCTACTTGTTCAATCTCGATTCTCCTTTTTAGTCAACCTCTTTTTTCAAAATTCCCTATAAAGATTCTATGGTTGCATATTTTCAGGCGCAAAATATTATTAAAATTCAATTTAATAAACAACGGCACCCTAAAGCATACAAGGTGTTACAACCATGTAATCTAAATACTTCGATTGGCCCAGTTTTCACTAAACAGCAAGGCAGTAGATGCCTATTTCGGTCACAAGCCGTCCTTCATATTAAATATTTTGACGTTTAAAGATGTGCAGTATCATACCTTGTAAATTTATCTACCTTGATATTGTAATGAGAGCGGGAAATTTGAAAGTGAGCTGCAACATTATGTGCTGGTAAGTTTCTTAACCTTACTATAGTTAATGTAAAATAAATACTAAAGTAAAAACTAAAATAAAAACTAAATAAAATAAATAAAAGTACTCACTATTCTATCGATTATGTATGTTCCAGGAACACTAACAAATACATATACAATAGTAGCAATCATGGCACTCCAATTTACAGCCTCATAAGAGACTTGGTAATAGTCAGTTATAACATCTGCTATTACAGAAAATTCTATGAAGTGGAGGCCATTCGAAATTGAAAAAAGTATATAAATTACTAAAACTATCCATCTTCTTTTGTAAACTTTAAATTCGGTTTCACTTTCTGTATTATTATCATCAGCTGAATCATGGCAAGCATTCAATTCTGTAAAATGTAAGTTTCAGTATTTCATTTTCACTATGTTTTTTATTCTAGTTTAAATTTAAAATAATATAATGGCTTTAATAATTACCAGTTTGCGCAGTCATTCTGAAAAAAGTTTTAAATCCGAAAAAATCTAAACAGTCAAGTCGGCAGGCAGATCAAAAGGGAGTGCTTTTATACTTTACAAATCTAAAAAAGAAATAATGTAATCAATTGTTATTTTAGTCATTAGATTTTGTTATTATTTTTAATCTCCACTAGTTATTATAACAATAAAATACAAATATAAAAATAACAATATAAAAAGCCGGCACAATCCTTTTTCTTCTTTCTTGTGTAAATATTGCTTTTCCGTGACGGCGCTTATAAATAACAAACTTAATAATATCAGACTTTGATAAAGCTCGATGTTTGCATGTCAGTCTTTCTTTTGAGCCTGAATGTATACAGGACGCTGTTGTTGAAATCTTCTTCTAAATATTTGCATACATTGTAACTTGTAACACCGTCCTTCTACTAAGCAAAACGAAAATCCAGATTATGTCACAATCCGGATAGGGTATACCTTTAGTTTATCTTGCCCAAGATATTGTAGACTAGTTCTCAATGATATTTGTAATAGAGAAATCGGTAGTTGCGATAATTCCTCAGTAGTGAAAAACCAAAATATCGAATTTAAAACGGATGTAAAATTTGTCAATCCATCAACCGTTCTAATCGCTGCCTTGTGCCAGACTACAAAAACCTTCAAGTTTGCTCAGTGTCGCTGACTTCTACAAGATATATTGTAATATCGACCTTTGAATTTGAATTTCCCGCTCTCATTTAACTCCACCTATTAGAAATTCAAACAACTTCGTCGTAAGCCTGTGATCGTCAATAAACCTCCACGTTGTAAATGCGCAAGCCGTGATAAGAACCAAACTTCTTTTTAGAACCGAAAGACACAGTTCGTGAGGTCAGTACTAATCTCCTATCCAAACTTACACTTCGATACCTTGGTAATGCTAAAATGTCGTTAGTAAATCTACATAATTACACAATGATTCAACCTCAGATCGTCGGATCGCATCTAAACGCCACTCATTTAATAAACACAATAAAACACTAAAATGGGATTAATTTATATTTATTTATGTAAAAAAAAAAGAAAAAAAAAACAGGGATTGGAACAACAAGCCAACTTAAATGGGCACCACCTCTCAATTATACTTGAGTAACTGAACATATTTGAACACGAATTGATAATGACTTTTGATTACATTTTATATATAGTTACTGGTAAATCGTTTAATAATCTTGGTAAAACCTTTCTATCGATTGATATTTATTTGATTCTCTTTGAGAATATTTTATTATTAGTAATAGTTTAATTATAATTGTATTATATTTTCATGTCTTTTGACTTTATAGTATTGTAATTTTATGTCTTTTGACTTTGTTATTGCATTTTTATGCGTCTTTTGACTTTGTCGTATTTATTTATTTATTATCTTTTGATACATACATAGAACCGAAAATTCGTATTTGTTATATTTATCACCTTTCTCAAACCAATCAACATCACACAACAAAGTTTACCCCTCGGATAGTGCAATACCACCGAACCTACACTCGGGACATATTTATGGTAGATTGGGGGACACTCTACTACGTAATGGTTTACTAAATACATTCATACTAACTATCGTGTACGATTTTGGATGCCAGTTATCACGCCCTGCGAGGCATGTGCAGACCAAGCCTCGAATACGGATTTTTCTAGGTTCATCCCCGCAGGCTCGCACATACTACTCATTCACACCAACGAAGTTCGTGATACCAACGCTAACCTAGGGCAAACTTCGTTATCTAGTGACGTCACCCTACCTCAAAAGTTGACGCTATACCGGCGCCATCTTGTTTTCATACCATGAAACGTATAAATCAACAACCCTCTCGATCTATTAAAATCATCTTTCAATACCTCAATAAAATCTCAACACCAATAATTAATTAATAATTATAAAACATATCCCACACCCTGTACATTCCCAAAAGCCAACATATAACCAAGATTATTTGAATTTCATCACCAATATTTATATACAAAATATAATTTATAATTATATGCAAATATAGATAATTAAGTTTAAAGTAGTTATGAACAAAGCAACATTAATTTTAAAACACCCTATATATGTGAACCAACGTCGATGCATGAGTCATCGCAACGCACGTGTATACGATTGTAATTATTTAAAAACCTACTATCTTTAAATTTACTAATTAGAAATATCAATTTAAAATTACTTACATAAAAATTGCAGTTTATTTATAGTTTATTTGGTTCTTAAAATCAAATAAACTCAAGCGAACAAAACAAGAAAACTTGAAAATCTCAAAGGCACGTCTGTACTCAAGTACTAATTCAACCAGAAAGGGCTGAGGTTACCATGCGTCCCTCTGTCGTTGCCTTTTGAAAAAAATACTGTTATAATCGCATTCCACTCCAGTGGCGTACGAATTATCCTTACTAAAATTATTATTTTCATAGCGGCAAATTTAAAATGTGAATCTAATATTACAATATTTTAAAATGCAGGTAAAAATTGACATGAAATTTATTTATTTTATTTATTTTATAAATTATAGTACGAATCAAGAAATAAAAAAATTAGAATAATAACAAAATTAGAATAGCCTGACTAGAAAAGAGCAAAGTTTAGTATGACATTCACACACTGAAAAAAAAGTACTTCATATTGATGAAAACTATTCATCAATTGAAATTCATCATAATGATGAACAAATCATCAATATGACGTACGAAATCGTCGGTTAATTTTAATAAGGATGAACTATTCATCCATATGATGCATTTTATTTTATCAATTTTCATTATTACGTAATTTAAGAATTCTTGATTATTGCATCCAAATAATTGTGTAAATTTCTCCCATCAACCCACTTAATATAAATGACATAAATATTTGAAATGTAATTGCCGAATTACTTAACCCAAATGGCATTTTTAAGAATTCATAAGGTTCATCAACTGTAGAAAAACCAGTATATTTTATGCTGTATGGATCCATTGAAATTTGGTGAAAAGCTGACGTCACACCAAAAACACTAAATAAAGTTGAATTTCCTAAGTGATCTACTATATCTTGCAGTATTGGTAATGGAAAAACATCTTTTTTGGTAACTTTGTTTAAAACTCTATAATCGATGTACATTCTAAATTTTTCTTCTAAATTATCTAATCTTTTTGAAATTAGTACTACCGGTGCAGACCACGGCGAATTCGAAGGACGTATTATTTCTTGCTCTAAGAGTCTATCTATTTCTTTTCTTAAAACTTCCCTTTGTTTATGTGGAGTTCTATATGACCGCTTATATATTGGCTGATTGTTTTCCACTCTAATTTGATGTTGTATTTCAATTGTGCTTGACAGCTTTTCATCACCATCCGAAAAAATATCTGCATATCTACTAATTAATTCATGCAGTAAGCCTTTATCATGATTGTCTAAGTGTGAAAAATTAAAATTTTCTTCAATTCATTTTGAGCTCACTGTACGATTTTGGATTTGGTTTACTTTAAATTCTGTTTTATGATTTTTATTTTTTTCAAAAATTTTTGAAATTAGTTGCGCATAAGCGATTTCCATATTCTTTTTTAAATTTGCTTCTTATTTATTTAAATGAATTTAATATCTGTATATTATTCTGATGACGGACGAAATAATCGTTTGAAAGCTCAATAAATCTTTTAATTAATTTTTAATTTATTAATAACTCCATATTTTGAAGTTTTAATATAATTTAAATTTATTACGCTTATTACTATTATTTTATCGTTATTTGTTACTATATGAGGTGTAAAAACATTATTTATGTTCGTACTATTGGGTACCACCTCTATAAATTTCATCTTGGCTTTTTTTACTATAATTTTATTTGTTGCGTAAAAGGACCACTTTTTAAGTCTTCTTTCAAAATTTTTGCACCTAACACGTCATCTGCTGTAGTTGACGGCATTTTTAAAAATTGTAGATTTATTACAATTAATAAAAGTTTAAATAAACCTTTATAATACGTAAAACGACACCAAAATAAACACAATACACATAAAGTAATACTGACCTATTTTCTTTTTATAACCATTATTTTTATGCATACAACACAATTATATAAATAAAAATAGTATAGAAAATAATTACTATAGTAAACAAAAATTTATATTATTATTACTTGTAAACCAATTCATTTGTACACAAAATTCTTTTATTTATTGATTAATTACTATACTGCACCCCATATTAAAACTTAAATTGAATTATCAACATGACTTAATTTAAAAATGTTGTTAAAAATATTATATAAAAAAATTACGTACTTTAATTTTTTGTATGTACCTATGTATTATTTGGTTTTATTAACGTTCGGGAGCCAGCCCGACGTAGAACCCCCAACCTGAAGAACCAGCGAGACGGCCAGAATAAAGTTGTACCTTCACCCGGATTCAAACCGAGTATTGAGCGTTCGTAGTCAACTCGCTTGGCTATTACTCTCTGACCGCCTCACTTTAATTTTTTAAAAACCAAAAAATAAACAATTTTGAAAGATATCTACTGCCGTAACAGCCTTTATTAGCGCTGCCACCATTGTAACCCCTACCATCAGGGGAGTTGGAGGTCCTTATTCCTTCTTTAACCTCCCTCTATTTATATTTCTCCACTGGAGACGTACCTACCACTGTTACATGACTAAACCAGTAGACATTAATACGCCAAAATTTACTTAAAACTTTATTTAGTAAACATTAATTATACTCTAATATAATTGTAAAAATTTATTAGGATGTAGTGTGGTGCTTAACAGAACATTTAACAGAAATTTATCTAACCTTTTTGGATTGGAAGACTTCACCTGGCACAACACTTAACACTTCCAAAACCCAAAACTCACTGACTGTTCTTGTCCTTATTCTCATTTTTTCTCCTCTCCTTACTTAGCGCCCCGTGCGTTCCCAATATTAAAAATTTGATCTAGTCAGCACCACACGCTACATTCGTTGTTCTACATTAATTACGTAAACATACAATTTCTTTATGCAATCAATTATTATTTTATTTTATTTTATGTACAGGGTGTTACACCACTACCTACTTACTTACTTACTTTGGGTAACCCTACCCCTGGGACCACACCTCACGACACAACACATAAGAAAACATCATGGTTTGTCTTCCAAGACCACCAACGCCAGACTATGGGGAAAATTCTCATAATCAACACACCGACCAAAGTCGAACAATACGTACACAAACTCGAACAGGACATTACTAACTCTCTTAATTACGCCACAAAAACTACACATGTACCACACATCCGACCCTTAGTCCCACAACACCTCCTACAACTAATAAAAGAAAAACGACATGCCCACGAGATCGCAAAGGATCCTGGCACCCCGACGATATAAAAAAAACGGTGGAGCTCCGGGCACTTTTCAGATCCAGACTCCAGGACTACTCAAATCAAAAATGGAAGGATAAAATAGAATCTGTATCCTTCCAAAACTGATCAGGATGGGACATGGTGAAATCCCTTAAGGGCGTTTGCTCTTCCATTCCAACTCTCATCAAACCAGACAAAACACACGTATACTTTCCCCTCGACAAAGCCGAATTGTTTGCGGAAACTCTACAAAACCAATTCTCACCCAACACAGTTAACACATCAGACCGTAAACTCATTAAACACATTAACACAATCAACACGACTGTCAAAAATAAACTCACACAAAAAAAGCCCATTCACAAAAGAAGCCATCAAATGCACCGTCAGTAAAAAAGCTCCCGGACCCGACACCATCGCCAACGTGGCGCTGAAAAACCTCCCCAAAAGGGCTATTTCAGCCCTAACCACCATCATTAACGCCATTCTTACACTAAAGCATTTTTCCAGCAGGTGGAAGTTGGCCGATGTCATCCTCATACCAAATCCGGGAAAAAGAGCGTTAAACCCCCAAAACTACAGACCTACATATATCCCTACTTTCCGCCATCGGTAAGGTAGCGGAAAAAATCATACTTTCCCGCCTCCAAAACGAAGTAGACAGACCCAACATACTACCTAAAGAACAATTCGGTTTTCGAAAGGGACACTCAACCACACATCAAATACTAAGACTAACCGAAAAGATAACGGATGGTTTCTCCAGAGACCACAGGACCTTGGCTATCTTTCTGGACATAGCCAAGGCCTTCGACAAAGTATGGCAAATAGGATTGCTGTATAAGATTTACATGGCAGGAATTAATTCAAGTCTTGTGAGGCTTATCGCATCCTACCTCTGCCCGGAACCTTCCGGGTCAAGATAAACACACGTTACTCAACAACTAGACCAATACTAGCATAGGTACCTTAAGGATCCATCCTTTCCCCCTTACTTTTCAACATCTACACACATGACATTCTAATACCACAAAACGCTACGATCGCCTGCTTTGCAGACAATACAGCTATCCTCACGACACACCCACGACGCAACAGAAATGTTACTATCGTTTGAGATACGCTAAAGCTCCTTCAACTCTGGTACTATAAGTGGAGACTCGTAGTTAAATCCGATCTCTGGTTTCACTCTTATCCGAAGATAATATTTTATACAACTAGCTTTTAGTGGGCTTAAGATGGACTAGAAGAAAATCATAAGACTGAAATCTGACATATATTGCAATTAATTAATACAAAGTTTATAATTGAACTTTTATTAATATTTTTGAATTAGCTGTAAATAATAAATCTTAGTAACTTTTAATCTTGATTTAGTGTTAACTTGAAATATTTCTTGTTATGTGAAATAAATATAGATTTATTGTAAAATGTGTTACCAAACATATCACATACCTGCAAAAAAAATAACATAGTTTGAATTAGTTACTTACGAAATGTTACTACAGTCCTTGCCACTGTACTTTAGTGTTACGGTATTTCCTATGCAACTGCCATGGCTTCCGTAACCTTCTAAGGACAGGTGGATTTTTAAAAATTGCGGTTGCGTATATAGATATGAAAATTTTTAAATTTAAATAAAAATTACTTTAGTAATAAATTGAACACCGTACACGTACTGATGTACATCCAGTGATGTGCTTTAAATTGTAATATTGACACAAAATAAGAGTTTTTAAAAGGTAGACTAAAAATGACCACTTTTACCTTTTTGTATTTTGTGTACGTACTGTCACAACATTTTTAGATTTTTTGGGGCGTTAAAAATTATTTATAAAAAATTTTTAATTATAATATTGTAAACATTTTAGTTGTATGTTAAATTTTATTTTCAGCAAACTGTTAATTCTAGTTTTAACTAAACTTATATCAGTTAAAACTAGAATTAACTGAAGAAGTTAATTAAAACTAGAATTTACTAGTTAGATCAGATTTTAACTGCAACAAATGTATATAAACTATGACAATTGTTTTGCTTTTATTTGAATTTCTGAGATAATTACAAATTATAATAAGAAAAGTGTTATAGTTTATATTAATTTCTAGTTTAATATTTATGTTTTTATGTTATAACTGTCTGAGGAACTTAAATAAAAGCGGAAAAATTATCATAGTTTATATGCATTAAAATTAATTTCGTAACTGATAACTTGTATTTCATTTAAAAGAATTTATTTTACAAAGGACCCCGCTACGGCCTTATGGGTTTTGGGTCCCAGTCAAATTTAACCATAATGTAGGATATTGTAGTTTATAACATGCTGATAAAAAGTGTCCATGGGCACAAAGTCAAAAAATGGACAGTTTCCGAGATATAAGGCATTACAAAGTTTGTCCAGTCATTCTACGAAAAACACAATGATAAAGTCAAAATTGATACTACCCGGAAACAAAAAATAGGGCTGTGTAGATGAAAGAATTTTAAAACAGATATAGTTTTTTGCATCGCTCTAGCTAGTGTATTACATAACCTAAAAAATTAAACAAAGTCGAAAATGCGGTTTCTTGCGACTTAAGAAAAAAAACGAAAACGGCAAATTTTGACGGCATTTTTCGTTTTTCTCAGAAAATAAATAATGAATCAGTATTTTAACTTTCTACAACTTATTTTCTACAACTTTTTCATTTAACTTTTTTTTTGTTGGAAAATTCATTTTTTTTTAATTTCAAGAAACCGCTCTTTCGACTTTGTTTAATTTTTTAGCGCTATACATCGCTAGCTAGAGCGATGCAAAAAACGCTATCTTCTTTAGAATTTTTTCTTCTACACGGCAGTATTTTTTTTTTCTAGGTGGTATCATTTTTGACTTTATCATTGTGTGTTTCATAGAATGACTAGATTAACTCTTTAATGCCGTATATCTCGAAAACTGTCCATTTTTTGGCTTTGTGCCTATTGACACTTTTTATCAGCATATTATGAACTACAATATCCTAAATTTTGGTTAAATTTGACTGGGACCCAAAACCCATAAGACCGTAGCGGGGTCCTTTATTTTTTTTAATATATTAATAAATTATGTATACTATTACGTAGTTTGATAAATAGATTTTTGGATAATTTGACTTTACTGGATAACTTGCTTTTAAAAACTGCCAAGCCATGATATAAAGGACCACGTACACAAGCAATCAAAAGAGCCGTTTAAAATATTAAAAAAAAATCCGAATGAGCTGGCATACACAGAAAATCTGAAAAATCTGTTAGAATTTGTTAGATTTATTTGAATTTTTATGTTTATTAACAACATTGGTCGCTTAGATATTACGATTTCTATATAGGCGATTATAGCTCTAAGGGTTGAGTAAATGAGCCTTTATGATTGGCCACGTTAGGATGACGTAGTGCTATAGCTTTGTGGCAAAGACTTTTAAAGCACGTATAATTGATTAACGAACCATGTGCCAATTTATCGCTTGTAGTTTCAGAATCTTGAACTGCTTTTCTCCGAAAATCGAAGTTTATGAAAAAGAACAACAAATCTATGGCGATGACTATTATTAACATTGTCAAATTTGCCCAAAGAATACTAACAGTGCTGTAAATGTGTCCGTATAAAAAGACAAATCCAATGCATGTTGCATGTACCCAGTTTATAACAATACCAATTGCAACACTTTCCGGTTCTGGATACGTAAATTCTAGTATCAGTTCAACGCTTAATGTCCCAATTGCGGCCATACCAATGCTAAAAAAGAGGCGTATTGTAAGCATAATTATCCAACTTAAATTATAAGTAAATAATATAGTTATAAGTACCCCATTAATGTTGAGGTTACATATACAAATGCAATTCCTTGATCCAACGTACCAACATAAAACGCTATTGATAAAAGAAACGAGAGGTATACTATCCCACATGTGGTTCTAAAAACAATTTTATCAAATTGCACCTGTTAATGCTTACATGGAGAGCTCCAACTTTGGATATCCCCGATTTGATTTTTCGACAGTACTACTTCAAATTATATAACGCAGTTTTCAGTCATTTTTGGAAAATATCTATTAAATTTTCGCAAATCTTTGCTCTGATTTTGATTTATGTACCTTCATCTTTTTCTAACCAATCAGAGTGAAGATTCATAAAAATAATTCACATTTTCTTGGAAACGGTTCAATAGTGCGTGTTAAAATTTCCACCAGTTTCATTTTAGGTCACTATACCTGCACGCACACCAAAATCTAACCAAATCGGTAATTTGGAGATCGGTTGATTTCCTTGTTAGGAGAAGCATAGCATAATACCCATAGAATAAGTAGTTTTACTTGTATACCTGTGGTCTTATGGCAGAAGAAGACATATCAACTACCAACTGCAAAATTAAAAATTACATCAAATGGAGAATTGGACTTTCAACCATCGAAAGATGGAATTACAACAATTAAAGCGTGCGTATAGTTCAATGCGCGAGGTCAACTCTAGGTAAAAAAAAGTCAAACCAGTGAAACTACTTGTTCTATAAGTAGTATACTATGGCGTAAGTACTTACTTGAAATTTTTATATTTATCCAAAACAATACTAACTCCCGTTGAACCTATCAAACTCAAAAAGCAATGTAATAGACCAATAATTCCTACATCATACGTAGCTGTCTAAAAACATACAAACTTTATAATTCTGCAAACATGTTGAGACACGAATCTTTTAAATTACTATAAACAGAGCCAATTAATGCATAATACTTCATGAACCATGAACGTAATTGTTATTGACCGAAGAATATAATCAGGAGGAATTAAAGCTTCCAATTCAATAATACTTTTGATTGAACGTCACGAATAAATGCGAAAAAAAATTAAACCGTCAAAAAAGGAAACTGAAAAGTGAAAAATTAATAAAATATACTTTTTGAGTTTTAATAACTAATGTAAGTAACTAATTTTGAGCAGCTTGAGTAAGTTTTGTTTTAATTAATTCTTTAAAATAATCTTTGTTGATTGTTTGTTTAGCGGCTATTCAAAATTAGTTATTTACATTAGTTATTAAGACTTAAAGGTATATTTTTATTTATTTTTGGCTTTTCAGTTTCTTTTTTGTCGGTTTAATTTTTAGAACAAAACGTGGCTGTTTATGTTTATTCAAGACGTCGGCTTTAAAAATTTCAAAAACTTACGGGATAGTAGTGCAGAATAATTTGGTTTGATAAAACCAGGAAAGGACTTAAAACTCCAAGATTTATTCCTTCGATTAAAGCATATAAAATGAATGCTTTATTTCGTATTAGAGATTTGAGAATATCAGGTAAACTTTTATTATTAGTAATTTTTGCTTTAATTACATTGTTTTGGGCTATAGAAGGTGGCGTCGGAGGAGCGTCGCTGAAAACTAAAAACATAAAAATTGCATATAAAAATAAATTACTAAAAAATTAAGAAACTTTATAGCGCCCTAGATTAGGTACTTACATAGAATTACGAAAGGTATGATAGCAGTAGCGAATACTGCATAAGATCCGTTCATTATGTAAAGTCTTCTTTCCACATCTTCTCTTTCTCCTTTCCACACTAGCAACGGAGGAATTAAAAATGCCAAAGCACTTCCACACTAAAATGGTAAAAATGAATTTTGCAAAATAACGAATTGTGAAAAGCTTTTTTATGAAGATGCAGCGGTCCAAATGCACGTTATGTATCGCTAGCTAAATTGTCAAAAACTTCTGCTTTTAAAATAAAGGGTCTGGGCAGGTAAATATGTCAAATATGCTTTTTTGGAATTTTATTATAGCGATTTTTTTTACAAAGTTTGTTATGTAAAAAACTCCTTTTTTCAGCTTTTTGTACTAAAAATTGTCAAATAAATTTCTAAAACTCAGGAAAAGCACCAATGTCCCAAGAAACACAAAAACAATTTTTGTAGGTTTTTGTAATTGAATTCCATGGAAAAAAAGCATTTAACAATGTAAGAAATTTTCTTCAGAAATTTGACGTGATTTTGCTTTGAAATTTTCTTTCTCAATTTTTTCTATAGTATTGTTCAAAATGTGAATTTTTCTTTTGCTTGGTAACTTTTCTCCGTAATAATAATATGTATGACCTTTTTTTTAACCCCTGTATCCAGTAAATAACTCATAGTAAATTGATTTTCGACTTGAAACCGAGCTAAGAAATTTCTAAATCCAGAATATCCGCTTTCTAACTTCATGAGCGGTCACATTAACTCCACCATTAAGGGCTTATTATACCTATATATTATGTAATTTTGTATATACTTAACCTAGTATATACAGTGTGTTTACGAATAGTGGTAACAGTTAATAATTCTTAAATATTACTAGATACAAAAAAAGTTTAAATAGTTTTTTATTCAACTCCAAATTTTCTATTGGAAACTGCCTAGGTATATTTTTTTATTTTTTAAATTAAACCGGAAGCAAACATAAAATTTTTTTCAAATGGCAACATGTTTTTTTTACATTTTCGCAATCTGCAATTTTTTCTCCATAATATGTGACCTGGTCTACGAAAAGGTGGCTTACGTTTGAAAAACAATTTTCGAGAAAACAGCTATTAAAGATAAATAACTAATTTCGTCAGTTTTGTTTCTGATCAGAATATTATCGCATTTAATCGCGTTAATTTGCTAGTTTCGGATTTCTAAACGAGTAACACTGAAAAAGTGAGTTTATGAATGTTATCTCATTTGCCGTTCTTTTCGTTATCACGTTTATGTAAACGTTTCTGTTAGTCTTTTGCATCACAAAAAATAATGAAAAATTAGTGTTGATGACACAATATTTTGGTGAAAACGATTTTTTTTCACTATATGAAAGAGCGTCTCAAACTCAATCTGAATCGATAAAAAAGTGGAAAATGAGTTTTTGACACCTAAGCTCCCTTTTCGTAGACCAGGTCACATATAATGATTATAATAAACAATAATACTTTATTAATTATTTATAGACAGATATGTAGAGTGCTATGAAAAACAAAACATCATTAAACTTTTTCTATGGAGTCATTTAAAAACGGTAGTTTACGCAAATCTATCTTTAAATTTAGAAAATTTAAAAATTAAAATTAATTTAGCATTCTATCAATTATCACCAAATCACCAAAACTTCTGCAGAGATTAGAATAATTTCTTAAAGAAAACGGTGGAAATTTTGAAAAATTTATCAGATAGATAACAGTTGTGTTTTCAGTGCTATGATATTTTATTTTTCATAGCACTCTACATACCTACATATGTGTAAACAATTAATAAATTATTATCTTACATTTTCTTGAATATTTTCTTATGTAACCTTATGAAAATTTTATAAGTACTTAGAGAAAAAATTGCAAATAGCAAAAAAGTTTAAAAAAAGACATGCTGCCTTTTGAAAAAAAATAGAAAATTTGGAGTTGAATAAATAATTAATTAAACTTACTCTAGTAAGTTTTAAAAATTATTCACTGTTACCACTATCGGTGAATACACTATATAGGGCACCATGAGGAACCCTTTGCAGATCTCTAGGGGTCTACTATTACAACCATAAAGAGGTAGAATTTAATACTACATACTTGTATTCCAACGAAGCCAATTCCAACGGCGGTAGATGTTTGGTTGTAACCAAACCACGTAGCTGCAAGTTTAGGGAGCAATGGAAAAATACATATTTGAAAAACTGCTGCAAATGTTTGACCTAAAAGTATTAACCAAAACCTATCTGGATGTACCGAACCAACTTTAATCCATGATCCTACCGCTGTTCCAATTATTCCAATAATAGCAGTTTTGCGAATACCCTAGAATAATTATTATAAAAGTAATTGAAATACATCTTCTATTAATACGCGTTTTCACGTATCAAGTTTTGTTGAACGATTTTAGTTGATCAACAAAATTTGAACGAAAGCTACAGTGAGAACATGTGTTTGAGAAGATGTGTGAGAAATCGTTCAACAAAACTTGATACGTGAGAACGCGCCTATACACAAAAGTTGAAAGCGAATCGAAATTGACGTTCAACTGACGTTCATACATACCAAGTTTGCTTTCAACTTTCAACAACAAATACATATACTCACGTATCAAGTTTTGTTGAACGATTTTAGTTAAATTAAAGATGCGCAGTATTGTAAATTTATCTACCATAATATTGATATACGTTTATAAAGTACGGCACGTTAATAGAACGGGAATTTAGTTTACTTAATTAGGAAATGAGAGCAGGAAATTTGAAAGTTAGTTGCAACATTATGTGCTAAAAATAGTTACTTAACCCTACTATAGTTAACGTAAAATACATATGTATGTACAAGTACTCACTATTCTATCGATTATGTATGTTCCAGGAACACTGACAAATACATATACAACAATAGCAATCATGGAAGTCCAATTTACAGCCTCATAAGAAACTTGGTAATAGTCAGTTATAACATCTGCGATTATAGAAAATTCTATGAAGTGGAGGCCATTCGTAATTGAAAAAAGTATATAAATTATTAAAACTATCCATCTTCTTTTGTAAACTTTAAATTCGGTTTCACTTTTTGTATTATTATCAGCTGAATCATTATAAGCATTCAATTCTGTAAAATGTAAGTTTCCATGTTTAGTACAGTTTACCTATGTATTTACGCGAGTTTAAATTTAAAAAAAAAACAATGGCTTTAATAATTACCAGTTTGCGCAGTCATTCTAGAAAAAGTTTTAAATCGGAAAAAATCTGTTTAGTCTAGTAGGCAGGCAAATCAAAAAGAGAGTGCTTTTATACTTGACAAATCTAAAACGGAAATCCCTTTGTTTAAAGTCATTAGATTTTGTTACCATTTTTAATCTCCACTAGTTATTATAACAATATAATATTCGTATCAAATATAAAATATAATTTAATAAATAAAAAAGCCGACACAATCCTTTTTCTTATGTAAATATTGCCTTTCCGTGACGGCAGCCTATAAATAACAAGCTTTTAATAACATTAAATTTTGATAATGCTTTGTTGCATGTCAGGCTTTCTTTTGAGCCTGTAGAGATCTTCTCCTAAATTATTGTACACATTGTACGCCATCTTTCTGCTAAGCAAACGTCCCCTGATGTAATAAGAGGAATGGCTAAAAACAAAGATCCAGATTTAGTATCTCTCCAGTTTATGTTGCCACGATATTGTAGACCACTTCTCAATAATATTTGCAGTAGTGGTATCGGTAGTTGCTCTCTTATTACTTTAGGCATAAAATATTACCGATGAAGACGCTGCAAAATAAGGCTTCCCCTCACCTTAAGTTCACCTTCCTGGAATAATAACGTCCTTACGTTCTTTGTAACTTAAATAGCTATTAATTCTAGTGTAGTATATAATCATAATATAACAATCAGGGGTATTATGTATCACCAACGTTATCATAAAGGTGACCGTTATAACATATTTCGGTAAATCGTATCGATTTCATTGGTAGGATTTACCAAAAAACTTTATTTTATGTCATAACTGTCACTTTTATGATAACGTTGGTGATACATAATACCCCTGAATATCATAAATAATTCTTATGTAAGATATCAATACTTGCGAAAGGTATAACAAAACACGGAATATCTTGTGTAGTAATATTTTTAGGTTAAACAAACAAGATTTGGCCATAGTAAAATATTGTTTTTGCAAAATAAAAATTGCAGAAAAAATTTATAAATTTATTTATAAAATATTGGAAATATATCTGTTTATTTAAAATGTTTTCGTCGTAGTAATCACACTATTATAATGGCAGTCAAAATATTGTTGCGAAACGACTTTAAAAATCATTTTTTCATCTTCGATTTAGATAAAATTAAGTCAAAATTATTAATAAATTTGTTTGCATGATTTTTTTATTTTATTACAATTTATCAAGGAAACGCTAAATGAAAAAACTTTGTAACTTTAAACACAAACAAACAAATTTTATTTTTTATTTTGAAAATTGAATTTATTTTAAATTATAAACTATGTTAAAGTTTAAAAGTGAGCAGCGATAAAATAATTTGTTTAAACGCAAGTTTGGTACGTTATCTTGAATGCACGACGGAGAGAACAAAAATTTAGAAAAAAGGAAAGCCAGTCAACGCTGAGTCGAGAAAAAGGTCAATTTTGGTCGTAGTGGGTCAAAGTTAGTGAATTTGGATTGACGTTTGATCAAAAGTCATTGGTTGTCAATTTGGTATTGTCCAGAGTTTGAGCGGCAATTTATTTTGGTTTGCAGAATTTGCAATTTTCAGCAAATTTGGATGATTTATAATTTTGGAAGCATTTATTGTACGTGGTCAATGGGTTGACGTTTGACTTGTGCTAAGTGCAATTTTGTTGAATATTGTATTTGTAGCATTTTTTATCTCTAAAATCATTAGAGTTGCACGAATACACCGTAGTGGGTACGAATGCGTTGTTTGCCATTTTCAATTATTTTGATTTTTATTTATAACAGCGCAATTGTACGTATAGAGTACTTTACACTCAACTTTCAATACTCAAAATTTGTGAGTACAAATAATAGAGTCTTTTTGATGAAATTTTTTTAAATTAATTTTGATGAATAAATTAGAAATAAAGTTTTTGTTATTTCATTATTAATTTCGACAATTATTTTTGACCATGCCACATTTTAAATATTATGAATCCACAGACCCTCTAGAAAATCTTAGAGTGCCTCCGTTAGTTGGGAGCTGCTGGTGCAATTTTTAGAGGTAATTCACCGATAGATCCTCCTGCAGTCTATCCGTCTTAACAGGCTCGTAGTGATTATTTTCATGTGTTCAATCGTGTAATCAAGCCGTCGATTACTAGACAACATGATCATAATGCTCTTGGCAGATTACTCTTGGTGGTTTGCCATTGCCTTCCGAGGGGAGAGGGTCACAATAAAGTTGGATAAATTTTGTAGCCGGGTTGGGGATCGAACCTATGGCTTCTAGCCTAGAGTCCGGTCCTTAGCCCGTTCACTTGGCTCACCTTTTTATTTCACCTATTGATACGACTATAATAAATGTAGCTTAACGAATGATTGCCCATGTCAAACAAAAAGAAAGCAACAATTAAAAAAGTTCCGCAACAAAATCCATTTTACAAAAATTGGCTGTTATGTTTCAAAAAGGATGACTCAGCACAAAGGGATAAGTCTAGCGATATCTCATTTAATTTTGGAATATGAGTCATAGAATTTTTGGGGAACGGCAGGAAACGTAGACGCTCCAATAAAAATTTTACGATTAAAACCTCGATTTATTGTGACAAAGCACACTTTAAATAAGAGAATTAGGTGAATGGCCTTAAAACCAACAGTTTTTTCAAAAATCGAATTTAAAAAAGCTTGATTTTCGAAGGTTAAACGCTCGTGATTGGTTAATCAAGTTCGTTCGTGGGAGGTACGTGTGCTGCTATACATAAGAGTGTTGCACTTCTACAATTAGTCAGTAACTCTTGCGCTATGGTAGGAATGCGTTCTCCTTTCTTATTTAATTTAAAAATTTAAAATTATTTAAAAATTACTTCAGAAAAGGGTTACTTAAATTTAACGAACGGTAGTTACTTTTGCGCGTAGGTCCGACTCTTGCCAGGGTAATTTTGATGAAAATTGACTCGAGCCATTTTCATCAAAATGACAACTAATTTAAAAGTATCCCTAGGCCCGTAGGTCAAGGAAAAGGTGAATCTTTGAGAGGTAAAACTCGTGAGAGTGGATTTGTAACGCAGGGTAGTTGTGCAAAGAAAAATCGACTTAAAGCACCCCTCGCTGCGCTCGGGCGCTTTAAGCCATTTTTCCCGCACATTTAGGGTTGAAAACCATGATTTTCGTTCGGAGTGCACTGTTACTGCATCGCAATGCAAGTGTCGCTCCCACTCTGCGCAAAGCTAAGACTATATCTCGGTGCACGTACCGACAGAATTAACCAATCCCGAGCGACTTTGCTTTAAAATTTACTGCAAAAATCGAAGTTTTTAAATTCGATTTTTGAAAAAACTGTTGGATTTAAGGCCATTTTCCTCACCTAATTCTCTTATTTAAAATATGTTCTTTCAGAATTCATCGAGGTTTCAATCGTAAAATTTGCATTTAAATGTCTACGTTTCTTACCTTTCACCGAATTTTTCTTTTTCTATATCACCGGTATCCTCTGTTGGTGCGTATGCACAGATCAATGTCATATTTGTAGATTTCTTTCTTACTCTCATGTAAGCCATTTTTCCATTTACTGGTTGGAACTGCAATATGCTGTCTATCTCCTCATTCCTCACCATAAAGCATACTCCATTTCTTTGTTCTTTTTCACCCGAGTACAACATATTATATTCCTTGCCAGTTATCTCCCCTTGACCTTTCCATCTGATCTCCTGTAGTGCTGCTATTTCTATGTTATATTTCTTCATTTCATTCTCAACTTCTTCCATCTTTCCCGGTTTCAATAGTGTCCGTACATTCCACACTGCGATTCTAATTATTTCATTTTTCCTTCTTTTACCATTTGACTTGTTTTTCATTCCATCTCTTTTTTTCTCATGTTCTTGTTTATACGCCTGTTCCATCTCAATAATTTGTGTTCTGTGCATTGTCTTTGTATCCTCCTCAGTCATCCTTTTTGGAGCATCCATCTGAGGAGGTTCGGATACTCACCCACCACTCTCTTTAGTTTTTTGCATCTTCGTTTCGTTCGCTTTGTGGTTTCAGTGTATTACTTCTTTTATCCCATTTGTACACTATATCGTTTTTTATCATTTTCTGCTAGCCTACTCTAACTCTTTTACCCTTGCCCATTTCACTTTTTGCTATGGACCATTATCTGGTTTTGTATTTCTTTTTCATTGTTGGTCAAGTCGCTTTCAATAAATGTGTTAGTACCCTTCAGTTTATTCTTTTTTTTTTCATTATTATTTTCTTTTGTGTAAGGCTTTTTAGCTTCGCTACAATTGCCTGCTTTTTTACATTTTTTTCCTAAAGGCATCCACAACTTCGACATTTACTTACATGTTTTTGTTCAGGAATTCTTCTATCTTTCCGGGTGTTAATTCCCCTTCCGTTGGTAAATTTTTTATGATGATATTTTCCCTTTTTTTTCTTTTTCATGTGTTGCCAGTTGTTCTTTCAGGCGTGCTATTTTTTCATCTCGCACCTTCGCTTTAGTTGTGAAGTTCTCCATCATCTGTTTCATTTCTTTATCTGTGCATTCCAATTCTTTTCCATCTTATTCAATTTTTCTTTTACCTCCATATTCATTTTGTTTTCATCGACCACCATTTTTGTTAAACCTTAAAACTTTTTTTTGTATCTAGTAATATTTAAGAATTATTCACTGTTACCACTTTTTGTGAACACACTGTATATTGCAATTAATTAATACAAAGTTTATAATTGGACTTTTATTAATATTTTTGAATTAGCTGTAAAATAATAAATCTTAGTAACTTTTAATCTTGATTTAGTGTTAACTTGAAATATTTCTTGTTATGTGAAATAAATATAGATTTATTGTAAAATGTGTTACCAAACATATCACATACCTGCAAAAAAAATAACATAGTTTGAATTAGTTACTTACAAAATGTTACTACAGTCTTTGCCACGGTACTTTAGTGTTACGGTATTTCCTATAAAACTGCCATTGTTTACGTAACCTTCTAAGAACAGCGTAGATTTTTAAAAATTGCGGTTGCGTATATACTAGATATGAAAATTTTTAAATTTAAATAAAACTTACTTCAATAATAAATTGAATACCGTACACGTACTTGCGTATGAGGGCTCGAATAATACAAATTTGGTAAGATTTTATTTTCAGCAAACTGTTAATTTAAGTTTTAAGCAAACTAATACCAGTTAAAACTAGAATTAACTGAATAAGTTAGTTAAAACTAGAATTTACTAGTTAGATCAGGTTATAACTGCAACATATATGTATATAAACTATGACAATTGTTTTGCTTTTATTTGATCTTCTGAGATAATTACAATTTATAATAAAAAAAGTGTTATAGTTTATATTAATTTATAGTTTAATATTTATGTTTTTATGTTATAACTGTCTCAGGAACTTAAATAAAGGCGGAAAAATTATCATAGTTTATATGCATTAATTAATTAATTTCGTAACTGATAACTTGTATTTCATTTAAAAGAATTTATTTTACAAATTTATTTTTTTTAATATACTAATTATGTATACTATTACGTAGTTTGGTAAATAGATTTTTAGATATTTTGACTTTACTGCATAACTTGTTATTAAAAACTGCCAGGCCACGATATAAGGGACCGCGTACACGAGCAATTAGAAAAGCCGTTTAAAATATAAAAAAGAAAAATCCGAATGAGCTGGCATAAACAGAAAATCTGAAAAATCTGTTAGAATTTGTTAAATTTATTTGAATTTTTATGTTTATTAACAACATTGGTCGCTTAGATATTACGATTTCTGTATAGGCGGTTATAGTCGTTACGGGTTGATAAAATCAGCTTTTATGATTGGCCACGTTAGGATAACGTAGTGCTATAGTTCTGTGGCAAAGATTTTTAAAGCATGTAATAATTGATTATCGAACCATGTGCCAATTTATCGCTTGTAGTTTCAGAATCTTGAACTGCTTTCCTCCGAAAATCAAAGTTTATGAAAAAAAACAACAAATCTATGGCGATGACTATTATTAGCATTGTCAAATTTGCCCAAAGAATACTAACAGTGCTGTAAATGTGTCCGTATAAAAAAACAAATCCAATGCATGTTGCATGTACCCAGTTTATAACAATACCAATTGCAACACTTTCCGGTTCTGGATACGTAAATTCTAGTATCAGTTCAACGCTCAATGTCCCAATTGCGGCCATACCAATGCTAGAACATGCATATTGTAAGCATAATTATCCAAATTAAATTATAAGTAAATAATATAGTTATAAATACCCCATTAATGTTGAGGTTACATATACAAATGCAATTCCTTGATCCAACGTACCAACATAAAACGCTGTTGATAAAAGAAACGAGAGGTATACTATCCCACATGTGGTTCTAAAAACAATTTTATCAAATTGCACAGTACTTCAAATAATTATATAACGCAGTTTTTAGTCATTTTTGGAAAATATCTATTAAATTTTCGCAAATCTTTGCTCTGATTCTAATTTATATACCTTCATCTTTTTCTAACCAATCAGAGTAAAGATTCATAAAAATAATTCACATTTTCTTAGAGACGGTTCAATAGTGCGTGTTAAAATTTTCACCAGTTTCATTTTAGGTCACTACCTGCACACACACCAAAATCTAACCAAATTAGTAATTTGGAGATCGGTTGATTTCCTTGTTAGGAGAAGCATAGCATAATACCTATGGAATAAGTAGTTTTACTTGTTGTTTTTACCTTTTTTGTGGGTGACCACGATCAGAACTCATGCATTTACTCTTGCGCACGTATTGAATTCAAAATAAATATTTGTATGTATTAATTCCCTAGTATTAAATTGATGCAGGGGAATTGTATACCTGTGGTGTTATGACAGAAGAAGACATATCAACTACCAACGGTAAAATAAAAAATTACATCAAATGGAGAATTGAACTTACAATCTCGAAAATTGGAATTACAACAATTAAAGCGTGCGTATAGTTTAATGCGCAAGGTCAACTCTAGGTTAAAAAAAGTTGAACCAGTGAAACTACTTCTTCTATAAGTAGTATAATATGGCGTAAGTACTTACTTGAAATTTTTATATTTATCCAAAATAATACTAACTCCTGTTGAACCTAGCAAACTCAAAAAGCAATGTAATAGACCAATAATTCCTACATCATACGTAGCTGTCTAAAAATATAGAAACTTTATAATTCTGCAAATATATTCAACAGGAATTAAAGCTTCTAATTTAATACTTTTGATTGAACGTTACGAATAAATGCGAAAAAAAATTAAACCGTCAAAAAAGGAAACTAAAAAGTAGAAAATAAATAAAATATACTTTTTGAGTTTTAATAACTAATGTAAGTAACTAATTTTAAGTGAGTTTTGTTTTCATTAATTCTTTAAGGTAATAAATAATGATCTTTGATGATTGTTAGCGGCTTTAATTTTTAGAACATTAAACGTGGCTGTTTATGTTTATTTAAAAGGTCGGCTTTAAATAGTTTCGAAAACTTACGGGATAGTAGTGCAAAATAATTTGGTTTGATAAAACCACGAAAGGACTTAAAACTCCAAGATTTATTCCTTCGATTAATGCATATAAAATAAATGCTTTATTTCGTATTAGAGATTTGAGAATATCAAGTAAACTTTTATTATCAGTAATTTTTGCTTTAATTACATTGTTTTGGGCTTTAGAAGGTGGTGTCGGAGGAGCGTCGCTGAAAACTAAAGACATAAAAATTGCGTATAAAAATAAATTACTAAAAAATTAAGAAACTTTATAGCGTGCTAGATTACTTACATAGAATTACGAAAGGTATGATAGCAGTAGCGAATACTGCATAAGATACGTTCATTATGTAAAGTCTTCTTTCCACATCTTCCCTTTCTCCTTTCCATACTAGCAACGGAGGAATTAAAAACGCCAAAGCACTTCCACACTAAAATAGTAAAAAGTAATTTTGTCAATATAACGAATTGTGAAAACCTTTTTTTGTGAAGATGCAGCAGTCCAAATGCACGTTTTGTATAGCTAGCTAAATTGTCAAAAACTCCTGCTTTTAAAATAAAGGGTCTGGGCAGGTAAAGATGTCAAATATGCTCTTTTGGAATTTTATTGTAGCGATTTTTTTACAAAGTTTGTTACGTAAAAAACTGCTTTTGTCTAATTCTGTTTCGAAAAGTGGTACTTTGTGATATCCAATTGAGTTTGAAAAAGTACTACTTTCCCGCGTGTTTCGCGGAAGCACAACAAACTCTAACACAAGTGTGCGGAAAACTATTCCGCACTCTAACACAAGTGTGCGGGAAAGAAGTAGTTGTCCTAGAACAAAGAGAAACACTCTTTGTTCGGGTACAAACACAAACCCCTTCCCGAACATAAAACATGTTGTCACCCGAATGGGTTCATCCGTTCGGGTGAACACATGTTTATCGCTTAGGTTATTAATAACATGACAAATGACTTGCAACCTTCACGCCATCTATCGATAGTTATCTGATATCGTGAATTTTGTCGGATATTATTCCCAAAATTACGAAAAGTTGTTGATATTACTCGGACGGAGTAGAGTAGTAAACATAAATTAAAAACCTAACCTAACTTAACCTGTTCTCTCTATAACTGTTTCTAACGTATTCACACACACACACACACACTTTTTACGATAAACTTGCAACCTTCAGGTCATCCATCGATAGTTATTTCAGAGCTATTACATTATATATGCGAAAAATCGGGAATTGGTTCTTTTTCAAAACATCATTAGGCAAACTGTTGTTCGATACTAGCGGAAAACTATTTCTCCATTCTCGGCTTTAAATTCACGACCTCGGCTTTCGGCCTTGTGCGCAAAACTCAGCCTCAAATGGAAAAATCTCAGTTTTCCTAACTAGTATCGAAAATAGCTATTTTCAACTTTTTGTACTAAAAGTCTTCGAAAAAATTTCCAAAATTTATGATTGTACTTATATATTATGTAATTTTGTATATACTTAACCTAGTATATACAGTGTGTTCACGAATAGTGGTAACAGTAAATAATTCTGAAATATTACTAGATACAAAAAAAAGTTTAAATAGTTTTTTAATCAATTCCAAATTTTCTGTTGGAAACTGCCAAGGTATATTTTTTTATACTTTAAATTAAAGCGGAAGTAAACATAAAATTTTTTTTTCAAATGGCAACATGACTTTTTTTTAACATTTTCGCAATCTCCAATTTTTTCTCTATAATATAATAATTATAATAAACAATAATAATTTATTAATTATTTATAGACAGATATGTAGAGTGCTATGAAAAACAAAACATCATTAAACTTTTTCTATGGAGTCATTTAAAAACGGTAGTTTACGCAAATCTATCTTTAAATTTAAAAAATTTAAAAATTAAAATTAATTTAGCATTCTATCAATTATCACCAAATCACCAAAACTTCTGCAAAGATTAGAATAATTTCTTAAAGAAAACGGTGGCAATTTTGAAAAATTTATCAGATAGATAACAGTTGTGTTTTCTGTGCCATGATATTTTATTTTTCATAGCACCCAACATACCTACATATGTGTAAACAATTAATAAATTATTATCTAACATTTTCTCAAATATTTTCTTATGTAACCTTATGAAAATTTTATAAGTACTTAGAGAAAAAATTGCAAATAGCAAAAAAGTTTAAAAAAAGACATGTTGCCTTTTGAAAAAAAATAGAAAATTTGGAGTTGAATAAATAATTATTTAAACTTACTCTAGTAAGTTTTAAAAATTATTCACTGTTACCACTATCGGTGAATACACTATATAGAGCACCATGAGGAACCCTTTGCAGATCTCTTGGGGTCTACAATTACAACCATAAGAGGTAGAATTTAATATTACATACTTGTATTCCAACGAAGCCAATTCCAACGGCGGTAGATGTTTGGTTGTAACCAAACCACGTAGCTGCAAGTTTAGGGAGCAGTGGAAAAATACATATTTGAAAAATTGCTGCAAATGTTTGGCCTAAAAGTATTAACCAAAACCTATCTGGATGTACCGAACCAACTTTAATCCATGATCCTACCGCTGTTCCAATTATTCCAATAATAGCAGTTTTGCGAATACCCTAGAATAATTATTATAAAAGTAATTGAAATACATCTTCTATTAATGCGCGTTCTCACGTATCAAGTTTTGTTGAACGATTTTAGTTGATCAACAAAACTTGAACGAAATCTACAGTGAGAACATGCGTTTGAGAAGATGTGTGAGAAATCGTTCAACAAAACTTGATACGTGAGAACGCGCCTATACACAAAAGTTGAAAGCGAATTGAAATTGACGTTCAACTGACGTTCATACATACCAAGTTTGCTTTCAACAACAACAAACACATATACTCACGTATCAAGTTTTGTTGAACGATTTTAGTTAAATTCAAGATGCGCAGTGTTGTAAATTTATCTACCATAATATTGATACGGCACGTTAATAGAACGGGAATTTAGTTTACTTAATTAGGAAATGAGAGCGGGAAATTTGAAAGTGAGTTGCAAAATTATGTGCTAAAAATAGTTACTTAATCCTACTATAGTTAACGTAAAATACATATGTACAAGTACTCACTATTCTATCGATTATGTATGTTCCAGGAACACTGACAAATACATATACAACAATAGCAATCATGGAAGTCCAATTTACAGCCTCATAAGAAACTTGGTAATAGTCAGTTATAACATCTGCGATTATAGAAAATTCTATGAAGTGGAGGCCATTCGTAATTGAAAAAAGTATATAAATTATTAAAACTATCCATCTTCTTTTGTAAACTTTAAATTCGGTTTCACTTTTTGTATTATTATCAGCTGAATCATTATAAGCATTCAATTCTGTAAAATGTAAGTTTCAATATTTAGTACAGTTTACCTATGTATGTATGCGAGTTTAAATTAAAAAAAAAACAATGGCTTTAATAATTACCAGTTTGCGCAGTCATTCTAGAAAAAGTTTTAAATCGGAAAAAATCTGTTTAGTCTAGTCGGCAGGCAAATCAAAAAGAGAGTGCTTTTATACTTGACAAATCTAAAACGGAAATCCCTTTGTTTAAAGTCATTAGATTTTGTTACCATTTTTAATCTCCACTAGTTATTATAACAATATAATATTCGTATCAAATATAAAATATAATTTAATAAATAAAAAAGCCGACACAATCCTTTTTCTTTTGTAAATATTGCCTTTCCGTGACGGCAGCCTATAAATAACAAGCTTTTAATAACATTAAACTTTGATAATGCTTTGTTGCATGTCAGGCTTGCTTTTGAGCCTGTAGAGATCTTCTCCTAAATTATTGTACACATTGTACGCCATCTTTCTGCTAAGCAAACGTCCCCTGATGTAATAAGAGGAATGCCCAAAAACAAAGATCCAGATTTAGTATCTCTCCAGTTTATGTTGCCACGATATTGTAGACCACTTCTCAATAATATTTGCAGTAGTGGTATCGGTAGTTGCTCTCTTATTACTTTAGGCATAAAATATTACCGATGAAGGCGCTGCAAAATAAGGCTCCCTTTCGCCTTAAGTTCACCTTCCTGGAATAATAACGTCCTTACGTTCTTTGTAACTTAAATAGCTATTAATTCTAGTGTAGTATATAATAATAATATAACAATATCATAAATAATTCTTATGTAAGATATCAATACTTGCGAAAGATATAACAAAACACGGAATATCTTGTGTAGTAATATTTTTAGGTTAAACAAACAAGATTTGGCCATAGTAAAATATTGTTTTTGCAAAATAAAAATTGCAGAAAAAATTTATAAATTTATTTATAAAATATTGGAAATATATCTGTTTATTTAAAATGTTTTCGTCGTACTAATCACACTATTATATATGGCAGTCAAAATATTGTTGCGAAACGACTTTAAAAATCATTTTTTCATCTTCGATTTAGATAAAATTAAGTCAAAATTATTAATAAATTTGTTTGCATCATTCTTTTATTTTATTACAATTTATCAAGGAAACGCTAAATGAAAAAACTTTGTAACTTTAAACACAAACAAACAAATTTTATTTTTTATTTTGAAAATTGAATTTATTTTAAATTTAAACTATGTTAAAGTTTAAAAGTGAGCAAGCGATAAAATAATTTGTTTAAACGCAAGTTTGGTACGTTATCTAAAATTTAGAAAAAAGGAAAGCCAGTCAACGCTGAGTCGAGAAAAAGGTCAATTTTGGTCGTAGTGGGTCAAAGTTAGTGAATTTGGATTGACGTTTGATCAAAAGTCATTGGTTGTCAATTTGGTATTGTCCAGAGTTTGAGCGGCAATTTATTTTGGTTTGCAGAATTTGCAATTTTCTGCAATTTGGATGATTTATAATTGTGGAAGCATTTATTGTACGTGGTCAATGGGTTGACGTTTGACTTGTGCTAAGTGCAATTTTGTTGAATATTGTATTTGTAGCATTTTTTATCACTAAAATCATTAGAGTTACACGAATACACCGTAGTGGGTACGAATGCGTTGTTTGCCATTTTCAATTATTTTGATTTTTATTTATAACAGCGCAATTGTACCTATAGAATACTTTACACTCAACTTTCAATACTCAAAATTTGTGAGTACAAATAATAGAGTTTTTTTGATGAAATTTTTTTAAATTAATTTTGATGAATAAATTACAAATAAAGGTTTTGTTATTTCATTATTAATTTCGACAATTATTTTTGACCATGCCACATTTTAAATATTATGAATCCACAGACCCTCTAGAAAATCTTAGAGTGCCTTCCGTTAGTTGGGAGCTGCTGGTGCAATTTTTAGGGGTAATTCACCGATAGATCCTCCTCCAGTCTATCCGTCTTAACAGGCGCGTAGTGATTATTTTTATGTGTTCAATCGTGTAATCAAGCCGTCGATTACTAGACAACATGATCATAATGCTCTTGGCAGATTACTCTCGGTGGTTTGCCATTGCCTTCCGAGGGGAGAGGGTCATAATAAAGTTGGATAAATTTTGTAGGCGGGTTGGGGATCGAACCTAGGGCTTCTAGCCTAGAGTCCGGTCCTTAGCCCTTTCACTTGGCTCACCTTTTTATTTCACCTATTGATACGACTATAATAAATGTAGCTTAACGAATGATTGCCCATGTCAAACAAAAGGAAAGCAACAATTAAAAAAGTTCCGCAACAAAATCCATTTTACAAAAATTGGTTGTTATGTTTCAAGAAGGATGGCTCAGCACAAAAGGAAAAGTCTAGCGATATCTCATTTAATTTTGGAATATGAGTCATAGAATTTTTCTTTTTCTATATCAGCGGTATCCTCTGTTGGTGCGTATGCACAGATCAATGTCACATTTGTAGATTTCTTTCTTACTGTCATGTAAGCCATTTTTCCATTTACTGGTTGGAACTGCAATATGCTGTCTATCTCCTCATTTCTCACCATAAAGCATACTCCATTTCTTCTTTGTTCTTTTTCACCCGAGTACAACATATTATATTTCTTGCCAGTTATCTCTCCTTGACCTTTCCATCTGATCTCCTGTAGTGCTGCTATTTCTATGTTATATCTCTTCATTTCATTCTCAACTTCTTCCATCTTTCCCGGTTTCAATAGTGTCCGTACATTCCACACTGCGATTCTAATTATTTCATTTTTCCTTCTTTTACCATTTGACTTGTTTTTCATTCCATCTCTTTTTTTCTCATGTTCTTGTTTATCCGCCTGTTCCATCTCAATAATTTGTGTTCTGTGCATTGTCTTTGTATCCTTCTCAGTCATCCTTTTTGGAGCATCCATATGAGGAGGTTCGGATACTCACCCACCACTCTCCTTAGTTTTTTGCATCTTCGTTTCGTTCGCTTTGTGGTTTCAGTGTATTACTCCTTTTATCCCATTCGTACACTATATCGTTTTTTATCATTTTCTGGTAGCCTACTCTAATTCTTTTACCCTTGCCCATTTCACTTTTTGCTATGGACCATGATCTGGTTTTGTATTTCTTTTTCATTGTTGGTCAAGTCGCTTTCAATAAATGTGTTAGTTCCCTTCAGTTTATTCTTTTTTTCCATTATTATTTTCTTTTTTGTCTGGCTTTTTAGCTTTGCTACAATTGCCTGCTTTTTTACATTTTTTTCCTAAAGGCATCCACAACTTCGACATTTACTTACATTTTTTTGTTCAGGAATTCTTCTATCTTTCCGGGTGTTAATTCCCCTTCCGTTGGTAAATTTTTTATGATGATATTTTCCCTTCTTTTTTCTTTTTCATGTGTTTCCAGTTGTTCTTTCAGGCGTGCTATTTTTTCATCTCGCACCTTCGTTTTACTTGTGAAGTTCTCCATCATCTGTTCCATTTCTTTATCTGTGCATTCCAATTCTTTTCCATCTTATTCAATTTTTCTTTTACCTCCATATTCATTTTGTTTTCATCGACCACCATTTTTGTTAAACCTTCCATCATTTCTTTTAACTCATCCATGCTTTGAGTCTTGTTTGTTTCCTTCACTACATTGTTTGGAGAATTTGGTGTTTTTTTTACTCCTTCTTCTTCCTTGCTTGTGTTAATGTCCTCTCTATCTTTTTTGAGGAATGCCCTTACAGATGGTACACTGTTTGATCTTTCTTTATTACATTTTTCGTTATTCATTAGTGCGTAACACCCGTACGTATTCTGAGCTCATTTTGCTCTTTGTTCGATTATTTAGAAGGGTGGGTAATCTTTATTTATTTCATGCTACAAAATTGTTATAAAAAATTATAAATTTCAAGATGATACAATTTCAAAATGACCTTATAAACCTCTTATGATTGATTTTGGAGGATGACAATATACTGCAATTAATTAGTTTATAATTTAAGTTTCATTAATTTTTTCTAATTAACTGTGAAATAATGACTCTTAGTAATATTTAACTTATTTTATTGTTAAATAGAAGTATTTCAGAAATTATAATCCTGATATTTTTAAATTTATAAGTATTTTAGAAATATGTTATCGAAAATATCACTCACCTAAAAAAAATCACATATGAATTAGCTACCTACTAAAAAACCTATCCTGCATCAGTCCATGCCAAGGTACTAAAGTGTTACGGTTTTTAACAACATTGGTAGCTTAGATTTTTTGATTTCTTTATAGACGGTTATAGCCCCCTGATTGGTCAGGTTTGGAGGACGTAACAATGAAGTTCATTAGCAAGGACAAGGATAAAGTTATTAATTTACTAACCATGTGCCAACTTTTCACGTGCAATTTTAGCATCTTGAACCGCTTTTCTCCGCAAATCAAATTTTAAGAAAATGAACAACAAATCTATGACGACCATTAATATTAACATCACCAAGTTTGCCCAAAGAATACTAACAGTTCTAAAAATGTGTCCGTATAAAAAGGTAAATCCGATAGACGTTGCTTGTAACCAGTTCATAAGAATACCAATAGCAATACTTTCCGGTTCTGGATAAGTAAATTCTACCAACAGTTCAATACCCAATGTCGATATTGCGCCAATCCCAATACTAAAACATGCTTATGGTAAGCAAAATTACGCAAATATAATTGTAAGCCAATACCCTGTTAATATTGAGGTCACATATACAAATGCAATTCCTTGATCCACTGTACCAACATAAAACGCTACTGCTGAAAGGAACGAGAAGAATACCGCCCAGCTTGTGATTCTAAAACATTTTTTAAATTTTGTTAAATTGCATTTAATTAAATTTACAGGACAAGGGCAAAGAAAAGTTGTTTGATTTGTATCATTACCATTATACGTTTAGATCATAATTAGGACTTCATGAGGTAAAAATTTAAAAACTAAATATATTTAACACTATATTGTACGGTACTGGTAGGCAACTTATGTTAATTTAAGTAAAAGTAGATATGTATTTTTATTTAAAATACTTTACGTTTTAAATTTTTGCCTGATGAAGTTCTATGTAATTTAATATGATTTACACGAAAAACAATAATGGTGCAAATTGGTGACTAATATTCCTTGCCCTCCCCTTGTTAGTTAGTATAACCACTTACTTAAAGCTTTTATATTTATCCAAAATAATACTAATTCCCATCGAACCTATTAAACTCAAAAAGCATTGTAACAGTCCTATAACTCCTACATCGTACGTAGCTGTCTAAAAAAATTAAAAAGCTTTAAAATGTTGCTTTAAAATCATGATACTAACGATAATTAGCAAAAAATCTTGACGGTGGCGCCTCTAGCCTTAAAAATGTAAACTTTTGTCATGAACTTTTTTAAAGGGGCGAGAAGAACTTTCTTGATCCTTATAAGAAGCAACTGTTAGTATTTATTAAATATATAGCCAATAGGTATAAATGGTTATGATCAATGAAAATGATAATACGTAGTAATAAATTAATAAAAAGACAATTGAAGAGTAATAAATCAAGCGAGTTGACTACAAACTCTCAATGTCCGGTTTAAATCCGGAAGAAGTAACAACTTTATTCTGGCCGTCTCGCTGGTCTTCCAGGTTTAAGAGTTCTACGTTGGGCTAGCTCTTCGTCGTAGATAAAATATGTAAAATGTTTACAAAACAAAACAAAAGAGAATAGAGAAGCAGCAACTAGATATATATAGTGTGTTCACGAAAAGTGGTAAAAGTGAAAAGTTCTTAAATATTACTAGATACAAAAAAAGGTTAAATAGTTTTTTATTCAACTCCAAATTTTCTATTAGAAACTGCCAAAGTATATTTTTTTATTCTTCAAATTCAACCGAAAGTAAACATAATTTTTTTTTTCAAATAGCAACAAGTCTTTTTTTAACATTTTCGCAATCTGCAATTTTTTTTCTATAAATACATACAAAATTTGCATAAGGTCACAAAAAAAAATTGTCGCGAAAACACAAGATTTAAACAAACAATAATTTATTAATTATTTACACACGGGTATGTAGGGTGCCATGAAGAACAAAACGCCATTATATGATATAACACCATTAGAATTTTTTTATAGTCATTTAAATACAGTAGTACTCAATTCTATCTTTAAATTAGAAAATTTAAAAACCAAATTTAATTTAGCATGCTATCAATTTATCACCAAATCACCAAAACTTCTACGAATATTAGAATCATATCTTGAAAAAAATGGTGGCAATTTTGAAAAATTTATCAGATAAATGAAATGTTGTGTTTTCGGTGTCGTGATGTTTTGTTTTTCATGGCACTCTACATACCTATGTGTAAATAATTAGTAAATTATTATAGGTTGTTTAAATCTTACATTTTCTCAACTATTTTCTTATGTAACCTTATGAAAATTTTATAGGTAATTATAGAGAAAAAATTGCAGATTACGAAAATGTTAAAAAAAGACATGTTGCTATTTGAAAAAAAAATTTTATGTTTACTTCCGGTTGAATTTAAAGAATAAAAAAATATACTTTGGCAGTTTCCAATAGAAAATTTGGAGTGGAATAAAAAAACTATTTAAACTTTTTTTTGTATCTAGTAATATTTAAGAATTATTCACTGTTACCACTTTTCGTAAACACTCTGTATAATAAATTAATAAAAACATTAGTAAAATTAGTAATTATTTAATTTCAATAAGTAATTGAAAAAAAATCTTAATTAAACTTACGGGGTAGTAAGTCAAAATAATTTGGTTGGATAAAACCTGAAAAGGACATAAAACTCCAACATTTATTCCTTCGATTAATAAAAATAAAACATATGCTTTATTTCGCATTAGAGATTTGAGAATATCAAATAAACTTCTATTATTGGTATCTTTCGCATTAATTATATTGCTTTGGGCTAAAGAAGGTGGCGTCGGGGGAGCGTCGCTGAAAACTAAAAACATACAAAATACGTTAGACGGGCCAGTTGCTTCTAAAAATATATTTTTTAATTTATAAAATAACTCATCAAACTATGTACTTAATGCACAAAAGCAAATCAATAGAATTGATGTTCTATATGTTCAAAAAGATTTACTGGTGTAACTGAATAACGATTGAGCTTTGAATTATCGAAATAATTAACAAACTTTATGCCGCCTTGGATTACTTACATAGAATTACGAAAGGTATAATAGCAGTGGCCAATGATGCATAAAATATATTTAGTATGTAAAATCTTTTTTCGACTTCTTCTCTTTCCCCCTTCCATACTATCAATGGAGGAATTAAAAACGACAATGCACTTCCAACCTAAAATCGTAAAAATTTATTTTATTAAACATCAAATCGTTGCTAAAAAAATGTCGAAACTAATGGTAATTATTGACATTACAAATTAGATGAAATTGTTACTTTTAGATTTGTTGGTCAAAATGATGAAGGACGCATCCTCCTCAAATTGAGAGTTTTACTAGACAAACCTACAAGGCACATTTACGCGGTACCAAATTTCTCGCACTCCTTGTAATATTGCCCGTGAAAAAATTGTAAATACCATTTTTTATTTACTATTATTAATAAATTTTATTATATTAAAAAATATAATTTACTATACAAAATTGAAATTGCAAATTTAAAATACTATCAGGTACTATTAAAGTAGAAAAATATTAAAAATATTAAAATAGTAATAGTCGACCATGAAATAAAATTTAATATTACTTACTTGTACTCCAACGCAACCTAATGCAACAGCAGTAGATGTTTGGTTATAACCAAACCATGTAGCTGCAAGTTTAGGGAGCAATGGAAAAATACATATTTGAAAAGTTAATGCAAATATTTGGCCTAAAATTATTACCCAAAACCTATCTGGATGTACAGAACCAACTTTAATCCATGATCCTACAGCAGTTCCAATTATTCCAATAATAGCAGTTTTGCGAATACCCTAAAAAAATTATTAGAAAAATAATTTGAATTTTACATCGATGGTTTAGTACAGTTACATGGAGCAGAAAATCAATTACAGCAAAAAAAACAATTTTAGGACGATTTATCAATGATTGGTTCTAAACTTGCTTAGTTTGATCCAACGTTACGTAGACCTATAGATCGAATTTCAGACATCACGAAATCCCAAAACACAAATTAAAAATTTCCAAAAGCGGTCCAAGAAGCAATTAAAACAGAATGAAGGATTGATTATTCAAAATTGGTTCTAAATTTGGCAAAAGCTAAAAAATTTAATTGGCTGTAGTCATAAGGTTAAATGTATAAATGGTTATGATCAATGATAATGATAGTAGATTAATAAAGAGACGATCGGTAAGTAATAAATCAATCGAGTTGATTATGAACTCTTAATGTCCGATTTGAATCCGGGTGAAGTAACAACTCTATTCTGGCCGTCTCGCTGGTCTTCAAGGTTTGCGGGTTCTACGTTGGGCTAGCTCTTTGTTGTAGGTAAAAAATGTAAAATGTTTATAAAACAAAACGCCGCTTGTCGATTTGAGAATAGGGGCATTTCACGTGAAGCGGACCATGAAAAAAAAGTGAGGTTGTGAATTTCGTTCATATTGAGCATATTTGTACTTCTGGGGATACGATATAAACGTGTACACATAATATTTTTTTTATTTGAGGTTTAGTTGTTAAGATATGAGATCTTAAAGATTCACGTAATTGACGAAAGGGTTTATTTAGAATTTTATTTTCACATTGAAGTAAATTATAATAAAATAATAAATGTAGTGTTTTCTATAGAAAATTTACTGTTCTTTTTGATTTTCAAATCAGATTTCAAATTTGAATTTTTTTTTCTAGTGTTAAACCGGAAGTAAATATTTAAAATATTTTTTTTAATAACTTCAACCATTTTAATTTTAATTTTTTTTTACTTTAAAATAAAGCTTAACATTTATAAATTCTGCTAAAAAAATTTCAGAATGGGATCTCAATTAGTTTGAGAGATACATCCATTACAGTACGTACATGTCACACTGGACGCTTTCATCAAGTTGGCTGGACTAACAATACTTTTACCTTGGAAAAGATATAGGAAAGTTTATATATCGCATGATTGTTCAGTTAAGTAAGTTAAATATAAATTTCCAAGTTTTCGACCTTGAGGGGGTGTCTCTCGCGCCGCCCTCTTGGTTTGAAGGGGTGAACAATTGCTTTTTCGCTACTATCTTGTTACTGGTACTAGATACGTCGACTAAGGTTATTATAAAAATTGTAGAGCTTCGGTAGAGCCTAAATAAGCTTCTATTTTTTTCGTTTGAGCCTCAACCGTCGCGAAGATATTCGCGAAAACGATGGGGGGGGGCTGTAGACATGTTTTTCTATTTTCAGTCATATTTTGAATTTTTGGCTGAAATTGGTGTCAAACGTTAGAGCTTTGTTAGAGCTTAAATGAGCTTCTATTTCCATCATTTTAACTTCATTTTTCACAAAGTTACAGACATTTTTAATTTTCGAGCCTCCTAGCAAGTTCCGTGTGATAATCCTCAAGTTTTTTCTATTGTATTTCTTTTTCTGTATTTTCTATAAATTTATTTTGTAAAATTAATTTTTCCAGTTTTATTTATTATCAAAATTTATTATAATGGAAAGCAGGATTAGTTCTTTTAATCGGATTAAATATTTTAATCTAATGTAATAGAAAAAACTTGAGGATTATCACACGGAACTTGCTCGGAGTCTCGAAAATTAAAAATGCATGTAACTTTGTAAAAAGTAAAGTTAAAATGATGGAAATAGAAGCTCATTTAAGCTCTAACGTTTGACACCAATTTCAGCCCAAAATTCAAAATATGAGCGAAAATAGAAAAACATGTCTACAGCTACCCCAACGTTTTCGCGAATATCTTCGCGACGGTTGAGACTCAAACGAAAAAAATGGAAGCTCATTTAGGCTCTAACAAAGCTCTAACGTTTGACACCATTTTTAACCCAAAATTCGACTTGGGGGGGGCCAACGTGTCTACAGCCCCACCAAACATTTTCGCGAATATCTCTGCGACGGTTGAGGCTAAAACGAAAAAAATGGAAGCTCATTTAGGCTCTAACGATGCTCTAACGATTGACACCAATTTCATCTCAAAATTCAATTTGGGGGGAGGGCAGCAACATGCACCTGTACAAATATGCCCAATATGAACGAAATTCACAACCTCACTTTTTTTTCATGATCCGCTTCTTGTGAAATGCCCAAATAGAGAAGCAGCTACTAGCTGTATAATTGTTATGTATGTGTTACCGGCAATCTGCAAAATCGGTCAATTTACACAATGCCTAGATAATGTGCAAACCGACTATGTCGTAAGGTATTGTGCAAATTCACTAGTACTTTAGGCAATCTGCAAAATAGCTAAAGTGTTTCAGGCAATGTGTACATTGTCTATGTTGTTAGTTAATGTGAGTTTTGAATATGCGCGTACTTCACATAGCCTAGACATTGTGCGAGATAGCGATCGTCAAAGTTGAGATATTTCTTAAAAATGTGAATAAATTATAAATAAATTGAAAATTGTGAATAAAAAAGTGCAACCCTTTAATCTTTTTACAGAATTTCCAAGCATTTTATTTGCTTGAAGGTCTTGACAAATTTTTGTCTTATTCCTCTCAACATTAATACATTCCGCTTTTTTAACCTATAGTAGGTATTTGTGCTTGTCATCAAGGTGACATTAGCGGTGGAGTGATGTGACCGCTGGTTGAGTACAGAGCGGAAATTCTGGGTTCAAATCGCGGACTAGACAGAATTTCTTAGCTCGGTCTTCTAGTGGGCATCCACACGCTATGGCGAAATCGATCTAGAGTATCGAAAAAGAGAAAACGAGGAGTGATTCACGTCGGTAAATGAATCGTCAAGACTTCCAAGAAAGTTGGCATATTCCAAATGGAATGGATACCTGATATATTATTAAGTATTTGTGATTGTCATCAGGAATATCTACACTCTTATCTTCATGTGCAGGAGATGGCGGTTAGGGATGCGCTTAGGTTACGTAGTTGGAAGATATGGGGCAATAGGCATGGAACTACGGGACATATGCGGATTTTGGAGGAATATTCCAAAGGAAAAGCTCTACTGCACTTGGAGCCAGATAGAAACCAACCTAAATACATATTTGACAGGAAGTATAACGTTCTGTTAAATACTGACAGAACACCTGACTATGATATGCGTCTATACTCGGATGGCTTTAAAAGTAATGCTGGATCAGGTGCAGAAATATATTTTACAGATTAAACAAACATCTTCACATGATGGGATATGCAGAAAACCCAATATGTCGTGGATGCAATAAAAAATAAGAAACAGCCGAACATGTACTTTGTTACTGTCCGGCGTTAACTTCAACAAGAGGATCTGTGCTGAGAGATTTCTGGCCCGACATGGCCAGAATCAGAGACACTCCGCCTGTCAGGATCCTAAAGTTTTTCCTACAGCTGGATTGACTTATTGGAGAATGACAGGATCGGGGTGTAACTGAAACCGGAGGTAGTACAATGGGCCCGATTTGGTGGCCTAAGCGCGAGTGAGCTTGTCTTACCCTCCAGAACGAATCCAGAATTCTATCTACACTCTTTCACTGCATAATTTATTCACATTTTCAATAAATAAAATCTCGTCTTTGACGATCGCCATCTCGCACAATGTCTAGGCTATGTGAAGTACGCGCATATTCAAAAATCACATTAACTAACAACACCATAGCCATTTTGCAGATTGCCTAAAGTACTAGTGAATTTGCACAATACCTTACGACTTAGTCGGTTTGCACATTATCTAGGCATTGTGCAAATTGACAGATTTTGCGGATTGCCGGTAACATATGTACATAATTAATCCTGAATAATGAGAGGTGAGGTAAGTCAACGGACTGAGGACCGGACTCTAAGTTAGAAACTTTATCCAACTTCATTATGACTCTCTCCTGTCGGAAGGCAATAGCAAACCACCGAGAGTAATCTCCCAAGAAAGCCATTTAATAGTAACATATTAAATTGGTCACGACGCTTCTGTCAAAGAAGCATACGAAGAAGAAAAAGAGACAGTCAAACTCATTAAAAATCTACCCCGGGGCTAATAAATAACCTAAATACTAAGCTTTGAAGATACAAAAGAAGTTAGGGCCAGTTAGATAAAATACAGGTTAAAAGGTTGTAACTTTTTGGCTGATAGGAAATCAGCATTGAATCGGACGATTTAATACTCATTTCCTGTATGAATCGTCTAGATACCGTTGTTCAACTTTTCTTAGATTAGTCAGTTTATTTTTTGGTTATAAATGTACAATTCAGAGTCACTCCTATAAATATGACATAGCAAATTATTACATTTTATCTTCTTTTTCAACTTAGTTTATTATTATTTAATAATGTTATTTCCAAAATTTGCGTCATTTGCTTTAAGCACATAAATATTTTACTTGTTACACCCCTTGAAGAGGGGGTCTTTCTCGCCTAACATTAGTTCTTACTGGGAAGTGCTTACTGTTATTGAGCGTCGTGCCGATAAAGGGTTATTGCCGACGGTTGGGTGTTATCCACCTGGACCAATTTTTATAGGTTGTTATTTACAGGCGCACACTTCGTGATCGCTACCATAACATGTTGCAACAAATCGCCGCTTTTTACCCGGTATAATATGATCGGTATAATAGTTGATCTACTATTGCATATGACAAAAGTGTCTTTTTTAAGACCACAAATACTTGGAAAAGAATGTGAACCCTAATCAGACGTAGCAGCGCTGTTAAAAAAAGTTTTGACTAATTCTGTACAGCTAATAATATCCCTGGGGTTTTCCAACTTGGTAAAGGTGCTGCTAGGAAAGGAGCGAATCTTATTGTTTCTAGTAAAATTTAAGCCAAAAATACCCCTAAAAAGTGAAAATTGCTTCACGTTAACTGTACATTGGCGCAGGTACAATTAAAGGTCTATCATCTATCAAAATTTGTTGACTTTCCTTTTCGAGTGATGGTTAATGAGAACTTACCACGGTTACCTTACTAACAACTTACAACGCACTTATAACTTACCCTACTAAATAATGTAAAATAAATACAATACTCACTATTTTATCGATTACATATGTTCCAGGAACGCTAACTATTACATAAATAAGAGCAGCAATCATGGCAGTCCAATCTATAGCTTCATAAGAAACTTGATAATAGTCAACCATAACATCTGCGATTATGGAATATTCTATGTAATGGAGGGAATTCGCAATTGAAAAAAATATAAATATTACTAAAATTGCCCATCTTCTTTTGTAAACTTTAAATTCGGTTTCAGATTTGGTATTATTGTCGGCTGAACCATTGTAAGCATTTAATTCTGTAAAATGAAAGTTTAAATTTAAAAAAAAATGTAATAGCTTTAATTACCAGTTTGTGCTGCCATTCTTGGAAAAATTTCCAATTCTAAATAAATTAATACTAAAATCTGTCTACTCAAATGCCACTTGAGGTACTGAGTGGTCAAGCAGAACTATTAAATAGTTTTTATACTTTAAAAATCTAAAACGGAAATGCCTTTATTTAATAATGTTATTAACGTTTGATATTTTAGTTATTAGAATTTGTAAGCATTATTATCTTAGCTGGTATTAAAAAAATAAAATATTAGTAGAAAATATGTATAAATATTACCCGTAACTGCATCCTATAAAAAACAAATTTTAATATCAAATATTATTAAATTCTGATATTTGCATGTAAGGCTTCCTGTTGAACAAATCAATTCTGAATTGTTTAATTATTTAAAACTGGAATTTTTATATTAAACATGGAAATTTAATTTCTTATGCAAAACTACATTTATCAAATAAGTAATTTTCAATATTTTATTTTCTAATTGTTAAGAATATAGGCCAGTCGAAATATACATTGAACATTGCAAACGGTGGTGTACAAGATTTTATTTTTTTAACTTATATAATTATATGGGTGCCAACATGTAAAAATCAAAAATGCTAACACGGGAGATCTCGAGAGAACTTTTGGCCTTCAAAAAACCTACAAATTTTAGGACTTTTTTTTCTTTTTCTGTGTATATGTTTTCTCGGCGTTTTACGATAAATAAATATTTCGGTGGAAGTTATCCAAAAATAAAAACAAAACAATTATTAGAATTTAAATGAATGTAGCTATCAGTAAGTAGCTGTTTTTTGTTTTTTTGATTATTTAAAAAATATCCAACAGTTGTTCGATTACCTACCAATACCTTTCAATAATTTAATCTCAAATATTACGGAATTGTTTGTTCATTCAATAATAATTTCTTTATTGACATTTTTAAAATTGTGAGATTATTAACTCGTGAAATTAAACAAATACATTTTAAATTAAATATATCGAATTACAAATAAAACAAATTGGTTTATATTTTATTATTCTGATAAAAAAATGCATTTGCGCTCGAAAGCTTAATAAAAACAAATATAAAAAATTTGATTTATTTATAATTCGATATAATTTAAACATTCATTATTTATAGATATTTTTGGGTTAAAAGACACTAATCAATAATAATTACTTAGAATATGTAGTTCTTCTACGTTTCATTGTTTTATTTCAAATGTAAACTATGAAATTTTAAAAAGTTGTTTTGAATAAATTTCATAACGTCGTATTTGAATTTGTCATTTTCAATTTTATTTTACTATTAAAATATTAAATACTAGTATAAATAATAACATAGTACAAATATTTACTATTAAAGAATTTGAATTTCCTTCCCAACCACGGAGCCGGACATTTGAACGCGGCCGTTTGAACGTGGCCTTTTGAACGCAGCCGTTTGAACGCAGAGACGTTTTAACGCAAAGACGTTTGAACGCAGGGACGTTTGAACGCGAGGACGTTTGAATGCAGGGGCGTTTGAACGCAGGGACGTTTGAACGCAGGAACGAGCGCTAGAAATTAGATGCAATTGAACCCCCCTTTATTTTGTTTAAATTTTATATTTAATTTATTTATTGTTATTATTAATAATAAATAAGTAATAAATGTTACTTTTCTTTAACATAGCAAAAAATCTAAATCTGCAATCGAAACTTACGAAACTGCAATTTGAACTTACATATTTTCGGTTTTCTGTGTGGTACTCACATAATACTATACATAACAATTACTTGAAATGGTTTAGTTTCGTGTTTTCTTTTCCAAAATTATTAACTGCTTTGTATTTTCCCGTGTCGTGCTCAAAATCCGTAGTGTGATGCTCGGCCACTCAAGCAACTCAACTGTTTGTGAGTTGCTTGACTATTTAACTATTATTTTGACTATTTAACTATTATTAACTATTAATGATTTTTATTCAATTAACAACAGGCAAACCCAATTACAGTAATTGAAATGTTATACAATAAAAAAAAATGATATGTACAATATAATATACAATGTATCAAAAAGAAGTATACAATAATTTACAAAAATACGCATACGGAATTAACGTAGGTATATCACTCTGAAGCATTAGTATGGGAGTGGAACTCGAAGAGAGCATTGTGAATACTCTTGAATGAATATTGCATAAATGTGACACTAAGTTAAAATTAGTGCACATTACGCTTATCGGACATCGAGCAGCTGCATTGGTGCGACGAGCATCTATGTAGAAGGTGGATCTGCTGCGGCTGGTGATACCAGGAACATGAAAGTTCAGTTTACCTAAAAGATCACGACAATCAATGCTGCCATGTAGCAGACCAAAAAGAAATGTGACGGATGCTACAATTTTACGTATATGCAGCGAACGAAAGTTAAACATCCTTAGTAGTGAATTATGATCAAAGCCTATCAAAGGATAAACCTTATGTATTCTAAAATACAAATACTTTAGGAAGCGTCTCTGAATAGATTCCAAATTTCTTACGTGACACTGGTAGATAGAATACCAAATAATCGATGCATACTCAAAAACGCTACGAACATACGCGTAGTACAAAATTTTAACTACCTCAATACCGGCGAAATCTCGACAACTGCGGATAATAAATCCCAAGAACCTGAGAGCTTTCGACTGTATCATCTCAATATGCCGAATGAAGTTTAACTTTGCGTCAAAGAAGACACCCAAATCCTTACAGCCATCACTGCGACCGATTACCCTGTTAACAATGTTATATTGATAAACAATAGGATATCTAGCCCTGGTGTAAGTCATGACAAAACATTTGCCTACATTCAAGTCCAAGTTATTATTTGAACACCAGAGCGCAACAGAGTCGATTGATTTCTAAAGACGCAAGCAATCACTAACATGCGGAATGGAAAGATAAAGCTTAACATCATCAGCGTACAGCAAGATAAGACATCCGATGACTAAAACTAGATCATTTATAAATACGATGAACAGCAGAGTCGCCAGATTTGAACCCTGAGGCACTCCGGATGTGGGAACAAAAGAATTAGATATATAACCCATGTATTCAACAAAGTGCTCTCTATTAAATAAATAAGAGCGCATCAGTTTAAGTAGCGCATCGGAGAAACCGAATCTTTCCAGTTTAAACAGAAGAATGTCTAGGTCGATTTGATCAAAGGCTTTTTGGAAGTCCAAGTAGATAGAGTCAATCTGTCCGCCACCGTCGAGAATTCCAGAGACAAAATGCGTGAAATAAGCAAGATTGGTAATGGTTGACCTGTGAGCCATGAACCCGTGTTGAGATGAGGATATAATATTCCCCACCAAGGCATAAATACGAAAGTACAAAACCAACTCTATCAACTTTGAAAAGTTACATAAAATTGATATAGGACGATAGTTGGAAATGAGTGAAGGATCTCCCTTTTTTAAAACAGGGACAACGCGGGCACGTTTCCAGACGTTAGGATAAACGGAAGTATTCAGCATAAGATCAAAAATGTGTTTCAGTGGACGCACGAAAGAGGATACACAATCCTTAATTATGAACGCCGGTATCTGATCAACTCCCGCAGTTGGCTTCGCTTTAGAGCCAGTTAATGACTCAACTGCACGTTTAATTTCATCGATGTTTACTTCGGAGACAGAGATATTACTACCGTCAATGTTCAGATTACTAGAGTCGAAATGGCGGGTGTCGGACGATGTATCATCGCGATAAACACCTTTAAAGTATAGCGCAAATGCATCTACAATGCTCTTAGGATCGTTATCAACGGTATCATTTGCCGAGACACTGGCGGGAATTCTAGATGAGCCACGCTTACTCTTGACAAAAGACCAGAATTTTGTAGGGTCGGTACTAACGCTTTGCTCCATACGCTGCAAGTATTCTTTGTAACAAATATCAGTAAGAATGCTGACTCGTCGTCTCAGGTCACTGAAGACCCGTTTGACACCAAATTCATCCAAAAATTCGAAAGTGGTGGAGGGGGGGGGGCACTGATATGCACCTGAAAAACGAAAGATTTGAATATGATTAGTAACTTTAGTTTTTCTTGATGATAATAATGATAACTGGGATTTAAAGTTTTTATTTTCTTGCTGAGCTTTTCTATATTCACGTTTTACTTGAGACGTATTTACACATACTTTCTAAATTTGGAAGCTTAAAGCTCTTTCTATGTTTTTTGTCAATAAATTAAATTTTTTTAAGTAAACTCATTTTTTAAGTAAATAAATGTGCAAACAATTATGCAAAGTATTTTTTAGATACTACTAAGAGCCCCAAAATATATATCTAACTTATAAATCCAATAAAATAGAATTTCATTTATTGCCACTTTTTGAAGCCGCATACCCCACTGTGCAATGGTTTCAATATCGATTTGTGGAAAAACTATAACGGTGCTAGCTTTCATACTTGGGTGCTAGCTATAAGGATTCGGGAGCTAGCTTTTTGAAAAAAAATATTAACTTGGGGGGCTAGCGTTGACTTGGCCCCCCGGATTTAGTTACGGTTTGCGGAAAAACTATAATGGTGCTAGCTTTTATATTTGGGTGCTAGCTATAAGGATTCGGGAGCTGGCTTTTTGAGAAAAATTATTAACCTGGGGGGGCTAGCGTTGACTTGCCCCCCCCCCCGGATTTAGTTGCGATTTGTGGAAAAACTATAACGGTGCTAGCTTTCATACTTGGGTGCTAGCTGGTGCTAGCTGTAAGGATTCGGGAGCTAGCTTTTGGTGAAAAAATTTTAACTTTGGGGGGCTAAGTCAACGGATCCAATATTCTAATATTATTCCCCTACTTATGTACCTACCTACCCTTGGAGTGCCTTATTATTCGAATGGAGCCTGAAAATATAAATTTTAAAAATGTTATACCTTATGGGATTCGAACTTGCGACCTATCTTTCGTTGTATTTGGAATGCCTAGACAATGACCTTATTGTCATTATTGTGTGATTGTGATTATTTGCTTCAATATTAATATAGTTTGGTTGTAAATTTAATAATTTATGTGTAGAGGGCGGAGATAAATTTTTTTGTATTAAAATTATTTAAGGCTGCCGTCCTACCTATGTTAATTATATGGGACAGATCGCTCATTTGTATTTACTAGAAGTGAAAAAATTCTAACTTTTAAGGAATTTTTTTGTAATCACTTTAAAGATAAAAGTTGGCTCTTGGACGTGATCTATTTTTTATTACAATCAGATGATTAGAAATATTGAAAATTTTGCTGCAAAGTTACTTAATTTTTCAGATAGCAAAAGTAGCCATGTTATAATTTTTATAATTGTTACCGTTATTAATAAAGGTCCTTAAAATAGATCACATCCAGGACAATTATTCCATCTTGCTTGTAAAAAAAATTGGTTGAATTACATCAATTTTTAGAAAAGTTCTAGTAAATACAAAGTGATGGTACAATTTTTCTTATTTTGACTAAAATAATTGCAATGGTAAGTAGAGTTCTATCACTTTTTTATGATTTTATTGCTATTTCCGTATAAAATGGTTTGACTATTATACACTACGGCGCTAATTTGCAAATTTTGTGGTGGTTCGGCAAGTGGTTCGGTACGTGGCTTGATACCGTCTGTTGTATTTGATAACACATTACGTGATTCATCGAAAGGTATGTTGAGACAAGAAGTTATAAATAATATTATATACTTTCTTGACAAATGCAAATGCATTTTTATACAGTGCAAATGTAAGATTTTCAATGTTATATTCAATATAATAATTTCGCATTTCTAGTTTTGTCTAAAAATTTTCTTTGCTAATTTTTTTTTATTTCTACATAAATTATCTAATCAACTGCCGAATTTAGTTTTCAAAATCTCTAATGAAGTGCGTAATTAACCTTCGTATGGTACACTGGGGTCCGTGAGACCCCACGACATTTTAAAAAACCTGTAAAATGTTCTAATTTTTCTTTTTATAAATAGACACCTTTGTAATTTAGCTGCATAACCCTCTCAATATTTTACACAATATAGTACTGTTAATTGTGGTATGCCCTTCAAGTTGTATATAATTTAAGTAAGTTTGGGGTCTGTAGGACCCCAGTGTGTACCATCTAAGTAACTAAAATTTATGTAAACCATGCAAAGGTTAAAATCAAACAGTAACGAGTATACCCGTCAAACGCACTTAAATCAATTTTTGGATTGACATGAAATGTATACGGGAAAAGCACACAGATTTTTCTGTTTTTGACTAGAATAAATATTGATTATTCATTAACTTACATTAGTGATCAATTCTCGAATTCTGCACACAGAAGAAATTGTTACATTATATAGTATTCGTTTTCACTGGATAGTTTCATAATTATTTGATAAAGATTGTTATTTTCTTCGAGAATCGAATTACCTGTTAACTTTTCTTATTCATAAAGAGTTGTCAATATTTAAATTAAACGATAGAATGGTCATGTAGTAATAACAACATTAAATTTTTAATTAATTGGCTAATCTTGAATTTGAGAATTCAAAGTATTGTATATTGCTCGGAGCTTTTCTAATATTTTGTAAATTTTAACCAAGCAAAAAAAAAGGATCAATTAATACCAATAAAATACACCAATAAAATGTTATTAGCCACGGCAGTGGAGTGATGTGATCGCTGGTTGCGTTACAAGCTGAAATTCTGAGTTCAAATCTCGGACGCATCAGAATTTCTTAGCTCGGCTTTCCAGTGGACATTCTCACTCCGTGGTGAACCAAAAAACCAACCAACCAAAATAACCAATCCAAAAAAAAACATAAACAAACAAAAAAATACTGAACAAATTAAAATTAACATTTAGAAGTGCTAATAACCCAGTAGTTGATGCACGTTAAAATGTAAATAAAAAAAAAAAATATTATTAAGATTTCAATTTTTAATAAAAATTTAACGGACTCGGCGCTTTTAAAATAATTTACAGTACTCCCCAGTACTCGCGAACCCTTCTTAATGACGTAAAAATTATATAAATTCCAAAGTACGGGGATGCAGCTTGGCGGATCTAAAACAAAGGTTTTCATGGCAAATTACACCCTGGTGATTTGCCATGGCCTTCCTAGTAGAGAGATAATCAAAATGAAGTCGTTCAAATTTTGTGGCAGGGTTGGGGGTCAAACCTATCGCATCTGGCCTAAAGTCCGGTTCTTAGCACATCCTCTTGGCTCACCTCTTTAGCTCTGTTCGTTTGTATGAACTAACCTGAACCAAGGAAGTTAGTGCAAAATCGAAATTTTTAGAAAATTTTAAAAACTTACGCTGGTGAAATATTAAATGTCTAAAAAAAATTTAAGCAGCCAAGACCCATGGGGGCAGCTGCCCCCTTTGCCCCCCTTATTGGACGCCTATGATTCATACCCTCGTTGGTCTATCAGCAATGTACTATATCAGCAGCTACACAAGGGATAAATTACGCAAAAGTAGTACATGCATAAAATTCAAATTTTAATTGTAATCGGATAATACAGTGATGTCTTGAACAAATAAGAACTGCACTGCTAATAATAAAAGTTTTTAAATGATTTTAAAAATAATTAAATAGATAAAACAAAACTATTTTGGCAGAAGCTTACAATTTTGCAATTAAAATTAATTTTGAAGCATAGTTAGTATATTTGTTTAAAAATGTTTAAAAAGATGTGGTTGTCATATATTAATTAACTTAATAATGTGATCAATTTTCTAAAAATTAATTTTTAGAGATTTAATTCTAAAAAATTTCTTGTAAAATAAACTTATTGCTCGTTTTTCCACTCTACAAGCAACTTGTTCATAAATACGTTACTATGCACCATCATGCACCATGTGCATAAAAAATAATTATCTTTTGTGTAGGCGGGTCGGCTAAATATTTATACAGTATCAAAGTCGAGTTGCATCTCTTGTCAAACCCTATAAAATAGCATGATAATTGAGGATTAATAGTTTTACCTCTCCTCACTACGTATCGCTACTTTACAAGTGAATCTTCACTACCCACGCCCGTGAGGCCACCCTTAAAGTAGTTTTGGTTAAAATTGGTTCAAATAAGTTTTATATGCGGCTATATTTTTTAAATAGGCGGTTAAAATCACCATTTTATGTCACTAAAATCACTAATAATAATATTATATGAATTTAAAAAAATACATATTTATTGTATTGATATAAAAAAATAAAAATTTGAGATTTATGCTAAAAATAAATAGTACTTATCTAGTACCAAATTTTATAGTTTATTAAACGGTATTTTTATGGGGACACAATAGAAAAGTATACAAAAGAAAGGTTGGAATTTTTATGACCTGTCAAAATGATACAATAGAATGTAAAAACCCGAATTAAAATTTTAAGTTTAAAGTTTTTCTATTGTAGGTAGGTATTTAATTTTTATTAAAAAGTTTATGAAAGTTGTCAAACATGGATTATGGACCATATATGCGATATATGGATAATAATTTTATATGCAGTAAAAACCGAAAATATTAAGTTATATATGCGGAAACATCTAAATACATATAAATCCATCCTCTATATGTGATTATAATCACATAGATTTTTTTAAAGTTGATAATTAAATAATGGTGAGTCAAGGTGAGTCTATAATAAGTATTAAAAAAAAATGAATTATCACAAACATTATAAAATTATTACTCTGCACTGAAAAGCTTATAGGTACGTGAAACTTAACACGTGCCACGTGGTAGTTAATAAGCGAGTCGTCAAATAACTACTTATTATAATAAAACTAAAGTTTATTGAGCATAAAAAGATCGACCCTTAAATTAATATAAATTAATTCACTTCAAAAGTTACAATTAATAAATGAATTAATTTTTTATGTCTCAAAAGATAACCTGAGCTTTAATTTTTTTAAATACAAAAAAATGTATCCTTTTATCGTTTTGTGTATATAAATTAATTTTTAATAATTAGATTAAATTTTAAATTTGATTTACGTTATAATAATATGTGAACAATGTTACAAAGTTATTTAAATTATATCACTGTCTTAACGCATTAATATTAAAGCGATGTGAAAATTCAATATCGAAGCAATATTGGTACAATGTTACTATCACATCGCATTAATATTAAAGCGATGTGAAAATGCAACATCGAAGCAATGTTGTTACAATGTTTCTATCACATCTCATTAATATTAAAGCGATGTGAAAATGCAACATCGAAGCAATGTTGATACAATGTTACTATCACATCGCATTAATATTAAAGCGATGTGAAAATGCAACATCGAAGCAATGTTGGTACAATGTTACTATCACATCACATTAATATTAAAGTGATGTGAAAATGCGACATCGAAGCAATGTTGGTACAATGTTACTATCACATCGCATTAATATTAAAGCGATGTGAAAATGCAACATCTAAGCAATGTTGGTACAATGTTACTATCACATCGCATTAATATTAAAGCGATGTTACAATGCAATATTGAAGCAATGTTAGTACAATGCTACAGATGTTAAAGCAACATTGACGCAACGTTTTATTGTAACGTTGTATTAACATTGAAAAATTAACATCGCCGATGTTAATTTAAATATATAAATTATTAACTCGTTGATATTAGATAATATAAAACTTCAAAATATCGAGTTATTATTAAATTAAAAATTAATTAAAAGATTTATTTATTCGATTACTTCGTTCGTCATCAGAATAATATACAGATATTATAATAATATATAATATATATAATATTATTAATATTTAAATAATATCTGTATATTATTCTGATGACGAACGAAGTAATCGTTTGAAAGCTAAATAAATCTTTTAATTAATTTTTAATTTAATAATAACTCGATATTTTGAAGTTTTATATTATATATATGTTAATTTAATGTTACATGTCTAGTGGGCTGAGACCTAAACTGCAGTTCAGGCCCAGCCAAACCTTTGGAGATTGCCTCTGCTATGGCAGCGCTTAATCGTGGGCACTTACGATACTCTTTAGTATATACCATTACCTCTACTGCGATCAGATTTATTATCGTTTAGAAGTTAAGTTTGTTTTTGTACATTTAATATAGTTGCAGGTTCAGAGTCATCATTATTTGTAGTGGAAGGCGTAGTTCCAGCAATGATACCATTACTTGGTGTTTGGTTTGAAGCAATGGTAGGATGTTCATTGGTGGACAAAGCTTCTGTTCTTGCAAAAACATCGGAGTACATATCAATTTTTACAAACCTGATTAACGAGTATTTGCAATATTTAGACGATTTAATTTTAATTTTCCGGAACCCTATGGAGTTTCACAAACAATTGTGGATTACCAAGATTTTGTAAACTTGACTAATTATTATTACATTTAACCTTTCGGCTAACATAACTCGTAACTTAATGTTACCGCAAGTAGCTCATTTGAGTAGAATTCTTCAACTTCTTGTAGTCATAATGCAAACAAACGCAATACCACGACTAACACCATTTTGCATTTAAACAAACTTACACAACGCTCATTGTCAATAAGTTTTTCTAAAGCATTTGACATAAAATATTGTCCAATTTCTAAATTGACGTAAATATTCTTCAGTAGCGTTCTTTAGTTCTTGTTTTCGTTGTCTACAACGCGACTTTCAAATGACCATCAGCTTTTAGTGCTTTTAAAAATCACCAGAGGGAGGTGGATTTCCTATCCTTCCCAAGTCAGAAACCTAACATAATATATTACAATTAATACAAAGTTTATAATTATTGGACTTTTATTAATATTTAGTAAAACTGTAAAACAATAAATCTTGGGAACTTTTAAAGTTGATTTAGTGTTAACTTGAAATATTTCTTGATATTTGTGAAACATAGATATGTTATCAAAAGTATCACAGACCTGCAAAAAAAATTACATTGTATGAATTACTTAGTTACTTAAATAATACTGCAGGCCTTGCCACGGTACTTTAGTATTACGGTATTTCTTATACAACTGTCATGGCTTTTTAATCTTTTACAAACCGCATGGTTTACATATCATATTTTTCCATATTATTATTTATAAAAAATATCAATTGTAAACATTCCAGGCCATTGCCTGGAAGACAAGGAGTAGGTACCAAAGTTTTTAATGGAGAGTTGAAACCGGTCAATGAAACCGTGAAGTCACATATAATTTTATACTGAAAAGTTTCAGGAAATTGTTAACAAATTTATTTTAGAATTAAAATATTATTATTTTAATTAAATACTATATTTTTGAGTAATGAGTTTTTAAAAATTATAAAACAAATAATTATTTTAAATGAAATACAAGTTATCGGTTACGAAGTGCTTTACAGAGTTGTAAGCAAGAAGTGTATAAAAAAAGTGTACAAATTTAAAAAAAAAGTGAAGAAAAGTGTATAGCAATTTTGAAAAAGACATTTTCTATCTTTAGGTATTTTTTCCCACAATTTTTTTTCTGAATAATCGTTTTTTATTTTTACGCCAAATTTAATAAATTATAACATGACAAATTTTAACATAAAGTGAAAATAATGAATTTTTTTAAAGTGAAGAAAAGTGTACGATTTTCAAAAAATTTGAAAATGTGTATCTGTGGCAACTCTGATTTTCTAACAGTTTGAAACCGTTAGACGCATGTACAGATTAAAAATTATAACTTAAATTTAAAACTGACGGGACGAGACGGGATATTTCCTATACCGCATTCTTCTCTAGTATATACAGTTATAGTTCTTTAGGGTAGAGTAAATCAACTTTTATGATTGACTAGGTTAAGATGTCGTAATACTATAGTTCTGTGACAATATAGGACCTTTAAAGCATAATTGATCAACTAACCATGTGCCACTTTATCGCTTGTAGTTTCAGCATCTTCAACTGCTTTTCTCCGCAAGTCAAACTTTAAGAAAAAGTACAATAAATCTATGGCAATGACTGATATTATGATTGTTGAATTTGCCCAAAGAATACCAACAGTGCTGAAAATGTGTCCGTATAAAAAGACAAATCCAATGCATGTTGCTTGTATCCAGTTTATAATAATGCCAACCACAATACTTTCTGGTTCCGGATATGTAAATTCTAGCATCACTTCAACACCTAATGTCGATATTCCGCCCATGTTGATCCTAAAACATGCATATTATAAGCAAAACTACGTAAATAAAATTATAACTGAATATTAGGTATAACTACCCCATTAATATTGAGGTTACATATACAAATGCAATTCCTTGGTCCAACGTACCAACATAAAACCCTATTGATAAAAGAAACGAGAGGTACACCATCCAACATGTGATTCTAAAAACAATTTTAAAATTTATCAAATTGCACCTACTTACAGGGGTAAGTACTGCTTACTACTTATATGACCCACTTTTCAGTCATTTTGTAGAAAACGCGTATTAAATTTTGTATATCTTTTGCTCTGATTAGGTCTGAGTCGGATTATCTACTTTAACTTTATCTAACCAATTAGACTAAAGATTTACGAAAGTTTAATACGCATTTCTTGAAAACGCTTGATAGTGTATGTTAAAATTTTCACCCGTTTTATTTTAGGGGAGAGTCTTACAGTACCGGCCGGCTTCCAGTACCGGCCACTTGTATTTTCTCAAAACGTATAACGAAAGGCGCTAATATTATTATTCTCTTCGTGAAACGACATTAACAGGAGTATATGCCCCGCGGGGGAGAGAGGTATCACTTCGCGTTTACTGAACGTGAAGCGATTTGTTCTCGACGTGAGGGCTACTCCTTACACGAGTAAAATTTAGTGGGTGAATAGTATAACAAAAAGACGAGATAGAAAATTTTTTAAAACTGATATGTACTTAGAAATTATTCTAATTAATTTAAGACAAATAATAATTAAATATATATGACAATTTTTTTGTTATGATCAAATTATATATATTATTCCGTGTCTTACAGTATCGGACACAAAATCGTCCTCCAGTACCAGCCACTGTTTATACTAGAAAAATACTAGTACAGAAAAAAATTTATAAAAAAAGTGTTGAAACTGCGAAACGAGGGAAAAACTTACTTTCTGGAAAAGATGTTAGAAAAAGAGGTATGCAAACAAAACTAAAGCCGTCCATCTACTCAGGAAGTGACGACTTGTCCTTTGTGCCTCGAATCTAACGACGAAGACTGGATACAATGTGGAAACTGTAAAGCCTTGACCACAAAGCTTGTGCAAATATATCCAAGATGTCTAACCAATATATTTGTGATTATTGTCAAGTATAACTATTTATTTTTGTACTGTCCGGTACTGGACGCCAATTTTCTAAGAGTTGGTTTTTTAATGTTTTAAAATTTAATAAATAAAGTCTTTATTTTCAGAATATTTTCATGTTTTATTTTTTTTATTTGAAGCACAAGAGTTCTTTTACAGATATAACCAGGTATTTTACTAGAACTTCAAAGCGTTTTTTATTTATTGAAATAAAACCTTAAGGTGTCGGTACTGTAAGACTCTCCTACGTCATAACCTACACGCTTACCAAAAATTAGCCAAATCAGTGATGTGGAGATCAGGTACTTACTTGAAGTTTTTATATTTATCCAAAATAATACCAATTGCTGTTGAACCTATCAAAGTCAACAAGCATTGTAACAGTCCAATAACTCCGACGTCATACGTAGCTGTCTAAAAAAATAAATATTCTAAAATGCTGTTCAACATAGTAAGACAAAAATCTCTTAAATTAACACGAACAGCCAATTAATGTAAAAACGTTTCCCTACATAGAACGTATAGTACTGTGCGCAATTGTTATGAATTCAAAAATTTAACCAATAGCAATTAACGATCAACGTCATCAGACTTTTATTTTATTAAAGAATAAGGTTATGTTGCTATGTCAAATTAAACTATGGTACTAGCATCAATCAAAAATTCCCTAGAATCGCACAGAACATTAATCACGGCTGTTCATATTTATTCAGGAGGTCGGCTTGGGAAACTTACGGGATAGTAATTCAGAATAATTTGGTTCGATAAAACCTGAAAAGGACAATAAACTCCAACATTTACTCCTTCTATTAATAAAAATAAAATAAATGATTTATTTTGTATTAGAGATTTGAGAATACAAAATAAACTTTTTTTATTAGTAATCTTTGTTTTAATTATATTGCTTTGGGCTATAGAAGGTGGAGTCGGTGGAGCGTCGCTAAAAACTAAAAACATAAAAAATACATTAAAAAAATAAATTAATGAACAAACTTTATAGCGCGTTGAATTACGTACATAGAATTATAAAAGGTATGATAGCGGTAGCAAATGCTGCATAAGTTAAGTTCAGTATGTAAAGTCTTCTTTCAACATCTTCCTTTTCTCCTTTCCACACTAGCAATGGAGGAATTATAAACGACAAAGCACTTCCACACTAAAATCGTAAAAATTAATTTTGTCAAGAAAACAAATTTTAAAAAGCTTTTTATCAAGATGTAGTGGTCAAATGGAAGTTTGTATCGATAAAAATTGATTAATTTTTCTTTTTTTTTTTTTAATTTTAATTTTAATTTTTCTTGTGCAATTTAATAGCAAAAAAATCCATAAAATTGTTTTTGTCTTTCCGGGAGTAAAGCGGTCACTTTACTCCCACTTTTGCGGGAGCAAAGTGCCAGTTTACTTAGGAGCGGGACGAAAAGTAAAGTAGCGGGACGAAAAGTAAAACAGCGGGACGAAAAGTAAAAAAATCAAATTTATTACTACGTCTAAGATTCCAAAAATGCATACGGTACTTTGACAATGATATCATGTTACGGAAACTACCACATCTGGGGTAGGCATAATAAAGTTTATGGTTATTTTCAAGAAAGGTCGACTACCTAAACCACTTTGTATTTTTGAAAACTTAAATTTTATTTAACAAATTCTTCTAGAAATTCCGAGTAGTTGACGAAATTAAACTTCGAGATATAGAAATAATCGATTTATAGCGGAAAGACAAAAAATAGTATATTCGCGCTCGGGAGTAAAGTGACTTCTCGTCCTTCGGGTAAATTTTCCCCTCGACTGCGTCTCGGGTAAAAACCTTTACCCTCATGACGAAAAGTGGCACTTTACTCCCTCGGTGTATAATATACTATTACGACAATCTTTATTTTTCTAAAAATTTTTAGCCCCGCTGTTTCAAAGTTTAGCTTTTTATTTAGTTGTGACTATTTAACATTTATTCTATTCAATTTGTTCATTCTTCTACTTTGTAACTAGGATTTCTCTTTTCTGTCATGTTTCTTTTAAGCACATAATGCCCGCTGTATACTCTCGCCGAGTGATTTCGGGCGAATGTCTCGCCGAGAGGTCGCGTGATCGTGCGACCATCTAAATTACACAGTACGCATACCGAGACAGACGAGACATGGAGAAAGCACCCATCTACACTCTCGTCCTTGCTATGTCGCGCCGAGAGTGTACATCGGGCATAAAGTTTTTACATTCAATATGTAGCTTGCTAGACTTGCCTTTCCGATGTGTGTGTACCTTGGTTTTTATTTTAATGATGTAAATTTACTAATCCAGGAAGACCACCGCTTTAACGTGCTTTCCTAATCACGGAAAGTTTTACCGTTCTCTGGATTTGAACCCGGTACCTCGCGTTTTCAACCAATCGCGTTAGTAGTAAGAAGCAGTAGAAGAAATTTTGACTTCAACCAAAAGAGATCAAATTCAATATTACTTACTTGTATTCCAATGAAGCCTACTGCAACAGCAGTAGAGGTTTGGTTGTAACCAAACCATGTAGCTGTAATTTTAGGGAGCAATGGAAAAATACATATTTGAAAAATTGCTACTGTTGCTTGGGCTAAAAGTACTACCCAAAACCTATCTGGATGTATCGAACCAACTTTAATCCACGATCCTACAGCAGTTCCAATTATTCCAATAATAGCAGTTTTGCGAATACCCTAAAATAATCCTTAGAAAATTAATTTGAATTTTTCTTTCTATTTCTCCTCATACATTTGGTCCGAGCAACATGCTTGGAACGGTCAAGAATTTCATTCAAGCCGCAAAAATATACGAGAGCTGCATCAATCAAGGACAGTTTATTATTGACTCACAAGTCTGGACTTAAAATGTTTTATATTTTGTGAAATCTTTTTTTTTTGATAAATAAATAAAAAATTGTTAGATCCATCTAGAATAATCTAACTAATCTAAATAATCTAGATTAGAATAATCTAACGATTATTCGTACTCACACTTGACCTGTGCGTGATGTAACTAACCACATTGATTTAATTAATTAATAATATTATAAATGATATCCACCCTGTGAGGCCGAACAATCACATCCAAGTCATGGGAGTAATTGAAATATAGATCGGGAATTTAGTTTAATTAATTAGGAAATAAGAGCGGGAAATTTTAAAGTGAATAAAGTTGTAATATTATGATATGGTTATATATTATATTAATATAAAATTATATTATGATCAAAATAGGTACTAAACCCTACTAGATAATATAAAATAAGTACGATTACTTACTATTCTATCGATTATGTACGTCCCGGGAACACTAACCAATACATATACAAAAGTAGCAGACATGGCACTCCAATTTACAGTCTCATAAGAAACTTGATAGTAGTCAGTTACAACATCTGCGATTATAGAAAATTCTATGTAGTGAAGGGAATTCGAAATTGAAAAAAATATATATATTACTAAAACAATCCATCTTCGTTTGTAAACTTTAAATTCGGTTTCACTTTTGGTATTATTGTCGGCTGAACCATTGTAAGCATTCGATTCTGTAAAATGTACGTTTCTGCATTTATTACTGTTTCACTAGCAGAATATTTAAGTTTCAATTAAAAAAAAAATTTAATAGTTTAAATTACCAGTTTGCCCTGTCATTCTCGGAAAAACTTTCAATTCTAAAATTCAGTAGTAATAACAGAGTTTTTATACTTTGCAAGTCTAATACGGAAAAGCCTTTATTTAAATATTAATGTTAACATACAAAATATGTATAAATATTGTTATTAAAAAAATAAACTGTTAATAATACCTATCAAATATTATTAACTTAAATAATATCTGATAATTGCGTATAACATGAAAGGTTTCCTGTTGAATATGTCTATTCTGTATAGTTTCAGTATAAGATACAAATAATGATTTTAAAAATAAAAACTGTTGAAAAATTATGTTTCTTGATGATCTGGATTTAAACTATGGCATATCAGCTGTAAATATCTGGACGAAGTAGCTGTGCTATCGAAAAGCATACACAGTGAACGCTGGTTCCCGCTTCGATCTTTTGGAATTAACTTTACACCCTTGATGCATTTACTGTTTTTTTTGCATTTCCAAAGTAAACGTCAATAAAACATTCACAACCATTTGTGTTTTGTTACAAAAAAATAGTTCAATTTTTGTGCAACAATCAAGAAATGCATTAGTAATTTACTATAGTGCATTTATTTAATTTTTTTTTTAAAGACGGAGTGCATGTAAATAAAGGCACGCAATCTTTACGTGATTTTTTAATGTCATGTGACAGCACATTGAGTAAGTTCTAATTAGAACAGAGACGGACATTACAGTGTTATACAAATTTAAAAATAAAACAACTTCTTTAAAAGACTCATGTGAGTTCTTTTAACTCTTCTTCTTGGTGGACTCGGCGGAAAATTTTTGGTTCTTCTGTTCATTTTTCAAATAGCCTATTAAATTTATCGCACAAAACATTCACCTAGAAGCAACTTAACAGGCAACTATTTGCAAGAAAATAATAGATGTACGGCTCATGTGCTTAGTGGTGAAATATTCAATTACACACGTTGATCACGGCGCAGTAGGGAGTATCAGAGGTTTGTTATTATGCACTCCGTCTTTTCAAAAAATGCACCATAGTGTAATACTAAAAAGTACTAAAAAGTAGCAGTTAGAACCCCTGATTCTACCAAAAGTTTATTTATTTGTGTACCTTCAAGTGAACAAGACGTCATGATGAGCGATACTGCAAAATTAAAGAAGCGGCAAAGAAGGCTTTGGTAAAGCTTTTTTCCCTAAAAAAGTCAAAAAAGATTTACCGGTAGAAATACCTATAATAATTTTGTGGAGTGGTGGAACGAAAGAATTGAAATCTTCTTTATGAAAAAAAAATGAAGGTTATGTTGGCAAAAGTCGCGCGTTCTAACCTCAGACCACGTGGCAAATTTTCTTAGAAAATGCGCCTCATGCACATTTTTTAGTAGCCAAAGTAAGTACTTTTTATTTATTTATTTATATTAATTCAACAATTTATTTTATTGTAGGTCGCACTAATATTTGGCCTAGGGGTGCGTACCAAACCAAAAAGCACCTAGTGACTTTTTTAGCATGGGTAAACTAACTAAATCTAGTGAGTTTTTATTTCTCTTGGGCAAAAAAAAGCTTTTATTGCCCAAGAAAAATTATCTTAATTTGGTTACCTTACCACCCCCTACCCCCAGAGTAAAAAAGTGCCATTTTACACCCGCAAATCGGGGTTGAAAAGTAGAATTGCAAAAACCTATTTTATGGGTTTGTATTTGACTGCTGACGACATGATTTTTGAATTTGTCTTGTAATAAAAAAATGTTTATTTTAAAATGTGCGATATTAACATTTAAAATATTTATACATTTTTATTTATAATTATCATAAAATATTATAGGATGTATAAAATATAACAATCAGTATTAACTTCTTATCCACAACATGGTAGTAAACAAAAGTGATATAACTAACCGTGGAGATTACCATTAAGCGATGTAATAAAATTTTATTTTTGTTACGAATAAAATGTAACTTTTACCCAAAACCTCGAAAAATATTTACTTTTAGAGAAACTAAAACTTTTAAATTAATAAATATGCTAATTTAATACCAAATGCTGTACTATTGTAGCAACCTAATTCAATTTGTTAAAATTTTATAATCAATAAAAAATTAATATTATTATAATTGTGGTTTGACCATTCACAGTGTCCAAACGACACTCAATCCTCAGAAGGAGGTGGCAGCTGATTATAGCCCTTACAATTTTAGGGACCTCAATTTTCAACTTCCTATCGCTGATGGTAATAATATGATCTAATAAATATTTATTAACAAATTTTAACATTTTCTTCTCTATAATTTTTAATTTCAAAAAGTCTGTATGCACATACTTACTAGGAAATTATATTTTCGTTTGATATTGTATCATCACACACGTGGTAGATTTATGTTACGTACCAAAATCAACATCCCTATTTCAAATATTTACGTAAGATTAAAAACTTACATTTAAATTAAATTCCTTTACTGAAATCTAAGCACTAATGATGTGACTGCTAGTTGAGATACAGAGCGGAAATTCTTGGTTCAAATCGCTGAATTCGCAGAATCTTTTAACTCGACATTTTAGTGGGTATATATTTATTTATTATTTATATAGTCGAAGTCATAAACATGATAAGGCGATTTATCGTCAACTCAGCCCTGGGTCTGCAAAGTCCGTAGCGCTTGTTAATATATTGAAGTCTAATGGTAAATATTTAATAATTCGACAATAAACTAAAAATATTGAATATTATAAAATTAAAAAAGTTAAAATGGCATGAAGTTAAAAATAAAATGAGTGCCTACTATGAAAATATATAATAATAATAAACACATAATAAAGTTATTTATTAATATTTTCTAATTAACTGTAAAATAATACATCTTGGTAACTTTTAAACTTGATTTAGTGTTAATTTAAAATATTATTTGATATTTCTAAAATATAGATATATTGTTAAATATGTTATAAAACATATCACATACCTGCAAAAAAATCATGTAGTATAAATTAGTTTTACCTACAAAACGTTACTACGGTCCTTGCCACGGCACTTGAGTGTTACGGTATTCTCTATACAACCGTTATTGACATTACAAATCCCATCGAGTTTTCATTAATAAATTTAATATATTCTGGGCATGTTCCTCGTGCTGCTACCAAAATTTGATATATCTAATTTTATTTGTCGTTTATAGTCTCGGCCATTAGATATTTTTTAAAGTCTATTGAAATTTGTTAAATTTATTAGGATATTTCTATTAACATTAATCGCTTAGATTTTTTGACTTCAGTATATACGGTTATAATCCTTACCGGTTGAGTAAATCAGTCAGGTTAAGATGACGTAATACTGTAGTTCTGTGGCAAGGACTTTTTATGTATAATTGATTAACTAACCATGTCCCACTTTATGGCTTGCAGTTTCAGCATCTTGAACTGCTTTTCTCCGCAAATCAAAGTTTAAGAAAAAGAACAACAAATCTATGACAATGACTACTATTAACATTGTCAAATTAGCCCAAAGAACATTAACGGTGCTGAAAATGTGCCCGTATAAAAAAACAAATCCAATGCATGTTGCTTGTATCCAGTTTGCAACAATACCAACAACAATACTTTCCGGTTCCGGATACGTAAATTCTAGGATCAGTTCAACACCTAATGTCCCAATTGCGCCCATACCGATGCTAAAACATGTATATTTTAACCAAAATTATGCAAATCAAATTACAACTGAATATTAAGTATAAATACCCCATTAATATTGAGGTTACATATACAAATGCAATTCCTTGATCCAACGTACCAACATAAAACGCTATTGATAAAAGAAACGAGAGGTATACTATCCAACATGTGATTCTAAAAACAATTTTAAAATTTCATCAAATTGTACTTACAAGAGAAGCTCCAACTTTGGCCATCATCAATTTGACTTTTTTATATAGCTTTAAATTATATGATGTACTTTACAGGCATTTTTAGAAAACGCTTATTAAATTTTCTATATTATATCTTTGATTTTTTGTATAAAAATTTGATATGCATTTTTTCGGAAACAAATAAATAGTGCATATTAAAATTTTCACTCGTTTAATTTCAGGTCACAACCTGCACGCACGCCAAAAATTAACTAAATTGGTGATTTAGAGATCGGATGGTCTCTTTGTTAGTATAAGTAGGTACTTACTTGAAGTTTTTATATTTATCCAAAATAATACTAACTCCCGTTGAACCGATTAAACTCAAGAAGAATTGTAACAGTCCTATAACTCCTACATCATACGTAGCTGTCTAAAAAAATAAAAACTCTAAAATGCTGCAAAAATATGATGAAACACGAATCTCTTAAATTAACATGAACTGCCAATTAATGTAAAGAAAAAGTCAACAGCTATGCGCAATTGTTATTAATTGAAGAATATAATCCATAGTAATTAACGCTTTCAATTTAAATTTAATACTCACAGGTGGTACAAGTAGTGCCAGGCACCAGGGCCCGGGCTCCGTTACATAAAATTTACAGATATTTTTTTGTAAAAATGAATACATTTTGACGGAAGGGTGTCCGCTGTGGGTCTTGCACCAGATCCCGGTTTTCACTTACTACGTTAGTGTTAATACTTTTGATTGAACACAATTACTCTACATTATTTATTGCAATCAATTGTAATTGAAGTGAAACTTAAAAAACAGTAAACATTACAAACACACAAATCTAATTTTTTTAAATCTCAGAGGTGCAAGACTAAACCACTAAACTGAGTACTAGAAACCAAAAAATTGCGATCAACCTGATCATATTTACATTTCTTTGATACTATATCAAAGAATAAGGTTATATTCATATGTCAAATTAAACTTTGGCACCAGCATACATGAGTAAATAGATGACATTCCTTAGATCAGCGCACAATATGGCTGATTCATAACATTAAACATGGCTGTTCTTGTTTATTCAGGAGGTCAGCGTGGAAAAATTTGGAAAACTTACGGGATAGTAAAGCAAAATAATTTGGTTTGATAAAACCTGAAAAGGACATAAGATTCCAAGATTTATTCCTTCGATTATTAAAAATAAAATGAACGCTTTATTTAGTATTAGAGATTTGAGAATATCAAGTAAACTTTTTTTATTAGTAGTATACTTTGCTTTAATTATATTGTTTTGGGCTATAGATGGTGGGGTCGGAGGAGTGTCGCTGAAAACTAAAAACATTACAATTACTTACAAAAATAAATTATTAAAATTACTAACAAACTTTATGGCACCCTAGATTACTTACATAGAATTATGAAAGGTACGACAGCAGTAGCTATAGCTGCGTAAGTTATGTTTATTATGTAAAGTCTTCTTTCAACATCTTCCCTTTCTCCTTTCCACACTATCAATGGAGGAATTATAAACGCCAAAGCACTTCCACCCTAAAAATTTATTTTGTCAAGTAAACAAAATTTTGGAAAACTTTTTATGAAGATGTAGCGGTCCAAATGAAAGTTTGTATCTCTAGATAATGACCGCGTTCGAATATTTATTACTCCGATTACTCGGAATAATAGGAGTAATTTCTTCTACCACCTTACGGATTTTTGTTGAGAAAAATGATTGATACATAACATGGCATTACGTAAAATTTATGAAGAGGGTTCATTTTGTTATGTTTATTTTGAAAAGTTAAAAATGAAAAAATAATTTAATTTAATTTATCACTGTCAATATAAGCAATTATTATAGCCCTCTTCATAAATTTTAGGTAATGCCATTTTGGGTGCGTTCCACTTAAAGCCCACGACGACCGCAGCGTGGTCCCATGGTTCTTTGATTGGACTAAAGATCGAAAGCGGTTATTTGATTGGACTGAAGAACGACCGTGGTCGTCGTGGGCTTTAAGTGGAACGCACCCTTTATATGTCAATCTTTTTTCTCAACAAAAATCCGTTAGATGGCAGAAAAAATCACTCCTATTACTCCGAGTAATCGAAGTAATAAATTTTCGAACGCGCTCATTAATATGTCAGCACATGCTCCTTTTAAATGAAAGGTCTAGCCCTTTATAGACTCTTCAATTAAAAATTTATAGTTTGATTTATTTTTGACTATTAACCATCCTCGGAAGAAATAAAATTTAATATTACTTACTTGTATTCCAATGAAACCTATCGCAACGGCAGTAGATGTTTGGTTGTAACCAAACCACGTAGCTGAAAGTTTAGGGAGCAATGGATAAATACATATTTGAAAAATAGCTATAAATGCTTGGCCTAAAAGTATTACCCAAAACCTATCTGGATTTACCGAACCAACTTTAATCCACGATCCCACAGCAGTTCCAATTATTCCAATAATAGCAGTTTTGCGAAGACCCTAGAATCATTATTTATTATAAAAATAATTGGAACTTTGTTTTATTAATGATTTACAAGAGGAGACAGTTATGGCACTCGCCGATTTACACCATTGCCGTTATACGTGTAAATTATGATTAGTACATAGCCTAGTTAAAATTTAAGGCTGTTCTCTCGCAACCACTTTTTTATTTAGGTACAATTTTCTTACTTTATTTTTGAAAATAACGTATTAAAATTTTTACAGTCAGTCTTTAATGTTATGTGTTCGACCGTCACAGTGGTTTCCCCCCTTAAACATTCCAGCCTTACAGGTTCAAGAACAATTTCCAAAGGAATTTTGGAAAAAAAACTCCACAGAATTCTATATACTAATATGTTGTCTGTCGATTAGTTTAGCTAATAATTAATTTTAAATTTTAAAGTTCGGAAGTACCCGCGTTGGAATAGGTGAAATTTTGAGAGAAGACAAATTTAACTTAGGAGATAAAAGAACTTCGTGGAACCATCGTAGAAAGTAAGAACGTAATAATTTTCTTCTAAGAGATTTTTAAAAGTGATTGTATGCATAGAATAGGGGGTGTAGATTTGATAATAAATATTGTCTTTGCACCTATGAAAAAGATATCATCAGTTAAGCTATGTTTGAGTTCATGTTGCAATTTATGGAAAGAATTGATGCGTAAAAATCAGCATAAAATTTATTCAGTTTCTTAATCAATTGAAATTTTTAGTTTTCCTTCTGTATAAATGCGTTTTATTATTACTCTGGTGCCTATATTGAAATTGGTTTACAAGAGAAAGTAATAAAAGAGTCATGGCTAGTCGGGTGAAAGAGAGTTTGTGTTAACTGGTCGGACCTGAGAAATTTTCCCCAATCTTAATTTAGTAAAATAAAAGAAATGCGATTACTCACTATTCTATCGATTATGTATGTTCCAGGAACACTAACCAATACATATACAACAGTAGCAACCATGGAACTCCAATTTATGGCATCATAAGAAACTTTGTAATAGTCAGTTATAACATCTGCGATTATAGAATATTCTATGTAGTGAAGGCTATTTGAAATTGCAAAAAATATATATATTATTAAAATTATCCATCTTCTTTTGTAAACTTTTAATTCGGTTTCACATTTGCTATTAGGGTCGACTGAACCATTGTAAGCATTCAACTCTGTAAAATGTAAGAGTCTGTATTTATTTTTATTGTTTCACTAGTAGAATATTCAAGCTTCAATTTAAAAAAAATGTAATAGCTTTAATTACCAGTGTGGGCTGTCATTTTCGGAAAATTTTCAATTCTAGCAAAATCAAAAGTAAACTCTGTCAATTCAAGTGGTACTTAAGTCAGATAGAAATATTAGAAAGTTTTTATACTTTCAAAATCTGAAACGGAAATACATTTATTTATTAAATATTAATGTTAACGATTAATTATTTCATTTATAAAAATTTGTTAACATTATCTCCTGTGGCTATTAAAAAACAACAAAATATCTATAAATTGATACTGCATCCTTTAAAAACAAACTATTAAAATATCGAATATTAACTTTGATAATATCTGAATATGCATGTAAGGCTTCCTGTCTATACTGAATAAGTTTCAGTAAATTATGAGTTAAAAATAATAAATTAAAAAAAAAACTGGATTTGGATTCAACCCATAGCGAATCACCTATAAACATAGGGACGAAGTAATTTGTGCCTATCAAAGGTTGCGTAGATTAACGAGAAAAGATCGATTCCATCACGGCTGTTTCTTAGATCCAAGTATAAACCACCACCTTGGGCATTGAGACTGATGCTCACTAAAAAGAAAGCAGCAACACGGATGATTTTTCAGTAGAGACATTATTCAGTTGTAGTGCACTAAAAACTTTTTTAAGGTGCCTCTCTCGTAGCGCAAAATGAAGGTCTTGAACAAGTCAAAATTGTGCTGTTAATAATAAATATTGTTAAATGATTCCAAAAAATTTACAAATGTAAAACAAAATTATTTTGGTACAGGCTTAAAATTTTGATTAATTTTAAAACAATAATGTGACCAGCACTACAAGCGCTTTGATTGGTCATATTTGAAGATATTATTGATTCAAAATTAATTTCAAAATTTTAAGCCTGTACCGAAATAGTTTTATGTTTAACCTAATTAATATTTTTTGAATCGTGTAAAAATACTTTTTGTTAACGGCACAGTTTTGACTTGCATTTTTAGGATTTTAAGCCAAGAGAGGCACTTTAATGAATTGGTCTCATAATAAAAAAAAATATTGATTTTAAAAAGTGCGATATTAGCATTTAAAATATTTATACATATTTATAATAACTATAATATTATAGAATGTGATATATAAAAATATAGCAATCTACCTTCTTATCCATACGGCAATAAGAAAAGTTATATAACCAACAGTGAGTAATAAAAAGATAATATAATAATTGTTTTTATATTTAAATTTTAATAAAATGTAATTTTCTCTCCAAATCTCAAAAAATAATTAAATTTTGGAGAAACTAAAGCATATGTTTTTATGACAAAACCCAGAAGATTTACTTTTTCTGCTGCCCATGACGGCAAGCAAAGTCTTTTGCAGCCGCCCGCCAAAATAGAACCACCTGACAGCAACAAACAAGGGCGAATCCAGCTACTTCTTCAAGGGGGGGACCATTTCATAGATATAGATTTCAAAGACTACTTTTTTCCAGTAATTTTAGTTTCTACGTTTTATATGATGCTTAAATTTTCCAAGGAGGGGGCGATCGCGATCGAATTTAGCGTGAAATTCCGTGAACCGATTATTTTATTAATATTAAAATGTAAAAACATTTGATCACTCACACAGGGTTTCTCATTTCCTAACGGTCATGTATCCGCAGGCCTTGACAATTATATTTTTCGTTTGATATTCATATTTATTTTACATTTTAAAATGAACATATCTATTTAAAATATTTACATAAGTTTTTAACTCGTGAAATTAATAATAAACAGAAATTTAAAAATATTTTGGAGTTGATTAAAAATTATTAATGCATGAAAATTTTGTTTAATAAAAACATCTTCCAAAACAGGAGTGGAGAAAGACATTACTCATACTAATATCAAACTTGTAACAGCTTGCAATCGCTACCTTTGCAAGACTAATTAAACAATCAACGTTCGTGCAGCGTCGATGACCTCGACAAGCAATCAGTAGTGTTGTCAAATTTTAGAAACCTGTGGCGCCAACTCGTAACGGAAAACTTGATCGAGTGGCGCCAAAATTTAAATTTAATCTCCAAAATCAATTGATCAGTTTCGTTATCGGAGTAAAAAAACAAAGAGGGCAATGTAAAACATTCATGCGCGGTTTTGATTTTCCTCTTGGCATAATACAGCTATCCTCTAATAAACAAAAAAAGAAAAAGAATGTAGGAAAAAATAAATCTAAGATTAATAATAATTAATAAGAACTTTATTACATTTTTAATTATTTCTACGTATTACTCAATGGATTAATGCGTTATGAAACTTGATACGTTTGGACCGCTACGATTTCTACTATTTCTTACAGGATGTTCAGGAAATTATGTCTGAAAAAAAAGAAAACGAATTAGTTTGTTTTTAGATTTAAAAATACATTGTAATGTACTTAGAATAAAAAATATTTTCAAGAATTGTTTATTTCCTGAATCGATTGTTTACCTAAAATAAAACTTGATAATTTTTCTAAGTTTACTTATGATTTATGATATTAAAATAATCGGGGATGTTCACAGTAGACGCATATTCTTTCTCACAATATAAATATTATTTAAACTCAATAATATGTAGTGCATTAATTGCTCTTATTGTTGATAATTAATTTTTTTTCTATCTTGAAGTAAATGGAATAAAACAATAAATTTCTGTTACTTTCAAAATCGTGTGATAGAAATAATTTTAGATACACAGATCTTATCGAATGTGTTAGTGATCAATCTTATAAAGTGCATTTACAGCTGTAGATAAGCTCGCTAACTTTGTAAAATTGTTCAAGTCAAAATCAATAAGTATACTACAAATAAAATAATAAAATTGTGCGCCATTGTTTTAATAAGGTCGCTTCATGGTATGTACATGTGTAAAACGTTTATAATCAAGCGTCTCACACGTGAATCAGCAGTTGATTTGTAATAATAATTGTAAAACAAGCCTTAATAATTGTGAATTTTAACGAAAATATTGAAATTTCAAAAAAAAATGAGGAAATAAATCTTAACCCATGTAGGCGATTTTTAAAAAAACTTAAATATTTTCACGCCAAACAAATGTGAAAATGTTGCATATTCTTAATTTTCAGTGAATCTTTATAATCCCATTCGTTGACGGCACGCACAAAAAGCCATCAGCAAGCTGACTTAAACACTGGACGTAAATCAACTTCATTTATTTGTTATTAAAGGTTGGTAGCTTGAATTTGTTATTAACATTTGTATGCTGCATGGTTCAGAACTCTGCTATGTTTCTGTTCTTAGTAGCATTTCAAATGCTATTGTTTTTGCTTGGCGTTTTCCCTTAACAAATTTCATTTTATAAATTTCGATCAATCCGCTTAAAATTTTTTTTACGTACGTGATAAATCATAAATTACATCATACTTTGTAAATTTGATAATTTTTCCATGGACTTGGAAAAAACCACCTTAAAACACTTTCTACAAGAATAGAATAGTAAAAAGTTATTATCGTTTAAACTTAACATCGTGAGCCTTATCTACTAATACGCTTCAAAATTGTAATTATGTACATTGCAGTCACATATTTCATAAAAAAATTTGATGTGACACAACACATGAATTTCCCATTTAAAAAAGTGAAAGTAAATTGTAGCAAATTATGTGCCAATATATGCAATGATTTTAACAAATTTCATTTTATAAATTTCGATCAATCCGCTTAAAATTTTTTTTACGTACGTGATAAATCATAAATTACATCATACTTTGTAAATTTGATAATTTTTCCATGGACTTGGAAAAAACCACCTTAAAACACTTTCTACAAGAATAGAATAGTAAAAAGTTATTATCGTTTAAACTTAACATCGTGAGCCTTATCTACTAATACGCTTCAAAATTGTAATTATGTACATTGCAGTCACATATTTCATAAAAAAATTTGATGTGACACAACACATGAATTTCCCATTTAAAAAAGTGAAAGTAAATTGTAGCAAATTATGTGCCAATATATGCAATGATCATTGCCTTGCAGCTAACGCGATCTACTGCAAATGTGAGGTAGCGGCTTTGAACCTGGGTATGACAAAGTCTAAGAGGGGCACTTTTTTCAGGGCCCATTTAATTTAATCAACAGATGGCGCCTACTTAAATCTACCCTATATTATAAAAAGATAAGGGCTCAATATGTAACGTTTTTATGTAACGTTTTTATGTAACGTTTTTTTGTAACATTTTTATGAAACCGAAATGCTTATACTATATCTACCCTATATTATAAAAAGATAAGGGCTCAATATGTAACGTTTTTATGTAACGTTTTTTTGTAACATTTTTATGAAACCGAAATGCTTATACTATATAAGATATAAAATTATTTTTACTGTCTCAACCTTTATACCATGGTATAAACTGATCAACTGATCAACATCTCAGGCAATTTGATCTGTTTAGTACTTGAGACGTTGATCGGCCGCAGCCGTCGTTCCCATCAACAAATTACGAGCTTTTATCTTCTAAAACATCAGCAGAACGTGTCAAGGAACTCAGGGAAAGACAACAGCAGCAACAAGAACTATCAAAATCAAATCCGCCAGCAAAAAAATCAAAGGAACCTTTGAATGAATGCATAAAAAGCAAAAATCAGACAGTAGCTCAAATTGCCAATAATTCTCAAATAATAATAATACCTCATGATGCCGGAGATATGACGCAAAAACGCCGATATTGCAGTGCAATATTTTGGAAAAATTAATTTTGTAAAAAGATAAGACAAAATATGCAACGTTTTTATGCAACGTTTTGGAAGATTGTGATTGGTTCTTTCCCTTTAACCAATAGTAAAATTGCAGAACGTTTTCAAAAAATAAAAAAATACCTAATAGTAATCGATAACATTTATTTTAAATTTTCAAGCTGTATGACGTTATAATCCGTTTAAACGTTAATCCGTTCATCCGTTGAGATATATTAATCATCGGAAAAAAATGTTGTATGAAAAGAAGTTTTACAACTCAAAGTTATTTCGTTTATGTGCTATTAGGGCCGCGAAGCGGCCCGGGGGGTTGGGCCGCGACAGCGGCCAGGGGGGCAAAGCCCCCCTAGTATTTTTATAAAATACTAGGAGGCTTTTGTATTTAAAATATAGCAAATTCGTCGAGATAATACTATTCTATAAACAATATTCTTGGTCTTAAGCTATTTTGAGTTCGTATTGAGTATGTCAAAACACACTCACTTACAAAAAAAGATAATTAAACTTTAATTATGAATTGTGTTTTTATAAATAAATATTACGAACCCAAAATAGCTTAAGACCAAGAATATTGTTTATAAAATAGTATTATCTCAACGAATTTGCTATATTTTAAATACAAAAGCCTTCTAGTATTTTATAAAAATATTTAAGTAGGCGCCATCTGTTGGTTAAATTAAAAGGGCCCTGAAAAAAGTGCCCCTCTTTTCAAAAGGAACGCAAGCCGACAGTTTCCCTAAGTTGATGAATTGCTACCATTAACAAAAAACAAGGCTACAGGCACATTTGAAGACCAGTCTAGCAGCTACGTATTGGATATAAAACAGTCTAAAGTCAACTTGCGGACTCAGAAACGTGCCCAACTAAATTAATTAAAAATTTTATACAGTACTTGTACCTTTGGTTGTCGTAAGTTTTAGTTGTTAATTATTACTAACAAAGTGCTAATTTTAATATAAGAATTTAAAAGTTAAAACCACCGGCGGCGTTGTCAAATTTGTATGTTCACGGCTTGTAAGTATAGGAGGCAGTGATTATGTTTAAATTTTAAAAATTTGTGGAAAACTTGAAATATTTCAGCAAGTTATTGCTAAATAAAATATTTTAAAAAAATTAAATACTTACCTACCCCAATTTTCAGTCATAGTTTGCCAGATAACACTTAAATGTTTTTTCAGATCACTTTTTTTTCAAAAATTTGCAGTCACCTTTTCACTGTATATGAGTTTTTAAATGTGCTTTAAAATTACATATATTTGAACTTTTGTGATCACAGCTATCACAAGAGAACGGCTTCTCGCCAGTATGAGTTCGAACGTGCTTTATCAAATTTTGTTTTAGTGTAGATTTGTAACTACAAATTTCGCAAGCAAAAGGCTTCTCTCCAGTGTGAATTCTTACATGTACTCTTAAATTTTGCCTATCTGAGAATTTAAGATCACATATTTTACATGCAAATGGTTTCTCGCCTGTATGAATCCTTAAGTGTTTTCTCACATTGTACTTTGCTGCAAATTTAGCCCCACAAATTGCACAGCAAAATGGTCGCTCCCCAGTGTGAGTTCGCAAATGTAGTTTTAAAGTATATTGGGTATGAGTTTTATAGTTACAGATTTTACATTCAAATGGTTTTGCTCCGATATGAATTTTAAAATGGTTTTGTAAAACCGCCTTTTCCGAGGTTTTATAATCGCAAAGTTCGCAGTGAAATCGTTTCTTATCGGTGTGAACTAGACTCCTGTGTTTTTTCAAATCTTGTATTTGTGAGAACTTAAAATTACAAAATTTGCACTGAAATGATTTTTCGATTGAATGGGTTTTTACATGCAATTTTAAGTTGGCTTTTTCAGAAGACCGATAGCTGCAAGTTTCACATGCAAATGGTTTTTCCCCGGAATGAGTTTTTAAATGCCGCTTCAAAGCTCCTTTTTGTAAGCTTCTATGATCGCAAATTTCGCACTTAAAAATTTTTTCACGAGTGTGAAGATTCATATGCATTTTCAGATTTCCTCTGTAAGAGCACTTTTTACCACAAATTTCACATTCAAACGGTTTTCGTTCATTTCTGACTTTTTGGCCCTTTGAATGCCTGTTGAATAGATGAGATTTCAGACCTCCTTTTTGAGTAAACTTTCGACCACAAACTGCACACTCAAACCGTTTTTCTTTGGTATGGATGTTCAGATGCAATTGTAAATTTTGCTTTCTCGCAAATTGTTTATTGCAGGTAAGACATTTAAACGGTTGCTCCCACAAATGAGTTTTAAGATGCCATTCTTCATGAGGAGGTTCTTCCTTTATATCAACCGAGTGATGCAATGACGCCAACTCAGCATCAACTTCTTCCTCTTTAATTTCATTTTGTAAATTCATGCTGAATAGTAAATTGAAAGGCATCCTTAACTTAAAATGTTACATAACCTAAAATAATGTATAATCAGATTACTGTTTGTATTTGAACAGTACTGACGACGATGAATTTGAGAAGCCATCGTTAAAAGCATTTCAAACTACACAACAAAGAGCGCACGCAAATCAACAGCACAAGAAAATACGTCGACACCAATAGGGGGACAACATAAAATCAGAAAACAATTTGGTGTACTGTAATTTGAACTGCGCATGCGTCTATTAATTTTAATACTGGATTAAGGGGAACCACCACTGTTAAAAGAGCCGAAAAAAGGTAGTTTTTCCCGATTTTTTTATCTACTAGAAATTAGATTTTTTATTTAGATCTTAGAAAAAAGATGAGTTTGTGTAAATTTTTATTACCGAAAAAATTAACCGAGTTATAGAAACACAATAGTGTTTAGTGAAGTTGGTCACAACGCAACTTGATCCTTTTAAAATAAAAGAAAGAGGCAGCTAAACTTTGGTATTTAACCGCAGTCGGAGAATATACGGGTTGCGTGTACGCGGTCCGTGGGTCCTTAAAAAGTATCTAATGTATTACCACGAAAAGCTCTTAGTGTACTCAGTGACACTATCTGCAAAAGATAGAAATTTGGGCGCCAGTTGATAATAAAAAACTTATCAAAAACAATATAGATTTTCAATTTGCAACCAAAAGATGTTAAATAAAAATGTAAAAAAAATCAATCACGTGAATTCAAAAGAAACACAAAATTATCTGTTCAAGCAATAAATCAATAATTGATCCAAAAAAAATCAAAAGCGGAACCCAAACTTTTCAACATCTCACTCTTCCTTGTTTGATCTCGATCCCTTTTCTCGCCAACTTCTCTTTTCAAAAATCCTCCAAGTTACCTAAAGTAACTATAATTACATACTTTCAAGCGCAAAACATTATTAAAAATTCAATTTAATAAATAATACAGCACCCGAAAGCATACAGGGAGTTTACAACATTACCATACCTTTCCAAAATTGTTCCTCCACATCTTCCCATCTACAGAATCTTCTATAGTGCCCAGTAATTTTTCTATTGTTGAATTGGCATTTCTCTCAAGCATTTTTTAAAATTCTTTCGGGTGCTTCGGGTTGAAAATTCGAGTTAATTGTTGTAATTATTGGATAATTATAAACATAGGTTTGGTGCATGACTTTAAAGAACCAAATGCAAATGTCGAGTTTTGAGTACAGAGTGCTGAAGAAGATTATCGGCCCGGTGTTTGACTCGGAGAGAGAAATATGGCGACGCAGAACCAACGCAGAGGTACGATAGCTGATACAACAACCTTTGATCACTAGTGAGGTATAAGAGCGAGAAGGCTGGCATGGATCGGACATGTTATCAGGGCAGGGCCAGATAGAGATATTAAAAACATTTATGAGTCCCAGCCAATTGGAAGGAGACCCCCTGGTAGACCACGACAGAGATTGAAAGATAATATAGAGCGAGACTTGACCCAGACTGACAAAAGAGATAACTGGGAGAAATCAGCGTTAAACTACAGCAATTGGAAAGGCATTATTGAGAAGGCTAAAGCTCTAAAAAAGCTATTCGGCCATCGGAAGTAAGTAAGTAAGTAATTATTGGATAACGATTACATTAGACAAAAAGTTGAATAGTACGTATATTGCTCAGAGAAAATTTCGTTCCACAATATTTAGCACATATTGCGTTGGTATGCCACTGCTGCTGTTGACCAAGCAGGACGTTTAACAGAGTGGCCACAAAGTTAGTGAGTGAAAAAAGTGGGTAAATTTTCAAAAAAAGTGAAGAAAAGTGTATAGAAATTTTGAAAAAAGTGATAAATAGTGTACAAATATTTTACTTCAGGCAGTAACGTTGCAAGCCAACACCACAGATTCTGGTGCCCCCCTTTTTGAGAATTAGTGTTTTAAACTGCACTTTGGGCATTTGAGAATTTTTTTCCAAAATTTTTTAAAAGACTTTTTTTTTAATTCCCTAGCTAAATTTGCCAACCAAAACATGAAAACGATTCAATTTTTTACACATTTTGTACTTCTCGGCTCTTTTTTCCCAAAATTATTTTTAAATGACCTTTTTTAACCAGCTTACATTTCCTCCGAGCAACATGCGTACTACTCCAATATTAGTTTAGTGTATATCGTAATTTTTTGTGAACGGCAGTGCCGATTCTACCATACTTCTGCCTGTCACAAAAAAATTACACTCTAACATAATTGCTTAATTTAAATAATTAACACAAATAAAGATAGAGTGGCAGACACAGCCTTACCAATTTTTCGACATCCTGAAATCCATCACCTACAAAACTGTGTTTCTGGCTCGTTTTGCCTTCAACAGTCCACATACTATGTTAAAAAACTTTTATTGTGACGCACATTTAACAGGCTACCGTTTTATTAAATGCAAAAAGAACTGCAATTGCAGGTCATTTGTGCAAACTTGGCGCATGGCCACCAATGTGTTAAAAATAATAACAAAAATTCTCGCAAAATGCGTTAAAATTTAAATAATTAACACAATCAAAGATAGAGTGGTAGACACAGCCTTATCGATTTTTTGACATTCTGAAATTCATCACCTGCAAAACTGTGTTTCTGGCTTGTTTTGCTCCTCGTAGCTCCTGCTACGTCACTGCTTTTGGGCCTTTAGGAGTTCACGGACCGTATGCTTTTATACACGGTACAGGACAACTCGGCACAGAATAACTCGGCACCGACCACTCGGCACCGAACAACTCGGTACTGGGAAAATCCGGCACCGGGATAACTCGGCGCCGGCGACTCGGCAAAAGGAAAACTCGGCACCGGCGACTCGGCGCCGTCAAGTCGGCACCGGTATAACTCGGCACCAGAATAACTCGGCACCAGAATAACTCGGCACCGGCAACTCGGCACTAGAATAACCGGCACTAGTTGGAAACATTTTTTATTGATTGGTGAATCAATGCATTCTATTGTCGGTACGTGTGCGGTCATACAAAAGAGTCCGGCTGATGATAATTTTTTCACTTAGTCATGCGCAATGTTAACGTACGGTTAATACTTTTTCATGAATCCCAGAAATGCGCCTCTGGTAGTAAAATGAGATTTAAAATTGCTCATTCAAGCTCATTCAAGCTTAAACGAAGCTCTATCGATTGACATCAATTGCACATAAAAATTCAAAACGAGAAGAATAATTACAAAACATGTCTACAGCCCCCCGACCTGTTTTCGCGAATAACTAATTCCGGCTCTAACGAAGCTCTAACGTTTGACACCAAATTCATCCAAAAATTCGAAGGTGGGGGGGGGGCCACTGACATGCACCTGTTGACTTCTTGTAGTAGGTAAAAAATGTAAAATGCTTACAAAACTAAACGCCGCCGGCGCTTGGCAATGTTTGAGAGTTAGAAAACGTTGTGAAGCGTTGCAGAAACCCAATAATCCATGCATACGTTTTTGGGAAAAAAAGTAAAATTTTATTCTTTAGAGATAAGGATTTCTACGTTATGGGGGCAGTAAATGGTAATGTGCTTGAACCAGCATTTGCCCGACGGTTGACCAACTATTATTGGCAGTATTGCTAGGAAAGCGTTGGCGTTGACCCAACTCTGAAATAATAAGACAGGTCTTCAAAGTTGCTATTTATAGCAGTCTGGTACAGATGATAGGAGAGCTAAGTAAATAGGCTAAGGACCGGACTCTATAGGTTAGAAGCTCTAAGGTTTGATCCCCAGCCCGGCTACAAAATTTATATATATTTATATCCGGTTTCTACTGCAATACGCAGCTTCCCGGTTCTCAAACGCCTGACGGCGTTTGGCTTTGTAAGCATTTTACATTTTTTACCTACGACGAGGAGCCAGCCCGACGTAGAACCCCCAACCTGGAGAACCAGTGAGACGGCCAGAATAAAGTTGTTACTTTACCCGGGCAAAATTTATCTAACATTATTTATGACTCTTTCCTCTCGAAAGGCAATGGCAAACCACCGAAAGTAATTTACCAAGAGAACCATTTAGTCTAAGGCCAGACGAGCTGCAAAATGACGTTAGCCGCAGCAGTAAAATGAAGCTACAGTAAGGCAGTATAAAGAGAGATAAATTCGGGACTAATTTTTTTGTCTCGTCCCGCACGTCCCACACGTCCCGCGAGTCCCGCACGTCAGACGCATGCGCAGATTAAAAATTATGACTTAAATTTGAACTGCGCATGCGTCTGATAGCGTCTACTTTTGAAGTTAAAATAGAGATGAATGCGGGACGGGACGGGATATCCCGCAGAATATTTTTTTTGTCCAGCGGGATATTTTGAATATTTAGTCCCGCGTGGGATATTTTGTCAACTCAGTCTCGCGCGGGACGGAATCCCGCAGTCCCGCATTTGATTTATTTTATACAACGCAGCCCGAATACAGTTTTTTGATTTTTTTGATAACGTATATTACTTAGACGAGCAGCCAGCCCGACGTAGAACCCCTAACTTGGCAGACCAGCGAGACGGACAGAATAAAGTTGTACCTTCATTCAGATTTGAACCAGGTATTGAGCGTTTGTAGTCAAATCGCTTGACTATTACTCTCCGACCGCTTCTAGTTTTTTTTCTTTTTTTTTATTTATCATTTTTATTTATAATGTTTATTTAGCTACTATTTTTGTAAAAATGTTTTACACAAAATGCACGATACTCACTCGTATAAAATTTTATCGTGACTGAATTTCCATTAACCAAGCTACTAATCCTCATCGCGAACATACACCTTATGTTTCAGTTTAGAGTTGGAGGCTCAATTAAAGACATAATATAATGTTCAGAAGAAAAAATTTCAAAAATTTAAAAAAAAACTTATTTTTTCTGTTTTACATGGAATGGTTCATGACTGCAACACATCATACACAAGAAAAGACAAAGATTATTAGCGCCACCACACGTCACGTGTCAGAACTATTCGTAAAATTCGTATTCGTGTTGATGTATTTGGTGTTGATTTTCTAACTTCATTAACTTACATTGACATAAAAACAAAAAAATTAAAATTAGTGATGATAATGCAAGTTTGTTTTGACGTTAATTTTATAAAGAAAGTTAAACTTCGGTTTCACAATTTTGTTTTTCTATGATTTTCAGTCACAACCCACAAATACCTAAGTTTACCACTTGCGTCTACAGACAGGAATTTGAATTTGATCCTGAATCCAAGCATGCGCATATACTTCTGTTTTGTACTTGAAAATAGGAATACTAAATGAGATTTTGACAGCTGTCAAATTCCAAGTTTGTTTAAACTGGCGTTTGCAATAAAGTTTAAATAAAAAGGGTATTGTCATATTCAAATTTGAAATATCAAATCTATTTAATATGAATGAATGCAAAGTTAGGTTAGGTGTCATAATTGTTTTTTCTCTAAACATTTGGTTTTGCAAAAAAATGGTATTCGTGAAAGAATAATAAAATTGTAGCAGTGTAATGAATACAAGTAATTTAAGATATACTGCTTGTAAAAACTACTACTAATTGTTTTAATATTTTACTGTTATAAATTCTACTGAAGATTGCAATATCAATGATAACGAAATAAGACAAAATCAAATTATTAATTAAAATTCTTATTTCTCGTCTAGTGTTTTATTATGGTAATTAAAAATAAGTCATTTTAGTGGGATATTGGAAAGCAATAAAAACAAATTAACTATAAGTCGACGTTTCCGCTTATTTTTATTAAACCATCCTCTAGATCTAGACAAACAGTTACAGGTGGAATATGTTTATGCGTTATAATTAATTCGGCAAATTAATTATTTTAACTTACATTTTATATATTTATGTTATATTTTTCTTATAATTTGGTTACTTGTACGACTACTATTTTCTCCACCGAATCAATTATAACGCTTGCACAAGAGCCACAGCATAAAAGATAGGATAGAATCTTGCACAAATAATTCTTTGACTTCGCTTTCCTCTTGTTATCTCCAATTTAATGATTCTTCATGTGACTTTTTAGTTGCTGTAAATTTGTAATATAAAGCCTTCTTGACAAATATTACATTCATGAATGCTACTAACATCGGGTACCCTAAGTTCATCTACAATAACCAAATATAATGACAGTTTAAAAGCAATACACAACTTTACCTGAATAAAACTTTTTAATGTGTTTCGTTAGATTGGACTTGTGATGAAAACTTTGACTACGACATGACAAATTGCTCCACACTGCAAATATTTCTCTTCTTTATCTAAAACAATATCGTGACTAAAATATAGGACAGTATTGAATTCTTATACTACTTATCTGGATGTAACTTCTTGATATGATTTCTTAAATTGGAAAAAGTATTAAAGTCCTTTTTACAAACAGTACCTCTTAAACTACTTGTATCCATTACACTGCACTAATCGTATTATTATTCACTAACAAAAAACACAAATTTTTTAAGTTTATTATAAACGCCAGTTTATTGTAGAAGAAAATAATTTAAAAGATAAACAAACTAGAATGAAATTTGACAGCTGTCAAAATTCAAAATTACATTCGGTAATACGCACCATTAGTGCAAACGTGGCAGCTCACAGCAGCTCACAGTCCGCCATCTTGGGTTCCAAACAATGCAAAATTAACATTGAAATTTACTGAGCGTAACGAATAATTCAAAAAGGAGACATTTCTTAGCTATAAAATTTATATAGCACAAAGAAGAAACTAATAAGGAATATTACTGGTAAGTTTCAATGCAGTAGATAAAACCAAATTTAAATGATTTAAATATTAATATTTGACTATTTTAACCTCACTTTTTTTACAGTCGGAATTATCGTAAAATCATGCAAATAACTGGTTGAAATATTACTTAGGTACGTTAAAACTATTCAGAATTAATTCATCGTAGTTTTTGTACGATTTACAAGTACTAACAGTTTCAGCTAACAGTGTCGTGGTGGTTCGAGTTTACAATAAGCACGAAAAGGAAAATTGAAAGTTTTTTTAATTTCCCAAGGATTTCAAAGAAAAATAAGATGAAGGGAGCCTCTCAGATTATATTTTACTGTGAACTTTGCTATTATTCAACATCAGAAATGACTTTTTTACGAAACCATTTTAAAATTCATACCGGCAAAAAACTATTTTAGCGTAAAATTGAATCTATGAAATAAAAGTAAGAATGCTTTTTAAATAATGTAAGTGATTGTGTTTTTAATTTATTTTCCGTTACAGGCAATAATTCTCAGAATCATGATCATTACTACTTGGATAAAGCCATCACTGAAAAATTCATTTTTTTTTATTTTGTAGATCAGGCGTCGGCAACCTATGGCACGCGTGCCAGGCTTGGCACGCGATGGGGTTCTGAATGGCACTCTACAAATAATCAGGGATATATATTAATATATAATAATAGGGAAATAGAATTAAGGCGGCACCCTGAATCATATTGGTAGAGTGGCTTGGCACACCACAGCTAAAAGGTTGCCGACCCCTGTTGTAGATCGTTCTGTATTTCGAGTTAATAGAAATACCATAAATCTTAGATTTTGTTGTGACGCAAACAATAAAACAGCAAAGTTTGTTTTCCTTTTAGGGTACGCAATAATTAACAATTGATGAAATATGAATAACAATAAGAATAAATGACTTTTACGTATCTTTTTTTCTTTTATTAAAAAAAGTATACCAGTAAAATGTAATAAATTTCCTTAGAAACTGTATGCTGAAAAAATATACATATTTATATTTGTTTAAAAAATTGGTGAAAGTTACTATTTACAATATTTAATTTAAAAAAAAATTTCATTTTCTATTCCGATAAATAGCTTCCTTCAAAATTATTCATCTTCTAGCTTCTTTATTAACGGGTTTTGCAAATTTAAATGTGCCCAATTATCTCTAGAATGTTTATACCATGTCCTAATAAATTAGGAAGTATGAATTTTAGTATTTCATATAATTTAATTCTTACCTCTATTTTACTCTAAAATAGTTTTTTGCCGGTATGAATTTTAAAATGGTTTCGTAAAAAAGTCATTTCTGATGTTGAATAATAGCAAAGTTCACAGTAAAATATAATCTGAGAGGCTCCCTTCATCTTATTTTTCTTTGAAATCCTTGGGAAATTAAAAAAACTTTCAATTTTCCTTTTCGTGCTTATTGTAAACTCGAACCACCACGACACTGTTAGCTGAAACTGTTAGTACTTGTAAATCGTACAAAAACTACGATGAATTAATTCTGAATAGTTTTAACGTACCTAAGTAATATTTCAACCAGTTATTTGCATGATTTTACGATAATTCCGACTGTAAAAAAAGTGAGGTTAAAATAGTCAAATATTAATATTTAAATCATTTAAATTTGGTTTTATCTACTGCATTGAAACTTACCAGTAATATTCCTTATTAGTTTCTTCTTTGTGCTATATAAATTTTATAGCTAAGAAATGTCTCCTTTTTGAATTATACGTTACGCTCAGTAAATTTCAATGTTAATTTTGCATTGTTTGGAACCCAAGATGGCGGACTGTGAGCTGCTGTGAGCTGCCACGTTTGCACTAATGGTGCGTATTACAAGTACAAAACAGAAGCAAATGCGCATGCTTGGATTCAGGATCAGATTCAAATTCCTGTCTGTAGACGCAAGTAGGTTTACCTAGCTCAATATGGAAAATATTTCTTTCAATGTGGAAGAAGTTAAACCACAAAATTACTCTGAAATTAAAATCAAGACGGAGTGGATTGAAGAACAACACTCAGAATTGACAGGTTTACTAAACTTCCCGATAATTCGTTTATAACATTAACTTGTAAATAAATTTTTTTAGAAGATGCTTATTTAAATGAAAGCATGAAACTGGAAAACTACGAATGCAAACTAGAAGAATTGCATCATTTAGTAAATGTCGAAGAAGAGGGAGTTGCGCAAGATCCTAAACTAAGCTCTTTTGGTGGAATTGAGGTCACGAAGCAAATTCAACAACAGTTGAAAAAATTTGGCTGCAACCAGTGCGATTTGAAGTTTAGCAGAAAAGCTATTTTACAAAAACATTTAGTGAGTCACGAAATAAATAAATCATTGACTTGTGTGATTTGTGAAAACAGATTTATAAGTAAAAGTAAATTACAATGTCATCTAAGAATCCACACCGACATAAAACCATTCGCATGTAGAATTTGCAACGACAGATTTTTAAGGAAGGAAACATTGAAAATACATTTAACGACTCATACGGAGGGAAAGGAATTTTCGTGTAAAATTTGTGATTACAAGTGTTCGCGTAAAGGAACTTTAACCATGCACTTAAAAACTCATTCAGGTGAAAAGCCATTTGGATGTGATATGTGTGAATATAAATCTTCACATAAAGGAAGTCTGAAATTACATTTAAGAACTCATACCGGCGAGAAACCTTTTGAGTGTGGAGTGTGTAATATTAAATTTTCACAGAAAGGCGATTTGGTGGTCCATTCGAGAATACACACTGGCGAGAAACCGTTTACTTGTGAAATATGCGGTTATAAATGTTCACATAAAGGAAGTCTGACGAGGCACGTCGTGTCTCATACAGGCGAGAAGCCTTTTAGGTGTAAAATATGTGATTCTAAATTTTCTCGAAATGGACATTTAATTAGACATTTAAGAATTCATGCGGGTGAGAAATTGTTTTCTTGTCAAATTTGCGAGTACAAATGCTTACGGAAGGAAGATGTGAAAAGACATGCAACTGTGCATACGGGAGAAAAAGCGTTTGCATGTGACGTTTGCGAATATAAATGTGGACGAAAAGGAGATTTGAAAACGCATGGAATTATTCATGCAGAATGAAAACTATTAGTTTACGAATTTATGTGTTCCAATAATTTACATTCTTCCAAAATACTACATCACAAAACTTACAAAAAAAGTAATAAAATGATATTTTCGAATACCGAAGAAAAGTCTTCCCAATCCTATTTTCAAGGTAGATTACTGGTCGTCTTTGTTTTCGTTACTGCATTTCACCATCTCATTCTTGGACGTACTCCACTTTTTTTTCGTATCTTTTGAATCAGCCATTTTATTCATGTGCTAAGAAAATGTTTTTTGATCAGAATTCAAATCCTAGCTTTCTGGAGTGACAGGATTGGGGTGAAGCTGAAAACCGGAAGTAGTACGATGGGACCGATTTAGAGGCCTCCACAATAAAGTGAGAAAAAGCAAATGCACAAAATCATTGCCACCTATATTTTATACCTATGTAAGAGACATTTTACAGGAGGACCACCAAGTGCTGTCAATACGACGTTTCCAAATGTATCTTCATGGCTTGTAGTAAAGGTGGCATTGACAAAATGCATTTTTTTTTCAGTAAAACTTGAATAATTCTTCGGATCAGGCTTTAGATGCCTTTAACACACTGAACCACATTGGCGTCCATAGAATTATTTGGGGGGGGGGGCAAAATCAAAAATTTTATTATAAAAGAATTGTAATCATTTAAAACCGAAAGTTTTAGAAAACTTTAAAAATTTATACTGGTGAAATATTAAATGTCTAAAAAAAATTTAAGCAGCCAAGAGCCGGGGGGGAGGCAGCTCACCCCCTTCTTTCAATGGACGGCAATGCTAAACCATCAGGAAGCATTGCAGTGCCCCAGTGCTAAGTCACTACTAAGAATTAAAAATGTTATTTATTTATTTTAATTGGATACTTTGTTAATTAGTTGTTAATTTTATTTTCATTAAATTATTTTTATATTTGAAATAGTTTTTTTTTAAGAACTATATCAATCGACACTAATTAATTATAACTAGCTGTCATCAATCTAGTTTTTTTTCCAATTTTGTTTTCTTTATTGCTGTACTCCTAACTCAAAATAGCGAAGAAAGAACATTTGCGGACAATACCTTCCAACAGTCCCAGCAAAACTATCATCCAACGGAGTCTGTTGCTGAACATGAGGAAGCAAAAAGAGCTTGTTAAATTATGAATTTAAAATTACCAAGATAGTTTTTAATTTGAAATTAAGAACTTGAATTTTTGAAGAAGAGATCTTGGAGTTATAAATTTCAAATTACCAACTTAGTTTTTAATTAGTAATTGAGAACTTGAAATAAAAAAAGAGGAAGTTTTCAATTTGTCTGTATTTAGTATTTTTTTATGTATCTTTGAAATCAAAGATTATGAAACCAATGAAATTTTGTTTTCGTGCTTTCCAACCAATAAAGGACGTCATTTATAATTAAATTGTAAATCTAGGTAACAGCGCCACCTGTTAAAGCATTTCTCGCCTTAATGATAGATCGGGCCCTTAATTAATAATTGCATCAAGTGTGCTTAGGCGCTGATGTAAATTTTATCAGTAAAATCATCTTTTACGAATATTCTGAAAATTTCAACTTTCTACGTTTATTCGTTTTTGAGATAAACTTGACACTAGAACTAAAGCAATGTACATAAAATTTCAAATTTTAACCAATCAGAGGTAAAGGATCAATCAATATCAATGAAATATACCAATAAATTATCATTAAGCAACTAGTGACATCTGTTGAATTTTATTATCTATTCCTATTAATCTAGGACCTTAAAAAAATTATTCTTTTCCTAAAACGATAGATTTTTTTAATTTGAATTTTTTTAGCCCAAATAGTCAATGTTGGAGAACCATGGCTTTGTCAACTGATTCTAATATATTTTGACCAGAAAATTCGAATGACGCGATTTATTTTTCAGTAGGTATTAAAATTAAACTTTTATTTAATAAAAAACATAATTTAAGCTTTGGCGGGATTTGCAAAAGTAATTATTATTCTGTGGTGGTAGCACTGTCACCATAATAGTCCATGCCTGTCCATGCCTCAACTGTCAATTTTCATTCATTTCGAGTATTTCGATTTCGTCTTTTAGTACGTGGTTAACAGTGTAAGCACAGTGTAAGTTGATTTTATTATACATTTTTAGTATTCCATATTTTCTTTTGAAAAATGTAATCTTTCGCCCCTATCTGATTAATTTATGTTATTCAAAATTTGCTCGTGTTTTGTGTGTATAAGTACCCTGTTTTTACAACGTTTTTTTTTAATTTTAGGTGAGTTCAAAATCATAGGTTTATCGTGTACATGCTCATGCTGTTAGTAATATGAAGTGACAAACACAAAATTAAAGGGAGGATTCAAAAATATTGTGGGCTGGTATCAAAAAATTTGTGAACTGGAAAACCCACGTTTTTAATTTCAACCATGTGCTAGAGTGAGGCTAGGAACTGTTTTAAAAAACACCCATAGAATGTGTTTTTGTACCTTAGTTTCTACTCCGTGGTTCTACTTGTAATAAAAATCTCATATGGATAGAGGAGCCAGATTTTTGAAATTCTGGATGTAATCCCTCCTAACATTTGATTTCATTTTTGGACTTGCAGGTATTGAATTGTTCGGTGTTCCATCCAATGTAATTTGCAGTATTATTCAGGTAATAACAATGTAATAATTTTTTTATACGAGCCTTTCCATCCAAGCTGAAAAATGGTTAATTTTTTCTGCATTTCAAGAAAGGATATTATATTTTAAGTTTCCACGTAATCTAAATTGATTTTTTTAAACAATTTTATGGAGTAACTTATTACATTACTTGTCGTACAAGTCTATTAAATTTTAATATTGGGTACCAATTTCTTTAATTAATTTCTTTTCTTTAATTTTTAGGACATTGTGTGAAGTGGAATAGATATCACATTTTACTGACAGGTAAAAATAAATTTTAATTATTATCGAGTCGAGAATCAGATATAAGCCTTGTGGAAGTTACAAAAACACCTGTGTTTGGGCACACCTCAATTGTTAAAATTTATTGAAATATAGAACAAATAGTTAATTTATATCATCAGTTGCAATGCTTATGCTGAGCATGATTTACACTAACTTCCATGAATTATTGTATCGGGTCCTTTGTATTTGGGATAGTAAAGCGGCATTCACAATAAGTCGGGTCTTGCTTTGCTTTGGTAGACTGCTGGCAAGCGCTAATCAAAATGAACAGTTTTTACATCATAGAAAAGGATAGAACAAAATACTTTAATTGTGCTTGCCAGATTTCTATTGTCTCAAGGCAAGAACCCACTTCATTGTGAACTACGCTTAATGTAGACTCAGTTTAACTTTCTATCCAAGCTGGAAAATGGTTTAATTTTTCTGCATTTCAGGAAAGGATATTGAATTTTAGGTTTCTACCAATAAAATTAATTTTTTCAATAAATTTTATTTTATCAAGATTTACCTTGAACATTTGATCTCGATTGGTCAAAATGTATACAATTATTTGATCAATCAAAAATAATTTGTGAGTAGGGGTGTAAAAGACCCCTATAACGGAATTTGTTTAAAAATTATAATTCTTTTTTTTGTAGTTACGTAATGGAAAAATAGTAACCACGGAATATGCGAAGCCAAGTCCATATTATTTCTTTGTTAATGACCGGATTGTAACAGTTTTGATGTTTCTCATTTGTTAAACCTGAAACACATTAACGAAATGCAAGATTGAATTTGAAAGCAACTAAATTAGTTTATGTAACGCAATAATTAACATCAATCGAGTAAAATTGTTGTAATTAAAGTAAGAATCTTAACGGACAATGGATAAAAGTAAAGATAGTAGTAAAAACAAATAAAAGTACTACTAAATAAGTCTTTAATTGTCACGAAATATGTAATTAGTTTAAAAATTAAATAACTAGGTACAGTTCACTAATTTTAGAGATTTTTATATGAAAGTACTAGTACTACACTTTGGCTATTGAAAATTGAAAGTAATTTTGAGAAAAATGTTCATTTGGGAGTTTGTTGAAATACACACAAAGAGGAGAAAATGTTAGAATTAGATATAGCAACTGACCTTGAAACAGTAAAAACCAAATACCTTTGTGAGGACAGTCAAAGTTTAGCGTGGTTTTCTAAAGAACATTATTTTAAATGGATACGCAGAGTTTGAATTGCCATTCGATCAAATTGTATAGATGATCTAAGGAATTGCCCAACTGGACAACTTCTTTAGATATCCTTGACAATTGACTATTAGTGACGTCAAACCGTCATTGACTCAGTGCTTAGCATCCATTACCACTAAAACTAAGATCTGAGTCAGTGACGTCAATTTGTATAAATTCCTTTATAAACATGGACATGAAGCATTGTTTGAGAATAACTTCAAGGCATTTATACAAATTTTTTTTTTAGAATTTATTTTAAGTTTTATTCTTATACTTTTTTATAAATACTTTTTATAAAGTATTATTTTCATGGACAGTGGCTCGAAAAAGTCTTCGAACATCTAATAACCAATAACTTTACTGTAATTTGATTAGCATGGTGGAACGATGTTATATTTGCAGACGAGAGTAAATATAACATCTACGGTTCTGACGGTCGTACCATGGTGTGGCGTAAAGCCAATGAAGAACTTAAACCTAAAAAATTTACGTGGTACGATCAAGCATGGACTTGGAAATGTCATGATTTGGGGTTGTTTTTCACTCAGGGGGCCGACATATTAGTTCTGATCGACGGCATAATGGACCGTTTTAAATATTTACAACTGCTTCAAGAGAATTTGTTACCAAGTGCGGCCCAAATGGGAATTCAAAACAGTTTTAAATATTACGAGGATAACGACCCGAAATATAAATCCCGTTTAGTGCAAGAATTTTTATTATATAAATGTCTCAAAGTATTGCATCCGCCCCCTCAATCACCCGATCTTAATCCCATAAAAAATCTATGAGATAAATTAGACCGTAAGATACGAACTACCTCTACAAACAAGAATTAATTCGACGTTTACAGGAGGAATGGGCTCTTATAAGCGAAGACTATTTAAAAAAAAAATTTGTAACATGCCCAATCGACTAGGAAAAGTATGAGAAAATTTATGTAGTGCCCGAGGACTTTTTTTTATATAATTTAATTAGAATTGCAACTATGCAATGATAAAAACCTTATAATTTCTGTTTGTGGTTGTATTTTTTTAAATTTTTTTGTGTTTATTGGTGACTTTAAGGAATAATTGATCATATTATGGTAAGTTGAAACTGATGTTTTCTTCCCAAATTACTTGAAAAACTCGAATTACAGTGAAGTTATTGCAATTTTTATTAGGTGCCCTAGAACTTTTTCGAGCCACTGTATATATTTTGTGATACGTGTAATGGTGTAATCTTTTTTGATAACTTGTAGGTGCCTGTAATCTTCTTTTTATATAAAACTTACTTTTTGTTGTATATTGTGTATTTTATTTAAATATTTTAATTACCTTTCTATAGAGATTCCCGTACAAAATCTTTTTTACATGTGCAAAAAAAATTTTGTTAATATGTAACATTTCTAAAATTTTTTACGGTATAATACTCCGAAGTTACCCGATAAGTGGGACTGAGTGATAACCGCCTAAGTCGGGGTATAATTTCGCATATAAATTACTTTTAGAAGACCAAAGAAAGTAATAATTTAGAAAAAAAATGTTTAATAAAATTTTAGATAACACAAATTAGTACAAAATCGCAATCCAAAGTTATTTTGATGTAGAATCAACGAGATTTGAAAACCGCGTAACTCCGGGTTCGCGTAAGTGGAGGTACTACTGTATTTAACTTGATGTGAGCGTTGTCCATCGTTCGTGTGGGTGGACTGCTTTGAGGCCATTTTTAACAGACGTTCTAGAGATCTGAAATTTGGTACACAGCTTTCACTTGCGGAACATTTTTATTGCAGGGTTGCTACAGATACACATTTCACTTTTTTGAAAATCTTACACTTTTCTTCACTTTTTTTACGATTTCACTTACAAAAATTAAATTTTTTGATAGTACATTTAAAAATTTAGTAATTAGAATTTTAAAAATTGTCGACGCATGTTGCTTGGAGCAAATGTAGACTAGCTAATCAACAAGTAAAATTATGAAATAGAGTTAAAAAAAGTCATTCAAAAAATTTTCGGTGAAAAAATGAGATGGGGAAAGAGGAAAAACAATCATTTGTGCCACCCGTAAAAATTGTGCTTGGAGGAAGTGGCCCACGGCTGGAATGAGTTTGACACCTCTGTACACGCAAAATAAAGAATCTCGTAAATTTATTCTAGCGCGTCAGCAGTGGCGTAACTACCGGTGTGCAAAAGCATACGTGAACTCCTAGGGGCCCAAAAGCAGTGACGTAACAGGAGGTGGTGCCGGGCCGCCGAGAAAATTAAGTAATCATTTTAGAGTGTAATTTCTTATGAAAGACAGAGATATGGAGAGTAGACATACGTGAAAATTGAATCGGTACTGCCTTTTACAAAAAATTTCGTTATACACGGAACAAATATTGGAGTAGTACGCATGTTGCTCGGGGGAAATGTAAACTGGTTGAAAAAGGTCATTGAATAGTAGTTTTCGTCACAAGGACGTAAAACGAGATTTTACACTCGAAGGCGAAGTTTTGGAAGACGAGGCGAGCGTAGCAAAGCCGAGGTTCCGGTCGTAAAATGAGTGGTTTACGGCCTCATTTGAGGGTGGAAAAGTGCTTTTTTACGTCCTAGGGAGTAAAAAAAACCCAAACTAACCACGAACCGCACCGAGTTTACTGTAATTTACTATCATTTAGTACTTTTGTACTTTGTTCGTTTCCAAAAAGTAACTTTTATTTTTTAACTGTGGCAACGCTGGTTTTGGGTCGCAAATTTGGCTAGGGGTTAAAAAAATGGTCATTCGAAATAAAATTGTGGGAAAAAAGGACTTTTTTCTTGGAGTTTCTTTTCTTGTGCCTTGTTAAAGTACATACCGGTACAATTATTGTAAACGTCTACTATTATAGACAGAAAGTGTGCTACTAGGAAAGGACTAACAATATTTTAGGATGGTTCCAAAATTTGTCGTAGTTGCGTTTATCAAATACGACTTTTTGCTCTGGATTAACACCCCTTTGTTCTCGGCAATTCCGTTGTTTTTTGCCTGGACGATTTTCGTGACCTAGTAGACCAATGTTGGTACAATGTTACTATCACATCGCATTAATATTAAGGCGATGTGAAAATGCAATATTGAAGCAATGTTGGTACAATGTTACAGATGTTAAAGCAACATTGACGCAACGTTTTATTGTAACGTTGTATTAACATTGAAAAATTAAAATATTGAAATATTAAAAATCGCCGATGTTAATTTAATGTTTACATGTCAGTGGGTATAATCTCTTGTAATCTGACCCATGAGAAACAGGGGCTTAATAGTTTGATTTCTATGGCGTGGTCTTAGGTTACTAAGTTAATATTTGATTAGTTTTGTATAGTATCCAATTATTATTATTTCAACTGAATGGTTCCATAAGATGTCTGTATATAATTTATTTCTGTAAGGGATGACTGTGCATATGTGGCTAATGTTGTTAGGTTTAAAACTTTATAGAAATCGTCAAACTACACAAAATACATAGCATATTTGCTGTAGTAAATAAATCCATTTGTACTTTAATTGGGGGCCTTTAATTGGACTGATAATTGGGATGGTGTTTGTATTTTTTTAGTCGTTTTGTCTATAACCATAAGAACTTGGAGAAGAAGAATTGGAGCATCATTGGCAAAATTGAGAGAGCACCCCACCCGCGTTTGTCTAACCCAACAAGTAACGGGGTCCTCAAAAAGTCGATGGCGACTCATTTAAAAGTCAATCGCGGAATAAGTTTTGGATTTACTAAAAGCAGTCAATATTTGGTTGTTCCATAAATATAACTTATTTGGCACTTTTTAGTTGAAAGTGCTCCAGAAATCACCAACATGCATCATTTCTTCATTTTATGTAGATCTTTATTTAGATAAGTTTGAGTATCCCTGAGTTTAGTTAACATCTTCACATACCTCAATCGCTTTTCTAAAAATTAAATTCAATTTATAATTTTAATAAAAACAATTAAAATCGTTCACTGTTTTACGATATTCAAAAGCGAAATTAATATAATAAGCGCTTGTGGGCCGCACGTGTTGTCGGATTATTACGAGTATTTGTACGCTCATTAAAAACGATATTAAGCACATGAGATGACAGTGTAGTTACACATATTATTTACTAAATTTCGTAGGTTTGCACTATATTTTAAATCTACTTATTTTACCTAAATATAGAGTAGGTGTTGGAAATCCAATTAAAACTAAAAGTATAGTAATTAAGGTAAGTACCCCCAACATATCCTAACTAAACAACGTATATTTAAAATAACATTATTTATAACACAAATCGGTAAGCCAGAAATTTGTTATTTTTAATAATAATGCAATAGATAAAACAACTACCAAAAACCAGCATGGCTGAAACTATACAAAATAGTAACTGTTATATTAAATGCATTAAAGTGGTATATAGTATCGGAATCGTATTAGGATTAATTCTTCCAATAAACGATTCTAACATTAAGACATTTAAAATTTACTCATCAGTTTTAATTATTTTGCTTTCGATTATCAATTTAGAAACAATTTATTTGAAATTGAACAACATATTCATTCACAATATTATTTACCAAATTTTAGGCGTGGGTGGCCGAACGGTTTCGATGATTATAATTGTAACTGATATTTACACAACAGCGTTTAAGAAAGTCGAAGAATTTTATTTACTAAAACTTTATTTTAAAAAAGTTGATGATGGTGTAAGCGACCAAGAGATATTTTGGAAAAAGGGAAAACTTTATGTTGTATTTAAAACCGTAATATTTTTGTATATTATATTGATATTTACGAGCGTGGTACACAATCTCATGGTATGGGGAGTGTTAATATTTGTTGAAACTGCAATTGGAAAAATATGCGATATGTATTTTGCGTTTTCAATATTGTTAATTTTCAATTTCGTTGCTTTAATTAAATTGCGCTTGAGATTATTAAATGAACGTTTAACTCTCATATCCAGAAACTATAAATTTCATACTATTGTGAATTTAAATATGGTAGATCTAATACTTGCAAGGGTGGAGTTAAATGCACACAAAGAAGTCGAGAAAATAAAAAATTTGCTTTCGATGACTATAAAAATTTGTTTAATTTTTAATAAAACTTTGGGGTATAAATTGCTTTTGGTAGGGTTTACAGTTTTCATACAAACTTTACATCAAATTAATTACTTAGAAGTGGGAGTTTTAAGCAGCAATGGGTTACATGGTGGATCATGGCAAATCGGATTAATTGGAATTTCTTTCTTATTCTTGCATGTAAGTAATAAATTTATCAAGTCAACACCGCCGACAATTTTCGACAATTTTCAGTTGTTTCAGTTGAAAATTAACATTTAAAGTATAATTTTGAGAAAGTTTTTTTTTCAACAAATTTTTATACAATTGCAACACAAATTATTTATTCTTATTATTTGTTCTTATGGTTTCTTTGAAGGCTTGAAAAAAATGAAAACACAATAAAAAATATTTAATAAAATTTAACGAAAACTTAACTGTAAAGTAAATAATGAAATAAAGGTATTTCATTTTCACATGTATAAGTGAGGTTACTTTATTTCTGTAATTAATAAGTCAATGGTAAATATAGATATAATTTTCAGAAACAATTAATAATTTACGTTAATAGTTAAAAAAATAGTTAATTGTTTTTCCAAAACTAGTTTTTTAAATTGCAAATAGTTACAAACAAGTTAAAAATTATTTGTAAATTTCAGATAATGGGTATCACTATTGTTGTAATTTGTGACAATATCACAAACGAAGTAAATAAAATGATCACCACTTGCTATGGTTTCATATCAGAAATTCAAGTAGTTTCGAATAGCTCACTGGATGCAATTTTGAGAAAGGAGTTACTTTTACTAGCAAACTATGCAATGAATCAGTGCCCTCGCCTTTCCGCTGTTGCACTTTTTAATGTGAATCGAAATATACTTATTGCTTTTCTTGGCACTATTACTCCATATGTTATTATGGTTACACAAATAAATAAATAAAAATGATCGTTTATAGTATATTTTAAGTTGAAATAAATAAATAAAAATAATGATTTTATGATAAAAAGTAAAATTAATAATGTGTATTATTAAGTTGCATATTGTACTACATTTATGACACAGTAATGTTAGAAAAATGTCGAAAATCTAATAAAATAAAAGAATAATTTACAAAAAATAAAAAAAAAAAATTTTTTTTTAAATAAATAAATAAAAAAAAATAAATAAATAAGAATGATCGTTTGTTGATCACTTTTAGTACGTTGACTATAATAAAAATTTACAAAATAGTACACTTAAAAACACTTCTGATATTTTTAAATTTCAAATTTTTTATTTTAATTTAAATCTAGTTTCAATTTATAACTTTTTGTAATATACATTTTAAAGCGCAGTTGATAAGTGAGGCACGCAAAAAAAAAATGTAAATGTAACTACAAATGCAGTGCAATCTACTACACTGCCGTGTTAATTCTAAAGGGCGTATCTGCAAATTTTGGCTTTTTGAGTTATTGGTGGCAAACGCTTCCCTGCATGTAAATCTATCATTTCGTTAAGTTCAGAAGGCTAAACTATGTATAGATATGCTAGAATACATCTTTAAAGAAACGGCGTATCTGCAGTTTAATGTGTAATTTTAGATAAAAGAGACGTAACCAACAATGTTAGATTTAAAAGACGTATCTACAACTACTATTTTGTGTAGATACGCCCTTTCTTTGTAACACTCCATTACTTGACTGGCAAAAATGATCTATTCTGTGACTGGCAGATACAATTCAAATTTTGATGGTTACACTTGTGAAGTTCTGTTTGTTTTTTATAATTTAAATATTGTTACGTGTTTTAAGTTTTTTGGGTATTAGTTATTTAGGAAAAAGTTCACACAGTGTCTCATTTTGCAGATACGCCTTTTTTTCTTATGAGTTTTATTAATATGTGTTAGTCAGAAAGGGTGTATGTATCAAAAGTCCCATTTATAATAAATATTTAAGAAAACGGTTTATTTCATTAGATTCTGCCACAGATATAATATGAATCTAAAACACTAGTTTTCTGTTTAATTCAAACCATGTGATAGCACACGGAAATTTATAAAAACACGATTTCCCAACAATTAGCTTTTTGCAGATACGCCCTTTAGAATTAACACGGCAGTACAATGAGTTGCAAATATAGTGACAACAACAAAGATAAGTAAAATTTACATGTCAATTGTTGTAAAATAACTGCAGTACAGTTTACTACAATTGTTGTTAATTTTTAACAGCATTGTAGTATAAAGTACTTAAAATTTTGTTGTTATATGAACGTGTGCTTATGTACATAGTACTAATGGTGATGTTGTTTTAACACCTATAGGTGTAGTAACGCTACGTTTACTGTGTAGTAAATATTGCTAATATTCAGTATAATTCACTTTTTGTGCTGTTGTTACCTGTACAACATTGTTAAGTTAATTGTACTACACAATTGTTGCTATTTTTACATAGTGATGTTGTTACCTTTGAATTATAAATTAAGTAGAACTACTACAATTATTGTGTGGGTTTGACAACAATAGCAGTATGTTTTACTTGTGTTTAATGTTATTAAATTAACAACTTTATAGGGTAAACGCATATTAACAGTACAAATAATTTTGTACATTTATTAAAATAAATTGCTTTATAAAGTTTCTTATAATTAATAATTATTGTAGATAATAAGGTAGGCTACTTCTTTAATAAGGTAAAACTACTGTACATAATGTGGGCGTATTCAATGGTCCAATAATGGTTGGTTTTGAAGTAGAAATCCCTGTAACTTTCGTATCCGTTGTTCCAACTGGGCCGCTGTCTGAAATGCATATTATATGTACCTCGTGAGATTATTTCTATTTAATTAAGCAGTCAAGTCATAAAATTCCCTGCATATGAAGCACAAAACCTTTTTGAATTTTAGTTTTTGAGGGCCTCCAGTAAATTTCAGGTTTTTCGATTTTACAGTGGCAGTTCCAATCATAATGACAATACTTTGTTGTTACCTACAAAATTTGTTATATAAAACGAAAGACATACGTTAAGTACCTGTAAGCAACACGTGCTTCACGTCATTAGTTCTTAAAATCTGTTTTACATTGGTTGACTAGTTGTTTGGCACGTTGCTAGTAGATTTGTTCTGCACGTTATACACTGTTTTAACGGATTGACTAGCAGTCCCCTTTAAAAAATCGATAATGTTATTTTTGTCTATTCTAAGATTGCAATTTGATGTTTCAAGCTACTTACGTGGTTGTTGTTGATCCGTTGATTATAGTGATTTCGACTGTATACGTTTCATGGTTTCATCTAAAAATTGCCAAAGATTTTTGTTGTCTTTCTGAGTAGAAGTAACATGTAATATGTTAATATATAAATGTAATACAATAAAAATAAAAAATTACAATAAAATGTAATATGTAAAATATGTATTTCAAATTTTATTAATTATCTACTATTTTAATAGTATTTATTTAATTAATTACGTAATGCTGTTGATAACATCGTATTGTCTATAATTATATAGTAGCGGTCATGAAAACTGCATTGCAAATTATTTTTATGTGGATTATTTAATATTTACAATTTCAATCTTTATAACTAAATTTTCATCTATCATTCTAATGCATGACTGGACCAATCCCAATAGTACCTATAGGTATTTGTTTAATTTTTGATATTTAGTTAAAACGAGCTCATTTATTATTAATTAATAGCAATTAAAATATAATTAAAAAAATTTATATTGTAGTTTAACAAACATTTACGATTCAAAAAAATGTGCTTATGTGACAATAAGAATAAATAAGATTTTAATGCGGTAGCTTGCCTGTAATTCTTAGAATTACACCTTTAAACTTTACATTGTTAAAAATTTTTAATCTCTACGTGTTTTTTTGAACCGAAATTTTACAAAGAAATATTTCTATAAAGACAAAGTCGATATTCGCTGAAAATCGACAAGTTTGAAATCAATTTCTGACCTAACTAATCGATACATAACATTTGCCCTTACCTAAATCGCTAAATTATAACTTTACATTACGTTGAGATTTCATTCGTAAAATTAATATCTTCGGGGAGCGCTTAGGTAGCCCTCAACTCAAAAATCGTCGTTATACTGCCGATTTTTAATTTTGAACATTAAAAAATTGAGTACTCACCTTTAAATAATAAAAAGTCATCCATAATTCTTTTCACTTCACGATTCATTTCAAAACTAATAATAATATTGTCCTCGTGTACACTGTACCTTAAGGTGCTGTTCAAACATAAATTAAGAACGAATAAAAGATTCTGCATATTCGTCAAAGCATAACTTAATTACGGAAACTGAAGGATTGCAAAACATTAGAGTTGCAATATTTTGTTAAATAATTACACGAGGTAAATTTTAATTACTACAATCCAATGTACTTTTTACTTATCTTATTGTTACACCAAAATTAATTATTTTGAGTGATAAGCAACAACACTATAGAGTTAGAAGTACATAAAAATTGTAAAGTTAACTACATTCATCTTACAACAATGCGTAAGTGCATTTTACAGCTGATGTAGTATAAACAGCATGAGAGGTGCGTTTAATTTTACTACCAATGATGTTCCTGTGACTACAATTATTTTACTACACGAAAAATGTAAATGTAACTACATCTTTTTTTTGCGCGCGGGGCTCCGTTCCAAAACTCGCCTTATCCATATTTCAAAAAAAAAGTAGTTTGCGGTGTTAAAGGTTTCTAGGCATGGCATTCTACCAGTAAATAGTTTAAAAACAGACTTTATCTTGTATTAAATACATGATGATTATGGACTGACTTTCCAAAACTCGTCTTTTCCTATCAAATGTACGTTTCATAACTCGCCTTATCCAAACAGCCAAAGAACGCTCTCGATTTATATATAATGTGATCCTTATTTACTAAACATACACCTGCGTGCAGTGCGTTTACAGTGCAGTATGTGTGAATATTCCACGACACGGCGTAGATTTGCTGCTCGGATTATTAAATTACTAATAATTATAATAAACATTGTCACTCTGTCAGAGGTGAAGAAAACTATGAAAAGAATATAATATTTTTCTTTTTAATTTCCACTACAGTATTCATTTATTTTATTCATTAATAAAGGTATCCTAAAAAAACCATGTTTCAATATCATTCCAAATGTCTCCTTATCCAAATCGTCGTGTCAAAACTCGCTTGATCCAAATTTATATCGATTATTATTCAAAATGGGGCCAACAAATTTATATATTGTATAAATCAAGATACTTTTGTCATCATAATGCAAGTCCATGACCCTCCGGTTAAACTTTAGAAGTCTTTTTTACAAAGTTATTAGTTTTTTCGATTTCCTGAAAAATTAACTAACATGGATAAGGCGAGTTTTAGAACGGAGCTCTCAAGTATTAGACAAGACAAGAAATCAAAAGGGTTTATCTACTTTTTGAGATTAAAATTATATTTCTTTTTTTCATTGTAGGGGACGTAATTTGGTCCGTAGAGTTCACATTTTTATTTTTAGCTTTTGGAAAGCAATGAAAATGGTTCAAAATGGTACAATTATTTAACGATAATGCCATAATATCAAAAAACTTCACGTTTTGAGATAGCTTTTATTTAAAAATTTAATTATCTATTTAGATAACTAGTTATTTAAATATATAACTATTTGAAAACATACAGTTAAACTGTTGGTAAAAAGTGAGATACGCTTCACGTTTGACAGCGACGATATATAAATAAAAGGTAAACTATATGTACTTTACAATATTTTAATAATTAATAAAATTAAATAGTTAAATTTAAAAAATATCTATGTTTTTGTTGTAAACAAGAATGTTGTAAACGTAAACAAATCGTTAAATATGTTTTCGTGTTTTATAAAAATAATTAATTCTGTTTTAAACTGTTATTTAAATAAATTATATTTAAACATCAAAATATCGAGTTATTATAAAATTAAAAATTGATTAAAAGATTTATTGAGCTTTCAAACGATTATATCGTCCGAGTATTTAAATACTTTAAATACTCTTACTTGAAATAGATGCACTTGGTTTAAAACCATGTACAAAGCGGCATCATTAATAATTTGAATTTTAACGTCACTTTAGTGTCGATGGAATCTCCATGATGGTCAAATCTGCCATGATAAAGATTGAATTTTACAAAATAGGACATTTGCTAAACAGGTCAATATTTGTTGGAATATTTAAATTAAAAATACAATCGATGAAACTGCAATATTTTACAACACTTCATGTTCACACAAAAAACCATGAAATGATCGAATAAGGAAGAGTGGTCCTAAGTCGGCCCAGTAAGCCTTTTGTCCGAAAACGATAGGTAAATATGATTTTATAGCACTAATAAGGGTGTAGTTGCGTACTGACAGCGATTGGCTATAAATCTATGTAATTTAGGAAGGTGTAATGTGGCTTTTGTAGTCGCAATGCAGTGAAAAGTAAAAAAACAACATTTTGATTATTTTTTAAAACAGTGTTCTTGGGTCGGCACCCCCCTGGTCTTGAGTCGGCACCCCATTTTTTTTTTCGCTCGAATGCAGGAAAAAGTGCAGATTCTCTAAGTTGAAACAGGAAATGGACGAATTTGAACAACTCAGGAGAATAAAACATTTTTTGTCCAATTTTTTATGAAAATATTTCACAGCTACGTATACAAATTTTATATTGAAACCTTTCTCAGGTAAATAATTTAATAAAAATTCAAAATACGTAGGGCGTATCAAACACGAACGCAAATGCAATCCACATGTACAGAGCTGCGGAGATTGGTGTTCTTGTTTTTTTGGGCATTTGTTTGACCCTGTTTTCTTTTTTAACGGTCGTCCTCGTGGTCTTTTTTCTTTGGTATTGCGTTGACGACGCCGTTCTTCTTCTTCAGCGATACGGCTGATTTCAGCATCAGCCGTTAAAATTGTCGTTTGGCCCGGCTTTCGACCTCGTCTTGCGCGGAGGTGCCTTTGGAAATGGTAACAAAGTTTCTAAAGTGTTATTTAGAAATGACGAATTTGTCCGAAATAATAAATAATCGAAATAATCCGATAAATAAATTACACTGAAAAGATTAAATACCTGAAACAATGCAAAAAAAGCGTCAATATAAAAAAACATTGGTGCCGACTCAGGACCACCCATTTAGTGCCGACTCAGGACCACTTCGACTTTCTACGGGTATCACGTGATTTTGTACGCAAACAAATCCGAATGGAAAATCAACATAACCAATAAATTACAACATTGAGTAAAGAAACCAGCGCACTCACTCATTTTCAATTTCGGAAATATTTACATACATGTAGCAGCTTCAGAATGCATGACAAAAATGAAATTGTGTCACTAATAAAAATTATAAACGCGCTCACATTGCACAGCACAATCCAAACTGAAAACTGCAAACGTACGTTTACCAACATGTCAGACGACAAAATAATTTAGCCGACACATGCGCCATTTCTGAGAAACACCATGGTGCCGACTTAACCCGCAGTGCCAACTTAGGACCACCCTCCCTTACGCTTAAATCAAAAGGACAAATGTTTATTTGTTTATTATTTTTATTGTATTTGTGTTTTCTTTAGATACAATTTATTGTTTATTGCAAATTTGAAGAAATTTAAATTTAAAGTTAGCTGTGTGAGGCTATATTTGCGTGATACCAAATCTGACATAAAAAATAAAAGAAATAATTATCTTCATTTTAACTTGTCTGCTCATCTCGTCTAAAATTATCATGATAATTTTCTCTTTTTCACGAAAAAATCTAAATTTTAAATGAAAACTGAAAGTTAAAAGAAATAAGGTATTGAAACTTTATTGATCGGAATTTTTTGTTACATTTATTTACTCGCCATGAAAGCATAATAAAATATGAGTAATTTTCATTTCAATAATTCAGTATAGAAAATCAATCATTTTCCATCTGGGTTGTTATATGTACCGAGTGTTTGTTTCAAATGTATAGGCAGTCCAAATAAGTTGTGTTTGAGTAAATTTGAGGATTAATAAAACGGAATGTTAAATAGATACCCTACATTGAAAAAATCTTCCTTCCTTTCATTCTCGATCAGGAAATTGAATTGTATGATTTGTTGTTCTAAATGATGGAGAATTGAATAAAGGAAAACCCGGTTAAAGTCTAATTTATTTATAAGTTTATTATTAAACTCAAGTAGGTATAAGAAACACACAACACACACAACAAAGTACTTTCTTTCAGGATACCTTGAAACAATCAAAACATACAGTATGGAGCTTCATGGGTCGCGCTCTGTACCTTTCGTGATTCTTAAAAAGTATCTAGTGTAGTTATCACGACAATCTCTGTAGCGTTTTCAGTGACTCTATCCGATAAAGATAAAAATTGGGAGTCAATTGATAATGAAAATGCACTAATGAAAACTTATCATTATCACCAAAAAAATAGATTTTTTAGTTTTCAACCAAAAGATGTTAAATACAAAATGCAAAATTACTTACGTGGACTAGATAGAGGACCTTCTTACCAAGCTACCATAAAAAAATTTAATCAATCAATAAGATCAACAATGGATCCAAAACAATCTAAAAAAAATTCACTCGAATTTTTCAACACACCACTTCTACTTGTTCGATCTTGCTCTCCCAGAAAGAAACAGAAATTTTAACATTTTTAAAAATGTTTTATAAGGAATCAATGTTTTATAAAATTAATTAAAATCCATATTTGGACAATGGCAGTTCCATTTTACACACTCTGGACAAAAACACGTCAGTTCACTATGCTGTTCCACTTGAAGAGTAGGATGGCGGCTGATTGTAAATTTTACAACGTACCACAAAAAACAACAAAATCATAACCATTATTTTTTTTCAAGTAATTACAAAATTGACGGCAGTAACAATAATCTAAAGCGTAATCAATTCCACTTCAAACTACTTCATTTTGAAACTTTTGACGACACGAATTACTCAGCATTTCTTAAGAGTAATTTTTTTTTAATTAAAGGGCATAGCCGGATTAATATGAGAAATCTGCCCCTGCGACTTTTTTGGCTCATACTCAGGGGATCGATTTGGTGTCGAATAAAAATAATTCACACCAATTTTTAGCTCTTTAACTCTAACGGTTGTCGATATTTTCAAAAAAAACCTGTTTTTTTAATTTTATTTTTATTTTTATAGTAAAATTCACAATTAATCAATGATGAAATTTTTCCTAATTTTTAGGAGTTTAAGACATGAGAAAAAAATATAATCATGATTTTTTAACGAAAAGCCGATTTTTGGCAGACGATTGAAAATTAAAATCTTTTTTTTTTATTTTTTTTAAAATATGTCACTTACCAAAATTCGTCAGAAAATGTCTATTATACTCCTCTACATTCAGGAATTTTTTTAAATTTTTTGAAATGGTGGAACAATATGAAAAAAAATAAAAACTCTTTCTTTTTCTAAAATCTTGCGTTCTAAATAACTTATATATTTTTTTAGCTAAAAAAAATTTGTCTAAAATATTTTTTTGCCAAAAATAAATGTAAATAAAGATTACCATAAAAAAATTGATTACATTTTAAAATATTTTAATATTTTATTATTTTAATATATTTTAAAATAATGCATTTTTGGGGAAAACTTATAAAATCTTTTTTAAAGTTCTTAAAAAGACCTTTATTTTTGTTTTTTATAAAATACCGTAGCCTCAAAACTAAGTGAGCTAATAACAAAAATAAAGTAGATCCTTATTTTTTTCATATAAATTATAAATATAATTTTTTTAGCCCTTATTTTTGAAATGGTTTGAGCTGAAAGGGTTTGAACAACATGTCAACTATTTACGAACATGTGCAAACTTTAAACGGCCATATCTTATACAATTTTTATACTACAACAAAAACCTAAATTTTCAGAAAAGCCAAACCTACAATTTTTAATTTTATAAAATTTTGCGTATCATTAATAAATTTTGAGATATTTTTAAGAAAAGGCAATTTTTTGCAAAATTGCAAAAATGCTCTCTTCAAATCAACCTCAAATTTTTTCAAAACTAAAGACTTTACACCTGTAAAACTCCTAGAGCATATTACAAGTAAGTACATAAATAAAGTTAATTGTGAAGTAGTATAACAATTATTTTCAATTGGGATGGTAATTAAATTAGGGGGTGATTTTAACATTTTTTGTCGCCGAAATAAATATAGATCAACTTATCATATTTAAAATTAAAATATACAAAAAATCAATTTATCATAGCTTGCTTAGTTTTGATGCTATGGGGTTTAACAAAAAACAAAATTAAAGAGTTTTTGAATATTAAAATAATAAAATATTAAAATATTTTAAAATATATTTTTTAGCTAAAAAAAAATATAAGTTATTTAGAACGCAAGATTTTAGAAAAAAAATGAGTTAATTTTTTTTTTCATATTGTTCCACCATTTCAAAAAATTCAAAAAAATTCATTAGTGTAGAGGAGTATAATAGACATTTTCTGACAAATTTTGGTGAGTGACATATTTTAAAAAGGCTAAAAAAAAAAAAAGATTTTAATTTTCTCTCGTCTGCCAAAAATCGGTTTCTCGTTAAAAAACCATGATTATATTTTTTTCTCATGTCTTAAACTGCTGAAAATTAGGAAAAAATTCATCATTGATCAATTGTGAATTTTACTATAAAAATAAAAATAAAATTGAAAAATCAGGTTTTTTTGAAAATCTTGACAACCGTTATTAGAGTTAAAGAGCTAAAAATTGGTGTGAATTATTTTTATTCGACACCAAATCGATCCCCTGAGTATGAGCCAAAAAAGTCGCAGGGGCAGATTTCTCATATTAATCCGGCTATGCCCTTTGATGGATTTTGGAAACTGCTAAGTTTAACGCAGACCGCGTTCAATCTAAATTAATTAAAATAAACGAGAGTTTAAAATCAAGCGTTGTTAACCCCACCTCTGAAATTGACTATTTTGTTCTTTTACTCCTGTGTTTTATTCTAAAGACTGGCGCTCAGGCCCGAACATTTTTTTTTCCTTATTATTTAGTTCCGTATTTGATGGGGGTATAATCCTTAGCTGGTCTGTTTACCATTACATCGTAGATCAACGGGGTAAGTTTTTAATTCTTTCAAATTCGAAAAATTTGTGTTACAAAGTTCCCTAAGCATTGGCCAGTTTTATTTGCTATTTCAACTTTGGTCAGTATGTATTTTATTTGATATTTTATTGCTTAGTTAATTTTTGTAGTCATAATATAAAATAAGAGAGTCCAAATAATTATTATAAAAATTTTATATCATTCATTTATTAAAATTGAACTTATCCAGAAAACCACATAAATTAGTTATTATTTTTATCATAATAAAATTTAAAAAACTACACATTTTTTTCATAGCTGAAATCTGTACCTACTAATTAAAAAACCCCGCAAGACAATTACTATTTATTCATTTGTGCAATAACCACAATATATGAAGCAATAGTGCCAAGAAAATAAACAAAAAAGTCGCGATTCACATCAAAAAGTTCACTGGCTGAAAAGTGAGGACATTGATTCTTTGCGCTTTCTGCTAAATGAAGCAACTCATTTTTCAAAAGAACATCTTGAGTAATGTTGGACATTGCTGGCATTTGTGCTAATAAATTATAGCAAGTGGTGGTTATTCTTTTCACTTCGTTGGTAGTTTCATCACAAATTACCACCACCGTGATACCCATTATCTGCAATTACATTAAAATTTTGTATATGGGGGGTCGATTTGTACACCAAATCGACCACTTTTGAACCCGACCCCTTTTGATTTTCCTGAAATTTTTACATATTATACTATATCATCAACAACAGTTCTGTGAATTTTTTCAAAATTTTTTACTCAACCCAAAAAAAGTTACGAATTTTTAGAAAAACTGCTGTTTTTTTTTTCAAACGATCGTAACTATTTCAAAAATTGACTAATCGGAACGTTTTTTTTTTGGTTTTGTTTGTCTTTAAATGTACTTTTCAGGAAAAAATACAAAAAAAATATTCAAACTTAGATTCTACAAAATTTTTCATTTTTTCGGAGAAAATCATTGATTTTTCAAATTTTGACACTTTTAATTTTTGATTTTTTTATTTAAAAAAAAACTCTGATTTATTCCGCATATAACAACGCAAACCCCTTAATGGGCCGACATTTCTTTCTATGTCTTTTGTTTAATTGAAAAATATTATTTGCGTAAAAATAAAACAAAATATTTTTTAATTAAACAAAAGAAATAGAAAGAAATGTCGACCCATTATGGGGTTTGCGTTGTTTGTTATACGCGGAATAAATCAGTTTTTTTTTTAAATAAAAAAATCAAAAATGTCGAAATTTGAAAAATCAATGATTTTCTCCGAAAAAATGAAAAATTTTGTAGAATCTAAGTTTGAATATTTTTTTGTATTTTTTCCTGAAAAGTACGTTTAAATACAAACAAAAACAAAAAAAAACGTTCCGATTAGTCAATTTTTGACATAGTTACGATCGTTTGAAGAAAAACAACATCAGTTTTTCTAAAAATTCGTAACTCTTTTTGGATTGAATAAAAAATTTTGAAAAAATTCACAGAACTGTTTTTGGTGAGATAGTATAATATGTAAAAATTTCAGGAAAAACAAATGGAGTCGGGTTCAAAAGTGGTCGATTTGGTGTGGAATGCCCCATATACTGCTTTATCGCAAACTTCCTATACGTGATAATTCAGGATTCTTTCAGCCTAAATTTTATTATTTGAAGTACTCAGATTAAATTCAATACTTACGTATAATGTACAGCAAAAAACTCCAATCAAACATTTGGTCATGATTTGACCTGCTTTTAAATTTTCATAAACTGTGCGTAGTTCCACCTCAGTATAATTAATTAGATGTAAAGTTTGAATAAAAACTGTAAATACCACCAAAAGCAATTTGTATCCCAAAGTTTTATTACAAACTGAACAAATCTCTAAAACTATCGAAAGCAAACTTCTTATTTCCTTAACTTCGTTGTGAGAATTTAACTGCGATAAACGATTATTTAAAATTTTCAAACGCAATTTAATTAATGAAACAAAATTATAAATCAACAATACCGAAACCACAAAATACATTTCGTAGATTCTTGCAAAAAAATTTCCCATAAATATTATCACCCCTTTTACTATAAGAACGTGAACGGCTTCGATCGTTGGAGCCATAACGTTAAAGCATACCAAAATTTTAAAAACAACGTCAAATTTTCCAGGTTTCCAAAATATTTCGCTGGTGCTTAATCCATCGTCTAGTTTTTTAAAAAGAAGTTTTAGTAAGTAAAATTTGTCTACATTTGAAAACGCATTTGTGTAATTATCAAATGCAATTATAACAATCCACACCGTTTGCCCACCCGTTCCCATCATGAGATATAGGGTGTTTTTGACGTAGCCGTACTTCAGTTTTAAATAAATTGATCCCACATTGAAAATAAAAAATAAAATGATCAGAATTATACAGTAAATCCTAAACGTTTTTACTTTTGAAACGTCTACTGGAAGAATTAATCCTAAAATGTTACCTGTACGGTAAACTAATTTTATATTTTCTATATAGCAGTTATCATTTTGTAAATTTTTAGGCATGTTATTTCTTCAATATTATGCTATCTAGTGTACCTACTTAAATAATAAAGTATGTAACAGCGTATGGTAAATATTGTAATATTATAGATATATTTTTATGTGTTTTAATAATGGGGTACTTTTTAACGGAAACCACCGATAAATGGTAATCTATACAGCAAATTATACGCTTTATTACATTTTGTTTAAGCGACTAGTTTTTGTGGATTTTCAACAATTGGATCAATACTGTGCCGTGGTGTTATTATTTAGAGATTTAGAAATATACAATTAGAAACTTTTCAATTTTTAACTTTTCAATTCAGTTACCGCTTCGTATACGTTGTATCGATAATTGTTCAAAATTGTTCTTATTTTGTGAATCTCTCCGATAAACAAATTTGTTTACGTCTGAAAGCTTTGTGTAAATTACTGATTCCTAATTAATTTTCAGCAAAGGTAAATATTTAAATTTTAATCTTAATGCTACCATCAGGTAAGATTTTTTTCTTGTTTATAATTAGAATTTTTATAAATTAAAATTTTTATTTCTTGTGTGAAATAAAAACCTGATCGTACCCACCCATTTTAAAATACGACAATATAAGAGTAGTACCTATACAAAAAGGGTAAATCTTTCAATCCAGTTATAGCCATTTAGAGACATTTCGACTTTGTTCAGTGTTAGTTTGTACTTTTTAGCAGGTCTATTTCCCCAGCCCCCCTTCATCCCCATTTTGATTTTTGGATCAGTTTTTATGTCATTCGTTTACGCATCGTTTGTGTACGTTTGTACAATTATTTTTTTCGTTTGTGCATTCACCGTTTGCGAATTATTTAACAAATAAGTTTTTGGGGGCTGGAGAAATGCCAGCCCTCCCCTCCCCATCGCTAATTTTGGGTCAAAATTGATGTCAATTGTTTGTGCATCGTTTGTGTACGTTAGTGCATTCAATATTTTCGTTTGTGCAAACACCGTTTGCAAAATATTTTTAATTTATATGGAGGGGGAGGGAGGGGGGTTAGTAAAACTTTATTTTTAATACTTAACGGGAAATTTTCAGGCAAATTTTCTCTTTAAAATACGTAAGAATCCGTCAAAAAAGCTATAGTTTTTCAGTATTTATTTTTTGGGGTGAAAAAAATCCAAAGGTTTTTTTTACCTTACCGTTTTTGTAAAATTAATTCGCTGCAGCGCCAGCGGGTGAAAAAAGGGTTAAGTCATTTTTTTCGAATTGGTACCAATTTGTTTATGTAGTTTATGTAGTTTAAGTTTATGTTTGTGTATGTGGTACAGTGGGGCCCGTTAATGTGATCACATTGGGACTTGAGGTTTTTGATAACAATAACCGATTAATAACAATAAAAAGAAAAAAATTTTATTGGTTATTTACTAGTATGTAGTACATCTACAAAAATTAATTAATAATAGTCACTCATTGTGAAGTTTTCAAGTAAGACTGAATGTTACAATACCCATTAACAGCAACTATCGTGCATTTATGTATTTAAACGACGGAATTGATAATAAACATAAATATGTAATATGATATCACATGTGTGACGTTGATTTTCTTGCTAACACCTGACTTTATATTATGTGAGTGGTATGCACAATATAAAAAAATGCTTGTAACTGAAATTCAACTTCTTTGCTCGTGGGAGAAAATAATCTTAAGAATAAAATGATAACATTAACCGAATTATGATAACTATAAGCGATGTTTTTTGTATGTAATAATATATGTCCATTCCGTTCCTGGCAAAAGTGATAACAATATCCGAATGATAACATTAACCGCGATCACATTAAGCGGGCCCCACTGTATAATAATAATTATTATACCAATGCAAATGTGAACGCTTATAGGTTCCAAAAATGACAAAAATCCATTTTCGAAAAAAATGACTTAACCCCTTTTTCACCCGCTGCAGCCAATTTTCAAGTCATTTTTGTGATTGTAGGCGACGCCTACGCATTAAAATAAGTCGCCTACGTCAATTTTTGGTTTTTCACATTTTTCAGCGATTTCGCTAGGTTTTCGTCAGTTAAAAATAAAATTTTTGGACTCTGCGCATTAAAATACGTCGCTTAAAATCACAAAAACGACTTGAAAATATTTGTCGGATTTTACGAAAACAGGTAGATTAACCTTTGAATTTTTTTCACCCCAAAAATATAAATATTGGAAAACTATAGCTTTTTCGTTCAGTTCATTTTCCGCTAAGTATTAAAAATAAAGTTTTACCGCCGATTAAAGTCCTAAATTTCAATTTTTTGTTTTTCACTTTGTCAACGATTTTCCTAGGTTTCCGCCATTTGAAAATGAAATTTTTGGACTGTACGCATTAAATTACATCACATACAATCACACAAACGACTTAAAAATTTTAGTCGGATTTTGCAAAAACGGTAGATTCACCCCTTTGAATTTTTTCTACCCTAAAAAATAAACTGTGTCAGGCGAATTTTCTCTTCAAAATACGTAAAAATCAGTCAAAAAAACTATAGTTTTCCAATATTTATTTTTTGGGGTGGAAAAAATTCAAAGGGGTTAATCTACCGTTTTTGCAAAATTCGACTAAATCTAAATTTTAAAACACTAATTGAACATTTTCAAATAGGGCAAAAATCAAGTTTGTCAATTTGTTGACGACATAGTAAAGCCCGTATGACACGGTGCATAATTTGCATAAAATTTACCTGTAAATGGTAGCAAACTAATAAAAAACGTCCGATGGCTTAGTTGCCATCCAGATGGGTTAGTTATCATTTACATGTAAATTTTATGTAAAATTATGCACGGTGTCATACGGGCTTTACAAACAAAAATCAAGAGTATAGAAGCAAGATTTGACTTCATTCCATAAGCGTTCATTTCAAAACCACTGTCAAATGGACAGTTGGAAGAAAAGGGAAATGAATGTTAGTTTCTACGAGAAGCAACGTAGCGAAAAACCGCAGGTGTTTTATCAAAATTGGAAGCACCATAGGTGCTTCGTATGTGAAAATTTTTACACCATATTTTGCCGCGATTCAATAAATAGGAAATATTCTGATGACGGATCATATAATCATCTGAAAGCTTAATAAATCATTTTTCTTGCTCCCGATCACGTAAGTGTGTCTTATGTGCATGGCTTCACCCGACGTAAGTTGTTCATTGCGTTTGTTTATTAGTTACCGTTAGCGACGGAACATAACAGTGTCACTTATTTTTCTAGGAAAATAATAAACGATTGACATACAGATTTGATTTATATTCGTTTATCGTTTCTAAGGAACGAACAGGCAAAGCAAACTTGTAAATTAAAAATAATAAAATTAAACTTCAAATTAAATATTTGACGCTCGATGTCAAATTGTAATATTATAGAAAAATATTGTCCGGTGCTTCGCAGAAGCAGGAAAAATTTAATAAGCAACACGGAACGTAAGGCTTATCACTCTCGGAAGGTGATTTAAGCCTCGTCTCCGCCTCGCCTTAAATTCACCTTCCTTGAATAATAACGTCCTTACGTTCCTTGTAACTTAAATAACTATTATATTGCACTGAATCATTATTTGTATTTTATACTTTGACAACAAGATATATTAAATAGGCTATAGGCATAGATACAAGCCACCGCAAACTAGGAAATTTAGCAAAATCAAATTCAAAATTTATAAAAATGTCAAATGTTCACTAATTCAAATGCAGTGAAATATAAAACGTTGTATGGCGGCCCTCGATTTTTTAATCTGGTTGCCCTTTACATAAACATCTCCATAATGCCCTTGATACATAAATAACTATAATTAACTTTAACTTTTATAATAACTCGATATTTTAAAGTTTAAATATAAATTAAATAGGAAATAACCTGCATATAAAAGCACGGGTAGAAATTTACTTGATATGGAACTACTAAGCCATCTCCACTTCCAACAACAAAAGCAAAGTGAAATTTTTTAGAATGTTGCAACAGTCGATTCCTATGTTACCACAAATTTGTACTACAATTATTGTAACAGAAGTACTACAGCTTGTAGTTGGATAAGGATCTGTATTTTGTAGTGATCTTCTATTTAAGTTTTGTAGGCAATCTTTATAGTAAATAATGACTAGTAATAAATTGTACTACTAATTACTATAATTTCTACAAATAATATTTGCTACAAATTGAGAATTTCCACAATTTATAGTAATTTGTACCACAATCAAATTATATCAAATTTTATTCAGTATTGTTATATCAAATGTACCTACTATACGAAAGTAAACAAATTTTCTCAATTAGTACTACAAAGCATTAATTATAATTATCCCGGCAAATTTTACAAGGTTTTCTTTCCATGCGGAGGAGGGGGGGTTAAATATAAATATAACAATCAGGGCTTCCCATATTAAATCAAAATAACTGTATATTAATGTCGGCAGAGTAACTAAAGTGTGACAAAGGTGACGTAGTGCAAGAGTACACAAATTTTAGGGCAAAATTAGCTAAGAGCTTAGCTGCCCTAAAAATTAGAAATCGCACTTAAAAATAAGATCTTCTTCTAAGTAAGTATTATGTATAGTTTATGAAAAAATCTTGTCCTGATCTGGAGGGTATTTTTAAAAGTAAAAAATCAAAACCGGGGGTCTGGGGGGTATGGAATACCCCCAGCCATTAAGAAAAGATGTTTTTTTCTAGAATTAAATTATTAACTAGAATTAATTTAAAGAATTAAAGTTCTTTATACTAGAAAGTATTCCATAGCCTTCTCCACACCTTCCGGTTTTACGCCCATTTCTTTGCATTTTGATAAATCTAATTGGTTTAGTCACCCTAGAAAAAAAATACTTAAAAATAAGGTAAAATTCAGTATTATAGTTGATATTCCTGAAAATATCTTTCCTTGACATAGAAGGTACTAAAAATAACTAAAAACTAAACTGGGGGGTATTCCATACCCCCCAGACCCCCGGTTTTAAGCCAGTTTTTTTACATTTTGGGAGAGATAGTCTAGGCACTTAAATAAATAACAATATTTGAAAATTATATTTCTGACCTGGACAATGGCAGGGGGCAGTTTCTTTTAACCCCCCCTCCCCGGGTCTTGATTGTTTAAATTTTTTTGAGACATTTAATATTTCAGATTAATAAAACTGTGGAATATGCTAACCAATAATAATTAAAAATAAATGTGCTTCTTTTATTTATGTATTTACGCTTTGAGAAAATGTATATCCAATGGTTGTAGTAAAATTTTAACTTCAGTACCTTTCACTATCATTTAGTATCTTTTTAGTTTCCAAGAAGTACTTTTTATTTTTTAACTGTGTCAACGCTGACTTTGTTTTACCAAACATAACTCCATAATTTTTTGTTATTTTGGGAGTAAATAGGTCACTCTTGTTCGGGTACCTTCCCGAAGGGGTTTTCGGGTTGTGTTCGGGAGGCCGATCGGGAGGCCGATCGGGTCAATCGGGAAAAAAGAAGTTGGTTTTACACTACCAAAATGTCAATTAAAACATGTTATTATCTTTGAAATTTATGCAATTATTGCAAAAAAGTCGCGAATTTTGTCGAATATTATTCCTAAAATAACAAAAAGTTTTTAATATTACACGGACTCTAGGGATTTTTCACCCTTCGGCTATTGTTATTCTCTTCGCTCGGGTCATAAACCTCGCCTTGTGGTGAAAAACGACTCTTTACGTCTTTGTGATATAAACTACTATTATCGTTGGGAGCACTAGTTCTTCAATTCGCTTGGTAACTTCATCGCAAATGACACACTGCGGTCTGTGATTATCTTCAACTTTATTTCATGAAAAAAAGTAGTCGGAATTAAACTTTCTTGCTACTACTTTTTGTTTTGGTTACTTTGAATCGCCTTTTTCGATTTCGATTGCACTTTTTAACCAATAAAATAGATGCAATAGTATAGACAAAAAAATTACAAAAAATACACTAGAAAAATTACAAACCCCGTTCACACTACATGACTTCATATGACTTGTCATATGACTTGTTATATGATTTTTGATATTATAGAAGTTATGGCTTTTATGATTGGCTGTTGTGCTGGTATCATTTTAGCCATGACTTTTCTTATGACTAAGTCATATGAGAAATCATGTATTGTGAACTAGCCTTAAGAGATCCTGCGGGTCTCTGGCGCTTGGCCTGCCAGAAGCAAACCACAACAACTATCAAAATGCTGACGACGGTATTGTAAAAACTAATTTTATAATTAAAATAACAAAAAAATAACAGATCAGTTTGTTGATCTAATGAACTTGGTGGTTTTCGACCGTAATTTTATCAAAATTGTCTAGGCCATTTCCGAGAAAAATAATATATATTTATTATATAAGAATATAATTGCTCGTTTAATTTAGATTAGATAGATTAATAAGTACCCCGTTAAGTAGATAACGTTTTCTGAATATAAGCAAGGTCAGATAAAGCATTGGTTGAATTGTTTTATTTTTTTTATAGCGGTGAGATTATTTTTTGTTTTACCACGTCAAATTTTTAGTAAGAAAACATGAAGAGCTACAAAGATGGTTTCTTACCCCCTCCAAAAAATTTTGCAACTAACGCTATCCACGCAGGCCAAAATCCAGAACAATGGGATTCTTTAAGCTTGGTTCCGCCTCTCGTGACATCAACCACGTTCAAATTGTATCCGCCAAAAGTTATAAAAGTAGGTTTCATCTTTTAAACAGTTTCGGATTTTCTTTGATCTTCTGCTTTTTAGAAACATGAATATAGTCGTATGGGAAATCCATGCAGAAGTGTTTTGGAAGAGTGTATTGCAAAATTAGAGAACGCCAAATATGGCTTATGTTACGCTTCCGGTACGGGTTCCATTATGGCACTTCTCAGTACATTCAAATCGGGGCAAAATATCCTTTGCAGCGCAGACGTATTCGGAGGAACTTATGTACTGTTTAAAGAAGTGATTCAACAGTTAGGCATTGATGTGAACTTTATTGATATTTCAGATCCACTTACCATCGAAAAACATATCAATTCAAACACAAAGGTAACAGAGAATTCTAATACGCAAATTTCATTTTAATGAAGTGCTTCCTAGATGTTGTGGATGGAATCGACTACAAATCCGACATTAAAAGTTTTCGATGTTAGGGCAATAGCAGAGGTTACCAAAAGAAACAACATCATGTTAGCGGTTGACAATACCTTCCTTACGCCTTATTTCCAACGACCCTTGGAAATGGGTGCCGATTTGGTCATGCATTCTATAACCAAGTACATCAACGGCCACACCGATGTTACAATGGGTGTCCTCTTGATTAACAATGATGCAATGTATGAAACTCTCCGGAAAAATCAATGGGGTAAAAAGTTGAAAATTTCAAAATTTTGTGTAAAATTTTAATTTTAGCAACGGGCATAATTCCATCACCATTCGATTGTTATCAGGTAATTCGAGGAATAAAAACTTTAGAGGTTAGAATGCAAAAACATGAAAAAAATGCATTGGTGTTAGCAAAATTTTTGGAAAACCATCCAAAAGTCGAAAGAGTTATACATCCAAGTAAAATATCTTTTTTAAATATAAATTAGTCAATTAGGATTTTGAATTGTAGGTTTACCGTCACATCCCCAGCACGAGCTGTTCAAGAAACAGGCATCTGGCCACAGTGGAATATTCTCTTTTTACGTGAAGGGTGGTTGGAATGAAACCGAAAAATGCTTAAATAATCTGAAGTTATTTACCTATTGCTGCAGTTTAGGTGGATTCGAGAGTACTGTCGCATTTCCGTAAGTTTTCCAATTTCCATTGAGTCCAAAGTAAAGCAACTAAAAGTTTACATTGTTGTTTTTTAGGCCACTTATGTCAAATGTATTTATGCCAAAGGAACAAAGAGAATCTTTGAAAATTACCGATAATTTGCTACGATTATCGGTGGGCTTGGAAGATGTTGATGATTTAATTGAAGATCTCGATCAAGCTTTATCATTTATTTAAAAATTTTTGTGCACCAACCCTAGAAGACTTTTATGAACCAACATGGCATAAAAATGTTTTTCTTTTGAATGGTTTTTCAAAACTTAATTGCAAATTGTTTTAATTTTTGTTTAATTATGTTTAATTATTTAATTTTTGGGAATATTTTTTTACGTGTGCAGCACTAGAAACCACAATATGTTACATTTTTTATAACTGTTATATATTTAGAATCTGTTTCAAATAAAAAACTTTTGGTAAAAACATTGGATGTTTTCATGACTTGTTATCATGACCAATTACCATAGGTGATAATTTTTTGGGAATATACATTGCCACCTATATTTTACAAGCCATGAATGGGTAAAGGCAACCACCGGCTCATGTACAGAGAACAATATACAACGCACTAAAGAAGATTGAAACCACACTGACAGACGTAAGAAATCTTATAATCTAAATAATATCAATTAGTTGCAGAACAAACAAGCATCAAAAAATGGATACGAAATTAGACATCATTCAACGATTCACCGCAAATTCACATAAACAACAAAACAGAAAAGAAGTACAACAAGAAAGCAATGCAGCATCGGTCACTCATATTCAACCTATGCAACCACCGACAATTCAAATGGTCCAACCAGCACCAGCATCAACATAAAATTCCATCATTCTTTACCTATTTATTTACTTAAAATATCAAGTCCTGTCAATGCGACGTTGCCAAATGTATCTTCATGGCTTGTAGTAAAGGCGGCATTGGAATATAACATCATCCATATTCTTGCCTTACTTACTACGCTATAGTTGACATAAAATAAACGGTTACAAATGGGGAAACCATTCAAGAGGGTATTTAAAGGTTCAAATAGCTTGGGGACCTCTATTCTAAAGTGCAACGTTAATTTAAATCTATATTTTGGCTGTTATTACCATTCTTTTAATTTCAAACCTGAAGAAACCTCCAATGTTGGAGACCGCATCTCTTTAAGACAACAATAGAAAAAAATAAATCTTGAAGAGTTTACCATTTGCAGATAGAAATCGAATAAAAATTATGTTACTTTTCTACATTTGGTAGCCTAATTTAGAAAATAAAATTATTTTTTAGAAAATCTGTTGTGATATTTTGAAACATGAAAGTCGACCATAAAACAAAAATTAAGATTGGCCGATAAGTAATGGAGGTCGAAAAGTTTTCACAATTTTTGATTAAATCCTCACCCTCCCGACAAAGTCTACAAAAAATTTGAAAAACTAAAGGCAGATCTGAATAGAACTTTTATCGGTTTTCGATATGACCAAATTTTTCACAAACCTTGATATATTCCAAACTTCTACTAATATTTACTGTTTATTTGTGTTTTTCTCTCGACTTATTGGCCGAAAAGCAATGCTTACTACAGTTGTAAATTACTAATACAATATTACAAATCTACTTAAAATGATTTCATAAAAAAATGGGAAATTTATGGGAAATGGGAAAACTAGGGAGCTAAATTTATGTCACCACTTTAACATTTTTATTCATTTACTTGTACAAGCATAATAATATATGGACTAATAATGCCAAGAAAACTAATAAATATATTACGATTTACATTGAAGAGTCCAGCGACTGAAAAGTGAGGACACTGATTTATCGAGTAGTTTGTTAATTCAATTAAATTCTTTCTCAAAATAGCATTTTGAGAGATGTCGGACGTTACTTGTATTTCTGATAAAAAACTGTAACAGGTGATGGTTATATTGTTCACTTCGTTTGTAATTTCATCACAAATAATGGTGACAGTGATTCCCATAACCTGAAATTTACAAACAATATTAAAAATTGGTTTTTTTTATTTTTTGATATGAAAGTACAACATCTCAGAAATATTATGTAAAAGTTTCAAGTCGATCGGAGTAAAACTCGCAAAGATACAAGCAAATGAGAGTAACAATTATTAAAAAAATTTTATCAAACGGAAAACTTTAGACGCGTTTAACTCAAAACTACATTTTAGAAGTCGGTGAGTAAGATAACTCAAAAACTACTTAACCAATCATGATAAAATTTTACACACGATTTTCAAGACTGAACGATTACTTTTTTTCATTTCTATCTCTTTTTACAAGTAATTATAGGGCAATTTTTTGGGTAAAAATCGTCACTTTTATTTCAACACTATCCCAAAAATGGAAATTTTTATATTTTTTAAAATGGTTTTGTTCAGTCTAGAGATAAACTAACATATTAACCAAATTTTTTTACTATTTTTATTTTGGATAATCCTGTGACGAGTTATATCTTACGCACCGCAGATCATCTTGTTTTTAAGCGTCTTCAAAAATCTACTACCAATGGTTTAATTGTCTACGTTTTGTGGAAGTAAAATTCTAAAATGTTTTTTAAATGTTGCTCTTTCATGAAGAAAAACTTTTAAATAAATACATCCATTCATAACTAAGTAAAAAAATCTCAAAAAACTCCTTTTTTCGACCTCTTACTGTATACGTAACCCCTTAAGTAAATCAAATATTTCGTTTAATACTTACATACAATAAAACGCAAAAAATTGCACTTATGTATTGTACCACAATTTGACCCAATGTCAAATTTTCTGTGTTTGTACTTCTGAATACGACAAGAATGTAATTAATTTGATGTAAAGTTTGCATGAAAATTACAAACGCTACTAAAAGCAATTTGAACCCTAAAACTTTATCAAAAATCGAACAAATATTTATGGCTATTGAAAGCATCTCCCTTATTTTAATGACTTCTTTTTGCGCTTCTAATTCAATTTTTGCAAATATTGGATTTATCACGTTTAAATTAAAACGGGAAAAAAATTTGTACTTTTTTAATAAAAACGAAAAACGCTTATTCAAAATTCCCAATCGTAATTTAATTAAAGAAACAAAATTGTAGATTAGCAATGTTGTAAACATAAAGTACATATCGTTTACTTTTGCAATTGTATTTCCGATAAATATTACGGTGCCTCTTAATAGAAGAGTGTGAAATGCTTCAGTTAAGACAATCATAACATTAATAAATATCAAAATTTTAAAAACACTGTATAGCTTGCCAGGTTTCCAAAATATTTTTTCTTTGCTTAAACCATTATCAAGTTTTTTAAAAAGTGGTTTTAGTAAGTAAAATTCGTCTACGTACGAGTTTGCTGTTGTGTAAAAATCAATTACAATTATAATAATCGATATTGAACGACCAGCTGTGCCGAAAATTAAATATGCAATATTATGGATGTAGATATGTGTTAGCTTCAAAGTTTTGGATATCAGATTGAAAATTAAAAAAGATATAATTAAAATTACAGAGTATACTCTAAAAGTTTTTATCTTAGAATCATCGACAGGAAGAATTAATCCTAATATGTAAGCTGTACGGTACACTAAATTTATATTTTCTATATAACACTTATTATTTTGTAAACTTTCCGCCATGATTTTATGTTTTGAACAATGTTTTATCAAATTCATAAGTAAAATGGTAAATTATAATATGAACGTGTTTATAGAAAATAACATAATCATATAAAATTAAAATATTTAAATATATTTTGGGTAAACATAATTATAGTATAAATAATAAACAAGGTACTTTGTGATTTTATTGATTTGGCACCACTAGAATAAATTACCTATACTCCTTTTACCATAATATATTGTCGTGTTCTGACGAACAACTCTTTAAAGTCCGTGCCCAATTTGTCGTAGTTTGCAATAGGAGGCTCTCCCAGGGAGCAAGTTCAATAAAGATTTTTAAAATTTCCACAATTAAATAAAACAAAATTTATGCAGGGCATTAACAAAAATTTACTTAGACGAATGTTGGTAATAATTAAAGTCTTGATTACAAGCAAAAACGAAATTTTTGTCATTAAATCAAATTCAACAATAGAATAAACCAGATATTGACGTGATCTATCCACAAGTTCACACATTTACTATGTCAAATTTATTACTATAACTTGTAAATAAATCGTACGTTGTAATTATTGTACAAGCTGAAAATAAAATAATTGTGCACATAATAAATTAAAATTGTTTGATTTAAATATTCGCGCCGACCTGTGATTGAACGCGTAATTTACAGCTGAACGCAGCAATCGGTAGCAACAGAAGTTTATAATGGACGTACACTACAAGAGCTGACAAGATTCATTGAAATAAAGTTATTTACAACCACGAACGAATTAATCCAATAATTAAATAGTTGTAACAGTGCTTTAAAATTGGTGTAAAAGTGAACTTAATTTGTTATAAACGAAGTTTCCAGGTTTGAAAAAGTGTGTCTCGTGCATAACCTCGAATTCCTCAAACTCATAATTTTCAAATTCCAGACAAAAATAATGTCGAAATAAAGCGAAATAAAAGAATTCAAATTCTAATTACCCTATGATGACTTCATAAAATACCATTATGAGAAAATAAATCGTGATGAGATTTCACACAATGTTTAAATGTAATTAATTCTTTAAATATACACTTATAAAATTGTAAGTAGCATTATAAATAAATTGGAGCTACAAAATTTATTTATTTTGAAAAGAGATATATGCGACATCATAAAACCGCTAAAGCTAGGGGTCCTAATTTGATGCACATACTACATAGGGTAGTATAAATTAGTTAGTACTTGAACGAACAGTTTTTAAAAATATCAATTTAGAACAAAATGGCACACGTTCAAAGTAAAATGTTCAATTTTTGATAAATATTAGGTTTGTTTTTCGACAATTAAACAAAAAGTATGCATGCAAAACAAAATTTTTTTGTTCAAGTACTAGTTTTGTATATCTAAAATAAATCTTTAAAATTTTAAACAATTTAATTCAGTAGTTTTTGAAATATCGTGGTCACCGTCTTGAAAATGTTAATTCGAGATAAAAGCTCTCAAAGTTTCAAGACCACCTTAATAAAAGTAATTGTCGTGACGCACTTCAAACTTATAAAAAAACAGAAACCAAAAGTTAAATCGCAACACATCAGTAATAACATTTTTTGATATGATAAGTAACCCATTAAAATTGTCATGCATGGTCGATAATTTATTGCTTTCCGGTTCGCACAGTGCTTAGTTAAAAATGTGATAGTTATGTCAATTTTATTTGTATTGTCTTGAAAATTTTAGGAAATATTTTCCAAATTCCAAAAAAAATCAATTTTTTTAAATTTCTAAACTAACCATACTCCTTAAATATACGTTATATCTTCTTATTTAACTCCCCCCCCCCCCCATTTTAATCTCACGTAATTGATGAACTCTTGCTAAGCAGGTAATGGTCCCGATAACATTGCTAATTTTAAAGAGTCTAACTTTAACTGTGAACAAAAGTGACAGATATAATCAGGAGGATAGCAAGCCTAAAGTGGAGGTGGGTGGGGCATGTTGCAAGAAAATCGTACGAAGAGTGACCGATCCGCATATCCCAGTGGCGCCCAAGACTAACAAAAAGAAGTGTAGGTAGACCCCAAAAAAGATGGCTAGATGACATCAAAAAACAAACCCGAAGATCATCGCATCAGATTGCTAAAAATAGGGAAACTTGGAAGAAGTTAGAGCAGGAGGCCCATTTGTCCAGCAGTGGGCGAAAGATGGCTGAGAAGAAGAAGAAGAACTTTAACTGTACATAGCGGCACTTTTGGTGAAGCTACAGCTATTAAATTTGGAGGTTAGCGATATTTAGTTTATCAAATTAGAAAATTAATTGTTTTAAAAATAATTTTTTTTGTAATACTTGAATTTGTATGATTTTGGTTGGAAAAACCCGTTTTTTTTATCTTACCTTTTTTGCCTTTTTATGCTTTTTTGCTTGTTTTTTGCCTGCCTTTCTTGAGGTTTTATTTTGTCTAACTATCGCAACCTTACAAATTACCATTGAAAGTTATGGTATTGAACAACACGTACAAATTATTAAACTTGAACAAACCTAAACATAACAAAATCAAAATAGCTGTCACCCGCGAGAAGTACGGGTCAATGATATGCAAGTTGTTTGTGACCTAAATTGGAAGATATGGATAACAACAACATGTAGTTCTAGCAAGACAGCGCTACGTGTTACACAGTGCATACAACAATGGATCTTCTGCACGACAAATTCAACAACATGGTTATCAAGCGTGTCAGCGACGTAAACTGGTCACCAAGATCAAGTGATTTAAAGTCACTTTTTCTTGTAAATGACGGGATTTTGACGATTGATGTTGATTTTTAAAGTTAACATACCCAATGCCATTTTTTTCCAATTTGCTCAATTTAATAATAAAGTTTAAGTCACCTCTGAACAAGGGCCGATAGGCCCATCGGGCTACTGGGAAATTTCCCGGTGGGTCGTCGGTCAATAGGACCGTGGGCCGTTAATTTCCCGGTAGATTTTTGATAGCCCATCCGCCTGTCTCTGAATCCTCCACCGTTTTCTGGATCATCTCACATTTCGTCTTCCGACTAGTCTGGGTCGGTCGTCTTTTGCATCATATGATTTTTTCCATCCATTTCCATATAATTTAACAAAACTTCGTAAGAAGAGCGTAAAATTTTTCTATAAAGGAATAAATAAAATGACATTATTTCGGCAGGTTTACCTAACTCTTAAAATACAACTTTATTTTATAACTTTTAGGTCCGGTTGTACCAACGCATACTAAGGATTTAATAGAGTAATAAGCTATTACTAGATTAAAAATTGACATTTTGACATAAAATGCGTTGCACCAACGAGACCTAACTTATTACTAGATTAAAATCTCAATTAAAATTAATGACATATATCAGTTTCCCTCGCAACAACAGTTATTAAGGAAATTATTAGCAAAATTATTAAATATTTAAATAAAAATTCCTTGGTTACCAAAAAAATGCGTTGCACCATCGCGACTTAGTTTAACAGGGTAAAGCAAATCGGCTAAAATTGGTTAATTAAATTTTTAAGTCATAATTTTATTAGAAAAAATTTGATGAAGAAAAAAAAGATTTTTAAGTTATGAACTACATAGCACTTGAAAAATTAATCGCCGAATTCAAAATTATATTATTATGAGTAAAAAATGTCAGCTACAACTTCTTTTTCGAGTACAGATGAAGACACAAATTTGTTAATTTGTTACTAAAGCCTCACATTTTGAGTAGTTAATATTTCTTTATGTATTTACTCACAATATGTAGATAATATCACAGTAATATTATGTTGTCTTTAATACAGAAAAGAAAAAGTTATACATTACCATTACCACTGAAAAAATTCGTATTTAATAATATTTCCCAAATATTAAAGCCTTAAAATCATTGCAGTTGAAAAACTGTTTTCTGATTGAGTGCTAAAGCAAACGAAGAGTTACTTCATCTTTTGCCACTGGATATTGAAAACTATTATTGAGCCAAGAAAATTAAAACGTGATGCACAAATTGTAGGATATTGTCTCTTTTATAAAAATAATTACTTGGATTGTTGCAATTTCTGCTTATATATTTTGCTTAATAATCACGTACAAATTTACCTAGTGGCGGATCTAGGAATAGTTCAGGAGTTTAGGATTGAGAGTTAAGTTAATATTTAAAAAATTTTTGTTAATTTTTCAACATTTGCATCTTCTTGGATAGTACTTGATTTTCCCTTTTATAGATATCATATAGATAGGCTACTGTATTAACCTAAAATTTATATTTAAACAAACGAGAAATATCAAATTAGTATGGCAACCATTGTTGAATTTCATAATAACTAATATGAGATTTTTAATTGAGAAAAATGTTGGTGCAACGCAGAAAAACATAACAGGGTAATAGTTGTATTTGGTAATAGTTTAACAGGGTAATAACTTTGACAAATATTCTGACATAAATAATAGATTTTTAGGTTATGAACTACATCAAAGTTGACAAGTAATCGTTGAATTTTGAAATAAATTTTTTTAAACCACAAAAATTTTTCAAGGAAGCAAGCAAAAGATAGAAATATTAATTTTTTTGACAAGCCTTATCAAAAGCGAGGTAATTTTCTTAAGTTTCACAATTTTGGGATCATAAATTTTAAACTTTGTCGCTTATGAATATGATTTTATAGGACCGGGCGATGTGAAAATGTTCTATTCTTTTACATCTTCTGTGATCGTTATACAATTCTAATATGCAATAATTTCAACAAGGAACTCACGCCGTGAGATGTTCAAAAATCTACAAATTGCTGCGGTATATTGAAAATTATAAATTTACTCCCTGTGTGTATAAAATGTGATTGAAAAAAGACAACATAGGATGCATTTTTTATTAGATATGAAAATTAACGTGAAAATACACCATTATAAGGGCAGTTCTAACTACAAAGTTTTGACAATGACAATAGCGTTGCCTTAGCAATTATTAAAATATTAAACTAATAGCCTAATAACGTTATTAAAATAATCTTAACAGAGTAATAGCTATTATGATAATAGCGCTAATATGCCAATTTTAATAGACGTTGGTGCAACCCGACCTTAGAGTTACAAAAATTTAAAACGTTTCATTTTTGTGTAAATGTGTTAAGAGTGTATTTATTTACTTATTTGTACAAGCACAATAATATAAGAAGTCATAATGCCAAGAAAAATAATAAGTATATTGCGATTGACATTAAAAAGTCCGCCGGCAGAAAAGTGCGGACATTGATTTGTTGCGATTTCTCCTAAAAGGAGCAACTGCTTTTTCAAAATAATATCTTCAAAGTTGTTGGATCTTGAGGGTATTTCTGATGTTAAACTGTAGCAGGTGGTAGATATCTTTTTTACTTGATTTGTGATTTTATCACAAACTAAGGTCACCATGATTCCCAACGTCTGAAATTCACAAATACTGGTTAATAGTTTTTGATACAGGCAGTGGCGTACCAGATCAGCAGTCTGGCGTAAATCAAACACGGATGACTGTAGCGCGGGAAACCGCGGTTCAAATCCTGATTGCGTCTGAAATTTGCTGTGATCCAAAGAGTCCAATATCGATCTGTGGACTATGGGGAAAGCAACGGGAAACCACCCCACTAATATTTCCCTAGTAAAAGACCTCTTGGCTTTAGCCAGTAGGATCTCACCAACGTCCGATATCGGATACGGTACTCGAAGAAGAAGAAGTAGCGTAACTACATTATTTCAAGCTTCAATTCAGATAATATCAATTGTAAATCAGTTTAACTAAAACTTCCGGCCTCCTAGCACTATTTTAATTCTTTTGGCTAGCCATACGATGCTACTCGGTATTTGACTTTTACAATTTTTTAAATGAACAGTAGTGAATAAGGAAGTATTGACTAATTTGAACTGCAATTGATGCTTTCTGAATTTAATGAAAAACATAAATGACATGTTCAGGATGTGCTAACATCGGCGCCTGTTCCAAATAAGAGCCGGGACAGCCTGTCACAAAAACTTTTTTTTATAAAGATTTTTGTTTGTAGGCGGCCTTGGCTCTGGCACACCAGCGCCAAGCAAAGTTTTTTTATAGTTACAAGTACTATACTTACGTATAAAGAAAAAAAAGTAATTCCAATACCACATTGTATCGTGAGTTTGTAATCCGATGTTGAACTTTTACTAAGATTCAATATAATGAAATCAATTAGATACAAAGTTTGCAAAAAAACAAAAAACACTACGAAAAGTAATTTACACCCTAAAGTTTTATTATAAGTTCTGCAAATCTTTAAGGCTATCAAAAGTAATTTTCTAATTTTTTCCACTTCCTTTGGGCAAACTTTTTGCGACCCCATTCGTACACATAATATTGAATTATTGCGTGAATATATCTTCAAGATTTTAAATAATTTAGATGATAAACAATTATTTAAAATTCTCAAGCGCACTGTAATTAAAGAAACAAAATTATAAATCAACAGAACTGAAACCACAAAATGAATATTCCTTATTCTGGAAATTGTTGCTTTGATAAATATCGCAATGCTATGGTACATAAAGATGTCCAAGCAATTGAAAAATGTACACGTGAGACTAATAAATGACACAATTTTAAATCCAATGTAAAGTTTTCCAGGTTTCCAGATAATGTCTCGTTTGTTCAATCCATCATCAAGTTCTTTGAAAAGACGGTTCAGCAAATAAAATTCATCCACGTTCCAGAACGTTGTTGTGAGTAAATCAATTATAATTATAATGCCTGTTATCAATTGACCACCTGCGTCCAAAAACAGCCTCACCATATTTTGGAACTTTTGGTATTTCCATTCCAAATAAACATATAATAAATTTAAAATTAAAAATAAAATAATTAATATTATAGAGTAAATCCTGAACATTTTGATTTTAAAATTGTTAGCTGGAAGAATTATTCCAAAAATGTTTCCTACGTAGTACACCAATTTTATATTTTCCATATAGCAATTGCTACTTTGTAAACTTGCAGCCATTATGTATGCTGTTTCTTGGACGATATTCTATTTAATGCATAAACTTTAGTTTGTATGCATTTATTATTTGTAAATAATTGGGGCCGTGATTGCAATGAACGCAATAAGTAGGTTAGGTATATGTTACCGTAGAGTAACGATTACTATACAATTATGTATCTCATTTGTCATATCGGTTAAGTAATTACATGTTTTTTTTGAAAGTGATGTGTGATTAAAATCCACAAGTTCCTAACATATAGTGGTATTAATAAAATAATAACGTATAACTGAACAGCGCATTGTTCAAGAAATCATAAAACATTATTGTCCTTCACGAATCTACTTCACTACACAATTTTTTTTTTTTTTTATTGAATTCTATTTATTTACAATCTGTCAATATAACAATAAGTAAAAGATGTGATTGATGAAGTTAGACATAGAATGTGCTCGCCCAATAGCGAACACCTTAGGTAATTAGGTATAATAATTTATCTGTTATCACTAAAGCGGTGCGGAAGGTCTAGCGGGTCGTGGCGTTTTAGCCTTTTGGTACGATGAGTGGTAAGGAGATCCGCAGCAAGTGGGTTGGGGTGATCTCTAACACGATCCTGGTAACTGGTACTAAGTGTTTGGACACATTCTTCAACGGTAGGTATTTGGAGATCACGATGGATTACGTGGTTTGGTACATACCAAGGGGCATCAGTAATAATCCTGAGGATTTTTGATTGAAACCGTTGGATCTTGGCGATGTTAGAATTGCTGGCTGCTCCCCAGAGCTGGATGCCGTATGTGCAAATTGGCTTTATTATGGCTTTGTAAATTAGTACCTTGTTCTCCAGTGACAGTTGTGAATTACGGCCCAGTAGCCACATGTGCTTCCTTAAGGAGTGTCCTAGTTGTAATCTTTTACTCCATATGTGTTTACCCCAGGTCAGACGTTGATCAAGATGCACACCCAGATATTTGACATCTTCTTTTGGAGGGATAATTCTTCCATTTAGCCTAACGGGTGGACAGGTGTCTCTCCTGTTTGTAAATGTTACATGTACCGACTTTTGTGTGTTAGCTTTAATTCGCCATTTCCTCAACCAGATTTCTATTTCATTGAGGTGCGCCTGTAAGTTGACTGATGCAGTTTTCGCATCCCGACCGGAGGCCAGAATGGCTGTGTCGTCGGCAAAGGTTGCGATAAATGTATTGACGTTCGTTGGTAGGTCAGATGTGTAGATCAGAAAAAGTATTGGGCCCAAAACGCTACCCTGCGGAACTCCAGAGCTGATTTCAAAAAGCCCCGATATCTCGTCTCCACACTTTACAAAGAAGAATCTTTTATAAAGGTATGATTTAAGTAATGTATAGAAGTTATGTGGAATAAGTTTTTTGATTTTATATAGCAGGCCGGGATGCCACACCTTGTCGAAAGCCTGAGTTATGTCAAGAAAAGCGGCTGAACAAAATCTTTTTGTCTCTAGGTCTTGCCTGATTTTGTTTGCAATTCTGTGTACTTGCTCAATTGTTGCATGCTGGTGGCGAAATCCAAACTGGTACTTAGGAATTATTTTCATTTTTTTCTATTAACGGCATCAGTCTTTTTAGTAGAATTTTTTCAAAAATTTTTGATAGAATTGGAAGCAGGCTGATGGGCCTGTACGAGCTAGTTTCTGTTGGTGGTTTTCCTAGTTTAATGCCCGGTTGCACCAGCTAAAAAACAGTCTGTTGAATCGGCCGATCGACCGTAAATCGTAGCTTCCGTGTTGCACCACCCAAAAACTGTCCGTTAATCGATTGATTTTACGGACAGAATTAACCGTCCGATTTCGGGCCATAATTGCAAATACGGACTGTTTTTGAGAGTAATAACCTCACTATTTTACTAATTATTAATTTAATATTATACATGACAAACAAACAAAAACTTGAGGCATGGGATAAAATGGCAAAAGAATATAATTTTAGCAATATAATTTAATTATAATTTATTTATTTATGTAGCCACAGCAGTGGAGTGATGTGATCGCCGGTTGAGTATAGAACGGAAATTCTGGGTTCAAATCGTGAATTGCACAAAATTTCTTGGCTCGGCCTTCCGGTGGACATCGACACTTTGTGGTGAATCCTGATATTTGTGTCGACGTCAATACCGTAAATACGGCTGCGTCACACACGCAAAAGTTTATAAGACAAATTAAGCAGAAAAAAGACGATTTATCGTTATCAGCCCTGGGTCTGCATGGCCTGTAGCGCTTGCTTTTATATTATATGTAATTTATTTATGTAGTATTATATGTTATTATTATTTATAAATAAAGTGAACTTAAAATATATTTTTTACTAATTCGAATTTCAAAAAAGTGTTAATTAAATGTATAATATTATCCCATGCCACAAGTTTTTGTTTGTTTGTCACTCCATCGGTCTTCTTATTTTCGATTATGTCTTTATATCGTAAAATAACAACAATGGCACAATCCTTTTCTAATTGGGTGAAATGCTGATTATTAGTTTCCATTTTATATGGCATTGACAATACGTCGTATAATGTAGGGTTATAATTTAAAACGCTCACTTCACTTTACAAAAAACGGTCGGTTCAAATACCTACTGTTATTTTTTCTAGTGCAACTGGTATTTTGAAATATCGGAGAATCATCGATTAATCGGTCGATCAACGGTTATTGTATCGACTGTTTTTACGGTCGGTTGGTGCAACCGGGCATTAGTATTAAGATTATTTGGGCCAGCTTCCATTGTGCGGGAAAGTAACCCAGTCTCAGAATGGAGTTGTAAATTGTGGTAATAAATCCAATTGCAATGTCGGGTAGTTCTTTAAGTACTTTTGCGGTTATGAGGTCAAAACCTGGTGATTTGTTCAGTATCAGGTGTTTCTTGATATGGGTTTTAATCTCACTTTTTTTTATCTTCTTTATTGGTAATTCCATCTGGAGAGGAGCATCGAGAAACATTTCAATGTTATCGTCGTCATTAGGCTCTTCCGCTGGGAAGGGGGTAAATACTTCAGCTAGGTGATTTGCGAAGGTATTTGCTTTTTCTTGATTTGTTCTTGCCCAATCTTGGGTTGGGGTTTTTATAGGTGGAATTGATTGTTGTGTTCCTTTAAGTTTTTTAGTTGCCTTCCACAGCGAGTAGTCAGTTGCTTCAGTTGCCGTCAGTCCACCCAAGTAGTCTTGGACTTGTTGATTTTTAAAATCGTTTAAAAGTTTTTTAAGGTCTTTGGTTGCTTTGTTGTAGTTTGCCCTGTCTGTGGGTGCCCGTGTGGACTGCCATTTTTTTCTCAATGCTCTTTTTTCTCGTATTTTGTTTTGGATACGCTTCGGACAATAGTCCTGTACCTCTTTCTGGCTTAGATTGATCGGGGTGGATTTCCAGGCTGCTTCTTGGATGTTTTTTGTTAAATTTTGAACAGCCTCATCTAGTTGGTATTCAGTTTTCAATGGAACATCCCTTTGGAGTAAAGTGGAGTGAAGAATTTCTCTAAATAGTTCCCAATTTGTTTGTTTATTATAGAGAGTTGGAGGTTTAGATTGTTTAACAATTTGCGAGTGGAACTTTGCTATGATTGGAGAGTGATCTGAGGAGAGCTCAAAGTTCGGCTCCATTGTAATGTAGTTTGGTGATATACCTCCGAGTATGCAGATGTCCAGCAGATCCGGGAGCTTCTCTCTATCTGTAGGCCAGTATGTTGGTTGTCCAGTAGAACAGTGTTTCAGGTTTTTTGACTGCATTGTTCGAAGCAACTGTCGACCTCTCGGGTTTATTAATCTTGAGCCCCAACACGTGTGCTTAGCGTTGAAGTCCCCTCCAGCGACAAAGCGATTGCCGAGGGTGTTGAAGTAATCCAGATATTGTTCATTACTGATAGTATGTCCAGGAAGGCAGTAGACTGCTGATATTGTGATTGGTCCGTATACTTCTTCCATAACAATGTTTGTAGCCTGTAGATGTGCCTGAGAGTAGTTTTGTAGTTCGTAGTGTTTGATGTTATTTTTTATGATAATTGCTGTGCCTCCTCTCGCTCTACCGGATGGGTGGTGTGTGTTATATATTTTATATTTTGGAATCTTGAGATAACTTTTGTCCGTGAAATGAGTTTCAGATATAAGTTAACGAGAAGGCTGAACAACCACATCATTCTAACAGTCAAAAATTAATTTCAACGTGGTCACAAGTCGCTAGAGCTCATTTTATTTTATTTTTTATTTTTGAATGTCACACTACATACAGGCCGAAGGCCTAATTACATGTAGATAAATTTTTTATCCAAATTTGCGTAATTAATCGAATTGCAACAGCATGCATTGAGACTGCATGTAAGAGGCCTCACGTCTAGCAGTTACTAAAATTGCCCAAATAAATCTTTAGCTACTCTCCTAAAACGTGTGAGACCGACGTCATAGTCTATATCCGAGTTCAATAGTAAATAATTAAAACTGCGGCAAATGGTGTGCAATCGTGCATGGCTGCGTCGGTCGTCTTATACGATTTTTCCCTCTATTTTCATATAATTTAATAAACCTTGGAAGTGTAAAAGTTTTTATAAAAGAATAAATAAAAATTTTTTAACTTTAACTACAATCACAAAAACGACTTGAAAATCTTAAGTCGGATTTTAGAAAAACGGTAGATTTACCATTTTGAATATTTTTTACCTCAAAAAATAAAAAATACAAATCTATAGCTTTTCGACAGATTAAAGTTCTAATAAATCGATTTTCAGTTGATCACATTTGTCAGCGATTTCTAACAATTTTTCTTCGTTTTCGCAAGCTGAAATTGCAAATTTTGGACTCTACGCATAAAAATACGTCGCTTACAGTCACAAAAACAACTTGAAAGTTTTAGTCGGAATTTAGAAAAACGTTAGTTCAATCTCTTTGAATTTTTTTTACCCCAAAAAATAAATATTGGTAATCTATAGCTTTTTCGACAGATTCTTATAAATTTTGATGAGAAAATTAAACTTTTACGGTCGATTAAAGTCCATAAAATCGATTTTCAGTTTTTCACATTATTTGTCAGCGATTTTCGCAAGCTGAAATTGCAATTTTTGGACTTTACACATAAAAACACGTCGCTTAAGTTACAAAAACGACTTGAAAGTTTGCTGCTCGGTATTTAACTTTGTACAATTCTTTAGATGGGCAGTAGTGAAGAAGGAAGTATTGACTATCTGAACTGTAATTGATGCTTTCTGAATTGAATAAAACACATAAATGACATGTACAAGATGTGCAAATACAGGTGACGGTTCCAAATATGCGCAATATTTCACAAGACTTTTTTTTTATATTGATTTTTGTGTGCAGGCGCTTCTGGCTCTGGCTTTTCTATAGTTACGAGTTAATATACTTACGTATTGAGTAAAACCATAACTTCCAATAATACATTGTACCATGAGTTTGTGATCCAATGTTGAATTTTTACCAAGCTCCAATATAATGGAATTAATTAGATACAAAGTTTCATTTCCATCATTTAATTTTACAGTTCAACCGAAGTTGTTAAATTTTGTTGCTGCTTTGAAACGGTGACATTAATTTTAGGATTCACAACTTTATCGGCAACTGTAATATCGGCCTCTACATTACTGAAAATTTTATCAGCAATATCAATTTTATTTTTGGTGGAGTTCTCTACATAACCCACAGCCACCGCTGAAGACTTCCAACCACCATGGCGCTTCAATATGTCCATAAAAACCCCTGTATCGGGCAGTAAAAATGTTGATGTACGCCTTAAAAAACACCCAGCACAGAGTCCGTTGACTTGGCCCCCACAATATAATATTTTTTTTCAATAAGCTAGCTCCCGAATTTTTATAGCTAGCACCTAAGTATGAAAGCTAACACAATATTTTTTCTACAAACCCTAATTAAAATCGGGGAGAGTCAACGCTAGCCCATCCCCCCAAGTTAATATTTGTTTCTTAAAAATCTAGTTCCCGAATTCTTATAGCTAGCACCAGTTAGCACCCAAGTATAAAAGCTAGCACCGCTATAGTTTTTCCACAAATCGATATTGAAACCGATGCACAGTAGTGGGGTATGTGGTTTCAAAAAGTGGCATTAAATGAAATGCTATTTTATCAGATGTATAAGTTGGATATATATTTTTGGGGCTCTTAGTAGTATCTCAAAAATACTAGGGGGGATAAGGGGGAATAAATTATTATACCTAATTACCTAAGGTGTTTGCTATTGGGCGAGCACTTTCTATGTCTAGCTTCATCAATCATATCTTTTACTTAGTGTTATTTTGACAAATTGTAAATAAATAGAACTCAATAAAAAAAAAAAAAAATTTTTACGCGTTTTATACTTGGTGTAAATATACCTACTTTATATTCACGATTATCTCAAATATTTTGCTCTTAAAAACCATACAAAAAATATAAATGTTGCGCCTTTGCATCGTTCTAATCTTGTAATGTAATCAAAAAATTAAAGCAGTGGGTCTGGAAGCGTGAAATTTGACGTAGGTGAGCACTAAAAACAGGTTTTATAGAAATTCTATTCAAAAAGGATTTATGACGGTATTTTCATAATTATTGACGCGCATGAATAGATTAACGAAAAGACCAAACAAAAACAAATTTCAAGAACTTTCCATTTTTAGCTTTCGTCCTTACAAAATCCATTTGAAATAGGTTAAGAAAAACCATAAATATTAAACCTTATTTATTTCAATTGCTCTTATTTATTGATCTGTTTGTGCAAGTATAACAATATAAGAAGTAAAGGTGCCAAGAAAACCAATTAATAAATTGCGATTCACACTGAAAAGTCCAATTGCAGAAAATTGAGGACACTGATTCGTTGCGTATTCTGCCAATAGAAGTAACTTTCGTTTCAAAATGATGTATTGGGAAATGTTTGAAACTGCTGGTATTTCTGATATTAAATTGTAGCAGGTGGTTGTAATTTGTTTTACCTCTTTTGTGATATCGTCACAAATTACAGCCACAGTAATTCCCATTATCTGAAATTCATAAGTAACTTTAGTCAGTTATATCTATAAAATTGATAGGTTTGAAAAATTTTTCTCTTTGTGTATCAATTAAATAATGACATGTTTTGTGCACTATAATTTCTCAAATATAATTTCTCGAACGTTAAATTGAAATTTAAATTTATATAAACAAAAGAGGGAAAGTCAACAAGTCAGTCCCCTTTTTCATAATGTCAGCGTACACAGTAAACGTTGGTTACCGGTCCATGCATCCAACAGCAAAAACATCATTGTTTTTATACTTACATACACAGATGAGCAAAAAATTCCAATCAAATATATTACCATGATTTGATTTGGTGATAACACAAGTAACATTTTTTCCTGGTAAAATTAAAATTTCTCAGCCAGGGTCCTGACAAATTTCTGCCAGAGGTTTATAACAGAATTTATTTTTTGACAGATCTCTTACAGATACCTGGCAGGTCTCTATAAGAGATTATTTGCAAGGCCCTGCAAAAAATCTGTAGCAGAGTACTCTGTTGCATGGAATTTGCAGAGCCCTTAACGAAATCTCTGTTAGAGCCCTGTCAGATACTTTCTTGCAGGGTCCTGTTAAAAAATTTGTGGCGGGGCCCTGCTAGGTACTCTGTTGCAGGGAATTTGCAGAGCCCTAAAAATATATCTGTTAGAGCCCTGCCAGATACTTTTTTACAGGGTTGCTACAAAGCCCTGCAAGAAATCTGTGGCAGGGCTCTGTTAGGTACTCTGTTGCAAAGAATTTGCAGAGCCCTAAAAAAATTTCTTTTAGAGCCCTGCCAGATACTTTCTTGCAGGGATTTTACAGGGCTCTGCAAAAAATCTGTGGCAGGGCCCTGTTAGGTACTCTGATGTTGCAGGGAATTTACAGAGCCCTAAAAAAAATCTCTGTTAGAGCCCTATCAGATAATTTCTTGCAAAGTTTTTGCAGGGCCCGGCAAAAAATCTGTGGCAGGGCCCTGTTAGGTATTCTGTTGCAGATAATTTGCAGAACCCTGACAAAAATCTCTGTTAGAGCCCTGTCAGATAATTTCTTACAGGGTTTCCGCAGAGCCCTGCAAAGAATCTGTGGCAGGGCCAATAATACAAAATAATAAGAATTGTAAGAATAATATGACATAGATATAATTAAAATTGTAACCCTTAGAAATTGTAAATTAGTTTAATGCAAAATAATTATTATAGCACACTCAAATGAATTACATAATAGAAAAAAAAAGTTAAAAATAAAAATTTACTATTAATATTTTTTTACACGTGTAACAACTTCCTGGCAGGTTTCTAACAGAGAACCCTGGCAAATCTCTAACAGAGAGCTCTGGCAGGTCTCTGTTACAGGTACCTGACAGATATCCTGGTAGGTATCGAAAAAAAATTTGCTACAAATTTGCTACTGAGAAAAAAAGAAGCCAAATCCTCTGTCTCATATCATGAGACAGAGCCCTGTTACAATTCAATTACAGGGACAGCGCTCTGTAAGATTTCTCTGGCAGAGACCTGGCAGATATCTAGCAAAGTAAAAATGTTACTTGGGAAACTTTCACCTGAAATCCTCCCAACGTTTACAATAATTAAATTAATTAAATGTACAGTTTGTAAGAAAATAATAAACACTACAAAAAGCAATTTGTACCCTAAAATTTCATTAAGAATAGAACAAATGTGAAATGCGACCGTGAGTAAATTTCCTATTTCGCGGAGTTTTCTTTTCGGATCAAGCTCCACCTTCAGAAATATCCTATCTATTGCATTCAAATTGAACTACGGACTCTCGAGTAGATTTCGGAGTGCCTCCGTTAGTTGCAAACTGTCGGTGCAGCTTGTAACTAACGGGTATCTCACCAAAAGCACCTTAGATATTACGTTGTCTGCAATAACAAATTCATCATACTTCTTCAAAACTTCTAATTTGAACAGATTAAAATAAATTATAAATTTTTATTGTACTAAATCGGTGATTGCAATTAATAGACTTTTGTGGCCTTTTTAGTCTTCTGGTGGCTTTCACATTATGGCATCAGTTAGACTCAGATTTTCCAAGTATTTCTTGATTCCTCGATTTTTGATATCTATTATCATTTTTTTCAACTCCTTGCACCGAAAAAATGATTTGGTAATAGTTAACAAATCTTATTTGGTGTAACATTACGGTTGGTATGAATACAGGGAACCAAATATAAGTTAACTATAACCAAATCATTTGTTTGAGGAATATCTTTACTGTAAACTTATATTTGTTAACTATTAACTTATGGGATCTTTACAATAAAATTATATTGTGTAACTATTAACTTATAGGAACGTTAAAAAAATAAAATATTAAGTTGACGCAGAATCAACTTTTTCTTTTAGGTTTCAATTATTATTTATTATTTATCATTTTAATTACATTTTTCTATTAATACCCTTTGGATATGATGTTATAGCAGTGAATCTGAAAATTAAAAATTTCTTAACCTGACGAAGTATCGAACCTACGACGAATCCTTTGATTGTTGCGCGAGGTAACCACTGTAACCACTTACCTATGGAAGACATAGTACAAAATGTGTAGTTTTTAGGTATATTGTATAGTTTTTAAATTTATATCTAAAATAATATGACGTTTTGAAAAATTTCAAATCAATATAGAATTTTTAAATTTTTTTATTTAAACTTACAATGGTTCATTACAGTTAATATATTGACAATCGAGATTATGTATAAATTAAATGCAAAATTTAAAATGGCCGAATAACAGGGTGTCCACCCGTTTAAATTCAAAAAATTATTTTTTATATAATTACACGTGGTTACCACAAACAAGATTTGTTAATAGTTAACAAATCATTTGTTTCCGCACTAATTTTCAACCAGGTATAATTTACGGTAAATTATACCTGGTTGACACAAACAAGATTTGTTAATAGTTAACAAATCATTTGTTCCTTAGAATTCGTATTGGTTTTCAAAAAAATATTTGTTAATATTAACACAATATGCCCAAACATGGTATAATGTTGAGACAACTTTATCAATAATTTTATAATATACTTATCGCAATATATATTAATATACCGAGTGTTATATTAAACAAATTACCTCAAACAAATATATTTGTTTATAGATAACAATCTCTTTTCTCAGTGTGTTAGATTTGTTTAGCTTGGTTTTATCTCCAAGGTGTCTAGTTTGTTACCATAACTTACGCAGTACTTGTTTTCTAGCAATTTTTTTACTTTTAATTAAATTTATTATTTTATTTATTATTAGGCATCAGTAGTCTGTTGTATGTTATTTGTTATTATGTTTACAGCTTCTTCCAAGTTGTTCTCCAGTCTTGAGAAATTTTCAGTATGATAGTTTATCGAGTTCTTCTCTGAACATATTCCAATTAGTTTTTTTTTGCTGGACACAGATGATTATTTCTGTTTCTTTAATGGTTTGTGTGAAATATTCATTAATATCAGCAAATGAGCCAAGGAAAGTCCAAGCAGAAATTTGGCAACATCTTAATGTTGATTTTTTGGCACTAGTTTTTATTTTTTTAAATTTTATTATTCTTCTTCTTCTTAACGTTTTAGACTTTGACTCGTCGTCACCTCTGAATCTTCTATAGTTTTTTGGATCATCACACATTTTGTCTTTCGACTAGTCTTGGATCGGTCGTTTTTTCATCATATGATTTTGTCCATCCATTTCTTCTAAGAAGAGCGTAAAAGTTTTCTATAAAGGAATAAATAAGGAATAAAATAACATTATTTCGGCAGGTTTACCCAACTCTTAAAATAAATAGTATATTAAACAACGAGTTTCATAATCAAAGTTTTTATTGCACTTATATGTTTAGAAAACGAGACGCGAAGCGGGGAGATAAACAAAAATTATTTAAAATTCTCAAGCGCACTGTAATTAAAGAAACAAAATTATAAATTATCAGTACTGCAACCACAAAATAAATATCCCTTATTCTTGAAATTGTTGCTTTGATAAATATCTCAAAGTTATTGAACATAAAGATGGCCACGCAATTGATTAGTGTACAAATGAGATTAATAAATGTCACAATTTTAAATCCAATGTAAAGTTTTCCAGGCTTCCAAAATATGTCTGGTTTGTTCAATCCATCATCAAGTTCGTTGAAAAGACGGTTCAGCAAATAAAATTCATCTACGTTCCAGAACGCTGTTGTATGGATATCAATTATAATCATAATGGCTGTTATCATTTGACCACCTGCTTCCAAGTACAGCTCCACTTTAGTTTGTAACTGTATGTATTTTCGTGCCAAATAAACAAACACTAAATTTAAAATTAAAAATAAAATAATTAATATTATAGAGTAAATCCTGAACATTTTGATTTTAACATTGTTAGCTGGAAGAATTATTCCAAAAATGTTTCCTGCGTTGTACACCAATTTTATATTTTCCATATAGCAATTGCTTCTTTGTAAACTTACAGCCATTATGTATGCTGTTTCTTGGACGATATTCTATTTAATGCATAAACTTTAGTTTGTATGCATTTATTATTCGTAAATAATTGGCGCCGTGATTGCAATAAATAAAGTAGGTTATATGTTACAGTAGAGTAACGATTACTACAATTACGTATCTTATTTGTCATATCGGTTAAGCTTTTTTAGAAAGTGATGTGTGATTAAAATCCATAAGTTAGATATGTTTCTGACATATAGTAGCATAAATAAAATAATAACGTATAACTGAACAGCGCATAGTTCAAGAAATCATAAATCATTATTGTTCTACTTCACTACAAAATAAAAAATTATTTTTTAAGCTTAGGATGTCGATTAGGTTGGTAGACGACCATTGCTTTTATAAGCCAGCTCAGCAGATTCAATCACATATATAAAAGACCAGCACGCTGCTGCTGCTGCTCCTCCAGCGTGTCATTTTTTTAGGACACATAAAGCGCTCTGATTGGTTGTTGGCGTTGGTCGTACCAACTTAAAATTACCTTAGTACTCGAATCAGAAAAGGTTATATATGTTAGAATAAGTGAGGATTACTAAACCTGAACCCGGACCTGTATATGACGTTAATGAAATACTCTGCCCTGACTAATAATTTTAAATAAATGCGTTGAGTAAGTAATACCAACCTAATTTGGTATTATTAGGTTGGTAATCAACTATAACAGTATTACTATATCAAAACACAGTTTATCATAGGTGTGTGAAGACAGTAGAAGAACCTAAATATAGAAAATCGAGAAGAATATTATTTTAGCTTCATTTATTGCAAATATTTTGGCTCACGCTAACATCAGAAGTGGAATTCGAACCAACGTTTAACTGCAAACGGATAAGTTTTTTTTTGTCGTGTTTTTTTTTGTTTTTGTTGGTTTTGTGTTTTATTTTTTCTCTCGTTTGGTTTAAAATGAATCAAAATACAGAAGATTCCCAAAATGCAATTCAAAATCCGGACGGATATCCGATGGACAAACGCACGATGCCGTTAATAGCAAATTTTTGATTGATGAATAATGGATTGAACAAATAAACGATTTAAAGAAACGAACTAAAATATCCGATTTTATTATGATATTGAAAGAGTGAGACGCTCTACGAGAAAATGAAAAATAAAGTTTTTCGATGGATGGAAACCATTTGATAGGAGTTGGAATAATTTGTGTATGACTTTTGAATAACGTTCCCCAAACAAGAAACATGGCACACGAAGCTAAACAAGGCAGCTAATATAGAAAGTTTAAACCTTGTTAGTTTATGTGAATACGGAATAGAGAAAATACGTAGTACCAACCTCAACTGGAATGGCAGAAAGTAATACGTTCCATTGGTGGAATGAATAACGATATTATTCGACAAAGAATACGAATAAATGTACCAAAGAATCAACAAGATCTTAAAGCTTTACTTCGACAATATGATAGCGAAATCAAAGATGATCATCGAAGAGTACCAAAACAACTCAAGCTAGATACTATGCAATCGTATGAGAAAAACGGAAATTATCAAAAAAATGTTTCAACTGTAAAAAAAAAATAGGTCATTCAAAGAAAGACTGTAAATATTCAGAAAACCCGAAGCATGCAATGAAAGAAATCTAAATTAAGAAGCAAAAGAAGTGTTATAATAGTAAAGAAATTCAACTTGTAGCTGAGGATTGCAAAATTGGCTTTGAGTCTACCGCCTTGCAAGCTCCTGGAAGAGAAGTCGATAGACAGTAGTTGTATTCCTGGCGTAGATGGCGTAAATCATGGGCTCCCAACCGGTGGTACGCGTACCCCTGGTGGTACGCGGGAACGTTTCAGGTGGTACGCGTAAGTGATGTGTGCAAGAGTGAAGATAAGTTCCATTACTCCTAATGTTGATATTTTAAATTTTAATCTTTAAAATATCGTTAAAAACTCGCTATTCTAGCTCCAGTTTTTAAAAAATTTTTCCCAGGTGGTACGCAGGTGCAAAAAGGTTGGGAACCCCTGACGTAGATTGATTGGTTGGAAGACGATTCGGCGTCCCGGATTGTGCGTTGTCATGGGAAATTATGGATTGAACTTGGCGTAGTTCTCAATGATGAGACCCCGAATTTGATATGTACTGGATAGTGATATAAGTGTGTTGTCAGGAATGGACGAAGAGTGGAAAGGTGGAGTCCCGAGCGTTGGATGATTTTTGTATATTGGTGAATGCACCGTAATCTTGGTTGTGATTGGCGCATTTTTGAAGTATCCGTATATCTGCTCTCGTAGAGAACAAAACTTCTAAACAGTCTATGGTTACTTTGGGTTTTTTTGTTTAAACGAGCTGGCATCCAGGGGCAGTCATGACTGATAAAGCGGAAATTTTCACTTCATCGGAATTCGTTAATTGTTTTAAACGAGAAGATGTTGAATTGCACCTTAAAAATGTGGGAGTGCCCAGAGGTGGCGGACAGGTAAAATCAGTGATAAAAGTCTTGTCTGATCTAGTGAAAAGTGCGTTGAACAACAGAAAGGAGATTGAATGGTTTGCAATATTGACCGGAATTGAAGCAGTACTTAATGAAGGTAAAAGTTTGGCAACTTGATATACGTCGGATGCATTTATGTTCTGAGGGAAGAATCGCGCAAGTGGAAATAGGATTTGGCAACAGTAAGATTTGGAAAGCTAAGCGGGAAGTTTTTGGGACTAAGCAAAATTATAGAAATGCTGGCTAACGAACGTTGCGTATTTGGAGGTTGGAGAAACTAGTGAAAGAGGCTACTTATGAACAGTTGAGAGGCTGGTTTAACAGACAATTTTGAGGAAAATATGACTAGTGAAGCAATTTGATTCATTGCTTTTCTTTGGTAAGTACATTTATACTATAATGTACATTTTCACATATACAAAACAATACTGAAAGTAGCTGTTTACAGTACAGAAACGTAAAATTTTACTTTATAGTACAGAAATGTCAAAACCTCAATTGTTTTATGTGCAATCCTACTAAAATGTACACTTTGACATATATTTTTGACGTATTTTGTGAATTTTAAATATTTTATTGCTTAGCAACATACGTATTTCGTTAAATTATTATCGTACATTTTTTTGCAGAAAATGTGCATTTCATTCCAATTACACATAAAATAGTTTATGCGCTTTATCCTTAAGGTGCCTTTTTGGCATTTGCGTGGTTATAGACTTCGTCTGCGCCTCAGTCTATAATTTTCCGCGCTCATGCCAAGAAGATGCACTTTCAGGACTTGGTGCATAAATAACTATTACGGACGGTAGAACCGAGTTATTTAAGGCGTTGCGGCCGAATTATTTAAGGCGTTGCGGCCGAGTTATTTAAGGCGTTGCGGCCGAGTTATTTAAGGCGTTGCGGCCGAGTTATTTAAGGCGTTGCGGCCGAGTTATTTAAGGCGTTGCGGCCGAATTATTTAAGGCGTTGCGGCCGAGTTATTTATGGCGTTATTCAAAATTCAAAAAAAAAAAAAAAAAATGTCACGGGGACGCGACAATTGCAGGAAGGCCGTGTTAGAATAAGTGAGGATTACTAAACCTGAACCCGGACCTGTATATGACGTTAATGAAATACTCTGCCCTGACTAATAATTTTAAATAAATGCGTTGAGTAAGTAATACCAACCTAATTTGGTATTATTAGGTTGGTAATCAACTATAACAGTATTACTATATCAAAACACAGTTTATCATAGGTGTGTGAAGACAGTAGAAGAACCTAAATATAGAAAATCGAGAAGAATATTATTTTAGCTTCATTTATTGCAAATATTTTGGCTCACGCTAACATATATATTTCTATATGGAGTGGTAAAGCAACTTTAAGTTGGTATGACCGACAACAACGACCAATCAGAGTGCGATGTGTGTCCAAAAAAAATGACGCGCTTGAGGAGTAGCAGCATTAGCAGAGTGTCATTTTTTTAAAACACACAACGCGCTCTGATTGGTAGTTGTCGTTAATCATGCTAGCTTAAAATCACCTCCCCTGGGATCGAGTTGCACACCAATCAAGTTTTCAACCTTGATGAGACGCCCGTCTATATTACCCTATATTAATTAAATGATCTAATTTTTTTCCAATTTAAAATCACTTCTCCTGGAATCGAGTTGCACACCAAGTAAATTTCAACTGGGATACTTATATATAAATTTTATCTCGGTTAATGCAAGGATTATCCATCCAGAAAATTTAATACTAAACTTTTACATTTTCAATAAATGTATTTCACAATACTAAACGGCAAACACACGCTACTCCTCTACCTCCTCCTCCAGCGTGCCATTTTTGTAAGACACACAACGCACTCTGATTGGTTGTCGTCGTCGTTGGCTTTTACCCTCCTATTCTGTAACTTTTCGTTACCGTTCGTTATCGTTACAAAATCGTTAAGAACCGTAAAGTTCGGTTTTCACATACCATTACATTAATATTTAATGCAAATCTGAGTGTAAACCAAACTTTACGGTTCTTAACGATTTCATAACGATAACGAACGATAACGAAAAGTTACAGAATAGGGGGTTTAGTAACTTAAAATCAACTCCCCTGGGATCGAGTTCCACACCAAACAAATTTCCAATGTTGGTGAGACGCCCGTCCTCGATTGAATCAGCTATATAATCATTATTTTTGAACTTAAGAACGTCTGAACGGGAATAATTAAAATTGTCGGTATTAGGGATTTATTTTTTTTAATGAAAAATGTTAAAAGACAAATCCATCGGTTGAGCTTAGGTTAGTGTTGGTGTTTAAAAACAATTTTTTTTAAATTAATACCTCTAAAATAGAAATCCACCGGCCAGCTACCCGTCCGTGGACGGGCTTTCCAACTAGTAATGCAATAAAAGACTCTTGTAATTAAAAAGTATTTAAGGGTGTGTTCTCACTTAGAATGAAAATTCGATTTTAAATAGAAAATGGACTATTTGGTGTACAATAACAGTAGCTGATCAAAAACGTACAATAAAAAATAAAGTAATGTGTAAAAAAAAATCGCGAATGCAAGAGATATATCTTTCTCTTTTTTTGTAATTGTAAATTTTATGTACAATTTTAAAAAAATAACGAGTTAAAATTTTTACAGTATATCTAAAACGTTATTTTTAATATTATGTCGAATCAAAAATTTTTTTTAAATTGCAATAAAAAATTTATTTTCACGATTTATTTATTCGCGATAAAAGCGCTTGGACATAATATTGTAAATAACATTTCAAATATACTGTAAAAATTTTAAGAGGGGCACTTTTTTCAGGGCCCTTTTAATTTAATCAACAGATGGCGCCTACTTAAATATTTTTATCAAATAAAAGGAATTTGCTATATTTAAAATATAGCAAATTCGTTGAGATAATACTATTCTATAAGCAATATTCTTGATCTTAAGCTATTTTGAGTTCGTAATATTTATTTATAAAAACACAATTCATAATTAAAGTTTAATTATCTTTTTTCGTAAGTGATTGTGTTTTGACATACTCAATACGAACTCAAAATAGCTTAAGATCAAGGATATTGTTTATAGAATAGTATTATCTCAACAAATTTGCTATATTTTAAATATAGCAAATTCCTCTTATTTTATAAAAATATTTAAGTAGGCGCCATCTGTTGATTAAATTAAAAGAGCCCTGAAAAAAATGCCCCTCTTAACTCGTTATTTTCAAAAATAAAGTCAGAAAATTGTAAATAAAAAAGTGTTTCCTACAGTGCGTTCCACTTAAGCCCATGGGCGACCGCGGCGTGGTCCTATGGTTTTTTGATTGGACTAAAAATCGAACGCGGTTATTTGATTGGACTGACGATCGACCGTGGTCGTCGTGGGCTTTAAGTGGAACGCACCCCTAGAGAACAGCCTTAAGATTATCGCTGCTGCTCCAGCGTGTCATTTTTCACTCTGATTGGTTGTTGTTTTTGGTCCTACCAACTTAAAATTACCTTAGTACTCCATTCAGAAAAGGTTATATATATTTCTATATGGAATGGTAAAGTAATTTTAAGTTGGTACGACCGACGACAACGACCAATCAGAGTGCGCTGTGTGTTCTAAAAAAAATTACACGTTGGAGCAGTAGCAGCGTGTTATTTTTTAAAAACACACAACGCGCTTTAATTGGTCGTTGTCCTTAATTATACAAACTTAAAATCACCTCCTCTGGGATCGAGTAACACACTAATCAAGTTTTCAACCTTGATTTCAGGCGGTTCAGGTCCGTAGCCAGGGGAAAGGCACCTTGGGGCACGTGCCCCTCCCCCCTCCCGAAATGTTCAGAAAAATTTTTTTTTTAAGTAAAGGAAAATTTGTTTAAATAATAAAAATTCCACCAAAACCATCAATAAACCACCAAAAATTTAAATTTTTTAAGTGCTTCCCGCCCCCCCAAATTAAATCCTAGCTACGGGCCTGCCGCGGTTGAACCAGCTATATTAAGAAAGGCATTTTTTTCAGGGTCCTTTTAATTTAATCAACAGATGGCGCCTACTTAAATATTTTTATAAAATAAGAAGAATTTGCTATATTTAAAATATAGCAAATTCGTTGAGATAATACTATTCTATAAACAATATTCTTGATCTTAAGCTATTTTGAGTTCGTATTGAGTATGTCAAAACACACTCACTTACAAAAAAAGATAATTAAACTTTAATTATGAATTGTGTTTTTATAAATAAATATTACGAACTCAAAATAGCTTGAGATCAAGAATATTGTTTATAGAATAGTATTATCTCATCGAATTTGCTATATTTTAAATATAGCAAATTCCTTTTATTTTATAATAGTAGTTTATATCACAAGGGCGATAAAGGGGGTATTTTCATCCGCCGGGCGAAAGTTTATGAAACGAGCCGCGCAGCGGCGAGTGAATAATCGACCGAAGGATGAAAACCCTTATCGCCCGCGTGATATGAACAATTTTTCGTTATTTCAGGAAAAATATCCTACAAAATTCGCGATTTTATATAATAGCTCTAAAATAGCAATCGATAGATGGCGTGAAGCTTGCAAGTCGTTGATCAATGTTTGTCTCTTTGGAGTGAAAAAGGATGATTTTCTTTTGAAATTTCCGAATGACGGACAATTTGGTCTGACGGACAGCATGTTGAAATAACAAACGGTCCGTCGTATTGACGGACGGATGATCACGTTATGCAATTATTGCAAAAAAATCTCGAATTTTGTCGGATTTTATCTAAATCTATGATTTTGTAAATAAATATAAAGTAACACTTAATTTAATTGCCAATTTTTTAACTTAAGGTGTCGTAATTTCGTTATTTTGGGGATAATATTCTACAAAATTCACGATTTTTTTGCTCTGAGATAACTATCAATAGATGGCGTGAAGATCGCAAGTTGCTTGTCAAGTTATTAACAACATATAGATAAACGCGTGTTTATCGACGGGTGAATTGCTCTGAAATAACTATCGATAGATGGCGTGAAGATCGCAAGTTGTTAGTCAAGTTATTGACAACATAAGCGAAAAACAGGAGTTCACCCGAACGGATGAATCGTTCGGGCAGGTATCTCAACAAGGACTGTTTTTATAAGTCCTAGGACCTTATAAAGTTAAGTTTTATAGGTCCTAGGACCTTATAAAAGTTAGTTTTATGGTCGGGTTGGTCCCCCTTGAGGTGACCTTTTGAGAAAAGACCCCTTTTATAGGGCTCAAAACAGATACATAAAGGGGTCATTTATAACCTGAAATAACGAAATAGTAGTTTATATCACAAGGGCGATAAAGGAGATCTTTTCATCCGCCGGGCGAAAGTTTATGAAACGAGCCGCGCAGCGGCGAGTGAATAATCGACCGAAGGATGAAAACCCTTATCGCCCGAGTGATATGAACAATTTTTCGTTATTTCAGGAAAAATATCCTACAAAATTCGCGATTTTATATAATAGCTCTAAAATAACAATCGATAGATGGCGTGAAGCTTGCAAGTCGTTGATCAATGTTTGTCTCTTTGGAGCGAAAAAGGTTGATTTTCTTTTGACCAGATCGAAAAAAATAGTCAAAGAAGATAGATAGATTCCCTGCCAAGACTCAAACTGTCATCGAAGAATATGTCAAGCTCCAAGAAGTTATCGGAATTAACCGAAGTGGAACTCCAGCGCATGCTAGCCCATTTGGAAGCTTCCCTATTGGAGCAGGCCAATTTGGCAGCCAACACGAAGAAAGAATTAGACGCGTATGGATCGAGCCCGACGAAGGCGTTTTATCAAAGTTTAGGCGAAAGACCGGATAGCCGCTCTTACCAAAGGGTAAAGGCGGTTTACGATGACGCCATCAGCACTCATAAGAAGCTGATGGGTTACAAGAACCTGATCACCTCGAGCCTGGAAAAGTTCGAGGCCAAAAGGCAGAGCACGATTAAAGGAAAAAAGGTTGTTTCGAGCAACCCTGTAACCGTGCAAAGTGAAGAAGCCACGATGTCCACCGAAGAGCCGGATAAGGAGGAACCGATATTACCGGCGAACCACTCAGGAAAGACCAAGTCCAGCCAATCAAAAGTGCAGGATGGGCCAAAAGATGTGGAGAGAAAGCGCGACCGAGAAAGTAGGCGCAAGCTGCAACAAAGAAAGACGAGACCTGCCTCAAGCAGTATGTCAGGAAGCCGAGATAGATCTTCAAAGAAAAAGAAGCCGACTAACGAAGCACAGGTAAGTACTAACCAGACGGATAATCTTGTTAACCTCCCTCCATTAGAGGACTTTATTAGCTCCCAATTGGCGGGTGTGCTCGACACCCAACCAATGTTGGTAGACGAGCAGACCAGCCAATCGGAAGAGCATGAACTACCCGGCCAATCACTCCCCTCAAATCCCCCCAATACAGACATATCACGTAATACTTCCCCAGCCCCTAACCAGACGTCCCGTCGAGAGTCCCCTTTGGCCGTTCCACTTAAGACCAGAATCCCTCCACTAGTTCTAAGGGATACTGCTAAGTGGAGCAGCATAAAGAGCGAATTCGTGAGGCGGGGGATTCGTTTCACAAAGGCTAAACTACTCGCTGGCGGACTGAGCAAGAAGGTGGATGGTACTTCCACCAATTGAGAGAGGAAAAGCCCCTAAAAGCGGTCATTAGGGGCATCCCCATCAACATCGATGTTAAAGAGGTCCAAGAGGACCTCATTTCAAAGGGATACGACTGCACGGTAGGCAGAATGAGGAGCAGTCGGGGCAGAAGACCCCTTCCCCTCATCATGGTCACTATGCCCAAAACCATGACCTACGCCAATATTTTCAACGAGGATAGGGTCCATGACATTTGCGTCAAAATAGAAGTCCCCCACGCAAAAACCAAGATTGGGCAATGTCACCGCTGTCAATCTTTCGGCCACGCTCAGAGCTGCTGCAAGGCCACACCCCGGTGTGTAAAATGTCCAGGCCAGCACTGGACAGCCGAGTGCACCAGGCCCAAGGGTACGGCTACCTGCACTAACTGTGGTGGTGACCACCCAGCTAGCTACCAGGGCTGCAAGTCATATCCTAAAATGTGGAGAGCGCAAGCTCTCTTTCGACCAGTTCCCCTCAACAACCAGGCAAGACGGTACAAACCGGTCACCAATGAACGTTCTTACGCTCAGGTGGCCCGGTCAAACCCCACCCAATCAGCTCTCTCCCAGAACGTCCAGGTGACCAGGTCAAAACTCACCCAACCAGCTTCTCCCCAGAATGTATCTGAGGCTCCCAAAAAAGACAAGCCTTCTAATAATCTTCCTGCCGACGACAACGGTAGATTCACCGCTTCCAAGCAAGAAATAGCCAGGGTTACTTTGGAGCTCGTCAGGTTCGGAATGTCCTCCGAGGAGATCCAGAAAACCCTCAGCCATTTCGCCAGGTCCGACTAACTTCTTTCCTGTCCTCCAGCTCACGCCATCACTTCTAAAATCTCATGACGACAACTTTTCCCGCAGCCCTAAAAGTCGTTTATTGGAACGCCAATGGGCTGACCAATGAAAAACGACCGCAGCCCCAGACGTCACGTATTCAGATACTGACTCCGAGAACGACGTGTTCCAGTGAGGAGTGTTCACGCTGCCTCGGGGAGGTTACAAATATCCGTCATTGTCCTGTCCAATTAATCTTCTTCTTTTTCAGCTTGTGTTTTTAATTTTTTTTTCAGCGCCTATTGTTAGATTATTGTTGACTTTGTAAATTGTAAAAAAATTTTTTTTTATATTTTAATAAAAACGCTGTAGCAACGGCGCGACTGAGGCTCTGTTATTGTAGAAGGGGCCCAAGGTAAGCACATCGCGCCGCCGCGGGCACGGGGATTATCTCACGCGTGCGTGCACGCGTGGACAATTCGACGTTAGCCTCCGGCCCCGCAGTGCTTACCTTATAGCGCAATAATAAACAAGACACCGGCTCGACGCCGCTCCTCGGGTTTGAAATCCCTGTATAAAATTCTCAACGTCAGGTCTCAAAACCAGATGAAGGAGATAAGCGGGCTATCGCCCGCATCTGCTCCGCAGATGCCAAGTGTCAGCTTGAAATTTCCGAACGACGGACAATTTGGTCTGACGGACAGCATGTTGAAATAACGGACGGTCCATCGTATTGCGGACGGATGGTCACGTTATGCAATTATTGCAAAAAAATCTCGAATTTTGTCGGATTTTATCTAAATCTATGATTTTGTAAATAAATATAAAGTAACACTTAATTTAATTTTTTTGCAATTATTGCAATAAAATCTCGAATTTTGTCGGATTTTATCTAAATCTATGATTTTGTAAATAAATATAAAGTAACACTTAATTTAATTGCCAATTTTTTAATTAAAGGTGTCGTAATTTCGTTATTTTGGGGATAATATCCCACAAAATTCACGATTTGTTTGCTCTGATATAACTATCGGTAGATGGCGTGAAGATCGCAAGTTGCTTGTCAAGTTATTAACAACATATCGATAAACGTGTGTTTATCGACGGGTGAATTGCTCTGAAATAACTATCGATAGATGGCGTGAAGATCGCAAGTTGTTAGTCAAGTTATTGACAACATAAGCGAAAAACAGGAGTTCACCCGAACGGATGAATCGTTCGGGGTATCTCAACAAGGACTGTTTTTATAAGTCCTAGGACCTTATAAAGTTAAGTTTTATAGGTCCTAGGACCTTATAAAACTTAGTTTTATGGTCGTGTTGGTCCCCCTTGAGGTGACCTTTTCAGAAAAGACCTCTTTTATAGGGCTCAAAACAGATACATAAAGGGGTCATTTATAACCTGAAATAACGAAAAAATTTTTTTAACTTCAATCATTTGCCGGACGCAATTTATTTTCCGCTAAGTATTAAATTAAACTTTTACGGTATCGATTAAAGTCCTAAAAATCGATTTTCAATTGTTCACATTTGTCAGCGGTTTCTAACGAATTTTCTTCATTTTCGCAAGTTGAAATTGCAATTTTTGGACTCTACGCATAAAAATACGTCGCTTACAGTCACAAAAACTACTTGAAAATTTTAGTTGGATTTTAGAAAAACGGTAGATTTTAAATTTTTTTTTTTCCCAAAAAATAAATATTACAAGCTTTTTCGACAGATTCTAATAAATTTTGATAAAAACATTCGCCTGACACAGTTTATTTTCCGCTAAGTATTAAAATTTTAAAAATAAACTTTTACGGTCGATTCAAGTCCTAGAAATCGATTTTCAAGCATTCACATTTGTCAGCGGTTTCTAACAATTTTTCTTTGTTTTCGCAAGCTGAAATTGCAATTTTTGGACTCTACGCATCAAAATACGTCGCCTACAATTACAAAAACGACATGAAAATTTTAGTCGCAGTTTAGAAAAACGGTAGATTAATAAAAAAATTAAACTTTTACGGTCGATTAAAGTTTGTAAAATCGATTTTCAGTTTTTCCACATTATTTGTCAGCGATTTTCGCAAGCTGAAATTGCAATTTTTGGACTTTACACATAAAAACACGTCGCTTAAGTCACAAAAACGACTTGAAAGTTTGCTGCTCGGTATTTGACTTTGTACAATTCTTTAGATGGGCAGTAGTGAAGAAGGAAGTATTGACTAATCTGAACTGTAATTGATGCTTTCTGAATTGAATGAAAAACATAAATGACATGTGCAAGACGTGCAAATACAGGCGCCGGTTCCAAATATGCGCAATATTTCACAAGACTTTTTTTATATAATGATTTTTGTGTGAAGGCGCTTCTGGCTCTGGCACACCAGCGCCAAGCAAAGTTTTTCTATAGTTACGAGTTAATATACTTACGTATAGAGTAAAACCATAACTTCCAATAATACATTGCACCATGAGTTTGTGATGCGATGTTGAATTTTTACCAAGCTTCAATATAATGGAATTAATTAGATACAAAGTTTCATTTCCATCATTTAATTTTGCAGTTATAGTATAGGTATATAAATAAAATCCACCAAAGTTGTTAAATTTTGTTGCTGGTTTGAAACGGTAACATTAATTTCGGGATTCACAACTTTATCGGCAACTGTAATATCGGCCTTCACATTACTGAAAATTTTATCAGCAATATTAATTTTATTTTTGGTGGAGTTCCCTACATAATCCTCAGCCACCGCTGAAAACTTCCAACCACCATGGCGCTTCAATACGTCCATAGAAACCCCTACATCGGGCAGTAAAGATGTTGATGTACGCCTTAAACAATGCCCAACGCAGGGTCCGTTAACTTGGCCCCCACAATTTAATATTTTTTTTCAAAAAGCTAACTCCCGAATTCTTATAGCTAGCACCAGCTCGCACCCAAGTATGAAAGCTAACACTATAGTTTTTCTAAAGGTGAGCTAAGTGAACGGGCTAAAGACCAGACTCTAGGCTAGAAGCCTTGGGTTCCATCCCCACAACCCGGCTACAAAAATTTATACAACTTCATTATAACCCTCTTCTCTCGGAAGTCAAACCACCGAGAGTAATTTGCCAAGAAAACCATTTAATATTAATGGTCGCCAACCTCCGATATTAGGAGACGGCACCTTAAGAAGAAGATAGTTTTTCTACAAACCCAAATTACAACCGGGGGAGGGGCAAGTCAATGCTAGCCCCCCCAAGTTAATATTTTTTTCTCAAAAAGCTAGCACCCGAATTCTTATAGCTAGCACCCAAGTATGCAAGCTAGCACCGTTATAGTTTTTCCACAAATCGATATTTAAACGGATGCAGAGTGCGGGGTATGTGAATTAAATGTCGCATTAAATGAAATGCTATTTCATCACATTTATAAGTTGATATATATTTTTCGGGCTCTTAGTAGTATCTCAAAAATACTTTGTATAATTGTTTGCATACTTATTTACTTAAAAAATGAGTTAATTTTGGAAAAACTTAATTTATCGGCAAAAAACATAAGAAGAGCTTTAAAGCTTCCAAATTTAGAAAGTATGTGTAAATAATACGTTTCAAGTAAAACGTGAATATAGCAAAGCACAGAAAGAAAATAAAATTTTTAAGTCTCAATTATCATTCATTATTATCCGCAAGAAAAACCAATGTTACTAATCTATCTTATTTCATATTCAAATTTTCCGTTTTTCAGGTGCATGTCAGTGGCCCCACCCACTTTCGAATTTTTAGATTTTGATGTCAAAAGCATCGTTTGAGCTGTAATGAGCTTCTATTATTTTCGTTATAGCTTCAAAGGTAAAAACTAGTGGGGGGGCTGTTGACATGTTTTTGCAATTTTCTTGCTCGTTTTGAATTTGTATGTGCAATTGATGTCAATCGATAGAGCTTTGTTTGAGCCTGAATTAGTTCAGAGAGCAAGACTTTAAGTTAATTATTATGGTATTATTATGAAAGAAAGAAAGTTGTTCTATTTGGAGTTATCATGTTATCATTTTAAATGTACGACTAAACTCCGAGCAACATGCGTTAAATTTAATATATAAATTCTCTAAATAAGTAACATTTTATTTTTTACAAACATAAAAATTTTTTTGTCTTTCCGAGAGTAAAACGGTCACTTTACTCCCACTTTTGTGGAAGCAAAGTGCCATTTTTCTTAAGAGCGGGACAAAAAGTAAAGTTGCGGGACGAAAAGTAAAACAGAGGGACGAAAAGTAAATTTATTACTACGTCTAAGATTCCAAAAATGCATACGGTACTTTGGCAATGATATCAGGTTCGTTCCAACCGACGTAGAAACCATCTCCGGGATCGTCCCGCTCATGCGCAATAGCTTAAAAGCGTTCCAAGCGGTAGTGCACGGTTTGTGAACCGTTTGTGGGACGCTCATGTACGCGTTCCAACCAAACTTGTGATCGTTCATTGTACGGTTACGTAACGATCATATCGATACTAGGTCTGAAGTAGTTACCAAACGGTGATCGTTGTACTGACCTGCGCATTTTGCGTATTTTGTTACGTGTTTATGATTATCATTTTTAGGTTGATGTAATTTTCTGTTTATTTTTATGTTAAATAAACAATTAATTACAAATTAAATAATTATTGTTAAAAAAATAAACTTTTCGTTATTCCGGCCGTTAAATTAGGTGTTTACGTCCTGATTTGAGGTACTAAAAGTTACTAGGACGTAAAAAATAATGACCCCCCCTTTTTAACGTCCTAGGACGTAAAAAGGGGGGTATAAAATAAAACATGATATATTTACGCAAAACATCATTAATTCGAACGAAAATGTTTAATATTTATAACGCAATTCGAAAATAACGAAAATTAATATTTATAACGCAATTCGAAAATAACGCACCTTTTGATTCTTCTTGCTGTTGTTTGAAGAATGCGCCCGAAGATGCCCGTTCTTTGATTGATTTTGACATTGTAACACTTCACAATACACACGTCCAAAATTTTTAAATTTGAAATTTTTAAATTGAGAATATGAATCCTTATCTCACCAAATAGACAAACTTGACAAATGACTTGCAACCTTCACGCCATCTATCGATAGTTATCACAGAGCTATTATATAAAATCGCGAATTTTGTAGGATATTTTCCCCAAAATAACGAAAAGTTGTTTATATGACTCTGACGTCAGGGTCGCGAATAAAATGAATGATTACCAAACCAATCAGAAGAGCCAGATTTCCATTTTCAATATATAGCTTCTCACCACGTTGCGAATAAAAATGAGGTAGTCCCGTTATAACGAAAAGCAGTTTATGCCACTCGGACGTAAACTGATTTTACACTCCTCGGAACGGTTCGTGCGTCTCGGCTTCGCTTCGCTACGCCTCGCCTTCGAAACCCCGCCCCTCGGGTGTAAAATCTCGTTTTACGTCCTTGTGACGAAAAATACTATTGTTAAAGTAAAATTTTAAAATATAAATAACACCAATATTTTTTTTAAATTTAACCCTTACTTAATTTTTAATTAATTGTTTTAATTAACTTATCTTAAATTCGTCAATTTTTAAATGCTTCAAAAAGAAGGTAAAATATGAAATTATTTCGTAAAAGCTTAAAATTTTGAAATTAATTTCGAAGCAGTAATATAGTTTTTCGGCACTTAATTTTTGATAAAAACTCTATATTCAAATAATTTAATTATTGGTGCAGAAATCAGTCCCAAATCCGTTCCAACCTCGCCAACTCTTTTCATCGTCACGGAACGGTACAAAATTCAAGCATGCGCAAAACACCGTTACCAACAGTATCTGAACCGTTTCGTGACGGTACAAAAGTGGCTGGTTGGAACGAACCTATTATGTTAGGCAAACATCACATCTGGGGTAGGCCAAAAAGTGTTGAACACTTTAGCACTTTAGAACATAATAGCCAAGATTTATGGTTATTTTCAAGGCAGGTATTAGACCTTTTTTGTAAACAGCTTTGTATTTTTAAAAACATAAATTTTATTAATTTCGTTAATAGCGTTCATATTTAAATATATTATTGGTTTTTCTTTTTTTGTGGCAGGTATATTGGACTTTTTTAAAAAAAATTTTTAAATAATTTACGTTTCGACTGCGTCTCGGGTAAAAACCTTTACCCTCATGACGAAAAGTGGCACTTTACTCTCTCGGTGTATAATATACTATTAAAATCGAAATAATTTACCGAAATAGTAAATCATGCCGAAAAGATCTAATATTGATTTGTAATTAAAAACTAAAAAAAAAACGGGTTTTATAGAAATCCTATCCAAAAAAGATTTATGACGGTATTTTTATAATTATTGACGCTCATGAATAGATTAACGAAAAGGCCAAACAACAACAAAGTTCAAGAACTTGCCATTTTTATCCTTCGTCCTTACAAAATCCATTTGAAATAGATTAAGAAAACGATAAAAATTAAACCATATTTATTTCAATTATAATTACTATTGTTTATTGATCTGTTTGTGCAAGTATAACAATATAAGAAGTGATGGTGCCAAGAAAACCAATTAATAAATTGCGATTCACACTGAAAAGTCCAATTGCAGAAAATTGAGGACACTGATTTGTTGCATATTCTGCCAATAGAAGTAACTCCCGTTTCAAAATGACATCTTGGGAGATGTTTGAAACTGCCGGTATTTCTGATATTAAATTGTAGCAGGTGGTAGTAATTTGTTTTACCTCTTTTATGATATCGTCACAAATTACAGCCACCGTAATTCCCATTATCTGAAATTCAAAAGAACTTAGTCAATATTTATAAAAAAAACTTAATAAGATTTTTTTAAGATTGATAGGTTTGATGATGGGCTATTTTTGTGTGCAAAAAAATCATTGTGAGTGCGGTTTTATACTTACATATACAGATGAGCCAAAAATTCCAATCAAATATATTACCATGATTTGATCTGGTGATAAACTTTCACCTAATATCTTTCCAACGTACGCAATAATTAAATTAATTAAATGTATAGTTTGTAAGAAAATAATAAACACTACAAAAAACAATTTGTACCCTAAAATATCATTAAGAATAGAACAAATGTGAAATGAGATCGTGAGTAAATTTCCTATTTCGCGGAGTTTTCTTTTCGAATCAAGCTCCACTCTCAGAAATATCCTATCTATCGTATTCAAATTTAAACAAGAATGGAAATTGGAGTTTTTAAATAAAGATGACAAGCGGCTATTTAAAATTCTCAAACGCAATTTAATTAAAGATACGAAATTATAAATTAAGAGTACTGATACCACAAAGTACAAATCGCTTACTCTTGCCGTTGTACTTCCAATAAATATTACTACACCCCGTATTTTAAGGGTGTGTAAGGTTTCGATTAGCCTGCTCGCGACACTACAGAACATTACAATATTAAAAACAACGTAAAGCTTTCCAGGTTTCCAAAGTATTTTGCCTCTTTTATTTAATCCATTATCCAATTTCTTAAATAGAAGGTTGAGCAAATAAAATTCACTTGTGTTTGAGAATGCTGTTGTGTAGATATCCATCGCTATTATAATAAACCATACCGTTTGACCGCCAGTGCCCAACATTAAATATAAAGTATCATGAACGTAGACATAGCTTAATTTCACATAAACTGATCCTAAATTGAAAACAAAATATGAAATGATTAGAATTATGCAGTAAATTCTAAATGGTTTTATCTTAGAATTGTCAATTGGAAGAATTAGTCCAAAAATGTTTCCTGCACGGTACACTAATTTTATATTTTCTATATAGCAGTTATTATTTCGTAAATTTTCTGCCATGCTTTTGAACAAAATTTTTTATATGCACATAGCGCTACGTGAGTAAATGATTCCAACCAGGTTTGTTGCAACCAAATAATATAACAGTAAAAAGTGTTTTGGTAATTGTACACCAATCAATTTGTAATAGTGTAGTTAGTGTAACACTAGGACTGTGGTACCAAACAAAGCTATTAATATACAGCGGTTGTAATGATTATTTTCACGATTATTATGGTATGAATTTATTATGTAAAGACATTAAATTGAAATTAGTGTAGGGGAGACCGGCTGGTTTTTGTAAGGATAAATTAGGTTATTTTTGCAGCGTAGGTTACTCGTTAAATGTCATTAATTTTATAATTGATAAATGATCAAGTAATTTATTATTACATTTTAAAAATAAGTCTATTATTTTTAGACAAAACAGGGAAAACATAAAAAAGAAGAAAATTTTATCCTGCTCCGGTCTCCCCACAAACGTCAGTTACCACAACTTTTAAAATACTTCAATATTATTAATAATTTAAAATTTAATAAATTTTAATTTTCATAAGTAGAATATGAATATAATGAATAAGTTCAATATGTACTTTGTCTTCCTTCATTTTTTTGTATAGGAAATAATACACTGTTGAAGAGTTTTTAAATTACCCTTATGTTTGTCATTGAAATTGTAATTCGCTTGAAAACTAATAAAAAGATTGAAGAATCTCATCTACACCAACATTTAATAAATCAAACACTAATAGTGTATTGGCAAATAACTTCAACAACAAACACAGCCCCACGGTTTTATTGATATTTTTAAGAATTTCTGGTTACTGTTATATTACGATTATAGAAATTATTTTTTACTAAAAACACTACCATTGAGATTAAATAATTTTTTACTTTTAAGTCAATTTCGGACAACCAAAGAAATAAACAATTCAAAATAACAGGGTGGCGTAACGTTCTACAAGTCCATGACTGATGATAAAGTGAATATGTAAATATTTAATTATTTTTTACTTTTTAGTCAATTTGTAATAAAAGCAATTTTTTCAAAAAGGTTTTTAAAAATTTTTTTGGTAAATTTAGATAAATAAAATCATAAACAGTGATTTTAATTCAATATTAACGCTACCATAGTGGCAAATATCGAACAAAAATTGCTAACTTTAAAATCACTTATAAGCTATCGATATATAACATACCTAAAATGCTTTATTAAAGGGAAGTACCACCTTTGAATATGAAATTTAACCTGTTTTTCACGATTTTTTTAACACATAATAAATAGGAAAATCAAAAATCGGTTTTAAGGGATCTTTTTATTATACATTATAGTTATAAAATATATTTTTTTCATATAAATAAATCATTAAAAAATTAGAAAATAAAAAATTAAATATTTTTAAAAAAACCTTTTATTTAAAATTACAAAAGTGCACTAAAAAGTAGAAAATAATTTTAATAAAAGCAAACAAAGCTTCGTGAAAACATCAATATAAAAGCGTGGGGCTGTTTATAGGTGGATAAGCATTAAGCAGGCTAACTATTGGTGTTCAAAATTCATAACCTCACGCTTTTATATTGATGTTTTCACAAAGCTTTGTTTGCTTTTATTAAAATTATTTTCTTTAAAATAAATTTTTTTTTTTAATTTTTTTTTTTTTTTAATTTTTTATTTTCTATCTTTTTAGTCATATCTTTTCAAATACAGCAACTAATATAAGTTCATCCTATCAGATTTCTTTATTTATGTGTTTTAGATGTTTGATACTTCACCCTCTATAAATCATTACGACGAAAAACTTTACCCTGAATGCGGTGCTTAAAAATGAGATTTAAAATTCTAAGTTACTTTCCACCCTGTATGATAAAATTGTCCAATGCGCATCGACGCATGCGCTTAATGGTTTTCAGTTTTTTCCCGATTTTTCGCTTATTTTTCAGAATTTTAGAAAAACAAAATTAAAATATGAAAATGCTCTGCAGGTGAAAGCTGTGTACCAAATTTCAGATCTCTAGGACGTCGGGAAATTGCTTAAAAATGGCCTCAAAGCGGTCGACCCACACGGACGACGGACAACGGACAACGGTTTTCCCAAGTTAAATAAAAGCTTTTAAAAACGTGTCTTCCACTCTGTCAAAGAAGACCCTTTGCGTCACGTTGGTCTAGCTGATGTACAGGATTACCGCCAACTGGTATAATGTAGAACCAAAATCTAAAAAATTTCTTAATCTGTGGTAGATTGGCTATGGAAGTACGTCGGATTTTTGAAATACATTAATTTTTGTAAAATTTAGACTAAAGTGTATCAATTTTCACTAAAAACCGTGTATAAAATTGGTTGCAAATAAAAAACTAATAATCCAATTAAGAAACGGCTACGTACTTCCATAGAGAAGTTAATTGGGAGTAAAAAAAATTTTGTCCGATGTCAATCCAATGTAAATTGTGGAAGTTATCTTGTACACCAGCTTGAAAAATGTTATTTTTCAAAAATAGCGTTTAAAGTTTTAGATATATAAATTATTAACTCGTTGATATTAGATAATATAAAACTTCAAAATATCGAGTTATTATTAAATTAAAAATTGTTAAAAGATTTATTTAGCTCTCAAACGATATTTCGTTCGTCATCAGAATAATTACATTTGTATATTATTCTGATTAAATTTTTAATTTAATAATAACTCGATATTTTGAAGTTTTATATTATTTAAAGTTTTAGTACGAGAATAATTTATAATTAGTAGCTTATGGATGGAGCTATAGAGCGACTTACAAACATCGCTATTTAATCATGAAAGGAGTCCCACATCGACTCATTATCAATGAAATTATATTCTATACATATCAAAGTATCATTTAAGCAAAAAAACAACAATTGAATTTTTTCGAAGCTCAAAGGTGGTACTCTCAATCACAGGTCGGCGCGAACATTTAAATCAAACAATTTTAATTTATTATGTGCACAATTATTTTATTTTCAGTTTGTTTAATAATAACAACGTACGATTTATTTACAAGTTATAGTAATAAATTTGAAATAGTAAATGCGTGAACTTGTGAATCGATCACGTCAATATCTGGTTTATTCTATTGTTGAATTTGATTTAATTACAAAAATTTCGTTTTTATTTGTAATCAAGACATTAATTATTACCAACATTCGTCTAAGTAAATTTTTGTTAATGTCCTGCATAATTTTGTTTTATTTAATTGTGGAAATTTTAAAATCTCTATTGAACTCGCTCCCTGGGAGAGTCTCTTATTGTAAACTCCGATAAATTGGGCACGGACCTTAAAGAGTTGTTCGTCAGAACACGACAATATAATATATAACAGAGAAACGGTAGTGAAATCATCTGCTCAGCGCCAAAAAGACTTTTTATAAAATGTGTAATTCACCATTTTATATTATCTAATTTTGAATAAATAAATAGTTTTCTCAAAATATTAAATAACATAAAAAAATTCTTTGATTTTATTCCATACTTTGCATTATTTACATTGAAAAAATAATAGAAAATAAAATCCGTAAAAAGTATAGGTACGGATTACAGAGAAAGAGAAAGAACAAAAGTAGCATGGAGAGAACATACCGCTTTTTGCGTAAGTTATGAAAATTTATAAATATCAACAATCAAAATATCTATATCAAATTACATTCGAAGTTGAAAAAATGCATAAAAAACTTCTTGCCTGACGGGAGTCCCACGGCCGTACACGTTTGAAAAAATTAACACATTTCAATTAGTTCTCTTGCTGGACAGAGATGGTGCTTCTCTTTCTTTACTGGTACGTGTGAAATATTTACTACTATCAGCGAATGAGCCAAGGAGAAGTCCAAACAGGATTTGGGAAGATTTTGATGTCTGTCATAAATAGAGATGAGATTTTTAGGTTTTTACCTTTTTTTTATTTTACGTTCTATTTTTATTTTATTGGTACCAAAATTCGTTTCATGAAAAACTACGTTATTTAAGCCCTATTATTTTAACCTTTTTTGTCATTTTTTAATTTTTACAACCTATTTTAGCATTTTTTTTAATTTTCAGTTTAAATAGAAAAAAAATCCCACCCTTACGACGCCCTGAACCTAAATTAAAATATTTTTATTGTTTTTTTAAATTTGAATTTGTTGCTCGGTGATCGCAGTTTACCATATATGCCAACTTAAGAAAAATTACAAATTTTCAGTGGGTATCTAAGAATGCTTAAGTATAATTAGTTTATATTACTAGGACGTAAAGGGACTGTTTTCATCCCTGAGGGCGTAGTTTATGAGACGAGCCGCGCAGCGGCGAGGCAATAATAGCCCGAAGGGTGAAAACTCTTACGTCCGAGTGGTATGAACAATTTTTCGTTATTTCGGGAAAAATATCCTACAAAATTTGCGATTTTATATAATAGCTCTAAAATAACAATCGATAGATGGCGTGAAGGCTGCAAGTCATTTGTCAATGTTTGTCTCTTTGGAGCGAAGAAGGATGATTTTCTTTTGAAATTTTCAAATGACGGACAATTTGGACAGCATGTTGAAATGATGGACGGTCCGTTGTATTGACGGACGGATGGTCACGTTATGCAATTATTGCAAAAAAAAATCTCGAATTTTGTCGGATATTATCTACATCTATGATTTTGTAAATAAATATAAAGTAACACTTAATTTAATTGCCAATTTTTTAACTAAAGAGGTGTCGTAATTTCGTTATTTTGGGGATAATATCCCACAAAATTCACGATTTTTTTGCTCTGAGATAACTATCGATAGATGGCGTGAAGGTCGCAAGTCATTTGTCAAGTTATTAATAACATAAGCGAAAAACATGAGTTCACCCGAACGGGTTCATCCGTTCGGGCATTATAAGTCTTAGGACCTAATAAAGTTAGGTTTTTATAGTCCTAGGACATAATAAAAATTAGGTTTATTTTGTTTTAGAACAAAATAAAGTTCGGGTCGGTCCCCCTTCAGGTGCCCTTTCAAGAAAAGACCTCCTTTATAGTTCTCAAAACAGGTACGTTAAAAGGTCATTTATAACCTGGAATAACGAAAAAACTTTTTATAAAAGAATAAATAAAATAAAATAAAATAAAAAAAACTCTTAAGATTCAACTTTATTTTATAATTTTTAGAGTAACAAAAATTTAAAATGTTTTATTTATGTGTAAATGTGTTCACAATGTATTTATTTATTTATTTGTACAAGCATAATAATATAAGAAGTCATAATGTCGAGAAAAATAATAAGTATCTTGCGATTAACAATGAAAAGTCCGACAACAGAAAAGTGCGGACATTGATTTTTTGCGCATTCTGCTAAAAGGAGCAACTCCTTTCTCAAAATGATGTTTTGAAAGTTGTTGGATCTTGATGGTATTTCTGATGTTAAACTATAGCAGGTGGTAGATATCTTTTTTACCTGATTTGGAATTTCATCAGAAATTAAGGTCACTATGATTCCCATCGTCTGAAATTTACAAATACTGTTAAATAGTTTTCAAATTTTTTTTCAGTCCTAAAAATGATTTTCCTTTTTTTTCGCAAGCGGAAATTGCAATTTTTAGACTTTACGCATCAAAATTGTTCGCCTATAATCACAAAAACGACTTGAAAATTTTAGTCAGATTTTAGAAAAACGATAGAATTTTGGAATTTTTTTTACTCCAAAATATAAATATTGGAAATCTATAACTTTTTGGACAGATTCTTATGAATTTTGATGAGAAAATTTGCCTGACGCAGTTTATTTTCCGCCAAATATTAAAATTAAACTTTTACGGTCGATTAAAATCTTAAAAATCGATTTTCAGTTTTTCACATTTGTCAGAGATTTCTAACGGTTTTCCTTCGTTTTCGCAAGCTAAAAATGCCATTTTTGAACTATACACATCAAAATACGTCGCTTACAATCACAAAAATGACTTGAAAATTTTAGTCGGTTTTTAGAAAAACGGTAGTTTTAATTTTTTTCACCCCAAAAAACAAATATTAGAAATTTATAACTTCTTCGACAGATTCTTGTGAATTTTGATGAGAAAATTCGCTTGACGCAGTTTATTTTCCGCCAAGAATTAAAATTATACTTTTACAGTCGATTCAAGTTCTAAAAATCGATTTTCAGTTTTTCACGTTTGTCAGCGATTTCTAACGAATTTCTTTCATTTTCCCGAGCTGAAAATGCAATTTTTGAACTCTACGCATCAAAATACGTCGTCTACAATCACAAAAACGACTTGAAAATTCACCCCAAAAAATAAATATTGGAAATCTATAACTTTTTTGACAGATTCTTATAAATTTTGATTATAAAATTCGCCTGACGCAGTTTATTTTCCGGTAAGTATTAAACTTAAACTTTCATTTTATTAAATTAAATATTGGAAATTTACATTTCAGATTAACTAATACTTCACTATTCTTCACATCGACTCTTTTGGTTAACTCAGAGAAACCATTTGAAATTCTACTCTAACTCTTTTGGCTAGCTATACGATATTGCTCGGTATTTGACTTTGTGCAATTCTTTAGATAGGTAGTAGTAAGGAAGAAAGTTTTGCCTAATCTAAACTGTAATTGATGCTTTCTGAATTGAATGAAAAATATGAATGACATGTGCAAGATGTGCAAACACAGGCGCCGGTTCCAAATGTGCGCCGCGGCAACCTGTCACAAGTGCTTTTTTATATAAAGATTTTTGTGTGCAGGCGCTTCTGGCTCTGGCACACCAAAGTCAATTAAAGTTTTTCTATAGTTACAAGTTAAGTTGTATACTTACGTATAGAGTAAAACAATAAATTCCAATAATACACTGCTCCATGAGTTTGTGATCCGATGTTGAATTTTTACCAAGCTTCAATATAATGTAATTAATTAGATACAAAGTTTGCAAAAAAGCAAAAAACACTACAAAAAGTAATTTACACCCTAAAGTTTTATTATAAATTCTGCAAATCCTTAAGGCTATCAAAAGTAAATTTCTAATTTTTTCCACTTCTTTTGGGCAAACCTTTTGCGACACTATTCGTACACATAATATTGAATTATTGCGTAAATATATCTTCAAGATTTTAAATAATTTAGACGATAAACAATTATTTAAAATTCTCAAGCGCACTGTAACTAAATAAACAAAATTATAAATCAACAGAACTGAAACCACAAAATAAATATCCCTTATTCTTGAAATTGTTGCTTTGATAAATATCGCAATGCCATTGAACATAAAGATGTTCAAGCAATTGATTAGCGTACACATGAGATTAATAAATGTCACAATTTTAAATCCAATGTAAAGTTTTCCAGGTTTCCAGAATATGTCTCGGTTGTTCAATCCATTATCCAGTTCTTTGAAAAGATCATTTAGCAAGTAAAATTCATCTACGTTCCAGAACGTTGTTGTGAGTATATCAATTATAATCATAATGGTCGTTACCATTTGACCACCTGCGTCCAAGTATAGGTGCACAATATTTTGGAATATCATGAATTTCCGTGCCAAATAAACGGATACTAAATTTAAAATTAAAAATAAAATAATTAAAATTATAGAGTAAATCCTAAACGTTCTGATTTTAAAATTGGTAGCTGGAAGAATTATTCCAAAAATGTTTCCTGCATAGTATACCAATTTGATATTTTTCATATAGCAATTTCTACTGCCTAAACTTACAGCCATTATATATGCTGTTTCTTGGATGATATTCTATTTAATGGGTAAACTTTAGTTTGTACGTATTTATACGTAAGTAATTGGCGCCGTAATTGTAATGAATTCACCTCCTTGTTTTGGTACATTATATATTATGTTACGTGGAGTAACGATTACTACAATTATCTCATTTGTCATATCGGGTAAGTAGTAATCAGTTTTTTTAGCAAGTGATAATCACAATTATAATCCACAAGTTAGATATAATAGGGGTATTCACACTGGATCGTGTATTGGTGTTGTATTTATACACCGTTTTAATATCTTAGCAACGTCTAGTAATACACAACTTTATTTGCCGTTACTAGGATAAATACAACGGTGTAAATATACAAGGGTATATACACGTAAGCGTGGATACCCCTTTTGTTTCTGACATAGTATAAATAAAATTCCTTTACGAATCTACTTCACTACAAAATAAAAAATTATTTTTTAATTTAAGGATGTCGATTAGATTAGTAGACGACCATTGCTTTTATAAGCCAGCTCAGCAGACACAAATGCAAAATGAGACTCTTGTAATTAAAAAAAAATTAAGTCTTCACGATTATCTCAAATATAATTATCTCAAAAAATAATCTCAAAAAATAATTATCTCAAATCATACAAAAAATGTAAATGTTACGCCATTGGATCGATGTAATCTTGCAATGTAATCACAACCTAAATCGGTGGGTCTAGAAGCGTGAAATTTGACGTAGATGAGCACTAAAAACGGGTTTTATAGAAATCCTATCCAAAAAAGATTTTATGTAAGATCTATATCCCCAGCCCTCCCCCCCTATTTTGATTTTGGGATCAGTTTTTATGTAATCAGTTTGTGCATCGTTTGTGTACATTTGTGCAATTATTTTTTTTGTTTGTGCATTCACCGAATTAATATTTAACAAATAAGTTTGGGGGCTGGAGAAAAGTCAGCCCCTCTCATCGCAAATTTTGGGTCAAAATTGGTGTCAATCGTTTGTGTACGTTTGTGCATTCAATATTTTCGTTAGTGCAAACACCGTTTGCAAAATATTTTCAATTTAAATAGAGGGGGCTAGAGAAATGCCAGCTCCTCCTCTCCCCATCGCGAATTTTAGGTCAGATTTGGTGTCAATCGTTTGTGCATTGTTTGTGTACGTTTGTGCATTTATTATTTTTGTTTGTGCACGGTTAGGGAAATATCTCTCCCTTTCCTCTCTCCCATTTTAAACTTTGGATTATTTTTTGTATCACTCATTTATGTGTCAGCCTCAGCCGTGGAGTAATGTGACCGCTGGTTGAGTACAGATCGGAAATTCTGGGTTCAAATCGCAAACTATACAGAATTTCTTAGCTCGGCCTTTCAGTGGGCATCCACACGCTGTGGTAAAATCGATATTGATTTATCGGAAATATTTAATATGGGGACTAATCCACCCCGCTAATCGTATTTGTAATTCCCAGAAAGAGAAAGCAATATTCTATTTAGAATGTAAAAAGCTTAATGATTTATGTGTACACTATTTATAAATCTCCGAGCAATAACTGCCATAGTGTCTAGATTGCAATTCTAGTCTACTGAAGAATATGTTAAAAATATTTTACTTCTTCGGAAATCGTCATCGAAACAACAATTTCCTGCATATTTCTTTCTCCTACAGGCCATCCGTCTTAACGACGCGTAGTGATTATTTTCATGTGTCCAATCTAGCCGTCGAGCAATCGACGCGTCGATTACTATTACTAGACAACATTATCATAATGCTCTTGGCAGATTACTCTCGGTAGTTTGCCATTGCCTTCCGAAGGGAGAAGGTCATAATGAAGTTGGATAAATTTGTAGCCGGGTTGGGTATCAAACCCAAGGCTTCTAGCCTAGAGTTCGGTCCTTAGCCGGTTTACTTAGGTCACCTCTCGTATCTACGCGCAGGGAAATTGAATTATAATGACTAATCCGGTAACATATTAGTAATTGTAACTATGTAGTCAAAAATTGACAAACTTAATTTTTGATCATTATAAAAATGTTGTTCAATTAGTGTTTTAAAATTTCGATTTGATCGAAATCGGCCGTAAAACTATACCTATTTTTAAATTTTAATACTTAGCGGAAAATAAACTGCGTCAGGCTAATTTTCTCTTCAAAATACATAAGAAACCGTCAAAAAAGCCATAGTTTTAGGTGTATGTCAGTGCCCCCCTCCCACTTTCGAGTTTTTGGATAAATTTGGTGTCAAACGTTAAAGCATCGTTTGAGCCTGAATGAGCTTCCGTTATTTTCGTTTGAGCCTCAAAGGTCGCGAAGTCTTTCGCTAAAACTAGTAAGTAGCTGTAGACATGTTTTGCAATTTTCCTTCTCATTTTGAATTTATAGCCCAGTCAAAATAAACATTGACCCTTGCATGAATTTCCAAGAAGCTGAAAATTTGCATGAACGTTAGGGATACCATTATAATGAAATTGTGAAAAGTCCCCATCGATCCCATGTGTGCAAAAAATTTTATGAGAGGTCAAAGTTTGCAAACATGGGTTTTTTGAATTTTTTTGCGAAACGGATAGTTTTATGAGAAAATTAGTTCAGCCAAAAATTGTAGATCATTTAATTATCTACAAAAGTTATTCTTACACTTTTTTTTCTAAGATTCACCATTTCTGAGAAAAAGCGATTCTAAAATTTACTAAATTTGTATTAATTCTCCTTATATGCACACGTTTCCACGCAACCTATGTACCATGGAGAATACAACTAAAATAAAATTCCTGATGAAGGGTGGGGGCTGGTATTTCTTCAGCTTCCCTAACTTATGTGTTAAATAATTCGCGAACGGTAAATACACAAACAAAAAAAATAATTCCACAAACGATGCACAACGAATGACATAAAAATTGATCCAAAAACAAAATTGGGAGGGAGGGAGCTGATATCTATCATAATATTACTATGAGCTCTAATAAAATGAGCGTCAATAATTATAAAAAGATCGTCATAAAAAGGTCCATTTCCCCATAATACGTTAAGTTACCAGAAATAGTACCCAGATTTGCCAAGTTCAAAAACTTGCCATTTTTAGCTTTCGGCCTTACAAAATCCAATTGAAATAGATTAAGAAAAGCAATAAATATTAAACCCTATTTATTTCAATAATAATTGATATTATTTATTGATCTGTTTGTGCAAGTATAACAATATAGGAAGTGATGGTGCCAAGAAAACCAATTAATAAATTGCGATTCACACTGAAAAGTCCAATTGCCGAAAATTGAGGACACTGATTCGTTGCATATTCTGCCAATAGAAGTAACTCCCGTTTCAAAATGACATCTAGGGGGATGTTGGAAACTGGTGGTAATTCTGATATTAAATTGTAGCAAGTGGTAGTAATTTCCTGTACCTCTTTTGTGATATCGTCACAAATTACAGCCACAGTAATTCCCATTATCTGAAATTTATAAGTAAATTTAGTCAATTATATCTATAAGATTGATAGGTTTGAAAAAATTTTCTCTCTGTGTATCAATTTAAATATAGACATGTTTTGTGCAATAATTTCTCAAATATAATTTCTCGAACGTTAAATTGGATTTTAAATTTATATAAACAAAAGAGGGAAAGTCAATAAGTCAGCCCTCTTTTTTATAACGTCAGCGTACACAGTAAACGTTGGTTACCGGTTCATGCATCCAACAGCAAAATAATCATTGTTTTTATACTTACATACACAGATGAGCAAAAAATTCCAATCAAATATATTACCATGATTTGATTTGGTGATAAACTTTCACCTGAAATCCTCCCAACGTGCACAATAATTAAATTAATTAAATGTACAGTTTGTAAGAAAATAATAAACACTACAAAAAGCAATTTGTACCCTAAAATTTCATTAAGAATAGAACAAATGTGAAATGCGACCGTAAGTAAATTTCCTATTTCGCGGAGTTTTCTTTTCGGATCAAGCTCCACACTCATAAATATCCTATCTATAGCATTCAAATTATAACAGGAATGCAAATTGGAGTTTTTAAATAAAGATGACAAACGACTATTTAAAATTTTCAAACGCAATTTAATTAAAGAAACGAAATTATAAATTAAGAGTACTGACACCACAAAATACAAATCGCTTATTCTTGCCGTTGTATTTCCAATAAATATTACAACACCCCATATTCCGAGGGTGTTTAAGGTTTCGATTAGCCTGCTCATGACACTACAGAACATTACAATATTAAAAACAACGTAAAGCTTTCCAGGTTTCCAAAATATTTTGCCCCTTTTCTTTAATCCATCATCCAATTTCTTAAATAGAAGTATGAGCAAATAAAATTCACTTGTATTCGAGAATGCTGTTGTGTAGATATCCATCGCTATTATAATAAACCATACCGTTTGACCGCCAGTGCCCAACATTAAATATAAATTATCATGAACGTAGACATAGCTTAATTTCACATAAACTGATCCTAAATTGAAAACAAAATATGAAATGATTAGAATTGTGCAGTAAATTCTAAATGGTTTTATTTTAGAATTGTCGATTGGAAGAATTAGTCCAAAAATGTTTCCTGCACGGTACACTAATTTTATATTTTCTATATAACAGTTATTATTTCGTAAATTTTCTGCCATGCTTTTGAACAAAATATTTTAAATGCACATATGTGCTACAACAAGTAAGCAACCAAATAAAATAATTTTATTATATAAAATAATAATTTACAGTCGTAAAGATTATTTTTACGATTATGATGGTATGAATTTATTATGAAAAGATATTAAATTGAAATTAGTGTAGGGGAGACTGGCTGGTTTTTATAAGGATAAGGAGGTTATTTTAGCAGCGCAGGTTACTCGTTAAGTGTCATTTATTTATTTACACTATTTTTTACACTTATTTTACACTAATTAATTTATGGCAATTAAAAATAAGACTATTATTTTTAGCCCGAAAAATGAAGAAGAAAATTTACTGAAAAGTAGAAAATTTTAACCTGCTCCGGTCTCCCCACAAACGTCAGTTTACATCAAGTTTTAAAGTATTTCAATGTTATTAATAATTTAAAATGAAATTAATTTCAATTTACATACATAAGTAAGATGTTTATGAAATATAACACAACTATGCACTAGCGTTGATCAATATTGACTTACAATAACCTATATGAGATATTTAATATACCGTCCAAGAGATTCTAAATTACTCTTATGTTTGTCATTGAAGTTGCAATTTGCTTGAAAATCAATAAAAATATGGAAGAACCTCATTTACACTAACATTTGATCAAACAAATAAAACACTAATGGTGTATTGGCAGGGTGGTGGGGCTTACGTAATTATACTAAAGTGATATCGGCGAGATACCCCAAAAAGCGCACAGGCAGCCCACAGCCAACGGGAACACTCGCAAAATCTAGCCGAGGGTACGTAGGGTCATATAAGTTATGTACATAATGTTGTGGGCAAAACTAAACTTAGTCCAAATTAATAAAAATAAACTTATAATTTCAATTCGTAATTTATTTAAAATTAATAAAAAAAATTTATGAAAAAGACCGCTTAGCACTCACGAATTTGAGTCTTGAAAAAGTGGTGTAATATGTTGTAGGTGTACAATTACGCTATTATATTGACGTGGATTGTAATAGGTTGAAAATTCTGAAATTGTCCACAATTAAATTTTCGTTTTGTCAAAGTTTTGGTTTATGAAATTTTCTTTAATTTAATTAGATGAATAGTAGTAACCTGTTTTTTTTTTCAATTACGTGCTTATAGGTACGTGCAGAGTAGAGATTTTTAGGTTTGGAAATTTGTCCATATAGCCTAAAAATTAAACAATATAAAACTTCAAAATATCGAGTTATTATTAAATTAAAAATTGTTAAAAGATTTATTTAGCTTTCAGACGAGATATCGTTCGTCATCAGAATAATTTTAATTTAATAATAACTCGATATTTTGAAGTTTTATATTATCTAATATCAACGAGTTAATAATTTATATATTTAAAAATTAAACATTTCAAAAATGGAAAAAACGTTGAAATTCTGATTTATTTATTTTTTATTTGTTCTTGAAATTGTAACTTACGTTTGAATGAGTTGGTACAAAGGTAGCTACGATCGTTGATGCGTTTTTAAAAACTAAAAGTGTAGTTCGGAATAATTTAAAATTTAGTGATTTCAAAATGTTGAATTTGGCATCTGAAAATTCGAATTTCGCTGGAAAACCAACCAACCAGAGTGCGACACGATTTTCCGATGAAAAGTTTTACAGGAAACGAGATAAATGGTCAGTTGCTCTAGAGTAATGGAGGTGTGAAGTCTACAACTTAACGACTTCAAAGTGTAATCTTCGAATGTTTAAGAATTACGAATTGGTAATTAATTTTAGCGAAGATTATGAGCAACTGGAGATTTGTTTGATTGTGTGTGTGCTACGAAAGAAGAGCATTAGAAAATTTTGAAGATTTTGAAAATTTTACTGACTGATAACATGAAGCCTTCCATTTTGTCAAATCGTAGATGCAAGGAATTCGAGGGGCAATCTTCTATTATTCAAGCCATCATCTTGGTAAATAATTTTTAAATTGTTTATTTACGCTATATCAACAATTGTCTTCGATATTTGTCATGATGCTTATGAAAAATTTGAGGTTATCTACACTTGATGTTAAATTCGTACTTCAAGTCACATTTATCATCGGATTTTCACATTTAATTAATTAAACACATCAGTGGAACAATTTTAATAATTAAGTCGCGTTATTTAACTGCAAAAATTAAATTTATGTGATAAACTTTTTCGTACGGTTACTATGCATTTGGAAGTGACTACCATACCAACCTTTTGAACAATTAAACGCATCGCTTATATTTGAAAATTAAACAATTTTTCTCATTTTTGTACACAATTTATTACAGATGTTTTATTTAAATTACATAAAAACGTTAATTACTTTACAAATTGGAGACACTGTTTTGAATTTTAAATGTGTAAATTTGTAAAATAATTTTCCTATAATTTTTGAAATTTTGAATATGTCAAGAAGTTTAATAACTAAAATTTCGTCTTATTTGGGTCATAATTCTTGTATTAAGTGCTACTTTCGTCAGATTAAATTATCATTCAACCCTGAGAATTTTGTTTCATTTATTGTGGATAGTTTAAGAGAATAAATTTATGGAACCTACTACTGAGATAGTCTCGAAAGTGTAAACTCCGACTAACGAGCTACGGCACTTAAAGAATTGTTCGTCAGAACACGACAATATATAAATATCAAAACCATTGAAATTAGCGAATAACGCATTTGTACACACTACGGTGTATTCATGTAACACAAAAATTTTATATAAATATTTAAATATATAAATTATTAACTCGTTGATATTAGATAATATATATCGAGTTATTAATAAATAATACAAAAATTTTATAATACAACAAATTTATTTTCAAAATCATAAAAAATTAATAAAAAGATTAACAAAAAAAAATTGTTTATTTATAAGATTGATGATATTAATGGTGCAATGGGTCATTAATAAAGTTCCATTGTATAACCATGGCTATAAAACTGGTTAAATTAATATCCAAATGTTTTTCAAATATATTAGATTACATTACGGGTCAAAGGCAACTTCAGAAAAGTTACAAAAGAAGCTTACACACAAAAACTAATTAAATAGTATTAATAAAATTTATAATTAAAAAAAATGTCACTTTGCCCTTGAAGGTATGCAACCTGTAATGCACTATAAAAGGAAAACAAACTTTGTTGTTCTTTTTTGGGCTTCATAACTAATGGGTCTATGTCCTATCTATTGTATATATCGTCCCCTTAGGGTCAGTTGTATAAAAGAGGATCATCCTTGACCATGGATCAAGCTTCAATTTAAACCAATAAAAAACTTAAAATAAAATTTTAACTGTACTGATTGGTTTAAATTGGAGCTTGATCCATGGTCAAGGATGATCCTCTTTTATACAACTGGCCCTAAGTACTACAACTGGGTAACTTGTTTCTGGGACTTATCTACATTTTGCAAGTGGATAATTTATATGTAGAAACATAATAGAACATATTTATCCACTTGCAAAATGTAAATTGTTTTAGTTTGGTTAAGTCACTTTATTTATATCTCATTAAATCTAGATACAGCACCTTATATCCTGTTTCTATGTTGGTTAGTTACCAGCCATATCATTTAAAACAACACAAACTATAAACCATATACATAACATAAATAAGTCCCAAATCTTATTAATTTTTTAAATTTTCTCAGTAACAGTAAAAACAAGTTACCCAGTTGTAGTACTAAGGGGACGATATGATCGAAGAGAAAAAATATTAACTAGCGTTGACTCCCCCCCCGGTTTTAATTACAGTTTATACTTGGGTGCTAGCTACAAGGATTGGGGAGCTAGCAACAGACCCTAAATTACATTCTACAGGCCTACAACTTTTTACTCCTATCCACCACTTCCAGCTCAACTGAGTTAGTGTCTTATTTGCAGGCCATTAGAATGGCTTTGGGAAAAAAGAAAAATTTGCAGGTTGACACCCAAGGATACAAAAATCGCTCCTGGAATATTTATTTCGACTGTTTTTCATCTTCTTATTCAATAGAAATGACTTTCGTGCTCTTAGGTTAGCAAGGGTGTCAATTATATTTCTGATATTGATTTCCTGCGCTTTTTAACTTTCGATGCAAATAGTCAGGCTCGTCAACCTCGTTCTTCTTAAATGATTATTTGCTAGATGATGCAACGTGTTCAAAAGTTGGTACTCAACCAAAAATCTAACCATTTGGCAAAACCAAAAGGTAAGGAAAAAAACCAATGTTTAAAAATATTCATTTTATTCTTCGTACATCTTATCTAAGTATAAAAGTATCAAAAAAAAAAAATCTGCGTTCCGGATGTCCTACTGATTGGATTCGCCTTCCAATTTTTAACCATTTCTCCTATTTGATATTTTTTGGCAGTTACTTCAACCGATTATCCTATTTAGATTAGATTATCCTAAAATTAAATCATAAATTAGGAAACTATAAAACAAAAAGCTTTGAAAAAAATTGAAATAAAGATCAGATAGGGGCGAAAAATAATTTCATATTTGAATCATATGAACTATTAAATAATCATGAAAAAGAAATACTTAAAATTGTCTGAAATTTAAAAAATACAAATATCAGGCTAATGCCAGTCTTTGACAAATAGGCAGAAGGTTGAATGAATCTCACAGACCTTGAGACGTTTTTAATCATAGTTTTTCTAGATTAGCAGTGGCGTACCTTTTTTGCTACTATGCCGACCACAAGAAACATGTACAAAATAATCACTTGTAAATCATTCATGTGGCATTAAAATTTTTGTACATGCCACCTGCCGTAGGGTCGCCACCACTGTTCTAGATAATATATTAATTTGTATCACAAGATCACCTTACCATAAGTTTTACCTGTTGGATTCAAGAGATCGGCAAAATCAATTATTAATCCTGACTAGATTTGTGATCTTGAAATGTCGCTCATTCTGTAGGTTAAAAATTCTTCTCTGCTTTGACTTTTTCTATCTTATATTTTGATCAAATTTTTCAATATCTGTAAACTTATACCTTTCCAGACAAAAAATTCGTTCTGTCAGGAAACTTCATCAAATGACAAAAGTAACGTTAAAGTTGCTTCTTTACAGGTAACCATAATAAATCCTGGTGGTGTATTTTCTTAAAATTCTGGCAAACCTAAAAACGAAGTTTACCTTTAGAATACAAAACATAATACAAAAAATTTTTTTGAAAAAAAAAAGTAAATCAGATAGGAGCGAAAGATAGTTTATCATTATTTAATCAAATGAACTATTTAATCATCATAAAAGACAATAAGTAGGGTTTAGTAGGGGACTCGAAAAAAAACTTACTGGTTGTAGGAATCACTTGTAACCATAACAAATCCTGGTATGGTCTATTTTAATTGTTTTCTGCACCATGCAAACCTAAAATAATATTTTATGTTTAGAAGAAGTATGTACAATTACAAAATAAGTTTTAAATAGCAAAGTAAATCAGATAGGAGCGAAATATAGTTTATCATTATGATATCAAATGAACTATTTAATCATCATATTAGGTGGTGCTAAATTAATTTTGATTTGACAAAGTCAAAAACAAAAGTTTTAAAAACCTTTTGCAGCATTCTGTATATTAATAGAAATATTTATTAATTATTTTCTTACCTAATTTGTAACCACCGAAGATTTGAAGTTCAGATTAACCTACAATTATAAATCATAAATTAGAAAAATATAAAACAGAGCTTTGAAAAAAAAATTAAGATTAACATCAGATAGGAGCGAAAGAAATAATTTCATGTTTGAATCGTATGAACTATTAAATCATCATAAAAAAATAGTTTTATAAAAAAGTGAACTAAAAAGAAATATTTACCATGCCGAATCCTTGGTTCTGCTAAAACTACGCTTTCCGAGAAAGTAATCCCAGATCTGAAATTACGATAAAATGAAAAACTTACTTTTACTCCAAAACCATCCAAACATTGAAAATTAATTAACTACATGTTGTAAAATTATTAAAATCTGTTATCTTTCAGGATTATTTTCAGATTTAATGTTCCAACATCATTTTTAAATTTAAATTGTGTGGTACGATTAGAAACTTTCCACCACATGGTTAACCTCAAATTTTCAACATTTGGGGTCGCATAATGGTAAATAAAACTAATAATCACATGGTGAAGTATTGGCTAAATTATTATAAAAAAAAAAAACTTACCATGTGGGATTTAATTATCGTCCAGCAAGATTCCTCGAAAAGCGTGCATCCAGTGAGAATTCTATTTTCAGAAAAATATAATATTACACTAAATTCAACTCAAACTTAAAGATTAAAACTAAAACACAATAATCAGACAAATGCCTCATTCGTCTTCACAAAAAAGTCTGAATCTCAGAAAACCCGAAACCCAAACCTTCCGATATGTGTATAATTTCATCATGTAATATAATCAGCTAGATAAACTAATATGCCAATAAAAGTAATTTATTGAATTAATAAAAAGAACTTACCCATTAAATTATTTTGAGGTTAACTAACCGCATGCCAACATCGATAGGATAAAAAGTGACATCGTCTGAATCCGAAAGATTCTATTAACAGAAAAATACATTAAATGAAATTCAACGCAAATTTAAAAATTATAACTAAAGCACAGCAATCAGACAAATGCCTCGTTGGTCTTCACAAGAAGGTCGACGAGATCTCAGAAAACCCGAAATCTCAAACCTTAAGTTATATGTGTATAATTTCATCACGTACAATAATCAGCTAATATGCCAATAAAACAAACTTATTTATTAAATTAATAAAAAGAACTTACCCATTAAATTACTTTGAGGTTAGCAAACCGCATGTTAACATCAAGCGTTGGAATAAAAATGACATCAACTGAATTTGAGATGTCTGAAAATAAAACCTGCAGAGCTAGTGCCATCTAGCGGTTAAAACTTTTCTGGCGCGCAATACAAAATTTACAAGATAAAACAACAATTATCAATTTTTTTAAGTACACAAGGTTGAAGTTCCATTTTTTCTTTTACAGTTATAATGTCATGTAGTTCTTTGTTAGCGGACGGCTGAAAAAGATTTTGTCTGCCGCCCGCCGCATAATCACAGTAAACTGCTTGTATTATCATAAAACCTCATGTTTTAGTTTTCCTAAAATTTAATTGTTTAAACTTCTTTGACAAATTGATATTTTGACGGTCCAAGAGGGGTCTGGCAATTATTACTAGAAGAACCACAAAAGTCATAAAAACGTCAGATATATTTTCTTCAAACCTTGAACGTAAATTAAATTTTAGAAAAACCAAAGCATATTAGGTTTTTCTGACAAGCATGAGCACTTTTACCTTTTACTTTTGCAGCCGCCGGGCAATAAAGTCAAATGCTCTAGTCGTATCATAACTTACTGTGACACAAAATTTTAAAAAATAAAGTAACAAATTCCTATTTCTAACTCTCCCCCTTTTATTATCCGTAGGTACAGGCCTGAATTAGGTCACCTGATTCGTTTTTATTGGTCAGCTTGTAAACCATTTTCAAGCACTTTTAGAAGAGCAACAGCGTTAAGACATTTTATCCAATTTTTTGAGATAAAAAGAATCTCCTTAATTTATTCATACGCGATTAGAAATCAAAAAAACAAAAATAAAAGAGGATTCAGGCGATAAATTTCAACCAAAATCTATCAATTCTTTAGACCATTTCTTCAATCTAGTATGCAAAATATTTGTAACAAACAAAAATATCCAAAAAAACACAACACTCAAAGGGTCAGTTGTATAAAAGAGAGGATCATCCTTGACCATGGATCAAGCTCTAATTTAAACCATCAGTACAGTTAAAATTTTATTTTAAGTTTTTTATTGGTTTAAATTGAAGTTTGATCCATGGTCAAGGATAATCCTCTTTTATACAACTGGCCCAAAAAGGTACATATCCCCCACCCCAATTTCGAATTTATAATTTTCTTAAAATAATTAAACAATTTTCGGGATATTTTAATAATCACTAAGGAGGAGGCTAGAGACATTAAAATATCATAATTTATGAAGATTCTCGTTAATCCAATCATGCTCGTCGGTGTTGTTGATGTTTTTGCTTTGTTTGGGTTTTGACAACGCAACTGTGTTCAATTAGGATCCATCATCAATAAATCAATTTAAAACCTTAAATTAAATTTATATATTTGAGCGAGTATTAAGAGCTAGTGACACCATGCGACGCTCCTGCAGTTCTGCAGTAGTGCTTTATAGAGCTACTCGTTCCAGTTTCTACTCTTTGAAGTGGGCGAGTCTTGCTTATTAGCAGCGACCATTAAAATGCTTATGTATGCTATTTTTGCTTTTTAGTTCATTTTCTATCATTTGTTTTTTTATGAATTTTTAAAATTGGAGTCAGGGTTGTCGACCTACTTCTTTTTATAATATTACCAAGTCGAAAATATTTTGATTATAAAAATATTTATATTTCCTAAAATATTGCTAATTTCTTCTGCCCACCCTTTCTTGCTGCCGGGTGTCGCCCAACAAAAAAAAATAAAAAAATTAAAGCACAAGCGAATCGTGGAGCAGTTGGAACAAAGTGATTTTTGTTAATAACCCTGTAACAGGAGGTAATATAAGATGACCAACCGTCCTCCTGTGTAGTTCAAAAGCTAGTGACAGTTTTTATCCTGAATTTCAGGAGTCATGAAAATGGGAGATGTTTAAATCTTAAGCATTTGTTTGAGGCCCAAAGCATGGTGAAAAGTTATTGTATCATTAAGAGCTACAGATAAATGCAGGGCTGCTTTTTTTGTCCCGTGCCGTAGGTTCTGCGGGTCCCGCACCATCCAGCGGATTCCGCACGTTCCACACGCATCCTACAATTTTGAAGTACAAGAAATAAAGAAAAACCCTACTTCATAATTTAACTTGTTCAATCTCTCACCTACATTTTTTGCTACAAGCAATTTTGATTGGTTTAAATTCTTTAAACCTAATATGACTTACCCAATCACGGATGCTGCTATTTTAAACCTTATTTAACCTAATTGAAAAATTGGATATTAAACAACAAGTTTCATAATCGACGTTTTTATCGCATTGACGTTCCGTCCCGCGCGGTACAAATAATTTGTCCCGTCACGCCTCAACGCTTCCACATTCTTCTTCAGAAAGATTATACAAAGGATTTCTATTGTGGGCGCGAGTCCCCTTAAAATAAATCTTTAGAAACTTTTACAATTTTAAAACATTTATTTAACTATATTTCAGATCGAATTTTTATACGAATTTTTGTATGTAACCGCTTAGTAAAGTCTGTAAAAGTTTAGCATTTTTGGAAAATTTATTCCCCTCCCTCCTTATCTGACCAGATAAACGTCTGACATTTTCAGTTTTATATTCAGGGGATGTCTATTTACTAGTAATAAAATTTTTACGATTCTTGAAATCCGGGATAAAAACTGTCAGCAGCTCTCGGAGGATTTGGTAGGATTGTCCTCATTTTTCGAGAACCTTCCCTCTTTGAAAACTTGTCCTCCATTCGTCTTCAATAGCAAAGTATGTTGGCGTAATTTAGGCGTGGGAGTAAAAAAAACGTCAATCAAATTTCAATCATTCGAGAAACAAATGGGCGTTTTAATATCAACGAGTTAATAATAATTTAACATTTCAAAGTATGTAGATTATCAGCTTAAGAAATTAAAAAAACTTAAGATTTAACGCATGTTGCTCGGAGTTTAATCGAAAATTTTAACTATCCATAACTTTGTAAAAAAGTAACTTAAACTCTTGCTCATTGAAGCTCATTCAAGCTCAAGCAAAGCTCTATCGATTGACATCAATTGCTCATAGAAATTCAAAACGAGAAGAAAAATTACAAAAAATGTCTACAGCCCCCCCTCCCCGCCTGTTTTTCGTGAATAACTTCGCGACCTTTGAAGCTCAAACAAAAATAATGGAAGCTCATTCAGGCTCAAACGATGCTCTAACGTTTGACACCAAATTTATTCAAATATTCTAAGACCTGAATTGGATGGTCTTGCTCTATAAGAATGAAAGAAATAAATAAAATCTTCTTGTACAAAAGCATACATTTTTTCTTCAATCAGAGCAGAATTTTTATCATTTGGTAAATGGAATTTCTTTTCAATACTGATGGTGAAATAGCATTTAAAACTCAAAAATATTTAGAAGGCCAATGTTGTTGTTTTGGCAAAGCATTTGTCAGAAAACAGCTCATTGCGTCTCGTTTTCTGTGTGAGTAGTACTGACTTTTTGTCTGATTGATAATGATGAGACAGGTCTTGATAACAATTCTTCAAAAATATCAAATTTTGTCATTCTTTTTCAAAATAATTTCCATTTTTATTGCATCGGATTTGATTAATTATTATTATTTGGTTACTGTATAATCTGTTCTATCCGACAGATAAAAAAAATAAAAAATGTAATGAAAACCTGACTACGGATGGCACTGCACTGATTTTCTCTCAAATCTCTTGTAAAGCTGTGTAGTAGCTTTTTGAGACCTTTTGTAATACTAACAACACTGTTATCCACAAGTAAGTAATTATACTACTTAATTAGGGAGTCATTTTTAATTTTAAAGTTAAGAGGAGCAGCGATAAAAAAAAATTACAAAAAAGAGTTTATGATTGATGTGGTTGTTCGGCCTTCAGTAGCACTCACAAAAAATTAAAGATGCGTTACGAACAGATATACATGCAAAGAAGCAGTTATTACTGTTATTATTTATGAAGTTATTGAAGAAGGTACTTTCAACTTTATTGCTTTTTTATCTTTTTCTTTATTGTTCGTATTATCTACAGATACAAGGGACCTACAGTTTAACGTTGGCTGCAATGCTACAAGCTATCAGATGGTTACAAGACACCTTATAAATCCAATTAATTTTTTGTTGGAAAGCATCTTTTCTTGCTTCTTCACCTCCACCGTGTAATTTTTGTCGCATCTCTATAATTGGTTTATTCATTTATTATTAACTAGTTGGAAAGCCCGTCCACGGACGGGTAGCTAGCCGTTGGATTTCTATTTTAGAGGTATTAATTTAAAAAAAAATTGTTTTTAAACACCAACACTAACCTAAGCTCAACCGATGGATTTGTCTTTTAACATTCTTCATTAAAAAAAATAAATCCCTGATACTGACAATTTTAATTATTCCCGTTCAGACGTTCTTAAGTTCAAAAATAATGATTAAATAGCTGATTCAATTGCGGACGGGCGTCTCACCAACATTGGAAATTTGATTGGTGTGGAACTCGATCCTAGGGGAGTTGATTTTAAGTTACTAACCCCCCTATTCTGTAACTTTTTGTTATCGTTCGTTATCGTTATTAAATCGTTAAGAACCGTAAAGTTTGATTTACACTCAGATTTGCATTAAATATTAATGTAATGGTATGTGAAAAACGAACTTTACGGTTCTTAACGATTTTGTAACGATAACGAACGGTAACGAAAAGTTACAGAATAGGAGAAAAGTTACAACCAATCAGAGTGCGTTGTGTGTCTTACAAAAATGACACGCTGAAGGAGGAGGAGGTAGAGGAGTAGCGTGTGTTTGCCGTTTAGAAAATTTGAAAATGTAAAAGTTTAATATTAAATTTTCTGGATGGATAATCCTCGCATTAACCGAGATAAAAATTATTAATAAGTATCCCAGTTGAAATTTACTTGGTGTGCAACTCAATTCCAGGGGAAGTGATTTTAAGCTGGCATGATTAACGACAACTACCAATCAGAGCGCGTTGTGTGTTTTAAAAAAATGACACGCTGCTACTGCTGCTACTCTTCAAGCGCGTCATTTTTTTGGACACACAGCCCACTCTGATTGGTCGTTGTCGTCGGTCATACCAACTTAAAGTTGCTTTACCACTCCATATAGAAATATATATAACCTTTTCTGATTCGAGTACTAAGGTAATTTTAAGTTGGTACCACCAACGCCAACAACCAATCAGAGTGCTTTATATGTCCTAAAAAAATGACACGCTGGAGAAGCAGCAGCAGCGTGCTGGTCTTTTATATTTGTGATACCTTAAGACGGGTCTGTTGTTACATAATAAACAGACCCGTCTAAGGGTAACACCTCTTAAGTAATTGGTCAAACAAAGTCTATAATCAATATAAAACTCTTATTAGCGCTAATAATCGTTTTCTATTGGTGATTTATATTAGTCTATACCTTAAGACGGGTCTGTTGTTACATATAAATCCGCTCTCTAGGATTTCTAAGTACTAAGGTACTTAGTACCTAAAGTACTTAGTACTAAGGTACTAAGGCCAACAACCAATCAGAGTGCTTTATGTGTCCTAAAAATATGACACGCTGGAGGAGCAGCAGCAGCAGCAGCAGCGTGCTGGTCTTTTATGTTTATGATCAAATCAAGGTTTACCAACGTAAACAAACGACACGCGCATCTGATTTGAATAAAATCTTTCAATGTGAAAATGTTTCAAATTATAATGAGAGTTGAAAAGGTAAATTCTACCATAACAATGCGTATTAATACCAAAATCAGTCATACATTAAGGTTATTTTAAATTTATTTTTTAGTTGCTTCCTTCCACTTAATTTTAGATCTAAGGGCAATGCATGTTTTTTTTGTGATAAGTTTTATATGAGCCTGTGAAGACCAAGAAATGAAGTATAGCGATTTTAAGATATTTAAGAGGCTCATAACTAACGTGACCAGACGTTCCGTTTAGAACAGGACCATCCCCTTTTTTGATTACCTGTCCCGGTGTCCCGACAATGAACTCCGGGACGCAAAATTGTTCCGTTTTTGGAAACCGCGTGTTATCTTGCTACAATAACAATGCAATGTTATGATAAATATAAATATATAACTAAACATTTTGAATATATTTTTTTAATTTGTAATAAAATTAAACTTTTTCTAAATAAATAACTTAAAAAAGTGTTTTTTTTGTCATTTTACTGATGAGTGGGAACTGGGGGGGCGGTCCCGTTTTGAGTCAAAAAATAAATGGTCACGTTACTCATAATTGAAGAAGGGTAAAAATATGTGGTTTTCAAATTCAAACCGTTTTACATTAATAATTGGATAGCGTTTAACTAAAACGATCCAAGCGCCAAATCGACATTTTTGAGTTAGATATACCAAACGACTCCTGAACATCATCGTTTGTTTGTGTAAAAATCTCTAAGCTCCATTAAAGATATTTACGCCCTATATTGACCAAGATCTATAACGACAAATTTGCAAATTTTTTGCAAAAAGCAATAATTTGCTTTTGCTAATAACAATAAACAATATAAACAATAAAAAATAAACAATAATTTAATACAACTAAAGAACTATGCATTTAAAAAAAATTATAATTTGAATTTTTAATTACCAATTAAAAACTTAAATGAGCTCTATCTCAAAACTACAATTTGGCGCTTGGATCGTTTTAGTTAAACGCTATCCAATTAGGATTTTGTGTTAAATAATATTGCCTTCCAAAAATAGATTTTGTAAACAAAAATTTTCGAGTTTCTGGTACATGGTAGTAAAAAATTCAATATTAGTGAAATTCTCAGAAGAAGCTTGAGCTAAGAGCCCCCTACCGTACTTGGTGCCTATCCTTGCTACAGCCGGAAATTATTACCTATGTTAGTTTTTTTTTATTTACTACAAATACATAAATTAATTTTACAGAATATTTTTTTAATTATTATCTTCAACCCGTAAATTGTCCTGGCCGTTCTTAACTAATAATTTAAATATCATAATAACAAAATAAATAATAATAATTTTTTAAATAAATTTGAAACAATTACGAGATGTAATAACTAACATACAACAAAAATCTAAAATTCGAAAATATTTAACGATAAGTATTGAATAACTTTCACCGGCGAAGGTGCGTAATTGCATCCGAGAATCTTCTATACTAATAAGTAACTTCTATTGTTTAAAAATTACATTTATTGTTATAATTAAGTATATAATTTGTTTATTGTAAATTAAATTGAAGGAGTTACCCAGTAATTTAAATTCCACATTACTCATACGTGCCTTTTTTGTTGCAAATCGATAATAAATCTAGTATGGCATTGCTATCAAATACCTTCTAATTCACCAAAAAACTACGGAACCAAAGCAGGGTCACCATGATCTAGAGAAATTTTTATTATAATTACGCAATTATTTCTAATACGAAGGACATGATTTAAGTATATAAACTAAAATTATTCAAATATCAATATTGTTCAGTTCATTAGCTCTACAATATCAACCCAAAAATGAATACTTTGGTAAGAGTTTAATTTTAACAATATTTTCAGTTTAACAAGTTTTTTTTATCATTTTCAGACAGTAGCAATATTTGCGTGTGTAGCAGTTTTAGCCAGTGCTACTCCCTCTGGTTATTTGGGACATTTGGGCTATGCACATGGACATGGTCACCTTCCATTGGTAGGAGCATCTGGTGTAGTAGGTAGCAACGGTGCTGCTGGACCATCAGGAGTTGTTACCGGACATGGTGCAATTGGACCCGATGGACATCACAATGCTGTTGGACATGCCGGTCTTCTTGTAGGAGGTCATGGTTTGGCTTATGGAGCTCATGGTTTGGCTATTGGACATCATGACGGACAATGGCACGGAGAAGGTTTAGTAGAATCTCAAGATTGGGCTGGACATGGACACGGACATGCTGCTATTATTGCCCCAGCCGTTCATAGTCTTGGTTATGGACATGGTCTTGGTTATGGTCATGGTCATGGAGCTGCTTTAATTGCCGGACCTGCTGTTATTGGTCACGGAATTCATGGAATTCATGGGCATCATGGCTGGTAATTAATCAAATAAACTAGCCAAATTCTCTCATTGTGTATATTAAACGGTGCATTCTCGAATACTATTTAAATCATATTGTAAATGTATTAATACAAAAAAAGTCAAATAAAAGATAAACTTTTCAATTTTGCATATTTATTTTTTTTTCAGTACAACAAGAAATCTGCTTATCCAGAATAAGCAAAACAACCATTGTTGTTGAAGTTTAGTTAGCGTTTTCAGATTACTCAGTAACTAATTAGTTGTTCAGTACCGAATTTTCGAGATATTGTGAGTATGCCAACCAGGGGCGGATCCAGCAACTTTTTCAAAGGGGGACGATTTCATAGCAAGAGGGGGCGATTTCATAGATTGTTACAAAAAATACTAAAATTGATAGCTTTTTTTTCCACTAATTTTGGTTTTTACGTTATATTTATAATCCATAAATTTTCCAAGGGGGGGGGGGGCGATCGCCCCCATCGCCCTCCCCCTGGATCTGTCCTTGATGCCAACCAACCAACCAACCAACACTTGCGTTAACCAACCCCGGTATCTCCTAAAAATTCAATTCATCGTGTCAGCTTAGTAACTGTTCACAATTACCATAACCTTTATATTAAGGCGCATCTCTAGTAGCTAAAAATACAGGGTTTAACAGGTTACAAAAAAGCATTATTTGAGTAAAACTATTTTTGGACAAACTTAAAATTTTAAAAATAAAATTTATTTTGAAACATAGCGTGACAGTCAATATAAGCGCTGTAATTGGTCATATTTGAAGACATTATTGCTTCAAAGTTAATTTTAATTTCAAAATTTTAAGTCTGTACAAAAATAGTTTTATGATTTACCTAATGACTTCTTTTTTAATTATTTGAAAATACTTATTATTAACATCACAGTCATGACTTGTATTTTTAGCATTTTAAACCAAGAGAGGCGCCTTAACGGATCTAAGATTACAAAGAGGGCTTTAATTGCGAGTCAGGTCATACTTTTAACACAATTTAAATAGCATAATCAAAAGCCACCCGAACTCAGTGCTGCCAGTCAGGCCCGTACCCAGGATTTAATTTCGGGGGGGGGGGGGGGCACTTAGTAAAAAGTAAAATTTTTAATGGTTTTTCTTTCGAGAATTTTTATTATTATAAACAAATTTTCATTTACTTTAAAAAAAAAAATTTTTTTTTTGAACATTTCGGGGGGGGCACGTGCCCCCAGGTGCCCCCTCCTGGGTACGAGCCTGCTGCCAGTTTTTATTTTCAATAAAAAAAATTTTTTTATTTATTTTAAAATTGCCAGATTGACTAACAGATGTCGCCGTAAATGTCGACAACAAAAAAATTGCAAGCGCGAGCCTTTATTTTGAATGAGTACCAACTTAGCACTACCAACTTCTCAATTGGTAGAGAAAAATTTGTTTAAAATAGAATCCCCATACAAATTTAGTAAAATTAAATTAATTTAAAATGGCACCTTTAACAAAAATTGATAACAAGAAAAATAAAAAACTAAAAAAATGTGAGGGGAAAATCGATATTATCCACAAATTACCAATAGAATGCTCGCAAGAAATTTTACTTTATTTAAGAAAGAACGATTTGGCTTCCGTTTGGAATTGCAGCAGAGCTTGGCAAAATGTGATGAGTAGTAATTATTTTTGGAAAAGAAGATGTACACTTGATGATTATTCTGCTGTGCCAGATCAAAATGAAAAATCGAAATTTTTTCATCAATACGTTGAAAAATTTGATTATTATTGGCAGGTAAATAAAATTTTTTTAATTTGATGGCATCTTTTCGTTTTTTGGCAAAGGGTTTTATTAGACATCTTAAGGATAATATTCATCTTCAAAGTACGTCTTGATTTTGTTTCTTCAGGTCTCCTTTTTGCTACATATGTCATTAGCTTTGTTTGGTATCACAGTTCTAGTGCAATCCTAACTACACGAACTACAATTGATTGGTGTAAAATCACCAACACACATTTTATACCAATCAATTTTGGCAATTTTTTTCATTAACTTACTCGGAGTAGTTTGGAGAAACAGGCCTAATAATGGCGTTACTGTTTTGTAAACTCTAATTTTTTGTTTTCTCAAGACGTACTCGTGCAGCGCTACAACCCTGAAGTTTGGGTGACCGTTATTATAGGTACAAAAGTTTTAATGTCAAATAGCATTGCATTTTTTACCTATACGACGGGGAGCCAACCCGACGAAAAGCCTCCCGAGCTGAAGGACCAGGCAGACGGCCAGAATAAAGTTTTTACTTCACCCGTAGTAAAATCAGGTTTTTAGCGGTCATAGTCACTCGCGTGATCACTCTGCTCCGACCCTCTCAACTTTCCAAAATACTTGCAAAAATTTAAATTTTGATTCATCAAATTATGACTTTCAAGTTTTGAGAAAAGTGATCCAATCCCTGCATAGCCTCCTACTGCCATCAAGAATCAAGTTGGTTTTTCATAAAACTAAATCTTTTTAAATTTTTATTTTTTTTCACGAGCTAAATTAATTACTTTTTTATTGTATAGGGCGTTTATAGTTACTATCAAATGTTGTTCGATAATTGGAAAAATAATAATTTTAAGAAAACATTACAACATTGCTCCGCTGACCACCTGCATTATTTTGATGAAAATATATTAATATTAGACTCAAATCTAAATAAAATAAAAATAATCGATGTCACAACAGGCAATAAAGTAGAAATAACACCCAAAGTTAAAATTTTTGAAGTTTTCAAATTTGAAAATTATCTTGTTAGTGTTTGGCATAAAATGATAATCGTTTGGGATTTATTAAAAAATGGCACTTGCATTTTAAGTAAAACATTGCCTTACTTCCCTGGAAAAATTTTTGTTTCAAAAAATGTGTAAGTACCTTTTTTACCAACAATTGCTAAAAAAAAGAAATCTTGTGCAAGTGTAACTTTTTTCTTTATAAATCTTTGATTAAGTTTCGGAACAATGATTTTCTGTATGCAACGTGTGCAACTTTTTATGACAAATTTAGCGCCCGCGCTAGTCAGCTCTTAAATTTACAAAATCTGTTGTTTATTCAATTATATTTTTTAGAATTGCCTCTGCAGATGCGTTTAACGAACAGGTTTTCATTTACGATTTCAAAGGTACCCAAATTTATTCTCACGTTAGTGACTTCACTGTTAGTCTTATATGCGTAGAAGACAATATAATGGCAATGGGGTCGGAAACGGGTGATGTGAATATTGTAGAATTCAACTCAAACAATTTAGCAAGGCACCTTTGCTCATTGCCTTACCTTCAAGAAATAATGGTAAATTTTTTATGAAATGTTCCCAAACATTATAAAAAAAAAAAATTTTTCAGATCAAAAATGGATGCTTGGTGTGTGTTTTGTCTTCAGGTTTTATTCATGTTTATAACATCAAAACTATGAGAGCTTTGTGTGTGCTGGTTAGCTTTGATACTAGCTGCTCTGTGACGATCTTAAACGAAAATAAATTAGTTGGCTTGGGACCGGATCAACGTTCTATCTCGGTCTGGGACTTCACAACAGGCAAAACTCTTTTACTAATAAGTAAGTAAATTTTTATCTTCTCACAAATTGATCTAATTTTTAATATTTTAGGAAATCAATATGATATGACATATTTAGCATCAAACAGTCGGTTTATAGTTGCCAGTGTTCAATACGAGGAAACGATTAAAGTATGGTGTTGCAAAACAGCAAAGTTAATAACACAGATATCTTTTAGTGCCATTGGTATGACAGACGAACATATTTTCATAGATTATGCGCATGTAACTGATTCAAAACTTGTTCTTCGATGGTGGTCCCAATCGGACCACCACAACGGCGGAAATATAACTAATTACCTTGTATTTCTAAATTTTGAAAACGATAGAAATATATTTAATTAATAATTAAATAAAACTAATTTTTTAAATAAATTCGCGGTCAGTAAAGTTGTTAATCCATTCATGCGCGTCAGTGGTGAACACAACGGATAAGAGCTAACGGGGCATTGAAGCACGTAGCTAGATGCACGGTATGATGAAATAAAACGGGTGAAAAATTTACGAGACACTTTATACAGACATTTGCAAAATAATAACTAACCAGAGTAAAAAGTGAATACGCGTAAAAATACAATGCATAATACAATCTTCTCTATACCGGGTGCTGAATGAGTTAGGCGAACATAGGATATTAACATGTAAAAACTTATTTTTGCAAATTCCTGCTTCCCTAATTATTTTAGAGAAAAATTGAAAGACACAAATATAATGTAGAAATATAAACTACGAATGATAAAAGCATTAGATTTTATCTAGCTTTTACGTAAATGGTCAAAAAATTCTTTTGAAATTGTTAAAACTTTTATTTATCAAACTTGCCATGTAAGTTTCCGAGGTGATTATTTTTGATAAGTAATAAAAAACAATTGCACGTTGTTGACAGTTTTGCACTTTATTAAATTTTAATTTCATAAAATGGAATATTACCTTGGAAACTTATACATGGCCAGTTTGATAAATAAAAATTTTAACAATTTCAAAAGAATTTTTTGATCATTTACGTAAAAGCTAGATAAAATCTAATGCTCTTATCATTCGTAGTTTATATTTCTACATTGTATTTATATCTTTCAATTTTTCTCTAAAATAATTAGGGAAGCAGGAATTTGCAAAAATAAGTTTTTACACGTTAATATCCTATGTTCGCCTAACTCATTCAGCACCCGGTATATAAAAATGAATCTCCATTTCCCTTGATCATCGGATCACGCGTGAACGGCTGGACCGATTTTGGTTCCGTGGTTCGGATTCAACGCCTCAAATCCCAGGTCACCAAAGAAGTCAAGGACCACAAGGACGCCGAATGGACCAACAAGCTTAAAGCCCTTTCGTTCGAGGATTCAAGCTCGTGGAAATTCGTCAAACATTTCCGCAGCAAAAGGACTCCGATGCCAGCTCTCCTAAGACCGGACGGGACCCAAGCAAAAACGGACAAGGACAAAGCCGACGCTCTAGCTGCCAGTCTCCAACTTCAATGCGCGCCTAACACCACCTACGACGACCCCGATCACATCCAGATGGTAGAAGACTTCGTGAAAGAAGCCCTGAACGCCCCGGACGAATCAACAATCGAACCCGCATCGTTCAAGGAAGTCAGAAGTCTCATTAGGCAGGCGAAAATCAAAAGCGCACCCGGTCCAGACGGCATCACCCACAGGGCATTGAAAGAGTTACCACGAAAAGCGATCACTGCAATCACAACCATCGTGAATGCAGCGCTTCGACTCCGTCACTTCCCGAAATTATGGAAGCACGCAAACGTCATCGTCATCCACAAGCACGGACAGCCGAAAAACCAACCGAAGAGCTATCGTCCAATTAGCCTTCTTTCCACCATCGGCAAAATCGCGGAGAAAATCATCTTAAATCGACTCAAGAAAGAAATGGATTCCAGCAAGGTCGTCCCCGATGAACAATTTGGATTTCGCGAAGGTCACTCCACGACTCATCAAATCCTTCGCATCGTCGAGCAAATTTCAAAGGGGTTCTCGAAAAAAGAATGCACCGTCGCCCTTCTTCTAGACATCTCCAAGGCATTCGACTCCGTATGGCACCCCGGACTCCTCTACAAGATGCTTCGAGCCGGTATCAAACTCGCCATCGTAAAACTAATCCAATCTTCTCTTGCAGAAAGAACCTTTTGCATCGTCGCCGATGGGACCAAATCCGAACCTCATCCAATGAACGCAGGGGTCCCCCAAGGTTCGCCACTTTCTGCACCCCTCTACAACATCTTCATGAGCAACATCCCCAAACCAATCCACCCACAGGTCGAAAACTTCTACTTCGCGGACGACACAGCCGTAGCTTCCACGTCACTTTCACCGGACATCGCCACGCAAAGAGTTCAAGACGTAGCGGAACAAATCGAGCAATGGATGGGAGACTGGCGAATTGAAGTCAATACGAAAAAGAGCGTCGCAGTTATCTTCGCCCGATGTAAGAAGCGGACCACAGCAAAAGCCAACCTTTGGATGAACGGGTCCCTCATCCAATGGCAAAAATCGGCGAAATACCTTGGCGTCACCATGGACCAAAAGCTAAACTGGGGTCAACACATCACAAATATTACAAATAAATCAAGGGGAACGGTGTCGCAATTGTATTCGCTCGTAGGTCCAAAGAGCAAAATGACGCCGGCCAACAAACTCCGAATTTACAAAACCATCATCAGGCCGGCTCTCACGTACGCTGCACCAGCCTGGGGACATGCAGCAAAAACACATCTCAACAAGTTAGAAACAATCCAGAACAAACTCGTCCGCTACGCATGGAATCCGCCAAGAAGAGTCACAAACGTCCGCCTCCGCAACGACTCCAAACTCACCACGGTCAAGGAATTTATTAGAAATCACACGGAGAAGTTTTACGCTAAAATAGAAGACCACGAAAACCCGCTAATAAACCAACTCGGAAAATACGACAAGGCAAACCATCCAAAGTACAAGATGCCAAGGGAAATTATCGATGACGCCGACCCCTAACGATCCCGCATAAGTAACAAAAACTCCTGCAAATCAAAACCACGCCCACGAAAAATTATCCACGCCCACAAGAAAATCGGCCACTTTAGGGAAAAACCATCACGAACTCACAACGCACGAACATGAAAGGTATTCAACATTAAACTCCCACAACCCATCCCTGCATCCTAGCCTACCAAACCTTTCCCTCGCGGATCCCTCGCGGGTGAAGCCAGCCAGGACTTAGCTTCGCGCTAATTTTCAGAGGTACGCCTCAATAAAAATCATCCGACGTAACGTTGCGGGCAAGCCCGCAACCTTACTCTTCAAGTCTGCGAAGATATGGGGCAACAGCCCTGGTGCTTCGCACCAGACCAGAATAATTGAGAATTCCACGTAAAGCTGTAGGTCCCACAGGTTAACACAGCCAGGACTTAGCTTCGCGCTAATTTTCAGAGGTACGCCTCAATAAAAACCTTACTCTTCAAGTCTGCGAAGATATGGGGCAACAGCCCTGGTGCTTCGCACCAGACCAGAATAAATGGAAATCATAGCATCGAATCCTTAGCTTAGACCATTTACACTTATAGACACGCCCTTTCCTATCTCTTCTTGAATATAAACTGAAGCAAACATGTGTGACGTCACTGGTGGGGTTGTATCGAGATTAACGGTATACTAAAATAAATTATTTTCTTCATATATATAGTTGGTATTTACAGGTATCTCTTAGCATTGACTAGTGCTGGGAGATGTTCATCGATGTTTTCTAAACATCGATGTTAGCCCGACCGATGTTCGATATTTTGACATCGCGTCAGACGTTTTGAAATATCGAAACCATCGATGTTTGCTTTTCGATGTTAGCCTTTCGATGTTACAGGTAGATATGCAGGGACGTGCCCAGCCAACTTTTTTCGGGGGGGGGGAGAAATTTCAAATTTGCCAACTGAATTAATTCAAAATTGTCAACTTTTTGTAAGTTTTGCAGCATTTAGTAAATTTAGACATAAAAAAATGGCAAATTAACCAATTTATTAATATTCATAAATAATTTTTTTGTTATAATGGTGTTTTTCCTGATTTATTTAAACTAATATGCAATAACATCGATGTCACAAAAACATCGATGTTTTGCAACCGATGTTATGCTCACATCGATGTCCAGGTTCGATGTCGACATCGATGTTCAACATCGATGTTTTGTATCGATGTCCCAGCACTAGCATTGACCCCACCAGTGACGTCACTTATGTTTGCTTCACTGCTTGAAAATCAATTATAAGTTTAAATGGTCTAAGATCGAATCAATCATTCGATCAGTTTTTGAATTTTGACATCGAGCTATCGATAAAAGGGATAATCTCTGGAATTTGAATCAATTCACTATCAAATTAGTAACGCACTAATTAGGTACTATGTGCAATTTTATACTGTCAATAGATGGCGTTTGCGACAGATCTATCGTAAAGCCTGTATGACACGATGCATAATTTTACATAAAATTTACATGTAAATGGTAACTAACTAATGAAAAACGTCTGATGGTTACTAATACGCTCTTTCTATTCGCTGTGTGCGTAGGTGTAGAAGGTGCGTAGGTGCAGAATAGAACTGAATTAGGACTTGCTTTATGTGATTACCATGGACTTAAAAAAATTATGACTTAAAATTTGCCAGCTTTTTATATGTCAAGACGTCAAGAGTCCCAATTATTTTGTCTATTTGAGCAACCAGAGAGCAGCAGCGAATTGGTTAGGTAGCATGTACATGTAAATTTCAGAAAAATGTATTCGAAATTACATGTAAATGGCAACTAACCAATAAAAAAACACAACATTTTTTTATTCTGAGGCGGAACGAAGTTCGCCGGGTCAGCTAGTACATAATAAAAATTTAATACACGTTTTCTTGGAAATGACCAAAGGTGCGTCGTAAAATTTTTGCTCGATTGATTTCAGATCACAACCTGCAGGAATGTTTCCTTTGGGGAAAAATAGATCGTTGGTAGAAACACAAAATTTTATTTTTATATTGGCCATTTGTCAATCACTTAGCTTGTTAAATAAAACATTTGTCTTTTAACATTTTGAAAGCGGCGTTGCCAAATTTATGTTCACTGCTTGTAAGTATAGAAGGCAGTGACTTAGGCCAAATGCTACGCATAAAGTGACTAAAAACAAACATTTTTGTAATAAAATGACAAAATCTATGTACATTTTTAATATCAGATGTATTGTGTGAAACTGTGACATTTTTGACCATTATTATACCCACCTAGTAGGGTTCAGGATCATCGTCGGATCTAACGATTTTATACGGTTCTGGACGATACATGGTTTTGGTTGGAAGCACCCGTACCTTGTACTATATGTAGCAACAGGGACGTGCCCAACCAACTTTTTTTAGAGGTGCCCCCAATTTGAATTTTGAATCCAACATAGTCTAATAGTCTAAATCATTTGTGCAGCGTTTGTACCTGTTTGTGCAATAGTAGTTTTCGTCACAAGGACGTAAAACGAGATTTTACACTCGAGAGCAAAGTTTAGGAAGACGAGGCGAGCGTAGCAAAGTCGAGGCGCACGAACCGCACCGAACCGCAATAATTTGGAGCGTTCTGATTGGGTGCGTGATTGCAGGGGGCCTAATCGACCAATCAAAAGGTTTTGCTTGATCACATGTCTCCTTTTAGGCTTACACTTTTTATTTTTAGAATTGCCTGTGCAAGTAGGTTTAACAATGAGGTTTTCATTTACGACTTCAAAGGCACCCATATTAATTCTCACAACGTAAACAACGAAGCAGTTCGAGTTATATGTATAGAGAACAATATAATGGTAATGGGGAGGTGGCAAAGTCATGTAAATATTGTAGAACTCAATTCAAATAATTTAGCACGACGCCTTTGCTCTGAGCCTCAGTTTTATTATATAATGGTAAGTTCTTAATAAAATGTTCCGAAGCGTTATAAAAATTATACTTTACTTTGTAGATGAGAAATGAATATTTATTATGCGTCTCGTATTCAGGAGATATTCATGTTTATAACATCAAAACTATGAGTTTTTTGTATAACCTCTATGGTAGTAGTAATGGCTGCCCTGTGACATTCTTAAATGAAAATCAATTAGTTGGCAACGGAGAAAATCAACATTTCATCTTAGTATGGGACTTCACTACAGGTGACACCCTTTTACGAATAAGTAAGTAAAATTTTGCCTTTTCTCAAATTGATCTAATTTTTATTATTTTAGAAAATCTACACGTCACGAAATATTTAGCATCAAACAGTCGGTTCATAGTTGCCAAAGTTCCATGGGAGAAAACGATTAAAATATGGTGTTGCAAAACAGCAAAGTTAATAGCTCTAATATCCTTCAGTTCCATTGGTATCAAGAACGACCAGGTAATAAGTCATGCGCATGTAACGGATTCAAAACTCGTTCTACGATGTCATCCCAAGAGAGGTCCAGCTTACATTGTTTTACTAAATTTTGAAAACGATAAAAATATATCAATTAAAAATTAATGTTTTTAAATAAATTTTGAAAATTTCGATATTGAAAAAAGCAACTTAAAATTACTGTATATTTATTTAAATTGTAATAGCGTACAACACATTTGTCGAATAAACATACAATAATAAAATCTATCTAAAATTAAATTTTAACACGTAATCAATCAATCGATTAAAACTATTAAAAAAAGAATTTTTGAGCTTCTGTGAATAGCAGAATTTATAATTTATTATAACCAATTTACAATTTAGAGACGAGTAGAAATGTTTCTTAGCACTTAAATCTTAAAATTATGCATTAAAAAAATACAAAAAATCTACAAATTACAGTATTTCTTGTTTTTGTTAAAAGCTACAATATTTAATTTTGTGATGCAATGTTTGGAATGAGTATAATGAATACAGAATGCGCTACCGATAATATAATTTCTTACAACAAGACTGGACTAACATGAACAACTTGAGTTGCAGATGGCACGTTCATTCAGGGTGCTATCTGCCACTTCATAAGACATACAATTATATTTTGCTTACAATAAAAAATCTAGCTATGTTTATTTATACAAACAAATCCTTAAATTACTAAACAAGTGAGAATGAATATTTCGTCCAATACATTAGTTTTTTTTTTATTCTTCGAAAATGAAAGCTATATATATATAATATATATATCATATAATATTTATAAATAAATGTCTTGATTATTAATAATAATTGTAGTGGTTAATTATAAATGGCCCTTAAATCTACCATTTGCACAAATTTTCAATATAAAAACATACCAGGATTCACTAGGAAAAAAGGATGAAACGGGGGAGGGGACAGAAATAAACGATGGGGAATGAAAAACTTAATTCCTTCATTTTCCTTCTTTATCTTTGTTTTCCTCTGTTTCCTTTTCTTTTTCTACTTCTTTTTCATCGGTCTAAAAGCAAACAAAAGTTAGAGAAAATACTTTGTTTCGCCAATTTACTCACTTTTTCCTTTTCGGAGTCTTTATCTTCGGGCTCCAATTCCTTATCGCCTTCCTTTTCGTCTTTTGTCGCTTCCTTAACCTTCTCTTCTTCTGCTGGTGGTTTAGGTAAGTGCGTGTTGAGGTCGAGGGTCACGCAAATGTCGTCCCAATCTGGGAAACAACGCTCCTTCATGCGGTTTACCAAACCCACCAAGTTTGCACAATTTTCGGTCATGTAATCACGGAGTGTGTAACTAACTTCCTTATCGATGAAGTAGATCTGGGCCAAGTGGGCAAAAGCAACTACGTCCAACTGAAATAACATGATAGGTTAAATTGTATAAAACAAATTTTGAAACATTAGAGATATATCGTAGTAAAAACAATGGCTACATTTTTTTTCATTTGACAGCTATGACCTTTTATAAAATTACTTGACAAAAGAATGCGTCTCAAACAACAGCATATTTTTTTATCACATTACAAATGTCGAATTTCGTGCCTAATAAAGAGCATTTTTTTTGTTATATGTGAAGAAAGCTGCTGCTGAAAAAGGAAGGAGAGAAAAAAGATACCACAAAAAGTAAAAACAAGTCCTGAATTGAAACTGCAGTTATCTTCCACGTTTCGCTACTACCCTATATTCTCAATTAAAAAAAAAAAGAAACTTTTGTACCAGAAAATGTTTCCATTTGGGGCTGCTAAATTGATATCAAAAAAAGATAAATTTTTAACTGTCTTGCCCCTTTGCTTAGACTTTTTACTTGTAAATTAAGTAGACACGGTACTGAATTTCTAACACATTCAAATTATTAATCTAATAATCTAAAACCAAAACACTAAAAACACTAAATTATTTGTTATAACAGTAGGAATCTCGTTCAATTCATGCGCGTCACGCAGATTAGATAACGTAACCCTATTATTCAGGACTAAAAGAGCATCAATCAGTGAAACCCCCATTAAAATTGGTTTAGTATTTCAGAATCTTCTCACAAATAAACATATCAACAGGCAACACAATGCCCTCTTTATTGGGTAATATGGCAAACCCGAAAAACGATCAATAACGATTTAATTTTTTTGCATTTTTATTGCTTTCATTTGATATGTTGCCAGGAAATGATAAAAAATTACTAAAAAGATAGCAGTATCTTACAGCTTTCGTTTGATAAGTTGCTATTAAAATGTTAAGGGGTGTGAACTTGATATTTAAAAATTCAAAAATTGTCCGAAAACATTAACCAGACCCAGAACAAACATTTGACAGGAACTGATGAATAACAAAAAAATGAAACGTGTAAGGTGAAGATGAACACCAAATTTTGATTAGATTAAGCAATAATCGATTGGATAGTTTCATTTTTTATGTTTGATTCTTCCCGATTTTTTCATTCGGTTGAAGGTACGTGCGCTTGGCATACTCACAGAAAAATTTGGCGCCAAACGTTAGAGCATCGTTTGAGCTTCCATTATTTTCGTTTGAGCCTCAAAGGTCGCGAAGTTATTCGTAAAAAACTAATAGGGGGGCTGTAGATGTGTAGATTAGCTTCCATTATTTTCGTTTGGGGGTGTTAGGAGATGTACTGCAGAGGTAGCACCTTTTGTGAGAGGCAGCCACATCAAGTGTCACAGAAAGGAGATGGCTTCTTACACCTGGTCCTCGCAGGACACTCAACTCTTATTTATGGCTCCTCGCGCCACACCCCGGAAACTACACTGGTCTGCAGGCAAAACTAAATGAGGTTAGCCAGATATGGCGATAAGAGGCACTCACTTTCCCCTAAGACGGATGAATCGACCAAGCGTCGGTCAACAGCATGGAATCAGGCAGGCAAGAGGAAACCACCTGATTATTTTCCCAAGAGAACGCATGATCCGGCTAGCAGCCGGCACTCGTCCGGGTCCAGGCTGGCGAGTGTCAAATTGGTTACTGGGTACGCGGATGTAGGCGACCAGGCGACGCGTGCAAAATGTGTAACTGGAAAACGAGACTGCCTCCTCAGGGAGAAGTTGAAACTGGCGATTTGGGTACGCGGACTATTACAGACTGGCAAACTCCATTTAACCGATGGAACGATGGAGAAGCTGATAGTCCTAGGAAAAGTCGAAGACAAAAGACTTCGGGGAAGATCGCCAAAATGATGGGTCGACCAGTCAAAAGAAATAATAAACTGCGGACTGCGAGAGGCAACTCGCCTGGCTTCGAACCGAGATACGTGGAGAGGAACCTTAAATGGCATCAGCACATGACTGAATCATACGTATGACACCAAACCCTCAATAGGGTCGTCAGGGTCCAAGCTGGCGAGTGTCAAATTGGTTACTGGGTACGCGGATGTAGGCGACCAGGCGACGCGTGCAAAAGGACAGAAGAGAAGGAGGATTTTCGTTTGAGCCTCAAAGACAAAGTTATGGATAGTTGAAATTTTCGACTAAACTCCGAGCAACATGCGTTAAATCTTAAGTTTTTTTTAAATCTCTTAAGCTGATAATCTACATACTTTAGATATATAAATTCTCTTAAATAAGCAACATTTTATTTACTACCGTTTTGGCGAAACAAAAATTTTTAAAAACCTTACGATTTAATGCATGTTGCTCGGAGTTTAGTCGAAAATTAACTATCCATAACTTTGTAAAAAATTAACTGACTCATTCAGGCTCAAAGGAAGCTCTATCGATTAGATCAATTGCACACATAAATTCAAAATGAGAAGGAAAACTGCAAAACATGGCTACAACCCCCCCCCCTCAGTAGTTTTTAGCAATAAACTTCGTGTGACCTTTGAAGCTCTAACAAAAATAATGGAAGCTCATTCAGGCTCAAACGATGCTCTAACGTTTGACACTGAATTCATTCAAAAATTCGAAACTGAGGGAAGGTCATCATGTCACGTCCCCGCCCCCCAGTAGTTTTTCACAAATAACTTTGCGACCTTTAAAGCTCAAACAAAAATAATGAAAGCTCATTCAGGCTCAAAAGATGCTTTTTGAGTTAAATATAGAGAATTTATATATCCAGACTATGTAGATTATCGGCTTAAAAAATTTGAAAAAACTTCAGACTTAACGCATGTTGCTCGGAGTTTAATCAAAAATTTCAACTATCCATAATTTGTAAAAAAAAATTGGAGATGTGGCCATCACACGACTTTACCATACATTAATGTTATGATTTTTTTTTTCGGTGAGTGGATTTATCACATTGCACATAGCATAACTTGCGACATTTTTAAGTGTCGCCCTCTACCGACCATAGTACCAAACATACTCATCGCGTCACTAATTTACTCCCAATCTTATGTTTCCGTGGACCGATTTTAAACAAAATCTAATCAAATCTAAGTTTCAATATAAAAGTACTAAATATAAAATTTGGTTGAAAAATTCCTATTGGTTTGAGCGCTAGAGCGCACACAAAATTAAGTGACATACAGACACACAAACACACAGACATTTCTTGATGTTTGGTCTCTTTCAACTCGTTTGACCTCAAGGAATGTAAATTCGTAAAAATCTGAAAAAAAAATTTTTTCGATTACATAACTTTCCCATTCGGTATGGTAAAGTAAAAATTAACTTAAAGTTTTGCTCTCTGAAGCTCATTCAGGCTCAAACGAAACTCTATCGATTGACATCAATTTATTATTGCACATACAAATTCAAAATGAGTAGGAAAATTGCAAAACATGTCTACAGCGCCCCCCCCCCACTAAATTTTCGCGACCTTTGAGGCTCAAATGAAAATAATAGAAGCTCGTTTAGGCTCAAACGATGCTCTAACGTTTGACATGAAATTCATCCAAAAATTCAAAAGTGCACTGATATGCACCTACCAAGAGAGGCGCCTTAAAAATGTTGAAACTTTGTCAAAAACCTTCTGAATACAAGAAAAATGGTCATTAAGGGGATTGTTTTTGAGGAGATAAGAAATAAAAATTTTGTTTGAATTTCTGAAACCATGGAAATATATCAATATTAAACCTGCAAAAACAACAAAAAAATTCTAGATGTATGTAGCACGAGGATGGCGAATGTTTTGCAATAAGAAGGAATTTAAATGAAGTACGAAATACAATAGGTAGCACAAAGTCATTAAAAATCTTGTATTTTTAATTAAAATAAAATTGATTAAAAACATAATCCATTTTGGCGGCGAAACAAACGATTTTTTCAAAATTTTGAACTGTTGCCGAATTTTTTATGCAAGATAGTAAAATTTTTTGATTTGATTTTACTGATTAAAAATACGTAAGCTGAAAAAATTTTAATTATCGTTAATCTAAACATGCGCGTCAGTATCAAACGAGATTTTTTTTTTTATTGTTTATTTCAAAACCGATAAGCGAACCAAATTCATATAATTGATTTACTTTTTAATGCCGCCCAATCTTTCTGGTACAAGTCTGAATCAAATAAACTCAAAATGAATTCAAAAAGCTTATCTATTTGTTTACAACCCACCTCAGCGGGAGATAATTTAAATCGCGCGATATAATTCTAAAGATTGCTAGATCGGCTTAGGATAGGACAATGTAGAAGCTTTCATTACTGACAGCAAACTTTCGAGAATCAACAAAATCTTCATTGTTGGGCGATAAAGACCATATCAGCAGACAGCAACTTTGTGAGGAATCTAATTTTAATCAAACAAAAAGATAATTGTTTGTAGTAAAATGCACAAGCAACCCTCGCTTCCACGTCTCGTTTTCCAGAAAGGTGAACATTTTGAAGTAATTATGATAAATTGCTACTGCAACAGAAATGCATGTGGAAGCTCATACGGTTATTAGTACTTGTTCAATGAATTCTGCATTTGTACAGAAGCGGAAGAAATTTCTGTGGAAAAATAAATGGTTAAAGTAAAAAAGTAACTTACGGTGGTTGGTTCATCTCCAAAGAAGAACGGTTTGTCGGCCAACATGTCAGAAAGAACCTTGAGATCGCCTTGTCCAAATTCGCTAATTTCCTCAGCAGAATGAACACCAATACCTTGTGCTTTAACTTTCTTGGCACCCTGGAACCACTAAGCCATGAATATCACATTAAAAAAACTCAAAACAACACAACACTGGAAAAAACATGCTCTACTACATCACCACTACGATGCAAGTAGACGCAAGACATAATTAAATAAAAAATAAAACTAAACTTAAAATAATCAGTGTCCCAAATTTCAGAATCACAAAAAAGAAATAGATAAAAGGTCAACATCTCTAGTATGGAATCAACTTTTTTCCAAATTTAGGTGTCTCGTTTGTTGTGTTATTTTGTAAATAACAATCATACAATTAAGTGGGTGCATAAACGTGAAATTAAAAAGTGTACTATAAAAAAAGTAGGTACAGACAGAACATAATTTTTACGATGCATGCACAACTTGGGAGTCGTAACTCGTAAAAGAAACGTTTGAGATATGGCAATAAAAATGAAATGTAAATCAGTTAACGGTTTATGATTCATCAATGGCTTTGTAAGACCAAGAGATGACTAATAAATTATTTTAGTGTCTGAAGAGGGCCGAAAATGTTGGGAAAATTTGTTGAATGGATATATTTCAATTTTGACTTTTCTTCGCAAAAATAAGTATCTACAACGCTACTACTCGTGCTGATAATCAACATGCTTAACTTGCTTATTAAAATCTACTATTAATCTTCGCAAAAAAAAATGGTTTCATTTGCAGGAAAACATTTTTGAGTGAGACTGGGAATGTAGCCATGGAACGGAACGAAACTGCATTCCTGATTTATTTATATTTTGATGAAATCGACAGCATAACATAATTTTATCTTCACCAAGAATCCCACAACTTCCGTTACATTATTACACAATTTCACAAATTCCTATAAAATCGCGCTACGGTAATTGCAAAAAAAATTGAGAAAAAATTGGTATCGTTTATAAAATTAATGGCGAGATAAATAGAAAGATAAAATTTATTACTTCTTAGCACTTCTAGGTCAGTGCTGTTTAATTACCGTCAATGCCAAGAACAAATTCCAAAATAAATCGAAGTAGAAATAGAAACATTAACGGAACTTGGATCGTTAAGAAAGAAGTTGAGTAGTACAATCAGCAATTGTACTCTTCAGACAAAATCGTTGACCCATTGAAAATGACAAAAGTTTCGATAAAAACGGACAAACAAGCATGGGACACGTAAAATTCTAAGTTTCAGACTACATCAACCAGTGGCGTACCATAGTGGTTGGTTCCGCCACCGACGACACTAATAATGAAAATCTAAATAAGAACAAAAGTGGTAATGGAATATAACAAAACAAACATACCTTACGTCCAAAGGCAAACTTGAAAAAGAAATTGAGAATGGTGTTTGGTATTCTGGTACCCAGTGCGTGTTGCAAATTAACTTTGTAACCCTTGAGAACTTGATCGGGGTATTTGGTGCGCCACCACATAACAACCCAAACTAAATGGTTTTCAATCATGGAGATAGTGGCGTGAGCAATATTACGTTGTTCGGCTGTTAAATCGGCATCCAAATCATTGTTGAACTTCTGGGTTAGCTCTTTGATGATGATTTGACTGTCGGCTACTTCTTCTCCATTAAGCTCGATGAAAGGCAATTGTCCTTTTTTGGATCTGTATTTCATTTTATGGTCGAAATTCTGAAAGTAAAAAAAAGGTGTAAATTAAAAGCAGTAACGGTTGAGTGTTGAGTTGAGCTAAAGGTAGTCATAAAATTCAAATGGTAAAGTGAAGGCTTATATCGTAACTATGTATGTAGCATCACGTATGAACAGAGATTACCGTAAAACTGCATTAATGCATATTTATTAATGGTAGTAATAAAGTGGTTGTGGTTCTAGGTTAAAAAACTGATTAAATCTTCTTGTAGAAGGATAAAAGCAGTTCGAAAAAAAATTTGTCTCATCCTGTATATTCAAACTTCTAAAAATAATTAGTCATTTTTTTCTATTTGCATTGGAAGATCGTATAATATGACCACGAACCGCGAAGTTATACTTCAGGATCTTAGGCGTTGCAAGGAGACGACGTACGGATATCTCCGCATTTGATTTATGACGTGATTATCAGTAAATTATACTTAATGCTATCTGATGTGTAATTGTTTATATATTCGAAATTATTTAAGTATCTAATATAAGTGTTAATTATAGGGATCTTATATCTATTTATCGAGGGTATAGAAGCAGAATTCATAAAGTCAATTGATTTTCTACTTTAAATGCGAAAATACATCCAATTTTACGCTCTGCGTACTCGTAGAATGCATTTAGTCAGAAGTTTTAATAGTTTTTAAATTAAAAAATGTAAAATATTACAGGCAGAATAGGTACATTAAGTCCGTACTTATTTTAGGTAATAAATAAATTATATAAATAACATTGCAACCTACAAATTAATTTTATACCACTTCGAGTGACCCAAAAAACAATCTTTGCAATTAAAAATTAGAATTACGTACAAAACGCTGGTAAAACAACTCTGTGATTGGTTCATCATTAAATGACAGTACAGTAGCGAAACAACATTAATTATAAGGTGAAATTGATTGCAGAACATGAGCGGTTGCAATATTATTATTTAGTCACAAAAAATTTTAATTATTTGTAATAATAATACAAATGATCAAAGTTCCGTTTCAAAGTAAATCGATTGTTTTGTAAGAAATTGTTTACAACTGTTGTTTTGTTTAAAAAGTTATATTTTTTAACTATCTTTGTGGTGATTAGATACGGGTTCATGGTAGTTAAGAAAATTTTAATTATTTACGTATACATCAAACTCTCAAATAACATAGAACGCCGACATAGAAATTAAAGATGTAATAATCTTTATCTTATTCTATCATTTTCTTCATTTTAATTTAATTGATGTTTAAGTTTTTACAATTTCTATATTAATTAATTTTAAATTTTTTTCTTACGTTTACGTCCACTGTCAACAACAACCTATAATTTTTTAATGGCATGAACTTCATAAAAGTCGCATAAAATTTAAGACTATTAAATTTTAATTGACTTATAAGTTATAAAACCCTCCAAAAATAGCTTAAATAATAATTCATGTTTGGTAACGAACCCCAATCTGTGAGACAAAAGGCCGAAAAAAGTAATAAAATGCCATAATTTAATAAAGTAATAAAAACAAACAAAAATAATATTTTTCTACTGAAACAAATATCGATTAATCGAAGTTATCAATAGCTTTTTTATTATCGATATTTGACCCAACCCGGCCCTACCCGTGTATCTACGTCACATAGGTCACACAATGGAAACCAAGGTTCAGATTGTTAGTAAATATACAAAGGCACTTTTCTAAAACAAATTTTCATATAAAATTTTTGTACCAAGGGGGGGTACCTCCCTTTAAAGCAATTTTTTGATTTTCTGACTTCAAACGGCCATAGCTCCGATATTATTGATTTATTAGGCTCAATTGATTAGAACTTTTTAAAGATTATTCGCTTATCTACAAATTAGGTTATAATCCCTTATCGTCTAGAATCAACGAATTTCGAGTTATAAATTAAATTAAAAGAAAAAATGTTTAAAAAATTCAGGTGTTGTTTTTTTTACTTTTCTTGCGAACCCCGTATCTCTTAAACAAAACGTCTTAGTAAAGAAGTGACGGCCTAACCGGATAGGGAATTTAACGGGCTACAACTTTGGTCAAATAAATTTTTTTGGGAAACCAAGTATTTTCACAGAAATTCTGAAAACAATGAGAACAAGGTGTAGGTAAAAAAAATAAATTCACAAATTTTTTTTAATTTAAAAAAAAATTATAGAAGAGCGGCCCGCGAGACGTCTTAGTGCGGCCCGCAAGACTCTTCAGAAATGATTTTTTTTTTAAAAGAAGCTTTTTTGGTGAATTTGCATAAAAAATCTTTCTTTTAGTGGATTTTCCAAAAAGTGTGGCCCGCACTAATCCTCACGTAAAATATTTGACTCTCTTACAACAAAAGGTTGCCGATCCCTGTCGGTGTAAACAATAAATTGTAAAAATGAACATCGATAGGCAGGAGAAAATCCCAGGGAAAAACTTGAAAGGGGACACGAGCGACGTTTCAGTGTGAACTGTTGGTGTGGAATACTGAGAAGCCAAATTATAGGTCCTTATTTTTTTTCACAAAACATAAGGCTTACAGCTGCCGGACACCTAAACTTTTTAAAAGAAAATCTTCCATTATTGCTAGATGATATTCCACTGGCATCAAGACAAGAAATGTGGTTTCAGCATGATGGTGCGCCGGTACATTTTGGACGACAAGTACAAAATTTTTAAATAATGCGTATCCAGAATAATGGATAGCAAGAGGAAGATTTATCAATTGGCCGGCACGTTCACCCGAATTAACACCTTGTAATTATTTCTTATAGTTTAGTTTTATAGTTTTATTCTAATTTTAGAAATTTAGAATTAGAAATAACTGGAATGACATGAAAATGACAACTTTTCGGCATTCAAAAACAGTAGAAGTTTGTTCAACCTTTCCATTTTAGTCCATTTTAGATAAATTTCTAGAATTCGTGCTTTTTTCTTTAATTAAAACTAATGGCGTTGGTAGCGCAGTTGGTTTAGCGCACGCATTCAGTTCGGTTCAAATCTAGATCGAGGATATTTTTCATCATCTCGTTAAATGTTTCGTTATGGAAAAAATGTAGTAAAGATGAATAGAAAAGGAAATGAGCTTGGTTTGAAATTTCAAACTAAAAGTTTAAAGCGATAAAAAAAATTCACAACTAATCTCGAACAGGAACTCGAAAGTTCGATAACTTCATAAAAACCCCAGAATTTCAACCCCGAAATTTTTTGTTTATGCTTCGGTAATAATCAAATAAAAATTTCAATCTAACATTTTTTGAGAAAAAAAGAAAAATAAATTTTTAATGAAGCTTAAAGCAAATCAGCGGTACAAAAGCTCATAAATTAATTCGGTATTTTAAAAAGGGTGCAGTTGTGTCACAAGGGATGATAGAGAAAGAAGGAAGTATAGGGAGGTTACCATGGAAACGTGTCAGACGCCCGATTGTGGATTGGGTACGTCTAGAAGGGATGTTGACCCCTGCCAGTACAACAGAACTCTGTATTGATCACAAAATCTATGCCAGTGGTATTCAACCTACTATTACGTGAGGAATTTCTTAAAATAAAACTACCCTACGGAAAAATAAATATTTTATTTCTTTCATTGAGGAAATAAACCGAAATCGACAAAGTTCACGTTCATCCGTATTGTAAAAGGACAAAAATAGCGCTTGTAAACTGTTGGGCATCACGAGCAACATGGAACTGTCTTCGGAAGTAGTGAAATGTAATTCCATCCAGTTTTATTAGAAACGGGAAAAGTTTGAAACTTTTGCGGTGTAACTTTTAATGAAACTTGACGAAGAGCGCATATGAAAATTTGCTGGAAAAAATATAAGGTAAGAAATTTCTTTAAAAAAGTCACATCTGCTTTAAAAAAACAGCGATTGACAAAGACGGATGAAAATAATGAATACAACAGGGAAAAAGTAGCAAAATCTGCGCAAATAAAACCTCCACAAAATTATAACATAAACGTTCAATATCTCAATGTACAAACACACCCTCAAAATGCATATACCAAGGGGATACATGGCATAATAATTAACATGCAAATCGGTTATTGTCGCAAGTAATAACCATAATGTTACTTTAGACATTACAACCCCGTTGCATTAGTCAGTGGGTTAAAAATAGGGCGCACCAACAAATTTGATGATGAGAAATCCGATCTGGCAGAAACTGAATATTGTAACCCGAAACCCATCAAAAACTTATGTGTCTTCAGCGTGGATTGAAACAGATCAAACGGAATGATTTTCAATAGAAACCGATCACATTCAATATAAAGCCGAAGAGTAAATAAATGGAGTATCCATTAAGCGACGTTATTGTGATTTATGTATCTTTTTCGCAATAATTCGCCGACAATTTCCGATTTTTATACAATGGTGATCAAAATAAATAGAACACAAGTTATTAGCGTTTGAGGGGATGTAATTTAAATCAAAGGTTCCCTCGAGGTAAGTTAAATTTTGGGGGGTGTAAAATTAAATTTCGATAAAAAAATCGTATTCAAAAGTTACAATTTAGTAAATTGAAAGCCCTAATCTTAGCTAACAAGATTTGGAGAAAAATCCAATTACTACTGCACCGTTGATCCGTGCAGAAAAAATTCGGATCGGGGAAATTATCCCAGTTTAGCGAAATCCTGCATTATTGTAATCTCGTTTTCTAATTATTAGTTATTAGATTAATTAACAAATGAAACACAAAATTTATGCGTTTGGTCCTTCCCTAATAAAATTCTCTTCGCACCCAATTGTGGGTTAGGTGAGGGTGAGGCCAGATGCACGTCGCTTATTTATTTATAAGGGTGAACGGCCATTAAAATTATATATAGATCATACAGAGGGAGTGTCGATTGCTAACGATACAACTTTAGTCAAAAATGTTAATTGAAGCTTTCGTTAAATTAAACGTAATGCCACTTTTCGCCAAAATGTGACCTTTATTATGCAGCTCTTGGCTGGCTATGGATTCATAAATTTCTTGTAACGACGGGGATGCCAATAATTTCGTTTTATTGCGAATATTACATTTTTATATGTCTCTCACTGGTAAAATGTCGTATGAAAAACGTGTTATCACATTAAAGAGAAATCAAAGATGGCGCCAAGTTATGAATGGTTTCGACTCTTGGAATGTTTTCCAAGTGCGATTATTAGAAATTGTGATGCAAAAAATTGAATAAAACAGCAATATTTAAAAATTATTCGACTTGACGCTAAACCAATTTTCTGGATAATTTATCTCGTTTTCCCACAAAATGATTTTCCCATTTATGAGCACAATACCACCCCTGCCTGGTGAGGTACAATTTAACCAAAGATTAGACAGGCTGACTAGAGCAGTGATCATATCATTTATTTGGAAATTTCATATAAACTTGAAATTAAAATTTTCTTCACAAAAGTGGCACACGTTGCTCGTCGTTTCATTATTATCTACTTACTGTAATTCGACTATTTAGAAAAAAGAAGTTCTCCATGAATAGTATTAACCGATAAGATGAGAACAATTAGAGCGTAAATAATATTAGAATTAAAAGCAAACGTTTTGCGTTTTAAATAAGTCTAACTTAAATAATATTCGGTTCAACGAACAAATGGGTAACTAATAGACTATCGTTCATCAGTAACTCGACTCATTCATCTGTAAAAGCATCGAGTAATTAATATATTCAGGGTCAAGTTCTTCATAAGCGGTGCACTTGAAAAGCTGTAACGATTTGGCTCCCAATTAAGAGCCGAGATCGCAAAACGGTTTAGTAATATTTCCGCCGCAGCGCTGGTAGTAGTATTTAACCCTTTGATTTCATAACTACGTCCCATGTTTTCAATTGGACAAAATAAAAGTCACTAGTTCGTTGCATTACCTGCATCACAAGCAACGCAGTCCCACATTTACCACCGCTGTAGTAAATTTCTAGGAGCATGGTCGTAGGGTGGCGTTCCCTCACGTTATAATGCTCATATAACACAATATAATTAATTATATCTTATCGGTGTTGTACCGCCGGTTCAGGTGTGGTCAGATATTCGAATGTTAAGCTGGATTTATAGTTTGACGGACTGTAAGCGTAGACACACTGGATACGTAACAAACGGACTGTAAAATATTATTAAATTTATAAATTGACGGAACAAAATTTTTGCGCATGGGTAGAAGTGACATAACCAACAAAAATTATACGAATCGTAATTCGTTTTCCATTGAAAAATGAATGATGAATTACACGAAGGTATGCTTCTTGGTGCCAAATTAACAAAACAGGAATAAAAAGAACTAAAATTTAAATTTTCAAATATAATGCTTTGTTTTGATTGGCCGGACATAAGAAACGTACTGTAAAAGATGAAAGTTGGCGAACACTTCCGTTCCAGTCCGTTTCACTTACGTTACGTCATGCGCTTACGTTCATTTATATACAAGCGTACATAAATTCTATAGTTGATCTTTTTGCAGTGCGTCTATGCTTACAGTCCGTCAAACTATAAATCCAGCTTTAGCCTACTGATCCTAGTTTTACCAAAAACGTTGCGTCGTAGGTACCGATGCTCCACAGAATCGCGTGAAACGGTGCATCGAACCGGCAGCAACGGACGTGGAATGAAACCGTCAATAACTGAAATTCGTTTACTTTCAGTAAAATTAGTCAGTCCGTCATTTAACCACTCTGATACGGTACGCGGACCATTTTATAGTTTCCTTGACCACCGTGACCTTGCTTTCTACGTCCATTAAAAAATGATCAATACAGCACCAAAAATTGGTCGTATTTTAAACATAAACGCAACATCACAATGTAAATTTATCTAATTAAATAGAAGTATTTTATATTTTCTAGTGGAATATTCGAATAAAATTTAATTTCAGGAGAAATTCCCCTGCACGGCAATCAAAAAGCAAATATTTTCGTCAATAATTTCGCTCGCAATTGCGAAACAAATTTTCACATAAACGAGCTATAATTTGCAAAGTGTTCAGGTTCAATGCTCGCTCTTGACTATTATTAGGAGTATCATATAAATGCATCGGTCTAATACGTCCCGAGTCATTTTATTTCATTTACCACAACCCACAAACTGTTAACAGCTTCCGTTTACATCAGATTTTCTAAGCATAGCAGGGTCGAACCTCTAAAAGCAAATAATTTTCAGAAGCTTTTAACGTATAACCTCTTTTACTTCAAAATAAATGTGAAAATTGTATACAAAGTACGATGAAATTCAACTTTACACTGAATCACTGAAAATTATTCTGTATACCCAGATCCCGAAATAAAATGTGTTCATCATAGGAATTACCAGTTAGAATACTTTCACGACTTCATTTCATCTGACAGATGTCATTTTTACTGCCAACTTTTAATTTCCCTTGTTTTCTATTAAAAATCAAAAAGGCCGTAGCCAGAGAATAAAATCATTCGTTTACCTCTAACTTTTTTATAAAACCCTTCAAGTCCATTCTTTACCAAATTGGAATTCCAAAGTTTTGCTGACCTGATAAAAGTAGTCACAAAAAGCATTTTTCGCATTTGCATCTCATTTAATTCAAAAAATGTTTTTGAAAAAGTCCTATTAACAAATGTTGCAGGAAGGGGGTTCAAAGTTTTGCTTAGATGAGATCCAATGCAAACGAAAACGAAAATCAGTTTAAAGATAAAATGCCAAGAGATAAAAAGAAGTAAGTCCAAACAAAAAGAGATTTGGCAACGAATGAATTTATCAAAGTCAAAAAATTAAAAACAAAAGTTTCTAACTTGAAGAGATTATTCATATATGACTGGAATAGCAATGTAAATTAGAGCAGTTAGAACTAAGGCCAGAAGAGGATCAAGTCAGGATTACCTTCAAGAACAAATAAAAAACATATATTTTTTTTGCATCTTCTACATCGAAAGACGGAACAACATCGGAACGAGAATTAGGATAGTACTTGGTCGGGAGTGTCCTTAAAAAGGATAAAGTACTCACAGACAAATAACCGCAGATATTACTAGTAAAAATCTGAAAAGAGAAAAAGACTGTTCAAATCGTAGTACTTTAGATGAATCTCATCAGGACCCATGGGGCCATTAAATGCAAGGCTTTGAGAATAAGAAAAATAAGTGACTTACTTGGGCAATGATTTATTTTTAATTTTCTCCCGTTGATATTGTCTAACTCAGTTTCAGCAGCATAAAATATTTTTCATTTACCGATTAAAAAATACAGAAAAAATACAGATCGGATCAAAAGATCCGATCAGAAACAAAAAACGAAAACAACTTAAGCTCAATTTTCATGTATCCGTTAGTCCGTTATACGTTCGTCCGATTTTCATATGGATATTTCACTTGGACCAAAACGGATACATCAAAATTGAGTTTTCAACTGGTCCGGTGAACAAAAACCAGGCAAATCTCGTTAATTCATTCATGCGCGTCACTACCAATCTCGAGTTTCCGTGAACCGTTTTCAACCAAAATCGAATCAGCTCAATTCTAAATAAAATATAAGTACTAATACTTTAGTTGAAATATTCTTATTGATTTTGGAGGTAAAGCTCAGACAAAATTGAGTGACACATGGACAATCTATAAAAATATGGAAATATAAAATGTTGTTTCGACTAAACTTCACAGTTCGAAAAGTTTCAAATATAATCGACTAACCAACCATTCTTTAGCTAGAGAAGTGAAAGGATAAAATTCATTCAAAAAACTATTTACATTTAAATTGCTTCTTTTTAACTAGGTGAAAAGCCCGTCCACGGACGGGCAGCTAATTGGTGGATCTCTTTTTTTGTTAAATAATTACACTTATTCATTATCCTTTTACTACTGGCTACTTGCCTGACTTACGGACTACCTGATTGTCAATTAACCCATGATATAATGAGTTTTAATGATTTTACTATTTACTGATTTTATTAATTACAAAAATAAATTAATCAAACAAAACCATTACACACCCGGAGAAAGATATTCGTTATTCGTAGTTTTGTCTCACAACAAAATTATTACCTCTTCCATCATCCGTGAATAATAATAATAATTTTTATAATCTTTGGTTGTACATATACAGGGTGGCCCTTTGAAAACGAAACAGACGGGATTGTGGCCAGCTGAATTTTTTTTAAGAAGTTCAAAAACACGTCAATTTTATCATCGAGAAGGACAACTTTTGCCACTAATTTCACTCCCGTATTTTTTTCATCCCTTCGCGCTGTGATGACAACCCCTAAAATATTAATAGAGATGATAAGGCAAGTAACACCTCATTTGAAAGGTCTTGCTTCCCTGGATTCAGTGCTATAATTTTTTTAAAGTTTCAACAATTATTCAACAACAAAAATTGAAGCTGCAAAAATGCGAAATAAATCCAATATTTCAATACATTTAAGAATAAAAAAGGGAAAACGCTTGGAAATCCCGTCTGTTTCGTTTTCAAAGAGCCACCCTGCATAAGCAAATACTTTAAATTAATAATACGGAAAACTCATGCAAATTTGTGACAACCTGTGATCGCAGCGCCACTAGCGGCTACAAATGTGAATTAACGCTACTTGACGTTTATTTTGACGTTTGACATTACATATTAAAAAGGTTACGTTGTTTTATTAAGGATGGTTTGAAGTTGGTACTACCAACGACAACGACTAATCACTGATTAGTAATCAGAGTGCATTGTGTGTCCTAAAAAAATGACACGCTGGACGAGCAGCAGCGTGCTAGTCTTTTATATAAGTTGATGATTGCTGCTATATAGAATCAGTAGAAATAATTGACAAAAAAAAACACAAAATAGTGATAAAATTTACTAATTATTTTTTTAAAAACTACAAACCGGACAATCACTTTCATTGGGTTGTTTTAGGGGTATCAACACCAAAGTTAAAAAGTTAACGCTTGCCTTTAACTACGAACGGAAGAAATGTTCTACTTTCCTCTAAAGAAGTGATCCCCAATCTACGGTTCCACAGGCCGAACACATCAATCTTTGTTTGTGTGCGGTTACATTATAACATTGAAGGGTGATGAAGCTGGTAAGCCGGTGCCGGTGAACCTGCCTTTAACTAGTAAATCAGTGAAAAGTTAACCAGTGAACTGACTATAGAAATACGTATTTATATTGTTAACAAAGTACCAACATTTCTTACTTATTAGTTTGAAAATGAACTGAAAGCTAACGAAAGATGCGCTACTTCTGGCGCGACGAATTTGCATAGACCCGTATAAACTTTGTAAGCGGTTTGAGAGCTCTCGGAAAGGTCTAATAAAATTATTCAAATAGACTTTAGGTTTGTAAGCTATAAAATTACATTAAGGCAACCAAATTCGCTACACTAAACTTCTGAAAGGATAGTGAACCTGAAATTTCTACATAATAAAAGCAATTTTCACGTACGCACTCAAAATTTTTAAATTGCTTTATCTTGCTAGCAAAAGACAAGATTTTCTGTTCTTATTTCCATAAAAAATCAAACCATAACAAATCAGTCATCGGAATGTCTTTGAAACACTTGAAAAGCTTTTTTTTACTTCCAACGAAATGATCCACACTCGTAAATATAAACACAATTTCCATGTCGAGTGCACGTAAACGGTTCCAGACTGTTTAATGTTATTTGGTAAAAAAAATATTTTTAGACATAATTTAACAGTTGCATTATTCATTACGATCCTACACATATTCGGGTCTGTTTCATGTGTGTCTATTTTTAACATTTAATTCGTGTCTGCGTAAATGGGTAATTTTCATACAATTAAATTTTCATTCACACGAAGAATTGGAATTACCGGATGACGCAAAAAAAACTGCTTCCCATTTTTTACGACAGTTTTCAGTTTTCCAGTGAAGGTAAAATCACGCGAGTTAGGAATAAGTACAACTTTCGCTCGTAACCAGAAACCTATTCTCTTTTTCTCATTTCTCGTAAATCAATATTCACCACAACTAAAAATAAAATTGAAAGTCAACTTTTCCGGAACGTGCCGACCTTTACGTGTGTATTTTCACCCCTTGGTTTCTTCAAATAAACGTTCGTCTGCAAAGCCACTAAAAGGTGAAAATTAAAAACCACAACTTACGATCCAGTAAAATACTCTGGTTCTTGTATGAGCAAACTTTCTAATTGCCAAATGCCTGTCAAGTTTAAAAACCGACAAGATAAACGAAAAGGGGAAGGATGGAAGAAAAAGTGTAACAACCTCGAAAATTTATGTTCAAGAAGATGCCACTAATGAAGTGAATAAACTTAACTTTAATTAAAGCCTCATTTGAAACATCTGGAGCAGAAAAAAGACGTGACAATTGAGAACATGAAGCTTATTTGGTTATCTCGATTAAAACAAACAAAGTTTGAAAAAACAAAAATAAGTTTAAACAACTCAAAATCGAAAAATTTTGAATGAGAAGAGCCATACTTGAAAGCTTATGGAGCGAACAGTTTCTGTCGACGCAGCCACTTGGGGGTGTCGAAATGTCAATAAAACAACTCCGCAGTTGGGTCTATTCAATAGGGGAAAAAATAATAAAGCCAAGAGATGATTTAAGAATTTACTTCCGGTTTTAATGTTTAAGTTTGGGATAGGTCAATTTATTTTTTCTTGATGTAACTGATTAAATACAATTTAAAAGGGGGTGGTGTTTATTTACTCGATTTATTTAGAACTTCTTCGAGGAGCAATGGTAAATATAGATCCTTATTGTGCATTCATGACGAAGTAAACGAACCCCTTGAGATGATTATATGGATGACAAGTATCTCAATGTACAGAAGAAAGTTTCAATTTGTCATAATAAGGTGGAAAAAGGGAGAAATGATTCACTTTATCACACAAGACCGACTAAGGGCCTTTTCTGTATATTATGTAGATTTTCAGATAATTAACCCTCATTTCCAGTTGAACCATTCAAATGACATTTTTACATGTAACGCGAAAAATCGATGATTGAAAACAAAAACATTTCCCTTCGTCACCCTAAATGATAACTTAAACGTTTCAGTTTCCAAAACTTAAGTCCATCGTTAACGTCATCAATTTGTCAAATTGTTTGAGCAGTTATTTATAAGAGCAATATCGGTGTATTATCTACATCGACTGTCTGCGTTGAAGTATCCTCGAAGCAAGGGATTGATGAAACAATTATTAAAGTGAAAGGGTGGAAAGCGGAAGTTCGGGGCGACTGACTCATGGGCGCCGTCTACAACTAAAACTTAAATTATAAAACGCTTATTCAAGCACGTAAATGTCATTAATTCTTTATGAAAGACCAAATGTAAATTTCATTAAAACGAAACCTCGAAACTTCCTAAAATAAAAAATTCAAAACAAATTTAAACGTTCGGAACTTCTACAGAAGGAAAATATCAAAAGCCTTACTTTTATTTCAAATTACTTACGTAATTGCGACCGCTCTATTATAATGAGAACTGAAGCCAAATATTTACCTGAAACAGAAAGAAAAACATAGTAAATTTTATTCGAACTTCAAAGAAGCTTTTTATTAATTTTCTTATTTGAGATTCATCGTTGTTGACATTAAAATAAAAAAAAGGAATTGTCTTTCACATATTTTTTCTTCCCAATTTTTTTATGCTGCATAATTTATTCGAACGATTGCAAAGCTAAGAAATATTATGAGCGCAGGAGTTTTGTCTAATGTAAGAATTCGTTTAGGCAAAAGACGAAGATATGTAATCATCTTAAATCACCTTCCGTTACAATCGAAATGATAATAACAGTATCACAAAGGATGGTGTCGAAAAATTTGAGAAACCAAAAGCAGATGCACGAGCAGTTGTGTTTTGAGGGAAAAACTCACAATTCCAGCCACGGACACTTTCCAACCAACTAAAACAAAGAAAATCCACATGCCAAAAGCAAAAATCGTTGGTTAGGTTCTTTCAATTTTGATACAAACGACCATATTAAATAACAGTTAGCTCATAAAACTTTCTTATATTATGATAATATTTTTAGTAATTGTAAAAATTATGTCGAACATAATCAACTATAAATATTTAAGTAGCCATAAATTTACTGTTCACAACGAACGACGCCGACGGAACAACACTTAACCTAAATTTCCATTATGGACAATCCGTCTATCCAGAGGTACCATGATGGATTTGATTCAAACAAAAACAAACTTTTTTTATTTTTGAATAAAATCATGAAAGTTTTGAAAAAAGAAAACATTTAAAAATCTGAATAACGCCGTAACCATAGTTATACAAAATAATAAATTTTCAGTTCATCAAAATTGTTAACGGTAACAACATGTAATCCTCTAATTAAATTTTAAATTTCAAAATTAACAGTGACAAAGCATGAATTCAATACAAAAAATTTCAAATCTCCAGTTAAGTAAGCTTTTGGCATCATTTAAATTTTATTGCACGCCCAATAACTCAACACGGCGAACATTAACATCCATTTGCAACCAGCAATGGAGATCGAAACGAATAGAAAATTTTCCCAAACATCTACAATTGGTAAGAAATATCACCCCGGACTTCTCAACCATCAAAAAAATTGACTTCACTCCAAGCATCCCACTAAAACCTTCGAATTTGATGACAGAATGTAAAAAATTATGTGCTTCAGTGAACCCGTTCCAAAATTCAAATGCCAATTCGGTCCGTTTAGGGTACAAAATTAGCCCCAAGTACCGTCACAAATTTTACGCTGATGGACGAATGAAACGCAGTGGTTTAAACGACATACCCAACTCGGTTCTGAGAACTGGTGCAAATGGACTTCAAGATGGTGTGCTTCAATCACTCAGAAAAGATATCGCGGATTCTCTTTCGGGAATGGAGTGTAAAAAGAAAGGAAAATGTAAAAAGAAGAAGAAAAATCCATGTAAAGTGAAATCTCCATGCAAAAAGAAGAAGAAGAAGAAGTGTAAAAAGAAGAAGAAGAAGTGTAAAAAGAAGAAGAAGAAGTGTAAAAAGAAGAAGAAAAATCCATGTAAGAAGAAGAAGAAGAAGTGTAAAAAGAAGAAGAAGAACCCATGTAAGAAGAAGAATCCATGTAAAAAGAAGTGCGGTTGTGTAGAAGGCGAATTTATGGGTGACCCTTCAAATATTACGCCAACTCGAACAGCGGCCGAATTGGAAAATATAAAATGCTGCCCGGTGCACTCTAATATGGCATCTACTTCTTTCAGTAGCGGAACAACAATAAATTGAAAACCAATTGTATGAAAAATTTAAACAATAAATGAACTTGAATTTTATTTTATCTTTACTTGAAATAAAATTTTTTTCAGCAAACCGGAACGAAGTGAATCTTGTATTTTAGTTTTGGCAACTCTCAGGATCCAATTTAGTACCTTTTCTTTGACAGTTTTTATCTCTTTGAAATCGAAGTCTACAGAATTAGCAACAAATTTAAATTTTATTACCCTTTTGTAGCAAGCAAATGCGTAGCCCCTGAATGAAAATATCTCCAAAACCAAACGATTTTCCAAAAGGGGTGACCGAATTCGGGAATTTTTCATGAACATGACATGTATGTATGTTTTTCTCAAAATTCATCAACGGATAAAGAAAAAATAAAAGAATCCAAAAAAATCGTTTTTGTGTTAATTATGGCAAATTAAAATTTTAAATTAAAAAACGTCAATGTCAAATTGACTTTTGAACGAAATAAAAATATTTAGTGGATGATTTTCTGAATCATTTTTGGAATACAAACGTGAGGAAGTAAATGTTCCCCACAAGGGATTAGTCGAAATCCCAAATATTTCATTTTTAGGGAAGTCCGAGTTTTTTGGGGCCCTTGGTGGTTCCAAATTAAAAAAATTTAAATTAAGCAAGAAGTTGGATTAAATTTGAGCCTTTTTCTTACACAAAATTCAGTTTTTATTATTCACACCGGAGGATGTTACTGCACCATAAGAAAGCTGGTCCTTAGCAAGGATTGTAATTTAATTTTCTACCGTTTGAATTTTCTCTCAGGAAAAAAATTTGCAGGTTACAGAAACGTGACTAGAAAACTGAAGAGGTTCTTTGTGATTAAGTTCTCTTCAAAATTCCTCATCGGATAAAGAAAAAGAAAATAAAATCTTGGGCTGAGAATCCGAAAAAAATGCTTTATGATAAATTAAAATTTGAAGTTTAAAAACGTCAAAATCACAAATACACTTTTGAATAAAATATTGAGTAGATTTTATTGTATATTAATTTCTTGAATCGTTTTTGGCACGACAAACGTAGGAAATGAAGTTACAAGAGTAGCACCCCCCGGATTTTTCAAAACACTTAGATCAATGTTCCCCACATGGGATGTGATCAGCCGGAAGCCCTAATTCAATATATTTTCCTTCTTACATTATGAAGAAAGTCCAAGATTTTTGGGGCCCTAGGTGGTTCCAAATTAGAAACATTAACTAAGTAAGTTGAATTAAATTTCGGTCTTTTTCATATACAAAATGTCACAAATGTCAAAATTTTATTTTTATTATTCACACCGGAGGATGTTACTGCACCATAAGAAAGCTGGTCCTTAGCAAGGATTGTAATTTAATTTTCTAGCGTTTGAATTTTCTCCCAGGAAAAAAATTCGCAGTTTACAATAACGTGACTAGAAAACTGAAGAGGTTTTTTTTTTGATTCCTTAACTGATTATGTTCTCCTCAAAATTCCTCATTGGATAAAAAAAAAAGAAATAAAATCTTGGTTTGAGAATCCGAAAAAAATGCTTTGCGTGTTAATTACGATAAATTAAAATCTGAAGTTGAAAAACGTCAAAGTCAAATTGCCTTTTGAATAAAATAAAATATTCAGTGGATTTTCTTGTATGATTAAAGTGGCATTCACATAGGGGATTGTATTTGGATGGTAGAATCCAGCACTGCTGATAGGTTTAAAAATGTAAGATTATCAACCTTAATTGATTACTAAACCTATCAGCAGTGCCGGATTCCACCATCCACATACCATCCAAATACAATCCCCTATGTGAATGCAGCTTTTTGCACCCCAAACGTGAGGAATGAAAAGTTACAAGAGACCCCCTGGATCTTTTAAAATGTTTGTTCCCCACAAGGGATGTGATCACCCGGAAGCCCTAATTCAAAATATTTTCATTTTTACATAATGAAGGAAGTCCAGGCTTTTTGGGGCCCTTGGTGGTTTCACATTAGAAACATTTAAATTCACCAAGTTTAATTAAATTTCAGTCTTTTTCATAATACCAAATGTCACAAATGTCAAAATTCAATTTTCATTATTCATACTGGAGGATGTTACTGCACCATAAGAAAGCTGGTCCTTAACAAGGATTATAATTTTCTAGCGTTTGAATTTCCTCCCAAGAAAAAATATGCAAGGTTACAGAAACGTGACTAGAACATTGAAGAGGTTGGTTTTTGATTCCTTAACTGTGTTCTTCTTCTTCGCGTGCCTATCCGTTACCGGATGTTGGCGATCATAAGTCATGATGACTTTACTGACTGCAGCAAAGTTTAACATTTTTGTGTTAATTATGTTAAATTAAAAGTTGAAGTTGAAAAATGTCATTGACTTTTGAATGAAATGAAATATTTAGTGGATTTTCTTGTAAAATTTCTTGAATCGATTTTGGACCACAAATGTGAAGAATGAAAACTTACAACCCCCCTCCAAAATACTTGGATAAATGTTCCCTGCAAGAACTGCGATCAGCCGGAAGCCCTAACTCATTTTTACATTAGGGAAGTCCAGAAGTCTTTTAGGGGCACTTCGTGATTCCAAATTAAAAACTTTTAATTAATTAAGAAAGTTTGCTTAAATTTCAGTCTTTGTCATATACAAAACGTCACAATTCAGTTTTCATTATTCACATCAAAAGATGTTACTGCACCATAAGAAAGTTAATCCTTAGCAAGGATTGTAATTTAATTTTCTAGCGTTTGAATTTTCTCCCAGGAAGAAAATTCGCAGTTTACAGAAACGTGACTTAGAAAACTGAAGAGGTTTTTTTGTGATTCCTTCACTGATTATTTTATTATGTTCTCTTCAAAATTCCTCATCGGATAAAGAAAAAGTAAATAAAATCTTGGGTCTGAGAATACCAACAAAATCCTTTTTGTGTTAATTATGATTAAATAAAATTTGAAATTGAAAGACGTCAAAGTCAAACTAACTTTTAAATTTATTGTATGATTTATCGAATCTTTCTTGCACCCCAAACGCGAGGAATGAAAAGTTACAAGAGTAGCACCCTCCAGATCTTTCAAAATAATTGGATCGATGTTCCCCACAAGGGATGTGATCAGCTGGAAGCCCAAATTCAATATTGGTTTCATTTTTTTTTCATTAGGAACTCCGAGCTTTTCGAGGTCCTTGGTGGTTCGAAATTTGGTTCTTCGCAAAGATTACAAGTTAATTTTCTAGCGTCTGAATTTTCTCACATGAAAAAAATTCGCAGTTGACAGAAACGTGACTAAGAAAGTGAAGAGGTTTTTTCCTCAAAGGATAAAAAAAATTAAATAAAATGTTGTTCTGAAAATGCCAAAAAAATCCTCTTTGTGTTAATTATGATTAATTAAAAATTTGAAATTAAAAGACGTCAAAGTCAAACTGACTTTTGAATTTATTGTAGGTACATATGATTTATTGAATCTTTTTTGAACCCCAAAAGTGAGGAATAAAAAGTCACAAGAGTAGCACCCCCTGGATTTATCAAAATACTTGGATCGATGTACAAGGAATATGATCAGCCCGAAGCCCAAATTCAATATTGGTTTCATTTTTTTTTTACATTATGAACTCCAATCTTTTTGAAGTCCTTCGTGCTTCCAAACTTGGTCCTTAGCAAAGATTATAAGTTAATTTTCTAGCGTTTGAATTTTCTCACAGGAAGAAAATTCGCAGTTTACAGAAACGTGACTAGAAAAGTGAAGAGGTTTTTTCCTCAAAGAATAACAAAAATTAAATAAAATGTTGTTCTGAGAATCCGAAAAAATCCTCTTTGTGTTAATTATGATTAATTAAAAATTGAAAGACGTCAAAGTCAAACTGACTTTTGAATTTATTGTATGATTTATTGAATCTTTTTGCACCCCAACGTGAGGAATGAAAAGTTACAAGAAAAGCACCCCCCGGATCTTTCAAAATACTTAGATCGATGTTCCCCCCAAGGGATGTGAAAAGCCGGAAGCCCAAATTCAATATTGGTTTCATTTCTTTACATTAGGAACTCCGAGCTTTTCGAGGTCCTTGGTGGTTCAAAACTTGGTCCTCAGCAAAGATTATAAGTTAATTTTCTAGCGTTTGAAGTTTGTCACAAGAAAAAAATTCGCAGTTGACAGAAACAGGACTAAAAAAGTGAGGTTTTTTTTGTGATTCCTTCACTGATTAATTATGTTCTCCTCAAAATTCCTCAAAGGATAAAGAAAAATTAAATAAAATGTTGTTTAGAGATCCGAAAAATTCCTTTTTGTGTTAATTAAAATTTTAAATTGAAAAACGTCAAAGTCAGATTGACTTTTCAATGAAATGAAAAATCTTGTACGATTTCTTTAATAATTTTTACACCTCAAACGTGAGGAATGAAAAGTTACAAGAAGCACCCCCGGGATCTTTCAAATTTCAAAATACTTTGATCATTGTTCCCCACAAGGGATGTAATCAGCCGCAAGTCCTAACTCAATATATTTTCATTCTTACGGTAGGAAGTCCGAGCTTTTCGAGGCCCTTGGTGATTCCAAATTAAAAAAATTTAAATTAACGAATAAGTAAGTTTTGATTAAATTTCAGGCTTTTTCATAATATACAAAATGTCACAATTCAGTTTTCAATTTAATTTTCCGCCCAAGAAAAAAATTTGCAGGTTATAGAAACGTGATAAGAAAACTAAAGAGGTTTTTTGTGATTCCTTAACGGCACAATATTAAGTATAAGCAATTCCCGTGTAATGGGTAATTAAAAAGAACTGAGAGAAGGAAACACTAAAATAAAAAAGTCGAGTGCTTTTATTCTTCCACTTGCGATCAAAAAGGTTTCAGGAGTAAGATTAGTGGAAAATTTTAACTTCTGCGAATTATAACGATAACAAGTTGTACTTGTCATGCTAAATAATTTTTGATGTTCCAATCGAAAGGGTGAGAGTAGGTTCCTTAGGGAAATCGAAAGAACAATCAAGATAAATTGATTTATTGTGACATTATTGAATGTCAATGTCGGAGCTGAACCAGAACATAATTAGGAAATTTTGAATTCGTAACTTCGTTCTCTTAAAAAATGCAGAAGCATTACTAATTCAAGTGTGAATTAAAAAGTTAATGAAGTCGTTAACATCTTAAACAGTTAAATTTGCATGTAACTTTCTTGTAGTACAAGGTCCTAATATAAATACAAAATTTGGCAATACGTGGTACAAGTTACGAGAACAAAGACCTTTAGACGGTTGCCTAGCAACTTATAGCATTCCCGGAGTCAGCTTCCATAGCAACGATCCGGGTTTCACTCCGGCACATCTGATTGCCTTCGCAAAGCCCCTATACAAAGCAGCCTGTGTTGTACAGGCGTTAACTAATTTTCTGTTATTTAAATTCCATCGCCTATCAGGTATCGGAATCAACTAACTCTTCTATCAAATTATCGCATCACACCCTAATGGTGTTAACAAATCCTTCTATAATTGAACTTCCACGATTTCACCCCAAGGTGTTATTTCGTCAGCGCTTAATTTCGATTTCTGAGGGGACCCGGTAACAGTAAATTTGAACGGTTTCGAAAAATCAAAGTTTGCGACATTTATTAGAATAGTGGTAACAGTAACTTATTGAAAGTTTGGCAATAAAACGAAGAAGAAAGTTTTGCATTTTATGCACAATTTACCGGAATGATATATGTAAATTAAGCAGTAATTCGGTTTGTAGGCTTAAAGAAAACGAATTTAAATAAAATGCAAATTATGTGTACATAATTAATGATATCGCAGCTTAGATAATTTTTGCTAAAATAAATTTGGAAATTTCAGGTCCCCGTTAAAAGGTTTTGTTTAGCAAGAAGCGAGCAAATATTTGAGAAAACTTATCGTACGAAGGTCTTAATTAACGCCTTGTGATATTTTTGAATTCATAAAACTTAACATAAATAGAAATCTTTTCTTATACTGACTGATTCAGGCCGATTTATTCGTTTTGTGCTTTCTCACCCTACCAAATTGATCCGAATTAGATTCAAATATCCCCGCATGAAATTTTTATTCCCACATGAATAAAAAAATATTAATAGCCCTCATCCAATGACGTGAAGGTTATTTATTTGTATTTCAATTTATTAACGGAATTCCAAATTAAAAATTGTTTTTCTTTCAAAATCAATTCAAAATGTTGGTTTAAAATCTTCAAACGATGCCGGTTTTTTAATTTTTTTGTACTAAACGAAATTTTAATCTACGCGATGTCTTTAATTGATTGCTATTAAAGTGATAAAAGATATTAGGTTCTCTTGAAAAGCGGCAGATCAAACGCGGCGTACAATGTACCATCATAGTATCACCATGGCACCAAAGTAATAAACAATAGGTTCTACTTATAAAATCCCTCGAGATGAGAGCAAACATGTAACAATAAGGAAATAAGCTGGTTAATCATTCCAATTCCTTTGTCACACTCGTCCTTAGTGTTAATACCAATATTAAGTTGACGTTTAATAACTGGGTAAATAGCAACTTAAGATCTTGATTTAATTCAAGGATGTACTTGAAACTGATAATAATTAGCTGAAGTGGAAGGTAATTTGGTACTTACGATTACCTATGTCATAATGCGTGATAAGAATTGGGTAATGAAGGAAAAGAGAAAACAAAGCATTACAAGGTGCTAAGGACCATAATTATGCGTATTTCAGCGTGCATGAAAATTTTGAAATTATTTTAGTAACCACCACTTACAGTTTATTTTCAAAATAGATTCCTGAAGGTTATAATTTACCAATACATAAAAATTTGATGAAATGCCCTGGAAACTAAGAAGTTGCTGAAACCACATATCATGGACAAACCTACTTGACCTGCATGAAAATTCTACTCGAGAAGGAAACGTAACGTTCTTGTTTGAAGTCAATTAATTGAAATAAAAGCCTGAAGAACACTTAACCACGATGTTTGTTCTAGAAATATTTTTTGGCCTAATGGTTTAGTAACCGACTCTTTTCCCTTGCCTCTCAATGAATTATAGTTCCCCGACGACTGCTCGCGCTTATTTGGGGGAGTTTTACAGAAGTGTACTTAGTAGAATAAAATCATTTGTCCTTCCGTTTTCGCCCCTTTTCCTATGAGGAACGTGAAGGAAAATTTATATTAGAGTGTTCTGATTGGCCATAAAAAAAACAAGACAGATTTGAATGCTAAAATAGAAAGATTTGGGCAAGTTTCTACACTTCAAAAGATCACATTATCGTCGTTGCCAGAGAACTTTGGTATTACGTTATCCTAATTCAATCCGGTTATATAACCAATAACGATCAGGTGTGCGATGACGTTACACCTAAGTCCTCCATCATTGGACCTAGCAAGTTCTATTATAGAAGGTTTGATTTTGTTTTAGTTGACCACAGCTCCTATGAGTTTTCGTGTTTGAAAACCACACTTTGTGGACGTATCTAAGTCAACCAACGCTTAAACCAAAAAAAATGATAACAAAGTTAAATCCGCCCTAACACGAAATTGTTGTTGTTTTGTTTTAGCACACTGGGATTGCCAGTTAAAAATGCTACATGTATGGTAAACTGTAAAATTTTGTTGTGTTTTATTACTTACTTTATAGATGTCTAATCAAAGAGAGACCAGCAGTCTGGCGCAAATCAAATACAGATAAACTAGAGAGCGGAAAACCGCAGTTCTAATCCTGGTTGCGTCAGATTTGTGCTGTGATCTAAAAAGTCCTACTCGCCAACCCGCCTGCCCAGCGTGGTGAGTTATAGGTACAACCCCTTCTCCCTGGGGGAGTATAAAAGAGGAGACCTAACGTTCAGGAGTGGACAAAAAACAGCTGATGAAGAAGAATAATCAAAAAGAGAAAATTTTAGGGTTACATCAACAGAGAATGCGCAATTGTGACATCGCGCGAAGGCTCGGCATATCAGCACTAAATGTCAGTCAAACAATCAAACAAATTGAGAAACGTGGCCATACTGGAAGTCATCCAGGGAGTAGAAGAAAGCGAACACTCAACACGCTGAGGATCCGTCAGATCACCAAAAAACGACACTTGCAAAATTCCAGAGTCTCAATGAGAAAAATTGCCTGTGAGATCAGTGTTTTACGTGAATCAGCTCGCCGAATAGTCAAAGAGCACCTTAAGGTCAAGCCTTACAAGCTTCAAAAAGTTCTGCTGTTAACCGATGGTAACAAGCTCGTGCGACTTCAAAGATGTCGTCAGCTCCTTCGTCGCGCCGCTTCTCTGTCGTGGAATCAGATTGTGTTAACAGATTAAAAGCTTTTCACCGTCGAGCAAGCGCACAACCGTCAAAATAACCGAATTTGGTCTGGTAGTGCTCCAGGTACTTCTGCTGTCGTAGAGCACCGTCAATATCCACAGTCTGTGATGGTTTGGGTCGGAATTTGCTCAACTAGAAAAACCCCCTTGGATTTTGAGTAAACCAAGAGGTTTACCGATGCGACATTCTCGAAGCTGTCGTCCTTCCATGAGCTCATCAACATTTCGGCGATGCAAAATTAGACTTTTCAACAATATTGTGCTTCAGCGCATAGAGCAAAAGCCACTCTATATTGGTGCAAAGCTCATTTCCCGAATTTCATCACTTCCGCGGAATGGCCGTCCTACTCGCCAGATCTCAAACCGATGGATTACAGCGTGTGGTCAGTTTTGGACAGCAGAGCCTGTAGGACACCCCACAAAAGTTTGGAGGTATTAAAGCAGTCGTTGTGCCGTGAGTGGGATCGGATATCTATAGAAGAGCTTCGGCGCGTAGTCTTAAATTTTCGGAAGCGTTTGACGTTGTGTATAGCAGTAGTAATTTAAGGACTTTTATATATCCTGAAGTTTCAATTGGTAACAATTTAAATATAAAAGTGAGGTTAAAAAAAGTTTAAACCGAAATTATATCCCAAAATGAAAATCTGAAGTGGTAGATTAACTTTAAAAGATTTGGGTAATGAGATGGTAGCTAGCGAAAAGAACGACAATTATGGTTAAGTTACTCATATTACACAGAATTAAAAAGAACGCTATGTTTATTGAAAAAAAAAATAATAGTACTTTTCGAGCTGTCACAGTCACGACATCCGACTAATGTTACAATCCGGATTTACGGAAATATCCTGTTTACAATAAGAAATACGTTATTTACGACACCTAGCTTTCACCTTGATTCTATTATATTTAGCATTTTCGATATATTTTTAATTTGATTTAAGATGCATGCAGCATCTAAACAGCTACTATGTAGATTGTGGCAACGCATCGTTCTGATTTCTTGGGAGAAAGATGTGAATGCAGGGGGGAGTCGCACTCCTTGTGCAACTTTGTTACGACCCATAGTTCATCTAAATCTGTGACCGGTCTCTGTGTTATCTACACATTTTCATAGAATTTACCTCCCTTGACCCATATATCAGTATAAGAAATTTATAAATCAACTCACCACATCCAAATTATTATATAATAAAAAGCATTATAAATAATAATTTAAAGGCTAAATTAAAGCAAAGGATCAACTCTCCCTAAGGATCAAGTATCCCACTTTATTAATTATTTAATTAAATACGAAACATCTTCCTTCGACGTAGTTTGAAGGAAAACTATTTCGCATCGACCCGATGTCTTGGGCCCCTTTCCTGGACCTATGCTTTTCAATTTTGTTACTTTGCATTATCAAAATAATCCATGGAGTACTAATTTGGTATACGAGCCAAATTTAGAAAACTATGCCACGCATTATCATATAATTAATAACTTTAAACAAGGTATCAATTTTCTTTGTAAAATTCCAGTGTATAATAATTGTTAATCGCAAAACGCAATTTATTACATTCCATCGATTAAAATATGCACATTTGGTTTGCACCGCGAATATAAATTAACCAACTTCCATGTGCAGCTGTAGCTTCCTCAACTTGTGACAAAACAGGACCTTCAGTAAACCAGTAGAACAAATCTAGATAACTAACTTTTATGACATGGTACAGACGAATACGTGCCGTTAGGCAGTAAAATGTCACTGCTAAGATAAAGCACGATTTTCACTCCATTTCACGCTTATAGCAGCAACAACAACAATAATAAGACAATAAAAGTATCTCGACCTACATTAACTAATTTTTCGTTCCCAAAGGTAATTATGGAAAAATCATAGTCAAGGTATGTAAATAATATTTTACAGCATTATGAATTATGTTTTTAAAATGCAAATTAGCAATTAAAAAAACAAAGCTGTTTGTATTGCTCATTCTCTGATTAACTTGAAACATTGTTACTGCTTTATTTTTCATTGATAAGAGCTAATCTTGATGATTATGGTAGTTGTTTATTGGTAAATTTATAACATCGTGACACCATATTTAAATTAACCGTAACTATTTAGTATGCGTACTTGAATTCAAATTCTTGCCCCAAATTGGAAGCAAAGATATGGCAAAACTTTAACACACAATATAAATTGTTTTACAAATTTGCACGTACGCGAAAATAGTTTGCATAATAAACTCGAGCCTTATTTCCGTGCTTATACATTTGCGTAAAAGGTTTGTTGAATGCAGACAGGATGGATTTAAAATAAACGTTTTATCTAGTAATTATTATATCAATGCTGAAAATGTATGTATGCTTTCCATTGGCTAGTTAAATTTAAAATAAACAACAATTAGAAATTATGCTGCGTTGGTTTGAGAAAGTTGTTGATTTTGAGGTTGTGAATGCAGCTTAAGTAGAGCAGCCGTTAAGCGAACGAGCGTAGCCCTTACAATAGAACTCATCACGAGCCGCCACTGTTGTTGAATTCTATTTATCTGGTTAATTAGTATTGATATAATTGGAAAAAAGAAATCTAGTGATAAAGAGATTCTTTAAAGCTTAACAATTTTTAAAAATAGAAAGAATGTAAACGGAAATAACAAAATGTGGAACACACACACAGCAGATGTTGAATATTGCAATTCTACAGTAGACTAGGACATCGACCATGAACCCCAAGAATAACTCATTAACTATCTCGAAACGACGACGACTTATAAAATGCAGCTCGTTTAGTTCACTTTGATTTATTCATTATTTAATCATACACATAAAATTATTTCGCATGTTTGCTCCAAACAAAGAACTTATTTATATGCGCCAATCCTATCTTTTTTAAAATTAAATAGAAAATTAATAAACAACAAACAAAAAGATTTCTGTTTTTGGTTTAATTACAACGTCATAATTAAAAATCGCAATTAATCTTTCACAAAAGAATCATTATTTATAATTATTTTAAACGAGGTTCAAGAAATGCAGGAAAGATAACCTAACATAAATAATTATTATTGTGATAAATGGAAAACTTTTGTAGGATTCAAGCAATGTGATTTCAGGGTTCGTCCAGTTCGTGGCGAAAGCTTAGTTATCAGTGATTCCTGAACAGTTGAATCACTTCCAACCATGGAGAAATCCATCGATAGCCGTCGAGAGGCAAAATTGCGGCTTTGAATCTATCATAATTCATAACTCACATATCGACCACCAGATGATGCCCAGTTGCTTATTAGTACAGGTGACTCGTCCGCCATATTGGACCCCATTCTAATCTATGATTACTTAAATTATGAGAACATCAACGTCAATCAGCTATTTATCCGGTGCTATATTATAATCCGATGAGTAACGACACTATGTGTGGTCAACAGTTTCGCGTGTTCCAAATAACCGTTTGAATCACCCCTGGTTGCTATAAATAATTAGTCATCCTTGCCTGCCCCTGCCCTATACATTCAAGAAAATGATAAAACGCCCGAGTAAATTCAGAAAACATTTCCTAATCTCTTTTGTATTTCGGTTTTTCCAACATCGTTAAAACAGATCGGATGTGCTCTTTATCATCGTCGGCGCCCAATTTAGAGCTACCCGTATTGACTAAGCTCCTAAGGTATCAATGTATACGGTTAAAATGTACATGTTTATTAACTTTCCTTATGTTCTAAAATGATTTATTATGGTCCATTATAAGCGGAATATCTTAATAATTTCCCTAGATCAGTGCAATGTGTAGCTGTGTATGCCTAAGAATGATATTTTCCTGGCCCACGAACTATTTAGAGAAAATAGCCTTGGGATCAACATGACTATAAAAAAATTCAAATTTGTACCCGCTTATAATAGACCAATTCTTTTAATAACTATAACAAAATTGTGATTTAAAAATACCTATACAAAAACAGGTCTGGTGCGTACAAGCCACACCACACCGCTGTGCTTTGCAAGGTTGGAGGCTTACGATAACCAGGTTCAACTCGGCCTACGGCCTCACATTCTTTTTATAGCATGTAGTAGGTATTAATTTAATATTACTAATTGTAAGTAATATAAACCAATAAAACTTTGCACAATTTATCATAGAATTTTCTCGGACGAGTGGTCATAACGACGTATTGCACTACGATAAAACGCATAACGTAAACTGTACTTTACATTACACGGATAAGTAAAAATTTAAATTTAATTTCTTGCAGAGGATTTCTCGAAATAATTACATAAGAAGTAAACTTGCATAATATGAGCAATAAATAAACGAATAAATAGTTCTACTATTCTACTGGTTAATAACCTCATTTCTTATGATAACATTCCACAAGTTGATAGGCCAACTATCATTTAGTTAATAATCAATCAATAAACTTATTTCGTCATATCAAATAGAATTTCTTCGTGAGGGTCGTTCAACAAGTTTTAGTTTGTTCCTTGTTTTTTTTTGATTTTCAAGTTCAATTAAATAGAACCTCGCCTTCAAAAAAAAATTTTTATAATAATAAAAATTAAAATTAATTATCGATACGTGTCACGATTTTCCTTGAAATTCCAATTGTAAATTAGGTAAACAAAAGTCTTGAATGGGTTTCAACGCGAATAGAACAGATGAATAGTATTAATAAATTTAAATACAAACAAAATGACTTAATCGAAAGTTAATTTGTAATGATACCAGCACACATTAATGATTACTTATTTATACTTGCACGTGCTAGTTCCATCATAAATTAACATTTAATTCAATTTATGGCTTAATAGAGATTTCAAAGATTAGACATCTAATTGAACAATAAAGGTCAAAGTGAACCCGCCATCTACCGTTCAATACGAGTGCTTTTACTCACCGCAACGCCCCTTAGTAGCAATGTAAGTTAACTCACCTGAAAAAGAAAAAATCATTAATAATCAAATTGAGTAAAATATTAAAGTAAATTGGGAAAACGAGATGCCATTCCAAAACCCCCACAGCATCCGGGGTCATACAACAAGGGTCACTCGTAAGTGAGCTATAAAAATTCTCAATTGCTTCGTTAGAAAAATAAGTTCCAGAAATTCCTCCGACAATTTGGAATGAAATTTTAACAAAATAACTCGACTGGATTAAACTAGACAGTCGAGTCGTCGAGACAACGAACCATTTTGTAAAGTGTTATTTTCAATGACTTTTGACCCGCCTCTTTATCAGATATCCTATTTTTAGAAATACAGTCAAACTTCCCTAACTCGAACTTCTCTAACACGAATTATTCTCTAAATCGAATTTTTTTGGAAAAACTATAGGTTTGTCGGATTTTTACGTGTAATTTTATCTCCATAACTCGAATTTCTATAAATCGAATATTTCTATATCTCGAAGTTTAATTTCGTCAGCTACTCGAATTTTTAGAACAATCTGTTAAATAAAATTTATGGTTTTAACAATACAAAATTCTTAAAACTTAAAAAAAATTCTTGTGTACATTTCTTGCAACTACAGAAACGGACGATAATGAAGATGAAGTGCCCTCTATTCCTCCACCCACCTTTGGAGAAGTGACTTCTTCTCTTGAAAAACTAAGAGTATTTTTTGAGTCAAGAGAAAATATTCCGAACGATGTTTACTCTTCATTATATAAAATTGAAGATTTTATACCTATACAAAAGGAAAAGTGGTGTTTTAGAACCCAAAAAAAATTACAGATTATTTCCACTAATTAATGTTGTAAATATTGTAAATAATGTACCAAATGTAATAAATCCATTATTCTAGCATTGATTTTTTTATTTTATATTCATTCTAATAACAATAAAAAATAATTACTACATTTTCATACATTTCTCTAACTCGAAGTTTCGCTAACTCGAACTTTTTTGTTGGTCCCTTAAAATTCGAGTTAGGGAAGTTTGACTGTAAATAGAAATACGGTCTTTTGAAAAAATAACTGAAATTCTTTTCTTATTATCTTGAGTTTAAATGAATGAGCTCTGAAATTTTAACGAAATCTGGAATGTATTGCCGTATTTTTTCATTAACGGGTAAATTTGTACGCTGACACCTACAATTTGTGATTCTGTGGTATCTAAAGTTTTATTTCCACAATGCAAAAAATCGCCTCATTTGGCTTCATAAATAGAATTGTTTATCGTCGAAGTTTTCCATTTTATCGCAAATCGTGGTTAACCTTTATCTAAATTTAGTGCAACTGTGCACTTGAAAGTATTTTTATCCTGGTTTTTTTTTAGTTATTTGATGGAAATCTTATGTGTAAGTCCAAATGAAGTGGACAAATTTTGCATTTTTGGGGAAAGCTAACCTAAATAATAATTTAATCAGCATATCAGGCCGCTAATTTCCCTGCCAAATAAGAGTCTTTCTTAATTGGGGACCTACAGTTTAGCGTCAAAAATATTTTCAAAATATACCTAGTAATGAAAATACGATCTTTGATAAATAGAAGAAAAAAGAAGGCTTCAAATTTGAGGTTTTGCAGAAAACCATTCTTTCCTTTCGAAGACCGAATTGGGTGCGTAGATTTTCAACCGAATAAGGAAATGTATATTCTTCATTGAACAGGCAATTAACAATAAAAACGTGCAATTTGTTCACGAGGATTTTAATATACGAAACTGGTTCGAAGTTTTTTTAAATTAGACGTATAACCGGTTCGCAAAAACTTGTAATGCTTTACAGGTGCTATTCTTTTAACCGATTGATATGCTTTACATTTAATGCATACTACTCCGAGATATAACCTCACCTTGTGGTGGAAATTAGTAGGAGTGTGTACCAACTTGCAAGACCAGTTTATTAAACTGGCGAGCTTTTTTTCTACTTATGAGGGAAACAAATAATTTGGCTGAGATAAGCGCTCTGGTAACTTCTATGATTGTGATGACTTAATTGCACATTTTTTGAACTTAAAGAACCAATTTGGACAGATGGTTTACCTATTAATATTTCATAATGTACCATCGTTCGTGCTAGAAAGATGCCGGACAAATAAAGTGTAACTGTAAAACCAGTCTTGGATCGTTTTAACTTCCTGAACTTGGCTCGCTATCATTCAATAGAACTATTATGTAGAGTAATTTAAAATGTTCTATACGTTAACCCATTAGTTGCAAATAAAAGTTAATCATTGAGCTTAGAGGAGTAAGATATTCATTGTACAATTCACAACAGCACTAACGAAGGACGTCGGTTCAAATTCCTCACCAGGAAGTGGATGATACCTGAATTCTTGCTGCCAAGTGTGATACAAAGAGATGTTTATCATGTATGTTGAGAAACGGTTCAACCTAATTGATCCCGGGTGGAATTTTTCAAGCTTTATAATTACCAAAATAACATGGATTTAATTACTTATAAAGAGTGCGGCTTTATGAGGCACACCTACCATAGATAAAACGTGAATATTCAAACCCACAATAGAAGACGTCTCATTATCAGAAATGAAGGGCTGGGAATGCCTGCCTACCTGATGTACATACCATTCAAATATTTTATCTTATCTGAAGTTATACTTATCATTGGTTTCTGTTGACAAAATGCACAAATAAATCGGTAGAATGTTAAACAAATAAGAAGATGCAGAGTTATCATACGCGACCTTCTTATCAGAATTAACCCGCCTTCATTGGAAAATAACAATATAAATATCGAAAAAAACAAAGTTACAGAAAAATTATATGTATCCAAACTAATATTGCAAATAATTCCCCAAGCCGGTGTAGGCAGCGCGGGGTTTAAATTACCAAAATAACATTTCTGTGATGGTTTATTCATACATTCAGACGAGCATTAGCAACGATTCCAAATTTTAATTAACTTGAAGAAGGAAATCTATAAAACATGAAATAGATAGCGGGAAAAAAAGTTCCTCGGTAGCTAACTATGCACCACAAACAAATTCTTGTAAAACCAACTTTCAAAATTTATTCCACAACGCCACCGCGGTAATTACCGGAATTTATCATGCAAAACCAACTTGCCAAACAATATTATCTTTGCGCTTTCGAAGTACAGTAACAAGAAATAATCTTCCTCTTGTCATTTTCTTAAATTACTCTGCTTGTAGTTGTAAAATTTGACGTGAAAGATAAGAACAAAATTAACTCGAACGTAAAAATTCTTGCTTTTATGAGGGTCGATTAACACAAAATGAGCGACAAAAGCACCCAGGCGACAGATTACTGGGCGAAAAGTTTCGTTGGTTTTGGCCATTCCAACAAATTTAACTGATGAGGTTTCTAAAGTCTAAATTCGATAACTCGATAAAATCGCAATAATGTTGGTAAAATTTGAGGAAAGAATGTCCTGTAGAGACAGCGTAATTATAGTGAAATCGAAAACAATGAGATTTTCTAAGTGCGTTTTAATAGAGGCAATTAAGCGCAGTTAACTACTAAATGAAAGAAGGAAACTGTTGAACAAGGTAAGAAAGTCAATTGTAAAAATCCAAAAAGCAAATAAATACGGGTGCGAGAAATTATTTGTTCTGCACGATTTCCCTACGAAAGTCGTCCAACCGAAGACGTTCCATTCCGAACCACCAAGTAAAACTAACTTGATTATGGAATTGCGTTCAAATCTCAATTAGGATTTCTTTCGTTTATTTCCTAGATTAACTAACAACAACATAAAAGTTGTCAGAGGAGATCAGTTGGATTAGATGAGATTAAAACTAAGAAAGACGAAGTGGGTCGAATTTATCACAATAAAACATTTCTTCTCTAATCCAACTTCTTGTACCTCATAACTCAGAAAGGATGCAGTAGAATTTATAACGGAGAAGAAGAAACTAGGAAAACACGTATGTAATTCTGGCAGACGAGTAACAAACTTTTTATGTAATCAGTTGACTCACATATTACTATTTATTTCCGCTTTTGTAAATCATAGAAAAAGATAACGCGAGATAACAAAACCGACAATTAGAAATTGTAAACCACAAAAATATTTTTAGGAATCTATTCGAAACCTTGACCCTAGACGCGAATAAAAAAATTTGGAAACCACTGCTTTACGTAATTACCAACAATCTCATCAATATATTGATATCGATCCTTTCGTCTTGTTTGTATTGAAGAACAATAGCTTTTGTGGGACCTGTTGGTTCTAAACAAGAACTTTTTAAACATCGACATAGGAAACGAATAAATCTTCATAACTCAAGAAAACAAACTTTTTATTAAAACAAATTATAGGCTAATTCGTTGGAATTTGTTATATAAATCGTAAACAGTTGTTAAACTTGACTTTAACTCTTAACAATTGTGTCTTCCAAATGACCGCCATCAACTTCAATGCAAGTTTCAATTATTCTAGCACGAAAATTGCGCATCACACGACGGAGTAAATAAATGTAGGTTTCCACGGAAAACACGCGTTGTTGGACTGAATAATTCATGGCAGTTAATGAGATTGCAGTTATGTAATAAATTTGTTGTTTTTATGACAATGCACAATACTTTTTGAGTAAAATGTGATGTTGAACAAAAGGCAAAGGCGGACTTGAACCAGTTAGTTACAGAAATGCAGTGACATAAATTCCCGAGCCTACAGATTTTATTCAATTATCAAAATGTTCCATCAGTGTGGTTTTCACAGTAAAACCCTTGAATCGGTCAAACGATTCTGAAAGGATTTCTTGTATGGATTCAGAGTCGAGGGACGAGAAAATAGTTGGGAGGAAGTTAATTGTAAGCTCAAAACGGAAATCAGGATTCCCAGAAAAATGTGCAGAGGTCAAAATCTATGTGTGAGAAAAGCACGTAGGTACAAATTACACTCGCGTACTTTGTTTTGCCGTTTTACACAAATTACAACAAAATGAAAACATGCGTTACCACGTTGAAATTAAGATGCATCCTTGCGTGGATCCGTTGTTCAAATGTTTAATTACCATTATGTCAACACATTTGGAATGCGTTTAACTATCGGTTTGATGTAAACAGCTTTAACGACAAAATTATTATGAAAATTCAAAGCGGTTTAGCTCTTTGATGTGAAAAAAAAAGTTTACGCGCGATAAGAGAGCATCCAAATAAACATTTTCCTCCTAAGTTTTGTCCTTTCCAAAAACCACGGTGTGACTAAACGTAGATTAGTGTGGAAATTCATGACAAATTTGTAATTATGAATTTTTTTGTGATAAAAAACGTAATCGATTATATTAAAGCTTTAAACGCTTCCTGTGCGTTATATCAATTCGTTCGTTTCCTTTGTGTTTATTTCCCTAAGTTTCATTTTCCTAAACGTAAATTTTTTAGTTATTGTTCGAATACATGGACACCTGTGAGTTACCAACATTTTTGATTTTACCTGAACCCAAGAGCGTGTCTGAACCGATTTATTCTACCTACACGCGACCTTGTGTGTCTGGTAGTATCTTGCAAGTTTGTGTTGACAAAGCATAATGAAAAATAAAAATAAAAAAAAAAACAAATTTATCGATTTAAAATTTGGACCGCCAAGTAACTGTTTCAAGGGTGCACCTGAATGGAAAAGTGTACTACGTGAGAATTTCGCGAAAATCGCAGCGTTGAAAATGTCAAAATTTACATAAACAAACACACAGGCGGCAGTTTTGAATAATTACCGATAATAATCTTAATGCTATTCGGAACATTGACCTATGTTATAAACAATCATGGTAATTTGAAAGATCAATACTCGAAATATGAAAATATTACTATCCAATTATTGAATTCCCGATTGGGTTCATTATATGAGAAGGAAATTTAGTCCGACCTTGTTAATGAGCTGGAGGCAATTTACAAAGTTGTTTCTCGTCGATGCTCCCGATCGCCTTAATTTTTTTCAAGATTGCACTCTTTTTAATTCGAATTTAATTACGGAGCGAATCAAATATAATATGGACTATGGATAAAGTCTATTCTAACAAAGAAAGTTTTGCAGATTGTTGAACTGTGCAAAATGAACCAAAAAATTAGCTTACAATACAATTTCGCCGATTTGCATAATTCAAAAACACTATCCATCCATATTTGATTTAGTTAGTTTGTGTAGGATGCATTAAATTACCACGACGAACGCCTAGATCCTTTTTGGGATAACGAAAACGTGAAGCCATAAATCAGCCCGCATGGCAGTCGTTTGGGCATTAATTATTTAATTACTAAAGCCCCTTGTTCACTCATAACATTGTCGCAATTGGGGGTTAAACCGCTCCTGATTAGGGTGCGGACCTTCCATTTTAAATATTTCACAAGCTGAAAAAAATCTTGCAAAATTGATCAAATTAAAATCGTTATTGTAAGAGGCTGATAGACAGACAGACGTATCCGGTAGATTCATAATTTCTCAAGATATAATTTAATAAATCAAAGGAATTACACGTTTCCTCCTCTGGGTAGCAATGACAATTTATAAGATGAACGGCTTGATCAATGGAGTGCAAATTAAGAAAATTAAAAAATTTAACTTTAGCTGAATGAAGAAAATTGGGCGGAAGCTCGGGAAGCGACCGATTCTCGCTCAAAATTTGAATTTGTTAACTGAACTATGCACTCGTTAAATTGGATGTAAATACCAACATTTTTGTAGCGTGACGCATGATGATGTGAGAAAGACTTTTAACAGTTTTATCAGCATTATAATAAATTACATGCATGCATTCCAAAAGATAAAAATAACCGAAATAGAATATTATTATATAAATTTTGAAAGATAACTTTCCCTTATTTGGTCTCATGACTAAAAAGTATGGGATAAGTTTTTTTTTTGTTAATCAGACCACAACATGATGTTTGGAAGAGTTCGGATTATTTCTCTAATTGTTTTGTAGATCTTGCCGTTTACAACTCCTCCATGATTTCTAATCAAACTAGGCTACCGAAATCCATTCAAAGCGAAGCTATGCGGATAAATAATTACAAAACATGAAAGTTTAGTTAATCGTCACTTAAAACAATTAAAACGCCACTGTCCCACGGCCTCTTAATTTCATCTTTATTGCAATCATTTAGTTAACGTTTCACATATCGTGAGTTTTCATCAAGAAGGAGCAGATGTTCCCTTAATTTATCTACAGCATGGTGCGTTATGTTACCAAGTTTACTTTATTTGATTAAATGGCTGGTGGTATTTTATGCGTACAAAAAAACCCGCCGAATGTGGGTTTACTGTATAAATAATTGGGTTCAATTGCCTATGAAAATAAACAGCCCATTTCACGTTCTCTTCGAAACAAGCCATTTGTAACAAGTACCACCACTCGAAAGAGGGCAAAAATCTCTGAAATTTTTTAATAAAAATATAAAAGCTGAAAAGCGATTCGTAAATTCTGAACAATTTAGATTAAACTTGAACCTAATTTAATTTGTTTTCAATTTCCTCCATCAAAAGGTCGTGTGCTTTCAATATTATTGACAAACCGGTGATTTTTCCGATGAAGTTATCACGGTGATGAAATTTTTAGATGGTGAAATCAATACAGAGGGGTCAATTTTTCTCTATTTTGTTACAAAAAAAAGAGATATCAATTTGCAACACTTGTTGTGGGGTGAACATAAACATCCTTTACAGATCTACACAACCGGACCAAATTAGAAGTATGCCATTGGCTAAAAATCCATTTCGTTAAGCTATCCAACGCTTCTTTTCAAAATAAACATTTAAAAATAGATGTATTTCTTGAAACCACAATTTTGGTAATAGGGGAGATAACAAAAGAAATTATTCCATGCATAAAATTTGCATCTTTTAGCCGACACCACGTTTGATACGCAAAACTCTACAAAAGCAGTTATTATTTTCGATATAAAAAATATTCATTAAACCAGGCTCATTATTTGCACGCACATATGAAAAGTTAAAACAAATTTAATAATTATATCAATAGAAAGTGAACACAAATGCAAGGTTATTAAAAGCAAAAAAAGGAATCTATCGACTCACCAGTGTTATTTAATACGTGTTTTATGTAACTTACCTCAATTTTAAAATCTGTTTATGAAACCAGGAACTAATTTACTCTATAAATTTCAAGTTGACGAATCCCAATTCCAAGGATTTAACTTAGATTTTTTCTTTCTTGCACGCAAAGTAAATTATATAAAACACGATTTACCTAGTAGAATATTGGCGAGTATTTTCCTCATAAATTACTATGACGCACCACTGGTAGCTCTAGGCCTAAATTCAGCCAATGGCATGCTTCTATTTTGGTCTGGTTGTATAGGTTTGTAAATGATGTTCACGTAATTTGTTCATTTTTTAAAATTCAAAATGGTATTACAATGTTTTATTACTGCTGGAATAATATACTGTTATAGGTACCTACATATATCTAATTTTAAAAATTCTTACTTTTTATGTGCGTAGAAAATAAACATTTTTTTTTATTATAAATAGGGACGAGCTAAGAATAACCACACCCATCACAGAATTAAAATATAACAACCATATCCAGTGTATGCATGTGAAATTGTGAACCCTATCTTCTTTCGGTTGCCTTATTTGGTCACCCTAATTTTCTCCTAAGTGATACACACATAGGGTAGGTACCTACAGTTTAACGTGAGTTCCAAACCACGAAAATATTTAAACAATTTCTTTCAAAATTTAAGAATCACAACGAGAAATTCATATTTTAGAATCTACATGTTTCGATCTTATTAGATCTTAGCAGTAAGTAAAGAAGATATCTGGAGTTGAACTAATTTGAATTTACTACTTGTAAAAAGCGTTACTGTAAAGATAATCTTACTATATCTGGTCAATTCCATAAACAATAATTGACCTTCATTATTCTTAAAATGTATGGGCAAATATTATATTTATGGCTATAAATCTGCTACCTTATAAGAGCAAACAACAATTAGAATGAAATAATACCGAATCTACAGTTAGGAAAATTACACATAAACAAAAGCAGTTGAAATTTACGACGTAAAATTAAATCGTGCCAACTTTCTTTATCGCTGACATTTATCCTGAAATCCTTCTCACATTAAGGTGTAGTTTTATAAGCCAGTTCTGTAAAAACTTTTCCGAATCTGTGCAACAATTGGAGAAAAGCATAATTTTTGAGGAAATATTAACAATTACGCAACATTACGTTAGGTACTGTGACGCGCATGAATGTACCAGTAGGTTACTATTGAAATATAAAAATCGATTCCAACGAAACTTGAAAAATAAATTAAAGGAAGAAAATACACAATTCAAAATATCAATTGCTTACAGGAATACATACATATTTTATTTTATTTAAAATAAGCTTTCGGAAATTACCACGTTCCTTCGTCAGAATAATAATATACAGGTGATTTGATTTTGAATCAAATTAACTCGTATTAATTAATATTTTAAAGATTATTTTATTTAATAGTACAACTAATCCTGAGGACAAATTAATAGAGGCGTTTACCGCTCGCCGGTCGTAAGTTATTAAAATAAACAGGTAACAAAATCACAAAACTTTTGTATGCCCCAAATTATACCGTTAGGCGTGGCATTCTCCAGAAACTTGCACAAACTTGAATAAAAATAAGGATTACATTACAAGGACCCTTTTATCTCGATGAACCACGTTCAGAAAAAAAATTATGTAGGTAAAACACAGAGATAAAGCTGCCGGTGTAAATCAGCGGTTCAACCTTTTCTATTGGCTTAAGCAGAACTGAATCAACTTGATAATCAAATCTCATTCTACACTCGCTTTTTTCTAGAACGATGAAAGACATTTAAAACTGTGACCTTGCCGAGGTCATTGCTTAAAATTTATACGTCTTCAATTTGCTGAAACTTACTTTGATCATTTGAATTCTTTTCAGTCGATTGCCTCTGTTCGTGTAACTAATTTGGCGAAAACTTCATTTTGACGAATAAAAAATTTAAAAACAACAAAATAAAGTCAAAATTAAATTCCATTGTAGCCGTTTAAGTAAGAGTGCAATAAAAATAAATTTCTCGAAAGGTCTTGAACACTTTCGTACATTAATCCATCATAAAATTTTGAACGAAGAGGAACATTAAAAAGACATTTGCATTGTGAACATTTTGGACTTAAGAATTACAAAAATACCAACACAGGCCTTATTGTATCCCAAAATTCTATAACAAAAAGATGGAACCCTGCAGAAATTATATACGATACGGTTCAAAAAAACTCGATGCTACAAATTGCGGTAGGTGGTGATTCTTTGTTTGTTGATGGTAATCAAGGTGATCAACAGTTTCAGTGAAGTTATGCCATTGTTTCTATTACCTCCACCATAGGCGTAACAACCGTGAGAATAGCATTCCAACTTATGGGGTGTTAAATTATCAGAAATTTCATCAGTAATTTAAGAAAATTTCCAAAATGGTAAATTTATCGAAACGCAGACGTATTTTCTTTTGGGAATTAAATTTCCTACAAAAAAGTCTGACAGTATAATTACAATAAATTATCTTTAGTAGTAGAAGATAATTAAAAATGCTGCCGTTGACTTTTTTGTAGGAAATCCAATTTTTCATAAATAAAAGTGGGACAAATTTGATTGAAAGGAGGGTAAATTCATTCAGATTTTTAGGGCGCCCGGTGTGTGTTCCGCCACTGGCACGTGACATTAAATAAAATAATATCGTGCTGGGTGAATGCACCTAAAGCTGAGATCTTAGTAGCTACAGAAACATCCAACGCGTTTCTTAAAAACGCACGCAGGCCCTCCAAGTTAATGACAAGGCTTGCTCGGGTGAAAATAGAACTAAGAATATTAATTATTAAATTAATTACTCAAAACCCACTACGTAACGAATTAGAAAATTACTTCATAAGTGGTTTCCTGAAAGGGATTCGTGTATAGCACTAGGAATTTGATAAATTGCTTCAACTTCCTATCAGTCACGATGACGAATGTGTATCGCTTTAATGTTATCCAACTTCGTATATAAAAACTCATTCCGGACGCGTCCATATTCCAACATAAATCTCGGGTAAATAACATCAAATGTAACATTTATTGATCAAAATTGCAAAACTTGCGAGTTTTAATGTCGAGCTAAGAAGGGTGGAAACTTCCAGCCGAAAAAGTGATTTAGAAAGGAAGAGTTGGGTTTTCTTTTGACAAGTCTAAATCGAACGTCCATAAAAAATAACGGAATCATGATTAATTGGAATTTCAAGAAAATTCACTTACTCGAGCCAAGTTCAAATGGGGGCAATAAAGAGCTAATGGATCGAATTAAATTGAATTGAACATTTTATACTTATAGTAAATTGCAGACTGACACCCACTCAGCTCTTGGTAGAAAACATCCTAGCTTTTGTGTGATCTGCATCACAAATTAAAATTTTTCCCTTAAAATACCTAAATACGGTTCTGCAATCGGATTATTTAAAGCTGTTTGAGGGATTAAAAATTTCTTGACCTGGAGTTAAAAGGATTCAAGAAAGTTACTGTAAATAATCATTAAAATAAAATAAACGCCCACCCGACCAGGCCCAGCACAAAAATGAAAAAAAATTTTGTTTGAAACTCGATCCGAACAAAAAGGGTTATCAACCCTTATCCACGTTTCAGCGTTCCTAAAATTTATAGTTACTCGAAAGTATCGATCAGAGCCGGAAGTCGAGATTGGAATTTAAATCACAGTGTGGGCAACAAAAAATAATTTAATTGGTCAAAAACGTAGGCTACAGCTTCGTTATAACGGCCCTGTTCTCCGAACAAAACGTTGCTGCTGTCAACTTTGTTAATCCCTTACAACCACCAACGCCCTTACAGTACCCACAAAGAAACTTGAAAATCGAAAAAAAACAATGTAAATAAAAATTGCGTGGGTAATTTAAAACGATAGTTGTTTAAAAAAGCCGCAGGCGAATAAAAAAAACATAATTATAAAATTGGTTAGCAAAAAAGGCAAGAGGTGCAAATATTCTAGCAATTTAAAATGGCCGCCAGTATGCGAAAGAACCAACCCTGACCTGACAAGGAGAGGGCAACAACCCTAAATTTTGAAATTCCACCCGCTTGTGGGTGAAATATTAGTAGGTGGTGTTTAAAATTATTTAGAAAAAAAAGTTGAAAAAAAGGGCCTTACCTCATATTTTATTCCTGCGAGTCTCAACCAGGTTTCCACCTTTAAGCAATACGGCGATAAAGAGGGTAGCAATGGTGTACGCGAAAATTGATACAAATACACAATATCCTTCTCAAAATTGTGATTGTGCACCGTGGGTTTCTGAGGTACCGGTTCCTTGGTAGCTGCCGGTGGAGCATCTCCAGCGGCTTCAACTTTGGATGCTTCTTCGGCTTTTTCTGTGAGAGCGTCCTCTTTAACCTCTTTTGTTTCGGTAGGTATTGGTACGTTATTTTCAACTTCGGTTGCCATTGTAGGAAAAAGTTAAATGCTAACACACAACTAATAACACGCGATGAAAGCACACGAGGTACTGTAATCACAACCACGCAGGTATAGAACTGTAAGTGGCAAGAAGTACAAGAACCAAGAGAAGCCAACGCCGGGCTGAAGTGTGACGTCACTCTTCGTAGTCAAGCGACGCGCACCCCCACCCCCGTAAATTTAGGCCTTGTTGCCATGCACATGCATAACATGACCCCACCCTTTTTGCATCTTTGTTGGACGTTGACCTACGGGCTTCATTATCTATAAAGAAATTTTTATTTTATTTCAATTAATTTATTACTTTTATTTATAACGTTCTTTGTATTCGATTTAAACAGTTATTTTTCCCAAATTACAGACAATCAAAACTGTGATTTTCAATTGTTTCTTTCAATTGGTTGCAGAAACTTTCAAATCTGTATTTGTTATAAATTAGGCGGAAAGTTTAAATTTTTTTTAAATACATTTTGCGACCAACCGCGCTATAGCGTGACGAATGTGGTCGATATTTTGTTTGAGGCGTAAATTAAATTTCATAAATATGCGCCTGAAAGTTAGGCAACTCTTCCTACAGTTATAAATTTTTATTTGTTTTGTTTGGATTTACCCATAGGCGTTCATTGGATCATTTTCAAGGAGGGGCAAAATAAAAAAATCAGCCGAGGCAACCGCAGGAGACGCAATCGTTCGAAGAAAGGCAAAGGTAGGCCGCAGGTGGAAAAAAGGCGGAGGCGAACGCCTGCTGACTGTAGCTATGTAGAAAACTTCTACACCGCCTCGTCGTGAGCGATCTCATAATGAGCATTGATCTCGGTCTTGTCCAGGGCATTGAGTAAGTACTCTGGTAGCGTGAGAGAACCAAAAAGTGAGAAGCATTTCCTGGGGCTATAAGTCCGGGAGTGAGGCTCCAATAACATAAAACTTTAAAATTAAAACTAATTGCTGATGAAAAAACAAATGCACAAAATAAGTTCGGCGTAGCTCAAAGTTTTGCCACCTGGGGCAGTTCCATTTGCTGCCCTTCCCAAAATTTTTTTTTTAAACTCTATTTCATAATTGAGTAAATCTCTCGCCTAAATTTCCTCCGAGCAACATGCGTCGACCAGTCAATTGCGCGCCTTCTAAAAATGTGACGCTTAAGGCAGATCTGCATCTATAATAATAATTGATAAGAAGGATGAGCTTCCCAGAAATTTTTAAAAAATGAAAACATACCAGAAAACGCTGATTTCATTCCATAAACTCAATTAAGCTTCAGATAATAATAAAATAAAAATAAGTTTGCAAGAAAAACATCCAAGTAAAATAATTAAATTGGGTTAAATTTCTATATCTGCCCAATAAACTATATTAAAAATTGGAATAACTTAAAACAATGGAATCTCGTTAATCCATTCATGCGCTTCATTTTCATTTTCAAGTTTAATGTTAAAAAATTAAAAACACCTTGACTGTTGATTCTCTACTTTTATTTATTAGAGGGCTCATAGTATTGCAACCATTGGCGTTATAATAGCTGTGCCACTGGGGTCATACATCAAGGTCATTAATTTAGCCTGAGGTTGACGTGTGGAATAACTAACCATGATAATGAATTTGGAAGATGATCTTCCAGACACCCCCAAAGAGATCTTCCTACAAATCATCTTGACCATTTTTGATAATATCCACATTCCATAACTTTTGCATTACCCTGTATGTACTTCGATGACGGGGTGTACCATATTGTTACGTTTTAATTTTCTCTAATTTCTACCATGCTAAATATATAATCGTACGAACTAATTTCCTGTGTAATTTAATTAATTAAATTCTTGCAATGTGTTAAATTTGTACCTTGTAAAAATAGGCTACTGACGTGGATTGAGGTTATGTTGTACATATTTGTTTTTATTTAAAGGCTTCCTTAAGATTAATCAAGATGTTTGAAATAACCGACACGCAAAGTAAGTAGAAGTGAATAAATTTGGATTATAATTAACTGATTGTATAACCAAAACTTCCAGAGATTGGAGTTGGTCTGACTGGCTTCGGTATGTTTTTCTTATTCTTAGGTGTAATTTTAATATTCGATAAGAGTCTACTGGCGCTAGGAAACGTGAGTACGCTTTAAATTTGAAGAATTAATAAATTTGTACCTTGTGTGTTGCTTTTAGATTTTATTTATTTGTGGATTATCGTGCGTAATAGGATTAGAGCGAACTTTCAGATTCTTCTTTCAACGGCATAAAGTGAAAGCTTCGGCGGCATTTTTTTCTGGAATTATTATAGTATTAATTGGGTGGCCAATTGTTGGAATGATTTTGGAAACTTATGGTTTTGTTTTATTATTTAGTGGATTCTTTCCCGTAGTTATTAACTTTTTACGAAGAGTTCCACTTTTGGGAACCTTTTTAAATTTTCCTGGTGTTAGTATGGTTAGTAGTAATTTACTCTTTATGTACCTAAATTAATGCTTGTTTTTATTTTAGGTCGTGGACAAATTGGCTGGTGATTCGGGGCGAACAACGGTTTGACACTGTTAGAAGTATATTTGTAATTTTTTGTACATTTTGATCATTTTATTTACACGATTAAGTGCTAGATGTTTATACAACCTATCAATAAGAATAATAAATCAGCAGTTGGAAAAATTCTACTGTAAATTTCAATTTCCTTTGGTTCACCTGGTAAAATTTCTATTTATTTTTTCTGTTATTTATTCTTAATTTAACTTTTTAAGAAGTGAAAACTGTAATTGTACATTTTGTAAAAGCTACAGGATTTGTATACGACATTGTTTATCACGTACTGACAAATCCGTGGGTGGTACTTAAGAAGTCATAAGTCTGTTTCTGGCGTTCTGGGATAATTGAGGTCGAAGTTTCAACTTTATGTTGGGTTAATGACAAGTGTAAAAACCTTAATTGCTGAAAAAATGTACTTATGACCTTTTAAGTGTTCACCACAGAGATGATTTATATAATGTGGAAAAAATCATTGATTTGAAATAAAAAAACATTTAAAAAAAATTTTTTCACGTCAAAATCTGTATATATGTATATATGTCATATTTAAAAATTGATGACAAAAATTAAGCAGTAAAACTTTAGCTCACACTCAGAACGAAACAATAAAATTTTTAATCATGCTAAAATTGTAATTTGTAAATAAGATTTTGAGAGCCGGAGACAAATAGTGATTACCAGATGGATTTGTGCTTTGATTTAAGAATTAAATAGTTCTTTGATAGGAAAGTCGACGCTTTCAGGTCAAATAAGAGCTTCTGTGCTTGCGAGAAGGGTTGAAAATTGGAAGGAAGTCACATTGATGGGTGAATTGTCGAAAAATTTGATAGCCATAATCTTAAAATCTGGAGTGATCTGGAAACCTAGAAGTGAACATTAATTAATTATGTGTAACATATTAATAAACAAACTTACTTAAGAACTGAAATATAACGGAGTTCTGAACCATGCAGATGGATGGAAATGTTTAATAACAAATGTTTTCAACTTACCAACTTTTAGCAACAAATAAATGAAGTTGTTTTACGTTTAGCTTTTCTGCGAATTTCTTGTAATGAAAGTGAGGAACAGGGCGGAAAAGTTATTATGTACGTTGAAATTAATTTATTAGTTTCTGTAAGTGATAAAGTTGTCCATTTTTTACAATTTCAAGTTTAATTAATTGAAATAAATCGGCAAAATTCGCTAAATGTTATGTACCTATGTTTTAGTTAATGATGATAAAAAAATTTACCTTTAGCTCTTGCAGCATTGAGTCGTTTTTGAGTTGTGCGCAATTTATGTTTAGATATAATTTAATCTATATCTTTAAAACGATTAATTCTATGAAAAAAGTATACAATAATTTTTTGTGTAGAATTTTCTAAACTACAACTTTCCTCTTAACAATTTTCTTCGAAAAATTTATAGTTTTAACTTGACTTAATTAAAACAGTGTCAGTGGCACGTAATTTAATAATTTTATTTGTATTAAATATAATATAACTAATTTTGACTAGAATAATTTTACAAAGTTAGCTAGCTTAGTTAGATAAATACAGCTGTAAATGTACTTTGTAAGATTGGTCAGTAAAACATTCGAAAAGGCTGTGTCCTACTTTTTTTAACCACATGATTTTGAAAGCGTGAGTTTTACTGTAAATAATTGTAAATACTATTGATTACTATTTGCTTCAAAGATTTAAAATTTGATTTTTGTGTAAACAGAATTTTGATGTTTATTCTGAAGGTGACGATGCGACGAGCAGAATTACTCGCAATAAGAGACACTCGCGCAGTACTAATTGAGCTTGGCTAATTTTTAGTTAGATTTTATTAGAAGGAAGTCTGCAATCTCCATGGAGTAAATATTTCCAAAAATTTTTGACATACACAGAGAAAAAATTGAAGTAATTTTTATTATAATTGAAGTGCAAATCAATCTCACACCAATTTTGAAGTTAATTTTACTACAATTGAAGTAAATTTGACATCAATTGAAATAATATTTACTTCAAAATTGTTGTGAGATTGATTTGGAATTCAATTTTTTCTCTGTGTAGATAAACTGAAAAATTGTCTAATTTAATTTTCTAAAAACCTTTAATTTTTTAGACGATGCTAAATTTTGGATAAAATTTACATGTAAATAGTAACTAACTAATGAAAAACGTTTGATGGATACTAATGTGGTCTAAATTGGTTAGTTACCATTTACATGTAAATTTTATGCAAAATTTAGCATCGTGTCATACAGGCGTTAAGTAGGTGACCGTGTTTGAATATTACAGGAGTAAGTGTCTGGCCACACGTGCAGTGGAATGACGCTGGCAGTGGCAGTAAAAATGCAAGAAGGCGCATTTTCAAGGTAATGCTGATACAAGTGCATTGCTAAAGCTGCGATATTACCTTTCATTTACCTTGAGAATGGGCGTTCCTGCGGTTATTTGAAAACTAGAATGTGGGATTCTTCCCCCCCCCCCCCCACAAATTCTAGTTTTCAAATAACCTGGTATTCCAACAAATAAATAAATTGCCATTAGAGCCTTTACATGAAGAAGTGTTTAAAGATTTCGGCATGCTAGCAATTATTTAAATTTTTGTAACGTCCTGGAAATGAATGACATAAAACACAAAAATTGTACTTAAGCACTGGATATTACTCTTAACGTTGTTGTTGTTGCTAATAAAGAAAAAATTTATGATCCAAGTTTTGGTGCCCATCAAATATGTGTTTGTCGGAAATAGTATAGCAATTGGGTAATACTACCGTTTAGCCGAAATAATTTTTTTTAAAAACCTTACGATTTAACGCATGTTGCTCGGAGTTTAGTCAAAAATTTCAACTATCCATAACTTTGTAAAAAATTTATATTAAGTCTTGCTCTCTTAAGCTCATTCAGGCTCAAACGAAGCTCTATCGATTGACATGAATTGCACATACAAATGTAAAACGATTAGTAAAAATTTTTTGCACAAACTTTAAGATGAAACAAAAATTACACAATCAAGGAAGAACGGTAGACAAAGCCTTACCAATGTTTGCAACCGAAAACCACAACGAAAAAACACTGTGTTTCGAGCTTGTTTGCTGTGGTAAGGCTGTGTCTACCGTTCTTCCTTGATTGTGTAATTTTTGTTTCATCTTAAAGTTTGTGCAAAAAATTTTTACTATTCAATATGCATTGATACATAGTGCAAGATTAGTGTTCATTTTTATTCTCATTTGACATGCGCCGAAGATTGCACGTTTGGCGGTGTTATGATATGTGAATTTGACAGGCATATAGCAGTCTCTTCACATTGATAAAACGTTAGCCGGTTTTATTTTATTATTATACAGTCAAGTGTTTTAAGAGGTGTACGGTACTGATGAGAGCAAACAAGCTCGAAACACAGTGTTTTTTCGTTGTGGTTTTGGGTTGCAAACATTGGTAAGGCTGTGTCTACCGTTCTTCCTTGATTGTGTAATTTATGTTTCATCTTAAAGTTTGTGCAAAAAATTTTTACTATTCAATATGCATTGATACATAGTGCAAGATTAGTTTTCATTTGTAAAACGATTAGGAAAATTACAAAACATGTCTCTCCCAGCCCACCCCCCTACCAGTTTTTTGCGAATAATTTTGCGACCTTTGAGGTTCAAATGAAAATAGTGATAGCTCATTCAAGCTCAAACGATGCTCTAACGTTTGGCATCAAAATCATCTAAAAATTTGAAAGTAGGGAGCCACTGACATGCACCTTATAGTTTTCCAATATTTATTTTTTTTTATTATTTTTTGTGGAAAAAAATTCAAAGGGGTTAATCTACCGTTTTTGTAAAATTCGACTAACATTTTCAAGTCGTTTTTGTGATTGTAGGCGACGCCTACGCATTAAAATACGTCGCCTACAATCACTAAAACCGTACTTGAAAATTTTAATCGAATTTTTCAAAAACGGTAGATTAAATTTTTTTCACCCCAAAAAATAAATATTGGAAAACTATAACTTTCTTCATGAATTCTTATTTATTTAACAAAAATAATAAATGCACAAACGTACACAAACGATGCACACAGTGGCGGATTTCTCATTAGGCGCAGGAGACGCGCGCTTCAGGCCTCCGAAATCCAAGGGGCCTCAAAATTCAGCTCTCAAAATAAAATTATTTTAGTAAATAAACTTTAAGATGAAATAAAATTATGCAATCAAGTAAGAGCGATAGATACAGTTTCACCGATACATCGACATCCCGAAAACCATCACCCACAAAAAACTGCGTTTCTGACTCGTTAGTCTTCATCAGTATCGTAAACTTTTTAAACACTCATTTGCATAATCCTAGAATAATGCTGCTTTTATCAATGCAAAGAGACCGCAATCGCCAGTCAAACTTTACATTTCCAAAACTATGCCTTTGTGCAAAAGAAAGATAAATTGAAAATGATATCGCAAATTAAATTGATGAAATTTTTTTGAATTTCTTGTCAGTGGCGGATTTCCAAATAGGCACCTCGAGACTTAAAAATCAAGGAGGCCTCAAAATTCAGCGTTCAAAATAAAAAAAATTATTTTATTTAATCATTAAAAAAGTGAGACATCGGCAAATTTATTATTCTGTTTTTATAACGCTCTACAATGTTTTCCGATTCCCAAACATGGCTAAGCAGTGCATTTTATATTTTTTACCTACGACGAGAAGCCAGCCCGACGTAGAACCCCCAAACTGGAGGACCAGCGAGACGGCCAGAAGAAAGTTGTAACTTTACCCGGATTTGAACCGGATATTGAGCGTTTGTAGTCAACTCACTTGATTATTACTTTCCGACCGTTTCGGAAAGCCATCCGATAATAACATTGAAAATTAATCAATATAAAATAACAACTGCTTGGATATATTTTAAGGTTTGCTGATGTTCAGATTGTATTAATTATGAAAATTAAAACTTATTGGTACAAGAATTATCAATGTTAATTTGATAAAATACTTAAAAAAACAACTTTTAAATGTCCATCAGAAATTTCTAGTTAAATAAGTGAAAATTTGATGAACTTAATTTTATGAAAAGTTTCATAATGTAGTTTGGGTATTAAAATAAGACCTTATGTGAAATATTCCCATATAAATTAGGTAGTATTTTTAAAAAAATCGCCTGCGGCGCTAACGTCCCCCTCCCCTATGTGTCCCGGAAGTTGAAAACAATTGCTGTAAAATGTAAGAGTAGTGCAAATATAGAAAAGGGGGGCCTCAAAATTGAATTGCGCCTGGGGCCTCATAAGTGCGAAAAATTAAATCCGCCACTGGATGCACAAACGATTGACACCAATTTTAACCCAAAATTCGCAATGGGAGGGGGGGAGGCTGGAGAAATGATGGCCGGTTATTCAGTTGAAGATATATCGCTAACCGTGCTTGCACAAACAAAAATTATAAATGCACAAACGTGCACAAACGATTGACACTAATTTTAACCCAAAATTCGCGATAGGGAGAGGGGCTAGCATGTCTATCTTTTTCCCCAGTTTTTGCAAATAACTCCGCGACGGTTGAGGCTCAAACGAAAATATTAAAAGCTTATTGATGCTCAAACGATGCTTAAACGTTTGACACAAATTTCACCCAAAAATTCGATTTGGGTTGGGCCAGCGACATGCACCAACTGGGTTGAAATAAAGATATTTTTATTTTTTCAATAAATTTTTGAAGTGTAAATTTCTGCTTTCATTTTCATATTTCATAAATATGCAAAAATCAAAAGTTTAGAAAACAATAAATTTCTTTTGTCATAAAACTACAGGTATAAAAGGTCATAAAACTGCAGGTACATAATATTACATGTTTTGTTTAGTTTTAAAACTAAACTATGACACGTAAAAATATGAATATTTATTATAAAAAAAACACTTTCTACATATAACTTGATATTTTAAAATATTACCTATATAATTATAAATTAAATCTCTATGTTTAATATTTGTAATAACTGAAATAAGTAAAATATCATGGCGCCATCTTAACCGGAATAGTTTTACTATGCTAACTTTTGCATTCCCACTCGTTCAGTGCATTTCTTAATTATAGTGCATACTTATGCCATCTAAGGTATTATTGGGAAGGTTAGCAGTAGATACGAGAATAATACGCAGTGATCATATAAAACAATTTAATAATAACAACTACTTAACAACATAACAATACAAGAGTAACACTAACCTGTATGACAACGGTTGTTGACATACTTACAGGTTGTAACAGTAACCATTATATTTACCTGTGGGTAAAGAATGGTTAGGTACACAGATGGGCAACGCCATCTGTTGTACATCGGAACTTAACATTCCAATACCTCCACTAGTTACGATGCAACTACAACACTAGACCCATCTTACTTGAGCAATACTGATGTTTTTCTTTTCCTAACGCTTTTGTTAGCGAATCGGCCACCATTTCTTCTGTTCCAATATGTTTGACTTGAATTTCCTTCAATTCCTGTCTTTCCCGAACAAAATGATGCCTGATGTCAATATGTTTTGTTCTGCATCGATATCCTACGTTTTTGCTGAGATCGATTGCTCCTTTGTTATCGCAAAATATAGGAATCGCTTCAACGTCCTCCCGTAATTCTTTCATTAACCCTCGAAGAAATATTGCTTCTTGTGATGTAAAACTTAACGACATGTATTCCGCTTCGGTAGTTGAAAGAGCTACTGTGGGTTGTTTCTTTGATGCCCAACTCACAGATCCTCCACTCATCAAAAACACGTAGCCAGCAGTAGACTTCCTGTCGTCCAAATCAGCTGCCCAATCGGAATCACAATATCCACACAAGTTTTTATCATCTCTTCTAAACGTAAGTTTTAGATTCTTAGTGCTTTTAAGGTATCTAAAAATTCGTTTTACTGCCATCCAATGCACATTGGCAGGAGTTTTGTTGTAACGGCTAAGTTTTCCAACGGCGTATGCAATATCAGGTCTGGTCCCTTGTGCCGCATACATTAAACTTCCAATTGCTTCTTGATATGGAACATTAAGTATTTCTTCATCTTGTTGAGTATTCATCGATAAAACTTGATTTACGTCGAACGGTGTTGTCACTCCATTACATTCGTCCATTTTGAATTTTTTTAAAATTTCATTGATGTACCTCTCTTGGTCCAATGTTATAATTCCATTTTGTTTATTGCGACTTATTCTAATTCCCAAGCAATAATGTGCCTCACCCAAATCCTTCATGTTGAATGACTTCACTAATTGACGTTTTAGATCATTTTTCATACCATCATCTTCAGAAAAAATTAAGATGTCGTCCACATATATAGCCAAGATTAACTTTTTGCCGTTTTCTTCCTTAATATATATGCACGGATCAAATTTAGATTGTTTGAAATCTAATTTCTTAATGGTTTGGTCAAGTTCTTTGTACCAAACTCGACTTGCTTGTTTTAGTCCATTAATCGACTTTTTTAACAAACACGTTCTTTTATCAGGCAATTCCATATAGATTTCTTCGTCTAATTTTGGATGCAGGAAAGCCGTCACTACATCCATTTGGTCGATGTTCCAATCGTTCTTAGCTGCTAAAGCAATTAGTAATCGGATCGAACTATGTCTTACTACTGGAGCATACGTTTCATCGTAATCAATACCCTCCTTTTGAGAAAATCCCTTGGCAACTAACCTAGCTTTGTATCTATCTATAGTTCCTTCAGCGGTATATTTTGTCTTGAACACCCATTTACTTTTAATGGCTTTTCTTTCCTTTGGCACACTGCATAAAATCAAAGTCTTGTTATTTTTGTGTGCTTCCATTTCTTCATCCATTGCTTTCCTCCAGTCGTCACTAGATTCACTTTCAAGAGCTTCTTTAAGAGTTACTGGGTCACTTAAAGTTGCTTGATAAACCACAAATTCTGGGTTAAAAATATTTGGATTGGGCTTAGCTAAACGTTGTGAACGTTTTGGTAAATCTAAAGTCACTTGCTCTACCTGTTCTTCATTATCAGTTTCTTCTAGATTAACTACGTCGTCGTTAGTTTCATCGACAGTTTCAAGCTCGGCATTGGTATCATCGACTGTTTCAAGCTCGGCATTGGTTTCATCGACAGTTTCAAACTCGGCATTACCTTCATTAACATTATCAATGCTAATATCGCCTTGATTAGAGTGCACTAATTCCACATTACTTTGTTGCGGAAATAACTTTTCGATAGAATCTCTATTACCGTCACCCATCATTTGGTTTTCAAAAAAAAACGACATCTCTTGATAATTTTAGCTTCTTTGTAATAGGATGGACAAACCTATACCCTTTAACAGTATCACTGTAGCCCACAAAGATATATTCTTCAGCTTTCTTGTCAAATTTCTTCCTGAACGCCTTTGGAATGTGTACCAAAGCTTTACAACCAAATATTTTTAAATTTGACAAGTTCGGTTTCTTGCCCTTCCACGCTTCTTCAGGTGTCATTTTATTTAAACTTTTAGTCGGACACCGATTTTTCAAGTACGTTGCTGTGAGTATAGCTTCGGCCCAAAATTCACTTCCCAAATTCGATTCCGTCAGCATACATCTTGCACTTTCAACCAACGTTCTATTAAGCCTTTCCGCAACCCCATTTTGTTGTGGCGTATAAGGAACACTAGTTTGATGTTGAATACCAAAATTTTTTAAATGGCACAAAAGATTTTGATTAACATATTCTGTTCCATTATCAGTTCGTAAACACTTAATCTTTTCTTCGCACTGATTTTCTACAAACGATTTGTATTCTAAAAACTTCTCTGTAACTTCGCTTTTGTTTTTGAGACAATAAACCGTTGATTTTCTTGAAAAGTCATCTGTAAACGTAAGGAAATATTTAGCACCTCCAACCGATTTCACATTCATCGGTCCACATACATCCGAATGAATAAGTTCAAGCTTCTTTGTTGCCCGATAGGTACTATATTTATTGAACGGTGCTCGTGATAATTTACCTTTTACACAAACTTCACATGGTTCACTGTTTCTATCTTTAAATGAAATACCTTTAACTAAGCCATTATTTAACAAGTTCATAGAAAGACTTTTTATATGGCCCAATCGTCGATGCCACAACGAATGATTGCTGCCCATTTTCACAAGATTTACTGAACAATTAGTCGGCTTATTTAGTTTGTACATACCATTTTCTAATTTTGCACTACCCAGCACATTCTTGTTAGCAATGTTTATTTTTATATTGGTAATTCTACAACCATGCCTTTCATCAAACACTAATGTATTCCCGTGTTTGACCATTTGTCCAACCGAAATCAAGTTCTTTTTTACATCGGGCACATGAATAACTTCTTGAAGCACCAACGTTTTATCACCTATAAGATTAATTGCAACTTTCCCTTTACCAGCGCTGTTCATCGTTGTACCGTTTGCAGTTTCGATGCTACACTGATTGAAATTTTTATAGTTTTGAAAATTGTCAATATTCGGAGATAATTGTACCGAAGCACCAGAGTTCAAAATCCATTCACTATCGTCATTACACATGTCACTACACATACCCACAAATTGAGTTGATTCTGATTTAAAGTTGTTCTTCGGATAAGATTTCTTCTGTTCAGAGCACGAATTAGATTTGTGACCAATTTTTTTACACTTAAAACATCTAATTTTTGTTTCTCTTGATCCATGCTCCTGGTTTTTCTTCTTACTGTAAAATACACCCGATTCTGTATTCACATGAATTTGTTGTACACTTGGTTGCAACAGCAAATTTTTAACAAACTCTACGGTTGTAGATTGTTTCGAACCTTGAATACCCAACAATAACGGTTGATATTCTTCGGATAATCCAGCCAGCATTAAACCTCCAATCACATGGTCCTTAAATGGTTCACCAATCGTTTCCAATTGATCAGTGATATGCAACATTTTATCGATATAATCTTGCATACCATCGCAATTTTCCAATCGTATTTTGAATAACTGTGCATACAAACTAATCAAATGTAACGTACCCGATTGTTCATAAATTTTGTTTAATTTATCCCAAGCTTCCTTTGCTGTTTTCACATTTTTGATTTCAGCTGCTGCTCCTGGTTTAATCGACAAATTAATTTTTGCAAGTACTCGTTGATCGAAGTCGGGATCCAATTTAGTATCAGACGTAGGTTGCACATATTTCCACATACCAGCATCGATTAAGAAATTCTTCATGGTGTGCTTCCATTCACTGTAATTTTCGTCATTCAAGTGCTTGGATTCAGGCAGTCCTCCCATGGTTACCACAGTTGTCGCGGCTGATTGATTCTTCAGCCTTGATTGCAACTGTTCGATCTGTTGTTGCAAAATTTCCAATTGCGCCTCCATAATTTTTTATTTATAAAATTATAAACGCAATAATTTGCACAAATTCAAATCAAACGATCAACACTGCTTTATTCTCTTTAATGCTACTGGGCCCATAACCTATTGGGAAGGTTAGCAGTAGATACGAGAATAATACGCAGTGATCATATAAAACAATTTAATAATAACAACTACTTAACAACATAACAATACAAGAGTAACACTAACCTGTATGACAACGGTTGTTGACATACTTACAGGTTGTAACAGTAACCATTATATTTACCTGTGGGTAAAGAATGGTTAGGTACACAGATGGGCAACGCCATCTGTTGTACATCGGAACTTAACATTCCAATAGGTATAATAGCTTAAACTATCACTTGTGTCGTTCGTCTATTATTGGTGGAGGTCCATCATAGGCACATTTCCCCTACAGTTTGAGATCACCCTCCTAAAAAATGTTTCAAATCATAAAATTGTTCGGTTTTATCTCCATCTTTATCTTTCTTTCTTTATCTTTAGTCTAGAATTGTTACGTTATGCAGTATAGTACGAGAGCCTACGACCAAAACTATGTATTATAACAATACGGCTAAATCGTTAGATCAGACCATCCTAAATCTGACTAGGTGGGTAGTAACTATCAAAAACGTTATAACTTTGTGGGAGTCCATTTCTGCTATACCAAAAGACAAGGCCGTTTTCAGCCAACTGGCTTGTGGGGGGGGGGGATATTTACCTATATTAATATAAATTTCAACATAGATTGATCTTTATTTGTTGAAATATAAAAGGAATAATAATTCTTAGAGTTAGAGAATAATTCTTAGTAAACCGCCAATGCCAAAAGAAATAAACAGATAGTATTATCACATTTTGTCTGAAAACTGTTGGACTTGCTAAAATAAGTTGCCCAGATGTAGAAAAAATTGATATCAGACAAATTTAGTGCAGCACTTTACTAATCAGACAAGCCAATGAATAAGTAAATAAATAATGTTTGAAAAACTTTTTTGTAATAAAGTGAAAAAATCTATGTAGTACATTTTTAATACGTTTTTCTATAGAACGATTGCGTCTTCCGTCGTTCAACTAGGATTTTTTCCACAATCACATTGCAATAATTGCATTTGGTTCCAAGATGAAATTTAAAATAATCATAATCTGGAAGACCGAAGGACTTAATAGTTTCTGCGGTAATGTATTATTGAATTTCAACTAAGGAGTGATTTTTAGGGAAGTAAAATTAAATTTTTTAAGAATAAATTCGGCTCCACTCCGATCCTATCACTCATTGAAGTCAGCGTCGGACAGTAACAAAGTACAAGTGGTTTTCTTCTTCTTTTTTTTTACATCTACGACATACATCATATAGGGTCATCTGCATACCCCATCGTGTTAAAGTTTTTATTTGATCTGCAGTTTTCAGTAAAAATCCCTGCAATTGTCCGCAGATTAACTCTGGATAGCTTCAGGCAATAGGTACTTCGCATGTACTGTAGCTTTTGCATGGTTGCACGGAGTTCTTTGTACTCACCTGCTACTGTGCAACTTCTTTCTTCTGAGGAGGGCATCTATAACCTTGACGACAGACATGATTATCGCCTGCGGGTCTCTCAAAGGTAAAACCATTAGAGCCGCTTCCCGCCGGCCCCTTTACGTTGCCTTGATTATCTTGATGCCATTAAAAGTAGCAAAGAAAAAAAACATGTTAACTAGATATCTTTACTCAGTGTTTGGTGGCAGTCAAGCATTAGACCAGAGATGGTTTATGCCCCTGAAGTGCCATAAGAGTGGATAATTTTGTTCCGGATGGAGTGTAATATGCCTATAACTTCCGCTTGAAATACGGATGCACAGTATGTACCCGGCGTTATACTTAAGTCAGTTCTGCAGAATATATTCTTGCACCCGACTAAGCATTATTTTTGGAGCTATTTCAGCGTAGACGTATGTCATAGTCAGTTGTTTCGCTTGCATTTAACATGAAGTTGTATTTTCTGACGTACTTTGCTACTGCGTTTCTATAAAAATGATGAAGAAAAACCTATCGCAAGTAGCAAAGTTATACGTTTTGTGCTACTTCGGCTAGCTCTGCATTAAATTCATGTAATTTTAGAGGAGGACTTGTTGATCCGGCAGTTTTCGTTTCTGCATTAGAAAATTGCAAACTCCTCATACCCCAAAATATAAGATATGCTAAATTTTGTACATTTGTCTACCCTTCATCTAGTTGTAAGATGTAAAAATTAATTGTCAAAAGCCTCACCTCTTAAACTTAATTTTAAAAACCTCTTTGTAGACAGGCAAAACGACGTTATTATAATTTAATTTGTATAGATATCTCTTGTGCATACTATGGATCTATGTCTTTCAATACTGCCCTTGTGTTGTTATTTAATCACTCAATAATGCATAACCACGAGAGTTCGAGTATGACTCAAAAAGTTTTCCTTTTATAACTGTTGGAAAAAGTTGAAAGAAAATATGAGGTCAAAGGTCTTTACTATAAAAAAGGAAAAATTCTTCTTGAGGATGTTATATTAGGTCAGTGTCCCCTACTTCCGATTAAACGTTGGCTAATTCAATCCTAAATATTGATATTTTATTAAAAGGTTTACAAATTTTTATGACGAGCAATTTATCATAAAAGAACATTATTGAAAAGCAAAATAGTGCTTTTAAAATTAAAGAAGACGTTTTATCATTCGTGTACTAATATAAATTTTTATATGGCTAAATAGAAGCCAACATCGATAAACATCAGTTTAGAGATATACAATCACGACATTTCGATAATACCACAGATATGCGTGATATTGTCAAATTATACCGATCTAATCAAGAAAAATTAAATTATAAGTTGGAAATACGAAGATCACGATATTATTTTGTATATTATTACCATAAGCCAATCTGATAAATTATTTTCGAATTAGAGTCATGTCATAGATTTACTTCCTTCCTATAGCATCGTCATTTAATTTTGCATTAGCAAACGCAAACTATTTATAAAGTAGAGCAAAAAACTGTTTGTATAATTAAACGTTTTTTTTATTACAAAAAATTGTCGCGAGTTGTGTTTTGTTCTGTTATTTAATAATAATAATAATAGTTATTATTATTGACTTGTGAAAGAGAAGATTTTAAAAAACGAAATCATGAATGAAGAGGAAATGAATAGGGTAAGTAAAAGTTAACTTAATTAATTTTTAGTAAATGAGTTTGAACAGTGTGTAGCCGTTTTCGTTGCTTATTGGGCGGTTAACGTCTAGTACAATCACAAAAAGGACTAAAAAATTTGTTATCACCCTTTTCATGTTTCTATATAATCTAATCAACAAAAAACAAATTACATATTTATCTGTTTGATGCTCCTGTAATAATTCAAGAACTCAAAAATTGTTTTTACTAATATGACTTTTCATGAATCTGATTAAATTTTGGATTCGGCACAGCATGGATTTCGCAAATAAATTGTTTACAGTTGTTGCTCGGAGCAATACTTTTAACGATAATTAATTTGCTGAAACGAATATTTATAACCCACTCTGTCCGGCACTTTTATAACAATAAAACAAGAAAAAGTTCTGGTGAATTAGTTAAGATTACCCAAGATACAAAATTTCCATGGTGGAAAGGCAAAAAGTCTTAAGCGTCATTAACTGTAGTGGATCACACGATATCCTTATCAAGACGATATCACAAAGAAATTAATTAAAACATTAATTTAAAAGTAACTATTTAAATAAAGCGGTAAGAATTTCCTGTTTAATTGAGAAGGAATATGAAAATTTTAAATAATTTTATAATTTTGTAAGTACCAGAAATTCGAAAACCTTCAATACACTAAAATTTTTTTCAAGATTTTACTCATGCAGCATGTAGCACAATGTTGGGGCTAAATATTGCACCAATATTGAAGCAAGTTAGTGGGATGCATGAGATAAGTCAACCAAACAAGGTGGAACTCGGATGACCGCTTTATTTTATTTATCAGAAATGCTTTGCATTTCTAAAGTAAAAAACTTAAAAGCTTATCAGCAATTTGAAATAAAAATATAACGATTAATTAAATGTTTTTATAAAACATTGATTTCCAAAGTAATTAAATGCTTATTTCAAGAATGGAATGGAAATGATAGCGTGATAAGTGCCAATATCATTCAATTCTCTTGAATAAGGTTATATTCAAACGTTTATCATCAATTTTATTATTACTAACTTTCTTTAATATAGTTTTTAGTTCGTGGAGTACTTACAATTTAATAATGCAATTTTTTTTAGTAGATTTTTTTAAGATTTAACCAATATTTTAGTATGAAGGTGTCTATTATCTAAGGTTTGAATTGATCCTCCACGAGCGTTTCGCCGCAATATACTTAATACGCATGCGTATTTATACCGGGTGGCCCACCTTAGACTCGATCATAGGAAATGAACATGGTTTAATATTTTTTAAGATCCCTGCTTTCCATTGAAACGCATAAGGATGCAAATAAAAAAGTAAAATTACTATTTTAAAATCGTACTTTGCTACCGATTTCCTTGCATTGTTCAATGTGAGTGATACAGAGGTAGTGGAGTTTTTGCAAGGTTCTTGGTTGCTGCCAGCCAATAAGCGCTGTACGAAACTTTCGTGCAGACGCTATTGCACTTTGGTGAAATACAAGTCGTACTTTAACTATCGTTTCCGGTGTCCTAGCTGCAAGAAAGTGTATAGCCTAACCGGCTACGGTCTGGTGTAACCGCTGACATTCTTGAGATGGAACGTCTAATGGTGTATGGGTTACACAAGAAATTCCGTAGTATCTGCACGTGGAAACTCCGCAGCAATCTTGCGCTCGTTCAACTCGAGGTGGTACAAATCGATGAGAGTGTAGTCACTAAGTGAAAGTATAACGTTGGCAGAGTCGTTCCCCAGCAGTGGATTGTAGGTATCTACAGTCTCACTGCTAGGCGAGAGGTTACGGTGTCTTCATTCCGAATCAATCGCAGGAGACGCTGCATAGACTCATCGTCGGCTTAGTACAACCCGGGACCGAAATTTGGACGGATCGCTGGCGGGGCTACTTGAGGTTGGAACAGATACAGACCGTTATCCATAATACGGTGAACCACAGCCGCAATTTTGTATACTTCGTTACAGGGGTATGCACAAATGCAGTGGAAGGCTACTGGTCGCAGCTAAGGTGTTCTGTCGTCGCTTAGGTGTGATGCATTCTTCTTTGTTAGATAGTCACCTGGACCAGTTTTTGTGGAAAGGCTTGTTTGGACGCACACCCGGAGACAGGTTTAATAATCTCCTGCATTAGATCGCGGAACGGTATCCTGTGTAACGTTACGACAAAAAGGTTCCTTTTGGGACCAAAATTACTTCAGAAAAGGGATGCTTTGATTTAATGATAGGTTATTACTTTTTTGCGTGGATCCTCCTCGTGCCATGGTGGTTTTCAAAAAAATTGACCCTCAGCACCTTTCGGGCGCTTCGGGTCATTTTTATGAAAACTACACTTATTATAAAAATACCCCTAGGCCTGTGGATTAAGGAAAAAGGTGAATCTTTGAGGGGTGAAACTCATTTTTGCGATGATTCTACAAAAACGGTGGTTGTGCAAGGAAAAATTAACTAGAAGCACTCCTCGCTGCGCTCGGGCGCTGTCAGCCATTTTTCCTGCACATTTACTATTAAAAACTATGATTTTTGCTCGAAGTACACTGTTGAAGCATAGGTACTAATGCAAGTGTCGCTCCGGTTATCTCCTTTCTGCGTATAACTTAAGAATAATAAAATCCACACGGACTGACGACAGAATGCCTGAATTCACCAATCACAAAGCGACTTAAAGTAAAATTTGCTGTGAAAATGGAAGTTTTTTAAATTTGATTTTTGAAAAAACTAGTGCTTTTAGTGCTTAACGTAAATTTCGAACCACAAAAATACACAAATTTTGTATATCGCCCATGCATTGAGCATCAAGAAAATGTTTGATCATGTTTCATGTTATTTGCGATCAACAGGTCGACCAATGTTGAACTAGAAATTATTATATCTAGTTAGTGCACCATGGGATTGTAATCCACAAATCTTGACAAAGAGACATTTGCAATCACAATTATCCCAAAAAACTAAATTACAAGGTAGTAGCCGTTAGATCTTATCGTTAAATGTGGAATCTTAAGCACTCTATAATTAAATTTGGACTCGAGCGGGATTCTTTCTTCTTTTAATTTGTCCTCCCTTTTAAAGGATTTCAGTTCTTCAACTTTACCTTTGAAACCTTTTACGGAGGTTTAAGATACCTACTCTATCGATATGGTCAATGTAAAACCATATTGTACAAATTTAGTTTTCATTTTGCACACATCATCATTCTCGGGTTTATTTTCGGCTGATACTTCTTCTTCGTACTTCTCTCCCATATTTGTAGTGATGGTGTTGAAATATTTACAGAAACAAATACTTACAAAACATAGTTTAATGCGAAAGTGTACACTTTAATTACCAGAGAAGTAATATTTGGTATTTGTACTTCAAGGTATTGTCAAAACTTCGAAACACTGAGAAACATCTGAAAAAATATGATGTGGGGATAGTTGACACAGTTGGTTTTGTAAATCTTTGATGACGACAATCAGTTTTACAGTTTGTTAAACATTTTGCTATTTGTTACAATTTTAAAGCACTACATAGCTTACATTAGGTTTATATTTCGATTTCTAATCTGCATCGTAAGCATAGCACGCATCAGACAAAACGTATCTTTTACGTCAAGTTCGTTCACTTATTCGGATCGTATCAAACGGCATCGGATCGTACAAATATAAGGTCTATTTGGTACCACAGTCCTAGTGCTACACTAGGACGTTGATTGAAAAATAGTTATTTTTCAATCAACGGTAGCACTAGGACTGTGATACCAAACAGACCTATTATGTGGGCCCTAAGCACCACGGAAGGTAAAAGAAATGTTCCTGTTCTCTTAAAAACCCAAAGACCTACTAAAAAATTAATTTATTACTTTCTTTTCAAATGAAGACATTTGTACTTTTACAACCTAAAGCTGAATTTTGAATGAATCTCAAAATTATATCAACTTAAAATAAAGTAAATACGTTTAAATTTTTAATTTTTTATTTGAGCTTTTTAGCGAAAATGCAGCTTTTTCGTCAAAATAATAATTAATTTTAACTTGATGTAATTTCTAAAATATCATACTTATTTAATAGTACCTGGGCGACCGATCTCTGATCGTAACTATTTTTATTAACACGATGAAGATAGCGTAGGCTTTCTTATATTATTGATATCTAATAAGGAAGAATTATTATTATCGCCCAAGTATTGGTTCTGGATCTAGAAAGTACAGGTGGCCGTACTGTGGCCATTCGAATTCTCATTCAATATTCTTCGTCGGCTGAGCTATTATATTCATATTATGATAAATGTATCCCCAAGCAATAAAACTGTTCGATTAGGGGCTGCTCCTCTGAAAATTATACAGCCTCGCAATAGATACACAAAACTTTAAAGGGTGTCAAAGTTGGATATGGTCAACGTGACCATACGTCCCGTTCTAAACGGGACTATTTCTTTTTTTGGTATTCCATCTCGTTGTCTCTGAAGAAAGCTTCGGGATGCCGAAATGTGCCGTTTTCAAATTTGGACGTGAATGAAAGAGTGCAGTCTTAGTTCCTCCTCCAATCATTGTACTCTCCTTTTACTATTCTGATTTGCTTCTCACAATCGGTTATGCTCACGTAAATCATTCAAAAACTAAGATGTTTGTGTCTCTATAATTTCAAAGATTGAGCACCTCTTACTTTAGCAGTGCAAGTACGGCAAATCGATGATCCTAGTTTTTAATTTACCGAAACATGGCCAGGTCGAAAGTTTAATATAATTTCTTCACTATCAGAAAGATTCTCTCTTCCTCTTTATTGACATTATTTGACATTAAAAATTTAAACCTCACTGAATTTTTTAATCTCAATTATATAACTGTCAAAACTTAAAAGTTCTTATAAAGTTTTTTTATAATCACAAGAGTTTTCAAACTAAAATAATTGCAGTGATTTAATTCATACATAAACTGTCAAAACTTGATTTAATGGGTAATTTACACGGGTTAAGTAGATAAGTGATTAACTAAATTTTAAGCAAATTTTAGGTTAGAATTAAGTGTTTGTTCAACTTAATAAACAGTTCACACGTTAAATTAAGTTAAAAGTAAGTTAATTCTAACCTAAAATTAGCTTAAAATTTAGTTAATCACTTATCTACTTAACCCGAGTGAATGAGCCTTAAGTTAATGTAGAACCATAATCAAGTAGTTTAAAAAAAACAATGGCAGTAAATTTCAAAAACATGGCATCTAAATTAACATTTTTGAGGTTGTTTTTTTGCGTGAAAACGAATTTTCCCAAAGATGAGACCCGTCCAGATCGATTTGTAGACCCAAAATACCCCCAGTCCGTGATTTTCATCGAAATCGCTTAGGCCGTTTTCTAGAACGCAATTACATATATTTATACATACATATATACAAGAATTGCTCGTTTAATAGTATAGGATTACAAGTTAATAATGTAATAATTTAATTGGTAATTTATATTAAACTGTTAAGATTTACTTATTATGAACAAATATTTACTATAAAAACTGCAAACACTGCAATCGAACATCAGCTGCACGCATCGTACTCATCGGAAAAGTTGCCTACTAGAACATCCCGTACGGATTTACCGAGATCCGATGCGTGCGATGCGATATAATGAACGATGGTTTATTGGAAACACTGTAAAGAATATTTTTTCCGGTTCGTCCAATGCGTGCGATGGCGATAGATGAACGCGTACCTTAAAGCTTGAAGCACACTTAGGCGACGCGACACCACACCACACCACAGACAGAAGCCCATAACACACCACACACCAGGCGACGCCACAGCTTGGTAGGGTCTGCACATTTTTGTGTGTGTTGTGGGCTTTTGTCTGTGGTGTGGTGTCGCGTCGCCTAAGTGTGCTTCAAGCTTTATAGTTCATCAATGTAATAATAAATTAACCACTTACGTCCTTTACATATCATTTTAACAAATTGACCAATATCTACACTTTGTTACACATTGTTACCAAAAAAGTCTTTGTCATTATTGACTTGTTGCTGTTCATCAATTTTTCTAAGCAATTAATTGTTAAAAAATGTTAAATTTAGAATTTTACGATTAAATACTCAAACTTTAAAATGATGTCGTGAAAAGTCTAAGGGGGTCATTCACTAACTTTAAAGGAGTCTTTTAAAATTATAAAGTTTGCTTTACACACTCAATTGAATTAGTTAATTGGTAATAGTATGTGTAAAGCAAACTTTACCGTTCTAAAGGATACCTTTAGAGTTAGTGAATAACCCCTTAAGTATTATAAATTTTTTAGTAAAAGATTTGTTGAGAATGAATGGCTTTGCAACACAATAATTCCTCACAAGGAACACACACATTGAGGTGCCCTTAGAGCTCAGATTCGAAATTAAGTAGAAAAAAATAGTAGCTAAACATACATTCTAATTTACCTCAACGAATGACCAGCTTACACAATTTTTATTAAAATTATTGTTGATCTAAAGTATAGTAGGTTGGAACATATCCAGGTGACGCAGAGTCCAAATTTTTTGTCAATTTAAGAACATATTATTATAATTTTGCTTTGTCAGTTCCAATTCTCCAAACTCTAGTATTATTAAAATATTAAAGTTACTGTTCAAAATTGTACTGTTGGCGAAATCTGTGATACAAATGTGGGAATTACGACCACGCTATGCTAAAAGTTTGCGGTTTAATTACAATTAAGGATTGTCCCATTTATAGACTCAGAAACATCAATAAAGCAGTTTATGGTGTTCCGCAATGCTATAAAGTAAGTTTTGGATCTTTCATATCAGTTTATTTAGTTATAGTTATAATCATTATAATTATATCTTAAACTATTATTAAGAATAACAAAATGCTTGTATAGTGTCAATCAAAGTTTAAAGAAAGTATACATTTTGGAAATATTTGATCTAAATAGAACAGATTTTTCAATTCAATAATTGGATTTCTAAGTGTTAAGAAAATTTTCGGGACGTCCCTCGTAGAAAATATTATAGGTACATTATGAAAATTACAAAAGAATTGAAGATTAATAATGGGTTTCACAAAAGTGATTTAAAATTTAACTTATGATTGAAACCAGAACAATACTATAGAGCAACAATTAAAATTTATTGTTGAAAAAATATTATGTTTAATGATTTTAATTGCGGATTAAATTTCAAATCACCTTCTGTCCTCACTTTTAATTTTATAAATGATTTTTTAATTAAACTTTGAAAAATTCTTATTTTATGAAAGTAGATAGATGAACAATTACTTGTTTCAAACTTTTGTACTTGGTTTGATCCATAAGTCATAATAAAAGATATTGACAAAACGTTTGTTGCTAGGTTTTGAAGTGAAAATATTCTTAAAGTTAAATGTGACAATTGTTTTTAATGGTATTTATTTATGTCTTCAAATAACAAAACTGAGACAACTATGAATTCCCCAAATACAAAATCTAAAATGGCAGGAAAATTAATTTTGCTAGGAGGAATTCGGAAATTCGCTATGCCGAGTAGGTCTTTTAGCTTGGAAACCGTAAATGTGAGTATTATTTAAATGGTAAATAGGAATAACTAAAATTGAAAATCTGCAATAAAAATTGTTCTTATCACCAATTTTATAGAAATTATTTAGGATTTAAATATTGAAATTATTTGTTGTACCTACAATAATAAATTAATAATAAAATATTGCAAAGCGTGAAATAAATTCCTGAAAAGTTATTAACAATAATTATTAAGTACCTACTATAAAATTGTGTTTATTAAATTGTAGGTAGGTACCTACTAATTAAAATAATCATTATGTATTATCTTATGTTTTTGTTTTATCGATCAAACAATTATGGGTGTATCTTCTATACAGAGCGTTAAAAAAGTTAAAATTTTTTTCAAATCCCTTTTTCTTTTGTCAGAAAACATCTAAATATTTTCAATAGTTCAAAAGTGAAAAAAAAAACTTAAAAAATTTGCAAACACTTTTATAGAAAATACAATTTGCTACAAAAAAGTTCTCGACAGCATATATGCTTGCTTATCTTCAAAAGTTTGAATACTTTGAAAATGTATTCAAAATTTGTGATTTTGATTATTTAGTTGCTATCCGGAAGTTAGGCGTTCTTCCACGCCTTGATGGACATTTTCTGACGTACCTGAATATGTAGAAAAAAACAGTAACTTTATAATATTTAATTGACAGGTATACTGTTAAGTACTGTTGTACATAGCTTAAAATGCCGTCAAAATAGGTTTTAAGTTTTTATATAGATTTTGAAATCATGGAATGATGGGGTTCAGATTAAAACAGTAGTCTACGTTTAAATATTTATTGACATATCAATTTATTGAAATATTACAAACTTTTTTATAAGAAAAACAAGTTCCACACAAAAAATAATATATTGGAACCAAGGTCCCATGAAAATATTTACAATTGACCTAATATTAACCCAGCATTGGCTCAACAGTGGTCACCACTCCCAGGTAACATACAATATTGCCCCAATATTACCCCAATATTGTGTGTTACCTAGGCTGGGAGATCGTTAGTCGAATGCTGAAATGATAACATGGTCCTACGGTTGGCGGCCAGCGTTGGTGCAACGTTGGCTCCCAGTTTTGGTGCAGTGCTGATTACAGGCAAAGTAACGGTATAAACGATACTGGCTCAGCATTGGCCATCCACTGTATGCCGATCCTTAAGCTGAGCACCGACAAAGCAACGGTAAACAACTTTGGCTTAAGCTTGCCCCCAGCGTTGGGTGCCAACGGTCGGTTTACCAGTGCTAAGCCAACCATTGGCCGTATTGTAAACGTCGGCAATATTTTCTGGAGGTGCCACTTTTCATCCCGCATGTGAAGGTTATTGCACGAGGCTTTCCGAGTAACGATTAACGAGTAACGAGCCTGATGTAACGATTTTATACAGTTTTGCCCGTATTGCTACGATACTTGATTTTTGTCGTGAACTCCCGCACTATAATGTAAACAAAATAAGATTGTTTTTTTATGGTGTTTATGGTGGTTTACTGGTTGCAGGTAGCTCCAAGGGACCCGAAAATACAAATTTTACGATTGAAACCTCGATGTTTTCTGAAAGAGTATATATTAAATAAGAGAATAAAGGGAGACGTAATGCCCTAAGTGCACCTGTTTTTTCAAAAATCGAATTTAAAAACTTCGATTTTCACAGTAAATTTTAAGCAAAGTCGCTCGCGATTGGTGAATCAATTCATTCTATTGACAGTCCGTGCACTTTCAACTGATCTTAGCTTTACGCAGAGCGGGGATAACCGGAGCGACACTTGCATTGGGATGCAGCAACAGTGCACTCCGAACGAAAATCATGGCTTTCAATACTAAATGTGCTGAAAAAATTGCTTAAAGGGCCCGAGCGCAGCGAGGGGTGCTTTAAGTCGATTTTTCTTTGCACAACTACCCTGCGTTAAAAATCCACTTTCACGAGTTTCACCCCTCAAAGATCCACCATTTCCTTAATCCACGGGCCTACGGATAGTTTTAAATTAGTTGTCGTTTTCATCAAAATCATCAATTTTGATGAAAACCACAATCGCAAGAGTAGGATCCACGCGAAAAAGTAACTACCGTTCGTTAAATTTAAGTAACCGTTTTCTGAAGTAATTTTTGTCCTACAAAAGGAGAACGCATTCCTACCATAGCGTAAGAGTTACTGGCAAACTTGTCAACAGCTACACTCTTATGTATAGGAACGCACGTACCGTCAACACAATGCCTTGATTAACCAATCACGAGCGATTTACCTTCGAAAATCAAGCTTTTTTAAATTCAATTTTTGAAAAAACAGGTGCATTTAAGGCATTGCGTCTCCGTTAATTCTCTTATTTAAAATATACTCTTTCAGAAAACATCGAGGTTTCAATCGTAAAATTTGTATTTTCGGGTCCCTTGGAGCTACCTTGACTCTGGTTTACTATATGTTCAATACGAGTTTGAAATTATTCCGTGTAGTGAAATTTTGTTAATGTAAAACAGCTTGACTTTTAAGCAGTGAAGCAAACATAAATGACGTCACACGTGGGTTAAACTGAAAAAAAATAAAGAAAATCGTTAATTTTATTTATAATCTCGATATAGTCTTATGTGTTTTCGAACGACGGACGGTCATGAGTCATGGTTGTATTCGGACAAGATATTCAAAACATACTTAGTTCAGCCAAGGCGTTGTAAATTTTGGAATGATTTGAATTTAACTTCGGTACCTTCTTCTTCTCTAGTTGAACCGCATTCTTCCATTGGCTTTGATCTTCACCTTTGCCAACTTGATGAGGATTCTGCTGAGGTTTTGGTTTTCTGATGTTTGGCAGTGCTTCTATCTTAACTTAAGCAAAATGTTTAGAATTATCCGTTTCCATGTTTGTAATATCTGTAATATCGGCAAGATTTCTTACTACCGTTTTTGAGATTACCGTCAACTTTGATATCGTTTAACTGCTGCTTGTTGCAGTAGGAACAGTTCGGTAACCAGGACTCTGTTTTTAAAATTTTTTGCAGCAAATAATGACAGAAAATGATCCATAAAGCAATAATAAAACGAAAAATTTATAAACCATTGCAAATAGGGCTTATATTTTCAAAAATAAAAATGTTACATGAGGGAGCTCTTAAACAGTTAGTAGCATGCAGCAACATATCATTAGTTTCCGCTAGCTAGTGAGCTCCTCCCACCTCGAAGAGTAAGAGCCGGAACGAGTTTACGCTATGAACCACCACTACAAGAGGTGAGACTAGCTCCTACTACGCTTTGCTCTGCTCTTGCAAGCCATTTTGACGGGTAAAGTTCTATAACCCAGCACTTGAAAATATTATCTTGAAAAACTCAACAGAATTTGATAGAAAACATTAAAATACAGCGTTTGAGATTATGGAGGAATGTTATACCGGGTGCTGAATGAGTTAGGCGAACATAGGATATTAACATGTAAAAACTTATTTTTGCAAATTCCTGCTTCCCTAATTATTTTAGAGAAAAATTGAAAGATACAAATATAATGTAGAAATATAAACTACGAATGATAAGAGCATTAGATTTTATCTAGCTTTTACGTAAATGATCAAAAAATCTTTTGAAATTGTTAAAATTTTTATTTATCAAACTGGCCATGTATAAGTTTCCAAGGTAATATTCCATTTTATGAAATCAAAATTTAATAAAGTGCAAAGCTGTCAACAACGTGCAATTGTTTTTTATTACTTATCAAAAATAATTACCTCGGAAACTTCCATGGCAAGTCTGATAAATAAAAGTTTTAACAATTTCAAAAGAATTTTTTGACCATTTACGTAAAAGCTAGATAAAATCTAATGCCTTTATCATTCGTAGTTTATATTTCTACATTATATTTGTGTCTTTCAATTTTTCTCTAAAGTAATTAGGGAAGCAGGAATTTGCAAAAATAAGTTTTTGCATGTTAATATCCTATGTTCGCCTAACTCATTCAGCACCCGGTATGTACATCGATTAGTTCAGCTAATAATTAATTTTAAAGTTTGCAATTATTGTTTGATATTTGCCTCTATTGACTCATTCTGTCATCCGTCCGTGTAGATTTACTTACGCTTTAAGCTGACTGTGGCAAACAAACACTGAGGCTGCAGTAGTACTTGGACTATATTAGTAGCCTTACCATGGAATTAAAATCACTGTTTAGAGACTTATATAGCTTAAGTTTGCCGAAAAAATAAAAAAAAGTTCACTCCCTAGAGTAGGACAACAACTCTCACTCCAATTTAAATTTTTTTTTTTAGCAAATTATGAACCAAAATAGCTCAAACACCAATAATAAAGCATAAAATTTATGAACCGCTGCAAATAGATCTTATTTTGAGCCTTTCATTAGTTGCGCTAAAAGTAAACCCCGCTCACCTCCAGTAGTAAAAATGGAAGCAAGTTGTTCAATTTCATCAAACTTCGGCAGTGAAGTTTGTCACAACGCCACTTGATCCTTTTAAAATTGAAAAAAGGTAGCTAAACTTTGGTATTTAACCACAGTCGGAATTTAATAGATTATAGCACCCGAAAGCATACAGGGTGTTACACAATGCATAGGCAGTGCAGTATAGCCGCATAGTGTTACCATAGTATTATAGAATACTAGCTGACCCGGCAAACGTTGTTTTGCCTCCGTGTCAACTCCCGGTCAATAAAAAATTTTTTTGGGGTGGACCACCCTTAACATTTAAGGGTATGAAAAATAGATGTTGGCCGATTCTCAGACCTACCCGATAAGCACACAAAATTTTATCAAAATCGGTTCAGCCGTTTCGGAGGTGTTTGGGAACAAACACCGCGAGCAGAATTTTATAATATATTAGATAAGTATTTTTATAGAATATAAGTATTATACTATGGTACTACTAGCCTCTACTAAGCAAAAATTGAATTGAATTTAAGGTTTTAAATTGATTTTTCAATGATAGATCGTAATTGAACACAGTAGCGTTGCCAAAACCGACCATGCCTTCTCTGCGTAAAGTATTTAAGGTTTTAAATTAATTTATCGGTAATGGATTACTGTCGGATACAGTTGCGTTGTCAAAATAACTTGAAGTGTTCCAGAGCGACTGGAAGAAGCGTAGGGGCGCTTTGAGTAATAATATCCCTTAGGGCCTTTTAACTCGAAAAAGATGGTTACTATAAAGAGGTGGATATAATTTTTTTTCGACATCCCTATGGGGTTTTTAACTTTCAAAAAGGTGCTATTAAGGAAGGGGTGGTTGTTGCTACTGTTTTCGTCAAATTTAAGTCAAAAAAACCTTAAAAAGTGAAATTTGCTCGATGTTTCCTGTACGGGTACAAGTAAAAATTCTCGGACGATCCCCATATAGCATAGCATCACTTCGTGAACAGAGTTTATTTGGAGGCAAAGCCTCCATTAGCTCTTTCAACATCGGATGGTTCAATGAGTATGTAATTAATATGCTAAAGTGAGGCTCTAAGCCTCAGCACGCAACAAAGTCGAGTGTTGATTCGCATAAGACGGTAATCAACCTTTGATGATGAATAATTAACTGTGGAAGTTTTCTGCAGTGTTAATCGAGATGACCAGAATTGTACGAGAGAAAAATGTTTTCTAACATACATGCCCTTGGCCCGTTTATTTAAGAACTGGTATAGGTCTGTGCCGAGACTAATCAATTTACAACATTCCTCCAGATCTAAAACGCTTTATTTTAATGTTTCCTATCAGATTCCGTCAAGTTTTTTTTTTATAAAAATTATACTTTCGGGTGATTTTCCTCGACCCAGGAAAAAATATCTTCCATGTTTCAAGATTGACCAAATTGCCAAAATCCTGTTTACCGCCCAACCACACACGAGAAAAAACGTTGTACAACAATTATTCTACAATTATAAATATTATGTAATAAAATTATATATGTACATATGTATATGAATACTCGGTATTAATAAATACCCAAAAATTAAGGTAATCGAATTTGTAGTTTTTCTGAAATTAACTTTCAAAATTTATACCTACTGTTTTACTGCAGCCTGACCCCTTAAAACGTAACTTTGTATATACGAGCGAATTAATTGATTACCTTGGTGTTGACTGAACGAGTACTTGACAAAGAAAAAATCCTACAGGCGTTAAAATCCCTATAAATCACGATATAATACAAGTTTAGTCGCATCGCTCACAAAAAATATGAGAGCGATAAGACCGTTACTGGTAGAAATTGCTGACTGTCTGAGCGCCATAATTCCTAGAAGAAAAATGTGCAATACCGGCAATACCGCATACGAGACGACAAAATTATTGGTTCATCAAGGCGTTATGCTGTTAAATATCAAAACAATTATCACAACTACTAGGTAAGGTTAGCATTTACTTAATTTAATAAATTCTTCAGAATGATGTAAAAATGATGAAATTGACATTTCAAACTGTTACTCGATAATATTTTGGAAAAATAGAAGTCACAAATAAAATAATTATAACTCGGAATAATCAAAAATGTTTACTAATTATCCTGGACCATGATCAAATTCCACCCCAAAAGTTTCGAGATGTGTATGTTAAAAAAGAGGAGTTGTCCAGGAAAACTCGGGACGCCTGGAAATTCTATTTTTGTATTATGTACTCAGGGACGTGCCCATGGGTGGGTGGGGGGAACTCCCCTCCCCCAATGTTGTAGAAAGTTTGCAAAAAGTTGACAAAAGCACCCAAAAGTTGGTCAATTTGGCATTTTTTTATATCTAAATTTACAAAAAGTTGCAAAACTTACAAAAAGTTGGCAATTTTGAATTAAATCAGTTGGCAAATTTGCAAATTTGAAATTTCTCTCTCCCGAAAAAAGATGGTCGGGCACGTCCCTGTATGTACTTATTTGAATAGCATTGAAACGTGGAACGAGTGCATTTTTTTATGATTATAAGATGTAAATCTGACAGTGGTCATTTCCATTTTCATCGATTTAAAGATCTTTCATAATTGCATTTATTTAATAAAATTCAATTTTGTAAGTGGAAAGCAATAATTCTGTTAATCCAATCATGTGCGTCTTTAACATTAGAATTGTAAAACTTTAAAACTTTTATTGTTTTTACGAGAAAAAGGCGAGAAATCCTTTTTGTTTGCCTTAGCACATTGATCTTGTTTTCAATCGAAAAATCACATTTATTTAGAAATCGAAAAAATGAAGTTTGAACGAACGGATTTAAATAAAATCTTATCAGTTCTTTAGACATTAAACTGATATTCAATCGGAATGTATTAAATACGATGAGAAACTACGTATACCTCTCAGGCAGTATTTTCTCCTGAAACTTTGAAAATAGTTATTTTCGATACTAGTTAGGAAAACTGAGATTTTTCCATTTGAGGCTGAGTTTTGCGATCGAGGCCGAAGGCCGAGTTCGTGAATTTAAAGCTGAAAAGTAGTAGTAAAATAGTAGTAAAGTGCGGTAAAGTACTACTTTTCCACACTCATTTGGATATCACAAAGTACGACTTTTCGAAACAGAATTAGACAAAATAATTTACTAATTTCAAGTAACATTAAGTTACTCCGATTATCTGATTTTATTACAAAAATTTAATTTTAAATTAGAACTGAATTAATAGGTACAGTAAAAACTTCGTTGACATGAAAGAGCTGTCACTACCAATCAAATAAAAATTGTATAATATAAAATAAAAGCATTACTCACCTCTACAAACAAGCACTTTACAACGTAACTTAATCCTTGTGCATTACTTTTAATGACAAAGTCATAATAAAAGTTACATGAAAAATTGTAACCGAACATGCTCCACGGTATAAATAGGTGGTGCCAGGAACGAAAATTTTGCTTATTGTGTTACAAACACTTCAACTCATTATCACATTAAAAGTGCTGTGAAATTCCATCGCGCGATGTCTGATCCGCATGACGTTAGAAAATTTTAATTTAATTTTTGCTCAAACCATCCTCAGTGCAAAATTGATAACTGTGGTTATTATGTTTATATACGGTCCACGTTTTTATCCCGAAGGATCTGATTCAGAATCCGATTATGATGACGATTCGGAAGCAGCAAATTTGGTAAAAATCGATACCTAATCAAATTATACCATTTTGTTGGTACAAATTTTGAAGTGTTAATTTTTTCAGCGACGCCGGGAAGAATGTGAGCGGAAAGCGCGACGAGGTGAAATGGATCCTAGATTGGAGTTCACCTTTCAGATCCTGATTGAAGCGACTGGATTGCCTCGGCAAGAAATAATGGATCATGTGTTTGAAGGAGATATGGTAAGTCCAAATTTTCTATACGCTTTTTTGATAAATCCTGATAAATTCCAGCTTGATGAGATCAACCAGCTTTTTATACCACATGCTAGGAATAAATTGATGTGGTTTTATCAAGATATGGAAGAACCAGTTCCGGAACCGATAGTAGATCCTAATAAACCAAGTACCAGCAGGCAGCTTCAAACAACTTTAAGCCGTACTCAACCTTTACCGGTTCCAGTTAAGAAGAAGAAATTGTTTTTGACTGACGGATGGCAGCACCCCCTAACTGGAGTTTGCATTTACATATATCGTATAAACACAAGCAAGCAGTTACCAGAAGAAGGTTTTCAAAAGGTTAGTTCAATAAAGTGATAATATTCCGTGGTGTTTGCGAGAAAAATGTTAAGTCCAAAAATGGCAATTTTGAGTTAACTTCAATTTCGTGGACAATTTGGGCCATAATTTCATTTGGTTTATGATACGGTAACCGTACTTTTGAACTTCACATGTTTTTCTCAAACACCGCCAATTTTCTCTTTAGGATTTGTTTTGCGGAGTAATCGATGCCGAAAAAATTGGACTTGTAACAGCGATTGAACGTATCATTCGGCACGTTTTTATGGAAGCGTTAGCTTTTCCAAGTCCCGATAGCGAAGACGATGCCGCCAATTGCCCCATGGTGAAAAATCAGCTCCTTCCAGGTTTACGTTCTTTTTGTAGTGCTCTAAAAGGTAACCCATAAATACTGCGATAAAATTTACTTGAAGTAACGTTTCAGTTTGCGAAGAAGTTTGTGGGAAAGGAAATATTTTTGACGATAATCGAACCTTAGTCGCCGGTCTAGGTATTGAAGAACTGAAAAAAATGTCTACTCAAGCAGAGGATGTTGCCTATCTTGAAGAAAGAGTGAAGAATTGGATGAAACATTTGTCCGACATATTAAAAGAAAGCGACCAGATTCGAAGAGAAAGTGATTCTTCAGGACCACAAGATGAACTTGAGTATTGGAAGAAACGAGGAGCCACTTTTTCGCAAATCGTGACTCAGCTGCAAGCTACCGAGGTACAGTTAACCATTATATGTCTTCAGTTTGCAAGGTCAAAACTCATTAAGGAATGGAAGGAAACGGACCAAAAAATTACATTTTGTTACAACGAGGCGAAAGATAACGCAAAATTTATCCAAGCGTTGGAAAAGAATTGTCACTCGCTTTATTTGGACGATCCCGTAAGTAGGGTTCTAGCTGCGGTTCCATCAAGTTGGAAGATTTTATATTTCAGGTTAAAATGAAAGATTCTCTTCTGGGGCTACTGCAAACCGTTCGATTAATACACAGCGTTTCCCAATTTTATAACACTTCTGAACGAACGTCAGCTTTGATGGTGAAGATTACTAACCGAATGATTGAAACTTGTAAAGAATACGTAACCTGCAGAGGAAACGAAACAATCTGGTCTCAGGATAGAGCAAAAATTAAGGAGAAGTTGTTGCATTGTATCACGCTCAATCAATCCTACAAAAGTACGTACCTTGTGGTTCGAGGTCAATCCAATGTGACCGATCAACAGCAATTTAATTTTTCCGAAAACTACGTTTTTGGAAAGTTTAATTCGTTTTGTGCTCGATTGAGCAAAATTATTACAACTTTTGACATAATCGAAGATTTTAGTGCGTTATTTAAGAGAAGAATGGAGGGCTTACTTTTGGGGGAAGGTATGTATTTCGTATTGAATTCCTTTAGTTCCTTTTTCTATAACACGAAAATTTTAGTTTTGGAAGAAGCGATTCAAAGTTTTGAAAATGTGAAGCTTCTCATCGTAAACAAAAGCTACAATTACTTAGATCAGCGGAATATTCAGTTTGATGCAGATTTTGATATATTTTTAACTCGGATCGACGAATTGAAAGCAGAGATTGGAAACACAATAGAAACCAGTTATGAAAGTGTCTGGGAAACTCCACAAGGCATCAAGTTCCTAATTAAATTTGAAAAGGTTGGTACGATTTTTTTTAATTTCACAGTATGACAACGCAAAATTTTAGATTTGCGACAAGATTCCTTTAAGAAATATGGAAGATAAGTATGAACGTATTTTGAAGCACTGCGAAAAAGAAGTAAACCGAATTGTTGCGATGTATAAAAAAGAAAAGGATGATCCACCCGTTTCGTATATGTTCCCACCAATTTCAGGTAAATATCTTGATAACGGAAGTGTGTGCCTAATTTCGCAACATTTAGGACGAATTAAATGGGCCAGATGCTTGTCTTACCATTTATCAGAACTTTTGGACAGCGTAACCACTCATCCTATTTTGAAAACGCTGTATGCTACCATCGAGTTAACTAAACGTCACAAAAGCGTGGAAGCAATGCTGAAAACATACGAAAACGACATGGTTGCAATTTGGATGTCTCAACATGTAAGTTGGTTAAGCTTTGAGCTAAATTTGAAATAAAAATCCATTTTAGGTATCAGATGTCGATGGTTGTTTAAACAGACCATTGATATCCATATGTCCAGATCAACAAAAACTGAAAGTTAACTTGCACCGAACAATTCCGTTACTCATAAGGGAATCAGATTTAATGTCAAAAATGGATCTTCCCTTACCAATTGTCGCACTAACTCTATACACCAAGCAAAATCATTTTACGCTAGTGAAGGATTCCTTACAGGTAAAAGTAAACTTGTCGGTCTTCAAATATCTTTCAAATTTTTGTCCAAACAGTTTTTAATCAACGACTTCTTAAGTGTGGTTCAAGAGGTTAAACTAGAAATACGACCTTTGTTTTTACCCCAGTTGGTTCGTTTAACCAACATGATTTCGCCAGCTTTGAGAGATTTAACGTGGGTTTCGGCCGATTGGAAGCCTTTTGTAGATAATGTCAACGAAGCTGTTCAACATTTCAAGATATTGGTAAGTTTGAAAAAAAAACTTTTTGGTTTATTGAACTATTTGGTTTAGATTGGAAGGGCTCACGATATTTATACGAATCGGATACTTGAAGTGCTGACGTCCATGCAAACTATCGCTTTGCATGCTTTACCAGAATCTGATAAAACCACGTGGACGTTGGAATATTTCAGTGAACACACCGAAGAGATTTGTCGCACAGCTGCAGTTGAGTTGCATAAGAAAAGCCTCATGGTGGAAGAAGCCGTAGAAGAAATTTTGCAGTTGGTCCAAAGAGCTCAAGAAGATTATCCTCCTATTGGAGACGATTTGGATTTTTGCTTTGATGGTAGTTTTACTGACCTTGGAAGGGCAAGGTAAAAATTAATGTTTGTGATGTTGAAGATGATCTCGGAAATGGTCAAACTGATGGTGAAAGTTCTTCAACTCAACAACAATCCGATTGGAGCTTAATATACGAATGTTTTGAAAAACCTCACATGCTGTTGCGTATTGGGATGGCCAAAACGATGCAAGATTTGGTTAGAGGAGCCATGGGTGAAATGAGACGTTTCTACAGTCGCAAAATTGTAGATGTTCTTATACGTGTAACCAGGCTTTCTTTGGATGCTCTGAGGAAGAGATTTAGTGCAGATGGTGGGTTTTGATATTTTGCAAAAAAAGTGAAAACATTGTTATTGCAGATCAGTATGGAGAAACAAAGCCAGTGTTTGTTTTAAAAGCTTTGCTTATGATACCCAAAGTTGTAATAAAGCCAAATTTGGAAGAGGTTCAAGAAGTTTTGGTCCATGTTGGAAAATACATCACTTCAGTTGCAAAAGGGGTTGGACAGTGGACAGCTGGAAAGCCTCAGGTACCTTATTTGTATTTTGTAAATAAAAGTTTTTTTTTTTCTTATATTCCTCCAATTTGTAAAGATTTTATTAAAATAACAAATATCATAAGAATTCCACTGAGTTGACTTGTCGTGCCAGCAGTGTAATCCTTATAATATACCTTTAGATGTATGAATATTAATTGCAATGTTTTTATTCTCATTAACGCACAAATCAAACACACACATCATGCAACTAACAATGTAAATACACTTGTAAAAATGAAACTCTTGTACATGGCGCACGACATTTTCATATTAACAACACACAACTTAATCCATTTAAATCAACACTCTCCTTATAACACTAATACCGCACAACGCTTTGTATAATACACATTAAGCTAGACTCCCGTTCTGTCATCAAAGTGGAAAAAAGTAATAGGCCACCAACGAACACTCAAGGATATTGTATCTCGTTGTGCCAATCAGAATTCTTCCGGCATGGCTGGCATCAAAAACAAGGATGAAGATTTTAGGACCCGGAGGCGTCGTTTTTATCGACTTACAACCGAAGAAAAACCAGCCTTTCCATTGCAATGCAAGAATTTTTACAGCAATGTTATGGAAAATAAAGAAGTCATCAAAACGTTATCGTTGCTGTCGACTTGCACTCAAAATATGAAACAGGTAAATTGTTCAAACAACGAGTTCAATAATTGAAAAAGCTTTTAGGATGTCAACAACTTTTTGATTAAATGGCGCCCGTATAACGTTTTGTGGCGCAACGAAAAAACTCCAAGAGAACTCTTAAACTGCTGCTTGTTTGAATTTGAAGCTTCGCTGAGAAAGCATGAGGAACTCGAAAGCCGCTTAGCCGACGAGCCTGACATTTACAACATCGGGAGTTATCTTGCCATATCAACAGACAAACTTAAATTTGCATTAAAAACGGAGATAAAATCCTGCACTCACAGGTGAGCTTTGCAACAGCAAAAATCGATTTTCAGTTTTATTTTGCAGAATTGGAATAGTCTTGAAGAAGAAGTACAAAAGAGAAATGGATTACGTTTACGCCGTTATAAACGAAATGGGCAGAAAGTTGGACAAACCCATTCGAGATTTGGACGATGTCCGTCTTATCATGGACACTTTGAAAAAAATAAGAGAACAAGAAGTTGACATGGAACTAAAAATCGATCCCGTTGAGGTTTGTATAATTCCCAATAATTCTGATCTTTTTCAGCTACATTTTGCTTTTAGGAAGCATTTAACATATTGAGCCGCTATGAAGTTTACGTAGAAAAAGAAATAATGGAACAGGTGGATAATTTGAGATACACCTGGACGCATATGCTGTCCAAATCGCTATCAGTTAATGCTAATCTTTTGAATATGCAACCACAGTTTCAAGAAGAGTTACGGGTTAATTTAGCCAAGTTTCGTCAGGAAAAATTGGATTACTGCCACGAATATAAAGTTGCAGGACCCATGGAACTTGGACTTTTACCACGGGAAGCTTCTGACCGATTATTATTTTTCCAGGTTTGCAAGAGAGTAACAAACTTTGTAACCCATTCAATTTTCTTTTATTAACAGAACCGTTTCGATGGAATGTGGCGTAAACTCCAGACTTATCAAAGTGGAGAGGAACTATTTGGTTTGCCTATGACAGATTATCCAGATATGGCACAAATCCGCAAAGAATTGAATTTGTTGCAAAAACTCTACAAACTCTACAATGATGTAATCGACAGGGTTAACAGTTACTACGATATACCCTGGGGAGAGGTTAACATCGAGGAAATCAATAACGAACTTATGGAATTTCAAAATAGGTGCCGCAAGTTGCCAAAAGGTCTTAAAGAGTGGCCGGCATTTTTTGCTTTAAAAAAAACCATCGATGACTTTAACGATATGTGCCCATTATTGGAACTTATGGCCAACAGGGCTATGAAACCAAGACATTGGCAGAGGATTATGGACGCGCTAAATCATATTTTTGAACTGGATAGTGACGGATTTTGCTTGAAGAATATTTTGGAAGCACCCATTTTGCAATTCAAAGAGGATATCGAAGTAAATAATGATGGTTTCTATTTTTCTCCATTCAAACACTTTTAACTTTTTTCCCAGGATATTTGTATATCTGCAATGAAGGAACGGGATATTGAAGCGAAACTCAGACAAGTAACCAATGAATGGTCAGTTCATGAGTTAACGTTTCAAACTTTTAATAACAGAGGTGAATTACTGTTACGAGGCGATACCACGGCTGAAACTATTGGACAATTGGAAGACAGTCTCATGATTTTAGGTTCTCTTTTATCCAACAGGTAGAATCTTCCAATTTTTAAAAGTCAAGTTTTACGTTTTGCCTTTTAGATACAACGCGCCTTTTAAGAAACAAATTCAACAATGGGGTCATGACCTTTCAAATACAAATGAAATTCTGGAGAGATGGCTTTTGGTGCAAAATTTATGGGTTTATTTGGAAGCCGTATTTGTTGGTGGTGATATTGCCAAACAATTACCAAAAGAAGCCAAACGTTTCTCTAAAATTGACAAATCGTGGCAAAAAATCATGCAAAGGGCACACGAGACCCCTGGGGTAGTTTCGTGTTGTGTCGGTAAGTGCCCACTTCTTTAAAAAAACCCATCACACTTTCCAAATTTTAGGAGACGACTTACTTAAACAACTTTTACCACATCTTCAAGAACAACTGGATCTGTGTCAAAAATCCTTAAGTGGTTATTTGGAAAAGAAGAGGATGATGTTTCCGCGTTTTTTCTTTGTCTCCGATCCAGCACTTCTTGAAATTCTTGGTCAAGCATCCGATTCACACACCATTCAAAACCACCTTCTTTCCATTTTTGATAATACTCGTTGGGTCAAATTCCATGACATTGAGTATAACAAAATGACGGCCGTTATTTCATCCGAAAATGAAGTTATTCCATTAGAAAAAGCTGTACGCGCAGAAGGTAGTGTTGAAACTTGGTTGACCCAGTTATTGGTAACATCTCAAACATCCATTCATTCCATTATCAGACAAGCCTACAACACCATGAACGATCTTAACTTTAATATGCTTTCGTTTTTGGATAAACTTGCAGCACAAGTAAAATTCCAGATCCTCTTTACTTTTCAGTAACCTACGAAATATTTTTTTTAGATTGGCTTACTTGGATTACAGATGATTTGGACTCGAGACGCAGAACTGGCTTTGATGCAAGCAAGAGCTGATAAAAAAATAATGGCTGAAACAAACAACAAATTTTTGGAATTGCTCAATACTTTGATCGACCAAACAACGAAAGATTTGACGAAAATCGAAAGAACAAAGTTTGAAACTTTGATCACCATTCACGTCCATCAACGAGATATTTTTGACATTTTGGTATGTTAAGCTTAAGGTGTATTCAAAAACTTTGAACCTATTTTTAGTGTCGTATGAACGTTCGCCACGTGAATGATTTTGAATGGCTTAAGCAGTGTCGCTTTTATTTCAAAGAAGAAGCTGATAAAACGCTTATCATCATCACAGATGTAATATTTTCCTACCAAAACGAATATTTAGGATGTACCGATCGTTTGGTGATTACACCTTTAACTGACAGGTATTTTTCTTTTTTAGTTCAAGTTTGCGAATTTAAAGTGCACTTGTGATTCATTTAAGGTGTTACATAACGTTGGCTCAAGCTCTCGCCATGAGCATGGGAGGAGCTCCATGCGGACCTGCAGGGACGGGAAAAACTGAAACGGTTAAAGATATGGGAAAAACGTTAGCAAAATACGTAGTTGTGTTTAATTGTTCAGACCAAATGGATTATCGCGGATTGGGACGAATTTACAAGGGTTTAGCTCAATCAGGAGCATGGGGCTGTTTTGACGAATTCAATAGAATCGAATTACCAGTTCTTTCCGTAGCCGCGCAGCAAGTTGCAGTTGTTTTGGGCGCAAAGAAAGAAAAAAGAAGAAATTTTGTTTTTACCGATGGAGATACCATAGAAATGTGTCCCGAATTTGGAATTTTTATTACCATGGTGAGTAGGGAAAATCATCCCACATGATTTATTTAAATTTATATTTTAGAATCCAGGTTACGCTGGTCGTAAAGAATTACCCGAAAATTTGAAAATTCAGTTTAGAACGGTGGCTATGATGGTACCAGATCGCCAGATTATAATTCGTGTCAAATTAGCAAGTTGTGGGTTTTTGGAAAATATTACTCTGGCCCGAAAATTTTATACGCTGTATAAATTATGTGAAGAGCAACTTACCAAACAGGTCTGAACTATTTTTCCGAAAGGATCAATAAACATTTAACATTATTTTTAGGTGCATTATGATTTTGGACTAAGAAATATTCTGTCCGTTTTGCGAAGCTTGGGTGCGTCAAAACGGGTTAACCAGAAAGATAGCGAAAGTACCATCGTGATGAGAGTGTTGCGAGACATGAATTTGTCAAAATTGATCGACGAAGATGAACCGTTATTTAATTCTCTCGTCTCCGATTTGTTTCCGAACCAAACCCTTGAGAAAACTACTTACCAGGAGTTGGAAGAAGCAATCAGCTGTCAAGTGGAAGAAGCCGGATTAATTAATCACGCTCCATGGGCATTAAAATTAATTCAGGTATTGATTAAAAAATAACAAGTTTTCTTTTACTTATGGAATTTCAGTTGTACGAGACTCAACGTGTCAGACATGGAATTATGGCATTAGGACCAACTGGGGCTGGAAAAACCACATGTATCCACACCTTAATGAAAGCCTTAACCCAAAATGGCGATAGTCACAGAGAAATGAGAATGAATCCTAAAGCTATCACGGCATCTCAAATGTTTGGCCGCTTGGATGTAGCAACCAACGATTGGACGGATGGAATATTTTCAGCGCTTTGGAGAAAAACCCTAAAGTTAAAAGATGGTCAGTGTAAATGCAATTATAATTTAGTTGAACTATTATCGTTTTTTTGTAGACGACAATGTTTGGTTGGTTTTGGATGGTCCAGTAGATAGCATATGGATTGAAAATTTAAACTCCGTGTTAGACGACAATAAAACCTTGACTTTGGCCAATGGTGATCGATTGTCAATGTCGCCAACTTGTAAAATTATATTTGAGCCTCATAACATCGACAATGCTTCGCCAGCAACTGTCTCACGTAATGGAATGGTTTATATGAGTTCATCGGCACTCAATTGGAAACCTGTAGTTAATGCTTGGTTAAAGAAACGAAACTCGAAAGAGCACGAAGTATTCAAGGCAGCTTTTGACGAATCATTTAGCATTTTGTATTCTTGGATTACTCAAAATCTTACTCTTACGATGAATTTACTACAGTGTAACGTGACCCTACAAACACTGTATCTCTTAGAAGGTAATTTTTTGACAAGATACGAAATAGGAACTTTATATTTTAGCCGTTATTTTCAGGTTTAATTCCAAACGCTGTGCAAGAAGTTGCCGAAACCACCGCCTCAAAGTCGGATCATGGAGATTTGGATGACGAGTTATTGGAAGAAGTTCCAAATCCTGAAGTTATTTCAATTTTGCCTGAGGAACATCTTCAGAAGTTTTATGTTTTTGCAATTGTTTGGGGAATGGGGGCGTTGTTGGAAACTGAGGATAGACTTAAGTTTGACAGCTTCCTAAAAGAAAAATTTGAAAATATTGATCTTCCAGTAAACGATTCAAAAAACAAAAACGTACGTTTCCAAAAAAATAATCAACGAGAAGGACCTAACGTTTATTTTTTTAGGCAACAGTTTTTGATTACGTAGTGAACGATAACGGCGAATGGGAATTGTGGACATCTCGAGTTACAAATTTTATATATCCTGAACTGGCCACACCAGATTATGCCAACATTTTGATACCCATTCCAGATAACGTTCGGGTGAATTATTTGATCGACCTTGTTGCAAAGCAAGACAAAGCGGTTTTGTTAATTGGGGAGCAAGGTTCTGCCAAGACAGTGATGATAAAGAATTACATGAAAAATGCAAACCCAGAAAGTTACCTAATTCGTTCTTTCAATTTTTCCAGCGCCACCACGCCTTATCAGTTTCAGAAAACAATTGAAAGTTATGTAGATAAACGTGGAGGAAATACTTTTGGTCCTTCAGGAGGGAAAAAGATGATAGCTTTTATTGATGATATAAACTTGCCCGAAATTAACTGTTGGGGAGATCAGGTACATTTTTAAAGTTTTTACCATTTTTGCTCCAATCACTTCACGTAAATTATAGATAACGAACGAAATTGTGCGCCAAGTTATGGATATGAATGGATTTTATAGTTTAGAGAAACCAGGTGAATTTACTTCAATCGTGGATGTGCAATTTGTAGCTGCTATGGGACATCCAGGTTCCAAAATCGATCTTAGTCCAAAAAGTGAAATTCATTACGATTATTGCAGGTGGTGGTCGAAACGATATTCCATCTAGATTGAAAAGGCAATTTTGCATATTTAACTGTCCGTTACCAACCGATCAATCTATCGACAAGATATTTAATGTAATTGGTCAAGGTCATTATAACGTTAAGCGTGGATTTTCACTCGAGGTTCGAAACTTAATAAAAAAGTTGGTTCCATTAACGAGACTTCTCTGGCGGGCAACTCGCGCACAGCTTCTTCCAACTCCAGCTAAATTCCATTACGTTTTTTCGTTGAGAGATCTATCTCGAATCTGGCAAGGAATGGTAAAGTTTTGTAGTGTTATTTATCAAGATTACAAGCGGACGTTTTTTTTTTAGGTTGGAACACTGTGCACAGTGATAGAATCCCAAGCTTGTTTAATGATTTTATGGAAACACGAAGCCACTCGAGTTTTTTCCGATCGGTTTACCATTGTCGAAGATAAGAAGTGGTTTGACGAAAAGATTCTCCAAATTATTCAAGATGAAATGGGAGTCGAGTACCGAAAAATGTCTCTTCCGAATCCAGTATTTGTCGATTTTATGAGGTAAGGTTGTGAAATTTTTGGAGGATTTATTTTTTGAATGAGATGTTTAGAGATGCACCTGAACCAACCGGCGAAGAAGGAGAAGATGCAGATATGGAACTTCCAAAGGTTTATGAACCTGTAACCGATGACAGCGAGCTAAGAGAACGTTTGGATATGTTTTTGGCCCAATTTAATGAAATGGTGCGTGGATCAGGAATGGATCTGGTATTTTTTCCGGATGCAATGTTACATTTAGTGAAAATTTCGCGTGTAATTCGTCATCCTAGAGGAAATGTTATGCTTGTTGGTCAGTTTCAATTTGTTTTTGGTATCAAAATCTCCAAGTTTGTGTTTTTAAGGCGTTGGTGGAAGTGGAAAGCAGTCACTAACTAAGCTGTCATCATTTATAGCAGGTTACAAGAGCTTTCAAATAACTTTAACCCGATCTTACAATATTGCAAATTTTCTGGAAGACATCAAAGCATTGTACAGATCTTGTGGATGTCAAGCAAAAGGAACAACATTTATTTTCACCGATCTTGACATTAAAGAGGAGGGATTTTTAGAATATTTAAATAACATTTTATCTTCTGGTGTTATAACTAATTTATTTTCAAAAGACGAGCAAGCCGAAATAATTCAAGAATTAAGTCCTATCATGAGAAGGGAAAATCCCAAAAGAACTCTGAACCAGGAAGTTGTTATGGAATACTTCATGAACAGGACTTGTCAAAATTTGCATGTTGTTTTGTGCTTTTCCCCGGTAAATGCGCTTTTCAAAATTAAACGCGTACTACATATTTTATTTTTTTCTTAGGTGGGTGAAAAATTTCGCAACAGAGCATTACGATTTCCAGCTTTGATATCAGGCTGCACATTAGATTGGTTTCAACCATGGCCTAAAGATGCCTTGGTTTCAGTTGCTAGGCATTTTATTAACAATTTTGATATAACCTGCTCGGAGGACGTTAAGAAAAGCTTAGTAGAAGCTCTTGGTACCATTCAAGACGTTGTTTCGGAAACGTCTTTGGATTATTTCCAAAGGTTGAAATTATTATTTATTATGTGGATTTTTTTTGCAAAATTTATTATTTTAGGTTTCGGCGAGCTACTCACGTAACACCAAAATCGTATTTAAATTTTATAGCTGGGTACAAAAGCATCTATAAGCACACACGTCATCAGCTGAGAGAAGGTGCTTTACGGATGGACACTGGATTAGAAAAACTTGCAGAGGCATCCGCTTCCGTTGAGTTTTTGAAGAAGGATTTAGCGGTAATGGAAAAAGAGCTTGTTGAAGCATCACAGCGTGCTCAGAGAGTTCTCACTGAGGTAAATGGTTTCATGCGGATTTTGTTCTTCTGCATCAATCAGTTTTCACTTTTAGGTAACCGAACGAGCCAGCCAAGCCGAAGTGTTTAAAAACCAAGTGCAAATAGTTAAAGAAAAAGCTGAAATTTTGGTTTCGGGCATAGCAGAAGAAAAAGCGAGGGCAGAAGAAAAACTGGAGGCGGCCAAGCCCGCTTTAGAGGAAGCTGAATCGGCGTTAAATACAATCAAGCAGGCTCATATAGGTAAAGTATAATTTGGTATTTTGACATCATTATCCACTTCACTGCTGTAATGCTTTCCAGCAACTGTCAGAAAATTGGGCAGACCGCCGCATCTCATCATGAGAATTATGGATTGCGTTCTGATCCTTTTTCAACGCAAACTGTTGAATGTGGTTCCAGACTACACCTCGTTAAGTGTAAAGCCATCCTGGCCGGAATCTTTAAAGGTAAGTGATGCAAGTACCTTTAATAAAATAAACTGGGACTATATACCTATAATATTTTATACCATTCCACGTACTTTGCATTATGATAAAGATCCGTAGGAGTTCTAATCAACTCTTCTGCTTTAAATGCTTTAAAAATTGAGACGTCTCCGATTTGTTCGCCTTCCATCGAAAAAATTGTTTTTTTTCTTGAGACAACGAAAACTTTTTTATCAACTCTGTTTCAAATTCTTTTATTTATATTTGTCGGAAGGTGCTACAATTCGGAGTAGGACGTTTGAACAGCAATTAAAATTGTCAAAAGTTTATAGCTTAGGTTATATGTTATTTTATGTTATTTATTTAATAGTAGAAATTTTTCTTTAAGCAATAGAATATTTTCTAATTAAGGTTCTTAATTAACAATGAGAAGTTCTCATATTGGAATAAGCGATTTAATTCCAGATGATGGCTTCGACGACCTTCCTTTTGCAATTACAAAATTATCCAAAAGATATGATAAACGACGAGATGATTGAGTTTCTGCAACCATATTTTGAAATGGAAGACTACAACATGGATACTGCTAAACGGGTATGCGGTGACGTTGCAGGATTGCTATCTTGGACAAAAGCTATGGGCTTCTTCCATGGAGTTAATAAAGAAGTCTTACCTCTTAAAGCTAATTTAACTTTGCAAGAAGCCAGATTAAAAGTAAGTAATTGTTTTTCCATATTTTGGTTTGCAATTTTTAGCTCGACAAAATATTTTATTTGTTGCATATTTTTGGCCTTTAAAATTGATCCACCACTTGGTATGTCACACGAGAATTTATTTCTTGATTTTTTTGGGCCAAAAAGCTAATTACGTGGCCATCTATTCACCTTCCTATCATAAGCCATAAAGTAAAAAAACAATAAATCTTGTTTTAAAAGGTCGCAATGGAGGATTTAGCTTCTGCTGAACGTCAGCTGGAAGAAAGAGAACAATCCTTAAGAGAAGTAAAAGAACAATATGACAAAGCAGTAATGGAAAAACAAGAACTAACGGATGCTGCAAATTCATGTTTAAGAAAAATGAACACTGCAACTACTTTAATCAACGGCCTTGGAGGTGAAAAGGAAAGATGGACGCAGCAAAGTAAAGAATTCAAAGAACAATTGGGCCGCTTGGTGGGTGACGTTCTTCTAGCAACTGGATTTTTGTCGTACTGTGGACCGTACAACCAAGAGTATCGAGCTAACCTAGTCAAAACATGGATGACAATTTTAGAAACTCGAGAGATACCTTTCACAGACAATCTCAACATCATTAACATGTTGGTGGAAAGTTCTACAGTTTCGCAATGGACCCTTCAAGGACTTCCAAACGACGAACTCTCCGTTCAAAATGCTTTAATTGTAACCAAAGCCAGGTCGTATCCATTACTCATCGATCCACAAACTCAAGGAAAAATGTGGATAAAAAACAAAGAAGCAAACAATAACCTCCAAATTACAAAACTCGATCACAAATATTTTAGGAACCATTTGGAAGATTGTTTATCCCTTGGTAAATAATAAAAAAAGTTGAAGTTGTTTTTGCAATGATTTTAAATTTCAGGAAGACCTCTTCTAATAGAAGACATTGACGTTGAAATGGATCCAGTTTTGGATAACGTTTTGGAGAAGAATTTTATCAAGTCTGGTTCCATCGAAAAAGTAATAGTGGGAGACAAAGAATGTGACGTTCTTAATGGTTTCATGCTGTACATCACAACTAAACTACCCAATCCTCCATACTCTCCAGAAGTAAGTGCGAAAACTTCCATAATCGACTTTACAGTTACGATGCTAGGTAAGCGCTCAAACAATGTAAACCACAAAGTAAAAATTTTATTTTAGGCCTCGAGGATCAGTTACTAGGAAGAGTAATTTTGATGGAAAAGTCAGATTTGGAAGAAGAACGTGTAACGCTATTCGAATCTGTTATGCAAAATCAATGTAGGATGAAAGAATTGGAAACTAATTTACTAAGTCGTCTTAATTCGACGGAAGGGTCGTTGGTAGACGACGAAGAGCTAATCAGTGTTCTGGAAGTTACTAAAGTGACATCTGAAGAAGTCACCCAAAAACTTTCGGTATCTGTAAATACCGAAAAGAAAATCAATATCGCCAGAGAAGAATTTCGAGCAGTAGCCGCAAGAGGATCAATTTTATACTTTTTAATTGTTGAAATGAGTAACGTGAACGTCATGTACCAAAATTCCCTAAAACAATTTTTAAGCATTTTTGATAACTCAATTACCAAGTCAACTAAAAGCACCGATACGGAAGAACGGATAAATATTATTTTGCAATATTTAACTTACGAAGTTTGGGCCTTTACTCAAAGAAGTTTGTATGAACGTCACAAGGCTTTATTTACTTTAATGATGGCGATGAAAGTGGACTTGCATAAGAAAGTCATAACCCATGACGAATTCATGTGTTTCATAAAGGGTGGTGCTTCTTTGGATCTAAATGCTGTAACCCCGAAACCGTTTAGGTGGATTTTGGACATCACGTGGTTAAATTTGGTTGAAGTCCAAAAGTTGGAAACTTTTTCCCAAGTTTTAAAAAAGGTGGAATAACTCTATGTGAAATGTGGAGTTTCTTAATTTTGCTTTTTTTGGTTAGATTGAACAAAACGAAAAGGATTGGAAAATTTGGTACGAAAAAGAGAAGCCAGAAGAAGAAGATTTACCATGTGGCTATCACAAATCTTTGGACGTCTTCAGAAAGTTATTACTGGTTCGGTCTTGGAGTCCAGATCGTACTTTATCTCAGGCTCGAAGATACATCATGGGTAAATTTGAAAATCTGGTGATTAAATTTTGTTAACTTTTTTTTTAGATTCATTGGGCACTCGTTACGGGGAAAGTCTAATTTTGGATTTAGAAGCAACTTGGAATGAATCGGCCCCTCAAGTACCACTAATTTGCATACTTTCGATAGGTTCGGACCCGTCGCCTCAGATACACACTCTGGCTAAATTAAAAGAAATTGGTAGAGATCTAAAAATCTAAATGATTCTGTACTTAATTTTAAATTTTATAATAGGTTTAAAAGCTGTTTCAATGGGACAAGGGCAAGAAATTGTGGCGCGAGAGATGATTGAAACATCGATGCAAAACGGTGGATGGGTGTTACTCCAAAACGTTCACCTCTCGCTACCGTTTGCTACAGAAGTAATGACGATGGTGTCAGATAAAGATGTTTTCCACGAAAGCTTTAGGATTTGGTTAACCACAGAAGTCCACGAGCAATTTCCAATTGGTTTACTCCAGATGTCGATTAAATTTACTAATGAACCTCCTCAAGGAATTCGAGCTAGTATGAAACGTACTTACCAAAATATTACCCAAGACTTTTTGGATTATTCATCACAATCGCAATGGCCTCCTCTGTTGTACGCGGTTGCGTTTTTGCACACCGTTGTTCAAGAACGAAGAAAATTTGGTCCACTGGGTTGGAACGTACCATACGAATTTAACCAAGCGGATTTAGCCGCCAGTGTTCAGTTTATACAAAATCATTTGGACGATATGGATCCTAAAAAAGGAGTGTCTTGGCCAACTGTTTGTTATATGTTAGGGGAAGTGCAATATGGTGGTCGTGTTACTGACGACTTTGACAAGCGTCTACTCACAACTTTCACTCAGGTTTGGTTTTGCGATATTCTTCTGCGACCCGGTTTTGAATTCTACAAAGGTTACAAAGTTCCACAAACTAGAAATTTGCAAGGTTATGTGGATTACATCAATGGATTACCTTTGTCAGATACACCTGAAGTGTTTGGTCTACATGGAAATGCAGATATTACGTATCAAATAAATACTATCAAAGGTAAATTTTTATACTCTTTTACGTTAATTACGAAAAAGTTTTGTAGGAATTTTGGACACAATAGTAAATGTACAACCAAAGGAAGGTGGCGGTGGGGGTGGTGAAACCAGAGAAAGCATAGTTTACTGTCTTGCAGAAGATATGTTGGAAAAATTACCTCCTCAATACAACAGTTTTGAGGTAAAAGAATCTCTTCAGAGAATGGGTGCTCTCTTACCAATGAACATTTTTTTGAGGCAAGAAATAGATAGGATTCAAAAAGTGATTAAAGAGGTACAAATTTTATCTGCTGACCTGATTAAAGTTATGTTTTTGATTACACTGTTTTAGGTGCACACAACTCTGTGCGACCTGAAATTGGCGATAGATGGAACTATTGTTATGAGCAACAACCTTAGAACCGCTTTGGACTCGATGTTTGATGCAAGAATTCCAGAGCGGTGGTTAAAGGTGAAGGTTATGGTAGAAATGGATTAAGTTACAGTTTAATAAAAATTATTTTAAGGTTTCTTGGGAGTCAGCAACTTTAGGTTTCTGGTACACTGAATTGTTGGAACGAGATATCCAATTTCGTGCTTGGTGTAACAATGGAAAGCCTAACGTTTTTTGGATGACTGGATTCTTTAATCCTCAAGGATTTTTAACAGCTATGAGACAGGTACATTTCCACATAAATTTTGTTAATCCATTTCAGTTGTTTTTTCCAGGATGTTACTCGTGCTCATAAGGGTTGGGCTTTAGATTCTGTCGTTCTTCAAAATTTAATAACTCGCTATAACAAGGAAGATATGAAAGAAGGGCCTGCTGAAGGTGTGTATATTCATGGGTTGTTTTTAGAAGGTGCAAGCCTTGACAGACGGTCTGGTAAGTTGATTGAAAGCAAACCCAAGGTTTTGTACGAGCCGATGCCAGTCATTTACATTTATGCCATCAACACAACCGCTGGAAAAGATCCAAAATTATACGAATGCCCGATTTATAGAAAACCACAAAGAACTGATGAAAAATATGTAGGATCAATTGATTTTGAAACAGATTATAATTCAAGACATTGGACTTTGAGAGGTGTTGCGTTATTGTGCGACATTAAGTAATTGTTTTGTAAAGAAAGAATAAAAAAATTATAGTTTTAAAACAAATTTATTATTTCACAACAAAAATTACAATGTTTATATAATTAATAAATTTATTAATTAATGAATTTAAGATTCCGTATAACAGGAGGGTAACTATCCCGCACCTCACAATTTTGGGGTCCCGAATTTTCAACTTCTTGTCGGTCATTATAACAGAAATACAAGAAACTAATGTTTTATATTTCCTTCCCATAATTATTTTTAATTTTAGGGGGGGGGGGGGGCAGGAAACTTGAAAAAATCTAAAAATTTTGCATATAAAGTTTTTATTCTAATCTTATAACTATGCTAAAAAATATAAAATTCCAAAATATTAACAAATTAATATAAAAAAATTTTAAAATACGATACATTAAAATGCTTATAATATAATATACAATTTAAAATACTTGCTGAAAGTTATTTAATACCTAATGCTATACACATAATTTCAATTAACTGTTAATTTGATCGATTGAAATGTTGAATATTTGCAATTAATGTCTAAATTACTAAATATAATTTGAAAACTATTTTTTTACACCACTTTTGTTTCTAAAATATTAATTTTTATTGTTGTTCTGCATTGTTCCAATTTTTCTAAAGTAAATATTTTTGATTTTGTAAAAAAATAATAGTTTATGAAATTCACAAATATTTTTTTTTAAATTTAAATAATCTAAAAATTAGATGGCAATAACACTTTATTGCCTGAACTCGAGAGCTCTCCAGTTACTACAGCTTAAATTAAGTAGTAATCTGTTAAAAAAATTCAAAATTTTATTGTTTGTATTTTATTGAAATGCCCTTTCTTTTAAACAAAATACTTCATAAAAAATTTACGCTCTTTTCTGGATAGAAAATTTAATGGGCTATAACATTTCTATAGTGACATTCTTTTTTAAATCAATCCATATTACAAAGCAAATTAAGTAAATCAGATGTATGTAGTTGTGAAGTTTAAGTAAAACAATGTGGACACAAATCAAATAAAAATAAATGAAATATATTTTTGCAATTTCTTATATAAATAATAATTTATTCCAGCAATAATTTTAACACGTTAACAAAAAAAATCCAAAACAAATTTTTCCGACTGACAAAAAGCGACAAGCGTCGCATCATAGGAAATGCACCATAACAAAATATAAAGTTAGTTCTTGCTTTACAATAATAGCAATAATCAGCTTAGTCAGTTTCAATATTAGTCTGTACGCCTATTGTTCTTTTCTTTGTTCCATATTTGCATAATAATCAATACAAAACTTGTAAAATTTAAAAACAAACAGAAATCAAACGATAAATAAAGTTAATATTTAAAACAAGAAGATGTTATTGTAAAATCTTATTTCACATAATTTGAGCTTATATTTGACTTGCTATTTTATATTTATGGAACATTCAGAACAAAAGTAGACAATACAGAATAATAAAAAAGTTTATTAAATATTAAAAAAAAAAGAAAGACAAAAATTTTATTATTCTTTTGGTTTAGCGGTTCGGCTCATAAACTACGCCTCTCGTAGTGAAAAGTATCAGTTTACGTTCTTGTGATATAAATTACTATTTTTAAATTTTTTTTACTATATATGGGGCATTCCACACCAAATCGACCACTTTTGAACCCGACCCCTTTTTGATTTTCCTGAAATTTTTACATATTTTACTATCTCACCAAAAACAGTTCTGTGAATTTTTTCAAAATTTTTTATTCAATCCAAAAAAAGTTACGAATTTCTAGAAAAACTGATGTTGTTTTTCTTCAAACGATCGTAACTATTTCAAAAATTGACTAATCGAAACGTTTTTTTTTGTTTTTGTTTGTCTTTAAACGTACTTTTCAGGAAAAAATACAAAAAAAATATTCAAACTTGGATTCTACAAAATTTTTCATTTTTTTGGAGAAAATCATTGATTTTTCAAATTTCGACACTTTTGATTTTTGATTTTTTTATTTCAAAAAAACTCTGATTTATTCCGCGTATAACAACGCAAACTCCATAATGGGCCGACATTTCTTTCTATTTCTTTATAATATAAATATAATATAAAATATTTAATTGAAAAATATTATTTGCGTAAAAATAAAACAAAATATTGTTTAATTAAACAAAAAAAATAGAAAGAAATGTCGGCCCATTATGGGGTTTGCGTTGTTATACGAGGAATAAATCAGAGTTTTTTTTGAAATAAAAAAATCAAAAATCAAAAGTGGAAAAATTTGAAAAATTAATGATTTTCTCCGAAAAAATAAAAAATTTTGTAGAATCCAAGTTTGAATATTTTTTTGGATTTTTTTCTGAAAAGTACATTTAAAGACAAACAAAAACAAAAAAAAAGTTTTGATTAGTCAATTTTTGAAACAGTTACGATTGTTTGAAGAAAAAAAACATCAGTTTTTCTAGAAAATTTTAACTTTGTAAAAAATTTTAAAAAAATGTACACAACTGATTTTACGTATTATACTATCCCATCAAAAACAGTTCTGTAAATTTTTTCAAAATTGTTTATAAAGTTAAAAATTTTTAGAAAAACTGATGTTTTTTTTCTTCAAATGATCGTAACTTTTTCAAAAATTGACTAATTCGGAACGTTTTTTTTGGTTTTGTTGTCTTTAAACGTACTTTTCAGGAAAAAATACAAAAAAAAATATTCAAACTTGGATTCTACAAAATTTTTTATTTTTTTGGAAAAAATCATTGATTTTTCAAATTTTTCCACTTTTGATTTTTGATTTTTTTATTTCAAAAACAACTCTGATATATTCCGCGTATAACAACGCAAACCCCATAATGGGCCGAAATTTTTTTCTATTTTTTTTTGTTTAATTAAAAAATATTTTGTTTTATTTTTACGCAAATAATATTTTTCAATTAAACAAAAGAAATAGAAAGAAATGTCGGCCCATTATAGGGTTTGCGTTGTTATACGCGAAATAAATCAGAGTTTTTTTGAAATAAAAAAATCAAAAATCAAAAGTGTCGAAATTTGAAAAATCAATGATTTTCTCCGAAAAAATGAAAAATTTTGTAGAATCTAAGTTTGAATATTTTTTTTGTATTTTTTCCTGAAAAGTACGTTTAAAGACAAACAAAACAAAAAAAAAAACATTCCGATTAGTCAATTTTTGAAATAGTTACGATCGTTTGAAAAAAAAACAGCAGTTTTTCTAAAAATTTCGTAACTTTTTTTGGGTTGAATAAAAAATTTTAAAAAAATTTACAGAACTGTTGTTGATGAGATAGTATAATATGTAAAAATTTCAGGAAAATCAAAAGGAGTCGGGTTCAAAAGTGGTCGATTTGGTGTGGAATGCCCCATATACTTTTTGCAAACCTAAAAATAAATTTAGAAAAAGTTGAACAAATGTAGAACAATACAGACCAACAACAAATAATAATTTAAAAAAACTTTGGGCCAACTTTGCGCAGATCGCCATTTGCGGTTCAGAAAACTTTTTCATTACACTTTGATGTTAAAATAATTGCCATTATTAATTTTAGAGTTCTCTTACGTGGAGAGAACTTACGTACCGTTATACGATATAAAAAAATTTTATTGATTTTTGCTACAATTGTAGCACTTTATTCAAATTAAAAAAAAGGTAGCAATATCAACTAAATAAAATTTTAGTAAAAGGAATTACAAAATTGGAGTAATTTTTAATACAATAATTGATATTGTTAAAGTTTTGGCAATATTATAAAAAATTTATTGCGTATTTACAAAGTAAAAAATTAAAAAAAAATATTTTGTCATAAATAATACATCATTTCAATTTTAACAAAAACTATAGCATTTCGTATTACAAAATTGTATTAGTTTTTGACACGGATGGAATAAGTACAACAATTTCTTTGCAGTTCTATTTATTGTGAAAAAATGCAGAATCAAGTGAATACTACAAATTTATGTTTGTATAATACAAAAAAATGTAATAAAAAATATTTTTGAAAAACTACTCCCCTACACACACTTTATTGCTACAAATTTTGTAACAAAATAATATAAAAATATTTTAATAATAATAATTTTTAATTTTTTGTGAACTTTTATTGCAAAATTGTAGTTTTTTTTTTAAATTATATTTAACTACTAGTTACAATTTTTTTAAGTAAATATAGTCAATTTTGTGGCAATAAGTGCTACAAATTATTTTATTTTAATCGCTACAAATTTTTATTAAATTTTGATACAATTTGTGATACTAATTTAAATACTTTTGATAAATTAGAGTGTTTTATTGTAAAACTTCATACTAAATTACAAAAATTTAGTAATTAGTAATTCTCAAACTTATTTCACAAAACAATAGTGAACTAATTATTGTGAGGTGGAGATTTCAGTTTTCAGAAGTATCAATGAGTTCAATTTCAGGTTTACGTTTTCTACACATTGTTGATTTAATTCTATAAAAATATGTTTTATTGCATCTTTTGATCAATAATAATAGTAATATAGCAAATGCAGTCATGGAAATAAAAACTTTAAAACTGTAATCGCCATTATTTTTTTCTCCACTTGTTTCAATATTATTATTTTTCAAATTTTTTTCAGCTTTTATTAAATTTGTTAAAGTAATACTACTGTTGTACAGATTGGTTATGTTTTTTATTAAATCCTTCGATTCTTTTTCCATTAAGTCATTTCTGTTACTAAATAAGTTGGTAATATTTTCCAAAATGTTTTCCAGGTTTGTTTCATTGTTGAAATTCTTTTTATTTGGATTAATATTTATTGAAAAAATACTATGCTGTAAGTTATGAGACGCGTTTCGTGAATTTTCTTTTTCCATTGGAGCCGAATTTTCGTTTGTAAAGCATAATATACCCTCCACGTTTTCGTGATGAAAAATTTTGTTTGGAATTAAATTAGAAGTCCAAACTTTTTCTCTAAAATAATTTAGCATTGTTGTCAAAAATGTGCAGTCAAAATAATTAAAATTTAAACTTATGCTGTTTAGACTCGGAACATGTGACTTTAAAGACAAATAATCAATATATGACAGCGAATTATTGTTTATATATAAATGTTGAAGTTCGCGTAAGGGGTATAAAGCTGTAATATCTAAGACTGAAAAATTGTTATTTCCCAAATTTAAAATTTTCATGTGTGTCATATTTGAAAATAATCCTGTTGTTAGTTTTTCCATCCCATTTCCATAGAGTTCCAAAGTTTTAAGAGAGTGAAGAATTCTAAATGTTCCTAACGGAATAGTTTTAAGTTGGTTATTACACAATTTTAAAACTTTAAGAAATTCCAAACCATGGAAAGAATTAAACATAAGAGTTTGTAATTTATTATTGTCTAAATAAAGTTCTGACAATTTCTCCAATCCCACAAAAGTATTTTCTTCAATTACTTTCAAATCATTGTAACTTAAATTTAAAAATGTCGTCACATTTAAAGTGTTAAATGCACCTTTATCTATTTTTATTATTCTATTATGGCTTAGGATTAAATGATTCATATTAGAAATACCAATCAATGTATTTCTAACAATATGAGTGAGTTGATTGTTATCAAGTGATAGTGTACTAAATGAAGAAGACATATTAACACCATTAAATGCACCCGGGATAAGAATTTCGATAACATTATCATCGAGTACAATCTCTTGGACGTTTGTAATACCAAAAAATGTATTGCTTTGAATTGTTGATAGAAAATTATTACTTAAATCAAGTTTCGAGTTCTTTTGGCTTTGGTAACTTGATCTGTCGAAATTTAAATTCTCAAATGCATACTCTTCAATAATCTCAATATTATTATTACGCATTATTAAGTTTGTTATACCAATAATATTGGCAAATGAATGTTTTTTTATTGTAGATATATTGTTATTATTAATAAAAATTGATCGATCGTATACATCATAAAAATTTAAATCTTGAAATGCATTTGGTTCAATATTTCTAATACCGCTATAATTAAAGGATATAATTTCAGCTTTGGAAGCTGAAAACATATTTTTAGGAATTACGGTAATATTATTATAGTCTAAATAAAAATATGTAGGTCGATTCACTGATTGAAATCCATAACCTTTAATTAATTGAAGAGACAACCCGCTTAAATTAAAAACACATCCTGAATAAAAGTTTTCATTTCTAATACACATCGAACTTACACATATTAACGATTCTACATTTGAAAATCCTTCTTCTTCGATCTGTCGTAAACTTGTATTCTTCAGCTGAAGGTACTTCAAATATTTAATTGAAGAAAAACTTCCATTATTAACTGACAAAATGGTAGAATCAACAAAATTTAGATTTTGTACATATGTCAAACCTTTGAAAGTGAAATTTGTTACAGTAAAATCTGCAACCGTTATATTTAACGTTCCCAAGTTTGATAATCCAAAAAAAGATTGAAATGTAATGATTTTGATTCGGTTCTGTTCCAAACTTAATTCTTGTAAGTTTTCAAGTCCAGCAAAACTATTAGCTTGTAATAATTTTAGATTGTTTTTGCTCAAATCCAGCAAAGTCAGTCGATTTAGTGAATTAAATGCAAACGGAGCAATCTCATTAATGGAACAGTTGGACATTTTCAAAGTGGTTACCGATGCTATAGATGTAAAAATGTTATCCAATATCGGAATATTACACCCACTCAAATCAATAAAATTCAACATGTTACCTTCAATTAATATTTTTGTTTTATTGGAGAATTTCAGTGTATTATTTTGTAAATATAATTCGCTGACTGATTTAGGAAATTCCCAGTCACTTATCGCAGAGATTTTATTGTTTTCAAAATTTACATACCACAGTAAAGTGAACGATTTCAGTAAGTCTCCTTCAATAGACTTAATTTGATTATGGGCCATGTTTAAAATTTTTAATCTCTTCAGCTTGCTTAATTGGTTTGAGTTTAATATGCTGATATTATTATTATTTAAATAAAGCTCTTCTAGACTTTCCAAGTAATAAGAAGAATTTCCCAAAATTTGTATGTTGTTGTGCGCCAGATTTAAAATTTTTAGTTTCCTTAACTGCCTAAAGTTTTTGGCATCTATTTCACGTAAATTGTTCCTTTCAAGACTCAAGGAATACAAATTTATAAGATATGACAAAAATTTCAAATGGCTAATTTGATTGTTGTTCAAATTTAGCAAAACAAGGTCAGAAAATGAATAAAAAGCATCGTCGCTAATTGATATAATATTGCTACTGTTAATAGTTAATTTAATCAATTTGCAAAAATTAATATAGTCAATTATTGTATCATTAATTTTTGTTAACAGCGAACGCGATATTATGAGTTCTTCACATACTGCATTACCATAATAACCATTGCAATTCATTTGATGTTTTCGTAAAGATGTGACGGCTGACGTCAAATTTGTACATATTGTTCTTTCCACGTCGCAACGATGAAATTCATTATAATCACGATGGCCATAATCTCTTACACATGAATTTTCTTCGGCAAATGTGTTATTTACAACCATGATCAATATGATGATAACGATAAAACGATGCATAGTAGTTTTTATATAAATGAAAGTATCTGTAAGAAATAATGTCAATGAGATTAATACAGTACTTCTAGAAGGTAAAAATTTTACGACAACCATCTGAATATAGCGGTTTGTTAATTTTGCAACTCTGTAGTTAATGTTTTTACTCAAAATCTAGTTCACACACATCTATAGAGCTATAGCACCATCTAGCTCCCAAAAATATTAAAGCTAGCGTCATTATATTATTTCCGTGAGTTAATATTTAAAAAAAAGTTGCCAAATTAACGCTAGCTGCACCCAGTTAACCAGGTAATATTTTTACTCAAAATCTTAACTGCAGTACTATCTGTAGACCAAGTATATCAATGAGCTCTCAAATATCAAAGTTATAGTACCATTATATAGTTGTTCTAGAATTTAGTATAATAATATTAGAATTATTGACGCGCATGAATGAATTAACAAGATTTTTACTGTCTTTACTCTACTTCACAGTTGAACTACAGCTAAAGAAACGATCTTGCATAAATCAACATAGAAAAACCTATTCATTTTTTAATAAAAAAAAATAAAATAAAAAATCAAAAATGAAAAACAATTATTTAAAAAAAAAGCTAAAAAGTGCAGGTGTTTAGGTATGTAACCACTAACCAGTTAAAAAAAGGTTCGTCAAATTTGTCGAAATTAGCTTCATTCGGAAGAGTTGGCGAGTACCGTATAAATTAAAAAAGTTTCCAAAACTATTTTAAATTCAAATTCAAAAAATTTTCCAAAATTAAAATTAAATATTCTAATGTGGTCCCATTACTCTATGATAAAGGCGGTCAACAAGTTACAATATAACGTCGACATCGCCGATTTTCATAAGTTGATCGTCATTATGACGAGGAAAAATGAGGTATGTGGCCAAAAAGTTGCGCGCATCTTATCCTCGGACTACGTGGCAAATTTTTTGAAAAATACGGCTTGTGTGCACTTTTTATTAGCCAAAGTAAGTAGTACTTTTTATTTATTCATTTATATTTTTATTTTCTTAATAATTTATTTTATTGTAGGTTGCACTAATATTTGGCCTGGAAGGGGGGTAAGATAAGATGAAGATTATGAGAAATAAACACAAACTAAAGGGTGGAAAGATATTTATAGATAGTGAACAAACCCCCACAGAAAGAAAAATTATGAAGGATGTAAGAGATTTTGCCAGAAAGGAAAGAGACGGAGGCAAAATGGTGAGAGTGGGATTCATGAAAGTAGTGGTGGATGGAAAGGAGATGATATGGGACGCGGAGGCTGGGAAAATGAAAGATAAAAAGCTGGTAGAGCGGGATATAACCCCACAGAAGTCAAAAAACTAAAAATCAAACATACAAAGGAAAAACGTACGACGGACTGGCGAGAAGACGGAACATCGAATTTGTTTAGAGAGAAACTGAATAAGCCAAACGGGAAACATGAGCGGGATAGAGAGAGGGAATGGATGTATATCGGTAATTGGAATGCGAGGGGAACATTTGAAGAGGGAGGGATTAAAAGATTAATTGAAGAAATGAAAAGATATAATGTACAAATATTAGCACTGCAAGAGACTAAGCAACCAGATAACGAAGTAATGAAAGTGGATGATGTCCTTTTCTTCAAAAGCGGAGATACAAACAGAATGTTGGGTACAGGTTTTATGATACAGAGCAGAATACAACATAAAATACTGAAATTTGATGAAATATCAGAACGAATATGCACCCTTCGAGTGAAAGGAAAGAGAAGAAATATCACATTAATAAACTTCCACGCCCCTACAGAAGAAAAAGAAGAAAATGTAAAAGATATGTTTTACGAGACTCTAGAAGAAGTATATAGAAAAACACCTAAATATGACGTAAAAATTGTGTTGGGAGACGCAAACGCAAAAGTAGGAAAAGAAGACATATACTTTCCCACCATAGGAGGACATAGCAAACATGATGAGACGAATGAAAATGGACATTATCTGGTGAGCTTTGCAGCAGAAAGAGAATTGGTTGTGATGAGTACAATGTTCCAGCATAAAGATATCTATAAAGGAACATGGAGAGCGCCAAATGGAACAACAATAAACCAAATAGGCCACATACTAATAGAAAAACAGCACAGGTCAATAATACAAGACATTAAAAGTGTGCGAGGTGCTGATGTGGATTCAGACCATTATTTAGTCAGAGTAAAGTGTAAAATGCCAGACAACAATAAAAATCTAAAAACACGAAAAAGAACAAATAGGCATAACAACAATGAAATTTTCAAAGACGAAAATATAAGGAAAAAATACGAGTTGGACATAAGTATTGAATTGATGGAGATAGAAAGTGGAGAACAAGTGCAAGAAAAATGGGACAAGATAGAAACAGTAATCAAAAAGGTTGTAGAAAAGAATATGACAACAAAGAAAGGATTAAGAAAAAAGGAATGGTTTGACGAGGAATGCAAACGACTGAACCTACTTAAGAAAAAGGAAAGAAATAGTATGCTAGATAATAACACGGAAGACAACAGAGAGGCCTACAGTCAAATGAGAAAACAATTAAAACAGATGTTAAGGAGAAAGAAGAGAAAAAAACTAGAAGAAGATACAATACGACTAGAGACACATTACAACAATAAAGAAATCAAAAATTTTTATCAAGAGGTCAAAAGAAAAAAAAGAAGGGTATAGGCGAAATACTCCCATACTTCAAGACAAAAGTGGAAAAATACTAACGGATCCAGAGCAGATGATGGAAAGATGGCGAGAGTATTTTGATGAGATGCTAGGAATGGAAGGTAGCGACAGAGAGAATGAAGATGAAGAAAGAAATAAACAAAACCAAGACATTAACGAAAATACAACTTCACCTACTTTAGAAGAAGTATCCTCAACAATAATGCGATTAACAAACAACAAGGCACCAGGAGAGAATGGGATAACCATTGAGATGATTAAGTACGGAGGAGAAACGTTGATCAAAAGAATACACGAACTAATTGTGAAAATATGGGATACGGAAACCATGCCCAGCAGATGGAACAATGCAATGATCTGTCCTATCCACAAAAAAGGAAAGAAAACAGTATGTGAGAATTACAGGGGAATAGCTCTGGTGGACACAACATATAAGGTTATGGCTACAATATTAAAAGAAAGATTAAAAACATACACAGAGAAACTCATAGGGGAATACCAAGCGGGTTTCAGAAAAGGAAGGTCTACTACAGATCAAATTTTTACTATCAAAGAAATACAATATTCATGCAATGACTATAAAATACCTCTCCATGTACTTTTTGTGGATTTCAAGCAAGCCTATGATAGAATAAAGAGGAGAGCATTGTACCAAGCTATGAGGGAGATCAATATACCCGAAAAACTTATAGGTTTGACAAAGATGACTTTAGAGGAAACCAAAAGCAAAGTATATGTAAATAATGACACTTCAACAGAATTCCAAGTCACAAATGGTTTAAGACAGGACCCACTTTCTGCCTTGTTGTTTAATATAGCTTTGGAAGTGGCAATACGAAGAACTAAAATATCGCAAACTGGAACAATTTACAACAACCAACAACAAATAATAGCATACGCAGACGATATTGCCGTGTTGGCCAAAACAAAAGCGAGTTTGATAAGAGTAGTGAAAGCCATAGCTAGAGAAGCACGTAAGCTCGGACACAGCTTACAGAGCTACAGAGGGGCAGGAGGAAGACCACCTGGAGATGATAACCGAGGAAGAAGAACATCTTAAGTTCGAGAAAGTGTCAACCATAACATATCTCGGTGTGCAATTGACAGAGAAATGCGAAGAAAGCTCAGAGATAAAAGCAAGAATAGCTAGAGCATCGAAAAGTACAGCGGCGATGAGACATATTTTATCATCGAGAAATGTATCCAGAAGGACCAAGCTTCGCATATACAAAACAATTATCAGACCTACAATTTTATATGGCTCCGAGATATGGACACTTAACAGCACCGATCAGAAGAGATTACAGGCATGGGAGCGAAAGGTCCTAAGAAAGATATTTGGGGGAATCAACACTGGTGAGGGGTGGAGAAGAAGAAAAAACGAAGAACTTAGAGAACTTTATGGAGAACCCGACATAGTAGCAGTGGTGAGAGCAAATAGATTGAGATGGATGGGGCATGTTGAAAGAATGGACAAGGACAGAATGCCAAAAATGATCCTTAAAAGGCAGCCGATTGGCACAAGAAGAGTCGGAAGGCCGAAGGCTAGATGGAGGGCGGCAGTGGAAAACGACCTGAGAGAGTTGGGAGTAGGAGACTGGGAGAAGAAGGCAAAGAACAGGAAAGAATGGAAAAAGATCGTCAACTCAGCCCTGGGTCTTCAAGGCCCGTAGCGCTTGTTTATATATATATTGACATAAAAATAATCCTTTCCTGTTTTTTCAAATTCTTTTCTTAACTTAAATTTAAAATCTTCCAAAACAAACTAAATTCATATGGTCGAATTATTTTCTATCATAAAACCCAGCTTAGCTCAATCGTCTCAGTTATCGCACACTCAAGTGCGCAATTTTGCAAAATCAAAAAACTTCCCTTTCAAAATATTATATTTTTCTTTTCTAAAATAAATCAAAGCACTTAATAAAACTTTCTGTTTCACTCAACTTTTTTTATTATTTTTGCCAAAATTTACATATTTAATTTCGCAATCCACCAAACCGCGACCTTGCAGCACCGTGGGTCGCTTGCAAGCCCTCCTTTCAAAATTAAAAATTTCCCCCACCTTGGCTACTACACCATAGGCGTAACAACTTTAAATTTTAAAAATCAAAATACAAAACTTAAACAAATAAATAAATTTCTTCATCCAAAAATTATACGACAATATAATAATAATTTATTTTATTGTAGGTTGCACTAATATTTGGTGCCGGATCGAAAAGCACATAGTGACTTTTTTAACCTGTGTGAAAAAATAAAATCTAGTAATTTTTTTATTTTTCTTGACAAAAGATTTTGAAAAATTGAAAAAGTTAATATCCTGGAAACACTTAAGCCATTTCGTTTAGAAAAATTTATAAATTGGATTTTTCTACTTCAATATACAACTACCGCTTTTAGCTGGACCACAAATTTTTAATTTTTTTGAGATATTTATGACCTCATCTTTTCTTCAGCTACCACAGCTCAATTTATCTCATGCCATGGAGTAGTTCCATATTTTTTACTTTAAAAGAGCAGTTAAAAAAAATGGCACTTTACTTTTCAAAAATAAAAAATGAAGTAGTCAATTTAGTCCTGAAAATGAGAAAGTTCCTATTAATTGCTACATTTTCTAAAAAAAATATTTTCAATTTTTTCTTAAATTTTGTACTTTTTGGTTTTTATTTTTAACGTAAGTAGTTAATCGGAAAGTTTAGTAGAGAGCTAAATAGTAAGGTCATTATATGCGGATTTCTATTACAATTTAGTCAGTTATGGGTGGATTACAACTGTTTTATTTAAAAAAAAATTATTTTTACGTTTTAGTACCCGATGTTACCCCAATTCAATAAAATTAAAAATTGTTTGAGAGTAATGAGATTTAAGAAAGAGTATTTTTGAAAGTGTCATAATTAATTGTACCTTGAGTGGAAAAAAGAAGACGCTCTTCGAAATTAAAAAAAAAAATCTAATTAAGATTTGGATCTTGACATTTTGAGACCGATTTTTTCTCATTTTCTCAATTTTGGTATGCTTATTCAGCTTATGGCGTTTATAATCTATGTCTAAAGATAATACTGCTATTTACCTTACAACAATTTTTAACAACTTTAAATTAAACAATTTTAGTTAAGATGTAGTTATATTTACTTACATTTTATAAAAATTATATTCCAAATATCCAGTAATCTTCTTTACTTCAAAATTTTTATACTCTTGTGTTATCGTTGTAGTACATTTATTGTAAATTTGGCATTCACTTAAGCACTAATTCCAACCAGGTAATTAATAATAATTACAAATTTGTAAATTGCATTTGTATACTTGAAATGAAAAAGCAAAACGTAAGTAATAAAATGCTGTAAACTGGAGTGAAGAATTCGTCGCTATAACAATAGTTTAAATTGCTTTCTACTTCATTCGAGTCAATTGTAATTATTATCTACTTGCTCTTCAAATTTTATTGTTTATCTTTGCATAATTGCTGACATAATTTCCTCTATTATCATTTATAGCAGGTTATGAATATTTCTATTATCTTGGGTGTTGATAATCTTGAAGTTCAAAGAATTGCATGTGCGTTGTGCGTAAAGTTAGTACCGCCATGCCATTTTCAAGAATTCCAAAAATTTTAATTCTGCCGTATTTTTATTTATTTATTTTTTTTTTGATTTTATAGAGGTTGCTTATTTTGAAGGTAACAGTTAGCACCGTCATTTTCTATAATCTTCAAAATTTTAATTGTGCTGGAAATTCTGCCCGTGGTGTACCACACTGTGCCATAAATCATAAAATTTTATTTTGATAAATAAATATTTTTGTACCAAAACGGATTTTATCGTTTTTTATTAAAAAGTTAGCACTGCCAGTTTTGATACAGTGTAATTTTTGAAATTATCGAAATTGACAGTTTTAACTTCACGCACATAAGAATTTCTGAATTGAAAATAGTGGTTTATATCACAAGGACGTAAACCGATACTTTTCACGACAAGGGACGTAGATTATGAACCGAGCCGCCTGAAAAAGTGACAGTGGACTAATAAGTTACATTATAATACGTAGTACTACACTAAAACTTGCAATCGCGTTTTTCTCCAAACTTTATTTTTTAAAACGGTGTATAGGATTTCTCAGTTTGTAGTGAATAAATTTACTTGAAATTTGGAATACGTAGTTTAAAGAAGTAGTAGTTTTCTTTAAATCGGCCTAATTTATTGAATTTTTTTTTATTAATTTTTTATGTTAGAATTACTGTATAAAATATGCACCTATTTTACAAAAAGAAATAGAAACATTTTTTTTAAATAATTAAAAGGAATTATAGATAAATTGATCCGACTTGCAAAAACTGCTACTTTTTTGAACATAATATTCTAAATTTCAAGTAAATTTCAAGACAATTTTATGTATAAAAATTGGAGATGTGGCCATCACATGACTTTACCATACATTATTCTTATGGTACAATATTATGTTTTGCACACTACTTTAATACAGTTTACAAAAAAGTACGATTTACAATTTTGGCCGCTCTCTATGATTCGGCGCCCATGTGCAGTTTGCACAGTATACCCATGATCATTACATTACAAAAAAAAAATTAAAATTAAAAAAAAAATGACATCTCGTTAATGCGCGTCACTAATTTACTCCCAATCTCACGTTTCCGTGCACCGATTTTAACCAAAATCTAATCAAATCTAAGTTTCAATATAAAAGTACTAAATTTGGTTGAAAAATTCCTATTAGTTTGGACGCTAAAGCGCACACAAAATTAAGTGATATACAGACACACAGACATTTCTTGATGTTGGGTCTCTTTCAACTCGTTTGAGCTCAAGGACTGTAAATGCGTGAAAATCTGAAAAAATGTTTTTTTTCCATTACATAACTTTCCCATTCGGTATGGTAAAGTAAAAATATTTAGAGTACGCACTCGGAAATCGTTCAAAATGGTTGACAAAAAGGAAAAATTAAAGATCGATTTTTAGAACTGTAATCGGCCGTAAAAGTTTAATTTTAATACACATCTTAAAATAAGCTGTATCAGACGAATTTTCTCATCAAAATATATAAGAAAACGTCGAAAAAGCGATTGTTTTCAAACATTTAATTTTTGAGGTGAAAAAATTAGTCTAAACTAAAAAACAATTAAAAGGTACAACTTTATCTGGTCGACTCGCTGGTCTTCCAGGTTGAGAGTTTTACGTCGGGCTGGCTCTTCATCGTAGGTAAAAAATGTAAAATGTTTACAAAACCAAACGCCGCTTGGCGATGTTTGGGAATTGATCGAATAATACAATACACAATACAATACAAAAAATTAATCTACCGTTTTTATAAAATTCGACTTAAAATTTTAAAGCAGATTTTTCATTTTATGCCAAGTATTTTGGTGCGTAGAGTTCTAAAATTTCATTTCGGCTGGCGGAAAGTAAGGAAAATTGTTCAAAATCGTTGACAAAAGTGAGAAACCGAAGATCGCTTTTTAGAACTGTAATCGACCGTAAACGTAAAAGTTTAATTTTAATATATAGCTTAAAATAATCTGCATGAGATGAATTTTCTCATCAAAATACATAAGGATCCGTCGGAAAAGCGATAGTTTTCAAACGTTTAATTTTTGAGTTTAAAAAATTAATCTAGCGTTTTTGTAAAATCCGGCTAAAATTTTAAAGCAGATTTTTTCATTGTATGCCAAGTATTTTGGTGCGAAAAGTTCAAATATTGCATTTTCAGCTGGCGAAAATCAAGGAAAATCGTTAAAAATAGTTGACAAAAGTAAAAAACTAAATATCGATTTTATAATATAAAATTATATTTAAACTTTAAAATATCGAGTTATTAAATAAATTAAAAGTTAATTAAACGATTTATTATGCTTTCAGATGATTATGTCATCCGTCATCAGAATAAGATATACAAGATATAATCATCTGAAAGCTTAATAAATTGTTTAATTAACTTTTAATTTATTTAATAACTCGATATTTTAAAGTTTAAATATAATTTAATATCAACGAGTTAATAATTTATCAATTTATAATATAAATGCTACAACATTTAAATTTTAGCATAAAATTTTATTAAATTATATTAAAACTTCAAAATATCGAGTTATTAATAAATTAAAAATTAATTAAAAGATTTATTGAGCTTTCAAACGATTATTTCGTCTGTCATCAGAATAATATATTGACGTGAATTGTATTAATTACAAATTCTAAAATTATCCACAATTAAATTTTCATTTTGTTAAAGTTTTCGTTTATGAAATTTCCTTTAATTTAATCAGACGAATGAATAGTAACCTGTTGTTTTCAATTGTGTGCCAATGGGTACATGCAGAGACGAGATTTTTAGGGTTGGAAATTTGTCCAGATACCTGCAAGTTAAATATTTCAAAAATGGAAAAACGTTATAATTTAGTTAATTGAATATTTTTTTTTGTTTAAAAATTGTTTACTTACTTTTGAAGTGAATTGGTGCGAAGGTAGCATACGATCATTGATGCGGTGTTTTTAAAACTAGAAGTGTTGTTCGAAATAAATTAAAACTTAGTGACTTCGAAATGTTGAATTTGGCATAAGAAAATTCAAACTTCGCTGGAAAATCAACCAACCAGAGTGCGACACGATTTTTCCGAAGGAAAGTTTTACAGGGAACAAGATAAAGGGTCAGTTGCTCTAGAGAGGTGTAAGCTGGAAGTCTGGAACTCAACGGCTTGAAAGTGTAATCTTCGAATGTTTAAAAATTACGAATTGGTAATTAATTTAGCGATGATTATGAGCAACTGGAGATTTGTTTGATTGTGAGTGCTACAAAAGAAGAGTATTATGGAATTCATTATGAAATTTTGAAGATTTGGAAAATTTACTTACCAGTCATGACACGAGGTCGCCATTTTGTCAAATCGTAGATGCAAGGAATTTGAGGGGCAATCTTCCATTATTCAAGCCATCGTATTGGTAAATACCATTTAAATTGTTTATTCACACTTATTCAACGATTATCTTCGTTATTTTGTCACGATGCTTCGTAAAATTTTGAGGTTAACCACACTTGACATTGAATTTGCATTTCAAGTCGCACTTATCAACGGATATTTACACTTAATTAATTAAACACACCAGTGGAACAATTTTAATAATTAATTCGTGTTAATTGACTGCAAAACTTAAATTTATGTGCTTAACTTTTTCGTACGGTTTTTATGCATTCAGTTGTCACAATCATACGACAACCGGGTATTTTATGCTACCAACTATTTGAACAATTAAAAGGCGCCAATATTTGAAAATTAAACAATTTTTCATTTTTGTACATTATTTTATTACAGATGTTTTATTTAGATTACATTAAAACGTTTATTATTTTACAAATTGGAGATAAGATTTTGCAATTTAAATGTGTAAATTTGTAAAATAATTTTCCATAAATTTTTGAAAGATTTTGAATGTCAAAAAAGTTTAACAACAAAGATTTCGTCTTATATGAGTTATTATAAAAATCATGAATACTATTATCGTCAAATTAAATTATAATTTTATCCCTGAGAATTTTGTTTTATTGATTGTGGATAGTTTGGGAATAATTTTTGGAACTTACTACTGAGGGAGAGTCTCGTAAATGCAAAACTCCGACTTCAACAGCTACGGGACTTAAAGAGTTGTTCGTCAGAACACGACAATATGATAATAAGTCTTTTAATTAATTTTTAATTTATTAATAACTCGATATTTTGAAGTTTTAATATAATTTAATATCAACGAGTTAATAATTTATATATTTAAAATTTTATTATACTCGGTGCCAAATATCTGTGCCTCTACGTCACTAATTTCTGATTAAGAAATGACTTACTGAATATAATTTAGGACGTCGTTCAGCTTTATTTAAAAGAGTACGAAAACATTTGTATGTCTTGCTGATCGAAACTAATAAAAGTCGTACGTTACTAATATTGGACATTATAAAAACAAACAAAAAACAAAATTAGTATGCCTGAACGTTTACTGCATTCTAATGCACTAAAAATTTTGAGTCACATAGTGCTTTTGGTATCTAATGATCCCAGCCCCAAGTGCGAATAAATTCAAACTTAAAGTTAAAATAACAAACTTAAAACGTCAAAACGTAAAACGTATTCAAATTTAAAAAGACAAATTTTTAATTTTATATTAAATATTCAACTTTTGGTTACTTTTAAAATGTTTATACCAATAAGTGGTCGCACTATAAAATCTCAATCGCAACAGTTGATTTTGAACTTTTGAAATGGGTTACTGAAAAACTAATATGCAATTTAGAAGAACCAAGTTTAATAATAATGAACAATGCATCTTACCACTCTACGCTGGTAGAAAAGCAACCTACGTCAATGTAGAAAAAAGCAGTATCGCAGGATGGTTATCTAAAAATAACATTCCTTTTAGCGACAGTTCATTTAAGGCGGATTTGTTAGAATTAGCAAAATTGAACAAGGAGGAACTGTTGCGAAATCATGGACATGAGGTCTTACGATTACCCTCTTACCACTGCGAGTTTAATGCGATTGAACTTGTATGGGCGCATTGTAAAACTTAAAGAGATGGTTATGGGGATGACAAAGTAATTTTGATGTGGAACGAAGCATTGCAAAATTGTACATCTGCAATTTGGCAAAACTGCATTCGGCACACTGATAAGGTCATAGCCGATTGGTATAAACGGGAAAAACTGTTAGATGTCACCGTAAAAGAACTCATTATATCAGTGTCAAATGATTTAGACTCTGATGGTGATAGTAGTGATAGTGATGGATAACGTCATTTCCAATAATTATCTAAACTAATTTTAAGCACTAAAACTATTCGGCATCGGGAGTTAGGCATTTATGAAGAGTCCCTCAGAATCGTTGAATTTAAATGTTTATGTTTTGTTGAAGTTGAAGTTATTACTTGTTTAAGAAATATTGTTCTATTTTATTCTAGGCAACAAAATTGTAATTTATTAAACTTAAATTTCATCCTAAACTTTCTTTCAATGAAAAGTTATTTGCAAATTAATGAAAAATAATTTTAATTTCCATTGTTGTTCCATTTTAGTTTCCATTGGCACTTCTATAAGGATTTATAATGTGATGATAAGACCACACCTGGAGTATTGTTCAACAATTTTGTTTATGGGTAATGGTTATATGTTGAGTAGACTGCAAAAACTGCAAAATAGGGGTATGAGAATTATTCTCAGGGTTGATAGGTTTGCTACAAGATTGGTGCTGCTGGGTGCTCTACAATGGCATAGTGTTTATCAGCGCATTGTGGTAAATGTTCTAATTTTTGTTTTCAAGGTAAAATATAATATGCAACCCAGATATTTGTGTAAGGACATTGCCTTTGTGAAGGATGTACACATGTACCCTGTGAGGAATAAGCAGGACTTTAGATTGAATTTATTTAGGAACAATAGGGCACAGAACATGCTTTTATATAATGGTTTGAAATTGTTTAATAGTTTGCCTATAGAAATCAAAGAGGAGACACGGTTGTTAAGTTTTAAGAGAGAAATTATTAAGTATGTGAGTGAAAATTTTATTTGAGGATGGAAGTTTGGTTGTTTTTTTATTTCTGTTGTGTGAACTTTGTAAAATTTGAAATGTATATAATGGTTTTTATACCAAATAAAGTTTTAAAGTAAAGTATTAATTTAAAAAAAAAAAAATAATTTTTGTTTATAATCTGCACCATTTTGACAGTGACATTTACATTATGACAAGTTGTGGTGAAGAGAGAAAGTTATATCAAAATAAAAAGTAACAATGCATTTTAAAAAGCACTCGTTTGACTAGTTTTTTCCAGCTTGATTCATACCATTTTAAACTATGACGCAGCCGCAAATTTATTTGGCACCTACTATAGTATCCAGTATTACAAAATTGTATTATGTTTTTTACATCACAGTTGGAATAAATACAACAATTTATTTGTAGTTATGTTTATTGTAAAAAAATGTAGATTCAAGTGACTACTAAAGTTACTATATCTTTTAGTAAATACAGAAAATTTTGTAGCAATAAGTAGGGTACTAAAATTTTTTACAATGCAATCGTTACAAATTTATTATAATAAATATAAATATTGATACAATTCATGATAACAATTTCAATTAAAAATTATTCAAAATTAATTAAAATAAATTATCAACATCACTAAGTACCTACTACAAAACTTTTGATAAATTAAGGTGTTTTATTGTAAAACTGTCCCTTAGTACAATTGAATTATATTATGAAACCTAACGCATTATCCTAATTATATTAACAATTTAAAAAAAATATAATTTATGGGTGTTGTTTTCATATACTAAATTAAAAAAATTTGATAATTTGCAATACCCAAACTTATTTCACAAAACACTAGTGGACCAATAAATTGCTTTGAAATGGAGTTTTTCAATTTTCAGAAGTGTCGATGAGTTCAATTTCAGGTTTACGCTTTTTTTTACATATTGTCGATTTTATTCTATAATAATACTTTTTGTTGCATATTTTGATCACTAATAATAACAATAATAATATTAAAATAGCAAACGCAGTCATGGAAATAAAAACTTTAAAACTGTAACCGCCATTATTTATTTCTGCATTTATTGTTTTTAATATTGTTTCAATATTTTTCAAATTTTTTTCAGTTTTTAGTATAGTTAAATAATTGCTACTGTTATACAAATTGGTCATATTTTGCATGAATTCTTTCGATTTCTTTTCGATTAAGTCGTTTCTGTTATTAAACAAATTGGTAATATTTTCCAAAATATTTTCCAGGTTTGTTTCATTGTTGAATTTCTTTTCATTTTGATTAATATTTATTGAAAAAATGCTATGCGGTAAGTTATGAGATGCGTTTCGTGAATTTTCTTCTTTTAATGGATCTGAATTTTCGTTTATAAAGCATAATATACCGTCCACGTTTTCGTGATGGAAAATTTTGTTTGGAATTAAATTAGAAGTATAAATATCTTTATTTCTAAAATAATTTAACATTGTTGTCAAAAATGTGCAGTTAAAATAATTAAAATTTAAACTTATGCTGTTTAAATACGGAACATGTGACTTTAAAGACAAATAATCAATATATGACAGTGAATTATTGTTTATATATAAATGTCGAAGTTCGCGTAAGGGGTATAAAGCTGTAATATCTAAGACTGACAAATTGTTATTTCCCAAATTTAAAATTTCCATGTGTGTCATATTTGAAAATAATCCTGTTGTTAGTTTTTTCATCCCATTTCCATACAGTTCTAAAGTTTTAAGAGAGTGAAGAATTCTAAATGTTCCTAACGAAATAGTTTTAAGTTGGTTATTACTCAATTTTAAAACTTTCAAAAATTCCAAACCATGGAAAGAATTAAACATAAGAGTTTGTAATTTATTATTGTCTAAATAAAGTTCTGACAATCCCACCAATCCCACAAAAGTATTATCTTCAATTTTTTTCAAATCATTGTAACTTAAATTTAATAACTTCATTCCATATGAATTGTTAAATGCACCTTCATCTATTTTGATTATGCTATTTTGGCTTAGTATTAAATGATCCATGTTAGAAATACCGATGAATGTATTTTTAGCAATATGACTGAGTCGATTGTTTTGCAAGGTTAGTATTGTAGCAACTATAGATGAAGAAAGCATGTTAACGCCATTAAATGCACCCGGGATTAGAATTTCGATAACATTATTATCGAGTATAATCTCTTGGACGTTTGTAATACCAAAAAAGGTATTGCTTTGAATTTTCGATAGAAAATTATCACTTAAATCCAGTTTTGGGTACTTTTGCCTTTGGTAACGTGAACTGTAGAACCAATTAGAATTCTCAAATGCATACTCTTCTATTATCTCAATATTATTATTACGCATTATTAAGTTTGTTATACCAATAATATTGGCAAATGAATGTTTTTTTATTGTAGAAATATTGTTATTATTAATGAAAATTGACTGATCGTAATTACCATTAAAATGTAAATCTTGAAATGCATTTGGTTCTATATTTCTAATACCGCTAAAATTAAAGGATATAATTTCAGCTCTAGAATTTGAAAACATATTTTTGGGAATTACGGTAATATTATTATAGTCAAAATAAAAACTTATAAGTTGATTTACAGATTGAAATCCATAGTCTTTTATTAATTCAAGAGACAATCTGCTAAAATTAAAAACATTTCTTAAACCTAAGTTTTCATTTCTACACATCGAACCTACACATATTAACGATTCTACATTTGAAAATCCCCCTTCTTCGATCTGTCGTAAACTTGTATTCTTCAGCTGAAGGTACTTCAAATATTTAATTGAAGAAAAACTTCCATTATTAACTAACAAAATACTAGAATCAACAAAATGTAGTTTTTGTACAGATTTCAAAGCTTTGAAAGTGAAATTTGTAACATTAAAATCTTCAACCGTTATATCTAACGTTCGCAAGTTTGATAATCCAGAAAAAGATTGAAATGTAATGATTTTGATTTGGTTCTGTTCCAAACTTAATTTTTGTAAGTTGTCCAGTCCAGCAAAACTATTAGCTTGCAATAACTTTAGATTGTTCTTGCTCAAATCCAGCAAAGTCAGTCGATTTAGTGAATTAAATGCAAACGGAGCAATCTCATTAATGGAACAGTTAGACATTTTCAAAGTGATTACTGATGCTATGGATGTAAAAATGTTATCCAATATCGAAATATTACACCCACTTATATCAATCAAATTCAACATGTTACCTTCAATTAATATTTTTGTTTTATTGGAGAATTTCAGTGTATTATTTTGTAAATATAATTCTCTGACTGATTTAGGAAGTTCCCAGTCCCTTATCGCAGAGATTCTATTATTTGTAAAATTTACATACAACAGAGAAGTCAATGGTTTCAGAAAGTTTCCTCCGATAAACTTAATTTCATTGTAGGCCATATTTAAAATTTTCAATCTTACCAGTGTGCTTAATAGGTTCATGTTTAATACGCTGATGTTATTATTATTTAAATAAAGCTCTTCTAGATTTTCCAAAGCATAAGTAGAGTTTCCCAAAGTTTGTATGTTGTTGTGCCCCAGCTTTAAAATTTTCAGTTTTCTTAACCGCCTAAAGTATTTGGCATCTATTTCACGTAAATTGTTCCTTTCAAGACTCAATGAATACAAATTTATAAGATCTGACAAAAATTTCAAATGGCTTATTTGATTGTTGTCTAAACTGAGTAAGATAAGGTCAGAAAATAAATAAAAAGCATCGTCGCTAATTGATATAATATTGCAATTGTTAATTGTTAATTTAATTAATTTGCAAAACTTAATGGAGTCAAGTATTGAATCATTAATTTTTGTTAACTGCGAACGCGATATTGTAAGTTCTTCACAATTTGCATTACCATCATTGCAATTCATTTGATGTTTTCGTAAAGATGTGGCTGAAGTAAAATTTGTACATATAATATTTCGTACCTCGCAACTAAATTCATTAAAACCACGATATTGTATCCAGTCACTACATGTATTTTCTTCGGCAGTAGAGATATTTACAACCATAATCAATACGATGATAATGATTGAACGGTGCATAGTAATTTCTATAAAAATAAAAAAGTCTGTAAGAAATTATGTTAACAAAGTCAATTAATGAAGAAATTAAAAGTTATTCGTAGAAGGTAAACAACTTTGCAACTCGGTAGTTATATTTTTACTCAACTTAGTTCCCAAATCAATATAGACCTAGCCCTAACTAGTTCCCAAAAATATTAAAGCTAGAATCATTATTATTTCCATAAATTAATATTTGAACAGAAGTTGCCAAATTAATGCTAACTGCAGTACTATCTGTAGACCAAGTGTATATCAATTAGCTCTCAAATATCAAAGTTATGGTATCATTATTTATTATATAGTTTTGCTAGAATTAGTATTCTTCTTCAGGTGCCGTTTCCTATCAGGGGTTGGCGAGCATTTGAAATGCTACATCTTGGCAAATTACTCTTGGTGGTTTGCCATTGCCTTCCGAGAGATGAGAGTCATAATAAAGTTGGATAAATTTTGCAGCTGAGTTGGGGATCGAACCTAGGGCTTCTAGCCTAGAGTCCGATCCTTGGCCCATTTACTTAGCTCATCTCTCAGAATTAGTATAATAAAATTAAAATTATTGACGCGCATGAATGAATTAACGAGACTTTATTGTCCCTACTTTACTTTCTAGCTAAACCACTGCTAAAGAAATATTTAGTTATAAAAAATGAAAAATAAATTACCTAAAAAAAAGTTACAAAGTGCAATAATTGTTTATGTGACCAATTAAAAACGGGTCGGTTTAGTTGACTCCTCTATGAATTTTTTTTTTATTATAATCAATTATTGTACATATCAACAATCAGAATAAAATCTTTAAGCTGATTTGATGGCTTCATCGGTGTAGGGGTCATCACCCAAAGTTCTTATTTTATGGTTGTGTCATCGAGTCACGGGGCCATTTTCTTTTTATTTTTCTGTTAATATTGTCTTCCAATAATCCGGCAACACTGAGATCTGGATGATTCTCCAGCCTGAGGTGGTATTTCTTTGCTCTTTTTTGTATGACTGTTACGGCTATGCCTAACAATTTTAAAATTACTTAATAATTCGTAGTTATTCCGAAAGATTTGAATTTTCCTCGTACGTGCAAAGAATTCAATGGATAGACACGGCACCTAACTTGCTATTTTTAGGTTTTATCGAGTTATTTTTCTCACAGCTATGCAAATAACTTCTTAGAATTCTGAACGATTACTGCAACTCGTATAATTTCAGATTACCTCATCTTAACTGAAGTAGAAAAATAAGTTTTTATAGTAATTTACCCCCTGTAGGTTAGATGACTTTACTTGCTATTGTGAATATTTGAACAAAAAAAGAAATTTTTGTAAAATAGCACCTCTCTTTCCTGTCGCCATTTTTTAGAAAAAATAGGAGAGTAACGACACTTTTCTTTGTGATATCAAGAAAATGACTTCGTAAATTTACGTTGACTTAAATAGAAAAAATGTAACTTGTGCATGTGAATTTTTATCTGGTATCGTACGAGTGTCGAAAAGTGATTTCTGTTCTACCATTCATTAAAATGGATTTAACAAATAAATTCTATCGTAATACAAAAATGTTATTTTTGGTGTAGTGCTATTAAAAATCATCAATTAATTATCTGAAAGAAACGAACGTAAAACCATCTCTAATGTTAAAGTTAATTACGAATTAACTATGTGCTTGCAAATATCGAAATAAATTAAATAAGTTCATGCGAATACAAATGCAAATTACTGCTATAATTCTTATTGAACTTGGTGAAAAATTACTGATTTAACGACAAATTCTACAATTTACGAATTGATTATTTTATTTGGATGTTGACAAAAAACAATGGAATTCCGACAATATGGATGGAAGGCTCACAAATCTACCCGCAACGATATGGATCAAGGTACCTAAATTGCTGGAACTAACTAGAAATCCTGCGAATATCTGGGCATAATTCATCCATCAACCAACTCTCTTTACCTTTCTGTAAAAAAAGGTTAGTTTTTATCGAAATGTTTAATTTTAAGGTGTTTATAAATTTCATAAAATAACAATTGACTTTTTAATGCCTACTTACTTTTTAATGACCAATGTTTGTCTATATTTTACTCAATACAAATACATTAATTATTCAATTGTTGAAGATTAATTTTGTTAATTGTAACGTAACTAAATATTACCAAATCCATTGTGGATTATTATATCTTCATTCGTTTACTGAATGATTAACTTAAATACAGGTAACTACCAAAGTTACAAATATTAAATTAAGTTTGAATTTTCCGAATCGATTCTTTAACGTAAAGTTTACAATTTAAGGAATATTTATGGTGTTTTTGTGTATATCGCAATTTATTATTATATTATTACCATTTCGCAACATTATACGTATGAATCACATACTATCTTTTATTTTGAGTTTGATTATATTTTTATCTTTCAGAAACTTTTCTTTATGTGTAAAGGAAGGTAAAGTGAGTAAGTTTTTTGATACTACAATTTACTCTGAGATAAGAGTACTTGCTATTCTTGGATTTCTACGAAGTTTCAGGAATCCCGTTGGGCCACCGAATTATGAGCTAGTCCGGAGGTCGTTTTTGTCCGTAAGATTTACTCTACGGGGAAAAGCGTATCATGACCTCCCTAACAAAAGGCATGCCCAGGTCTACATGTAGAGTGTAGTTGCTTACGTACCATGGTGCATCCACCATCATACGTAGGGCTTTAGATTGAAACCGCTGGATAATATTAATGTTGGACATACTTGAATATCCCCATAGTTCTAGGCCATAAGTCCATATTAGCTTGATGATTGCTTTGTAAATTCGAATTTTATTTTCGATCGAGAGAATAGATTTTCTGCCAATAAGCCAATAGATTTTTTCATTTTTATGTCCATTTTCTTTCTTTTTTTGTTATGTGTTTTTTCCACGTCAACCTGCTATCTAAATGAAGTCCCATATATTTAGTTTCTTTCGCTTCAGGTATTGGTATTCGATTTATACGAAGTGCAGGGCATATGCTACGGTTTAATGTAAAAGTTACAAATACCGATATTGTTTCGTTTACTTTTATCTTCAGTAGCGTTATCATTAGTTGATAGGATAGTATTATCATCTGCAAAAGTTGCTGTTTCTGTAACATCCGTTACTGGCATGTCGGAAGTGAAGACTAGGTAAAGAATTGGTCCAAGTACGCTTCCTTGTGAGACTCCGGATGATACGGGACGGATCTCTAAAACTTCATCATTTTGTTGAACTTGAAAGTAACGATTTTCTAAATAAGATTTTAAAATAAAAAAGTAGTGGTATGGTAAATTTTTCTTGATTTTGTACAGGAGACCTCTATGCCATACTTCATCAAACGCTTGCATGATATCCACAAAAACCTCGCTCAATATTTTTTCTCTTCAAAGCTTCCATAAATTTTGTCTATAATTCGATGACACTGTTGGATGGTAGAATGATGTCTTCGAAACCCAAATTGATGAATTGGTATACAATTTTTTAGTAAATCTTCTTCGAGTATACGATTTAATATTAGTTTTTCAAGTAGTTTCGAAAGAAATAATGGAAGCAAACTAATTGATCGATATGAAGTGACATCTGTTGGTGGCTTTCCAGGTTTTAATATTAGAATCACCCTGGCAAATTTGAGTTGCATTAGCCAGTGCATTAATCTGACAATGAAATTGAAGAGCATTGTAAGAAACTTTAATCCCAATCCAGGCAATTCAAATAGTATTTTCCCCGTTATGAGATCGTATCCTGGAGATTTATTTCTATTCAGCTTTCCAACTTCCTTCTGAACTTCACGCATTCTTTCTTAAAAAAATTCCAAAGAATAGATGGTTTAAATTTTTTATATTTAAATTAATTAATATTTTCCAAAAGCCTAGAAAACGCCCTTGTTATTACCATTCTAAAACCAGGCAAACCAAAAGACATCCCCTCCACTTGTGGTCCCATTAGTTAACTTCCCTCAATTTCCAAAATGTTAGAAAAATTAACTCTCATCCGTATTCAAAAATTTGAAGCCACAAATAACAGTTTTATTCCCGAACAATTTGGTTTCCGTCCCATACATTTAACAGCCTTTCAACTCGCAATCCTCATCAATGACATCATAATAAAAACAGATTTTAGTCGCTGTTTTTGTATTAATGTGAATAATCGAAGTTTACAGTTTTTTTGGATTAAATTTAACAGATTGGCATTGTTGTTGTGTAATTTAAGCAGCAACAGAACTATTTTGTGATTTTTTGATTTTGAGGTTAAGTGCAAGAACTATCGATCTGTCTGATATGGCATTTTTGTGTGCGGAGTGCAAAACTAAATTTAGCAGAAGTAGCCCGGGCGTTGTATGTTCAGGTGTTTGTGGCGTTGGTTACCATCTTCAATGCAATCCCTCACTCTCTGATGTTGATAGGGACCTGCTGGGATCTGGTACTTCTTTATCATGGATATGCTCCAACTGCAGGAAGTCTCCTGGCTTAGGTGTGTCAGGTCAGGGCGTGGCATCTCCTGATATGGTGCAGGTGTTTGTTCTGCTAAATGATTTGAAGAAGTCCGTTGAGTTTTGTAGTGCTGAGATTGATGATTTTGAGAAAACTTTGCAGGGTTATGCAGCCAAGATGTCTAAGTTAGATGATGTTTTCGCAGAATGTGAGACATTGAAGCGCAGGGATGAGGATCTTAAACAGAGGTCCAGATGTAATAACATCGAAGTAGTTGGAGTCCCTGAGAAAATTGGTGAAAATCTATTGAATTTAGTCTCAGTTTTGGGAGCAAAGATTGGTGTACCCGTTGATTCAGGGGACATGGATTGGGTTCATCGGGTGGCTCCTGTGAATCATATTGTAAATAAACCAAAGAGTATTATAATCAGGATGTTGTCAAGATTAAAACGTGATGAATTTGTTGCTGCTGCCCGGAGAGTTAAGGATTTGTGTTCCACCACTCTGGGTTTTAATGAGAAATTTAGAATATACGTAAACGATCATTTGACTCCCGAAAGAACGCACTGATTGGATTAAAGCACTTATTCGGCAAATAAAGTTATTTGGTACTTTATTCGGGAATGGAAATATCGGCTCTTAGTTACTTTCCACCCTGTATGATAAAATTGCCCAATGCGCATCGACGTATGCGCTTAATGGTTTTCAGTTGTTTCCCGATTTTTTTTCTTATTTTTCAGAATTTTAGAAAAACAAAATTAAAATATGAAAATGCTCTGCAGGTGAAAGCTGTGTACCAAATTTCAGATCTCTAGGACGTCGGGACGCTGCTTAAAAATAGCCTCAAAGCAGTCGACTCACACGGACGACGGACAACGGTCTTCCCAAGTTAAATAAAAGGTTTTAAAAACGTCAGTGAATAATAAGCTAAAATACCTTATATAGTACATTTAATTTTGTACATAAGGCATTTTAGCTTATTATTAGTTAATTTATTAACTTTATTAAATTTAATAACATTTAACGTTATTAAATGGCTTTCTTGGCAGATTACTCTCGGTGGTTTACCATTGCCTTCCGAGAGGAGAGGATCATAATCAAGTCAGTTAAATTTTGTAGCCGGGTTGGGGATCGAACTTTTGTCTTATGGAGGGGTCAATTTACAAAGGATTAAAATTCACTAAAGAAATTGTTTACCCCAGCAAATTAAATAAAAGGGTAAAATATTGCTAGCAAATACTTTTACGGGATCTTACGTCATTGAGAAAATTCAAAGTAATAGCAGCTGCATTTTACGAGTAAAACTTCTAAAAGAGGTTGCTATTACCATTACAGTGTTTCCACAAATTAATATTGGGTCTGGTGGACGATCTCCACGGTGCAAGTTTTACTACAAGCAACATGCACATTTTATATTGTCATGTTATTTTTGGATAAAGAAGCATGGCTTAGTTGCAAAAATTTTAATTTTGAAAATATTTTTTTTAAATTTTTGCTTTAGTTTTCAAAAGACGAAGTTAAGTAAAAAATTATTGATATGAACTTGCAAAGTCGCAAGGAAAAAATAATTTTGATAAAGTTTTAGAAAAAAAATGGCACTCTACTTTTTAAAAATAAAAAAAATACATAAACAATTTTTAATAACTTTAAATTAAACAATCTTAATTTAAATTTAGAAGAAGTTATTTTTACTTACATTTTATAAAAATTATATTTCAAATATCCAGTAAACTTATCTGCTTCAATATTCTTGTATTCTTGTGTTTTATCGTTGTAGTATATTTACTATAAATTTGGCATTCACTAAAGCACTAATTCTATCCAATTAATCAATAGAAGTTTGTAAATTATATTAGTACTTTAAATAGCAAAACAAAACGAAAGTAATAAAATGCGTTAAAGTTGAGTGAAAAATTCATCACTAACAATATTTTAAATTGCTTTCAGCTATATTCGAGTCGATTGTAATTATCTACTTGCTCTTCAAATTTTATTGTTTATCTTTGCATAATTGCTGATATAACTTCCTCTATTATTATCATTTATACCAGGGTATGAATATTTCTATTAATATATTGGGCGTTGATAATCTTGGATTTCAAAAAATTACTGTATAGGAAAAATATTTTACATAGCTTTTGTTTTATTTGTAAAGGTGGATCCAGATTATTCGTGCGCATCCAAGTATGAACACGTGTACGAGTAATTTAGATCCGATTAAGGAGGTACGAAGGAAAACCAATAAGTCCCGTAAAAACGGTAGCAAGAAAGAAATATTATAAAAAATTTTGAAAGTGCACTTTTCAAACCATGGTTTGTATCAAAATCAAATGGAAGGCCAATTTTCAAAAATTTTTATTCAAATTTTTATAAAAATTTTTTTGCCAACTTTTGAAAATTTTGCTGTTTTATTTTATTCTTATCCTGCATTTGGTCAGAAAGATGTGTTGTTATGGACAGAGAGAAAGACAAATTTGTACAACACTTTTAACTAAGATTGAGTAAAACTAAATAATTCAAATCCTAAAAACCAACTAATTTTGTAATTTAATTCTAGAAAAATTATTATTCAAGCGTAAACTAAAAGTAAACTATGTAAAGAGGATTAGTAAATTTATTTATTGAATGGTATATGTAAATTTATATTTTTAATATAAGTAATAACATAATTCTTAAACTAAATTAGTTAAAATTAACAATAAAATTGCAAAAGTACATTTTAAACATTAACACTCTTTATTGCCTTATGTTATGTCCGCCCAGGAGTTCAATTTCAGAATCTCTTCGTCTCAGTCCACAAATCGACTTATTCCTTGCGACTCGTTTCACAACGAACACTACTTGACCCAAAATAATAAGAGCACTAACAGCTACCAACAAAGATTGGAAAATGGTTAGATTTGGGGCATTGTCCGAACGATCGTCATAAGCCTGAACAATGTACTTTTTAGGCTTATCGGTAATATTTAACTTCTGGAGTTTATTTTGAATTCTAGTTTTGAAATTTTCCAAATGTTTGAATTTGGAAGCTTCCGTATCGTTGCTAAGGTTTTGCATTATATCGTTCATTTTTTTAACAAAGTCTTCCAAACGTGCTTCGGATTTTTCTGCCCAATCGCAAGGAGATGCGTTTTTACGATCAAAAACTACGCACGTTACTCCATCGTATTGATTTTCATCTTCAGTTGGATTTGAAACGTAACCAATATTTTTAGCCTTTAGACTTTCTAAAGTATCCTTAAGATTTTCACACGGGATTTTGTTATCATTTACGTCAATTTCGGACAAATTAGGAACGACTTCGACCAAGTCGCTGCTTAAAGATGCTAAATTATTTGAATTCAGTTTTAAGCTTTTCAAAGATGGCAGTGGCTTAAAAACGGTAACGTTCAAAAAGGAAATGTTATTACGAGAAAGATCTAGTGTTTTTAAAATACCTTGATTGGAAAACGACAACTCAAATACTCTTGAAATATTATTTTTGCTGAAATCCAAACTTTTGAGTGTTTGATGTTCAAAAACATTTTCGGGCACTTCTGCTACTTCATTGTTTGTTAAATTTAAATAATTTAAACTAATCAGACTGTTAAATGGAAACGTTTCTAACGAATTTAATTTATTCGAACCCACATCCAAATTGACCAGTTCTTTTAAACCTTGGAAAATATCTTCAGGTAAGTTGGTGATGTGGTTATCGTCGAGTTTCAAAATTCTCAGGTTAGCAAGTGTCGAAAATGCGTTGCTTTGAATTGCAAAAATATTATTATTACTCAAGTCTAAAGTTGAAATTCGTTCCAATCCAACAAAATTATCGGTGTAAATGATTGATAACCCATTGTTCGACAAATCCAAACTCCAATTTAAAGATCCATCACCTTCTTGATCAAAGAAGTCATTGAAAGCACCACTTTCAATTCGTTTTATCGACATGTTACAAAAATCTAAGTAACCATCCACTAAATTTTCTTCACCACAAGAATCTGATTTAATCGACTTCAATTTTCCCAAATTAGAGAATCCGTTTGTTTTGATTACTTCGATGGTGCTGTTAATAAAAGCGATTTCTTCGAGACTGGATAAACTTTGGAACGCGTTACCAAAGATTGCTCCAATATCAGTATTTTCAAAAGACAACTTTTTCAAATTAGTCAATCCGTTAAAAGTGTCGTAGTTAAGATGAGTTATTTTTCCTTCTCTAATAGTTAAAGTTTCGATATTACCAAGCTCACTGAAGACGTTAACATCAAACACAATAATTCCTTCGTTCAAATTTAATTCGGTTAGAGATGGTAGGCCTACAAAAGATTGTTGTTTTAAGAATCTGATCGGATTTAAATGTAAGTCCAAAGATCGAAGCGAGTCGAGACCATTGAAAGATCCTGGATTGATTTCGTGAATATGCAAATCTGTCAAGTTTAAGTACTCAAGACTTGATAATCCCAAAAATGTGTTGTTAATCAAAACGTTTAAGAAATTTCCGTTTAGATTTAATGAATTAAGTCGATTCAAGCCCAAAAACGAATTATCTTCTACAAATTGAATTTGATTGTTATTCAAGTTTAAAATCTGCAAGTTTGGAAGATCTACAAAAACGTTGGATCGGATTCTGTTAATTCTGTTGTAACTCAGGTCCAATTTTATAAGTTGGGTTAAATTGAAAACTCCTACTTCAATATCAATCAAGAGATTGTTATTCAACAGTAAGTTTTCTAGACTTTCCAAATCATTAAAACCTCCGGCTTCAATTACGGTTACATTTTGGAATGATAAATCCAAATCTTTAATTAACTTCAATCCTTCAAACGTATTTTTTTTTATTATGGTCAATTGATTTTTGCTGATGTCTAATAACGTAACTTGATTCAATGTATTGAACGCATTTGGTTCGATCTCACTGATTTTGTTTTGGCTCAAATTCAAAGTGTTCAACTTTGGAATCCCAACAAAGGAATCGTTTTCAATATTTTCTAGGTTATTATTCGCCAAATTTAAAAACAACATTTGAGTCAAGCCGCTAAAAGCTTCGCCTTCAATCGAATCTAAATTCAAGTTTGATAAGTCTAAATTATCCAAACTTGGCAAACCGGTGAATCCTTTTGATACCAAACTGGTACCGCTACTGCCACGTTGCAAATGAAGCTGCTTTAAATTTTTCAAACCGTTAAAAACGTTTAAATTTTTTGCAAAATTAACGTACTGGACGTCTAAAACCCTTAACCGGTTTAAACCGACAAAAGCGTTTTTATCGATTTTAGAAATTGGGTTATCATTTAAATTTAAATACCTCAAATTGCCCAAATTTCGGAATGCTCCATCACGAATTTCTTCAATTTTCAAATTTTTTAAATTCAAATATTCCAAGTCTTTTAAACCATTAAAGGTATCGGCATTTAGAATCCGTAAAGTATTTCCCTGAAGTCCTAAATGTCTTAAATGTCTCAAATTTTGGAAAGTTCCAGGAAGAATTTTGTCAAGGTTGTTGTTATCCAAAGATAAAAATCGTAGGTCTCGCAAATTGCTAAAGGTTATCGCGTTTATGTCGTTTAATTGATTATCGTGCAAATATAGGGAACGCAAATTTGACAAATCCAATCCATTATCAATTCTTTTGATATCGTTGTTGTTTAAATTGAGAGTTTCTAGTTTCTTGAGCCCCAGAAACAAACGTCCATCGATTACTTCTAATTTATTATATGACAAATCTAAAAGTCTCAATTTTTTATTAAATTGGAAGCAGTGGCCAATATCAGAAATTTTGTTATTGCTGGCTATGAATTTTTCTAGGCTAGGTAAATCACAAGTTATTTGATCGATTGAGATTAATTTGTTGTGACTTATGTCCAGGATGTGAAGGCGATCAGACTTGGGCAAATCGCTTAGTTGCAATGTTGTTAAATTGTTGTTGGTTAGGTACAATTCGTGTACATTGTTTACTCCTCGATCCAATTTTACCTTTTGTATTCCATTATTTTCCAAATGTAAACGACTCAAATTGGAAAATGTTTTGAAGGTATTTCCGTCGACTGTTTTCATAAAACCATTATTTAGCCTTACTTCTTTGTAATTATGTTGGTTATCAATATGAATTTCTTTGCTGAAATCGTCATTAGATCCCAGAATTTCCAAAGAGAAGCAACCGTTCTTGTTGTTAAATTGAGAACCGATGTCTTTTTCTAACCGGAATGTAAAATTGGAATCCTTATTTTGATTTATACATTGTAATTTCTTGCACGGTCCGTATTCTATCCATTTGCAGTTTGGCGATAATCCAAAATTTGTTGCAATAAGCGTTGTAAGTACAAGTCCAATTGTTAATATGGGCTTCATGGTTTCTTCCTAAAAATATATTTCGTTAATTATTATTGAAAAGATATGAAAGGGAGTATTTAATTTAAAAAATCCTCCTTCCCCATTAAAAAAATTAAAATGTTTAATTGCTGTAATATTATAAAAAATTAAGTAAATTTGTAACCAAATGACCTTTCATTCCCAAAAACTCATTCATAATTATTAATTAATTACGAATGCTCCCAATATACATATTTAAATAAAAAAAAAGTTAAATATTTTTCAGAGTGCAGAAATCGTTTTAAAAATCTGTGCTACTGGTAATATTATAAAAAATTATTTTGACTACCATAAACCAAAAAAATTAAGGGAGTAAGATTTTCAATCTGACCGCCTTCCCTAACTTTAAAATATTTTTAAACAAAGTGTAAAACAAAAGAAGCTTTCACTGCCGTAATAAAATTTTAGAATTCGTTGATCTTGTTTTGTTCTTAATGTTTTAATAAAAATTTTAAAACCTTAATTATTCTTTTAAAATTAAACTTCAAAATTCAAAAATATTTAAAAGCATGAAAAATACGAAATGAGATTTGACGAATCATTTTTTATTGTTCTTGCCTATTCTCAACTGTTTTTTGTAAATAAAATTTCAAAATTTAATTTTCATAAAAAATTAGATTTTTCTCCATCATCCTTTTTTTTTTAGGTCATAAATTTTATTTTGATTCAGTCGTATAAGTTTTAAAAAATTATTTTGGTAGGATTTTGTTGAGATTGTAATGTAAGAAGCAAACTGCAAATTTTTCCAAGTCAAGAGGTCTAAAAGGAAAACTTTTAAAAATCAAAAATATTTTTTTTCTTTGGCCAATCTCGTGTCCGATTCAATCTTACATAATATAGAGACGGGAGCCTCGCCAATTTATTTTGCATACATTACAAAATTAGGTTAAGCCGCCACTGTTGCTAACTGACCAAGAGAACAATACTTATATACTTCTCTCATTACTCAATACCGACCAGAGACAGAAAAAATAAGATTTCATCTTGTTTTCGTTTTGCAAATATTGATAAACAATACCCGGAAGCAATCTAAAATTTATTGCCCCACCACTGTTAAAATTAACAAAATGACATACAAAAAGTATTTAAAATCTTAAACAAATTAACAAAATTCTAAAATATTTTTGGTATAAGCTTTTGTAACAATAAAATATCACTGCTGTGAAAATGCCATATTTTTTCTAAAACGAATAAAGATCTGCAATTTGTGCCATCTTTTACTGTCTCCTTTTCCCATAGTGGTTTTGTTGAGTTTTCAATGTAAAAAACAATTTTTAAGACGAGAGTAGAGAGTTCAATCTATCACACAAAAACGGAATTTGTTAACGTGTTTCATACAAATTTTTTTCTAATTTTATAAAAATTCAACTGCATTGAGTTTTTAAAAACCAGTTCAATAATTTGTAAGAACATAGTCTAATAAATATCACCTATTTGTATCACATATTTGTAACCATACTAAATAAAAACGCAATAATGATTAAGGGGGAGAGTACGGTAACCTGGTATCAGATTTTAAAAATTTGGAATATTGTTCAACTTTAGAGATTTTAGAGGTATAAGACACCAACTTTCTCTACTGCTAAATTTTATACAAAATTTGACATCGAATTCTGTTTGCAACAATGTATAAAGTTTGGGCAAATTTAGAAAATCTTCGTGTGAAAAATACAAAAAATTGCCTCAATGAGGAAGACCAGGGATACTCTAAGGAGTTCATTTAGAAAATTTTTACTAATGATAAATTTTATTAAAATTAATAATTAAGATTTATTTAGATTAATAATAAATTGCCACTCCAATATATCGTGAAATTCTAATTACAGGGTTTGCAAATATTTAATATAAGTAGTGCCTTTGTATAAGATTGAAAATGATTATTACCAAATCCGATCGGTAGACCTAGGCGAAAACGAGTATCCATCTACGACGTATTCACGTTAAACCATACGGCTATGTTCCCGAACACAGCCTCGAATCCGCAATTTTTTCATCTTCTTCATATTTTTCAACTTCTTCATTTTAGTCATATACTTCTTCTTCATAATCTTCATCTTCTTCATATTCCTCATATTCTTCGTATTCTTCGTATTCTTCGTATTCTTCTTCATTTTCTTCAAATTCTTGAATTTCGTGGTTGTTATTAAAATTTTCGTTGCGTTCATTTTCGTGAAATGGTGTTATATTTTGGGTAAATACAATGTTTCCAGTGGATAGGTCTATAAAGTAAATTTTAGTGAAATTTTTCCTATCCATTGGACATGTATCGTTTTCGTGCGACCATCGTTCAATACATGAGCTACAATATTCATGTGTACAACAATCAATTTTAGCTTTAGTATCGCCTGTAAATTTTGGTTCAAAGCAAATAACACATGCTGGTTCTTGGTTTTCATTGGAAATTTGGCCAAAAGAAGGATTTCCAGTATCTTCCATTGTGAATTTTTTTATGATTTGTATTTATTTTATATATTAATTTTAAATATTTTTCTTGGCTTATATAAAAAAAAAATTTTAAATTGGTGCACGGATTAACCTTAAATCTTTTAGGGAAAACCATCTGATCCAAACTATGAACAAAAACAAAACACAAAACAAAACCAAAAGAAAAGCAAAAGAGAGCAAAACAGAAACAAAAACTAAACATCGGAAATAAGAAACGGCTAGCACGATGATATAATAAATATTGGATGCCTTTGGATCCACATTTTTTATTAGTTCTATCAGTTTTAGCGTGTCATTTGTTTAGATCACGCAATGCACTTTGATTGGTCGTTGTCGTTGGTCGTACCAACTTTTATCTCGAAATTTAATCACATAAGCAAAATTTGTATAGACGTGAATACGTCTATAAAATCGGTAACATGTTCAAAAATTTGAAAAAAATATGTAACGAAAAATGTGTGTATATATGTCTGTCTGTGGGGTGGTAGCTCCCAAACGGATGAACCGATTTTGATTTAGTTTTTTTAGTTTGAAAGGTAACTTCATCGAGAGTGTTGTTAGCTATAATTCAAAAAAATTTGTTCAGCCGTTTGAAGATCATTTGCTATTTCTTATTTAATGAAGGTAGAGCCGTACTAGTAATACATAAAGTTTAAAATGCATGAAATAAAACTTAAATTTAAAATTTAAAAAACCCCGAGATAGAAAATCTTTAAAAATAAGAAATAAAATTCAAGCGTCGTCGCGTTGGAGGACCGCTAAGTAAATAAAGCTACCTAGGTCCCCTGACGCGAAGACGCTTGAATTTTATTTTTTACTTTTTAAAGATTTTCTGTGTCAGGGTTTTTTTAAATTTTCAATTTAAGTTTTTAGACAAACATATTTCATTAAATTTTAAATTTACCAATGGATAGATCGGTATCGGATAGATACCAAAACATTATTTACAACTCAAAATTGGTTATAAATAGAAAATGTATTGTATTGTACTTAGGAGTCCACTGGATGCAAAAGCCTTGTAGAAGTTTTGATCGTTTGTTTTAACAATATTTATTAAGTTTTCAGGAATTTAATTTTCTTAGCAAAACATAGAATGCTCCTTAGAGGTTTTATTTTCACCTCATTGAGTATCAGTTGTATCTGTCCCAATATTGCAGCCTGAATCGAGTTAAAGCGCTACAGCTGCACAGAATGTATTTGGCCGATTCGATTTCTGATTCACAAAGTCTGCACCTGTCATCGCCTTTCAGTCCCATTTTTTAAGGTGATAACTCACTAGACAATGCCCAGTGAGCAACATTGTAATGAGTCTAATTTCGGTCTTTGATAAAATAAGACACTTTTTTGGCTTTACAGACGAGTACTGATAAGTTTTTTTTCACTTGTTTGTATTATACCAAAGAGTTTTTTGTTCTTCGCTTCCTACTTTTCTTGTGTGTTTTGGATAGCCCCCAGAATAACTCGCGTCTAGTTGAGAGCGTTCTTGAGCCTGATCTAGCTAGTTAATCAGCTATTTCATTACCTTCAATTCCCTCATGAGCTGGCACCCAATAAAGGGTAATTTTTTTGCTCTTGGCCAGTTTCTTGAGAGATTGCCTGCATTCCCATGTAGATAGAAACTCAAAGCTATTGGATTTGAGTGCTTTTTTTGCAGCCTATTTTTTAAGTTTTTGTTTATTTTATCTTTTTGTTTTTTGTTTATTACGTAATAGCCGACCCTATTTGTTTAATCACTCATTTATTGTTATGCACTCCTCGATCCTTGCTGTTATTTGAATTCAACCAAGCTATCATGAATACCCTTCTAAAGGCTGTCCCATCAAGAGCGGCTAATTTAAATTTGCCGCCATTTTGTTAAGACGAGTTAAACGGTGATTTTTTTGACAGTTGTTGTCACGCACAGACCACGCAATTTAAGAATATGGAAAAGTATTCAAACAAACTACATTTAATTATTGTAAAAACACATTACAAAAATGGTGAAAGTTTTGCGAAAACAGTTCGCCAATTACGTCAAGTTTTCGGTCGTAATAATGAGCTGAATGAATCGACAGTAAGGCGTTTAATTACAAAATTTGAGACCAAATTTACGCTGATGGATCAGAAGATCATTGTTTGTCGTCGTCCTTGTTGGTCACTCGTAAATATAGAAAAACCACGTGCCAGAGATTTCGTAGTGGCCATTTGCCTGATGTTGTATTTCACGTTTAATCGAAACGGAACTATTTTACTTTATGTTGAAATAAAAATGTTTGCTTAATTCAAAAAATAAATGTGTTTTTCTTTAAAATTATAGTCGTAAATCCGTTAAAATTAGTATTTTTCTTTTTACTCAATAACAATATTAAAATTCATAACTTATACATCAATTGTATTATATTAACTCAAAAATATTTAAAGAATATTGTATTGTCATGGGAACTGCACATGTGTGCAAACTTTAAAGAACGGGCATGTGAAAGCGGGTCAAAATTAGTTTAAAAGATTTGTAGTAAACATAAACAAAGACGATGTAAAGTTAATTAAAAGTTTGTAATAAAAAAAAAGGTTATTTAAGTTTCATAACAATTATTAGAATTTGAAAAAAAAGGTTACTCATATTTTACAATTTTGAGGTTTTATTTTTAGAACATTGGAAATAAGAAGAAAAAAGTAATTGACTGAAGTTGGTATATCAATATCAATAAACTTTAATTCTCATTGTTTGAAGCTCAACCGCAGAGTTGAGGGGTCGACATGGCAAGAAGGAAAGCGGCAAAAAGTACGTTATCGTACGTTATCGTAAAATCACTAACTGATTTTGAAAAAAATAAAGATTATCAGTAGTATAAAAAAAATTTAAAAAAAAATTGTGTAAAAAATTGTAATTATTTATAAAAACATTATAGTTATATCAATATTTGCTTCAATTGTTCAAAATTGTTAGAGAATCGAAATATTTTGACTAGATGAACGGATGAATCAGGATGGCGTCAAGAAAGAGAAAATAAAAGAAACGAAACTGATTAGTAGACGATAGATAAACCAATTACTTCTAGAAAAAAATTTGACTAGGGTAAAGGCCACTAAAGAAAGATAAAAGTTTAAACTTCAAGAGGCACAATAAGGGAAAAGATCACAACAACACCCGGTGTAGTTAAACTTCTTTGTTTGAAATTTTCAATTAAATTTTCATCGTGTCACCACACAAAAATTTTGGAAACATCCTAAAAATATGAAGAAATTTATTTGAGGGTGTTCATTATTAAAATAAGTTAAAAAATTTTGAAAACACTTTTAAGGTTTTAGATGCAAAAGTAATTTTTTTTTTACTAACTAAGTACCAAATCACAAAATATTATTTTATAATTTAAATTGATTGAACAAAAATTGGAATACTTTTCACAGGAGGAAGTCTACGAAAACTTTCGTGTTGTCGTTGACCTTGATTGTTTTGGTCAACAAAAACAAAATAAAATCGGTCTAAAAAGTTTTACTTTTTCTCTATTATTTTGAGTTAGTTCAGAAAATTTTCACTTGTGAAGCCATTCTTCAAAATTAAAACATTTATTTTTTTGCATAAAAATCTGAGAAAAAATGCATACTTTCAGGTCGGTCGAAGAAAACAACATTAGCTTTCTAAGAATTAAATTATTAAAGTTTAATATAAGATTAAGCTCATAGTTGTAGTAAGTTAAGTTAAATCGAATTAGTTAAATTTATACCAGTTACTGTCTAAATTAGAGTTGACTCAAGATAAGATGAATCAGCAAGTGATAATGCGGACATTTACTGGGTCAGTATTTTTCCTTGGTGGTTTTTCTTAGTCCCAGCCAGTTCTACTACTACTAATTTCTAAAAAAAGCTCTCAATAAATCCAAATTGTATTAAAATTGTGGAAAATTATTGTGTTAAAAAAAGTACAATTTGCGCTGAAAAACACTAAAATTTGCAATTTTTAAGCACAGCTTTTTTTGAATGTAAAATATTAATTAAAAATTGAGAGTTCAACAGTCACTTCAAAATTAGAAAAAACGTATCGTTCAAAAGCAGAAAAACTAGACTTTAGTACCGAAGAATATTCTCCATGCAATTGCGCATTATTTAACGGTTTGTTCGAGAAAAATTTTCTAAACCCTTCATGGCTAAAGAATGAAAGAATTTAAAAAAATAGGTCAATCTAATAAATGGAGTGGCATGTGAATGCCAGTATTGGAAAATCATTTTTGTTCGAAAACCTTCACAGGTTTAAAAAAAACCAAAAAACTTTAGAAGTTTCGTGCGACATTGAACTGATCCCCTTGATGGCGCAATTATTTAGTAGGCTTAGTTATAACACAACTATTATTCCAAGGTTTGAATCGAAATCGAAGATCATTTTTTTAGTAGCTTAATAATAGCAAAGTAAAAATATAAATAATTCAGTTAACTTGAGTTGGATCTCTAAGAGACAATGCAAAAATTGATCTAAATGAAGAAATAAGAAAGGAGAGAAATCAAATATTATAATGCCATAATTATTATTTGATGTAAGTAGTAATGATTTTATCATTTTCAAAATTTATAAATCCATACAAATCAACTAAAATGGATAATTATTAGTCGGAATTTTATTTTATTCTTAATTTTTAATAAACCAAAATTTTATAGGTGAAAAATTAAAGTGCAGTTTTTGAGTTGACATGGCGGCGTTTAAAACGTAATAAATAAATTATCGCTTACCTTTTTTTACAACATTCAATAAAAATTGTTACTATACACTTTCTGCAATTTATTGTCTAAGTGATCTCAATTTTAATTATAAAATTGAGCGTAATGTGTTTACTCGTCAACTTTGACACTGATTCAACTATTTATCACAATTATTTCTTTAAAACGTTGTTTATCTCGAATATGTTGAAAATTAATTGATTTTATTTTAAACTCGTGATGCGATTACATAGATTTTATTGTAAATAAATTAAAAAAAAAAATAATTTGCAACTTTTATATTAATAGCACTTTTGTTGAAAATGTTCTAATTATTTCATAATGATTTGGTGAATTCTATAGGCATAAGAGAACCGTACTCAAATGTTTTAGTTCTGAAATGTAGAAGTAATAATGGCTTTCATGTAATTCCCCTAAACAAGTTTGGATTTTCAGTAGTTTTATTAAAATTTTACCTTCTTCCAGAAGATATAAAACGAGTTTTCGTGGAAGTTGCAGGATTACTACTTCCACAGAGTTAAAAAAGGTTTTTGCATTTCCAAATGTTTCTTTGTTTACTACATAACTCAAAATTGAATGCTGGGGAGCGCTTAAAAAATTGGCAATAGCAGATAAATAAACTTAATAGCTCAATTTCAATCTTTATCGACAAAATTAATTAACTTGTTTTTATTCACATAAATTTTATGGATTGCAAAATATTTGTTTATATAGAAAATTGGTAGCATCTTAATTTATTTATCGATCGAAGTTTTAAATTAGCAGATATTCTGTAAAGCGTTCCACGATTTTTTAGTGATTATGACTACTCGGGGCATTTTTTACTCCTGATTTCAAAACAGAAATCTTCAACAATACGTTTTACTAATTTTGGACATTTAAAAAATGTACAGTTCTATCTTATAATGAAGATATTTTTAACAGTTGAATTGGCTTAAAGTTTCCGATTTTCTAATATTCCTGTTGAAAAATTGTATGAGCTACAGGTATATTTTTAATAAGTTTGACTGTTTCAGAGATCCCGATTTTCTAGATCCGTGGATTAAAATAATAGAAACTTCTTCAAAGTATTTTTGTATGATTTTTTGGTAATTGTTGTAAATCATTAAAGTAAAATTGATTACTTTTCAAATTTAAACATTTTAGTAAAATTTTAAGCACGAAGAGCATCCACGCGAAAAAGTAATCATCAGCGAGGCTCTTATGCATTACAGTGCACGGACGGAGCACAAAATGCATTGATTCCCTAATCACGAGCGACTTAACTTGAAAATTACTATAAAAATCGAGCTTTTTTAATATCGATTTTTAAAAAAACTAGTGGTTTTAAGGCATTATTCCTCACCTTATTCTTTTATTTAAAATATGCTTTTTCAGAATTAATCGAGGTTTCAATCGTAAAATTTGTATTTAGCGTCAATTCCACAAACCTTTCCCCAAACGCGAATTTACTAACAACAAACAATTAATTCTAGTTTTAACTAAACTTCTACCAGTTAAAACTAGAATTAACTAAAGAAAGAGGTTAGTTAAAACTAGAATTTACTGGTTAGATCGGGTTTTAAATGTAACATAATATATAAAAATATATAAATTATTAACTCGTTGATATTAAATAATATTAAAACTTCAAAATATCGAGTTATTAATAAATTAAAAATTAATTAAAAGATTTATTGAGCTTTCAAACGATTATTTCGTTCGTCATCAGAATAATATACTGATGATATATTATTATAATGATATAATAATATTATTCTGATGACAAACGAAATAATCGTTTGAAAGCTCAATAAATCTTTTAATTAATTTTTTATTTATTAATAACTCGATATTTTGAAGTTTTAATATTATGTAACATAATATACACTCAGGTAAGCCGACCTAACGGTGCAGATTGACTTGCAGTGGACTGAGCTCATAACGTGAGCTAGGAGGTTAGGTCAATCTTAAAATTGAATACAGACGCTTTAGCTCAAACTAAGTGCAGATTAACCTTGGTTTGACCAATCAGGTTAACTGATTGGTTGGGAACACTGTTTTTAGTTTGAATTAACTAAATGCGTCTATACGTAGGTATGGTAAACTTAAAACCGACCTAACTTAGATCGTTCTAACGTTAAGGATTAATATATCCGGTATTGGGGTGTTTTTATGTTACCGTCCATAACCTTTCTTGGGATCTCATATCTAAACACATCTATTGTGGTTTATTTCAAAAATAAACAAAAATTATTATCATTTATATTACTTTTTACGGGTTTGGTATAAAACAATATAGGAGCATTTCACGTGAAGAGGACCATGAAAAAAAAGTGAGGTTGTGAATTTTGTTCATATTGGGCATATTTGTACTTTTAAGGGATATAAACGTATACACTTAATATTTTTTTTATTTGAGGTTTAGTTGTTAAGATATGAGATCTTAAAGATTCACGTAATTGACGGAAGGGTTTATTTGGAATTTTATTTTCACATTGAAGTAAATTATAATAAAATAATAAATGTAGTGTTTTCTATAGAAAATTTACTGTTCTTTTTGATTTTTAAATCAGATTTCAAATTTGAATTTTTTTTCTAGTGTTAAACCGGAAGTAAATATTTAAAATATTTTTTTAATAACTTCGACTATTTTAATTTTAATTTTTTTTACTTTAAAATAAAGCTTAACATTTATAAATTTTGCTAAAAAAATTTCAGAATGGGATCTCAATTAGTTTGGGAGATACATCCATTACAGTACGTACATGTCACACTGGGCGCTTCATCAAGTTGGCTGGACTAAGTACTTTTACCTTGGAAAAAGTATAGGAAAGTTTATATATGGCATGATTGTTCGGTTAAGTCAGTTAAATATAAATTCCCAAGTTTTTGATCATGAGGGGGTGCCTCTCGCGCCGCCATCTTAGTTTGAAGAGGTGGAAAATCGCCTTTTTGCTACTATCTCGTTACCAGTACTAGATACATCAACTAAGGTTTTTATAAAAATTCTAGAGCGTGCGATTCTGCATATTTTTCTTCTTATACATTTTTTTGTAAAATTAATACTTTCAGAGTTATAACGAGTAGAAAATGAACGTTTTCGTCAATTTAATACCACTAATACTTTGAAATTGACAAAAAACTATTAATTTTAGAAAAAAATACTTAAGACAAAAAATATGCAAAATTGCACGCTCTACAATTTTTATAATAACCTTAGTCGACGTATCTAGTACCAGTAACAAGATAGTAGCGAAAAGCAATTGTCCACCCCTTCAAACCAAGAGGGCGGCGCGAGAGACCCCCTCAAGGTCGAAAACTTGGAAATTTATATTTAACTGAACAATCATGCCATATATAAACTTTCCTATACTTTTTCTTAGGTAAAAGTACTTAGTCCAGCCAACTTGATGAAGCGCCCAGTGTGTCATGTACGCACTGTAATGGATGTATCTCCCAAACTAATTGAGATCCCATTCTGAAATTTTTTTAGCAGAATTTATGAATGTTAAGCTTTATTTTAAAGTAAAAAAAATTAAAATTAAAATGGTCGAAGTTATTGAAAAAAATATTTTAAATATTTACTTCCGGTTTAACACTAGAAAAAAAATTCAAATTTGAAATCTGATTTAAATATCAAAAAGAACAGTAAATTTTCTATAAAAAACACTACATTTATTATTTTATTATAATTTACTTCAATGTGAAAATAAAATTCCAAATAAACCCTTCCGTCAATTACGTGAATCTTTAAGATCTCATATCTTAACAACTAAACCTCAAATAAAAAAAATATTATGTGTACACATTTATATCGCCTAGAAGTACAAATATGCCCAATATGAACAAAATTCACAACCTCACTTTTTTTCATGGTCCGCTTCACGTGAAATGCCCCTATAGTTAAATATTTCAATTATCCGCATGCTTTTTGGTGTGACGGCGATTAAGTGATCGTATTTTTTCTCCATGTTTTCAATATTATCTTTAGCAGAAAACAAGATTAAATAACAAATAACTCGTTCAACCAGTCATACGCCTCAGTATCATAAAATTATATTTTGAATTTATCAAAACCTCGGGTACAAAGTAAATAAAAATATCTAAATAATTCTATACGTAACTTTTAAAATGTATTGGTTCGAAAGCTGCTTCAATTGCCCTGATAAGGGTCGAAAATTGTGGCAATTGTCGAAACTACTTACAAGAAAAGTACAATTGCTCTAGGTATAGGAAATTTAGCAAAGAAAAAGAAAAATTATTTTATAAAGTTCATTTCTTCTGTTATATGTTCCATAGCGAGCAGTCTGGCGTAAATCAAACACGGCTAGGTTAAAGCGCAAAAAACCGCAGTTCTAATTCCGATTGCGTCAGATTTGTGTTGTGATCTAAAAAGTCCAAAATTGATCTGTGGACTATGGGGCTAGTAAAATTTTCTTGACTTAGCCGGGAAGATCGCTAACATCTGGAATCGGATAGGTACCTAAAGAAAAAGATATGTTTTATGGTACCTTCCAACTCGCCTTAAAAAATTTCCCTTAAATTCTCCATGGGAAACAAGCCTAAATTTTGAAAAATATTCGCCACCTTGGAAGTTCAAAAAAATTGCTATAACTTTAGTATGGTTGATCGCACTGATTTACGGTTTACGTGAAATTGATGACAAACAATTAAGCAACACTAATAGAACATGATCAAATTAAAATTTTTAAAAATAATTTTTTAAATTCAAAATTTTTGGGGAAAGGTAAGTCTGCGGGACGCGTAAATACAAAATTTACGATTGAAACCTCGATGTTTTCTGAGAGAGTATATTTTAAATAAGAGAATTAGCTAAGACGCAATGCCCTAAATGCACCTGTTTTTTCAAAAATCGAATTTAAAAAAGCTTGATTTTCGAAGTTTAAACGCTCGTGATTGGTTAATCAAGTTCGTTCGTGGGAGGTCCGTGTACTGCTATACATAAGAGTGTCGCACTTCTACAATTAGACAGTAACTCTAGCGCAATGGTAGGAATGCGTTCTCCTTTTTTATTTAATTTAAAAATTTAAAATTATTTAAAAATTACTTCAGAAAAGGGTTACTTAAATTTAACGAACGGTAGTTACTTTTGCCGGTAGGTCCGGCTCTTGCCATGGTGATTTTGATGAAAATTGACTCTCAGCACCCTTCGGGCGCTTCGAGCCATTTTCATCAAAATGACAACTAATTTAAAAATATCCCTAGGCCGACAGATCAATGAAAAGGTGGATCTTTGAGATGTGAAACTCGTGAGAGTGGATTTTTAACGCACGGTACTTGTGCGAAGAAAAATCGACTTAAAGCACCTCTCGCTACGCTCGGGCGCTTTAAGCCATTTTTCTAGCACATGTACTATTCGGAAAGGTGGTTGTGCAAGGAAAAATCGACTTAAAGCACCTCTCGCTACGCTCGGGCGCTTTAAGCCATTTTACCAGCACATTGAGGGTTGAAAACCATGATTTTCGTTCGAAGTGCTCTGTTACTGCATCGCAATGCAAGTGTCGCTCCCACTCCGCGCAAAGCTAAGACTATATCTGGGTGCACGTACCGACAGAATTAACCAATCCCGAGCGACTTTGCTTTAAAATTTACTGCAAAAATCAAAGTTTTTAAATTCGATTTTTGAAAAAACAGGTGCACTTAGGGCATTGCGTCTTAGCTAATTCTCTTATTTAAAATATACTCTTTCAGAATTCATCGAGATTTCAATCGTAAAATTTGTATTTACGCGTCCCACGGAGCTACCTGCCACCAAATTTTTAATATACCTATCTACTTTTTACATAAATACGTGTGAATATAGTGTGATGATCTTGCTGTGAAATCTCGGTTTGCTTACCGGACCAGCTTGCATCTACGGTAAACCCTGAGAATATCTTGCCGAAGGTTCGTGGTTTAAATTTACTTTTTTTGTTATAAACGGCAAAACTTAAAAAACCAATAGTTTTAGTTTTAATTAATAAAATTTTAATGAACTGAATATTAAATGGTTAATCAATTCAAAATAATTATTTATTTACAAAACTTTTAAGTATTCGAAAGTTTCTAGTGCAAAGGTGTTTTGGTAGTCAAAAGCGTTACTTTTAATTTAATAGTTAAAACTAAAACAATTACTTTTGCTTCCGAGACTACCAAAGTATACGATAAATGTGTGAAATTGAATAAATTTTATAAATAAAAAGAATCGAAAAATCTATCAATGGTACGCTACTAAAAACGCTCACAAGGTATTAAATGGCTACTCGTAGTGATGTTTCGTGGTAGTTTGCTGGTATCTTCTGACTTCCAAACCAATTCGAGTTGCTACTTGATCTAAATCTCTTAATTTTGCTTCTGAATTTGTCAATCTTCAAATCAAACGGGTAGATAAAATTAATATTGCTTATTCACACTTATGACCATAACCAAAAAATATGCCTTTGTAAGTTTGAAATTTTTCTGATTTCAAATCGGTTATTTAATAAATTTAAATTTTTTGAAACGCACCACTTAAGGCCTTAAAGGCCTAAACAGAATGAACGCGAAACCAACGCGACGTAACGTGACGTAACGTAATTAAATCACCAAATTGTAGTTGGTAGTGGTCGTTTCGCGTTAAGTGTGCCAACGTTCGACGTTGGGATCGCGTTGCGAGCGTTCATTCTGTTCGAACGTATTGCAACTACATACATTTAACTTTAAGTTACGTTACGTGGCGTTGGTTTCGCGTTCATTCTGTTTAGGCCCTTATTAGCGATGCCTAATTATAATTTTCTGCAAAAGTTATGTGAAAAAAAATTTATTGCACCCAAGAAAATTTAAACTTTTAAAAATTTTGTTAAAAAAGTAGCGTACTTTTTTTTTCAAATCAAAGACGCAATTTTATAACAACAAGGTGTAATTTATGTGTTTTCTAACATTCTTAACTTTGTTTTTAATTTAGATTAATTTTTCTTTTTGTTTTAGGCAAATGCCCTTTCTGAAAGCAAGCAGAAAATTCTTTATTACTACACTTTAAAAATATATGGTGATAAAGATCTGGTGATAAAAACCTAAATATCCTTTAGGTTTATATTTCGATCTTCCAATAGTCTCTATGAGATAACGATGGCTATTGTAATCTAGAACAGTGAGTGAACACGAAGAGCTCGAGCATATGTGGGACCAGACATCATTGGCGCAATTGAATTTCTTTTGCAAAAACTTGGAATGATTTTTCCAAAAGCTCCCAAAAAGTTCATGAGTATACGAAAACATGGTTTAAATTTAAAAAACAATGTCACTACTGTCTGCAGCACATATTATATTTACTGCTTTTAAGAAAAATGGCAGCAAAAACGGAAATAAGTGTGAATTGTGGTGAGATTACAATGCCGCCTAAGTTTTAAATTATTGGTGTTTCTCTGCTGAAGCCGCTCCATCAGCGGGTTTCTTCACTTTTGCAAACTGTTTAAGTTATCCAAACCAAATCCGAACCATGAGCGACATCTGAAATCTGCGTTTTCAATCTCAGGAACAGCACATTATCTATTTCCAACAGACACGTGAAAATGCGTAGATACGAAAATTTGTTCAGTTTATTTACTCGTCGGCACCGGTACGTTCTTCCTCTACATGTACTACGTCGGTATATCTCCTTCCCGGTTCATCTTAACCCGAGCCAACTCTACCCAAAAGGTTCAATGTTGAAAAAGGTAGGCCAACTGAGATTTTACCTAGAATTTCTTTACTTTTAGCAATAATTTTACAGAGTGATTTGATACCTACTGCAACGGCGTAACCTTATGTTAGCAAGTATAAATAATAGAAAATAAAAAAATCAGTTTTCAGCGAGAATCTGTAGACAACAAAACCGTTGTGATTCAGTTTTCAATATTAATGTAATTTTACCCAACGCTAGTAATATAACTGACTCTTACGGTTAGTAATGGTAGTGGATATTTAAAACCTCGTTAATCTACTCGTGCGCATCACATGAAATAATTAGCCATGCATTTTTCAATACATTTTTTATGTATTGATAGTAACATAACCTGCAGCCCCAAAGCAATAATTGTCTTATACTGTTTTACTTTATGAAATTGTCTCTAGAACCCGTTTCTCAGTTTTACTCTTGTTCTGATGTCTTGGTTCTAGGAACTGGATATAAAAGATAGTCGGCCTTAAAATTAAAGGAATAATAATAATACAAAGATAGTCGTTCTCAAATTTATTTATTTTAATTCGACAACGCAAATATAATTACAAGGTATCATCAAGTACTATTCGACTTTGTCCTACTTCAGTATTTCTTTTCCTTTTAATAAAATTCGTTAAAAATTTAAATAAACCATAAATAAATTGGATAAAAATGTAAATACAAATAATCACCACAATAACCTTAAAAAAATTTAAACCGACTGAATATGAGTTATTTATTTTGACTTTTCGGTGATCATCCACATCCAATTCACTATTAACGTTCTTAAGCAATTTCAATCCTTTTTGAATATCCTTTTTAACCAAAGAAGAAAATGTCGTATTTTTTTGATCCAATTTATCCATTAAATCGTTAGTTTTGCGTAACAGAATTTCAACATTACTTAAATCGAATCCATTTGACAAAAATTGACTGCTTTCGTCTTCACAATTTCTCGGATTTTCCAAAAACACCTTCACATAAATTTTATTTTTTTTGATAATATTTAGGAAGCTGTCTATTTTTTGACAAGTAAATTTGTTATTTTCAATGTTGATTGCTTTTAAATCGACACAGTAAGTTAACAATAAATCAAAATTTAAGTCAACTAGGTTGTTAAATTCCAAATACAGAACATCTAAATTACTCACATGAAATAATACCGAAGGATCGAAGACCAGCAAATCGTTATGAGATAAATTTAAAGCATCTATGGAATCTAATCCAAAAAAGGCATCACTTTCAATGGTGTGAATTTTATTGTACTTTAAATGTAAAAACTTCGTTCCTCGTAAATATTGGAAAACGTTTGATTTAATTATGGTCAGACTGTTATTATTCAAATTTAATGTGTTCACACGAGATAAATTATAAAAAGAATACTCGTTCAAGCTTTCAATTTTATTATTGCTTAAGTCTAGTTGCAATAAATTTATCAGACCTTCGAAAATGTATGGTTGTATGGATTCCAAAAAGTTGTACTCTAAATATAAAGATCTAACATTTTTTAAATTTAAAAATGTACCCGATTCTATATATGAAATTTTGTTTTTAAGTAGATTTAATTCGTTCAAGTATTCCAAACTAGAAAATGTTCTTCGAGTTAAGGTTACTAAATTATTATACGACAAATCCATTATAGCAGCTGCGGTATAATGTGATTTTCTTAAATGTAAAAAAGCATTTGAGGCTATTGATTTTAATGACAGCTTTGCCAAGATGTACTGATTTCTTGTTAAAAATATCCGCGAATTCGTTAAGAAAGCCACATCGGTCAGATTTGAAAATGCCAATGATTCCAGTTCACTAACGGTAGAATTAATAAAATTTATCAATTGCAAATTTGGCAATCCCGCAAAAGCATTTTCCTGGATGCTTCCGATAGTAACATTCAAAAAAGTTACGCTTTGCAGATATCGCATTTGAGAGAAAGTTTCCGATTTAAGAATTCCTAAGTTTGATTCACTAATTTCGAGGTGATAAATCGGCAATCCATTGAAAGCCGATTTTTGGATACATTGCAAGTGTTTGTTTAAATTTAACATTTTTAATTTGTTCAAACCCTGAAATGCGTTTTCCTCTATAGTTTCCACTATAATTTCACTTAAATCCAAAACTTTTAAATTACTTAATCCATGAAAGGCGCCGGATTTTATTACCTGCATTTGCAATTTTGATAATTTCAACGTTTCCAAACTGGCTAATCCATTAAAGGTATCTTTAGAAAGTTTGGTAAAATTGTTTGCACTTATATTTAAATGTTCCAATTGGGATAGAGCACTAAATATGTGGTTCGTCATATCTTGAATATTGGAAGCGTACATGGAGAGTCTTTTCAGGTTTGGTAAATACTTAAAAGTATTGAGAAGAATTGTAGAAAAATTGTTATAATTCATTTCGAGGGTGATTAGATTTTCAAGCCCTTCAAGAGCATTAGATTCCAATTTTTGAATTCCCAGGCCAGTCAAATTTAGGTGTTCGATCCGTATTAAACTCTGGAAGGCATTACTATCGATGTAACGAATTGGATTTTGCAGTAAACTTAAATTTTTTAAATTATAAAGACCGAGAAAGGTATTTGATCCTAACTTTGTTATGTTATTATTCTTGAGATTTAAAGTCTGTAAATTACGGAGGTCAACAAAAGCACCAGGTTGTAAAGAAGCAATCGAGCTGTTTTCCAAATTTAGGTTAGTCAAGCTATCCAGATTGCGAAAAGCTTCCAAATGTATGCTAGTGATCCACTGATTTGATAAGTCCAAAAATTTTAGTTTATTTAATCCATTAAACGCCATAGATTCTAACCTTTTTAAGTTGTTTTCACTTATATTGAAATGAATCACTTGGTTCAATTCATAAAAAATATTGGATCCCAAAACTTCTATTTTGTTGTAACTCAAATCAAGAGTTTTTAAGAGAGGCATTCCGATAAACGACTCTTCACCAAGATCTTTCAAATTGTTGTAACTTAAATTTAATTTCAAGATTTTGTCCAATCCATTAAATCCTCCCAATTCAATTAAAGAGATCTTAGAGCCAGATAAGTTAAGCTCGGGCAAGGTGCTCAGTCCTAAAAACATGTCAGTGCATATAACAGACAACGAGTTATTTTGTATCTCCAATTTTCTAACACTTTGCAAATCTGTAAAAGCTTTGGAATGAATAGACGCTCTGTTATCATTTATTTTCAGTTCCACTAAACTCTGTAATCCATTAAAATTACCCATATCGAAAGAGAAGAACATATTTGTGCTCAAATCCAATCGTTTCAAGTTTTTCAAACCCATAAAGGAACCTTCGCTTAAAAACATCAAATCAAGTGTGCTTAAGTCCATTTCCTCCAAACTTTCTAAACCTTCAAAGGCCGACGACTCAAGAGACATAATGCTGTTATCGGCTATTGAAAATGTGGTCACTCGCTTCAGATCCAAAAACACATTTTCTTCCAATCGTGTTATGGTATTGTTATCCAAAACTAAAAGCTTTAAATTTCCAAGTCCGATAAAATCTGTCACTTTTATTCTTTGTAGTTGATTGTTCTGTAGATACAAATTTTGTAACATTTTCAAATTTTCAAATGGGCTGTCTTCCAGATACTTTATTTTGTTATCATTTAAAAAAATTGTATTTAACTGGGTTAGGTCTGCAAACGAAGTTGTTATGTCTGATAAACTATTAAAGGCTAAGTTTAAACTCTGAAGATTTTTGTTGCACTGAAAAGCAATTCCAATTGAACTGATTATATTCTTACTTAAATCAAGTTCTTGTAAAGCTGGAAAATTACATAAAAATTTGGAATTTATTTCCAAAATTTTATTATTGTTCAATTCCAAAATCGTTAGTTTTTCCATTCTTTCCACATAACTACCATTCAGTGATTGGAGAAGATTGTAACTGAGATCGAGCTCTTCCAATGTTTTTAAACTGCCAATGAAATTTATTTTCTGAATCAAATTATTATTCAAATATAACCTTTTCAAATTCGTAAAAGGTATAAACGTTTCGTTATCAATATTGGTTATTCTTAAATTGTTTAGTGATATTTCATAATACTCGTTTGACCGATTTAATGAAAAAGTTGCTCTATTTATTTCAATGAGCGAGGAACGGGAAAGCTCCAGAGAAAAGCAATTCGGTTTGAGCTGGTTGCTTGGTAAATCAGGAACTGCACTGTTAGGAACAATTTGAAATTTTTTAATTTCAAATTGATGCAATTCGACACATCTTAACCTCAAGCATTTGTGAATTTCCCAGCGACATCGTGAATAAGATTGAGTGCAACAGAAAATTAGCAGGAACGTGGCTACCAGCAGAGAATGCATAATTATTATCTGAAAGAATAAAAAAGTTAGTATTATACAAAAACCAGTTTTCAAATTAATGGTATTGAATGTCAGAGTACCAAGAATTCAAGTAAGCTTTCTAAGATGAAATTGGACAAACATTGGACAATTAACACAATAAGCATGTACTTGAATTCAACAAGCAATCTGAAATCTGTTAATTATTACAGAATCATTCACCGTAATATATTGTCGTATTTCAAAATAGCACTGAACAACCTAAATTTTATCTTGAATCTAGAAGAAACTTTTGATTTTTGCTTTCTTAAATTTTATAATCTTAAGATGAAAAAAATGTTCACCACGGATTAGTAGATTTAAGTTTATGTTGATAAAGACGCAAAATTAGTAGTTGTTAATGCGATGAACAACGATAGACTTGGATATAAATCTAAAAATTAAAAATTTAATTATAAAATTTTATGTTAATATTAAAAATTTGGTTTATATTATTCGACAAGCGAGATTTTGGTTAAAATGAAGTATAAAACTAAGTATTTACGTTAATCGCTCGTAGAGCATAATTTTTTGTGAAAGACAGTGACGTCACAATGTGCAGAAACAAAAATTTGTGCGGTCCAGTCCAGGCACGTTTTCCCACCAATTTATACTGCACATTTATGGCCACATCTCTGCCCTTCTCAAAAATTACTTTTACAACCACGGACTTCTTAAAATAATAAATTTAATTAAGAGATTCATATCAATAACAGATTACAGAAAGAATAGCCAATCAGAAGTAAAATATTGTAAAAACTTTACAATCTTAAATGTCGGTTTTCGTAGTCACGCTAAAATACAATAATTTTGGATTAATTTTGTGCTAATTATATGCTAAATTTATAAATTTGTGCTCTAACGGTAGGCTACATCTACTTGAAGGTAAATTTACTAAACGCTAAAGGTTGCTCACATTTCTAAAAATATTCGTCAAATCAAGCCCTTACTTTTAACTTAAAAAATTGTAAAGTTAATTTTACAGAAATTTCAGGAATCTCACCTTGAAATCTTTGTACTACTTAAAACAACCACAATCACAAAGAATATGAATAAAAATCACATAAATTTGTATGCATACCTTATGAAATCAAATAATCTTTCTAATTTGGAAAATACACTGCATCGCAAGAAAAACAACCAAATTTATTTAGGTAAAATATAAAATAAATGCTGTATTAAAAATTTATCATAGGTCAGGCAGTTATCTACTGAACCCGATTTCTTATGATTATTATAATATTTGCATTAAAATAACATAATCGTTATATACAACGAAATCTATTAGATGTTATTTTCTCAAAATTGGAGTAGATTACTAATTCCAAAAATAAATGTAAAAGACAACAAACCGAAAACAAAATTTCTTTTAGCCACGTCAGTGGAGTGATGTGATCGCTGGTTGCGTTACGAGCGGAAATTCTGAGTTTAAATCTCAGACGCATCAGAATTTCTTAGCTCGGCTTTCTAGTGGACATTCTCACTCCGTGGTGAACCAAACAACCAACCAACCAAAATACCCAATCCAAAAAAAAAAAACATAAACAAATAAAAATACTGAACAAATTAAAAATTAACATTTAAAAGTGCTAATAACCCAGTAGTTGATGCACGTTAAAATGTAAAAAAAAAAATTTCTTTCTCAATAAGAGACAGAGCTGTCTAAAGTACTTTGTAAAAGTAATTCAAGTACCAATTACCAAGTACTTTGCTAATTTCAAAAGTATTTCAAGTATCAAATACTATATTTTCTTAAAAGTACTTGAAGCATCAAGTACTTAAGGACTTTGCTTAAAAAAAGTATTTCAATTACCAAGTACTTATGAAAAGTAATTCAAATATTTCAAAATTAACCAAAAAGTAATTCAAGTACCGCCAAATTACTCAAAGTACTTTAATTACGCAAAATAAAGTACTTCAATTACTCTAAGTACTTCAATTATCCAAAGTACTTCAATTACTTTAAAAGTACTTCAATTACTTTAAAGTATTTCAATTACTTTAAAAGTACTTCAATTACTCAAAGTATTTCAATTACCTAATTTTCAAGTCGGGGCTGGGCAGATTGCAACTACATGTATTTAAAATACATTATTCAATAAATTTCACTTTGTTGCCATTTTTAAATTATAAAAAAATATATTTAAAAATTTTTCGCCAAAATATGCACGTGTTTTAAAAAGCCTCTGGCGCAGGCTTGTTTTTTAAAGTAGATTTTGTAAAACGGTTTAGATTTGTAATTTAATTATAAATGATGTTTCTCATTGGTTTGAAAGGATGAAAGAAAAATTTCATTGATTTCATATGGCGCGTCTTTTGAAATCATTCAAATTTTGGTCGAGGCCAGATTTTATTTACAGCACTTACAATACCTGAAATTTAAACAATTTTAATGCAGAATTTTAAAGATTGCTATTGGAACTGTGTCGTGGCATATTTTAAATTTTGATTAATTATGTAATGCTAAACGTAGAACATTGTCACGTTGAGCCGTCACGAAAAATCGTTAATACGTACACCGTATTGGTCCCTTCATTAGGATTGTATTTAACAGATTAGTTAAGTAATTTATAACAGTGTTTATGCGAGTTCCACTTTGGTAATTGTTGCGCATGACGTCACGTGGAGAGTAAAATTCTGCGCAAATCATATCTTAAACCAATGATATGATACATATAAATTGCATTTTGATAAATGTTGCGCATGACGTCACGTGGAGACTACATAATCTGAACCAAACTGAATATTATATCATGAACCAAACCGCTCGTATCAGGTAGTCTTACTGATTGTGAGTTGATTTGAATAAAAATTATTAAACCTTCCAAACGAAAACTGATTGGTCAAACTGTAAATAAATTAATAATGTATTATTGGCTCTCTAATATATAGTTATCCTTTATATTCTGCCCCCCCCCGGCAGTTAAATTTTGAAATTTCTCAAAAACTATTTGGGTACAAATAAAAATAATTTTTGCACAAACAGGCATAAACGATTTAGATTATTTTTTGTATTCAAAATTTGAAATGAGAAGAAAAGGTCTGAGGACATTCACAATAAGGATAAACAATGAATGATGATAGAAAGTAATGTATTTGAATATTTTTACACATTTTTCAATTATATTTTGTATTTCAAATACAAATAAAAATTTATCTTGTCCAGCCCTGCTTATAGACAATGCGGTGTTACTAACAGCAATTTAACCGATAATCGGTTAAAATTCATACTTGTCAGATAAATTTAATTGGGACACTTAACTAGATTGATAAACTGGCCATAAAAGTACTTCAAATACTTTAAAAGTACTTCAAGTACTTTAAAAATACAGTCGAGTCGCGGAATAGTGAATTAAATATGGCAAAGACCTTTCACTTTTTCGGGGTTGTTCACTATTTCCGTACTTACAAAATTTACAATAAAGCCACGTTTTGAAAATTAAAGCTTTATTTTAAAAAAAATTGATACAAATAATTATTAATTAGGAAAAATGATGTTATTTTTGATTGTATTTGTTTTTATTTAATTTAATAGTTAATACTTTTTCCTTTAAATTGATACACCAACATATAAAAATTCCATTCTATGCTAACGTTACGCGTGAAATGAAGTGTAAATATAATACGTAATGTAAATTCTCAATGTTGGGGAAGTCCCTATAAGGGGCCATCCATAAATTACGTCACACGAATTTTAGGTCTTTTTAACTCCTCCCCCCGCCCTTATCACAGGTTGTCACATCTTTAGAACCTCTCCCCACTGATGTGACGTCACACATTTTTCAATTTTATGCATGTACTTATTTAAAAATAATCAAAAGTAAACAGTTATTTTCATTTTTTTCTTATTTTTATTAAATAATCTTTTATAAAATCAACATAAAGTCAAATATTTTTGATAATAGAGAAAACAAACGACTGTAACGTCACAAAGCTTTTGACCCCCCCCTGCCCCTTGTCACACAATAGGTCTGTTTGGTACCACAGTCCTAGTGCTACACTAACTACTACAAATTTATTGGTGTAAAAAGTGGGTTGGTAATTGTACCACCAATCAATTTATAGTAGTGTAGTTAGTGTAGCACTAGGACTGTGGTACCAAACAGACCTAATGTCACATTCTGGTGATACTCTCCCCCCCTTTAAGAGGGGCATTTTTTTCAGGGCCCTTTTAATTAAATCAACAGATGGCGCCTACTTAAATATTTTTATAAAATAAGAGGAATATGCTATATTTAAAATATAGCAAATTCGTTGAGATAATACTATTCTATAAACAATATTCTTGATCTTAAGCTATTTTGAGTTTGTAATATTTATTTATAAAAACACAATTCATGATTAAAGTTTAATTATCTTTTTTTGTAAGTGAGTGTGTTTTGACATACTCAATACAAACTCAAAATAGCTTAAGATCAAGAATATTGTTTATAGAATAATATTATCTTAACAAATTTGCTATATTTTAAATATAGTAAATTCCTCTTATTTTATAAAAATATTTAAGTAAGCGCCATCTGTTGATTAAATTAAAAGAGCCCTGAAAAAAATGCCCTTCTTAACGTGTGACGTAATTTATGGATGACCCCTAAAAGATGTCATTCAAACTGCACGATTTATAGTACGCAGTTCGCTGTATCGGGGTTACCGCTGTTCGTTATATAGGAGTCCCATATACACTCAATGTTAAAATTTTTGTGTTCACTATTTCCGGTAGTTCACTATATACGGTATTCACTATTTCGCGACTCGACTGTACTTCAATTACCTTAAAAGTATTTCAATTACTTTAAAGTACTTCAATTACTTTAAAAGTACTTCAATTACTTTAAAAGTACTTCAATTACTCAAATTTTGTTAAATCCAATTACCAAATACTCAAGTACTTTTACAAAGTACTTCAAGTACCAAGTACTTTTAAGTTAGTTTCAAAAGTACTTCAATTAAAGTACTTCAAGTACTTTTAAGTACTTGAATTACTTTTTGCAAGTCTTTTACTTGAAATACTTTCAGCTCTGATAAGAGATAATAAACATTTGACTATGATTTTAATGCGATTTGAATCACAGACCATTATTCTTACTCATTAACGGTCAATTATTTATACCACCAGAGAGCGCTTAATTATCTATTACGTTTTTTGAAATATAAGTAGTTTTTGTAATTTTTGTTCTACACGGATAGATCACGAGAAACAGAAAGTGATCTGAAGAGGTTGAAAGTCGTAGAAGAAGCGAAAAAAACCAAAAGATTATTTGTAAAAATCAAGGAAAAGCAGAACTTGAAAAGAAAAAAAAGAGACTGAGCCACCTCAGTAAATGCAGTGCCGAAGAAGAAGAAATACATATTATGCCGAAATCATTCTCAGCTACTCAGTTTACCCTATTTAGTTACGTCAGCTCAAATGTAGACTTACATCATCATTCTAAAACATTTTCATTCTAAAACAATTTATATAATAGTAACATTTACACCACTAGATGGCGCGCCAATGGAAAAACAACATAGCGCCATCTATTGGTGACATTTTCCTCTATTAAAAAAAATCCTTTAAGAGGGGCATTTTTTTCAGGGCCCATTTAATTTAATCAACAGATGGCGCCTACTTAAATATTTTTATAAAATAAGAGGAATTTGCTATATTTAAAATATAAATAAATTCGTTGAGATAATACTATTCTATAAACAATATTCTTGATCTTAAGCTATTTTGAGTTCGTATTGAGTATGTCAAAACACACTCGCTTACAAAAAAAGATAATTAAACTTTAATTATGAATTGTGTTTTTATAAATAAATATTACGAACTCAAAATAGCTTAAGATCAAGAATATTGTTTATAGAATAGTATTATCTCAACGAATTTGTTCTATTTTAAATATAGCAAATTCCTCTTATTTTATAAAAATATTTAAGTAGTCGCCATCTGTTGATTAAATTAAAAGGGCCCTGAAAAAAATGCCCTTCTTAATGAAAACTTTTTTTTTCACTTTCCAGTGGGTTTTCTAAATTTTTTTTCTGGATTGCGTTAAAGATATAGTAAGTAATCTTTCATAATTTTTTCAGATTTTTTGGAATTGTATTTGATTTGATACCAGCTTTTTAAGTCAAATACCCCACTGTGCGGCGTTAGGACAAAAGCAAATTTCTTTACTTGATGATTTAGTCAGAGTTTCTTGAATTGAAGTAAGAAATCTTAAAAGTCTATCAACCTTTGTGACGGAATCGTTTGGTTGTTACCAACTGAATCTGATGCTTGACTGATTCTTTGATAGGCCCGAGTGGTTGCTTATAAATCCGGCTCGAAGAGACCAAAATGGAGGAATTTATCAAATTATGGTAATCGATTTCCTCATTTAATGAGTGAAAGATGTTGTTGATCTTCAGAGTGTTCTAGTACGGAACGAAGGACCAGATCAATCGAAAATTAAAATGTAGATTAAAGTAAACGTTTATTTACACTTACAATTTAGAAGCCCCAGACATAAACCAACATGCTATGTTACACTGAGGTGCATGTCAGTGGCCCCCCCACCTTCGAATTTTTGGATGAATTTGGTGTCAAACGTTAGAGCATCGTTTGAGCCTAAATGAGCTTCCATTATTTTTGTATGAGCCTCAAAGGTCAAAGTTATTCGCAAAAAACAGGCGGGGGGGCTGCTGACATGTTTGCAATTTTTCTTCTCGTTTTGAATTTCTATGTGCAATTGATGTCAATCGATAGAGCTTCGTTTGAGCTTGAATGAGCTTCAACGAGCAAGAGTTTAAGTTAATTTTTTACAAAGTTATGGATAGTTGAAATTTTCGAATAAACTCCGAGCAACATGCGTTAAATCTTAAGTTTTTTTAAATCTCTTAAGCTGATAATCTACATACTTTGAATATGTAATTCAATGTACTGTTCGGTAATTTACCGAAATAGAAATCATGCCGAGAAAATCTAATATTGATTTGAAGCAGCTTAACGTTACAACGGGAAATATAGGTTATGTTATTGTTTACTTTTGTATTTTTATATTGGGAGAGGCTAGAGTTACGGTTAACTTAACCTTTAAAAAGTGCTTAAAGTTATGGCAAACTAGCCCTCCTCTCTCTTTTGACATTTCTATGTTTACGATTACGGCCGGTTACGGCAACTATCAAAGCTTGGTTACGGCAAACATACATTATATAAAACTAGAAAGATGTCCAAAGCTATAGGATTTAATATGTCACAAATTTTGTTACAGTGTACACGCAGTGTATAATGTGTTGCGGTGGGGGGACCAACATGTCTATAGCCCTTTCCTTCTGTTTTTCCCGAATAAGTTTGCGGTCTTTGAGGCTCAAACAAAAATAACGGAAGCTCATTCAAGCTCAAACGATGCTCTAACGGTTGACACCAAAAACAGTTAGCTATTGGATCATAAATTTTTTCTTTATTAGCAACAATAACATATCGTTATAAGCTGCTTCAAATCAATATTAGATTTTCTCGGCATGATTTCTATTTCGGTAAATTACCGAACATTACATTGAATTACATATTCAAAGTATGTAGATTATCAGTTTAAGAGATTTAAAAAAACTTAAGATTTCGTTTGAAGCTCATTCAAGCTCAAACGAAGCTTTATCGATTGACATCAATTGCACATGGAAATTCAAAACGAGAAGAAAAATTGCAAACATGTCATCAGCCCCCCCACCTGCGAAAACTTAAATGCGAAAACTATAAAAAAAACTATGAAAAAATGCGAAAACTATAGAGGTATTTCACTGCTATGTGTGGCAGCAAAGGTTCACGAAAAAATACTGGAAGTCAGACTACGGAAAATAATAGAACCGACATTAGAAAAATCACAAAGTGGCTTCAGAAAAGGTTTCAGTATACAGGATCACATATTTACAATAAGACAGATAATAGAAAAACAGAGAAGACAAGATGAATGCTCATATGTGTGTTTTGTGGACTTGGAAAAGGCATTTGAAAGAGTACCTAGAGATCAAATATGGAAGATATTGAAAGAGAGAAGGATCAAAAAGAACTTGATACGAGCTATACAAAGCATCTACAGGAACACAACAAACTATGAAAAAACGGGAAATTTGAAATTGGAAGAATTTGCAACGATGGAGGGGCTGAGGCAGGGTGGTGGGTTGAGCCCTATATTATTTATGGTACTAATGGACGTGGTGATTAAGGAAACAAAGGCAAAGACCAGAAAATTAGTAGTAGGATATCGAAACATGCAAAAAGTGGAGATATCAGAATGTGCATTTGTCGACGACCTGGGGATATTTGCAAGTAGTGAACAAAACCTGCAACACAACGTTGATATATGAAAGCTGGCTTTGGAAAAAAGGGTCATGAAGATAAATACAGAAAAAACCAAGGTAATGAAATTAGGAAAAATGGAAGGAGAAATGAAAATTAAAATCAACGGAAGACAAATCGAACAGGTGAAGCAATTCAAGTACTTGGGCATAATCATTGATGAAAATGGAAGCTACAAAGCTGAAATAAACAGTAGAGTAAATTCGGCAGCGAATTTATGTTATGTATTGGGTAAAACAATTGTAAACAAAAAAGAAATTTCCAGGAGAACAAAAATTACTGTATATAAAACTATCTACCTACCGACACTAACATTTGGATGTGAGTCATGGAACTTGACACAAAGGATGAAAAGTAAAATTCAAGCATCGGAGATGAAATATTTGAAGAGAGTGGAGGGAGTAACGAAAATGGATAGAATCAGAAATGAAGAAATAAGAAATAGACTCAAAGTGGAACCAGCAATGGGAAGGGTAAAAGAAAGTCAGCTGAGATGGTTTGGACATTTGAATGGGATGGAGAGAGATATGCCAGTGAGAAATATATGGCAAGCAAGACCAGCAAGAAAAAGAACAAGAGGAAGACCAATGAAAACTTGGGACGACAATGTTGGACAGATCCTGAAAGAGATGGGGAAATCCAGGTATGAGGCAGGACAATTATCGTTAGAGAGAAGAGAGTGGCAAAAATTTGTAAATAGAGGAACTTGAGAAGAGAGATGGAAACCTCAACACCTTTGGGTAACATGAGGATTTATGATTTTGAATTGAAATGATGACACTATGTTCAAAGCCGTAGTGGTGGAGTGCTGTGATCTGAGTTACAAAGCGAAAATTCTAGGTTCAATTGCGAACTACACAGTGAACTACACATTAATACAATGGGTAAATACGATACCCAATGAACGATAATAAATAATAGTCAACCGCTTTCGGTGAAATCTTTTAAATAATGGATGAACGCATCAGTTCCAATTATTGTGCACGTTGGCGAATTGACTGATTTGGTTCTTCCTCAACACTAAGCTCTGTAACAGCAATAGCTTCTTTGGTGCGTACTGTATGACGTCTCTGCAGATACGTGTTTTTATCAATTATGATAATGCTATGATAATCATTTTGAAGTTTTGCGAACTGAACCACAATTTAAAAATAAATTTTCATAATTTTCAGGCGTTGTTTTGGAATAAGCCTTTTTATGGGAAAAAAGCAAATCATACTGAGCACAAATAACATTTAAGTTGCTTGATATGACCATTGTAACACTGTTTTATCTTTAATACAAAATCAGACTTTCAAAAAAATACCCTGTGTATATAAAATTTTGATTTCTGATTGAAGTTGCTGGTCGTAAATTTTTGTTTATTGTATTTGTGATTTGCGGCTTACTTTATAAGGGTTTTTCCGGAATTTTTGATTTATTTATTATACTTATATACCTAATATCGTCGCTCCCATACGCAAATGACAAATGTGCAAAATTGTAGTTTTGAGGTAAAGCGATGTAATTATTCAGATTGAATACGCCTCACATGTATTCGTAAAACATAATTAAGCTCAAAGTTACTCGCTTGATTAATTTACTTGCACATTATAACAATTAACAATAAAAGCCCTAAAAAACAATTCAATTTTATTAGTTGCTAACATTACACAGTATGTACAAATGTCAAACTAGAAATTCGGATACTGGAAAATTTCGATAAGTCGGTGCTTTCATTATGTCCAAAATTTAAATTAAAACTTTTCGAAAATTTTCTTCCTATCCGAACTATTACGTAGTGAAGAAAAATTGACATTACAAAGAATCGTTTAAAAGTTCCATTTGAGATTGTTGTACATCACCAACTTCCTTCTTCCTTTTGATAATTTGGTAAAATTGATAAATAATTTGTATAAAAATGTATATGGAGACGATTATTACAATAACTTTAAAAACTGTTAAGCCGGTGTAATATGAATTAGTTATTTCAGTTGTAGTCTCTTGATGTTGTCGGTTTGCATGGTCGTGAATACTCCGCAGCATTTCTAAACCTTTCTGAATTTCGTCGCGGGAAATGGAAGAAATAGTAACATTTTTCTTTCGATCTAAAGTTTCTATTAAGGCGTTGGTTTTATTTAGCATCGTTTCGATATTAAGTAAATCTAAACCATTTGATATGAATTCCATTCCTTCCTCTTTTTTACAAGCAATTCCATTATAATTTTCCAAAACGGATTCGTAGGTTAACTTCCATAAATAAACATTTTTTCTTTTTATTAGTTTTGTCATTTCTGTTAGTCTGTCGCAGTTAAAATTATTATTTTCTATACGAATCACTTGTAAACGAAGACACGAATCCAACAACAATTCCATGTTTAATTCAAACAGTTTATTGGAATCTAAGTACAGATCGCTTAATAGGCTCGATTGAGATAACACTGCAGGATCGAACACCACTAACTGATTATGAGATAAATCCAGGACTTTTAATGATATCATATCCGAAAAAGCAGAATCCTCAATCGTATGAATTTTATTGAAACTCAAAAGCAAACGTGTGACTTTTCCTAAATTTTGAAAAACTTTTGACTTTATTATGGTCAGACTGTTATTAGATAAAAATAAATACTCAAGTTTAGGCAAACCATAAAACGAATATTCATTTAATTTTTCCAATTTATTGTTTGTTAAAAACAAGTGAAATAAGGAACTAATATTTTGAAACGTATAAGGTTCAATTGTTTTTAAATAATTATTTTTTATAGTTAGTGTATGAAGTCCCTTCAAATTATCGAAGGCGCCCGCATTGATGGACGAAATCTTGTTATCCCTCAAAATCAAATATCCTAAATAATCCAATCCAGAAAAACTTCCTTTTGTTATGATCTTTAAATTGTTGCATGATAAATTCATGCCCATTACATCATCGTACGCAGGTGTTGTATTTAGGTGAATAAATGCACCAGGAGCAATTGAATTTATGGATAAGTTTGATAAATCATATCGAGCAGTACCGTATTCAAATTTTAGTTTCGTTCTCAAAAACACTTCTGCCACATTTGAAAATGCTCCGGATTCTAAACGACCGATACTGCAGTTATCGTAGAAATTTATTGTTACCAATTTTGGCAAGCCTGCAAAAGCATTTTGTTGGACACTTCCAATATGCACGTTTTTGAAAGTCAAGTTAGTCAAGAGTGGCATTTGATTGAATGTATTTGATGTAATAACACTTAAATTTGAATCGGTAATCATGAGGTTATCGATTGGCAAACCATTGAACGCTGACTCGTTAATAAAACTTAAGTTTCTGTTCAAAAGTAAACTTTGTAGATCTGTCAAACCTTGGAAAGCATTCCTATCCAGATTCTGGATTACACATTTACTTAAATCCAAAGAATTTAATTTTGATAAACCATTGAAAGCTCCTGATTTTATTTGACCGATTTTCGTATTTGCAAGTTCGATTTCAATCAACCTAGCTAATCCATTAAATGTATTTTGTTGCAAAACGGTAATATTGATGGAACTCATGTTCAAATAAATCAAATTTTTTAACCCGAGAAAAGCGTCACTCTCCACCTCTTGAACTTGGGAGTTTTCTAAAAACAACTGTCGCAAGTTTATTAAACTTTCAAACGTTTTTGATTTGATGGAAAAAAAGTTATTATAACTTAAATTCAGTGTCATTAAATTAGAAAGTCCTTCAAACATATTTGGCTCCAAATTTCGAATTCCCATTTTATTCAAGTTGAGAACAGCTAAACTACTTAAATTCTGAAAAGCGTAACTATGAATCGAAATAATGGAATTTTCTATCAAATTTAATTCCTCCAGTTTGAAAAGACCTGCAAAAGTATTCGATTCTAACGTTGAAATGTTATTATGGTTCAAGAACAACTTTTTTAAATTTATGAGGGGGGTAAATGTTCTGGGTTGTAAAGCAGTAATTTCGTTCCGTTCCAAATTTAAGACGGTTAGACTTTCAAGATCAGAAAAAGCTTCCTGGTGTATTGTGATTATCTTTTGATTTGATAGATCCAGGAGCCGCACTTTATTTAATCCTTTGAAGGCGTTTAATCCCAAACGTTTCAAATTGTTCCTACTTATGTTAAAATGAATTACGTTGTTTAACTCGTAAAAAACGTTCGAATCCAAAACTTCAATCAGATTGTTACTCAAATCAAGCGTTTCCAAAATTGGAATTCCGATAAAGGTATCTTCACCCAACGTTCTTAATTTGTTGCTACTCAAATTCAACTTCAAAAGTTTGTCTAATCCATTGAAACCTCCCAGTTCAATCAGGGAAATGTTCAGATTGGAAAGGTCAAGTTCGGGCAAGTTGGTTAATCCGTTGAAATTATCCGTTTTGATTTTGTAAATTGCGTTGTGATGAAGATCCAATTTTTTAAGACTTTTGAGTTTTGCAAACGGCTGATCTTGCAATGACCCAGAATTATTATTTATGTTTAATTCTAACAGATTTTCTAATCCGTTAAACATATCGACTTTGAATTCAAAAATGTAATTGTCGTTTAAATTTAAACGTTTTAGTTTCTTTAAACCAACTAACGCATTATCTTGGAAGAATAAGATCCGTAGTCCACCCAAATCCAATTCTTCCAACTCGTCCATGCCCATGAAAGCTCTCGGTTCTATATGTACCACGGTATTATCCGATATGGAAAAGGAGTTTACGTTTTTCAGATCGGCAAATGTTTGCCTGGATATAGTTATTATGTAGTTTCTGTCCAAAGAAATATGTCTTAAGTTACTTAATCCGGCAAAAGTTGTACTGCTTAGTCGTGTAATGTTGTTATCTTGCAAATACAGATATTCCAACTTTGCTAAATTTTTAAACGATTCCTCTTCAAGTAATATGATTTGATTGTTATTCAAAAAAATTGTGTTCAACATTTGCAAGCTTTTCAATGATGTTTTACTTATTCTTGTTAAATTATTGAAACCTAAGTTCAAAATTTTGAGGTTTTGGTTGCATTTAAACGAATCTTCAAAACTACCGATAGAATTTTGACTTAAATCAAGATCTTCTAATGCAGGCAAGTTGCAGAAAAATTGAACATCTAGGTCTTTTAACTTATTATTGTTTAAATCCAAAATTTTTAAATTTTCCATTTTGTTTACTTGATCAGCATTTATGGACCCTAACTCGTTGTAACTTAGATCCAGTTCTTCCAGTTTTGATAAACTGTTGGTGAAATTAACTTGTTGAAGGAAATTATTATGCAAATTTAACTTTTTTAAATTTGTAAACCGTTTGAACGTTTCTTCTCCAATTTTGCTTAATTGTAAATTTGATAACGAAATCTCGTTATAGTTGGTAGGATTTTTGAGAGGAAAAGAATCATTATTTACTTCAAATACACTGCTATGGGCAATCTCAAAGGTTATGCAACCTCCGGGTATCCTAAAGAAACCAGTGGATTGCGAGAGTGACATGTCAGGAGTGCTACTTAGTTTGTAAGCCAAATTGTATTTACTTAATTCGACACATCTTAATGTTAAACATCTTCCACGTTGCCAGTTACAACTCGGATCCGATGTGACACCATAAAAAAGTAAAAAAGTTGGAACTAATATAACATAGGACAGCATCATTATCTGCAACAACACGTAATAATTATTTTCTAATTGGAGGTTAAATTATCTTCATCTTTTACTGGTGGAGTATCACGTTTATGCTTCACCAGTTACAAATTTTTGTTAGTAGGTTCTTTAAATTGAAAACGTTATGAATAAAAGAACTCTATTGTTGCTAAAATTTCATCTGTTAAAGTAATTTATAATTTAATTTCAAGTAAAATTAATTATGTAATATGTATATAAAAAATTAAATTATTATTATTTTCTATTAAAATTTAAATAATGAAAGTAGTTCTACCTGTTTTGACTATTAAACCACCGCTAAATATTTTTTGTAAAGCTAAAATTTTTACTTATAAGAATGAGAAATGTGTAGTTTGTAATAGAAAATGTAATTCTAATGTGTAGAAATGTAAAAATTTAAGGCAAATCAATTCATGCGATGATAACAAAGTTGTAATAAAAAAAAAATTAATAGAAAATAAAATAGTAAGTACAAACCTCAATAATAATTTAAAAATCAGAGCACCTTAAAAAATTCACATCAGCGCATTAATACTTTCTCAACAACACTGCATCTTTGTAGACGATTTCATTATCGCGAGGTCATTAAGTTATCTCATTTACCCATTTCATTTCACAGTAAAAGCTGTTGTTTGTTTAACAATTTATAATATTGTATAATAATAACTTTAAATAAGATTATAGACGGTTTTTCAGTACACAAACAAAACAAAGCAAACCAAAAAGATATCTAAACTTTTTTCAATTTATAGCAATATCTAAAACTAAAAACGAGAATGAAATGATTAACGAGATTCCAATTGTCATGGTTAAATTTATAAAAAGGGAATTTTTATGGTATACGCTTGGGCTTGGTCATCATGTCAGATTATATTATCTGACAATCCAAATAGATTCATATCGCTGCCCCCCCTCCTAAATCGAATTTTTGGTTGTAATTTGTGTGAAACGGTTGATCATCAATGAGCTTCCAAATTTCCAAATTTTTTGTTTGAACCTCAACCGTCGCCAAGTTATTAGCGAAATTTTGGGGGGGGGGGGAGGTTGTAGACAGGTTTTTCCATTTGTGAAATTGATGTCTATCTATAGAGCTTTGTTTAAGTTTGAATGAATTTCTATTACCATCATTTTAATTTTATTTTCTGCAAAGTTACGAGCATTTCAAATTCCGAGTACCCCGATTAAGGCTGTGTTCTCACTTAGAATGAAAATTCGATTTTAAATAGAAAATGGACTATTTGGTGTAAAATAACAGTAGCTGACCAAAAACGTACAATAAAAAATAAAGTAATGTGTGAAAAAAATCGCGAATGCAAGAGATACGCGCATTTTATCGTTAATTTTATTTACAATTTTCTGACTTTATTTTTGAAAATAACGCGTTCAAATTTTTACAGTATGTCTAAAACGTTATTTTTAATATTAGGTCGGAGCCAAAATTTTTTTAAAATTGCGTTAAAAAATTTTTTTTTTGCGATTTATTTATTCGCGATAAAAGCCCTCCGACATAATATTGTAAATAACATTTCAGACATACTGTAAAAATTTTAACTCGTTATTTTTAAAAATAAAGTCAGAAAATTGTAAATAAAAAAGTGTTTGCGAGAGAACAGCCTTAAGTACCGTACAAACACTTTCAATTTTAATTCTATTTTATCGGATTAAAATTTTCGAGCCGACTAAAAGAAAAACTTAATCTTGCTTAATTACCATTATCATTTTTAACCCTCGCCTCGACCCAAAAAGAAGGGTGTTATGTGTTTATTAACGTGTGTATCTGTGTGTCTGTCTGTGGGGTCGTAGCTCCCAAACTAATGAACCGATTTTGATTTAGTTTTTTTTGTTTGAAAGGTGACTTGATCGAGAGTGTTCTTAGTTATAATTCAAAAAAATCGGTTTAGCCGTTCGAAGATCATTTGCTGTTTTCTAGTCTAGTTGATGAAATCAGGGCCGTACTTGTAATATAAAAAGTTGATGAGAGCAGGGCCGTACTAGTAATTTTTAAAGTTTAAATATATAAATTATTAACTCGTTGATATTAGATAATATTAAAACTTCAAAATATCGAGTTATTAATAAATTAATTATTTATATATTATTATATTATATTATTATATATTATAATAATATCTGTATATTATTCTGATGACGAACGAAATAATCGTTTGAAAGCTCAATAAATCTTATAATTAATTTTTAATTTATTAATAACTCGATATTTTGAAGTTTTAATATTATTTAAAGTTTAAAAAGCATCAAATAAAATATTATACATAATATCTGTATATTATTCTAATGACGAACGAAATAATCGTTTGAAAGCTCAATAAATCTTATAATTAATTTTTAATTTATTAATAACTCGATATTTTGAAGTTTTAATATTATTTAAAGTTTAAAAAGCATCAAATAAAATTAAATTAAAAATTTTAAAAACCCCCCGACAAAGAAAATCTTTAAAAAGTAAAAAATAAAATCCAAGCGTCGTCGCGTCGGAAAACCGCTAAGTAAATAAAATAAAAACAGAATACAACTAAAAATGATACAGTATGAAATTTAAATACACGTCAACTACCTAATTTTTGATGAAATAATTTTAGAAAAGAATATCGTGAACTAATAAAATCGAATATAGTATAGGGTGGACCATGTAAAATTTGGAATTTAATTTTGCTTTAAAAAAATACTAATAAACATTTTTTTGTCATTTTGGGAGTAAAGCGTCACTTCACTCCCACTTTTGTGGGAGCAAAGTGCTACTTTTCTTAGGAGCGGGACGAAAAGTAAAGTTGGTGGACGAAAAGTAAAACAGAGGAACGAAATAGTAGTTTATATCATAAGGACGTAAAGGGTCCATTTTCGGCAAAAGGCGTGTTTTATGAGCCGAGCCGCTAGGTGGCAAAGCCGCTTAGTCGGCGAGGGGAATAGAAGAAGCCGATGGCCGAAAAAACCCCAACATCCGTGTGATATGAAATGCTTTTAGTTGTGAAGGAAATATATCCGACAAAATTTACAATTTTTATGCAATAATTGCGTAAATTTCATAAAAAATACCACGTTTTACTTGACATCTTGGTAGTGTAAAACCTACTTCTACTTGTAACTATGGTGCTTTTGTTGGCACCAGTTGGTACTCTGAAGGGCGGCCATGTTGGGACGCCATGTTTATTTTCATTTGTGATATTGTGGTGTGTAGATGCGTGCCTGTTGTGTGTCAGTGTTTTCAATTAAAAAAACCTAAAAACCAAGAAATAATCGTTAAATAATCAATAAATACGACAATTGTGGTCGCATCTATCAATGTTCATGAACACGCTGCAAAAAAATCGCAAAATTTCCATGCATCGCACGTGGTACGTACCATCGCGCTCCATCGGCAAAAAGCAGTATTTGTGAAGCAAATTTATACATACTTTTCTATTTTAGACTACATTTTGGGCCACGATAGTCGATCTACGCGATTTACTCTTCCTTACAGGATTTTTTATGCGCCGACAGGCGCATATTTTAAAGATCACAAATGAAGACGACGAAATGCAAGATGCAAAGTCAGCAAATATGTTGACTTTAAAAATTTCAACGACAGGAAAGTTTTTTTACTCTGCACATTGCCGATTTTTAATCGAATCCAAAAATAAAGTTATGTATTTTTATAATTTGTGTTGTACCATTCTTTATTTTGTATGCCTCTCTCCTCGTGCTGTGTTCGGCTACGCCCCTCGAACGAATAAAGTTTTCCGGCTACTCCCCATCACGAGAAAAAATTTTCGGCTACGCCCTATTCACGAAAAAATCTCAAAACGTTCATGGGGCGTGGCCGAAAAAAAAGAGAAACAAAAATGGTCTCTTTACCTTCTAAAACCAGGTATGAAAACTACCCAAAATACGACCTGAATAACGAAAAGTAAATTTATTACTACGTTTAAATGCCCCAAGTACTATTTTTAGCTAAATTCTAGCAATTTTCTAGCAAGTTGCTAAAAATTGATGCAATTCAGCTAAAAATGCTACTTGGGTACGGTACTTTGACAATGATATCATGTTACGCAAACTACAACATCTGGGGTATACTGCCGTCCTAAGAAAGAAAGCCTTAACTCCATCAATAATTTTTTTGAACTAGGCAGCTATACAGATGTTTATTGATGGCACCCAGTAGATTTAAAGTAAAACTAACGACTTATGGTACATATACTTACATTTTTTGTAAGTTTTTAAAATATTTTAGCCTAGTAATATGAAACTTTAATAGATTATTATGCGTTTGAAACATCTAACTCGTTTTAATAAATAATTGGAGTTAAGGCTTTCTTTCTTAGGACGGCAGTATAGGCAATGAAGTTTATGGTCATTTTCAAGGAAGGTCGACTACCTAAACCGCTTTGTATTTTTGAAAACTTAAATTTTATGTAACAAATTTTTCTAGAAATTCGAGTAGTTGACGAAATTAAACTTCGAGATATAGAAATAATCGATTTATAGCGGAAAGACAAAAAATAATATATTCACGCTCGGGAGTAAAGTGACTTTTTGTCCTTCGGGTAAATTTTTTAATTAAAAACCTTTACCCTCATGACGAAATAGTAGTTTATATCACGAGGGCGTAAGGGGTTGTTTTTCGTCTCGAGACGTAGTTTATGACACGAGCCGCAAGGCGGCGAGGGGAATAATAGTCGAGAGATGAAAAAACCCTGCAGCCCGAGTATTATGAACAGCTTTTCGTGAATTTGGGAATAATATCCGACAAAATTCACGATTTTTTTGCAATAATTGCATAAATTTATAACACGTTTTAATTGACATCGTGGTAGTGTAAAACCAACTTTTACTTGTAACCATGGTGTTTTTCTTGGCACCAGTTGGTACCCTGGAGGGCGGCCATGTTCATTTTGATTTTTGATCTCGAAAAAGTTGAACGTTTGTGTATTGTGTTGTGTGTTTTCAATTAAAAATGTTTAAAAACCAAAAAATAATCGTTAAATAATCAATAAATACGACATTGTGGTCGCATCTATCGATGTTCATGGACACGTTGCAAAAAAATCGCAAATTCGATATTGATGGATCACGTGGTAGGTACTATCGCGTTCAGCAAAAAGCGGTATTTATGGGGCGAATTTATACATTATTTACTATTTCAGGCTACATAGCCACGATAATCGATATACGTGTTCTAGGGATTTTTTATGCGCCGACAGGCGCATATTTTGAAGATCAAAAATGAAAACGACGAAAAGCACGTTCGCCGAAGACAACCGCAAAACGTTGTCGATATGCAAGACAGGCAAGTTTTTCACAATTGTGTGGTTAAGATAAAATATGTAAATAAATGATTTTTGAAAATTTTTGTTTTTTTGAAATTTTTTTACTCCCGGTTTTTTTTTACTCCCGGGAGAAAAACAAAGTGTGACGAAAAGAGCTTCTTTACTCCCGAAAAACCGGGTGTAAAGTAGTCACTTTACACTCAAAATCACGAAAAGTCATTTTATTGGCAAGGCCTATCATTAACATTTCAGAATAAAACACAACATTGTTTAAATGGCTTCCACTACTTGCTTTATATAGTACATTTTTTAAAAACACGGAGTGCATGTAAACAAAGCCACGCAATGTTCACGTGATTTTAATGTCACGTGTCAGCACATTATTGAGTAAGTTCTAGTTAGAACAGGGACGGACCTTACAGTGTTATAAAAATTTAAAATTATATCTTTCTCATTAGGTGTGTTTGGTACCACAGTCCTAGTGCTACACTAACTACACTACTATAAATTGATTGGTGTAAAAAGTGGGTTGGTAATTGTACCACCAATCAATTTGTAGTAGTGTAATTAGAGTAGCACTAGGACTGTGGTACCAAACAGACCTAATAAGACTCATGTGAGTTCTTTTAATTCTTTTTTTTTGGTGGACTCGGCGGACAATTTTTGGTACTTCTGTTCATTTTTCAAATAAACTATTAAATTTACCCCAGAAACATTCACCTAGAAGCAACTTAATATGCAACTATTTGCAAGGTGTACGGCCCACGTGCTTAGTGGTGAAGTACTTCATTACACACGTTGATCATGCGGTGGGGAGTATCAGAGGTTTCTTATTATGCACTCCGTGTTTTTAAAAAATGTACTATAGTGACTCATTCAATTTACCCAATTTTTCAGTACATTTTCGATTATTTGGGCTTTATCTCGTGAACGACAGCGTCGATTTCGTGTTTTAAGATCTCAATAAACTCGGGATTGTTTGCGTAACACTTATTTTTCACGGCACCCTAGAGATCTAACGGGGTCAACTCGCAGCTACGAGACGGCCAATGGACTTCCGAGTTTTGCCTGATTATGCGGTTTTCCAACACAGTGCGCAAAAGATCTGCGATTTGACCCCGTTAGACTATTATCTCTAGGGCGCCGTGAAATATAAGTGTCACGCAAAAAATCCTGAGTCCATTGAGGCCTAAAAACGATAGAAGCTCAAGCAATCAAAAATGTACTAAGAAAATTGGGTAGATTGAACGAGGCACTGTAAAGAAAGTCGTGGAAGCCATTTGAACGATGTTGTGTTTCATTAATAAATGTCAATGAAGGGCCTTATCAATAAAATCATAATTTTGAATAAATGTTTAATAGTATTTTTTTTAAAGCGAAATTAAATTCCAAATTTTACATGGCCCACCCTATATGTGCACCAACTATACCGAGTTTCCCAAATTAAAATTTTTTCCCAATTTCAATTCAACAACATAATTGATAGGTATACATATTAATTTTATTGAAATATTTAAAAAAAAACACTAAATTTGAAAGATTTTGTTTTAAATCCACATTTGTTCTTTGAAATTAGAAGAGTATTTGAAATTTTTATTTTATATTTGTAAATAGCAGTTAACTATTTTTAAAATTAGGTACAATTTTTTTGTAAAATTAATTTTTCTAGATTTATTCCATCAAAATAACGAAAGTGATCATTTACACATTTAAATAGGATTAGTTTTTTAATCGGATTAAAATTTTAATTTAATAAACAGAAAAACAGATACAATAAGTGAATTATCGTACTACACAGTTCGGAGAACTCGATATTTGAAATACTCGTAACTTTAGACATCGCTTTCACAAAAAAATTTAAAATAACGAAAATAGAAAAATATGTCTACAGCCCCCCCTCAAGAATTTTGCAAAATCTCCGCGACGGTCAAAGCTCAAACAAAAACTTTGGAAGCTTATTGAGGCTTAAACTATACTCAAACGTTTGATATTAATTTCATCTAAAAATGCTACTACTCAAGTAGAATATACGAGAAATATAATCTTTCCCCTTCAAATCAAAGTTTTTGAAAATTGCTCCGCAACGGTTAAAGCTGAAACTAAAATATTGGAAACTCATTGATTCTCAAACGTTTGACACAAATTATTCTAAATAATTAGATTTTTACATATTCACTCACAAACCTTCAGAATATTAAAAGTTGCGCTAGATTTCGGGTTTTAAAATTTTTTTTAGAATAAAATGTCATTTTGATCTTTTCAGTTTTTGTCTTTTTCAAAATTTTTTTAAATCTTTTAATAAAATTGGTGTCAAACGTATGTTCAAACATTTAACACAAATTTTTCTAGAAAATTTGATTTGTACTAGTACATTCATAAACTTTCAGAATATTGAAAGTTGCGGTTGATTTCGGGCCTCAAAAATTTTTTTAGAGAACATATTTTAGATCAATTAATATTGATTTCACCACAACGTGTCGATGCTCACTGGAAAGCTGAGCTAAGAAATTACTACAAATATTTGTTATAGATTTTAAAATGGTTACTGTAATAATATTAAAACATTACTTAAAAATTTTATTTAATTTTCTACCTTATTTTATAAAAAAACCAAGATCCTAAACACATAGTTATAATCAAGATACTGTAATATAATATTAATATTTTATTGGCCGATAAATTTTTGCTAATGCATGGACGGTCATCATTGGATCATTTTCAAATATTAATATTACTTCAATTTGAAAGTCACCGCTTGGCATAAAAGGAGGAAATTTACTTTCGTCAGGAATAAAATTACAAATATAATAATAAGTGTCCTGAAATTAAATTAATGATTATAAAACCTAAATTAAAAAAAGGAATTATTTACTTTTTTAAAGAAGCAATTCTTTGGAACGTTTCCGCATACTGTAAATTCTATTATTCCGATCGTATTCATTTTAAGAGCTTTACAAGCCCCCACCTGAAAATGTGCGGGGAAGATTCGGTATTCATTGCTTAAAAACTTATAAACTTGAATTAGTACCTAAAAATATATTTAAAATGTTATATTATTAACTAGTTAATATTAAATAATATTAAAACTTTAATTATTTCGAGTTACTACAATTTAATTGAATTTTTAATTTATAGTAACTCGAAATAATTAAAGTTTTAAACCTGTAAGCACAAAATTATAAAAAGGTTGTAAATTTTAATTGTTCTAATTTACTGTTTATTACAAGTCTCCAGCAACAGATACAGGAGCTAATGCTGGTATTACATGGTCCAACTATAATTTTCGAATTAGTTAGACCGTGAAACACAAATTGTATTGAAAACATCATTTTAAGTTATTACATCTTAGTAAAAATGAGAAAAAAATTCTTACTTGCACTTTGTTGGTATCAATATTTATTTTAGGAGTAAAGCTAATATTTGTAGCTGCCGCTGTGCGGTTATGCTTAAAAGTTACAATTTTCACTTCGCGGTATACTCTATTACTATAATTCATAAGCTGAAGCCTTTCAAATTTAAGCTTGTAATCATTTTGATGAAACTGAAAAAAATGGCTATTAACATTATATTATAAATAATAATTTAATACCTTAGCCAATATATCAGTGTCTGATAAAGTTAAAACAGTGGGAAACTTCACAAGCACAATCAAAAATAAGAACTTCATATTTTCAGTTCAAAATTATTTCCTTTACTAATTTAGGCAGGCTCGTACCATATTCTATATAATACCTACTAATAATAATTTTTGCTTTATAATATGCTAAATTGTTTAATTTTTGGATCATTAATTTTTAATGTTAATGTAACCTATAGAATAAAATATAATATAGTAACAGTATAAAGGATTTAGTGTTTTGAAACTTTTAAATTGCAAAAGCTATTTTCTACGGGAAATGATAATAGTAGGAACTAATTTTTTAAACACGTAAAAAGACTATTATTTTTTATTTAATATTTGAAACTTAAATTTTCATTATTCTTTTATATAGTTAATTTCTAAATATCAAAAGGTATATTTATAAGTTTTTATTGTGAGTAAAGAAATATAAGTTATTTAAAATTCGATCAAAAAATCGTTTTTCCAAAATTTACATGTTCTCTAAAGATTTAATTGTGCTGTTATAGCGTGCGGTCTACCTACTAGCGCCGGTCTACCGGTTAAATCTATTACCAACATTTAAGATTTTAGAGTGGATTTGAGATCTTCCGTGGTTGATGTACTAACTAAAAATATCGCCTACTCGACAAAGTGTGCTACTAGGAAGGGGGTGCTTAATTAAGTTAACTAGTAGACCGGTGCTGGTTGGTAGATTGCACGCTACAAGGCTACAACATCAAGATTTTTCTGATCACCAAGTAAATAATATACTATAACGAAAAAACACAGTGATGTCTTTTTCTCCCACTCCGGTAGAATTAAATTGCCTTATGTTCTTATGAACATGAACAAAAATTATTTTTTGTATAGTTCATTCACTCCCTTTATTTCATTGTCCCCGACAATTTAAGGGTATGCAGGTCTACCTAAAGGTGTGTTAGCCTCTCAGTTGAAAAAAGTAGATTCTTTGCTTCTCATAAATTTTAACGGTTGCCTTCATCATTTCTATAGCATTATGAGAGAGAGAGAGAGAGAGTGAAATACACATTAATTTGTGACAGAACTTCATCTGATGAATATTTTTTATAGATTTTAAAAGGATTGTAATATCGACCTTTGAATTTGAATTTCCCGCTCTCATTTAACTCCACCTATTAGAAATTCAAACAACCTCGTCGTAAGCCTGTGATCGTCAATGAACCTCCACGTTGTAAATGCGCAAGCCGTGATAAGAACCCAACTTCTTTTTAGAACCGAAAGACACAGTTTGTGAGGTCAGTACTAATCTCCTATCCAAACTTACACTTCGATGCCTTGGTAATGCTAAAATGTCGTTAGTAAATCTACATAATTACACAATGACTCAACCTCAGATCGTCGGATTGCATCTAAACGCCACCTATTTCTCCACTCATTTAATAAACACAATAAAACACTAAAATGAGCTTAATTCATATTTATTTATGTAAAAAAAAGAAAAAAAAAACAGGGATTGGAACAAGCCAACTTAAATGGGCTCCACCTCTCAATTATACTTGAGTAACTGAACATATTTAAACACGAATTGATAATGACTTTTGATTACATTTTATATTATTTAGTGGTAAATCGTTTAATAATCTTGGTAGCAATTTGGTAAAACCTCTCTATCGATTGATATTTGTTTGATTCTCTTTGAGAATATTTTATTATTAGTAATAGTTTAATTATAATTGTATTATATTTTCATGTCTTTTGACTTTATAGTATTGTAATTTTATGTTTTTTGACTTTGTTATTGCATTTTTATGCGTCTTTTGACTTTGTCGTATTTATTTATTTATTATCTTTTGATACATAAAACCTAAAATTTGTAATTGTTATATTTATCACCTTTCTCAAACCAATCAACATTACACAACAAAGTTTGACCCCTCGGGTAGTGGAATACCACCGAACCTACACTCGGGACATATTTATGGTAGATTGGGGGACACTCTACTACGTAATGGTTTACTAAATACATTCATACTAACTAACGTGTACGATTTTGGATGCCAGTTATCACGCCCTGCGAGACCTGTGCAGACCTAGCCTCGAATACGGAATATTTTAGGTTTATTCCCGCAGGTTCGTACGTACTACTACATTCACACCAGCAAGTTCATGATATTACGCTAGCCTAGGGCAAACTTCGTTATCTAGTGACGTCATCCTACCTCAAAAGTTACGCTATACCGGCACCATCTTGTTTTCATACCTTGAATTTGCATAAATTACCAAAACTTTTTTTAGTGACGTTACACTACTTCAAAATGACGCTATACCGGCGCCATCTTGATTTTCATACCTTGAATTTGTATAAATTACCAACCATCTTGATCTATTAAAATCATCTTTTAATACCTCAATAAAACCTCAACACCAATAATTAATTAATAATTATAAAACATATTCCACACCCTGTACATTCCCAAAAAGCCAACATATATGTAATTGCATAACCAAGATTATTTGCATTTCATCACCAATATTTATATACAAAATATAATTTATAATTATATGCAAATAGAGATAATTAAGTTTAAAGTAGTTATGAACAAAGCAGCATTAATTTTAAAACACCCTATATATGTAAAACAACACCGATGCGTGAGTCATCGTAACGCACGTGTATGCGAATGTAAATATTATTTAAAAACCTACTATTTTTAAATTTACTAATTAGAAATATCAATTTTAAATTGCTTACATAAAAATTGCAGTTTATTTATAGTTTATTTGATTCTTAAAATCAAAAACTCAAGCGAACAAAACTAAAACTCGAAAATCTTAAGGACACGTCTGCACCGAAGTACAATGTAAACCAAAAAGGGCTGAGATCACGGTTTCACGGTGCGTCATCCCTTCGTTCGTTTGAAGTCCCGTTATTTTCACATTCCTTACAAATCTCACCAGCGGCGTACAAAAATATTTTTACTAAAAATTATTTTTCTCATAGCGGCAAATTTAAAATTGCGAATCTAATATTACAGGATTACTGCAATAATAAAATAATTCTTTATTAAAACAACAGATAAATTTATTTAAATTCCTATCCTATTTTACAACAAATCAAGAACACGAAACACACATAGTTATAAACAGGATAGTGTAATATTAATATTTTATTGGCCGATAAACTTTTGCTAATGCATGCATGGTCGTCATTACTTCCTTTTCATAGAATAATATCATTTCAACTTGAAAGTCACCACTTGGCAGAAAAGGAGGAAATTTGCTTTCGTCAGGAATAAAATTACAAATATAATAATAAGTGTCCTGAAATTAATATAATATTATAAAAAAATTAATAAACTAATAAAAACTAAATTAAACTTGAAAAGAGTTATTTGTTACCTTTTTAAAGAAGCAATTCTTTGGAACGTTTCCACATACTGTAAATTCTATTAATCCAATTGAATTCATTTTTAGAGCTTTACAAGCCCCCACCTGAAAATGTGCGGGAAAGATTCGGTATTCATTGCTTAAAAATTTATAAACTTGAATTAATACCTGTAAGCATAAAATTATAAAAAGTTAATCAATTTTCATCGTTGTAAAAAAAATTCTTACTTGCACTTTGTTGGTATCAACATTTATTTTAGGAATAAAGCTAATATTTGTAGCTGCCGCTGTGCGATTATGTTTAAAAGTTACAATTTTCACTTCGCGGTATATTCTCTTACTATAATTTAAAAGCTGAAGCCTTTCAAATTTAATTTTGTAATCATTTTGATGGAACTGAAAAAAAAAATAGTTTTTAACATTATTTTATAAATCTATCATTAATAATAATTAAAACCTTGGATAAAATATCAGTATCTGTTAGTGTTAAAATATTCGGGAACTTCACAAGAACAAACAAAAATATGAAATTCATAATTTCAGTTCAAAATTATTTACTTCACTAATTTAGTCAAGCACATACCTGCCTATATATACTGTATTGATGCCTTATAATGCCAAATTGCTTTATTTTTTGGATCATTAATTGTTAATGTTATATGTACCTATACGAGTACTATAGAATAGACAACAACAGGTACAAAGACTTAAGTGTTTTGATATTTTTAAATTGTAAAAGCTATTTTCTGCGGGGAATGGTAATGTGGGTACCTATTCAATTTTTAGACACCAAAGTAGACTTTTTTATTATTTGAAAATCAAAATGTTTATTATTCTTTTATGTAGTTAAATTCTAAAAGTATATTTAAAGATTTTTATTGTGAATAAAGAAATAACATAACAATAGAATCTACCATAACAGGATGAAGGATTTAATGTTTTGCTATTTTTAAATTGCAAAGCTATTTTCTGCAGGAAATGGTAATTGTAGGTACCTACTCATTTTTCAAACACCAAAGTAGACTTTTTTTATTTAATATTTTAAAGTCAGAATGTTTATTGTTCTTTTATATAGTTAAATTCTAAGTATCCACCAAAAGGTATATTTAAAAGTATTTATTGCGGGTAAAGCAATACAATAGAAATAGAATATTTAATTCTTTTTAAAATAAAATCGACGGATTCGGGATTCTTCACTTACTTGTTGAAACATTTTTAAAATAATTATACTTGGTTTAAGTTTCAAAATTTTTTATTTGTACCACTGACAAATTTGTTTGACTGAACTTCTTCAGAGTATTAACCCTGAATATACAAGGTACGTCACCGGTGACACGGGATTTGCGTGGTCATTGACTCCGGCTGCGCCTCAGTCTATCATTTTCTACTCTCATACCAAAAAGATGCACTTTCAGGACTTGGTACTTAATAACTATTTGTTCATAACGCTTTAACTAAAGTATCTATACAAATATAATTTTTTCCCGTTTCTAAACTTTTTAATAAAGAAATAATTTGGTGTCATATATGACGCCACCTTGTGAAATTCCACCAACAAAATCACCTTGTGTATCCAGGGTTAAAAAGTTCAGCCTGGCTGAACGAAACAAATTTTGAAACTTAAACCAAGTATAATGTTTTTTTTAATATTATTTAATTCCTGTTGACTGTAGAAGAAAAAAATAGTTATTTCATATAATTTTATTTTGTTTGCATCAAAAAACATTGGAAAAATCTTAAAAATTCAAAAACATTAATAATTTTCCAAACAATATGAAAATAATTAATTAAAACAAAATAAGAATCAATCAATTTTAAAAAAATGATTTAACTTTGTTAAAATTTTCCGATTACTATAAAAATTGACGTATTATGTAGACTGCACCGATGATCAAAAATTAATCTATTTTTTTTTGGTTTTAACCGATGGTCATAATATGTAGATTGCACCGATGATCAGATGTAGATTGCACCGATAAAAATAATTAATTCCAGTAAGCTATTAAGGGTACTAGGCAATCGTTATTCTCAAAATCCGCGCTCTTGTTTTTATTAATTTTAACATAGAAAGAAAGCAGATACACAAATGTAATTTTAACCAATGTTTATTGATATATAAATGATAATAAAAATTATACTATAAAGCCCTTAGGAACATAAAAAATGGCGGCACAGTCTGCGACGTATATACGTGTTTATTTTCCATTTTTACATGCTGTCGTTCGTGGAACTAATTTTTTTCGACTCTACAAATAGTTTTTAGTTTCCTAAGATACGTAGTTTGGGACTGAACCTAAAATTAGAACGATAGAATCGGAATTATTTAAGTAATAGACGAAAAACCGCGATTTTTACGATAAAAATGCGATTTTTTCATAATTGCACGTAAAAATCGCGACTTTTCAAATTTTTTTGGAAAATCTCGAATTTTTATGGCTTATTTCGGAGGTTCAGTCCCAAATTACACATGTTTTACGTGTCTTCAATTTTTTTCAAGTTACCAGAGACCTCCGTTTTTTTGGAATCATGTAAAAACCAAATGAAAATAAAAAGTCGAGAAAAACGCGTTCAAAGTTTTTTTTATTGATAAAAGTGCTTTTACTCATATTTACCATTTTTAAAACTATCCAGATGCATAGAATTATGTTTGCAGTAGTGCTTCGGCATCAGACCGTTATTGTAAAATTTATTTTTGTTATTTTTTTTTATTATTAACACAAGTAAAATGAAGTAAAGTTACAATATGACAACGATTTTGATCTCAATGTGAACAACTCACAACTGATTTCTTTTAATATTTTTTTTTGTTCTAAAGTAAAGACCAAACCATTATTCTAACGACCTAGGACAACCCTATGTAACATGATATTTAGGTCTTAAACCCTCTGGAAAGGCAATCATGCAGATATCTACGATTCTTTCTACATTTATCGAAGTATTTGAATTTTACAAAAAATTTTATATAATAAATTATTAAATTTTATATATTTTAATACATCTTATTTAATTATAATAATATATTACAATAAAGAGCTCATTTTTACATTTGTATATTATTCTGATGACGAACGATATATCGTTTGAAAGCTAAATAAATCTTTTAACAATTTTTAATTTAATAATAACTCGATATTTTGAAGTTTTATATTATCTAAAGAGCTCATATTGTAACTTTACAGTCGTCCGAGTAACGGTCTCTGCTCTGCTACCAGCGGTAGACTGACATCCAGTTCATGCACCGCTCCTCCTTTTCGCTTACAAAATCAACAATTTTGTGAATTTTCATATGAACTAAACGGTATTTTGTTCAGGAAGGATAGTACTTACAGAAAATTAAATTAAAAAAAAATCGATTTTTCGATTGCCTAGTGTCCTTAATGTAAGTAATTAAATTTATAAAAAGAACTCAACGGAATTTGATAAATAATATTAAAATGGCTTGTATTTATTTGGTCAGTATTTTAAATAAATGATCAGTATTTTAAACATATTATTTTTTCTTTGTAGCTTTGCCTGGTTGATAGGCAAATTGTTTGATATGAAGCGACATCATTTTAAGAGATTAGCTTTTAATATCATTATCAATAATTTTGCTCTTTAATTATCAATTTAAAGCTCGGTTCTTAATGCCGTATTATATATGGGGCATTCCACACCAAATCGACCAGTTTTGAACCCGACCCTTTTTGATTTTCCTGAAATTTTTACATATTATACTATTTCATCAACAACAGTTCTGTGAATTTTTTCAAAATTTTTTACTCAACCCAAAAAAAGTTACGAATTTTTAGAAAAACTGCTGTTTTTTTTTCAAACGATCGTAACTATTTCAAAAATTGACTAATTGGAACGTTTTTTTTTGTTTTGTTTGTCTTTAAACGTACTTTTCAGGAAAAAATACAAAAAACATATTCAAACTTAGATTCTACAAAATTTTTCATTTTTTCGGAGAAAATCATTAATTTTTCAAATTTTGACACTTTTGATTTTTGATTTTTTTATTTAAAAAAAAACTCTGATTTATTCCGGGTATAACAACGCAAACCCCATAATGGGCCGACATTTCTTTCTATTTCTTTTGTTTAATTGAAAAGTATTATTTGCGTAAAAATAAAACAAAATATTTTTTAATTAAACAAAAAAGATAGAAAAAAATTTTGGACCATTATGGGGTTTGCGTTGTTATACGCGGAATAAATCAGAGTTGTTTTTGAAATAAAAAAATCAAAAATCAAAAGTGGAAAAAATTGAAAAATTAATAATTTTATTGGAAAAAATAAAAAATTTTGTAGAATCCAAGTTTGAATATTTTTTTTGTATTGTTCTTGAAAAGTAAGTTTAAAAACAAATAAAAACAAAAAAAGAACGTTTTGATTAGTCAATATTTGAAAAAGTTACGATCGTTTAGAAAAAAAACAACAGCTTTTCTAAAAATTCAAAATTTTGTAAACAATTTTGAAAAAATTTACAGAACTGTTTTTGATGGGATAGTATAATACGTAAAATCAGTTGTGTAATTTTTTTCAAAATTTTTTACAAAGTTAAAATTTTTCAGAAAAACTGATGTTTTTTTTTCAAACAATCGTAACTATTTCAAAAATTGACTAATCAAAACGTTCTTTTTTTTGTTTTTGTTTGTCTTTAAACGTACTTTTCAGAAAAAAATACAAAAAAAATATTTAAACTTGGATTTTACAAAATTTTTTATTTTTTCGGAGAAAATCATTGATTTTTCAAATTTGTCCACTTTTGATTTTTGATTTTTTTATTTCCAAAGAAACTTTTATTTATTTCTCGTATAACAACGCAAACCCCATAAAGAGCCCACATTTCTTTCTATTTTTTTTGTTTAATTAAAAAATATTTTGTTTTATTTTTACGCAAATAATATTTTTTAATTAATTAAAAGAAATAGTAAGAAATGTCGGCCCATTATAGTTTGCGTTGTTATACGCGGAATAAATCAGATTTTTTTTTTTAATAAAAAAATCAAAAATCAAAAGTGTTGAAATTTGAAAAATCAATGATTTTTTCCGAAAAAATGAAAAATTTTGTAGAATCTATGTTTGAATATTTTTTTTGTATTTTTTCCTGAAAAGTACGTTTAAAGACAAACAAAAACAAAAAAAAAACCGTTCCAATTAGTCAATTTTTGACATAGTTACGATCGTTTGAAGAAAAACAACATCAGTTTTTCTAAAAATTCGTAACTCTTTTTGGGTTGAATAAAAAATTTTGAAAAAATTCACAGAACTGTTTTTGGTGAAATAGTATAATATGTAAAAATTTCAGGAAAATCAAAAGGAGTCGGGTTCAAAAGTGGTCGATTTGGTGTGGAATGCCCCATAAGCATCAATCTGTCTTTTTGGGCATTTTACATTTTACTGCTTTTACTTTTGTACTCTATATCAAATATATGAGAGACGTGTGATCTGAAAAGAATGCGTTCTTTATCACTTTTCAGTTTTTAAAAATTCGACTCATATATTCAGTAAATATTTCAATAAATCCTTATCTTTCTCATTGGTATCTCTGCTTCCCTAGAGCTCAATACGCATATTCGCATTGGAACCCAGAAGTAGGAGTTTGTTCTTCCTTCTACACCAGCGGATGAGGCGTTGGTAGAACGCCTTCTTCTGGTAGAACCGTGGTCTCGTCGCGTAAAAAGTAGACTGAGGCTTTGACTATATTCCTCTTACCCTTCCTGTTAGCAGTTTAACTATGGCAGCTTCCAGGTACCTGGTGTTGAATTTTGAAATGAGAATAAAGTTAATATCTTTCTTGAGCATTAAGCTGCTCTTGGATTTCCGCACCTATAATCGGCAAGGACGTTAGCCGTTCGACCTATGATTACAATAATTTACAAAATCAAACTTTTTTTTGTTTCCTGAAGTTTTTCAACTGTTTTTCACTAATTTGGCGTTGTTGATTTTGAATCTTATCTCACATTTTTATCTTACAGCTCTAGTTTTAGAGATACATCTACCCTTCAAGAAGTCGACAAATTGTTATAAACGGTGTAGTAATTAATCAAAATCAACAAATCTATCGTGATACCGTCGTCAAGAAAAATTTGTGTAAACAAATCTAACAGTTTTTTTTTTTTTTTTGTGGTGAGTATATGTTGAAAGAATGTCACTTGAATGGGACAGACTTAGTAAAACAAGCCTACATGGACTATTTTGGAAAGTCAATAGAATCAAATATCAATCTCTGGATAACAAATTTGGTGTGTAGAGGCTGTGTCAAGTCTTTGCGTTTATGGGCAAATAAGAAAAAATCTACTTCTAAGTATGAAACCCTAACGATTTGGCGTAAACCGTGAAACCATCATGATGCTTGTTATTTTTGCATTACAAATATTCCATTTACAATATCACATTTTTTGGAGCATTTTTTGAAAATATTAATTACTAAGTGGAAGGAAATTAAATTATTAACGTAAGTGTGTGTTTTTAAAATTTTTTTTTAATTGTAACCTTGCAAATTTTGTAAGGTTGCACGGTAACTGCCACGTGCGATAAAGTTTTGATTGGACTAAGCTAGCCGTAGCACATAAACGTGGGCCTCAGATTAAAAATTGACATTTTTCTTATCTTGTAGCATAAATAGATATTATTTTACAAAATTTTTAAGTTTAAGGTTGGAGAAAGGGCAAGAAATTGAATTTTTTTGTTCAACGCAAATCTTAAAATCAAATAAATTTAAAATTTTTTTTGATAACAGTATCAAAAAACTTAAGTTTGAAATTATAAAGTGGGTGGTTTTAATGAGAATCTTTTACTAATATCTTCGTCATCTTAAATTTGAAAGCAATTGTTGAAAAATGAAATTCAATATGAAAATAATAATCAATTGAATTGTGGTCGATGTATAGTAACTTATTTTCTAAAATTAACTATGGCTATTTTGACCTGAAAAAGTAATTTGTAGCTGTTTAAAAATCTTTGGACGAAGAAAATTGGCTTTTGATTGAATACTATTTTTATTATAATTATATTAATATTGTATTTTACAATTTACACTACAAAAAATGTAGTGACTTTACAAAATTAGCTGTCAATCAGACTGCTTTACTTTTTCAGTAAAATTGTAAATTTTTTTGAAAAAAATTTTTAAGTTATTTTTGAAATTTGTTTAAATATGTTGCTGGAAAGTACTAAAAAGTAATTTTAAATAATACGGCAGTCAATTAAATTGCATCAAGTACCATTTTTGAATAATAATCACACATATCAATACAATGAAGAACAGGAAGTTGATGACATCCTATTATAGGTAAGTACGTTTTTAAGAAAAAGTAATATTTTTCAATGTCATTTTCTGTTGTTAATTGGTTAGTATTTAAATAATACAACAAAATTAAAAATAATACAAATTTATTTTCTAGATAATTTCATATATTTTACAGAATAATGGGCAATACTTTGCAAAAATAATAAATACCTGATTACACAATTATCAATCAGATTGCAGTTTTTTTCAAACATAACTGAAACTTAGAATGCAATTATTAGATACAAATAATTACGTGTAATTAGAATTTTGTATCATATAAAGATAAATGCATAAGCTCGTTTGGTTTTTATGTTATACTAGTGCAAAAGAAAACACTAAATAATGTATCTTCAAATGAAATTCATCACAATTTTTGTTATGTTGCGCACGGCTTTATCGGTCGACTATCAAGAGAATAAAGTAAATAATAACTACCATAATATTATACAATTTCTACTAATATTTTTCTAGGATGTTATTTTAGCTATTGATAATTATTTGGAAACTACTGGTTTCAAATTCCGTGAGGAATGTATTGAAAGTTCTGGTGTCGATCGAGTATTGGTAGACAGATTGGAAAAGCAAGCTGATTTGGCCTACGATTATAATTTACACTGTTATATAAGATGTCAAGGTTATAAATCTAAAGTGGTAGATGAAGATGGTGTTATTGATATAGTTGCAGTAAAAAGGGTATTAAAAGCTACAAATCAAAAATTTCTGGATAAAGTTGAAGCGGATTGTAAATTTCCTAAACACTCTAAGTTATGTGAAGCAGCTTATGAAGCTGTTTTATGTACATTTGATATTCTTGCCGAACACCATCAGTTACATTAATTTTACTAACAAGAATTAATACTGTACAGTACTACAGATCTTGATAAACCATAAAATATTATTTTTCTAATTGGTGGTGTAATAAATATTAACTAATATATAAAAAGCACGTGCGTTTGTTTCTTTGATATAAACTCCTAGACCCTTTCAACGATTTGAACACTAGTCACTAAATTGTTAATATTGCATTTTTATAATAATTATCAAACATAAACTTTTAAAATAAGTGTAATTTTTGAGTTATTTGTTACAAATTAATTTTTTTTAAAAGTTAATCTGGATTAATCTTAGGTTTTGTTCCAGGCTAAAGTCCCTTCTGAAGTCAGTCAAACATTAAAATTTTTATTGATTTTTCAGTGTATTGCATGATAATAAATGACATTGTTTCTAATATCCAACCAACCAACCACGTCAAGTAAATTTTTCTATACTGAGAGTAATGCAAAAATTATCAGTCAAATTTACAACTACCGCTAATTTTACTTCGTGAAATGAATTATAAAAATTTGTTAATAATGAAGTATGAGATGATTCAGACTTTTGGGTGGGCATTCGTAATAAATAGTAGTCATAATGATTTTCTAAATACTCCTTTGGGGATATTGATGAGCTAAAAGTTCTTTTATTTTATTTTAATAGAAAATAAAACATTTTAATCATTTAATATATACTAATTATATATTTTAGTCATGTACAGAGTGCCGAAGTGAAAATATGTTGGTTCCTAATATTTCTAAAACTCGTAACCAAAATTTTATTTGTAAACTATGGCATATGGCATTTTTTTCAAAAACCGAGTCTTCGGATTGTTAAACTTATGTGCAATTTATCCAATATTAAACTTTGGTAATTATTTGGGTTTAGCATTTATAACGGGGAAGTGTGAACACAGAAACCACGAAGGAAATACTAAAATGGGATTTTATATTTCCAAATTCATGGCTATACCTTACTTTGGAATTTTAGTTATTTTATTATTTATGTTGGGATTGCAAATTCGAGATTTAGTTGTTCTAAAAATTGTCTACAACGTAAGAAGTTTAATCATAATTTCTGATTTATTGTATAATATGAATGCCATCACGATGCTTTCGATTTTTGGGATTCAATATAAAAAGAGGTACAATATTTAATATTTTCACGCAATAAAAAAAATTAGTTATTTAATTTTTAGAATTACTATATTCAATTTATGGCAATCATTATTGAATAGTAGAAAACAATATGAAATCGTTACATTACTTACAAGAAAATATACAAATTATTCGGTAAAATTAAGCTTTTTTTGTGGAGGTTTGATCTTAATTTCAATAATTTTTTTAATTTCATTACACTTGCATGCGCAAGATTTATTCACAATTGAAGTAATAAGGAACATCATGTGCACGGTGATATTCTACGTTTTTATTTTGACGATTTCAATTTGTTCGTCAGTTATATTGGAAATTGCTTACAATTGGAGGTCTTCCTTACTGCAAGTTTTAAAGCAACGTCGAATAACCAACTATGATGAATTATTTGAAATTCGATTAAGGAATTTGAGACGTTTGTATACTACCATGGACTTTAACATCAAACATTCTTTATCGATGTGGAATTTTACGATAATAATTTGGTTTCTTATTACTATACTTACATTTATTATTAATTTTTATTTGGCTTTAATTGCACCGAATAAAAACTTGCAGTTTATTCTTCTAGAAATTCGAACAAAGATTTTAGTTATTGTCCTTATCATTTTCTTGGTACGGATGGATGGATTACAAAATATGGTAAGCATAAATCGAACATTATTATTTATAAGCACTTGAATAATAGTTAAGAATGTATAGATCATTTTTCATAAAATCAGACTTGCTTTAAAGGGAAAGCCACTGTAACGGTCGAAAAAGTAACCTATTTTTTAAGAATTATTTTCCCATAGTTAACTAATTAATCAAGGAATCGGATTGGTGCTATTTTATTAAGTGTACATTGAACTTGTTTTATACAAATTTTTATTTAAAAATTTTAAATATTAGCAAAAATATGAGCCGTTATGTAAACACTGATAATCAAATTCCGCCTCCAAGAGAGTGGTCTGGAGATTGATTATGTACTATAGTTGTTTTACATTCAATAAGCACTTAGTTTGTTAGGCTGGCCTTCATATGTGCCAGTAACTCTAACTTTTCTGTTAATGGTAGCAATTCATCAACTTAGGGGGATAACGTGCCCTCCAAAGCAAGATGAGCTAGTCACAAAAAAATTTGACTTTTTTTAGGTTTGAACCCGATACCCCGCATTCGCAGTTGATCGCGTGAGGTGCAAGGCAATGAATGTCTCATATTATTTTAATAATATATTGTTAATGTTAAATTAATTGCTGGAAGATAAGTGCTATTCTTCTGTAATAAATACAAATATTTACAGGATTAGATTTTGAAAATTTTAAATATTCTAAAATATAGTTCTTATAAACACAAAAAGCTATCGGTACATTACAAAAAATAATCTTCAAATTGAAACAAAAACTACTCTCTGAGTCTTAACCTCTAATGAGAGGGTTGACCAAAACAGGGACCAGAGACTGTCGTAATCCGGAGAGAACCTCTTCAGTTTGTTTAGCAACGATGTTATAAACCAGCTCACAATAATTGCGAAAGCAAGGCAGTAAGTTCTGAGAAAATAAGAGTAGTTTGAGGAAAACTTAATCTCTTTCTTTCTTTTTCTTCATCAGCTGTTTTTCGTCCACTGCTGAACGCTAAGCCTCCCCTTTTAAACTCTCCCTTGGTGAGGAAAGAGGCGGGTATACCCATAACTTACCACGCTGGGCAGGCGGGTTGGCGAGTAGTGCGCAGATCAAGTTTAAACTTTTTAGATCTCAGCACAAATCTGACGCAACCAGGATTAGAACCGCGGTTTCCCGCTCTCTAGTCTATCCGTGTTTGATTTACGCCAGACTGCTGGTTTCTTCAATAAAACGCAGGAAATAATAACATGCTTTTAATGACACAAAATTTGAGAGTGTATTCACTATTCCAATAGTTGCAATGTATTACTGTGCAAAACCATATACACAGTGTAGAATTAAATATTGCGGTTCACAATCAAAAGTGTATCTACAATTGTGTAGTTTACACAATGTAAATTGACAGGCACTTCCTTCAAAACGAGTGGGACGTGTAGCTTCGCAGATGAAATGCTGGAATCTTTATCAGTAATCGGCAGGCAACAACTGATTTGACACTTGCAAATGATAAACACTGCATACTGATGTTGAACGCAGCTGAACCAGTGAGAAACGATGACATTGGAGTTGAGCAACAAAACTGAACTACCCAGATGATAAGAAGACTTCCAAAAAAGATTTGTCTTCTAACGAAAAACGAAGTGGGTATAATGATTCTGATTTGGTTGTCAAACATAACACCAAAACGTAGCTACTCGTGGGAGATCGGAATTGATCGCCAGAAATGCGCCTTAGATTAAGAACTGTGTAGCAATTTGAGAAGCCAAGCGACAGTTAGATAACTGGTCACACACAAACTTGGCACGATAAAAATGACTTTGGAATAATTAATATTTGTTCACTTAAACTAAATCGGTACTCAAAATCGCTGACCACAAATAAAACAAACTGCTAGTTCAATCGCTCAAGGGGAACTAAAATTTCTACGCTGCTTTGCAAGCAGATCGCTTATCCACATTTGCAACAAATACCTGCATTGACTTTAATACGCATGCATTAGAATATTTGCATTAAATGAAAATAAAAATGCAGCAGCGGATCGAGGAATATCGTAAAATGAATTGAAAAGTAGAACTATGTAAAAATTGCAAACATTTGTTACAAAATTAGGTAGGATGGGGCAAAGTTGGGTTATTACGCATTAGTTAGGCAGTGTATTGATGTATTTTCTATCTGGATGATTATTTAAAATATCAACTTGTTCTATAATTCTTCAGTTTATTTTCTCACAAAAACGAAAAAGGATACAGGGTCCATTTTATGTAAGGTATTTGTACCAGCTGCAGAAGATACACAACATAATTTAATTAATAACTTTTTTTTTTAATAATAGTAGTTTATATCATTAGGACGTAAAGGGTCTTTTTTCAGCACGAGGCGTGGTTTATGAGCCGAACCGCAAGGCGGCAAGGGGAATAATAGAAGCCGAGCGCTGAAAAGACCCTAACGTCCGTGTGATATAAAATACTTTTCGTTTTGAGGGAAATATATCCGACGAAATTTACAATTTTTATGCAATAATTGCGTAAATTTAATAAATAATGTGGGAAAAAGAATTAAGTAGGTGGTGACAATTGACGATCGGGGTTAATTAATTAGTTGTCAGATACGATTTTGTTAGTTGTTGTGCACGAATTGAATCAACAATTCTCGTGTTGTGAAGAAAGCTAACGTACTCTCTAAAGAGCAAGTGTATGATTTTCTAAGAAAAGTAGACAACCAATTTTTGACGGCAAAAGTAAGTACAATTAAACGTTTTCATTCGCATATTTTTAACACTTTTTTTTAATTACAGGTTGCGTTAATATTAGGCTTCGCGGGGGCCTGCCGGTCTGACGAACTTACGAACCACACAAACGACAATTGTGATGATCGTGGACACGTTGCAAAAAAATCGCAAAATTTCGAAGGATTGCAGACGCATATTTTGAAGATCAAAAATGAAGTCGACGAAACCCAGGTAGCACATAATATTGGGGCAATATTGCCTCAATATAGCGTCAATATAGAATGTTAGCGCAATATTGCAATATTCAGCCAATATTGGTGCAATATTGTTTTCCAATATTGGGGCAATATATTATATCAATATTGCACCAATATAGACTAAATCTTGGTGCAATATTGTCTGTCAATATTCAGCCAATATTGGTGCAATATTGTTTTCCAATATTGGGAAAATATATGATAACAATATTGACTACATCTTGGTGAAATATTGTACCATCGACTCATGAGCGTCTTTAATTTAAAAGTTGTAAGCCAAAAAACACATTTTGAAATCAATATTGGAAATCAATATTGACCCAACATTGAAAAAGTTTAACATCTCGATATTGGGGCAATATTGATTTCAATATTGCACCAATATTGCGCCAACATAGTGTTCTACCTGGGAAAGCACGATCCGACAGGCAAGTCATTGCATTCACCGGTTTTGTGTCGTTCACATAAACGTCAACAAATGGTTTTTAAAATTTTTTGTTTTTTTTCTTTTTTTCCGATCGATCTCGATCGGCCCCGAAAAACCCATTCGAAGACATTCGGATAAAAAAAGTGACGAAAACAGCCAAATTACGTCCGCAAAAAACCCGAATAACCCCTTCGGAAATCTTCGGAAAAAAGTGACGAAAACGGCCAATTTACGTCCGAAAAAGTAGTTTGAAAAATAGTAAAGTACATACCCCAATAATGAAAAAGTTTTTCTTTCAAGAATGGCATAAAAAATCTGTTAATTTAACGTTACAACAGCAATTAAAAAAAATTGTAGAATTGTAGAATTTGTATATCACAAGTTGACAGACCAGCAGTCTGGCGTAAATCAAACACGTTGACTGTAGCGCGGGAAACCGCGATTCAAATCCTGATTGCGTCTGAAATTTGCTGTGATCTAAAGAGTCCAATATCGATCTGTGGACTATGGGGAAGGCAACGGGAAACCATCCCATTAATATTTCCCTAGTAGAAGACCTCTTGGCTTTAGCCAGTAGGATCTTACCAACGTCCGATATCGGATACGGTACTCAAAGAAGAAGACAAGTTGACTAGCTGTCGTTTAGTGTTTTTGGCCCTTGAAAACATTTGGTAAGCAAAGAAAAAATTGGCACTTTTATACGCTTGAGCTTTACGCAGTTTTTTTGCGCTAGTATGGCAACTATTTTCAATTTTTTACGGTTGGCAACCTCTTTAGTGTTGTAGTTATTGTACACTGGAAGAGCTTAACTTCCAAACTTTTTCCTCTCTTGGAAAGTTTTCCATTATTTGGATAATCCAATTTTGCTTTGCGTTACCAACAACGGTTGGTTCTCTCCACTAGTCCAACAGAATCAACAGCAGTATATAGTGTGTTTTTGTCAACGTTTTTCTTCTTCTTCTTCCGATCTTCGTTTATCCATCTAATTGTAAGAGGGAATTTTGAAATTTTCTTTTATTTTCTTAATTTTCTCTGAGATTTGATATAATTATGGAGATAGTCTAATCTATTTAATTATTATTTTCAAAAATTCAAAACGTCGCGTCGCTTGAAATTTTTTTTTTTTTTGAAAGAAAATTTTTTTTGAATTTTTGTGTAATAATTATAAAGATAATTAATGAAATTGTGTATTTGAAGTATGTACCTACATAATTTTTTAAAATAATGAATTAAAAGAAAATCTAGGGATTAACTGTGTCAGCCAAAAATTGGTCGAAAAATATTGTCATTTTTTAAAACAATTTCCAATATAACTATATAAACTAGAAACATTCACAGAAAATGTCCACGTGTATTATTTGTTTAACGAAACATAAATCAATTATACATACATTGGTCAGTATAAATTGACTTCTCGGATAATACCAAAAATAAGTTAGTACGGTGCAAGTGGATGGTAGGAATACACCTGCGCATGGTATAAGAAAATCTACAAAATTCTAATTTCAAGGTACAATTTAATTTTTATATATTAATTAGATTTGGTTTGCTAATTTATTTGTAACATTTAATTAGAATTCAGTTGAAAACCAGTCAAGTAATAATCATGAAAGATAATGATAACCATTATAATTTGAAATATTTTTAAGAACCCCCTTTAGAGAGAAATACTGGAGATATTTATAATATTACCTATTTTAATAAACTGGGAGCACCATAATTATTATAATTCGTAATTTTAAACTTTCAAAAAAAGTAGTAATCTATGCAATAATTGCGAAAAATTAATACATATTTACTCGAATCACTTATAAAATTTTATCTGATTCCGTTCTAAAAGTTCTGAAATTTTTTTCATATTTAAGGTAATAAATAATTCTTTTAAAATGCTCAGTAACTTTTTTTATTGCAACTAAGGAATACACAGAATCATAGAAAATGCGAAGGAAAAAAAGCAGGTAGCTTTCTTACTGATTGCCGGCGCAGATTTTATTTTTTGTACCCCATTTGATTACTTTTTGTACTCACAAGGAGATCACCAGACCACTAAATCACCGATTTGGTTTATTTTTGTTGAGAAAACCTGTAATCGATTTTTGTAAATCTTTGCTCTTATTAAGATTTACAAACAAAGCAAAGATTTACAAAAATTTAATACGCATTTTCTCGAAAACGACTAAAAAGTGCATCGTAAAATTTGCATCCATTTCATATTAAGTCACAATCTGCACGTACTCCAAAAATGAACAAAATCGGTGATTTTGAGGTCTAATGGTCTCCTTGTCGGTCCAACAAAGTAACTCTTTTGTCTTAAATACAAATGAGTGGTAAAAGATAACTTTTTTGCACGGAATCTGATAAATGTTATATTGCAATTGTTTCAATATTCATTTGGTTTTACACTTATCACCATCACTTATTGTACACGAATTTTAAAATCAATTAAAGTAATATTTTCATTCATCGGTTTGACCCTTTTAATATTCATGTGTTTTAAAAGTACACAAAAATTTTAATATAATAATAGTGTTTACCTATTTTATTTCTCAATTTGATAAAATAATTATCAATAAAACTATTGATCGATACTCTAATAAAGTAGGTATGTTTAAATTTGATTAATTTTTAATTTGTATAAATGAGTAATTTACTTAATAGCAATTTTAAGAAAAAAAACCACTGAACATTAATTGAATTCAAATATTTTATTAATTAGAACATAATACTTCAGTTTCATAATGCAGGAAAATTCCGCTATACCAAATCCCAGTTTTGGTCAGGAATAGGTTTTTGAAGAACGTGACGTCCACTGAAACATCTTAATTAAAATGCTTTCTTACTGTTGGTCTTGATTAAGAGCAAAAGCGTCTAAAACTTGCCGCTTTCAGCACTATCTTTATTATTCATATTTAATTATCACAAACTCTTACTGTACACTATTCACAATGCTGGATTAAGAAAACCATGAAAAGTTTTGTTACCAATTAGGACACACCGCAAAACTTCTACATCTAGGCTTAATTATCTAATGATCGCTTACATTATCTTTATTTAAAGGGAGGTAAAACTAATTAAGAAATTTACTAGACATAATATGTATGTAGGTTATAAAAAAATAATGCCTGGGAAAAAGTTGAAAAGCGAGAAGTGAAAAGGTACAAGAATAACTACTGCAAATGTTACCCTTCTTTTGTTATATTCTGAGTCATAATGTAATAATTAATTACCGATTAGTTAATTCAAACCCAATACAAAACGTCTGTTAGCACTAAGGGCCAGTTGTATAAAAGAGGATCATCCTTGACCATGGATCAAGCTTCAATTTAAACCAATAGAAAACTTAAAATAAAATTTTAACTGTACTGATTGGTTTAAATTGGAGCTTGATCCATGGTCAAAGATGATCCTCTTTTATACAACTGGCCCTTACAAACACAGATTTTCTATTGGTTCATGGTTAATTTGGATTAACTAAACAGTGATTATCCATTATTATTTGTTAAAATTACCATTAATGTTTTTCAATTGTAAATGGAAAATCCAAATCATTAACTCGGGTGGTTAGGATTCGCATTTTCTATATTTCGAAACAATTTAGATGTTTTTAAAAATTTTGAAAATATTATTTATGATTTTGTTTTTACACGTAATATAACCTATAAAAACAACAAACGCCCGATTTTTAGTCTTTGTTTAACTTATTAGTTAAGTGGTTAAGTTAAGTTAATGTAGGTGCTTGCTAATGTAGGTGTTAAGTTAATGTAGGTGCTTATTGTTAAAATTTTAATGTGCTTTTATTTTCAAGTATACATATCAAGTTTACTTAAAATAAAACCAAATTTTTGATATAACCAATAATTAACTAACAATTAAAAAACTAGCCATATATATTTACTGATACGAGACATTTTTTTAATATGAAGTCGACGAGAAACTTTAATTACTATAAACAATAAATTAATACAGACGGTCATTTTCCTTGGAACTAATGCGATCGGCTGCGAACGCGAGGTACCGAGTTCAAATTCTAGGAAAGGTAAATCTTTCTTAAAACTAGCTTTTTTTTGCATTTGCAGGAGGTGAAAATCTTGAAAAAACTCCGGGCCTATCGGACCCGAGAGTGTGAGGTTTCACCCACTAAACTCACCTCCCCTACCCCCCGAGGGTCCGGTATCGCCTTCCAGTATTTTTTCAGGCTCTCCGCGAGAGGGGGGCTGTCTACAGCCTTGTTTGTCCGTCGCCAGCTGACTCATCGCTGACCAGACTGACTCCGTCTATCTCTCTTTTTGTTGCTGCACAGAGTTTACGTGGTCCTACTCTAGCCTTTTGTCTGACTTTTTCCTCTTCATTATTTTTGTTACTGTGTTTTCTATTTTCCGCCAACTTTCCTCGTTTCTCAGTATGTATGATATAATGTTGTCTGAGGTGAGAATTTTCCCAAACTCCAAGAACAGGAGCTGGCGGTGTTGTTTCCATCTCCAACATTCAAAAAACGTTTTTTTGGAGGTGTTGCTCTCGCTGCAGTAATGACAGGTGTCTCGTGACTTTAGTGCGAAACGATTCAAATACGCGTTGAAGCAACCGTGGCAGGAGAGAATTTGGGTCTAGTGGTAGTTCAACTCCCCGTGCCTTCGCCCGACCCATTTCTTAATGTCCGGGATTAGACGGTACGTCAAAGGGCTCTTCTCCGCGGCATCCCACTCCACTTGCCACTTTGCTTGCGTCTTTTTACTCGCGACACTTGCAGTCAATCGGTCACCCGCCAATACCGCTTTTTTGGGTGCTCAAAAATCCAGCGGGAGCATAAAGGCAAGGACCAAGGCGGCGTTTTTAGACATAGTCTTGTATCCGCACACCACCCTTAAGGTTATTTTTTGCTGCACACTCCAAAGCCTATTGCGGTTTTTCGCAGTGCCATATACGGAAAGATCAACCGCCGCGCACCACACTGGCGCTGCATACAGCAGGACAGACTGAGCCACCCCTTCGAGAATCTTTCTTCTTATAGTTTTAGGTTTTCCAATGTTGGGCTTTAGACGGGCGAGTAAGGTGATTATCGCCTGCGCTTTTGCCGTAACCGTTCTGATGTCGGATGTAAAGTTCAGATATTTATCTATCACCACACCAAAGACGGTGACCTTTTTGTTTACGCCGATAGGTTTGCCATTTAATTGATAGTTAACTTCCGGTTCTTGGGGGCGGTTACACACCATGATTGCTTTGGACTTTTAAAAAACAAGCTTAAGACCCAAGCATGAACCCACTCCGCTACGATGCGGATGGTTTTGTTGGCTCTTTGCTCGAGCTGCTTATCGTCCACGCCCTCGACAATCAGGGTGATGTCGTCCGCAAAATCCACTATCTTTACTCCCTCCGGGAGTTTCAGCTTCTTTTCAGCCTTTTAAGACTAACTTCCGTGTTTCGAAAGGCACGTTAAGTCGGTGGTCTTCCTGGGTTAGTAAATTGCCACTATTAACATAAAAACTAGGGTACAGGCACATCTGAAAGCCAGTCTAGCAAGCTACCGAGAGTAGGACAGCAACCCTGACTCCGATTTTATAATTTTTTAAAAGGAAGGAAAGACAGAAAATGATCCACAAAGCAATAATAAAACAAAAAATGTATGAATGACTGCAATGATTTAATTAATAGGAACAAAACGTGTAAATGGTGTAAGGGCACGACTGCACCAGTAGCGCATGTAGTAACTGATGGCCCCTGCTTTGTCATTTATTAATTTATTGATAATAGATCTTAATTAGACATAGTTGCGTTGTCAAAATACCTACAAATTTAAATAAATATTTTATGGATTGTTTACCTCTAATCTGGAGATTTACGAAAACTGTGGAAATTATTGAGTAATTGACATCCGACAACACCTTTACACTTAATACTTTCAGGTGTTCAAAATTTTGTCATTGAGTTTAAAGATTTTGATTTTTTGCCAACTTAATTTTTGTTAATCAAATAAAATTTAAACTTGTTTTCAATTATTGGTTTTACTCATTTCGTCGCTAACAAATTAAAGAAAACTGAACCACGTTCCTTCGTAAAGATTTACTTACGGCTTACAGCAGATACAAGTTAAGCTGGCAAATTAGAGGTAGTTTCACAGAGAAAATTATTGTTTTACTACAAAAAATTACTACAAACTCGTACATATTTATTAAGGTGCATGTCGCTGCCCCCCCCCCCCCTCAAATTGAATTTTGAGATTTATCTCCACCAATTTTAATTTTTTACCACCAATTTTAATTCACCAATTTTAATTGGTGTCAATCGTTAGAGCATCGTTAGAGCCTAAATGAGTTTCCATTTTTTTCGTTTGAGCCTCAACCGTCGCGGAGATATTCGCAAAAATGTTTGGGGGGGGGGGGCTGTAGACACGTTGGCCCCCCCAAGTCGAATTTTGGGATGAAAATGGTGTCAAACGTTAGAGCTTTGTTAGAGCCTAAATGAGCTTCCATTTTTTTCGTTTGAGCCTTAACCGTCGCGAAGATATTCGCGAAAACGTTGATGGGGGCTGTAGACATGTTTTTCTATTTTCGCTCATATTTTGAATTTTGGGCTGAAATTGGTTTGTATAAAATTGATTTTATACAAAGTTATGAATAGTTGAAATTCTCGACTAAACTCTGAGCAACATGCGTTAAATCGCAAGGATTTTTAAAATTTTCAGATTTTAAGAAGATAAGTAGCTTAACTATTAACCAGAGCTTTTATTTAAAGATATTTAAAGCTAAATAGGAGCTCTAACGTTTGACACTATTTTTATCTCAAAATTTGACTTGGCAGGGCCAAGGTGTTTAGCCCCCCCCCCCCCCCAAACGTTTTTGCAAATATCTTTGCAACGGTTGAGGCTCAAATGAAAATAAGTAAAAGCTTAACTATGAACTAGAGCTTATATTTAAAGCTAAATAGAAGCTCCAACGTCTGACACAATTTTTATCTGAAAATTCGGCTTGGGAGGGCCAACTTGTTTAGAGCCTCCCTCATACGTATTTGCAAATATCTTTGCAACGGTTGAGGCTCATACAAAAACAATTTAAGCTTATTTAGACTCTAACAATTGACACCAATTTCATCCCAAAATTCAATTTGGGGGAGCGGGAGAGGGGCCAAACTATTGGGGGGGAGGGGGGTAGGGCTCTAGACATGTTTTACAATTTTGGTTCTCATTTTGAATTTATGTGTGCAATTGATGTCAATCGATAGAGCTTTGTTTGAGCTAGAATGAGCTTCAGTGAGCAAGACTGTCAGTTAATTTTTTACAAATTTATGGATTGTTACTCTCCGGGCAACATGTTAAATCATCATAAATCATAAGTTTCTTTAAATTTCTTGAGCCGATAAATCTTAATTCTTTGGATAAAAATAAGTTCTCTAAATAAGCAACGTTTTATTTTTTATAAATATAAAATTTTTAAAATCGAAGTAATTTACCGAAATAGAAATCAAGCCGAGAAAATATTAAAATTTTAAAAAACCTTACGATTTAACGCATGTTGCTCAGAGTTTAGTCAAAAATTTCAACTGTTCATAACTTTGTACAAAATTAATTTAAAATCTTACTCACTGAAGCTCTTTCAAGCTCAAACAAAGCTATATCAACTGCAAACATACAGAGACGTGCCCATGGGGGGAGCCCCCCCCCAAAATTTTAAAAAGTTGACAAAAACACCCAAAAGTTGGTCAATTTGGCATTTTTTTATGTTTAAATTTACAAAAAATTGCAAAACTTACAAAAAGTTGGCAACTTTGAAGTAACTCAGTTGGCAAATTTGAAATTTTTCCTCCCCGAAAAAAGTTGGTAGGGCACGTCCCTGCACACATAAATTCAAAATGAGAGGGAAAATTGTTTTTTGCGAATAACTTTTAATTAAGATAGTACGGAGAACTACAATTGCCAAAAAAACCAATTCATAGTATGTAGTTTATGAGCAAAAACATACATTTAGAGAAAAAACATACATTATTTGTATTACTTTTGATTAATAAAATTTATTTTGTAAAATGAATTTTTCCAGTTTTATTTATTATCAAAATTTATTATAATGGAAAGCCGGATTAGTTCTTTTAATCGAATTAAATATTTTATTCTAATGTAATAGAAAAAACTTGAGGATTATCACACGGAACTTGCTCGGAGGCTCGAAAATTCAAAATGCCTGTAACTTTGTGAAAAATGACGTTAAAATGATGAAAATGGAAGCTCTAACGACGCTCTAACGTTTGACACCAATTTCAGCCCAAAATTCAAAATATGAGCGAAAATAGAAAAACATGTTTATAGCCCCCATCAACGTTTAGCGAATATCTTTGCGACGGTTGAGGCTCAAACGAAAAAAATGAAAGCTCATTTAAGCTCTAACAAAGCTCTAACGTTTGACACCATATTTAACCCAAAATTCGACTTGGGGGGGCCAACGTGTGTACAGCCCCCCCCCCCCAAACATTTTTGCGAATATCTCCGCGACGATTGAGGCTCAAACGAAAAAAATGGAAGCTCATTTAGGCTCTAACGATGCTCTAACGATTGACATCAATTTCATCTCAAAATTCAATTTGGGGGGGGGGGAGTCAGCGACATGCACCTTATTTATTATTCAACTTGCTAAAAAGCTCGTCCACGGACGGGTAATTAGCCGGTGAATTTTTTCTCTTAACGGTATTATTAAAAAAAAAATTGTATCCTACTACTAAACTAAGCGCGACTAGTAGATCTCTCCTTTAACGGACAGTCTTAAAAAAATAGTTTTCAAATAATGACAAGTTTCATGATCGCATTAAAATGTCCTCACGTTTAAAAATGATGATGATGATAATTTAATGCAATTATTGAAAATGTACACATCGAGTATTAAGTTTTTTCAGAAAAAAAACTCAAAATGAGTTTCAAAATAATAGAAAGTGAGTAGTTTATGTGATTACGTGTAGAAAAATAATTTTTAACTTAGTTTCTTAAACAAATTCAAAAACTATTTATACAACGCCATAGACGTGATACATAACAATAAAATTAAGGCAAAAACTAAAGATTTTACAAAGAAGAAATTTTTTTTTAATTTAAATTTTTTGAATTTTGAATACAATAAGGATCCATTCCAAGGACGCGGTATTAGTTCATTATAAGCGGAATCGGTTGTACTTACCCTGCTGTTGATGAGTAATTTAAAAAAAAATTCCATATATCTATTTTTTGACCAAATTCATTACCTGAAAATAATTTCACTTCAAGTAGATAAACTATGTACATACTTAAGCTTTATGTCTTATTTGCACTGTAATAAGATAATAAAGTTATGTGATGATTTTCTAATATTGACTAACATTTCAAGACTGTAAGTGCTTCTTTTAGTGAAAAATATTTTACTCAATATAATTTGTACAGTCATTGTTAGTGTTGCTTCAAAAGAAATTTTTTAAAATGATTAATTGTGTAGGGTGCTATTTTAAACCTTTTATTAATTTAAGTTCTTTTAGTTCATGTCCACCTTTAACAGTTACGTGCGTGCATAAAAATAACAAAGCTTACGCACCTAAGATTTCAATCATTGATACATTTATAATAACGACCATAGTAATTATTTTATATCAGTGCATCGATTTTTACTTCACCATTTGCAGCGCATTGAAAAGTGACGAAAATAGTAGTTTGCAAACGTGGACGTCAATGATAGAAAATTTACATTCAATAACAACAATTTTATTTAGTATTTTAGGGATCTGTAATCGAAAATTAAAGTTGCTCGAATTGAACTCGATCGGAAAAATTGTTGAAAATTGCAATTATTTTGGTGTTGATTGCATTTTAACAGAAAAATTTTTGCGCAGAAGTAAATTGATTTATTATTTTATGGTAGCTTTCTCCGTTGCTAATTTTTTTAATTTTATAATATCTACTTTAATAGAATCGGGCGTTGATAATTTTTTATATGTCACTTACAAGTATACAAATCGAGCGATATTTTCTTACATTGGTCCCATGTTGGGTTTACACTTTTATATATCTACTAGTTTTTATTCTACTTTTTTTAAAACATCTTTCAAACAAATTAAGTTTGTTTTGCGTAAAAGAATTTTGTCACCACCAAAACATCAAGTCGAATTCCGGATTATGGATTCTAATAGACTAAACTTTGAAGATTCCCTCAAACGTCTCTCTAGATTGCATTTGGCTATAAAAGTAACATACCAACAATTTCAAAAAGCCCAAAGATTACTTTTTGTACCATGGTTCCTAATAATTGTTGTAGCCATGGTTATTGATAATTATACGATAATTGTTATGATAAAATCTAATCAAAGATCTAATTCATTTTTTGCTTCAAGTACTTATGGACAACTTATAGGAATAACCTTTTTTTTAACGTTCACCGAAAGATTAAAAAATGTGGTAAGTACTTTTTTTTATCTAATCTTGTCAATTTCTAATAAAAATTACTGTAAAACGTAATTAGATTTTAAATTTCTCGCCAGTATTTCTTACAAAGTTGTTTGTGCAACCCTACGGGTCTCTGGCGCTTGGCCTGCCGGCGGCTAGCTTTCGGTAACTTAAAATCAGGTTTATTTGGCAGCCCACCCATTTTATATTTAACGTATGTATAAGAACAGTTTTTAATACTCATTTTTAGGCAAATGTTTTAGTTATAAATAGATATTATTTTTCGGCTTTAGAAAATTTTTTAAATTAAAAAAAAAATTAACAAAGAAGGACGGACATTGCTTGATTGATTCCCAGATAGTAAATGTTGAAACAATTTTTTTTAGTTTTATAATTTATAACAAATTACAATTACATTCTAGTTATTAATTAGAATCAATTTAAAAAAAACAACGTTCTCATTTATCTATCAAATAATCTCAAAATATATAATAATTGAATGAATAGGTACTTAACACTCAACAAAATTAAAAAGCAAAAATATATTTTCACAAAATTCATTCGTCATGGAAAATTGTGTGGGGTGTTTTCTGAAATCGTTCGTAAACTTGAGTTATTTGTGTGGGTCACCGGTAAATATCCGATGTGTGCATAAAAATGGAAAATTGTTGGAAACTCAATTTCTGGTTTCTCAAAAACATTTGTTTCTATCAGTTTTTATAATAATTTGTTTTCTCATTAATACGAGCATCATTTTTATAAAAGCAGCTTCAAGACAACGTACTCATTTTGAAATTATAAATTTTCTGATTTTAATCACATTTTCTATAATTCCAATAATAATTTACATTTTGAGTGTGTCAAATTATAAAAAGAAAATATTAGAACTTAAAGAAATTATACAAATTGTAGAAAATTTTAAATATTATGGCTTACCGTCTTTCGTATCGTCTAAAATGATGAATAATTCTAGAAAAATTATATATGTTGTTACCACGTGGCTCATTGTTAATGTTTTAGTCCTTGTAATTTTCACTTTTAAACATTTTCACTACCACGTTTCTTTTCGTTTATTACATATGATAGTATTTAGGTGTTCGCTTTGTTACATAGAATATATGATAGTTATTACTTTCAATTTAATTTCTATATTTTATTACTTACTCTATCATAATTATTGTTCTCATATTAAGTCGGTTTTGTTAAGAAAAATTGTTAAAAAATCTAAAAACAGTGAATTTTTAACATTGGACATTTACTTGAGACGTTTGTGTCGTCTTTACTTAGCCATAAATTTAACCTACAAACAACGAAATTTGATTTGGAATTTGCCAATTTTACTTTGGTTTTTTATTGTCGTGATACTTACAATAATGTCCAGTTATCAGTTCATAATATTTTTTGATACGGCGGAAAATTTTGATGTACTTTTCATCATTTATTCGTATTTAAATATCTTTGGAGTTTTGTTATTTCTAGTACTCAGCGAAAGTATTACACTTGTGGTGAGTATATTATTTATTATCTATTTTTGTTACAATCAAGATTTTTTTTTAAAAGACATGCTGGTGTACTATAATATGCAAGTTTAAAATAAGAAATATATTTTTGCCTTCCCGAAGTAAAAGTAATTCTTTAAAATAATCATTTTCAAAGATTAAAGTATTACTTTTACTCCTAGGAACTAAAGTGAAAATAATCTATGTTATCAACTTTTTTTATTTTATAAATTAAGGTTTTGTTTAAAAAGAAATTTAAAAATGTGCAATTTTCCGTTCAAACCCAAACTTCTTTTTCTTGATTGATTTACTTAGTAAATCAAATAATATCAAATTATTTATTTTCTCTTAATTGATGTTCTATAGTGCTCTTGAACATTTTACTCGTCCTCTGTTCAACTGTTGATGACCCAATTTGTCAGCCGTCACCCACACAGCTTTGCAGGCTAGTTTTTCACCGCATCCATCACGTCTTCATTGAAAAAATTTGTAACCTTTTAACCTTTTTTTTATGAAACAGATATTAATCTGAAAGGGCCAATTCAGATCCCAAACCACAAAGTTTGTTTACGACAATGTGTGATTCGTGTGCTGGTCCATTATTTTGCAAAAGCAAAAGGTCCATCTCCCCCGCCCTCACCCATTTTGATTTTAGCATCAGTTTTTATGTCATTTGGTTGTGTACGTTTGTACAATTATTTTTTCGTTTGTGCATTCACCGTTAGGGAATTATTTAACAAGTAAGGCTGGAAATATGCCAGCTCCCTCCTCCATCGCAAATTTTGGGTCAAAATTGGTGTCAATCAAAAGGGTTTTGAAATCTTTTTACTTAAAGCTTGTTGTCTGATAGCAAACTGTAGGTAAATGTTACTGGGCGCCAGGTGATTCAACAAACCAAGCAAAAAAATGACTATTGTTTGATTGATTCCCAGATAGTAAATGTTAAAACATTTTTTGTAGTTTTATAACTTATAATAAATTACATTCTAGTTATTAAATAGAATCAATTTAAAAGAAAATCGACGTTCTCATTTATCTATCAAATAATCTCAAAATTATAATTGAATGGATATGTACTTAACGCTCAACAAAATTAATAAGCAAAAATATATTTTTACAAAATTCATTCGTCATGGAAAATTGTGTGGGGTGTTTTCTGAAATCGTTCGTAAACTTGAGTTACTTTTGTGGGTCACCAGTAAATATCCGATGTGTGCATAAAAATGGAAAATTGTTAGAAACTCAATTTTTAGTTTCTCAAAAACGTTTGCTTTTATCAGTTTTTATAATAATTTGTTTTCTCATTAATACGGGAATCTTTTTTATAGAAGTAGCTTCAAGACAACATACTCATTTTGAAATTCTAAATTTTTTGATTTTAATTACATTTTCTATAATTCCAATAATAATTTATATTTTAAGTGTGTTAAATTATAAAAGGAAAATATTGGAATAAGGAAATTATACAAATTGTGGAAAATTTTAAATATTATGGTTTACCGTCTTTCGTATCGTCTAAAATGTTGAATAATTCTAGAAAAATTATATATGTTGTTACCACTTGGGTCATTGTTAATGTTTTGGTCCTTGGAATTTTTACTTTTAAACATTTTCACAACCGCGGATCCTTTCGATTATTACATATTATAGTATTTAGGTGTTTGCTTTGTTACATAGAATATATGATAGTTATTACTTTCAATATAATTTCTGTATTTTATTACTTATTTTATCTTAATTATTGTTCTAATATTAAGTCGGTTTTGTTGAGAAAAATTGTTAAAAACACTGAATTTTTAACATTGGACATTTACTTGAGACGTTTGTGTCGTCTTTACTTAGCCATAAATTTAACCTACAAACAGAGGAATTTGATTTGGAATTTGCCAGTTTTACTTTGGTTTTTTATTGTCGTGATAGTTACAATAATGTCCAGTTATCAGTTCATAATATTTTTTGATACAACGGAAAATTTCGAAGTACTTTTCATCATTTATTCGTATTTAAATATCTTCGGAGTTTTGTTATTTTTAGTACTCAGCGAAAGTATTACACTTGTGGTGAGTATATAATTTATTATCTATTTTTGTTACAATCAAAGTTTTTTTTTTTTAAAGACATGCTCGTGTACTATAATATGCAAGTTTAAAATAAGAAATATATTTTTGCCTTCCCGAAGTAAAAGTAATTCTTTAAATAAAGTATTACTTTTACTCCTAGGAACTAAAGTGAAAATAATCTATGTTATCAACTTTTTTTTTATTTTATAAATTAAGGTTTTGTTTAAAAAGAAATTTAAAAATTAGCAATAAATTTCCGTTCAAACCCAAACTTCTTTACCTTGATTGATTTACTTACAATTAGTAAATCAAATAATATCAAATTATTAACTTTCTTTCAATTGAGATTCTATAGTGCTCTCGATTTTTGCTATGTTTAATTTCTCACCTTTTTACTCCTCCTCTATTCAACTGTTGATGCACCAATCTGTCAGCCGTAACGCACACAATTCTGCAGACTAACTTTTCACAGCATCCATCACGTCTTTATTGGAAAACAATTTGTAACCTTTCAAACTTTTTATTTACATATGAAAAAGATATTAATCCGAAAGAGCCAATTCAAATCCTAAAACACAAGGTTTGTTTGAGGTATGTGCAATTTGTGTGCTGGCGCATTATCTTGCAAAAACAAAACAATTTTGGAAATCTTTCTTTTAATATGTTTTCATGTAGTTTTCCTAATAAGACTCTCTAGTTATGGTTGCTCCTTTTCCAGGTAATAATAATAATACCGTCTCTAGAAGTTTTCTTAAAATTGATTTAATTTTAAAATTTAACGCCGAGTAAGATTACCTTTAAAGATGAAAGATAACATTTTAATTTGATAATCAGGATAGATTACTAAAATTAAATTTCTATTATAAAAAAGTTACAAAAGCTATTGTAAATTTTACCATTTCATTAATAAGTTTTCCGATTATTTCAATTATCCGAATCAATGAATTATTATTAATTAATAAGTTATTGATTTAAGATACTTTATTGAAGGTAATTCAAACATGTTTTATTAAATTATTATGTAATTACAGCGTAGAATAACTTTGAAAGAAAATTGATGATTCATTTAATCACTAGTTAATCTTAAATTGTTATAACCACTTAACAAAATTATAAAAAAAAAATTTGACGAATTAATTTATTCGGCATGGAAAATTGCGTGGGGTGCTTTATAAAACCGTTCGTTCAGCTTAGCTGTTTTTGTGGGGGACCACCAATAAATATAATATGTGTGCATAAAAATGAAAAATCACTGAAAACCCAATTTTTGGTTTCTCAAAAATATCTGTTAAGCTCAATTTTGATCATAATCTATTATTTTATAAATACATGTGTCATGTTAACAAAATCAGTTTCAGTTAATCATTTTAATCTTTTTGAAGTTCTAGCTTTTCTACTTTTAACTGCAAATTCTTTCATTCCAGTTGTAATTTGCATCTTGAGTCTGTGTAATTACAAAAGTATACTATTGCTAACGAAGGAAATTGTAGAAATTGTTGATAATCATAAGTATTATGGATTATCTTGCTTTATAACGTCTAAAATGACTAAAAATTCCAAAAAGGTTTTATATGTCGTCATTGCAAGCCTCGCGGTTAATGTTGCGTTTGTTATCTTTGTAACCTTTAAAGATTTTTACAAAAATGATCCTTTTAATTTTTTGAATATTTTAATATTTAGGTGTTTGATATGTTACATTCAACACATTTTAATGATTATTTTTGTTTTAACTTCTGTATTTTTTTACATAATTTATCATAAATATTGTGTTCAAATTAAGTTGCTCTTGTTGAGACACATCGCTACAGAGAATAAAAAAACTCCATTATTAATTTTGGAAATTCACTTGAAACGCTTGTGGAGATTATACCTAGCCATAAATTTAACCTACAATAAACAGCTACATTTGATTTGGGATGTGCAACTTTTACTTTGGTTTATAATTGTCGTGGCTCTGACGATATTGTCGAGTTGTCAGTTGATAATATTTTTTGGGACTACAGAAAAATTGGATGTACTTTTCATCATTTATGCGTATTTAAACATCTTAGGAATTAACATATTTATAGCATTTAGCGAATATGTGTCAAACGTGGTAAGTTACTTATAGTACTATAATATTTTTTTTACTGGTAAAAATATTTGCTAAATTTTCTTGCATCATTGCAAGTTGAGTTTATTAAATTTTTCAGTATTCAAATTTTTATTGGTTTTTTTAAAACAAATATCGCCGTTGTTTTAAAAAGTAAATTTGAACCACGACCTCTGGCAAGAATTTCTCAGGGTTTACCATAGAAATGAACAGTTAGGGTAAAATATGCGTGATTTTGTAAAATCCTGATTTACCTGTATGTAAATCTTCTTAATATATTTTATTATATTTAATATATATTAAATGCTTCCATTCATTTCTTTAATTCATATTTGTCAACTTTGACCCTTTCTGTAGTGTTTTTAATTTTAATTTTATCAACCCATTGACCTTTTTCCTCCGCATATTAAATCTAATCGTAAAATATTAATGCTCTGCAATAAAATTAAATTTATTAGAACTAATGAATTATCATCACTAATTAGTAACATAATTTAATTTGCTATCCAAGAGAAGTAATCATAACAAAAATTTATTTCATTTGTTAGATAGGTACAATAAATTTGAAACAAAATTGAGTACTCAATTTATTTACTAAGTAGATAATCTCAAATTATTTTACTTACTTAACAAAATTAATAAGCCAGAAATTTTTATGAAAAACTCATTCGGCATGGAAAATTGTGTAGGGTGTTATCTAAAACCATTCGTTAAATTTAATTGTTTTTGTGGGGGAGTACCAATAAACATCATATGTGTGCATAAAAATGAAAAACCGTTAAATACTCAGTTTTTAGTTTCAAATAAATATTTGTTAATCTCAATTATGATAATAATTTATTTTTTTATTAATACATATTTCATCTGTACAAAAAAATTTTCGTTGCAGTATCTTACTCATTTTGAAATTTTAAATGTTATACTTTTAATTTCATATTCCATTTCTCCCATTTCAATTTGCATTTTTAGTCTTTTCAATTACAAAAATAAACTGTTGGAACTTCAAGAAATTACAAAAATTATTGAAAATCATAAGCATTATGGATTTTCTTGCTTCATATCATCTAAAATGATTGATCATTCTAAAAATGTTGTAAATGCTATTACGGCGTGGCTTACAGTTAACCTTCTGGCAGTTTTCATTTTCACTTGGAAAGATTTTCGCATTTATGATCCATTTTATTGCTTAAATATTTTAATATTTCGGTGTTTGCTTTCGTACATTGAACACATAGCAGTGATTAATTTTATATTAACTTCTGCGTTTTATCACCGATTTTATTATAATTATTGCGCTCAAATCAAATTGTTGTTATTGAGAAAAATAGTTACAAAATCTAAAAATACTGAATTCCTAACATTGGAAATTTATTTGAGACGTTTGTGCAGGTTGTACATGGCCATGAATTTAACTTACAAACAGCTGAATTTAAGTTGTGGTTTGCAATTTTTGATGTGGTTTCTGGTTGTTGTGAGTGAAACAATATTGGCTAGTGCTCAGTTTTTACTATATTTTGATTCTGCGGTAAAATTTGATATACTTTTCATCATTTATTCGTATATGAACATCTTTGGAGTTAACTTATTTTTAGCTTTCACGGAACAAATTACGAATGTGGTGAGCATATTTATTATTATTTGTATTTATATTAGTATCACATAATTGCTATAAATGTTATAGCATACAATAAATAATATACAATATACAAAAAATAATAAACAGTGTAATAAACAGCTAAATAATCTTTTTGAAAATTTAAAAACTAACAAAGTGCGGAATGTCAGTTTCCATGTTGGTGCTAGAAGGTTAAAATTAATTAATTTTAACTTTTTGTTCTTTTTAATAAAAATTAAAATTTTAATATTTTGATAAACTGGAAAAATTGTTTTGCATTATTTTTTGGTGTAATTTGATTGGATGGTATAAATTGCCTATGAAAGCACTCAAAGCAATTTTTCTTTCTTTTTAATCTAGTAAGTTTAAATAATATGTACCGATAAATAATTATTATGGATGAAAATTTAATGATATTAATAAATCGATATTTCTTTTGTTAGATTGCAACGCGATTATTGTATTTTTCTTACTTCAATTATATTTTTCTTTAGTTTTCTTAGAATAAAAATATGTATTGAGTAAAGACAGTACAACAGATACTTTTATGTTAAATTAATGATAAGTATTTATCAAGTACAGTGGGGTCCGCTTAATGTGATCGCGGTTAATGTTATCATTCGGATATTGTTATCACTTTTGCCAGGAACGGAACGGACATATATTATTACACACAAAAAACATCGCCTATAGTTATCATAATTCGGTTAATGTTATCATATTAGTCTTAAGATTATTTTCTCCCACGAGCAAAAGAGTTGATTTTCAGTTACAAGCATTTTTTTATATTTTGCTTACCACCCACATAATATAAAGTCAGGTGTTAGCAAGAAAATCAACGTCACACATGTGATATCACATTACATATTTATGTTTATTATCAATTCCGTCGTTTAAATACATAAATGGACGATAGTTTGTTGTTAATGTGTGTTGTAAGATTCAGTCCTACTTGAAAACTTTACAATGAGTGACTATTATTAATTAATTTTTGTAGATGTACTACATACTAATAAATAACCAATAAAAATTTTTTCCTTTTATTGTTATCAATCGGTTATTGTTATCAAAAACCTCAAGTCCCAATGTGATCACATTAAGCGGACCCCACTGTATTTATATAAAAATACTAGGATGTAATAGAAACGTTGATGGGACTTGAATGTAACCTTGCAAGCGTCAAGCTGAATTTAGCTATGTTTTAAACCTCAAAATTTTAAATTCATAATGTGATGATGTCGGAACATCATCTGCCGTGCAGTGTAGCTCACTTTACTTCACACTGAATTCAAATGTAACAACCACCCTCTCTCGTAAATGCATAATTCATTAATTAATTTTAACCTTCTAGCACCAACATGGGAACTGACTGACTGACTGAATTAAAACTTTAAAATATCAAGTTATTTAAAAATCAATCTCTGTAAATATCATTCTGATGACGGATGAAATAATCATCTGAAAGCTCAATAAATTTTTTAATTAATTTTTAATTTTTAAATAACTCGATATTTTAAAGTTTTATATTAGAATGTAGTTGGACTATAACAATTTCTTATAGACATTCGAAAGTAAGGGATTAGTAACAACTGACGGCTAAAATGTTGAGATATTTTGAATAATTTTTTTCTAGCCGAATAATACAAATAAATAAAATAATAATAAATAATAAATAGATTGCGTGCAGTATTTGGAGTACAAAAAAAATTTTTTGTCTTTCCGGGAGTAAAGCGGTCACTTTACTCCCACTTTTGCGGGAGCAAAGTGCCAGTTTACTTAGGAGCGGGACGAAAAGTAAAGTAGCGGGACGAAAAGTAAAGTAGCGGGACGAAAAGTAAAACAGGGGGACGAAAAGTAAAAAAATCTAATTTATTACTACGTCTAAGATTCCAAAAATGCATACGGTACTTTGACAATGATATCATGTTACGCAAAATATCACATCTGGGGTAGGCATAATAAAGTTTATGGTTATTTTCAAGAAAGGTCGACTACCTAAACCGCTTTGTATTTTTGAAAACTTAAATTTTATTTAACAAATTATTTTAGAAATTCGAGTAATTGACGAAATTAAACTTCGAGATATAGAAATAATCGATTTATAGCGGAAAGACAAAAAATAGTATATTCGCGCTCGGGAGTAAAGTGACTTCTCGTCCTTCGGGTAAATTTTCCCCTCGACTGCGTCTCGGGTAAAAACCTTTACCCTTATGACGAAAAGTGGCACTTTACTCCCTCGGTGTATAATATACTATTATCAGAAATTTTTAATAATATTATTATTGCTTTCTTGTATCTTGAGTGTGGTGGTTTCAAATAAGGGTAGGTCCATGGCGGTTATGATTTGAAAAGTCCGGTTTATCTCAATCATAAAATTTATAAAATATTTGATGTGTCGCTATCGCGTCAAATTTGAAAACACTTTTTATTAAATAATATTCAAATGCCATCACGTTATAAAAGAGCTATCAAAATATCATGATTTTTTGTATTTTTTGATTACAACAATATGGCAAAATTCAAATTTTGAGTTTGTTTTGATACACACGATAGCTACGTGTCTGTACAAAAAAACTAAAATTTTAACCCCATTGGTCTTATAAATGCTAAAATTATTACCGCCGAACAAAAAAATGCCGTTTCGGAAAAAAACAGTATATTAAAGTTTCATAATTGGCGTTTTTATTGCACGCTATCTATTTAGAAAACCACCCGTAAAGCGGCAAGTTTTCTAAAGATAAGTGCAGTAAAAAACGATTATGAATTGAGTTTCAATTTGAAATTTTGTTTTATTTTTATGTTGATTTGGAACATATTTGACATTTGAAAAATTTTAAAATTTGTATTAAAAATTTATAGGACAAAGGTTTAAATAAACAAAATTATAGGTACATGCAGTTAATAATTATTTTTATTATTACCTACCTTTAATTTACAGTTAATTAAAGTGATTAACATAAACATGGAGATTTTTGATTTGTTTTAGATACAAAGTAAAAAAGCGGTTTTTTCTTATTTTTATATTATTTACTAGAAAATTTATTTCTAAAACTAAGTAGTTTTAGTAAATTTACTAGAAAGTAGTTAATAAGAAGGTAGAAATAAGTAACAAATGATAACAATAACCTACCCATGTAACACAAAATATTGGCTGTACAACACAAAATCTCCCAAACAGGTTAATAATCAAAAAAAAAAATTAATACTAGCATTAGTCTTAAAACTCCAGATGAGATTGATTTAGCAGCAGAAGACTATAAAAACAATTTGTCAACAACCAGCTTGGAACGCAACTCCTGTACCAAATGCTGACATAAAGAAACAAAATCAATCCAATCTAGCCAAAGAAGCCATTAAAAGTAAAAGAAAGCTAAGATCGACATTAATGATGACAAGAACTCTTTCAGGTAAAGCGAAATTTAACGAACCGGAGAGAAATCTTAAAAAACTGCTAAACAACGAAAAAAATAGAGTATTTCAAGAATATCTCGAAGGCTTAACACCAACTGAAGCCGCTGAGTACTTGTTGTGGAAGGCAACAGCAAAACTTAAAATTAAAAAAAGCAAAAAAAGCATTTCCCCTATAAGAAAACCGGATAGATCGTGGGCAAGAACTTACAAAGAAAAGGCTACGACGTTTTGAGAACAACAAGCAACCATCAAGCAGGTGCATAGAATAGTGGAGCACTTTTAAAAGTAAAAAATATTGTGCAGCTGCCTTTCTAGACGTTACTCAGGCGTTTGTTAAAGTATGCATGGCAACCGGGGCTATTGTGTAAAATAAAAACAAAACTCCTCACACCTTACAACCAGTTATTGAAGTCTTGCCTGACTAATAGATACTTTATGGTCCGGTACCAGAGCAAGAATATCGCTCAGAGTTGGACTATTTCCGCAGACGCCGCTCTGGTTCTCACCTCTATACTCCCCTTGTACATTCAGGTGGGCAAAAGGGCGGTAGTTAGCAGGGAGATTAGTGCTAGTTTCGCGAGTGAGCGAACAATAGCGGAGTGGAAAACCGAGTGGGACAATGCGAAAGGTGGCTGGTGGACATACTGACTCATTTCTAACATCAAGGAATGGATCATGAGCGGACACGGTGAGTTAAGCTACTACTAGACCCAAATGTTCTCCGGCCACGGCTGATTCAACGCGTACCTTACCCGTTTTAAGCTACATGATATCAGGATACGTGCGTTTATAACGACGAAAGCAAGACCTCCAAACACACGTTCTTCCAGTGCTGGAGGTGGGAACAAAGAGAGCTGGGAAAATATTGTCAAACACGTCACAGAAATCTTTAAAACCAAGGAACGTGACAAATAGCTTAAACAGGCCGAAGGCACACTCGCGCAACGAGCATGGATCCACCACTCTTCCTCCCCCACTTTCACGGCGTCCTCCCAATCATAGACCGAGACATTGCAGGAACATCTAACGGGAATGTCAAACAGAAAAGAGCTCTTTGAACTAAAAGGAAGAGTGTAAGGCCGAAAAGAGAGACAAACACCTCTTCCCTTCCTCAAGTTGAGACATTGCACGAAGAGCTGCAGTGACGACAACAAAAAAAGAGATAAAGTAGAGGAAACTGTGTTACCATCAAAAAATAAAGCTAACAATAAACAACAATCAAGCAAAACTAAAATTAGACAAACCAAGAAAAGCAAAGAGAGAGAAACTATAAACTGAGAAAGAGAAACCAAGAAACAGAAGAGCGCTTTTTTGTTTCTCGGCGCCAAAACATAGTCTCGAAGAAATGCCGAAAGGCGATACCGGGCTTTGTGGAATGGGGGGTAAGATTGACTTGGTGTCTTTTTCAAGATTCTCACCTTCCAGCTCAAAGCAAAATAAATGTGGCTGAAGCTCGTTCATGCCAGTACTGAACCTTGTTGGTGTTGACTGGTGGAACCAGTGCAAAGCTTCAAATTCGGGACAGTTTTCTACAAACAAAATACAAAAATATGATAAAACAGAAAAATTAATTTTTGATCTCACTTCATCAATAAATGAAAGCCTCATTACATTGTCATATTGTAAAATAAAAACATTACGGATGATAATTTTTAATTTTGATTTTAATTTGAAAATTGGATTTTGCAAGTTAAAAGTATTGATTTATTTGCTCAATTGTTTTTAAGTGATGACTTCTGTTGAGAAAAACTAGAGATGAAAACAAATTAAAATTTACGTTTAAATAACGTATTTTAGCTTACAACTTGAAAGCAAGTGGCAGATGATTCGTACTTTCATACTGACTCACACTGACTGGTCTATCTTTTCTGAACCCACTAAAAAGTTGTTCAACTACAATGAAACCAAGGTTCTCACTATAGATTTTATTCAACTTTTTTTGATCAAATTAAGGTGAGTCATTTTGAATCGAAGCGGAAGAGGCGTAAAATCGATTTTGACAAAGCAAATAAACCTGACAATCATCCATAACAATCCATGATAATCCAAAAAAAAAATTACATCTACTCCTTTTACAGTAGCATCTTTGTCAAGTTGAAAAGCCCCAAGAGATATTATTAAATAATAAATTTTTTTTTGAGTCCGCGTTTTTTTGAGTCTGCGTTTTGTTGGTCTCGTCCTTTTGTCTTAGACCCCAGAAATTTAAGTTTTCTTTTTTCGTGGTTTAAAACAATAAAAGTTGGCTAAACTTCTATCAAGAGCCAATGCAATACTCGCATTTATTTTTCTGTTTTTGAACTTTTTACATCCAATTTGGAATGAATTTATAAAATTTCTGATTTGTACCAGATATTTACATCCTCAACTACCATAATTTCATTAGTAAATTCTTTAATTCATGGGCTCGTTTAGCATAGTATCCCCGTTTTCGTAATAGCGATAGCGATAAAATGCAATTCACAAAGATGCAGGAAGTTTGGTATATTTCTAAAAATGAAGAACAACGTACAGGAATTCAGGGTAATGATATTAACAATTTATCAATCGACAAGTATGGATTTATAACGCTAAATATTGACATTGGCCTATGTCGATAGTTCATTCAGTGTTTTATTCCTAATTCTAGGTTCGAATTTTCTGAACCATGTCAATTTATTGATAGTTATCCGCAACAAAAACATTGATAACAGACAACATGATGTTTGACGCGACGTCGTGTCGTTGATAAAAAGAATTGATATAATAATACGAGTATAGTATAATTTATATTACTACTTGTATTTTGAATGTATTGATTTCACCCAATCATTTTATAAAATTCCTAGGGGATTTATACATAATTCTTGGGAACCGGAAAGCGCAGAGTACGGTCCAGAAAACAATATCTAAAATATTTACAGTCGTATAGAAATAGCGGAGCAACGTTTACTTTTCGTTGCAATTTTTCGCACTCGTGCGGTAAAGTATGTAATTCTATATTAACAGAGTATTCACTATGCTATTTCTAAATTAAAATGATTTCTACTATAATATAAAGGATTTTACAAATCGTATGATACAATAATGACTGTTGACTCAGACTAGTAATATCCGAAGACATTTGTAATTAGATCGCTAAAAATGATCTGACGATAAATTTTATATAAAGTAGGCTAAACTTTGATACTTATCGGACGTTTTTATAATGAGTGGTAATTTGTCCGTCAACATAGGTAATACAAATACTAAATTATTAACAGAATTTCTATTAAGACTTAACAAATAATGTATTTCATGTTATGATCGTAATCATTTCCATTATTCTCTATGTATTTTTATGTGAAACAAGTTTACTTTAATCAACTTGTTGTTTTTCGATACTAAGGTTGTATGTATATTATTTCCATTTAGTTTTAAAATTTTCATTGCACAAGTGGCAATACAAGTGTTTTGGTATGTAGACTTAATTTTTATATACGTTCCTGGTAATTTTTCACCTTCGAGGTAAAAATTTTTGAATTTGTTAATTCGTCGTTGATTCGCTTTAAAACTCAAAATTCCCAAGATAACGTTTAAAGTTCTTAACCAGTGCTACTAAATGCCCATTGGATGCAATAATGAACGCTCACGCTGGCATTAGTCACGCAATTCCTTTGCGGATCAGGCCCAATTCTCCTAATAATTATTTATTAATACCTACCAGCAGTGGCCGTTTGTATTTTTATAATTTAACGATTAATAATGGTTTAATTTAGACGTTTTTATATAAAAAAAATACAGCTTGGAAATTAGGCAAACTTGCGTTATTTTGCAACAATTTTTAGAATTAATTATTTTGTTATAACATGTAGAATTTTTTCTTTTCTTGTTAGATTTTAACCACTCAGTCTTAAATGATAAGATGGTCAAAGGTTAGTGTTTAAAATCTAAAAAAAAAATTCCAAAAAGTGCTGAAAAATTAGGAAGACATAAATCCATTTCATAAATCCAAAATTTAAAGATCCAATTCATGCATCCCACCTTATGTAATTTTATATAGCTTTAGGTGAAGGATGAGAATGATAGGCAGGAAGTAGGAAGCATAAAAATAATTTTTTTCAAGGAAGTGAAAGTGCTAAAACCAAAATGAATAATTTTTTTTTTAAATTCAAGAAAAATTTAAATCAACAAAAAGAAAGTAATATAATACAAAAATTTGGCTGTTCATAAGAAAGCATACATAGTACATTATAAATAATTTAATGAAACCATTAAAGAAACAATTAAAATCCCTTTACGATCTAATTCATTAAAAACTAAAATGTTCCATTTGACAAATAATTATTAATTACGTTTGTTTCATTTTAATCATCGACATAGTCATTATTGTTTTACTTTTAGAGCGAAGATATTTTATCGTTTCTGTTCAAATATCCAATTAGTAAATTAAATACAGCAGAAGCGGCGCAGGTTTGTCACTTTATTTATTAAATAATTGAATTTTGATACCTACATACATATATATTTTTTTATAGGTGGAAATGCTCATTACTACATTGAAAATACAAAAACCGGTACTGAGAGCTTCTGATATTTTTACTGTTGGAACTCGACTATTGGCTTCGGTAAGTTCAAAAATTAAACTTTCTTTGCTTCAGTTGTGATTGCTAACTTTTTTTTTTTTTTATTTATATTATTTTTTATCTTGTACAACAGGCAAAAATTTATTAAGAAGTTTTCATCCCTAAATCGTAAAGGGTCCTTAAACGATATGGTAACGTTTTCCACACAAGTACGATAAAGTACAAAATTTTTGAATGCCACGCTGCCCATTATTTCGTTAATTTATTATGACTTTCCAACTTTCGACACAACCGATTGTGACGTTTTCAAGTAAAGATCAATAATTATGACCGTATGTAATTATTTTCGTTCGGTAAATCATGAAATGATTTGACAAGTTTTAATGTAAGAACAGTATGTTTGATGAAGAGGGTGGTTTTCGTTATGCTACGTATTTCACAGTTAGGGGAGTTCAAAATAATTTTATATTGGTAATTTTTGATGTTTGATTTCGCTTCCAAATGCTCTAAAATTTTAATACTTTGCGAGTCAACTTCGTGAAAACAACTTTGTCCGCCTAGTTAAAACAAATTGGAAGAAATTTCGTCTTTTAGTGTGAGTGCCAAAACTTTGCAATTTTTGTTGTTTAAGTGTTTACTTTCTATATACCGTGCTTTGTCTGCAGTTAATTATTTTGGTTTTACAATGTCATTTGGTAATTCCAATCATAAACTAGTGATTTAAAATTTAAAGTTATTGCTAAATTGGAGCCATAAATCGGACGCGTTCTGGACAGACACGATCTTGAAAGCTATCAATTAACACTTTCTTGCATTTTAACCTTGTCAATCAATTGTTTGCATTACATGAATATTTACAAAAGTCTAAGCTCTAACTCATTTACTTTCTTTTCAATTTTTCTTTTATATGAATTCAATAAATTATTTAGAGTGTACATTTGTTTTTTTTTTAATTTTATTTTTGAATTTTAATAAAAGTAGGTATTTCAAACGAGAATCTTTAAAAGGCACATGTACCATGATAAGTGAATTAAGAACAGAAAAAAGTGTTACTTTTCCATTTTTGTTCGGGTTCCGTCGATTATCTCGCCGCGAATAGAATAATGGCAACTTTTCGACCTTATATCATAAACCGCTGTTATCGGATTTTTGGTCAATTTATGTAGTACGTGCTTACAATATTTTTTTTTTCAAATACAATAATTCTAATAGTTTTCTTCGTCCTAAGTAATCTGATCGATGTTTTTTATTGATCACTTCTAAACGCTAACCATTAATTTACTATATTATCACTTAGTTTCAATAGCACTTACTACATAAATTGTAATCTTCGACACCTAATTTCCTTGAATTATTCAAATCAAACTGTATGAGAAATTATAGTGAAATTGGGAGTACGGGATTTTGTTTGACAAAATTAGTGCACAAAATTGTACTTAAAACTAGAAGGATATGTGTCTATTTGTCTAGGAATCCAAATTGTGTGAAAATTTAGAATTTACAATTTATGTTAGTAATTAGTATAATTGCGCTAAAGATGACTAAAGTTGTTCTAAAACGAGTAGATACAATAATTGTGGTAAATTTTCACACAATTTGTACTTGTAGACAATCTAGACACAAATTGTTCTATTTTTAGGTACACTGTTATCTCTGCGTAGTTTTAACATTTCATTTTAGTTCTTTGGCTCTTGGGAGACAACTAGATATTGCAATAAATTGAAGTGCCGACTTTTTCTAAAGCTACACAAAAAAAATTGTACTTAAAAGTAGAACAATTTGTGTGAAAATTTAGAACATTTGTACTTGTTCTTAGCACAATTTTAGTTATCTATAGAGCAATTGTACTATTTTATAACACAAATTGTGCTAAATTTTTAAACAATTTGTACTTCTTGTTGACAATCTAAACACAAATTGTTCTATTATTGAGTACAATTTTTTCTCTGTGAATAATTTCGATAATTTTGATAAGTTTGACAAAGATTTTTCAAAGAATTGAGAAGTGAAGATTCTTAGTAATTTTATAGTTATGTTTCAAACACGGTAGAACTTGGATGACCGCAGTTTCAAGACACTAACACTACACTAAAAGTAACTCGCTTAGTTCCATTAAATACCAGCGCCGACAGTCACTCTCAGCGTTTATTTACTTAATTACACTGTGAGCACTTCCATTTGGTACTACATGGAATTGTTGGTACCGATAATCTGCAACCAGCAACCTGGTTTTACTCTTTACCTGTCTTTACATTTAGTGTTTCTTAAATTCGGCTCCGTCAAGTTGAACCCTGAGTTTTAAAATTTAGAAATTTTTTTGAGTCATTAGGAAGGGCTCACAAAGTAAAGTGCTGTAAATTATTTTGAAAATCCTGGGTTTGCTAAATTTTTATTAGCAAATGACCATTTTAAACGAAACAGGGGCAACTTGACGCCTACCGCCAACTTCTTTTAACTATTTTTAAAGTTATTTGCAAGTGCCCTCGAAGCACTGGAAAAAGCTGTAATTTATTTTGAAAGTGCTAGTTTTGTTAATTTTTAATTAAGAATTGGAACACTGACTTTTGATAAAAACCCCGTATTTAAATTTTATTAAATAAATTTTTAAGTTTCCTGTTAATGCACTGAAATGTAATAAATATAATTGTGATTTTACGAAATTAGAATAGGAGAGTTCAATGCTCTTATTAAAAGTTAAACAGTTGAATATAGTCGAAACGCCGAAAAACCTATAAAAATTTGCTACTTGATTTCAGAAGGGGCTTTTGTCTAAAATAAAACAAAGATTAATCTAAGACAAACAAAAAGTTAAATTATTGTTTATTTTATAAGATTAATTTTATAATTATTTTATAAGATTTATTACGCTTTTTGAAATAATAAAAGTGGGACATCTTAAATTTTGTGAGCAGGGCGCGCATGATTCAAGTGATATAAAAATTTTGTAAAACACGCAGAAAAGATAAGGAAATAAGATAGAAACACAAAACAAGAATTTGAAGCCTTTTGTCCACCAAACGTCGAAAGAGCCAGAGTTGCGCCAAACATATCGCCAGTTAAAAGACACCGTACTGGGTTTGAATACGAGTATTTAATCTCAACAAAAAGTTGAAAATTTTGAATTGTCGCATTCTAATCGTTTTTTCTGCAAGTTATCGCAGGAAGTAAAGTTGAGTTTTGCAACAAGTAGTGTGTACACGTGAGTCAAATTCAGTGAAGACAGAATAAGTTTGAAAAGTTTGAATACCGCTGTGAACGTAATTTTGATTATGGTGATTGAGACCTAATAAGTAAAATTTAATTTTTTGCTTACCTGATTAATTTGAATATTTGACATGTTTGGAAGCAAATTTATCGATCTGGATCGAGTGCCGATTTGAATTGGATTGGAAACCAGCTAAAAAAACAACACCAAATTTGGAAAACAAAGTTGCCACCTTCAACGATAAAAAAAAGACATCTGGTGAGAATTATCTAACTTACAGTTGAATCGGTGAGATTAAGAACAGTACAAGTCCAAAATATGACTTTTTTATTTAATAGTTATTTAAGTTACAAGAAACGTAAGGACGTTATTATTCAAGGAAGGTGAATTTAAGGCGAGGCGGAGCCGAGGCTTATATTTTTCTATAATATTACAATTTGACATCAAACGTCAAATATTTAATGAGACATTTAATTTCATTATTTTTAATTTATAAGTTTGCTTTGCTTGTCCGTTCCTTAGAAACGATAAACGAATATAAATTAAATCTGTATGACCATCGTTTATTATTTTCCTAGAAAAATAAGTGACACTATTAAGTTCCGTCACCAACGGTAACTAATAAACAAACGCAATACGCAAAAACGCAATTAATAAATTAACAACTTACGTCGGGTGTAGCCATGCACATAAGACAGACTTACGTGATCGGGAGCAGAAAAAGTATTATTAAACTATAGTGTTAAAACAAAATAAAGCAATATCGTCGTCATCAGATGACACAGACAGTGCCAATGTGACAAAGGGTGGTAAAAAACGTACCAGAAATCCAAAGCTATAGAAAAATAAACATTTTTTTCATTTTTCAAATACGCAATGACAAACGGATATTATGTTTACTACATCAGAACTTAGGTTATAATTGAACTTTGCTCTTTTTTTAAATAAGCTTGTGGTTCTTATACAAAGAATATCGATAGGTTTGGAACATTAAAGCTTAGATTATTTGTTGAATTTTGCTATTTTTTAAAATAAATTTGTGGTTAGTAATAATTTATATCTATAGAATTCACAAATCAGACCTTAGGTTATTTGCTAACCTTTGCCCTTTTTTTAGAATAATATGCTTTCATACAAATGCCACGTAGGCAATAAGTGGCGTTTAAATAAAGATTTTAGTAAGAATCAAAACAATTACAAAATTTTTAAATATAGAAAATGGTAAAAGTAAATACTTCAATCTGATTGGTTCTTGCTTGCAAGCGTGCATTTAGGCAAGGCAGGACAAAGATATCTTGTCTAATTCTACTTGTCGTGGTTTGTTTAGAATTTATTTGGATTTGTTTAGGAATCTTCAAGACATTTAAAAATCGGTAAGCTTTAGCATCCGGTTTGAGTTGTTATCGTTTGTTATTCTTGATAAGTATGAACCATATACATATAAATTTTTATTATGCCTGTAATTTTACAAATTTGCTTAAGCTATGGTTTTCAAATCACAGTTGTGACCAGTTATTACGGTAAACAACAAATATCGACTTTTTGCACAGGGAAAATTTCGATTCATATAGCTATTAAGGTGCATTTAGACGGCGCAAGTTTGCCTCGCGAATCTGATTTGCGCCTCAATTCTTGCTTTATCTAGACGGTTTTATAGCGCAAATCATATGTAACTCGAGAAGCATATTATATATTGCGAGTGGTCGGTAGGTTGGTCTCGAGCGCGCATCAAAGGTGCCTCGCACTTTTATACTCATGCCGTGGAAACTTTGCCTTGGTGTTTCTATGTTATACAAATACTGGCGGCTCACTATTCATTGACTCGTAGGATGCTTCGCGAGAGTGATGCGCGAATCTTCCTCGCGAGTCTGACGCGCGAGGTATACTCGCTCCGTCTAAAATCACCTTTAAATATAAGCGGCAATGTGAGGCAGCACTTGCTTGGCTAATCTTATCCTGAAGTTTTGGCATTTAATTTACGCCCGTAATGAAACTTACGACGACCGAGGTCAACCACAGTCGGTCTTAATCCAATCAAAAAACCAGGTCGAGTCGACACTTCATATGAAATGTACGTTAAAAACACAAACCTTATATAAATTGAGTTTAAAATTTCTGCATGATCTTTATCTTTCCGTAAAGTAGTTGTTGAATTCAAAGTCACCACTTCAATCTTTTCGATGTATTCATATTTTTTCATTCAAATTGCGGGCAAAGTGTAACTAAAAGTACAAGAACTGGATACATATTACAAAAATTAAATCATTTATAGGCAAGAAACCGAGAACAATCATTAAAAAAATTCATCTGGTCTAATTTCAGAGACAATATAAGCAGAGTAACCAGGTAATCAATTTTTGAAAAAAAAGTATTCAAATTTGGCGTTTAAAATGATTACTGCCGATCCTCATATTTTATCACATCTTTGTGGGAAGAAAATTTGTGGCTTTTTAAATCTTTTCCACTTTAGAAAAGGGGTAATAATTCGAAGATGCCAAGCCTGGCGAATTAGGGAAATATTCTACTAATTCAAACCCTAAATCACAAAATTTATTCACGTGTGGCAATGTGCGAATTGTGTGCTGGTGCATTGTCTTGTAAAAATCATTCTTCTTTGAAGATTATTTAGCGTCCTTCTTCCACTACTTTTTGCGCACTTTTTCAAATAATGCTCTAGTGACAATTACAGAATTACTTTAATGTCATCTTAAAAAATGTTAGTCTTAAAAAATCATAAATTATTAATTTTTGAAGTGTGATTTCCTGTAAATTTAAATACCTTGATCTGAATTATATCGGTTCAACATTTTTACAACATTTTCTTTTGTTTTCGATTACACCTATTTATTGATTTTAGCATTAATTATAATTTATTCAATATAACTATTTAAATATTTATTCTAGCCGCTCATCATTAAGTTTGTTTAATTTGTAATTTTCGTATTTATTCTTTCAGATATCGGGGACAGTGGTGACGTACGTTTTAGTAGCACTTCAGTTTCATGCTTCTTGGGCAAAACACTAACTAAAGTTTAAGTTTGTAATTTTATACTATATGGTCATGGAGTTTCACCCTCACGTTGAAACCATTCATGTGAATAGTCACAAAAAGGGAGGTTCGGTTAAAGGTCCAAAAAACGAAAGTTTGGATTCACCAACTGAGGAGAAACGGTGTTTTTGTAACTCCGTCTCTCCAATATTAGTAACTTGCAAACTATTTGGATTTTTTCCGGTGAACTGGGGACACGAAAACGGACAATGCACGTATAGAGTTTCCTATCCATGGTTGGCATTTTCCGGTGTTCTTTTTGTGATCTATTCTGTGAATTTGTTTTACTCCACGAATTTAATGACCTTCAGCAAGACCAAACCTTTACCAGAACTTTTGACCGATATCAACGACATAATGTACTTAATCTTTGTGGCATTTTTGACTGTTTTAAATGCGGCACGTTTTCCACGCTTTGTGAAAACTTATAATAAGTTGGTTCCTATACTTAGAGAATCAGGATTGGCATGCCAGTCTTCTCTCACCGCACTTCGCAAGGTTGAAATTGGATACCTAATATTGTTTGTTGGAGAAATGATTTTGTCATATGCAGTTTTAATATATTTGCACTATTCGGAAAATTACATCACAGATTTCGACTTTGCCATCTTTTTCAACACCGGCGTCCAAAATATTCCGTTCGTGTTTTACTTGCTGTTTTTCTCAGGATGTTCAACCTTTATCGCAGTTTTGGGATGCTTTGAAAAACTGATTATTGATGCAATTAAGTTCACTCCAGTCCATCCTCTGAATGATATCGACGAAACTAACAATCGACGCGATTTTGTTGGACTGATTAAGTATGAAGTTTGCAAACAAGAGCACAAATGCTTTGGAAAGATGTTGTTGCTGAGTCAGCCTGAATTAATCGAACATTTAAGGGGTTTACACGAAGATGTTAGTCTTGCAATGTACGATATCAATGCTTGCTTAAATCCTCAACTCTTGTTCCACACAATCGTGGAACTGACAGTTTTGATTGTTCACTGGTATGAAGTTATTATTTACACTTCATACACTTTCAATACACAGTATGCCAGTACCATTAATTGCTTGAACTGGGTGTTTGTCCTTGCACATACTGTTGCATTATTCTTGTTCATGAAAAGTGCACAGGAGCTTAAAAATATGGTAAGTTGCCTACTTACCTACAAGTTATAGAAGCTCATCTTTGTTTGTATTCGTAGGTGCATGGATTAACAAACTTCTTATTGGAATATTCCACCAGAATCTCGAGCCCAGAAGAGCATCAACAGATCAGAATTTTTATTGAGAAGTTGGAGCAACATCGCGAAACAACGGCCAGTGGCGTTTTCAACATTGACTTAGGAATTGCAGGACCGGTAAGAAATCGTTTATGAATAGTTTCGTTGCGATAATGAAGAAAAATATTTTTTAGATATCTGCTAACATTTTAACTTATGTACTTGTGGCTTTACAATTTGATATTCCTAAAGGTTAAATTGCACGATTACACGATGGTTCATACACACACAATTTATCTTTGTTTTTATGTACAAAACAGATGCACCTGTTTTTAAAGAGTTTTTGAAGAAAAGATTTTGTGTGAAATATAATAATACAAAACATTAGTACCTACACTTGATGCTTGTAAACATACTTGAAATAAAATGAGACATAATATTAAATTACTTTATTTATAACAACACATTTTACAATTATATTTACAAAAAACAATGGAATCACAAAAAAGATTATAGAAGGTACGATGTAGGACGACGAATGAATTCTTTACACGATAATACTGGCATGATGAATTTGAGTTTGAACTTAATGATGATGATCATGGCCGCCTCCGCCACCATATCCTCCTCCTCCTCCACCTCCAAATCCTCCGCCATGACCACCGCCAAATCCTCCACCGCCTCCGTATCCACCACCACCACCTCCGTGGTGATCGCCATGACCTCCTCCTCCAAATCCGCTTCCTCCTCCAAATCCTCCACCGCCTCCGTATCCACCACCGCCTCCGTGGTGATCGTCATGTCCTCCGCCTCCAAATCCACCTCCTCCTCCAAATCCTCCACCGCCTCCGTATCCACCACCACCACCTCCGTGGTGATCGTCATGTCCTCCGCCTCCAAATCCGCCTCCTCCTCCAAATCCACCACCGCCTCCGTATCCACCACCGCCTCCGTGGTGATCGTCATGTCCTCCGCCTCCAAATCCGCCTCCTCCTCCAAATCCTCCACCGCCTCCGTATCCACCACCGCCTCCGTGGTGGTCATCATGTCCTCCGCCTCCAAATCCACTTCCTCCTCCAAATCCTCCACCTCCGCCGTATCCACCACCACCTCCGTGGTGATCGTCATGTCCTCCGCCTCCAAATCCGCCTCCTCCTCCAAATCCTCCACCGCCTCCGTATCCACCACCGCCTCCGTGGTGATCGTCATGTCCTCCGCCTCCAAATCCTCCTCCTCCAAATCCTCCACCGCCTCCGTATCCACCACCACCACCTCCGTGGTGATCGTCATGTCCTCCGCCTCCAAATCCACCTCCTCCTCCAAATCCTCCACCTCCGCCGTATCCACCACCGCCTCCGTGGTGATCGTCATGACCTCCGCCTCCAAATCCACCGCCTCCTCCAAATCCTCCGCCTCCTCCATGTCCTAGGCCTCCACCACTTCCTCCATGATTTATAATTACTATTCCACCTCCTCCTCCTCCGTGGTCATGTCCACCTCCTCCGCCTCCGTAACCTCCGCCAAATCCGCCTCCTCCTCCATAACCTCCTCCACCACCTCCATGATGGTCATCGTGCCCTCCTCCAAATCCACCGCCTCCTCCAAATCCTCCTCCTCCTCCAAATCCACCACCTCCGCCGTATCCTCCACTTCCGTGGTCATCGTGGCCTCCACCAAATCCTCCGCCTCCGCCACCTCCGTATCCGCCGCCACCACCACCTCCGTGGTCATCTAAGTGAATTACTTCTTTATGATGTCCTTCTTCAGGAATGTGAATTTTAATGTGTACGCTAGAAAAATAATTAAAAAATGTTACACGACTTGAAATGCTATTGACAGCGAAAAATTTGAAAATTAAAATAAAAAAAAACTTACTGTTCCTTTCCCCATGCTGCACAGTAGGCAGTAAACACTGATAACACAAACAAAATCTGAAAGAAAAAAACAGTTACTAAACTTAGCGAACGCGATTGAAGAATTCCTGAAACTTACTGTAATTTTGGTACGCATTTTTTTTAAATGTGTGAGGTACCAAATAGAAGTGATCTCTTAGATGTGTCTTGATGTATTGTGGTGAGTATCCATTAAATTTTGGATTTTATACGAAGGTTCTCACTATTGCTTCTGAATGACAATGGTGCAGTTGCAGGGTGGGGAATTTATCGATGGCGGGAGTTTTATTGGCCATGACCTAGAGCATCAATATATTGCAAAAGTGAAAGAGGAAAGCTATGTATGCTCTTGAACCTATACGTACACTTTCCTCTTCATCAGAGGTTATTAAAAAGGTCAATTCTCCTACCGTTTATTTTGCAGACATTGATGTTTGAAATTCAAGTACGAAGAAAGTTAATTGCAGATTCCCTTTCACTGCAGCGCTGGTCAGACGATGAAGTAACATTTGGGTACATCTATCACTTTCTATGACTTATTAATAATTGTTAAACATTATGGTAACTCCGTAATATTTAAAAATCATCCTTTCGCTTTCAAAGTGGAAGTTATAGTTATTTGCACGCAAATTATAATTAAATTAATTTGACAATTTGCTTTTAGTTAAATTTTCCATATATAATTTAATTGCTTATGGCATTAGCTTTCTCTTTCTGATAAGAAACTTAAGTTCTTGCATCCCAAAAATGTAAATACTTAATTGGTTAAGTAATTGACTTCAACTTTGCCTTCAATCACTATTTCAATTTGCAATCGAAAATAAAAATAATTTTTAATTCAAAATACGATTAAAACCGTTTGGGGAGAGATTCCATTACCATTTTTCGTTCTTCTACCATTCAGTTTCCGGTTGTGATCGTAGGACGAACGACAGTTTTGACTATAAATTATAAAATAAGTAAATTTTACGGAACTCGTAACAGCATATAAAAAGTGTATCTTAAAAATTTTTTAAATGCCAATAAAATGTTGTGAGGTTCGTTTATAATCCAAAAGCGCTTACTTGTAAGCATTAAAAAATACTCCTTAATATTCCGAAATATATAAATAAATTAATTGAATGGTAATTATCTAACTTCACTACAGAACAACGATTAAAGTGTCTCATAGAGCGAGTGGAACCTATAGTGAACCGTGGAATGCATATCACGGCACTGAATTAAAACTTTGGAGTTCAATATAATAGCATTTTAATTTACTCTATAATTTCTTTGTTTAAAATAATTAATTGTTTTAAACTGGTATTAATTATTTTAATTACCTATTATATTGTTAATTACATTGTTAATTAATATAAACCATTTGGTTAATAATCGGAAAAGTTCCTTAAACTATATGTTTAACAATTTTTATTGCATTTTATTAAATTCGACAAATTTCGTTAGAAAAAGTGTAATTTCTTGTGCCCTAAAAGTCACTTCCAAATTCTTTTTAGAAACTCTGCTATCTTGGAACCCTGCCAAAAAGTATTTAAAATGAAAATTACTTTTTAACAAATTTTTTCAACTCTTTAGAATATCAGTAAAAATCAATTAATTCGTTTCATGAATAGAACAAAAGTTATTTATTAAAAAAAAATTAAAAATTAAAAAAAAATATATAAAAAATACATCTAAAAGATTACGGATGACCCTTGGAATTTTAGTCGAAAACTATCCAAAAACATTTATAATATATTTTTCAAAGTTTGTCTGTTTGTCTGTCACAAGCAAACCTCGAAAATGGAACATGGATATGAAATTTTTGCAAAACTTTTTGCTATCGTTTCTAGGTTAACTTAACTATTTTGGGAAGATCGGGTACTAAAGCTGGCTAGATGAAAATATTTTCAACCTTAATCTAACAATTACGTTTCACCAACATTAAAAACGACAAACTAAATAAATTAAAATCGTAAGTTACAATTTTTATTAAAATTTGGCAATAAACTTAACTATTAATTAATTTTAGGGGTAATAATAAACCAAAGAATTAAAGAATTTGCTGCAATTTCAATTGTGATGAAGACCAATGTGCGATTTTAGCTACTTAAGGGGTTTAGCTACTGTAGAAATCTGGAAATAGATTTTTGGACAATTTTTTTGAATAGGTAAAAATATTTTACTTACAAAACAAAAATTTCAAAATAGCTGCACAGTTTAGTTGTTAAAAATTTATATTTTTAGAAAAGGTCTTTGGGGCTTACAGCATATATTGAGTGAATTTGATCTTGCAAAAAAAATAAAATCTGTTTAAACTACTTTTAAGTGTCTAAAGGATGACGTATGGAATTTTAAAAATATTAATTTTGGAGGAAATACCAAGCTTTTAAAAAAAATTCAAATAAAAAAAGTGACAGAAATTTGTTAATAATTGTTACAAATATTTAATATTTTGTAAAATCCGTACGTAGTTACGTAGTTTACTTCAAAATCTCGTACAGAAGTTATAGTTAAAATTTGAAGCCAGTTGGATAAAAATTATTTTGAGAAAAGCGAGTTTAAAGTTTCAACTACTGTTTTTTCTTTTAAATACATGGTTGTGCCTTAATACATAATAATTATGTAAATATGTAGTATATTTTGTTTTTGTAACTAAAATTTTTTTCCCAATCTGAAAAATCGTTTAAAAGTTGGTTTATTTTCAAGCTTATACAGTGGCATAACCCCTTAAATAAATAATTTGTTTCTATTTTAATAATTGGCATTAATAGACAAAAATTTACTTTTTAATGTTAAATTGATTTGATATTTTTATTTTAGTGACTTTTACCCTTAACAGTGATGAATTACAGGTTTTTCAAAAGAAATTTATGTTTAGCTATTTCGAATTTTAATTTCTCCAACATTTTACTAATTCTTCCAATTCCTTTTTTAATAGTTATAGATTATTATTTATTTAATTAAATTTTATAAACTTATTATTTTGCGGGTGTTTAAAATATTAAAAATAATTTTATTTTCTTGTAATAAAACCTAATTATAATTATTGTAGAGCGGGTGCATCACACCCGCAAAATAATAAGTTTTTTTAGAATATGAACCCAATAAATCAAATTAATTTAAAATTTAGTGGTACGTAATCCAGACCCCAAATTTGAAATTTTTGCTCGACAGAATGTAAGAATACCATAGATACCATAGTTTAAGTGTTCCTACTATTCTCTTGTTCGTTTACCACGACCAGCCTGTAACGTAAGTAAATCCACACTTACTGTTAACAGAATGAATCCATAAAGACAAATTTTGCACAAAAAATGAAAAGTTCAAAATTGATTATTAGTTAAACTACTTATATCAATATTATGACATTCCACCATACTTAAAATGCACTATTTTAAAGTTATCTATCAAATTCCGTTGAGTTTTGTTTAACAAACTGACGATTTATTAATTCATATTTTTACGAGATGCCATGGCCGTCCATAAATCATTTTCAGGAGGGGGGGAAAGCCAAATTAAAAATAATTTTATTATAAAAGTATTTTAAATTTTAATCATTCAAAACCAAAAGTTTTAGAAAATTTTAAAAACTTAAGCTGGTGAAATATTAAATGTCTAAAAAGAATTTAAGCAGTCAAGAGCCAAGAGGGGGCAGCTGACCCTTTTGCCTTCCTCCCCTCTCCCCTCCCCCCCAATAGACGCTCATGCGAGATGGTTTTGCATTATAGCTCTTGCTCACACACTTCTATCAATTTTCAATTTAGATCAATTCATGTTTTTAAGTGGATTCGGTCTGTCATTACCTAATTATGGAAATATTTTTCAGCTTTTAGATCTCATTATATCTTGAGTTTAACGACAAAAAGTAATTTTTAGTTTTAGTTATTTTGATTTTACTTAGTTGATGCCACAATCGACAAAATTAATAAAATTAAAAGAAGTACATCAGACCTACTTATCCTAGAAATCCGCAAGTAATGAACTAATTCTTAGCACGAAATACCGGCACAGAAAATATTAATTTTAATAATGAAAACCCAGTGGAATTTGATAGATCATATTAAAATAAAGTTTTCTAGATATACAAGAATTATATCAATTAGTTTAATTAAAAATAAATTTTCAAGTTTTTAATTTCTACGCGAAAAGCGACTTTATATTTAAACATTCTGCTGTCAATTCAATCGAATTCATGTACTTTAGTTGGGTTTAGTGGCAAAGAATGGAGACTAATTGCATGGTCACTGCTGTTTACAGTATCTCAGCAAAACTTAGATCAGTTTCCCTCAGGAAGCCGTGCCGGGTTAGCAATGTTCTGCAGTCCAACACCCTTGTGGCTGCTCTGTGCTTTCTGGGGTTGTTGCTGCCATCTCCCGTCAACTATTTGTAATATTTTCAGTCACAGGCTGATTACTGCTTCGCGCCTAATAGCACTCTATTTTACAGCCTGTCAAGACTTGCTGTCATGCTATGCTGGGAACCGATAACAACAGCTTTATTCTTACCTACACCAACGAATACTTAACATAGAGCAAATATTGTAGTTTAGGGTATTTTTGGCTTTTTGACGTCAAAAAAAGAGATCCATCGTTCGAGCTTAGGTTAGTGTTAGAAAACTAAATATTTTGTTATTAGTGTACCGTTAAAAAAGAGGCTTTGTGCATTAAATTAATTTAAAGTTTTTCCAAGCAATTTTCATGTCGCATATCGAAAAGCATGGCACATCTATTACGATAACTAGAAAGGTGCTGTATATAAAATGCCAGTTGCCAAGCTAATATTTGTAAGCTTCTGTCTGACAATTTTTATTTTTATTATTACTTTTTGGACCATTTACTAACATTTCTTCCTTTAAAAGTATTTAAATTTCTGGTCCGGGATTTCGTGCTATCCCCATAATCTTAAAATATAGTAAATATATAAATAATAAATAATTTTTCATTAAATAATTTAATAAAATAAATTTTTTGAAGTTTAAATAATTAAATTTAAAGAAAACAAAGCTCAACTTTTTATGACAAAAATATGTAAGCGAGACCCACGTACCTTTTAACTTTCGTGCACCAAAAAAATTATTTTTGGAAAAAGAATTTTGTAAATATACGTAGCACAAAATAGGATTTTATTGAACCCAACACAATAAATAAACTTTCTAAAAAATGTATAATTTTTTACAGCCTCAGGATTGTCTATTTTGAGACAGTATTATTTATATCAATTATTACCAAGAAAATCCTAATTAACATTATAAGTCGAACTGCAAATTGAAACTAAGGCAACTTCCTTATACCATCGGCATTTTGTAAACCTCTCCTCTGACGAACTTCCTTGTGAATTCTAGAATTCCTTAAATGTATTTAAGTAACAATTTTGCCCACATAAAATCAAATCTTATGCTATTCTTACAGAATTTTGCATATTTTTTGTTCTTAAAAATTGATTTTCTCCAAATTGGATAAATTTCGCATTTTTAAATTTTCACCTGATGAAGTTCTAATTATGATCAACACGTAAAATAATAATAGTGCAAATCAGTGATTGTGAATATTAAAGTTTTTGTTGTAAGAGAGAAAAGTACATAATTTTGAATGTGAGGTGCAATTTTGCTATGCTTATAAAACTGGACTTCTATATTATATTCCAACTTTGTTGAGCAAAATAAACTCGTCATTTTAGCATCCATTTTGTGATATTTTTATTCTATTTTTCTATTAAATATCAAAATAAAACCTAGATAAATAATGCTAGCTTTATTTTAAAAAAAGTGGCAATAAAATAAATGCGGCTTTCCTGGTTTTAGGAAAAATGGAGTTGAAGTTATTAATTTAACTTTTATTTATTTAACTTTTGGTGAATTAATAAAACACAAATGTTCTCCTTGTAATGAGGTAGGTTTATTTTTTTTACGGCAGAAAGAGTTGAATATAATTGAAAAGTCTAAATTTTGGTGCCGGGTGCTGGCGCTTGTAGCAGGTACGTATTATTTTTATTTATTTACTTATAATGACATAAAAAAAAATTTTCCGACAAATATCCAAATATCTAATGTTCATTGTGATAACACAGTCAGATTATTATCAATCAATTCGTTGCTTTAAATTTTATTTTGTGACCTAGCAATATTTGCTAAAATTAAACTGTTATTTTGTTTAACTCAAATTTACAAAATTTTCCATCTCAAAATTATAGTTCCACTGACCGTCTCTTAAAAATCAAAAGCGTGGCATAAATTAGAAGATTATACAAAAAGATACAAAATTTAATTTATTTTAATTATTGATTGAACATTTCATATCAACAACAAATATTTCTCTCGTTTTTTTATTATTTTTTAAACATTTGAATAAAGCTGTCGTTTGAAATGATACAGTGGTGCGGCACCTACTTTTCCGGTTTGAAATTTTTGTATTGAAAGATACAAAGTAACATTAAAAATGAACTTTCTATTGTTGATTTATCAGATGACAGTTTATCACAAAATCCTTATATTGAAGACGATCATTTTTAAATGTATCGTTTTTTTTTAAGTTGACAGTTTTCTTTAAATTTCTATTCAGCTCTGATTATTATCAGAGTTGAGTATATCCGGTAGATATAATAATAATATGTATGAAACTTATCACGAAATCGAATTAATTTACTGCTTGTCCAAATACTACTAACAACCAAAAATTACTATTGATTCCATATTTTGTAATTTCAAATTAAAGATAAATTTTTGTACATTAAAATAATAAATATTTTTCATAACATTTTTGGGATTGTGAACTATGAAATAAATAATTCATTTTTTGCAATTCCGGGGGAAAAGTTTACACTTCGATTTGCGGCAGCAAAGTGGCACTTTTTCACACTGGAAAAGTAAAGTAGCTAAATCTGGTTATTTTATTTTTTTTTTCAAAACTTTTTCTTGTTCAAGAGAAATAAAAAAATTACTAGATTTAGTTACTTTACCCAAATTAAAAAAATCACTAGATGCTTTTCGGTCCGGCACGCTTCCGCTAGGCCAAATATTCGTACTACCTGCAATCAAATAAATTGTTGAATTAATAAATATAAAATACTTTTATGGCTACTAAAAACTGCGCACGAGCAAAATTTTCTAAAAAATTTGCCAAGTGATCCGAGGTTAGGACGCGCGAAATAAATACGCAAATTCTTAAAATTTTAAAATTTCAAGCAAAGATTTTACTCAGAACGAGTTTACCGAACGAATGGGTTTTAATTTTTTATTTTCTTACGATGTGTCCATTTTGATATCTGAGAATGGTCAGACATTTATATTCAACAGCGCAGACACTGGAATCAATGAATTATTTAAATTTTTATTTTTTTTAACTACCATTTTTCAGCTTTAAAATGCCACATAGGTCGAGTAGACATCTTTAATAATAAAAATTTTACAGCTTTTTATTTTAGATGGACCCGAAGTGGTACATGTGAAAATTAAATCCTTGTGCATTTTAGTCTTTAAAACCCTAAAAAACATTTCCACAAAGTTTAACCAAATTCTAAAATAATGCAGCAATTTTTTTGTTTGGTGATTTCATACTCAGCTGCCACTTCAGGCAGAATTATATGAAAAAACCTTTCAAAAAATTACGTGGTAACAACTAATTATTTAATTCTCAAATTCTAAAATTTAAGAAGAAATTAATTATTCATTCAGTTTCTACTTTCACTTGCATCTTTTCATTGTATTTTTAATTTAAAGTTTTGTTTATCTTGTAATTTAAATTTTAATTTCTATTATATAAGACCACTTTTGTAAATTATTTATTAGGTAAATGTAGTTCACACAATTGGCAACTTGAATTCGCTTGCTGTTCTATTGAGCCTCGAGCTATGTAACGCTATAAATAGCGTCTACTCATGCAACAATTTTGGAAGTTAAACCCCGAGGCTGCTTAAGCAGGTAACACTTATTAAGGTTCAATAGCTCCGTCAAATTGATGAAACAGAAATTACTGAAAGTATGTGATAAAGTCATAGTTTTTTAAGCAAAACTTTGATGGTACGTGAAACGTTAAAACGAAGATCTTTATCTTTCAACTTTGTTACATAAAATTTAAAGCACGTTGGTTCCTTGTTCGTGACTGAAAGTTTTAAGTTATAAATTGGCGTTAAATGGATAGATACTGTTCATAACGCACAAATACAACATGAAAACAATAATATAAGTAAATTAAAAAAACCTCAAAGCAATATAATTAACCTTTGACGTTTGAAAGTAAAATTCTACATTCTCCTTTTATTAAGTTTTCTATTCCTGATGATAATTAATTTTATATTTGGTGAGAAATTTGTATGGTAATGTAACCTTGTTACTTTCCGGTCTAATTAACAAGAGGCATCAGTTAAATTGAAGAAGAAGATAAAAAAAGCATTGCGTATACTACACTCGTACAACTTCGCATTCGCTTGTAGCTTTTAGCGAATAGTGAAATTATTTTATAGTTGTTCTACCGATGGAATGTTGTATTTTTAATTCGATTTACTATAAAAACAATTAGCATAATTCATGTGAATTTAACGTTTATTAGAAAGCAGTTAATGCAGTTCCATCGTGTATTTGTGTACATTTTCTTAAATTGATTGTATTCCATTAATTTAAAAGCAATAAAGTTAAAATTTAAGGTCGATTCTTTCCCGAGATTTGCACCAGAAGTTTTCGTAATTGCTACTACTAAAACTTTTATAAAAACTGCGCTGCTTTTGGTCAAGAAATTGCGCTGTCGATGCCGATGTTGTGCTACTTCCCAAGTTATTTAATATAATTTATTAGTTTAAATTGAGGAAGCTTATTGTTCACCTTTTCCCATTTTTGAAAATAATGCCTGGCTTTCTCATTGTGGACGTGTAGCAGCATGCAAAAGTATAAAATTATTGATTTAGTGAAAACATTATTGAAAGCAATAATAACATATTAGATTTCTTCTTAATTGTAAAATTAAACACCTGCAAAGCCCGTTGTGATAATTAAGTAATTGTCCTAATAATCAATAAAAATAAATTGAAAAGTAAACATTCTAAATGCTTATTAATAAATTTTATTGAATAGTGAATAGCAATCAAACCTTCTGGAGTTTTAAAAACACATGCTTTGGTTCGTCGTCGACACCGCATTATGATGTTCCAATGGGGTCCCAAATAAATAACCACTCACTCATTTTATACTTAATTCTTCAAAAAATAATGCTTTACGTTTAATGTGATCTTCGCATCTACAAGCAACTACAACAGTAAGCCAAAATGGCGTATTCAAATAATTGCTATACAGGAAAGGAGTGACAAAATAAAAATTAATTAAAAACAAAATTTAAAAAAGACGCAGGTTAAAAGTAGTAACAAGAGTTCAACAAGAGTTCTCAGTTCGAGGAGGCTAACTGGACAGACAAGATATAGTTAAAACAACTCAACGGCGTCTTATAGATTCTAGATTTCTTGCAAAGAGCAAGGTAAACCCACACGTACCCCAATCATGTCACTCTTCAAGCCATTCTAGCTGTAGAATAAACTGCAGACCCGTAGTTCCTTGCCAAATCTTCTAAATACGCAGCTTAAAAAAACCCTTAACCGCAATCTCTTGCACATTAAAATGCAAAAAAAGCTTCAAAAACTGCAGTTGGTACTATTCGCATTACTACGGTACTAACCGCAGACAACTCACCAAAGAGTAATTCTGAGAATATAAAGAGAACCCATGACCGTACCATTGCTTTCCGACACTACCAAAATGCGAGCCTTGCTTTTTCTTTTAATTTTTAAAATTTTTCCCTAGTTTCGCTTTTTTTCAAGTATTATTTTCAGATACTTATCTTCATTGGCTGATTTAAGGGAGTATCTGTTAAGCTGGGTGTAACCATGGTCAGCAGCTTTCTTTTTTTGGTAAATAGAATAATTTCTATCTTTGCCCGGCAAAACAATCAGGCAAAGTTACGAATTTTTTAATATTTTATTTCTCATTTGCTACGCTTGCTGCATTCTGTTGACCGCACGTGGTTTCGACGTAAATATTAGTAGGGAGTTATTCTTTGTATCTCATAAAATACTCGCAAATTTATGTAAATTACCCTCTAAAAATTGTTCTATGTTACTTTTACGAATATAAAGAAAGTATCGGGATGGTTGTACCTGAAAATTGCAGATTTCTCTTTTCTTTTAATTTTAAACAATGCATTAGAAAAATCTCACTATATCCTGAAGATTTGATACATCCATGACGATTTTCTGACATTTTGAACTAAAACAATATAACAGGCTGGTAAATAGGTACATATTTTCTGCAGTTAATAATTTGCAATCGCCCTGAATGTGTCAAATTCTTGAAAATCATCGGAATCTTTGAATCCGCTCACTTAAAAAACTGATCTGAAGCTCTTGAAACTTAAGCCACGGATTATTTCCATAATTAATAGATATTTGACGTTTATCCTCACCTTTTTTAATCTTTTTTCTAATCTTCCCTTTCTACAGCTTTAATCTGTCTGCTCTGGACTAAAGTTGTTTTACATCCAGTAAGCAGCTTGCTAAGCTATCCTTCAGATGTGCCTGTAGCTCTGTTTTTGTTAATTGCAGAAATTTAAAAACTTAGGGGGACCGCCGGCTTAATGTGCACATTTCTGTCTTGCCCCTCAAGACGATCAGAAGATTCTTTTCATAATTTCTAATAATTCCTACAGGTTCATGTGTAAAAATTGTAGTATGATCCATGTTACGGTTTAGTCTTAAACGAATTCTGAAAAATTGTATTAAAAAAGAATCTGTAAATAGAAATATGTCCAAATTTCAATGGTAAAAAATAAAATATTCAAAGAGCAAAAGTGGCCGGATTATTGAAGTGTAGGGTTTAAAGTCAGATAAACAAGCAAAAACTTCTTATTAATAAACAAAATTATAAGAAATGGAAAAAGGAAGCTTATTGATAAAACGAAATATATGAGATGCCAGAGAAAAAACACTGATAGCAGAAAAGAGGTGACGATAGATGACTGTATCTTCCAGAAGGTTGAAAACTATAACTACTTAGGAGTACAGGTGAACAGTAATAATGAAGGGAGAGAAGAGATAAGAGCAAGAATTCAAGCCGGAAACAGAGCATATTTTGCAAATAAGGAGATTTTGAAGGACAAACAAATATCAAAGAAAACCAAGATTAAAGTTTATAAATCGCTGATAAGACCAGTTGTAACTTACGCGGCCGAGACCATGAGTATTACCCACAGAGAGGAGGAACTACTGAGAGTATTTGAAAGGAAAGTGTTGAGATTAATTCTGGGTCCAAAAAGAGAGAACGGAGAAGAAAGAGCGAGAATGAACTTCGAGCTGCGGGAAGAGATGGACGGAGAGGACGTGGTTAAATTCATAAAGGCGCAGCTGATAAAGTGGCTAGGACACATAATACGTAGTGGTGACGAGGATGTGACAAGGTTGTTAACATTATGGAAGCTGGACTTGGAAAGAACGAGAGGAAGACCACGAATACGATGGTGGAAAGGTGTGACGGATGACCTGAGGAACATGAACGTGGAGAACTGGCGACAAGTATGCTGTGATAGAAAAAGATGGAAGGTAGTAGTAAAAGAAGCGAAAACACATCCAAGATTGTAAATAAAAAAAAAAACAAAGTATAAATGTAATGGATATAGATATAGTTAAGTAATTGAGATACAGAGGACTAATCCCCCTCAAAAAAGGATCATGTAAGTCTGAAAAGACAGCTCAATTCCAAAAGGAATGTTACGCTATTAAATAATAAATAATAATAATATAAATATGAAAAACAGTTGAAAATAACAATTTTACGATTGAATTCTCGATGAATTCTGAAAAAGCATATTTTAAATAAAAGAATTAACTCCGGGACTAAGCCTAACGCCACTAGTTTTTTCAAAAATCGAATTTAAAAACTTTGATTTTCATAGCAAATTTTAACCTAAGTCGCTCGTGATTGATAAATCACATGCATTGTGTAGTCAGTCCGTGTAATTTACATGGGTTTAGTGGCTATATTGGCATATGCTTCAGCAGTGCATTTCTAGCAAAAATCATGTTCTTTAATAATTCTTGTGCAGTAAAAATAGCTAGAGGTTTTAGCCAATTTTAGGTAAAAAATAGTGGCTATATTGGCATATGCTTCAGCAGTGCACTTCAAGCAAAAATCATGTTCTTTAATAATTTTTGTACAGTAAAAATAGCTAGAGGCGCTCGGAGCAAAGCGTAGAGTGCATTCAGCCAAATTTTACTTGCACAATCACCGTTCTTGTAGAATTCACGCAAAAACGAGTTTCACTTCTCAGTGATCCACATTTTCCTAAACCCGTGGGCCTAGGAGTATTTTTATACGCTGCCGCTCCGCGGCCGCTTTGGGCCATCTTTATGAAAACCACTATGACACGAGAAGGATCCACGCAAAAAAGTATTAACCATTCGTTAAATAAAAGCATCCGTTTTCTAAAGTAATTTTGGTCATAAAACAAACTTTTTTGTTGTTCCGCAGGGACCCAAAAGCGTTAAACAGGATATTGTTCCGCGATTTGATATAGAAAGTGATTAAACCTGTTTCCGGCTGTATGCCCAGACAAGCCATATTACAAAAACTGGTCCAGGTGATTATAGGCAGCAAAGCAGATTGCATTACACCTAAGGGACGACAGAACCCAAAATTGCGGTTGTGGTTCTTCAATTTATGGGTGTAGGGTGGAACAACGCACCGTAACAAAATTTTTGATCCGGGTCGTACACAACCGATGATCATTTCATACAACGTATTGCGGGTTCTATCCAGAACGTAGGCAACAATCCTTCACTTGGCAGTGAGACTGTACATACCTACAATCCACTGCTGAGAAACGACTCTGCCTACGTTATACTTTCGCTTCGTTATAACGCTCTTGTCGATTTAGGTGCAGATGGGCCTGAATTTCCGGTGTAACTGATACACCATGTAACGCTTGATCCCATGCATGCTAGCAGTTACACCGGCGCGTGAGTTGTACGCCCAGCAGTAGCAATGCAATAGCATCTGCACAAAGATTTCAAACAGCGCTTATTAGCTAGCACCAACCGGAGACGCTGGAGTAACTGCACTACCTCTTCATCGCTTACATTAAACAATGTAGTGACGTCGTAAATAGATTTTACTTCTAAATCAGGTATCGAGAACGGATTTGCTGCTATTGCGTACGAGTAACTGAGAAAATTGTCAACAGCCAGCTTATTATGTATTGGAACACAAGTACCAACGATAAAATGCAAGTAATCGACCAATCACGAGCGACTTAGGTTAAAATTTGCTAAGAAAATCGACATTTTTAAATTCGATTTTTGAAAAAAGTAGTGGTTTTAAGACTTATTTCCGGGGTTAATTATCTTATGTAAAATATGCTTTTTCAGAATTCATTGGGGTTTCAATCGTGAAATTGTTACTTTAAAGTGTTGTTACTTTACTCCTCGAAAAGCATTTTTATTTGTATGGCGAGACCTAAAATATGATTTAAAAATATTAAACAAAATATTATCATAGGTTTTCTTCTATTTAATTATAATTAAATTGTTAAATTATTAACTCGTTATAATAAATAAATATGATATTTTAAAATGTATTTAGTTAAAATGAAATTAATATTATCATATTATAATTAAGTTATTAATTATTCTGATAAAGACGCATTTGCGCTCGAAAGCATAATGAGAAATATAAATTAATTAAATTATTAATTATTTATAACTTAATTCATTTTAAAATACCATATTTATTAATTATAATTCTTCTTGTTTTTCAGTTCGGTTTAAAGCTTAAGGGGTTATTTCTAACATCTGAGTCACTTCCTTGGCAGTGTTAGTCCTATGAAGATATAAATTTTTTACATCGAATAGGTAGATTGCAGGGCTGGTCTTCAGATGTGCTTATACCCTAGTTATTATGTTAATAAAGGCAATTTTTTAACCCAGAAGGACTATCGGCTTAACGTGCCTTCCAAAGCACGAAGACTAGTCGTAAAAAAATCAAAGAGTATTGGCTCAACGTGACGGATCAACGTGACAATGTTTGACGTTTTTGTATTACATAAGGCTTTTTTTATACTTTTTATAAAAGCCTAAAATCAATAAATTAGTGGATAAAATATTTATAAATGGAAAAAATATTAAGAACTTAATAAAATTCAGTATCCACTTCAGATACAAACATTTAACTTCAGCTGCAGTTATTATTAATTTTGTCTGTCCTGTACTAATAATAAAAAAATTTAAAATTGTAGGAGTATAAATTTTAATTTTTCCCCAAGTTATGAAGGTTTTCAAACCACACTAAAATTTTAGCATAGTATTTTGCAAACATATGAATAATTACTATTACTAGGACTATTACCTCGTATACATGCAGTTGTTAGACCGCCCTAACTCAGCTCAAATTAGTTAGTCTAGGCGCAGGCGCAGTTTGACCTTGGTTCGACCAATCAGGTTAACTGATTGGTTGGAAACACTACTGTAAATTCTATCTAACTAAATGCATGTAAATTTAAAATCAAGCTTGTTTAGATCGTTCTAACGTTAAGCTCGAGCTAACGACTGCATATATACCTGGTATATGAGGCAGCGATGTCATGCTTACCTGCAAATTGTTCCTCTTGATTTCTTATTGAGAAGTTTAAAATTTGCAATTAATATGGATATAATTTTTTATTTATTACTTATCTACTATTTAAAATAAAGTAATAATAAACTTCAAGCCTGCCTTTTAATAATAGTAGCCTAATAAAAAAAAACAATTGATATGCCAGTAAATTCTAATAGACTTCATCAATACTATATAAGCGACTGAAGAGCTCCTATTAGATAATGTAAAAAATTTGTTTACTAATGCGTAAACTCATGACCTCTTGCATTTTTTCAGTATGAACCATAATAATGTCATTCCCTGTTTTCAGTTCATTCTAATGCAATTTTGTTTTATTCAATTAAGTAGGTACTAATCGCTTTTTTTTCAAATGTTGAGAAAAAATTTCTCTAAAATTAAATTAAAATAAATTAAATCTAAAAATAAAATTAATGTCATGACGCTTTTGTCAAGAAGCAGTGACTAAGTGGTTTCAACCAGCATTGCAGACAGAAATTTAGAGTTGAAATTTCTTTGAAACTTACCTTATCCTTCTATAAGGAGTGATAATCGATGGGACAATGAATTTGTGATAAATTCAGAAAATCTAAAATCACAAGGAACGACTAGGAAAACATACATTTTTAGATGATCAAGTGGTGACTAAAAGGCCAGTATTCTATAACTTGTCAGGGATAAGTTACAAAATAGCCTTTTAAGTGACATTTAGTTTTTTATATAAACAAAATATATCACATAACAAAAGCTTAAAGATGATACAACACTTTTGTTTACTTCTTTTAATCTATTTATAATTAGGTAAACTTTGAAGCCCACAAAAAAATTTAACAATTTTTTAACAATTTAAATTGTTTAACACAAACAAAACAAAGTTAAGTCTTAAACAATATTTGAGTAGAACTATAATTATTACAAGAGTAAATTCAAACATTTGTACCTTACATACCTATACTAAAATATAAATTAATTGTATTAAAGTAATCGAAAAGTCCTAAAGGTACCATATTACACATGCTTTCTCATTCTGCTCCAAGCGATTCAGAAGAAGTGAAAGTGAAATCTGGAGAAATTATTCTTATTAACACTAACAATAATATGCACTTGCTGGACCCATGAGAAAAAAGTTACATTCATACTTTTACATAACGGTACTTACATTTTTGCTACTTATTACTAAATAAACATAACATTTCATAATTAATTTATTTCCGGAGTTATCATTCCGCTCGTAAAATTATTTTGTACAACAGTGTAATAATTAAACATTAATTTATTGAAATTATATTATAAATAAGTTGGATTAATGGATATGCAAAGTGTGGACCATAAATAATGTAAATTTGCAATTTTCACACGATAAAATCATCTGTATTAATATTTCATATTTTATGTAATATTTTTTATACAAAGGAACTCTCTAAATTGAACCATCAGCTAATAATGTGATATTGTTAAAAATAGCAATAAAAAAATAGAAGATCCTTGTAACACCATATTATGTATACTTCAAAATTGAAGATGTGTTTTAGTTGTCTTTATTTTTTTCCCAAGAAGCGTGAAATTGGAGTGCTACCAAAACATACGTCACAACAGTTCCGGATATCTAGAACATATAAATATCTATGAGTTTTTCTAAAATATATTATATATATACTAAAGTAAAAAATATATATATACAACAGCAAAAATAATGGGTTAGGTAATCAATATACGGATTCATAGTCTTTCTTGGATTTTGATCGACTTGGACTTTTCCGAACAGACTATGAAAGAACCAAATTGACGTGTCCTAGATTGGAGTTTCGGAAGCAATTTAACAAGGTGAGATACTTAACTAAAGAATTCAATAAAAAATATCAGACGGCAGAATCATAACAGATGCAGAAGAAATATCTGAAGTCTGAAAAACTTTACAGATATAAACGGCATGATCAAAAACCTAAAGAAAAATCCAAAGACCCACCGCTGAAGAAACCAAAAATCTTAGAATCAGAAGTAGAAGCGGCCATAAAGAAACTTCGGAACGATAAAACCATGGGATTTGATAAGATTTTGGCAAAGATTCTAAAAAGCATGAAGGACGCCGAGATTGACGCGATGCACACAATCTGCAAGTGGGAATGAAATACAGACAAATGGCCTGATAACTGGTGCAAATTAATATTTGTACCTATACACAAAACAACCCATCAACAGAGTTCAAGAACTATAGAACTATTGCACTCATATCTCACCAAAGCAAGGTTTTTTTCCACATTATCTTAAATCTTCGACAGATCATCAAAAAGGCCAGATAACTCAATATCAAAATGTATCTGTGCTTTGTCAACTACTTATTACTTATTTATGATTTTAAAGCCGCGGATTACGACGAAATTAACAATTGTCTTCTAAATGTTAATTGGACCAACGTTCTAGGATGTGGTAGTGTTGACGAAATTGTTAATGAATTTTATATTATTCTATTGGGTATTATCAATTCTCTTGTACCATTAAAACGTGTTTGGACGACCGACTATTCAGTTTGGTTTTCAAGCGTGCTTATCGGTTTGATTAAAGCCAAGAAACTCGCACACATGACTTATAAACGTTCCAGGTGTATGAATGACTACTTGGCATTCAACTCCATACGTGCTCAAGTTAAGGAACTCCACTCCGAACTTTATCCAAAGTGGAATGCGGCATCCAAGCTAATCCTAAAACTTTTTGGAGACATATTGATAGTTTTAGGAAGACTAATGGTTACCCTGCTCGCATGTTCTTGGGTGACAAGATATCAACCTCTGGTAAGCAATGTGTCGATCACATTTTTGCGAATCACTCTTCAGCAATTTATGGTGACACTGACTCTAATATTATCAATACAAATTCGAATCGGTGATTGACTGCCAGTCCATAATCACATCTGAAGCTGATACCTTTGAAGCTATCGTTTCCTTACCCGATAGCTTTAACTATGGACCTGATGGAATTCCTCCTTTTTTTATTAAAAAATGTGTGTTTTCCTTAAGTACTCCTATTTATAAAATTTTTAAGTTATCTTTAGATAGTGGCTGCTTTCCGTCTATGTGGAAAGAGAGCCTTGTCACACCAATATTTGAAAAAGGGGATAGAAGCGATATTTGCAATTAGCGTGTATCTCCTCTATTCAGTCAACCATTCCTAAAATGCTCGACAAGTTAGTGTCTGTAGGTACAATTAATGTCTGCTAGTAAGAATCTTATTGTTGATCATCAACATGGATTCTTCTCGGGTCGTTCTACTTCATCAAATTTGTTATCTTTTACCTCTTTTTGTTTTGACTCTTTTGAAAAACATTTACAGGTTGATGCCGCTTACACCGATTTCTATAAAGCGTTTGATTGTGTTTCTATTCCAGCTTTTCTGGCGAAACTTACCGCTCTTGGATTTGGTCCGATCATCATCAAGTGGCTCTGCAGCTTCCTAACTGGTAGAACTCAAAAAGTTAGAATCAATGACTTCCTTTCTTACATCATTCAAGTGTCTTCGGGCGTTCCCCAGGGTTCTCACTGCGGGCCAATCTTGTTCTTGCTATTCTTGATTTTTTTTATTTATTGTTAGCAGATGATATGAAAATCTTTAAAGCTATTAAATCTTACAATAATTGTGTTTTGTTTCAAAATGATCTCGATAGGGTAAATAACTGGTGTCAACTTAATAATCTGCATCTAAATTTTGATAAATGTTTTATAATTTCATTTGCAAAAAAGAATTCTTTATCCTTCCTTTATTGTCTTAATAATAACATTCTTCAGCGTGTTACTGAAATTAATGACCTTGGTGTTTGATTAGATGCCGGTTTAACTTTCAGAAACCACATCTCTCACATATGTAGCTCTTCTCTTCGTACATTGGGTTGTATCCGTCGACAGTCCACTCACTTCTCGGCTTCAACTGTAAAACTTTTATACATTGCTCTAGTTCGTTCCAAGCTGGAGTATGCATGTAGCGTGTGATCGCCTCTGTATCAAGTCCAAATCAATCAACTTGAACGTGTGCAACACAAGTTTTTCAAGCTTATGCATTATAAACTCGGTCGAGCTGGGGAAGCCTTCTCGGATGAGGTTTACTTTGAGCTTTGCAACATAACGTCTTTGGCAGCCAGACGGGCGGTTTTTGATCTTTGCAGTGTATATGGCTTGTTCAACGGCAAAATCAATTGCAATGCTTTGCGTGAATTGTTTATCTTTAGGAAGCCTGCAAGATTTACAAGATCTAAATGAATTTTTGAAGAGAAGCCTCATGCAACTAACTATGGTTATCATAGTCCCGTGGCTATGATGATTCGTCTGGTCAACCGTGCCTGTGATGATCCCAGCTTTATGTTATTTACCATCTCTCTAGCCAGGTTTAAGAAGATCCTCTGGACAATTGATTTAAACTAATTTTACTGCTCCTTATTGTTATTATTTTTTTCATTCTATTGGTTGTTGTTTTTTGTTGATTTTGTTCTATGTTTTTGTTTTGTATTAATTGTGTAAAAAGGTTAATCCGTTAATTAATTAAATAAAAAATTGGAAATTCTTGTGAGATACTAAATGATATAGGTGTGCTTCATCACCTGGTGCGGTTGCTACGACTCTTATACAAAAAAAGCAAAACCGTAGTGCAAGTATAAAGCTTGAAGCACACTTAGGCGACGCGACATCACACCACACCACACCACAGACAGAAGCCCACAACACACACAAAAATGTGCGGACCCTACCAAGCTGTGGCGTCACCTGGTGTGTGGTGTATTGTGGGCTTTTGTCTGTGGTGTGGTGTGGTGTCGCGTCGCACAGTGGGGTATTTGACCATAAAAGGTGGCAAAAATTCAAAAAATCAAATGCTATTTACATATTTGCTATTATGATTTTCGTAAACTACACTGTCTTGGGCACCATATACACGAATTAGTTTTGACATTACTCGTTTCAAATTTTCTACACATCGTAAAATATATGCACAAATGTGATAATGTGTATGTTTACACTTATTTTTGAAAGCATAATTTTGTTAAAAATTTTATAAAATTCTTACTTTTTTTATGAAACCTGCAAGTTGTGATATGTTAGATAACTTCTGTAATAATTAATTTAAAAAAATGTGTGTTACAATAATTGTATTCATGGTAAATGTAAATGTTGCTAGGATAATTCAGTTTTTGATGTTTTTGATTGTGTTCCGGAGCCGATCGAGCTTTGATTTTTTTTTACTTAAAAGGTATTGATGTAAGGAAACAGTCGCACTTGAAAATGGGTGCCCCTATTTGCCCCATTCTTCAATAAATACAATTTAGTATTTTTTGAAGCACGTCATATAGGGTGAACCCAAAAAAAATTTGATGTAGTATTAAGGGATTCAAAAACACAGATTTCTATATTGCTGTGTTTTTACACAAAATGGGACCGGAGGGTCATAGCTCTTACAAACAGGCTTTTCATGGTGTGCAATCTTCATCAATCTTCATGTTTTTCATTCTAAAACAATTTATATAATAGTAACATTTACACCACTAGATGGCGCGCCAATACAACATAGCGCCATCTATTGGCGACATTTTCCTCTATTAAAAAAAATCCTTTAATGAAAACTGTCCTTTTTCACTTTCCAGTGGGTTTTCTAAATTTTTTTTTTCTGGATTGCGTTAAAGATATAGTAAGTAATCTTTCATATTTTCTTCAGATTTTTTGGAATTGTATTTGATTTGATGCCAGCTTTTTAAGTCAAATACCCCACTGTGCGTCGCCTAAGTGTGCTTCAAGCTTAAACGTCCAAATAATTTACCGTGAAAGCTGGAGTGCGACAAAGATGCATAATCTTGCCGATACTGTTCAAAATATAGAGCGAATAAATAATGTGCATGGTGTTTGAGGGATGGAAGAGAGATGTAGCCATAGGTGGAAGAAAAACTAACAACTTGAGTTACGCCGACGATACTTTAGTCGCAGCATAAACTAGGAAAAGGATTGAATTAATGATGCGAAGGTTATACACATACAGCAAGACGTACGATCTGAAACTTAACAAAAGTAAAGCAAAAATTACAGTTGTAGGCAGAAACTTTATTGATATACAAGAAAATGAACAAGGTAACATAACTGGGTATAAGGTGGTAGATAATTTTGTTTACCTGGTTTGCTCATAGGAAAAAATGAAGAATGCAACAGCAAGATAAGGAAACGCTTAGCAATAGCCAGATCAGCAAAACTGATAAAAATCTGGGAAAACAATTCCTTTATTTGTAACGTTTGCGGCGGAGACATAAACACTCAAAAAATTAAACGTCAAAAAATCGATACGTTTGAGATGTGAGTTTTAAGAATGGTGACTGGTGACTCGATGGGGAGACTTAACTTAGAGGCAAATTGCCAACCCGGTGGACGGACCAGGTGAAGAAAATGACAGGCCGTGGACTGGCGGAAGCATCGCACAAGGCGCATGACCGGAAAACATGGAAAAGAATATGACCATATTCTTTTGAGAGTGAAGGATAGAAAAAGTAGAAGAGAAGAAATGATTAACTACCTTTAATTCCTAACATATTACCTGACGTCTAAGTACATCTGAAACGAAATCAATTGCACACTGATAATAATAATTAATGGTGTCTGACTGCATCAATTGCTTTTTATTTTGTGGCCTAAGTCATCCTACTTTTTCTCATGAGTTTTTTATGTACTCTATAAGACTAAGAAAAAAATTGTTCTTGGTAATTGTTCAAACAGCATCCCGGTGCCATTTTTTATTCTCTTTATTACTTTCTAGACTTTTCCCAAGTTCAGATAATTCCACTAGCTTTTTATTGTTTGAAAATCCTTTATTATAATACAAATATTCCACTAGTTTTCTTAGTTCTATTTTCGACATAATCACATGAAGACAATTTTTATTTATGCAATGTTCTATGATTAACCTACTGTTAAGGACACTAGGCAATCGAAAAGTCGATTTTTTTTTATTTAATTTTCTATCCTCCCTGAACAAGATACCGTTTAGTTTATATGAAAATTCACAAAATTGTTGATTTTGTAAGCGAAAAGGTGGAGTGGTGCATGAACTGGATGTCAGTCTACCGCTGGTAGCAGAGCGGAGACCGTTACTCGGACGACTGTAAAGTTACGATATGAGCTCTTTATTGTAATATATTATTATATTTAAATAGGATGTATTAAAATATATAAAATTTAATAATTTATTATATGAAATTTTTTGTAAAATTCAAATACTTCGATAAATGTAGAAAGAATCGTAGATATCTGCATGATTGCCTTTCCAGAGGGTTTAAGACCTAAATTTCATGTTACATAGGGTTGTCCTAGGTCGTTAGAATAATGGTTTGGTCTTTACTTTAGAACAAAAAAGAATATTAAAAGAAATCAGTTGTGAGTTGTTCACATTGAGATCAAAATCGTTGTCATATTGTAACTTTACTTCATTTTACTTGTGTTAATAATAAAAAAAAATAACAAAAATAAATTTTACAATAACGGTCTGATGCCGAAGCACTACTGCAAACATAATTCTATGCATCTGGCTAGTTTTAAAAAAGGTAAATATGAGTAAAAGCACTTTTATCAATAAAAAAACTTTGAACGCGTTTTTCTCGACTTTTTATTTTCATTTGGTTTTTACATGATTCCAAAAAAACGGAGGTCTCTGGTGACTTGAAAAAAAATTGAAGACACGTAAAACATGTGTAATGTGGGACTGAACCTCCGAAATAATTCATAAAAATTCGAGATTTTCCAAAAAAATTTGAAAAGTCGCGATTTTTACGTGCAATTATAAAAAAATCGCATTTTTATCGTAAAAATCGCGGTTTTTCGTCTACTACTTAAATAATTCCGATTCGATCGTTCTAATTTTAGGTTCAGTCCCAAACTACGTATCTTAGAAAACTAAAAACCATTTGTAGAGCCGAAAAAAATTAGTTCCACGAACGACAGCATGTAAAAATGGAAAATAAACACGTATATACGTCGCAGACTGTGCCGCCATTTTTTATGTTCCTAAGGGCTTTATAGTATAATTTTTATTATCATTTATATATCAATAAACATTGGTTAAAATTACATTTGTGTATCTGCTTTCTTTCTATGTTAAAATTAATAAAAACAAGAGCGCGGATTTTGCGAATAACGATTGCCTAGTACCCTTAATTTCTCTTTTCATTAATTTTTATTTAAACAAAAATTATTTTAGAATTGTAATTTTATATATTCAAATAAATTGTGTAGGTGCTGTCAGTATGCTTTGATTTACATTGCCCTATGTTTGACAAACTACCTTAAATTTAAATTCAGAAAACCTGATATTCCTAGTGTTTTTTACTTGAACAAATTTTGACAGCTTAATTTTCTTTGCGTTTTATTACTTTAAATATTAATATCGCTTTTGCTTTGCATCTAATTTCTCGTCGTTATATCTATTTGCTAGAACAAAGTATCTAGCTTTAGGAAAGCTTTACATTAAAATCATCGGTTTAATCCATTATCATTACACGTTTAGAGCTTGATTAAGTTAAAATTTAAAAACTTAGTATGTATATATTGTCGTATAACAAGTTACCTTTTAAAAGGAAATATGTAAATAAGCGATATGAATGACTTTTTGTTTTTTTTTTCAATTGTAGAATTTGTGGTTTTTTTTTAAAAAAAGGAAATTTTTTTTAAAGTATGTTGGCGCAATTTTTATTATTCAAATTTATGTTGAGAAGAAGTCACTGTAACACTTCTGTTTATTTTATAAGGCGCTTGTGCTTTCGTTTTAAGTTTGAGCAGTCAACGTTTCCAATTCAAGGAAATTTTTTTATATTAATTTGTAAACGTTAGGGATTTCAAAAGGAAAAGTTGGTAGCAGGAGTGGCAGAATAGAATTGTATGGAAATTTTGATTTTTCGAGTTTGGCAGAAAGCCGGAGATAATTTTTATCTTTTGGAAGGTCGTCAGGGCGAATGGACGTCCTTGTATGGTTTTCCTCGTCAGTTTTTCCCGAAATGTTTAATTTTGGACCAGTTTGTTTGAATTGGAGAATATAAGATTTTTCCAAAAATTATCTGAGTGAAAAAGCGTTTAAATACTTGGGATCGAGGAGTTAGTTTTTTTTGTTGGCGTTCCATTGTAGCGTGGTGCATGGTATTACAGCGTCGTTATTCTTTTATTATTGAAAACCAAGTTTGTGATTCAAATCAAGATATTACATTGGATGATTCAAGATTTAAAATTTCAAAACACTAAAGTGCGATGGAAATTTATAAAAGTTAATTTTTTTTAATAAACAATTTTATTCATATCAGTGCCATGTTTGAAGTTTGGATAATCAAATATCATCATTGTTGGTTTGGTCGTGAAGATTGTGAGAAGATTTAAAAGGTAGGGGAGACCGAGGAGAGTTGAAACAGTTTTTACAGTATCTAGTATATTTTAGCCAAAAATGGTTCTACCTCTATAAATTATAGAATTCCATATAGCCAGTTCTATACACTATATGAATCAAATATAAAAATAGGTAAAAATAATTAAGGTTTATGAAAAAATCGACGAAAACTAAAATAACTCCCAGTGTTACAACTCTCCTAGTACCGAGGTGAGTTGTAACAGACGGCGAGGTGAGTTTTAACAAGTGGGTATTTGTGTTTAAATTTAATTTAAACGTTACTTTTTGTGAATAAAATAAACTTTAATAATAAAAGTGAATACAACAAATATTATACTGCTTTGTTTTTGTTTGAAATTTAGTCCTAAAGGAAATTGTGACAAACATATTAGAGCTCTTCTCCAGTGTAAGCTTTATATGACCATTTTTTGCATTCCATACACTGAACCCACTTTTTTTTAAATTTGATGTTGAAATAGAGCTCGAGGCAACACAAGTAAAAATAATTATTGCCGGTTTTAATTTTTTATTTTTTATTCATTATGTATTAATAGGGAACTAGGAGAGTTGAAACAAGCTGTTACAACTCTCCTCGGTCTCCTTTATTTAGAATAATGTCTGTTAATTCCAAAACACGTATCGAACCCAAAAAAACCATATTATGCCATCAAACTTTAATATTTAATGTATATTAAAAATTATGTTGCAATAGTATTTACCTGATATTTATGGAATAATAAGCTATCGAAATATTGGTCAAAAATTTACATTTGTCAATTTTTTTCACGTGCACGTCGTATTTACTAAACCATCCGCAGTACAATTTCGATGTAAACTGCATTAAATAACACGTCAAAAAAGCAATAAATTTTCGCGTTGCCAGTTCTCTAAAGGGAATAGGTTCCACAAAATCGACGCTGTTTCAACTCTCCTCGGTCTCCCCTACCCAACGTTTTTTTTATGTAAATATAATTTTTCAGAAAGTGTTTTGTAACTAGCAGGTTATTTTTCTTAATATTAATAGTATCTGGTTACAAGCAAATTCATTGGAGTGTTGGCTTTGAATTGAAATTCATCGGTTCAAACGAAAGAATCGAAGTGTTATATGATTATTTGCTTTAATTTTTCTTTTGCGCAAAAATTATTTTCTTTTTATCTAAAATTAAATAGTGATATAGAAGAATTCATATCGTTTGTTTTTTTTTATATTTCTTTTGGCAGAAAGGCTGGCCGGAGCAAAAGTTTGTGCTCTTTCTATTTGCTGGTAATTTTCCCCTATAATTTTTGATTTTTTTTTAATTTTTAAAAACAGCAGTAGGAGAGTACAATATACAATCAATTTCGTCAAATTCAATTTTGAAAAATAAGTTTAATAATTTCTTGTACTGTCAATTTTTAAATTTTTAGCATGTTTAGCTTTTCCTAGGATTACTTATTTTTTTCAATCCGTTAATATCTTGGATGCATATCAAGTCTTTTATCTTTTGAGTTATCATGGTTTCATGATAGTTATGTAGGCACAGTGATTCTTATATAATTTATTCCATAAGTTAGGCGCCAGAATGGAAAGCATTGGAAATCACATGAAATAATTTTGGTTTATGTAACTAAAGTTGGCTAGTAGTTTAATGTGAAAAATACATCAACAGAGCGGAAGAACTCGGATCTATTCTTGTTTGCGCCGATTACACTACTACAGAGAAGGAATCTACTTCAAGAAATAGTTTGCGAAAAAGATAAATGATTGATTGAATCTACTAAAAATGTTACTTAACAATATTTATTTTACATCGACTCCTAATCCTCGTAAACCGCAACTTAAAAAGCTGGCCGGACAAGTTGATCCCACATTGAAACTGACGGGAGTTGGTTTAAAATTTTTAAGAATTTTAATATAGAAGCACATGGAGTTCGAAATAGTTATATAAAGTAAATATTTGTAATAAAAAAATCAATTATTACTTACAGAAGCCAAGAGCCGTGTTCCAACTGTGAAAATATCAGAAGCTCTTAGTACAGGCTTTTGTATTTTTAATGTTGTTATGAGCATTTCTACCTGTAAATTAAAATAAACAAAACAATTTTATTAAATTAATAAATTAATCAAATATGTGTAAGTAACTGTACCTGAGCCGCCTCTGCTGCATTTAGTTTACTAATTGGATACTTGAACAAAAAGGACAAAATATCTTCGCTCTGAAAACAAGACGCAGCTGTTAACGTTGACATAATATTACAATTTGCACAAAATTAATTAGATTAATAAATCATTTTTGTTAAAATATTTTTAATTCTAATATTTTAATAATATTTTTAGATTAAAAAAACTTTCTCTTATTTCATTTCTTTATAAGTTTTTTCCATTTTTGTAATTTATTGTTTTGCTTTTAAAATTTACTTTCCTTTCAAATAACTCATTTTTATTATTATTATTTTATTGCATATGCAATAAAAGCAGCCCGAAATACGTTATTGTACTTTTACGATCAATTTTAAAATTGTACATCAATTAACCCTTGTGTTCCCAGTGGTTTCACTGTAAAACCACCTGTTTATTAATTTTAATTTATTGTTGTTACTCTATTTTGAAGTAATACAGTAAATGAAACTTTTTTTATTGTTGGTAAAAACAATTGTAGGTCTGAAAGGGTTAAGTCGTAAAAGCTTATATAAGACCAGCAGTCTGGCGTAAATCAAACATGGATAGACTAGAAAGCAAGAAACCGTGGTTCTAATCCTGGTTGCGTCAGATATGTGCTGTGAGCTCAAAATTCCAAAATCAATCTGTGGACTATCAAACTCTTCCCAACTCGCAACTAGGCCAGCGTAGGAAGATATGGCCTAAACCTTCATATAACGGATAAATTTTAATTACTCCACAAAAACGGTGATAACCAACCACCGCACGGATTAATCATCCGTATCATCAAAGTGATTATCAAATAGCTAACTATCCTTACTATTTATGTACCTTATGTAATGTCCAAAAATAAAATTTTTTTTGAAACATATCTTGCTGAAGAATTAAAAAATTAATTTGGTTATAAAATCTCCAAATTTTAAATCAGTAATTTTAGCATCTAAACTAATTTACATCTCTTCTTTATAAATTGTGAAAAAAATTTAAAATTTTTAAACATACGAAAAAAAACTACAATTAACATGAAAATTTAATAAAAACAATAAAAACGATAAAAATCATATCGTGAAACTATTTCCATTAATAATTTAACATTTCATTGATTGTGTTAACATACAAATTACTACTTGTAAAAGCGATAGCGCTAAATAATTCACAGTATAAGAACTTTATTTCCAAAAGTTATCAAGGCAGAACAAATTAAGCATTTATATTGACAAAATAATGGCTGTAAAATGCCCCGGGACATTATAATTAACGGTTAGGGATGAATATTAAATTATGCTAAAAATAAATGCATTTAACGTTTAACATTTAACCATTACACGTAATCTTGATGATAGCTAAACTGAATTACAATCGACGCTTTTGATTTTAAATTAAGAGGACCACGAAGGTCGCTTTTACATTTGCCAGTTAACGTTATTCTAGGGATAAATTTATACTATAGATTAGTCACGGTATAAGTTACTCTCAGTTAGTTATACATGACGAGATGAGAAATGGTTTTTGAAAACCAGAAATACTCACCATATTTGAAATACGTTCAGTGAACACCATATACAAAGTGATTCCAAAAATGTGTATATAGGAGTAAACAATTAAGAGGATATTAAACTTTTCAAAAGTGCAAAATAAAATTATAAACAAATAAGTGGATAACACTGTCACTATAACAACCATTATAAACCACAGCAAAACACCAATTTGTAAGACTGAAGTTAATTGGCGATATGTTAACCTTATGGCCAAATACAGCCTGTGTAAACGGCGCACGTAGATGTCAAATGATAAAAATTGCAAATTTGTTATCAAAGTTGTTTTCTGAAAAATTTTATAATCGTTCTTTTTCATCAACACAAATTTTAGTTGATTACAACATTTAAAAAATATTTTGTAGTAAAGTATTGTAGATAATATATGATGCAAAACTGAAACGTTCTCAATGTAAGAACTCAGTGTTCGATGTAAGAGCCTGTTGCAAAATGTGACATAATTGTTATTATGCGATTCTTTAAACGTGAAAATTATTACACTGCTAATACTGATCAGGTGTACGAAACCGATACCATAAAATGCTCGTCTAAATTTCCTTTTCAACGAGCCTGATATTGCTATCGTAATACCGTAGTGGTTGCAGTTCTCAAGAATTTTCGTAATTTCTTCGATCTCCAATAACCTATTTTTGGAACTCATCAAATTCCTGGAACATATTACTATAGGTGCGATGGAAAATATAGTTTCCAATGCCAAATTTAAAATTTGAGAGTGGTCTAAGTATCGTTCAGAAATTCCATCTACTACGACAAAGTAAATGTTAAGAGCGAGATAGAAGTTTACAATTATGGAAATAATGACATAAATTCGTGAAATTGAATATTTAGTTTCGACAGGTTTTCCATTTTTGTGCACACATTTAACTGTTATCGGTGGACAACCGAGAAACGAGCCCATCCGTATGACAGGATTAATAAAGCAACCCACACAGTTTTTCATCACTGAACACTAAATAAAAAATATTGAACAAGTTTAACGCACGTTGATATTGAACGAATGATTATGAAGTCGAAACTACAGTACACAGAAATTAGTGATTACGCGGTAGATACGTTACTAAATTATCTACTGGACAAGCTGTAATTATTCATGAGTGTGTTTTCATTTAACAGGATTAATATTAATTTGGTCAGAATACAAAATATTGTCATTACATTACTACCTAATGTATTAAATTTGTTGTTTGAAATTGAAAATTAATTCCGTATTACTTATTGAAATTGTTTTGTACTTGATAATGAAATTAATTATTAAATTATAAAAATTAAGTGATTTACTTTCGGGTTTGCTTATTATAGAATTCATATTTGAAAAAATTAAGAGACAATAATGAAAATTACAAGGACAACTAAAAAATGATTAAATATTGTTAAAGATGAGAAAATAAAACAAGAAGGATAAAATAAGAAGAATAAGATCTAGCAATTTGATTGCTAATTTTACCCCATTCTGTACGTCAGAAAAGTTTCTGTTAATGAAGTTTGGTTCTAGATAGTGTACACCGAAGATTTACAAGGACTCATTTTAGTAATCATTTTTATATAATTATATAATTTTTTGTGTTATGTGTAAATAAGCCCCACAGCCCTGTAAGAAAGAAATGTAAACAAAAGAATGTAAAAATGTTACTAGTTTATTGTAAGCTAAATTAATTAAATTATTATTATTATATTTTGTATTATATTTTATTTTCTTATTAATTAAATTAAATTAATTAAATTGTAAGTAAGTGAAATTTGAGCCAAATATGAGATTTTTGCGACCAGAAACTTCAAATTGCCAACCACAAATTTCGTATGCAAACCCGGGGCCATAGTACAATTCAAGTAGCTTCATCCGCTTGGATTTGCAAAAATCTTTAGTTTTAATTGTTAATAATTGACAGTGGGTAAAGTTTTTGCAATTACAGTAAATTATAATAATGTAAAAATTAAATGTTCATAAAGAAAATAGAGTTATAAAAATAAATTATATCATGGCACTTAAACTACCTTCATTTAAACTTAGTTTTGCTATTAAATAACTTTTAGATCGTAGAATTTGAACTCAATTAAAACCGGACTTAAAATATAAATGTGGCTAAAACTAATGATTTTAGACCTTTTGTTTATTAATATATATATTTTTAAATAATATGTAATTGTATTTGATTTCATTGTGAGAAATTCGGAATTTTACGTCAAAATGTCGCGAATATTTAAACACAGTGTGTGACAACTGGACGCATTAATTGCGTATTTAGGAATTGCTAAAGAAAAAGTGCTATACAAACGAAATAGTTCTTATTATAATGAAACTGAAATTGTAATGGAATCGTGTGATAATTCACACAATCTCGGTTGTCAGTTGATGTCGCCAAAACGCGAGATATTAATGTAGTGAAATTTTTCATGCAGAAAATCCATTGTTGCATGCGCTGTGTGGCACGTAGCGTCGTCTTGTTAGAACCACATCTTGTTGAAAAATGTTGTGAAAAAGGCAAGTACTTTGTTAAAGATATAGACCATCTGGAGAGGGTTCAGCGTAGGGCTACTAAATTGTAATTGTAAATTGAAACATATAAAATAATAATTAGTAATCACTATAAGTGTCTGTTGCGTGAGAGGTTTGAGTTTAGTGACAATTTTCATTTGAGGGGTAACTCCCTTAAGCTGGTGCACCGGAAATTTCAGAGCGTAGCCCCACAGAACATTCTTTTTGTGCTTGTGGTTAAGGATTGGGACCCCTTTTTTAAATACATTCAAAAATCGTTTGGATTTGTATATCGAATCGACTGCGACTTATGAACTGTAATAAAATTTGTAATATGTTGGTTTTCTTATCTATGTATGTTTGTTGCTTGTTTTGTTTTATAAACTAATTGTACTGATATCAGTGCGAGTTAATCGGCTTAGCCGCCTCTCGCTAATTAATAATAATAATAATAAAATTCTTATCTTTCAATTTAGACCACAAAAGAGTTTGGTTATCTTCAAACTGTAAGTCTCGCTGCAGACAGCTATGGCGGTGCAAGCTTTATTTTGGAAGAAATATGGGCTAATGACCCCTCCGGGTTATTGGTGACCCGGTGAGCTAAGTTAACGTGCTAAGGACCGGACTCTAGGCTAGAAGGCCTAGGTTCGATCCACAACCCGGCTACAAAATTTATCCGACTTCATTATGACCCGCTTCTCTCGCAAGGCAATGGAAAACCACCGAGAGTAATCGTAAGTAAAAGAAGTATACGAAGAAGAAGAAGACCCCGCCGGACCAAAATTTACATAAACGCGTGTTATTTGATTGTCTATTAACCCAGACCCTGAATGAAAACAAATGAATACCTAAGCAATGAAAGTTTTAACCCGCAACAAAGAGACCTGTGCAAGCGGAAGATGAAAACTAGTGGACTCTAAAAGCAACAGCAACAGCAACTTTTGAATAAACAACTTTCTGCCGCAGTGGATGTCCGGGCTCAATTCTAGCGTAATGTGTGCTTGACACTGCCACTTACTGCGGTAGGATTTGCAGTGACATGTGGTGGGAAAAGTAGGTTCAAAAAGTGTCTGGAACGGGGCTTCAGTCTCTGCGAAATGGTTGTTTTCCTTAGTCCAGACCTCAGTTATTCGTCCTGTCTGTCAAAGAATATTCTACCTAAGGCCCTACTTGGGTCTTGTAGCCTTTGAAATATGGTGTTGGTATTCTGGTTTAACTTTACATTAAATGCCGGGACATGAATGCTAAGGACCCCTTTGATGTGGTATAATACATCGAGCGATAGCTCTCTAGGAGGTAGTTGCAGTATAAAATCTAAGTGTATATGTTACGGTCAATGATGTAAATTGGGCGTTGACGTCAATGGCCGGACAATGACCAAGTATACCGACCATTGACGTCAATGTCCGGCTATTGACGTCAACGCCCGTTAACGGTGGGCATGCTGTAAATATTTGCACCTGATTGTGATATTTACGTCTTTGGCCTCTCAATGACGTCATTGGCCAAAAAAGATCGGACAATGATGATATCGTAGAAGAAATATATTTTGAACATTTAAACGTACTATGATGTATTCATTGCATGGGGGAAGGTACGTAGATACTTGTTACTCGAAAATAACAATTTTACGATTAAAACCTCGATGAATTCTAAAAAAGCATATTTTAAATAAGAGAATTAACCCCAAAAATAGGCCTTAACACCACTAGTTTTTTCAAAAATCAATTTTAAAAATTTCGATTTTTATAGCAAATTTTAACCTAAGTCTGTCGTTATTGGTGAATCACATGCATATTGTCGGCGGTCTGTTTAGTTTACATGGGTTTAGCGGCTAGTGGTAGAGTACAGATAGCAGGAGCGACACTTGCAAACGTATGCTTAAGCAGTGCACTTCGAGCAAAAGTCATGTGTTTTAATAGTTATTGTGCAGTAAAAATGGCTGGTTGTACTCTACGTTTGAAAGGTAGTGCAATTTTTTGCGTGGATATTCCTTGAGCCATGGTAGTTTTTATAAAGCTTGACCCTCTGCAGCGTGAGCTACGCTGCGGCCGCTCCGGGCCATCTTTATAAAAACTACACTTATAAAAATACCTCTAAGTTCACGGGTCAAAAAAAATGTCATTTTCATCAAAAAAATCATTGAGAGGTGAAGAAGAAAGTTTTCTCACCTCAAACAATAAGTAACAAAAACAGAATCCTGGGCACAAGAGGGCCGCACAAAAAAATACAAGACGGGAGACGTATTGAGAGGTGAAACTTGTTTTTGCGTAGATTCTACAAGAACGGTGGTTATGCAAGTAAAAATTGACGCTTTGCTCCAAGCTCCTCCAGCCATTTTTACTGCACGATAACTATTAAACAAACATTATTTTTGCTCAAAGTGCACTGCTGAAGCTTATGCATGCAAGTGTTGCTCCTGCTATCCTCACTCTACCACTAGCCGCTAAACCCATGTAAACTACACGGACCGCCGACACAATGCATGTAATAGTAATGTCATCAACAACCACTTTATATGGGGCAATAACGTCATTGCCCGGACGACGATGTAAAAACCACATATAGAATTTTAAATGTCAACATCGCCCAAAATGCATGGTCATTGACGTCAATGGCGTAAATGTCCTCATTGACCGTAACCCATATAAAGCAATAAAATCCAAAAGTTTTATCATCTATCTGTTTATTGAACCGGTTGATTTGAATTTGTTTATCAAACGACAAATAGTCGACCCAACGGACGATCGTGTGCACCGTAAAAGTCATGTAGCGCACGGAACCTATCTCGAACTGAGCACTTATTTTGATAGTAAAGTTTAATAACAACACTGTAACTTTCTATGATATAACCTTTAAATTGGACAGCTGTAGTTTCACCAAGCGTCTCTATTTGAAAATCTTATATTACTAAATAAATTTCACAAAATAGCATAAAACCTAAGCTATAAACCCAAAATCCCAAGAAAATTAAAAATAACTTAGTTTTATTAACAAATAAATAATCTAAAACAACATAACGCTGCCCCAGTGCATAAACAGCGAATGTGTAAAGTTGTCATTTTTAAGTTATGCATACCAATAAATTAAAATTTTGACAGACTATCCATTGCAAAAATAGTTAATGTGATCAGTCAATAGATTTATGCAGGTGAGATTATGTCAGTTTTACAAATGTGCAAATGTTTTCTTTTCTACACAGCAAAACAGCGAATATGCCACCTTTCTTTAATTTTTAGTATCAGCAATAATACAAATTGTGCACAAAGTGCCACATTCGTTGTTTTGGCGTTGTAAAATATAAAAATTTGAAAATTTGTGGAAATGACACAAGCTTTGACATCGCAGAAACGATAATAAGATTATATTTTAAATAAAAAAAAATTAATAACTTAATTACTGAGCTCCGGATTTATTGCGATTTACAAGCTGTTTTAAATATTACCCCAAAGGATCGACTAAGCAAATATTTCATTTGGGTAAATTGGTGACTCTAATTTGACAATTTACAATTTAGGGAATCAATATGTAACTTGCTTTGTATTGGATGAAACCAAGGGAAAAAGAGAAGCTAACAAAATTAGTTCCAGTGTTCATGATTTTATTATCAGTCAACCGAATAGTACGTATATTACTTCAGTTTTCAATATTACTTCAGAATTCAATTTTTGCTGGGAAGTGCATGGATGTATAAAGTTTCAAAACATTTAAACAATCGATCATACATTTTTCGGACTGGCTACAAAGAAATAGAGTGTAACTTTTTTTTATTTTAAAATCGAAAAAAAAAGGGAAAAAGTGAAATATGGTACACAACTTATTAAAAATTAAGATTATCACCATTATGTTTTTGGGGGTATGTCACTTGTATTACAAGAAGACTGAACCCCAATAAGTTATTTTATAAAACAATTTTTGAAGATTATTTTGTTGTTAAAAACGAAAACTTTATATTAGTGAAACTAAATGAGAAAAAGGGTAGAAAATCAATAGGCGGTGCTACAGAGGCTTATCAAGAGAAACTGCCTATTACAGAATTTTGAAACTTGAAAATCTGAAGATAATATGCAAGGGGTTTAAGATAATTTGCGTTTATCTTAGATCTAAAAATTTGCACATTTGCTGTTCATGCACTGTAGCTGCGGTAATAAATAACCTAAGCTATAAACCGGAATCTTTCGTAAATTTTAATTGTTTGCTTTCAAATGTTTCTGCGTTCAAACGTTCCTGCGTTTAAGCAGCCGCGTTCAAACGACCTGCTTCGCGATTTTCAGACTCAAAAAACTCTCCAGTGATTTTCATATAAATACTCTTACCGAATAGTTTTAACAATATTAAATTAGAAATATAACTCTACTCACCACATTTGCCACACGTTCTGCTAATTTCAAGAAAATTGCAATAGTAATTATATTTGAATATGTATAAATAACTGCAAATATGTTCACTTGTGCAACATTAACAAAATAATCCATCAGCAAAAAATAATTGTGTAATATCAGATTTACGCAGACTATTGTAAACCATGGTAAAATGCAAATTTCTATAACGGAATTGAATTGTCTGTATGACAACTCCATTGATAAGTACAAGCGATGAAAACGGCAAAGGTGTAATTCTAGAGAGGAAAACTGATTTATTGGGTTACTTTTTTTTAACAAAGTTGTTTTAATTTTATCAAAGCACTTGGAAAACATGGTATAGTAAAATATCAGCAGTAAAATAACCAGAAACCCGGTACAACTTGCGATTGACGTCGATAACATTGAATTTAACGATCTGCTGGTAATTTGAATGTAATTTTCGTATTTTAAATATGCCAAATTAAAAATAAGAGTATTTAATGAATAAAGCGATACGATACAGATTACCATCCAAAATGCTATTTTGCTTTTAGTTACCATTTCAGCAGGTATGATATTTGTAATCCTTAGTCTTTGACATGTTTCAACAATATTTGCAACATTATTTAAATGAACATACATTGCTTTATGCTTAGATATACCAGTAACACAACACAAAAGCGCAGTCATATTGTACAACATTTCCAAAGCAGAGATGAGAGCAAATTCGATGTCAAAACTCTTGAAAATTATTATTTTACGTGAATTGAAATACAAATTTATGCATTGGTATACAATCAGAATTGATGCGATACTTAAGTGATTTCGAGAGATATAAATTTGAGGCAAAAGTGCTTTATCATTTTTATGAACACATTTAATAATAATCGGGGGGAAACCACATAAGGAACCCAACTTTATAAACGGTCCGAAAATACACCCAATACAATTTATCATTTCGTAAGCTCCGTTCAATTTTAAACTAAGAAGAAAAGATTAACACAAAAGAAGTCGACAAAAGGTAATAAATAAACCATTTAGTTAATAGCGGTAGTTTTTCATTAAATTAATTAAGTTAAGTATTAGATTTAGATAAGATTAGATTAATTAAGTTAGTATTAAAGTAACGCTATTATTGTACCTAAATAATATAAATTTAAATACGGCTTTCTAAAGTTTGTGTTATATGTTCACATTTTTTTGATCAAAATTGTGCAGAGACAAGTCTTAAAACATTTCAAACTACGTTCTAAGAATTTTTGAAATCTGTTACTTAAATCAAAGTATTTGTCGATGGTCAATGATATTCTACTCCTCCATATAGCTCGGAACGAATGGGCAAGCTGAAGCACCCTTTATACTTATTAAATAAAAAAATTCAAAATATTGAACTTTTGATAAAAATTACAAGCAATAAATTTGTGAGCTAAAAAGCTACAAACATTGTTATTGTTACACTAACCATCAAAAGTATAAGTATACTCACCACTGATGAAAGTTGTTCTGTTACCGTTAAATAAAAGGTTAAAGAAATTATATTTCCGTAGGTAAACATAAGAAGATATAAGCTGACATTTTCACTTACACGATAAGTTACAATTAATAAAAAATTAACTAAAACCATATTTATGGTAGCTACCAAAATCCATATGAAGAAAGTTACCCTTAAAACCTTAACAAATTGTCGATATGTCAACTCGATCACTAAATACAACCGAATTAGTCGTTTAAGATGAAATTCTAAGACGTTTGAGTTTGGTTGACCGCTTAACTTTTGCAGTAATACAAATTTTAATTGCTTAAAACATTTTTGAAAAAAGAAGAAATAAATCTCAGTATTGAGTAATACTTGAATGCCCATCGTTACTTCAAAATAAAAAAATAATGTTCTGCTGAAAAATTTATTGATAAAAATAAAATGGCCATCGAAGTCTCCTTCAGTCAAAGTTAACCGAATGTGAATGCAAATAAAAGAAATTATTAAACACAGGAAAAGGTAGTAAATTATTTTGTTCTTCTTTACGAATTGTTTATTGAAAAAGCACGAAATTCCAAACGAATCGCAATTTTCTACAAATTTTGCTATTCCATTTAACTCTAATAATTTTGTTTTGCGGGTTATTAGTCCGCTAATGCAAGAAAGGATTACGCTCATAGAAATTATATTTTCTATAATTGTTCTAACAATTTGAATGTAATGAAAGTTATTATTTAATGTTTCGCAAACAGTAATAAACAACGTAAAACAGTAGTAAATCAATATAATTATGGTTATAATAATAAAGTTTTTTGATATTGCAAAATTGGTTTTGTTAGTATTATAGTGTCTACATGTGACGCGCACAGGTGGATACGAAAAAAATGAGCTCAGCTCTATGTACGGTTTGAAAGCGCATCCAACACAATTGATCATTTTAAAAACTTCCGACTACTTCAATCTTACAATTTATACTAAAATTTTTGTAAAGCTAAAAGGGTAAGTACTTACAAAAATTAGAACATTAGAATTAAAGTTCGGAAATATTTGTCCATTATTTTACAGTGCTTTATATTTGTTTACTATATTTGTATAAAATTATTTACATATGCTTAGAAATTACTTTTATGAAATTAACATATAGAACATTGCAGGAATAATTTTTTGAAGTGACGCGCAGTTTGAATTCCCCTACTTTTTCCACATTTTTTGGATATATTTGTCTTATTTGGATAATGTGAATTTTTCACTGCTTGTGAAATACAGTAAAAATATTGTCTGTTAACTAACACACTCTCCAGTTAATATTTTTTCTCAAAAAGCACGAATCCTCATAGATAGCACTAGAGTGGATATACAGGGTGAATGAGACCACCCGTATCAGTAATTTTTTTCAAAAACGGTTAGTCGTAGAGAGTTGAGTCAAAAAATTTTATTATAAAGCCATAATAAAGAATAAAATGGTGATATTATTATTTCCGGGAAAAGTCGGCATCCCGGGTAGTTTGCTCCAGAATATCCAGAACTCCAGAATTTTAAATAGCACCATAAGTCGAAAATGGTATTTTTGAAAAGATCTTTTAAAAATAAGCAAGCTTTGTAAGAAAAATTATTTTATTACTGCCACCCCTATTAAGTAATATCCAATTAAAATTAATCAGGGGAAACACCACTACTGTAAACTTAAAAGAAATCGAGTTTTTATTTTTTAACATTTTATAAAAGTAATAATATTCAATAATATGTTAAACAAATTTCAAGTTAAAATATTGAAAATTGACCAAATTACTGCGTATTTAGTGAGAGCGGACTAACTACGATATGCGTATTCTAAAACTTTAAGTCCCATCTTTCTGAAAACCTTTTTTGATTTTGCTGTAACTTGGTCAATTTTCAATATTTTAACTTAACATTTGTTTCACATATTATTGAATATTATTACTTTGATAAAATGTAAAAAACTAAAATCTCGATTTTTTTTAAGTTTACAGTGGTGGTGTTTTCCCTAATTAATTTTCAATTGGATATTACTTAAAAGGGGTGGCAGTAGTAAAAAAATTTTTTTACAAAACTTGCTTATTTTTTAAAGATCTTTTCAAAAATACCATTTTTGACCCAAGGTGCTATTTAAAATTCCGGAGTTCTGGATATTCTGGAGCAAACTACTAGGGATGCCGACCTTTCCCGTAAATAATAATATTATCATTTGATTCTTTATTACGGCTTTTATGATAAAATTTTTTGACCCAACTCTCTACAAATAACCGTTTTTAAAAAAATTACTGATACAGGTGGTCTCACTCACCCTGTATATAAAAGAGTGCGGCCAATGTGTAGTTCGGCGCCATGTTTTTTACAGTTTCTAAAAAAACTTACAAACACTTGATTTGTTTACATAAAAACGTTCTGTGTTTTTCGAATCCTTTCTGTCATTACTTTTACAACAACCAAGCATTTTTTGAAAAAATTTATTTTAGCCATTTAATTTCTAAACGTATAAATATCATTTTAAAGTCTATTTTAAGTATTTCCGTAAATATTTCAAAAAGATCACCAACGTTGTCCACACTCTTTTATATATACACACTCTAACTAGCACCAGCTAGCAATCAAATATAAAAACTAGCACCATTATAGTTTTTCCACAAACCGTAACTGAAATTTGGGGGAGCGGAAAATTAACGCTAACCCCTCCCCCCTTCCCCAAGTTAATATTTTTACCCAAAAACCTAGCTCCAAAATCTTTATAGCTTTAATCCTTTTAAAATTAATTACAACATTTTCTAGGATTTCGCAAGCACTTCCAAATAAATAAAAAACAAAAATTCTAAAAAAGGGAAAAGGCGTCACGTTGTCTCCTCTTTGGTTAAAAATAATTATTTGCTAATAATAAAAAACTAACATACTCAGCAATTTTAAAATAATTTACAGCACTCACTAGTACTTTGCCAGCCCTTCCAAATGCAGCAAAATATTCCAAATTTGACGATAATAGTCAATAAGCTTTGAATTGACTTTAGTTTATAGATTCCCTAATTATTTTAGTATACTTTTCAACTTTTCCGAATTAACACCACATTTTTGTACCGCTCTTCGTTTTTTTTATTTTTTTATATTTTCAGGTTCTATCTTGTCACTAAGGAATAAAAATCTTTTTAAATAAAATTTTTTTACCTGTTGTTCTTCATTTGCAGTTAAAATTATACTAATTTTTGTATTTTTTATAACAAAGCTTAATTTTTGTTAACAATACATTTTAATATCACGCTTACTCTTGAAATTTATTTTTTAAACATACGCTCTAGTTTGTTCATTTAAATCCTATCCAAGTTTCAAATGAACAGGTATTTTTCGTAACACACGGCCGCTACCAAATTATACAAATTTTACAAAAAGGAATCGTCTCTGAATCAATTAGTAAAGACAATCTTTGTCGGTTCTGACTAGGATAAATCCTTATTATAATATTAAAATACAAAATTTTATATATGAACGACTTCTACTTACTTAAATTATACTTCTAAAATTTGACCGCCAACGAGATATAAAGTATCGTTTGTTTTATGGTGTCAGGAGAAATAGTATGAGGATTTACTCTATAGATAAATTAATATTTATCTGTAACTATAATGTAATTGAATTTAATTTGACCAAAGGATAATTTTTGTAAGTTAAATTTTATACAAATGTAGCAGTAGCAAGAATGCAAAAATTTAAATTTTCACAAAAAAAAGCTTGTTTGTAATTACAAGAACACATTGAATAAAAAAAAATAAGTGTCTACTAGGTGACATAAGTGTGAACTAGGGTTTGGGTTTCATTGACAAAAGATTGAAAAGACCTGCAACACCCTTACAAGTAGGTTATCGGTAGACGTGGTTAAAAAAGCCCAATCTACTTTTATGCCCGTTGTACACTCTCGGCGAGACAGGACGAGACATGGCGAAGACGAGAGTGTAGATGGGTGCTCTCGCCATGTCTTATTGTCTGTCTCAGTGTGCCTGGTACTGTGTAATTTAGATGGTCGCACAATCACGTGACCTCTCGGCGAGACATTTGCCCGAGAGCACTCGGCAAGAGTGTACAGCGGGAATTACAGTCATCCTTCCTTGAACAATTTCAAGCTTTTTTGCTGTTTTTTTATTGTAAGAAATTGATATCAAAATTGCGTAAAAACGAGTTTACGGTTTTTGATTCTGTCTCGTAAATAGCAGTAGTATGTACACATGCTACCAAAAACAAACCCTAAGTTACGCTACTCCTGGTTACTGTTATACAACTTCGTCTTATAGCTAGGAACAAATGGGCAAGCTGAAAAACATTTTATACGTATTAAATTAAAAACATGGCTGTTAACGAGAACAAATTTCAAATATTGTTACATTTTTATTGTTAAACTAACCATCAAAAGTAAAAATATACTCACCACTGATGAAAGTCGTTCTGTTACCGTTGAATAAAAGGTTATGGATATTATATTTCCATATGCAAATATAAGAAAATATAAGCTGACATTTTTAGTTACACGGAAAGATATAATTAATAAAAAATTAACTAAAACCATATTTATGGTGCCAACCAAAATCCATATGAAAACAATTACCCTTAAAACTTTAGCAAATTGTCGATACGTCAACTCAATTACTAAATACAACCGAATTAGTCGTTTAAGATGAAATTCTAAGATGTTTGAGCTCGGTTGACTGTTTAATTTTTGAAGTAATACAAATTTTAATTGTTTAAAACATTTTTTAAAGAAGAAAATATAAATCTCAGTATTGAATAATATTTGAATGCCCATTGTCACTTCAAAATAAAAAAATAATGTTCTGCTGAAAAATTTATTAATAGACATAAAATGGCCATCAAAGTCTCCTTCAGTCAAAATAAATCGAGTATGAATACAAATGAGAACAATTATTAAACACACGAAAAGATAATAAATTATTTTGCATTTTTTTATGAATTGTTTAGTAAAAAAGCATGAAATTCCAAACGACTTACAATTTTCTACAAATTTTGCGATTCCCCTTAACTCCAATAACTTTGTTTTGCGGGTTATAATTCCGCTACTACCGCAAAAAATTACGGTTGTGGAAATTACATTTTGTATAAATGCTTTGACGATTTGAATGTAATAAAAATTATTATTTAATGTTTCGCAAACAGTAATAAACAACGTAAAACAGTAGTAAATTAATATAATTATGGATATAATTAAAAACTTTTTTGATATTGCAAAATAAGTGCTGTTAACGTTACTGTGTCTGCATGTAACGTGTACAGGTGGAAACGAGAAAAATGAGCACACCTCTATGTACGGTTTGAAAGCGCACCCAACACAATTGATCATTTTAGATACTTCCGACTACTTCAATCTTGCAATTTGCACTAAAGCTTTTGTAAAGCTAAAAGGGTAAGTGCTTAGAAAAATTAGAACATTAAAATTAAAATTTCCGTCATATTTGTCCATTATTTTACAGTGCTCTATATTTGTTTTCTATATTTGTATAAAATTGTTTACATGCTTAGAAAACACTTTTATTAAGTAAACAAAGCGAACATTGTGTAAATAATTTTTTGAAGTGACGCGCGGTGTGGATTAATGGATTAATCATATTATTCCACAACATTGTCATATTTTAGAGTAATTTTCACTTTAATTTGATAAAGTTTATTTCTCACTGCTTGTGAGTTATAGTATAAGTAGTAGTCCAGTCAAAGGTAGTTCATCATAATATACCGGAATTATCAGCAAAAAGCACCGCTGTACTGCATAGATGCTCAAAATTATGTAAATAGAGAGTTATAATAATCTACCATAAAATAGACAAATTTAGCCCTCCCCCTTAAATTCGCCATATTTTTGGCGATTTTGGCATTATTTATGATACCCCCCCGGGTATCACTACGTAAGGTTTTTTCAGGAAAAAAAACCAAAAATCAGAAGTATAAAAATTTAAAAGGTTTAGATGCGTAATTAGATCTAAATTTGACTTACCACATTTTCTAATTTTTCGTTTAAAACCAAATAATAGATCACTGTGAAAAGACTCGTATACGAAGAAGAAATTAATAAAACACTTAATTCTTGACCATAAAGTAAACAAATCGTCACTGCAAGGTTACTCACAATCAAAATCACAATTCCTAAGAAAAACCATGGAACCAGTATAAATTGAAAAGAATTTCTAAATTGCTGATGCGTTAACTCGATGGCTAAATGCAAACGCCTTAAGCGTTTAAGATCTACTTCAAATGTTTGAAGCTTATAATTGAGCCGTTCCATCAAAACAGATGTAATTTTTTTGAAGCACTTTCGAAACAATATATCATAAAAGATGGTGCTCCAAACAAATTTGGAACTTCCTCCAATAGACACAAAAATCGAGATCCACCAATTTGTAGTTTTAAAAATTACATAAATGAAGTTATTAGTTTGAATTTCCGTTAATGCGTAATATGAATAAGAAATTTCGCTTGAGATTATGGCAAATATGGTTATGTAGTACATTATTTTACCTCTGCGCAACAGTTTATCCGTCAAAAAATGAGAAATACCGTACTGGTTCCATTTATCTGCAAGTTCTGAAATTCCCTTTACTTCTAGTAATTTCTTCTTTCTGCTACTAATTCCATGAATACAGAATAATATAGAGGTAGCTGAAAGAGTTGTTTGGAGAACCATCGTCAAGGTTTCTACGTTATGGTATTTTGAATTTAAAATTTGACGAAAGTTGAGATATAAGTCGGCACATTGATACGAAATTATTAAAATCGTAAACGCTACATATTTATGAGATATTGAATATTTAGGCACAAAGGCGTGATTGTTTCGAATGTGAATACACTCAATATTGATTGGAGGACACGAGCAAAGCACACTTAAATTTATATGAGGTTTGAAGAAACATCCAATGCAATTTTTCATTTCTAAGTTCAATTTTAATTAAGTTATTGGACGACACCTACTGACGACAGTTTGGTTCTATTTTTAATAGTAAATAACAGAAATGCTAGAAAATACAAGTCAATTTGGATAATGAAATATAAAGTAGGTATAAAATGTCACTCCTATAAATTTTCTCTAATGCATTACCCAATGAGTCATAAAGTAAAAACAAATACATTTTCAAATAATGGTTATTATTTTGTCAACTTAATATTGAAGTATATTGACGAACCATGAAAAAGGGTAATGTTTTTAATATTTTTTATATTAAAAAATTAGCGTTTTTTGCTTGACTTGCCATGTTACAGAATTTGGCTGGTACTTCAGCAACAGTCGTATAGTAAGATAAGACGATAATAATACCTTTGAGTTTTTAAAATCACCAAATGTAGAGAAGGAGATGGAAATTAACAAAATAAAATATCGGGTCGATAAAACTAAATGTTCAACAATTCAAGTGAGCGCCACTTGAGAACATACCTACAATCGCTTATTACCATTAGGTTGCTTTTATAGAAAAGGCTACTTAAATTAGTCAAAAGCATGATAAAAGTGCGATTTGTAATTAATTTAGAACAAGTTTTATTTCATTATGTATACAAATTAAAGTAATGTCCAAAAATCCAGCTGATAACCTTAAGTCGTTTATGCAAAACTTTAAGCTTAACCAACGGGTAATAACGGATTTACTATAATAAACCTTAAACATATTAAATTCTACAGTGACTTACCCCTTAACCGTTAAGCTACGAATTGTTATTATTTAACAAACGTTTAAAAGTCAATTTACTCACCACTGATGAAAGTCGTTCTGTTAGCTTTCCATAAAAGACTACCGCAATTATAATTCCGTACGTAAACATCAGAAAATATAAGTTTACATCTGCATTTATACGAAAAGACACAATTAATAAAAAATTAATTAAAATCATATTTATGGTGGCTACAAAAATCCATATTAAAAAACATATTCGTTTAGTAAACTCGCGATGGGTTAACTGGATTACTAAATACAACCGAATTAAACGTTTAAGATAAAACTCTAAAACGTTCGAGCCCGATTCGCTATACAATTTTTGACGCAATGCAAGTTTTACTTGTTTAAAACATTTTTGAAAGAAGAAGAAGTAAATTACGGTATTAAGTAACATTTGAATGCCCATCGTTCCTTGCATGTAAAGAAATAATGTTTTACTAAAGAGTCTATTGAAAAAATCAAAATAGCCTCTGAAGTCTTCTTTAACCGCAGTATAGCTAGTATGAACGCAAATGCACGCAATTGCTAAACACACGATTAAATAATAAAGTAGTTTGCTTCTTCTTATCAATTGTTTAGTGAGAAAGCACGAAACTCCAAACGATTCGCAATTTTCTACAAATTTTGTTATTCCTTTTAACTCCAATATTCTCGATTTGCGGTGCAATAAACCGCAACTGCAACAAAAAATTGCGCTCAAGCAATTAATATTTTCTATAATTCTTTGGAGAATTTGAATAAACTGAAAGTTGTTATTTAATGTTTCACGAATGGTAATAAACAAATTAAAGCAGTAGTAAACCAAAATGATTAAAGTTGTAATTATAAATTTTTTTGATATTGATAGGTAGGTGGCATTAACTTTATCGTGTCTGCAGGTCACATGAATTGGTGGATACGAAAAAAATGAACAGAGTTCTAGATATGGTTTAAAAGTACATCCAACACAATTGATCATTTTGATCCACTCGATTTCTTCTATCACACAATTTATACTAAGGTTTTCGGAAAGACAAAAACTGTTGACGGTAAGTGCCAATTACATTAGAGAAGTTGAGTAATTTCGGTCATAACTTGTCCATTATTTTAGTTGCCTATATTGGTGTACTAATTGGAGATCATTTATTTACTTTCAAATGTTGTTAATAAATAAGTATATGGAGAAGTGTATAGACAATTATTGTTTTCAATTGCTGCGCGGTATGAATTAACGAGATTCACTGCAGTAACGGTAGTAGGGTAGGCAATCTAGTCAACTGTTCAAGATAATCCGTATATAATTTAAAAATCAAAATTCTATTAGTATGGATATTTTAGTTAATGATCACGAGATGGCGTTTGCCGGATTTGTAAATAAGAGCGGGAGATTTGAATTTAATAAATGATATATTAATATCACAAAACTTTAAATTGAAAAGTATAAAATTACTTACCACATTTGCCAAACGTTGGGTTACAGCTAAAAGTATGATTACTTCAATTACACCAAAGAAACAACAAACAAGCAACATCAGATTTCCATAACGAAAATGATCAGTTAAGTTAATAAACCAATAGTTTATACTAATCGCACTTATCATAAAAATAAACACAAATGATGCAATTAAAAACACGATGAATTTATTTAACTGCCGAAATGTTAGAAATACTGCTACATAAAATTTTGTCAACCGTTTGAGATAGATTTCTAATATTAAATCGTTATTTTCTATCGTAAATGTTTCTTCTGAGTTCATTTGCTTTAATTTTATAGCTTTCAGTTTTTTTAATAGCAAAATTTTTATTTTCTTAAAGCATTTTTTGAAAATGAAGTGGTAGGAAAAAAGATAATATAAGCATTGATTGCACAAAGCATTGCTTACATAACAAGAAATAATTCGACTTATTAATTTGAATAAAAATAGTAGATAATTGTTTATTTCTACTTCAAATGAGGTTAAAATAAGAGCAGACAATATTGCAATAATACCCTGAATGACATTAAAATAATATAGTTTTTTAGATAGTTTTATAGTTTTCTCGGATATCAAGTACGAGATTCCGTAGTACTTGCAGTTTTCTAAAATTAATGATATTCCTCTAAATTGTAGTATATTTTGTTTATATTTTAGCACCTGTGTGATAGAATATATAATGGATAACAAAATTAATTCACTTTCAATTGTGTTTAAAATTGTCCACACTGTCAAAAGCTTATATATGCTCACAACTTGAATCAAAATTATTGTTATCGGTATAAACAATAATATTTTATTTAGTGTGTAAATAGGTGCAAAAGCTCTTCCACTTTTATGAACACACTGTATATTAATGGGGGGAAATCCAAAATATGAACTTAATTTTAGAAATGGTTTTATTAAGCATCCGACACAATTTATCATAATTTTGCTGTCATTAACTACATGTTTCTACAAAAATTTAAAAGTACTGGTTTTCTCGAAGTGATCAAAGCAATTATGTTAAAAGAATATTTTAATTAGTTAATGCTTTATTATTTTAATATGTCAACAAGAATAAACATAAATATTAAAACTATGTACTTATTGTCGACAGGGTACACTTATAAATAAAGAAAATTTTAATAAAATTATGTTTAAACAGGTTTGTTTTGGGCAGGTAAGGAAGACTGGAAAAATAATCTTGGTCAAACATTGAACTTAAAACGGAAGCAAATATTATAAACAATAATTTCACTGAATTGTATTAAGAATAATTTGCTAACAAAGTAAAAATAAAATAAACTTACAAAAATATATATATATATAGTCGGTTTTAAACGTCTTGCGACGTTGTCCGATACTAAACTTGGGGTCGGTAGAACCCCCAACCTAGACTTACAATTTACAAAAATACTTGTATAAATTTGAAAATAAATTATAAAAAGTAAATGATTTCTATAATAATAATATAAATAGTGTAAATTTGCCAAATGAGACGTTTCTTATAGTTTCTGATCATCTACGATAAGTTTTGCCGTTTGACCAGCAGTCTAGCGTAAATCAAACACGGATGACTGTAGCGCGGGAAACCGCGGTTCAAATCCTGATTGCGTCTAAAATTTTCTGTGATCTAAAGAGTCCAATATCGATCTGTGGACCATGGGGAAGACAACGGGAAACCACCCCATTAATATTTCCCTAGTAAAAGACCTCTTGGCTTTAACCAGTAGGATCTTACCAACGTCCGATATCGGATACGGTACTCGAAGAAGAAGAAAGTTTTGCCGGTACCGTCATCACAAGATCAGTGTGTAGGTTGCTGAAAACTACAAAACTAATAAATATGATAATTCTCTCGAATATGATAAAAGTCTCGGGAAGTTTGGGGTAGTCCCAGAAAGTTTAAGGAAGTCCCGGAAAGTCCGAGAAATTTTCGGGAAGTCCGAGGTAGTACCGGGAAGTCCGAGATAGTCCCTAGAAATTTTAGGTGGTCTCAACTTTTTTTTTTAATTATGGTGTTTATTATCTAACTTAAGAAATTTTTATTTATATTTTAATGTTATCTTCGTTTTTACTATCGATTGCAATCGACTGGAAGTCAATTGTATTGTTGTTGGTATAGCTCTTAATATAATATAAAATATAAGGGGCATTCCACACCAAATCGACCACTTTTGAACCCGACCCTTTTTGATTTTCCTGAAATTTTTACATATTATTCTATCTCACCAATAACAGTTCTGTGAATTTTTTCAAAATTTTTTACTCAACCCAAAAAAAAACCCAAAAAAAAAAGAATTTTTAGAAAAACTGATGTTGTTTTTCTTCAAACGATCGTAACTATTTCAAACATTTACTAATCGGAACGTTTTTTTTTGTTTTTGTTTGTCTTTAAACGTACTTTTCAGAAAAAAATACAAAAAAAATATTCAAATTTGGATTCTACAAAATTTTTCATTTTTCGGAGAAAATCATTAATTTTTCAAATTTCGACACTTTTGATTTTTTTATTTAAAAAAAAACTCTGATTTATTCCGCGTATAACAACGCAAACCCCATAATGGGCCGACATTTCTTTCTATTTCTTTTGTTTAATTGAAAAATATTATTTTCGTCAAAATAAAACAAAATATTTTTTTATTAAACAAAAAAAATAGAAAGAAATGTCGGCCCATTATGGGGTTTGCGTTGTTATACGCGGAATAAACCAGAGTTTATTTTGAAATAAAAAAATCAAAAATCAAAAGTGGAAAAATTTGAAAAATTAATGATTTTCTCCGAAAAAATAAAAAATTTTGTAGAATCCAAGTTTGGATATTTTTTTTGTATTTTTTCCTGAAAAGTACGTTTAAAGACAAACAAAAACAAAAAAAAAACGGTTTGATTAGTCAATTTTTGAAAAAGTTACGATCGTTTGAAGAAAAAAAACATCATTTTTTCTAAAAATTCTTAACTTTGTAACAATTTTGAAAAAATTTACAGAACTGTTTTTGATGGGATAGTATAATACGTAAAATCAGTTGGGTAATTTTTTTCAAAATTTTTTACAAAGATAATTTTTTTTAGAAAAACTGATGTTTTTTTTTCAAATGATCATAACTTTTTCAAAAATTGACTAATCAAAACGTTTCTTTTTTTTGTTTTTGTTTGTTTTTAAACGTGCTTTTCAGGAAAAAATACAAAAAAAATATTTAAACTTGGATTCTACAAAATTTTTCATTTTTTCGGAGAAAATCATTGATTTTTCAAATTTTTCCACTATTGATTTTTGATTTTTTTATTTCAAAAGAAACTGTGATTTATTTCTCGTATAACAACGAAAATCCCATAATGGGCCGACATTTCTTTCTATTTTTTTTGTTTAATTAAAAAATATTTTGTTTTATTTTTACGCAAATAATATTTTTTAATTAAACAAAAGAAATAGAAAGAAATGTCGGTCCATTATGGGGTTTGCCTTGTTATACGCGGAATAAATCAGAGTTTTTCTTGAAATAAAAAAATCAAAAGTGTCGAAATTTGAAAAATCAATGATTTTCTCCGAAAAAATGAAAAATTTTGTAGAATCCAAGTTTGAATATTTTTTTTGTATTTTTTCCTGAAAAGTACGTTTAAAGACAAACAAAAACAAAAAAAAACGTTCCGATTAGTCAATTTTTGACATAGTTACGATCGTTTGAAGAAAAACTACATCAGTTTTTCTAAAAATTCGTAACTTTTTTTGGGTTGAATAAAAAATTTTGAAAAAATTTCAGAAAAATCAAAAGGGGTCGGGTTTAAAAGTGGTTGATTTGGTGTGGAATGCCCCATAAATATAACAGTGAACCCTGAGTTGTAAGTTTTTCGGCATTGTACGTGGTATTGTATTATTATTATTATTATTATTTATTTATTTATTTATAACTAACATTTGTAACTAACCAATGAAAAACGGCTGATTGATACTACTCGGGAGGACTCCCTCTCTTGGGCACTCTCCCGCCCTTTGGGCACTCCCTGATTGTTGTATTTAATTGTTTATATATTCATTAGACCAGCGTTTGTCAACCATTTTTTCATCGCCCTAAGAAGCGCACCTAATAATTTGAGAAACGCTGCATTAAACAGAATGTTGCAGAAACTCTTTCACCCCCTTATTATCAGTGCTGCCAATTAAGCGGTTTTACCGCTCGTTCAAAGTTTTAAATTTTATAAAAGGAATTTTAGCATAATTAAAGAATATCTGAAGGAAGTGCCGAAACCCGGTACTAATTGCTAGTAATAAGACCGGCCTTGACTTTGAAAGCGGTTAAAATTTAAAATTTCACCGCTTTCAAGTTGATACACAATTTTACCCAACGATCTATTATTTCACTAGATGGTGGATACAGGTAAAAATATTGAAGCCCACCAGAAGGTCTATTTTAGCGTGGCGTGCTTTTTGTTTGTTTAGCGAGTCCCAGGATCTCATTGGTGCTTTCAAGATTGCTTATGTTTACTTGGTCCCTCAACGTCAAATTTAAATTTTCTAACCTGAATGGTTACACATATTTTTAAATTTATACCTGGCCTGTTGTAAAAATAAGGTTGCTCATCCTTGGAGTAGGTAGATTAACAAAATTTCTTTTATTTTAAAATCAATAGTTTTTAAAAAAATCTTTAAAAATAGAGGCACTACCGGTAGCTTAAACAGTAAACAAATAAAATGTAAATATAAACATGTTATGATGGGTGGCTTGATAACAACCAATGCTTTTTAGATAGGAGTCCTGCATCTAGTGTAATATAAGATCGATGATTTTACCGCTACGTTTGATATTATTTTCTGTCGTTCTCTTCTGTCCTTCTTCAACCCCCTTATCTACAGCTTTAAATTATTAAGACTAGGATATCTAGCAGATTTCGTCACTTAACATACGTGTTTAAATGATCGTAAAAAAAATTTTATTTTCTAATAAATTGTTTGGCTATGTGGGGATCCCACTTACACCACATACAACATTTAGTCAAGCCCTACACATAGGCGTTTATTAAGGAGGCGGCAAAATGGTTAGATAATCCCCCTCCCCCCATGATATAATAAAATAAATAAGGTATGACAGATGCGAGTTCCACTTTGATAATTGTTGCGCATGACGTCACGTGGACACTAAAATTAAGCATTAAAATAATCAAATTTATCACAAATAATTTTGCCGCACGGTGTATATCGTTTACAAAATGAACTCGTCCTAAAGTTGCAAAATTTTTCCGCATTTTTCAGCTGTCTACGCACGTCACCATAGCAGTTGCTAGTTATTGAAATTTTGTGCACGTGTAAAGTTTAAATTAATTATCGCTTTGTTCTTGTGTAAAATTCACAAAACAGCAAATATCTCCTCGTAAATGTAAGTAGAGTTTGCTCTTTACACATTAATTAATGTTATAAAAATTCATCACACTTTTTTGTTGAGCTGTACAGCAAAATGGCGGGTTCCACATGAAAACTTCATAACCTTTCCACAAATACTCGACGGGCCTCTTTCGCAATCTTGGCAGCTTTTCTTGAATTGATGCACTACTACAGGCTTATCTTATTTGATATTCAGAAAAATCAACGAAAACACCTTTTCACTAATATTTTTTGCACAAAATTCTGATTTTAGAACTCTATCGAAATATGTCTTGTTTTCAAGCTGTTCAAAGTCGCAGAGAGCAAACTGACCGTTCTCATCCTTATTGTTCCCCACTTTTCTTCCAAAAACCAAGATTTTGGAAAAATTTCAACTACACAGGGCTCAAATTACCGTATTTTCAACCAATCAAAACATGGGCACCACTTTATCGGCGATGACGCTTTTTTTCTAAACAGTAGGCACAATTTAAATTACAAATTATACAAAAAAATCAAAATTTCTTATCTTCTCAGAATATAGGAACATTCACCGTGAAATAAGAAATACTCCCCCTGTCAGCTGATTACACTGGAAAAGGCGTTTTCAAGAAAATCAAGCTTTAAATACCAAAGATGATTAACAAAATCTGCTCAAACTGAAGTTCATTCATCAAAATATCCTTTTTATAAACACAAACAAAATGTTCACAAACTGAATCTATCTCCGAATACTGAGATATCTATTTTATATAAAAATTTAAACAAAATCATCTCCTGTTCGTTTGTCATAACATCGTCGGCTTAAAATTTTCCTATTTGGTTTCGCTCCTTTCACTAAATTAAACCAGCAATAGTTTTAAACCACGACAATAGTTATTGAGTTTCCTATAAGAACCATAAAAATTGAGCCATTCTATACATACAGACGAGATGGATTAACGAGATGCCCATCTAGATATTTTATTGTGATTATCGCTCGGTGCTTCTATTTTTTTTTTAAGTATTTCAGTCAGTTAAATTGGATCTCGGACATTTGCTCTAGGTCGAAAGTATAGGTAATATTTATGAAAGAAAACTCGACGGAATCTGATAGAAAATATTAAAAAAAAGCGTTTTAGATATGGAGGAATGTATTGTATATCGATTAGTTTAGCTAATAATTGATTTTAAAGTTAGGTATTTTTATGCAATTTTGATCTATATTTACGCATTCTGATAGCGGTACGTGTGTTTAGAACTAGGGTAATGCTCAATGGGCGGAGTTTAACAAAGCACCATTAGTTGTACCTAAGCCGTCGTTCAGTTAGCATCGGGCAAATTTTACTTTTTAGCAGGAGCTACACTTACATTCATATGCTTCAACAGCACTTCGAGCAAAAATAATGATTTTTAATAGTTCATGTGCAGTAAAAATGGCTGGAGGCGCTCGAGCAAAGCAAAGAGTGCATTCAGTCAATTTTTACTTGCACAATTACCGTTCTTGTAAAATCTACGCAAAAACGAGTTTTACCTCTCAATGATCTACCTTTTTCCTTAACCCACAAACCTAGGGGTATGTTTATAATAAGTGTAGTTTTCTAAAAACCACCATGGTACGAGGAGAATTCACGCAAAAAAGTACTAACCGTACGTTTCAAGAGTCTACTTAGCATTGCTATATAGCACAAAACCGTGGTTAGTTGCCTATGAACATCAAGTAAGGCATCTAGGCAGTGACATGGACTTTGAGTAGTTTATGATAAAAATTGTTATTATGTAACAAATTTAACAATTATAAGTAAATCTACTCACCACCGATGAAAGTCGTTCTGTTAACACTCCATGCAGGACTAAACAAACTATATTTGCGTAAGTAAACATAAAAAAATATGAGTTTACATCTGCATTTATACGAAAACGTAAAATTAACAAAAAATTAACTAAAACCATGTTTACGGTAGCTATCGTAATCCATATTAAAAAGCACAATCCACAAACTTCAGTAAATACACGATGTGATAATTTGATTACTAAATACAATCGAATGAGACGTTTAAGATAAAATTCTAAGATGGTTGAGCATGGTTTACTATTTAACTTTTGATTCAATACAAATTTTAATTGTTGAAAACATTTTTGAAAAAATAAGAAGTACATCAAGGTATTTAGTAATATTTGAATGCCCATTGTTCCCTCAATGTAAAGAAATAGTGCTCTGCTGAAGAGTTTATTGAAACGATCAAAATAGCCATTGCAGTCGTCTTTGCCTAAAGTGAAACAAGTATGAAGGCAAATGCAAGCAATTACTAAACTCACGAAAAAGTAATACAATATTTTGCTTCTCCTTATTAATTGTTTAGTGAGAAAGCACGAAATTCCAAACGATTCACAATTTTCTACAAATTTTGTTATTCCATTCAACTCCAATAACTTTTTTTGGCCCTTCCATAAACCGTTACCGCAACATAAAATTGCGCTCAAAGCAGTCAGATTTTCTACAATTCTCTGGAGGAGTTCAATAAAATGCAATTTGTTATTCAATGTTTCACAAACAGTAATAAGCAAATTGAAGAAGTAGTAAACCAATATGATTACAGTTACGATTATGCATTTTTGTGATATTTGAAAGTAGGAGGCGTTAACTTTATCATGTTTACAGGTAACGTGCAGTGGTGGATAACCAAAAAATGAACAAAGTTCTATGTATGGTTTGAAAGTACATCCAACGCAATTGATCATTTTTAACCATCCGATTTCTTCAACCGCACAATTTGTACTGAGGTTTTTAAAAGACGATAAAAGCCTAAGCGTCAATTACGTTAAAAAAGTTAAGTAATTTCGGTCATAACTTTTCCATCAATTTACAGTGGCCCATATTTGTACTAATGGGATAAAAACGTGATTATATGCTTAAGCAAACGCTTTTAGTAAATAAATTGAGCGTCATATGAGCAATTGTTTAGAGTGACGCGCGATACGAATTAACGAGATTCAGTGCAGTGCCGTCTTAGAAACATGCAGACTAAACAACTGTCAGTGCTCCACGTCTATAAGGGTCCCACCGATTTTTGGTTCGCCTTGAATATAAAAATTTTTATCCTTTACTGAAAAGTGCCACTTTGCTGCCTCGATGTATAATTTTTATTGTATTATTAATCAATCAATCGAGCAAATCAAACAAACATATTTTTTTAAACTGGCAGAAAAATAAAACATTTTTAGTCGTAATTGGTTTAACAAAATCCTACTTTACAGGACTACGACCGAGAAGTGTTTACTTTTCGGCCTAGGATAGATATTAAACTTTTTTCTGCTATTTGATTAAAAATATGATATTTTCTAAAGGCTCCAGGGAAAATAATACACAAACCACATTTTGACCAAGGGTTGACCAAAACACTGAACAAACTGAACAAACACTGAAAAAACAATCCGTAATTTAAATTATTAAATCTTGTATCAAGATTAATAAAATGACTTACCCTATTCGTTAGTCGCTGAGTTACACCTACAAGTGCTATCATTCCAATTATACCACTGAAGCAAGTTGTAAGCAGCAAGACATTTTCATAACGAAAATCAGTTAAATTAATATACCAAAAGTTAATACTAATCGAACATATAGTAAAAGCAAACAAATTTGAAGTAAATGTAATCACAATAGATTTAGTAAATTGTTGAAACGTTAGATATACTGCCAGATAAAATCTAGTCAGCCTTTTGAGATAAATTTCCAATATTAAATGATTCGATTTCAGTGTAAATTTTTGTTCTGTGGTTTGCTCCATTTCTATATATTGCAATTTTTTCAGCAGCAAAATTTTAATTTGCTTAAAACATTTTTTTAAAATGATATTGTATAACATAAGGTGAAGCACATATTGGTAATAAAAAATACTGCTGATATAGCAATAGATAATGCGAAATATGAACTTGAATAAAAACGACAGATAACTTTTTATTTCTACGTCGAATAAATTAAATATTAATGCAAGAAATATTGCGGTAATTCCATTAAAAATATTAAAATAATAAAGCCTTCTAGTGAGTTTCAAATCTTTTTCCGATATCAGGCACGATATTCCATAGTACTTGCAATTTTGTGCCATTAATGATATTCCTCGAAGTTCTAATAAACTATAATTATATCTCAGCAACACAACAAAACAAAAAATTATAGAGTTTAAAATAACTACAGTTTCAGCTATGTTTAGTATGGTTAATATTCTTAGGATATTGCATATACTCATGACTTGAAACAAAATTATAATCACCGGTATAAGCAAGAATATTTTATTTACTAGATAAACCGGCGCCAAAGCTTTTTCTTTTTTATGAACACATTGTATATTAATGGGGGTTAGTCCAAAATATGAACTTAACTTTAGAAACGGTTTTATCACACATCCCACACAATTTATCATGACTTCTACAAAATATAACTGACTTTCAAAATATTTGAAACAATTTAGTTAGAAGGATGTTGTAATAAGTTAATGGATTTTTTGTAAATCAATAAAAATGACAAATACAAATGTTGATACTGTGTAGCTGTGTCAATAGAATGCACTTGAAAAAATTACTCAAATTAAATTTGAAGGAGAGTTAATTAGCACACAAAAAAATATATGAATATTTTAGTTAGGGTGCGTTCTACTTAAAGCTCACGACGACCACGATAAATCGTCAGCCCAATGAAATAACCGGGCTCAATTTTTAGTCTAAACAAAAAACCACGAGACAACGCCACGGTCACCTATGAGCTTAAGTGGAACGCACTGTTAATAATCCCAAAATGGCGTTTGGCGGATATAAAGATGGAGGCGGGAGATTTGAATTGCAAAGTTTATTTTTACAAAATATCAAATAGGAAAGTAATAATTTACTTACCACATTTGCCAATCGCTGGGTTGTAACTAAAATTGAGATTACTTCAACTACACCAGAAAAACAACATACAAGCAACATCACGTTTTCGTAACGAAAAGGATCAGTCAAATTAATAAACCAATAGTTAATGCTAATCGCACATATCATAAAAATAAACAGACATGATGCAATTATTAAAACGATAAATTCATTAAACTGTCGAAATGTTAGAACTACTGCTATATAAAATCTGGTCAACCGTTTGAGATAGATCTCCAATATTAAATCGTTAGATTCCATTGTAAATGTTTGTTCCGAGTTCATTTGCTCTATTTCTACAGATCTCAGTTTTTTTAATAGCAAAACTTTAATTTTTTTAAAACATTTCTTGAGAATGGAGTGGTAGGAGAGAAGGTAATATAAGCATTGGTTGCACAAAGCGTTACCTATATAGCAATAGATAACTCGATTTAGTAATTTGAATAAAAGAAATAGATAATTTTTTATTTCTACTTCCCAAAAAGTTAAAGTGAAGGAAGCCACTATAGCAAAAAAGCTCTGAGCAACAGTAAAATAATACAGTCTTTTTGAGAGCTTTATAGTTTTCTTGGATATCAGGTACGAGATTCCGTAGTATTTGCAGTTTTCTATAATTAATGATATTCCTCTAAGTTGTAATAAATTCTGATTATATTTTAGCAGCTCAGTAATAGAATAAATAATGGGTAATAAACTTAATTCACTTTCAACTGTATTTAATATTGTCAATACTGTCAAGAGTTTATATACGCTCCAAGTTTGAAACAAAATTATGGTTAACGGTATAAACAGAAATATTTTATTTAGTGTGAAAATTGGTGCAAAAGCTCGTCCAGTTTTATGAACACACTGTATATTTGGGAGGAAATCCAAAATAAGAACTTAATTTTAGAAACGGTTTTATTAAACATCCGACACAATTTAACATGGTTTTGCTGTCATTAACCGCATATTTCTACGAAATGTTTAGTACTGATTTTCTCAAACTGCCCGAAGCAATTATGTTAAAGGAATATTTTAATTAGTTAATGCTTTATTATTTTCATATGTCAACAAGAATAAACATAAATATTGACACTATATCCTTATTGTCAACAGGATACACTTACGAAATTTTATTAAAATTAACCTTTGAACAGGAGTACATTGAGCTGATAGAGAAGACTAAAACTTTCTTTCTTGAAATAATTATTAACAATTCAAATTTGCAAAATGCATTATAGAAAATGCATTTAAATATAAATTAAATGCAAGTGCATATCTAGGTCAAACATTAAACTTAAAATATAAAATATGAATAGTCTATAAAAAACGTTGATTGTTTAAGGTACGTCTGATCTATGAGAATAGACATAAAAAATTACTTACCACATTTGCTAATCGTTGAGTTACACTTAAAAGTATAATTAATCCAAACACACCGCAATAACCATTTATAAGAAAGAATAGGGAACCGTAACGAAAATTATCAAACAAATCAACTAACAAATAGTTAACAGTAATCGTACTTACAATAAAAGTAAATAAAAATGATGTAGCAATAAATACCATATATCTTTTAAATTGCCGGAAGGTTAGAAAAACCGCCAAATAAAATCTGTTCAAACGCTTGAGACAAATTTCCAATATTGCAGAATTCGATTCCGCCAAAAATTCTTGTTCCGATTCTACAGATTTCAATTTTTTTAATAACAAAATTTTAATTTTATTAAAACATTTTTTGAAAGCCAAATTGTAAAACAAAAAGTGCAGTAGGTATTGAACGGCCAAAACTAAGCTCATGTAGCAATAGATAATTCGATTTAATAACATGAATAAAAAATACACGTGGAGATAATTTTTTATATCTGCATCGAATAAATTATAGACTAATGGAAAGAATATAGAAAAAACTCCAAGTACGACAGTAAAATAATGAAGTCTTTTGGCAACCATGAAAGTTTTTTCTGATATGAGACACGATATTCCATAGTACTTGCAATTTTCAATAATTAAGGATATTCCTCTAAGTTCTAACAAATGTTGATTATATTTTATTAGCCCAGTGATAAGGCAAACGATAGCAGTAAAAACAAATGAAACTTCAATTGCAGAAAATACTGTTAATACTTCTATGAACTTGTATACGCTCACAGCTAAAGACAAAATAATAATCACAGGTAAAATCAAATATCTTTTATTTACTACGAAAATGGGTGCAAAAGCTTTTCCGTTTTTATGAACACACTGTATGTTAACTGGGGGCAATCCAAAATATGAAGTTAATTTTATAAACGGTTTTATCACGCATCCCGCACAATTTATCATGATTTTGCCTTTATTAACTAGAAAATTCTATAATAGATTAGCAAATGTTATTTTCCGAAGTAATTCTGTTCGAGTAATGTTTTAATAATGTTAATGGCTTATTAATTTAATAAGTCAATAAGAATAGAACTAATGAATGTCGTGTTCATGTTGATACTACAAATTATCGTCAACATTGATCAGGAAAATTGATAAAATCAATATATTTTGTAAAGTAAAAGTTATATTAATTGATAATTACGGAGATTGGATCTCCTATGTAGGGATATTACACGTAATTACTACAATTTCAGTAATTATCGATTAATTTTATTTCTGAAAATTTATAGTGGATGCAATCCTTCTCAGATATACATAAAAAACTTTTAAACAAAATCGCGTAGATTTTTTAAAAATAAACAAAATCTGGTAATAGCAAAGAATCAAATTAAAAAAGATTTAAACTGTTAGTTTCTCATTTATAGATACTTTCCAAAATTGAAGCCCGTGTCAGAAAAGTTTATGTGCCTGTAGTAAATAATTTGATGATAACAATACAGAATAACAATAAAAAAAGCAACACAATCCATCAACCCAGGAAATAAAAAATCATTAAGCATTGCACGGATATTGGTTTACCTCGACATTAACAAAAAAAGTGGTTACTAATACAAACTGATGCTTTTCAAGATGGACTAGGAGCCTGTTAATACAAGAAAGAACTTCGTTTGCATCAGAAAGTCTTACCAGCACAAATCAAAACAAAATGTTTGAGATTTGTTTCGACTTTGCGACTTTAAAAAATATATCACAAAACCTCTAAAAACTGATAACTAGGTAGGGCAAATAATAATATTTTATTTAAATTAATAATAGGTTTTAACAAGAATTACACTTACGTCTTATGCGCATTTTTGTCCTTTGAATTAAATCTATAATTTAGTTATTTTTTGCATTTTAGTGTTTTAGCATTTTATGAATTCAGATAAATTTTCTTTTAAAGTTTGTTTATTTTCCCATTTTTAGTGTAAATTTAGTATTTTTTGTAATTTATGTTAAGATAATAAACTACTTTTGCAGTATTTGTCTTTATTAAAAGTAACGTTTATTTAACGGGACAGTCCGATCGTGCGTTTGAAGGTAAGAGTCACGTCTGTCTAAGACAGTACTAAATACAGTCAAATTATACCAATTTATCAACAATGTTATAAAGCATCAAAAATTCAATTTGATATTGACAAGCCCTCCACTCACGTACCGTACACCATTTTGTAGCATGTGATTTTACGATGTGGCAGGAGTAGATCTAGTCTAGCCAGTCACTCTGTATTTGGCTTATTAGCACCGACTTCAATCAGACCACTAGATAGCGCATAGAATAATATTTAATTTAAATTAATAGGTTTAAGAAAAATGGTTTTGAAATCGTTTACAGAAGTTTACAGATAAAATTCGGCTGGAAACATAGTAAAATAAATTTAAAGAGCAATTGCGGACTGCCCCGATGGTCAAAGAGTCCCATGATCTGACATGTGGATTGCACCGGGATTGGTTAAGGTACGTATGTAGACTGCACCGATGGTCACAAAGTTTTCTTGTTTAATTCCATTAAAGAATCAAGGTATTTAATTAGAGGTATACAGTGTGTTCACAAAAAGTGGTAAGAGTGAATAATTCTTAAATATTACTAGATATAAATAAAAGTTTAAATAGTTTTTTATTCAACTCCAAATTTTCTATTGAAAACTGCCAAAGTATATTTTTTTATTCTTCAAATTCAACCGGAAGTAAGCATAACATTTTTTTTTCAAATAGCAACTTGTCTTTTTTTTAACATTTTTGCAATCTGCAATTTTTTCTCTATAAATACCTATAAAATTTTCATAAGGTTACATAAGAAAATATTTGAGAAAATGTAAGACTTAAACAAGCAATAATAATTTACTGATTATTTACACATAGGTATGTAGAGTGCCATGAAAAACAAAACATCACGACACCGAAAACACAACATTTCATTTATCTGATAAATTTTTTAAAATTGCCACCGTTTTGTTCAAGATATGATTCTAATTTTCGCAGAAGTTCTGGCGATTTGGTGATAATTGATAGATGCTAAATTAATTTTGGTTTTTAAATTTTTTAAATTTAAAGATAGATTTGCCTAAACTACCATTTTTAAATGACTCCATAGAAAGAGTCTAATGGTGTCATATCATAATAATGGTGTTTTGTTTTTCATAGCACTCTACATACGCAATTAATAAATTATTATTGTTTGTTTAAATCTTGTGTTTTCTCGAATTTTTTCTTATGTAACCTTATGAAAATTTTATAGGTATTTATAGAGAAAAAATTGCAGATTACAAAAATGTTAAAAAAAAGACATGTTGCCATTTGAAAAAAAAATTTTATATTTACTTCCGCTTGAATTTGAAATATAAAAAAATATACTTTGATCGTTTCCAATAGAAAATTTGGAGTTGAATAAAAAACTATTTAAACTTTTATTTGTATCTAGTAATATTTAAAAATTATTCACTGTTACCACTTTTCGTGAACACACTGTATAAATAATACAAAGACGCTCTAATAAAGATTGTAATTTAATTTTCTTTTTTTCATTGTCAAATGATTCAAAAAGTTATGGCATTAATTTATAGGAAATCCTTATTTCATAATCCGTCATTTAAGAGCTTACGTACAGTCATGAATTCGAAAAACCTCGTTTTTTTTGTTTTTTCATATGAAAGTACATACATCATCTCAGAAATATTATAAGAAGGTTTCAAGTCAATCGGAGTAAAACTCGCAAAGATACATCCTAATGAGAGTAACAATCTAATGAGTAGTTAGTAGAGAGGTGAGCTAAGTCAACGGGCTAAGGACCGGACTCTAGAGTAGAAGCTCTAGGTTCGATCCCTAGCCCGGCTACAAAATTTATCCGACTTTATTATGACCCTCTTCTCTCGGAAGGCAATGGAAAACCACCGAGAGCCCACATTTGCCAAGAAAACCAAGAAAGAAAATATGTTAATAATTACATATTAACTTGGTCACTACGCTTCTGTCAAGAAGCATACGAAGAAGAAGAATGAGAGTAACAATTATTATAAAACTTATATCAAACGGAAAACTTCAGATGCGTTTAACTCAAAACTACATTTTAGAAGTCCGTGTGTAAGATAACTGAAAAACTACTTAACCAATCATGATGAAATTTCACACACGTTTTAAATATAAATAATTCTCGAGACTGAACAATTCTTTTTTTTTCCTTTTTCATTTCTATCTCTTTTTACAATTAATTATAGGTCAATTTTTTGGGTAAAAATCGTCACTTTTATTTTAACACCATCCCAAAAATGGAAATTAACATATTTTTTAAAATGGATTTGTTCAGTCTAGAGATAAACTAATATCAAAACATCAAATATAAAACCAAATCTTTTAAACTTTTTTAATTTTGAATAATCCTTGTGACGAGTTATATTACGCAACGCAAGTCATTTTTTTTAAGCGTCTTCGAAAATCTACTATCAGCGGTTTAATTGTCCACGTTTTCTGAAAGTAAAATTCTAAAATGTTCTTTCAATGTTGCTCTTTCATGTAGAAAAACTTTCAAATAAATACATCTATTCAAAACTTACAAAAAAATCTCAAAAACTACTTTTTTTCGTAACCCCGTACGTAACGACTCCTTTCGTAACGACTGTACGTAACCCTTTAAAAAACTTCTAAAAGATATATCTACCTGTCGAGCTTAGGTCAGTTACTTAAAATTTTACGATTTACTACCATTCTTTCTTTTTAGTCCTTTTACCCTATAAATAGGGTGTGGTGAGCCTTTAACTAAGGTTTTCATGGCAGATTACATTGCCTTCCGAAAAGAGAGGGTCATAATAAAGTTGGATAAATTTTTGTATCCGGGTTGGGGATCGAACCTAGGACTTCTAGCTTAAAGTCTGGTCCTTAGCCCGTTCACTTAGCTCACCACTACACTAGCACTACCATTCTATTGGTTCATAATTTTTTTAATAATGAATTTCACACACCCGCATTTTTTTTAAATATATTAAAATGATTTTCTGTTTCTATTAATTTATGATGTGTAAATAAGTAACCCTAAATAAATATACACCGTGGTCACAATAAGGTGTCCTAATTTCGTTTATTTATTAAAGAAAAACTAATGGTTTGAATTTAATGAAATTTTTAGAATACATACTTTGTTTCGTTGATATTAAATTATATTAAAACTTCAAAATATCGAGTTATTAATAAATTAAAAATTAATTAAAAGATTTATTGAGCTTTCAAACGATTATTTCGTCCGTCATCAGAATAATAATTTAATTAATTTTTAATTTATTAATAACTCGATATTTTGAAGTTATATATAATTTAATATACTTTGTTTCATATATATACATAATTTTAATAAATCAGTTCAATTTTCCTTCATTTAGCTTGCACCACAGACTTCAAACGTTTTCCCAAGCTCCACAGGTGGAACGCACCACTTCGTCCGGTATATCGTCCCAAATTTTTATCAAACGCTTTTTAAATAATTCCAAATTTAAATTATTAACATTGACAAGGTTAGATAGCATATAACTCCAAATGGTATAGTCCAATGGATTAAGATCTGGAGATGCCGCAGGCCAATCATCCATAGTCAAAAAATCTGACACATTTTCACTCAAATATTTTTGAACAATCCGAGCTTTGTGAGAAGGAGCCGAGCCTGCTGGAAGCAATAGTAATCATCACCAAACAAGTCTTTGGTGTGAGGAAGCAAATGCTTTTCTAAAAATTCCATTAAATAGAACTCTGCGTTAATTTTGACGCTTCTGTCAATAAATTTTAATAGCAATTTTCCCCTTTTACTTACGGCCCCTCAAACCATAATAGCCAAAGCGTTTTGAAATTGCTCAATCGCTATTTCATTAACAGAAATATTGCTCAAACTTTTGGCATACACTCTATCATTTTGAGCATTATAATAATTTTGTAGCACGAATAATTTCTTGTCAGAAAAAATTATCTCGTCACCAGCGTGTCATGAAAGCAATTTTTGGCTTTCACATATCTTGCTTCCTTCTGTTTCATTGTTAGCCTATGTGCTTTTTTGTACAATAAAACAAAAAAAACAAAAATAAATAAAACAAATTAAAAAATTTTTTTAAAAAACAAAAAAATCATGTCCAATCATATTACCTATATATATTTTTTTTATTAACTCCAAGAATACAGCAATTTGCCTATAGGCATTAGGCTTCTTATCTGACTACAATAATAACATGAAGAAAATTATTCCATTGAACAATATCTATTATAATACATTAGTAATTATGTTTCACTGCACTTTATTTATATCTGTTTATCAGGTCTGTAGGTTGTTGTCTTTTTAATATGCGAACTTTACTTGTGCTCACTAATAGTTTGTTTGCGAATATAATAGTTTTACTATATATTATATAATAGTTATAATAGAATATAATAATTTTCAATTTTTTGGTTAGAATTATTTATAAGTGACATATAAATGTCACATAAATGCAATTTTTTGCTTCTCAAAATGTTATTTTTAGTCAAACTTAGCAAGAGTAACAATTCTTGTTACATTGTTAAATTAGCATTTTGATCGTGAATAGCACTGATTGACACTATATCCTTATTGTCAACAGAATACACTTATGAAATTTTATTAAAATTAACCTTTAAACAGGAGTGCATTGAGCTGATAGAGAAGACCAAAGAAATTAGAACAAAAAACTTTTGAGATGCTATGAATAAAAATATGATAAAAAAATTTAAACGGTAGGTATGAGGATAACTTGGCCTGACCGTTAAAAGTGCTAAATGATAAAAAGTATATTTAATTTTCAAAAACAATCATAAAATTAACCATAAACTTTACTTCTTATGTAAAACTGCAATTTTTAATTATGTTATAGAAATATTTGTTACTTGAAATAATTATTAAGAATTCAAATTTGCAAAATGCATTATAGAAAATGAATTTATATGAATTAAATACAGGTGCATATCTAGATCAAACATTAAACTTAAAATAAAAATATGAATAGTCTAAAAAATGTTGATTGTTTAAGATACATCTGATCTATAGATATAAACATAAAAAATTACTTACCACATTTGCTAATTGCTGGGTTACACTTAAAAGTATAATTAATCCAAGCACACTGCAATAACCATTTATAAGAAAGAATAGAGAACCGTAATGAAAATTATCAAACAAATCAACTAACAAATAGTTAAGAGTAATCGTACTTACAATAAAAGTAAATAAAAATGACGTAGCAATAAATACCATATATCTTTTAAATTGCTTAAAAGTTAGAAAAACCGCCAAATAAAATCTGTTCAGCCGCTTGAGACAAACTTCCAATACTGCAGGATTTGATTCCGCCAAAAATTCTTGTTCGGCGTTCATTTGCTCTAATTCTACAGATTTCAATTTTTTTAATAACAATATTTTAATTTTATTAAAACATTTTTTGAAAACCAAATTGTAAAACAGAAAGTGCAGCAGGTACTGAACGGCCAAAACTAAGCTCATGTAGCAATACAAAATCCGATTTAATGACAAGAATAAAAAATATACGTGGAGATAATTTTTTATGTCTGCATCGAATAAATTATGGATTAATGGAAAGAATATAGAATAAACTGCAAGTAGGACAACAAAATAATAAAATCTTCTGGCTAATTTGAAAGTTTTTTCTGATAATAGACACGATATTCCATAGTACTTGCAATTTTCAATAATTAATGATATTCCTCTAAGTTCTAACAAATGTTGATTATATTTTATTAGCCCAGTGATAAGGCAAACAATAGCAGACAAAACAAATGTAAGTTCAATTCCAGAAAATATTGTTAATACTTCTACAAACTTGTAAATGCTCACAGTTAGAGACAAAATAATAATCACAGGTAAAAGCAAATATTTTTTATTTACTACGAAAATGGGCGCAAAAGCTTTTCCGTTTTTATGAACACACTGTATGTTAACTGGGGGCAATCCAAAATATGAAGTTAATTTGAGAAATGGTTTTATCACGCATCCCGCACAATTTATCATGATTTTGCCTTCATTAACTAGAAAATTCTATAATAGATTAGCAAATGTTATTTCCCGCAGTAATTCTGTTAGAATAAGGTTTTAATAATGTTAATGGTTTATTAATTTAATAAGGCAATAAGAATTGAACTAATAAATGTCGTGCTCATGTTGATACTACAAGTTGTGAACATTGAACAGGAAAATTGATAAAATCAATATAGGTATTTTGTAAAGTAAAAGTTAGATTAATTGATAATTACGGAGATTGGAACTCCTATGTAGGGATATTACAAGTAATTACTACAATATCAGTAATTATCGATTAATTTTATTTCTGAAAATTCATAGTGGGTGCAATTCTTCTCAGATATACCTACATAAAGAATTTTTAGACACAATCCCGTAGATTTTTTATAAATAAATAAAAGCTGGTAAATAGCAAAGAATCAAATTAAAAAAGATTTAAACAGTTAGTTTCTCATTTATAGATACTTTCCAAAATTGAGGCCCGTGTCAGAAAAGTTTATGTACCTGTAGTAAATAATTTGTTGATAACAATACAAATTAACAATAAAAAAGAGCAACACAATCCATCAACACAGGAATTACAAAAATCATTAAGCATTGCACGGGTATTGGTTTACCTCGACATTAACAAAAAAAGTGGTTATACAAACAGATGCTTCTAAAGATGGACTAGGAGCCTGTTAATACAAGAAAGAACTTCTTTGCATCAAAAAGTCTTACCAGCACAAATCAAAATTATGTTCAAATTGAAACAAAATGTTTGAGATTTGTTTCGAATTTACGACTTTAAAAAAGTCAATCTCTAAAAACTGATCACTAGGTAGGGCAAATAATAATATTTTATTTAAATTAATAGGTTTTGACAAGAATTACACTTACGTCTTACAGTAAACAGTAAACAGTAGTTTACAGATGAAATTCAGCTGGGAACATGGTAAAATAAATTTAAAAAAATTGTAAGAACTTCTATTTAGTCTTGCAAGAAACACAGAATAGTAAAAGGTTAGAAGGAGCAATTGCCGACTGCCCCGATGGTCAAAGGGTCCCATGATCTGACATGTGGATTGCACCGGGATTGGTTAAGGTTCGTATGTAGACTGCCTCGATGTTAACAAAGTTTTCTTTTTTAATTCCATTAAAGGATCAAGGTATTTAATTTACTTCAGAGGTATATAAATAATACAAAGACGCTCTAATAAAGATTGTAATTTAATTTTATTTTTTTCATTGTCAGATGATTCAAAAAGTTATAGCATTAATTTATAGTAGATTCTTATTGCAGGTAGCATATCAAATGCACATTTTTTGTTTGATGAAATTATTTAAAAATAATTTCTGTTTAAATTTTAAATGGCGATTTTTAAATTTTAAATTTTAAGAGACGGTCGGAGAGCAATGGTCAAGCGGGTTGACTACAAACACTCTATACCCGGTTCGAATCCGGGTAAGTAACAACTTATTCTGGCTGTCTCCTTGGTCCTCCAGGTTGGGGGTTCTACCGACGGGCTGGCTCCTCGTCGTAGGTAAAAAATGTAAAATGCTAACAAATCAAACGCCAATTCGCAAGGTTGGTAGTTTGGTATCGGACAACGTCGCAAGACGTTTAAAACCGATTTCTATAGTATTTTAAATGGCGTGGATTGCGACACTTCCAACCAAGAAAGGTGTAGATAAGAGAGCACCTGAGAGAATCGCTGAACGATTTGTGAGCGAATGGCCGTTTGTTTTTGAAAGGAGTTTAATTTGTCGATTATTTTAATTACAATCAAGTTTTTTGAGATCAGTAATAGTTAATCACACCAATAACTTTTGTGAGAACATCCTTGACATCTTGGAGTTTATTTACACCACGTTCAGGGCAATAATATTAAATTTTCTGGAGTGCTAGAACATCAGCAGATAAGTTGGGAAATTTTGTCTTGCGCCATTGAAGGTCAAGAATATTTACAAACTGGGAAGCAGCGGATATTTTGGAAAATACTATTGGAGCTTTTTGATCTATATTAGGATAAATTTTTCTTGGAGCATCCGCTATCACGGTTGTATCGCACCATCTGCTGGCTCTGGCCTGTTGGATCCGTGAGAATAAGGTTTCTCAATAACATCGTTTATATTTCCAATTTTTAAACATCACTTTTGGTTAGTAGTTGCCAAATTTTATTTTTTTGTTAATCAGTGCGTTGGAAGTTTGTTTGAATTTGAAAATAGCTTCAATAGATACGCTTTGGTTCATTTAGCTGCATGTATTTGTTGCTTAATTTGTAAATTTGTTTTCCAGTATATTTTCCATCATTTTTGGACCCCGATCAAGTATTCCAAAGTAGAGCGCTCACAGAGGAAACCATTTAGTTGGAATTTTTTATGTCCAGGTCATTACAATTTGGTAATGATTATTTAAGCAGTAAATACTGGGTAAGTGTTTTTACATTTTAAGTGCTTTGCATGTGCTAAAATTTTAACCGCATTTTAAGCGTTTGTATCAAATTTGCAAATTACTTGTGTTGCGATCTTTTCAATTCAAATAGTTTTTGTGACGTGCTGATTGATAAATCCAACCAACCTTCAGTCAGTTGTGAGGCACTACATTTTGGATTCATATTTTTTTTTGAAGCCTTCAGCTATTCAATATTGTTTGTGACCCTCGAGGTCAACTGAAATTGTACAATACTGTTTATTGTTTGTATAGATACGTTTATCAATCATCTATACTATTGATTTCACGCCTATTGAATAAATCCACTTCTGCTCTTCTGTCTTTGCGTTTTATTTCAATAGGCTGGCGCCCCGAGCATCGTTTTTTTCTAGCTGACGATCCAATTAAAGTGAGCCTCTTATACAGTATAGCAGTAAAAACTCACGAACCGCATTCGTGCGACCCGAGCTCTCGTGACTGCAAGGTTTAGTCCTTAGCTAGGCTGTCCCTCGTTACATCAGTTGGACCATCGAGGCAGTAACGCAAATTTTTATTAAATTTGTGGTATATTCATAATCCGTCATCTAAGAGCTTACGTACAGTCATGAATTCAAAAAAAATTGTTTATTTTTTTATTTTTTCATATGAAAGTACATCTCAGAAATATTATGTAAAAGTTTCAAGTCGATCGGAGTAAAACTCGCAAAGATACAAGCTAATGAGGGTACCAAATTAATGAGTAGTCAGTAGGGAAGTAAGCTAAGTCAACGGGCTAAGGACCGGACTCTAGGTTAGAAGGCCTAAATTTATCCGATTTCATTATGATCCTCTCCTCTCCGAAGGCAATGGCAAACCCTTGAAAGCAATCTGCCAAGAAAACCAAGAAAGAAAATATAATGTTAATAATAACATATTAAATTGATCACTACGCTTCTGCCAAGAAGCATACAAAGAAGAAGAAGAATGAGAGTAACAATTATTATGAATCCTTTATCAACACCTAAACTTCAAACGCGTTTAACTCAAAACTACATTTTAGAAGTGCGTGCGTGAGATAACTCAAAAACTACTTAACTAATCAAGATAAAATTTCACACACGTCTTAAATATAAATGATTCTCGAGACTGAACAATTCTTTTTTTTTTCATTTCTATCTTTTTTTAAAAGTAACCAGCAGTGTGGTGTTAAGCACATACTGGCAGGCTAGAGAGCATAATTCTGCGGTTCTATTCCTAGTAGCGCCATACATACTGCTGGGAAATAAACTGATTGCGTTGTTATGTGCGAGTTAATCGGCTCAGCCGCCTCTCGTTAATTCATAATAATATAATTATAGGCCAATTTTTTGGGTAAAAATCGTCACTTTTATTTCAACATCGTCCCAAAAATAGAAATTTACATATTTTTTAAAATGGATGTATGCTGTATAGAGATAAACTAATATATTAACCAAATCTTTTAACTTTTTTCATTTTGGATAATCTTGTGCCGAGCTATCTTACGCAAAGCAAATCATCTTGATTTTAAGCGTCTTCAAAAATCCAATATCAGTAGTTTAATTGTCCACGTTTTGTGGAAATAACATTCGAAATTGTTCTTTAAATGTTGCTCTTTCTTGTAGAAAAACTTTCAAATATAAATACATCTATTCATGACTTAGAAAAAAATCTTAAAAAACTGCTTTTTTTACCTCATGACGTACGTAACCCCTTAAGAAACTTCTAAAAGATATATTTACCCGTCAAGCTTAGGCTAGTTACTTAAAATTTTACGATTTGCTACCATTCTATTGGTTCATAATTTTTTTAATAATAAATTTCACACACCCGCATTTTTTTAAAAATATATTAAAATGATTTTCCGTTTCTATTAATTTATGATAGCAAATAATTAACCCTAAATAAATATATGGGGCATTCCACACCAAATCGACCACTTTTGAACCCGACCCCTTTTGATTTTCCTGAAATTTTTACATATTATACTATTCCAACAAAAACAGTTTTGTGAATTTTTTCAAAATTTTTTATTCAACCCAAAAAAAGTTACGAATTTTTAGAAAAACTGATGTTTTTTCTTCAAACGATCATAACTATTTCAAAAATTAACTAATCGAAATGTTTTTTTCTGTTTTTTTTTGTTTTTAAACGTACTTTTCAGAAAAAAAAATAAAAAAAAAATTCAAACTTGTATTCTACAAATTTTTTTATTTTTTCGGAAATAATCATTGATTTTTCAAACTTCGACACTTTTGATTTTTTTATTTAAAAAAAAAACTCTGATTTATTTCGCGTATAACAACGCAAACCCCATAATAGGCCGACATTTCTTTCTATTTATTTTGTTTAATTGAAAAATATTTTTGCGTAAAAATAAAACAAAATATTTTTTAATTAAACAAAAAGATTAGAAAGAAATGTCGGCTCATTAAGAGGTTTACGTTATTATACGCGGAATAAATCAGAGTTTTTTTGATACAAAAAAAATCAAAAATCAGAAGTGGAAAAATTTGAAAAATCAATGATTATTTCCAAAGAAATGAAAAATTTTATAGAATACAAGTTTGAATATTTTTTTTGTGTTTTTTCCTGAAAAGTACGTTTAAGAATAAAAAAAAAAACAAAAAAAAACGTTCTGATTAGTCAATTTTTGAAATAGTTATGATGGTTTGAAAAAAAAATCATCAGTTTTTCTAAAAAAAAATTTTGGGTTGAGTAAAAAAAAAAAAACTGTTTTTGGTGGGATAGTATGTAAAAATTTCAGGAAAATCAAAAGCGGTCGGGTTCAAAAGTGGTCGATTAAATTAAAATTAAAATTTTTTTATAAAAAAAAAATAAAATAAAACAATTAAAAATTTAATACCTATATATTTAAATATAAATAAAAAACAATAAATAAATAAATAAAGCGCTAAAAAGCCATGCAGGCCCAGGGCTGATGACGATAATCACCAGTTTTCTGCTTAATTTCTCTCCTAAACTTTTGCGTGTGTGACGCAGCCATATTTACGGTAATGACGTCGACATAAATATCAGGATTCACCACAGAGTGTAGATGTTCACCGGAAGGCCGAGCCAAGAAATTTTGTGCAATCCGCGATTTGAACCCAGAATTTCCGCTCTATAAACTCAACCGGCGATCACATCACTCCACTGCTGTAGCTTATTAATATAGAATAATATAGGCTTATTTAATATAGAAAATTTAATATAGGTTTAGATAAAAATTTTTTTTTAGAAAAAATGACTTACCACATTTGTTAATCGCTGGGTTATACTTAGTTGTACTATCAATCCACTTATACCATAAAAGCAACTCAAAAACAGCAAGAGAAATTCATAACGAAGATTATTAATCAAATTAATAAATAAATAGTTAACACAAATGGCAGTTATGATAAAAGCAAATATATATGTTACCAAAGTAAATGCCATAAATTCGTTAAATTGTCGAAACGTTACAATAAGTGCGCCATATAATCTGATCAATCGTTTGAGATGAATTTCCAAAACTAAGTGAATTGATTCCATGGTAACTTTTTGTTCTGCGGTTATTTGTTTTATTTCTTCTGATTGCAATTTTTGTAATAACAATACTTTGAGTTTTTTAAAACACTTTTTGAAAATAAAATGGTAAAATTGAATATGCAACAAGCATTGGGTGATTATAATACTGTTGATATAGCAATAGATAATCCGAAATAGAATTTTGAATAATTTTAGTTCTTCTTCGAATAAATTAAAAAGTAAAGAGCAACATATTATTGTTAAAACTCCAGCGGCAATATTAACATAATAAAGTATTTTAAAAACTTTAAAATTTTTTTTTGATATCATGCAAGATATTCCGTAGTATTTGCAATTTTTTATGATTAATGATATTCCTCTGAGTTCCAATAAATTTTGATTATATTTTATCACTCCAATGATACAGTATACGACAGAATTCAGTATAAGTGTAATTTCAATTGTATTTAATATTGAAAATAGTTTGATAAAGCTGTATATGTGTACAACTTGAAGCAAAATTATAATTATCGGTATAAATAAAAGTACTTTATTTACTACAAAATTCGGCGAAAATGCTTTTCCGTTTTTATGAACACACTGTATATTAAAGGGAGGGAGGCCAAAATATGAAGTTAATTTTAAAAACGGTTTTATTGCGCATCCTACACAATTTATCATGATTTTTTTCTGTTAACTTTCTAGTCACTTCTACAAAATATTAGCAAATACTACATATTCAATAGGTATCCCCAAATCAATTTTATTAAAAGGATTATTTAATAAGTTAATGTTTTATTAATTTTATAAGTCCATTAGTGTGACAAATGTAAATGTTGATATTAAGTTCACACTCTCGTTCACACTGTTAAAATAATTACTAATGAAACCAGGAAATATGTGCTATAAATTAAATTTTGACAGGGTTGGGTTTAGATAATATTCGTAAATTATAAATTTGAATATTTATGTATCTACGTATCACAAGCAACCAATTCAATAATAAGTTGATGAGCTCAAAATTGTTTATTCCAATGGTCTCATTTTAAGAGGTTACGTACAGTCATGAGGTCGAAAAAAAGTAGTTTTTTGTGATTTTTTTCTAAGTTATGAATAGATGTATTTATTTGAAAGTTTTTCTACATGAAAAAGCAACATTTGAAAAACATTTTAAAATTTTACTTCCAGAAAACGTGGACAATTTAACCACTGGTAGTTAGATTTTCGAATACTCTTAAAAAAAGATGATTTGCGGTGCGTAAGATAATTCGTCACAGGATTATCCGAAATAGAAAAAGTAAAAAGATTCAGTTAATATTAGTTTATCTCCAAACTGCACAAGTCCATTTTAAAAAATATGAAAATTTCCATTTTTGGGATGGTGTTGAAATAAAAGGGACGAATTTTAACTAAAAATTTGGCCTATAATTACTTGCATAAAGAGATGGAAATAAAAAAAAAAGTAATTGTTCAGTCTCGAGTAACATTCATATTTAAGCTGTGTGTGAAATTTCATCTTGGTTGGTTAAGTAGTTTTTGAGTTATCTTACGCACGGACTTTAAAAATGTAGTTTTGAGATGTGCGTGAAGTTAGCCCCCCTTTTTTTGAAATTGTGATTTTTTTTATTTGTGCTCAATTGTGCTCAACTTGTGCTCAATGTGCTTAAAAGAATTTTTTGATTTTGAACAAAAATGACAAAAAAAATCGAAAAAAACACTTTTTGACGCCAGCCCCCCTTTTTTTGAAATTGCAACTTTTTTTGGTTGTTCTCAATTGTGCTCAAGTTGTGCTCAATGTGCTTAAAAGAATTTTTTAATTTTGATCAAAAATAACCGCGTAAAGCGCGAAATAAGATTTCGACCTAGCCCCCCTTTTTTTGAAATTGCAACTTTTTTTGATTGTACTCGATTGTGCTCAAGTTGTGCTCAATGTGCTTAAAAGATTTTTTTAATTTTGATCAAAAATAACCGTGTAAAGCGCGAAATAAGATTTCGACTTGGCCCCCCTTTTTTTGAAATTGCAATTTTTTTTTATTGTTCTCGATTGTGCTCAAGTTGTGCTTAATGTGCTTAAAAGAGTTTTTTAATTTTGAGCAAAAATAACCGCGTAATGCGCGAAATAAGAAAAAAAAGGTGTGCATTGAACAATTTTATCATACAGAGTGAAAAGTAAAATAGATTTCCAAATTTCATTTTTAAGGACCGCATTCGGGGTAAAGTTTTTCGTCGTAATGATTTATACAGGGTAAAGTATTAAACATCTAAAAGACATAAATGGAGAATTCTGATAGTACTATATTAGTTTAAATACAGAAGCTGTATTTGTAAAGATATGACTAAAAAATTTAAAAATTAAAAAAAAAATTAAAAATTTTCATGGAAACCTTTTATTTAAAATTACAAAGTGCAATAAATAGTAAAAAATAATGTTAATAAGAGCTAACAAAGCTTCTTAAAAACATCAATCTAAAAGCGTAAGGCTGTTTATTTATAGGTGGCTAAGCAGGCTCAGGTGCATGTCGCTGCCCCACCCCCCCCTAAATTAAATTTTAGGATAAAATTAGTGTCAATCGTTAGAGCTTTGTTTGAGCCTGAATGATCTTCAGTGAGCGAGATTTTGAGTTAATTTTTTTACAAAGTTAGGAATATTTGAAATTTTCGAGTAAACTGCGAGCCTTAAAAAATCTTACTATGAAACGCGTGTTGCTCGGAGTTTACTCAAAAATTTCAACTATCTATAACTTTTTAAAATATTAACTTAAAATCTTGCTCACTAAAGCTCATTCAGGCTCTAGCGAAGCTCAATCGATTGACATCAATTACACACATAGATTCAAAATGAGTAGAAAAATTTCAAAAAAGGGGGCTAGGTCGAAATCTTATTTCGCGCTTTACGCGGTTATTTTTGATCAAAATTAAAAAATTCTTTTAAGCACATTGAGCACAACTTAAGCACAATCGAGTACAATCAAAAAAAGTTGCAATTTCAAAAAAAGGGGGGCCAGGTCGAAATCTTATTTCGCGCTTTAAGCGGTTATTTTTGATCAAAATTAAAAAATTCTTTTAAGCACATTGAGCACAACTTGAGCACAATCGATTACAATCAAAAAAAGTTGCAATTTCAAAAAAAGGGGGGCTAGGTCGAAATCTTATTTCGCGCTTTACGCGGTTATTTTTGATCAAAATTAAAAAATTCTTTTAAGCACATTGAGCACAACTTGAGCACAATTGAGAACAACCAAAAAAAGTTGCAATTTCAAAAAAAGGGGGGCTGGCGTCAAAAAGTGTTTTTTTCAATTTTTTTTGTCATTTTTGTTCAAAATCAAAAAATTCTTTTAAGCACATTGAGCACAAGTTGAGCACAATTGAGCACAAATAAAAAAAATCACAATTTCAAAAAAAGGGGGGCTAACTTCACGCACATAGTTTTGAGTTAAACGCGTTTAAAGTTCTCGGTGTTGATAAAAGTTTTATAATAATTGTTACCTTGATTACCTTGTATCTTTGTGAGTTTTACTCCAATAGACTTGAAACTTTTACATAATAGTAGTACCTAAAGTAAGCGCTTACATTGAACAAATGTGCTCGAAATAAAGTGCGCCAATTAGTTTCTTTTTGCTTTTTTTGATACAACGACAGATCGCTATTTTAGCGCAATTAAGTTATGTAAAATTAAAATATATAAATGAATTTATTTTGGGTTATTACCTTGTGAAAATATACAATGAATTAATTTATAGATAAAACTTAACTGTATCAAGGTATCAGAAATGTAGGTTAAGATAAAAATACAATTTTAGAAAAAAAAATGACTTACCACATTTGTTAATCGCTGGGTTGTACTTAGCTGTACTATTAATCCACATATACCACAGAAGCAGCATAAGAGTAAGAAGAGAATCTCATAACGAAGATTATCAAACAAATTAAAAAACAAATAGTTAACACAAATGGCAGTAATAATAAAAACAAATAAAAATGTTGAAAATATAAATGCCATAAATTCGTTAAATTGTCTAAACGTTACAATAAGTGCGCTATATAATCTGATCAATCGTTTGAGATGAATTTCCAAAACTAAATGATTGAATTCTATGGTAACTTTTGGTTCTGTGTTTATTTGTTTTATTTCTACGAATTGAAATTGTTGTAATAACAATGTTTTAATTTCTGTTAAACATTTATTGAAAATAAAATGGTAAAAGTGAAGATGTAGCAAGCACTGCATGCTAATAATACTGTTGATATAGCTGTAGATAATTCGAAATAAAATCCTGAATAAAGTAGAAAAGTAACTTTTTAAGTCTTCGTCGAATAAATTCATAATTAAAGGACAGCATGTTATTGCGAAAACTCCAACTATAATATTGAAGTAATAAAGTCTTTTAGAAACTTTTAAAATTTTCTCCGAAATCAGGCAAGATATTCCATAGAACTTGCAATTTTCTACGATTGATGATATTCCTCTGAGTTCTAATAAATTTTGATGATATTTTAACACTCCAATGATACAGTATACGACAGAACTAGAATTGAATGTAATTTCGATTATATTTAATATCGTCAATATTTTGATAAGGCTGTATATGTTTACCTTCTAGCAGCAAAATAATAATTATCGGTATAAATAAAAATATTTTATTTACTACAAAATTAGGTGAAAATGCTTTTCCATTTTTATGAACACACTGTATATTAAAGAGAGGAAAGCCAAAATATGAAGTTAATTTTAAAAACGGCTTTACTACGCATCCTACACAATTTATCATGATTTTTTTCTGTTAGCTTTCTAGTTACTTCTACAAAATATTTGCAAATACTACATTTTCATCATCCCCAAAGCAATTTTATTAAAAGGATATTTTAATAAGTTAATGTTTTATTAATTTTATAAGTCTATAAATGTGACAAATGTACATGTTGATATTAAGTTTACATTGTTGAAAGAAATTACTAATAAAAGCATGAAATGTTATCCAAATTAAATTTTGACAGGGTTGAATTTACATAATATATTTGTTAATTATAAATCTAAATATATTGTAATTTTTTTTAAATAAACAGAATTATTATATAATTTTTCCTATTTTATTTATACGCAGATTCTTTTATTACTAAGACATCAAAACCTAAAATAAGAAAAGTTATATGATATTTCTGTTTATCTAAAACAAATTACAACATATTTACAGGCAAAAAGATAAAATTAAATAATAAATTTTAGAATCTGCGTCAATTCGTCGCCTGAAACAATTCGTCGCCTTTGACAATTCATCGCCTGCGACAATTCATGGCCTAAAATAATTCATCGAGGGCGACAATAGATGATAAAATGCAATAAAATTTATTTCTTTATTATCTGATAAATAAAAACAAAAACATCTTGCAAGAACAACCTTTTAATTTAATATTTATATAAATATTGTCTTATATTTGTCTTATAGTACAGGAGAAATGGGTTTTAGGGTGCAATTAATTCCCACAAAGACGGGGTTTGAATTTTCTAGTTTGTTGTTAGTATCCTTTTGACATATGACATATACTAAAAGTCTAGAACAATCTAAGTATGCAAAATGCGTTTTTTTGGTCCAAAAGTTTTAAAGAAAAGACGCGCTTGAATGGATTAACGAGATTCTTAAAAAAATAGATTTTAGGTGTAAATAATTTCCACAAACACAGGATTTGAATTTTTTAGTTTGTTGTTGGTATCTTTTTGATATACTAAAAGTCTAAAAAAATCTAAGTATTCAAAATGCGTTTTTTGACCCACCAATTTTAAAATAAAGACTCGCATGAATGGATTAACAAGATTCTTAGAAAAAAAATTAATAGATTTCTAGGTGTAACTAATTTTCACAAAGACGGGATTTGAATTTGTTAGTTTGTTGTTGGTACTTTTTTGGCATACTAAAAATCTAAAAAAACCTAAGTGTTTAAATGAGTTTTTTTAGCTTAAAACTTTTACAATAAAGACGCGCATGAATGGCTTAACGAGATTCATGTGGCTTATAGTTTAATGCTATGTTTATAGTTTAAGACCAGCAGTCTGGCGTAAATCAAACACGGATGACTGTAGCGCGGGAAACCGCGGTTCAAATCCTGATTGCGTCTGAAATTTGCTGTGATCTAATGAGTCCAATATCGATCTGTGGACTATGGAGAAGGCAACCGAAAACCACCCCATTAATATTTCCCTAGTAAAAGACCTCTTGGCTTTAGCCAGTAGGATCTTACCAACGTCCGATCGGATACGGTACTTCAAAAAGAAGTATAGTTTAATACCACTTTTTGAAGCCACATACCTCACTGTGCATCGGTTTCAATATCGATTTGTAGAAAAACTATAACGGTGCTAGCTTTCATACTTGGGTGCTAGCTATAAGGATTCGGGAGCTAGCTTTTTGAGAAAAAATATTAACTTGGGGCTGCCAAGTCAACGGACCTTAGGTAAACGGGTTAAAAACCGGACTCTAAGCCAGAATCCTAAGTTTCCAACTCGCTACAAAGATTAACTGACTTTTCAGTATGACCCTCCCACCTTTCGAAAGGCAATGGTAAACTTTTGAAGTTTAATTTTCCATAAAAACCCGTCCAAAAAATTAATGTATATTTTGTTTTCGATGCCATTTACAACCGAATTAAAATAAAACTGTTCTATGAATTGTATTAGTATTTATTGAAACGTGTAAACAAGAACTCATTCAAGTCGTGTTCAACTTTTGTTGAGAACGCGCCTTAAGTGTTAGTGAAGTACAACTGCGCTGTCGTAATGAAATCAAAATCAAAATAAATAAAAACAACGCATTTATAATGTGTAAATTTCTAATTAAATTTTATAATAAATCTTACAAAATTCAGTTTTTAACAAAATTCTAAAATAAATTAATTAAACCGCAAAATGTTTATCGGCGCCATAAAACTTTTCAATTGCACTAACGCAAAATTATTTAAGGTTAAATACCTTAACTAGAGCTCCTTTACATTACAAAACTCGCCTAGTTTGTATAGCAAACAACCGAACATTCAACTCTATCGATACGCAAGAACCTCAAACGTCGAACCATCAATCAAGCATAAATAAATAATTCTTCTAATACATTATTGAAACCAAAATTGCCAATTAATCAATTGCAAAAACTTGCAAATTCTGCAAACATTAAGTAATAACCAGTAAGAACCAAATGACTTTTTGGTCAAATGTTCATTTAAATTCACAAACTTTGATCTACTACGACCAAAGTGATCTTCCATTCACTTCACGACGGTATGTAGTCGACCTCTACTAGACTCAAAGTCCCCTTCGGAGGTCCAAAGTTGACTTTCTCTTTTTGAAATTTCTATATTTTTCCGATAGCTTCTTCAAAGTAACGCATTAAACTTGCGTTTTAAAAATCACCTTATCACGTTGTTATTATGCGCACACCTTTTAAAATTTTAAATAGTTTATAAATCAAAAGAATTCACTCTCTAAAATTAAAAAAATTTGTTTTTTTGTGTATTATTCAGTTACAATTTTCTTTTTTTTTGTGTTTCCTTAATAAAATGTAGTAAGTAGCAAACAATTTAAGAAAGCAAATTTATTAATTTAAACCTCATTCACTAAATCAAAGGTAGATCAAAATGTTTGTTATAAAAAGCATTTTACGAAAATATATTTTGGATTATTAACTTAGGAAGTGAAAATGCATTATACGTTGCTATATACAACTTTATTTAACTGAATAAAATAAGGATGTGGCTATTTATACATACAGTATGTATACCCAACTGGCTATGTATACATACAGTATGTATACCCAACTGGCTATGTATACATACAGTATGTATACGAAATTTGCCATTTATACATACTGTCTGTATAGGTATGCGCTATTATTACAATTAATATTTTGGTAATAACTACTCAATTATAAATAATTATAATCAGAGGTAGTCACAATAAATTTGTATTTTGCATTAAAAGCAGTAATAAAACTTGGAAATTTTTTTTTAAATTAAAATAATAATTAAAATAATTTTAAAATAAAAAGTTCCAAAATATTTTGTATTTTGTACTTCAAATATGAAAAAATTAAAATATTTCAAAATTTTTTATTTTAAATTCAAAATATGAAATAATAATGCATAAAACTGTAATTTATTTTGAACAAAAAATTCAAAGCTCTCGTATGTTTTCTTTATACTTTTAATTCAAAATACAAATGTAATTTGCCCAATCCTGATTATAGTGTTATTGAAAATAATCAATACACTATAAAGTATCATTAAAACAGTGAAATATAGACAATATATTTATTTCTGTATTTAAATATTTTTTGTGAAAAGTAATCTGCTTAGGCTCGAGCTTATAACGGTCAGATAAAAATTTACATCTCGGATAACTCTAATCAACTGATAACTTTGATTTTTAACTTTATCGCTCTGTTAAATATTTATCGAACGGTTAAATTTATCAAATAGATAAAGTTAATCAATGGATAACTAATCAAAAGATTTAAAAAATTTAAAATTCTTTTACAGTTTTGAAAAAAAGCTTCTGTCACTTTTTCGACAGTGTTGTTCCCCCTTAAATAAAGTTGTATATAGCAACGTATAATGCATTTTCACTTCCTAAGAGGTACTACATCGCCAATTCCTAATGAGTGGGGGCATATAGTAAAAAATTAAACACGATTCAGATCAATGTTAAATTTAATATAGGATCAGATAAAAATACAATTTTAGAAAAAATGACTTACCACATTCGTCAATCGCTGGATTATACTTAGCTGTACTATCAAACCACATACACCACCGAAGTTACATATCAGTAGAAAGAGAATCTCATAACGAAGATTATCAAACGAATTAATAAACAAATAGTTAACACAAATGGTAGTTATGATAAAAGCAAATATAAATGTTCCAAATGTAAATGCTATAAACTCTTTAAATTGTTGGAACGTTACAATAAGTGCACTATATAATCTGATCAACCGTTCGAGATGAATTTCCAAAACTAAATGAATTGATTCCAAGGTAACTTTTTGTTCTGCGGTTATATGTTTTATTTCTACTGATTCTAATTTTTGTAATAACAATACTTTAATTTTTGTTAAACATTTTTTGAAAATAAAATGGTAAAATTGAAGATGCAACAGGCATTGGGTTATTATAATACTGTTGATATAGCAATAGATAATCCGAATTAGAATACTGAATAATTTTAATTTTTTTTCGAATAAATTAAAAATTAAAGAGCACCATATTATTGATAAAACTCCAGTTGCAATATTAACATAATAAAGTACTTTAGTAACTTTTAAAAATTTTTTGGATATCAAACAAGATATTCCGTAATACTTGCAGTTTTCTATGATTAACGATATTCCTTTAAGTTCCAATAAATTTTGATTATATTTTAACACTCCAATGATACAGTATACGACAGAATTCAGTATAAGTGTAATTTCAATTGTATATAATATTGAAAATAGTTTGATAAAGCTGTATATGTATACAACCTGAAGCAAAATTATAATTACCGGTATAAATAAAAGTACTTTATTTACTACAAAATTTGGCAAAAATGCTTTTCCGTTTTTATGAACACACTGTATATTAAAGGGAGGTAGGCCAAAATATGAAGTTAACTTTAAAAACGGCTTTATTGCGCATCCTACACAATTTATCATGATTTTTTTCTTGTAACTGTCTAGTTACTTTTACAAAATATTAGCAAATACTAGGTACATTTTCAAAGTAAGTACCCGAACCAATTTTAGTAAAAGGATATTTTAATAAGTTAATGTTTTATTTCATTCCATATTTCTGTCCATAAGTATGACAAATGTAAATGTTGATATTAAGTTCACTATATCTAAGTGGGCCTATTTGTTTTTTTCTGCTTTTCTTGATACGGCGACAGATGGCTATTTTAGCGCAATTAAGTAATATGAAATTAAAGTAGTAGGTATATAATAGTATATTATACACCGAGGGAGTAAAATGATAATAATATAATGTATTGTATATATGATAATATAATGTATTTGTAAACTAAAAACCTTAATATTTTGTATCTACGAATCACAAGCAACCAATTTCAAATTATATTTATATATTGCATTCTACTAATACTCGCTACCAAAATATTAAATTTTTACGATAGAGGAACTTCTTCCGAGCAATTAGTAAAGCCAATCTTTAGTTGCTCCGGCTAGAATTGAAAGCTTTTGGAATTTTAAATAAATAAATTTTAAATAAACGTTACTTACTTAAATAAAATAAACTTATGAAGGAACAAATTGTAATAATTATAATACCAAATATTATATGTACGTGAATCAAATTTAAATATTAATAAAATATAATAAATAGCAAATTTATAATTTATACTCACCAAATTTGTTATTTGTTCATGAATAAAAACTATTGTAGCTACCATTACTATAATACAAATCCAAAAATTTGCAACAAATAAACATATTTCATTTTGAAATTTGTAAAATAAGATGACAAGTAAATAATTGCTGAAAATTGCAGCTACAAGAAATACAAATCCAAAATATATTATAAGTTTATTCAAAAACTTGTTGCTTAACCTGAACGTCGTTACAATATTAAAATATAATCTGGTTAATCTTTTGATATAAATTTCCAAATCCAAAAAATCGTTAGATTTGTTAACAATTTGTCGAGGTTTAAGTTTTGATTCCAAACAGTGTTTAATTTGTTGAAAAGTTTTTAGTAATAGTATATTATATACAGAGAGATTCAAAATAGTTTGGAACACTAGCACGTATCCCATATAAGTGTAAATAAAGCAATTCAGTAATCTTAAGGCAAGGTAAAAGTAATTTGTAAAATTTAAATGCAAGATTGTCATATAAGCAATGTTTGGAAAAGCACATGCGATCATAATAATATTTATTATAAAAAATATTTGACTTGCACGTATATTCTTCTTGCTTATAAATGCGGAAATTTTATAATATCGGCAATTTTCCACAATTGCTCCGATTGCCCTCATTTCCATCAATTTTGTATTAAACTGGGATATACCGGTTACATAGCACATAATGGAAGTAAATGTGAATAAAATATCTATTGATATCAATAAATCGAATTTTCTTGTAACTGTATTGAGTAAATGATAAATTAAATACAAAATTATAAAAATTGAAATACAGGCTGATTTTTTGCTTAAAGTGAATTTGGGTGCGAAAGCTTGATTGTTTACGTGCACGCATTTTGAATTTATTGGAGGAAATCCACAAAATAAATTTAGTTTAAAATTCAGGTTAACTGCACACCCTAGACAATTTTCCATAATTTTGTACTTCTATCACCACTCAACTAAAAAATATATTGCTACTAGTGCGTTAGGCTTTCATGTAGGTAAACAAAAAATAATTAATTATATTAAGACAAACATTTGCTTCTGTTTTATCTGATTAAATATAAATTAGGTCTTGATGAAAACTTTTTTTACTTTTATTAGAATCATATGGCATCGCCGTAAAATTGGACAAAATTGAACTTGTATGACAATTTTCAATCGTGCGTGTCCACATTTACTCCGCGCTCCCCGACTAATTATACTAACAAACGTACAGATAACCAAATAATTACACTCCCCAAATTTGTTACTTATAATGCAAAGCCAAAAATTCGCAACAAAAATACTAATTTCATTTTGAAAATTGTAAAATAAGACGACAAGTAAGTAACTGCTAAAGTGACAAAGCTTTTTTTCGAAGCTGTAAAAGAATTTTACATTTTTTAAATTTTTTGATTAGTTATCGATTGATTAACTTTATCTATTTGATAAATTTAACCGTTCGATGTATTGTACCACAAATTGCTCTTAATTTGTGTCGCTTGCCCCGCTGATCTGCGATGATCGGTAATAAAGATAATCGGGCGCCAGTCTTCTAAATAAAACACAAAAGTAGAAGAAGGGGTGGTTTTATTTATAAAACAAAAATCGAGATAAAAGGTGGGGTTGACAATGCTTGATTCCAAAACTCCATATAGGAGACACAAACACATAACAATTCAAGTTAAATCCAGGATACCCTGAAGGGATACCCTGGGACAATAAATGCAAAATAAAAGAACTAAAAAAAAATACAAATGAGTTGCCATCTGAAAACAACCCATCAAAAATAATATCGCGCATCTAGGAAACTGCCCAACGCAGACATAACACGTCGGTAACATTGACTATAAATACTCATTCGCAAGAGATATCATCAAGTAGAATTAAATACAGTAATTGCCTTTTCAACTTACCCTTCCACTACAATCATTCCGATTCAACATCGCTATTCTTTTGGAACCTCTGGAATATTAATGGTTCATCGTGCAAACTGAGTTTCAGATGTAAAGCTAAAAATAACAAAACTGCAATAATTAAACAAGAATCAATTCACCTGCGAACGGTAACATCTCAATGTCGATGTAAATTATTAAAGTAAGCTAATTTCCCAAATGCGCTTTTAACAAAATAAAAATCCATGGTTTTCCGGTCATCCCACGTCGTCGAAATTATCAAAATCAAAGCCGATGATAGGACGGCGACGTCAAACGGACAAGGTCAGCTCAAGTGGACTGATAAGAAATAAAACCAGATGCGGATCCATTAACAACATCCATGGAAATAAAAAGTAAAACGTCCTCATGGAAATGGCTCCAACACGCTAATTGAACAATAGAAATATATCAGCTCCACTTTAAGTTTGCTTCCAGAAAACCATAAACAAAAGTTGAAAACCAAAATGGACGAACACAGAAATGGACAGGTGGTAATCAAAAGCTAAAATTTATCAAAGTCAACTTCCGCTCAAGATGGAAAATATCAATGTAATGCTTACCCACAAACATAAAACTGAAGGTTATTAAAAAGATCACTTCATTAAAATAAAGTTTGTGGCTTTTAAAACTCAAACATTACCCAGAACAAAAATGAAACTTCCATTTTAGATGGTGATAAACGAAAGAATGCCAATTTGACAAATTTTCGAAATATTAACGCTTGTGCGTGATGGATATACACAGGATGATGCGTAGATTTTAAACCAATTTAAATAATAGCATTTGGAATGCTACAGTATAGTTAACAGAGTGATAAAGTTAAAAGTCAAAGTTATCAGTTGATTAGAGTTATCCAAGATTTAAATTTTTATCTGACTTTTATAATCTCGGTTCTAAATACAGCTCCTTTACCTTACAAAACTCGCCTCGTTTGTATAGTAAACAACCAAACATTCAACTTTATCGATACGCAAGGACCTCAAACATCAATCAAGGGTAAATAAATAATTATTTCAATGCACTTTTGAAACCAAAATTGCCAATTAATCAATTGCAAATTTTACAAACTTTAAATAATTTGCCGGTCAAATTTGGAATAATATTAAATTAAGGACCAAATGACTTTTTGGTTAAGCGCTTATTTAAATTTACAAACTTTGGTCCACTACGACCAAAATGACCTTTATCCATTCACTTTGACGGTACGTCGTCGACCACTACAAAGTCGACTTTCTCTTCTCGTAATTTCTATCTTCTTCCAATAGCCTCTTCAAGATAACGCACCAAACTTGAATTTTAAAAATCACCTTATCACGTTACACACATGCGCACACCTTTTAAAATTTTAAATAGTTTATAAATTAAAATAATTCACTCTCAAAAATTAAAAAAGTGAGTTTGTTTGTGTATTATTTAGTTACAGTTTTCTTTCTTTTAAGTATCCTTAATAAAATGTAGTTAGTTGTAAATAATTTAAAAAAACAAATTTAACAATTTAGACCTGATTTCACTAAATCTTAGATAGATCAAAATGATCTGTATAAAATGCAATTCACGACAATATATATCGGACACCGTCAGTTCGGCGATTCCAGTTCGGCACCGTCATTTCGGCAATTCTGATTCGGCGACAGGCAATTCGGCGACCCGATATTCGGCTCTGTTAGTTTCGGCGATTCCAATACGGCACCGGCATTTCGACGATTCCGATTTGGCGACAGTAAATTCGACTACGTCGATTCGGCGACGGAAGATATATTTCTAGTTTATTCAATTTATTCTTCCAAATTTAAAATTTAAATGTACACAAAAACCTTAGTACCGACGCCTACGGCTTTTCGAACTTGTACTTAAAAACCCATAGTTAAAAGTTGGTTATCTTCGTACCTATTTTAAATAGATCCCTTCTTTTGTTATTTGCTCCTTTTCAATAATTCTTATTGTATTAATCTTTCATTGGTTGGTTCCAACGTTTCCACGTTAGATGGAATTGATAGAACTAACAATTACGCCGAAGCTTGTCATCGAAAAATACAATTAGGTTTTAGTGGTGGTATATTTCATCCAAAGTTGTGGACTTTTTTGGATAAATTAAGACAAATTCAAAAAACTTTTGACACAGAATACGAACGTATTCTAGCCGGACATACATCTCCTAAAAAAAGCCGCGGTACGAAGCGGCTGATTCTCGAATTTTGGCTAAGGTAATCAATTAGAATTATATTAATATTATAGAATATTTTCGCGGTACCTATAACTTATAATTATAACATGAATTAAAATTTATTTAATTGATAAAAAGTATATGTATAATAATATAATACTACCTGTGTATGTATATAAATAAATATTTAATTTAAAAATTTTTAATAAATTTTAATACTTAAATAAATTTCCCGTCGCCGAATCGACGTAGTCAAATTTTCTGTCGCCGAATGAGAATCGCCGAAATGCCGGTGCCGAATTGGAATCGCCGAAACTAGCCTAGCCGAATATCGGGTCGCCGAATTGACCGTCGCCGAATATAAGGTGCCGAATCGCTTTCGCCGAACTGCGGTCGCCGAAACGACGTGTACCGATATATATTGAGTTATTAACTTGTGAAAATATACAATAAATAACTTTATGTGTAAAGCTTAACTGTATCAAGTCATCACAAATAAAATCAATTATAATCTTTTATCTTTGATGAGAACAAAATTTTCAAATATGGGTAGTTACTTATGATTATAACATATTAGGTATATCATTCTGACTTTACTAGCAGCACAACGGCGGTTTTCAGTTACTTTATTTAGTTAACTAAAGTTGTATGTAGCAACGTGTAATGCATTTTCACTTCCTAAGAGATAAAAATACAATTTTAGAAAAAATGGCTTACCACATTTGTTAATCGCTGGATTATATTTAGCTGTACTATCAAACCACATACACAACCGAAGTTACATATCAGTAGAAAGAGAATCTCGTAACGAAGATTATCAAACAAATTAATAAACAAATAGTTAACACAAATAGTACTTATGATAAAAGCAAATATAAACGTTGCAAATGTAAATGCCATAAATTCTTTGAATTGTCGGAACGTTACAATAAGTGCACTATATAATCTGATCAATCGTTTGAGATAAATTTCCAAAACTAAGTGAATGGATTCCGTGGTAACCTTTTGTTCTGCGGTTATTTGTTTTATTTCTACTGATTCCAATTTTTGTAATAACAATACTTTGATTTTTTTAAAACATTTTTTGAAAGTAAAATGATAAAATTGAAGATGCAACAAACATTGGACGATTATAATACTGTTGATATAGCAATAGATAATCCGAAATAGAATCCTGAATAATTTAAATTCATTATCGAATAAATTAAAAATTAAAGGCCAGCATATTATTGTTAAAACTCCAGTTGCAATATTAACATAATAAAGTATTTTAGTAACTTTTAAAAATTTTTTGGATATCAAGCAAGATATTCCGTAGTACTTGCAATTTTCTATGATTAATGATATTCCTCTAAGTTCCAATAAATTTTGATTATATTTTAACACACCAATGATACAAAACACGACAGAAGTCAGTATAAGTGTAATTTCGATTATATTTAATATTGACAATAGTTTGAAAAAGCTGTATATGTGTACAACTTGAAGCAAAATTATAAATACCGGTATAAATAAAAGTACTTTATTTACTACAAAATTCGGTGAAAATGCTTTTCCGTTTTTATGAACACACTGTATATTAAAAGGGGGGAGGCCAAAATATGAAGTTAACTTTAAAAACGGCTTTATTGCGCATCCTACACAATTTATCATGATTTTTTTTTTGTAACTGTCTAGTTACTTTTACAAAATATTAGGAAATACTAGGTACATTTTCAAAGTAGGTACCCGAACCAATTTTAGTAAAAGGATATTTTAATAAGTTAATGTTTTATTTCATTTATAAGTCCATAAGTATGACAAATGTAAATGTTGATTTTAAGTTCATTATATCTAAGTGGGCCTATTTAGTTATTTTCTGCTTTTTTTGATACGACGACAGATGGCTATTTTAGCGCAATTAAGTAATATCAAATTAAAATAGTAGGGATATAATATAGTATATTTATTTTTTACATTTTACTCCCTAGGTGTATAATATACTATATTGTATATCTAGGGAGTAAAATGCCACTTTTCGTCATGAGGGTAAAAGTTTTTACACGAGACGCAGCCGAGAGTAAAATTTACCCGAATACGATTACCGAATACGAATATATCTCGAAGTTTAATTTTGTCAACTACTCGAATTACTAGAATAAGTTGTTAAATAAAATTTATGTTTTTAAAAATACTAAGCTGGTTTATTAGACCTTCCCAGAAAATAACCATAAATCTTGGCTATTAATTTCAAACGTTTATTTTGTTTTGTGTTGGTAATTCTTTTTACTTTTTGTCACGCTGTTTTACTTTTCGTCCCGCTACTTTACTTTTCGTCCCGCTCCTAAGAAAACTGGCACTTTGCTCCCGGAAAGACAAAAATGTATATTATTTTAGATTATTATTACCTTGTGAAATATACAATAAATTACTTTATATAGGGGAGAGTTTCATAAAACGGGGTACTTAGTATTTAAAGGTGGATATTTCCGAAAGGGTTGGCAAAAACGATAATTTTTTGTACGTGAATAAAATGTTGAAGCATTATGTTTTGAAATCTAATAACACCATTCATCTGCAATACTATATATTTAAGAAAAAAAATATATTGCCAAATTTGTCATATGCCCCGTTTTAGCCAACCGGTCGGGTAAAATGGGTTAGGTAGTTGGATAAAATGGGGAGATCATCCAGATATATATTTTATTTATCAAAACTAATAATTATTTATACGTAAAAGTCAAAACATAAAGTATTTCACAAAAAAAAACGCTAACCTAAAGTAATAACAAAAATAGGACAAAGAGTTTTATCTATGTTTAAAAAGAAATTGTCTTAGAACAAAAATCGCAAACGTAAGCTTCACAAGCCTCTGGATCTACATCAGCGCAGGCCTCATGACACCATTTCTGACATGAGTCGCACTTTATCCATCCCTCCTCAGATTTTGATTTTGAAAAAGCTTCGCCACAAATCAGGCAAGGAGTATCGTCTCCACTATATGATGATTCTGATGAATCGGGACTTGGTGTCCTCTGCCTTTGCTTAGCAACAACTTTTTTTCTTTTTTCAGGTCCAGTTGCTTTCTTGCATAGGATTTTTCTTTTAAAAACCTTTTCTGCAACTTTTCTCTGAGGAGTGGATTGTAGAGCTAACTCATTTTTATACGGACTATCTGTTAAAATAGCAGTTTTTCCTTTTCGACAATTCCGTTTTGGTCCATCCTTTTTTACAACTTGCGGCAGTTTCATTACTTCACTTGGACTCACTAGAAAACTTGTCGAATGGTTATTGTCTTGCATTGACTCCACGGAAAGCACAAGGTCGTTCTGTGGTGGAGGTGGTGTTTTCATACTTTGGGCGGTGCCAGACGTTCCAGGTGTATCACCAATTGAGACGTTAGAGTGTTCATTTATCAAAGATGCTTGATTATCGGGTCCCAAGTCATGGTCATCATCATGGTCACCAGTAACGTGTACTAGTTGCCTCTCTGTCGTTTCAGCCGGCTTAAACATCCAGTCATCGAAGACGTCGGGATTGAGTGGGTAAATCCCCGTTTTTCTAAAACCATTGACTGCTGTATCAACGCAAGCAGCCTTTTGAAATGCCTGACTATACAGCTTTCCAACTTGATAAATTGAAACCGGTCGCCCAGGGTGTAACCGAGACCATTTGCGTACTTCTTCTGAATAATTGTAACTTAAAGGAGCCATAAATGACACATCTAATGGCTGCATCCTATGTGTGCAATGTGGCGGAAAGCACAGCAATATGACATTGTTTTCACGAGCCAAGTTGATAAGGTCCAGGTTTTTGGTGTGCGTGGCGTGACCATCCAGCAATAAAAGAATAGGCCTATCTTTAGAGGGTCTTGTAAATTCTATGAACCTTTGAAACCACTTGAAAAATATATCCTTCTGCATCCAGCCAGAAGGGTGGTATTCTGCAGTGCTTCCAGGTAGAGTATCATCAAGAAGTTCTGCTTTTGCTCTAACTCTAGGGAACACAAACATGCTGGGCATAAAATTTCCAGCTGCACTCATGCATGTTTCCACGGTTACGAGAGTTCCTCTCTCGGCAGAGACTAATCCTCCTACTTGCCGTTTCCCACGCAGTCCTAGAACTTTTGATATCTTCTTGGGAACTGTGGTAATCCCTGTCTCGTCTACGTTCCATATGCACTCTGGAGCAAAATTGTATCTGTCATACAAATGTGATAAAAGTTTGAAAAACGCTGCCACAGTCACTTTATTGAATCCCATGGTGCGAGCAAGGGATGTTGCTTCTGGGGTGCGTATTTTTAACTGCGGATGTCTGCCTAAAAATCCATACAACCATGTTTTCCCTGCCATTTCTTTCTCTCGATTGAAATTATGCGCCAAATTATTCCTTTCTGCCAAATTATATGCTAAATGGCGTAATTCATTCAAGCTTAAACCAAATAATCGCGCTTCCATTGCAAGAATGTGTTCAGCAAGTTCATTTTCTTGATCTTCATTGAAAACAGGCTTAAGCCTACCAAGTCCTTTGGTTGCAGCATTATCAACAATCGCTCCATCTCGCACTTTACGAACTCGACGCTCTAGAGTGGTTTGTGGAACATGAAAAGTTTGTGCTGCCTTTTTATAACCCATTTGAACGTTTATCACTTCTTGTATTGCATTCTTCATATTCTGCTCATCCCAAGACTGACGAGTTGAAATACGTTTGTATTTCGAAGGCATAGTGACGGAACAATGTTCCTACTTATATACCTAGAATAAAATTATGAAATTATATTGACTGATATTATTGCAAACCATATGAAATTATTGCTGTCGGGTTAAATGGGGTACCCCATTTTAGCAGACCGTCTAGTACCCCATTTCACCCGACGGGCTCGTTTCTTATTGAAGTCTATTGATCACACACAAAAAATTAAAAGAATTTAATTGTATTTACACCATTTAGTTGCTAAAATATTAGTCTTTCAAAATGTGTACTTACCTGATAAATAATCTATAAGATTAAGTTTGTAACACACAATAAACATCGGTCTTACCACGCAGCCTAACTATCAAAAACAAACTGTCCCTCTATAGAGGCAAAACTATACGTGCGAATGCTGTCAATATCGCCCCATCTGGTATTGTTTGGGAGTAGTTTCGATTAATATGGGTTTCAAGTAGATTCCTGCAAACACATTGCTAAAATAGCTACTACCCCGTTTTATCCGCCTACCCCGTTTTATGAAACTCTCCCCTACCTAATATTAAAGCTTTAATTATGTCAAGTTACTATCAGTTAAAAAATTAATTAAATCATTTATTATTCTGACAACGGAAGGAAATAATCATCCGAAAGCTTAATAAATGATTTAATAAATTTTTTAATTGATAGTAACTCGATATAATTAAAGTTTTAATATTACTTAATATCAACGACTTGATAATTTATCATTTTGAATTACTTTATATGTAAAACTTAACTGTATCAAGTTTTCAGAAAAACAGGTTCAGATAAAAATAAAATTTTAGAAAAAAATGACTTACCACATTTGCTAATCGCTGGCTTATACTTAGCTGTACTATCAATCCACAGATACCACAGAAACCACATACAAGAAGCGAGAGAATCTCATAACGAAGATTATCAAATAAACTTACAAACAAATAATTAATCGAAATGGCAGTAACAATAAAAACAAATAAAAATGTTGAAAATATAAATGTCATAAATTCGTTAAATTGTCGGAACGTTACAATAAGTGCGCTATATAATCTGATCAACCGTTTGAGATGAATTTCCAAAACTAAATGATTGAATTCCATAGTCACTTTTTCTTCTTCGTTTATTTCTTTTATTTCCACTGATTGCAATTTTTGTAATAACAATATTTTAATTTTTGTTAAACATTTTTTGAAAATAAAATGATAAAATTGAATATGCAACAAGCATTGCATGCATATATTACTGTTGATATTGCAATAGATAATCCGAAATAGAATCCTGTATAAAGTAGAAAAATAAGTTTTTAATTCTTCGTCAAAAAAATTTAAAATTAAAGAGCAGCATATTGTTGCTAGAACTCCAGTTGCAATATTAACATAATAAAGTATTTTAGTAACTTTTAAAAATTTCTTGGATATCAGGCAAAATATTCCGTAGAACTTGCAATTTTCTACGATCGATGATATTCCTCTGAGCTCCAATAAATTTAGTTGATATTTTAACACTCCAACGATACAGTATACGACAGAACTAAAAATAAATGTAATTTCGATTATGTTTAAAATTGTCAATACTTTGATAAGGCTGTATATCTCTGCAACTTGAAGCAAAATTATAGTTACCGGTATAAAACAAAATATTTTATTAACTATAAAATTAGGTGAAAATGCTTTTCCGTTTTTATGAACACACTGTATATTAAAGGGAGGGAGGCCAAAATATGATGTTAATTTTAAAAACGGTTTTATTACGCATCCTACACAGTTTATCATGATTTTTCTCTTTTAACCGCCTAGTTAGTTCTACAAATTATTAGCAAACACTACATTTTCATCATCCCCAAAGCAATTTTATTAAAAGGATATTTTAATAAGTTAATGTTTTATTATATTTATAAGTCCATAAGTATGACAAATGTAAATGTTAATATTAAGTTTACATTAAAAAAATTGCTAATAAAACAGGAAATGTTATCTAAATTAACTTTTAAGTTACGGACATAATAGAAGCAGGCAACCTGCTCGTTGATTATTGGTACCAAAATTAGGCGCTTATAGAAAAATATGATAAATATAGAAAAGTCATTAATGTGATCATGAAAAACATGCCAATAACGAGAAAAGTCAGAGAAAAGTTGAAGAATTTTTAAAGCAAAACTGCAGATTAACGTGACAAATGCATTCAAAATAGAAAAAATTCCAGAAAAGCAGATTATCGTGGGAAAACTGAAAAACTGTGATCAAAAAGTAATGGTGATAAAAAATAAAGCAAATTTAAGAATACAAAAGTATAAGTACGTAGAAAATGACTTAATCAAGAGAGAGAGAAGTCGATTCAAGATCAGATATGGGACATTGCAAAAAAAAACAGAACCAAGGTTAAAGTTGGCTTCCAATAATTTTTATTTCAAATAATGAATAATAAACTTTGCTTTTCTTCCAAGTTTGAAAATGCGATTAAAACGTCAAAAATATAGGTTAGAATTTACAAACAACTTGTCAAATATAGCCGTTTTGTGGGCGCCTTGTAGGGTATTTCAGAAGAAGCAAAACTAACGCCATCTACACGTCGACACATTTCTATGGCACGTTTTTGTTCATAAGGCTGCGCATCTTGTTATTTTTCAATCAACGCTTAAACTATCTTTCGTAGAACAAGAAACAATAAACACTATGTATAATATTGGGTGATTTTATGCCTACAATGGCCTTCACCCTTTTTCATCGTAAAAAGCATGTAATTTAAATATAAGTTCAAGTTCAACACTCACTGATTATTAATATTATTAGAGTGGGTAAATAAAAATATCACAGTTTTTGAGAAATTTATTAACTTTAATGATAGTTATGTGCATGATTGAAATAATAAAATTTTTTATTTATGAAACATTCTCTAATCTTTTAATATTAAGCTTTATAATTATCTTTCCGAATTTTGATAGGTGGATACTAAAAAGCGTTTATCGCCGGCGCCGTTATACAGGACAAACACGTCAATTTTATCATCGAGAGGGACAACTTTTGCGATCAATGTCACTCCCGTATTGTTTCATCCCTTCGCGCTGTCATGACAACCCCTGAAATGTTAATAGGGATGATATGGCAAGTAACACTACATTTGAAAGGTCTTTCTTCACTGAATTCATTGCTATAATTTTTTACAAGTTTTATCAATTATTCAACAAAAAAATTGAAGTTGCAAAATGCGAAATAAATCCGATATTTCAAGACATTTAAGAATAAAAAAGAGAAAAACGCTTGAACAAGTTGATTTTAATTTTAAGGGGGCTATTTTTACAACTATTCATAAACATTGCAGCAATATTAATAACCAATATTGCACCAATTTTGGAAAATGTTTACATCTTGATATTGGTCCAATAGGTATAAATTTTAATACTGGACCAATATTGAACCAACATTGTATGCTACATGGAATGTACCAATGTACAATGTATTTTCACTTTTCCTGATTTACTACCCTCAGAACTCCCTAATACGTGAGAGTATACTGGGTGCTGAATGAGTTAGGCGAACATAGGATATTAAGGTGTAAAAACTTATTTTTTCAAATTCCTGCTTCCCTAATTATTTTAGAGAAAAATTGAAAGATACAAATATAATGTTGAAATATAAACTACGAAAGATAAGACCATTAGATTTTATCTAGCTTTTACGTAAATGATCAAAAAATTCTTTTGAAATTGTTAAAATTTTTATTTATCAAACTGGCCATGTATAAGTTTCCAAGGTAATATTCCATTTTATGTAATTAAAATTTAATAAAGTGCAAAACTGTAAACAACGTGTAATTGTTTTTTATTGCTTATCAAAAATAATTACCTCAGAAACTTACATGGCAAGTCTAATAAATAAAAGTTTTGACAATTTCAAAAGAATTTTTTGACCATTTACGTAAAAGCTAGATAAAGTCTAATGCTCTTATCATTCGTAGTTTATATTTCTACATTATATTTGTGTCTCAATTTTTCTCTAAAATAATTAGGGAAGCAGGAATTTGCAAAAATAAGTTTTTACACGTTAATATCCTATGTTTTCATAACTCATTCAGCACCCGGTATAAGCAAAAATTAAACGCAAAAACAATTCGAGAAATTGTTAAATTTAAAATATTAATTATTTAATTTATAACTGACTGACTTACCACATTTGCTAATCGCTGGGTTATATTAAGCTGTACTATCAATCCACCTACACCACAGAAGCTACATAACAGCAGCAAGAGAATCTCATAACGAAGATTGTCAAACAAATTAATAAACAGATAGTTAATACAAATTGCAGTTATGATAAAAGCAAATATAAATGTTGCAAATGTAAGTGCCATAAATTCGTTAAATTGTCGGAACGTTACAATAAGTGCGCAATATAATCTTATCAACCGTTTGAGATGGATATCCAAAACTAAATTAATGGATACCATGGTAACTTTATGTTCTGAAGTTATTTGTTTTATTTCTGCTGGTTGCAGTTTTTGTAATAACAGTACTTTAATTTTTTTTAAACATTTTTTGAAAATAAAATGATAAAATTGAAGATGCAACAAGCATTGCGTGACTATAATACTGTTGATATAGCTATAGATAATCCGAAGTAGAATCCTAAATAATGTAGAAACATTAAATTTTAATTCTTCATCAAATAAATTAAAAATTAAAGAGCAGCAAATTATTGCAAAAATTCCAGCTGCAATATTAATATAATGAAGTATTTTAGTAAATTTTAAAAAATTTTTGGATATCAAGCAAAATATTCCGTAGTACTTGCAATTTTCAATTATTAAAGATATTCCTCTAAGTTCCAATAAATTTTGATTACATTTTAACACTCCAATGATGCAGTATAAAGCAGAAGTCAATATGAATGTAATTTCAATTATATTTAATATTGTGAAGACTTTGATAATGCTGTATATGTTTACAACTTGAAGCAAAATTATAATTACCGGTATAAATAATAGTACTTTGTTTACTAAAAAACTCGTTGAAAATGCTTTTCCGTTTTTATGAACACACTGTATATTAAAAGGAGGGAGGCCAAAATATAAACTTAGTTTTAAAAACGGCTTTATTACGCATCCTACACAATTTATCATGATTTTTCTCTTGTAACTGTATAAAGTTACTTCTACAAAATATTGGCCATTACTAGTAGGTACCCAAAGCAATTTCATTAAAAGGATATTTTAATATGTTAATGTTCTATGAATTTTCCATAACTTCGTAAGCCCGACGAATGTAAATGTTGATATTAAGTTCGCACTGTTGTAAGAATTACTAATAACAGCATGAAATATTATCTAAATTAAATTTTGACAGGGTTGGATTTAGATAATGTATTTAAAAACTAAAAATCTTAATATCTATGTGTCCACGTATCACAAGCAACGAATTCCATATTGTGTTGCATTCTACTAACACTCGCTACCAAAATATTAAACTTTTACGATAGAGGGACGTCTTCCGAGCAATTAGTAAAGTCAATCTCTAGTTGCTCAGGCTAGCATACAGAGTCTATTTGAAATTTTAAATAAACGTATGAGGGAACAAATTATAATAATTTATTATAATACTAAATATTATACGTGAATCAAATTTAAATATTAATAAAATGTATTAAAAAGCAAATTTTTAATTTATACTCACCAAATTTGTTATTCGTTCATGAATAAAAACTTTGTAGCTACCATTACTATAATACAAATCCAAAAATTTGCAACAAATAAACATTTTATTTAAAATGTTCAATCTGAATGGCAAATCTGAAAAATCGTGATCAAAAAGGTAATGGTGATAACGAATAAGAGCAAATTGAATGGTACAAAAGTATGTATAAAAAATGACTTAACCAAGAGAGAGAATAGTCGATTCAAGATCAGATATGGAAAATTTCCTAAAAAGAAATAAAAAGCAAAAAAAACAAACATCACGCAAGCAAGTCGATCAACCAATATCAACATCTCTCACTGGTCCAACAGCGTCCTACATCATCTATAAGCAGTGTTCTTTGTGTTTACCATATAAACGTCAGGTGTAACCTGTTTATTAGAAATAAGTTCTTCAACTGTCATCTTTTAGAACCAAACGTTACGAACCAATTTGAAAAAAGCTACTGTCACATTTCACAGTTTGTAAACTTACAAGATTTTTGATCTTTTTTATCTTTCTTATAGGTTACCATTGAGGTGTGAGACTTGATCACAGTAATTTAGTAACACCTTTGGACAGCATACGCTATTTATTTTTCAATTTTATGCTGTGTTTATTGTTTACCACAACCATACTTTGCAATTATTGGAATTGTAAACATCTTTCTCAAATTTTGTTCTCATTAAAAGCATTTTATTACTTCCAGCGTTTTATTGGAGTTTTCCTCAAACTACTCTTATTTTTTAGAATTTACGGCCTTGCCTACGTAATTATTGTGAGCTGGTCTAAAACATTGTGGCTAAACAAACTGGAAAGGTTTTCTCCGGATTGCAACAAACTCTGGTCTTTATTTTGGTCAACCCTCTCATAAGGGGTTGAGATTCAGAGGGCAATTTTTGTTTCAAGTGGTAATCTTTTTGCTCTGAGGGCAGTTTATAGTAAGGCTGGGAATCAAAATCGAATATAATCAACTAATCGAGTATTCGAATATTCGAATACGAATATTTTCTCAACGGCACTATTCAAATTATTCGAATAATTTGAATATTCGATTCATTTGAATATTCGATTAATCTGAATATTTGAATAATCTGAATATTCGAATAACCTGAATATTCGATTAATCTGGATATTCGAATAATCTAAATATTCGATTAATCTAAATATTTGAATAATTTGAATATTCGATTAATCTGAATATTCGATTAATCTGAATATTCGATTTATCTGGATATTCGATTAATGCGAATATTCGATTAATTTGAATATTCAAATAATGGAAGTTTTCGAGTAATTTGGATATTTGAATTAATATCCAAATTAACTTTTAATTAATCAATGTAGGCTTTCTCTAAATTATAATCTTTGATCTAGAGTAAGGAATAACCCGATTAAGTATTAATCCTGATTAAAGTTATTACTAGGGCAATTCTTTTGTTGCATTTAAAGCCCGTATGACACGATGCATAATTTTACATAAAATTTACATGTAAATGGTAACTAACCAGTAGAAAAAGCGTATTAGCACCCATCGGACGTTTCTCATTGGTTAGTTACCATTTACATGTAAATTTTATGTAAAATTTAAAACACCAAAAGTTGCATTTATTATTCTTAAAAAATCATAAAAACTTACAAAAATAAAACTAAACAATTTAAAATTCAAAAATAACTTAAGCCACGGCAGTGGAGTGTTGTGATCGCTGGTTGCGTTAAGAGCGGGAATTCTGAGTTCAAATCTCGGACGCATCAGAATTTCTTAGCTCGGCTCTCTAGTGGACATTCTCACTCCGTGGTGAACCAAAAAACCAACCAACCAAAACACCCAATCCAAAAAAAAACATAAAACAAACAAAAAAATACTGAACAAATTAACATTTAGAAGTGCTAATAACCCAGTAGTTGATGAACGTTAAAATGTAAATAAAAAAAATAAATAAATAACTCGTACATGGTCGTACTTAGTAAATGGTAGCTAACCAATAGAAAGCGTCCGATGGATACTAACACGTGCTTTTTATTGGTTAGTTACCATTTGCTGCTCATAACGGGCTTAAGATTTATGGAAATTAAAAATTCAGGAAAAAATTAAAAAAGAATTTATTTAACTTGTAATTTGTAAAAGTTGCAGGGAAGCTGCAAATATGTGGAAAGTTGCGCTTTTGTTGCGCTTAAAACTCCCTTATTATTCATTAGATGCGATTAAAATACAATTTTTCGTTGTTTTCAAACCGTTTACGACTCGTAAAAAAATTGCATTTGGTGTCAAAAACATGCCCTAGTATTACCAATTTACAAAATATTTACTATTATATAAGCATTGTACTTTCAGTTTAGTTGGCCACAAAATCTGACATCCAACATTTTTATTGGTCCTCATTTGACAGATGGCAGGTGAAATGAATAGTCGAATTTATATTTAATTTATTTATTAATATTCGAATATTTTCTTCGAATAATCGAATATTCAAATAATCGAATATTTGAATAATCTGAGTATTCGAATAATCTGAGTATTCGAATAATCTGAGTATTTGAATAATCTGAGTATTCGAATAATCAGAATATTCGAATAATTTGAATATTCAAATAATCAGAGTATTCGAATAATCTAAATATTCGAATAATCTAAATATTCGAATAATTTGAATAATCGAATAATTTGAATATTCTAGTAATTTGTTGAACGAATATTCGAATACAAAAATGTTAAAAATTCCCAGCCTTAGTTTATAGTTTATGGTCAAAGGTCAAAGGAAAGCAGTTTATATACACCGGTTTAATTTATGCAATTTTTAGAATTTTGTTCCACATTTGCTCTTTGTATGCATGGGGTATTGGATAACTTTTACATTTATATAACTCTTCATCAATGATTTAGAACTTATGTTCATATTCCTTGGCAATCCTACTTTGTTCATTATTTATCAGATCTAAATAATTATCATCAAGCAACTCTTTAAATAACTGTAATTCTTTCACTTGTAATGGTTTCCCTGGCCAATCCTCCGTACCACCCTTATCTTTTCCCATAAATGATTTTTTTTTTAAATAATTCCCTTTATTGATAAAATTAGCAGTAGTTATTTATTCATTAATTGCTAATTTATCTTTACTTAAATCACCAATAAACCGAACTACTTCCTCTTTTACAGTTAGGAGCCTTTCTGGTATATTTACCTCTATCTCAAACTTTCTGAGTAAATCAATCCCCAGAATACAATCGAGCTTCATTTCATTTAAAATGAAAATACCTTTTGTTACTTAATTACGTCTTCCTTTTTTAACGTTTATAGTTGCTAAAAGCGTTCTGTTTATTGTCGAAATTTTTTTATTATGTACGGTAGTAGTACGTAGTAGTTGACAAATGAACTTATTGATTGGTTGAACAACTAACATTGGAACCAATATTGGTTTGTTTAACCAAACTGTAAACTATCACTTAACTAAAGGTGGTATAGTCGGCCCTTATACCCATTATTACTTTTGCATTTTTTGCTTTATATGTGAAAGAATTTGTAACTAAATTAGTGCAAGTGTGGCGCTGTCTTAAAATAAGAAAAAATAAAAAAAAAACAAAAAAATAAAAAAAAACCTTTAAAAATTTTTTTTAAATCTAAATTTCCAAATTCTGAAAAGTAAACTCAGTATTATATGTTATTAAATCTATTTGTTTGTTTCATATATACTTAGATAGTGAAAAAATCAATATTGCACCAATATTGGCTAGAACTTGGTGCAATATTACACCAATATTCATAACCAATATTGACCCAACATATGCTACGTAAAAAGTAATATTGTGCAATGCATTTTCACTTCTACTGATTGACTACTCTCAGAATTCCCTAATACGTGGGAGTATATAAGCAAAAATTAAACGCAAAAATAATTGGGATAAATGTTAAATTTAAAATATTGATTAAATACTTGAGAAAAAATGACTTACCACATTTGCTAATCGTTGGGTTATACTAAGCTGTACTATCAATCCACCTACACCACAGAAGCTACATAACAGCAGCAAGAGAATCTCATAACGAAGATTGTCAAACAAATTAATAAACAAATAGTTAATACAAATTGCACTTATGATAAAAGCAAATATAAATGTTGCAAATGTAAATGCCATAAACTCGTTAAATTGTCGGAACGTTACAATAAGTGCGTAATATAATCTGGTCAATCGTTTGAGATGAATTTCCAAAACTAAATGAATGGATTCCATGGTAACTTCTTGTTCTGCGGGTATTGGTTTTATTTCTGCTGATTGCAATTTTTGCAATAACAATACTTTGATTTTTTTAAAACATACTTTGAAAATAAAATGATAAAATTGAAGATGCAACAAAGATTGAATGATTATAATACTGTTGATGTAGCTATAGATAATCCGAAATATAATCCTGAATGAAGTAGGAATATTAAATTTTAATTCTTCATCAAATAAGTTGAAAAATATAGAACAGAATATTATTGCTAGAAGTCCAGTTGCAATATTAACATAATAAAGTATTTTAGTAACTTTTAAATTTTTTTTGGATATTAAACAAGATATTCCGTAATACTTGCAATTTTCTATGATTAATGATATTCCTCTGAGTTCCAATAAATTTTGATGATATTTTAACACTCCAATGATACAGTATACGGCAGAAGTAAATATAAATGTAATTTCAATTATATTTATTATTGTCAATAATTTGCTAATGCTGTATATGTTTGCAAGTTGAACCGAAATTATAATTACCGGTATAAATAAAAGTACTTTATTTACTACAAAATTCGGGGAAAATGCTTTTCCGTTTTTATGAACACACTGTATATTAAAAGGAGGAAGGCCAAAATATGAAGTTAATTTTAAAAACGGCTTTATTGCGCATCCTACACAATTTATCATGATTTTTCTCTTTTAACTGTCTAGTTACTTGTACAAAATATTAGCAAATACTACATTTTTAAAGTTCCCGAAGCAATTTTATTAATAGGATATTTTAATAAGTTAATGTTTCATTAATTTTCCATAAGCCCGTAAGTGCGACAAATGTAAATGTTGATATTAAGTTTGCACTGTTGTGAGAATTACTAATAACAGCATGAAATAATATCTAAATTAAATTTTGACAGGATTGGATTTAGGTAATATAGTTGAAAATTAAAAACTTAAATATTTTTGTATCTACGTATCATAAGTAACCAATTTCATATTGTGTTTATAAATTGCATTCTGCTACTACGCGCTACCAAAATATTAAATTTTTACGATAAAGGTATGTCTTCCGAGCAATTAGTAAAGCCAATCTCTAGTTGTTCCGGCTAGCATAGGACTCTATTTGTAATTTTAAATAAATAAATTTAATATAAGCGTTTTTTATTTAAATAACATAAACTCATGCAGTAACAAATAATAAGTATAATACCAAATATTATACGCGAATCAAATTTAAATATCAATGAAATATAATAAAAAGCAAATTTATAATTTATACTCACCAAATTTGTTATTTGTTCATGAATAAAAACTATTGTAGCTACCATTATTATGATACAAATCCAAAAATTTGCAACAAATAAACATATTTCATTTTGAAATTTGTAAAATAAGATGACAAGTAAGTAATTGCTGAAAATTGCAGCTACAAGAAATACAATTCCAAGATATATTAGAAGTTCATTCAAAAATTTGTTGTATAACCTGAACGTCGTTACAATATTAAAATATAATCTGGTTAATCTTTTGATGTAAATTTCTAAATCCAAAAAATCGGAAAAAGTGTTAGCAATTTGTCGAGGTTTAAGTTTTGATTCCAAACAGTGTTTAATTTGTTGAAAAGTTTTTAGTAAAAGTATATTATATACAGAGAGATTCAAAATAGTTTGGAACACTAGCACGTATCCCACGTAAGTGTAAATAAAACAATTCAGTAATCTTAGGGCAAGATAAAAATTATTTGTAAAATTTAAATGCAAAATTGTCATATAAGCGACGTTTGGCAAAGCACATCCGATCATAATAATATTTATTATAAAAAATATTTGACTTGCACGTATATTCTTCTTGCTTATAAATGAGGAAATTTTATAATATCGGCAATTTTCCACAATTGCTCCGATTGCCTTCATTTCCATCAATTTTGTATTAAACTGGGATATACCGGTTATACAGCACATAATGGAAGTAAAACTGAATAAAATATCCACTGATATCAATAAATCGAATTTACTTGTAACTGTATTGTAGAAATAATAAATTAAATACAAAATTATAAAAATTGAAATGCAGACTGATTTTTTGCTTAAAGTGAAATTGGGTGCAAAAGCTTGATTGTTTACGTGCACACATTTTGAACTTATTGGAGGAAATCCACAAAATAAGTTTAGTTTAAAAGTTAGGTTAACTGCACACCCTAGACAATTTTCCATAATTTTGTACTTGTTTCACTATTCAACTAAAAAAATATATTGTTACTAATGCGTTAGGCTTTAATGTAGACAAACAAAAAATAATTAATTATATTAAAACAAACATTTGCGTTTGTTTTATCTGATTAAATATAAATTAGGTCTTGATGAAAACTTTTTTTTACTTTTATTAGTAAAATTGAACAAAATTGAACTTTTATGTTCACATTTACTCCGCGACTACTAACATAATAATATATAAAGAGTAATAAATTTTTAATTATACTCACCAAATTTGTTATTTCTTCATTTATAAAATATATTGAAGCCACTATAATTATAATACAAAGCCAAAAATTCGCAACGAAAAAACAAATTTCATTTTGAAAATTGTAAAATAAGACGACAAGTAAGTAACTGCTGAAAATTGTAAAGGCAAAGAAAATAAACGCGTATAATATTAAAAGCTTATCCAAAAATCTGTTGTATAGCTTAAAAGTTGCTAAAATATTAAAATATAATTTAGTAAATCGTTTGAGATAACGTTCCAAATCCAAAAAATCGTAAGATGTGTTAGAACTACTGATTTCGGATTTTAACATAAGTCTTAATTTGAGAAAGTTTTTAAATTGTTGAAAGGTTGTTAGAAAAAGTATATTATATGCAGCAAAATTAAGAATAGTTTGGAATAGTAATACGTATGCTATATAAATGTAAATAAACCGATTCACCAATTTTAAAACAAGATCAGAATAATTTGTAATATTGAAGTGCCAGATTGAAATATAAACAAAATTTGAATATGTAAGTCCCATCATGACAATATTTAAGATAAAAAATATCCGACTAGCTTGTAGATTTTTCAAACTTATAAATGAAGAAATTTTATAATATCCGCAGTTTTCAACAATTGCGCCGATTGCTCTCAGTTCCATCAATTTTATATTAAATTGCGATATACCGGTTGCACAGCACAAAAGCGAATTAGAAGTGAATATAATGTCCACCAATATCAATAAATTGAATTTACTTGTAACAGAGATGTACAAATTATAAAGTGAACAAAAAATAATGAAAATTGAGATGCAGATTGACTCTTTGTTTACAGTGAAATTAGGTGCAAAGGCTTTATTGTTTATATGAACGCATTTTGACCTTATTGGAGGAAATCCGCACAGCAAACTTAGTTTTAAAAACCGGTTAATTGTACAGCTTAGACAATTTTCCATGACTTTGTACTTGTATCACCACCCAACTGAAGAAAATTAATATTTTAACTTGTTCGTAAAGCAATTATGTTAATAATGAAAAAATGTATTGATAATTATGTAAAACAAACATTTGCTATTGTTTTATCCAATTTAATAAAAATTAGATATTGAAGCTTTTTTTTTAACTTGACTTTCTTCTTTATTGCTATTAGTATTAAAAACCAATAGTAAAAGCATCAATTTACAAATTAATAAATAGCAAAAAAGTGGATTATTTTCATTAATTTCGGAGAGTTAAAAATAATAAGTAGTGGAAGAGAAGTTGTTGTGTTTTTCGTTTAGCCTTGATTTGAAATTTTTAAAAAATAAAATAAAACTTGCTTGCGAAAAATTTTACGTTGGAAATTTAGAAGGTCGCGCGATAGCGGTGCGATAAAGTTTTTCCGAGTAAGCTAGCTGGTGCAATGGGTGGATAAGTTCGCCAATTTTTGAAGTGCTTTTAGAAAAGTTTTTTAATTGTTTTAATTGACATTTAGTGGGCTGGATTTATCCACTACAATACATAAATACAATACGGCATAAATGCAGATTTACCGGTACTCCGATTTTAAAAATTTCTGAAGCAAATAATGATATAAAATTCCCCAAAAAGCAATAACAAAACCAAAATTTTATAAACCATTGCAAATAGGGCCTATATTTTGTAAAAATTAAAATTTAACATGAAATTGAATTTATCGACATTTTATTAATTGTAATAATAAAGTTAGACCCGTTTACTTTAAATAAATGGTAGCGCTCTTGCTAATCAAAACTCCGTATGTTGTTCGGATATGGTAGAATTTATATCAATAAAAAATAAATTACTAAAATAAATACAAGTAGCATCTAGAATATTTTTTTAAAATTCTTCAAAAATAAAACCTAGGCTTCGAATGTTGCTCAGAGCTGGGATTTTTTTCTTTAAAAATTTTTTTTGCTAAATAATAATCAAAAGTAATGAATAGAAAAAGAAAAACCCAATTTACATCTGTAAACAATTTTAATAAAATGCCTCTCTACTCGGGTCCTTTTTTAGTCCACTGACAATATAAAGCAATGTAAAGGTACAAATTTGTGACGTATTTTTGCACTGTTTTAAACTTTTAAAATGCATAGTTTTTAATTTCTCGTTTTCTGTAAAATGAATTTCATATCGCTCTTGTTGATTTTAATGTTAAACAATAAAATAGCAGTCAAAAACGTAGACATTGTCAAATTTAAGCCAGAAAGCAGAGATTGAAGTATGAGCACTTCAAGCAGCCAACAAAATACCTAATTTTTTTATAAATTCTCGATATTCAAAACCTAAATTGTTTAAATTGGTGATTTTCTGTGAGATTGAGTAATGTGCTTGAATCTCAAACACAAGATAAAGTACAATTAAACAAAAAGTCAACTTACCACATTTGCCAAATTTTCGTTTACTGTCATAAAAAAGATCAATCCAATAACATTCCAATTCGCAGAAACAATCAAAAACAAATTTGATTCTTCATCAGAAAGTAAACACACCACCAGAGCATAACTATTCACAACCAAAGCTATAATTTGTAATATAAGAAACGGAACAAAAACAACTCTGAAAGCATTTTTAAACTGCTGATATGTTAATTCAATCGTCCAGTACAAACGTCGTAAGCGTTGAAGGTCTTCTTCAACTTTTGGAACATTATATTTGTTATATTTAAACCGTTCCATCAACACAAACGTAATTTGTTTGAAACACTTTTGATACAGAATTTTATAAAAACAAATGCTGAAAAAGATGTTGGAAGTTCCTACAATGGTCACAAAAGCAGTAATACATTCACTTGTAATTTTGACAATGGCATAAATGGAACTATCCGTTTGCACTACCCTTATCGCGTAAAATAGAACCGAAAATAAACTTAAGATTAATGAAAATATGATTAAGTAGTAACTTCTCTTGCTGGCACGCAACAAATTTCTTGTTAGAAAATTTGGAATTCGGTAATAGCTACATTTTTCTGCAATTTTTGATACTCCGTTAAATTCCAGTAATTTGAATTTACTGCTACTAATTCCAATGACGCAGAAAAAAATAGAACTAGTCGAAATTAGTTTCTCTAAAACTAAGGTCAAAGTTTTTATGTTATGGTAATTCATATTAAAAACTTTGTAATTGTTCAGATACAAGTCGAAACATTGAATTAAAATTATTAGCAACGTAAATGCTATACATCTGTAGGATATGGAAAATTTTGCCCCAAAAACTCGCTTGTTTTTAGAGTGGTCACACGTAACGTTCAAAGGAGGATTTGAACAAATTGAACTTAAATTTATATGCGATTTGAAGAGACACCCAATACAAGAAATCATTTTTTTTTCAAGTTTTTTTATTTGGGTAAAAAATTCACCAACTGCACCCACTGACGGTGCTTTTTATAGTAGACAACATAAATGTTAGAAATGTACATATTAAGACAATTTAGGTAATGAAATAAACACAATAGGTACCAACATGCACATGTCAAAGTATAAATAAACAATACTTCTAATCTAATATTTGCAAAGCTTTAGAATTATTAAACAAAATTTTATTTTATTGCCCCTAAGAACCAGCCATTAGTTGAAATTCTTTTATCTTAAATAAATAATTGAAAAATTATTTATAAATTATCAAACTACCGATAAAATTATCTTACTCAAGTAGACCTAACCATCTTACCAGATAAAAGCAATTTATGATTTGGTCAATGGTATCCTAGAAATTGACCAAAAGTTACCCCAAAATCTTTGTATTACACCCAAACATTTGTTTTAAAACAATTTGTTAAAATTATCACTTCTGAATGATAATTCTTGACACCAAAGAGTAAAAATATCAAAATCATTTTACAAATCGTCGCTTGAAAGCCACAGTGAGATATAGCGAAAATAATCATTTTGAGTTAATCCATGTTAAAGATTTAAATTGCAATTAGAATTTAAAATGTTAATATTACTTTTGCATATATGTTCTGTTTACTAGATAAACATTAGTTCTAACGTTACAATGTTTAACATTTTCAAAATGTAATGTTTTACTAATGTTGATTTAAGATTTAGTAAGATAGCTCAGTGTTGCTTTTAATTTTTATTATTTAAATTTGTTAGCAAATTTGGTAATAACCCATTGATTGGCCAAACAAACCGATGTTGGTTGATTCAACCAATGATGTTATCAAATTTTCAATTTATTCTATTTTAAAATTATACAATCTGTGAATGCACAATTGCAGTCTGTGACTAACAAGTTTGTAAACTTACTAAAGCTCCAAGTAAATAATATTTTTTCTTTTACAATTTATGTCTATTGAAGTGTATTTTGGCTTTTATATTTTATTTTTGAGCAATTAGTAGAGCACTTTTTGACTTTGTAACACCACATGTTTATTTATACTGTGTGTATTACTTTGCACAGTAATTCGGACGTTACAATTATTACAATTGTGACCGCTCTCAATTAATTTTTTATTATTAGAGCAATTTTACTATTACCGGCATTTTATTGTAGTTCCCCAAACTATATTTTTCTGAATTCACTACCTCGCTTCCGCAACGAATTGCGGGCTAGTTTACAATATCGTGGTTACACAAACTAGTAAGATTCTTTTAGAATATCAACAGAATCTGATTTTTATTTTGGTCAACCCTCTGGTAAAGGGTTGCATAAATAAATATTTTCTTACAAAAATATGGGTCTGGATTAAATTCTACCATAAATCGTTGAAAGAAAATATCGAAACCGCGATCACTCGTTAAGTTATTTTTACGTTTCTAATTAAAATTTAACTAACTTTTTAAATACATCTAACTCTAAAGTCAACTTACCACATTTGCTAGTTTTTCGTTTATTACTAAATAGAAGATCAATCCCATTAGATGCATATACGAAGAAAATATTAATAGAAAATTTATTTTTCCCTCATAAGCAAATGAAACAACTATTGCAAAGTTATTCATAACCATAGCGATAAGTCCTATTAAAAACCATGGAATAATCATTAATTTATAAGAATTTCTAAACTGTTGATGAGTTAATTCGATCACCAAATACAAACGTCTTAAGCGCTGAAGACTTATTTTTACTTCCAGAATATTGTATTTGAATCTTTCCATCAAAACAAACTTAATTTGTTTGAAACACTTCCGAAATAAAATATAATAAAAGGCTGTGCTCAAAAGAAAGTTGGAACCCATTGTAATGCACACAAATGTGTAAAGGCATTTATTTGTAAATTTAAATACTGCATAAGTAAAACCATCACTTTGCGTTGCGGTTAACGCATGGCATGAAAGCAAAACCAAGCTTGATGTGATTGAAAGTATGATTAAATAGTAACTTCGTTTACTTGCGCGCACCAATTTTTTTGTCAGAAAATTCGAAATTCCATAATAGTTACAGTTTTCCGCAAGTTTTGAAATTCCGTTTAGTTCCTGTAACTTAATCTTTCGTTTAATAATTCCAGCGATATTGTACAAAATGAAGGTAGAGGCAATGATTTTCTCCAGAACTAAGGAAAAAGTTTTTACGTTGTTGTAATTTGTATTGAAAACTTCACAGATACTCAGATATACGTCGGCACATTGAAATGAAATTAAGAACACCGTGAACACTATAAATTTATAAGATATCTTAAGTTTGGGTGAATGTGCTTGATTGTTTTTGGAGTGAATACACATAACTTTAAATGGAGGACACGAAAAAAACGAAGTTAAATTTATATGAGGTTTAAGAAAGCAACCAACGCAAATCCTCATTTTTTCTAATTTCATTTCTTTTGTTACTAGGCTTGCATCACATTTACGAATGCCACTCACTAACAATTTTTTACGATAGCAAACAACAGAAATGGAAAGAAAACACACAAAAATTTGGATAGCTTAATATACGAAATACATGTTACTCAGAGCGATTAGGCTTAATGCAACATAAAAAGGGTGTAAGTGTAAATATATAACCCTAGTATATTAACTCACATCATAAGAATAAATACTAATCTAACTACGCAACATTCAATATATAAATTTTTATTGGGTGACGGTTGTTAATTAAATTTGCGAGGTAACAATAGACTTTAGTGCAAATTGATTTGTTTAGTAAATTTTGTAACACCCTATGCGTATGTATGTACATAAATAGCGACAATTCCTCAAAGTAACCGTTTATTTGTTACGTCACATTATTTTATCAATTTAAATGATGTTCAAAGAAGGATTTATGGATATTATCACAGTTTTGTACCGCTTTCTCAAAAGTTTTCATCTTTATTAAGCTGAATTAAATAATCTCTTTAAATTTAAAAACCTTTTTTTTATTTTTCTTTCTCGTATCAAACATATCCAAATTACAGCCCGAAATATGCAAATTTTTAAAATTTCAAGTTTTCAAGCAAAGATTTTTTTTATAACGGGTTGACTAAACGAGTTGATTATAATATTTTATTCTTTTACAACATGTGTAAATGTGATATTGGAGAATGGTTAAACTTTTATATTCAACAGTGCAAACACTGAAGTCAATTGAAAATCAGAAAAAATGAATAAAATAAACGTAATTTCAATACCATGCTTTTTTTAGGTAAATAAATTATGTAAAACTTTTTCTTCTTTATAGAAATTACGATGTTTGAGCTTTAAAATGCCACCTTAATTAAGTAGAAATCTCCAATAAAAAAAATTTTACATCTAAAACCGCAAAAGCATTGCGGGAAACGCAAATCTACAAACCTACTATAAAATTTTTAAATCAAAGTATAAATATGAAATAAATTGCTTACCACATTTGCTAATCGCTGTGTTATACATATGAATATGTTTAATGAAATCACACTGCAAAAACTAATTAAAAGTAAGATGAGGTTCCATAAATTAAAATCATTAAGTAAACCAAGAAACCAATAGTTAGTGATAATACCACTTATAATATAATCAAATAAAAACAATGAAACCATAAGTATGATAAATCCGTTAAATATTTTAAAAATTGAAAAAACTGCTAAATAAAATCTGCGCAGCCGTACGAGCTGAATTTCTAATATTAAATGATTCGATTCCATACGAAATTTTTGTTCGTCACTCATTTGCTGAAAATCAACAAATTTCAATTTATTTAATAGCAACATTTTAATTTTTTTAAAACATTTTTTGAGAACAAAAGTATAAAATATAAAACGTAACAAGCATTGGGCCATTGAAATATTGAAGATATAGAAAGTGTAAAACCGACTTACAAATTTGAATAATGAAAATAAGTTATATTTTACATTTGCGTCAAATAAATTAAAAATAAAAGGATAGAATATTGATAGAGCTAAGAGCGATAAGTAAACACAATAGAGCTTTTTAGCGTCTTTCACAGTATTTTCGGTTATAATGCACATTAGTCCATAGTACTTGCAATTTTCAATAATTAATGACATTCCTCTGAGTTCCACTAAATGTTGATCGTAATTTAGAATCCCAATGATGCAGAATATGACAGAACTCGACAGAAATATAATTTCCGTTAAATTTAATTTTGTTAATAATTTTGTGAGGCTATACATCCTCGCAGCTAACAGCAAAATTATAATTACCGTTAAAAACAAAAATATTTTATTTATTGCGTAAATAGGTCCAAAAGCTTTTCCGTTTTTATGAACACACTGTACATTAAAGGGGGGAAGTCCAAAATGTGAAGTAGTTAATTTAAGGAACGGTTTTACCACGCATCCCACGCAATTTATCATGGTTGAATTACGAGAAAAACGAAGAAATGACATTTCTTTCAATTAGGTTCACGAAGTTATTTTGTTAGAAGGATAAGTAAGAAACTAAATGATTTATTCATCTTGCAAGTGAATCACAATGTATTGTCAACATAATAGGTACACTCGTTAAAATAAATTACTTATTTGCTTTCAGCAATTCCAAATATTAAATCAAATATTGAAAAAGCATAAAAAAGCTTTTATGAAAAACTCTAAATTATAAAGTTTATGTAAAAAGCATATGAGCAACAAGATGTCTTTGAAATTATTTATAAAAGCGTTGGCCGCCATTTGTTAATAAATTAATTACCCCCGCGCTTTAATTGATATTCTCAATAATTGCTGTTATTATATTTATTAATCGGATATGTTAACAAGGTGAAACAAAGTTATTCTTTTGTTTTTAAAACTAGCTCAGTCAGAAGTGCATGGATGCCATGCACACCATCTGCGTACTAATAGTTAACTATATTATTTAATTATTGCTACCCGGGTGTTTGAATTGCCTTATTATTATAATTAACTTTTAAAAATTTACATATGTGTCTATTTTCGTTTATATAGTATTTCAATTAGTAAAATTTAATTAATTGATAAATTATTTACGATTTTAAAATTATTATTATTGTTGTAAATAAAACTGTTATGTTTAAAAATAACAGTTTTCTTGCGCATTGATACCATAAATATTATCCCAAAATTTCAAAATGATCACATCATTCGCTTTTGATTGAGCCATGTAAAACCAGACTGATTTAAACCTGCCCAACTTTTATTTTAAAAAATTTATAAAAAAAAATTATTAAATAAAAATAGCAGAGGATCTTCCTTAAGACATCATATATATAATTTAAAATATTTATGACAATCCATCCATCCGTTTTTGAATTAGCCATGTATAATCGTGCACACTTCAAATTTAATGAAATTATTCAAATAAAAATTTTTTTAACTGATTCTTTTGTACTAATTGATACATATTAACTAATACAAGTAGCTTTTTCAAAAATTGTTCTTGCAAAAATTTAGAAAAACACAATTTTTTCTCATTTCAAGGCTTTAGTGAAAATGCGACCCACACTTCCGTTTTTCTTTCTTTTAATTATTATTTATTTCAAATACTAGCGTTTGGATCTTCAAAAGTTAAAAATTAAAATAATAATTCATATTTACATAAAATGCTTCATGAAGAAATTTGATGGGGAATCAAATTCCAAGCTCCAAGGGACCCGAAAATACAAATTTTACGATTGAAACCTTGATGTTTTCTGAAAGAGTATATTTTAAATAAGAGAATTAACTATGACGGAATGCCTTAAATGCACCTGTTTTTTCAAAAATCGAATTTAAAAAAGCTTAATTTTCGAAGGTAAATCGCTCGTGATTGGTTAATCAAGGCATTGTGTTGACGGTACGTGTGTTCCTATACATAAGAGTGCAGCTGTTGACAAATTTGTCAGTAACTCTTAAGGTACGCGTTCATCTGTCGTCATCGTTCGCAACGCACGCAACGGGGTATTCGTATTTTTTTGTTCGACTGCGTTCACTTCTTCGGATCGCATCTTACAAAAATATAATGTCGGCCCTTCTAATAAGCACCACCTAACATGAATGTACCCTCGCTGTAAGGGTAGTTGACAGTTACATTGACTGGCACTTCAATAGTTTAAAGGAACAATACTGTACATGTTAAAGGTTTAATTGTTTTATAACTTGCTAAAAATAAGGATGACTGTAAAATATTAACACTTACTAGATTATACAATATATAGAACTAATGTGGGACTTTCAGAAGGTTAAGCAAATGTTCCCGTTAGCTTTCGAGTTACCCAAAGACCTACAAAGGATTATTTTATTAGTTTCCTTTCAAATGAATTTTCAAATGATAAAAAAACTTTTACAACCTAAACATGAATTTGAGTGCCTCATAAATCGTTGGTGACTTATTTGGTCTATAGTAATCACTTAATTGCTTTTTCAAATGTTATATTATTAACCCCTTGATGTTAAATAATCTTAAAACTTGAATTATTTCGAGTTATACTATAAATTAAATTAAATTAAAAAATTCAATTAAATTATTTAATTTATAGTAATTCGAAATAATTAAAGTTTTAAGATTATTTAATAGCTTTTCATACTAAACTAAGCATAATAAATAATAAATTCTATAATAATTGTCCAAATGCAATAAATACTATATGAAAAATACAAAAACTGCAATCAAGCCGTTGCGATTGCTATCGTTCATTACTCGGATTAGTCCATCGCATCAGCTGCACGCATCGCAGTCATCGGAAAAGCTGCCTACTCGAGCAAATCCATCGGATTTGTCGAGACCCGACGCGTGCGATACGACATAGTGTACGATAGTTCATTAGAAACACTGTAAAGAATACTTTTTTTCGATCCGAGAGACCAATGCGATTCGTGCGATGACGACAGATGAACGCGTACCTTTACGCCATGGTAGGAATGCGTTCTCCTTTTTTAGAACAGAAATTACTTCAGGAAAGGGTTACTTAAATTTAACAAACGGTAGTTACATTTTCGCGTGGATCCTACTCGTGTCATGATGGTTTTTATCAAAATGGCTCGGAGCGCCCGAAGGGTGCGTAGAAAAAAAATATCAGTTTTTCTAAAAACGACACTCAATTTAAAAATACCCCTAAGCCCGTGGATTAAGGAAAATGGTGGATCTTTGAAGGGTGAAACTCGTGAGAGTGGATTCTAAACGCAGGGTGGTTGTTCAAAGAAAAATCGATTTAAAGCACCCCTCGCTGCGCTCGGACGCTTTAAGCCATTTTTCCTGCACATTTAGTATTGAAAACCATGATTTTCGCTCGACGTGCACTGCTAAAGCATCTCAATGCAAGTGTCGCTCCGGTTATCCCCGCTCTGCGCAAAGCTAAGACCAGTTCAAACTACACGGACTGTCAATAGAATGCATTGATTCACCAATCCCGAGCGACTGAAGTTGAAAATTGCTATAAAAATCGAGCTTTTTTAAATTCGATTTTTGAAAAAACAGGTGCATTTAAGGCATTCCGTCTTAGTTAATTCTCTTATTTAAATATACTCTTTCAGAAAACATCGAGGTTTCAATCGTAAAATTTGTATTTTCGGGTCCCTTGGAGCTACCTGCAACCAATTTGATATATTGTATGTTGGCAAAATCACAATAAAAACCTTTAAAATAAAAGTCAAATTACTCCTACCTATGTAGAACATAGATTTTTCTGGTCAACTTCACTGATCGTAGGAATTCACAATAATTTTCACTACTTTTGGCTTATTTAAACCTTAGCGCCTCGCAAAAATGGATATAAACAAAGTTTAAAATTTTTTGTTTTTTCTGTGCCAAGATGAGATTTATTGCTCAAATTGGTTGTTAATGGCGTGGAATGTTACTTTACTAAGTTTGCAACTTGTCTGATTTGTTTGCTTACTTTGTTTTTAAGGTGCTACTCTTCCTATTTCGTAAAATATTGTTGGTGACACTCACAAAGTTCAAGAAATGATGGACTTATATAAATGTAATTCATGCCGTGTAGTTAAATACATTATGACGTGTACTATAGAAAAATTATTGTGAATAGAGACTTGTAACATACCCCAACATTGTTTATAAACATTATGAGCTTTAATCGCAAACCCTCATACAGGGTCTCATCAGTAACATCATATAAATGTTAAAGATTACAATGAATCGACTTATTTTCTTTTGTAAAACACTCGTATGCTAACCTGATATTGAATCAATTTCGAAGTCAGCAAAATAATGCAATAATTTGTTTACGTTTTGAAGCACGTTTGAAGATTATGTAGCTGTCGTAGAAAATTCTTGAAATAAAAATTAATAATTTTATCCTACGTTATAGGAGTTTACTTTTACGTTTACAAGTTTACTTTACAGCTTGCTCAATGAATAAAAAAATTTCATTTTTTCAAAGTCGACAGGTAAAGGTTCATTCTATTTTGGTACGCGTTTATAATTTCGAAAACTTGCATTGATTATGATATATAAGCGCTGAAAGTTTGTCATATTTGAAGACGGTATTACTTCGAAATTGATTAAATTTTCAAAATTTTAAGCGTGTACCAAAATAGATTCATATTTTATCTAATTAATTTTTTTTGAATCATTTAAAAATATTCATTATTAATAGCACAAACTGAACTTATTCTATTCACTGCATTTCAAGCAGGTAGAGAAGCGCCTTAATTAAATATATAACTAACCTCTTAAACTAATGTAAGTAACTAATTTTGATGTGGTGTGAGTGAGTTGGAATGGTATTGTTTATCGTTGGAGATTTTACGTTGCGATTATTTCTTTAAACTTAATAATTTTATTTAATAATCTTTGTTAATTGTTGATTTGACTCAAAATTAATTGCTTACATTAGTTTAGAAAGCTCTAGTTATTAAAACTCAAAAGGTAAATTGTACCTATTTATTTATTCGCTTTTCAGGCATAAAAACAATTTTTGCACCTAACCTAACTTAGCATTCCTTCATATTAAATTAATCTGACATTAACCAATTTAAAGATAGTATAATTTATTTAAAAATTGTGTTATTTTGTGTGTTATTTAAATTTGAATATAACAATATAAACTTTAATTTGAGGTTTATTTTGAACGAAAAGATAATGATAATTTCAAAAGCCGCGGTAACATTTTATATAAAGTTTGTCAAAATTGTTATATTATTAGTTAAAATTAGGTATTAAAATTAATTATTATTACTTACCACATTTAAGATTCTTTGGCTTAGAACAATAACAGAAAGCATGATGAGAGAAGCTACGAATGTGTTTAGAAGAAGCAAAAAGGTTCCAAAATGAAAATTATTATATGAAGTAAGACCTAAATAAGTTATACCAATACTATATATAGTAAAGGAAATAAAAAACGGAGTAATTGTAAGATTTGAAAATTGATTCAATTGTCGGAACGTAACCAAAATCATCAAATATAATTTGTTCAGATGCATGAGGTTAACTTCAAAAATTACATTTTGAGAGTGGAATTTGTTGTTTAAACTTTGTATGAAATTTAAATAATCGCTTTCAATCATATCGCGTTTGTTTTCTAGCAACGTTTCAATCTGTTGAAAATATTTTTTTAAAACGATGCAATAAAATTGAATGTTAAAAGTGTAGTAGTACGCGGCTATGCTATTTCCAATATACGAATATAGCATTCTATTCAACGTTTTAAAAGTAAAATTAAAGTAGTCACCGATATCTGTATCGTGAAATGTGGAAATTATACCATTAAATATGCTAAAAATTGTAACAACTAAATTTAAGTTAAATGCATTTCCAATTCGGTTGGACACGAAATTCGGTATATCGTAATATTTGCAGCTTTGTATAATAGCTAAAAGACCTTTTATTTGTAATAATCTTTGTTTAAAGGTTAACACGCCAGAAATATAGTGCACAATGCAACTTATCATAAAAATGGTTTCAACCCTCAGTATTTCATTCGAAATTTTGTTGAGAATAACATAAATGCTGATAACTTCGTACAAAATAACAATCGCGGCTACTAAGAAAAACTTTTTATTAAAAGTACAATCAAGAATAAAACGTTTGTGTTTATGCGTGCATTTCACATTCAGGGGTGGAAATTCAAAATGGGCAAATAAATTTAACACCGATTTTGTAGCACATCCCAGACACGTAGATATCATTTCGACAACCTTTGGACACTAAATTTTTATTTTTAGGCTGTAAACTATTAGATAATGCCTTTTTAAGGCAAAAGTTTCAATTTCACAAATAAACAATTAGGTATAACGAAAGCATAACCAAAAAAATGTAAGTAAACTAAAATTTAATATACTTTACTGTTCTTTTGTTGAAAATTGTTTATTTTACGTAAATTTAATTAATTGAATTTTGTAACTTATAAGGTCGGCAAACGAAAACTAAGAAAAAATTAAATTAAATTATTCAAGTCTCCAAAGTTGAGAATCGGTGATCCAAAGGTTTTTATTTTGTTAAAAACAAATCAGTCGTCAAAATTGTTTTTGCACCACAAGATTTTGAGATATCGTAACCTAAAAGTGCGAAAAATCAATTTTAGCCATATTTAAGTTTATATAAAAGAAGCAGCAATTTTTTTCACTAAAACCGTGCTTGTTGATCTGTTTCGCGTATTTAAGTTACGAAACTTCAAAATCCAAAAAAGAACTAGTCTATATATGAAGCATTCCACACCAAATCGACCACTTTTGAACCCGACCCCTTTTGATTTTCCTGAAATTTTTACATATTATACTATCTCATCAACAACAGTTCTGTGAATTTTTTCAAAATTTTTTACTCAACCCAAAAAAAGTTACGAATTTTTAGAAAAACTGCTGTTTTTTTTTCAAACGATCGTAACTATTTCAAAAATTGACTAATCGAAACGTTTTTTTTTTTGGTTTTGTTTGTCTTTAAACGTACTTTTCAGGAAAAAATACAAAAAAATATTCAAAGTTAGATTCTACAAAATTTTTCATTTTTTCGGAGAAAATCATTGATTTTTCAAATTTCGACACTTTTGATTTTTTTATTTCAAATAAAAATCTGATTTATTCCGCGTATAACAACGCAAACCCCATAATGGGCCGACATTTCTTTCTATTTCTTTTGTTTAATTGAAAAATATTATTTGCGTAAAAATAAAACAAAATATTTTTTAATTAAACAAAAAAAATAGAAAAAAATTTTGGCCCATTATGGGGTTTGCGTTGTTATACGCGGAATAAATCAGAGTTGTTTTTAAAATAAAAAATCAAAAATCAAATGTGAAAAAATTTGAAAAATTAATGATTTTCTCCGAAAAAATAAAAAATTTTGTGGAATCCAAGTTTGAATATTTTTTTTGTATTTTTTCCTGAAAAGTACGTTTAAAGACAAATAAAAACAAAAAAAAGAACGGTTTGATTAGTCAATTTTTGAAAAAGTTACGATCGTTTGAAGAAAAAAAACATCAGTTTTTCTAAAAATTCTTAACTTTGTAAACAATTTTGAAAAAATTTACAAAACTGTTTTTGATGGGATAATACGTAAAATCAGTTGTGTAATTTTTTTCAAAATTTTTTGCAAAGTTAAAATTTCTGAAAAACTGATGTTTTTTTTCTTCAAACAATCGTAACTATTTCAAAAATTGACTAATCAAAACGTTCCTTTTTTTGTTTTTGTTCGTCTTTAAACGTACTTTTCAGGAAAAACTACAAAAAAATATTCAAACTTGGATTCAACAAAATTTTTTATTTTTTCGGAGAAAATCATTGATTTTTCAAATTTGTCCACTTTTGATTTTTGATTTTTTTATTTCAAAAGAAACTCTTATTTATTTCTCGTATAACAACGCAAACCCCATAATGGGCCCACATTTCTTTCTATTTTTTTTGTTTAATTAAAAAATATTTTGTTTTATTTTTACCCAAATAATATTTTTTAATTAAACAAAAGAAATAGAAAGAAATGTCGGCCCATTATGGGGTTTGCGTTGTTATACGCGGAATAAATCAGATTTTTTTTTAAATAAAAAAATTAAAAATCAAAAGTGTCGAAATTTGAAAAATCAATGATTTTCTCCGAAAAAATAAAAAATTTTGTAGAATGTTTTTTGTATTTTTTCCTGAAATGTACGTTTAAAGACAAACAAAAACAAAAAAAAACGTTTCGATTAGTCAATTTTTGACATAGTTACGATCGTTTGAAGAAAAAAAACAGCAGTTTTTCTAAAAATTCGTAACTTTTTTTGGGTTGAATAAAAAATTTTGAAAAAATTCACAGAACTGTCTTTGGTGAGATAGTATAATATGTAAAAATTTCAGGAAAATCAAAAGGGGTCGGGTTCAAAAGTGGTCGATTTGGTGTGGAATGCCCCATATATAAGTGCTTCTATAACACGTTTTCTAAAAGAGATGCCAGTCATCTCTTGTCAGTTAGGGTAAGAATTAAAAGTGTAAATTAGTTTATAAATATACATTAAGTAAATATTTAATTAATTTTGAATTGTTGATTATAAAAGTGGTTTTCTTATTAATCATATTCATATCATGCAATATTATAGTTGAATAAGAAAATATGCAATATTTATTGCGACATTTGGTGGAGGCATCAAGTATTAAAGTCACGCGTTTTGATTTAACATTTTTTTAACGTAAATTTGACATTCGTCCAACATTATATTTTACTCAATACTTTTATTTGTGACAATAGTCACACAGGAAAGAAATGTTTAACATTATTTTTACTTTTATTTCAACTTTTTAGTTATCTTGATGAATTTTGTTTATCGTACTTTTGATGTCACTGTGAGTATCAGTGAAGTATGAATATAAATTTAATTTGGAATTCAATGATTCAATGAAAATTTTCATTGTATGTATGACATTTTTGGTTGAGTATTGATCACGTGATTAAATTCATTCTTATCAGAAAATCTTTTTCAACAAAATTATTAACACAACATTAAAGATTAAAAAAATTACTTACAATAGTTGATATTCTTTCGCTTAAAACCAAAACCAAAATCATTTGCAGAGAAGCGAAGAACGTATTTAGAAAAAGTAAAAAGGTGGCATAATGGAAGTTACTATATAAAGCAGTAATGCTCAAATAACCTGTGCCAATTGAATATACAATAAAACAGATAAAAAATGGGGTAATTATTAATAGCGTAAATTGATTAAATTGTCGAAACGTCAATGAAATTGCCAAATATAATTTATTGAATCTCATAAGGTACATTTCAAAATTGTTATTGTTAGAATGAAACTGCTTAAAATTTAAACGTTCTCTTTCGATCATGACACGTTTGGTAACCAGAAATGTTTCAATTTGTTGAAAATATGTTTTTAAAATGGAAAAATAAAATTGAAGGCTAATTACATAATGACCAGATATTTTATTTCCGATATAGGAATACACCGTTCTGTTCAACGTTTTGAAAGTAAAATAAAAATAATCTGCTGTATCTGTATCGTGAAATGTAGAAACTAAACCACTGAATAAGCTAAAAACTGCTAAAACAAAATTGAACTGATGTACGCTGACAATTTTACATCTTCTGTTGCACATAAAATTTTGAATATCATAATAATTATTATTTTGTATAATAACTAAAAGTCCTCTTAATTGTAATAATCTTTGATTAAATGTTAACGCCCCGGTGATGTAGTACAAAATGCAACATATCATAAATAAAATTTCAACTTTTAATATTTTATTTGAAGATTTGCTGAGAACAACGTAAATGTTGATAACTTCATACAAAATAACAAGCGCGGCTATAAAGTAAAACTTTTTATTAAAAGTGCAGTCAAGAGTAAAAGTTTTGTATTTGTGCACGCATTTAACATTTAAGGGTGGATATCCAAAATTGGAAATTAAATTTAAAACCGGTTTTATTGTACATCCCGCACACTTCTTCATTTTTCTTTTTGAAACACTATACCGATTTAATCAACTTTTTACAAACCCTTACAAACAAGTACTGAGTTTATATTGGCCTGAAAATATAATATGTTTTTATAAGATAGTTAGTTAGCTAAAAGGATTTTTAAATGAAGTTGTGGGCGTAAATGTAATTATTTCAAGACAATAAACAATTTTATAAATTGATTTTTAGTGCAGCCTTGCGGTACTTTTAATTTCATATGCAAACAATAATTTTTTTTGCAATTATAACAAAAGCATAAACAAAATGGTGTCTACTAAAAGATTAATAAAACTGAATAATTATAATGTTTAGAAGATTTTGTTTTAATAAAAAAAGTAAGGTGTGTTAGACACTTCCTTCGACAAAGTAGTGTCTAGCGTACCTTAAATTTAAAATCACTATTATTACATGTTTTACATGTAATTTTGGATGAAAATATTAATTAACGACTTAATAATTATTATTGAAAAGAAAAAGTTAATAATTTTTTTTACTCACCACATAACTTAATTGTTCCTGTGCTATTAAAGCAATTGAAATTGCAATAATGCTGAGATAAAATTGAAACACAAATACAAAAGTTGAGTTCTCAAAGTTGTTAAATAAAGCGATCAGCAACCAATTACTAATAATTGCAGACACAACGAAAAGAAATACTAAGGGTATTATCAACCCCCCTACAAAATCATTATATTGTTTAAACGTAAAACAAATTTCTAAGTAGAGCAAGCGCAGTCGTTTCAGGTTAATATTAATATCTTTTATTTGCAATTCTTCTCCATCTGCACTCATTCTTGTTACAAGCACTTTCTTCATTTGTTGAAAGCATTTTTGTAAAATTATGTAATAGATGATTATGCTGAGTAATAAATGACATAGTGTAACATAGCCAATGTAGCAATAAATAACTCTGTTCAACAATTTTACTGTGAAAAGAGTAAAACTAAGATCATTCTCGTTGATAGTAAAATACAAAGCGTATAGTAAAATTAAGTTCATTAATCCAAGATGCGCGAGAAAAACTTGTTTAAACGCTCGTATCATTTTTTTGCTTATAAAATGGGGTATTCCATAGTAATCACAGTTTTCAATCATTTTGGCTATTCCTTTCAATTCCAACAGCTTTTTGTCATATTTCAGTAACCCTGTTACACAGCAAGACATCGAAGACAATATAAAAGATATTTCTGCAGCTACAATAAAATTTGATAAATCTTGTATACAAATGTATAAGTTAATTGCTGAAAAGAGGAGAATTGCAAGTGATGTAACAAAATAAAATTTGTTTATACGGAATTTAGATGCAAAAGATTTATTCTTTGTATGCACACATTTGGAACTTATTGGAGGAAATCCAAAAATTGCACCCAATTTTAAAAATGAATTATATGTACATCCCGCACAATTTTCCATAACTCCTTTGTTATTTTTACACTCACGTAAGCACGAGTATTACTGACAATGTACACAAATATTAAGTTTTCCTTTTTAAAGAGTGTAAACAAATTTACTAATTACAATAACACTTTTGTGCAAACTCAATCCATGCAAGCTTTCAAATTTGATGTCATGTATGTACAAATCACATCATCGTGTAATTGAATGCTTGAGCATTCAACGAAATCGTGTGTAGAATCGATGATACAATAAACATTTCAAATTTAATATTATTCAAAACAACCTGTATTGAGTTATTGTTAAAAAATAAAAAATAGTGTCGTGATGTAATCGGTATTATTCTTTACAAATAGGCATTTTTACCAAACCTGGAGTCGTGGGTTCTGATTGACTACGAGAGGTTCATTTAAATTTCCACAAAAATCGACTCTGGCGCCCTTTTACCTTTTGTCCAAAATATGTTCTGTAAAGCCCGCAAAGCATTGTTTCCGCATTTAAATTACTTGTTTTGTTTTAAGATCTGTTGGCACCTGTGAAGTTTGTAACAGGTGGGTAAATGTCGCTTTGCGGGAAACGACTCGTAACAACTTTCACAAAAATGTGCGCTAAACAAGCAAAAAGATAGCAAGTAGTAGTCTAAAAACAATATAACTCTTTTTTCTAATTCCTAGATTATACTATTGCGCACATAAAATCTTGCGAAATTTTTAATTAGTCAATTTTTAATACAAAATGTCCTTTTTTTCTTTAAACCTCCACAAAGAAAAAAATTTTTTATGAATTTTATGAGTCCGAATTTTTCTGGGCCTCTACTCTTTTTTAAAGTATTGGGTAATGAGTGGGAGAAATTGATTCTGTTCAAAATTTCTAATAACAAAAATTCTTGCTGGTTGTTTTAAAAAGATGTGTTCTGTCTTGTCTTTCTAAACTAGTGCTACCACATAATTATAGACGCCGAGTATAGATTTGATAAAATCAGGCAACAAAAATCACCAAATTTTAAAAAAAGGACATTTTGGAATCAAAAATCTTAACTAGTGTAATAATATAGATAAAAATAATCGCAGAATGTTTACTATAGGTATAAATAATCTCAAGAAATTAATTAATTCATTTAATATTTACTTAATTCTAATAATAAAATAATAAAAAATTCATATAATAACAATTTACTATATATTTGTGTTTATACGCATACAATGGATGCAATTTTGGTGCAAATGTTGATAAGCTACAAGCGGTACAAGGACTTCATCAGTTTCTCTAAGCTATTAAATAAGCAAGTTAATTTAATATTTAGTCTCAGTACCTTTAAGAAACGTCACTTGGATACCAACACGCGCTTTCCATTGGTTAGTTACCATTTACTGCTAAATTTTATGCATAATTTGACATAAAATTCTGTTTGCAACAATGTATAAAGTTTGGGCAAATTTTTTAGAAAATTTTTGTGTGAAAAATACAAAAAATTAAACATCGTCTTGAATGGGCTTTATATAGAGATATTTCCGAATTGGCACAAAAACTTATCGGATTATCTTCAGTTATAATTTTAAATTGGTAATCGTTTTCAATCATTTAATCAATTAGAGACACAAATATAAAATAATAGAATTATGTAAACTCTGAAATAGAAATTTCACAAAATATTGGCGTGGCGATAATTTATTATTAAATCTAATAAACTCGTAAATATTAATTTAATAAAATTTCTTGGTGCTCCAACACCGAGACACCAATGATGCTATGCGGTGACTTCATCGTGGATGTGTCGCAAAACAAGAACTTCTCAGAATTCATGAAACGAGAGTTCAGTATAAACTGCGTACAGAACTCTCTAAGTATTCTCGGCAATACTTGCCTTGATCTTACATTTACCCGCAATATCAACGTGTCCTGTATGCCGTTTGTCACCTATTTCAGCTACCACAGTTTGATGTTTAACGACGACGACAACAACAGAGTAGTATTCGTTGCTTCAATGAGGAAGACAAGGGATACCTAAGGTAAGGGGTTCATTTCGGTTCATTTAGAAAATTTTTACAAATAATAAATTTTATTAAAATTAATAATTAAGATTTATTTAGATTAATAATAAATTGCCACTCCAATATTTTGTGAAATCCTAATTACAGGGTTTGCAAATATTTAATATAAGTAGTGCCTTTGTATAAGATTGAAAATGATTATTACCAAATCCGATCGGTAGACCTAGGCGAAAACGAGTATCCATCTACGACGTATTCACGTTAAACCATACGGCTATGTCCCCGAACATAGCTTCGAATCCGCAATTTTTTCATCTTCTTCATTTTAGTCATATACTTCTTCTTCATAATCTTCATCTTCTTCATCTTCTTCATATTCCTCATATTCTTCGTATTCTTCATATTCTTCTTCATTTTCTTCAAATTCTTCAATTTCGTGGTGGTTATTAAAATTTTCGTTGCGTTCATTTTCGTGAAATGGTGTTATATTTTGGATAAATACAATGTTTCCAGTGGACAGGTCTATGAAATAAATTTTGGTGAAATTTTTCCTATCCATTGGACATGTATCGTTTTCGTGCGACCATCGTTCAATACATGAGGCACAATATTCATGTGTACAACAATCAATATTAGCTTTAGTATCGCCTGTAAATTTTGGTTCAAAGCAAATAACACACGCTGGTTCTTGGTTTTCATTGGAAAGGTGGCCAAAAGAAGGATTTCCAGTATCTTCCATTGTGAATTTTTTTATTATTTGTATTGATTTTATATATTAATTTTAAATGTTTTTCTTGGCTTATATAAAAAAATAATTTTAAATTGGTGCACGGATTAACTTTAAATCTTTTAGGGAAAACCATCTGATTCAAACTATGAACAAAAACAAAACACAAAACAAAACCAAAAGAAAAGCAAATGAGAGCAAAACAGAAACAAAAACTAAACATCCAAAATCAGAAACGGGTATCACCATGAGATAAGAAATAATGGATGCCCTTGGATCCACATTTTTTATTAGTTCTATTAGTTCTAGCGTGTTATTTGTTTAGATCACGCAACGCACTTTGATTGGTCGTTGTCGTTGGTCGTACCAACTTTTATCTCGTTTAATTACACAAGCAAAATTTTGTATTCACGTGAATCTACTCTATATTATAAAAAGATAAGGGCTCAATATGTAACGTTTTTATGTAACGTTTTTTTGTAACATTTTTATGAAACCGAAATGCTTATACTATATCTACCCTATCTACCTCTACCCTATATTATAAAAAGATAAGGGCTCAATATGTAACGTTTTTATGTAACGTTTTTATGTAACGTTTTTATGTAACGTTTTTTTGTAACATTTTTATGAAACCGAAATGCTTATACTATATCTACCCTATATTATAAAAAGATAAGGGCTCAATATGTAACGTTTTTATGTAACGTTTTTATGTAACGTTTTTATGTAACGTTTTTATGTAACGTTTTTTTGTAACATTTTTATGAAACCGAAATGCTTATACTATATCTACCCTATATTATAAAAAGATAAGGGCTCAATATGTAACGTTTTTATGTAACGTTTTTATGTAACGTTTTTATGTAACGTTTTTTTGTAACATTTTTATGAAACCGAAATGCTTATACTATATCTACCCTATCTACCATATATTATAAAAAGATAAGGGCTCAATATGTAACGTTTTTATGTAACGTTTTTATGTAACGTTTTTATGTAACGTTTTTTTGTAACATTTTTATGAAACCGAAATGCTTATACTATATCTACCTCTACCCTATATTATAAAAAGATAAGGGCTCAATATGTAACGTTTTTATGTAACGTTTTTATGTAACGTTTTTATGTAACGTTTTTATGTAACGTTTTTTTGTAACATTTTTATGAAACCGAAATGCTTATACTATATCTACCCTATATTATAAAAAGATAAGGGCTCAATATGTAACGTTTTTATGTAACGTTTTTATGTAACGTTTTTATGTAACGTTTTTATGTAACGTTTTTTTGTAACATTTTTATGAAACCGAAATGCTTATACTATATCTACCCTATATTATAAAAAGATAAGGGCTCAATATGTAACGTTTTTATGTAACGTTTTTATGTAACGTTTTTTTGTAACATTTTTATGAAACCGAAATGCTTATACTATATCTACCTCTACCCTATATTATAAAAAGATAAGGGCTCAATATGTAACGTTTTTATGTAACGTTTTTATGTAACGTTTTTATGTAACGTTTTTATGTAACGTTTTTTTGTAACATTTTTATGAAACCGAAATGCTTATACTATATCTACCCTATATTATAAAAAGATAAGGGCTCAATATGTAACGTTTTTATGTAACGTTTTTATGTAACGTTTTTATGTAACGTTTTTATGTAACGTTTTTTTGTAACATTTTTATGAAACCGAAATGCTTATACTATATCTACCCTATATTATAAAAAGATAAGGGCTCAATATGTAACGTTTTTATGTAACGTTTTTATGTAACGTTTTTATGTAACGTTTTTTTGTAACATTTTTATGAAACCGAAATGCTTATACTATATCTACCCTATATTATAAAAAGATAAGGGCTCAATATGTAACGTTTTTATGTAACGTTTTTATGTAACGTTTTTATGTAACGTTTTTATGTAACGTTTTTTTGTAACATTTTTATGAAACCGAAATGCTTATACTATATCTACCCTATATTATAAAAAGATAAGGGCTCAATATGTAACGTTTTTATGTAACGTTTTTATGTAACGTTTTTATGTAACGTTTTTTTGTAACATTTTTATGAAACCGAAATGCTTATACTATATCTACCCTATCTACCATATATTATAAAAAGATAAGGGCTCAATATGTAACGTTTTTATGTAACGTTTTTATGTAACGTTTTTATGTAACGTTTTTTTGTAACATTTTTATGAAACCGAAATGCTTATACTATATCTACCTCTACCCTATATTATAAAAAGATAAGGGCTCAATATGTAACGTTTTTATGTAACGTTTTTATGTAACGTTTTTATGTAACGTTTTTATGTAACGTTTTTTTGTAACATTTTTATGAAACCGAAATGCTTATACTATATCTACCCTATATTATAAAAAGATAAGGGCTCAATATGTAACGTTTTTATGTAACGTTTTTATGTAACGTTTTTATGTAACGTTTTTATGTAACGTTTTTTTGTAACATTTTTATGAAACCGAAATGCTTATACTATATCTACCCTATATTATAAAAAGATAAGGGCTCAATATGTAACGTTTTTATGTAACGTTTTTATGTAACGTTTTTTTGTAACATTTTTATGAAACCGAAATGCTTATACTATATCTACCTCTACCCTATATTATAAAAAGATAAGGGCTCAATATGTAACGTTTTTATGTAACGTTTTTATGTAACGTTTTTATGTAACGTTTTTATGTAACGTTTTTTTGTAACATTTTTATGAAACCGAAATGCTTATACTATATCTACCCTATATTATAAAAAGATAAGGGCTCAATATGTAACGTTTTTATGTAACGTTTTTATGTAACGTTTTTATGTAACGTTTTTATGTAACGTTTTTTTGTAACATTTTTATGAAACCGAAATGCTTATACTATATCTACCCTATATTATAAAAAGATAAGGGCTCAATATGTAACGTTTTTATGTAACGTTTTTATGTAACGTTTTTATGTAACGTTTTTTTGTAACATTTTTATGAAACCGAAATGCTTATACTATATCTACCCTATCTACCATATATTATAAAAAGATAAGGGCTCAATATGTAACGTTTTTATGTAACGTTTTTATGTAACGTTTTTATGTAACGTTTTTTTGTAACATTTTTATGAAACCGAAATGCTTATACTATATCTACCTCTACCCTATATTATAAAAAGATAAGGGCTCAATATGTAACGTTTTTATGTAACGTTTTTATGTAACGTTTTTATGTAACGTTTTTATGTAACGTTTTTATGTAACGTTTTTTTGTAACATTTTTATGAAACCGAAATGCTTATACTATATCTACCCTATATTATAAAAAGATAAGGGCTCAATATGTAACGTTTTTATGTAACGTTTTTATGTAACGTTTTTATGTAACGTTTTTATGTAACGTTTTTTTGTAACATTTTTATGAAACCGAAATGCTTATACTATATCTACCCTATATTATAAAAAGATAAGGGCTCAATATGTAACGTTTTTATGTAACGTTTTTATGTAACGTTTTTATGTAACGTTTTTTTGTAACATTTTTATGAAACCGAAATGCTTATACTATATCTACCCTATCTACCATATATTATAAAAAGATAAGGGCTCAATATGTAACGTTTTTATGTAACGTTTTTATGTAACGTTTTTATGTAACGTTTTTTTGTAACATTTTTATGAAACCGAAATGCTTATACTATATCTACCTCTACCCTATATTATAAAAAGATAAGGGCTCAATATGTAACGTTTTTATGTAACGTTTTTATGTAACGTTTTTATGTAACGTTTTTATGTAACGTTTTTTTGTAACATTTTTATGAAACCGAAATGCTTATACTATATCTACCCTATATTATAAAAAGATAAGGGCTCAATATGTAACGTTTTTATGTAACGTTTTTATGTAACGTTTTTATGTAACGTTTTTATGTAACGTTTTTTTGTAACATTTTTATGAAACCGAAATGCTTATACTATATAAGATATAAAATTATTTTTACTGTCTCAACCTTTATACCATGGTATAAACTGATAAACTGATCAACATCTCAGGCAATTTGATCTGTTTAGTATTTGAGACGTTGATCGGCCGCAGCCGTCGTTCCCATCAACAAATTACGAGCTTTTATCTTCTAAAACATCAGCAGAACGTGTCAAGGAACTCAGGGAAAGACAACAGCAGCAACAAGAACTATCAAAATCAAATCCGCCAGCAAAAAAATCAAAGGAACCTTTGAATGAATGCATAAAAAGCGAAAATCAGACAGTAGCTCAAATTGCCAATAATTCTCAAATAATAATAATACCTCATGATGCCGGAGATATGACGCAAAAACGCCGATATTGCAGTGCAATATTTTGGAAAAATTAATTTTGTAAAAAGATAAGACAAAATATGCAATGTTTTTATGCAACGTTTTGGAAGATTGTGATTGGTTCTTTCCCTTTAGCCAATAGTAAAATTGCAGAACGTTTTCAAAAAATAAAAAAATACCTAATAGTAATCGATAACATTTATTTTACATTTTCAAGCTGTATGACGTTATAATCCGTTTAAACGTTAATCCGTTCATCCGTTGAGATATATTAATCATCGGAAAAAAATGTTTTATGAAAAGAAGTTTTACAACTCAAAGTTATTTCGCTTATGTGCTATAAGGGCCGCGAAGCGGCCCGGGGGGTTGGGCCGCGACAGCGGCCAGGGGGGCAAATCCCCTCTAGTACTTCTATAAAATCGGTAACATGTTCAAAAATTTAAAAAAATATGTAACGAAAAATGTGTGTATGAGTGTGTGTGTATGTGTACAAAAAGGATACCAAAAATTTTCTAAAATGGTAGATAACTAATAAGAAACGTCACTTGGATACCAACACGCGCTTTCTATTGGTTAGCTACCATTTACTGCTAAATTTTATACAAAATTTAACATCGAATTCTGTTTGTAACAAAGTTTGGGAAAATTATTTAGAAAATTTTCGTGTGAAAAATTCAAAAAATTAGACATTGTCTTGAATGGGCTTTATATAGAGATATTTCCGAATTGACACACAAACTTATCGGATTATCTTCAGTTGTTATAATTTTGAATTGGTAATCGTTTTCAATCATTTAATCAATTACAGGCACAATTACAAAATTGTATTATGCAAACTCTGAAATAGAAATTTCACAAAATATTGGCGTGGCGACAATTTATTATTAAATCTAATAGACTCGTAAATATTAATTTAATAAAATTTCTTGGTGCTCCGACACCGAGACACCAATGATGCTATGCGGTGACTTCATCGTGGATGTGACGCAAAACAGGAACTTCTCAGAATTCATGAAACGAGAGTTCAGTATGAACTGCGTACAGAACTCTCCAAGTACTCTCGGCAATACTTGCCTTGATCTTACATTTACCTGCAATATCAACGTGTCCTGTATGCCGTTAGTCACCTATTTGAGTTACCACAGTTTGATGTTTAACGACGACGACAACAACAAAGTTGTATCGTTGCCTCAATGAGGAAGACCAAGGATACGCTAAAGAGTTCATTTAGAAAATTTTTACTAATAATAAATTTTATTAAAATTAATAATTAAGATTTATTTAGATTAATAATAAATTGCCACTCCAATATTTTGTGAAACTCTAATTACAGGGTTTTCAAATATTTTATATAAGTAGGCCTTTGTATAAGATTGAAAATGATTATTACCAAATCCGATCGAAAGACCTAGGCAAAAACGATTATCCATCTACGACGTATTCACGTTAAACCATACGGCTATGTCTCCGAACATAGCCTCGAATCCGCAATTTTTTCATCTTCCTTATATTTTTCATCTTCTACATTTTAGTCATATACTTCTTCTTCATAATCTTCATCTTCTTCATCTTCTTCATATTCCTCATATTCTTCGTATTCTTCATATTCTTCTTCATTTTCTTCAAATTCTTGAATTTCATGGTTGTTATTAAAATTTTCGTTGCGTTCATTTTCGTGAAATGGTGTTATATTTTGGATAAATACAATGTTTCCAGTGGACAGGTCTATGAAATAAATTTTGGTGAAATTTTTCCTATCCATTGGACATGTATCGTTTTCGTGCGACCATCGTTCAATACATGAGGCACAATATTCATGTGTACAACAATCAATATTAGCTTTAGTATCGCCTGTAAATTTTGGTTCAAAGCAAATAACACACGCTGGTTCTTGGTTTTCATTGGAAAGGTGGCCAAAAGAAGGATTTCCAGTATCTTCCATTGTGAATTTTTTTATTATTTGTATTGATTTTATATATTAGTTTTAAATGTTTTTCTTGGCTTATATAAAAAAATAATTTTAAATTGGTGCACGGATTAACTTTAAATCTTTTAGGGAAAACCATCTGATTCAAACTTTGAACAAAAACAAAACACAAAACAAAACCAAAAGAAAAGCAAAAAGAGCAAAACAGAAACAAAAACTAAACATCCAAAATAAGAAACGGCTAGCATCATGATATAATAAATATTAGATGCCCTTGGATCCACATGTTTTTCATCAGTTTTAGAGTGTCATTTGTTTAGATCACGCAACGCATTTTGATTGGTCGTTGTCGTTGGTCGTACCAACTTTTATCTCGAAATTTAATTACACAAGCAAAATTTTGTATTGACGTGAATACGTCTATAAAATCGGTAACATGTTCAAAAATTAAAAGAAAAATATGTAACGAAAAATGTGTGTATATGTGTGTCTGTCTGTGGGGTGGTAGCTCCCAAACGAAAGAACCGATTTTGATTTAGTTTTTTTAGTTTGAAAGGTGACTTCATCAAGAGTGTTCTTAGCTACAATTCAAAAAAATTTGTTTAGCCGTTTGAAGATCGTTTGCTATTGCTTAGTTAATGAAGGTAGAGCCGTACTAGTAATACATAAAGTTTAAAAAGCATGAAATAAAACTTAAATTTAAAATTTAAAAAATCCCAACAAAGAAAATCTTTAAAAGTAAAATATAAAATTCATGCGTCGTCGCGTCGGAAGACCGCTAAGTAAATAATTGAATTTTATTTTTTACTTTTTAAAGATTTTCTGTGTCGGGGTTTTTTTAAATTTTCAATTTAAGTTTTTACACGAACTTATTTCATTAAATTTTAAATTTACCAATGGATAGATCGGTATCGGATAGATACCAAAACATTATTTACAACTCAAAATTGGTTATAAATAGAAATTGTATTGTACTTGCGATTCCATTGGATGCAAAAGCTTTGCAAAAGTTTTGATCGTTTGTTTTAACAATAGTTATTAAGTTTTCAGGAATTTAATTTTCTTAGCAAAACATAGAATGCTCCTGAGAGGTTTTATTTCCAACTCATTGAGTATCAGTTGTATCTGTGCCAAGTATTGCAGCCTGAATTAGTCTGAGTTTAGTCTATCACACATGCTACAAAAACGGAATTTGCTAACGTGTTTCATACAAGATCTTTTCTAATTTTATAATTTTATAAATTATAAAATTATATAACCGAGAAACACATATAGCTTATATAGACCTCATCAAAGCATTTGACAGAGTTGTCCGAAGTAAAGTGTGGAAAATTCTAGATAAAGGGGGAATACCGCGTCACTTAATAGATGTGATAAAAGAAATGTAAATGAATACCCAGATATGCATAGCAGGAGACGAAAAAAAACATAAAAATAATAAACACAGGTGTAAGACAGGGCTGCAGCATGTCGCCGACATTGTTTAATTTATACATTGACGACGCTATACGAATCTGGAAAGAACAAATACCGCATTACACTACAAACATGAACAACAGAGATTTCACATTTACTATGCTTTTCGCAGATGACCAAACAATAATTGCAAACACTGAAGATACACTGCAATACGCTCTATATAAATAAAGTCAAATTCTAAAAGACTATAACATGACCATATCAACATTTAAAACAAAAGTCATGGCGTTTAGAGGACAGGAACAAATAAGATCTAAATTAATATTGAATGAACAAGCTATAGAGCAAGTGAGAAGTTTCAACTACCTTGGATGTACAGTTTCCCTACACGAAGAAACGGACATACAAAAGAAAATTGAAAAATTTAACTACATAAATGGAACTATTCGAAGAACATTCAAGAACAGAACGGTACGCGACAACTGGGCGAATTCCACTGGGCGACGTATAACTGGGCGACGTATAACTGGGCGACTGGTAAACTGGGCGACGGTCAACCGGGCGACGGACAACTAGGCGATAGGTAAACTGGGCGCCGGGTAAACCGGGCGATTGTCAAGCGGGCGACGGACAACTGGGCAATGAGTAAACTGGGCGACGGATAAACTGGGCGACGTATAAACTGGGCGACGTGTAAGTGGGCGACAACCTGAAGCATTTTGAAGAATTGAAATATTTAACATGAAACTTATTGAGTTTTGAGTGTAAGAAAACTGTCGCGTTTGAAAATTTTGCAGGTATTTGCATTTTCTCACTTGATACAACTTTATTTTTTGAAACATTTCATACAGGGTAATCTAAAACAAAAACCAAAAAAAAACAAAGATTTTGAAATTTTGTTGCTGACTAGAAAAATTAAAAAAGATTATGCCTGTTGGTAATGTACCAACCAGGTGTTGGTAATGTTCTACTGTCTACTTTTGTACTATATATATGTGCAATAAGCTAGCTATATTGTTTAAAATAATTTATGTAAATAATAATTATTAATAATTAATAATTTAAGTAACTCATAACCTAACTAAGAGATGATGAATCATTGTCTTTATTAGCTAACAATATCCCTTAGGGCCTTCCAACTCTAAAAAGGTGCTATTAGGAAGGGGGTGGATATAACTTTTTCTTCGTCATCAGTAATGCATAAGAGTCCAGCTGATGACTCACTTAGTCGTACGCAATGTTAACGTACGGTTAATACTTTCTCGCGTGGATCCTTCTCGTGCCATGGTGGCCAAAACTACACTTATTATAAACATACCCCTAGGCCCGTGGGTTAAGGAAAAGGTGGATTATTGAAAGGTGAGATTCGTTTTTGCGTGGATTCTACAAGAACGGTGGTTGTGCAAATAAAAATTACTATTAAAAAAACATAATTTTTGCTCAAAGTGCACTGTTGAAGCATATGAAGTGCTAGTGTCGCTCCGGTTATCCCCTCTCTGCGTATAACTAAAGAGTAATTTAACTTGCACGGACCAATCACAGAATGCCAGAATTCACCAATCACGAGCGACTTAGCACAAAATTTGCTGTGAAAATCAAAGTTTTATAATCGATTTTTGAAAAAACTAGTGCTGTTAAGGCCATTCTCTGGGGTTAATTCTCTTATTTAAAATATGCTCATTCAGAATTCATAGAAGTTTCAAAATTGATATTTTCGGGTTACGAGTACTTACCTCTCACCCATAGAGGTTATCATAATAATTTTTTCTTAAATGCTCAAAATTTATAGTTGCGTCGCCCACTTATACGTTGTCCAGTTTACCCGTCGCCCAGTTGTCCGTCGCCCGGTTGACAATCGCCCGGTTTACCCAGCGCCCAGTTTTTCCATCGCTCAGTTGTCCGTCGCCCGGTTGACCGTCGCCCAGTTTACTAATCGCCCAGTTTACTAATCGCCCAGTTGTCTTTCGCCCAGTTATACGTCGCCCAGTTGTCCGTCGCCCAGTTGTCCGGTTCCGAGAACAGAAGCAGCCAGAATACGGCTTTAAAATTCTATAAAACTATATCAATGCCAGTAATAACATACGGGAGCGAAACATGGATTTTAACTAAGGGAGAAGAAAAGCGTTTACAAAGCGCAGAAATGAGATTCCTTAGAGGAATTGCGGGATATACGAAAAGCGATAGAAAGCGAAACGTAGATATCCGTAACGAGCTCAACATATTTAACCTTAATGACCGTATAGGAGAATACAGGAGAAATTGGAAACAACATCTACAAAGAATGCAAAACGTCCGCATACCTAGACAAGTATATATATATAAACCCAGAGGTAAGAGGAATGTGGGCCGACCCAGAAAAAGATGGGACGACCAAGATGAGTGACGTAACGGACAATAAGTCCAAACCGTGCAGATGATGATGATAATTTTATAAAATTATAAATTTTTTTTCTACTTTTCTACTTTTATAAAAATTCAATTGCATTGAGTTTTTAAAAACTAGTTCAATAATTTGTAAGAACATAGTCTAATAAATATCACCTATTTGTATCACTTAATCAGGCTGATACAAAATCTTTACAAGAAGAGCGTTGCAAAAGTTAAAATAGACGACAGACTCTCTGATCCGTGTAAGATTGGGAAGGGAGTGAGGCAGGGATGTATCCTATCGCCCTTGCTATTTAACATATATGGTGAATACGTCATGAGAAAAACCCTAGACGGATGGAACGTCGGTTTCACTGTTGGAGGCAGAAAAATAAGCAATTTACGGTATGCTGACGACACCGCTCTCTTTGCAAACTCGGCAGAAGAACTGACACTCCTAATGAATCGATTGGAAGACGAAAGCCGCAGTTGTGGCTTGATTATCAATATTGACAAGACCAAGATAATGATTGTGGACCGAGCCAACAATAATAACCCACAGATCCAACAGATCTCTGGCTACTCCGTTGTTGACCAATACGTATACTTGGGGACACTCATTACTAATGAGGGTGGAAGTACTAGGGAAATCAGGAGGCGCTGTGAAATGGCAAGGAATGCTGTTAGAAGTTTGCTGAGAATATGGAAGGATAGAACTGTCACTATTAACACGAAAAAACTATTGGTAAAAGCACTGGTCTTCCCTATCGTTCTTTATGGTGCAGAATCATGGACCCTAAAGATGCTAGATCGGAGAAAAATCGACGCACTTGAGATGTGGTGCTGGAGAAGGATGCTGCGCATACCATGGACCGCGAGAAGAACCAATGTGTCCATAACTAGAGAGATTGATGAGCCTCAAAGATTGTCTCAGGTTGTGTATCAGCGCGTGCTTGGATACTTCGGATATATAACACGGGCAAGTGATGACAGCTTAGAGAAGTTAATAATACAGGGCAAAGTGGAAGGAACTAGATCAAGGGGTCGTTCTCCGAAGCGTTGGACGGATCAAGTAAAAGAGATCACAAATAGTTCACTGCAGCATCTTTCAAGAGAAGCCAGCAATAGGGAGAGATGGCGCGATGTGGTGCGAAGAGTCGGAAAGGTACGGAACACTTGAAGATGGTGAAGCTGAGATCACGACTCCTCTGTCAAGAGGAAACCGAAGAAGAAGAAGTATCACATATTTGTAACCACACTCAATAAAAACGCAATAATGATTAAGGGGGAGAGTACGATAGCCTGGTATCGAATTTTAAAAATTTGGAATATTGTTCAACTTTAGAGATTTATAGCGTTTATAAAATTTTTAAATCTTTTTTAAAAATATTCGACCTTACACTGATAATAGCAAGTATTACAGTTGAGGGATAGGTCGTTAATAATCAAATAATAATAATAAGTAGTAAGTAATAAGTAATAATAAGTAAGATATATTTTTACAGAGCAATTATAAAAAATCCACAGTAAAAACCGTCCTCGGGATCAATGTACAATAGAAATGATCAACAACTTATTCCTTAAAGCCGTGTGCCACTTGTACTAATTTGTTAACAAATATGTCAATAAATTTGGTAAAACCCAAAACAAATCAATGTTGGTACCGATGTTCGTTGGTTCAACCTTTCAATGAAGTGTTACCAAATTTGCTAAAAAATTTGTTAATAAATTAGTAAACGTGTCACGGCCTTTAACCACAATATTTGTTAATTAATGCATAATTTGTTGAAATATTTGGAAAACGTATTAATCGATTAATTCATTTTTAACCCCCGACCCAAAAAGAGGGGTGTTATAAGTTTAATGTGTGTATGTGGGTGGGTGTGTATGTGTACAAAAAGTACACCTAAAATTTTCTAAAATGGTAGTTAACTAATAAGAAACGTCACTTGGATACCAACACGCTCTTTCCATTGGTTAGTTACCATTTACTGCTAAATTTTTACAAAATTTAACATACAAAATTTAACATCGAATTTTGTTTGTAACAATGTATAAAGTTTGGGCAAATTTTGTAGAAAATTTTTGTGTGAAAAATACAAAAAATTAGACATTATCTTGAATGGGCTTTATATAGAGATATTTCCGAATTGACACACAAACTTATCGGATTATCTTCAGTTATAATTTTGAATTGGTAATCGTTTTCAATCATTTAATCAATTATAGGCACAATTACATAATAGTATTATGCAAACTCAAAAATAGAAATTTCACAAAATATTGGCGTGGCGATAATTTATTATTAAATCTAATAGACTCGTAAATATTAGATTAATAAAATTTCTTGGTGCTCCGACACCGAGACACCAATGATGCTATGCGGTGACTTCATCGTGGATGTGACGCAGAACAGGAACTTCTCAGAATTCATGAAACGAGAGTTCAGTATGAACTGCGCACAGAACTCTCCAAGTACTCTCGGCAATACTTGCCTTGATCTTACATTTACCCGCAATATCAACGTGTCCTGTATGCCGTTTCTCACCTATTTCTGTTACCACAGTTTGATGTTTAACGACAACAACAAAGTTGTATTCGTTGCCTCAATGAGTAAGACCAGGGATACGCTAAAGAGTTCATTTAGAAAATTTTTACTAATAATAAATTTTATTAAAATTAATAATTAAGATTTATTTAGATTAATAATAAATTGCCACTCCAATATTTTGTGAAACTCTAATTACAGGGTTTTCAAATATTTTATATAAGTAGGCCTTTGTATAAGATTGAAAATGATTATTACCAAATCCGATCGAAAGACCTAGGCAAAACGAGTATCCATCTACGACGTATTCACGTTAAACCATACGGCTATGTCTCCGAACATAGCCTCGAATCCGCAATTTTTTCATCTTCCTTATATTTTTCATCTTCTTCATTTTAGTCATATACTTCTTCTTCATAATCTTCATCTTCTTCATCTTCTTCATATTCCTCATATTCTTCGTATTCTTCATATTCTTCTTCATTTTCTTCAAATTCTTGAATTTCATGGTTGTTATTAAAATTTTCGTTGCGTTCATTTTCGTGAAATGGTGTTATATTTTGGATAAATACAATGTTTCCAGTGGACAGGTCTATGAAATAAATTTTGGTGAAATTTTTCCTATCCATTGGACATGTATCGTTTTCGTGCGACCATCGTTCAATACATGAGGCACAATATTCATGTGTACAACAATCAATATTAGCTTTAGTATCGCCTGTAAATTTTGGTTCAAAGCAAATAACACATGCTGGTTCTTGGTTTTCATTGGAAAGGTGGCCAAAAGAAGGATTTCCAGTATCTTCCATTGTGAATTTTTTTATTATTTGTATTGATTTTATATATTAATTTTTAATGTTTTTCTTAGCTTATATAAAAAAATTCTTTTAAATTGGTGCACGGATTAACTTTAAATCTTTTAGGGAAAACCATCTGATTCAAACTATGAACAAAAACAAAACACAAAACAAAACCGAAAGAAAAGCAAAAGAGAGCAAAACAGAAACAAAAACTAAACATCCAAAAAAATAAACGGCTGGCATCATGATATAATAAATATTAGATGCCCTTGGATCCACATTTTTTATTAGTTCTATCAGTTTTAGAGTGTCATTTGTTTAGATCACGCAACGCACTTTGATTGGTCGTTGTCGTTGGTCGTACCAACTTTTATCTCGAAATTTAATTACACAAGCAAAATTTTGTATTGACGTGAATACGTCTATAAAATCCGTAACATGTTCAAAAATTAAAAGAAAAATATGTAACGAAAAATGTGTGTATATGTGTGTCTGTCTGTGGGGTGGTAGCTCCCAAACGAATGAACCGATTTTGATTTAGTTTTTTTAGTTTGAAAGGTGACTTCATCGAGAGTGTTCTTAGCTGTAATTCAAAAAAATTTGTTTAGCTGTTTGAAGATCGTTTGCTATTACTTAGTTAATGAAGGTAGAGCCGTACTAGTAATACATAAAGTTTAAAAAGCATGAAATAAAACTTAAATTTATAATTTAACAAACCCCAACAAAGAAAATCTTTAAAAGTAAAAAATAAAATACAAGCGTCGTTGCGTTGGAGGACCGCTAAGTAAATAATTGAATTTTATTTTTTACTTTTTAAAGACTTTCTGTGTCGGGTTTTTTTAAATTTTCAATTTAAGTTTTTAGACAAACATATTTCATTAAATTTTAAAAATTACCAATGAATAGATCGGTATCGGATAGATACCAAAACATTATTTACAACTCAAAATTGGTTATAAATATAGAAATTGTATTGTACTTACGAGTCCATTGGATGCAAAAGCTTTGCAGAAGTTTTGATCGTTTGTTTTAACAATATTTATTAAGTTTTCAGGAATTTAATTTTCTTAGCAAAACATAGAATGCTCCTGAGAGGTTTTATTTTCACTTCATTGAATATCAGTTGTATCTGTCCCAAGTATTGCAGCCTGAATTAGTCTGAGTTTAGTCTTTCACGCATGCTACAAAAACGGAATTTGCTAACGTGTTTCATACAAGATTTTATCTAATTTTATAAAAATTCAATTGCATTGAGTTTTTAAAAACCAGTTCAATAATTTGTAAGAACATAGTATAATAAATATCACCTATTTGTATCGCATATTTGTAACCACACTCAATAAAAACGCAATAATGATTAAGGGGGAGAGTACGATAGCCTGGTATCGGATTTTAAAAATTTGGAATATTGTTCAACTTTAGAGATTTTAGAGATATAAGGCACCAACTTTCTCTAAAATAGCGTTTATAAAATTTTTAAATCTTTTTTAAATATATTCGACCTTACACTGATAATAGCAATTATTACAGTTGAGGGATAGGTCGTTCATAATCAAATAATAATAATAAGTAATAAGTAATAATAAGTAAGATATATTTTTACAGAGCAATTATAAAAAAACGACAGTAAAAACCGTCCTCGGGATCAATGTACAATAAAAATGATCAACAACTTATTCCTTAAAGCCGTGTGCCACTTGTACTAATTTGTTAACAAATTTGTCAATAAATTTGGTAAAACCCAAAACAAATCAATGTTGGTACCGATGTTCGTTGGTTCAACCTTTCAATGAAGTGTTACCAAATTTGCTAAAAATTTTGTTAATAAATTAGTAAACGTGTCACGGCCTTTAACCACAATATTTGTTAATTAATGCATAATTTGTTGAAATATTTGAAAAACGTATTAATCGATTAATTCATTTTTAACCCCCGACCCAAAAAGAAGGGTGTTATAAGTTTAATGTGTGTATGTGGGTGTGTGTGTGTATGTGTACAAAAAGTACACCAAAAATTTTCTAAAATGGTAGTTAACTAATAAGAAACGTCACTTGGATACCAACACACTCTTTCCATTGGTTAGTTACCATTTACTGCTAAATTTTATACAAAATTTAACATCGAATTCTGTTTGTAACAATGTATAAAGTTTGGGCAAATTTTTTAGAAAATTTTCGTGTGAAAAATACAAAAAATTAGACATTGTCTTGAATGGGCTTTATATAGAGATATTTCCGAATTGACACACAAACTTATCGGATTATCTTCAGTTATAATTTTAAATTGGTAATCGTTTTCAATCATTTAGGTCGGGTTGCACCAACGTCTATTAAAATTGGTATATTAAGCGCTATTATCATAATAGCTATTACTGTGTTAAAATTATTTTAATAACGTTATTAGGCTAGTAGTTTAATATTTTTATAATTGCTAAGGCAACGCTATTGTCATTGTCAAAACTTTGCAGTTAGAACTGCCCTTATAATGGTGTATTTTCACGTTAATTTTCATTTCTAATAAAAAATGCATTCTCAATTGTCTTTTTTCAATCACATTTTATATACACAGGGAGTAAATTTATTATTTTCAATATACCGTAGCAATTTGTTAGATTTTTGAACATCTCACGACGTGAGTTTCTTGCTGAAATCATTGCATATTGGAATTGTATAACGGCCACAGAAAATGTAAAAAAATAAAAAAATTTTTACATCGCCCGGTCCTATAAAAATATTTTCATAAGCGACAAAGTTTAAAATTTATGCCCACAAAATTGTGAAGCTTGAGAAAATTACCTCGTTTTTGATAAGGCTTGTCCAAAATATTAATATTTCTATCTTTCGCTTGCTTCCTTGAAAAAGTTTTGTTGTTTAAAAAAATTTATTTCAAAATTCAACGATTACTTGTCAACTTCGATGTAGTTCATAACCTAAAAATCTATTATTTATGTCAAAATATATGTAAAAGTTATTACCCTGTTAAACTATTACCCTGTTAAATTTTTTTGCGTTGCACCAACATTTTTCTCAATTAAAAATCTCATATTAGTTATTATGAAATTCAACAATGGTCGCCATACTAATTTGACATTTCTCGCTTGTTTAAATATTAATTTTAGGTTAATACAGTAGCGTATCTATATAATATCTATAAAAGGAAAAATCAAGTACTATCCAAGAAGATGCAAATGTTGAAAAATTAATAAAAAAATTTTAAATAATAACTTAACTCTCAATCCTAAACTCCTGAACTATTCCTAGATCTGCCACTAGGTAAATGTGTACGTGATTATTAAAAATATATCATGGAAATTAACGAAAAAAATGTAAAGGAAAGTTCTTGAGCAAAATATATAAGCAGAAATTGCAACAATCCAAGTAATCATTTTTATAAAAGAGACAATATCCTATAATTTTTGCATCACGCTTTGATTTTCTTGGCCCAATAGTAGTTTTCAATATCCAGTTGCAAAAAGTGAAGTAACTCTTCGTTTGCTTTAGCACTCAATCAGAAAACAGTTTTCTAACTGCAATAATTTGAAGACTTTAATATTTGAGAAATATTATTAAATACGAATTCTTTTCAGTGGTAATGAATAACTTTTTCTTTTCTGTATTAACGACAACATAATATTACTGTGATAATATTCACATATTGTGAGTAAATCCATAGAGGAATATTAACTACTCAAAATGTAAGGCTTTAGTAACAAATTAACAAATTTATATCTTCATCTGTACTCGAAAAAGAAATTGTAGCTGACATTTTCTACTTATAATAATATAATTTTGAATTCAGCGATTAATTTTTCAAGTTCTATGTACTACATAACTTAAAAATCTTCTTTTTTCATCAAATTTTTTCTAATAAAATTTCAACTTAAAATTTTAATTGACCAATTTTGGCCAATTTGCTTATTATTAAATTTATTACCCTGTTAAACTAAGTCGCAATGGTGCAACGCATTTTTTTGGTAACTAAGGAATTTTTATTAAATATTTAATAATTTTGCTAATAATTTCCTTAATAAACGTTGTTGCGAGGGAAACTGACATATGTCATTCATTTTAGTGGAGATTTTAATCTAGTAATAAGTTAAGTCTTGTTGGTGCAACGCATCTTATGTCAAAATGTCAATTTTTAATCTAGTAATAGCTTATTACTCTATTAAATCCTTATTATGCGTTGGTGCAACCGGACCTTAATCAATTATAGGCATTATGCAAACTCTGAAATAGAAATTTCACAAAATATTGGCGTGGCGATAATTTATTATTAAATCTAATAAACTTGTAAATATTAATTTAATAAAATTTCTTGGTGCTCCGACACCGAGACACCAATGATGCTATGCGGTGACTTCATCGTGGATGTGACGCAGAACAGGAACTTCTCAGAATTCATGAAACGAGAGTTCAGTATGAACTGCGCACAGAACTCTCCAAGTACTCTCGGCAATACTTGCCTTGATCTTACATTTACCCGCAATATCAACGTGTCCTGTATGCCGTTTCTCACCTATTTCAGTTACCACAGTTTGATGTTTAACGACGACGACAACAACAAAGTTGTATTCGTTGCTTCAATGAGGAAAACTAGGGATACGCTAAGGAGTTCATTTAGAAAATTTTTACTAATAATAAATTTTATTAAAATTAATAATTAAGATTTATTTAGATTAATAATAAATTGCCACTCCAATATTTTGTGAAATTCTAATTACAGGGTTTGCAAATATTTAATATAAGTAGGCCTTTGTATAAGTTTGAAAATGATTATTACCAAATCCGATCGTTAGACCTAGGCGAAAACGAGTATCCATCTACGACGTATTCACGTTAAACCATACGGCTATGTCCCCAAACATAGCCTCGAATCCGCAATTTTTTCATATTTTTCATCTCCTTCATTTTAATCATATACTTCTTCTTCATAATCTTCATCTTCTTCATCTTCTTCATATTCCTCATATTCTTCGTATTCTTCATATTCTTCTTCATTTTCTTCAAATTCTTGAATTTCGTGGTTATTAAAATTTTCGTTGGGTTCATTTTTGTGAAATGGTGTTATATTTTGGGTAAATACAATGTTTCCAGTGGACAGGTCTATGAAATAAATTTTGGTGAAATTTTTCCTATCCATTGGACATGTATCGTTTTCGTGCGACCATCGTTCAATACATGAGGCACAATATTCATGTGTACAACAATCAATATTAGCTTTAGTATCGCCTGTAAATTTTGGTTCAAAGCAAATAACACATGCTGGTTCTTGGTTTTCATTGGAAAGGTGGCCAAAAGAAGGATTTCCAGTATCTTCCATTGTGAATCTTTTTATTATTTGTATTATTTTATATATTAATTTTAAATTGGTTTATATAAAAAAAAAATTTTAAATTTGTGCACAGATTAACTTTAAATCTTTTAGGGAAAACCATCTGATCCAAACTATAAACAAAACAAAACCAAAAGTAACGCAAAAGAGAGCAAAACAGAAACAAAAACTAAACATCCAAAATAATAAACGGCTAGCACCATGATATAATAAATATTGGATGCCCTTGGATCCACATTTTTATTAGCGTGTCATTTGTTTAGATCACGCAACGCACTTTTATTGGTCGTTGGTCGTACCAACTTAAAGTGACCTTCTTTACTTAAAGTGAAACTGATTGAAGTAGTATTATCTCGAAATTTAATTAAATAAGCAAAATTTGTATTGACGTGAATACGTCTATAAAATCGGTAACATGTTCAAAAATTTAAAAAAAATATGTAACGAAAAATGTGTGTGTGGGTGTGTCATTAAAAGCATTCATCATTATCTGCTTTTTTTGGAGTACCATCCTCTCAAACTACCCTTTTATTTCTGAATCCAACAGTCATGCTCCTCACTAATCGAGAGCTGGCCTATAATATCGTGACTAAACAAACTGATGAGATTCTTTTAGATTGCGACTTTGGTCTCTTATTTGCTCAATTTTTTTATTAGGGGTTGCTCGTTAGAGGGTAGTTTTTGTTTCAATTTAAATCAAAACTGCACAGAAAAAAATGTGTACTTAAAAGTAGAACAATTTGTGCCTAGATTGTCTACAGGTACAAATTGTGTAAAAATTTAGCACAATTTGTCCTATAAAATAGTACAACTGCGCTAGAGGTGACTGAATTTAACTAAAATTAAGTACAATTGTACCTAATTTTCACCCAATTTGTACTTGTAGACAATCTAGGCACAAATTGTTCTACTTTTAAGTACACCTTTTTTTTCTGTGTGCCTTTTGGTAATATTGCAAAACAAACATATTTTTCTTCAACTGAATTTAAGCCTAAGGCTTGTCATTTCCAGCAAGCGGTCTTACTCTGTAAGATGATCTTGAGATATCTGGTTCTTCGCGGTCTTTCTGGCGGTCTCTGACCATTCACCTTCCTATCTTTTGCAATTCTGGCCAATCGGTCACGGTCCATTCTTTCAACTTGGGCGTTCTACTCTGTGCTACGTTGTCTTCCCCATTCTACAATATCTTCTACTTGGTAAGTCTCTCTTATGTCGCTGTTCTTCACGCGATTTCTAAGCGTCTTGTCGGCTATTGCCCTTAATACCCTCATTTCAGCTGTTCTGACAAGTGCCTTATAGTTCTATAATTATCGGCAGAAGTTTCGATTGCGTATGTCATCACCGGTCGAACACAGGTTTTGTAGATACGCATTTTACCTTCAGTGTTCAGAAATTGATTAGTCTATATTACACTTCTCAGCCATCCTGCTACTGTCGCCGTTTTGGTAATTTGACTAAATACTTGTTTTGCCAAGTCTCTATATGCTAACCTAAAGTTTTATGGCGTGAATCACGACTCGCGAGGCATATGCACTGCGAGCGGTCGGTAGGTCGGTCTCGACCGCGCGTCAAAAGTGCCTTGCACTTTGATACTTGCGCGGTGTAAACTTCGTGTTGGTGTTTCTATGTTATTCAGATACTGGCGGCTCGCCCTGCATCATGACTCACCATGCATCTATTTGTAGGATGCCTCGCGGGAGTGATGCGCAAATCTTCCTCGCAAATCTGACGCGCGAGGCATACTTGCGCTGTCTAATCAGAGCTTAAAGCTGCTCTTCAGGCTGCTAACGTAACCCACAACCCTGCTAGACCTTTATCCGAGAGTGGGACCGGCAACAATTTAAACTGAATTACTCAATCCATCCAGTCTTGGCTGCAGGCGGAGCAAAACAAACATTTACTATTAAATTTTTTTCTGTGTTGCAAAACTCCCACTAAGATTAAATACAATTAAATTATAAATTTTCTGTATCTTGTGAAATATTTTGCACTATAAGACATGAATATCAAATGCTTCTACAGTTTTTGCCTTCAACAGGTGGATGCAGATATGCGTTACACACGCTAAAGTTGTTTTTTTTTTTTAAATTTAGATTTTGTGAAGCATAAACTTATTTATGATATTGTGTTAAGGATTTAATCAAATAAAAATTTCTCAACATCAAATTTTTTTCATGGTTGACAATTTTTTTAAATAATCTATCTGAATCAAATTTTCAGATAACTGAACGGGAACTACGTCTCGGTATAACTTAGTTCAGCGGTTCTCAACTTTTTATCACATGCGACCCAATTCTCAATCATAATTTTTATTGCGCTCCCCACCCGGCCGGATTGATCAATTTTCCGCCTGTAGGTTCAATAATATTTGTTGCTGCTTCATAAAACAACAGATCAACAATAAAACGATTAATTAAATAATCTACCAAATATTTTGTAAATTACTTTTTTTGACCCCTAACCTACATTTACTCCGAGCAACATGCGCACTACTCCATATTTGTTCCATGAAACATAAATATGAATATTGAAGAAAGTATTTATTCATTTATTCTTACAAATAAATCTGAGCTTTCCTTACAGAATCCTTAGATCTGATTGGTGCTCTTAAGGTTGTCCCCATTCATTAATCAGATCCAACGACTCTGTAAACAAATAAAAACTGCCTTTACAGCCAACCATAACTGTTTAGGTAAAAATCCACTATCAAGTGAAGTAATTTCTAAGCTAAAAAGTCCGCGAAACCGTGAGGCTTGGCTGGTAGGGGGGGGGCACAAAGTGCCTTCGATGACAACAAGAAAACTTTTAAGAAAATTACCTAAAATCGGCACACTTATACTTATATCTACCCTATATTATAAAAAGATAAGGGCTCAATATGTAACGTTTTTATGTAACGTTTTTATGTAACGTTTTTATGTAACGTTTTTTTGTAACATTTTTATGAAACCAAAATGCTTATACTATATAAGATATCTACCCTATATTATAAAAAGATAAGGGCTCAATATGTAACGTTTTTATGTAACGTTTTTATGTAACGGTTTTATGTAACGTTTTTATGTAACGTTTTTTTGTAACATTTTTATGAAACCAAAATGCTTATACTATATAAGATATAAAATTATTTTTACTGTCTCAACCTTTATACCATGGTATAAACCAGGCGTCGGCAACCTATGGCACGCGTGCCAGGCTTGGCTCGCGATGGGGTTCTGAATGGCACTCTACAAATAATCAAGGATATATATTAATATATAATAATAGGGAAATAGAATTAAAGCGGCACCCTGAATCATATTGGTAGAGTGGCTTGGCACACCACAGCTAAAAGGTTGCCGACCCCTGGTATAAACTGATAAACTGATCAACATCTCAGGCAATTTGATCTGTTTAGTACTTGAGACGTTGATCGGCCGCAGCCGTCGTTCCCATCAACAAATTACGAGCTTTTATCTTCTAAAACATCAGCAGAACGCGTCAATGAACTCAGGGAAAGACAACAGCAGCAACAAGAACTATCAAAATCAAATCCGCCAGCAAAAAAATCAAAGGAACCTTTGAATGAATGCATAAAAAGCGAAAATCAGACAGTAGCTCAAATTGCCAATAATTCTCAAATAATAATAATATCTCATGATGCCGGAGATATGACGCAAAAACGCCGATATTGCAGTGCAATATTTTGGAAAAATTAATTTTGTAAAAAGATAACACAAAATATGCAACGTTTTTATGCAACGTTTTGGAAGATTGTGATTGGTTCTTTCCCTTTAACCAATAGTAAAATTGCAGAACGTTTTCAAAAAATAAAAAAATACTTAATAGTAATCGATAACATTTAATTTAAATTTTCAAGCTGTATGACGTTATAATCCGTTTAAACGTTAATCTGTTCATCCGTTGAGATATATTAATCATCGGAAAAAAATGTTGTATGAAAAGAAGTTTTACAACTCAAAGTTATTTCGTTTATGTGCTATTAGGGCCGCGAAGCGGCCCGGGGGGTTGGGCCGCGACAGCGGCCAGGGGGGCAAAGCCCCCCTAGTATAATTATAATTATACAGTATACAATATAGCACAGAAATTAAATATAATTAGGATAAAAAATTATTTATAACAATTTTGTAGGAAAATCATATTTGAAGACAGTATTAGATACTTCGAAATTGATTTAATTTTCAAAATTTTAAGCTTGTACCAAAATAGACTTCTGTTTTATCTAATTAATTTTTTTTTAATCATTTAAAAAAATATTCATTATTAATAGCATAAACTGAACTTATTCAAGGCACTCCATTTCAAGCAAGTAGAGACCCGCCTTAAGATTATCGCGGTTACGCTGTAATTAAAAAAAAACTAAAAAAATTGTAGTAAAAAATAAAACTTACCATATTTGCTAGTCGTTCGACCATAACAAAAATTAATATAACAACGAATATACACACATAAAAGTTTATGACGAACAAAAACAATATAAATTGAAAGTTTTTAATCAAAGTAATCATTAAATAATTGGTTATAATTGCCATCCAAATTAAAAGCAAACACAGAATTATTAGTGAGAATTCCATATATTTGTTCATGTGTTCAAAATTCAATAAAATTTTCTTGTATAATCGCATTAATCGTTTCAGATAAATTTCCAGTTTCAAATCGGTGAAAATTTTATCTTGACGATTTAGACCAATCTTCGGTTCCAATTTAATTTTTGCTAATAGAAAAATTTTAATTTGTAAAAAACATTTTTGGAATAATGCGTAATACGCAATTAAATTTAATAGATTATGATGATTCATTGTATTATTAACATAGCAAAAAATAATCCGAATTGAAATTTTTAGATAAAATAAAATATAATTTGACGAATCCGAAACCAAAAATGTAAAATAAGTTACGAACAGTATCGAAAATATTGAAGTAATAAGACTCAATAAATAAAACCTCTTGCTTGTTTTTAAATTCTCCGTGGTGATTAAATCGGAAATTCCGTAATAATTACGGCTTCCTACAATTGCTGATACTCCCTTGAATTCCAAAATTCTTTCTTTATATTGTAAAATTCCGTTAGAACAATATAAAATCGTTACACTAATAAAAAGAAAATCTCTTCCATCAAAAATATTTGGCAAATTTCTTATGGAAATGTAACAATTGAAAGCCGAATAAATAATTATGAGCACTGCTAACAACAATTTTTTTTTATTTAAAGTGTAAGTGGGTGCATAAGCTTTATTTCGTATGTGAACGCATTTCACGTTTATTGGTGGAAATCCGAACACGAAACTTAGTTTTAAATATGATTTAGATATACATCCTACGCAATTTTGTAAAATTAAATTTTGTTCTTCCATTGCATATTAATGTACTACACCAACATCGGCCATAGTTCAAATTATATAGTAAGTAAGTAAATTAGATACAACTAAAAGCACTTTAATTTTATTAATAAATAGCACATTAAAAAATTTAATCAACATAATATTATCATTTGATTCATAATGTCATTTACTTTTTTGACAATCGTATTATTTTTATAATAGTTATTTATAAGTATAAAATAACATTTTCAACATTATGATGAGCAAATAAATTATACCTACTGTTCTATCAAGTTTTTCATTTTGTACAATAATTTAAGTTTTTCTACTGTATATGAATTTAAACAAACATAAATGATATAATATTAAACGAGTTTCATAATCGACGCTTTTATCGTACGAAATCTGTTTAGAAAACTACTAATTAAAAAATGTCGATTGATTGATTATTGTGTTGATCAAAATTAAATTACAAATTTAACTTACAATAATTTATTAAAACATTTAAAACTCACCTGATTTGCTAATCGATCGGCTACGATGAATGTTATAATCACTGCAGTTATACACATATAAAAATGTACGAAGAATATAAACATTTCAATTTTAAAGTCTTTTATCAAATCAATCAATAAATAATTGCTTATAATAGCACATATAATGAAAATTAAAATTAGTATTATATTTGGGCATGTCATGTAATTACTCATATATTTATAATTCAATAAAATTGCCATGTATAATCGGTTTAACCGTTTCAGGTAAATTTCCAATTTTAAGTCAGTCAAAATTTTGCCTGGACGATTTGAATCATTTTGTGATTCCAATTCAATTTTTTTTTGTAGAAAAATCTTTATTTGCAAAAATCCTTTTTCAAAAAGTGCGTAATATGCCATAATTACGAAGAGAAACATATCAACCATTCTATTATTAATATAACAATACATAAATCGATATGTAAGTTTTACAAGAAATGAAATATAATTTGACGGATCGGAATCCAAAAATGTAAAACAAATTACAACGAGTTCCAAAGAAACAGTTATAAAAATACTAAATAAATAAAACTTCTTGCTTGCTTTTAAATTTTCTTCTGTTATTAAATTAGGAATGCCATAATAATGACTATTTCCCACAATGGCTGCAATTCCACTAAAATTCAAAATGATTTCTTTGTATTTTAGGACACCGATAGAACAACATACGATAGTTATTACAGCATAAAGTAGTTCTCCTACTCCTCCAATAATAATAGGCGAATTTCTTATGGAAAAGCAAAAGTTGAAAATTGAACAAATAATTACGATTATTGCCACCGATAACTTTTTTTTACTTAAGGTGTAAATGGGTGCAAAAGCTCTATTTCGTATGTGGAGGCATTTGGTGTTTACGGGAGGAAATCCGAACACTGTACTGAGTTTAAAGAATGAATTAGATATACATCCAACACAATTTTTTTAAATTTGATTTTGTTCTTTCATTGTATATTAAAGTACTACACTAACATCGACGACCATAGGTCTAATTTTATAATAAGTAAATTAGATAAAACTAAAAGCACTTTAATTTTTTCAATAATTAGCATATTAAAAAATTTAATCAACATAGTATTAATATTAATTTGATTAATGCCTTTTACTTTTTTAACGATCGTATTATTTTTATAATAGATATTATATTATAGAAGTGGCATAGCCAGGGAATTTTGAAAATGAGATTTTCAACATTGGCAAAAAAATTGACGCGTATGAGAGGATTAACCAGAGATAGACAGAGAAAAGTTATGCAATTTGGTTCAAATGATTTTTAAGGCTTTGTTACCCTATAAGGAAACAAAAACTTAAATTAATTATCTCAACGACTGCCTGGAAAACGTCGGTAAAGTGTTCAGCAAATGCATCTGCTTTTTCTTTGTTAGTTCTCGCCCATGTTGAATCTAATTTTCGGATGGGGAGGATATGTTGTTGGGGCCGTTTAATCCTTTTTGTGGCTTTTCAGAGCGAGTAGTCAGTAGCCTCTGTTAGGGAGAAACTTTCGAGATAGTCTGATAATCAGTTTGATTTTTTGTAGTCATTCAACATATTTTTAAGTTCTCTTGTGGCTTTATTTAGCTCGATGTTAATATTTCTGTCTTGGGTGTTTTACCAATTTTTCCTAAGTTTCCGCTTTTCATTAGTTGTCATTAGCTGTTGCTTTGCTTGAGTAATTTCGAGTAGCTGACCATGCCGCAAATTGAATCGTTCTTGTTAGATAGTGAACATTTTTTTCACTATTGAATTGAAACAACCATAATAGTATTAAACAACAAGTTTCATAATCAACGTTTTTATCTCACGAAATCATTTTTCATTAAAAAAATGTGTCTATAATTTATTTTAATACTTAGTAAATTTGAAAATTTGTTTTATTTTTGTGATAATTGGTTGATTATCGTGTTAACCAATTTATCTTAAAATAATTAAAACATTTAAAACTCACCAGATTTGCTAATCGATCGGCTACGATGAATTATATAATCACTGCAATTATACACATATAAAAATGTACGAAGAATATGAACATTTCAATTTGAAAGTCTTTTATCAAATCAATCACTAAATAATTGCTTATAATAGCACACACAATGAAAATTAAAATTAGGATTATATTTGGGCATGTCATGTAATTACTCATATATTTATAATTTAATAAAATTGCCATGTATAATCGGTTTAACCGTTTCAGATGAATTTCCAATTTTGAGTTAGTCAAAATTTTGCCTGGACGATTTGAATCATTTCCTAATTCCAATTCAATTTTTCCTTGTAAAGAAATCTTTATTTCCAAGATTCCTTTTTCAAAAAGTGTGTAATATGCCATAATTACGAATAGAAACAAATCAACCATTATATTATCAATATAACAATACATAAATCGATATGAAAGTTTTAAAAGAAATGAAATATAATTTGACGGATCGGAATCCAAAAATGTAAAAATAATTACAACGATTTCCAAAAAAATCGTTACAAAAATACTAAATAGATAAAACTTCTTGCTAGTTCTTAAATTTCTTTTGGTTATAAAATTAGGAATACCATAATAATGACTATTTCTTACAATGGCTGCTATTCCATTGACATTTAAAATGATTTCTTTGTATTTTAGGACACCTGTAGAACAGCATACGATAGCTATTATAGCATAAAATAGTTCTCCTATTCCTCCAATACTAGGTGAATTTTTTATGGAAAAGTAAACGTTGAAAATCGAACCAATAATTATCATTATTGCCAACAAAAGCTTTTTTTTATTTAAAGTGTAAATGGGTGCAAAAGCTTTATTTCGTATGTGAAGGCATTTGATGTTCACTGGAGGAAATCCGAACACTGTACTAAGTTTAAAAAGTGGATTAGATATACATCCAACACAATTTTTTAAAATTTGATTTTGTTTTTTCATCTTTATACTTTTGATATACTGCACTAACAATTTAACCTGAAAAGCTCTTTCAGGTTACTAAAAAAACAAAACGCAATTCTAAAAAAATCATTACTAAATTTGATAATCATATTAATTCTTTAATTAATAAATTACTTTAATTAATTTATAATTGCTTTTTGCAGCATATCGATTAACGATTTCCAAATTAGGATGCGCGGACTGGTGCAAAAAAGGTGCAAAATTTTGTTGAAAAAAAAGTTTAATCTTTCAAATGTATTGCATTTTTTACCATTTAAAAATATGTGTATAATTTTTTGAAATAAAGGGCGCTGGTGCCAAAACTATCTTTTTTTTACCAAATATAGGCTAAAACTTGCTAAATAATATTATTCCAATATTGTCGTAAATAAACATTTAGCATTCAAAATTATATGTTTTGTTAAATTCAAATTAGAATATTATTGATTCAACAATTTGTTGTTAAAAAATGAAAAATAGAGTAGTGTTCTAGTAGTTGTTGTAGAATATCACAGCTAGGTGGTCAAGAGATAAATTTGACCATAACCTGTCTCATGAGCCTATGAGCTGCATCATTTTTTTGTCTATTTTATCAGTTCAAATTTTTGCCTTTCACAATAATTTAATTTTTTCTAAAATAATAATTAATGACCCCAACAAGAATTATTACAAATTTATCTAAATTAAATTACAAATAATTTACTTTAAAATCATTTAAATATTTAATATCTACTCACCATTTTTGATAATTGTTCGACTACGAAGAAAGATATTATTACTGCAGATATACACACATAAAAATTTATGAAGAATAAAAACATTTCAATTTGAAAGTCTTTTATCAAAGCAGTCACTAAATAATGGCATATAATTGCACTTACAATTAAAAATAAAGTCAGGACAATATTTGGGAATGCCATATACTTGCCCATATATTTAAAATTTAATAATAATGCCATGTAGAATCGATTTAATCGTTTGAGATAAATATCCAATTTTAAATCATTCAAAACTTTATCTGGACCACAGAGATCATCTTTTGATTCCAAATTAATTCTTCCCCGTATAGAAATTTTTATTTGCAAAAAACATTTTTTAAAAAGTGCGTAATACGCCATAATTACGAATAAAAACTGATGACCCATTCTGCAAGTAATATAACAGACTACAAATCGATATGTAAGTTTTACAAAAAATAGAATATAATTTGACGGATCGGAATCCAAAAATGTAAAATAAAATACAAAGATTTCCAAAAAAATCGAAGTGAAAATGCTTAATAAATAAAACTTTTTGCTAGCTTTTACATCTTCCTCGGTTATTAAATTGGGAATACCATAATAATTACTATTTTCCACAATGGCTGCAATTCCTTTCAAGTTCAAAATCATTTCTTTGTATTTTAGGACACCGTTAGAACAACTTACGATTGTTACAATGGTATAAAATAGTTCTCCTAATTTTCCAATACTTGGCGAGTTTCTTATGGAAAAGTAAAAGTTGAAAATGGAACAAATAATTATGATTACTGCTAACGAAAATTTTTTTTTATTCAAAGTATTAATGGGTGCAAAAGCTTTATTTCGTATGTGGACGCATTTGGTGTTTATTGGAGGAAATCCAAACACTGTACCGAGTTTAAAAAATGAATTAGATACACATCCGACACAATTTTTTAAAATTTGATTTTGTGCTTTCATTTTTATACGTTTTTAAATTATCTCTAACAGCTATTTCAAGTTATAAAGAACACAAAACGCAAAGAACACGCGCTATTTGATTAACGTCATTTCTATAATTAATAAATTGTTTTAATTAATTAGTAATTGCTCTTTGTAGTAAATCGATTACCGATTTACAAACTGGTGCAAGAAACGCACAATTTTGTTAATAAAAAAAAGATTTTATCTTATTAAGTGTCAAATATTTAAAATATATAAATAAAATAAAATAAAATTAAATAAAATAATATAAGGAGCAGAGCTCCTCAAGCGTTTTAAGAATTTTGTAATTTTGAATTTAAACTTTGAAATAATTTTTAACTTTTACGGTTTAAAAATGTGTGTATTATAATGACCGCCTTTGAATATTCATTACTACTCCGAGTACTCGGAGTAATCGGAGTGATTTCGCCTGATATCTAACGGATTTTTGTTGAAACTATCGATACATAACCTTAAATTTGCTTGTACTGACAGTTTCAAAATAAAAAAAAAACAATTTGATTTAATTTGTTACTGCCAATATAAGCAATTATTATAACCCTCTTGGTAAATTTTTTTTAAAAAAAATTTGTTAGATGGCAGTGTGTTAGAACTTTTAGATTCAGTTGCTATAATATGTAGACTTAACAATTATACTGCTACCTCCTCCTAGAGAGTTAACGGTCGGAATTTTGTGACAACCCTGGTGCTGATGGTGTGTGATGATAATCATCACGATCCACCAGCTACCTAACCCTCTTTTCAGAAGCTGCTAGACTCGAGTAGGGCGATTGTAGGTGCCAGGGTTCTCCGACAGACAGGCCGAGTGCTGATCGTTGCTACTATTCCCAAGAACCACCAGCCACTGCGAATCTTCCTCAGTGAGCAAGCTTACAAAGATGGGGAGGCTAAGCACGCATACGCGAGAATTAGCCTCAGGCTTCCACCTTTACGCAAACGGTTATCTGTTTGAATCCTCTTGTAATCTTAGATTTTAACTGATTCAAGGACGTGCAGTTAACGCTTTTTAGAAATTTACTTGCCATCTTAAGTTTAGGCAAAAGCTTCGGAGTCCACCAAAGTTTCCACTTTCCGCGCTGCCCAGGTCTCCCTGTAGCTGGTTAAGATTTTCACTTCTTTGGTGTCCGTTTGATTTCCTTTGGGAAATGAAATTACTGCGCCGTACTGGGTCACCAAATTACCCCACTTGGGCATTTTGTACTGGTTGAAATTTCATTTTTTTCTGTTCGACAAAAAAGGTTCCCTTTGGAAGCAAAATTTACTGCACCGTACAGTACTAGTATTACACGAGTTAAACTTCATCCCCTCCGTTCACCAGAGAAGATTCCCTTTGAGAGCAAAAGTTACTGCACCATGCAGTACTAGTACTACGCGGGTTAAACTTCATCCCCTCCGTTCACCAGAGAAACTTCCCTTTGGGAGAAAAAGTTAAACTTTATTCCCCCCGTTCACCAGAGAAGATACAGAAAAGCAACAAAAGTTGCTGTAACAATACTAATGACCTTTAGCAACATCTCTTTGATGAGGACTGGTGTTGATGTCACTACTCTTTGCTTTTGCATGTGCTATCACACACGCGGTCATTGCTCAAACCTATTATATACAGGAACTTCACCGACTGTTAGCCGGTAAAGCACCCCGTGATCATTTTTGCAGTGAAGGTCGTGAAGACAATGGCCGCTAGGTGATAACTCCCATTGATGACTGGGCCAGTAAGATTCCCTCCTCGGGATTGCTACGTAAGCTCTTACTTACTGATCCCTTGGTTCACGGTCGGGAAGTCATGGACCGACAACTCATACTCAGGCGTGTTAATCCTCTCACTAAAAGATCGTTCCTTTGGAGTGTTGGTCTCGTTTCCGTTGACCGGTTCGTTCCAGCAGTCTCCGGTCTCGCGCAAAAAGGCTGCGGACTCTTGCCCATCTGCTGACTTAAACGCTAGTAGCCATTAGTGACGGTCCTACCTTACATAGGAAGCGCCCTTCCGGGGCCGCCTCGTAGATGCTGGTTATTTAACTTGCCGTGCAACCCTGAGACCCTAAGGGTCTTTAAGAATGGGCACGACAGTGACACGTAAATTGCTTTCAAAAATCACCAAATGTTATCAACTACCAGCAGAACGCTACTAATTAGATAACGAGGCATTTGGCTACTTTAAGAGAGTCATAGTTACTCCCCGTTAGATGGCAGACAAAAACACTCCTATTACTCCTAGTATTGGAGTAATGTAATTTTTAAACGCGATCATTATGAAGTAGAGGTGAACATAAAATGACCGTTTACCAAAGAAAGAAAAAGAAAAAAAAGACACTATAGTGGCACTAAGCATATGCAGCCTCAAAAATATGAAATGACAAATCTGCATAAGCGATTCATACGAAGGCAGTGCACAAGATGAACAGCTTCTCAAAAATAAAAAAAATCTAAAAATTGAGCAACAAAACCCAATTCCAAAATAATTTCAACTCAGAAATTGACAGTCAGAAAATTATCTGTCATAACCAAACATAAGCATCGCGCAAAGAATTTTTAAGGTGTCCAGCGACGTACAAAACGCAACGGAAAATGTCACCAAAACATTTTTTCGTTGCAATACTGCAAAAATTACTGAATAAATTCTAATCGCAGACCAACCGAAAATTATTTATAGGTATATAAATATTTACCAATTTGGTAAATGTATGTATTACTGTTATACTTGCAAATACTGCAAAATTAGTGATTAGAGTTCTGAAAAAAATTGATTTTTGAGAAGAAAAATAATTTTGTTTAAAATTTTTAAAACTTTGTAAATACGAGTATATTTCTTTCTACTAATAGCCGGTATTAAAACTTCGAAATTTTTATAAAGAAATCTTTTTTGAGCAATTAGCAAAGATATACTTTGTTTCGCTTTGCTTAGCTTGTTTAAACTTTGAAATTGTTTCAATTATACCAGAGTAATTTTAATAAATAAAGGAATAATTTTTCTGTATTGTTGAAAATTTGTACAATTCAATAACTTACTTACAAATATTTGGACTCTTAAAATAAAAATTTGCCATCCATTACTTTGATTATTATCAATACAAGAATATTTTTCTGTTTAAAATCTCTTCTACCTCTTATATCAACAACTGAGCAAAAAAAAAAGTTTTAATAAAAATGTTACAAAAGAAATATTGTACTTTCTTCTTCCGTTACGTAGGTACTCTTATGCAACACTACAAAATGTTAGTTACTTTTTAAGTTGTATTGTATTGTATTGTACTTAGGGGTCGAATGGCTGCGAGAGCCTATCAGAACTGTGATTAGTAATGATCTTTTGTTCATGACCCTATTAATTAGATATTCATAAATTCAATTTTGCTATCAAAACACAGAATTCTCTTGAGAGGTTACTCTTTAAGTTAGTTACAAACCGAAAGTTTTCCATACTTACATGGAAAAATAAAACGACTTTGTTCAATTTAACTCCATTCCCTTCAAAATTCGATAATAACTTGGTATTTCTTTTTACAAAACTCATGTGGTCACTTCACAAAATTTCACAATTTTCACCTTCCAGAAAACTCGCAACTTTTCTATTAAAAAATGTTAAAATCGGCGAACAAGGTTCTTCACGTTCTCTAAAATATAACAAAAATTTTCTGAAGAATGATTTTCCTTTAACACTCTTGCAAAAAGCTAACTGAAAAATGTAGCTTCTAATAATATTATTGCAACAAGCCACAATACATAAGTGATATTATAGGTATAATGCGATTAGATTGTTTTATTGCAAAAACGTGATGTGCCACAATTTATAGGTAGATACTTAATTAAATTACTTCGTCATTATAATGGCCTTTTTCATTCAAATTCGAACAAATTCTTATCGAATATCACTTAAATTGTTTACAAAATTATTCATATTATTACTATAGCATACCTATGTACGGTCGCTATTTTACTTTATCATATTTTGTTTTAACGTTTGATAAACAAATATAACTGATAAGGTAAAAAGCTTATTTAACTGCTACTAGTGCCATTTTTCAAGTAAAGCTTAAAGTATTTTTAAAAGGGCTTCTTTTACTGTTGCATTATAATATGATTTAATGCTTTACTTAATGCTTAAATATGTGACTTATCATTGCACCAAACTTTGGCAGTGAAGTTGGTCACAACGCCACTTGAACCTTTTAGAACAAAAAGATAGCTAAGCTTGGGTATTTAACGACAGTCGGAGAATATGGGTCGCGTGTACGCGGTTCGTACGTCCTTACAAAGTATCTAGTATATTTACCACGAGAAGCTCTTAGTGTCTTCAGAGACACTATCTGCAAAAGATGGAAATTTGGGCGCCAGTTGATAATAAAGAAATTATCACCAGCAAAATAGATTTTTAATTTGCAGCCAAAAGATGTTAATTATAAATGTGTAAAATCACTTACGTGTGACTCGAAAAAACTTAAAAAAAAACATAAAAAATTCAATTAGTCAATCCGATCAATTATTATTATAAAAATCTGAAAGAAAAAGTCACTTCCAAACTTTTCAACCAACTTCCACTTCTTTGTTCGATCGCGATCTCTTCTCTCAACCTCTCTTTTCAAAATTCGTTCTTTCTAATTTCTTCAAAATTTAATAAATAAATAGCACCCGAAACCATACAGAGTGTTACATCATGTTCTAACAAGAATCTTTTTAAATGTAAAATATCAAAATAAAAAAAATGATAAATGGCAAAAATAGCAAATGGCACAAAAAAATTGATATCCTGCAAATGCGAATGTAATTGCGGAAAAGTGTGTGGCTGCCGTAAAGCGGGCGTCAAATGTTTTTGTGTCTGTACTGTAACGGAGAGACTTGTAACAATCTAACAAATATAAAAAGGATCTGCTGCTGGAGGACGACTTCGATGATGAAAGTCCCGGCGATTTTGAGGATTTCTGTTCAGAAGAAGTGGCCAATTTTGTCGACGATGATCCCGATTATCCGATCGATAGCGAAGTAGCAGACGAGGAGATCAAGAGCCAAAATATTGCTGAGTCCTCAAAAATACGACAAAAATGAGCTTAGAAGCTTCTACTATTTCAATAACATTTAGGCTAGCTTCTAAATTTTTTCGAAAACCAAGATTTATTTACAGTCTCAACCAGCCCCCCTAAGCATAAAAAAGAAAAATCGGGCCTGCTAATTTTTTCCAGGTTCACTGATTTTAGACCTATTTCGACTGGACTAACAGTTAATTATATTTTAGTCAGATTTCAGAAAATAGATAGATTAACCCCTAATAATTTTTTTCAGCTTTTTTTAATTGCTTGTGTATTTTGATGAGAAAATTCGTCTGACGTAGTTTATTTTTGACTAAGAATGAAAATTACACTTTTACGGTCTCATTCAAGTTGTAAAAATCGATTTTTAGATTTTTACTTATATCAGCGATTTTTAACCATTTTCCTTGCTTTCCGCCAGCTGAAAATGCAAAATTTAAATTCTGCGAACTGAAATGCGTCGTCTACAATAAAAAAAAAACACTTTAAAATTTCAGTCGGATTTTAGAAAAACGGTAGCTTTTTAGGGTAACCCCTTTGAACTTTCTTGACCCCAAAAAATAAATATTAGAAAAGCTATAGCTTTCTCGACGGATTCTTAGGTAAATTTTGATGAAACAATATTTCTCACGCAGTTAATTATAAAATTTAAGGTTCTGTTCGCGTACCCTTTTTTAACCGCCTGGTCACGGTTGAGAAATACATATCTAATCGCCACCTAAGATGGATATAGTGAAATACAATGGTCAAATTTTAAATTGCTTATAAAATAAAAATATATAGTACATAGTACTCAGCCGACGAAATTTTTAAAGTAACTGTTTTTATTATATTAAATTTGTTGCAAGCAGCAAGCAGTGATGCTTTGAAACAAAATTGATTTTCGGATCATTATGATTATTATGATCTTCACTAATACAATTTAATAGGTTATACAAACCAATAACCTATTATAATCACTCCAATAAAAATTATTAGAATTTTACCAAAAATAAATTATAAATAATTTAGCTAAAATAATTAATTAAAACATTTAAGACTCACCATATTTGATAATTGTTCGACTACGATGTAAGATATTATAACTGCAGATAAACACATATAAAAATTTATGAAGAATAAAAACATTTCAATTTGAAAGTCATTTATCAAATCAATCAATAAATAATGGCTTATAATTGCACTTACTATTAAAATTAAAGTCAGGATTATATTTGGGCATGTCATATACTTGCCCATATATTTAAAATTTAAAAATACCGCCATATATAACCGACTTAATCGTCTCAGATGAATCTCCAATTTTAAATCAGTCATAACTTTGTCTTGGCGATTTAGACCACTTTTTGATTCCAAATTAATTTTTCCTTGTAGAGAAATTTTTATTTGCAAGAAACATTTTTCAAAAAGTGAGGAATATGCCATAATTACGAATAGAAACTGATTAGCCATTCTGTTATTAATATAGCAAACCATAAATCGATATGTAAGTTTTACAAAAAATGAAATATAATTTGACGAATCGGAATCCAAAAATGTAAAATAAATTACGAAAAGTTCTAGAAAAATCGTCATCGAAATACTAAAGATATAAAACTTCTTGCTTGTTTTTAAATCTTCCTCGTTTATTAAATTAGGAATACCATAATAATTGTTATTTCCGACAATAGCTGCAAATCCTTTCAAATCCAAAATCATGTGTTTGTATTTTAGGACACCGATAGAACAACATACGATAGTTACAATAGTATAAAATAATTCTCCTACTTCTCCAATACTTGGCGAATTTTTTATGGAAATGTAAAAATTGAAAATCGAATAAAAAATTATTATCACTGCCAACGAAAATTTTTTTTTATTTAAAGTGTAAATGGGTACATAGGCTTTATTTCGTATGTGGACGCATTTAGAGTTTAGTGGAGGAAATCCGAACACCGTACTGAGTTTAAAAAATGAATTAGATGCACATCCAACACAGTTTTTTAAAATTTGATTTTGAGCTTGCATTTTTGTACTTTTAATATACCGTAATAACATCGATAGTTCTACTTTGTCGTAGTAAAGTAAAATTAATAAATTATGGCTAAAAGCTATTTCAGTTTACAAACAATAACACAAAAGAAAGCAATGAACATGCTATTCGATTATCGTTATTTACTAGGTTTGACAACCATATTTTCATTAAAATTAATAAATTGCTTTGTAACAGCACAGCGATTAGTTATTTTTAAACTTGGAAGTTCAGATTGGTGCAAAAAGAGGCGCAAAATTTTGTCGTTAAAAAAAAGGTGATTATTTCATTAAGTAACACATAAAATGCCTATGGTAGTAGAACGATAACCCAGAACAGAAGATATTATATTTATTAAAGGAAACACAATTTAATTTAATAAATCATATTAAAATGAAGCGTTTAAAGTACGGATAAATCACTAATATGAATTATATATGACACAGCTCTACAGGCCTAGAAGGCCCATGGCTTTTCCCTGCTTACCTAACCTATCTTGCTAACTTTGCGTGTGTGACGCAGCCGAATTTACGGTAATGACGTCGACACAAATATCAGGGATCACCACAGAGTGTGGATGTTCACCGGAAGGCAAGCCAAGAAATTCTGTGCAATCCGCGATTTGAATCCAGAATTTCCGCTCTATAATATTAATTAGTTTCGCCAAAAATTGATTTCAAAGTTTACATTTTTTATGCAAATTTCGACCATATGGACTCATTCCGAAGCGCAGACTGGTGTAAAGAAAGGCGCAAAATTTTCTTCTTAAGAAAAGTTTTTTATTTATTAATAATTGCATTAATGCATTTTTATGGTTAATAAATGTGTGCGGTATTTTATGAAATAAACAGTGTAAACGCCAAGATTACATTTTTTTAGAGGAGGCATAGTAACTTAAAGTTTAGGAACCACTGTCGTAGCAAGTCAATTTATACAACAATAATAGTTAGTAGACAAACTATGATGATCCTACCCTACTTGTTCCATAGGAAATACTTGTAGAATTATGAAATAAGCAATTTTAAATTGACCATGGTTTAATATCATACTAATGCATGTAAAATTAAATTAAAAATAAAGACGGTGCCACTTTGTCGCGTCTAAATGTCAGAATTTTTACGTTTTCATAACAATGTACTGAAAATTGTAGGAGGTTTCTCTACAAGAAACATTTGCTACACAGCATAAAGCGGCGTTCATAATAAAGTAAGGTCTTGACTTGCTTCGGTAGAAAACTGGCAAGCACCAATCAAAATAAACAACATTTAAATCATGGAAAAGGATAGTGGCAATACGGCAATATGGCGAACAAATGATAAATGAAAATGGTGAAATGCTGAGACAGTTCGCACTCTTTAACGAGTTAAAAATCACCAACACATTTTTCCGCAAAAAAGACATCCATAAGTATACATGGACTGCAAGAGGATCTAGATCCATAATCGACTACGTTCTAGCTAATAACAGATTCGCCAAACAGATAACAGATGTGAGAGTCCATAGAGGATACGATATATATTCAGACCATTTCTTGGTAATAGGAAAAATAAACCTATATACAAGATGGAAAAAACCAAAACAACCCACGCCAAGGAAAACTACTGAGAACGTGTACAAAATCTATCAACTAGAAAACGAAGACATGAGACTGCAATACCAAAATAAGATTAACAGTTTGGTGACTACCGTTCCAACAAGCAAAAATGTAGAAGAAGAATGGCAAAACATAAAAAATATAATAAATGAGTCTGCCCTATATACCCTTGGAACAAAGAAGAAATATAGAAAAAGAAAAGGTCTCGAGAGATGGACACCTGAGATTGAAAATGCCGTAAAAGAGAAGAACAAAGCGTACAGAAAATATCTAAACAACCCTACAGAAGGCAACAAACAAAATTATACGAAACTTCGAAATCACGCAAAGAACATTTGTAGGGAGGTGCACCAGGAAGCATGGGACAGATTTGTAGAAAAGTTGGAAGAGGATGTTCATGGAAGACAAGTACTGGCGTATAAAACCATGAAAAGACTTAACCAAACAGAAAAAGATAATGCGAAACTCAGCTGTATAGCAGAAGATGAATGGATCAAACATTATAAAGATCTATGGTTTGACGAGACAATTCCAAAAGATGAAAAACAAATACCAAATTCATATGGACTGGATGATATATGCATGGAGGAGCTACAAGAGGCTTTGAGAGGAACAAAGAATAGAAAGGCATGCGGATTGGATGGAATTAACATGGAACTATTTAAATATGGAGGTTATTTATTGCATCTTAGATTGCTTCACTTATACAACATGTGCTGGAAGACTTTGGAAATTCCAAAACAATGGAAAATATCTAAAATTATACAACTGTTTAAAAAGGGAAAACGTAATCAGTGCGGTAACTATCGAGGAATTAGTCTGTTAAACAGCGGATACAAATTATACGCTAGAATAATAAATGCCAGACTAAAAACAATATCTGAACACATTTTAGACGAAGAGCAAATGGGTTTCAGGAAAGGAAGATCCACTACAGATGCAATATTTACCTTAAAACAGATAATAGAAAAAAGACGAGAATTCAACCAAGAAACTCACATCGCCTTTGTGGACTTCGAGAAGGCATTCGATAATTTAATCCGAGAACTGCTCTGGGAAATAATGGAACAGAAGGGATACCCACAACACCTCATAAAAGCAATCAGAAGCCTATACAACAACACTACAATAATTCTAGACTTGGGAGAAAAGCTATCTCAAGAAATATTAATAAACAAAGGTGTCAAACAAGGATGCTGCCTCTCACCTACACTCTTCAATATATATATCGACCAAATTCTTAAAGAATGGAAAAAAATAATAACCTCCGGCATACAGTTGAATAATCTAATAATACTAAAGCTAATTTTATACGCAGATGATACAGTAATTCTACAAAAAAATGAAGATGATCTCCAAAGAGCTATGTATTTGTTATACCTTATATGCAAGAATTACAATGTCAAGATCTCAACTCATAAAACGAAAACCATGGCTTTTAAAGGAAAACAAGCAGTCAGAACAAAGATAGTAGTAGATGGAAACAGCATAGAACAAGTACTGCATTTCAGATATTTAGGATGTGATGTGTCTGTGGATAAAGATTACGACATTGACGATAAACTAACTAAGTTTGGACAGATCTGTGGAACAATACACAGATTTTTAAAGAATAAGACAAAAACAAACACACGCATTAAACTATATAAAACAATAGCTGTCCCAACACTAACATATGGAAGTGAAACCTGGGTACCTACATCCAAAGACAAAAGTAAAATACAAGCCAGTGAAATGAGATTCCTGAGAGCAGCCAAGAGATGTACAAGAGAGGACAGACTCAGAAACGACGATATTCGAGAAGAATTAAATGTAAATAGAATACAAGATGAAATTATAAAAAACAACAAAAAATGGAACGAACACATGGAAAGAATGACAGAAGAAAGGCTGCCAATAGCAGCCCGAAGATATAAACCAACAGGAAAAAGAAACATAGGCCGTCCGAGGAAAAGATGGGTGCCGGAACAGGCAACATAGCCTAACCCATGAAGCGAAGAAGAAGAAGAAGAAAAGGATAGTAGAAAATACTTTAATTTAATTGGCGCTTGCCAGCTTTCTACCGAAGCAAGGCAAAACCTCACTTCATTGTGGACGACACTTAAAAATCGATACTAACTATTCTTACGTTCTAGATTTGGATGAAAATTTTCATTCTTTACTTTATTTGAAGTAACAAAAATCTCTTGTAGAAAATAATTAAGCAGTTTTGAAGATTTTATGTATCGCAAGAAAATAGTTATTTTAGACAAATATCTTTTGCCTAAAGTAATTTTAAATGATTTTTGACATATTATTATTATGTTAAAAATAGCTACTCACCATATTTGATAATAGTTCAACTGCAATGAAAGTTATTACGATTGCAGATATACACAAATAAAAATTGATAAAGTATATAAACAATACAGTTTGAAAGTCCTTGATTAACGCAATCATTAAATAGTGGCTAATTATTGAAACCAAAATTAAGAGCAAAGTCAGGATTGTAATGGGAATTTCCAAAATCTTATTTAAGAATTTATAATTTAATAAAATTTCCATGTATAACCGCTTTAATCTTTTTAAATATATTTCCAATTTTAAATTAGTCCAAACATTTTTTTGGCGATTTAAGGTCTCCTTTGGTACCAATTTAAATTTTGCTAACAAAAATAACTTGATTTGCATTAGACACTTTTGAAAAAGTATATAATACGTTGTAATACGGAATATAAATGTATGATGTAATATGCAATTAATATAACAATAAATAATTCGGTTTGAAAGTTTCATACAAAAAAAAATATAATTTAATAGATCGCAGTCCAAAAATGTAAAATAAATTATGAACAGTTCACTCAAAATTGTCAAAAAAAGACTAAATATGTAAAACTTTTTGCTTGCTTTTAAATTTTCCTGAGTAATTAAATTTGGTATTCCGCAATAATTACAGCTTCCTACAATTACTGCCATTCCTCTTAATTCCACAACCATTTCTTTGCATTTTAAAACACCATGAGCACAACATAGTATTGCTACAATAATAAAAATAAGTTCTGCACCTTCCATAACACCTGACCAATTTTTTATAGAAATGTAAATGTTAATAGCCGAATAAAAAATTATGAGCACTGCTAAGACAACATTTTTTTTACTTAAGGTGTAAATAGGCCCTAAAGCTTTATCACGTATGTGGACACATTTGGAGTTTATTGGTGGAGATCCGAACACGAAACTTAGTTTTAAGAATGAGTTAGATATGCAACCTACACAATTTTTTAAAAATTTATTTTGCCCTTCCATTGCTAGGTAAGATACTACACTGACAACTTCAACTTTTTGGAATTAAAAAAGCTAAGTAAATATTATAGAGCAGCTAAAAGCTTTTTAATTTCATAAACAATACAATTACATAAAAAATGTAATGATGGTGTAATCTTCATAAATATAAAATTAGATGTAAGTATATAAAGAAAATAGATAATATAAAACTTCAAAATATCGAGTTATTATTAAATTAAAAATTGTTAAAAGATTTATTTAGCTTTCAAACGTTATATCGTTCGTCATCAGAATAATATACAAATGTTATATATAACATATAACAAATGTTATATATAACGAAGCTAAATAAATCTTTTAACAATTTTTAATTTAATAATAACTCGATATTTTGAAGTTTTATATTATCTAATATCAACGAGTTAATAATTTATATATTTATATATAAAGAAAACTTACTGCAAAAAAAAATAAAAAAAAAACGAAAAGTTCTTGCGGTTTTGGTTTAATTAGCTGCCGGAAGTTCTAATTTATTTTAATAATGTCATCTGAAAGTGAGGAATGTGGCTCATATTATTGATTATTTCAATTCATCATTTTTAATCCAAAAATTTGTTTCTATCATTTTTATCTGATATAAAACTGTTCATGGGGTTCACCGTTTGAGAGATATATGTGTAAAACTACTCAGGTCTACCTGTCAGGTCTATAGGCACGGTATAGCTGTAGACCGTTAGGCAGCGTACAGAGTAAACGCTAGTTTCCGATTCCGGATTACCTTGCCTTCGTTGCCAGATTTGTTTGCTCTTGGTTACATTAATTATCATTTGAGAAAGGTTGGGAATTTGAGGTTTATGATTTAAAAAAAATTTAAAAAATTTTCAAATTAAATGGTAATTGTTATCTATTTCATTTTATCCAAATTTTATTTGCAATTTCAAAATTCTTAGAAAGATCAAATATTTCAATGTTTTATTTTTGTTTAAGCTGAAAGTATCTTGTTTGATTTTTGATAAAAACTTTTCTTATTAAAAATTATCGCTATTTTGAAAATCTGTAAATAAAAAAAAAATCAAAATTTTAATAAATATTATAACATAAATTTTTATAAAAACGATGATTATGTAAATATTCCGAAGTTAATGGAATTTTGACAGGTTATTTTTAGGTACTTTAGAATGTTTATCCTAAGTTTTTAAAACCTAAAAAAGTGTTTTTGATCTAGAGAACTTTGTGCTAACTTAGAGGGGAAAGAGAAACTTCAAAATTTTTAGATTTTTTTAAGTTTTTTGCTTATATCTCGTAAACTAATTACATTTTGGTTACTATAGCTCATTACAAAGTTGTAGAGCACTAAATTTTCTACAATTTGGTTGGTAAAGAAAATTTTTAAATTTAATATTAACCGAGATACAGCTGATTACAGTTAGACAAAGTTTCTCAAAATGTAAAAAAATGGCCGAAAAACCAAGGTTTTGCCCCTAGAACTATTGATTACCATGATTATATGTTAATTATGTTAATCACTCATCAATATAATCATTTTAAAATATCTATGACCACCCTCACCCCACCCTTCCCCCTCTCATTCCGCCAAACGTGAAGATGCCTACTTTTAATGTAAGAAATTCCAATTAATATGAGCCACTTTATGTTTGGAGAAGGGGTACGGGGAGGTAGTCATAGATGTTCCAAGATGTTCGTATTATTGTGTGATTAACATAATTAACATGGAAATGATGGTAATAAATAATTATAGAGACAAAACTTTAGTTTTTTCTTTATTTTTTTTTTTACATTTTAAGAAACTTTGTCTAACTTTGATTGGCTGTATCTCGGTTAATAATGAGTCTAAAAATCCACTTTATTAACCAAATTTTATCAAATTTACTTCTCTATAACTTCGTAATGAACTATGGTACCTAAAATATGCTCACTTTACGAGATATAAGCAAAAACTAAAAAAATCCAAAAATTTTAAGGTGTTTGGCCCCCTTTTAGCACAAGGTTTTCTAAGTCAAAAACTTCGGATATGCATTCTAGAGCTGCAATTTGATTTAGTCATTCTAATTTGTAAAGTTGAAAATGAAGTGATTATGTACCTGATTTACGAGAATATTGTTAAATTGGTAACTTGTGCTAATATAAAGTTTAAATAATAATACTCACACGTTCTCCCTCCACTTTCCATTGCATACATCTCTGCCAAATTTCCCTGTCAGAACTATACTATATACAATTCCATAGTCAGAACGTTTATTTTCTTTTTTGTTTTCTACTCCTGTACACTACGGGGAAGGGAGGTGTGTGCACTATTTTCAAAATCAGAAATCTGGTGCTTTAACTATAGGTACTAATAAAATTTAGTGAATGTAATTTAATTCCTAAATTTTTAATTTCTGATCATATTTACAAATAAAATTAAAAGCGATTATTGATAATTAGAGATGAGATTTTTAGGTTTTTACCTTTTTTTATTTTAGCTTCTATTTTTATTTTATTAGTACCAAAATTCGTTTCATGAAAAACTACGTCATATAAGCCCTATTTATTTTTACCTTTTTTGCATTTTTGCCTATTTTTTAATTTTTACGACCTATTTTAGCATTTTGAAAACTTTTTTTTTAATTTTTAGTCTTAATTTTTGCTTTTTTTAATTTTTATTTTACGACCTATTTTAAGATTTTGGAAACTTTTTTTAATTTTTACTTTAAATAGAAAAAATCTTGCCCTTACAACGCTTTTTTAAAAAAAAAGAGAAAAAGGCCGAGAGATACAAAGTGTTTCACATTGCATATTTTTGGCTAACAGGTTTAAAAAGAAGCCATTAAAAAAAATTGTGGGAAAAAAAGACTGAAAGATATAAAATGTTTCATGTTTTGGGTCATAAATGTGGTTATATAGGGAGATAAAAAAAAGATTACTCAAAAAATTGTGGGAAAAAAGATTGAAAGATACAAAATGTTTCACGTTTAGTGCTTTTTTAGGAACTTTTTTTTGTATTTATAGGACCTAAAATCGCTTTTTTAAAAAGGTACCTTTTTAGGTACCTTTTTTTGAATTTATACGACCTAAAAATCTCACCTCTATTGATAATATTTATTAAAATCCCGTTATTGCTACAATGGTAAAAAATGTAAAAACATGTTGACCACAACTAAGACTAGATCAATGAAATGATCACTGCCTTTCAAGTAACGCGATTGGCTGCAAACGCGAGGTACCCCGGGTTCAAATCTGGGAAAGAATATAACTTTCTTATGGCTAGTCACTGTGATTCGAAAGGCACGTTAAGCCGGTAGTCCTTCTAGGTTAGTGAACTGCCATCATTAACATAAAAATCATGGTATGGGCACATCTTAAGGCAAACCAGTAAACTACCTAATGGATGTAAAATATTTATATGCTCATAGAATTAACACTACTAAAGAAATAACGCAGATGTTAGAAATAAGAGGCTTTGAGACTTTTAAACTAAGATGAAGAAGAGAAGAAAGAGAAACCAGGGTCTGTCGCAGTCTGGAGAAAACCTATTTAGTTTGTTTAACCAAGATGCTGTTAGGCTAGTCCTCGTTTGGTACGGAGGCTAAATCGTAGATTCTGAAATAAAGGGGTAGCTTAGGGTAACTACAAAAAAAACGCAAATGATATGTTGCTGTGCACCGGAGGTAGCACAATGGACCCGATTTAAAAGCCTAGGTGCGTGTGAGTTTATCTTACCCTCTACAACAAATCCAGAATCCAGAATTTTGTAGTGCAAAACAAAAGACGCATTAGTATAATATTTAGCGTACGCTGTCAAAAAGTGTACTGCCAATACACGTCAGTAAATATGAATAAAAAAAATAAAAATTATTTACTCGATACTTTGTAAGTTTATAAACGCTGAAAGGTGACAGCAGCTTTTTTCTAATTGCTTTCTAACTTGTGACTTTAAAACGTGACAGCTGGAAATCTTGTTGTCAATAAACAGGTTATACCTGACGCTGATATAGTCAGTAACACAAAGAACATTGCTGATGATCCAGCCATTGGATCAGTGAGAGAGTCGATGTTGGAGATGGTAATCAAAACTAAACCATCCAAATAATACAAAAATTTCTCAAAATGATTCGTCTTCTTACGAAAAACAAAGTTTAGGAAGCTTAGGTTTTGATTTTCAAACAACACCAAAACGTAGCTACCCGGCGAAAGAATCGCCAAAATTACGTATCAAATGAAAAGGTGGTCAGACTGGTTCACCAAATCTGCGTAAAGCTTGTAAGTATGAAAGAGCTTCCCCAGATGTGCCTGGCAGATACTTAGTCAGAAACAAACAAAAGACAACGACACCAAGCTATAGTTGGACGACTGGTCACAACCAAATTTGGCAAGATAACAATGACCACAAAATCATAAATATTCGTCCACGTTTAACTAAATCGGCACTCAAATCGTTGGGACCAAACATAAAACATAAAAATGTAAAGTACGTACTACTGTCCTATTTTACTTTAGAATAATTACAAAATAAACACTTACCACGTTTGATAATTGTTCGATTACGATGAAGTTCGTTATAATTACAGATGTACACAAATAAAAATTAATGATGTATATAACCGTTGCAATTTGAAAGTCCTGGATCACAGTAACTACTGAATAATTGCTTACAATTGAGCACAAAATTAAAAGTAAATTCAAGATTATAACTAGAAATTCCATAAACTTTTGAAAAAATTTATAATTTAATAAAATTGCAATGTATAGTCGCTTTAACCGCTTTAGATAAATTTCCAATTTTAGGTCAATATTAATTTTCTTTTGGCGATTTAGATCCAAATTTGGTAATAGTTTAATTTTTACCAATAGAAAACTCTTTATTTGCGAAAGACACTTTTGAAAGCATGAAAAATACGCTATAATATTAAGCAAAATTTGATTATCCATTGTGTTACAGATATAACAAGAAATAAGTCGGGCTGAAAGTTTTAAATAAAATGTAGTGTAATTTAAAGGATCGGAATCGATGAATGTGAAATAAATCTGAAACACTTCGCTCAAAATTGTCATAAGAAGGCTAAATATATAAAACTTTTTACTGGTTTTTAAATCTTCCTCGCTAATTAAATTTTGAATTCCATAATAATTACAGTTTCTTACAATTGCTGCAATTCCTTTCAGTTCCACGATCTTTTTTTTGTATTTTAAGATGCCCGTAGCACAACATATGATTGGTGCGACAAAGAAAAGAAGTTCTCCTATTTCCAAAATATTTGGTGATTTACTTATGTAGACATAAATGTTAAAAATCATGAGAAAAATTATTAGTGCTGTTAAGAATAAAACTTTTTTGTTTAAAGTGTATATTGGTGCAAAAGCTTTATTTCGTATGTGAACGCATTTTGAGTTTATTGGGGGAAATCCGAATATTAAACTTAATTTTAAGAACGAATTGGATATGCATCCGACACAATTTTTTAAAGTTCGATTTTCTTGTTTCATTACTACAAATGTACTAAACTAACATCCAATAAAGTGCCATTTCCTGTACTCATACAAAATTGTGTAGTACTAAATTATAGCTGAAAGCTTTCTATTAGTTTTATTTATTTTATCAACACTACAATAATAAAGTAATGTAATGGTGCAATCTTTGTAATATAAAATTTAAAAAGATAAATATAAAATTCATAGTTTATACATCAATTTAATTCGTGCCCGATAACTTGTAATTTATTATAATATAACTAAAATATAAAATTATTATGTAATAAATTAATTTAAATAAATTACAAGCTAAGGACCATAAACAAATTTAGAGTCTTTATTTTGCGTGTACATTCGCTGAGATGTTTTAAAAACACAAGGATCATTTACTTTTTACTATTCGCCATTCCCATTTTGATAATTAATTTAAATTTTTATAAAAAATAATTTTTTTCTTTTGTCAAGCTTAAAATTTTACTACATAAAATAAATAAAATTCAATACTCACCACGTTTGATAATCGTTCGATTACGATGTGTGATATGATAGCTGCAGCTATACACAAATAAAAATTTACGACATACACAAACTTGACGATTTGAAAGTCTGTTATAAGAGAAACTACTAAGTAATTGCTTATAATTGCACAAAAGACTAAAAGTAATGGGAAAATTGTATTTAATAATGTAAAAAACTTATTAAAAATATTATAATTTAATAAAATTTGCATGTAAAATCGCCGTAAACGCTTCAGATAAATTTCCAATTTTAAATCTGTCCAAACTTTCTTTTGCTGATTCAGACCCCGTGTTGGTATCAGTTCAATTTTTACCAGTAGAAAATTCTTTATTTGCAAAAGACATTTTTGAAAAATGATGTGATATGCCAAAATAGTGAATAAAACTTGATAATCCACTATGATGTTAATATAGACAGTAATAATTCGGTTTAAAAGTTTTACACAAAAAGTAATATAATTTGATAGATCGGACTCCATGAAAGTAAAATAAATTGTGAACAGTAAATTAAAAAGTGCCATAATCAAACTAAACAAGTAAAACCTTCGACTATTTTGTAAATCTTGCTTTCCGATTAAATTTGGTATACCATAATAATTACAGTTTCCTACAAGTGCTGCGATTCCTTTCATTTCTAGAATCTTTTGCTTGTATTTTACGATACCGGTAAAACAACATGAGATTGGTACGACAAAAGAAATGAGTTCTCCAATTTCTAAAATGTTTGGTGATTTTCCGATGCAAATATAAATGTTAAGAGGCATGTAAAAAATTATAAACACAGCTAGGAATAAAAAAAATTTGTTTAGGGTGTACATAGGCGCAAAAGCTTTACTTTGTATATGAACGCATTTTGAGTTTATTGGGAGATATCCGAATATTGAACTTAATTTTATAATGGAATTAGATACACATCCGACACAATTTTTTAAAATTGGATTTTCTCGTTTCATTGTTTCTGGTATACTAAATTAACATCATTTACAGGTTTACATTGTTGAATTACCAAAAGTTACTATGTAATATCTAAAAGCTTTATAAATTTTTTGTTTATTTTATATTTGTCTTTATTTGTCTGCTGTAATAGGGTAATCATAGCAGTATCTAATTTTGAGCTTTATTTTATTTTTATGGACACTACAATGATAAATATATAGTATAATCTTTATAAATTTAAAATTGTTATAATTTGATTCGTAATTTTCAAAGAAAAACAATTTTTACTAATTTTTCTTCTTAATATAAAAATAATTGTTCATATTTTAATTTTGAAAAGTGAATAATAATTTATTTATAAAATATAGCAATTAAGTCTAGGTCAAACATTGAACTTACCGTGTAAGAATAAAATATTAAATTAAGAAATTGAAATTAGTGAACTAATAAGGTAAAAAAATACCCAATTTCCATTGAGAAAATTTGGTATTTAATTTAATTAAGCAGTTTAATCAAAAAGCTGCACTTACCACATGCGAAAATCGTTCAAAGTTCCACAAAAAATGAGTCAAGATGATGGCAATTGCTACAGTGCGAATTTCTAAAATTGTAACAAATCTGCTATCTTCTAATCCAACTAACCAAGCCGTTATAATAACGTAAGTGTAAAAAATTATACAACCGATAAGAACAAGAAGCCAAACCAAAAATGAGGGAGTTAAAATGTTTTTTTTAATACCATTAAGAATCGTAGAATGCAACTTTAGGGTGCCTTGAAGTTGGATCAATAAATTTTTGTCGTATAGAATTAACTCGTTCATACCGTTAACAAATTTCCTTTTATTTCCTACGTAATTTTTATAGTTCGTCAGGTTAACTTTCAAACGGTAGTAGCTCGATTTAAGAATAATTGTAAAAACTTCCAACAAAACACTTAATAAAGTTATAAACATAAAATCGACAAATCCAACCATGGCAGTAATGGGCCTTCGAATTGTGGACCAACTTAAAATTTTATCATATTTGCGCGTAACCGAAATCACCAACACTGGAATGATAATGGCAAACATAGAAACACAATAAAGTTTACCAATTTTACGAATCCGCTTGGTGGATTTATGGTTAATAAAAGTTTGGAACCCATATTTTTTTCGGTTTTCAATAACTGTAGCTATTTGGTTAAAATTTAAAGCTCTTTGCTTGTGTATCAAAACGGAAGTTGCTGAAATTGATAGCGCAGTTGTATAATACAACGCTTCCGCAATTAGTTCCATCAGCTCCATTTCATGCTTACCAAAATTATGCACCATTAACGTAACATACCAAATAATAACAGTTGACAATATCAAAGAAATTACTGAAGAGCAGATGAATCCTGTAATTGATAGACGAAACGACGCCGAACCCTCAGAAAAATTATGATTGCAGCGGCACCAAATTGGGAGAATTCCAAAAAATAAAGAAAATTTAAAAACGATTCCCATAGAACATACCAAGCAATTATCGAAAACTTTAAAGTTGGCGTGCGTAGTACTTAAAGGCATTTTGTTAGAAAATTTTACTAAACCACGTATTTCTTTACGAGATAGTTAAATAAGTCAAATATGTGTTTTTGTGGTTTTTATCATTACAATTCATTATTTTTTTAAAATGTGAATCAATATGTGAAAAGGAATGGCTACAATGTAGTATACCCATTAAAAATTAAACTGCAAATATTTACCATTTTATGTCGGTTTTATAACAGTAAAATATTTTTATAACTTTTGGTTACAAAGTCTGCTATTTGGTTGGAGGGCTACATGAAATAGTTTATAGGGTTAAATATTTTTGACAAACTTTGAAAGATTAATAAAGGTAGATCTGCGACCTGGTTTTTTATATATTGTCTGCTGATTTATTTTGGAAGTCCTACAATTAATTTTTTTTTGTAAAACTTACAGTCTGAATTCATCGATAGCAATATATTGTGATATCGTAAAGTAAGTACGTAAGAAAAATACAATCTTTGCATGCTCCGACTAGCAATGACTCTATTTTTTTTTTTTTCATAAGTGACTAATTGTAATGAATGCATCAAATTTTTGTATGAAGCACAGCAATGAAAGTCCCAATAAAAATAATAAATTTAATTCCAAAACAAAAAAAAAACAATTTATACAATTTTATTGATTGTTTTCGATTAAGTCGATGTTTATTTATGTTTTATGAAACGAATATGAAATAGTACGCAAAAAAAGTTCGTTACAAGTGTAAACAAAAATTAATCACTATCACAAATTTTGATTCATTATGCGGGTCTAGTTTATTATCCGGTACTCAAAGATATTTTTTTTGCGGAGGAAGAAGGAAAATCTTTCAAAGACACCAGGAGGACCGAGCTCGACTGGTAGTGTGGGATTTCCACCGACTAAAAACTCCCTTCTTATGTTTAAGTGTTGTCCGCTGAATCAGAGATGGCATGTAAAATCCGCATTCTTCACCATTCCAACCAGAGTGGACGTTTCCGTCTTGTTCCTTTTCACCCTTTCAGGACTTTTCTCTTCTTATTGCTGGGTTGCTTGTCTTGTCCTTTCTATTTTTTTCTTAGTTGTGGGTATATTCTCTATTACTCCTTTTAGCTCGTTCTATAGATTTTTGCTGGTGAGCATCTATCTGGTCGATTATGTGTTCCGGAGTTGGAAAATTGTTGGTTTTTCTCATTTGTTCATTTCACTGCGGACAGAAGAAAATTATGTGTCCTGCTGTATCTAACAATTCTCCGCAGTAGTCGCATCTGAAAGTCGCTGTCCATTTGTGCCTCAACAAGTAGTCCATGACCGGTCAGGGCCTGAGTGAGGTGATAGCTCAGTTCCCCGTGTCTTCTGTGCACCCATGACTGGATGTTCGGGATGAGTTTTCTCGTCCACTCACCTGAAGTTGCCCGGGACCAACGGCGGCTTGTCAGGCTATTTCTAGCATTTGCCTATGCTCCGCTCTTTCCACTGCCCGTTCAAAGTTTTGGTGTCGTTTTTCTACTAGCAGGTCTATAGGAAGAGTGGCCGCCAAAACTAAGATGGCATCCTCCGAGACCGTCCTATATGCGCTGCATATACGTAGTGTACCTCTCCTGTTTACTCGTTTTAATTTAATTTTGTAGCTGTTGATCTTCATGGCTTCATGCCAAACCGGAGCGACATAGAGCCATTATCGATCTTGTGGCTGCTGCCAGTACTTGTTTCTTGTAATATGAAAAACCGTCCATGTTTGGCATCAGCCTTGCCAGTGCTACCAGACTTGCTTCTGCTTTTTTAGCTGTGTTTTCCACGTGGGCTGAGAATGTGACCTATTGTCTATCGTTACTCCGAGCACTTTGGTTTCTTTCTTCGGTATTATTGTATGATCTCCCATCTTGAAGAAAACCTCTCCAATCTTTTTTCTTCCAATTAGAAGCACCGCTTCCATTTTTTGGGGTACCAGTTTTAGACCCCGGCCTGCAATCCATTCCGTGATTATTGCGATTGCTCGGTTTGCAATATCTTTGGAGCTCCTCGGTGGTTTTGGCTACGACCATCATGGTAATGTCGTCTGGAAATCCTATCAACGTGACTCCGGTAATCGGAGGCGAAGGATGCCGTCGTACATGATGTTTCACAGGGTCGGCCTAAGTACCGAACCCTGTGGGACCCCACTTGTGATTAGAATTGTTTTCTTACATTTGTCCTCATTTATATTTAAATATCTGGATTTGAGGTAGTCCTGTAGGATATTTATTAGGCCACCGCCTATCCCTCTCCGTTTAAGTTCTTCTATAATGAACCTTCACCTCGCTGAATTGAAAACATTCTTCACGTCAAAAGTGATGATCGCACAAATCTTTCTGATCTCCCATGTACCCTGCCGGGCCTCTTTGGCTATGCTAACCATTTCCTTTAGGGCGTGGATTGTCGACCTACCCTTCTAGAAACCAAACTGTCTTTCCGAGAGGTTTCTATATCCAGAAAGTAAATGGGCCTATATGAGTTGGGGGAGTTTCAAAGGTTTGTCTCCCTTTCTAATCAGAACCAGTTTTACAGTTTTTTATTTATCTGGAAGAATTCTGGCCTCTGCATAGGCATTTATTACTCTCAAGATGATATTGGAGTTTTCATCTATGATTAGTTAGATGATTTCTGCGGGCACCATATCCAGACCCGGTGCCTTGCCCTTGGCCATGTTGCTGGCGGCCTTTTTTAATTCTTCGAGTGTGAAAGTTGTAAATGAGGTACTCCACCTGCTCTACGTCACAGGTTTGTGCGCCGTGAAAAAGCTATCCACTATTGTCTCTATTCTGTCCTTGGTAAGTCCATGTAGTTTTTGCTCTTGAGCTTTTTGGCAATTATCTTGCAGCCCATGCCCGACAAATCTCTATCCAGTTCCTCGAGTAAGGTGTTCCAGCTACTCTTCCGGCTATTCCTCATTGCAAAGTTTAATATTCGTTTTTCTGCTGCGTAGTCTTTTTGCGCAGTTTGTACCTTTTTTCTTAGCGGTCTTCTACGCCGCAGCCGCTAAAGATATCTTCTTTTGACCATGCATGCCTTTCTGATATTAGCAATTTCCTCGTTCCACCAGTAGACGGCCTTCTTCCTAGTGGTCTTCCTTAGGCATAGAGGCTTCGCATATTATATTAAGGAGTTCATTTAACTCTTGTGCTGACTTGATGTTGGTTACGTCTTGATTTTGTAATGCTTCCTTCGCTTTTTCTTTATTAATTTTCCTAGCATTCCATCCCCGCTGTTTTATGGGCTCCCGAATTAGGGCTTTTATTTCAAACAGAAGATAGTTGTGATCACTCATAGTTTCGTCATCGAGTACTCTCCATTTGAGATCGTGAGTTTGGAGGGCCGGTGAGATGAACGTGATGACTCTAATGGATAAAGAATCACCCCTTTTGAAGGTGGGGGAGGAGCCGCTGTTGGCCACTGTCAGATTCATGGAGGCCATCGCTTCTGCTAGTACGTCTTCCTCAGTATCGTGGCGATCGCTGCCCCATTCCGGAAACTTGGCGTTAAAATCTTCTACGACCACAACTGGAACCGTCTCTGCTCCTATGTAGATAGTAGATATTACTCAAAGATATTATAGATTTATTAAATAGAACTCAACGGAATTTAATTAATAATAATAAAATGAAGCGTTTAAGGTGAGGATGAATCACCAACATCGATTAGTTTAGTTAATAATTAATTTTAAAGTTTACAATTTTTGTTCAAAAGGCGGCTCTTTTGACTCATTTTGTCGGTGGTCCGTGTACTCCGACTTACTCTTATACGCGAAGAGTGTTTACTTACACCATCGTACAGTTAACGTCAAGCAAATTTCACGTTTTAATGGTATTTTTGCTTAAATTTAACGTAAAAAATTAGAGATCAACCCCTTCTTAGTAGCACCTTTGTCGAGTTAGATGAGGCTTAAGGATATTATTAATTAGTACGTACAGCGTTAGTCAAAACGGCTGGAGCCCTTTGGAACAGAGCGTAAAGTCGATTTTAATAACGCCAGTACGTTCGATTAGAATCCATCGTTTAAAAATCAATTTAAAATCATAAATTAATTTCACATGTTTGACGAAGTTGGGGCCAGTGACTGCATGCGATGCTAAATTGAGGTCTTGCCTCATACCGTTTACACATTCCGTTCCTATTCGTTACAACTAATAAAATGTTCTTGTATGTTACTAAGCCCTCCTTCATGTAAAATTTTGATTTTTTTTATTTGTAAGCTTTATTTGCAATGGTCCGCAAATTTTTTTGTTTTTTTGGACTGCATTTTATCATCCTGAATGGTGAAAATTTTTAAAATCCGGGTACCTGATGATGAACTACTCCCCTAAAATGTATGAATTCTAAGCCGACATTAAACTGATCAAAATTTTGGACCTTTAATTTAAATTTTAGCGCCAGCTGATTAAGTAGTTGTGCTTTTGGGCGTTATTTTAGTTAAGAATTGGCGCCACAAGTTTCTAAAATCCATGAGAAAATCTGACAACTGACAAGTGACAGTTAACCTACAAATTTACTAAATACAAAATTTGAAAAATCTTAAAATTAATAATTACTTATTTTGGTAAAACAAATTGGTATGAATTTGATGTATCTCAAAACTGTGATATTTTGAATGGTGAAGCAGCAGCAAAAAATGTGCACTGAACCTACATGTGAAGTCAAAGCAATATTTACTTTTAAAATCCATTAAAATTAAAGCAACTGATAACCACGAGGAGGACGAAGTGCTTGCAAACAAAGTGGGCCTATAAACGTGAAAGAAGATACAGACCTAAATATTACCGATGGTTTTAAACAAGAAAATTTTTACCCGAAATCACACCTATGGAACTCCAACTTTGTAAACAAGATGAGAAAGAAAAAATGTTTTCAACTAAGGTTTGTAATTTAAGGAACAGCATAGTGAAGGATCCCATTCGGGACAAATTTTTATGCGAATACTGTGGTAAACAATTTGTCCAAAGGCATTCCGGTTTGGCACTACATTTAAGCATCCACACAGGTGAAAAGTCACATATTTGTGAATTTTGTGGAAAGAAATTTTCACGCAAGTCGTTTCTAAAATACCATTTGAGAACTCACACAGGTGAAAAACCATTTATATGTCAAATTTGTGGTTCCAAGTTTTCAGCTCGACAAAATTGGGAGAGACATTTTAAAAACCACAGCGGTGAAAAACCGTTTCAGTGTAATATTTGTGGTAAGAGTTTTTCACAAAAAGTTACTTTACAAGGACATTTAACAATTCACACTGGCGAAAAAAAGTTTTCTTGCGAAATTTGTGATTATAAATGTTCGCTGAAAGGAATGTTACAAGGACATGTAAAGGTTCATCAAGAAAAGGGGGTCAAGTCTCAGCTTTTTAATTGTCAAGTTTGCGGGAAAACTTTTCAAACGTACAAAAGTCTGCAGTTGCACCTTAAAACGACTGGGGAAAAACCACACTCGTGCGATGTTTGTGGGGTTAAATTTTTAATAAAAGGGAATTTGAAACGGCATATGGTAACTCATACAGGTGCCAAGCCCTTTAGGTGTGAAGTTTGCAAAAAATCGTTTTCACAAAAAGTATCTTTGCAATTGCATGAAAAAATTCACACAGGTGAAAAGAACTTTGCATGTGCAAATTGTGACTATAAATGCTCGTCGAAAGGACAGTTAACTAAGCATGTGGTGATGCACTTGCGTGAAAAACCGTTTGGATGTGAAATTTGTAGGAAGCGGTTTTTGCGCAAAATTGAGTTAAGGCGGCATTCAAGTGTTCATGTGTAAAATTGATTTTTATTCCGTTCCTATTGCTTTTTATGGTGCAACCGATCTGTTTTAGTTCTTAAATTCATTCGAAATACATTTTACCATATACACAGTGTGTTTATTGAAGCATAGCATAGTATTCTTTCCTGAGTACATTGGGAGCGAAGCTTCTTTGATCTCTTTGTCGCGCTATGGCAAAACGATCAGGAATTCATTATTTACTAACATCAGCCAGTTATCACACGAACAGTTCGAGCATTGAACAAGTAAATCGTTACCGTCAGAAATTCGAACAAGGGGACCGAAGCTTATAAATAGTAATAAAATACTTATAAATAGTAATCTAGGTAATAAATATTTTGCTGCTCTTTCTGTTTTCTTGATGTGATTACTTTTTTAATTTTTATACTATCACTTTTTACACTAAAAAATTACGTTTACATGCATTTGAAGTTCTAAAGATCAGATCTTGAAGTTAATAATTTCAAGTTACTTAATTTGAAATTAAGAACATGAAAGCATTCATAAAAGGGATAATGTTTGGTAGCAAGAAACTCGTGCAGAGTACGATTATTGTTAATTTTAAAATTTAAAATCGTAAACATTTTTCTAAAATTTGATAAATAGAAACCTGAGTAATAAATATTTTAAAATTCTAAATTACTTCTGTTATTTATTACCTCGTCTCTATGACTACCTGAAAAAAATGTTATTTTCAGACCACACTAACTCCCTCCAGTGACAAAGTCACGATAAGTCTTGCCAGACGGGATTCTCCTCCTCCCCACTAATTTTAGTTTTCAAATAACGTGGTATTCCAATAAATAAATCAATTGCCTTTAGCGCCTTTACACGAAGAAGTGTTAAAAGATTTCGGCATGCTAGCAATTATTTAAATTTTTGTAACGTCCTGGAAATGAATGACATAAAACACAAAAATTGTACTTAAACACTGGAAAATGCTCTTAAACACGGAAGACAATTATTACAGGCTTGCCACAGATACACTTTATTCACTTTTTTGAAAATCTTATACTTTTCTTCACTTTTTAAAAAAATATTTACTATTTTCACTTTTTTTGCGATTTCACTTTAAAAAAAAAATTTCATTTTTTGATAAATTTAGAAGTTCAACAAATAGAATTTTAAAAATTGTTGACGCATGTTGCTTGGAGTAAATAATATAGAGTAAGAAATCGGCAAATAAAATTATGAAATAGGGTTAAAAAGAAGGAAGTCATTCAATTTTCAGGGGAAAAAGTTAGATGGGGAGAGGAGTAAAAAATCATTCGTGCTGTCCACCAAACTTCGGCAGTAAAGTTTGTCACAACGCCACTTGATCCTTTTAGAACGAATAGGTTCTTTGGGTATTTAACCCACAGTAGGAAAGTTATGTGTCGTGAAATGCGCGTTTCGTGGGTCCTAGAAAGTTATCTACTGTATTTACCACGACAAGCTGCTTTGTAGCGTATTCAGTGACACTATCTGCGAAAGATTGAAAATTTGGCGCTAGTTAATAATAAGAAACCTTTTCACCAACAAAATGAATTTTTAATTTGTAGCCAAAAGATGATAAATACAAATGTGTAAAATCACTTTCGTGAACTCAAGAGGACTTTCGAACTAAGCTACCATAAAAAATCCGATCAGTCAATCGATCCAAAAAGAAGATGTCACTTCCACACTTTACAACACCACTTCCTCATTGATCTCCCTGCTACTTTCTTATCAACATTTCTTTTCCAATATCCCTAGAAAAAGATTTTTTGGTTACATACTTTCAAGAGCAAAATATTCTCAAAAATACAATTTAATAGATATTAGCACCCAAAAGCATACAGGATTTTACAACCGGGTGTTGTACCCGGCCACAAAAATTTTGCTTGTAGGAAATGACAAACTGCTGGAATGAGTTTGATACCTCTGTGATAACATGCAAGATAAGGAATCTCGTAAATTTATTCAGGCGCGTCAGCAGTGGCGTAACTACCGTTGTGCAAAATCACACGGTCCGTGAACTTTTAGGAGCCCAAAGACAGTGATGTAGCAAGAGGTGGTGCCAGGCAACCCAAAAAATTAAGCAATTATGTAAGAGTGTAATTTTTTGTGGAAGGCAGAGGTATGGGCATTTACATTTGTGTAGTAGACATACGTGAACATCGAGTCAACACTGCCTTCTACGAAAAATTTTGCTACACATGGAACAAATATTGGAGTAGTATGCATGTTGCTCGGAGGAAATGTAGGCTAGTTAAAAAAAGGTGATTTAAAAAAAATTATTAAATAAAAAATCCGAGAAGTACAAAATGTGTAAAACATAGAATTGTTTTCATGTTTTGGGTCGCAAATTTGCTTAGGGGGTTAAAAAAAATCATTTAAAAAAATTTTGGGAAAAAGTTTTCAAATGCCCCAAGAGCAGTTCGAAACACAAGTCTGTGGTCTTGATTTGCTTTGTTACTGCCTGAAGTAAAATATTTTTTATTTTTTACACTATTTGTCACTTATTTCAAAATTGCTAAACACTTTTTTTCACTCACTTTTTGCTTAGAACTCTGTGGCAGCCCTGCCCATTAACCAAACGTAATAAATACTTCCTCTAATTTACTTTTAAACCAAAATTGCAAATCATCCAATTGCAGAAAATTGCAAGCAACAAATAAATCTTCGATCGAACTGAAACTCAGGACAATTTCAAATTAAAGACCTAATGACTTTTGGGTCGAACGTCAATCTAAATTTACTAACTTTGGTCTACTACGACCAAGATGACCTTCTAATCACTTCGACTTAACGTCTTCTTCGGCGGCCCAAAGTAGACTTTTTCTCGACTGTTCCTCGACTTAACGTCAACTGACTTCTCTTCTTTGAAAATTTTTATCTTCCCCAACAGACTATTGAAGATAACGTACCGAACTTGCAATTTAAAGTAACTTTATCACTTAAAAAAAATTTTAAAAGCGTTTCATGACAATATATCGTGGGCTTACAGCGAAAACTCACTAAGTCAAAAAATTGCAATCTGAGAAAACAAAGAATAGAAAACAGAAAAAAGACTTAGTGAGATATTTTATCATGAAATTATTCAATAATTATGTTATCTTTTGACTTTTAGTGAGTTTACCTCTCTTAGCATTATGCATTAGATGCATTCTAAATGCATTAGAATTATCGAGTTTCATCAAAACCGCAATTTCATAAAATGTTGACTTAATGAGTTTTCGCTGTAAGCCCACGATATTATACTTTTTTTGTTAGTGATAAATTAGCATCTTTGTCTTCTAACATCCTCAACTGGCGCCCATAATTTTATTTTTCGCAGATAGTGTCACTGAAGAAGCTACAGAACCTTATTTGTCGTTGTAATTACATTAGTTATCATTCAAAAATCCACAACCCCGCAAAGCGCGACCCACGACTCTCCGAACTGTGGGTTAAATACCCGAAGTTTGCAGGTGCATGTTCCCAGTCCCCCCCCCCCAATTCGAATTTTGACTCCAAAATATTTCAAATCGTTTGTGCATCTTTGGTCCTGTTTGTGCAAACATTATTTTCGTTTGTACCCAAATAGTTTTTGAGATTTTCGAGATTCTAGGCAACACAAAATTTCTAATTCCTGATACAAAAATAGTCTAGAACGTATGTGTTTGGTTTGTACTTGTTTGCGCAAGTTTCATTTTCGTTTGTACCCAAATAGTTTTTGAGATTTTCAAGAAAAACATCAAGGATACGGACGCGAATGATTGGATTAACGAGATTCTGGGTGACACTTACAGGATCACAAATTTAAAATACTCTTTATCGTTTGTACTTCGTGTGTGCCTGATTGTGCAAGTTTCATTTTTGTTTGTACCCAAATAGTTTTCGAGAAATTTCAAAATTTCGCTGGGGGGGGGGGGGCTAGAAACATGTTTTTTTAAATTTCGAAGTTTGGATTCAAAATAGTCCAAAACGTTTGTACTTCGTTTGTGCAAGTTTTGTTTTCGTTTGAACCCAAATATTTCTTGAGATTTTCAAGAAAAACATCAAGGATAGTGACGCGCATGATTGAGTTAACGAGATTCTGGGTGACACTTGCAGGATCACGTTCAAAATACTTTCTATTGTATGTACTTTGTTTGTATCTGCTTGTACAAGTTTCATTTTTGTTTGTACCCAAATAGTTATTAAAATTATCAAGAAAACGATCCAAGACACTGACGTGCATGATTGGGTTAACGAGATTCTGAGTAACTGCTACAGGATCAAGTTCAAAATACTTTCTTTCGTTTGCACTTTGTGCCTGTTTGTACAAGTTTCATTTTTGTTTGTACCTCAATATTTTTTTGAGATCAGGAAAAATATCTAGGATACTGACGTGCATGATTAGGTTAACGAGATTCTCTTAGCACGGAGAAAAACATATAATTTTTTTAAATTTTGAATTCAAAATGCCATGTACCTAACTAAAATTACTAACTACAAGATCTGATTTTGCAAACTTCAAGTTCCTAATTTCAAAGTAATAATTAACTTGGTAACTTGAAATTGCTAACTTGAGGATCTGATCTTTAGAACTTCAAATGCATGTAAACGTAATTTTTTAGTGTAAAAAGTGATAGTATAAAAATTAAGAAAGTAATCACATCATGAAAACAAGAAGAGCAGCAAACTATTTATTACCCAAGTTACTATTTATAAAAATTTTCAATTTTTTATAATTGACAAGAAAGGAATGAAATGATCGTGCTCTCCACTAGTTTCTTGCTACTAAACCTTATCCTCGTTATGAATGCTTAAATGTTTCCTTAACTCTATTTTTCTTAAAAAGCGTTTATCACAAACATCACAGACAAATGGTTTTACACTTGAATGAATTACCACATGCTTAGATAACTGTCCTTTTGATGAACATCTATAGTTGCAAATTGTGCATCCAAAGTTCTTTTCCCCTGTGTGAATTTTTGAATGCAATTGCAGAGATGTTTTTTGCGAAAAGCTCTTATTACAGACCGAACATGTAAAAGGTTTTTCCCCAGTGTGAGTCAACATGTGCCTTTGTAATGTAGCTTTTAATAAAAATTTCCAGTCGCATAATTCACACGCATGTGGTTTTTCTCCTCTATGTACCATCATATGTCGTTTGAAGCTTTCAGTTGATAGAGATTTATAATCACAAATTGTACATGCATGCGACTCTTGACCCAGGTGACGTGTCAAATGAATTTCTAGATTTTCTTTCTTTATAAACTTTTTGTTACAAATATTACAACTAAACTTTCCATTTCCAGTCCCCGTCGACTTCTTACGTCGTACACAAGTATTTGTGTTTACATTTCTTTTGGTGGATAGACCTGTGTGGCTTTTAACATGGCTTCGGTAAGTGCTCCTGGAAGCAAATGACAAGTCACATAATTCACACACAAATTTCTCGCCTGTGTGAGTTGCTAAATGTCCTTTCAGACTCCCTTTTTGTGCAAAGCCTCTGTCACATATGTGGCACTTGAATCGTTTATCGTCTGTATGATTTTTCATATGCCGATAACAACTTGATGGAAACGCAAACTTTGCGTCACAAAATTGGCATTTGAATGGCATTTCGCCTGTGTGGCTTCTCATATGTACCTGTAAATGCAATTTCCTTCGATATCGTTTACCACAAGTCTCACAAATAAAAGGTTTTTCACCAGTGTGTTTCATTAAATGTCGCGCTCCATAGCTTACATTTTTTAATTGTACACCACAATACTCGCAAATAAATTTTATACTATCTTTATCAACTTTTCGAACCTTGCTAGAAGTTGTTCTTTCGGGAACGACATCGATCGGTTCCAAATTTTGGAACGGATCATCTTCTTCAATGGTAATTGAACTGTCTTTCTGACAATATTCCGCATCATTAAATTCAATTGTACCTGTCATTGGTTCTATGTTACCTTCAAATATTCTGCTGTGCTGTTCGTCACCACTTGAAAAAATAAATTCAAAGTCTGAATTAACTGCTCCAGTTTGTACAATTTCTTTCTCTGAATTGTCTACCTTTTCTTGCATTAAATTAAGTTGGTTTTCTAGATATTTATTTCGATCACGTAAAACTTGATTTTCATTTTTCAATAACCTAATTTCTTTCTGCAGTTCTTCTGTTGATGTTAAGTTTAAAGTTTCAGCCAAATTTAAATTTGATTTTATAGACTTTTCGCAATCATCACAACTCCAATTGTTTCTTTGCTCATAATCTTTCGTTTTAACCTTGACACATAACTTGTGATACAATTTACTACAAGTCGCACATTTAACTGTATCATTAGTACCATCAAAATTTTTATTGCAAACACCGCACAAGAAAGCGCTTCTAGCAGTCACATTATTTTGATCGCACCGTGTGTTGACCATCTGAGACGCTGTAACTTCGCTTTTCTTTAAATTTGTAAAAGATATTTCTTTAAACTGGCTATGTGTAAGATGTGCACTGCAAATTATTTGGTTCGAGAGGCACAATGTATCTTCGTTAGCCAGATCCATCAAATCCCAAAGGTGCAACCATCCAAGCAACCTAAACATAAATTATTGCATAACAAGCACTTAAAACTTCACCTGAAATTAGGGGAAATTAAAAAAGGTACTTACCGATTTGTATCTTTGGGTAACCTAATAAATTTGAGGTTAGGACTATTCTCGCTGTTGTTTTGACAATTTGTTATGCAACAGTTATGCACCATATTGTCAAAGAAAATTTTACCAAAAAATTATTAAGGGCAAATACTTTGTATTTACTACCAATTTTGATTCTTCAGACTATTCTTTACACGTTTACAACCCTTGATAACACACGACAAACTAGTTGAAGTTGAGCTGTCATCAGCTGCCAAATATTTGAAATAATTCAGTGACCGTCAAAAGGTTTGTTGGACTTTTTGACATGAATCATTGCCATCTTTATTTTTAATAAAATAAAAATAAAAAATGGTAAAATAAAGATGGCAATGCATGAATGCGTTTGTCAAATCAGTAGCATGTTTAAAAAAATGTAAATTTAACGAAAATCTCGATGTAACGGTATTACAAATATTTGGGGTTCAGTTATTTCTAAAAAATTGGAAAATAAACTAACGCCCAAACATTTCTCAGTTATTTGTCAAAACTTAATAATTTAGCAAACATTTGTAAGTCGTTTGGTTTTAATGTTTTCTATCAAATTCTGTTGAGTTTTCTTTAATAAATATAATATCTTGGGGTTCCGGCTATAGAACGTACGCACCAACTGAAGAGAAATGCGATGAGATAAAAAATCAATTTTACTACAAACTGGAAAAGACAGTGAAAGCTGTACACGCAAGCATGATGCATATGTTGATAATTTTAGAAGAACATTAAGATGTGAAGATGGGATTGAAAATAAATGAAAGCAAAACCAAATACATGAAATTTAAAAGAAAAGACAGCATACAACAAACTACGGTAAACCCTAAGAAATTCTTTTGAGGGGGTCGTGGTTCAAAATGCTATCTAAAATTGTGGAAAAACTTTTCAAGAAAAACAACAAAATTCTCGTAAAGCAATAAATTACATTGCTCTGATAAGTCTAATAAAATTATAAAATTAACAAATTATTCATTGGCAAAATTCTGAGTATAAAAAAGTCACTATATATTGTCGTGAAACAACCTTAAAAAATCACTTTCCCCATTTTCAATTTAACAAATTAAGTCGAAATTGATTATTTTCGTTTTTATTTTATTTAATTTTATTACGATTTATCAGGGAGACTCAAAGGAAAGATTTCTAACTATTAACACACCAACAAATTTTGTTTTTATTAAAAAATTTTGAAATCAAAATTTATTTTGTATTGTGAACTATTTAAAAATTTTACAAGTGAGCGCGTGATAAAGTGATTCGTAAAACGCAAGTTCGGTGCGATATCAAAATGCACAATGAGGGGTAACGCAAATTTTGGAAAAGAAAAGAAGCCAGTCGACCGATGAGGGTCGTAAAGCAAGCCGACTAAGGGTCGTGTGAGAGAGTCGACATTTAGTCATTTTTTTTTAGTTAGTTTTGGCCGCCGAAAAAGGCGTTAATTTTGAGTGATAAATTAGTGAGATCGTCTTGGTCTTATGAGGACCAGAATTTTATGAAGCTTGGATTGGCGTTTGACCAAAGTTATTGGTCGGCAATTTGGAATTGTCCAGAATTGGAGAGGAGAATCATTTTGGTTTGCGAAACTTGCAATTGTCTGCGAGTGTTCCCATTTAACGAGCTGCTGGTGCATTTTTTTGGAGGTATCTCGCCGAGATCACTTTAATACATTATGTGTAATCGGTCAATCAAAGGCACTGATTTATAAGAAATAATAATTAAAAAAGAAAATAATTAGTCTCGCCTTTGACTTCCAAAGTGTTATATTGTGAAACTTATAATTTTTACAAATTTAAATAATTGAAATAAATACAAAAATCAGAAAAAATAGTTTTGTGATGAGCTACCAAATTTTTTTTTTAACTTATTAGTCAGACAATTTTCTTACCAGATGCTGCAGCGCTTTATGCCGCTTTAAGCTTTAATACGGCTTTCTTTTCTTTTATCTCAAAATCAATCTCAATTTTGTTCTTCAATCCGGATTATTCAATTTGACTGCCAATTTGATAAACCTCCAATCCAAAATAGTAAGAAGATCTGACTTTAATTTTACGTTGGCCGTCCAACCTGATGAGAATGATATTGGAAGCTGACGAAAATTGACAATCTAAATCTTTTCGGTACCATAAATACAACGAGATACCCAACAGTGCGACAAATCCAGATGGTTGATCACAGCACAATCGCCAAAATCCCACTTGATGATAGACCGATATGAGGCTGGATATCACAAATCAACTCCGAAATAAGCAGCAAACAGAAAGAAACAGGTGGATGCTTTACAGTCCCACGTGACAGGTTTGAGATGTTGTTGCGGAAACTTTTACTCTTTTTGTAACAAAAAGCGCTATTTTTCTCAAAACGGGAACTGGGATCATCTTTTTTTTACTACCTTTTCTTTAAAATAAAAACATTTATTAAAAAGAAAATGTATTAAAGAAAACTTGACGGAATTTGATAAATAAGGCACGGATGAATCATCAATACCGATTAGTTTAGTCAAAAATTGTTTATAAAGTTTCCATCTTCTACGCAAATTCTTATCTTATTGATACATTCTATTTCCCGTCTGCTTGCTTTTACCTGGTCTTGTGGCATGGCAAAAGACCGCGGTATCAGTAGTTGTATAGTTCTGACAACAAATGGTGACAAAGGTGCAGGCATTTATGTGCAGTGGAATTGATATGCACATTACGTCATCACTGCCAAAATTTGCTATCATCATCCCCCTACATACCTACGCCGCCGTGAAGTTAACATTGAACTTTAGGGTTTTTTTGGCTTTAATTTGCCGAATTTTAATAATTTGGACTGTCTCAAAGACTTACATTTTCTAATATCCCGCTTGAGACGGTGGAAGGTTCTCAGAAATTTTTTTAATGAGTGAATTGTAGCAGAGATATTGGTTTTCCGAATTTTCACAACTAGGTTATTTGTTGGCTTTGGGGCATATTTTTAATGACTTGAATTGTCTCAGAGATTCTGGTTAATTAGTTACGTACGTTAAATCAAGCTAATATTTATAAACTTTTGCGATGGTGTGGTAAACTGGGGTTCGGCGGGACTAATTTTACAGCTGCAGCCAATACAATGTCGTTTTTGACCAAATTTAAAGAATATTTGTAATAATTCCTAAACTTGTTGTTTTGTAATTGCGTTTTGGACCGTTTCGTATCATTGTTTACATCAAAATTATTATAATTTTTGGTCAGGGTTAACGTACTATCTCTCACTTTTCTGCCGAGCGCGGGGCCCCCAGAGACGCGGAGTCCGTTGCATTTGTTACGGTGTTAATCCTGCACCGTTGCACAATGTCAGAAGTTAGTATAAATTCAAATCTAAAACGAATTGTTGTTGACATTCATCTGAAGACTGTAGTGTATTCTGACGTCGCCGTCCCTCGGGCAACCGCTAAAGCTACTGAGCTTATAGGTCCGTTAAAAAAAACACTACAAAAATAACGAAGTTAAGAATTTACAGGACATTTATAAAAACAGTAGTCACTTATGCTGCGGTAACACTAAACCTGACTAAGAAGGAAGAAAAGAAATTGAGAGGAGAAATATTGGAGAAAGCGAATAAATAAAAAGAACAAATGTGGTATTAACATCAGAGATATTGAAAAAGAAAGACATAAAATTGCAAAGAATTTAGATAGTTGGGACATGTAACAAGAGAAGGTGCAGAAAATATTTTAAGAAAAATCATGAACTGGAAACAGAGACAAACGAGGAATAAAGGAAGAACAAGAGACACGACTTCAAAGCTATGGGCGTGACAGACTGAAAGAGGAAATGTAAAAATCGTGTAGGATGGAAAAGTATAGTAAGAAAAATAAATACACATACAAAAATCTAGAGTATTGAAAAAAATCACAAGGAGTGATTCACCCCGGGAAATGAATCGTAAAGACTTCCAAGGAAGTAAGCAAATTCCAAAAGAAATGAATACCCGATTTATTGTTATTATTGACCACGTTCAAATATTCATTACTGGAGTAATAGGAGTGATTTTGCCTGCCATCTAACGGATTTTTCTTGAAAAAAATTTATGAAGAGGCTAATAATAATTGCGTATGTTGACAGTGACAAATTAAATTAAATTGTATTTTTATTTTTAAACTGTCAATATAAGCAAAATTTAAGGTTATGTATAAATAGTTTTAACAAAAATTCGTTAGATGGCAGGTGAAATCACTCCGGTTACTCGGAGTAGTAATGATTAATGAATATTCGAACGGGATCAATATAATACAAACGAGGTATGTTCAAAATATATCGGGCATTTTTGGAATTTCGTGTGGTGAATTGATTTTTAAAAATTAAATTAGATTGAAAAAAATAGCTGACTGAACATTTGATCGAATGAGGTCTATTTTTGAAAAAAAAACTCATCTGAAGTTAATTTTGTCACAATTAGACCGTGGCAATTTCCGTTAGTTAATTGTAACATGATTCAAATTTGAAATATGTATTTTTTATTTTCGTTCTACTTTAATTTGAATTTTTAAAAATCTTTGAAATTGAAAAGTCGGCAATAAATTTTTCTTGTTAGTAACTATAAAAGTTTTTGCTTTGAAATAATTTTTTTTTCAGTACTATATTGAAACAGTTTCGAGTACATCTTACAATTATTGCAAAATAAAATGTTTAAATACAATAAATATGAATTTCTAAATACATAAATTTAGAAATTTATTAATACACTATACTACTTCTTTGCCCAAGAGGCGTGGAACTGAAGTGCTACCAAAACGTATGTGACAACCGTTCCAGATATCTAAAAATTAAAAATATAAAAAAGTAGCCAAAGCCATGAACATTATACTACTTACTGAAGCTAAAAGACGTGTTCCGACAGTGAATATATCAGAAGCTCTTAAAACTGGTTTTTGTATTTTTAAGGTGGTTATGAGCATTTCTACCTATTGTGTTATAAGCAAACAGAAATTATTTATTGAATTTTATTTATGAAAATTGCCTTACCTGTGCGGCTTCTGCTGTGCTTAGCTTACTAATTGGATATTTGAACAGGAACGATAAAATATCTTCGCTCTGAAATAAAAACCAAATAAGAAGAACTAAATTGATTGTAACTTCTTGTAAAACTATTGTTGAATGAGCTAAATTTGTTATGTTTGAATATAATACAACAAATCCTATATTTGCAATATATTTTATTGTTAAATTTGTTCCATGCTGTATAATATTGTTTTGATATTTAGTGATCACGTGAGTGGGGTCTATAGTAAAATTTTAATTTTTTTGTTAAAATTTTTTGATGATATTAGACAAGTATTTTACTTACCACATTGGTAACTTGTTCAATCAGTACTAAATATACAATAACTCCTAATGTATGTATATAAATATAAATCAATGACAATACGTGAACGTCGTTAAAATAATAAATCATAGTGATCAGCAGGTAATTATCCAGCACCATAACTGCTACCAATGAAATAAACCATAACATGATTCCTAATCGAATTACTATATTCATTTGCTTGTAAGACAACTCAATGGCCGAGTACAATCTATGCAAACGTCGAATGTGAATATCCAAAATAAGGCAAGGAGAAGAAATATTTTGTTTTCTTATCAGTATTTTCTTAATCTGCTGACAACACGTGCGAAAAAGTATGTAATAAAATAGCGCACACAGTACAATATGCAATATTGTGATCTGTTGAAGATAAAAGCACAATATTCTATTGATCAGCTTGACCGAAAAGTACGTGTACTGATCGCTATCATAAAATATAAAACATAATACAATAATATTGGCGATATTTGCTAAAATAATTAAAACGCAAACATAAAAAAACTGTTTACTCTTCTTCACAAGTTTTGGAGGAAAGAAAGAACCTATTCCATAATATTTACTCTTTTCGAAAATTTTGGCGACTTCCTTCATTTCCAGTAACATTGTTTTCCGATTTAGTATTCCAGTAAAGCAAGCTAAAACTGATGCAGCGCATAAAAAAAATTCGCACGATAAGGTGAGAATTGATTTATAATTTTGAGTACTGTATAAAATTTTTGCGTACTCCACCATAAGATAAAGATTAAGACAGTTGAATAAAATGATGACAAACGTGAACATTTTTGAATATTTTCCAAAATTCGAAAATTTTGGAGGATCTGCTTTTCCATTTTGTAAGTGCACACATTCGATTTTTATTGGCGTACAGCCGCAAAACGAACCCAATTTTATATAAGGTTTTACAATGCAACCTAAGCAATTCATCGTTTTCACTTTTAATCAGCACCCGGAATAATAGAAAATTATAAAAAAAAGTCTTCAATTCTGTTGGGGTATTTAATATAATTGAAAGTTAATCAAATTAAGATTAAGAAAAAAGATAGCATTATTTCATGGTTAGATACGAAAACTAAATAATAATTAAACATAATAGCATTGCCAGCCTATCTAAGCATACCATACATTATCAGATATTCCGAGCTGATGACGGCGTGTGTGCTTCTTCAGATTTATCTGATGATAATAATCGTTAAATAATAATTATGGACCGGCGGATTTTAGGGGTAATATTATCTTGTGACTTTCTTTTTTTATGGTTTTTTTATTGGCTTAAGAGGGGCCTAGTAGGAACAGTAAAAAAACATAATTGTTTGAATTTATTCATAAAATGCATTGCACTTAATCCAGATTAATGAATAAAGTCGAGGTTTTCTTTACATTTAACCTTAGAACTGCGGGCATCCAAGTTCCGCCTTGTTTTATTCAATTATTTTAAATATGAAAATTTATTGAAATACTCACCACGTTTGTTAATCGTCCATTTGAATAGTAAATCAACACAATTCCCACGGTACATAAATAAAAATTTAAAACATACACAAAAATTCTGCAATTAAACTCGTGGAGTAATAAACACAGTAAATAATTAGTAATAATTGCAGACATAACAAAAAACGCAATCGAAGATGTTGTTAACTGACCAATAAAATTATTATACTGTCTAAAAGTAATTAAAATTTCTAAATATAGACGACGCAAATGTGCAAGATTTAATTTTTTCGAATTTATTAAAATAATTCGACTTTTTTTCGAATGAGTGAATTTAAATTGAGACTCTTTTAAGTAAAAATAATTCGGAATTTTTGCAATTAGAAGAATTTTGATTTGTTCAAAACATTTTTGAAAAAGTATATAATACAATACAGAATTCAGGATGGTTTGATAAACGACTACATATCCGATGTAGGTGTAAAAAAATCGGTATGTAAGTTTATGGCCAAATTGAAGAAAAAAATTCATTTGTGTATCCGTGATGGTAAAATAAACGGCACTCAAGAAACAAAAGTTTTTTATAAACTTATTAAAATAATGCAACTTTCTGCTTAGTTTTACAACTTCCGCGCTGATAAAATGTGCCATTCCGTAATTGTTACAATTTTCTACAATGGCACCAATTCCATGTAATTCCAATAATTTGTAATCGTACTTTAGTAATGCGGTAGCGCAACACAAAATTGAAATTAAAATAAATATAATTTCCACTCCGGTATAAAAATTTTCCAAATTGGTGGCTAAAATATACAAGGAAGCACCAAAATAAACAGTTAACATTAACAATAACAAAATTAACATTTTGTTTATAGTATACTTGGATGCAAGTGCGTAATTTTTTAAATGAATGCATGTAGAATTAATTGGTGGAAATCCAAAAACTGTACCGAGTTTTAAAAACGGGTTAATTACACACCCTACACAATTTTCCATTATTTTTTCCGTAGTTATTTTTACTGCGTTATATGGACAAAACTCAAGAATATAACCGGAAAAATAAGTAAAATTAATTTCTAGGGTGAAAATTACGTTACTATTATGATAAAAACAAATTTGGTAAAACAATATTATATTTATTGGAAGTCTGTCTATTTTATTTTTACAAGTTTGTTATTCAATTCATAGGTATTCAATTAGTTTATTTCACAAATTAAAATTTAATAATATAAATAAACCAATAAAGAAAACCAACTTTTAAATTGTTGTAATGCTAGAAGAAAGTGACCATTATATTTAGATTTCTCAAGTTATAATCTCGTTATGTTATTCATGCGCGTCAGTAACTTTTAGCAGTACTAATATTAAATTCGCGGAATAGATGGTCTAAAAATAACGATAAAAAAGCTATCTATCTGTGAAAGTCTCGTTAAAATCTGTTCTGTATTTTAAGCTTTAAAGAAATACCCCATTATTGCGCAGTTAACAAGGGGAGGAACCAATATGCTTTTAAGTCATAATTAGGACTTTAGCAGATTTACATTTTAAAACAAACTGTTCAACTATGATTTTGAGAAAATTGATTTTGAAAAATTATTTAACATTATTTATAATGCATAGTTGAAATTTTGCGCAGGAATGAATTAACGAGATTCTCAGTGTTACATTAATTCTAGCTTTCATTTATTATTCTGGGAATAACGTTAATCTCGCTAATGCAAAAAATGTCTTCCTTGCAATTCGCGCTTTTCAGTTATTTTCTGTTGAACTATGAGTGACGTTATCTTTTTGATTTCTTTTCCATTTATATCAGGGACAGCTTTCTATGCAGTTTGCTGGATGTAGGCTCTCAGTTTGTTAACTGCGTTTTCCAGGTCCTGTTCTGACTTCAAGAGAACTTTTAGATTTATGAGTTAGTCCAGTTCTTCCCTGAAGGCATTCCAGATTTTTTACTCGCTAAAGTTGGTTGTTTTTGTTTTTTTTTTCTATGTATTTCAGAGTAGATAGAAAGGATCACTGGGAAGTGATCGGAGGAATGGTCAAAACTGGATTATATTAAAGTGTTTTTAATGTAAATATCCTTCGTAACAAAAAAAGGTTTGGCCTCTTGTAGATATGGCTTGGAGAGCTTTGGTCCTTATAGTTTTGATTAATTCTCTTCTTTTAGTAGTTGTTATTTTGGAACTCCATTTTAGATATTTAACATTAAAATCTCCCTCCCCCCTACCCGACATAAATCTTTTTTCTAAAGTGTTGATAAATTTGTCATACTTATTTTGTTTAATTTTGTAATCTTGCAATCTCCTGATTTGTCATTCAGAATCACATTAGTAGTTTGTAAAGGAGGCCCTAGACGATCAATTTGCTTGATCAAACAATTGAGTCAATCGATTGACGTACGCTTTAATCAACCTTAATCAGCCCCTCAGCCTTTTGATCAAACCCTCCTCATCAGGGGAAGTCGTGAAGTGGAGCAGTGAACACCTGTTGTTTTTTCTTTCTAACCTGTTGTTGATTTTGGTGGTGAACAATGGTTTTGAATACAGATTTGGACTTCCTCGCCTTAACACTGGTTGCCCTCAGCGGGGAAAAAAACAAAAGAAAAAACGACGGTAGTCCAAGGAGTGGTACAAAATGAGAATCCGCTTCACTCATGAACATTTACCCAATTTTCTGCGTGATTCGGAACTAGAGAACTACAGAAATTTTTGGAGAATGGACCAAGAAAGTTTTGATTATCTACTAGAGTTAGTACGCCCTGACATCGAGAAGATGGATACAAATATGCGTGAAGCGATTCCTGCAAGTCAGAGAATATCTATCACATTGAGGTACTTAGCATCTAGCATAGATTTAGAACACCTGAAATTCACGTGCGCCATTGCTTCTCAGACTCTGGAGTTCATTATAATGGAAACTTGTTCAGCAATTAGGAAGGCATTAACGGAAAACATTTAGGGAATTATTTTCTAAGTAAATCTCTTTATATTTTAAGCAAAAGAGGAAAGAATCACAATTTATAATTAAGAGCACAAGTTCACATTGAGGTAAATGAGGAGAAGAACGTAGAAGCATTTCCTTCATCGTCCGTTTCATGGTGTCGCCCTAGGTACGAAGTAGTAAGAGAAAGGCTTTCCTTAGATGCGAAGTGTATAGTGCGGATGTACTGAGTTGGGGTACTCTTGCCAATTATTTGAAGAAGAAGATGATCATGATGATAAAGGTGGCGAAGTTGACCAGCAAGAGGACAATAGGAAACGCACTTCTTTCCTTGTCAAGGTGCTCATTTCTGCTTCAAAAAGCGTGTCGTTCATGATTTTTACTGCGAAGCGAAAAAGTTTTCCGCTCCGAGTTTTCGGGAAACGCGGTTTCGGTATCAGATGCCATGGTTTTGACGGAATGACTGACGCAATGCTTGACGGAAATTGCCCTAGACTATCTTCAACCGTTTGAGTCATTCAAACTTTTTATCAATCACCGTTAATACTTGCTTCAAGCGGGTTCCTAAACGATCAATCACGCTTGATACAATCTATTGACTCAAACTTTTGATCAAAATGATTGATCGTCTAGAGTGTCCTTAAGTATTCTTTTTGGTATTTTTCTGTTTTATGATGTTGTACACTATCACGGATAACTATGGCTGTGCCTCCGTGAACTTTTGCCCTCTTTTGCATCTTCGGTGTAATATGCCTTATATATTTTAGAATTTGGATATTATGTTTAATATTTTGCTTCAAATATTAACATTATGTCAATATCTAGGTCTATTAAAATGTAATTGATTTTGAGGAGATTTTGATGCATGCCGTTAGCGTTCCAGATGCATATTTTGTTTTTATGGTTTATTGACATGTTTTGTTGAGTGTTCAAAATTTTGGCGTTTTCTCTGATTTGTTCAGTAAGTTTTTTTAATAGTTCTTTAAGTTGTCGAATGTAATTTGATGGCTAATTGATTTTATGATCACCGGTTTAAATCATTTTAACTCGAGGTAAATTAATTTTGAAATGGAAGTAATGATAATGGTAATTTTGGTAATGAAGTTTGTTCTATAGTCTCACCAGCCTCAAGAAACGCGTGAGGCTCAGCATCTAAAATCTGCTAGCTTTGATTTTGCTCTAAAAAGTCTCGGCAGTCCTAACAGACGCTTGACGGTCAGCAGTTAAAATCTGCCAGGCTTGAGTTTGCTCTAAGATCTCGGAAGTCTTAACAAACACTGTACGCCAGCAGCTAAAGCCAAACGGGCTTCAGATTGCACTTCAAATTCTGCTTTTTAGCAATTTTTGCGGATCAAGATTTGCTACAGCTACGCACTAGATCAGATTTACGGTTGCGAGACGTATCAAAAAAACATAAATATAATTATACAGACATTTTAGCCGATGGTCTTGAAGATTAAGATTAAGGGATAAGCTAATAAACAACTGTAGGTAGGACTTATGTGGGTAGGACTATTTTTTTTAGGCAAAAAACCTTCATCGGGATGCAATCTATCTTATTGCCAAAAACAAAATAATGTGATGCTGGAAATTGACGTTTAAGTACAAGCAGGGAGTCTATCCAAGACCGCCAAAGATAAAAGCAAATTGCAAATGTAGTCATAACTTATACTGCTATGGAGTTGGTTAGTTAAATATGGGGAGCCTTCAGCTGCTAATTCACCAACTTTGATCAATTTTTGAAAACTAAATTAGACTAAATTAAACATTTGATCGAATGTATTCTATTTAGGAAAAAAACTCATATAAAGTTAATTTTGTAGCAATCAGACAGTTGGAAATTTTTATTGGTTTATTGTAAGTTCACATTGTTAGTTGCAATAAAAGTTTTTGCTCAGAAATAATCTTTTTAATATATTCAAGTAGTTTCAAGTATATTATCTAGTATCTAGTAATTATAACAAAATAAAATGTTTAAATACAATATAAATATTTTTTGTTTCTAAATACATTAATTTCAAGTTTGTGATCAACTATATACTATACTATTTTTTTGCCCAAGAGGCGTGGAATTGAAGTGCAACCAAAACGTATGTGACAACCGTTCCAGATATCTAAAAATTAAAAATATAAGAAATAAAGCAAGAGGACCTAATAAAGATTATACTTACAGAAGCCAAAAGGCGCGTTCCGACAGTGAATATATCAGAAGCTCTTAGAACGGGTTTTTGTATTTTTAGGGTGGTTATGAGCATTTCCACCTATAAGCAAACAGAAGTTATTATTGAATTTTATTTATGAAAATCGTCTCACCTGTGCGGCTTCTGCTGTGCTTAGCTTACTAATTGGGTATTTGAACAAGAAGGATAGAATATCTTCGCTCTGAAATTAAAAACAATTATGAAGTACTAAAAGTAAACAAAAATTTTATATTTGCAATTATATTTTATCGTCGAAGTTGTTCCATATATATGATATTGTCTTGATATTTTGTAATCATAAGAGTGGGGTATGATAAAATTTAACTTTTGTGTTTGAAATCGATTAATCGAAAACAATCAAACAATCGATTAATTAAAAACAATCAAAAATAATCTAACAATCGATTAATCAAACGATTGATTTATAGAAAACAGTCGAATAATCAAAAATAACAAATTTATTTGAATTTTTTTTCCCTTAGCTTTTTTTCCGAATTTTTTTAAAATGATTTTTTTTAAAATTTTTAATCTACATTTTCTCCAAGCAACGTGCAGGTACTTTCATATTCGTTTCGAATATGAACACTCAATGATTGTTTGAATGTTTTACTTCTCCGCCTTTATATTCCCAAATTTTCTTTAATGAGTTTTTTTTTAACCTCTAGCCTACATTTTCTCCGAGCAGCATGCGTGCTCTTTCATATTTCTTTTATGATCGAACAATCGATTGTTAATTGAATACAATAATTGATTAATTAAAAATATTCAAAAACAATCGAAAACAACCGATTTTTGATTAATCAATTATTTCAAAAATACTAATCGATTAATCGAAATTAATTTCCAGCTTTAATTTTTGCATATTTTAAGTACATTTCGTAAGTGCACAAATTCGATTTTTATTGGTGTGCAACCGCAATATGAACCCAATAAGGGTTTACAATGTAGCCTAAGCAATTCATTGTTTGCACGTTTAATCAGCACAAAAAATAATAAGAAATTATAAAAAGTTTTCTATTCTGTTGGAATATTTTAATATAATTGAAAGTTTATTAAAGTAAGATTTAAAAAAAGATAGCATTATTTCATGGTTTCTTAATAATTACTAAATACGAAAACTAAATAATAATTAACACAGTGGCTTGACGGTTTGGTTAAGCCCACTTTTTTTCACACCAAGATTATCAGATTTACCTTATGATCCGACGGATCTGACCGTGCGTGTGCTTTTTCAGGTTTATTTGATGATAATCTTTAAATAATAATTATAGGTCGCCGGCATTTAGAAATACACAATTTTAACTTTTTTTAATCGGTTAAAATTTTATCACGGCTGCATTTCAGCTATGCATTTTAAATTGTCTTGTTTAGAAGATGTCTGGAGAATATCTAGTGGTAAGGCAGTATCATAAGAATACAGTAATACCTCGATTTACGCTACCCCAACTTACGCGAATCCGAAGTTACGCGGTTGATTCTACATCAAAAGAACTTCGGTTCTACGATTTTCTATTAATTTGTGTTATCTAAGATTTTATTAAACATTTTTATTCTAAATTATTATTAATTTTTGTTTCCGCTCCCATCTAAAAGTAATTTATATGCGAAATTATTCCCGTTATCACTCAGTTCCACCTATCGCGTAAGTTCGGGGTATTACTGTAATATTAACCAAACATATTGCCCATTTTAAATCACAGTTTGAGATCAGATTAAAAAAAAGAATTAAAAAAAAGAGTTTATTGTTTACTTCTGCAGTAACAAACTGTGCTTGTCTTTTATTTCTTTGTAATTTTTACTATAATATTGAAATAACCTGTATCTATAATTAGCAATTACTAAATTATCAAAATGTTCCACTTCTAAAAGCATGGTTGGAAAACCAGAAAAATACGATTTTCATAAAATATTTGAAACTTATAAATTGAAAAAATAATATGAAAAAATAAATTAATACATTTAAATTTTTTAAGGTAAAGTGAAATTTGAAAAAACATCTTAGACTGAAGTTATGTACTGTACTTTACTAATTCCCGCTACCAAAATAATTAAATTTTAAAATAGGGGAATATCTATTGAGCGATAGCAAAGACAATCTCTGTAGTGCTCCGGCCAGCTTATACTTCTTACAAAAAAGCTTGGTTTTCAAGCAAACTGTTACTTTTGCTTCTCTACTAAAGAAACTTTGTATGAGAGGAAAACCGCACAAAACTTTTTTTTAAATAAAAAAATTCGAATTTTAGCACCCCTAATTACGGAATTTTTTGGAAGACGACAATATACATCAGATTTGCTTTATTTCGCAGTGTTTTTAATTTGCTACTATTTTTTTTTAGAAATAAATAAATTTTATAAATGGTAGGTATTAATTTCATTATTTCAAGAAAAAAGAAAATATTAAAAGAAAAAATTGATATCTAACTGGAAGAATAAATCTTTGTTAAAATTTTATTTATTCAATTTACACAGCTTACCACATCCATTACATTTTCGTTTATTGCCATGTATACAATAAGTCCAAAAATATTTCCATATGAAGAAATAATCAAAAAATAGTTTAATTTTTGATTATAAATAAATGTAAGCACTATGGCGTAATTATCCACTACTAAAGCAATAACTGATAATAGAAACCATGGTACCAAAAAAAATCCAATAAAGTTGTCAAATTTTGCATGACAAAACTTCAACGCCATATACAAACGGCGTAGTCGCTTAAGAGATAATTCTTCTTTCAATTGATTGGTTCGACCGTTTCTGTAAGATAATATAAACTTAATCTGTTTAAAGCATCTACGGAACAAAACATTATAGAACAGCGTGTGTAGGCCGAGTTGAAATCCCGCAGTGATACCAACACAAGAATAAAAAAATCTGTAGATACAATTCAATATAAGAATAAACCAATCTTTATCTTCCATCAAATTAGTATAGATCAAGAGATTGCATAAGAAAATGGTTATCAATACTAGATTGATGTAATAAAATAATTTACTCGATCTTATAAGTTTTTTCGTTATCAAGCATGATATTCCGTAACTTTTGCAATTCTCCACAATTTTTGCAATTCCATTCAATTCAATTAATTCAATTTTGAAATATAGTACACCATAAATGAAAAAAAGCGTTGATCTTGCGGATATTAGCTTTTCCACAAAAAATGTTAAAATATTTATATTATCGTAATTTTGGCTTCCAAAAATATCACAAATGTTTAGATAAAATAATGTGCATTGGAATAAAATTATTAAAATTGTAAATATTATAAATTTTCGGCGTATTAAAAAATGCGGAGCGTAAGCTTTGTTATTTATGTGGACGCATTTCACTTGAAAGGGTGGACACGAGCAAAACGAAGTTAAATTTATCTGTGGTTTGAAAAGACATCCGACACAGTTAATCATATTGAAGATTTTGCGATCAGAAGTAATTTTTAAGCACTACCGGTTGTGGTTTCTAGACAACTTGAACTATTATTTTCCGTAGGTGATTTAGGTGTAAATAATAGTAAAACGTTTTTTATTCGAAGCAATTACTGGTAATTCGATATATCTATCTACTCGCTGTTAGATATTGTCTAAACATTAAGAAAATGGCTGCATGTTAAGTAAAATTCAAAAAATTGCTTATCATCATCATCAGTCACTAAATTGAAGTAAGAGTTTGATGTTGATAAATTTTTCAGTTTTTCAAATTTATTGACCATGGTCGAATAGATCCGGAATTTTGCAAAATTTTTGACTCCACCCCGTATATTCCGTTAATTTAATTTTTTTGAACTGAGAACTGCGAGAACTCTCAGAACTGCGGTCATCCGAGTTCCACCTTGTTTTATTAAATTATTTTAAATATGAAAATTTATTGAAATACTCACCACGTTAGTTAATCGTCCATTTGACCAGCAAATTAACACTGTTCCCAAGGTAAGTAAATAAAACCATAAAACAAAAACAAACATTCTGCAATTAAACTCATAAAATAATAAGTATAGTAAATAATTTGTAATAATTGCAGACATATCAAAAAATGCAATCAAAGTTGTCGCCAACTGACTAACAAAATTATTATACTGTCTAAAAGTAATTAAAATTTCTAAGTACAGACGTGACAGACGTGCAAGATTTAACTTTTTCGAATTTATTAAAATAATTTGACTCATTTTGGAATGATTGAATTTGAATTGATGCTCTTTTAAATAAAAATAATTCGGAATTTTTGCAATTAAAAGAATTTTAATTTGTTCGAAACATTTTTGGAAAAGTATATAATACAGTAAAGAATTTAGGATGGTTTGATAAACTACTACATATCCGATATAAGTGTATAAAAATCGGTATGTAAGTTTAAAACCAAATTGGAAAAAAAAAATTATTTGTGTATCCGTGATTGTAAAATAAAGGGCACCTAAGATACAAATTATTTTTATAAATTTATTAAAATAATGCAACTTTCTGCTTAGTTTCACAACATCCGCGCTGATAAAATGTACCATTCCGTAATTGTTACAATTTTCTACAATGGCACCAATACCATTTAATTCTAATAATTTCTGATCATACTTTAGCAATGCGGTAGAGTAACATAAAAGTGAAAATGAAATAAATATAATTTCCACTCCAGTAAAAAAACTTTCCAAATTGATAGCTAAAATATACAGGAAAACACAAAAAAATACAGTTAATATTAACGAAAACAAAATCAACAATTTGTTTTTAGTATATTTGGAAGCAAGTGCTCCATTTTTTAAATGAACACATGTAGCATTAATTGGTGGAAATCCAAAAATTGTACCGAGTTTTAAAAACGGATTAATTACACACCCTACACAATTTTCCATTATTTTTTCCGTAATTATTTTTATTGCGTTATATGGACCGACTCAATAAAATAATCGAAGAAATAAGTAAAATTAATTTCAACGGTGAAAATTACGTTACTATTATAGTAAAAACAAATTTGGTAAAACAATATTATATTTATTAGAAGTGTGTATTTTTACAAGTTTGTTATTCAATCAGCATATTTCACAAATTACAAATTAAAATTTAATAATTTAAATAAATAAACCAAGAAAGAAAACTAACATGTCAATTGTTGTAGTAGGGTGGTTAAAATGTTCGTAGGAAGTAACCATTACATTTCAGTTTCTTAAGTTATTAGCACTAATTTATATATTTAATCTCGTTAAGTCATTCATGCGCGTCACTAATTTAGAGCAGATACTAATACTTATCAGGCAGAAATAGAAAGCGATAAAGACTTCTTTATCTTTAAAAGTCTATCCATACCTGTTAATTATTTGAGGCTTTAAAGAAATACCATTATTGTGTAATGATACAAAGAGAGGAACCACTGTACTTTTAAAACATAATTAGGACTTTAGTAGGTTTACATCATATTAAAACACAATGTTTACCTAATTTTTAGAAAATTGCTCTCAAAAATTATTTAACATTATTAATGTGCACAATTTAATTTCTGCGCATGAATGAATTAACGAGATTCCGACTGTTATACTACTTATTAATACAATAAATTAAGGCAATTCACAAACACATTAAACTTTTGAAAATGTTTTTATAATCTTGTTAATCTAATAGATGAGTCGCTCGTGATTGGTGAATTCAGGCATTTTTTGTCAGTCCGTGTAAATTACATTACTCTAAGCTTTATGCAGAGAGGGGATAACGATAGCCACACTAGCATTCATTATGCTTCAACAGTAAACTTCGAGCAAAATTCATGTTTTTTTTATAGTTAATGTGCAGTAAAAATGGCTGGAGGCGCTCGAGCGAAACGAGAAGTGCATCCAGTCAATTTTTACTTGCACAACCACCGTTGTAGAATCCACGCAAGAACGAGTTTTGCCTTTCAATTATCCACCTTTTTCCTTAACCCATGGACTTAGGGGTATTTTTTTAATATGTGTAGTTTTCATAAAAATGGCCCAAAGCGACCGAAGCAAAGCGCAGCAAAGCGTAGGCTAGCGTAAGGTTAATTTTTATAAAAACCACCATGGCACGAAGAGGATCCACGCGAAAAGGTATTAACCGTACGTAAACATTGCGTACGACTAAGTGAGAAAATTGTCATCGGCCTGACTCTTATGTATTACTGCACACGGACAAAATCGACCTTTTTTAAATTCAATTTTTGAAAAAACTAGTGCATTTAAGGCCGTCTCTTTTAGTTAATTCTATTAATTAAAATATACTCTTTCAGAATTCATCGGGGTTTCAATCGTAAAATTGTTATTTCCGCGTCCCAAGTAGCTACCTTTCCCCAAGCATACATTTGGTAAAAGAATACAAAATTAAAATTGACTCGTTCAGTCAACTCGTTATAAAAAAATCTTTGCTTAAATTTTTGAAATTTTAAGAATTTGCATATTTCAGGTTACAATTTGGAGATGTTTGATAAAGGCCGTGTTTAATTATTAAAAATTGTCATTTTCAAAATTAAACATAGAAATTTCATTTCTTATACTTCTGCTTCTTTATAATTTATTTGCAAGTAGGGCCGACAATGAACTTGCATTATAATTACAACTTATATTTTACTCAAAATAAAAATGTAATCAATAATTTATATAAATGGCGACTAAGTATATTGTAACAAATAAATCATCCTGGAAGCGCGGCAATAACTATAAACAAAATGCTGAGTTTACAATATTTTTTACGATCATACTTTGTTCCTTGTTTAACTTATTATTCTTATGTATTTAATTTTGTATAAAAGAGACGATTTTAAATAAATTATTGAGTGAGTCCTGAACACTCGTTTGTTTAAGTCCTCACCCGAAGACCTCCACGTCCAGGTGCCACCGCTTCAACTTAGGATAATTTTCCTACCCAGGGGAATTATTCAGGCCGTTTGACACGTGTGTAATTTAGTTAACAAATTTGTTGGCAAATTTGGTAGCAATTGATTGATTGAAGCAACCAATATCGGTACCAACATTGGTTTGTTTAACCAAGCAATGAATTGTTACCAAATTTGTTTACTAATCGTCAGGACTAACTACAGGATACCTAATAGTTTTTGTTTTGAACTCCAAAAAGCTTTTACCAATAAAGTAACAACAAATAATTAATAAAAACCTTTTTAACAAAAAATTAAACCGACCTCAAAAAGGAAACTAAAAAGCATAAAATAAATATATTACATTTTGAGTCTTAATAAGTAATGTAAGTAACTAAGTTTGAATCGGTGCAGAGTGAGTGACTTTTGTTTTGATAATTTTTTTAAAATAATTTAATAATAGTTGATTTTTTGTTTTTGCACCGACTCAAACTTAGTTACTTACATTACTTATTAAGACTCAAAATGTAATATATTTATTTTATGCTTTTTAGTTTCCTTTTTGAGGTCGGTTTAATTTTTTGTTAAAAAGTTTTTTGTTTTTTAATTTTTAGTGATTAAAATCTACTAATTACTACCTTAATTAATTAATTAATTAATTAAGTTTCAACAGAATGGGTTGACAAGTGAAAAATCAATAAATGAATAAATGAAAAACAATCATTCCCTATTTTCTACCCTTACGGGTGCAATTTTCCCTTATTTTTTACCCTTACAAATGGAATTTTTTTGTGAAATTTAAATGGGACTTCCATGGAGGTATACTCTATCGAATAAAAAAAAATTCATCAAAATCGGATCACTCTGTAAAAAGTTATGCCCGAACATACATAAAAAAAAAACATATAAACAGACGAATTGAGAAACTCCTATTTTTGAAGTCAGTTTAAAAACTAGAAATTAATTTTACTGATAAAATATAAACACTTTCAAAATCAAGATCCAAGATGTGTAGTAGGTTTAAATAAAAATAAAGAAAAATGATTTTTCGTTATTCCGGGTTATAAATATAAAGGAGGTCTTTTCGTGAAAGGTCACCCACCTCAAGGGGGACCAACCTGAACTTTTAGCTTTATTATGTTAGTTAGGTTTATTATGTCCTAGGACAAATAAAACCTAACTTTATTTACTCTTGTTCAGGTGAACTGCCCGTTCGGGTGAACTCATGTTTATCGCTTAGGTTATTAATAACTTGACAAATGACTTGCAACCTTCACACCATCTATCAATAGTTATCTCAGAACGGGTTTTCACCCATTCATTTATTCTGGTCTGGTGCGAAGCACCAGGGCTGTTGCCCCATATCTTCGCAGACTTGAAGAGTAAGGTTGCGGGCTTGCCCGCAACGATACGTCGGATGATTTTTATTGAGGCGTACCTCTGAAAATTAGCGCGAAGCTAAGTCCTGGCTGTGTTAACCCGTGGGACCTACAGCTTTACGTGGAATCCGAACCACGGAGTCGGATAAATTTTGTGGCCGGGTTGGGGATCGAACCTAGCCCCGCCAAACTAGAGTCTTCTCCTTAGCCCGTTCATCTAATTCACCTTCTCTTCACCCATTCATCATTTATTCTGGTCTGGTGCAAAGCACCAGGGCTGTTGCCCCATATCTTCGCAGACTTGAAGAGTACGGTTGCGGGCTTGCCCGCAACGTTACGTCGAATGATTTTTATTGAGGCGTATCTCTGAAAATTAGCGCGAAGCTAAGTCCTGGCTGTGTTAACCTGTGGGACCTACAGTTTTACGTGGAATCCGAACCACGGAGTCGGATAAATTTGTGGCCGGGTTGGGGATCGAACCTAGCCCCGCCAAACTAAAGTCCTCTCCTTAGCCCGTTCACCTAATTCACCTCCTCTCTTCACCCATTCGGGTGAACTTATGTTTATCGCTTAAGTTATTAATAACTTGACAAATGACTTGCGACCTTCACGCCATCTATCGATAGTTATCTCATAGCAAAAAAATTGTTAATTTTGTAAGATATTATCCTCAAAATAACAAAATTACGACACCTTTAGTTAAAAAATTGGCAATTAAATTAAGTGTTACTTTATATTTATTTACAAAATTATAGATTTAGATAATATCCGACAAAATTCAAGATTTTTTTTTGCAATAGTTGCATAACGTGACCATCCGTCCGTCAATACGACGGACCGTCCGTCATTTCAACATGCTGTCCGTTATACCAAATTGTCCGTCATTCGGAAATTTCAAAAGAAAAGCATCCTTTTTCGCACCAAAGAGACAAAAGAGACATTGACAAATGACTTGCAAGCTTCACGCCATCTATCGATTGTTATTTTAGAGCTATTAAATAAAATCGCGAATTTTGTAGGATATTTTTCCCGAAATAACGAAAAATCGTTCATATCATTTGGACGAAAGAGTTTTCATCCTTCGGTCGATTATTCACTCGCCGCTGCGCGGCTCGTCTCATAAACTTTCGCCCGGCGGATGAAAATACCCCCTTATCGTCCTAGTGATATAAACTACTATTAAATTATAATATTATGGATAAACGAGCAAAATTACAAATCGTGGAATTAAGAATTATTTTATTTTTGTAAATGTTTTCCAATACATTCGTTTTTAAATTCTTAGTTTTAAAGGTATCAGAAGTTAAAAACTTTTGTAAACTTAATTGAGTGTGGGAAAGCGGATCACAACTGTAATAAATCCATGTATTTTTAATTGTAAATAATAATTTAATAATACATACCTAGTTTTTTTTAGATTTAATAAATCTTGACAAAAAAGTTTTGATAGCATGAACATCAGATTTTGATACAAAAAAATTCTATAGCAGAAATTTGATTAGAACAAATATCAAACATTGCTCTAAATATTAGTATATGATGATCTGCTGTTCTTGATGATCTTGCAGGCCAACTTTCCTTACAGTCTGTTTGATTGTACTTTCTGCACCGTCGCAAAGATTTTTTCTATGAGAAGTGTCAAAAACTGCCTCTCTGCTTCTGAACCAAAGTAATTTTTGTGATGATTTATAAACGTTGACAAATTTTATTTTATTTTTGTATTGAGCTGCCGCTCCATCGCTGAAGTAATGAATTTTTTTTAAACTGGGAAAGTTTTATATAATCAATAGAAATTTTTTGAAATGAATAAAAAGCTACAGTATTGTAAGTCACGCAATCACTATTTAGTAATTGATACACTTAAAACATATTAAGTTAGCTGTTTTTGCTACTTTTTTGTTTCTTTTTAAACGCCTGTACATCCGTAAAAAGATGAAATACCAAAAATGGCTTATAATTTTTTTAAAGTTAAGGTAAGAACTAAGTAAGTATTCTAAAATTTCAAATTTTTGTCTCTTATTAAACATGTCCAAATTGTAGCCTGAAATGTGGAAATACTTAAAATTTTAAAATTTCAAGCAAAGATTGTTTTTCATAAGGAGTTGACTGAACGAGTCAATTTTAATTCTTTATTTTCTTACAATATGTGTTTTTAATATCTTAGAATGATTAGACTTTTATATTCAACAGCGCAGACACTAATTGAAAATAGCAAAAAATCAATAAAATACACGTATTGAATATCATGTTAATGAATAACATTATTGAATATCATGTTATTTTTTAGGTAAATAAAATGTAAATTTTTATTTTTTTAAACTATTATTTTCAGTTTTAAAATTCTAACTTGGTCGAGTAGACACATCTCTAAAAAGAAAAATTTTTTAAGTTAAAACCGCAAAACAAAAAAGTAAGACTTTTCAATTGCTTTATTTTGTGTGAACCGAAAGAGAAACATGCAAAAATTAAATGCTTGTAGATTTTGGTTTTTAGAATCCTGAGGAACATTCCCACAAAGTTTGAGCAAAATTTAAAACATTTCTGGCCTTATTAATAACGAAAAAAGCTCGCAAATATGAAAAACGACACATTTTGTTTCACGCACCATGGGATTTTTTAGATTTACTACGATGTTCGTAAAATTTCTACTTAGTCGATTGAAAAGCAAATTAATTTTCTAGTTCTCTAGGACTAAAAACATTTTTGGGAAAATACACCATAAAAGAAAACGAAAATTAGTCCAAATTTGTACACCTCAAATCAAAAGAAACAAGCGGTACATCTGTGCGCGATGCCGTCCCACGCTAAAATTCTTATATTTCGAAAGTTTTCCGCCAGCCATTCAAAACCAAAATTTCCAAAATTTAGCGCCATTTTGGATAAAATTTTCATAGTTGACCAACTTCACCAAAACAATTTTGAGCATTATATCACGCAACAGAGAGCCTTAAGGACCAGTTGTATAAAAGAGGATCATTCTTGGATTAGAGTTAAACCAGGATCAAAGCAAATAGTTGAATAAGCGAGGGTCAAGCGTTGCTCCTGGGTTAACTCACCGATTTTCTGATCCGAGAAATCGGCAGATTAACCCAAGATCAACTTTATTTACTTTTAAATTTATTGTGATTTATATTGTTTGTCTCAATCCATTTGTCATTTATTAAAATAACCCCTGGCAACATTGTTTTTTTGTGTATTAAAGTAAGAATAACAAAATAAAAGGAATAGACGTTGATCCTGGGTTAACTCTTGATGCAGGATCAGCTGATCCCCGAGTTAACCCTCCTTTATACAACTGGCCCTAAGAAGAAGAGCAAAACACACTTTTAATAATTATTAGAAAAATTATAAAGATTTATTATCGACTGAAGTACATTCGGTGGGATAACTTCATAAATAAATAATGTAATGTTTAATAATTTAAAAAAAAATAGTAAATGAATTGTAGTTCTTAACCACAGGTATTTACTGTGAAATGTAATTCAATGAAATAAAATTGTGAATTGTCAAACCTACGTCTTTTTAATTATTTTTAGTATGTTTAGCAATACAAAATTTTATTTCATGAGTAACTATTGAATTTTAATTGACAGGGTAATTAATAGCAAATATTTTTGCCAATTTACCTTACGGTTTTCTTATTGGTTTAAATGACATTGACAAGTTAAAATTTGCGCGGATTAGTCAATGTAACCCACATGATTAAAAATGCAATATTCTGATTAATGTAGGAATCGTCAATATAATTTTTAATTATTAAATTTGAAATATTTTTGGTTTGGTCACCCATCGTGCCTTTCATAAGGAAAACGCAATATGACAATATACTTACCACATTTGAAACCTGTTCAATCATGATAAAGTACACCACCAATCCGAAAAATATGATGACATAGAATATAACCGTAAAAAATAAAGTAATGTTCTCACAATTTTTAAAAATATCCAAAAATAAATAAATAGACACCACCATTCCAATAATAGAAATAATACACCATGGTAAAAGACATATTTGAACAATCGCACAATCATCACGGTAATTACGTTCTATGGCTAAAAATATGTTGGTTAGGTGTAAGAGATCGAATTTAAATTTATTCCGGCTATTTGTGGTCACTAACTTTGAAAACTTTGGATTTTTAACTGAACAACTTTGAAGATTTGTTTTTATATTTTCTAGGCACTTTTTGAAGAAATAGTAGTAGAATATGATTTTGAATAAAATTACGTTTCCCGTGACAAACGGAATGAAAATCATAAAACATCGATTAAAAATTTTGATTAAAAAATATAATAAATTATTATTATTAACTCTAATGTCGGTTATTGTTAGAAAAATTATAATCATTATTGTTGTTAGCAAAGTTATAATAAAACAATTTTGACCCTTTTTACAATTTTTGATAAATTTAATAGTGAAGAAAGAGAAACGTGAATTTTCGATAATTTTAGCAATTCTTTGCAATTCGGTCAAGAACATTTTAGATGTTAAGGTTGACTGTACACTACATAAAATGGTCATTAGAGAAAACATGTTCTCAAAATATAAAGCCAAAAGTGAACTTTGAAAATGGTTTGAAAAAATATCGCTCAAGTTACAGTAGAAATATCCGCAATGAAAGAGTGTCAAAATAATCAAAATTATTTGAAATTTTGGGGATGAGTTAAAAGTGGTTGAGTAATCTTTATTGTTTTTGTGTACACACCGAACGGTTATGGCAGGATAACCAAATTTAAAAAAATGTTTAAAAACGCACCCCGTACAATTATTTATCATATTTTTTATAAGCGAAAACTAGGAGTATTAGAAACAATACAAATAGACTAAACAAAAAACACTTGACGTACGTAGACTATTTACTTTCTCGACTAACTGAATTAATATTATTATCACGAAATTCACAGTACTCTATAATTTAAAAGCAGAAACATATTGATTAAATAAATTCAAGTAATTTTATACTTATGATAATTGGAAATTTTTTGTTTTAGTGTAATAATATAATTATTTAGTTATATATAGCCGAAAGAATTAAGTCGCAGGTGCAAAAGTATGAAATAAATTTTTAATGACTTCAAAAATAAATATATTAAAACTATACGTTAAAAAACAAATATAAAAACATTAAAAAAATTTTGAAATACTCACCGAAATTGCTATTTGCTCGTTTACCACAATATCAACTACCATTCCCGATACAGCAATGTAGGGAATAATATTAAAAAAAATATTTGTTTCTTCGGAACTCTTAACTGCATACCAAGTTAAATAAGTATTTATAACCATTCCCAAAATTATGGTACTATACCAAGGTAAATATCCCAGCTGCACAACAAAGCCATGCTTGCGATATGTCCGCACAATGGACAAATATAAACTTAGTAAACGCGAAAGACTGATTTCTAAATTTTCACATGATACAATTCTCGTTTTCCCATTGTGTCAAGTTATCTCGCTGTCGTAGATGTGATTCATCATTACCGATTTCACTCTTTTAAAACACTTTTCAAGAAATACGCGATAAAATATTCCGATCAACGTAAGTTGGATCCCAACGATTGATTGGAGAGAGAAACAAAATATTCTGTTAAATATTCGTTTTAAAATAAAAAAGAGGTGGATGAGATCTGTGTCCCTCATAGTTAACCCAATGATGCCCAAGGAACATAAAATTGAAGTTCCGATCATTAAAAATGAAAATCTTTTACTATTTCTAATAAATTTTAAGGTTATAAAGCAAGGAATTCCGTAGTAGTCGCACTTTTCAATAATTTTAGCAATTGTTTGAAATTCTATTAACAAATCCTTACTTCGAAAAATTCCCATAATACAATAGAAAATTGAACCCAATGAAAGAACAGTTTCGGTTAAAAGAGTTAAAATTTGTGCATAGTTACGCGATTTGTTAAAAAAAACTTCGCTGACGTCAATGCAAAAGTTGGTGCAATGAAAAATCAATAAAATAATCAAAAATGTAATAAACTTCCGACTTAAGCCAAAATTTGCAGCAAAAGCTTTTTTGTTTCTGTGTACGCATTTCACCCACACAGGACAAAATTGAAAAACGAATCCCAAACGTATAAACGGTTTAAACGCACAACCGACGCAGTTAATCATAATTTTTGAATTTTTTTTAAATTGCGATACGACTTATCGTATAATAATCGCATAAAGTACGAAGATTAAAAATTGGGAGCGGTTAATTAGACAAATTGAATTATTTATTTTGATGATGGTAAATTAAATTAATTAATAATTTGAAATAATAGAATTGTGATAATTAAAACCATTAATTAATCTTTAGGGGATGAAGAGCGATTAGCAATTTAATCTTTTAAGTGGCTGTGGTCACAAGTCACAACTCCAAAACCAAATTTTGTAAACCGAAGTAAAAAAAATTTAGTCCGGTTCAATAATTAAATGTAATAATAATTAATAATAAGTAATTTTGTAAGTTTATTTATTTTGTTTGTCTTAATAATCACTCATCTGCCTTTATTTGAAAAATAGCAAGTTCTTACGCAATTCAATAAATTTAAAAAAACACTTATTTTATTAAATCACCAATAGAAATAGCTGAAACATAGAACGATATGATGATGGGACAAAATTAATTGGGATATATTGAAGAGATAAACTTTACAAAAATAAATTGTTGCGCATCTAAATGACTTAAAAACATTTAAATAATTAATTGTAGGAAAAGATTACTAAATAACGCCGCAGGAGATTTTTTTAATATTTTACGTTTTAATGACTTAAAATAAAGTTCAGAATTTTAAATTTGTGACTACAGTAAATCTGTGTTTTGATTAAGAAAAAAACATTCTGAGGCAAAGAAAGCCACAAAGATATTTGGTTTATGAGCTCTAAAAAACTGGAGTGCGTGGGCAATCGTACGTTCTTTATTTTGTAGATTTATAAACCAAAACATTTTCTTTTTGAATTAGCTACCGAGCAATGTTCAAGTTATAAACTAAAAAAACAATTTTTCTTGACTGAATGACGTCGAGAATTAATAGGTAGTCTGTCCGCCTTAACATTTGTGGATCATCAAGGCAAGTGGTTGAAATTTTTCATTTCTTCAAAGGATATATTTTATCTTAGATTTTACTTAATGTTAAAAATATTGTGAAGGTTTGCTATACTTAATTTTGAATTGAGACACTGTAAAACCACATTATATTTTCTACTTTTGTTTGTAGGAATAGAACTACCTTTTTTTAATTTTGTAAGGCTACTTTTCTGAATGTACAGGTTATAAAGTAAAATAACAATTTTTCCTTATATTACAAGGATGACGAATATTACTAATTAATCGGTATTATCTTAGCATTTGTGGATCATCGAGGCAAGTGCATTGAACAATAAATTTATACCTTTTTACGTTTTATTTTTTATTTATGTACATTTTTTCTTCAAATGGCCATAAAATCAAAACTTATTTTTTTGTGAAATTCTATTTAAACCAAAATTGAATTAAATTAACTAAAAAATATTTGAAATCTTATGTCAAAAAAAGATATGTCATAAAAGAATTTGTCGCTCTTTTCCAAAAGATCGAACAAGTGGGAAGTGTGGTTGATAAGTGACTTCTCTTTTGAGATTTTTTCTGGATCAATTATTGATCTAGTTGTTTGATTGGATTGTTTTATAGTAGTTTAGTGTGAAAGTCTTCTTGAATATTCACGTAAGTGATTTTACACATTTTCTATTTAACATCATTTGCCTGCAAGTTAAAAAATCTATTATGTTGATAATAAGTTTTTTATCATCAACTGGCGCCCAAATTTCCATCTTTTGCAGATAGTGTCACTGAAGACACTAAGAGTTTCTCGTGGTAAATATATTAGATATTTTCTAGAAACCCACAAAACGCGCAGTGCGCGACCCGTAAATGCTCCGACTGTGGTTAAATACCAAAGTTAGCTACTCTTTTTTTCTATCTTAAAAGGATCAAGTGCCTGTGACCAACTTTACTGGCAAAGTTTGGTGCAACAAATACAATCATAAAAGGTAATTAAAAAAAAATTAAACCTAGGCTTAGAGGCAAGACATAAACGTTAGGTATAACGTAAGTAAAGTAAATACCCCGGCCGGGTTTTTTAGGATTAAAATTATTGTGTTAATCGATCCTAATACCAACCTAAAATAATTACTAAATAAATAAGTATGAAGATTTCAGATAAAGTAGTAGTTAGCCAATTTAGATAGAATTACTATTTGATAATTGTATTATCGGAAAAATTAATTAATTTCTTCAATTTTTGTATTTTATTACAAAAAAAATTTACGAATATCTGATAAATATTTGGTAAATAATTGACTAAATTTAAAATACCGTTATATATAATTCGTTATATTTTAGTTACAATTTTATTTTGAACATGTTACCGATTTTACATCAGACGTTAAAAATAATTCAAATAACTCACCATGTTAGTGATTCTTTCATAAAAAACCAATGCTGCTGCAACTTCAACAGTGGTAGCAAAACATCGAAGCTGCATCAGAAAAGTGTTAAATTCGCCCAGATCAGACGCGATAATACTGTAGTAAAAATTTAAAATTAAAAGAACAACGTGGAACACCCATGAAATTATGGGACGAGGACTCGCTGCTAGACTCAATTGCCTGTAGTTGTAAATTACACAGATATAAAATATTCTAACTTTTTTTAAGTTTTCTTCCAAGTTGGAAAAATTCGAAATTACATTTACGCTGTCAGGATTCAAAATCATCTTTTTTGAAGTGGAAAGTCGGCGACATAACAAAAATTTGGTTTTACGATTGCATCTACTGAGTAAAATTTTGTACAGGTAGCTCAAAAAAGTGTATTGGATCAAATCCATCGTCATTGTGTGAGACACAATGTACATAATCAAAAATTTCAAAATGTACACGTACGTTGAAGAATAATTGGGCAATTTTAGATTATGTGCAGCAAAATATACATCGTTCACAAAACCTGAACAAATTAACACATAAATAATTTTTAGCATTCGAATCGCCAAAGGTTTTGATATGAGGAAATGGAAATCAAAAGAACTGTGATTTTCCACTATTGAAGCAAAACCGTTCAGGTGTACAAGGTTTTCTTGGTAACGCAATAAAGAACAATACGAAGATAAGGTAATAGTGAAGCAATACAGAAACTCGACTAAAGTGAAAAAAAACTTTTCCGAATCCATTCCATAATTGAACAATAGCTGAAAGCAATAGGCGCAATTGAGCAGTGGTAGACTACTAAAAATTATTGAGGCTGTTATATAAAAATAAGATTTTGAAAATGTCTTATCCGACGAAATGTTTTTAAAATGTTTACAATTAACACTAAATGCTGACACGCTGCACCAAGAACCCATAACAACCAATGGTCGTAATATACACCCAATACAATTGCTGGAAACATTTCGAAAAAGAAAATTCATTTTTTTTAAATCTGCAAATTTTAAATTACGGTTTTAATCAATTATAATAGAAAACATTTTTATTGTCAACTAACGCGACACTTAATATTATGTTATCTTGGACAGAACTGTTTCACTAAAAGTTTATTTAAACGTCAAGTTCGTGTTAAGTGGCACGCACACCTAAAGCTTTTATCGGGATAACGATAAAATTTATTTAAGATGTCCCTAACTAACAATACACGAATATTAATGGAAAGATATTAGAAAATCGATAAATTGAATTACTAAATATTAAATCTAATGATGGCGCAAGTCAATCTATTTATTACGTAACCGTGATTGATCAATTTTTTTGTCAACCTGAAAAAAGCGAAGCTGATTAATTCGAAAAATAAAGAGATTTTCCATATGCGCAGATTTTCACACTAAAAATTTTAAGTGAAATTAAATCAAAGATTAAACCTTAATCATTGAATAGAAAAACATTGTCAAGAAAAATAATCAAAAGTTACATGAAATTCGAGCTTGGACAATATGCAAAACAGCCAAAAAGCTGATATAAAACTGACGCCGCAATCTTGCATTAAAAATGTTGCGAAAACATAAGGAATATCAATAATTTTGTAGGTAATTAAATTTTATTCAAAAAAGTTTGTTAGAGCAAATAATTACTTTGGAGTCGTGAAAAATTTGTATGTACTTTGCCCGGTAGATTTTTTGCTATCGGAACCTTTGCGTTAAAAAAAATTTTAAAAAAATTATGGCAAAATTAGAAAAATCGAGACACTTTTATCCTGTTAAATGTTTTTTTTTTCAAAAATTGGTTATTTAACCCTTCACTCAAAACAACGACCGTGGTCTGCCATAATAAAAATTAAAATTAATTGCAATAAAATTAACCAAAAAGGTTATTTAACTACGGTAATACAACGCAAAGTAAGTAGTTAATTTATTATATTTTTTCCTACTGTGACTCAAACTCTGTAAATTTGTTATTTGCATTCTAATAATTCGTATTAGTACACAATAATTATCTGATCGTGAAAACACACAATGTGACACATTTATCTAATATGAATACCATTACCTACTGTCCGTTGAATATTAATTAGGTATTCATTGTTTAAATAATTTTTTTATAAACTAAGTCAACAATTTTGTAAGCCGTATTCAGATAAGAAAAGTAAATATGTCCCCACGATTATAGGATATATTACTGATGATGAGCTATCTGTCACTTCCACCTACTCAAAATCTAAAATAAAATATAATAATAAAATCTAAAGGTTGACCAACGTAAGCTTCTAAACTGCGCAAAAAGGAAAAGTATGCGTCCAAATAAGGGTTTAAAGCTTGTCCAAATGACGCGTTTTACGGGCGAGTTTAAGAAAGTCATCGACGCTGGCATCCAACCATAATCCGCTAAAGTACTCTAAGATCAAACCTCACAAAAAATAACCTGAATGCGCAAATTCAAGCCAAAAAACTCCTATACCGTGACATTAACTCGATGTTAACTCTACTACGGCGTAGGTACAATTACTGCAACCGCAGTTGTTAGCCCCGCTTTTGAAACAAAACTATGTAAAAGTTACATTTTATTTGAAAATGTTATCGATTTTACAGACGTATTCACTTCAAAATAATTTCAGAAAATAACGATGAAATTAATGGCATAGTGATAAAAGTGAGCAAGTTGTCAAATTTATACAGACGAGAGGGTAATAGAAAGTGTTAATAAGGTTAAAATTTGCGTAGGAAATGTAACTTTAAAATCGAATTTTTTTTGCTGAACTAATTGTTATATTTATTATGACATTTACCCATATCTAAAACAATTCATTTTAATGTTTATCTATTTATAAGACTCCGTTGAATTTTTTAGTAACTATAATATTTTCTAGGACTGTTTGACGTACTCTAACCTAGTTTTATAAAATCTGCTGACATTTATGTGTCCGTTTTAAAATAAAATAAACTTTAGTTTTTCTGTAATAATGGCACCTTATTTAACTAACAAAGTTCAATTTAAAGTTAATTAAAAGTTTTTAATATTATTAAATATTGTTTATAAATATTTATAAAATATTATTAAGAAAAACATTTTGGTATTAGCAAATAAATTGCCGGAGAGTTTATATATATCGCCCCTGTTTTGTAAAAAAGGCGAATAAGTCATTGTACAGGGTGGCTCAATTTCGATCCTTCTTATGGGGAAATCGGTAACTATGGGAGATATCAAAAAATGGATGGCGCATCCTCGATCTCTTTTTTTGAAAAAATCTCAATGGCGAAAACCAGAATTTGCTATCTTTTTTTGTTTTTGAGTTATAGCCAAAAGTTCGATAATTAGACTTTTCTATAAATGTCGATAATTTGGTTGTTTTTGAAGTTACCAAAAAAGCGTTAACACTTTCTTCAGACACTTTTTTAAGGGCAACAAAATGGGACAAAGAGATTTTAAATATCTAGATTAGTTTCCGAGTTATAACATAAAGTTGTATTTTTTTAAATAGAAACCATAGTTGGCTATGATATTTTTAAATGGAGTTTTTTATCCTCTTTTTAATGATGTATAACATGTGGGGTCTAATATTTTAGTTTCATCCCATTTTATTAAAAAATGTAATAAAAATAAAGAAGAATGAAAAATTTAATATAATAGTAACTGTTTTTAGTGGATAACAATAAAAAAATTCAATACTTAACAAAAATTACAGTAAGTATTCAAACTAAACTCAGTTGTTTACAATAAATACAACTTTGTCAAAACAAACACTACGAAATTGGCATCTAAAAAATGCTTTTACCCATTAGTTTTTAGTAGGAAAATATTTGTTTAGTTAGATAATAATTACTAAAATATTATGTTGCACATGCAAGAACAGCATTATAACTAGCTTGAATGAAGAACTCCAACATATCGTATTCTTCATAGTGTTCATAAGCCATTTTACATTTACGTGAAATAACAGGTAAATATAATAACATATTATTAGAATTGCTAATAAATATTTAATATTTTAATTTCAGCAACTAAACTAATATTTTCCTACTAAAAACTAATTGATAAAGGAATTTTTTAGATGCTAATTTCGTAGTGTTTGTTTTGACAAAGTTATATGTATTGAAAATAATAGACTTCAGTTTGAATACAATTACTTTAATTTTTGTTAAATATTGAATATTTTTTATTGTTATCCACTAAAAACAGTTACTATTATATTAAATTTTTCATTCTTCTTTATTTTTATTACATTTTTTAATAAAATGGGATGAAACTAAAATATTAGACCCCACATGTTATACATCATTGAAAAGAGGATAAAAAACGCCATTTAAAAATGTCATAGCCAACTATGGTTTCTATTTAAAAAAATACAACTTTATGTTATAACTCGGAAACTAATTTAGATATTTAAAATCTCTTTATCCCATTTTGTTGCCTTTAAAAAAGTGTCTGAAGAAAGTGTTAACACTTTTTTGTTAACTTCAAAAACAACCAAAATATCGACATTTATAGAAAAGTCTAATTATCGAACTTTTGGCTATAACTCGAAAACAAAAAAAGATAGCAAATTCTGGTTTTTGCCATTGAGATTTTCTCAAAAAAAGAGATCGACGATGCGCCATCCATTTTTTGATATCTCCCATAGTTACCGATTTCCCCATAAGAAGTATCGAAATTGAGCCACCCTGTACAATAATGCGATTTACATATTTCTTTCAATATTTTCTCTTTGCACAAATAATTTAAAGCATCATTTTTATATTTTATAGTAAGTAATATCCTTAGACTTTTGTATAAACACTTAACAAATTGTAAATCGTTAATAGATAACTCACACAATCGTCATAAACTTTGCGTTTGTAAAGCTTTTCAATTGGTTTATTTGCACTTTCTACAAAACACCGACGATGTGGTCACTTTATTTTTAGCACAAATAAATTAGATAGCTTGCAGGAACTAGATGAATTTAGGAAACAGAATACAATCGGGTTTTGCTAAATGAGGTGTCATTATTACATGAAAACTAAAGTTAATTAATGTTAAATGTGATGGCTCAAAACATTTGATAAATATAACAAAAAACTCCAAATGTTACTCAAAATCCCTTATATTTCAACAAAATATAATAATTTTCGATATTTTGTTTTGCAAACAAAAGAATGTGCTAGAAAATGCTGTTACTCGCTCACTGTCCGTAACGCTATTTAGAAATTATTAGAATCTCATAAAGAACAAGCAAGTTTTTATACCAATTCTACGTTTACACATAGGAATTGGTGGCAAAGTTTGATGATTAAAAAAGAACAAAAAAAATGTTTGCTATTATAAAAACAAAGGTTATAATTTTATGGTAATTTTGTTCATGTAAAGAAAGTATTCTCTAATTTTCGTTAAATTACGAAAAAACTAAAAAATGTCAGGTTTTGAGTTAGCTACGCAGCTATATTGAAAATTTTAATCTTTATCGTATAAGTCTACGTACAGAGTAAACGCTGGTTTCAGATACCGGCTTACCCGCTTTGATATTTTGACCAAAAACGAACTAAACTGGTAACATATTAAATATTTTAATGATAATAGCATATTTATGGTGTTCCGACAGGTGGCCCTGAGCCACTTGGCCCTGCGACAACTCGCCTCGGACAACTGGCCTTGGCGAAAAGTGGCCCTGGCGAAAACTGGCCCTGGCGACAAGTGGCCCTGGTGACAAGTGGCCCTGGTGACAACTGGCTTTTTTACCAATTTTTACTCATTTATTTATTTTGTAAAATTAAAATCTGCGTAGTAATAAGTTACATTTTATTAAAAACAGAGATCCGTTGGTAGGTTACTCTTAAAAACCGATATTTTTTTAAAATAAATATAAATGTAAATGGGCAGTTTACATTCCGGATTAGTATTGCTATTTTTGGTAGAAGGGCAGTTTATAACTTTAAATTTTTACTTGATCTATGGATTAGGGCAGTTTACATTCACCTAAAAATTCACCTTCTGTTAGTATAACTGGTCATCGACAGATGACGCGACGATTAAAGCTCAAGATTAAAGCTATATTTCGCATTTGTCGTATTTTTAATAAATAATTTTATCTATTGTTATTGGCACCGATATGTGTACTATTTTTGTCAAACTACTTGGACAAAATCAATATTTGACAAAATATTTCTCCGCTGGTAAAACAGTATACTACTGGGGTTTTGTAAACTGCCCTCCAAATTTGACCATAAATTGTAAACTGCCCTCCAAGCAAAAAGGTTGCCACTAATCTGAGATGTAAAGTGCCCTCCAAACTATTCTCTTTTGTTATTCTGCTTAATTTATTAATTCCTTAAGGGCCAGTTGTATAAAAGAGGATCATCCTTGACCATAGATCAAGCTCCAATTTAAACCAATCAGTAGAGTTAAAATTTTATTTTAAGTTTTCTATTGGTTTAAATTGAAGCTTGATCCATGGTCAAGGATGATCCTCTTTTATACCACTGACCCTAAGTACTAACAATTTTATCATACAGGGTGGAAAGTAACATAGATTTCCAAATCATATTTTTGAGGACCGCATTCAGGGTGAATTTTGTCATTGTAATAATTTATACAGGGTAAAGAATCAAACATCTAAAACACATAATTAGAGAATTCTGATAGGATATGACTAAAAAATTAATAATTTCAATATGACGGTGATAAAAATTTATTTTTTATTAGTGAATCTTTAAAAGAGAGATCTACCGGGCAAGGTTAGGTTAGGTTACAAAAGGATTTTTTTAGAACTAATCATTAAAGAAATATCCACGGGTTTAGGTTAGTGTTAGGAAAAAATTTATTTTTTATTAGTAAATCTTTAAAAAAAAGATCCACCGGTCAAGTCCGGTCCGGTAATAAATCTCCACTAAATTAATTACTAAACCGTACCTATATTAGGGCAGTTTACATTTCGGATTAGTGTTGCTATTTTTGGTCGGAGGGCAGTTTACAACTTTCAATTTTTACCTGATCTATGGATTATGGCAGTTTACATCACCTAAGAAGATGTATCTTTGTTTCTGTTAGTATATCGACCAGGGACGTGCCCAACCAAATTTTTTTGGGGGGGGGGAGAAATTTTAAATTTGCCAACTGAATTAATTCAAAATTGCCAACTTTTTGTAAGTTTTGCAGGTTTTAGCAGGGTTGTAAAAAAACATGTTTTTTTAAATAAAACATGTTTAAAACACCTTGTTTAAAACAAAATGTTTTAAACATTACAACCCTGGGTTTTAGTAAATTTAGATATAAAAAATGCCAAATTTACCAACTTTTGAGTGTTTTTGTCAACTTTTTGCCAACTTTCTGAAACATTAGGAGGGGGGAACTCCCCCCATAAGCACGTTCCTGATATTGGCAGATAAGTGATCTACAGATGACGCGACGATTAAAGCTCACTTGTAATGTATTCATCACAGCTCCTTATTAACTGAAGAATACGAATCTTACTTTGTAAGTTTTTAATTCCATTTTATTGTTATTATGAATTTTATTATAAAGAATATGAATTTTACTTTGTAAGTTTTTAATTGCATTTTATTATTATTGTATTGTTACAATTCGTATTCTTAATAAATAATTTTATATATTGTTATTGGCACCGATATGTGTACTATTTTTGTCAAACTACTTAGACAAAATCAATATTTGACAAAATATTTCTCCGCTGGTAAAACAGTATACTACTGGCCAAGGTCAGTTGTCATCGGGGTCAGTTGTCACCAGGGCCACTTGTCGCCAGGGCCAGTTTTCGCCAGGGCCAGTTTTCGCCAAGGCCAGTTGTCCGAGGCGAGTTGTCGCAGGGCCAAGTGGCTCAGGGCCACCTGTCACCAAATCCATATTTATGTATAAATGACATAAGTAATTTCTTCCAGTTTTCGAACATAATAATTGGTTTTTATCTTTTGGTTTAAGTCTTATATAAAGAAAAAATTCTATTCGTTTTGATTTGTTATAACAAATTTTATTTTATATTGACCTCATGTATTAACACTTAAACTACAAAAAAATTGAGGTCAAAGCTATGTTCATGCACATAACCGTAAGGTTTAACGTCTTTTCTGGATTTTAAGGATAAAATTTATTCTGTTCACTCAGTGAATTACATTAACCCTCATGTTACTGAATAAAAATACAACATATATCACCTGAATGAGGTACCCGGTATCCTGGCATAATACTTACATTATTCAGTGTTTTCTGTGATCTTTTTTGCAATTATTAGGGTTTTTAAGCTATTATTTATGTTTTTAAAGTGTGTTAATATCATATTGAGTCATTTATAATCAAATTCTTGCTTACAAAGTTTGGTAATTAAATAAATTAATTATCTTAGTACTTGTAAAAATGCCACTCGTTTCTTACATAATTGGGCAAGTATATTCAAATTTGAATAAATATTTTTTGGAAAATAGTAAATAACATTTCAAAAACGTAAGAACCAGTGTGCTTTGTATTTTCAAATCAACCTTTAGCAAAATTTGTATAGAATAACAGCTCAATAAATTCAAAAAAATGTCTCAAAAAATTGAAATAAAGTGTTTTGGATATAGAGGAATGTTGAATATCAATTAGTTTAGATAATAATTAATTTTAAAGATAGCAATTTTTGTTCGATATTTGCCTTTATTGACTTATTCTGTTACCCATCCGTGTAGATTTTTCTCTCTCATGATAAAAGCTGTTTTTTTCTCATGATAGAGAACAGGAGGCATCAAATTAAAATCACTGTTTACGGGCTTATTTGGCTTATATTTATTTAAAAACAAGAAAGATCTATCCTTTCTTAGTAGCACCTTTTCCGAGTTGAAAGACCTCCAGGGGTATTAGTAATTAGTACAGCGTTAGTCAAAACAGCTTGGAGTGCTGCGGAGAATAGCGGCAATTTTGATAACGCCACTACATCTGATTAGGATCCATCATCGAAAAATCAATTTAAAACCTTAAATTAAATTTACCTGTTTCGCGAAGTAAAAGCCACTGACCGACTGCATGCGAAGCTACTGCCGTCGTGCTTCATACCATTTCCACGTTCCGGCTACTATGCATTGAATGTGGGCAGAGTTTGCTTACTAGCTGCGGCTAATGAAAGGCTCATGTATGCTACTAACTGCTCGTTTATGCAAAATTTTACAAAGTTTAAATAATACGCCTTATTTGCAACGGTTCATAAGTGTTTTGTTTTATTGTTGCGTTTTGGACCATTTTCTATCATTATTTGCTACAGAAATTTTTAAAATTAGAGTCAGGTTTGCTGACCTACTTTCCAAATTAATCTTTTACTACAAAACCGTTGCAGCAAAAAATATGGTAAATATACGTACAGGTTAGTAGTACATAATTAGCACAAAATGTACAAGTTTTTTTTTTATATGTAATTTTTTCCAGATAACGTAAACTCTACTGCGCATCACCAAGTGAGTTTTTACCGCAAAACTATTAAAACAAAAAATTTCCAAATAGTATACGTACATATAATTATTACAAAATTATTTAAAAAAAAGATGAGATGTCAGATTTATACAAGTGCATGTATTGTTCCGTATACATACATGCAGGCGTTAGCTCGAACTCACTCAGCTCGATTTCTTAGAACATTTATGTATGTATACGCTCAGGTAAGCCGATCTAACGGTATAGACCGATTTAAGTTAGAGCAAGCTAAAAACGTGAGCTAAATAAGCACTTAGGACAATCTTAAAATTAAATGTAAGTCTCTTAGCTCGAACTAAGGGCAGTTTGACTTTGGTTGAACCAATCAAGGTTGAGAACGCTGCTTTTACTTCGAACTAACTAAATGCATGTATTCCCATACCGTAAATTTAAAACCGAGCTTGCTTAGATCGATCTAACGTTACAAAACGGGAAAATTGTCCAGTCTTATGATACTGTCGATCTGCAGAAATTTAAGCTCGGTCTGCAGCTTTACATTTTATAAAGTTTTACAGATGAAATGTATTTTGAATTTCAAGTAAATTAACGTAAAATATGAGCTGTTAAAAAATTTCTAAGAAGATTGGCTTTAATTACAATTTAATTTTTTTTGAACATGAAAATAAAACAAAAATTCTAATTAGGTAGAAAAAAAAGTATTAATCTCCAATCAATTGTACTATATTACAATTTTATAACACCTGATAAATATTAGATAACTTTATCAGAAAGCGAATTTTACCGAAAACCTTTAATTTCATTACGCTTAAGTAAAACGAACGAAGGCCTTAAGGCGCCTCTCTCGTAACTTAAATGCAGAGTCTTGACAAAGTCCCGATCTTTTTAGTTGTAAATAATGAATATTTATAATGATTTAAAAAAATTATTTAAGTCAAACAAAACTATTTTGGTACTTTACCGACTTAAATTTTTTAAATTAAATTAATTTTGAAGTGCTGTGATTGATAAAATTTAAAGGCATAATTGCTTTTAAATTAAACCAAGAAGTTTCCAGTTAAAAATTATAACGCATTTCAATTCGATTGAAATTTTAAGTTAACTCACCACATTTGAAAATCGTTCGATGTTATACAGAAGATGACTCAAAATTACACTAATTGCCAGCGTACGAAGTTCCAAAAGTGTCACAAATCTTGTATCTTCCAATCCCGTTAACCAAGCTGTTACAAAGACGTAACTGTTGAAAATCACACATCCCAGGATAAGCCAAACCCAAAATAAAAATGCTGGCCTTAAAACGCGAGTAAACAGTTGAATGCTTTGATAAATTGAAATGTACAAGCGTTGAGCACCTTGAAGATGATAGAGTAAACTTTTGTCGTATATAATTAATACGTTTGCAACGTTTGCAATTTTTTTCCTGTTGTCTATGTAACGCATGTAATTCACCATGTAGGTTTTCAGAAATCTGTTACTCGTTTTAATGATGGTGCTGAAAACCACCAGCTCAACGCTAAGTAAAATAACGATTATAACTTGGATGAACCCAACCATGGTGCTCATAGGTCGTCTAACTGTGGACCAGTTTGCAATTTTATCGTAACTCCTCGTCAGTGCTATCGATGAAACTGTGGTGACGACGAGAGACATTCCGACACCATAAAGTAAGCATAACTTGCGAATCCGTTTAGTTGATTTCATGCTGATTAACGTATGAAATCCGTACTTCTTGCGGTTATCGATAATTTTGGTCAAACCGGCAAAATTTGAAACTCTCTGTTTAAATTTCAAGACTGATGTGGATGAAATTGCTAATGCACTGGTGTAATACAAAGCTTCCGCTAATAATTCCATTAATTCCATTTCATCTTGACCCAAATTTTGTATCATCAAAACTACGTACCATATAATAACAGTACTCAATAAAATCGTAATTATGAGAGAATAAATCAAACCAATGATGGAAGGCCGAAATGTGGTGTTACTGGTATTTGAAACAATGTTAGTGTGATCACAATTACAGGAAATAGGAAATATTCCACATATCGCCGAAAATTTGAAAATCATTCCAATCGAACATACTAAACAATTGTCAGAAACGTCTGATTGTTTGTTTGCTTTTTTCAACATTTGAGTTGTTCCGTTCACGAAATATTTATAAATATTATTCAACAGCTAAGCATAAATTATAATGCTATATTTCCTAAACTTTTATTCAATCCTTATAAATCATGAACAAATAAATTAAATTTAACAATTTCATTATGTGACAGTTGTTCAAATGACTTCATTATTTTTTTATTGTTGATCGATACACGCAAGGGTTAACTTCTGCAGAAATTCATTAAAACTTAATAACACATTAATGGTTTACCGTTTATTAATTGTTTTCTGTTTACTTATCTCTTGTATAAAAGAACATTAAAGCATTTTAAATTAAAATAAAGCAAACGAAGAGGGAAACGAAAATTTTATTAATCAAGATAATAGGGGAAACTAGGGTAAAGCTGAGCTTATATTCCTGTCACAATGATGTTAATGTTATGTTATTATTTTGTTAACGTTTGATCAGATATGTAACGAAACGCCACGTTTTGCGATCCCGACTGGCTAAAGATATCATCTCAAGCTTCGTGATTGGTCAACCAATAACGTGCATTGTAATTTTGCATTACGTATCTGAATAAACTTAGTTTTCGGTTTAACCCTAATAAGTAAAAAATAATTCTTACCATTGTTTTAACATTTTCTACGCCGGCCACTAACCAAATGAGGATGAAAATCAATAAATGTGTTCTGGTTTCTAGTAGTACATTTGTCAGGTACTCGTTGCGTTGCATGACCAGAAGTAAGTAAATATTAAAAATAAAAATAGGAATGATGATGATAAACCACAACAGGATTGTTATATTCCAAGCTGACCACGTAATTTTTAAGTAGTAAATGATTGCAGTATACAACCGCCTTAAATTACTTAAGCGTTGTTCTAATGATATTTCATTTGGTGTAGTTGTTAACTTCATGTTTAGAATCTGCTTTAACATAGAATTCCAATTATACAAGATGGTAGCCATGAAAGATCCGTACAGTGAATAATTAAATACAAATACTATGTACATTATTGTGCATATTGTATCTCTTAATGAGTTTAATTCCAGTAGATTTTCTTTAAGTCCGACTGTCAAAAAGGTGCCAAAAACTGAACAGACGATTATCATGCAATAAATAATTCCCTGTTTTTGCAAGCTTTTTGTTGATTGTTCAGTAAGCAACACATCTACATGATATATTCTCAGGTTTGCCAATAATGACTGCCATATGTTCAATGCTTCAGTTCTAAAATTTAATAAATGATGTTAGTTCAAGATGAGTTTAATAAAATGAAATTATTTGCATTTTAGAAAAATGAATTCAAACCACGAGAATATATTTATCAATTCCAGACAAAAGAAGATGAAGATCTTTTAAAGTGGGGTTAGTAAGTAGACATTTGGTGAGTGAACGTTCCTATTGTAGAACGCGATGAGATTTAAACCTGTGAAAGGTTAACACGCTAACCTCTCGGGCTCACTCACCAAAGTTGAAACTTTTGGAATGCTAAATTGAAAAAAAATCTGATTCCCAGCTGTGTACACATACGCTACTACAACCGATTGCACAACCACAACTTACACGCCTTCATTCACGTGCAAAGTTTAAAATAATTACCGAAATCTTTTAATTGCGAAAAATGATATAAAAGTTATTAGATCTTTGTTTAGTAGATCTGCAAAATGGCGGGTTCCACATGGAAACTTTGCAGTTTTCGCTTAATTACTCAACAGACGCCTCACACAATCTTGAAAACTTCCGTCCATTTGATGCACCACAAGTTACCCTGTTTGATACTCAGGTAAATCAATGTAAAACACTTTTTTACTATTTTCTTTAGTACAATAATTCTGTTTTCAGAGCTCTGTCCAAACACGTCTTGTCTTCAAGTTAGTCGTAATAGAAGAGAGCCATCCAGCTGTTAAAATTTCTCTTTTTCCCCATTGTTTAACTCACAAAACTAATAAACCTGGATTTCTGAGACAGTTCAACTTATTAAAAATATATCCCTGAGCAATCAAATAACTTAAATAGGAACATTTAAACTAATGAGAACTCTTAAACCGTAATAATAGTTGTAAAATTCTACTTTTTGGTTTGATTAGCGAAAAGAGTTTTGACATTATGCCCTCCTTGTCCTAATGGTATTTTGTAGTTCCGATCTAATGCAATCTCTACTACTCTCGTGAATTACGTGGCTTGATATGAAGTTTGGGGTGCGCGAGAGCGCACCCCTCCTGCCGCCCTAAGCTAGGTCTCTCAAGAAGCTTGGCTTCTCTTCTCTCCTTTGTGGGTCATTAAAGTCGTGGTTTTGGTTTTGTTACCGACTTCAGAAGGGGGGGCAGTTATGGATTTCCGTTTGGTACTCAACTCCGGTTGAGCCGTGTTTTCCCGAAGTTGGAACCTAACCGCACACCCGTCTGACTGGTTTTCGACCTTATCCCGACTTATCTCGACTTTGTACATCCATATTATGGGTACGTATTTACGTGTAACACATGCACCGGCGACAGAATGGAGCAAAGGCAACTAATCAAAACTAAAGTATCGTGATAAATCAAAACTTTACAAGCGATTATTAGCTAAACTAATTAATTAATATTTAACATTCAACGCTTAATTTTAAAGTTGTTAGTTTTAAGACCTCTTTGAGTTCTTTTAATAATCATGATATCTTCGACATGGGCGCCCATAGGGGGGGGCCAGTAGGGGCCGTCGCCCCTACTGAGAAATCCACCAGAAGTATTCATTCATACTTACTAGTTACAATAGATTCAAAACATATAACAAAATACATAAATTAATAAAATGTAACACTATAAAAAACAGATTGAATTATTAAAATAGTAAAACTATGACATCTAAAGTTACAACGAGAATATTTTCAGAAGCACACTACAGCCTTTGCTTATACTTATGGATGCCTATAGTATGCCTTTTTCCAACTTCTTCTAAAATCTTTAATTATCATCATCATCATCCGCACGTTCAAGACCAGCGGCCCGTTACGTCACTCAAATTGATCCCGCCTTCTCATTCTGGGGCGGCTCACGGATTAATTAATTAATTGATTAAAATTAAAGATTCATTTTTTTTCCATAAAAAATACTTAATTTTACTGTACTACAAAAATACAGTGTGTTCACGGAAAGTGGTAACAGTGAATAATTCTTAAATATTACTAGATACAAAAAAAAGTTTAAATAGTTTTTTATTCAACTCCAAATTTTCTACTGGAAACTGTTAAAGTATATTTTTTTATAATTTAAATTTAACCGGAAGTAAACATAAATTTCTTTTTTTCAAATAGCAACATGTCTTTTTTTAACATTTTTGTAATCTGCAATTTTTTCTCTATAAATACATATAAAATTTTCATAAGGTTACATAAGAAAAAATTCGAGGAAACACAAGATTTAAACAAACAATAATAATTTATTAATTACGTATGTAGAGTGCTATGAAAAACAAAACACCATTATTATGATATGATACCATTAGACTCTTTCTATGGAGTCATTTAAAAATGGTATATTAGGCAAATCTCTCTTTAAATTTAAAATTTTAAAAATCAAAATTAACTTAGCATCAGTGGCGGATTTAGCACTTATGAGGCCCCAGGCGCAATTCAATTTTGAGGCCCCCTTTTTCAATATTTGCATTACTCATTTACATTACATTACATTTACAGTAATGGTTTTCAACTTTCGGCTTCCCAACACAGAAGGGATCCGTTAGCGCCGCAGGCGATCTTTTTTGAAAATATTACTTAATTTATATGGGAATATTTCACCTGAGATCTTGTTTTAATACCCAAACTACATTATGGAACTTTTCATAAAATTAGGTTCATCAAATTTTTACTTATTTAACTAAAAATTTCTGATGAACTTTTGAAAGTTGTTTTTGTAAGTATTTTATCAAATTAACATTGATAATTCTTGTACCAATAAGTTTCAATTTTCATAATTAATACAACCTAAACATCAGCAAACCTTAAAATACGACGTACGTATATCCAAGTAGTTATTATATTTTATATTGATTAATTTTCAATGTTATTTCCTGATGTCTCCCTTTTTTAATAATTAAATAAAAAATTTTTTTATTTTGAGAGATGAATTTTGAGGCCCCTTTGATTTATAAAGCCTGAAGCGCCTATTTAGAAATCCGCCACTGACAGGAAATTAAAAAATTTTTTGAATTCCACCACTAACTTTCAATAATACTGTAGGTATCATAGTACTGTAGGATCGCTACAATGTATGTACTTATTAAGGGGCTACATCTAGCTAGCACACCGAAAAATGAGACTTTTTTAGAAATTTTTTTTGAGAAAACTAAAAGAGCAATCAAAATGAGGTTTGGAGAGCTTATTCTACATGTATTGAAGTATAGAAAAACAATTTTTGCTACAAAAAAATATTCAAAATAGAGGCTCAGTCGTAGCTAGAGTAAGGGAGCTTTTTTTAAAGGCGTTCCACGGGTGGACACAGAACTCTTTTGTGTTAGCAGCTGGAGCAAATAAAATTTTTTTTTTATTATTTACATTAGTTTTACTAGAGAAGTACACACGATTATTAAGAAATATGATTTTTTCGCAAAATGGCATCATCTTGAAAAAAAAATTGTTATTTCTTACGAAAAAATCGGCCTTAATTTGTTTATAAAAACCGCAATTGTTAATCAATCGTTAAAATCGTGTGTACTTCTTTAGAAAATATATCTAAGAAGCTACAGTAAAAATTTTATGCAAATCGGATAAAAACTACCAGAATTATGTGTCCACCCAATTTTAAAAACGTAATTTCGAGATAATCGTATTTAAAGTTTCAAAACTGTTTTTCTACATGACATTTTTGAAATAAGGGCTTACTGATTTTTCTACTTTTACCCACTTATGCTAGGACCATAAATCATCACTTTTAGGTTTAAATTATGCTCCTCAGTTTCTTTCCTGTCAGAAAGAATGACCTTACGTGCATCTTTTTTTCGATCTCGATGACGAGTGCTCCTCAGCTCTTACGCGGTGTTCGTCGATTTTGTGAAAAAAATTGTAAATATTTAATCAATCTTCAATTCTAACAAAGTCATAATTTCAAAAAGTTTTTTAAATCTTTTATTAAAAAAAATTGGTGCCATGTCGGCCGCTATGTCGACAAGCTTCTTACCGCTTGAAATTGGCTTGGGCGCTATCGTCTACACGACGGAATTGAAGCTCTTATTCGAGTTCTGAATGTATCCTTTACTGCTGTGACATTTTATATGAGTAACGAATGAACTACACGACTCCGAATTGCTAATTTCACCGGCTAAGGCTTAAATAATGTATTTCCAATATATGAAAATGAGCTCTCAAATTTAAAAAAAGAAAATTCCGCTTATAATTCCTTTTACATATCATTTTTAGATTGTTTATACATCATTTAAGAAAAGAAAAAAAAAACCGTAAATTTTTTTTCTCTAGCTAGATGTAACCCCTTAACAGCTTTTCATACAAAAAAGTAATTAAATAAAATAATTTTATTTTAAGAACTAAATTTTGAGGCCCTTTGGATTTCGGAGGCCCGAGGCGCGCGCTTCCTGCGCCTAATGGGAAATCCGCCACTGCTTAGCATCTATCAAAATTATCACCAAATCGCCAAAACTTCTGCGAAAATTAGAATCATATCTTGAACAAACGGTAGCAATTTTGAAAAATTTATCAGATAAATGAAATGTTGTGTTTTCGGTGTCGTGATGTTTTGTTTTTCATGGCACTCTACATACCTATGTGTAAATAATCAGTAAATTATTATTGCTTGTTTAAATCTTACATTTTCTCAAATATTTTCTTATGTAACCTTATGAAAATTTTATAGGTATTTATAGATAAAAAATTGTAGATTGCCAAAATGTTAAAAAAAAGACATGTTGCTATTTGAAAAAAAAATGTTATGCTTACTTCCGGTTGAATTTGAAGAATAAAAAAATATACTTTGACAGTTTCCAATAGAAAATTTGGAGTTGAATAAAAAACTATTTAAACTTTTTTTTGTATCTAGTAATATTTAAGAATTATTCACTGTTACCACTTTCCGTGAACACACTGTATATCTAAATATTCCTAAAGTCGATCCAAAGACATTTGACCTTGAAAAAAACAAAAATTTCGCGTTTTCTCGAAAATTCAATGAGATACGATACACAATTAAATATACAATGGCCCCTACTGAAAACATTTTATATGGGCGCCCATGATCTTCGATGTCGGTTTCTCGTACTCAAACCTAAAAATTTGATATCACTCAGGTTAATTACATCGTGACCCTTGAGTAGGCTCTTGGTTTGTTACATCCATACGAGGTAAAAAGCAAAATTTATAGCAATCCCTACTCTGTGAATCCAAAGGCCAAACAATCACGTTGATCACGAATTAAATTTTTATAATCAGAAATCATGAAAAGTTAGTTAAATTCTTGTGGAACCCACTGTAAACCTCAACAGATTTTTAAATTTCTGCTTCCTATTGAAACAGATCAAAATGAAAATTGTATGTAAATTTTAATTGTTGTTAAAAATAGCAAATGTATCATGCGTTTATGGGGATGGTATAGTAAAAATGAATTTATGAAGACAAGCAATACATACCTTGTTTTATACGTTAAAAAGTAGGTACCATACATAACAATCGCGTTGACGATATATAATAAATTTGTGATTATCGTTAGACTTCTTGTATCATAATTTATTTTAAAAATCAATTCTTGTACAAGCATTACTGCAGTAGTGATCAGAAAAGCTATTAAACTAGCAAAAATAAGTGCGAGTATTTTGGAATTGGTGAAACCCATTTTGTTAACGTCTTTTTCATTTTTATTGAAATGTTTACAACGACCAATTGTGAAAGATAAACCCAAAAAGTTACATAATTTACACATCGTGTAAACTGCACACACAAAGCAATTTGAAACATCATCTGCCTTTGGAAAAACAGTTGCTGCTAAAATTTTGTTGCTTATTTTAGCAATCGACATTATTAATGTATCTACTTTGAATAAAGACTTTTTAAACGAGAATGATAATCCCAAATTTGTTTTGTGATCATTGATACTCACGATAGCTACGAAAATTAACAATGTAAATGGCTCTTAAATTGATTTTTAATGTTTAACATGAAAAACTTCAACACGCATATTATCTACTGTTCCAATACATCAATTTAAAACAAAAGAAAAGAATTATTTATGAAATTTATAAAAAGAAATTATTTAAAATTCAGGGCCGTCGCGTCGCTAAACTTTTCGGCGTAAAATGTAAAATATTTTTAAGCAAACCAATTAAAAGTTGTTAATGGGCAAATAAAGTAATTAATCCAAAAACTATCATTTTTTATACAAAACATATTTTCGTAATTGTGCCTTAATTTGCAAAATGCTTCTAGGTTAAACATTGGACTTACAACGCAAATAAATACGAATCCTTTATAGAAAACAAGAATTTAATGGAAGTCAAGTTAATAAACTCAAAAAGTGCATTTTTAATTATTTGTAATTCTTGAAATTAAAAGCGGAAACGGAAAATCGTAAAATTTGAAAAAAAAAAAAATTATGTTAACTTCAATGAACTTAAAAATGTAAAATTATTTACTCGTTGATATTAAATAATATTAAAACTTTATAATATCGAGTTATTTAAAAATTAAAAATCAATTAAAATATTCATTAAGCTTTCAGATGATAACCTCCAAATTTGACAACTGTAGTTTCAACAACATGGCCGCTATACACTGTCAAAAACCACATGGATATCAATCATATTATAATGACACTACTAAAGGCTTCATTCCCGTTGAAAACAAAGCAGAGTTTATAGGATAAAATACCTAAACTTTAATAAAGCTGGGATTCACCGCAAAAGGAATAATAAGAGAAGTAGAACTGTCTTAGAACTTGTCAAAGAAGATGAAGATAATAAAAGCTTTAAAATTATTATTCAATTATTACTATAACACCCAAGTAAAAACATCAAATTCAAGCTCTGTTTTTACAACTTATTTAAAACATCCCTCATTTTTAATATATTACTATAGATTTGTCATGGCGACTGCTAATTTGTAAATTTACTAATATCTATCTTTAATATTTCACTTACTAAAATATCTCCCCGTACTTAAACTTTTAAAGTAAATATATTATGCTGTCACGGACTTTCTTAGAAGAAATTAAATTTTACATTTTTTATATAGTTTCTAATGTTTTCATATTTCTTATACTTGTTTTGCAGCGTTTCTAGGTAAAGTTGCAGCGTAAATTAATTAAAACTTTATTTTGTTTTGATTACAAGTGCAATAATCTTGCAAAAATAAAGTAAAATACAAAATAAATTCAAAAAAAATAATTATAAATTTTCATTCCTTATATTTCAATTTTACTTTAAATTAAATAAATTGTTATCTTTACAAATTATAAATATACCTACTATAGTTTAAACAATAATATAATGATCTAAAAATTAAGAAAAAAATTGTAAGTGCTGTTTGTTGCGGAACTATAAAAAAATTTCTTACCGCAAGTTGTACATCTTCTGTTTTCATTAAGGTATAAATAATTGTCAAAATTAACCAAATTGTTCTTCCACTTAAAATACCAAAATTGTGAGAATTTTTCATAATAAGAAGTAAATAGATATTTGAAATAAATATGGGTAAAGATACAACCAAGCTCAATAAGATTGAAAAACTCCAGGACATCCAAGAAAGTTTTGTGCTAATAGCTATCACACTATATAACCGATTAAACTCACTTAATTGAATTTCTACTAAGCTAAAATTTGTATGTAATCTTTTGTGTAAAAGGTCCTTAAGCAGAAAGTTCCAATTTTGATATATTTGATTCACAAAAGCGCACGATATTGACCACTGAAACACAGCTACACTGTATACCACGGTGGACAGTATATTTCGCATATGATCAACCGTAAAAACTGAGCCCTCTATAATTAAATTAATCACAATAGGTACCAAAATCACGAGTACTATTTTGGCACATTGATTGAAGCTTTGGTTTTGCAAGAATCTAGTTGATTTTTGGGTTAGTAGGGCATGTGGAATAAATTTTTCCCGATTTTCTAGTAACGAGTTCCAAGAATTTAATCCTTTTTTTCTAAAAAAAAATAAAATAATTGCTTTATATTCAAGTACCATAGTAATAAATTACAAAAGCCTACCTTAATTGAAATTGGAATACGTATATCACCATCATTATAATTGCATTGAGGCAGTAAAATAAATTAGCAAGAAGTAATACACTTCTTGAATCGTAATTAAATTTCAAAGTTATATCAAAAATAAGTAACGCTGCAGAATACACCATAAAGAGAAGTAATCCAGAAGAAAAGCAAAATAGCCACTTTGAACTTACGAAATTACTGTGTAAAGTTTTATGATTTATGTGCTTACAATTTCCAAGTAAGAAGGATAAACCTAAATAATTACTTAATCTGAGTATCGGAAAAATTGCACAAACTAAACAATCCTCTGATTCTATCTTCATATGCGAAAATTTTTGGAAAAGCGTTCTACAGCAATCGTAAAATTTTTCCATTATTCCACGACACCGTACAGGGAGAACTGGATAAAATGTTAGACCTTAACCATTTACTACTGGTAATAGCGTTTAAATAATAATATAAATGTTCCAATATCTGATCGTAAATCAGAGAGTCCATTAATACTAATGGAAGGGGACATAATATTTTGTAGATACCTACCTACGCATAGATTGTTTGAGGAAAAAAAATAATGTATTTGTGATCTACCGTGGAAAACATTTAAAAACAAATTTTTTTTTTTTTAAATTTATTACCTAATTAAATAATTCGAAACGCAAGATATTAAGGACTAATATAAAATTGGCATTTTAAAATTGTCAATATTGAATAATTCTTGTTTGAATTACCGGTAATAGAAGGTTGCAAACAAAAAATGAATTGTTGCTTAGCGACTAAAATACATATTTTCATTTCAAAACTAAAATTACCAAGAAAAGTAAACGTGAGGTTAGGTTATATTTGCTGAGATAATTTGTAACATAATAATTTGAATTTATTTATATTCTAGTTTAAAAATCAACATGACGTTGACACGCGTTTCTGTTAGTTAAGGAAATATACGGTGGTCGATCTAAAATACCCTATCAATAAATATATAATTTTAATTTTTTTCTAGTCAGACCGGGTGACCAACCAGGCACCCGATCATAGAAAATTAATTTTTTTAACTCCTGCTTCTCATTAGAATGGATAAGACTGAAAAAAGTTATAAAGCGAAAGAGTTACTTTCTCCATAGTCAGAAAATATCCATCACTTCAAGTTTGCTCTTTAATTATTGATGAAAATGCATAATTAAAATAAGTAAATTTTATAAAAGAAATATTAATTTTGGGGTTATTTTTTGTGGTCTTTAATTGATATTTTAATATTGAATTAATAAAAAAACTACTGGACAAGTTAAAAAGAGTTGGAGGGATATCGCGGAGAAAGTAACGTCTTAAAGGTTTGCTTCAGAAAATAAAGGTTGGAATTTTTCATTAGCAAAGTCAACGTGTTTAATTCGTAACGCGTGTTTGAGAACTAAGTAGTTGATGTGAGTGTATATCCAGTTCCATTGTCACATTATCACAAATAAAACCTTTGTAAAAGACCAACCACAATAGAAAGTTAATGGGAGAAAACTAAAAAAAAATAAGTAAAATTAGAAAAAGATGCAACACCACGATTGGCTGACGATTGTGGGACAATTTTTTCAGATTATAATTATAAGGTAGTTTTATATTTACACATGGCAACGTAAATTTAAAGCACATTAACAATATCAACACGATTAAGTTGATCTAAGCAAGTGTCAAATTTAAGAAAGGTTTCATTTCGAATAAAAATTAATATTAACACATTGACTGCTAACCTACGAGATAACTCGTAATTTACTATGATTGGCGTAGTTTACTATGAGTTATCTCGTAAGTTAGCAGTCAACGTGTTAAATGCTGCATAAAAAAGAGGACATTGCAATACATCATTATATAACAATACATGATATTGTTGAAAAGATTTTTTCAAAATAAGCCTGATTTGTAGGAAGAATTATTTTGTTACTGTCACCTCTTCTAAGTAATATTCGATTGAAGTTATTAAATTTAAATTTCATAATAAAGAATTAAATTTTAAAAGTCGGAATTTCAAATCTAACTACTGGGTTATGCCGATGTCACCAGTGCTCAAAATATCTTTCATTTACTTCTAAACACTGTTGAGTTGTTCTGATTATATCATCAGTAGCTACAAGTACTTCTTCAGTGCTTAATAATTGACAGCAGGGAAAATCCTCAGTTTCATGTCATGTCAAAAAAAAATCCAAGGTAACACAATCTGGTGACCTTGAAGAACACGCCACTGTGCTTCCTCTTCCTCTGCCGGTATGACTCTCTTAAGGTAGCCAAATGCCGCATCATCTAATTAGTAGCGTTCTGCTGCTAGTCGCTGATATTTGGTGATTTTTGAGAGCATGTTACGTGCCACGGTCGTGCCCCCTTTTAAAAACTTTTTAGGTCTCAGGGTTGCACGGCAAGTTAAGTAGCCAGCCACCACGGGGCGGCCCTGGACGAGCGTTCTTTAAGGGGGTAGGAACGCCACTAATGGCCACTAGTGTTTAGGTCAACAGATGGGCGAGAGTTCGTAGCCATTCTGTGCGAGACCGGAGACTGCTGGAACAAATCTGTCAAGGAAAACCAGATCAACACTTCAAAAGCACAATCTTCTGGTGAGAGGATCAACACGCTCGGGTATGAGTTGTTGGTCTATGGACTTCCCGACCGTGAAACCGAGGGATTAGTAAGTAAGAGCCTATGTGGCAATCCCAAGGAAAGAAAATCTTACTGGCCCGGTCACCAATGGAAGTTGCCACTTTGCAGCCATTGGCCTCACGACCTTCACTGCAAAAGATGATCACGGGGATACCTTGCTCTTCGCTGCGTAAAGTTTCTCTGTACCTTTTCTGGTGAACGAGGGGAATGAAGTTTAACCCGTGCGGTACTAGTACTACATGGTGCAGTAACTTTTGCTCCCAAAGGGAACCAAGCGGACGCTTAAATTGTAGAAATCTTAACCCGATACAGGGATACCTAGGCAGCGTGGAAGGTGGAAACTTTGGTAGATTCCAAAGCTCTTGGCTTGAATTTAAAATGGCAAGTAAATCTCTAAAGGGTGTTAAAGGCACGTCCGTGAATCAGCTAAACCCTACGATTTATGAAGGGATTCGAACAGATAACCGTCTGCGGAAAGATGGAAGCCAGGGGTTAATTCTCGCGTATGCGTGTTTAGCTCCCCCATCTTTGTGAGCTTGCTTACTTAAAAAGATTTGCAGTGGCTGGTGGTTTTTAGGAAATGTAGTCAACAATCAGCACTCGGCCTGCATGCCGGAAAACTCTCCACCTGTACACCCACTTTAGTCTTGCAACTCTTAGGGAAAATAGGTAGCTGGTGGACCAAATTGTCAGTGTATTTGACAATTCCCAACTGCAGCTTTATTAGGTACACAATACTCAACTGTTAGCTCTCTAAGGGGAGGTTGAGGTATAAATGTTAATTCTACATAATATAGCAACCGAATCAAAAATTTCTAACAATTTGTGCTTCTTCTGCAAATTCATCAATTAGGAAATAGTTGATTTACCTTGTCTTATCAAGCAATTAAAATGAACTGGGCAGCCGTCTAGTTGAAAAAAAAAAAAGTTGAATTGCTAACATTGCATAAAAAAATTTTCAAAATTAATTAAATGATTTATTTAGCTTTCAAACGATTATTTCGTTCGTCATCAGAATAATAATATCTGTATATAATATCTGTATATAATATCTGTATATAATATCTGTATATTATTCTGATGACGAACGAAATAATCGTTTGAAAGCTAAATAAATCATTTAATTAATTTTTAATTTATTAATAACTCGATATTTTGAAGTTTTAATATTATCTAATATCACGAGTTAATAATTTATATATTTAAAAAAATTTTCTAGTAAGTCGATCAATTCTCTAACCTAACTGCGTCAAGCCAGCACCCCCACTTTTTCCAAATGGAAAATAAAATAGATAGGAATTTTGTGTAAATTTTGTGTACAAAAAGAAACTTTTGTGCTTTTATTGTTTCAAAGTTATATCCATTTTAATGATGGGGGTGCTGGCTTGACGTCAAGCTAACACCGCCACTTTGCAACAGTAACGCTACACAAAAAATAAATATACCAAAATGTTGCGTAATTTATGTGTAAATTTTGTGTACAAAAAGAAAATTTTGTGCTTTCATCGTTTCAAAGTTATATCCATTTTAATGGTGGGGGTGCTAGCTTGACGTCAAGCCACTTTGCAACCAGTAACGCTACACAAAAAATAAACATATCAAAATATTGTGTAAATTATGTGTAAATTTTGTGTGCAAAAAGAAAATTTTGTGCTTTCATTGTTTCAAAGTTATATCCATTTTAATGGTCCCACTTTTTCCAAATGAAAAATAAAATAGTTACGAATTTTGTATAAATTATGTGTAAATTTTGTGTACAAAAAGATAATTTTGTGCTTTCATAGTTTCAAAGTTATATCTAGCTTGACGTCAAGCTAGCACCCCCACTTTGCAACCAGTAACGCTACACAAAAAATAAATATACCTGAATTTTGTGTAATTTATGTGTAAATTTTGTGTACAAAAAGAAAATTTTGTGCTGTCATGTTTTCAAAGCTATATCCATTTTAATGGTGGCACTTCCGCTTTAGCGTCAAGCTAGCACCCCCACTTTGCAACCAGTAACGCTACACAAAAAATAAACATACCAGAATTTTGTGTAAATTATGTGTAAATTTTGTGTACAAAAAGAAAAATTTGTGCTTTTATTGTTTCAAAGTTATATCTATTTTAATGGTGGCACTTCCGTTTTAGCGTCAAGCTAGCACCCCCACTTTGCAACCAGTAACGCTACACAAAAAATAAACATACCAGAATTTTGTGTAATTTATGTGTAAATTTTGTGTACAAATAGAAAATTTTATGCTTTCATTGTTTTAAAACTATAACTAATTTAAATCGTGGCACGTCAGGCTAGAGAAAAGTAAATATCGCTGCTCCCCCCTCCTCCAATCAAATTTTTGAATAAAATTTCCGTCAAACGTTTGAGCATCAATGAGCTTCCAATACTTTCGTTTGAGCCTCAACCGTCGCATAGTTATTCGCAAAAACTTTGAGTGGGGGGGGGCTGCAGACATACTATCTCCCTAATAAGACTGCAGACATGTTAGCCCCTCCCCCAAGTAAAATTTTGGGGTAAAAATGGTGTCTAACGTTTGAACTTTGAAATTTTTCGTTTGAGCCTCAACCGTCGCGGAGTTATTCGCAAGCGAAATTCTTGGAGGAGAGGGGGGCTGTAGACATGTTTTTCTATTTTCGTTCTTATTTTGAATGTTTTTGTGAAATTGATGTCTATCGATAGATTCGTTTGAGCTTGAATGAGCTTCCGTTCCTATCATTTTAATTACATTTTCTGCAAAGTTACGAGCATTTCAAATTTTGAGTACTCCGGGCTAGTACCGTACAAACATTTTCTATTTTAATTCTATTTTATCGGATTAAAATTTTTGATCCGATTAAAAAAACTTAATCCTGCTTAATTTACACATAATTTACACAAAATGCTGGTATGTTTATTTTTTGTGTAGCGTTACTGGTTGCAAACTGGGGGTGCTAGCTTGACGCTAAAACAGAAGTGCCATCATTAAAATGGATATAACTTTGAAACAACGACAGCACAAAATTTTCTTTTTGTACACAAAATTTACACATAATTTACACAATATTCTGATATGTTTATTTTTTGTGTAGCGTTACTGGTTGCAAAGTGGGGGTGCTAGCTTGACGCTAAAACGGAAGTGCCACCATTAAAATGAATATAACTTTGAACCAATAAAAGCACAAGATTTTCTTTTTGTACACAAAATTTACACAAAATTCCTATCTATTTTATTTTTCATTTAGAAAAAGTGGGGGTGCAGGCTTGACGCAGGTCTCTAACCCGGTATAGCTATTTACATTTTAAATACTTTTTCAAAATTTACATTCCGAATTTGCATTTGTTTGTTTAGTTCCCCCATAAATTAATCTCATCAATATTCCTCATGCCAGCTCTGCATGCATTATTACACGTTACATTAACTTTAAACAATTGTAAAATATGATTTTTAAAGTCCGTACTGCTGCGGCAATGAGCTGCGTTTGCGGTCAGTTTTACTAAGGTAGCGATTGCAGGCGGTCATGTTATAAGAATTTTATGTTCTGTTAAGTTCGATATTAGTGTAATTTATATCTTTAATTACTACTGGTTTTAAATGCCGTTTGTTTATCGCTATGTTTAGTTATAACTATGTAATTTTTACACCTGTATTGTATTTTGTATTTTTGTCAGTCCGCAAGTTTAAACGACATCAGCCGGACAGGCTCAGCTAGTTACGTTCATGGGTTCTGTTATCATGGAAAAACCAAACAAACAATCTCTAACTTTCGTTAATTGTTTGGATGTGATTCCAAATTTAATGATGTTTATTTGGTATTAGCTGCAATCGAGACAGCATGTTGCGCTTGTGGTTAGAAAACCTTAGCTTAAAAAGAGCATTTTCTATGAAACCACGATTTGTACGATATGCACTATTACTAAATGTAATAATATAAACCTAAATTTAGGAAAACTTCAGTGCGTGATGGTACGTGGTAACCTATGAGATGATTGCCCCCTTTAAGCCTTTGCTAAATATATAAATGTAAAAGTTTATAAGTATCTATAAATTATGTAATATAACATAAAAAGTAATTTATCGTTACATTTGGTGGAGGTGCCGGGCAATTTGAAACAATGTAAATTTTTGTTAAAAAAATTTTTTGTTATTGTGCCTATATTCTACTACTCATGTGTCATTTATAAAAAAAATTAAAGTTATTAGATATCCTTTGTTAAGTTGATTAGTACTACCGAAATTATAAATTAAAATATTGAAATTATTACCCAAACTTTTTGTATAAAAAAATGTTTCTTACCATATGTTGTACATCTTCTGCTTGAACTATGATGTAAATAAGCAATGCAATTAACCAAATGGTTCTTATACTTAATATAGCAGCAAAATTGTCATAAGTTGTCATTTTAATTAGAAGTAAATAAATATTTAAGATAAATATAGGCAATGTCACTATTAACCACAATAAAATCGAAGAACTCCAAGATTTCCAAGTAATTTGTGAGTTATAAGCTATCACACTATATAATCGATTAAAATTACCTAACTGAATTTCTAAAAAAGTACAACTTCTTTCTAATCGTTCGCCTAGTAGTTTTTTTAGTAAAAGGTTCCAATTCTCGTGTATTTCTATCAAGACCATGCACGATATCACCCAATGAAACACCGCTATTGTATATACTACGGTTGCAAATATATTTCGTAAAGTGTCAATCGCTAAAATTGCATTTTTTAATATTAAATTAATTCCAAAAAGGAACAACACGATGCATATCATTTCGACGCAACATATGAAGCTTTGCTTTTGCAAGAATCTGCTTGATTTTTTTGTCAGTAGGGCATGTTCAACAAATATTTTCCGATTTTCTAATAAAGAAGCCCAAGAATGCATTCCTTTTAGTCTAAAAGATACAAATGTAAATATTTATAAATGGTCCTAAATAAAGGACAAGCTCATACCTTAATGAAAACTGAGTTACGTACATAATCAGCATTATAATTGCATTAGTGGTGTACAGTAAATTTGCAAGCTGAGCTATACTTCTTGCATTGTAATCAATCTTCAAATATAAGTCATAAACCACTAACTTTGAAGAATAAATCAGAAACAAAAGCATTCCAACAGATAAACCAAATAGCCAATTCGACCGAACAAAATTGGTTTTCAAAACATTTTTATTTCGGTGTTGACAACTTCCAATTATGAAGGATAAGCCCAAATAGTTGCTTAATTTAAGCATGGGATAAACTGCACACACCAGACAGTCTTCTGAATCTACACTCATCCGTGAAATTCTTTTGTTAAGAATTTTACAGAGAGCATTAAAAAATTTCATTATTGCGTACTGTAGGTACCAACTAACCAACCACTAACTGGTAATATATCATCATGGATCAGAAAATCGTTTAATACTAATGAAAAGGAAAAAAAATTGTCCTAATTACCTGTTATATTATATATAAAATTCGTACTCAAAAAACATTTGAGAAGAGCGCAGTTTAATTATTTACGTACATAATCGAACATTATCTTATTACCAATTCAATTTCATAAAATTCTTAATTACCGAAATTAAAATTTGATATTGAAAGTCGTTTACTTTATCAAAAGTCTACTTTTTTTCATAATCATTTTCAAGCTATAATTAATTTTACTTTTTTTGTTTAAATTGCTTAATTTCTTGCACATTAGTGCAATCAGTCACAGTTGGACTGGATCTTAGGCACCAAAAGTATTAACGGTGAAAAGAAAGAATGCCTTTAAGGCTAAAAATACTCATGTTTTTGTGGTAGCTCCGCCCTCTCCAAATCGAATTTTTGGGTAAAAATTGTGTCAAACGTTTGGACATCAAGAGCTTCTAATATTTTTAAAAATTACGAAAATTACAAAAAATACTGGAAATTTTAAAAGAATAATAATTATAAAAGTAGCTAAAGTTTAGCTACCAGAATGAAGTGCCGTTTTTGTTTGTTTAATAAAAATATATGTTCTTACCTTATGTTGTACATCTTCTGTTTCAATTAGGTTAAAAATCAGCAATAAAATTAACCACGTGGTTCTTGCAGTTATAATTACACCAGAACTATTATTTGACATTATAAAAAGCAAAAAAATATTTAAGATAAATATTGGTAAAGATACAATTAGCCACAATAATATTGAAGAACTCCAAGATGTCCAAGTAATTTTTGTGTTAACAGCAATCGCACTATACAATCGATTAAAATTTCTTAATTGAATTTCTATTAAGTCATAGTTCTTTTCTAATCGTTCGCATAAAAGGTTCTTTAGCCAAAAGTTCCAATTTTCATTAATTTGATTTAAAAAAGTGCAGGTTATTGCCCAATGAAATACTGCAAGGGTGTATATAATGGTACTAAGCATATTTCGTATAGTATTAACCATTAAAATTGTTTTCATCGTTTTTAATTGGCTCCCAAAAATTATCAAAAGCAAGCATATTATTTTGGCGCAATATTTGAAGCTTTGGTTTTGCAAGAACCTAATTGATTTTTTTGTTAGCAGAGCATGTTCTATGAACTGTCCTCGATTTTTTAGTAACAATGTCCAAGAATTCAATCCTTTTATTCTAAAAAACAAAACTATGTTAAGTAAGAAATAAAAAAAAAAAAAAATATCTAGATATATTATTTTTACACTTTCGAAATGTGGTAATAATTTTTAATAAAATGAATTATCTCTTAAAGTAAGTACTGAACGTAAAATATATTAATAGTACTGCATATAACCCACAGGCAAATGGCTGGGTAGAAAGATTATATCGTACAATTATAATCCATAATTATAATCTTCTTGGGTTTTCGTACCACATACAAAAAAGATATACAAGCAGCAGTGGTCGAGTAGGTTTACTTTTTTGGAAAAAAAATGTTACAGCTAGGCCCACTGGCCACTTGGAAAATAGAAATCTTATAAAAAACAAAATTATTTTTATCTTTTGGATTAAAAATGGGCTTTTCGTATATAAAAAACTTGTAGATTACGCTTGAGCATTGTTTTTTTTTCAAAAGCTTAAGTCAGAAGTGTAAAAATAATTATAAATGGATCAAAATAAATTACAAGTACTTACCGTAATTGAAATTGGGATACGTACATCAGCATCATTATAATTGCATTAGTGGCGTACAATAAATTTGCAAGCTGAGCTATACTGCTTTCATTGTAATTATAAATGTTTAAAATGAAATCGTTAATCAACAATACTGATGCATAAATCATAAACAACAGCATTCCAGCAGATAAACCAAGTAACCACTTCGAAATGACAAACTTATTTTCCAAAATGTTCTTATTTTGGTGTTCACAATCTCCAATTATAAATGATAAGCCTAAATAATTACTTAACCTAAGCATCGGATAAACTGCACAAACTAAACAATCCTCTGAATCTGAACTAACGCGCAAAAATTTTGTATTAAGGTTTTTGCAGCATGCATAAAATCTTTTCATTGTTACTCAATAATCCGTGATAACTAAATAAAATGGTAAATGTTAATCCGCGACTAACTAGTAGGTAATATTTATAATGCATTAACAAATAAATATTTTTAGATATTATCATAATGTGATAGAATCTAACATCTGATAATAGATCAAAGAATCAATTTATTTAATGGAACAAAAAGTATTGTTTATCAATAATGTTGTACCTATTATTTAATAATGACTTTTTATTACAATAAGCTTATGAGGCCATCGTTAAGCCGAGTCCCCACTGAAACAGCTTTTGTCGTACGGCATGTCTGTGAATAAATTGTTACACCATGTCAGGGCAGAGCATACAATTTTTATTTTTTTTACAATTACCGCTTGTAAAGCACGTTTGCTTTAACGCTACTTTAGTAACATCCCGTGGTGTCCTAGATTCTATAGAGCAACTTTACTCGGAATTTTCACACAAAATGAAAATTCTTATAATTTAAAACATTTAGTTAATTATGTTTCCGACAGAATTTTTATCTAAAATGTTTTTACATTATCTATACACACTACGTAACCGTTTCTTGAAGTCGGTAGAAGTCTAGCGTTTCTAGGAAATTCACTTCTTTAGTCCCCTAATCCGACCAGAAACGTCTGCCATTTTCTGTTTTGTATTTAGATGGTGTCGATCTGTAAGCCTCAAAATTTTTACGACTTTTAAAATCCTGGGTGGAAACTGCCGCTGGCTCTTAGACTATAAGAGCAGCACACGTTTATATTGTTGTTTTCAAGAAACTTTTGATACAACCTCCAACAAAGAATTGATGATCCTCCGGACTACCTCAATTCGGTCGGAGAAGCAGATTCTTTGAATTTGAAATCCAAAAAATACCAAGACCTTAATCTCAGGGTACTACCTGCATGAAACCAAAATACTTGCTTACCTCGTTTTTACATAAACACAAGATCTCTGAAATAAATGTGGCGCATTCCAATAAAAAGAAATATGCTTGTCATAAATATAATAGAAGCTAAATAAACGTCGAGGGGTGCTTTAAGTCGATTTTTCTTCGCACAACTACCCTGCGTTAAAAATCCACTCTCACGAGTTTCACCTCTCAAAGATTCACCTTTTCCTTGACCTACGGGCCTAGGGATATTTTTAAATTAGTTGTCATTTTGATGAAAATGGCTCGAAGCGCCCGAGCGCAGCGAGGGGTGCTTCGAGTCAATTTCCATCAAAATCACCCTCGCAAGAGTCGGACCCACGCGCAAAAGTAACTACCGTTCGTTAAATTTAAGTAAACCTTTTCTGAAGTAATTTTTAAATAATTTTAAATTTTTAAATTAATTAAAAAAGGAGAACGCATTCCTACCATAGCGCAAGAGTTACTGACTAATTGTAAAAGTGCAACACTCTTATGTATAAAAGCGCACGTACCTCCGACGAACGAACTTGATTAACCAATCACGAGCATTTAACCTTCGAAAATCAAGCTTTTTTAAATTCGATTTTTGAAAAAACTGTTGGTTTTAAGGCCATTTTCCTCACCTAATTCTCTTATTTAAAGTGTGCTTTATCACAATAAATCGAGGTTTTAATCGTAAAATTTTTATTGGGGGGTCTACGTTTCCTGTGTTTTATGTACCGTATTTTTATGTCGACGCCCTCGCTGCGCTCGGGCGCTTTAAGCCATTTTTCCCGCACATTTAGGGTTGAAAACCATGATTTTCGTTCGGAGTGCACTGTTACTGCATCGCAATGCAAGTGTCGCTCCCACTCTGCGCAAAGCTAAGACCATATCTCGGTGCACGTACCGACAGGAGAATGAACTGAATGAATTGATTCACCAATCCCGAGCGACTTTGCTTAAAATTTACTGTGAAAATCGAAGTTTTTAAATTCGATTTTTGAAAAAACTGTTGGATTTAAGGCCATTTTCCTCACCTAATTCTCTTATTTAAAATATGCTCTTTCAGAATTCATCGAGGTTTCAATCGTAAAATTTGCATTTAAATGTCTACGTTTCTTACCTTTCACCAAGAATAATAATTGTACAATCGACTTTTTAAGTAGTAATTAATTGAAACTGGACCAAACTAGTCGCCTTAACAAAATTTAAAAAGTCAATCGCTATTAATTATTGATGGTTACATTTCTTAAAATTAACATGGACTAACCTTTGATCTTTCTTAAACGTAGTAAGCCGTTTTCACAAATTTAACACAACACTTTTCCGGGTTCCAAATTCAAAGAATCGAGCCTTGACTGGAGGAATTCCATCCTTGTGCCGGTATAATTACAGTCGTATCCATTAAATTCCAATTCCATTCTTCTTATTGTTGTCGTTAATTAAATCGATAATCCATTTTTTCTTAATTAAATCGGTAAACATTTCATTTCTTCTTTATTTTTTCGCAATTAATAATTTTTAATTAAGTAGATTTTATGTAATTTGCATTTGTTTCATTTGTTTGTGAACGTTTGAATTTTTGCACCGTTACTAAATCGTGGGCCATTATTTATGTATTTGCCACGAAAGTTTAACTAAGTTATTTATCCAAAGACACCAAAAATTAACACAATTTACTGGTTGTAGTTACACCAAAAAAGTTAACACTATTATCAAATTAAGCCATGTTTAAGGCACGAGAGAAAGTTTTAACATGTTACTTGCTTGAAGTACAAGAGGAAAGTTGAACATGTTACTTGTTCGACTGACCAACAGAAAGTGCCAGTATTTTACCATAGTTTCAATATGGCCGCTCAAAAAAATGACCAGTATCTTACTAAAGATTTCTTTGAAGTTTATTCAGTTGCATACGTACAGGGGTAAAAATGGAACAATTCGTTATTTTTTTTACTCGATGCAGGTGACGTAATTCTTTCTTATGCTTGCTAGCATTTTACATCAGAATTTCTTGGAATTGATAAGCGTTGGTGGCAGTTTATTCGAGATATAATTTCTAAAAATAACTAAATGGAGACTCTAGTCTGCCGTAGTTACGAGGTCTTTTCAAATAGTTTTGAAATGAAATCGAAATTTTTAAGTAAATTAAGAGACTGTTCAACGTAGTTGTAACACTTTGTATGTTGAAAATTTAAATTATTTTGAATAAAACGCTTTTGATATCATACACTGTAAGCTACCTTTCAAGCAAAACGAGTTACCACTAATCTTGCATGTAAGCTGCTCTCAACTTTTGAGGGTCCTCGACAATGTGATATTTTGGGATATTGCTTAAATTTAACAATTAATTTTAATCTCTTTTTTTATAGTAAAGTATATCTTTATTGTTTTTAAACTGTTGCATAAACCTGTTGAGCACGTGAATTTAGAGTGTAAAAAAAGTAGGGGGCTGAAAAATCTGTATATTGGATTGCACTCAAATAAGCGAAAAACATATTACAACCTATAAATGAAAAATAATAACAGCACTCCAAGAAAAAAGCATGAAGGTTAACCGTCTGTTCGAGAATACATTAAGAGGAAAAAAGAGGGAGATCAGAATAACGAGGATAAAGAGGACTACGACGGAATTGAAATTTTTCAAAGAAGTAAAAAGACATTATAATATAATGTATGAGAGAAAAAAATGCAAGACTGGAAGAGAAAGTAAATAAGCAGGATAAAAAAATAGCAATTATGGAAAGGCAAATGGAGAAGTATGAAAGAGAGAAAAAATCAGCTAACGTGATTATAAAGAATATGTCATTATCAGGAGACGTGACGAAGGAAAAAGTGAAGAGATTTTTAGAAGAAAAAATACAAGCGCAGGTTAACATAATGGATGCATTCAAAATTGGGAAAAATACGAACAGGCGGATAATACTAGCAAGATTGAGTGATCGATACCAAAAAAAGAAGGTGATGGAAAATAAAACCAAACTAAAAGGAACAAAGACTTACATAGAAAACGATTTAACAAAAAAAGAGAAAGTAATACAAAACAAAATATGGAAATCTGCTAAGAACGAGATGAAAAATGGAAGAAGAGTGAAAATTGGTTACCAGAAACTTTATATGGATGGAAAAGCATTTTGTTGAGATGAAAGTGACGGCCAGCTAAGATCAGACCATGTCTTAACAAAAACAACTAAAAACCAGAAAAACGCACAAATGGTGCTGCTGGATAGGCTCAAACAGTAGCACTACACACGATAGATGAGTCAAATATAATGAAAGTGCAAAGTAAAAAGACATTGAATAAGGATAAAAAGAAGAACAACAGAATAAAACCATATGATTAAGCTAGACCGAATATAATGCAAATTGGGTCATGAAATGTAAGAACGTTATTGAAGCCGGGAAAGATGAGAGAAGTTGCAAAAGAACTGGAGAGATGTAAAGTTAAACATAAAGTTAATCATCGGCTGCGCCTCGTGTAAAAACCTTTACCCTCATGACAAAAAGTGGCACTTTACTTCTTCGGTGTATAATATTCTATTTTTTTCTAAATTTTCCCTGATTTTTTATTTTCCATGAATCTTAAGATCGTTATGACCAGCAAATGGTAACTGATCAATGGAAACGTGCTAATATCCATCAAACGCTTTCTATTGGTTAAAATGTTAAAGTATTAACTCGTTGATATTAAATAATATTAAAACTTTATTAAATCGAGTTATTAAAAATTCTTCTTCTTCTTCAACTGAATAAATTCAGCCTAAGCCTAGGGCTCGTTATTTCCAGCCACTGCGTCGTTTCCTTGGCAGTGCTAGATCTGTGAGCATATAAATTGTTCAACGTCCGATAAGTAGTTTGCTAGACTTGCCTCCAGACGTATTAAAAATTAAAAAATCAATCAAATTGTATTGTATCCCCTGTAGCTTTCAGGGGATTATTTCCATCCGTCATCAGAATAAGGTTTAAATAATACACTTAATTGATTTTTTAATTTTTAATAACTCGGTTTAATAAAGTTTTAATATTATTTCTATTGGTTAGCTATCATTTACTAAGTACGACCCTGTACGAGTTATTTTTTAATTTTGAATTATTTAGTTTTTGTTTTGAATGTTTTTAAAAGCTTTTATTAAAAGCTTTTATTTAACTTGGGAAGACCGTTGTCCGTCGTCCATCGTCCGTCGTCCGTGTGGGTCGACCGCTTTGAGGCCATTTTTAAGCAACTTCCCGACGTCCTAGAGATCTGAAATTTGGTACACAGCTTTCACCTGCAGAGCATTTTCATATTTTAATTTTGTTTTTCTAAAATTCTGAAAAATAAGCGAAAAATCGGAAAAAAACCGAAAACTTTTAAGCGCATGCGTCGATGCGCAATGGACAATTTTATCATACAGGGTGGAAAGTAACTTAGAATTCTAAATCTCATTTTTAAGGACCGCATTCAGGGTAAAGTTTTTCGTCGTAATGATTTATACAGGGTGAAGTATCAAACATCTAAAACACATAAATAAAGAAATCTGATAGGATGAACCTATATTAGTTAAAATACATAAGCTGTATTTGAAAAGATATGACTAAAAAATTAGAAAATAAAAAATTAAATAAAAAATTAAAAATTTTTAAAAAAAACCTTTTATTTAAAATTACAAAAGTGCACTAAAAAGTAGAAAATAATTTTAATAAAAGCAAACAAAGCTTCGTGAAAACATCAATATAAAAGCGTGGGGTTATGAATTTTGTACACCAATAGTTAGCCTGCTTATCCACCTATAAGCAGCCCCACGCTTTTATATTGATGTTTTCACGAAGCTTTGTTTGCTTTTATTAAAATTATTTTCTACTTTTTAGTGCACTTTTGTAATTTTAAATAAAAGGTTTTTTTTAAAAATTTTTAATTTTTAAAAGCTTTTATTTAACTTGGGAAGACCGTTGTCCGTTGTCCGTCGTCCGTCGTCCGTCGTCCATCGTCCGTCGTCCGTGTGGGTCGACCGCTTTGAGGCCATTTTTAAGCAACTTCCCGACGTCCTAGAGATCTGAAATTTGGTACACAGCTTTCACCTGCAGAGCATTTTCATATTTTAATTTTGTTTTTCTAAAATTCTAAAAAATAAGCGAAAAATCGGGAAAAAACTGAAAACCATTAAGCGCATGCGTCAATGCGCATTGGACAATTTTATCATACAGGGTGGAAAGTAACTTAGAATTCTAATTTTCATTTTTAAGGACCGCATTCAGGGTAAAGTTTTTCGTCGTAACGATTTATACAGGGTGAAGTATCAAACATCTAAAACACATAAATAAAAAATCTGATAAGATGAACCTATATATATTAGTTAAAATACATAAGCTGTATTTGAAAAGATATGACTAAAAAATTAGAAAATAAAAAATTAAATAAAAAATTAAAAATTTTTAAAAAAAACCTTTTATTTAAAATTACAAAAGTGCACTAAAAAGTAGAAAATAATTTTAATAAAAGCAAACAAAGCTTCGTGAAAACATCAATATAAAAGCGTGGGGTTATGAATTTTGTACACCAATAGTTAGCCTGCTTATCCACCTATAAACAGCCCCACGCTTTTATATTGATGTTTTCACGAAGCTTTGTTTGCTTTTATTAAAATTATTTTCTACTTTTTAGTGCACTTTAGTAATTTTAAATAAAAGGTTTTTTTTAAAAATTTTTAATTTTTTATTTAATTTTTTTTATGATTTTGTTATGATGAATAAGTGCAACTTTTCGTGTTTTAAATGCTACAAAAAACTGCCCTAATTGTAATATATTTAAAAGCGACACTACAGGGCTTCTCAACTTACATAGGTAGCGTTCCACTTCGAGCCCACAACGACCTCGATCGATCGTCAGTCCAATCAAATAATCGCGTTCGATTTTTAGTCCAATCAAAGTCGCTCATTGGCTTAAATGGAACGTACTGATATAGATGGTTGGTTGTTTTCGGTTTAGGATGAGAGCACAAGTGTCTTGTCGCTCTTGAAGGCAAGCCGCCGCTGCATAATTTATTGATATACATACTACATATTCGTATTTTTAATTTTCTGTAGAATACAATTCTAAAATATACGATGATTCTCATTATCACAGATCAATTATTTTGTTAAACGCGGTCTTGCAATTTTGAAAAGAAGATTACAGCATTTCAAGACCAACTCTGTTTGTAAATACTAATACCAACTTACTTTTCTAAATTTTTAGCTATATATACCATTTAAGCAAAGCATTTACTTTATTAGCAATATTATAAATTGATTTATTTCATAATCGTAAAATTTTATTCTTAAAAAATGTAAGTATGATTAATGTTTTTTTTTTTTCATTTATATTTTTTCCTGCTCCCGATCACGTAAGTGTGTCTTATGTGCAAGGCTACAACCGACGTAAGTTGTTCATTGCGTTTGTTTATTAGTTACCGCTAGCGACGGAACTTAATAGTGTCACTTATTTTCCTAGGAAAATAATAAACGATTGACATACAGATTTGATTTATATTGGTTTATCGTTTCTAAGAAACTAACAGTCAGAGCAAACTCATAAATTAAAAATAATAAAATTAAACTTCAAATTAAATATTTGACGTTCGATGTCAAATTGTAATATTGTAGAAAAATATTGTTCGGTGCTCCGCGGAAGCAGGAAAAATTTAATAAGCAACACGGAACGTAAGGCTTATCACTCTCGGAAGGTAATTTAAGCCTCGGCTCCGCCTCGCCATAAATTCAACTTTTTTGAATAATAACGTCCTTACGTTCCTTGTAACTTAAATAACTATTAAATTAGTTTTACATTTCAATAACGAAAAATTGTCATTTTAGGCCTATCACAAATTTAGATATTGCAAACTCTAATCAAGAATTGATTTCTTGTAATTATTGTGGATGTTCAGTAAAAAGGTCTAGAATATCGTCCCACAGAGCGAAATCTCATGGAGATCAACTCCGATCTGAACGAAGTCGTCGCCGAGAAAATGAAGAACTGAATGTTGAATTGCCCAATTCTGCCCAATCTGTAATTCCTGAGCGACCTGAGTGCATAATTCTCCCAAATCGTGGTACCGAAAATTGGGACAACGTAAGTTCATTTATAGTAAAGTTAAACTGTAGAAATCGGTCTAAGCTTCATCTCTCTATGTAAATCATAGTTAGTAAACTCCAAATAAAAAGTCATATTTTGTAGCCCCATAAGTCGAGATTGCGGAAATCGGCTCTCTACTGCCTGGTTTCATATAACCGCAGATTAGTATTACAGATAGCCAACTCTATTGTTAAAATGGTTAAAACATTTTAACAATAGGGTTGACTATCTGTAATACTAATTACTTTTAACTATAAAATATAACTTTTAACGACTCATTATATTTAACTAACTAATGGATCAATATTATTAATTCGTTAACTTTAACGGCTCATTAAAAGCTTTATAAAACTGAGGGGGGGGGGGGTTAGGCGCAAAGGTTGCTGAAAAACTTCTCTCCCCGAACGTAGAGCATTTTTAAGTAGTAGATCCATTAGTCCACATTCAAAAATTATAAATAAATGTTCTGAAATTTGGTTTACTTCGTAAAAAAACACAAATAGCTTTTCTGCCCATTGTCCAAAACAGTTTTACTTTTTTGTCCTAGGATTTAAAAGTAACTATTTTATCTCAAATCTCAAACTGAAATATGTTAATTTGATCAGATAAAAATTAAATTTTAAATTCGTAGAGCAATCATCCCACATATAATCCTCTGATAGGGACTGCAAAAAAGCCCGTTATACGAGGATTATACTACATGGGTCGTAGTAAAAAAGAAAAACAGCTGTGCAGGGACTTTGAGAACGCACGAATGACACACTTAAAGGTAAGTAATTTTAATTAGTGATGGGACTATCGAATAAAAACTATCGAATTATTCGATAGTTGGTCTTCATTGAAACTATCGATAGTTACTAATAAACTATTCGAATAACTTTTTAGTTACTAAAACTATTCGAATAACTTTTTAGTTACTAAAACTATTCGAATAACTTTTTAGTTACTAAAACTATTCGAATAAATTTTTAGTTACTAAAACTATTCGAATAAATTTTTAGTTACTAAAATTATTCGAATAACTTTTTAGTTACTAAAACTATTCGAATAAATTTTTAGTTACTAAAATTATTCGAATAACTTTTTAGTTACTAAAACTATTCGAATAACTTTTTAGTTACTAAAACTATTTAAATGAATTTTTAGTTACTAAAACTATCAAAATAAGTTATTTGAATTTGAACAGCTTTTAGTGACTTTTAAGGTTATTTGAGTAATTTTAGTAACTAAAAGATTATTTGGATAGTTTTAGTAACTAAATGGTTATTGGAATAGTTTTAGCATGTTTTAGTAACTGAAAAGTTATTTCAAATAACTTTAAAGTTATATTTATAAATGTTTATATTTTTTTTATTTTATATGTAAAACTATTCAAATAACCATTTAGTTACTAAAACTATTCAAATAATCTTTTAGTTACTTAAACTACCAAATAATAATTAGTTATTGACTGAATTTATTATCAATTAGCAATTACAATTAGTAACTTTTAGATTAGTATTACTATATTACCCGTCGATCCCAAATAAACAAAATGGTACAATATTATAAATATAGTTGTTAAACAGTAATTTTTTCAAATTTTTATTTATATATATTTAATAATTTTATTTAAAAATATAAATGGGTAGAGATAATGGTTACAAGGAATTAACATTTAAAAATACTATTTTGTCTAAATTTTTGCCCGTCAATCTATTTCTTCGATCATTAAGAATCTGACCAGCTCTAGAAAAAATTTGTTCTGACGGAACCGATGTTGCCGGAATGCAAAGGTACTTTGAACTAATTTTATATAATTCTGGCATTAAATCTTTACGTTCTTTCCAAAACTGAAATGGATTTGAATCTCGACTTTGCAATGGCATTTCGATATAACGATCAACCATATTTTTTGCCGTAGACTTTACATTAGTTGTGCTGTCAACCTTTATTTTCGAAACCTTTTGATCAAAAAGTGCCCAGATCGAATTTGAAGTTGAGGGTTGATTAATTGAATTGTTTTCAACAATATCCTCACCCTTTTCCTTAAGTAAAAGCTCAGCCACTTCTTTTATTACACTATCCTTAGTATCGCTGGCCATTTCTTCAGATTCAAAACCTGCCATTTTAAATCTTGGATCGAGGAGTGTAGCTTTAGCACGCAAGTGATCACTTTCTAACGATCCATATCTATTTCGAATGCCTTCTAAAAGACCTTGTTTTAATATTTGAACGTTATGATTTTGGACGGTCTTACTTGACAAAACAAACTTTGTTCCCAAAATTAATGGTATAATTGAAGACACCGTGCAATACTTCTGCCCTGATAAAACTGTCGTTAACGATTCAAATGGCTTTAGTAATGGAATGCATTCTTCTATAATGTTCCATTCCGTGGATGACAAAAGTTGGGGAGCATGTTTTAAAGACGTTAAGGCAGCAGATAACGGTTCCTTAATAGAAAATAATCTTTCAATCATAATTAATGATGAATTCCATCTCGTTACAACATCTTGCTTCACTTTCAGTTCTGGCATTCCCATTTGTCTCTGTATTGACAATAATTTTTCAGTAGCCTGAACGCTATGTTTAAAATGTCCAACAATGGAACGACATTTTTTGAATACAGCAACAATATCCGGATTGTCTTTTATTGCTTGGTTCACAATCAAATTTAACGTGTGGGCAATACATGAATGATGCTTCATTGATAATTCGGTAATTACGGCCTTCTTAACATTAGCAGCATTATCGCTAACAATGACAACAATTTTATTTTCTGGAATACTGTACTCGCGTAATATGTTAGATAATTCCATAGCTATATTTTCGCTAGTATGAGCTGTTGCAATTTCTTCAGTTTTTAAAACGCAGCTACGCAAAACATCGTCATAAACAAAGTGACACGTTACACATAAATAAGCCTTATTACTGACACTTGTCCAAATATCTGTTGTAAGAGACATATATTCAACTTTTCCCAACGTTTGCTCTAATTCCTTACGCACTTGAACATACGTTTTTGGGAGCAATGTAGAACTTACCGTTTTTCTACTGGGAATAATATACAATGGATTGAGTAGTCGAGTATATTCCTGAAATCCTTTGTCTTCTACTATTGAAAATGGCTGGTAATCAAAAGTAATCATTTTTATAAGACTACTGTCAATAGCTTCCTTTTCTAACTTGGCCAATTCAGTTTTTTTGTTGGTTAAAAACAGTTTCGTTTGTCTTACTTTTTGGTTTTGCACTCGATATGATGTAGGCTCTGATATACTAGTTGAAGTACTTACGTGCAATGTTTCTTCCAATGACAATTTGTTTGTTAACTCGCGAGCATGTGAACTTTGATTATCCACGTCAATAATTGAATCATCTTCTTGATTACTATTTAGATCTTTACCATGTCGCCGTTTTAAATGATCTAACAAGTTAGAAGTATTCTTACAATTTCCAAATAATTTATTACAAAGCGTACACTTAACTTTTTCATTGTCATGGCACTTCTCCATAAATTCCCATACTTTTGATGTCTTCGATACCCGTCGCATGTTTCAATTTCTTTTATACGTGTTCCTAATGTGGTCCTCTTGTTTAGAATAATAAAAATTTCTGATTACTGCCACAGATAGGATTGTCAAAGCAGTGATACACAGTATCACCAATAATATAACTTTGAAATAATAAATTTGAAAAATATTTTCAAATTTTATCACATAACTAAAGGGCGGATTTATTTTATATGCGATAACAGACCCGTCTAAGGGTAACACCTCTCAAGTAATTGCACAGTAAAAAATAGCGCTAGTGTTACCTCCGGTAAACCTATTTTATAGTCTAAGGCAGTGTAATATTGACACTAATTAACACTATTTTAACAAATTTTCTTGCGAAATCTTTCTTTCACTAATAAAGTTAAATTTAACCGAATAACTTTATTAACAATTTGTTAGTGTAATACATTACACTTATAGAGAAATGCGCACGTATTCTATTGTTCATGTAAAATGATCTTGCCAACCTTGCAAGAGATAGTTGTGGGTTTCCCCGGCGGATCAAACCGAGTGACATCGAGAATAATTAACAGGTAATCATTGCGTTCTTCGTTCGTGTGTGTTCATTTTAGTAACTAAAAGATTATTTGAATAGTTTTAGTAACTAAAAAGTTATTCGAATAGTTTTAGTAACTAAAAAGTTATTCGAATAGTTTTAGTAACTAAAAAATTATTCGAATAGTTTTAGTAACTAAAAAGTTATTCGAATAGTTTTAGTAACTAAAAAGTTATTCGAATAGTTTTAGTAACTAAAAAGTTATTCGAATAGTTTATTAGTAACTAAAAATTTATTCGATAGTTTTATTCGGTAGTTTTTATTCGATAGTTTTATTCGATAGTTTTTATTCGGTTTGGTATTTAGTAACTAAATTTTTAGTTACTAACTATCGATAGTAAAAAAAAATTAGTAACTAACTATCGATAGTTAAAAAATTTCGATAGTGCGCATCACTAATTTTAATCTTTAAATAAAGAAACGGTCGGAGAGCAATGTTCAAGCGAGTTGACTTCAAACGCTTAATACCCGGTTCGAATCCGGGTAAGCATAACAACTTATTCTGGCCGTCTCGTTGGTCCTCTAGGCTGGGGGTTTTACCGGCGCTGGCGGGTTAGCTCCTTGTCGTAGGTAAAAAAAGTAAAATGCTAACAAACCAAACGCCAATCTGCAAAGTTGGTAGTTTAGTATCTGACAACGTCGCAAGACGTTTAAAACCGTCTATAGAGAGAATTTTAACCTGTGGTTAAATTCCGAGATTTTAAGAATTCTAATTTATTACATTTTATTCTAATTTATTACATTTTATTAGGAATCGGGACAAATTTGGAATCCCGTCATTGAGCAAAACCTGGAAAATGAGGACAGTAATAATTATCACTGGCACCTAAGCGAATCAGGAACCGAAAAATCAGAAAGCAGCATCTCAAATGGCGAAGAGACGTGGGAAGAATCTTCCATGTTCTCATATGAGACATCTAATCAAGACTCTTTTAAATCTTGTTTTAGTGGAGACTTTTGAACAGACCAATCCAGGAAAATGCTAGTGACATATTTACGAAATCTTCCTGATGAAAAGAATACCTTATTTGAAAGAAAGATCAACAAATTTATGCGGAAACACTAAAGCTAATTTTATGATTTTGTTTTTTTAATTTCAAGAACTAATATTTATTTATATACAGAGAATTATATTTACCAGTGCTTAATTTATACATGGGCTACATTATTATTATAATATCTAACTGTAATAATGCAGCCCTGTATTATTGCAATAAAAATGTTTAATACTTATAAAATTTCAATGCTTTGCTTTTCTCGTTTGTTATTGTATCCCGCTCATGCTGAGATGTTTAGATAGATTGTGGTGGAGACCCGTCTTATATCTGTATAATTTCTAAGATTATTTCCGTCACCAATAGTGTAGAGTAGATGTCCACTGGAAAGCCGAGATTTAAGAAATTCTATGCTGTTTTATTCTGGGGCCGTCTTGGTTCTACGTGCCTCCCCCCGTCATGTCAGACGTAAGGTTTCTTAGTGTAGTTCCAAATTTGTACTAATATACCCCAGACGCATAAGTTTAATTTTGCAGGCGGAGCGACACCGTGTTCGGTTCAGCTCGTACTCATTTCTAACCCAGAATTACCGTTTCGTAACTCAACCAATGATCACATCATACCACTACTGCTGGCTTTCCCGACTTAAGAAGGGTGGTATTAATGCCACCAACCTATGTTGTAGCCCCCCCCCCTGAATGGGAAGAAAGCACCACTTTCCCAAATAAGTTGTGAACAACTTTTAATTGGTGGGATAAATGCCGATTGTGATTAATTCGAGTTGGGAAGGACTCACATTTTTGTGATACTATACAAGATCAGAGCATCGTTCATGAGTTGGATATTGCTGAGCTAGACATTCAGACATGTTCTGTTTCTTTCAGATCCCCAGCCAGGTACTTTGAGCACACAAAGCCCAGATGCACGTAGGACTATGCTTAGCAAAAAAGCTTCTGCAGTTTCAGCTGTCTCTGAAAAACAAAAGCTTCTTCCAAAACCCAAATTAGTTCCAGAAAACTGGAGGCTCGGTAAGAGGAATGAGTACAGGAGAAATGTACCCAAGTTTGAAGGCACCTCAGAAATTCTTATTGAAGGAGAAACTCCATATGATTTTTTTAATTTATTTTTTCGAAAACCTTGTTGGATTTAATTACAGAAGAAAGTATAAGATGGATATTGACAAATAAAGACTTGCAGATATATCTAGGAATAAATATTGTCATGACGTATATATTGTCGTATTTTTTTTAAGATGAAAAAATTTATTTTGCTTGTTTTGATTTTATATTTTTATTTTAAAAGTTTAAAGTGGTGACGCCTCTGGTTGTGACAGCAGAGGTGAGAAAATTTTTGATTTTTGAGTAGATGGATTGATTGGCAAACGGCGAGTTCAACCGGATGGTCGGAATTTTCTCAGAAAATTTTTTTTAATTTGTATAAAAGTGAAAAGAAGTGTGAAAATAAAATTTTAGTGAAGAAAATTGAATATTATTAATTTTAATTTGAGTTTTTTTAAGTAAAATTTTATTAACGTTGCAAGGTCGCGCATTGCCAATGTGCGGGGAAGTTTTCGACTGAGCTAAGCTGGGCTATGTGATAGAAAAGATAATCCGGTCAAGTTTGATTTTAATTTTTGGCATATTTTAAAAATAATTTTTCGTTATTCCGGGTTATAAATGACCTCTTAACGTACCTGTTTTGAGAACTATAAAAAAGTTCTTTTCTTGAAAGGTCACCTCAAGGGGGACCGACCCAAACTTTATTTTGTTTTAGAACAAAATAAACCTAACTTTTATTATGTCCTAGGACTATAAAAACCTAACTTTATTGTTCTTTAATTTTTATTTTTAATCTTTTATTGTGTTTGTTCATCATTTATTCTGGTCTGGTGCGAAGCACCAGGGCTGTTGCCCCATATCTTCGCAGACTTGAAGAGTAAGGTTGCGGGCTTGCCCGCAACGTTACGTCGGATGATTTTTATTGAGGCGTACCTCTGAAAATTAGCGCGAAGCTAAGTCCTGGCTGTGTTAACCTGTGGGACCTACAGCTTTACGTGGAATCCGAACCACGGAGTCGGATAAATTTTGTGGCCGGGTTGGGGATCGAACCTAGCCCCGCCAAACTACAGTCCTCTCCTTAGCCCGTACACCTAATTCACCTCCTCTTGTCTTTGTTCGGGTGAACTCATGTTTATCGCTTAGGTTATTAATAACTTGACAAATGACTTGCAACCTTCACGCCATCTATCGATAGTTATCTCAGAGCAAAAAAATCGTGAACTTTGTAGGATATTATCCCCAAAATAACAAAATTACGACACCTTTAGTTAAAAAATTGGCAATTAAATTAAGTGTTACTTTATATTTATTTACAAAATCATAAATTTAGATAATATCCGACAAAATTCGAGATTTTTTTTTGCAATAATTGCAAAAAAATTAAATTAAGTGTTACTTTATATTTATTTACAAAATCATAGATTTAGATAATATCCGACAAAATTCGAGATTTTTTTTGCAATAATTGCATAACGTGACCATCCGTCCGTCAATACGACGGACCGTCCGTCATTTCAACATGCTGTCCGTCAGACCAAATTGTACGTCATTCGGAAATTTCAAAAGAAAATCATCTTTTTTCGCTCCAAAGAGACAAACATTGACAAATGACTTGCAACCTTCACGCCATCTATCGATTGTTATTTTAGAGCTATTATATAAAATCGCGAATTTTGTAGGATATTTTTCCCGAAATAACGAAAAATTGTTCATATCACTCGGGCGATAAGGGTTTTCACCCTTCGGTCGGTTATTCACTTGCCGCTGCGCGGCTCGTCTCATAACCTGTCGACCTCAGGGATGAAAATAGTCCCTTTATTGCCTTAGTGATATAAACTACTATTGATATGTTGTACTATTAGATAAAAATATAAAAAAAAAATATTTTTTTTAAATATCAAAACCCACCTAACCCCCTTAAAAAGATTAATCCAGCTCAGTAAAATAGATTTTGAAAGTTAAATGACAGCCAAATTCTAAAGAATGTAGTGCTATTTAAATAAAATAAAATAATAGTATATCTATCGATTTCTAAAACTGTAATCTAAAACTAATTTTACAATTACAAATAATATTTGTAATTTTTACAACGCAGCTTTACTTGTTTTATTAACATACAAAACATATTGATAAATAATTTCAACCCATGTGGGAAAAGCTTATCATTAATAATAATAATAATCAACAATAACCACTTCATTTTACTTCAAATTATGTAATTAATTGTATTATACGTAATATTGATTACAAAATAAATAAATTAGATGATTAAAATAAAAATGTTTATGTTGTAATTAAACATTTTTCTCTTCGATGGGATGAGATTAGTATTAAAAAAAAAGAGTTAGGCATTAAAGCTTTCAAATTTCTTATTTAAAATTGCAATTAGGTCAAAATAGTCCAGCTCACCCTGTATATTATCGTGTTATTTTTAGGGTGAAGAAGCTTTGAGCTAATTTATCCAATTTCTATTATTATTTTGATAATTTTGATATAAATTTTTTTACAAAAATGTAAAATTGCATCAGACGCCCTTGAAAACAGACGAGGTAGGGGGTCAAGGTTTTTGATAGAGAAGTGTGCGATCTTTCAAGTGACACGGTTTTTATTTTTTTTCTCTGATATTAAAATAGTGAAAAATTGAATTTTGATTGAGCTGGAGATTAAAAGTTAGTAGAAGAAATGTGCGTTTTTTTATTTTAGCATTTATTAAAAAAAAAAAAAATAGAGAAGGAAATTACAAAAATTTCAATAAAGGAAATTTATTAAAATAAGTATTAGTTTTTGGTAGTAAAGTGCAAGGTCGCCTGACAGCCGGCGTATGATAGTTGGGACTGAGTTAGCTGAGGCACAATAAAATATTTTTAGCCAAATATGACTCGAGTATACTTACAATTTTTGAAGAATTTAGCACCTGATGATGAGTAATTTTAACATAAACTAATTTATTATATTACTATAAAGATTAACAAAATTTCCACAAATATTTCCACGAAAATCCAACTTAGTCAGAATTTTTACTTGCAATGAACCAAAGTAATATAATTTTGCTGCACCGTGTATATAAAAACAAACCAATAAATATACATAACCTCACTTCACTGGATCGAAAACTGAGAACTCGTTTTTATTTTGATAACTAATTGTTTAAGATGATTAGATTCACATCTAATTTAAGGTAAATATTTCTAAAACAAATAAATTTGCATTTTATTTTAAATTGAAAATTAAATTTTAGGAACTTAAGCTCCGCAGGAATTCGAACAAATTCTTTGACGTTACGAGCAGTTAGTTCTTCTAGCGATAATAAAGACGGTTCAAAGAAAAACGAAACAAGTAGTTCGAGTTCAAGTTCATCGAGTGACGATGAACAGAAAAAAACTAAAAGTGCCCAAGTTCAAAAAAAACTGGATATGCTTTTGAGCAACATGTTGGAGGTTTGAGGTTTTCAATTTATAGATTTCTCTTAACATTTAGGTTTTAGAAAAGCAATGATCCTAGCGATAGGCCAAAACTAAATTTGGCTAAGGCCAAGAATCATAGAGAAATTGGTAAACAAGCCAAACAGGCACTAGTTAAAGAAGGCGAGTCATTTGAAAAGAAAATTAGTGATGCCGCACTAAATGTTGCAGACACATTGGGTGAGGATAAAATGAAAGTACAATCGGAATTGCTGCAAAAGTTGTTGAATCGAGATGACAAAAGTGAAACGTTTACATCTTTATCGTAATCTTTTTGAATTTATAATTTTCTGTTTATTTACGGTTTTCATTTTAGAGACATTTTTAAGGATATGACAATTGACAGGGAACCGCAACAGACCGAAATGTCTCGGGCACAACAGGTCCATCGTTTGCTTAATGTTGCTGATAATTCAAGAACAAATGTGAAAAAAGATCGTAGAAGTTCTAGACCTGTTTACAGGAGGCCTGTGGAATCACATAGGTAAGTTCTAAAACCAGAAACTTAAAAAAATGAATTATAATTTTTATTTTTGAATTTCTAGTGAGAGTGAACACATAGATCTTTTTGGTGGAGAAAAACTGGGCATTTTTCCTTCTAGAAAAGAAATTTCCAATTGGCCCGAAAGAGCAATGAACAAAACTTATAAGAAATTACATGAAAATGAATTAAAACTTGCAGTTACTCATCCTCCCACCAATTACTTCCAACAAATGATTTTGTGGACCAAACAAGGCAAAGTGTGGCAATTTCCAATTGATAATGAACAAGGTTTGTAGTCACATAAAAAATTGTAACTTTAGTTTATATTCTCCAAATTTTAGGCCTCGATGAGGAGAAAAAAGTTAGCTTTGCGGATCATATATTTTTGGAAAAACATCTTGATTCGTGGTGTCCACCGAAAGGGCCTATTCGGCATTTTATGGAATTGGTTTGTGTTGGTTTATCAAAGAATTATTATTTAAGTGTAGAAAGTAAGAAAGAACACATTGAGTGGTACAAAAATTATTTTGCGGAAAAGCAAACATTATTACATGAAACTGGAGCTATTCCAGCGGATTTTGAAATCAACAGCAGTAAAAAACTTATAGAAAAATAGTTTGTCACATTTTATTAATTTTAAATAAAAAATTTCATTTGTGATTTTGCTTTTTTTTTTATCTAGCTAATTTGGTGCCGGATTAAGCTAGCACGGAGCCCGTAGTAAATATTGTTGTAAGGCCGCCCTATTTTTTTGAATTATTTTTATGAACTGAAATTATGTTACTTAATTATGTAAAGCAATTTAGGGCTAAATTTTTTTAGTTATTTTTCTTGTCTTTCCTTCAAGAAGTTTCAAAATATTTGAACAAATTTTAATTTTTATTAAAATATTGCACTTAAATAAAAATACTGTAATAAGGCGTCTATTCTGGAACAGCCCTGGACGGTTAAAATTTCTTAACTAAAAGCGGTTATTTTCCGAGGCAAAAATAGGAATGATTTTGTTTTGCTGCCTTTCCCTTTAAATAAAAATACTTTTCTGTCGGACGCGGGGCTCGTAGCATTTGCTGTGTTAATCCGGCATCGAGCTAACTTTATAGAGTAGAGGTCGAGTCTGATCGGCGAGAGAAATCATAGCCTTTTTGTTCTCTCGCAGATTTGACGACTCTATCAAAAATCTTATATTAACTGTTGAGTTAACTTGAAGGCTGTAAAACCAATAGTACATAATAATTTTGACAATAAATCCTGGCCTTGATGCACAGTGGGTGATGGAGGGAGAACGTGCGAGTGCTGTCGTGTAGATGAATCCTACCAATTTTCGTTTTTTGACATTAGCGTCATCGCTAGAATTTTCTGTCTAAAGCCTTATTATTCCGGACAGATATTCTTTTGATCCTGTTCGGATTATCGAGATTAAAGTTTTAAGTTGGAAAATATTTAAATTTTTTTATCCGGAAGTTGCTGAAAATTTTTATTTTGAAGTTTGTTGAAAAACGTGTAGGAGAAAGATTAATCTGAAGTGGGATGACAACGAAATGATGAGACGTCTTTGGGTTCCTTTTGTATTTTCCAAGTATCCAAATTTTTAGACAAATTTGTATTTCTTTAGCTGGTGTATTTTCCCGAGAGAGTATTTTAGTGTTGGAAGTGTTTATTTCTGACAGAAGAGAACAATTTTTGATTTTTCTGAATAATATAACGAGACCGAACATATGGTTGATTTTAAACATCTGAAAAACTTCCAAATTTCTGTGGGTATGGGATTATTAACATCATTCCGAGTAAATTGGATTTTCTTTATATATATAATATCATTTTTGAAGTCACATGTGCACACCCATTTTTGGATGTTTGAGAATTAGATTGGTGTCTTTATTTAAGAATTTTGGATCTAGATTTTTAGACAAAAAGCCGATGTTTTCCATTTTGATTTTATTGTAAAATTTTTTTCTGAATGAATTTGTAAACAGCACGGTTGATTTAATTTTAAAAGTATTTGCTTAGGGGCACATGAAGAGGAGTTTTGGTTATAAAAATTGCATTTTATGAGAAATTCCATAACTGAGCTGTTGATTTTTATTAAATTATTTATAGATAGGTATACAAAAAATTTATCTATTTTGATTATTTTTTTTATGCTAAACTAAAATTTCCTAAATTTTGAAAGTTTTGGGAAAAACTGTGTATAATAAAATTAACACATTATTTAGTCATTCACCCAGACATTTGGTATTTGTCGACATTCACCGGCGAATGTTGACATTCACTAATTTTGGTTCTTCACAGTAACATATGGGGCATTCCACACCAAATCGACCACTTTTGAACCCGACCCCTTTTGATTTTCCTGAAATTTTTACATATTATACTATCTCACCAAAAACAGTTCTATGAATTTTTTCAAAATTTTTTATTCAACCCAAAAAGAGTTACGAATTTTTAGAAAAACTGATGTTGTTTTTCTTCAAACGATCGTAACTATGTCAAAAATTGACTAATCGGAACTTTTTTTTGTTTTTGTTTGTCTTTAACGTACTTTTCAGGAAAAAATACAAAAAAAATATTCAAACTTGGATTCTACAAAATTTTTCATTTTTTCGGAGAAAATCATTAAGTTTTCAAATTTCGACATTTTTGATTTTTTTATTAAAAAAAAAATCTGATTTATTTCGCGTATAACAACGCAAACCCCATAATGGGCCGACTTTTCTTTCTATTTCTTTTGTTTAATTAAAAAATATTATTTGCGTAAAAATAAAGCAAAAAATTTTTTAATTAAATAAAAAAGATAGAAAGAAATGTGGGCCCATTATGGGGTTTGCGTTGTTATACGAGAAATAAATAAGAGTTTCTTTTGAAATAAAAAAATCAAAAATCAAAAGTGGACAAATTTGAAAAATCAATGATTTTCTCCGAAAAAATAAAAAATTTTGTAGAATCCAAGTTTGAATATTTTTTTGTATTTTTTCCTGAAAAGTACGTTTAAAGACGAACAAAAACAAAAAAAAGAACGTTTTGATTAGTCAATTTTTGAAATAGTTACGATTGTTTGAAGAAAAAAACATCAGTTTTTCTGAAAAATTTTAACTTTGTAAAAACTTTTGAAAAAAATTACACAACTGATTTTACGTATTATACTATCCCATCAAAAACAGTTCTGTAAATTTTTTCAAAATTGTTTACAAAGTTAAGAATTTTTAGAAAAACTGATGTTTTTTTTCTTCAAACAATCGTAACTTTTTCAAAAATTGACTAATCAAAACGTTCTTTTTTTGTTTGTCTTTAAACGTACTTTTCAGGAAAAAATACAAAAAAAATATTCAAACTTGGATTCTACAAAATTTTTTATTTTTTCGGAGAAAATCATTAATTTTTCTAATTTTTCCACTTTTGATTTTTGATTTTTTTATTTCAAAAACAACTCTGATTTATTCCGCGTAAACGCGGAACTGTTATATATGTTAGCGTGAGCCAAAATATTTGCAATAAATGAAGCTAAAATAATATTCTTCTCGATTTTCTATATTTTGGTTCTTCTACTGTCTTCACACACCTATGATAAACTGTGTTTTGATATAGTAATACTGTTATAGTTGATTACCAACCTAATAATACCAAATTAGGTTGGTATTACTTACTCAACGCATTTATTTAAAATTATTAGTCAGGGCAGAGTATTTCATTAACGTCATATACAGGTCCGGGTTCAGGTTTAGTAATCCTCACTTATTCTAACACGGCCTTCCTGCAATTGTCGCGTCCCCGTGACATTTTTTTTTTTTTTTTTGAATTTTGAATAACGCCATAAATAACTCGGCCGCAACGCCTTAAATAATTCGGCCGCAACGCCTTAAATAACTCGGCCGCAACGCCTTAAATAATTCGGCCGCAACGCCTTAAATAACTCGGCCGCAACGCCTTAAATAACTCGGCCGCAACGCCTTAAATAACTCGGCCGCAACGCCTTAAATAACTCGGCCGCAACGCCTTAAATAATTCGGCCGCAACGCCTTAAATAACTCGGCCGCAACGCCTTAAATAATTCGGCCGCAACGCCTTAAATAATTCGGCCGCAACGCCTTAAATAACTCGGCCGCAACGCCTTAAATAATTCGGCCGCAACGCCTTAAATAACTCGGCCGCAACGCCTTAAATAACTCGGCCGCAACGCCTTAAATAATTCGGCCGCAACGCCTTAAATAACTCGGCCGCAACGCCTTAAATAATTCGGCCGCAACGCCTTAAATAATTCGGCCGCAACGCCTTAAATAACTCGGCCGCAACGCCTTAAATAACTCGGCCGCAACGCCTTAAATAACTTGGTTCTACCGTCCGTAATAGTTATTTATGCACCAAGTCCTGAAAGTGCATCTTCTTGGCATGAGCGCGGAAAATTATAGACTGAGGCGCAGACGAAGTCTATAACCACGCAAATGCCAAAAAGGCACCTTAAGGATAAAGCGCATAAACTATTTTATGTGTAATTGGAATGAAATGCACATTTTCTGCAAAAAAATGTACGATAATAATTTAACGAAATACGTATGTTGCTAAGCAATAAAATATTTAAAATTCACAAAATACGTCAAAAATATATGTCAAAGTGTACATTTTAGTAGGATTGCACATAAAACAATTGAGGTTTTGACATTTCTGTACTATAAAGTAAAATTTTACGTTTCTGTACTGTAAACAGCTACTTTCAGTATTGTTTTGTATATGTGAAAATGTACATTATAGTATAAATGTACTTACCAAAGAAAAGCAATGAATCAAATTGCTTCACTAGTCATATTTTCCTCAAAATTGTCTGTTAAACCAGCCTCTCAACTGTTCATAAGTAGCCTCTTTCACTAGTTTCTCCAACCTCCAAATACGCAACGTTCGTTAGCCAGCATTTCTATAATTTTGCTTAGTCCCAAAAACTTCCCGCTTAGCTTTCCAAATCTTACTGTTGCCAAATCCTATTTCCACTTGCGCGATTCTTCCCTCAGAACATAAATGCATCCGACGTATATCAAGTTGCCAAACTTTTACCTTCATTAAGTACTGCTTCAATTCCGGTCAATATTGCAAACCATTCAATCTCCTTTCTGTTGTTCAACGCACTTTTCACTAGATCAGACAAGACTTTTATCACTGATTTTACCTGTCCGCCACCTCTGGGCACTCCCACATTTTTAAGGTGCAATTCAACATCTTCTCGTTTAAAACAATTAACGAATTCCGATGAAGTGAAAATTTCCGCTTTATCAGTCATGACTGCCCCTGGATGCCAGCTCGTTTAAACAAAAAACCCAAAGTAACCATAGACTGTTTAGAAGTTTTGTTCTCTACGAGAGCAAATATACGGATACTTCAAAAATGCGCCAATCACAACCAAGATTACGGTGCATTCACCAATATACAAAAATCATCCAACGCTCGGGACTCCACCTTTCCACTCTTCGTCCATTCCTGACAACACACTTATATCACTATCCAGTACATATCAAATTCGGGGTCTCATCATTGAGAACTACGCCAAGTTCAATCCATAATTTCCCATGACAACGCACAATCCGGGACGCCGAATCGTCTTCCAACCAATCAATCTACGTCAGGGGTTCCCAACCTTTTTGCACCTGCGTACCACCTGGGAAAAATTTTTTAAAAACTGGAGCTAGAATAGCGAGTTTTTAACGATATTTTAAAGATTAAAATTTAAAATATCAACATTAGGAGTAATGGAACTTATCTTCACTCTTGCACACATCACTTACGCGTACCACCTGAAACGTTCCCGCGTACCACCAGGGGTACGCGTACCACCGGTTGGGAGCCCATGATTTACGCCATCTACGCCAGGAATACAACTACTGTCTATCGACTTCTCTTCCAGGAGCTTGCAAGGCGGTAGACTCAAAGCCAATTTTGCAATCCTCAGCTACAAGTTGAATTTCTTTACTATTATAACACTTCTTTTGCTTCTTAATTTAGATTTCTTTCATTGCATGCTTCGGGTTTTCTGAATATTTACAGTCTTTCTTTGAATGACCTATTTTTTTTTTACAGTTGAAACATTTTTTTGATAATTTCCGTTTTTCTCATACGATTGCATAGTATCTAGCTTGAGTTGTTTTGGTACTCTTCGATGATCATCTTTGATTTCGCTATCATATTGTCGAAGTAAAGCTTTAAGATCTTGTTGATTCTTTGGTACATTTATTCGTATTCTTTGTCGAATAATATCGTTATTCATTCCACCAATGGAACGTATTACTTTCTGCCATTCCAGTTGAGGTTGGTACTACGTATTTTCTCTATTCCGTATTCACATAAACTAACAAGGTTTAAACTTTCTATATTAGCTGCCTTGTTTAGCTTCGTGTGCCATGTTTCTTGTTTGGGGAACGTTATTCAAAAGTCATACACAAATTATTCCAACTCCTATCAAATGGTTTCCATCCATCGAAAAACTTTATTTTTCATTTTCTCGTAGAGCGTCTCACTCTTTCAATATCATAATAAAATCGGATATTTTAGTTCGTTTCTTTAAATCGTTTATTTGTTCAATCCATTATTCATCAATCAAAAATTTGCTATTAACGGCATCGTGCGTTTGTCCATCGGATATCCGTCCGGATTTTGAATTGCATTTTGGGAATCTTCTGTATTTTGATTCATTTTAAACCAAACGAGAGAAAAAATAAAACACAAAACCAACAAAAACAAAAAAAACACGACAAAAAAAAACTTATCCGTTTGCAGTTAAACGTTGGTTCGAATTCCACTTCTGATGTTAGCGTGAGCCAAAATATTTGCAATAAATGAAGCTAAAATAATATTCTTCTCGATTTTCTATATTTTGGTTCTTCTACTGTCTTCACACACCTATGATAAACTGTGTTTTGATATAGTAATACTGTTATAGTTGATTACCAACCTAATAATACCAAATTAGGTTGGTATTACTTACTCAACGCATTTATTTAAAATTATTAGTCAGGGCAGAGTATTTCATTAACGTCATATACAGGTCCGGGTTCAGGTTTAGTAATCCTCACTTATTCTAACATATATAACAACGCAAACCCCATAATGGGCCGAAATTTTTTACTTTTTTTTTGTTTAATTAAAAATTATTTTGTTTTATTTTTACGCAAATAATATTTTTCAATTAAACAAAAGAAATAGAAAGAAATGTCGGCCCATTATGGGGTTTGCGTTCTTATACGCGGAATAAATCAGTTTTTTTTTAAATAAAAAAATCAAAAATCAAAAGTGTCGAAATTTGAAAAATCAATGATTTTCTCCGAAAAAATGAAAAATTTTGTAGAATCTAAGTTTGAATATTTTTTTTGTATTTTTTCCTGAAAAGTACGTTTAAAGACAAACAAAACCAAAAAAAAACGTTCCGATTAGTCAATTTTTGAAATAGTTACGATCGTTTGAAAAAAAAACTGCAGTTTTTCTAAAATTTCGTAACTTTTTTTGGGTTGAGTAAAAAATTTTGAAAAAATTCACAGAACTGTTGTTGATGAGATTTTTTCAGGAAAATCAAAAGGGGTCGGGTTCAAAAGTGGTCGATTTGGTGTGGAATGCCTTATATATATCATGTAAAAGTCGGTGGCAAAGTTCTGTCAAAGACCCAGTGTAGCGGAGTATATCGCTTTACCCTTGTCCAGGGAAACGGGCGAAGACCATAACGGCAATGGAGGCGGAGAACAAGTGGTTTGGTAAGGCAAAATTGGCGGATATGGCAAACCGGTTATTAGGTGATGTAAAAACAAATGACATAGTGCAGCAGTTATGTTCATTACTGATGAGTTTTGGCGTGGAAAAATGTAAGTTAAATGCATTTTTTTTAAAACTACTTCAGATACTCACAGGCGACAACCGAAATCACATCCTGATTCAATTGGTTGTGAGACTGCGATGAGGAAAGCAACGGGAAACTACCTCATAATTAATCCCAAGTATAATCAAAATGGCAGTTGACGCACATAATAAAATTGCTGATCACGTACTTCGGAAACCGAGATCCGGCAAGGGAAGCATTCCCGGGAAAAAAAATCTAAAAAACGATGGCACTTGAGGAAACTAAAAGAACAGGAAATAAGGGAAGCAGTAAAAAAATGGATGGCGAGTTTTTGTCTGTTTCATCGATTACCAAAAGGCGTTTGATAATGTGCGGCACGATAAACTAAGCAAAATACTAGAAAAATGGAAATAGAAGAACAAGATTTAACAATCACCAACAATATATTGTCGTATATTTTAATAAATATACGACATTTTTTATTTTAATTTTATATTTTGATCTTGAAAATTAAAATTTGTTACGCCTCTGGTGTGATAGTCAAGGTGGGGGAAAATTTTTAATTTGGGGTCTCTCTCGCGAGCGACTCACGTAGTTGTGAGGTCGCGGTTTTGTGCTTTGGGATTTTTGATTTAAATGTTTTAAGAAGAATAAAAATTATCAGAAAGCGAGTGTGTTTTTCTTTTAGCTAATTTTGGAAAAATAATAAAATATATAAAATTTTTATAAAATAATATTGATTTTGCGAAGAATTTTGCGTTGAAAAAGAACAAGGCCGCAAGATAACAGCGATGCGTGTGAGAACTTGGGCGTTTGGGCTAAGTTGGTGTATGTTTTTAGGTTTTTAGAGGTTTCGTTAAGTTTTTGGAAAACTTTTATTTTGAATTGTAATAAGGCGGTTTTATCTACTACAATATATTGGAACCAGACATCAGTGATACGTATTCAAAAAAAGGTATCAGAAGAAATTAGGATTAAACGAGGTGTCCGACGAGGATGTGGGCTGTCGCCGCCGCTGTTCAATGCGTACACGGAACGTATTTTTTGAGAGTCGATAGAAAATACGGACTTTGGTATTAAGACAAATGGAGAGTGATTTAATAATATACGTTTTGCTGACGACGTATTGGTGTTTGCAGACAGTTTGAAAAGTTTACAAGAGCTGATAACAAGATTGGTGGAAACCAGTAAAAAATATGGACTCACGCTAAATAATATAGGAAAAACGAAGTATATGGTGATATCTAAGAATAATAACCACCCGTGACAATTGACGGTGGGAACACAGACGATTGAAAGAGTGTCTACAGGCTGTTTAGATGCCACGATCTGTCATTGAAGACAAAGATCAAACTACTGCGATGCTATATGTGTTCCCAGTACTACTGTGTGGGGTAGAGTCGTGGACCCTAACAGAGGCTTCCTGTAAGAATATAGAGGCATTTGAAATGTTGCTGTACAGACTCATATTGAGGTTACCCTGCTCTGCTGAACGGATCGAATTACAAACCAAACGGGTCCTCGAAAGAATAGAAAAAGAGAAAAAATTTAACGTTAAAATAAAAACGCAAAAGCTAGAATATCTGGGATATATCATGAAAAACAGCCAGAGATACGAATTGTTGCAATTGATCCTGTAGGCAAAGGTGAATGAAAAAAGAAGGCCGGGAAGAAAACGTATATCATGGTTAAAAAACTTAAGAACATGGTACAACACTACGACAGTGGGACTTTTTAGAGCTACTGTAGATAAAGTGAGAATTGCTATGATGATCGCTAACATCCGAAACGGGTAGGCACTCAAAGAAGAAAAAATCTTTATATGATAGGCCTAAGTTTAAATCATTTGTCAAAAGAAAACAAAAACAATATTCTGTTTTATTCACACTACCAAGCACAGTCGTCATCATCATTAGTATGATACTGCGTTATTTTTCAGTCTTGAAGATAAGTTATTGGTTCTTAAAAATACAAAACACTTTACTGAAATCATTTTCTTCTTTTGCTTCGTATTGCTTCTTGACAGAAGCATCGTGACCAATTTAATATGTTATTATTCAAGGTGGTTATTGCCATTGCCTTCTGAGAGGAGAGGGTCATAATGAAGTCGGATAAATTTTGTAGCCGGGTTGGGGATCGAACCTAGGGCTTATAACCTAAAGTCCAGTTTTTAGCCCGTTGACTTAGCTCACTTCTTGAAATCATTTTACAAAGTTTCAAATTAACTGAGCAGGCTCATAACATTTAGAATCTGTGTAAGTTACACTTAAATTTTCAATACCACGTGGTGTTACCACGTGAATTTTTCTTTCTAGAATATCATCCATTGACTTATGATCAAAAACTTGGATAAAAATTTTTTATGCGGTGTCTAACTTACAAGTCGTAAAATGCAGTTTTTCCATTAATTTCAGTACAAGAATTCACCAATTCAACAACTCCAAAGTGTCAGTCATGCAATTATTCTCTTAAAAAACAATTTATTAGTTTCTCTATATCTGAAATCAACTTTCTTAATTTTCTCATTTAACATAGTCATAATTAATGAATTTAATTTTATTATATGTTTCCCAATTTAATCTATTAGCCATTACCCATCATAACATAAAAAAATAAGACGACAATATAATATATAGGTATACTATAAATTTGTCTATCCAACAAATTCACTTAAGCTCTTCACAAAAGCGCGCAATATTTGAATAGAACTTTTCTATTGCTTGAATTTTGAAACTCTCGTTGTTTATAACGCTAACGTCGTAGATGGAAACTATGATAATTGGAAATTAGTTGATGCGCTCATTGTCTAAAATTTTTGGGGAGGATACTTACGTGCATCTTCTAGATAGACAAAGTATAGGACAGTAATCCTAATTTTTGGAATGGAAATGGAAAAACTTGTTAAATCAAAAAGTATGATTTTTCAGAAGTAAGGAAATTTGATATAAAGTGGATTATTTGATTTTTCGTCACTCCAAGTCGACTTATCAGTTCATGTTAATTTTTTTAGTGTTACTAATATTAATAGGTACCTCCTACTTACTTTGTAAAATAATTCACTTTCTTAATTTTTTGGTAGTAGATTTTCTTAATGTTTCAGTAAAGTTAATTTTCAAATTTTCTATTATTTACATTATGGGCAAAATCCATTTTTGTTTAAATTTAACTTGAATAAAATCTAAGCATTTCAAAGAATATTTTTTTCTAACCGGATCTGTGGCACTGACCGTGATTATGAGAGTAATATAAAATATAAACCTTATAAAATTAATTTTATTATGAAAATTAATTCCATTAAAAAAATAATGATTGTTATATGGTTGATTGGTAATTACATTTTTTAATTTACCATAATATTAAAGTAATATTAAAAAATACTTTTTATTTAAAACATAAAATTGAAAACGTGGTGAAATGAAGTGCAGATTTAACGATAATTATATTTTAATAACACAGTCTAAAATAATAATAGATTTTTTGTAGCAGGTGTTAAGGAAATGCTAGGAAAGACAGAATTCTAAATAAATTATTTAGAGAGATACACAGTTCGATAAACTTTTGAATACCTACGCTTTAATTGTATATTCCAATTGGTAATAAATTTTACGAAAAGTCACCCTTTTTTTAATGTATTTTATCAGTAAAGAAAAATAGGAAAATAAAAGACGATCTAATAAAATAAATCTCTATTAATAATCTTTGGTATGGTTACAAAAATATTCTTTTACACACAATAAAAAATTCAAAATTTTGCAATTATTTACATATCTGTTGATAAATATCTTCCCTCTTTAGGACAATAATTTATTGTTACACCTTTTAAAGGTTGTAGGTAAGTCTATTTACAAAATTTATGTTTCATTTTTTTTTTATATAAAATTACTAAAAATTAATTCAAACTTTCGTGTTTCCTGTCCATTAGCCACTTATAGCAGATGCTATTATTGCTAAAAATTATGCAATTATCATAACCGAAAATTGTTGCTTTAAATCGCAATTTGAAATCAAAATATTAAATATTTTTTAAAAAATTTGCAATTTTCACGATTTTCCCTTATGATTTTTAATAACACTGCAATGGGCATGGCGGTTTTCCTGAAAACAACTCTTAATTCAAAATTCTTCAGAAGATTCTCAAAATTTGTCAGACTAGAATGTTCAAAACGCGAAACAATTGCCACTATCTGTTAGAATTATCCCGTTCCAGAAGATCCCGGAGTGCTGAGATGTACGTCTGCGCCATTTGTAAAGTTTCGAACTTGCTCAGTTTTTGTTCAGCATCCAAACTTGGTATAACCTGACGAAGTCGATCAAAAGCTTCGTTCAAGCCATTCATTCTTCTTCTTTCACGCGCATTCGCCGCCAATCTTCTTTTCTTCATTACCGTAGGCGATGGAGGTCCATCCCGTATCACATTTTTCTTTCTTCCTCTCATCATTTTCTTACCTTGACTAATTTTTTCTTCAATTTTTCCATTGATAAAAGAGAAATTGTTGTAGGTGCACCTATCCGGTTCACTCAGAGATCCCAATTCACTAGCATTTGACACAAAACTGTCGTAGGTGTTCACATCGTAAGTTTCGGGTTGGTCGCTTAACCGATCGTTGAAAAACCTTTCGTTTTCATCCCTCGAAATAATGGATTGATGAAATCGAGTGGGTGGTAAACCAAAAAAATTTATTGAACCAAATTGGAACGGATCCATATGAGAATTCGGTTGAGATAAGCGGTCCTGATGAGGCACTAAGTATTGGTCGTCAGGTAATTCGGGTACATAACGATTAAAATATGACTTCATCACACTCATTTTGTTTAAATCACTAAAATTGTCTCACTAAAAGTTAAGGTAACTCACTAAATCATTTTTAAAATTTTTGTTGCGAGGAAGTTAAAAAGATTTTTATGTTATGAGGGAAGAACGATGACCTATACGGAAGTCAGGAAGTCTCTGAGGAACTAGGATGGGACTGACCTGCACCAGCCGGTGTCGCGTGCAGACCAACCACCAATTTTGATGATAACCAGGGTTGGACTTAATTTTTTATTTGTTCCCGTTATTGAATAAAAGTGGGCGGAAACCAAAAAAAAAGGTACCAAACCGGAGACCCTCGTTAAATATATTTAATTCTGTTGGAAGTAAAAAAACACAATTTTTTCAAAAATATTTTGTTTATAATTTCGTGAAAATGGATGGGGTACATTTTTCTTTTAAATTCCAAAAGCTTTCAATTTTTGTTGTTATGGCAAAATATTGAAACATTTCGATGAAGTAGAGTAAAAATTTAAAGAAATTAAACAAAGTTTAAAACTTTTAACTTTGAAAATGAATTTAAATCCACCCCTGTAATGGCGCATCTGCACGCGATTGTATTCTTTCGGCATTCTTTAACTATAACACCTTATGTCGTCGTGCACGTGCCAATGGAGTAAGGGTGGGATTCAAAATTTTGTAGACATTTCTTGTGTACAGGTATGATAGGGTCGATTTTATACAAGTAGTCGGTTAATAAGAATGACAGATGCCGCAATTAAATAGAAAGATGTTCAAGTTGATTAGATGGCAGAAGCGATATCATGAATATGTATATTTAATTCTTATTACCAAGACTTGTTCTTAACTCTTATCAAATAGATTGATCCTAAAATTATTAATGCAGTTTATAAACGACCGTTGGTTGCTATTTATTTATGTGCATTATTTCTTAGATATATTGAAATTAAGGTAATTAAATAATTTTATTACAAATACCGATGAACTTTGAATTTTGATCACCAAGTAATTTGTCTATAATTCCCATTTTAAAAACACCTTGGAATTTTTTTACATAATTTTTCGATAAAACTAATAATTAAAAACGAATTTTTTTATTCCGTTGTGATTTATTACGTAATGAAAGTACAGCTTTAGTTAATAAAAAAAAACTAGCAGTAGTTTTTTTGTAAACAAAGGGAAGTTAATAAATTAAAAATTTAATTTTAAAAATAATATTATAAATAAATTTAATAATAGGGGCTGCAGTACCTGATTCAGCACTTGATAGACCCCAGAAGCAATTGAATTTTGAGACCCCCTTTTAAATATTTTTACTACTTTTACAACTGCAGAGGGCAAAATTTTTTTTAATTGTTAAAAGTTCAAGTCAAGACTGCTAGTAATAATAAATATTTTTAAATAATCAAAAAAAAATTATCTAGAATTAAAATTAATTTAGAAGCAATAACCAATCACACCGCTTATGTTGATGGGCACATTGTTGCTTTAAAATTAATTTTAATTTTAAAATTTTAAGTCTGTACCAAAATAGTTTTGTATTTTACCTAAATATATTTTTTTAAATCATTTAAAACTATTTATGATTAACGGCGCAATCTTGATTTGTTCAAGACCCTACATTTTAAGCTACACGAGAAGAGGTACCTTATTAAATTGTTATTATGTCTTGTATGTTATTATTAATTTTTGTTAATAATAAAATTAATTACAAATATTTTCACCTAATGAAATACAAATCAGAATTAAAATTTAAAAATAAATAATTTTTTATATTCATAGTTTACCTACTAAAAAACTCGGACCAGCGAACGGTACACGGTTTATTACAAAAATTAATTTTATTATCACTAAATACAGCATACATTCGCGAAGGGTCTAGTTCATTAACCGGTAGTTAAAGATGTTACATTTATTTTTAAAAAACTCAACCGAATTTGACAAATAACATTAAAATGAAGCGTTTCAGATATGGAGGATATCATACATTATATCGATTAGTTTAGGTAATAATCGATTTTAAAGTTTTCAATTTTTGTACAATATTTGCCTTTATGGGGTTTTCTGTTAACGGTACGTGTTGATTTACTTAGGCTACAACTAGGCGTGGCGGACGAACACAAGAGCAGTAGTAGCACTTGCACCATGGTAGCGTTAACATCAAACAAATTTCACTATTTACGTGTTTAGAAGTTTCACCGTTTCGAGACGGTCATTTGCCTTGCAGGTAACGCGATCAACTGCGAAAGCGAGGTACCGGGTTCAAATCCGGAGAAGGGCAACTTTCTTATGACGTCTCCGTGCTTCGGAAGGCACGTTAAGCTGGTGGTCCTCCTGGGTTAATGAATTGCCATCATTAACATAAAAACCAGGGTTACAGGCTCGTCTGTAGGCAAGTCTAGCAAACTACCTATCGGACGTTAAACAATTTATATGCTCATAGATCTAGCACTGCCGAGGAAACGAAGCAGTGGCTGGAAATAACAAGCCCTAGGCTTAGGCTGAATTCATTCAGTTGAAGAAAAAGAAGAAGAAGAAGAAGAAGTTTCACATCACTAGTAGCACACTTTTTCGAGTTACTCAAAACGGCTCAAAAAGTGCAGAGCTGAGGTGATGAAGCGAAACGATTAAAAAGTTGCTTTTAACAACGCAACTATACGTTCAATCTCGGTTTCACACTAAAATCTTCTCTGTACACATAAATTTCAATTGAAAATTATGTATTATTGAATGATTGTTGCAAGAAACTTATGTAATGAACGGGGCTACCCTTCTAGCTGCAACAAATCAATTGTCGTTAAATGCTGTTTTATATAAAAATTTGTTTTTTTTTTTATTGTAAATCGTATTTGCAATGGTCCGCAAATTTTTTGTTTTATTATCGCTCTTTGAACCGTTTTCTATTATTCTGTCTAGTGAAAAGTTTTAAAATGGGTGTACCGGTTGATGACGTACTCCCATATTTAAGGGTGTCCAAAAATTCAAGCAAGAAGTAATTTTGTTAAAAAACAGGTTTATAATTAAAAATTGTAATATTTTTATTGGTTCATAAAGTATACAGTATAGGGTTATGTATAGAATAGCATATCGGGTATAAATGGCCTCTGCGGGTTTTCAGGCACATACGCACTTTTTGTTGAAATTTTCCATGGTTTAATTCTTTTTAAATTTAACTAACCCTCAATTTCCACTTAGAAACAAACTAAAAATATAGCTTAAGTTGTAAATATTTTGTTTCCTCTTAAATGATTGATAATAATTTCCATTTCATTTTGGCTAGTTTTTACCTCTTTGTATTGCTTCTGCTTCTTTTAAGATCTAAAACAAAAAACTCAGAGAGCACCAAGGCTTTAAAAATTGTTATTTGCTTATACATGGTGTGATTTGTTTTAGATTCTGGCAGCCCATTATGACGGACACAAATAAAAAAATATATTAAATTAGAAAGATTACTTTTCCGCGTCTAAAGATACCCAATACTTTTGTTTTATTTTGTATTTTAATTAGTGTTAAAAACTCGAGATCAAATGACAAAATAGCGCTTTTAAAGAGGTACTAATGCCCTAATGTCGAGGATCAATCCGAAATCACGGATTAATTCTCGGATTGCTAGAAAATAATCCTAGATTATTAGGACTATTTGATTGATTGGATGAAACTATAGAATTGATGGATCTAGGATTGATCCGAAAATTAATTCTCGACTATTAGTACGGGCATAAATGCCGTGTTTGAAATTCACTGTTTTTTTTAACTGATTATTGTTTACCTATTACTTTGACAGTTTAAAATAAATTTGATTAAAAATAAGCATAAACTCAAGTTTTAAAAGTTCAAACAGACGCGTAGTGATTATTTTCATGTGTCCAATCGTGTAATCGAGCCATCGATTACTAGCCAACATGATCATAATGCTCTTGGCAGATTACTCTCGGTGGTTTGCCATTGCCTTCCGAGGGGAGAGGGTCATAATGAAGTTGAATAAATTTTGTAACCGGGTTGGGGATTGAACTCAGGGCTTCTAGTCTAGAGTCCGGTCCTTAGCTCGTTCACTTAGCTCAATAATAATTAAAGAACAAAATATCAAGTGCTGGGTATCATTAGACGCGGAAAATTAAAACTCTTTAAATTGATACCTGTTTTATTTTTATCCGTTATAATAGAAAACAGAAATTAAAACAAAAACACAATTTCCTATGTTCAAATCAGCAATCAGTCACCCGATATAGTACAACATAAATAAATTGGCACTTTTGTCAAAAGTAGGCCAGTTCGAAAAAATGGTTAAGTCGTCAGTAAATTAGGGTATCATCTCGGTAAAGGTTAACATTGGTACATTTTGATCTAAGGCCAACTGGGAAAAATATCACTAATAAAATAGAAAAACATTAAGTTCTATCAGCGAGACTCGAAAACATTACATTTCTTTTAAAAAATATCAACGGAATTTGATAAATAACATTAAAATAAAGCGTTTTGGGTATGGAGGAATGTTGTATATCGATTAGTTTAACTAAGAATTGATTTTAAAGTTTTTAATTTTTGTACGAAAAGCGACCATTATGACCATTCTGTCACCAGTATGTGTGGATTTGCTCCGTATGGAGCAGCAGTAGCACATGCACTATGGTATAGTTAACATCAAATTAAAATCACTGTAAGGGACTTATTTGGTTTAATTTTTCCGGAAAAAAGTGTGATCCACCTCCTTATTACTAGTAGCACTTTTACCGAATGGATGGGCCTTACAAATATTATTAATAAGTACCTATAAAGTTAGTTAAAACGGTTCAAAGCCTTAAGGAGCGAAGCGGAGCAAGCGTAGTGTCAATTTTGAGAACGCAACTAAGGCTGATTAGAATCCATTATCGATAAATCATTTTAAAAACTTTTTATGGCTTACTTACCTAAAATGTGGCAGTTTTTATAAATAAAATAAATTTTGCAAAATAAATTTAGGAATATTTTAAATAAAATATTTTGAGTTTATAGAATACAAATAGAAAATCAAGATATTCGTCGTGTTCTCGTGTAGTATAATTTTTCAATAGTTACTCTTAAAATTAAAAACTGCAAATAAATTTTAAAAAACGATTCACTTTTAAATAAAACCACCTACTTATATAGATAAATAAAAATAATAATTAAATAAATAAATATGTGGGATCATTGCTGAATAAAAATTTTTATTCATGAATCAATTCAATCAAATGTGCATCAGTTTTAATTGTTATTTAATAATAAAATTTAAATTTTATTTAGTCATAATTCATAAACATAAATTTAAATAAAATATAAATTTGTAATGACACAAGCGGGCGGATTAAATTGAAGTCAAATGAACGTAGAACTAAGAGATCAGAAGTTAAAAAATGTTCAACTTTTATCCCTCCGCGCTTAGCTCTTATCTCGTTGAGTAAACACTAGACAGTATTTTTAAGGTTGAACTTTCTTATCCACTATCCCTCATCGCTTATCTTGCTCTATAAACCCACCATAACTATCACCCCTATTCACAAACTATTTTGATATTTTTTGCATTAATTTTTTCACACCAAAAAAAAAAATTTTTGTTTGGATTAAAACAGGTTATATGTTTATCAAACTACGGAAATTATTTAAATTTAGTTTAAATATCAAAAGAACAAGCAGTTTTACTCTGCTTGACGCACTTCTGTGCTTATGACGACAGACAAAGTTTTTTGCAGAAGTACTAAAATTAAATCGCAACGGCCGTCAAGAAAGTTGTAAACATTTGACCATTAGTAACAAAAACCGATATGTTTTATTGCCGTTTGAAGAAAACTTATATTTGTAGTTTCTAGCAAATATCAGTAAATGATGCGTAAAAGAATTTTATTTGCAATTTTTTAATTTTTTTATGATGTTAATTTATGTATTTAATTATAAGTAATAAAACTTTTAATTTAGCGTTAATTACTACTAGAACTGAAAATAAAAAGTAAAAATTGTGTTTTACTAAAACTAATCTATGATCTCCATGATTTTATAGTTATTTTAGATATAGAAATAAAAATAATATATTACATTTTCGGAGTAAAAATGTCACTTTTATGACGAATCTGTAATTTCATGACAATCAAACAAAACGTGTTTTTTTTCTTTACATTGTTTTTAATTTACGATTTTTTTCTAAAAACTTGCATAAATTATGATTGCTAATAGCGAGATATTCGATTACACCCCCCCCTCTTCATTTAGATTTTTGAATCAATTTTTGTGTCATTTGTTTGTGCAACAATTTTTTTTATTTCAAATATTTTTGTTTGTAATTGGCTTCTGACGGAAGGTGTGCGTACGTCAGCCAATAACATGTAAATATCTCTGGTACGTATAGTGGGAATTAACTTTGAAACGGCAATGATATTTATAATTTTTTTTTTAAATTAAAACTTGCCAAATTTATAAAATTAAAAAAGTTGTTATGTAAATAAAATGATTGAGAATCGTGTAAGTTTCTAGCAAATGCAGCCTCAAACTTAGATATAAACAAATTTTTTAGTTAAAAAGTTTTTAATTTTTTACAAGCACCTGTTATCAACACCATTAGGAATTAAAATAATCTACTATCATGATCAGTTAATTTATTTTAATGTAAATTATTTATAAAAAGAAATTTTAAATTTTGAAACAAAAATTTGAAGAAAAATAAAAGTTTTTCCTGTCCACATCATCCCAATACCTACTACTATAAATAATTACATTTAAAAAAAACATTTACAATTAAAAATTTGTTTAATAATAAAATAAAATATTACACTATACGCAATGTTCTCTTTTTAAATAACACTTCTAAAAAACAAGGGTAGGCTAGAAAAAGACTGCCCAGACTGTAAATATTTTGTTGCTTTTGTGTTACTTTCTTTTTTTTTTGATTCTGGCATAATAAAATTTGCATACCTTGGCGATATAGAGAAATTGTGAATAAAACTTCTATCACAGCTAACGATTAACGAACATGCAAAACTGCAAACAAAAAGGACTAAATCAAAAAATGACATTTAATTACTAATAACTCAGGATGAAGAAGCAAATTATAATAGTTTAAAAAATAATAGCTTCATGGTTAACAAGGAGAAATGTAGAAATTTTGTTGGAGTTTACACTTATTCGTCTCGCAATAAAAATTTGATTTAAGTTCATAGAATAAGAAATCAACAAAGAACATAAAAAGCATTATAAATGGCTGTCGTCACTCTTCGATATTGTGAAAAAATATTTATTCAATGTGGGGAAGCAACAGCAACTTAACAAAAATTTAATGATTGGCACGTGAACTTAAATCTCGATTTCTTTATTAATATTTCAATAGCAAGAACATTAATGACCCACCAAATTTCATAATTACGCTAATAAGTAAGTAAATTATAGTTTGTAGTTAATTGACGTAATTATTTTAATTATTTAGCAGAAAATCACGTTTAGATTAATATTGCTACTTTGAGCTGCCAAATATAGTGTGAATAAAAGCAATTTGCTTCATTTAGAAAAACTTGAGGTAAATCATTGGACGGAATGTAAAAGGAAATTAAGAAAATTAGTAATCACATAATGATGAGGCTACTTCTTTATCGACTAACTGAACATTAAATGAGGCCGCTCGAGATTCCATAATGTTTAGACGGAATTTTTTAAACTTCTTCCATTGTTAAAATTTTGTTTGAACTTGTTAGGTAATTACTTCTATAATACGTAAACTCAACATAAGGTAATAAAAAATGGCGCTATTGTTAGAACTGGATTGAACACCCAAAATTGGCCAATTTGTTGCATTTTATTTTTGGCACCCGTCGAGTGTAATTTACTTTTAACTACCAAGATACGTTAATATTAACTTGTTAAGAAAACCGACGATAATTAAGCTTAATTTTGTGGTGCTGCAAGATTTTTTGTAAATCTTTATACAGGGTGTAAACTTTCTGAAGAAACGCATTTGTTGGAATCGGGACATGAAATTTGATTTAATTTTTAAATAATTAAATGTTAATTGGAGTTAGATTATGCGTTATATTGTTATAAGCGTGAAATAAAAAGTGTCAGCTTGTAAGAAACCGTACTGTGAATAATAATTATTCCAACTCCGTAAATCGTAATTATGCATTTGAAATTAGAATCCGTTAGCAATTTAATAGTGTGGTAATGACTATAATAATTTCAAATGAACGTTTACTACTAATAATTACAGCGTACAAAATATTGATAAGATGATAAATCCTCTTTCAACCAGACATTACTATGCAGTATTTGGTATTTAAGTCACACACTGTCGCTGAGATTATTTTTCTTTTTATAAAAGTCAAAAATGACTATTTTCAGCAGCGTCAAAATACATTTAAATGGAGAATGTAATCTATTACTGAATATATAAAAAGTACAGTTTGGTGTACCATTGCTAGTCACACTTTTTTGTATTGATTTCTTGAAACAGTAAAAGAATATTATGTATGTAAGTTGAGGTCACTCATATTTCTTTTTAAATTTATTAATTACTCTTAATCGCCAAGTTAATTTTGGATGTAATTTAAATAACATGAAATTAAACTTTGATAAAACCGACAAAGAAGGAAACTGAAAAATGGAAAATCAATAAAATATAGGTGTCTTTTTAGTCTTAATAACTAAGTTCTTAAACTAATGTAAGTAACTAATTTTGAGTTGTGAGTAAGTTCGAATGTTATTGTCAAATATTATTAATTTTTGAAAGTAATTTAATGATTGTTGAATTGTTAAATGATTATTTGTTTGGTACCGACTCAAAATTAGTTACACACTAACATCTCAAGTAGAATTTTTACCTACCAATTTTTAATTACTGCAATATTACTTGCTAACAGCTGCCTATTTTAACGCTATTTGCAAAATTGCTTCAACGTGCTTAAATAGCTAGCAAATTGCTAGCAAATAGCGCTTAAAAGTTGTTAGCAAATAGCAAGCTGAAATAACAAGTAAATTGCTAGCAAACTGCAAGCTGCACTTACAAGCAAATTTCTAGCAAATAACGCCTAAAAAGTGCTAGCAAATTGCAAGCTAAAGTAACAAGCAAATTACTAGCAAATAGCGCTTAAAAATTGCTAGAGAATAGCAAGCTGAAATCACAAGCAAATTGCAAGCTGAAATTACAAGCAAATTTTTAGGAAATAGCAAGCTAAAATAACAAGCAAATTGCAAGCAAATAGCGCCTAAAAATTGCTAACAGAAAGCAAGCTAAAATAACAAGCAAATTGCTAGCAAATAGTGCTGGAGAGATGGCGCGATGTGGTGCGAAGAGTCGGAAAGGTACGGAACACTTGAAGATGGTGAATCTGAGATCGCGACTCCTCCGTCAAGAGGAAACCGAAGAAGAAGAAGAAGTGCTTAAAAATTGCTAGCAATTAGCAAGCTGAAATAATAAGCAAATTGCTAGCAAATAGCGCTTAAAAATTGCTAGCCATTTTTTGATTTTTTTATAGACAATTTTATTAGTAACTTTTTTTAAATTTATTTTCCGCTTTTCAGGTCTTTGGATTATTTTTTTGTTAAAAGTTTTTATTTTTTAATATTTTATTGCTTAAATCTATTAAGTACTACCTACTTACTGTGCTAGGTCTAAAGTTCTTATTCATCCCAAGGAATGGATTTAATTCACAGGTGAAAATTCAATCAATTCCTATCTACCCTTAAAATCAGATTTTTTTTTCTTTAAATTTATACTCAATTCAATAACAAAGGAATAATCAAAATTTAACCACTCTAAAAAAAGTTAATAAAGCAATGAAATTGAAGAAGAAAAGGAAGAAGGAAAGAATTAGAGTTGCTACGTGGAACGTGAGAACAATGATGATACCGGGTAAAATAAGAGAAGTTGTAAATGAGATTAAAAGATACAATATAGCACTAACGGCACTTCAAGAGGTGAGATGGGCAGAAAGCGGTGAGGTGAAAGGAAGAAACTATACAATAATGTACTCTAGGAAAAAAAAACAAGGCAGAAACGGAGTGGCCTTTGTGATAGGAAAAGACTATAAGGAAAAAATAATAGAGTTTAAGCCAATGGGAGAAAGACTTGCATATATGAGAATAAAAGATGAAACAGTAAATCTGTCTGTCATAAATGTTTATGCCCCAACAGAAAACGCGGATAAACAGAAAAAAGAAGAACTGTACGATAAAATTGAAGAAATATATGAAAGAATGCCAAAAAAAGATGCAGTGATAATTATGGGCGACTTTAACGCACAGGTGGGAAGAGAGGAATACCTGAAAAACATAGCTGGTAAACACACTCTACATGAAACCACAAACAATAATGGAGAAAAACTATGCAGCTTGGCTCCTACAGAGAAGATGTCATTAAGGCTGTTCTCTCGCAACCACTTTTTTATTTACAATTTTCTGATTTTATTTTTGTAAATAAGAAGTAAAAATTTTTACAGTATGTCTGAAATGTTATTTACAATATTATGTCGAAGCGCTTTTATCGCGAATAATTTTTTATTGCAATTTAAAAAAAAATTTTGGCTTTGACATAATATTAAAAATAACGTTTTAGATATACTGTAAAAATTTGAACGCGTTATTTTCAAAAATAAAGTCAGAAAATTGTAAATAAAATTAACGTTAAAATGCGCGTATTTCTTGCATTCGCGATTTTGTTTACACATTACTTTATTTTTTATTGTACGTTTTTGTTCAGCTACTGTTATTGTACACCAAATAGTCCATTTTTTTATTTAATATCGAATTTTCATTCTAAGTGAAAACACAGCCTTAAGGAAAGAGTATAGCAGGAAATAAAGCGTACTTTGCAATACAAGGACTACTAAAAAACAAAATGATTAGAAAGAACACAAAAATAAGAATGTACAGAACACTAATAAGACCGGTGGTAGAATATAAAATACAAGAGGAGAAACTAAGAGTGTTTGAACGAAGAATAATAAGAAGAATACTGGGCTTGGTTAAACTAAGAGAAAATCAATATAGAATAAAAACTAATAATGAAATAAAAGATGAATTGGGCGGGAAAGATATAGTAAAACACATCAAAGCTATGAGGATTGGATGGTTTGGCTATATAAAAAGAGCCCCCAAAAACAGTGTAATAGCAACTCTAATGAACTGGAGCCCGAACACAGAAATACCAAGAGGAAGACCTAGGAAGAGATGAAAGGATGAGGCGATGAACGACCTACAGAGCATGGGAGTGCATGATTGGAGAGAGAGAGAGCTATGAATAGAAGCAGATGGAGAAAGGTAATGGAAGAGGCAAAAACACACAAAAAACTGTAGAAGAGAAGAGAGAAGAAAATATGGGGATTAATCCACCCCAAAAAAAGGATTTATAAGCATCAAACGATGCGGCTATATTCCACAAGGAATGGGAAGTTATGCGCGATTTATGTACCTATATAAAAAAAATATATTATACAAGTCAGGTCCACTTCAGAACCTCTTCCTTTTTTTCATTGGTTAAAAAATCGTTAAAAAACGACGACGTTTCATTTTTTCATTCAATTTTTAGGATTTGTAAGGAAATTTTACTTTTAATTTTATTTCCATTCCCTTTAAATTCCAAATAAAATAAAATTTTAAAACATAATCCATCTCAACTATTTAAATAAAAATAAAGGAAATTCTTCCATTTTTGACCATCTGGCGTTCCTGGCAAAAAAGGGAGGTTAAAAATATTGCGGATGTATTTATGGACGACCTCTCAAATAAATGCTGGCAAGAACCATTGAAATTGAAATAATTCTTAATCATAGAAAACTATACCAGAAAATACTTTAATCTGATTTTCTGGTCAGCTTTTACTCAAGCAATGCAAGACAACAACCTCATGTAATCGCCCGCTTTAGAGTTTTTAAACTTTAAGTAATAAAAAAAATATCTGATGTAACACAAAAGATGTCTTTCCCAATCGAAAAAGTAAAAGTAAATAGTATCAAGTATCACTGTCGACGAAAGAATTTTGTTAATCCATTCATGTGCGTCATTAAAAATAAAAACAATCAAAATACAAGAGGATTCTTCAATCTATAAAGAGTAGTCGAAAATTTGTCCACAATTCAAACATTGTTACAAAAATCTAAATTTTGATGCATTCACGCAAAGTTAGTTTTTGGCTCGATTACAATACTTTTTTTACTACGCAAATATTAAAAAAAAAAAATTATAAGAGTTAACAAATTTTTAAGTTTTTATTCTGTTTTCCTTTAATTAAATTAAGTTTAATTAAATTAGTTTTTTGTTAATTTTCAGATTTAAACCTTACGTTGGATTTTAATATTATGGTTATAAAAGTTTTACAACAATAAACACATCAATGCCACTTTAGGTTCAGATTACATTCGATTTGACCTGAAAGCGTCTGCTTTCCTATCAAGGAACTTTTTCTCTAGAGTCTCGGAATTTCTCCAATGATAAGGTGAAAACCAACATCACGACAGATGACCTCCTCTTTTTTAATCAAAATTTTGTTGTATTATTATGAGTTTATTTATTATTTACTTTATATTTAATTTTTAAATCAAAATATACAAATAATTCATCAAATTTATTATTACTTATTTGTGGTTTTTAATCCTTGTCAAACTTAAAATAGAAATACAATGTTTTTCGAATTTTTTGCTTCAGTTCTTGTTTTAAAATATTCTAAATTATTTTACATCACGAATAGTATAAAAACTAAACGAATCAATTACAAAGCTATTACAAGTTTAAAATTTTAATATTTTCTTGTTAGGCAATTTTACGTCGCATTGAGTTTTTTTACTGACTTTCAGCATGAAGAATAATTAATGAGAATATTGACACTTGAAGAGGACGGAGGTCAAATTTACTTTTCGGTAAGACCGATCGGTTATTAATTGAACTTTTGGAAGGCAGACGTGAAGTGAGCATAATTAGTGATTACGAAAGCTAATCACTCATGAAAAAGCTGCTGGTTTTTATCCAACAAATGCGATATTGATTTGTATTTGCTTTTTTGTTAACACAGCATTCTCAACCATTTGATTGGATTGATTGTTGGGTAGACTCGATGAAAGAAGTGAGGCAGTGAATATGGGTAGGTATGAATAAATTTATAAATTAACATAAATATTTTTGATGATGTAAACATTTTAGTCAAAAAAAAGTTCTAAAACGATTATGTTATCAACTTGATTAAACTCTTTTTTCTTTTTTTGGCTTTTAATGAATATCTCAAATTGGTGAAATTCTTACTGAATTTTTTTCTGAAAAGAGCGTCATTTGCACCATTTAGTTTTTCTTTTGCACATGCAATTAGCAACAAATTAGTTCTTAATTAATTTAATGAAAACTTTTTTGGTTACTTTGTAGTGTTTGGGCGTGCTATTGGTATGCATTTTATTAATTTTTTTGCCATTGATTGAGACATTTTTAACGTTAAACCGTTTTGAAAAAAAATTAATTTGGTAATAAATATAGAGGACAAAATTCTTGAAAAATAATTTTACTATATTAAATTTTGATTATCAAAAATCCCAAAAACGGAACCTCTAATAAAATATTAATTAAATTGGAAACATAAATTTGTCAAATTATAATTCAAGCGTATTCATTTCAAATATTATGGTATCAGTTAACCATTATGGCACAATGAGGAACTAATTACCCTTAATAAAGTTAACGATGCAGAAAATGATTGAAACGTGCATTTCTTTTAAAAAACTCACTACCCCAATTTAAAATTCAGTAAGTCAATACATCTAATTAGACAAGGATGATATGGCGTGTGCCACGATCATTATCAAACACAACATATGGCCTAGCCAGTATAAATTCGTCCCCCACAATATTGTAACGAATGAATTCTTAAATTGTACCTACCTTGAAATAATTTAAATTTATTTAATTTTTTTGGGAAGAATCTTCCAAAAATTGGAGTAAACTGGTAATTGCTAAAAAATATATCACCAAAAGCTCGTCAAATTTTGAAAAGTGTTTTGACCTTTTTGAAATAAACTAAGTAATACAAAAAGAAATTTTTTATTCTAAGATTTTTTGTTACCATTTTTTGACTCAAAATTTGTCCATTATTGATCTCAAAATAAATTTCTAAAATATTGGTACTAAACATTTTGTAATAATGCGAGAACATATTGGTCGATTTTAATTGATTTGCGTCAAAGATGTTCTTTTTATAAAAAAATTAGAAATTAGATATTGAAAATTAGGATTCTATTGTGTACCTTATTAGCAATTCAAAAACATGTCGCCACCACTTCGTTTTTCAACATTTGTTTGGAACGATGCTGGCAATATTGAGGGTATTACATGCTTTCGCAAAACCATCTGCAAATATATATTTTTTTTACTATTTGTATTGATAATTTATTAAATGAATAGATTAATAAAAAAATTAAAAAGTGCCTTGTTATTAACTACGAATGCGACGCGATGATCATACATAAAATGCATTTCGTAAATTACAGTAAAATTTTAAGAAAAAATTATTTTATCTTCGTTATTCGATGTGCGTTGCCTTCTCTTGGAATTGTAGTTCCAATACAAATTGAGACCGTGGGTGTACTTACTTACCTTCATTTATAGAATAAGCTAAACTCTCAAATTTGTAAGTGCCAATTTAGCAATAACAATGAAGATTCAAATATATAAAACTAATTTTGTATATCTCGGTACTAATTGGGTGTTTAATAAGAGGCGGCCCTAAATTAAGCACTAGTAATATCATTAAGCTTAATCTTACTAGATCTATCTGTTTGTGGTGTCATAAATTGCTTCACAGAGTAGGACCGGTGTAGTAGATACCATTAATTAGCACAGCTTTAGTAAAAACCAACTTTTCTCAACGTTAGATTTTAACAACGCAACCACGTCCGATTAGAATCCATCATCGATAAATCAATTTAATACTTTAAACTAAATTCACATGTTTGACAAAGAAGGGGCCACTGACTGCATGCGGAGCTATTGCAGTCGCAATACGGCAAATATTAAATCCACCCTAAAATCGGGCATTTGCAACTTCTACCAATAGGTCAAATCTTTTTTAATCCGACATGTAAGTTCCACCAGTTGGTTTTGGGTCTCTCTTATCCCACATGTAAGTTCCACTGATGGTGAAGTAAGTCGAGGTAGTCAAGAGTATTGTTAAGCTTTTAAGTATTTCAAATTCTTTAAGATTTCATTCTGTTATAGGAGTCGATTTTCAATCAAATTATTATATAATTTGAATATTTTTATTTTATTTTAAATATTTTAAGTTATATTTAGAAAAAAATACTAAAATATTGCATTGGCTGTTGGAGCAAATTTAGCCCCGCTTACTCCCAGTCTTAGAAAAACGTTCTATTGTTTTAATTCACGGAAGAAAAAACCGGGATCTCTGAGACAGTTCAACATATTAAAAATATAGTCCATGCAGCCAATCAAAAGTAAATTAATCAAATCGATATCTAACATTTGCCAGTATTTTTTTATTTATTTTTAGCAATAGTTCAATAATCCGAACTAAAATAATAATTTCTGTACTTTTCTGCACAAGTGCAAAAAATATTGTTTTATCGTACGCAAAGATAGCATTTAGGAAAAATTCAATGTTCCCAAAAAGGATGAAACGTACAAATTGCAGTGAATATAATATACTATTAATCTTTGCTTTCTTCTTGGACTGTCAGAATTTTTGCTCTTTGTTGAGTAATTGCGCTAAACTGCTGTGTTATATTTGAATATGCATCAACTGAAAATGACTTGCAAGGTTGAAACCGGTTGTGCAAGTTATATCTTAATAAAGCTTTTGCAGGAAGAATATATTTATTTACTTTGTATGAGCCTGAAATGGCATAATATTTTAATAAAACGAATATAAATTTAAAATTAATTACAAAATAGAAGTTTATTTTATTAGCAAAATAAACACTTTTTACTAAATACTAAATTTTACTGATAACTTGTACTTATTACTTTAAAAAACGTAATGCAAATTTAATTTATGCATTACCTAGTTAACGGTAAATAGTTTTGATGACTTTATGTTTGAGTATCATAAACGTAGCTATAAGAATATCCTAAAAAAGGAATTGCGATTTCTGGAAAAAGAATTAACTTAAGAATTTGTTAAATTATAATAAATTTATAAATATTACTTATTTTCTAACTTTCGTGTTATGTGTTATTCACATTCAAGTGCTAAACAGACTTAGGGGACCTACAGTTTACCGTAAGATCCAAATCACGCGGGATATCCATATCTGCTCCATCCATTTTTTTGCTGCATTTACACTTCAACTTTCTACATTTAGGTTTAAAATTTGACCTGATTTTCAAATATTGGATTCAAATATGCATTAGTCAACTTACATTGAAAATTATAATATTTTTACATAGAGGTCCATATTGGTATTTTTTGTGATCATTGATTTCAAATTTGTCCTGGTTCTCAAAAGATTAAAATTGCAGTTAAAAATTCATAATAGCAGAGAAATGCAAAAAATTATAGTTTAGTGTCAAAAATTAATTCTAAACATAAAATATAAATAGTTCGTAGCACGCCTGCGTTCAAATATCGAAGTAAACATTCAAAAAAAAATTTCATCGTAGTTTTAATTTGGACAACTTTAAAAAAGATAAAGTTACCGGCGAGTTTGTAAATAATGCTGTTTTTAAATGATGTGAAGAACATTAAATTAATTTAACTAATGGACGAAAAATGTAAAATTTTTGAAAATTTTCCTCTATGGATGCGGTTTAAACAGTAGGTGGGTAAGTCGCTTATCAGATGTGTGTTCTATTTATAAACAATAAAAATCAAATTATAATATTGGAAATGTGTGTCATTTACTCAGTCAATTATTTGCTCATACGATTAAACAAAAAATAAATTATTGGTTTTCAATAGCCCAGTCAACCGATTCCAAATTCTGCATGAAATTTAAATTAATCTACTCCGAAAAAAGCGCCTTGACGTTTCCAGCGAGATCGAATGCCAAGTCCTGTAAAAGTTTGAGTTTCTTAGTGAGGCTAAAGGCCGAGTCGTGTTTATAAACCTTGAAAGTTAGCAATTAAATTATAGAAACATTAATGTAAAATTATAATATATGATACATCCAATTTTAGACAGATAGGTAGCCAAAATCTATCCTGTTAAAATTAATTTAACGTAATTTCGTTACTTGTGACGTAACTTTGAATTTTCAAGATTTCTACTGTAAACCTACGTAATTCATCAATTTTAAATTTACTTTTAGTTCAAAGGAGATTAAAGCTTTGTGGTTACTTATGCATGAACCATTTTATCGTAAATTCGTTGTTTTGAGTAATGACCTATTAAATTTGTGGTAAAAAAAATATTTAATTTACGTTAAGACTAAATTAAATCGTATAAAAAAGTAAACAAAAATATTTGAAATTGTTAATATTATTAAAAATTATTTAATAAAAATTTATTTATTAATAACAATTATTAATTATTGAATCATTTAATAACAAAACGGATGCTTTCGATAAAACTGAGCAGCAGTGCTGTTCAAATTGTTTGTTGCGCAAAATATTGTTTGAATTAACTTAGGTCATAAGGAGCAATTAATGGTGGGTAGATCCGTTAAAACTGAACATCTAACACTACTTCAAAATACCAAAACTAAAAAGCCACCCACTTTTTATCGTTATAACTACAACAAAAATATTTAACCTAAAATTGCAAAAACAAATAATGGTCAATAAAATGTAAAAATAGCTTATAAATTAGAAATAAATATATAAATATTTTTATAACATCTCGTAATGATTTACGTGCCGATTAAAAAATTTTCTGTAAGATTCTTGATTAAAAATTTTGCACGCTAAAAAATTTGAAAGAACTATTTGTAAAACTTTACCAATTAAAATTGAACTATTAAAATCTGGATCTGCAACCGTGTGAATTCTCGCCGAATTAATTTCGGCACCAAAATTAATAGTTCAATGCACTTTCTACTAACTTTTGAAAGTGAAAGATAAATGTTTTGTTTCAAATCAAAGATCAGAGCTACCAACACACAATAATTAAAAAAATTTTAAAGTACTTGAATCCGCTGAGCTAGTAAATAAATTCATTTTCACAATTTTCAAAAATAATTTAATTTTTGCTATTTTTAAAAATTATTGTGAGGCAAATTGTTAGGGGGGTAGCAAATAAGGATTTTGATTTAAATTCAATAAAGGATTTTTTCGAGCAAGTGTTGATAAGCTGGCTGCTTTGAACGCAGCACAGCAATATTTAGTTATTTTAACCAATTGAACCAGCAGTTTTATTTATGTTTGGTCAGCAATTTTGAGTGCCGATTTAATTAAAGTGGACGAATATTTTTGATTCCGACGATATTTGTTATCGTATCAAATTCGTGTGTAATCAGTCCAATTATTGCTTGGCTTCTGTTGGTTTCTGATGGAGTGATGACACATCTGCCAGGAACTTCACTGGTAGCTACGTTGTGGTGTTATTGTTTGACAACTAAAACATAACTATTATCAACTTCATTTTTTGTTTAAAGACGAACTATTTGGAAAATCTTTATATCATTTGAAAGATCCAGTTTCCATCAGCCCCTACAACATCGACTTGCTCACTTTCGTCGTTCATTGACGAAAAGATCTCCAACTGTCATTTTTTGAAACCACACGTTAGAAAGCGATTTGAAGGAAACTACTGACAATTTTTACAGTTTGCAAACTTAAGATATCAAGTAATACTATTTTTACTTTTTTAGAACCAACGGCTTTGCCTCCGCACTTATAGAGAGCTGGTCTATTAACATCATGGCTAAACAAGCTGAAAAGATTTTTTCCAGTTACGACAGATTCCAGTCTCTGTTTTAGTCAACCCTCTCATTAAGAGTCAGAAAATAGTTTGACCTTATGACAGATCTGTAAGACTATATTTTCCCATGTGCATGGCACTGTACATTTTAATGTTCAGAACTCTTTTTTTGGGTAATTTAAGGTATAACCTAGATTGGTTAACAAAATATTGAGTTATTAATAAATTAAAAATTAATTAAAAGATTTATTGAGCTTTCAAACGATTATTTCGTCAGTCATCAGAATAATATACAGATATTGTAACAATATCAATATATTCAATATCTGTATATTATTCTGATGACGGACGAAATAATCGTTTGAAAGCTCAATAAATCTTTTAATTAATTTTTAATTTATTAATAACTCGAAATTTTGAAGTTTTAATATAATTTAATATCAACGAGTTAATAATTTATATAATTAGATTGGTTAACTACCAATATTTCCTATTATAAATTAATGAAGCCAGCACCAGCGGCTACTTGTAAAAAGGGTAATATTCTAACCTCACAATTACAGTATAACAGCTCGTACTATAAAATAAATAAAATTTTGTAAAAATAATAATTGATTATATGAAAATATATTTACCTGCTTCACCTTCAAACCTCTAGTTCTAATAATAAAAACAGCGCTTGATTCCAAAGCTCCATATAGGAGACACACAAACACATATAAACACATAAATCCAGAATACCCTGAAGGGATACCCTAGAACAAAAAAATCAAAATAAAAGAACAAAAAAAATACAAATGAGTTGCCATATGAAGACAGACATGGTTTTGCGACGAAACAAACGTCCGATGCTGGAAAGAAGTAGATAAACTCCATAAAAACAAGAGAAATATTTCTAAACATATTCTAACATTAAACAAAACAAGGTCACAGCTGATAGGGTAGTGACGTCGGTACTTGCAAGCTCAGCTTAAGCAGGATGATAAAAACGGAATCAGATGTGGAATATCCATTAAAAACATCCATGGAAATAAAAGGTAAAAACGCGCTCATGGCAATGGGTTCCATCACGCTGATTAGAAGATTGAAATGTATCAGCTCCACTTTAACTTCACTTCCGGAAAACCATAATCAAAAGTTGATAACCAAAATGGACAAACACAGAAATGGACAAGTGGTAATAAAAAGCTAAAATTTATCCGCTCAAAATGGAAAATATGAATGTAATGCTTACCCACAAACTGAAAACTAAAGGTTATTAAAAAAATCACTTCATAAAATAAAGTTTGTGGTTTTTTAAACTTTAAAACATTACATAATGAAACTTCCATCTTTGATGGTGATAAACGGAAGAATGCCAATTTGATAAATTTTCAAAATAACAACGCTTGCGCGTGATAGATATGCAGAGGATGATGCGTAGATTTCAAGCCAATTTAAATTTTAATTAACAAAATTTCAAGCAAAAATAATAGCATTTGAAATGCTACACGGGAATAGCTACTTATTTCGAATTATTTACAATTCCTTTGTGAAGGTGGATTGATCCTTACTATTTTTCATACCTTTTACAGTTTTGGATGAAATTTCACTTCATTTGTTACTTTTCTTCATGTTCTTCAACTCTTTTATTTCATCTTTCTATTATCTTTTTTATTTTCTCCTTATCGCTTTGCTAATTTTTCCGCTGTAGTCTGATTTATTTTTCACGTTCATTGCCTGTGCGTTATCCGTTTTCTGTCTGGTTGAATTTCCTGTGTGAGTTGTTTAGTTTTTCCCTCATTTTTATTGCTCTTTTATCTTGCCTTATTTTGCATCTTTTCTTTTTTCTTCCGATCTCAATTACCCTCATTAGCTTAAAGAGAAGGCTGACATTAAAATCACCGATTTTAAGCTGTGTTATTATTATACGTGGTACTCATAATTAGGATAGCATTAAGTAAAAATTTAAAATGACTAAAATGCTATGCTTTACTTTACCAAAACTATCTTTTAACAAACAATTTTATTGGTTAACACATAATACATTCTTTTCACACATAACCTACTAGTTCTCCGATATTTGAAAATCTCTCTTTGGTTTAAATTTTCAACTAGGCAATTGCAATCGTTACCTTCACCTGGGTAAAACAAAGTATTACATTTAGATTAGAACAACTTCACTACGAAATTTGCTTTCTGGATGTTTAACGTAGCCCTGAACGCGTTTTAGTCGTTTTTCTGTTTATAATCGATTTCAATGTTTGTAACTTAACATAACAATAAATTATATGAATAAAGATAATCCTACAAATATGGTTACTATTAGTAATACCTACTATTATAAAGTAACTTTTATTACCATTGATTTAGTTTATGTACCGAACAGAGATTTTACGATAAAATTTAGTATTTTCTAACAAGTTGAAAACGTTAACTTTGATTGCATATTAGTGAACATATTTATTGTTTATTAATATAATATTTACATAGTTTTTATTGGATAATCTTCGAATATTACCATTATAATAAAATTTACTATGAAAGCAAGTAAGACATTTTAATGGTGTAATATGTTACCTTTACTACAATTTACACATCGCGTTATAAATATAAGTGCCGTATTAAGTTATTATTTTATTTTGGATGTAATTAACATATCATGTTAAAACGTAACGTGGTGATTGTTGGACGTACGTAATTCATAGTTACGGGCTGTATCTCTTTTAATGACAACTTTATAACACGTGCTATTAATTTCTCAGTTTAAAGCATTAAGATGTAATAACAACTTTTTAAACAAACATTGATAATTATAAAATTATAGGTTCCGTTAAGTGTGCGAACAAAAGGTGTGTTCGACAGACCATGATAGCTTGATAGATTTAATTATTATTTTTTAATTGCTACAAAAGCTAATAAACAGCTTAACGCTGAATAAGAAGTTTTGCTAAAATTCAGCCGTTTAACAGCCGTCAGGACCGTACGCGACACGCCTCCTCCAAGATAGGCCCGAATGAGTTTTAGTAGTCTTATAATTTTGTTAGCGAGAAATTTTCACATAATCTAAAACGAACCAATAATAACGGTTCCGCAATAATTAATCATCTATTTAAAACTTTAATCTGATTTAAGATTATTTCGAGTACAATAAAATATTGTAATAGCTTTGTATTTACTTTGTATTAGGTAGAATAAGAAAAAAGCGGCCACTATAATTATCGTGGTGGTATTTTATAATTCTGCTCTAATGAAGATAATCTACAATTGTAATTTTAAATGGCTATTGATAAAATTCCATTTAAATTCGGAAGCTAAGAAAGAATCTGTAATACCTGACTCAGCAACAAACGATTTATTTTAATGATTTTATTGTTAAATTTTAATAACAATTCCAACACATCAATGAAAATTAGCGGTTAATTCTAATAGAAAATTTGTGCGAGGCAATTTTTAATAGCACAAATGGGAGTTACCATCAAAAATCAAAATTAAATTTGACCACACACGTACTGTTTCATATAAAGGAAGATGGTCTATTATTTATTTATAATCTATCGCCTATTATATTTGTTTTCGTATAACAATAATTCTATAACTCTTGATTGAATGCATTATGGACTTCTTTACTTTTGCTATTCTAATTTAATTTTTATCATTAGATATATGGGTACCTACCTACATCATTAGTACCGGTTTTTGTACTTTATAGAAATTGAAGTGTAACTAAGTCATTTTGTAATTTTTTGTTTAGTTTGATTATCATTTGTTTGCTTAATTTCCGATTCTTTAATTAAAACGATTCATTTTACGATTTAAAAAAATTAGATGCAAAATCAATTTTTCTGGGGTGAATTGACAGCTAAAAGGTTTTTGGCTCACAGATGGGATGTTTGCATTTTTTGTCAAAATCTGTCAGCTTCATTTCAACAAGTTAATACCCAGAAAATTACTTCTGGAAGATGAAAAGTTTTTTTGCAAAGTCGATAAATTTTCTTTCTTTTACTCACCACGGATCTACCTGACCATAATATATTACCTATATGGTCTATCGTCAATAACCAATTAAAGTTGTGAAGAACGATGAAACTTTTAATCGTAAAATAGAATTTATTTGGAAGTTATTGCAATGTATTCTTTTTTTTTCGTTTTATTGTTTTTTTTTATAATTTTCAAATTTCTATTTTAGTTTCTACGTAACTTTTCGTTTTAACTTAAAATTTAATTTTAATTTGACCTTCTATCGTAAAAAATTACTTTGCAAAATTTCAAAATAAAATTAAAGACGCGCAAGAATGGATTAACAAAATTTCCGCTTTCTCTTAAAAAATTTGTAATTATTCAAGAATGTTGAATCTATCAATATAATGAAACAAAATTACCCTCTCAGCTACAACCCTCAATAGGGGATTTACCAAAACAAAGACCAAAGTCTGTCGTAATCTGGAGAAAACCTCTCCAATTTGTTTTTTCACGATGTTAATAGACTAGCTCTATAAGTGCGGAAGTTAAGCCGTTGGTTCTGAAAAAAATGGGTAGCTTGGGGAAAACTCCAATAAAACGCAAAAGAATAATAGAGTGCTTTTAATTGATAACAAAATTTTGAGATATGTAGTCACAGTTCCAACTATCGCAATGCATAATAAACTGTGCTAAAATATACACACACTCTAATTGAAAATATGATATTACAATCAAAAGGTGTACATACCTCAAATTAACAAGTTTTATTAGGGGGCTACATCTAACTGACACACCAAGAAATGAGACCGTTTCGGAAATTTTTCTTGAGAAAACTAAAAAAGCAATCAAAATGAGGTTTAAAGGGCTTATTCTACGTGTATAAAAAAAATACAAAATAGAGACTCAGTCGTAACTACAGTAAAGAGCGCTATTTTTAAGCGTTCTATGGACGAAAACAGAACTTTTTTCGATTATCATCTGGAACAAGGAGAAAATGCGTCTCATCATTTTTTGCAAAAGGTCATTATTTTGAAAAAAATTGTTTTTTGTGTTTACGAAAACATCGGATATAATTTGTTTATAAAAACTGTAATTGTTAATCGGTGGTAAAAATCGTTTTTTTTTTTTAAAGAATCTATCTAAAAAGCTACAGTTAAAATTTTAAGTAAATCAGATGAAAACTGCATGAATTATATGTTTTTGCCCAATTTTAAAAACGTGGTTGCGAGATAAACGCGTTTAAAGTTTTAAAACTGGTTTTCTATGTGAAATTCTTTACATAGGGACTTACTGATTTTTTTACCTTTACTCGCTTATGCCAGGACCATAAACCATCCCTTCCAGGTTCAAATTATGGTCCTTAGTTTTTTCCTGGCTGAAATAAGGTCCTTACGAGCATCTTTTCTCGATCTTGACGAGTGCTTTACGAGGAGTAAGAGCTCCGCAGCTCTTACGCGGTGTTCGTCGATTACCTGACAAAAATTGTAAGTATTGCAACCAATCTTCAATCCTAACAAGGCCATTACTTCAAAAAGTCTTTTGAAACCCTCATTAAAAAATATAGCTGCTATGTCGGCCGCTTTGTCGACAATCTTTTTACCGCTAGAAATTGACTTATGAGCTACTGTCCACACGAAGGAATTGTAGCTCTAAATATAAACCAAGAAAAAAAATGGTCGATATTTTTTTTTAATGTAGATGTAATGTTAGATGTAACCCTTAATAAGTGAATTGGAAAAACTAAAAAAGTTACTTTCTCGATATCTTGTAAGTTTTCCAACTGATTGACACTCGCAAAACGCTGTTTACAAACGCAAAACGCCGCTCAACTAGTGAGAGATGATGGTAGGTAACACCAAACAAAATTGTACCATCCAGAAGATGGAAAATTTCTTCCCAAGTGAATCAAAACACAAGAAGTTTTTAGGCTAGTTTCTGGTTGTCAAAAAGCAATACAAAATTTTGCAAATTTGCTAACTGAATTAATTCAAAATTACCAAATTTTTAAAATATTGGAGTATCCTTCCGCACCCCCCCCCCTCTTGAGCACGTCCCTAAACAGCAACTACATACTGTTAATCAAAAAAGATCGACAACAATCGTCAGATTTGCACATCAAGACTCTGTAGAAGTTAGTGATACAAAATTCCCCAGGTGTCACATAAATAAACAAAAGCCAGGCGATAGTTAGACCAACTGATCACATTAAAAAAAAATTGTTTATGATCATGTGGCAAATGTGGCAAACTTAAATTGTCAGTTTATTTTTAGACACTTTTAGCTCCAGGTGCGGCGATAGCATGGATGCAAGGAGTTATTTAGTTGCATCCAATAAAAATTTTTATAAATTGAGGCACACCTCGCAAATGATCAAATTTATTTCTTTATTTAATTATTTAGACATGAAAACATATTTTAATTAGCAATAATAAAGCGGAAAACCGCGGTTCTAATTCTGGTTGCGTCAGATATGTGCTGTGAGCTACAAAGTCCAAAATCAATCTGCAGACTATAAAACTCTTCCCAACCCGCAACTAGGCCAGCGTGGGAAGATATAGCATAAACCTTCAAGTTGAAAACTTGAAGAGGCGTATATCCAAAAAATGAATGTAAACAAAAATGATAATAAAGAAGAAGAAAGAAGAATGAAAATTTAAATAGTTTTCGTAAAGTTTGATTTTAGAAAAAAAAATTTTTCTCTTCGTTTTGCTTCTTGGCAGAAACATCGTGCCCATTAATTTTAATATTAAATGGTTTTCTTGGCAGATTACTCTCGGTGGTTTGCCGTTACCTTCCGAGAGGAAAGGATCAATGAAGTTGGATATATTTTGTAGACGGGTTGGAGATCAAACGTAGGCCTTATAGCCTAGAGTCCGGTCCTTAGCCCGCTCACTCAGCTCAGAGATTCCATTATACTAAAGTTTGGAAAAATATCGAAAATATTCTAAGCCTTAAATTGTTTTCAATATTGAAATATTTTGAGTTCGGTGCGAAATCATAATTAAAATTTTGATAAAAACTAAAATTTGTTAAAATATTTTGAAACTTTGTGAAATTACTAATTAAATTATACTACAGACTGAACAAATATCGAAAAAATTCTAAACCCCAAATTTTCTTCAATATTTAAATATTTTGAATTCGGTGCGAAATCATAATTAAAATTTTGATAAAAACTAAAATTTGTTAAAATATTTTGAAACTTTGTGGAATTACTAATTTAATTTTACTAAAGACTAAAAAAATATCAAAAAAATTCTAAGCCCTAAATTGTCCTCAATATTTAAATATTTTGATATCGGTGCGAATTTTAAATAAAATTTTGATAAAAACTAAAGCTTGTTCAAATATTCTGAAACTTTGTAGAATTACTAATTTCATTATACTAAAAACTAAAAAAATATTAAAAAAATTTTAAGCCCCAATTTGTCTTCAGTATTTAATTATTTTGGTTTTGGTGCGACTTTTTTATTTAAAATTTTGATAAAAATTAAAATTTGTTCAAATATTCTGAAACTTTGTGGATGTACTAATTCAATTATACTATAGACTGAAAAATAACAAAAAAATTCTAAACCCTAATTTGTCTTCAATATTTAAATATTTTGATTTCGGTGCGAATTTAATTAAAATTTTGATAAAAACTAAAGTTTGTTCAAATATTCTGAAACTTTGTGGAATTACTAATTCAATTATACTAAAGTTTGAAAAAATATCGAAAATATTCTAAGCCCTAAATTGTTTTTAATATTGAAATATTTTGATTTCGGTGCGAAATCATAAAATTAAAATTTTGATAAAAACTAAAATTTGTTAAAATATTTTGAAACTTTGTGAAATTACTAATTAAATTATACTACAGACTGAACAAATATCGAAAAAATTCTAAACCCCAAATTTTCTTCAATATTTAAATATTTTGAATTCAGTGCGAAATCATAATAATAAAATTTTGATAAAAACTAAAATTTGTTAAAATATTTTGAAACTTGGTGGAATTACTAATTTAATTTTACTAAAGACTAAAAAAATATCAAAAAAATTCTAAGCCCTAAATTGTCCTCAATATTTAAATATTTTGATTTCAGTGTGAATTTTAATTAAAATTTTGATAAAAACTAAAGTTTGTTTGTGCAATTAGACGCTTTTGGTTTTAGAGTCAGTTCTTATGTAGTTTTCTAAGGTCGCCTTGCATTATCATAAAACATAGCTCGGCATCAGATTTCACACACTTCTGCTATTTGCTCAACATAGGCCTTCGGCCTCACACTTCACAGGATACATAATAAACATAAAGATGTCGTAAACATTTTATTTACAGAGAAACTAGAATTCATTTGGAGCAGCATAGTTTCTTGTGCTCCGACACCAACTACGGACCAAAAACACTAGTCAGCAAAGAGTTCTTATTGGTTGATACACTCATAAAAAAATTGAGATTGCTATTTTGGGAAGAAAATTGAGAATTAAAATTACAAAAGCTCAGTGTAGAAAAATGCGAAGGCCGCAGGTCAATGACCTCTTTTGCAATACTGTGATTAATTTTGCACGTAAATTAAAAACAAGATGGTGATTTTAGAATCTTAGATCGTGATTGTAGGAGATGTTTTTTTGCAAGACCTAAAGGTTTTGGGATGTTTCCAACTTTTCTGCTTTTAAGCGACTTCATCGCTGCTTATTTCATTTTGTCAGCCATCACCGGAAGTAATGTCTCAGTCGTCATTCTAATTCAGTAACCTAAGCCTTAAATTTTGATGCTTTTTAAAAATTCTCCCTTAGGACTCTCTTCTGTCCGAAAGTTTTTCTTGCAAAATCATCAATAATCAAACGTTTTACGTATCCCGTGACCAAGCATTATAATATATTTTTTTTATTATTAAAAATGAAAAATTAAATGAAAAAGCCTAAGTAGCTCGGACACATGATGGAGTCTTCCAGAAGTAGAAGATCAAGATTTAGTAAAAGCACCCGTATTACAGCCATCTTCTAGTAGTAATCGTAGAAGCAAGTAGAGGTCAACAGGTCCGTTTCACTAATTTTTTTTTAGCATTGAGCAGGGAGGTTAGCCGGCTCTAGTCTTAGCTATTGCTTAGCTATTGGAAAATCAAATCACTGTAGTTTTGTTTCACTATTTAATGTCACGTTTGGGTTGTCGTCACTGACAATTCAATTTACGATGTTGTCCGGGGTGAGCAATTCTTTGAACTAAAGAAAAAAGAGCTGTTTCGCGGCCCCGTGTTCCTATCCTGGTTTCGAACCGTACCGTGCTTGAGTCGGTCCACCGCTGCATGCTATACCGGTGCGACATATAACACGGCGGACTGCGCCACTCTTCCCAGGGTCCTTCTCTTTGCCGTCTTGGGTCCGCCCACGTTTGCCATAAGTCTAACAAGCAAAGTTGTTATCGCTTGCATTTTTGCCGCAGCCGTCTTGATGTGGGTCGCAAAGTTCACGCTTTTGTCGATCACCACACTAAAGATGGTAACCTCCTTCTTGACTTATGTGGGCTTGCTGTTCAGCAAGAGAGAAAGCCTCTAGACTCTAGCCTGCGTCCGCATACCACAACCGCCTCGGACTTTTCCGGCACCAGCTGGAGGCCGATAGAGCCTCTCCAATCCGCAATTATGCAAATGGCCTCGTTGGCTCCGTTTTCCAGCTTTTCGCCGTCCGAGCCTTCGGACCGATCGAGTCAACGATCAAGGTGGGGTCGTTCGCAAAGCCGACAATCTTGACTCCGTCCGGGAGTACATGATGTTCCACAGCAGCAGTCCCAGAACGAAACTCTGGAGATCACCGCTGGTAACCAGTACCGGCGTGCCTTCTTCGTTCTCAAGACCCAGGAAGAGATGTCTGTCGCTGAGGTAGCTGACCAGAATGTTAACACTTAAAGTCTCACTTAAAATACACTTTATCAAATAATATTTATTTTACCGATGATGGATGATTATCGGAATCTTAGTGGAACCAATATACTCCGTCAGCTTACTAGGGTCAATCTTTGCTTTTAAATATTTGTTCGATTCCCTGCTTTGTTTCTTGCACTTGAAACCAGAAATCATCAACCTGATTTGTTTGTGTAGTTTTTACTATAAAATCAAAATATACGTAGAATTTCTACAAACAAAATTCGTATTTACTGCACGACAACGCACCCAATCACAATTAAATTCTTCAAAATGAGTTTTCACTATGCAAAAATGTCTCTAATTTTAAAGACATATTTCGATTTTTACGGTTGGAATATGAATAAATACATCTACATCTCACTGAATTTACAAAAAAGCAATTAAACCAGGAACGATAAAAATATTAAAGTTAATTTTATGATAATCTCCTCAAATTTTTAATAATACAAAATTTAACGCGCTTTGGCGCTGCGTCATCGTCACCGTGGTATAAAAATTCTAAAAAATACTTTTTATAAAATCTATTATGAATATGATAATAATCATTATGACTAGAGCCCGGATTTATAAGCACTTATAATTGCAAAATAAGCGCTTTAAAAAGTTTTAAAAAATGGAAAAAAAAAGTCAAATAAAATTGAAAAAAAGCACTAAAAATCAAACATCAAAATATAATTTTTATTAAATAATAATTAGATATTCGATTTATAATTACAAAAAAATTAATAATCATATATTTTTCCAAATTTTCCATTTTGAAAGATTGCCGTCTGTCATTATCACATGCTTATAAATCGAAAAACTTCCATCTAAAGTTCTTTTTTTAAAATTATTTATAATTTTTACTGATTCCACTAAAGTCAAATATCTTTTTTTCGATGGACGATGGAACGGATGAAAAGTTAGCTTTGATATAACTTAATTGTTGTCGAATTAATGTATTCTTAAAAATTTCTTGACATTATTTTATAGCTGCCGACGACGATTCTGACAATTCAGAAACAAATTTTTGAAAATTCTCCACCTGTAAGCACTGCTTCGGGAAGAAAAAGTGTATCAGGAAAATTTTCTTTAAAAACATGAACTCTCACAGGCAATAATTGACAATAATTCTTTTTTCATTCGAAAATAAATTATTAATTTTTGGAATTATTACTCCAAATCATGTGCGTGAAGTTAGCCCTCCTTTTTTTGAAATAGTGATTTTTTCTATTTGTGCTCAATTGTGCTCAACTTGTGCTCAATGTGCTTAAAAGAATTTTTTGATTTTGAACAAAAATAACAAAAAAAATCGAAAAAAACACTTTTTGACGCCAGCCCCCCTTTTTTTAAAATTGCAACTTTTTTGGTCGTTCTCAATTGTGATCAAGTTGTGCTCAATGTGCTTAAAAGAATTTTTTAATTTTGATCAAAAATAACTGCGTAAAGCGCGAAATAAGATTTTGACTTAGCCCCCCTTTTTTTAAAATTGCAACTTTTTTTGATTGTACTCGATTGTGCTCAAGTTGTGCTCAATGTGCTTAAAAGAATTTTTTAATTTTGATCAAAAATAACTGCGTAAAGCGCGAAATAAGATTTTGACTTAGCCCCCCTTTTTTTAAAATTGCAATTTTTTTTGATTGTACTCGATTGTGCTCAAGTTGTGCTCAATGTGCTTAAAAGAATTTTTTAATTTTGATCAAAAATAACCGCGTAAAGCGCGAAATAAGATTTTGACCTAGCCCCCCTTTTTTTGAAATTGCAACTTTTTTTGATTGTACTCGATTGTGCTTAGGTTGTGCTCAATGTGCTTAAAAGAATTTTTTAATTTTGATCAAAAATAACCGTGTAAAGCGCGAAATAAGATTTCGACTTAGCCCCCCTTTATTTGAAATTGCAATTTTTTTTTTATTGTTCTTGATTGTGCTCAAGTTGTGCTCAATGTGCTTAAAAGAATTTTTTAATTTTGAGCAAAAATAACCGCGTAAGGCGCGAAATACGAGAAAAAAGGTGTGCATTGAACAATTTTATCATACAGGGTGAAAAGTAAAATAGATTTCCAAATTTCATTTTTAAGGACCGCATTCAGGGTAAAGTTTTTCGTCGTAATGATTTATACAGGGTAAAGTATCAAACATCTAAAAGACATAAATGAAGAATTCTGATAGTACTATATTAGTTTAAATACAGAAGCTGTATTTGTAAAGATATGACTAAAAAATTTAAAAATTAAAAAAAAAATTAAAAATTTTTATGGAAACCTTTTATTTAAAATTACAAAGTGCAATAAATAGTAAAAAATAATGTTAATAAGAGCTAACAAAGCTTCTTAAAAACATCAATCTAAATGCGTAAGGCTGTTTATTTATAGGTGGCTAAGCAGGCTCAGGTGCATGTCGCTGCCCCATCCCCCCCTAAATTAAATTTTAGGATAAAATTAGTGTCAATCGTTAGAGCTTTGTTTGAGCCTGAATGATCTTCAGTGAGCGAGATTTTTAGTTAATTTTTTTACAAAGTTGGGAATATTTGAAATTTTTGCCTTAAAAAATCTTACTATTAAACGCGTGTTGCTCGGAGTTTACTCAAAAATTTCAATTATCTATAACTTTTTAAAATATTAACTTAAAATCTTGCTCACTAGAGCTCATTCAGGCTCTAACGAAGCTCAATCGATTGACATCAATTACACACATAGATTCAAAATGAGAAAAAAAATTTCAAAAAAGAGGGGCTAGGTCGAAATCTTATTTCGCGCTTTACGCGGTTATTTTTGATCAAAATTAAAAAATTCTTTTAAGCACATTGAGCACAACTTGAGCACAATTGAGCACAAATAAAAAAAATCACTATTTCAAAAAAAAGGGGGCTAACTTCACGCACATCTCCAAATCTCCAAAAAACATTTAAAAAAAGCTCTAATAAGCACTAACATGCGTTTTAAGCAAAATTTTGAAAAAAAAAAGCACTATCAACATTAGCTCAAATCACTTCAATTTTTAAGAATCGTCAAGATCCAAAAGGAATAAGTTCTGCTTATAATTTAGAGCAATAAGCAAAAAACTTAGAATCCGGGCTCTAATTATGACATCATAATGTTGATATACTAATTAAGCAACTTTTTCATTTAAATCCACAGTAATTAATTATTAGAACTTACTTTGACAAGTCGATTACTTCAGAAAAGTAACCTGCTTTAAATTTTGATAAATAAGTTTACTGTTACATATTATATTTATTCCAAAAACGAAACGCAAGTAATGTGAATAGAGCAATAGAGTAAAATAAAGGAAAAAAATTATAAGTGATTTGCAATTAAATCAGATAGAAGTTGTTTTATTGTAAATGTGAGCTAATAATTAGGCATAAGCACGAGTGAGTTTAATTTATTTAATGATATATAATGATAGTTAATGGATGATAGAAATTAAATTTAATGTTGGATAGTGTTAATGCTGCACATGTCCTATTAACTGCTAATAATCTTTTTCTTCGGCCACCAATCCACGCGGAAACTTACTAGTATTAACGCATAATTTGGTTAAATATGTACGTTTTACGCTAATGCGTAACGCTTATTAAAATAACCTATAGTTGTTCTAAAGTAAAGTTGTTTTTCGATTCTTATTAACAGAATTTTTCGTTTATTACATATTCTGCTTCTTTTCGGCTAGGGAGCGTGCTTTTGAATCTTTTAGTGGAGATAGAAAATTTGCTTTGAGCTTATCGTGGTCGAATTTACGTAAAAATATGTCATCCAAAGCCATGCCCAAATTTAAAATATGGTACGTGTTGAAATGTGCTCAAATGCGATATCACTCTAATAATGCTGCCCGTCCGTGGACGGACCTTTTAGCTAGTAAGTCAAAGTTTTACTCAAAATATTCAAAAATTGCTTTAAAAATCTCTACAAAATTAAGATTCAATATCAATAACTATTGTATAAGTAATTAATCACTACCATTCGCCCTCGCTTTTCACTGGGGTATTTTGCTTATCAAAGCGTAAAATTTTAGGTAAAACCATATGGTTATGTATGCAGCACACTCCAATTATTGATGTTCAACTATGTAAGACAACCCCATCGTGTAAAGAAAATTTTGTTTATTTAATATTTTCTCTTTGCTACATTAACTAATTATTATTGTAACACGTGTTCTTCTTATAATTCAATTAAATTAAATCTGTTTTGAATAAAATATAATTTATGTTATAACTACTGTGAATATTATTCAATACAACGCGTCTTTGCATAAAAATATAATTATTATTTTATAATCATCGTATTCATAACACGGCACGAGCGTGTAACATCAACGCTGCTTTTATTCAAAAGAATTTTTTTTGATTACTACCCACGTCATTTTTTAATTACCTGAGATTTGTTATATTCATAATTTGATTCAAAAAATCTCAACAGACTGTATTTGGAGATGGGTAACAGTCGTCTGCCATGCAGATGCTGTGGTCCAAGTTTACCTGGACTTTTTTTATAAAGACCGTCAAAATTTTGGTAATTATTAATCAAGAAAATTACAAATGATGTAATTTATCGTAGCAAAAGCAAATGGAGAAAGGAATAGCTTCCTAATTCGCAACCTTGTGATGATAAAATATTGCTAGCCTTTTAATTAATTAGACGACTTAATTATTATAAATTCGGATTTTGAAAAAAAAACTGTCTTCCAGCATCGGTTATTTCACAAACGTGTTACTATTAATAAACGACAACTTAACGGTGGGCTGCAATTTTTTGCCAATGCAAAAATTATTTCGTGTTAGGAATACATTAAAAGTTTATGGAAACCGAATGAACCGCAATTAATTTGTTCAAAAAATTTATTTTCCAGTTAACGGTTCCATCCACGCTTCCTACTCCGATTTCGTCCTCAAAAATTTTTTTTCTAATTTACTACGTTTCTCTTTCAGTTCAGGTAACAACACTTTTCACTTTACAATTGATCTCTATTAATAATAAATTTGTTTTTAAGGATTAGTGTTGACGGCTTTTACAAAATTAATGGTTATTTGCCCTATTATATCCACGGCATATGGCAAATACATCGTTTGTAAGCAAGTCGGTTGAAAACAAATTAAAATGACAGTTGTAAACCCTTAGAAAAATTCTTAAAAATTGTTTACAGTAAAATTTCTAAACTGAGGATTTCAATTTGATCTGTTCATTAATTTTTAATTACAATAAGATTCATTCAAGCGTGAGAACTTATAAAATTGTTAGTACGGGACTTGAAAAGTTAGAAATATTAGTTTGCTTACGTTTTAAATTAATTTCCGAAAACTTTAAATTGAAATTAATTGACCAATATTTCGAAAAGACATTGCAACAAAATCAAGATTTATTTTTTCATGTTTAGATTTTAATTTAAAATTTTATTTTATTTTTATTATAATTACAATAATTAATTCTTCTTCTTCGATGTTTGTAGCATGGTATTCTTAACAGTAATGTCCAGAAGACAACATTTGTTTAATAACCCCTAATAAGGATTGTAAGTGTGGCTGAAGAAGAAGACTAAAAGAACTAAAAAACAATAAGTCAACATGAACAAACAAGTCATAATAAATATCAACAAAAAACTTCCTATTCATGAATCTTCAGTATAGAATTTTGTCTTCCATTAAATAAAAAAAGCCACAGCCGTGGAGTGATGTAACCGCTGGTTGACTACAGAGCCGAAATTTTAGGTTTAAATCGCGGACTATACAGAATTTTTTAGCTCGGCCTTCCAGTGGGCATCCACACGCTATGGTGAAATCGATATTGATTTATCTGAACTATGAAATATGACTAATCCAACCCGTCAATCGGATTTGTAATTCTTAGAAAGGTAAAGTAATAAATAGAATGTAAAAAGATTAATGATACCTAATGATTAAATAAAAGAGTGAAATTGACTTTCTGATTGATCACGTAGCATCCATTTTCACTGAGTTGCTTTTCATTGTTACAAGTCCAGTTCCACTTAAGTTTGGCTATTTGGCAATATGCAAAATTTGGATAAGTCAAGATCGTGCTGTTAAAATCCAAATTTTGAAGCAATAGTGTGACTTCTATTTTTAGCACTTTAAGGGAAGAGAAGCGCCTTAATCACAGTATATCCCTTAGGAAAAAAAATATAAAAAGCAGCCATAGAACAATACTTACCAGTGCCTTAAATGTACTCTAAATTGTGCAAAGGGACCTTTGGAATTTTACAAAAAATTGCAATCGTACAACTTTTTTTCAAAATATTTTTTTAACCACTTAATTTTTATTTTCTTTGAGCAATCAAAAGCTTTTTAGCACAATTTGATAAATTTTTTTTAATCTGCTAGCCTAAATTTTCACCGAGAAAAGCAAAAGCATCCAAGCAATCAAAGAAGTACTCGATGAGAGGACAAGAGCAAGAGAGTCCATAGAAAGCTAAAAAATTAAATCAAAGATAAAAAGGAAACTGTCGATTTTTTGTTATAAAATTTTTTTTAATATTATTAAATTGTGATTATTATACCGGATGACGGACCAGACAGGATAAGATTGAGAAGGTATCATTTCAAAAAGTTTTATTTTCCGCGTCTAAAGATATCCACCATTGATAATTTGTTCTTTAATCATTGTTAAAAATGTAGAATCAAAAGATGTCATTTTCAGGTACATAAATTCATATTTTTATATATTAGTCTTCCAATATTTGTTTATTTAGCATTTCTTAGGTCTTTGAATTAATTTTTCTGTACCTTAAGAAACAAATTTTTATTTTTGTGCATAAAATGCTTATTTACCGGTGATTGAAAAGATTTGCTACTATATGATAGTGCTCTCAAAATTTCTTTCAATGAGTTATTTTTTTAAATTTAGAACCATCTGGTAATTATTAGGTACCGAAACTCATGACGTCTAGGAACTCATTGCAATTCTTATGAATTTGTGAATAGGTGCATTGTCTTGCAGTATAAATACGTTCATATTCAATTTTGATCATCTGTTTAATTTATTTTACTTTTTTAAGCCAACTAAAATATCAGCTTAAAATGCCCTTATTAGTCCGGTCTTTAGCCAGTTCACTTAGCTCACCTCGCCTTTCTTATTCACTCGCCGCCGGTCAAACTCGCCGCCGTCAACTAAAAGGAGTTTGAATTTTATGATTAACTCTTCGAACGCTTAATTTTGGTAAAGTTCTCCGGATATTTTCCACTTTTTAACGATTAAATCGATGTAGTTCATGGTGTATAAAAATCATGAATGCAAAAATTTGCATGTTTCAGATCCAATTTTATGTTTTGTATCGAGCGTTTAAAAAATTAATATTTGAGTAGCTGGTCGGAAAATCATCGTTAAATGGTTAACGATTACTATAAAGATCTTGTGACCCTTGTACTATGTTAAGAACGTTGGTAACAACCCATTGATTGGTTAAACAACCAACATCGGTACTAACATTGGTTTGTTTTACCAACCAATGAGTTGTTACCAAATTTGTTAACAAATCAGTACAAGTGTCACGCAGCCTTAAAATGTAATTTATTTATAAAATGTCTTTATTTATAAGTGATTTTCCGACCAGTTACTCAATTATTAATTCTTTGATAACTCTTGACACAAAACATAAAATCAGATCTGAAACATGCAAATTTTTGCATCCATGGTTTTTATAAGCCATGGACTAAATTGATTTAATCGTCAAAAAGTAGAAAATATCTGAGGACTTCACCAAATTTAAGCGTTTAAAAATTGAATCATAAAATTCAAATTCTTTTCAGTTGACGGCGGCCAGTTGGCCGCGGCGAGTCGTCCAGCCCCACATGTATAATCGGAGAGTACCAACATTAAAGCCGTGCAAGTGCAAGCAAACTCCTATTTAGTTCATCTGCACTGATAGAAATATTTTTTCAAAACAAACAAATAATGTTTAATTCAAACAAATCGCTTGTTTATATACGTGCAAGAAAATATTCTCTTCAATCAAGAATATTTGTATTTGTTTAACTTAAACAAATCGTTTCTTTAACTTAAACAAATCGCTTATTTAACTTAAACAAATCGCTTATTTAATTTAAACAAATGGTTTTTTTTGTTTTGAAAACAAATATTTTCTTAAATCAAGAATATTTGTATTTGTTTAACTTAAGCAAAGCTTGTTTGTATACGTGCAAGAATATATATATTCTTGGTTTGAACATTTTTCAAATATTTAAGTTAAGAATACTATTTACTTGCATTAATTAACATAAAAAAATTAAAAAGAAATTTAATTTTTACAATTTATTTAGTTCTATATTTACAATTAGATATTAATTACATATTAATATTTACTTTTGAATTATTATCCATAATTTTGTCCATAATCGCTGATGTTATTCATTTGTTTGCCATATCTCGTGTCTGAAATAACTGATGCAAGTTTATTATTTTATTTATATATTATATATAACCTTATTTAATCGTAACTTACCTAGGTATTATGTCTATTTGTTTTCCTGAAAAATTGAAATTTGAAATATTACCACTATCGCTAAACTACTTATCTTTTTTTGCCAACGTCGGCTGGGATGGGGATCGAACCTGCACTACACTTTCAGTCCATTCCAAAGGATTTACGATTACGATTTAAAGATTCTTTATTGATTTTCAATAAAACAGATTATTGGTCCATTCGACGCATAGCGCCGTTTGGACCAATATTACAAGTATATTTACAATAAGGGGCTCCTGTTGGCACGTATCCCCCAATTACTAAACGTGGAACCTACGCAGAGGTTTTTTGGAAATTCTTGTTTCATCGGTAATGTAAGGGCTCCAATTTTCGTTTGTCTTGTGGCGTCGTTTCGTGTTAAATGGTTGGAAAATTAAGAACAAAAAACCAACTTACAACAATTGGGAGACAAAACAGAATAAAATAACAATAACAATTAAAAGACTAAATAACAATTAAACACTAAATAACAACTAATAAATAACAAGAAAAAAAAAAGAAACAACCATAATAATGTATGGAGGAAATGCTTTTGTAGCGCTTTAGCTCGGAATGCTACCGGTTTTCACTCGCGTCATCCCAAGGTTCAGGTATACCCGTACATTGGAGTGGCTGCTCAAAAGTACATTAGTCAGAAGTAGTCGTATGCGTCTTAAAAGAAGGAAGATTTTGAAATGGAAGTAAGTATTTGCGTCTGGTGTTGTCTTGTGTCATGTGTTTTGTGAGTGTGCTTTTTGGTATTTGCGTTTTATAGAATTTCTCGGATAGACGCGTTATGTGGTCCCCGAGAAATTCTACTTGTGTATCGTCATGTAGTGTGGTTAGTCTAGTGTACCGGTCCGCTCCTGTGGCGAGTCGGAGGCATTTGTTTTGAAAAACCTGCAAGGGTCGAAGTCGTGTCTTAGACACATTCGCCCAAGCAGGACAAGCGTACGTTATTATCGGTCTCAAGATGACCTTGTATAACGCACGTTTGTTTTCGGAAGTCATAACCTCGCTCTTCATGAGCGAGTAAAGTTTGCGCATTGTTGCATAGGAGAGTTGTCGTCTGTTTTTTAAGTGTGTGTCGAAGTTGAGTCTGGAGTCCATCGTGACTCCCAGATATTTTACGTGTGTTTTTGGTATTATAGTGTGTCCGTCCATTGTCAGTTTTTGGAAGACCCGGTGATTCGTACGCTTTCGGGCGAAGACTATTGTCTCCGTCTTATCGGCGTTCAGCCGGATCTTCCATTTGTCGCAGTATTTTTTAATTATGTCAATGTGTATTTGTGTTTGTTTTGTGGCTACCTGCGCGCTGAATGAATGCGCGTAGATAGCCATGTCGTCTGCAAACATTCCCAAATTAGTTTTTGGGAATGATGGGGTGTCGTTTATGTAAATGTTAAAAAGTGTGGGTGCTAGTACGGAGCCTTGGGGAACTCCAACGTGTATGTGCTTTGTTGTGGAGATAGTGTCGTTTACCCTGACTGCAATCGATCTGTCCGTTAAGTATGAAAGTACTAATTTAATTAAGTAATTACTGAATCTGTATTCTAACATTTTATATATCAATCCCTCAATCCAAATTCTGTCGAAGGCTTTTGCGATGTCCAGTAAAGTCATAACTGTTACGTTGTCTTTGTTAAAGTGGTCTATCACGTCCTTCACAATTCGAGTCACTTGCAGGGTCGTGTTAAGGCCCGCCGTGAATCCGAATTGCGAGGGATTAGTGACTTTTAGTTTTTGTATTTCGTCTAATAGTCTAGTAAGTATTATCCTCTCAGTTAGCTTGGCCATCGTGTTCAGTAACGTGATTGGCCTGTAACTGAGAGGAAGGTTGGGGTCTTTGCCTTGTTTGTGTATGGGTATTGTGTGTCCGTGCTTCCAGGCCGTCGGAAAGTATTGGAGCTTCAATATAGCGTTACAAATATAATGAAGCTGCGCAATGGCTTTCCGGGACAGATTTTTGAGAATTTTATTCTCAATTCTGTCCGGGCCTGGAGCCTTGTTTGTCGGTAGTGTTTTAAGTATGTGTTGTATTTCTGTGGGTGAAGTCATGTAAGTGGCGTATTGTTTTGTGGGTATGTTGTAGGTTTGGCTTGAGAATTCCTTCACGGTGTCTTTTATGTGTATGTGTTCGGGTGTGTCGGTCATGTCGTCTAGAGAGTGTACTTGTTGGAATGTGTTGGCCAAGAGTTCTGCCTTTTCGGCGTCCGTCATGGCCGTGTTTGTGTTGGAGTTGTCTTGCAGAGCCGGGATTGGCTTATAGGGTTTTCGTAAAAGTTTTGTAAGTTTGTATAATGTATTGTTTTTTGTATTCAGGGACTTCAGTAGGTCTTCCCAGGTTTTGTTTTTGTGTGTTTTGATTTTGTCCTGTACCAATTGGTTTAAGTTCGTCATGTCCTGTCTGTGTCGAACGTCCCCGGTTTGTTGCCACAACTTGCGACACCGGTTTCGTTGCGTGATGGTGTTTTGTATGTCCTCTGGGAAGACGTCCCTGGTGTTGTCTTTAGTGTACGTTTTGGAATTCTCAGCCTTAGCCGTGTTTATGTGTTTTGTAAGTGTGTCAATTTCCCTGTCTAGTGTTTCCCTGTCTGTGATGTTATTGTTTATGGTAATGAGGTCGTCAAGCCTTCGACGAAATTTGGACCAATCGGTATTTTTGTAGCTCGTAACCGGTCTGAAGGACTTGTTACGAGTGAAGTTGTTTATGTAAAACTGGACCACGTTGTGGTCCGAAGTCAGAGTATGTTTGACGGTTGGTTTTGATATATTTGTTAAATTCTTACTCAGGACCAGATCGATCGTAGTCGGGGTCGTGTTGTTTGATGGTATAAGTGTATGTGAGTCTGAGTGTAATATGTCGATATATTTTAATGAACAGAATTCGAGTAGTGTGTTGCCGTTTGAATTGGACGTATGGCAGTTCCAGTGGGGGTGCTTGGCGTTAAAATCGCCAGCTAGTACTACCTTAGCATCCAATCCAAACAGCGTGTCTAAGTCGTGATTAGTAAAAGTGTTTAGTGGTCTATTGTAAGCAACAACGAGTGTAGTGTTTTGTTGGAGTTTAATCCCCAAAACTTCCATACTATTACCTGGTGTTATGTTGTGTATACGTCTGTGTGGAATGTCGTTTTTTACCAGAGCTGCCACGCCTCCCGCTCCGTGTCCGCCTCTGTCTTGTCTATGGACGGTGTATCCCTGGACCTTGAGGCATCTATTTTCGGTCAGTTTCGTTTCTGTAATTAAGCAAATATCAATTTTATTTTTGAGCAAATGGTTTTTGAGTTCGTAAATTTTGTTACTTAACCCGTTAGCATTCCATAAATTAATTTTCAACTTAGATGCCATAGGACTCTAAAGTTGAAAAGAAATTTATCGAGGCTCTAAGGCGTTCTGTTTTATTATTACAGCCCTTGAGGAGGTTGCTGTAATCCCTCAGAGCTCGAAGCATTTCCTCCATATTTGTTTGTTGGTTAATTTCTTCGCATAATTTGGCAAATTCCGCGAAAGTGTCTCCCATATTGTTGTCGGTTGGTCCCTGTTGTGGCAGTCGTTGGTCTTGATTCCTTTGTTGTTGATGTAGTCGGTGTTTAGTCCTGGGCACTTGCAGCGGCTCCTGTTGTCTTTCTGGTTGTTCCACACGTGCAGCTGTTGAGATTCTTGGAGTACGTAATGGGGGAAAAGCTTGGAATGACGTCGGAGGTGGTGCTTGAGTAAACATCGGTGTTGGTGTTGTGTTCTTGTGCCATGGTGAGGTCGTCGGAAGGGGGGCCGGCACGTAACGCGGTGCGCTAATAGTTTGAGATGAGACCCTGTTTATTTTTTTATCGTTTATTTGATTTATTCTCTTTATGTAAACTTCGCATTTTATGTTATTAGCGGTGTGTTCACCGCCACAGTTTGCACATTTTGGTTTTTGATTTGCTTGTAGTTCACAGATTTTGGTGTCATGGTCTTCTCCACATTTCAGACACTTAAAAGCACGCCTGCAATTTGCAGTTGCGTGTCCCCACAATTGACACCTGTGGCATTGTATGATGCCCTTGTTATTGGTGTGCCTCTCCCACCGAATCCTGGCATCCAATAGCTGCCTTGTTGTTGCATTCAATGCCTTTAACGTCACCTCATTGGAGGTAACTACCAGAAAAGCCGCAGACCTTGTACCTTTCATTTGGTAAACTTTTGTTACGTTTACTCCCTTCGATTTTAATTCTTCACATATTTCGTTTGTCGTTGCGTCCTGAGTCAGACCCCATAGGACGAAAGCATGCGTCCTTTCGTCCTTTGGAGTGAAAGTGTGGTGCATAAAATTTCTTTTCTCCAATTGCGCCAATAGCAAGGAGTACTCTTTCTTATCATTGACGTATACCGCCACTGAATTGTGACGGTACGCCAATTGAAAACCTTTGGTAGCGTACGCCTTAATAATTTGACGGAACGCCGCCTGTTGACCATCGATACTTGTTTCGATAATAATGGGCGGTGGTTTTACCCTCTTTGCCGCCGTCCCTGTTACGTTATTTTTTTTCAGTATTCTCCCGGAAATCGTCTTCTTCTACGATCATTTCCTCTACTTCTTTTTCTTCCGTGATTCGGGTATCCTCGAGCGTGGTTAAAGGCAGAAAACGGTTGCTTACCTGAGTAGCGTTCAAATTTGGTATCGGACGAAACCTTGGCCTTTTCGTAACGATTCTTCCATTATTACCGTATTCACGGATATCGGACGTAATTTCATCACCATTGCCACGTTTCAATGTACCACGATCTTTGTTAATAACGTTCAAATTGACAAAACCATTATTATTTGCCATTTCCTTATTGTTCCCAATCCCCTTCCTTGCTGGAACTAACGTTTTATTTTGTGAGAATCTTTGCCACAGTGCCTCTTCCGCGTTCAACCCGCTGCCATCGTTTTTCCTTCGTATTTTTTGGTTCACTTTTTTCTTCTTCCATATTTTTTTTTTTTCAAAGGTATGCCGCTTAAGCACCAGAACTATCGAGGGTACTGTTATAAATTTTATTATTTGTTGGTGAATTACATGTTATAAGAACAATAATTATTCTAAATAAATTTATGCATTGTGGGAAAAAATAATTCGTCAAGTATTATATCAATGTCAGATAATGTTTAAAGTAAAAATCAACATTTAAAAAATATATCCATTTAATAATTCGCAATCCCTCACGTGTATATATTGAAGTGTTCTCGGCGAGATATCTCCAAAAAGTGCGCCGGCAGCTCGTAAAATGGGAACACTCAAAAAATCTTTCCCAGGACACGTGGTTTCAAGATGAAAATGAAATTAATCAAGTCGAAATCAATAAAAATTAAATATTTAATTTATTCAAAATTTCAAAATTAATTTTACCAAAGAGACCCTTTTGTAACTCACAAATTTGAGTTCTGGAAAGCGTGGTGTATTTGGTGTTAGTAAATACTAATGCGTTGCTATAAATGAAAATCAAGTACCTATACTCAAAAACAGCAAAACAACGCCACAAATTTTTAATTTCACAAACGCGTAATTTAAAAAGTTTAACAATTTGTATTGAGCTCAAATACCTTGTAATTGTGAAGAAACTCCTCATCTGACACGCAGGAACGTCGAACCATCGACCAAACGTTAATAAATTTTTAAAGTTAAAATTATTTAATTAAATTAACGAATCAGTAGATAAATATGCTTTTAATTTTAAAAATTAATAATCAGTTATGACTTTATTTCATTCATCAACTGCGCATGATTGCTAATAAAGCCAATAGAAATTTAGAATTTTTCCAGGAAATTTAATTTAAATAAAAATAATGTTTCAAATTAAGGGCCGAATTCATATAATCTAACAAGCCGTTAAAAATAAAAGTGGATTCCTATTGGCTTGTTAAAGTTCAGAAATGTTTTTTATTGGTTAACTACAATCTTTTAGTTAGTCCGTATTATACTATATTATACTCCATTCGACGTTTCTCATTGGTTAGTTACTATTTTCATGTAAATTTTATACAAATTTTAGCATGGTCTCATACAGGCTTAAAACATAAAAACTAAAATTACTTGAAAAAAGTATAGAGTTATCAATCTTTGTATTTTTCATTTAAATCTATGAACCCCCCCCTCTTACAAAAGTTGCTGGATCCACCTCTGAAGTAAGTTAGTGTGCAAAAAATTATAATTTACATTATTTTTAGTATACCAAAACTTATAATCTAATGTATACAATACATAATAATGTATTTAAAATTTTATTTATTTTTATGATCCTTTAGCGCGCTGCTCAACACGTGTAAATAAAAATTGACAATGGCGATTAAAATTGATTTTAATAATTTAATTAATAATATTAATCATTATAATAATAATTTTTATTTATCAATATTATAGATATTATTTTATTATTATATTATTTTATTTTATTTATCAATTATTATAAAGAACAGGGTTTTAAGGTTTGGTTTTAAAGTATTAAAACTCGTTTGCGCATGACATCTTAAGAATATATAATATATATATAGATATTCTTGCAAGAAACATATTAATTCTTAAATTGAATATACCTACATTTCAGAACAAGAGTTCCTATTGTTTTATATTGAAAAAATCGATTTGTTGAATTTAAGAATAATATTCTTGCAAGAAACATATTAATTCTTAAATTAAAAACAATAGGTACTCTTGTTCTGAAATGTAGGTATATTCAATTTAAGAATTAATATGTTTCTTGCAAGAATATATTTATTCAAAATCAAGAATTTCACTTATTTGCCGCAAAAATTAGTATATGTTTAAAACAAGAAAATTGTTTTGGATCAAACAAATATATGCTCAAATCAAACAAATAATTTCAAATATATATAAATTCTTGAATTAAAAATTTCTTTTTATCAGTGTGTATTTTATTTAAGCCAAACTGCAGGTTTTTGTCCACAGATATTGGTAACTGAAGGGTCACTATAAAAATTCACCCGTATAATAATTTATTTATCATTCTTTCAAGAAGAATGCAAATTGGAAAAAATCAATGCTGAAAAATATCAATGCTGTTCCGTGTGGAACATAATTTTGTTTTTCAAAATGATTTCGTGCGATAAAAACGTCGATTATGAAACTCTTTGTTTAATATATTATTTTTTAATTAGGTTAAATAAGATTAAAAAAGCAGCATTCGTGATTGGATAAGTTATATTAGCTTTAACGATTTTAAACCAATTAAAATTGATTTGAACAGTTAATATACGAATTTTTCACACGCATGCGCGCGGGATGATGCGGAACAAAACCTATTCTCTAATCTCTTTTCTGATTTATAACTTTACTTATTATTTGTCGGTGCATGTTGCAACAATTTAAATTATAAAATTTTAGTTTTATTTTACTTCTTGTATTACAACAACACTGTAGGGCCCGCAAGTCTTGCGGGATGCGTGCGGAATCCGCAGGTCGGGACAGAACGCGACAAGAAAACGTAGTCCCGCATTATTTAATATTTATTAAAATTCGTTTAGTAATAAAATTTAAGTTAACTGTGTAAACGAAAAATAAGCACCAAACCATAATTAATTTTTTTAAATTTATTTAGAAAATTTTCAACCGTAGGACAAAATTCCAAAAATCTTAATTAAAATTATTATTTTTCTATTTTTTTGGTGAGTGGAAGTGAAATGAAATTAATGCATCAACAGTACAACCGATGAGACCACCTGAAATAAAAAAATTATTTTTTAATTAAGAAAACGAATGTGTTCAGGAGTTATTATTAAAAATCCAAAAAAAATTACAAGTAAAGAAACACAAATCAAATATTTCATCCAACAACTAAAGTATTTGGATCTGGATATTCATGATAAGGTACTTCCAAGTTCAAAGGAGCAGGTCCTTTTCTAATTCTTCCGGAAGAATCATAGTGAGAACCATGACACGGGCAATAATATCCACCAAAATCACCAGCATCGGCTATTGGCACGCATCCCAAATGTGTGCAAACTCCAATAACGACCAAAAATTCAGGATTTTTAACACGTTCCTCATCAGTTTGTGGATCTCGTAACTCGGATAATGGCACATTCTTCTCAATTTCAATTTCAGCAGCAGTTCTGTGTTTAATAAACAAGGGTTTACCTCTCCATTTAAATGTAACAGATTTTCCTTCTGGAATCTCATTAACATTGATTTCGACTTTTGCCAAAGCTAGCACATCAGCTGATGCACTCATCGTCATAACAAATTGGGTGACGACTGCTTTCGTGGCGTAAACGCTTCCGAGCAATCCAACTGTAGCAATTAAATACGTAAACGCATTTCGAGTTTCGACCGTCTCTTTGCTTGGTCTCTTGGGAAATTTAACGGATGTACGCCTGTAGTAATCAAAACTTGGTACCTTTATATCGGTGTGAGCAAATCGAAAGTAAGTCTTTTGGGCAGGTCCCGATACAGTAAGGAATGTACCCATGGGATGATCTTTGCATATCGAACCAAAAGTAATCCTTGGTGGTCGCTTTTGATAAATAAGTTTCTTTTTATCGAGCATCGGTTTTCCACATACACTAGGCATCTTACGTGTTAGCACAGAAATTACAGCTGAAGGTAGTATAACTTTGGTTTTCGCACCCATAAAACGGGTAAGCCTATTTGGACACTGCATTTTAAAAATTAAATCATACTTTTGACAGTAAAATGACAGGTAGATTTTACAACACGAATTTGTAAGTGCCACCCAAGATCAAAAAAATTTTAAAAACTTTTTATCGTTGAAATAACTGAATTCATTATCGTCGCCACTTTTCAAGTTTTTATGAAACGAGTTTACATTAAACAGTAAAAAATATTGTAAAAATGCACATTTAAAATATCTCGATTTCGATCTTTGTGTGAAAGTTTTCGCTAGAATGATTACAGTTTATAGTAATTAACTAAAACAAGTGAGCAATTATTTTAGATAAATGATTTTGAGATCGCTCACCTTTTAATAGAAATTGTTCCGGTTTTAATTTCAAAGTTATTTAATAAAATTAAATTTTTTTTAAATTCTCGTCAATAACACGTTTTATTGACACATTTTATTGACTTTTATTTAATGGTGTACTAAATGAAATCACTTGTAATAAAACTTGAAACTTCAATTCTAAACTTTAATTGCCTGATCTGATAGATATGTATCAAATTTGCTTTTCTTAAGATTTTATTACCTATCTACATTTAAAATTTTACAGTTGGTGATTTTATTTCCAACGATTTTAAATTAAAATATGGAGATGGGAAACTCGTAAAAATTAGGAATGTTGTAGTAACTTGGAAAAATTCTAATTTGATAGCATCTCAATGTAATTTTTAATTTGTGTCTTTGCTCAGTGACCACTGCTTGGTCAAGGCAATTGAAAAATTTTATTGAAACTTGAAAAGTTAACAGCAAATTTCAAGAGACATAAATTTTAACCAATTACTCAGCAAAGTCGCATTTTAAAATCACTTTGCGTGTATCATTCCTAAGAAAACTGAGAATTATCGATGTCTCCATAGCATACGTGACTACTTCATCTACTGAAGGAAGATCTTTGATACATTACACATTCTACAGGTGTGAAATTCTTTGAAAGCTCTCGCCATTTTGAAAGAAAACTTAAAGTTAAAACTTATTTATTTCCACGAATAACGAATAAGACACGACTTGCCCTATAGATATTTTTTACTGCAAACCATAGAAACTTAGATAATTAGGATAGTTTAAACTTTTTTTGGAACATGTTACCGATTTTACAGACATATGAACGTGGAAACAATATAAAAAAGATTTTGACAATAGCATGTTGAACCTTCAGTAAAGCAAGAAAATTTTTCTTTTGTCCAATCCGAAATAACACTGACAACAAACCCAAAATCTTCTCATTTACTGCTTTTTTTAATGTAGTTGTAGTACTTTATTACTATTATTGATTGCAAATATTTTTAAGTTGGTAATAAATGTTTACTATATTTTATAAACAAAATAGGAAATTTAGTTTTAAAAATTGAAGTAATTGGCATATACTAAATTATATTTTATCATAATAAAGAAATAAACATCAAGGTTATGCAGAAGTAATATTTCATTATTGGTAGTAATCGAAGTAATATCGAGAACTTGATTGTTATAGAATATGGAAAACAAAAGTGAATTAGAAGAAAAATCTGTAGATTCAAGTACAAGTCCAAGTACAAGTCCAAGTACAAGTTCAAGTACAAGTCCAAGTACAAGTCCAAGTACAAGTCCAAGTACAAGTCCAAGTACAAGTCCAAGTCCAAGTACAAGTCCAAGTACAAGTTCAAGTACAAGTACAAGTCCAAGTACAATTTGTGATGACTCCACACTTAATGATGATAGCACAAATTTGGAGAACAAGAGAGAAATAGAAGAAGAATCTTCAGATTCAAGTACAAGTTCAAGTACAAGTACAATTTCTGATGACACCACACTTAGTGATGATAGCACAGATTTAGAGAGCAATATTGCAATAGAAGAAGAATCTGTATATTCAAGTACAAGTACAATTTGTGATGAAACCACACTTAGTGATTATATCACAGATTTGGAGAACAAGAGAGAAATAGAAGAAGAATCTGTAAATTTAAGTACAAGTACAATTTGTGATGACACCACATTTAGTGATAGTAGCACAGATTCTGATGAAGACGGTTTTGAAGAGTGGTATGAAAAGCAAAGAGATTCCTTAGATATCTCCCATCCGATACCAAATAAAAAAGAAATAAGTGCTCTGTCGGGTCAACCATTAACAGATGAGAAATGTGAGAGTCACATAACCTCTAAATGTGATTTTTCAACAAGTGCTGTTAAGTATATTATGGAAAGTGTAGCAGAATGTTCTATTTCCACCAAGATCGTTGTAACAATATCGGATGTTGCAAAAGCATTCGTTGGAAAAGTTATGGAAAATGCTCTGGATGTTATGAATGACCGCAATGAAACTGGTGCTATACAGCCTAAACATTTACGAGAAGTGGTAAGAAAAATGAGGAGGAAAAAAGAAATTCCCTAAATGACGATGCAGTAATATGTGCATCTTATTAAGTTATTTGTTGTATTTGTATGGAGTAGGAAGATGGGGAGGGGGATAAGAGAATAAGCTTAAAATCATTGATAGGTGAAATGATGAAGATTATCAATCTTGACTTGAAAGAAGAAAAAAGTGCGATTTAAAATTTAAATATTACAGTGATTGGTATTGGGAATTTGCAATAGTGGATTATCATTTTTTTTTTAATATTGGACAGAAAAACTGAGAAAAACAGAAAAACTTCTTCTTCCACAATAAGAAGAAGAAGAAGTCTTCCACAAAATTGAAAGATACAGCCTTGAAGATCATTGAAGGTGCTACTCTATATTTTTTATAGATAAACGTTCATGTATTGCATAACACTGTTATATTTTATTATATAATGATAAAAAATAGTAGATAATTTTCGCAATAATTTATTTTCGAGTGAAACACAAATTGCAAATCAGACTGACGACCTGAAAATTGTTTAAAAAGTCATTTTATATAAACAAGAATTACTGAAAAAAATTATTGTAAATTTTCAAAAATTAAGTTTATTGTGATTCATATTTAAAATAAAGTCATTTCTAGGGAGTTTAGAATTATTCTTGTGAAAAAAGAGATTTTAAAAATATGTTTGAGAAGCGCTGGTGTAAACAAGAAATAAGTAAGCTCGACTTCAAAATTCAATTGAAAGCTAATTTTTAACACTTTACATCAATAATTTTTTATTATTACCGGAAAATATTATTTGAAATTATTTAAGTATCGGCAACCAGATTAACTTCGGTGAATGTCAATTTAAATTTTTTTTGTACCAACATTAATTATTATTATAGCCCAAAATTCAGCTCTCAACAGAATAAAAATTATTTTTTAATTTAAAGACAAAGAAATAACATTGAAAATTAACCAATAATATAAAATTAATAATTAATTTATTAGTTTTAAAATTTTTATTGTTGACGGCCCGTCATAATTCACATCTTTACAATCAAAATTTCTTCACTCTTTTAGCGATATTCTCAGATTTAACATTAATAAATTTCAAAAATTTTAGATATAAAGTATTACAATTTAACCCACTCAAAAATTATTCCTTTTCCGCAAAAATTTTTCCCTATTTTTACCAAGTTGCTGAATTATAAATAAAATTTAAATTTTTTTACTATTTTGTGGTATTCACAAGTTCAACTGTAAATCACTACGTAACGCAGAGGTTTTCAAACAAAAATCTTATTTTGATGCCTCCCGCCTTTATTTTTTAATTACGGTAAAAAATGCACCAATACAATAATTATTAATAAAATATTAACTTTTTTTCTGCAACAAAATTTTGCATCAGTCCGCACCTCCAAATTTGAAAATCACTGCTTAGGGTTAACGAAAATATTTAGAGGTGGTCTTCAAAATTGAATTGCGCATAAAACCTCTCAAGTGCTAAATCCACCATCGTTATAAGTCAACACCCTTGGGATTTGTACCAAGTAAACGCTGGTTTCAAATACCGGCTTATCTGCTCAACTTCCTCCAATATAAATTAATTTAACCACCAAGAACATCAACATAAAATATCGAAGTAAGTAAGCCAGTATCTGAAACCAGCGTTTACTCTGTACGAAACCCTAATATATTATTGTTTTATAAAATCGTTGTTGATTTGTTTGAACCTCAAGCTATTCGTCTTTTAATTTATTTGAAAATTTATTTTGCATTGTTAAATTATGATTAAAAAAAACTTTACGCTAAAATATTTTATGTCCGACTGTATTATAATAGCATGATTACAATATCACATAGTGACCATAAGATACCTTTTTATGGGACTAGTCTCTTTTACTTTATTAATAAAGTAAAACGGCCGCTTGTCAATGTCATTGAAATAAACCATAACAGTAACTATAGAAAAAGCAAAAAAAGCACTCTTGAAAATTATACAATTTTTAAATGTCAAAGTGGATTTTTATTGTTACGTCAAAATAAAAGAAAATCTTTTACGGTGCAGTCGAACATAAAGCTATGTATGTCTTTCGCACATAATTCGGCTTTTTGGACTCATCCTAGTTATGGCCTCGCTCGCAAGCTCGCTCAGCCATAAACCTAGGCTTCGTCCGATAAAGACCTACATTATGTACTCATGACATAAATAGCTATTAATTTTAACTGTAAATGAAAAAAAAATACTTATACAGTGGAAACCATTTTAAGCCGTAAGTCAAATGCGGTGAGAGATTTAACGCATTAAATAGTTACAAAAAGAAACAAACAACAAAAAGAGACGGTCATTTGCCTTGCACGTAACGCTATCAACTGCGAATGCGTGGTACCGGGTTCAAATTCGGAGAAGATCAACTTTCTTATGACTGGTCTCCGTGCTTCGGAAGGCACGTTAAGCCGGTGGTCCTCCTGGGTTAATGAATTGCCATCATTAACATAAAAACCAAGGTTACAGGCTCGTCTGGAGACAAGTCTAGCAAACTACCTATCAGACGTTAAAACAATTTATATGCTCAATGATCTAGCACAGCCAAGGAAACAACGCAGTGGCTGTTTAAGTCAAACAGGGTTGACCCTAGCCAAAAGTAGAAGAAGAAGAAAAAGAATCTATTTCAAATTGCCTTTTAGTGGGTGTCAAGTCATGAAGGATGTGGGCTACCTAAAACACACAAAAAGGTAGAAATTCAGAAGTAAAAAGCAAAGAGCAAGAAAACTTTAAATATTATACGCCAAGACAAAGACAGTTGGTGAAATTCATATTCTTTGTTTCTTATCGTTTTGCTTCTTGACACAGAAGCATCGTGACCATAATGGTTCTCTTGACAGGCTACTCTCGATGGTTTGCCCTTGCCTTCCAAGAGGAGAAGGTCATAAAGAAATCGGATAAATTTTGTAGCCGGGTTGGGGATCAAACCCAGGACCTATGGCTTAGAGTCCGGTTCTTGGCTCGTTTACCTAGTTCACCTCTCTAAAATTCATATAGTACTTGACTAACAAAATCAGACTCATTAGGGAGTTGTTTAATAAACCTATCCCAGTGAGATATCACCTCACAAAAATGGGACTATAAGACAATGACAACTGCAGACATTGTGAATCCAAAATCGAATCAACCGAACACATTCTTTTGCAGCGGTAACGCTTTAACTCGACTGAAGCTAAAATATTTCGGCCAGTAACACAACAGTAGTCCGATATGTGTTTTGTTTTGTGCATTATGCGGTCAAGTGTTAATAACCATAGTATGTGTCGCTGATGACAGCTAAGAAGCTAGAAACATGAGGTAAATTTATTTATTTGTGGTTTTTGGTAGTTGATTTGTTTTGTTGGTGACCCATGTTCGACATTCTATGTCCTTGACTGCATAAAATATTTTTAAGTACGTCGAAGAGTGCACATGAGTATTCCGGGTAGATATAACTTTTTTTAACATCTTTGGGGGCCTTCCAACCTTTGAAAAAGGGGTGGTCACTATTTTTTTCGTTAAATTTAAGTCAAAGATACCCCTAAACGAGTGGATGTGAGTAGAATGTGGTTGTTTGGCCTTCGGCCTCACTGGATGAGAGATGTGGCCATCACATGACTTTACCATACATTAATTGGGGAGAGGTACGCTCGCGGGTCCCTAAAATACAAATTTTACGATTGAAATCTCGATGAATTCTGAAAGAGTATAAATTAAATAAAAGAATTAGCTATGACAGAATGCCTTAAATGCACCGGTTTTTTCAAAAATCGAATTTAAAAAAGCTTGATTTTCACTGCAAAATCGCTCGTGATTGGTTAATCATGTTGAACCAATTCATTCTGTTGTCGGTACGCGTGCAGTGATGCATAGTAGTGTTGCACTTGACAAATTACTCAGTAGTCAACGCAATGGCAGCGAATCCGTTCCCGATACCTGATGTAAATGTGAAGTCGGTTTTTGACATTGCTGCATTGTTCAGAGTGAGCGATGCAGAGGTGGTGGAGTTCCTGCAGGGTCTTCGGTTGTTGCCAACCAATAAGCGCTGTTCGAAACCTTCGTGCAGACGCTTTTGCACATTGGTGAGAAACCAAATGTACAACCTCAACTACTGCTTCCGGTGTCCGAAGTGCAAGAGGAAGTATTCCCTATGCGACAAGACCTTTTTTGCGGGTCCCAGGGTTCCACCAGTGCTGGTGTTCAGCGTTCAATGAAGCTGGGCGCACAACTCTCGAGCCGGTGTAACTGCTGGCGTTCTCGGGATGGAACGTCACGCCGTATATAGGTTACACCAGAAATTTCGACGTATCTGCACCTGGAAACTCCGTAGCAACCTTGCACTCGTCCAACTCGGCGGCTCGGGTGAGGTGGTACAGATTGACGAGAGGGTAGTCGCGAAGCGTAAGCATAACGTTGGCAGAATCGTTCCCCAGCAGTGGATTGTAGGTATCTACAGTGTCACTGCTAGGCGAGGGGTTATTGCCTACGTTCCGGATCGCAAGCAGAAAACGCTGCACAAACTCATCGTCAGTTTAGTACGACCCGGGACCGAAATTTGGACGGATGGTTGGCGGGGTTACTGGGATTTGGATAAGATACCGAGAGTTGCTCCAGCCTACATTCATAAATCGGTGAACCACAGCCGCAATTTTGTAGACCCCGCTACAGGGGTTTTCACAAATGCAGTGGAGGGCTATTGGTCGCAGCTAAAGGGGTTCTGTCGGCGCTTAGGTGTGATGCAATCTGCTTTACTTGCGAGTCACCTGGACCAGTTTTTGTGGGTTGGTATATTTGGGCGCACACCTGGAGCCGTGTTTAATGAACTCCTCCATCAGATCGCGGAACGGTATCCTGTGTAACGCCACGACAAAAAGGTCCTTTTTAGGACCAAAATTACTTCAGAAAAGGGTTACTTAAATTTAGCGAACGGTAGTTACTTTTTCGCGTGGATCCTACTCTTGCGAGGGTGGTTTTGATCAAAATGGCTCGAAGCGCCCAAAGGGTGGAAATTAGGACAACTAATTTAAAAATATCCCTAGACCCGTGGATTATGGAAAAGGTGGATCTTTGAGGGGTGAAACTCGTGAGAGTGGATTTTTAAGGCAGGGTAGTTGTGCAAAGAAAAATCGACTTAAAGCACCCCTCGCTGCGCTCGGGCGCTTTAAGCCATTTTTCCCGCACATTTAGGGTTGAAAACCATGATTTTCGTTCGGGGTGCACTGTTGCTGCATCGCAATGATAATGTCGCTTATGTTGTCCCCGCTCTGCGCCAAGCTAAGACCACTTCAAAGTGCACGTACAGTCAATAGAATGAATTGAATGACTAAAATTTATTGTGAAAATCGAAGTTTTTAAATTCGATTTTTGAAAAAAACGGTGCATTTAAGGCATTCTGTCATAGCTAATTATTTTATTTAATTTATACTCTTTCAGAATTCATCGAGATTTCAATCGTAAAATTTGTATTTTAGGGACCCGCGAGTATACCTTGAACCCATTAATTTTATGCTATTATACTATGTCTTGACCACAAATTCAATACAATTTGTACTTAATTAGTGCATCACTAATTTGATGGTAAATCGAGTCAACTTACAGGGATCATCGCCCTTTTATCGATAACTCGAGTCCAAAAATCAAAAACTGATAAAACGATGCTTTCGGTGAGTTGATTTATCTGGACAGTTACACATAACTTTCACCTGCGTCAAGCCAGCACCCCCACTTTTTCCAAATGAAAAATAAAATAGTTACGAATTTTGTGTAAATTATGTGTAAATTTTGTGTACAAAAAGAAAATTTTGTGCTTTCATAGTTTCAAAGTTATACCCTTTTTAATTACATTATAAATAAATTACACTTTGCAATCAGTAACGCTACACAAGAAATAAACATACCAGAATTTTGTGTAATTTATGTGTAAATTTTGTGTACAAAAAGAAAATCTTGTGCGGTCATTGTTTCAAAGTTATATCCATTTTAATGGCGGGGGTGCTGGGTTAACGTCAAGCTAGCACCCCCACTTTGCAAACCAGTAATGCTACACAAAAAATAAACATATCAGAATTTTGTGTAATTTATGTGTAAATTCTGTGTACAAAAAGAAAATTTTATAAGTAATATAAAATTTGGTTGAGAAATTCCTATTAGTTTGGGCGCTAGAGCGCACACAAAATTAAGTGACATACAGACTGTAAATCCGTGAAAATCTGAAAAAAAATTTTTTTTTGATTGCATAACTTTCCCATTCAGTATATGGTAAAGTAAAGAGTGAAATTGAAAGATACAAATAAAGGTACTTCAACGATCCCTGCTCCCCGACCGTTAATGTATTTTGCCGTACACGTACCGACAATACAATGCCTCAATAAAGGTCAAAATTGAGCAAAAATTCCAAACTTTAAAATCAATTATTAGCTAAACTAATCGATATACAACATTCCTCCATATCTAAAACGCTTTATTTTAATGTTTTCCATCAAATTTCGTAATACAACAAAAGTTTTGTCGAAATTTTAAAATCTCAAAATACTATCGAGTTAACTTGAACATATTAAAAATCAATTGGAATACGAAGTGTAACTGAACTGAACGAATTTTTAATTTCTTTTAATTCTGAAGTGTTTGCCATTAAAACCAAAGACTAAATCTTTCTTTCATTTTTCTCCTTTGCACCAAACTTCGGCAGTGAAGTTTGTCACAACGTCATTTGATCCTTTTAGAACAAAAAGGTAGCTAACTTTGGTATCTAACAGTCGGAAAGTCATGGGTCGCGCACTGCGCGTTTCGTGGTTCTTAGAAAGTTATTTAGTGTATTTACCACAAGAAGCTCTTAGCTTCTTCAGTGACACTATCTGCAAAAGATAGAAATGAGGCGCCAGTTGACAACAAGAAATCACGAATGAAAAACTTATTACCAACAAAAAGTATTTTAATTTGCAACAAAAACACAAAGTGCACAATCACTTACGTGAACTCGAGAAAACCCCCCAAACCAAGCTACTATAAAAAATCCGATCAGTTAATCAATCAATAATTTGATCCAAAAAAATCAACAGAAGGACTCACTCAAATCTTTCTACCACACTGCACCTGCCCGATCTCGCTCCTTTTTTATCAACCTCGTTTTTTTAAAATTCCTAGAAAATATTTCATGGCTGCATACTTTCAGGCGCAAAATATTATTAAAAATTCTTTTTCTTTTTCAACTGAATTTAAGCCTAAGGCTTGTTATTTCCAACATCTGCGTCGTTTCTTTTGCAGTGCTGGATCTGTAAGCATATAAATTGTATAACGTTCAATAAATAGTTTGCTAGACTAGCCTCCAGACAAGCCTGTAACCCTGATTTTTATGTGAATGATGGCAATTCATTAACCCAGAAGGACCACCGGCTTAACATGCCTTTCGAAGCACTGAGACTAGTCATAAGAAAGTTGCTTTTCTCCGGATTTGAACCCGGTACCTTGCATTCGCAATTGATTGCGTTAGCTACGAGGCAAATGACCGTCTCTGAATTAAAAATTTAATTCAATAAATAATAGCATTCGAAAGCATATAAGGTGTTACACTTTGTATGTTAAAAATTCATCATCCTTCCAATTATAAACTTTGCAGCAGAAAAAGTTAGCTCGTGTGGATTGACATGACACTTCCAAAATCTACAATAATTAACACCGCATTTAAGGGTATATATTTTTTGTATTATTTGTTTTTACAAGAAGCTCGTGGTTTAAATTGAACAAATCATAACATCATTTTTAAGAACCTCGATTTATAGCTTAAGTTATATGTTAGTTTATGTTATTTATTTAATATTAAAAACTATCTAGTTTTTTTAGCAACTTTTTTATAAGCAATTATTGCAAGCGTTCAATTGTTGCTCCTCCAAATATCCGCGACATTCTGAAGTATAATCCTATTGAAGTAATCTAAAACTAAAATCTTAATCTATGCTTTTTGACAGAAACGTCGTGACTTTTCCGAAGAAAGAGAGGGTCTGTAAAATTTAGTAGCCAGGTTGGGGATTGAGCTTAGAGCCTTTGGCTTACACTCTACCTAGCTCACCTCTCTAAATTTTACGGAATTCAAATGTTTTTCACCAATTTTCTCAAGTTTCTAGAGAGTTGCGTAATTTTTATTGTTCGAGTTTATTACTTTTCTACAAAAATGTATTGCAAATGTAAGAAACGTGACTATCAATCACTTGAAAGCTCCTACCTTTTGAGACGACAACTGTTAGTTAAACGTATTACAAAAATATAGTTAGAGCAGATGCAAACAAAAATAATTAATTATATACATACTAGTGCAATTAGAAAATGGTTAATAATTTTCAAAGAGAGCAAAGAATTGCTAGGAAGAGCACACGCATCCATTCATATTAATACCGGCAATAAACTTACAAGTGTAGACGTAATTGAATTACTGTTCTCCACAAAGTGGAATTGTAAAAATATAACTACTTGCTTAATAAAACGCTACCAGTTTTTTTTTACGTGAAAATAAACTAGTTAAGCATCTAACATAGCGCATATTAATGAAGTAAAGCTCCGTTATAATAAAATAAAGCTCTTCTTGGGCAAATCCAAAATATAATTTGTATTTTATTTTTTTGAACAACTTTGAAAAGTACAAAAATGTACTTACTTATTTGTTGTAAATATACATACATTACATATGTAGTACATCCACACGTTGACCAAGATTTAGAAAAAATAACCCGAGTTGATGTTCTCAACATTTGGGATACTTCCTGGTAATCACTCATAATTATGTAATAGCCAATGACAATATCACATTTTCTGGAGCACAAGCACACGATGTGAAAAAATGCGGAGTAATTTTGAAATATTTCAACGTTGAAATTAAAATTTAATTACGTAATTGGGCAAACCATGACAACCATTAACGCGGTTGTTAATTATGAAAAACTTGTAATTTTTACTTTACGATCTTATCAAAAGCTCGACGAAAAACGTTATGTTAAACAAAATTTAAAAGAGAAACTAATAAAATGCATTATGTAAATTAGGACCGGTTTTAATAAATTATGTTAATAATTTGTCAAGCGAAATAAGTAATAACAAGGTCGGCCTACGCGACGGTAAAAATTATTTAAAGTTTGATATCCGTCTTTGCAAAAAAAATCTGATGGTTAGAAGTGTGAAACTAAATGTTTAGTGAGGTGAGGGATAGTTATTTTTCATAAGCCTGAAAAACCCCAAAATACGGGTATTTGGGTAAAAATGAAATTAAAATAATTTTTAATACGAATTCATTCTAAACTTATAATAGTTACTGAACGAGGAACCTATACTATTTTTCTCACTATAAAAGTCGCAATTGGATGAGCTCAGACGTTTAACAAAATACACACTGATAAATCCTTATTTACTAATTGATGGCTCAAAAATAATACTATCTAAATTCAATAATATATTTGTGATGGTAATAGCAACATTAATAAAGTTTAAAATTATCATGTTTTATTTCAATTTTATTACTAGGAAATTTATAGAGGAACATAATATTTACTAACCGTACTTGGACTAAGCTATAACCGTGACAAGAGTAAATAAACGGTAAATTATATTTTATGTCTATTCCATTTCAATTCGATAATGTCCGTTTGGGGTATAATAGCACAAAAACCATGACCTCAAATTTAAAACGTTCCAAGGTACAGGATGTTAGTAATTGTAGGATGATAGATTTGCCCTGAAATTTGTCAAAAACTAACAAATTCATAAACTGTCATTTAAGACAGTCTGCTCATTAAAAACATCCCGTAAGCCTACGCAACTTCTCAAGCGTACTTTTAAAAATGCGGATATCTGAGACAGTCCAACTCATTTCCAGAGCCAAAAAATAACCTTAATCGGCAAATTTAAGGCAAAAAATTTCTTAAACTGTGATATTAACTACTACTGCATCCGCGGTCTTCATCCACAACAGGTAATAGAATGCGTCAATAAAGTCAAAATTTGCGTGGCAAATGTAAACTTTAAACTCGATTTTTTGCTTAACTAATCGATGATGGTGATTCATTCTTACCGTAAACGCTTTATTTTAATGTTATCTGTCAAATTTCCTTGAGTTTTTTTTATTAATAGTCGTATTTTTCGTGCTACTATCTCCGTTTGCATTACTTGAATATGGGTCTCTGTTTTAAAACGTCATCTTACAGCAACGTACATATGCCAACGGTTGATCCAGTCTTGAAAACATCGCTTCTACGCAGCGATTTTGCTTTGATTCTCTTCAAAACGCTGTCAGCGCAATGGTTTTTTTAACAGCGGAAACAGGCAAAAGTCTCATGGGGCCATATCTGATAAGAACGATGTTTGCATGAAAATATTCATTTGCCATTTCAGAAATTCATGCACAAATATCGAGACATGCAAAGGTGCGTTGTCATCATGTAAAATCCACGAGTTATTTTTCCACAATTCTTTCCGTTTGATGTGATGATTTTTTTTTTTTTTGATTTACATTTACTTTTCAAAATTCATTCTTTCAGTTTTCATTTTTAAAAGTCCAACTAAAAATTTTTTTTTAAAATACGGTAAAAAAATAATCCAATCGGGTAAAATAAATTTTTACAACCAAATTTAAATAATTTAATAGAAAAGCGTCTACAAGTTTAAACAAAAATAAAGTTTGAAAGTACAAAAACTTTGAGAAGCTTTGGAAAAAGAATTTTTAACGAACAGCTGAATTTTGCAGGTGGACCGTTTATTGATGTCTTCTGCCTTGGGCGACAAGGTCAATGAGAATTTAACTTTTCCTGTTGCATACGTAAGTTACATTGTAACACATAATAAATTTCAAAATGACTGTTATCAAAATTGAGAAGAAGTTATAGCTCCGGTCATCAGATTACTTTATTTTTTTATTGTGTTAAAAGACCACATTATAAATATGAGTTGTTAGGAGAAGTAAAGGTTGATTATTATTATTGTAAAAAGGTTAAAGACTTTGCGTTTCAGAATGTCATAAGAAAAGATGCAGAAAAGAAACAAATAGTTCTTTGGCATTTCCTGAAATATAATATGTAAAAGTTGTCGATTCCGGAATTAAATTCTGTGAATACTTTCCAGAAATTGGCGGTTAAGAGAAATAACAACTTTTTTTGTCAGGCAAATGTAAGTTACGCGATTGAAATTCTTGGGAAGTTTTGGAAATTCAGACATATTTTTGGATATTTTGACTATTTCGTCAAAATAAATTTATAAATATTAAATAATCTTAAAACTTTAATTATTACAAGTTACTACTATAAATTAAAAAATTTAATTAAATTATTTATTGAGCTTTCGGAAAATTATTTTATTTCTTCATCAGAATAAAGTGATACAAATCTCAAAATATGATACAAAATTAGTAAACTTGTATAAAAAAGAAAATCTTCTAAGAGCTTAATAAATAATTTAATTGAATTTTTTAATTTATAGTAACTCGTAATAATTAAAGTTTTAAGATTATTTATGCTTTTCATTGTAACTATCTAATGATCACAAATAAACTTAGCAATTGTCACATTTTATATCCATTAATTAATTAACTTCATAACCGATAACTTGTAATGCATTTAAAATAATTAATTAATTTTATGCTCATAAAAAAACTCCGCAATTTTATTATATACATTGTAAAACAAAAACCATAAAAATAACAAATAAAAAAATAAAATTATTATAAAAAAACATTATTTTAATTCAAATTGATGTGTTGAGTTTTTCAATTTCTTGAAATAATTTGTAGTTAACGCTTACATTTAACGATCGTAAAGCAATCAACAGCTTTAGCGTGATTCGATTTGAAAATGTACATCAAAATGCCGTTGCACAATTAAATTATGCTTTGGAAAATTTTATATTTCATTTAAAAATGTATGTTTTTGAATTTATTTTGAAGATATTGTATTTATTTAAAGTTTTAAAATTTTTTAATTTATAATTTAAATTTCTTAAATTATATTTAAACTTTAAAATATCTAGTTATTATAAAAATTAAAAGTTAATTAAACGATTTATTAAGATGACGGATAATAATTTATCAATTTAAATTTCTTAAAATCTACGTCACAAATTCTGTAAAATAATATATGAACATAAAACTTTGATCAAAATGCTAAATATTGGCGTATTGCAAAACTACCCTCTTGCAAAAAAACACTGTGAGTAAAAAAAATTTAAAAAAAGTTTATTTTGTATCGGTAAAGATAAATTTTTGAAATTTTTTTGTCTTGTCTACAAAAAAGCATTGGTGTTTCTCTTGTTAAGGTTGGTTATAACAAGAGGTGGAACATTATAACATTTTTTTCAGTAGATAATAACAATTTGTTTTTATAAAAACTGTATATATTTTTTGTACAATTTAAATAATTTATAACTTCATCGTGAATGCAAAAGTTAATGTATTGGTTAATTTTTGTGGTAAATATTTTTTTGCATTTACTAAAGAATATCAGTTGAGACGTGTCAAAGGTAACCAAGTTGCAATTTATATTTTATTTTTATTACAATTAGTTACAGATAATAATAATAAAAGTAGAGTCATTGCTAGTCGGCGCAACCAGAGATTGTAGAGTTGGCTTGGACTAAGCAGAAGTGGCACGTAAATGCGCAGATACAAAATATTGTTTAGTTTATTTCTTCTCATGTGCTGCTTCGGTATTTCTTCTTGCCTGTTCTTCTTAGCCCAAGCCAATTCTACTTTAAAATCGTACTCGAAAATTTTTGCCCAATTTTTTGCTTAAAAATATGAATAATTGGTTTAGCCTTAGATTGAAAATTTGAGAAAAAAAATATTTAAGGTTCTAAACATCTCAATTAATTTTTAAAAAAAATTTATTACCTAAATTTATCTAAAATTCACCTAAAAAAGCCTACCAGCAGAAATTATCAACAAAGTATTAAATTTCTAATGAAATTATGGTACCGAAATACATGGAAGAACGTAGAAAAATTGTAAAATTAATTACCTCAATTTGGTTAATTCAGGCACACAATAATGCGGGAGAAAATATCCTGGGCACCTACGCTTTGTTTAATTGCGAAAAATTGAGTAAATCTCTGAACCACTTATTTTAAATTTATTGATAAAATTTTTAAATCTAAACTATTAAGAATTCTAATAATTTACGTGCCGCTGTGAAAATTAAATTTTAGTATATTTTTATTAGTACATAAATTTTATTAGTTTTGTTTTTTAGTTTTTACATTAGTAAAATTATGATGGAAATAAACAAAATACATGTTATACAAATCGTAATTCTGCACATAAACGTCGTCTGAGAATGGAACGCCAGTAATTTTATCAGAAATGTATCCACGATATGTAAATAGATATTACATAGTACATCCACTACCTACAAAATTTATGTAGTATGATACTATTGATTTACCTATTTATTTCTGAAATGACTTTTTTACTCTTTAAGTATATTTACTTGGTAATAAATAAATTAAACATTATATTTACGAGCGATGAGGATAAACTAATAGTAAATGAAAGTATTACTACTATACTATTGGATAATTAAATTTTTGTAACTTTTAGTAATAGCAACAAGTACAAAAAATGCTAAAATAAATAAATATAATAAAAATAAAACATACAGTAAAATAAATATCAACAAACAAATTATTATAAAATAGACGATAGCAATTCATTAATTAACAAATAATTAGATTATACTTTTAAGCATGAAATTCCAATAGCTTAAAACCTAATAAAAGATGCTTTATGGTCCTAGATAAGCAAGTTAAAGTAAAAAAAAAATAAGTAAAGCCCTATTTCAAAAATTTCATGTAGAAAAACAGTTTTGAAACTTTAAACGCGATTATCTCAAAACCACGTTTTTAAAATTGGGCAAAAACATAATTCTGGTAGTTTTTATCCGCTTTATATAAAATTTTAACTGTAGCTTCTTAGATAGATTTTCTAAAGAAGTACACACAATTTTTACGATTGATTAACAATTGCGGTTTATATAAGCATTAAGACCGATTTTTTTGTATAAAATAACAATTTTTTTCTCAAGATGGTGCCATTTTGCCAAAAAACCATATTTCTTAATAATCATGTGTACTTCTTTAGCAAAACTAATGTAAATAATAAAAAAAATTTTGTTTGTTCCAGTTGCTAACACAAAAGAGTTCTGTTTTCACCCTTACTCTAGCTACGTCTGATCCTCCATGTTGAATATCTTTTTGTAGCAAAAATTGTTTTTTTTTGTACTTCCATACATGTAGAATAAGCTCTCCAAACCTCATTTTGATTGCTCTTTCAGTACTCTCAAAAAAGATATCTAAAAAAGTCTCATTTTTTGATGTGCGAACTAGATGTAACCCCTTAATTTGATATTAAGTTTCTCGCAAATATCTCAAAAATTATTCATTTCTCGAAAAACTAAATTTTTAAAAAATGAAATTAATAAGAAATTTGTTCACTTCGTAAAATACTCATGGTAGATCACCCAGCTATAAAGCAGGGATATTTAAGCCAATAGAAATCGTAAACCGGGATCTTGAGCTTTTTATGTTTTTGAGTTAAAATTCTGTTACAACTGCGATTTGCAATTAAAAATAAAATTTCGTAGTAATTACGAAATGCATCCCGGACTAGAAAATATTATGTTTTTTATTAATATGAAGAAATTTCGATTTCGATTCGAAAGTTTGCATTTTTTAGTCAAATTTCTACCTTAATAACATTTGGGAATGACTAAACAAGTTAAGTGCAAGTTAGTTCCACTACAGTGCCCATACACATTTTTAAAGATTCCATTTAAAGAGTTATTCAATTTTTGGAAAATTATATGCATTATTTTTAATGATGCATAAAATTATATTTTATGAATGCTTTCCAGTCCTTCCTTTAGAAATCTTTAAATTTGTGATCTGGAATTTTGTAACCATATTAAACTTTTTTTTAGTATTTATATGTACGTCAAGTGTATGTACCGTCAACAGAATGTGACAACAATGCGATTCTAACGTGAAAAATTGAAACATTCCAACGATTATCTCCAATATTAAACTTTAGATTTGATTTTTAACCATATTTAAATCAGATTTCTTTGACTTTTCTTTTCCACACAAATGCATATAACAACAGAGTAGAAAATTAATATTCTTTGTACAGTGGGGCCCGCTTAATGTGATCACATTGGGACTTGAGGTTTTTGATAACAATAACCGATTGATAACAATAAAAGGAAAAAATTTTTATTGGTTTTTTATTAGTATGTAGTACATCTACAAAAATTAATTAATAAAAGTCACTCATTGTGAAATTTTCAAGTAGGACTGAATCTTACAACACACATTAACAGCAAACTACCGTCCATTTATGTATTTAAACGACGGAATTGATAATAAACATAAATATGTAATGTGATAATCACATGTGTGACGTTGATTTTCTTGCTAACACCTGACTTTATATTATGTGGGTAGTATGCACAATATAAAAAAATGCTTGTACTGAAAATCAACTCCTTTGCTTGTGGGAGATAATAATCTTAAGAATAATATGATAACATTAACCGAAATCTGATAACTATAAGCGACGTTTTTTGTGTGTAATAATATATGTCCGTTCCGTTCTTGGCAAAAGTGATAACAATATCCGAATGATAACATTAACCGCGATCACATTAAGCGGGCCCCACTGTACTTACTTTGTAATAACGAATGTTTTTCTGGGTGACGTGATTCTCTTTTCACATTTTGCTGATTGAAAAAATTTATAACAATTGCAACAATCTACCTTGACCATAATAATAGTTTAGGCATGGCTGAAATGATAAACCAAAAATGTCAAAAAGCGTAGCCTATTTGATCAAATCTCTCTTTATTTGTCAATTTTTTTAGAAAAGATACAGCATGCAGACATCAATTGCTATTTGTGTTGAAGATAAAAATTTTCACAAAGAATGTAAGTTTCTGGTCACCCCACTACCATATTATAAATCACTACCAAACGATTAGCTAGGTATGTCAATTATTAGCTATTAAGCGGTTATTATGTAACATTTATGTGTTTTACTATTGACCGGAGACTTTTACACTTCTGAGCATTAAATGAAGTTTTCTAAAAATTTTTTTTAAATTTTATTTTAAATAACTGCTATCGTGGTAATTTTTATCATATTCTCTCACGTATGACAAGTGCCACTCAGCAAAGTGTGTGAGTGTTGAACCGGTGTGTGGAGTGATGTGACCGCTGGTTGAGTACAGAGAGGAAATTCTGGGTTCAAATCGCAAACTATGCAGAATTTCTTACATCGGTTTTTTAGTGGGCATCCACACGCTGTGGTGAAATCGATATTGATTTATTGAAAATATGTAACATGGGGACTAATCCACCCCGCTTTATCGGATTTGTAATTGCCAGAAAGGGAGCGCAATGTTTTATCTCATTAGCGGGGTGAATTAGTCCCCGCATTACATATTTCGGATAAATCAATATCGATTTTACCACAGCGTGTGGATGCCCACTGAACAGTGTTGCCACTGTCAGTAAATACGTATTTTTTCAGTCCTTTTTAGCCTCCCCAGCTGAAGGGAGTAACGAGAAAGCTTTTTAAAATTGTTAACGACACAAATTTAATTTCAAAGAAAAGATATTTTAAAAATATTTACCAATGTCTGCAGCCCGAAACCACAAAAAAAAATTACTATTTAATATTCATCGATTTGTAGTGCAAGATTAGTTTTCATTTTTATAAAACATTTTTTCTTTATTATACCTGACCGCATACCTAGACAAGTATATGGGGCATTCCACACCAAATCGACCACTTTTGAATCCGACCTCTTTTGATTTTTCTGAAATTTTTACATATTATACTATCCCACCAAAAACAGTTTTGTAAATTTTTTCAAAATTTTTTACTCAACCCAAAAAATGTTACGAATTTTTAGAAAAACTGATGTGTTTTTCTTCAAACGATCATAACTATTTCAAAAATTGACTAATCGGAACTTTTCTCTTGTTTTTTTGTCTTTAAACGTACTTTTCAGGAAAAAATATAAAAAAATATTCAAACTTATATTCTACAAAATTTTTCATTTTTTCGGAAGTAATCATTGATTTTTCAAATTTTGACACTTTTGATTTTTTTATTTTAAAAAAAACTCTGATTTATTCGGCGTATAACAACGCAAACCTCATAATGGGCCGACATTATTTTTTATTTTTTTTGATCAATTGAAAAATATTTTTGCGTAAAAATAAAACAAAATATTTTTTAATTAAACAAAAAGGATAGAAAGAAATGTCGGTCCATTATGGGGTTTGCGTTGTTATACGCGGAATAAATCAGAGTTTTTTTTTTAAATAAAAAAATCAAAAATCAATAGTTGAAAAATTTGAAAAATCAATGATTATTTCCAAAAAAATAAAAAATTTTATAGAATACAAGTTTGAATATTTTTTTTGTGTTTTTCCCTAAAAAGTACGTTTAAAAATCAAAAAACAAAAAAAAAAGTTCAGATTAGTCACTTTTTGAAATAGTTATGATCGTTTGAAGAAATAAACCATCAATTTTTCTAAAAAAATTCATAACTACAGTGGGGCCCGCTTAATGTGATCACATCGGGACTTGGGGTTTTTGATAACAATAACCGATTGATAACAATAAAGGAAAAAAATTTTTATTGCTTATTTATTAGTATGTACTACATCTACAATAATTAAATAATAATAGTCACTCATTGTGAAGTTTTTTATGTATTTAAACGACGGAATTCATAATAAACATAAAAATGTAATGTTATATCACATATTATGTGACGAAGATAAAAAGAATCACACGGTGGGTTTATTCACATCCACTCCGTCTTTGAAAAAAATTAACCATAGGCAGATTTTTTTGCTAACACCTGACTTTAAATTATGTGGGTGACTTATGCACAATATAAAAAAATGCTTGAAACTGAAATTCAACTCCTTTGCTCGTGGGAGAAAATAATCTTAAGAATAGTATGATAACATTAACCGAATTATGGTAAGTTATCATAATTATCATTGATAACTATAAGCAATGTTTTTTGTGTGTATAATAATATCTGTCCGTTCTGTTCCTGGAAAAAGTGATAACAATATCCGAATGATAACATTAACCGCAATCACATTAAGCGGGCCCCACTGTATTTCAAAAATTGACCAATCAAAACGTTTTTTTTTGTTTTTTTATCTTTAAACGTACTTTTCAGGAAAAAACAAAAAAAATATTCAAACTTGTGAATATAAAAATTTTTCATTTTTTACGAAATAATCATTGATTTTTAAAATTTTTTCACTTTTGATTTTTGATTTTTTTATTTAAAAAAAAACTGATTTATTTTGCGTATAACAACGGAAACCCCATAATGGGCCGACATTTTTTTCAATTTTTTTTTGTTTAATTAAAAAATGTTTTCGTGATTTTGGGTGTAAAGTGACTACTTTACACCCGGTTTTTCGGGAGTAAAGAAGCTCTTTTCGTCACACTTTGTTTTTCTCCCGGGAGTAAAAAAATACCGGGAGTAAAAAAATTTCCAAAAAACAAAAATTTTCAAAAATCATTTATTTACATATTTTATCTTAACCACACAATTGTGAAAAACTTGCCTGTCTATAAATTTGCCCCATAAATAACGCTTTTTGCTGAACGCGATAATACCTACCACGTGATCCATCAATATCAAATTTGCGATTTTTTTGCAACGTGTCCATGAACATCGTTAGATGCGACCACAATGTCGTATTTATTGATTATTTAACGATTATTTCTTGGTTTTTAAGCATTTTTAATTAAAAACACACGACACAATACACAAACGTTCAAACTTTACGAGAGTAAAAAACAAAATGAACATGGCGCCCCAACATGGCCGCCCTCCAGGGTACCAACTGGTGCCAAGAAAAACACCATGGTTACAAGTAGAAGTTGGTTTTACACTACCACGATGTCAATTAAAACGTGTTATAAATTTATGAAATTTATGCAATTATTGCAAAAAAATCGTGAATTTTGTCGGATATTATTCCCAAATTCACGAAAAGCTGTTCATAATACTCGGGCTCCAGGGTTTTTTCATCTCTCGACTATTATTCCCCTCGCCGCCTTGCGGCTCGTGTCATAAACTACGTCTCGTGACGAAAAACAACCCCTTACGCCCTCGTGATATAAACTACTATTTTTTTTATTTTTACGCAAAAATATTTTTTTTTAATAAAAAATAATAAAAATAGAAAGAAATGTCGGCCCATTATGGGGTTTGCTTTGTTATACGCGGAATACATCAGAGTTATTTTTTAAATAAAAAAATCAAAAATCAAAAGCGTCGAAATTTGAAAAATCAATGATTATTTCCGAAAAAATGAAAAATTTTGTAGAATACAAGTTTGAATATTTTTTTTATATTTTTTCCTGAAAAGTACGTTTAACGACAAAAAAAAACGTTCCGATTAGTCAATTTTTGAAATAGTTATGATCGTTTGAAGAAAAAACATCAGTTTTTTTAAAAATTCGTAACATTTTTTGCGTTGAGTAAAAAATTTTGAAAAAATTCTCAAAACTGTTTTTGATGGGATAGTATAATATATAAAAATTTCAGGAAAATCAAAAGGGGTCGGGTTCAAAAGTGGTCGATTTGGTGTGGAATGCCCCATATATATTATATAAACCCAGAGGCAAGAGGAATGTGGGCCGACTCAGAAAAAGATGGGACGACCAAGAGTGACGTAACGGACAATAAGTCCAAAACGTGCAGATGATGATACCTGACCTCCCTGTTTTTGACACCCCGGTTTTCTGATTCTTGCTATTAAAAGTACCCTCTATTTCGGCAAAATATATTTTCAGGAATATCAACTACATAATAGTGAATTTTATCTCATTTTTAAGTATTTTTTTTTAGGGTGACCAAACCAATTAGATATCCCAAAATATGTTTATAAATGAGCGTAAAACCGGGGGGTCTGGGGGGTCTGGGGGGTATGGAATACTTTGCAGCATATGAAACTTTAAAAATAACTTTGAAAATTGATAAAATCGCAAATTTAATTCTAAAGAAAACATCTTTTCTTAATGACTGGGGGGTATTCTATACCCCCTCAAACCCCCCAGTTTTCCTATTGTTTACTTTTAAAGTACTCTCCAGATAAGACAAAATTTTTTCATGACCATAAACCACATAATATTTTAATTTATCTCAATTAAAGATTCTAATTTCTAATTTTTAGGGCAGCTAAGCCCTTAGCTAATTTTGCGCCTCAAATTTGTGCACCCTTGGCCTACGCCACCTTTGCTACGCTTTAGTTTCTCGGTTTAATATGGAACGCCCTGATTGTTATATTCATCTTTAACCCTCCCCCTTCTTCCGCACAAAAAGTAAATCTTGTAAAACCTGCCAGAATAATAAATTATAATTAATGCTTTATAGTAATTATTGAGAAAATTTGATTAGTTTTGTATACTTTGTGTTAAAATTGTAGTACAAATTTTTGGGAACATAGGAATCGACTTTTGCATTCTATTGTGGGTTGCCAATAAGGCAGTATTGAAACCGGAGTAGATTGTGCGCAAGCGGAGTATATTTGAAATTTTCAAAAAAAATTTAATTTTTGAAGTAAATTTATGAAATTAATTTAAATTATCTGTCAGTGTTCTTATAGGAAAAAGTACTATAAATGTACTAAATAGCGTCATCAAGTAATAAAGTTCTGAATTTTTTGAGGTAGCACTAACTTTTATTTGAGGCTAAAAAGGATTTAAAAAAATACATATTTACTGACGGTGGCAACACTGTCCAGTGAGTGGGAATTTTAGTAGTTTTACCCTACTTTATTTTTTATTACGTTTTTGAGTCGTTTGTTTTAAAACCAATATTTTAGATATTTCTTTTGGTCAAAGCTGGAAATAAATTTATTGGAGATTTAAATAAAAAAAATTAATGTTAAACGATTTAAATAATATATTGCACAAAATATAAATTTGGTAAATTTTTATACAAAACAAAGGAACACTAGACGCATTTACTTCTAATAAATAAAATAAATACATTCGCACACTTGATAATATAATAATCTATATTGTAAAAAAAAATAATGTCACTAATAATATTACAGTCGAACAGATCTATTTATACACATATGAAACTCGTTTACATTAACAGTATTTCAAACGGTAGTTCTCAAAACTCACCATACTATCAAATACAAAATAAATTTAAACATTTTATCTTATAGTAACAGAACAAACACAAATATTCGCAATTCCTAAATAAGGAAAAGGTATATAGGAACAAGGTAATTAAACTAAGCTAAAAATAAATAAACTACTTAATAAAGAACAACAATTATTAACATAAAAAAATATTGCACAGTTAAAATTATTATCATAATACTGCTACTTCAAAACAACCCCCCCATTTTATTTTTTCCTATACCAACGTAAACTATTGTAAATCACTTAAACATTAAACTAACTGTAAAAAATATTGCACCATTATTGCACGTACGTTACATAAATATAACAGACTCGTAAATATATATACAAAACAAAAGCACAGTTTATCATTTCAAAAACTGCGAATTTACCCAATTACACTGAGAAAATAACCCTAAAAAAAATATTAAAATTGAATTATTTGTTATTTTTCACAGTGCAACCGATAAATAATTTGTTAATAAAATAAATGTACACAATATTATTCCGCTAAGATGTAAAAAATTTGCAAATTTTAGGAAAAACTGTTGCATTTTACAGCTTGTAATTTCTAAAATATGTAAGGTCAGATTGTCGACAAGTGAAGAATTTCTTGTTTCTTAGGTGAAGAAGTAATAAATGACGAAGCTTTTTGCGTTAAAACTTGAACATCAAGAATAACTGAGGAAACATTGCCGTAAAGATTTAACGTTCTTGGGATGCTTTTACATTAAATGGCAAATTCAGAAACTAATTGCAATTAATAAATATAACGAGAGAAAATAAAGCATTTACAATTTATGATAATGAGGAATTCTTACTTTTATGGGGTATTAAATACCAGAGTACTTTGATATTATAGCACATGGAAGAGTTATATAATCCATGGATAGTAAATTAATCCGTTAGATTTTTGATCGAGTGATATTTACCTTTTACAGTATAAAGAAAGAGACCAAGTTTGAATTCACACAATAAATGCGTCGACAGTGATTCAATTTCAAATTTAAAAATTTGGTGTGAAAATTTGAAATGATCCGTATAAAACGTGTCACAATTGAAAATATTTACATGCGAAAAACAGTTAGGTAAATCACATTAAATAATTTAATAGAGCAATTAACTATGTAACTTCTGTATTTTATATATAAAATTTTTTAGGATCTAATAAATTTCTATCCTTTAGAAACTTTAATCAAGTGAGTCGGTAATATCCATATATTTAATGAACTGAAAAACATTAATCAATTTTATGATCGTAATTTAGTTAATTTTAAATTGCGTTATAATTCCTTATAAATTTTCTAATTTGAGATATTAAAAAAAAAAGTTCTTGGAAAGCAAAAATCACTACACCACTACACCAACGTTTGGTTCGATTCAGCAGCTTAATTTGATTTTATTCCTCCCACGTTTTTTTTTGCTAAAATATTTAAATGGTTTTATTTAGAATAACTATAATTGGCACTGAAGTCGTGCTGAGATGATGGTAGCAACTCAATCCGCTGCACGTTAAGAAGGTCGTGGATTGCGAAATCCAGTTATAGTAAAAATATTTCCTCAAATTTATACAAATGATTCTAACTGTGCCTCTGTTTGATTAAAAGCCATTCAACTCATTAAATATGATGATCTCACCAGTGAAGGTGTGGATGAATCAAGAGGTTGACAAAAATTAGTAATTGATAGTAAAGCTGAAGATTCTAAAGAAGGAAACTTGTCAATTTTTTTTTTGCAAATTTGCAAAATTAAAATTTGCATGGTTAAATTGTGATAAATCATTAACAGTTTGCAATTTATAATCTTATTTTATTGGCTTTTTGGATAATTTGCATAAATATTTTAATAGGCCTGTGCTTCATTTCACAAAATTCTTATGAAACCGCATTTCTGTTGCTACGCAATGACTACTTCAGGTCACACGAATTTTTGTTAATTTTCATAAACAATTATGCGAATAAAAACAAAATTTAGTAGTCGTTTTCATTTCATCCCTTACCAAACTATTCGATATTCTCGAAAAAAGCCATTTTTTTCTATTCATTATATACGGATTTTGCATCATTTGGTAAAACTGTAAAACTCCAAAAAGAGAAAGAACTGCTAGTTCAGTAGCCGATGTTATTGCCGATAAGCGCTTTAAACTTAATTATGAGATAATCGATGATTTCGTAAAACTTGTTCCATCGATTGAGACTTCATTTAGAATTCATGTCTTATTAACTAAACAATACCAAAATGTTTTTAAACTAAAAATGCCTCTTGGGGTAAAAGTAATTTGAACTGTTTGAATGAAGTGGGTCAAATGATTAATTTTGAAATAATTATTACATCCAATTATTACAGTGGGAGGTTCGATAAGAAGTTATACAAAATTATAGAGATTAAGTTTCATCTGCATTCAAAATAAATTTAACTCCTATTTTCATAGCAGCGGTGGTTCTGGCAGTCTCTCTGTTCGTAACGCACCTCTATTTATTAGATAAAAGATCTATAGTTACTGTAGTATTATTTTCTCATGTCTAGAAAATTTTGGTTGATAAAAATAGATTAAATCTGAAATTATGAACTAAAACTGAACTTCCAGAGCTGTCAAATATGCCAATTACGTTTAAGTTTGGTACACAAGGTGATTGATTATTTCGTTACTAAATTCTCAAGCAAATATTTAAAATCAGTCTCATTCATTAGTTGGAACACTAAAATTTTTTTTTGCATTTGCAAAAAAATGCATAAAAAGAACCTAGAAAAAGAACCTGGATGGCTTTTGAGTTTAAAAATCTTAATGGATTTCATTAGCAAAAAATTTGTACCCATTTTTCTAGATTTCTTTATGAAAGAATAAATTTAAACCCAAAGCTTTTATTGGTACTATATACTGACCTACCATTAGAGAATTTTAAGAAACTTAAAATGCAAATTTATTATCAATCAAGTATAAATTGGAATAAGAAAAAGCATAACAAATATCGCATAAATGTTAATGAACCAAGTTTTTTTTATTAAATTTCAGCATTAACTTGAATTGAAATCTTGTTTTAAATTATATTTAATATTATAAAATTTATTTACCTACCACTTTTAAAGATTCTTTTAATTCCTTTAGCATCTATTTTAAATAAATCTTCTTTTATGAAGCAAAAATTATTTCTTTTATTGCGCGATCATAAAAAAATTATAAAAATAACTTGGGTGGTATTTTAACACACAATTGAATGTTTTGGGTTACTCAAATAATCATTAAAGCTAACACTGACGACTAATTATGCAAGTATTAAGAAGTAAATTATATTATAATAGACAATGTAATAGTCAAATTTTAATGCTTATTTATGCTCATAAAAGTGTTCGAAAATTGTTAAACAATCGTGACCATTTATGTTTTTATTGGATATTGAAATATTTTTATTATTGGCTTTTTTGCGGGTAAATTGGACTTTTTTAAAAAGTTATTAAATAATTAACGAAAAGAAAAACCAATAATATATTTAAAATATGTAAATATATAAATTATTAACTCGATGATATTAAAATATGAACGCAATTAACAAAATTATTTTTATTTTTGTAATTTCTAGGTATTTAATTGTAGATTTTTTATTGGTTTTCAAAAGAATGACAAATAAACGTCTTTTACACGGCTGCTTTTAGTTTTATTATTTAAAAATAATTTATTTTTTTATTTTTATTTTATTTAATAGTAAAAGTTTATCATATTTATAGTAAACTATTGTTGACACCTTTGGCTAAATTAGCGAAATTACTTATAATTTTGAACTGCTTCTGACGGAATCTTTGCAATATATTCCTAAAAATGATATAAATTCTAAAACTTAAATTATAGCAATATTAGTTTTTTTTTGGTTTCCAAAAAACCAAATGACAAATAAACATTTATACGTAATTTTTGCTTATTATTATTTCTTATTATTATTATTATTATTTTATTATTATTTATATATTTAAAAATATCCCTAAAATTTCAACAAGATGTATAATATTTTATAGTAAACTATTGTTGACTCCCTTGGCTAAATTAGCAAGGTCACTCCTAATTGGAGCAGCTTTTGACGGAATCTTTGAAATAAAGATGAAATAAATTTTAATGAAATTATTTTATATTTCTAAAAATGATATAAATTCTAAAACTCCAATTACTAGCAATTGTAGATTTTTTTGGTTTTCAAACGAATGACAAACACGTAATTTTTGCTTATTTTATACCAAAAACATCACCAAAATCTTAACACAAATTCATCATTTACAAGATTTTTCATTTTTATAAGCTTTTATTTATAGCTATTGTTAACACCCTTGGCTAAATTAGCAAGATTCTATTGACTTCTATTGACCAATTGACTGGGCAATTACTAGCAATTTTTTTTGATTTAAATAGAATGAGCAATAAAACTCTTTTACACGCAGTTTTTGCTTAATCTCAAAAATAACTCCAAAATCTTGTTAATTAGATTACTTCGAATTTTGAACCGCTTCGGACTGAATCTTTGCAAGGAAGATGAAATAAATTTTAATAAATTTATTTTATTTTAATTTATTTTAATAAATTTATTTTATATTTCTAAAAATGATAAATAATATTAAAACTTTAAAATATCAAGTTTTTTAAAAATTATAAATCAATTAAAAAATATATAAAGCTAAATATATTTTTTAATTGATTCTTTAATTTTTAATTTGATTCTGACGGAATTTTTGCAATTTATTCCTAAAAATGTTTTGGGTTACTCAAAAATTCGTTAAAGCTAACACTGACGACTAATTATGCAAGTATTAATAAGTAAATTATATTATAATAAACAATGTAAATAAAGTCGAATTTTAAGGCTTTATTAATTAATAAATTTATAATTTAATAAATAATGCACTAAAATTTTTCGATGAATTAAATTATGCAATCAAGTAAGAAAGATAGACACAACCTTGCCAATACATCGACATCCCGAAAACCATCACCCACAAACACCCACAAAACTTTGTGTTTCTGACTCGTTAGTCTTCATCAGTATCGCAAACTTTTTAAATACTCAATTGCATCATCTCAGTATAAATTTTAGTGCATTATTTACTAATTATTACTTGCATCAATTTTATATGCGATATCTTTTTTTTCAGCTTATATTTATGCTCATAAAAGTATATGAAAATTATTCAACAATCGTGACCTTTCATGTTTTGTGTATTAAATTTGTAATTAATTAATTTTTAATTTCTACGTATTTAGATTTCTTTTGCTTTTCTGACAATAAGAATGACAAATAAACCTCGTTTACACGTAATTTTGGCTTATTTTATACCAAAAATATCACCAAATTCATCATCAAATGAAGATGAAATCAATTTTAAAGAAATTATTTTATATTTGTAAAAATGATATTTATTCCAAAACTATAAATTCCAATTAAAATCGGTTAGCGATATAAAACATTCCAAAATCCCAAATCATTACTGGTAATTATGGTAAATTTTACAATCTGGTAAATTTTGCAATATTTACTTTTGTAAACGAAAATTCTAAAATCCTAAGCTGTAATTTACAGTCGCAAATTATATTTCTTAGGTACTGCTATCTTACGATCGCAGATCTTAAGTTAAATTTATTAATCGGATTTATTCCAATAAAAATTTCAATTTGTAAGACCATCATCATTTCTTTAAATTGCCGGTTTCTGAGAAAGTAACTTCCAAGTTACTTCGACCCATGATTAATGTTGCCAACAGAAGAGATTATTAATTTATTTAATATTAATTTAATATTAAAATTTAATATTAAAAAAAAAACTAATTAAAAAGATACGTAGAACGCATTTAAATTTGTAATTGCAATTTGATTCTTCCAACAAAAATTAATTTATTATAAAAAATAATTTATAATAAAAATAATATAAAAATAAAATAGAAATGAAAAGGGTAAACAATTTTAATTTTAATCGAATTAATCGTCAGATGACACACGTCAAATTAACACATTAACCGGCCGATTTAAGTAGATAAGCCTTACAAAATCTTATCACCGTGATTTTATCGCTCCAATTCTCAACTTGATTGATTGTTGAATTATCACAAGCGATACAATTTATTTTTACATTTTTTACCGCTACAATTTACAAGGGTTCTTCAATAAGTAAATCTTAACACCAATTAAATTGGTTACTTTTCTTTGGATACTTACAAATTTTTTACATCTGGGGAATTAAATTAAGTAAAATTTGTTTTCTTAAACTAACAAAGGTACGCGAGTAATAAATAAACTAAAAATCTGACCTTAGCCTTTAATCTCGTTGCAGCAAATCTCGAAGTGCTGAAATGTAAGTTTGAGCCATTTGCAAAGTTTCGAATTTAGATAATTTTCTATCATTTCCTAACGACGGAACGACATCCCGCAATCTGTCAAAAGCGTCGTTGAGACTATTCATGCGTCGTCGTTCTCTGGCGTTTGCCGCTAACCGACGTTTCTTCATCACGTCCATTCCTATTTGTGGGTAAACGGTTTTTTTGGAAACATCTCGGTTGTATTTTTTCGTATCGTAATTTGTCTTGTAGCGAGCATCTTGGTTGTAATTTTGCATGATGGAGGTTTCTGGATAAGAGTAGATGTTGTTGTTTTCGCCGTAGTAATTAGTTTCTTTCCAGCTTGCCGGTTCCGGTTTATAATAGTTTGGTATGTACGGCTGAGAAGATGTACCGGGTTCGTTGTAATAGGCGTTATTTGCAGAGTGCGAAGTTGGGGTTGTTAGCGTGTAGTGACTGTCGGGACTGGATAAGCGAGGAGAACTGCATGAATCCGAAGACACTTCGTGCGACATAGATGAATAATCAGATTTTTGAAGAAACATATAACGAGTCGGCATTTTTTGAAACACGACTCGTTTGGGTATAAATTACGGAATCTCCAGTAGCAGCCAAACTGTTATATTCCTCATAATTGTTGAAACAAAATTCCTTGCTTACCGCTAGTTTACTACTTGCGTACAACTCAATTAACGCGATTTCGAAATTTTGAGTTATGGATAGAAATATTAATGAGCATTTTCTAAATAGGAACATAAATTGAGATCTTCATGTATTAGGTTGACATATAACTCGTTCACAACCTTATTTAGACGTTAATTGCGATAGTTGGTATTATTCGGTCGTAAACCTACATACAAACGAGTTCAACGAGAACTTATTTTCTATGATAATTTTAATTTGGATTTACTGCATTCATATCGCCAAATGATAATCAAATTTTGTTTCATTAGCATTCGAGAATCTGCACCACTACGCTTTCTTCTTTAAAAGAAGGACACCTTTCGCTGAGAATTTTCACCTATAATATTTCACTCACAACAGAGGTGCATCCGCGTTCTTCTTCCTTAAAGCTTCCAATATCGACGATTAAGTTCTCGCTTAAACAAGACACGCGCAAGACTTGTCCCGGAACTCGTTTGGTACACGCGATTTGATGATCTGAGCTGCACTGAAGATGGTAAACGTATGTTCGTTCTGTTAAATCAAAGAAGTGGAAGACCGTGATGTCTTCAGGCGATTTATTCTTTGCCACTGTTAATGTGATGTGATTCACTAGGCACTCTACACAATACTAATTGAATATTCAAGGTCAAGTTTAATCATTTTTAGCAGCTTGAGGGATTTACTGCATAGTATTACAAATTTTTGTAAAACAACTTTTCTTTTTTTTTCATAATTTAGAGATTAAAAAACTGAAATTGTAAAATTTTAATCATGACTATCTGCAAGTATTTCCAAAACTTGTCAATTTATTACGATTATTTTAGTTACAAAAAGTAGATTAATAAAAAAAGGTTGACGGACTTGATCAGATCATGAAGGAAGTCGGAAATTTCATCATGGATAATTTTAACCGGACACTACGGTACTCTTCAAGTTTTATATTTTTTTTATTAGGGAAAAATAAACAGGACTGATGGATAATGGCACGACACTTTTACTTTTTAAATTTTTGGGTAAAATCTGCAATCGGAAAACGCATCTATAAATTTTCTTCGAGATTACGTACGTTCCTTTCCATTTTTTTTTCTACTTTTGCATTGAATTTTGAAACTTTTTTTTACTGGATTTTTAACCATGATAGTTAAGTAGACCTTGCACTCCAAACAATTAGTAAATGGTACATTAATTTTTTTCAAGGGAGGTGCACACCCGGTGCAACTTCTTAAAGAGAACTTTTCTAGTTCTGTGCTGAGGTATTGAGTGCTGTGATATATTCACATGGAGTACACGTACTGACAATAAAATCCACTAAGCGCAGCTAATAAAAAGCATATAGTTAGCAAATGTTGTATACGGGCACATCGCGAGCGAAGCTCGACTAATTTCCTGCGTCGTAACAATTACCTAGCAGTTAGCTTAAATGCGAAGCTGGCACTGCACTGGTTTTTTGGTTGATTGGACGAGCAAATCGATACAAATGTCTTCAGTAACAAGAAGGATCACTGCAGAGCGGGACTGGAGAAGGCTAAAGCAAATTACTCGAATCATACATACCCGGTGCCTATTCCTAAAAGAATTTCCAAAGAAGCAATGAAAACATCTCACCGATGACCGTCCAATCAGAAGTCCTTTACGAGGATCTTGAAGTTATTCTTGCAACTGCATATGTGAGAAAGTCGTCGAGGGAGACAGCCGAGTACAAACCTCTCCACATATAAACAAGTCGGGATAAGGTAGACGACCGGTCTGGTGGCAGAGGTTCTTAAACGCGCCCCAGAAGTCGGTAAGATACCAAAACCATAACTTCTAGGACCTATAGAGAGGAAGTGGGGGGTCCTAAACTCTTGAGTAGGCCCGCTTAGAACAGCAAAAGAGGTGTGCTCAGGCGCACTCAAAATTTTATACTCAAGCCTCTTTATTCAAAAAAGTAGTAGAGATTTCTATAAAATAATGTAAAAATATTTCTATTTTATTATTTTATATTGTATATTGTAATAATTTTTCTTATTTTTTTTATTTTTTAAATATTAACGTTTGAAGACAATTGTGTGCCCGCGCTTTTATGTTTACGGTCCCCTACCCTGTGACAAAATCATTGCTTTTAACCAACCCAATAGTTTACTAAAGGAAGGTTAAGACCTTAGATTAGGTTAAAGCCATAGTGGTCATTACGTTTACCTCAGTTCATTATCATTACTGTACTGAAGAAGTAAGCGATGCCCATTGTGGCTTTACCAAAATTGTCACGGGGGAGAAGATCAGAATCGTAAACATTTAAGGTTTAGTTTATTTTATTTATTTTTACTTATTTATTAATTCATTTTTGTCTCATTTAGATTTCGAATTGAAGCTATATGGTTTCTCTACCACACAAGTGTCTTTATTCGCAGCCTTGAAAATGGGCCAATAAACGGCCCGAAACGTCGGACAAATATTAATAATTTTTGTTTTTATTGACCTTACACCTCAACGATAAATTTACATTATTATATATTGAGAGGTCAACTATATTTCCTTTAACTTATTTCTATAAAAAATCAGGACTACAAAATCCCATTAGGACACGATTTTTTTTAATCCCGAGCGCAAGTATATTATGTTTCATTTTTCTGAAACCCAATTATGTACTTAATCCAAGCAAATATTTATTGCATTTTTGGAATTTTCTACGTGGTTAGCGGTAATAATTTTGAATCATGGTGTGTAAATGGACAAGGGTAGCAGTTGGTACGCCTGCTAAAGCAACCCTATTATTGAACCAACAGTTCATTTCGTTTTATGGTTTTGAGATAGAAAATGATCGCCAGAAATGCACCTCAGATTAAAAACTGTGTAGCAATTTGCGCGGCACAGAACAGAAGCTGAGCGATAGTTAGATAACTGGTCACATACGAACTTGGCATGATAACAATGACTTTTGAATAATTAATACTCGTCCACTTCAATTAAATCGGCACGCAAAATTACTGATCACAAATAAAGCAAACTGCTAGTTCAATCGCTCAATGGGAACTAAAATTCTTACGCTGCGTTACAAGCAGACCGCTAATCAACATTTGCAACAATAGATACCTGCATTGGACCGAATGCATTAACACTTTTGCATCAAATGCAATTAAAAATGCACGTAGAATAAAGGATAGAAGAATACCGTAAAATGAATTAAAAAGTAGAACTAACGTAACCGAAATTTACCGAAACCGAAATTTTAAATTTACTAACTTCGGTGGACTTTAATCAAATGCTTTATATTACATCTTGTACCAATTTTAATGTTATATTTAATTTAAATGATAGAAATAAAAATTTTTACTTATGCTCTGGATAATTACTTTTCCTTCCGCTGGTAAAAAAAGTGGTACTTTGCTTCCGCAAAACTGGGGGTTTAAAAAAAATAAAATAAAATCTAAATTTTATAACCATTATGTAAAAAAAATCTTGTAGCATTTTCAGTGAAATGTGTATGATTTTACGATTTATGGTTGGTTGATGTACTTAATTTTGAAATTATTTAGTTGCAATTTTACATTATTTCATAAAAGAATGTTTATAATAACAGAATAAATAAAAAGGTATATGATTATAAATAAATGAGATATTTTAAATCTTAAAAATCTTTAAAAAAATTAAGTAATCCAATTTATGAGTTACTAAAATGTAAGTTTTTATTTAATTTTTAAAAAATTTTGGTGAAAGGTAGGAAGCGTAGACCTTTAAATGCAAATTTTACGATTGACACCTCGATGAATTCTGAAAGAGCATATTTTAAATAAGAGAATTAGGTGAGGAAAATAGCCGTAAAACCAACAGTTTTTTCAAAAATCGAATTTAAAAAAGCACGATTTTCATAGCAATTTTCAAGTTCAGGCGCTCTGGATTGGTGAATCAATGTATTCTATTGACAGTCCGTGCACTTTCAACTGGTCTTAGCTTTGCGCAGAGCGGGAATAACCGGAGCGACACTTGCATTGGGATGCAGCAACAGTGCACTCCGAACGAAAATTATGGTTTTTAATACTAAATGTGCAGGAAAAATGGCTTAAAGCGCCCGAGCACAGCGAGGGGTGCTTTAAGTCGATTTTTCTTTGCACAACAACCTTGCGTTTAGAATCCACTCTCACGAGTTTCACCCCTCAAAAATCCACCATTTTCCTTAATCTACGGGCCTAGGGGTATTTTCAAATTGAGTGTCGTTTTCATCAAAATAAAAAAAATCAAAAATTTTGATGAAAACCACGATGGCACGAGTAGGATCCGCGCGAAAAAGTAATCATCACCGGGGCTCTTATGCATAACAGTGCACGGACGGAGCACAGAATGCATTGATTCACCAATCACGAGCGGGGTGAAGGTAGCTATCGAGGTCCCGAAAATACAAATTTTACGATTGAAACCTCGAACTTTTTTGAAAGAGTATATTTTAAATAAGAGAATTAAGGGAGACGCAATGCCTTAAATGCACCAGTTTTTTCAAAAATCGAATTTAAAAAAGCTTGATTTTCGAAGGTTAAACGCTCGTGATTGGTTAATCAAGTTCGTTCGTGGGAGGTACGTGCGCTTCTATACATAAGAATGTTGCACTTTTACAATTAGTCAGTAACTCTTGCGCTATGGTAGGAATGCGTTTTCCTTTTTTATTTAATTTAAAAATTTAAAATTATTTAAAAATTACTTCAGAAAAGGGTTACTTAAATTTAACGAACGGTAGTTACTTTTGCGCGTGGGTCCGACTCTTGCGAGGGTGATTTTGATGAAAATGACAACTAATTTAAAAATATCCCTAGGCCCATAGGTCAAGGAAAAGGTGAATCTTTGAGAGGTGAAACTCGTGAGAGTGGATTTTTAACGCAGGGTAGTTGTGCGAAAAAAAATCGACTTAAAGCACCCCTCGCTGCGCTCGGGCGCTTTAAGCCATTTTTCCAGCACATTTAGGGTTGAAAACCATGATTTTCGTTCGGAGTGCACTGTTACTGCATCGCAATGCAAGTGTCGCTCACACTCTGCGCAAAGCTAAGACCATATCTCGGTGCACGTACCGACAGGAGAATGAATTGATTCACCAATCCCGAGCGACTTTGCTTTAAAATTTACTGTAAAAATCGAAGTTTTTAAATTCTATTTTTGAAAAAACAGGGGCACTTAGGGCATTGCGTCTCCCTTTATTCTCTTATTTAAAACATACTCTTTCAGAATTCATTGAGATTTCAATCGTAAAATTTGTATTAACGGGACCTCGATAGCTACCTGCAACCCACGAGCGACGTAACTTGAAAATTGCTATAAAAATCGAGCTTTTTTAAAATCAATTTTTGAAAAAACTAGTGGTTTTAAGGCATTCTTCCTTACCTAATTCTCTTATTTAATATGTGCTCTTTCAGAATAAATCGATGTTTCAATCGTAAAATTTTTATTGTAGGGTCTACGTTTCCTGCCTTTCCCCCTTAACTTGATATAAAATAAATGTTCCATATTATTTCACAAGTTAATATTCATAATACTTTAATATAAATAAATAACATACAAAATTAAAAATAATATAATAAATTATAAAACAAAATTGTTTTTAGGTGATTATATGGGTTGATGATTATATGTAGGTATTTAATCTTTATTAATTTGTTCATAAACCCATATAATCATCAAAAAACAATTTATTATAAAATGGACAGTCATAATTCATTAATTACTAAACAATTTATAGAAAAAACTATGCTTCCAAAAATTTAATTTGCCAAACATTAATGTTAAACTGGCACTTAGAATTTATTGCATTCATCAAAAATATTTTAAAAAAAGCAAAGTCAACAAATAAATTAACCATAGCAACTCCAAAACCGGGATTTTTGTCGGGAAACGGAAAATCCGCTCATTGGAAAAAATATCTCTGAGCCTCACACAACTTCACAACCGGATCGATGGTCCACGGATCTGCAAGTACGTTTTTAGTCTAAAATTTTCATAATAATTAGCACACTACAATTTTTAGATTGATGTCAGTTGCATAAGTAAACTCCGAGGGGTCAGTCATTGGAGTATTAATTGTACAAGTCTTCAGTATTACATTGAGTATTAGGTGTATTACGTTCAGTATTACCTGTCATATTTGGTATTACATTGTATTATTTGAAATTTTGTATTATTTTGTATTACGTGTATTATTTAGTATTATACAGGTATTATTTTGCATTATACGTGTATTATTTTGTATTACTACTTGTGTTATTTGTAATACGTGTATTACGTTCAGAATTTCCTGTAATATTTGGTATTACATTGTATTATTTGGAATTTCGTATTATTTTGTATTACGTGTATTATTTTGTATTATTTGTATTATTCTGTATTATAGTATTATTGTACAAATTTTCTCCTGTGACTGACCCCTCGGTAAACTACAATTACACTGACCTCACGTACCGTCAACACAACTATGCAGTTTTTAATAAATATAGAATTTTAAATAGATTAATAAATATTATGTAATTGCTTTCGTTCATTGTATAAATTAATTTATTATTTTATTTTTTGGGTTTTTCTTGGAAAACCTTATGAAAAAAGCTTTATAATTATGTAATTATTAGTTTATCTTTATATATATTCGTTTTCGTTTTTATTTCGTTCATGGTAAATAGTTTTATTTATAGTAATATCATTATCATTGTAACCGATGTGAACCGAAACGTCCTAACCGGTAAAATTATTACGTAAAATCTCGTTAATCTGTTCATTCGCATCTCTTGAAATGATGTGTAACAAAAATTATTAACCTAATTATTAAAATAATTCTTTATAATCTACCGCATACCGAGCAAAAAATTTTAATTGTCAAATATAGCTGAATAACTTCACCACATGCTACTTGAGTGTTTGTAAAATATGTTTAATTTAATATTCTGACAAAAGCCGCATTTCTTTTACCAGTTTCTGATTCTGATTTCTAATTACTAATTCGAGCATTATATTAAGTATTGAATAATGTGGTAAGCCTTGTCGTATACACCGACTAATTATTATTCTTTCAAGTTTCCTTAAAGCTTCAATGTGCCGAACGGTGTGGAAATATTTAGTTTCTGTTAATTTAAATATTTAATTTTAACTGTTGAAATTTGAAATTATTGCTGTAAAACCTAGGGAATTTTAATAAAATTGATTTATTTTTTTGAATTTATCGGATTAAATTACATAATTTGATTATTATAACAAAATTAATTAGCTACAAATTAATTACAGATTTTCGGGCACATTAGCAGTACCGTAAAATGAGGTGAACAGGAATCTGAAAGGATAAATTATAGAACAAAAAAAGTTTTCAAAAATTTTTTATGTTAATTTAAATTGATAAATCAAAAACTTTTATGGACTTTTATGTAAAGGAATGTTGTGTTTGCTAGTTAGTAGCATTGACAAAATTGATAACAGTGCAGGTGTAATTTTGGGCTACCTCAAATTATGAAGCCTGAAAAGCTTCATCTGGAAAACGTAAAAAAGGTAAATAAAATTAGCTAAAACTTTTGTAATTGCTGCCTTAGTTATTCTTTTAAAATCTAAAACTGGTAAATTGTTGAAAAATTATACCACTTTTTTTAAATAAGAAAAGCGCAAAAATTAACCAAATCTGTTGAATCGGAATAGAAAAAAATTTTAAAATTTAGACATTTTAAAGATCTTTTGTTAGTATTTAATGCTAACTTTAGTGGGTGAGTGGATTTATTTTATTTGAATTGAACGATTACTTTTTTTTCTTATTTATTTCTTTTTTTTTTGTTTTAGGTAAAAATCGTCACTTTTATTTCAACACCATCTCAAAAATAGAAATTTTTATATTTTTTAAAATGATTTTGTTTAGTCTGGAAATAAACTAATATATTAACCAAATCTTTTTCCTTTTTTTATTTTGGATAATCCTGTGACGAGTTATCTTACGCACCGCAAAATCATCTGTTTCTTAAGCGTCTTCAAAAATCTATTATCAATGGTTTAATTGTCCACGTTTTGTGAAAGTAAAATTTTAAAATGTTTTTTAAATTTTGCTTTTTTATGTAGAAAAACTTTCAAATAAATACATCATTCATAACTAGATAGTGTTTAACGAAAACGATCCAAGCGCCAAATCGACATTTTTGAGTTAGATAGACCAAACGACTCCTGAACATGATCGATTGTTTGTGTAAAAATCTCTAAGCTCCGTTAATGATACTTACGCCCTATATTGACCAAGATCTATAACGACAAATTTGAAAAAAGCAATAATTTGCTTTTGTTAATAACATAAAAAATAAACAATAATTTAATACAACTAAAGAACTATGCATTTAAAAAAAAAATTATAATTTGAATTTTTAATTACCAATTAAAAACTTAAATAAGCTCTATCTCAAAACTGCAATTTGGCGCTTAGATCGTTTTCGTTAAACGCTATCCAACTTATAAAAAAAATTTAAAAAAACTGCTTTTTTCGACCTCATGACTGTATGTAACCCCTTACAATCATTAAATAAAATAAAGTGATATTTACTGTAACCAATTAATCAATTATTAAGTACAAGGCAATCTCTTGTAACTTAAAATATATAACTCTAAACGCACATTTACATTTCAATTTTCTAATCACTTTCAAGTTCAAGATGTATTAGATGTGACTTGTGTGACCCGTTACGACGGTGATGGATTTGTGTCCGTAATAGAATTTACAATTATTTCTAATAATATTATTATTCTACACAACATACATACAGATCCTTTTGATCTATGGGTTAATACCCGTGTGTCTGCAGAAGAAGATACCATGCTAACTGCTAAGCTCTTCGCTCACTAATGATAGGCTTGATCTAAAGTACACGTACAATAATTAAAATAAATTGTTGTTGTATTAATATTAATTTGATAATTTCAGGTTATACTTTTGTTAGAGTGAAAGTTTACGGTTCTGAAATTTTTAGTCCAAAAGAATTAAAATTATATAGCTAGCATTTAAGTAGTGTAGTTTAAGCTTGACATATGTTTTGCCATAAAGTGCAAGCATCAATGCGCTTCTTGAAAGGAAAACCGCTGCAAGCAATACATCGTTTTTATAGTGATTCACAACTTCCAATAATTTTTATTTATTTCATTAACCGCCTATATAATGAAGAAAACCGTTTAATTTTAGTAAACGTACAAGATTATGTCTTTCACTTTGTACTCTGCATGGATCACCGCGACAATTATCGACAATTATCTGTAATTAAATTAATTGAGCATCCTGAACTTTGAAAAACTAGAATTATTGAACATACAGACCAAACAAGACTCGGTACGGTACATTAAGAGAATTTCTTAATTTGAAAGTTGTAAATTTATTTCGTATTATTCAATTCTTACTTATTTAGCTTCTATATAAATAACCTGTTGATATCTTAAACTGTTTTTTAATTAGGAAATCGGCTTTTTCAATCAGTATAGCATTTCTTTCAGTAAACTTGTAGATAAGTACCTATTATTTGTATTTGCCGCAATCTGGGACTGAATAAATGAATTGCATAAAATTTGTTATACAGACAAATTTAGTTGTAAAAGTTTTATTTGAGGACAAAACTTACAGTTTTTTTATCCACTTGTGCGCGTCACTAATTAGTATCTACATGAAGCGTACGTTTAGAACATTTTATTACATTTTTTTCAAGGTATTTTTATAAAAGGTTCGATTGTTTGTAAAATAATTAATTTATTTAATTAATTGGTGCAACTACATGTTAGATGGAAAAGGTGGACAATTTTTGGATTTTTACATGTTGTTAAATTACACTGTGAATTATAAGGCAAATTATAAGGCGATTATAGCAATTATTTCATTTGTTGTATGACATGTTGTTCTGTCCTGTTGGAACCACTTTTCCTAAAGTACACGTCGTCAGTTAATTTTAGCCACAAAAATAGAATCCCTCCAAATTTTCTACCCAGAATTCAATGAATATTCAAAAATTTTCACATTTTTTGTGTATTTCTAAGCACAAGCACTGATTGATATGACAAAGATTTACTAAGAATTTTATTCTAGATCTTCTTTCTCATGCAACTTTAAGTATTTTCATATTTCCGCACTAATCGCACGTCCTTTCTATTTTGGCATTTATTATGGTTATTACTTATTATTAGAAGTGGCACCTCCACAGCTTAAAACCGGCTCCGGAGTGACATCATTTAACACTATCTCCGTTTATTTCACATAGGCTCCTATATAATTATAACGCGCATAATTTAATATTTGCATAATAATATATTACTCACCAAAGAAAATGAAAATCTAGTAAATGTAAATAGTAATTAAGACTCAGCCACGGTACTGACTGTTTTTTGTAACTCCTGAACTTATTAGATGTCACCTCTGTTCCATTTTGTAAACACTATCATTGCTTTCTCCATTGCTCTCTGGATTACTCTGAGGTATTCGGAAGCCTAGCCAAGTAGAACACCCACAACTTTCCAAAGCTTCCAATTGAAAAAAGAAAAAAAAATTTCAGTCTTAACAACAGTGGGATAATTAAATTAGTAGATAAATTAACATTTGTGCACTAAATTTAAACTGGTACAGTTAATCTTTCACCAAATTAGCTTATTTTTTAATCATAAATTATTTTTTAAATTGGTTTGGATGCACACAGATTAGAAAAGTCTATTTTAATTAAATCTTGCATACGAAATTATCCCACTAATAGGATAGCAATCTTATAAAAAAAAGTTAAACTAACTGTCTGTAATCACACAAAAAAACGAATTTTTGTCAATACCGCTATTACCTCTTACGTCAATAAAAAATTTTTCTGTGAAAAGTTGTTAAAATGTGATGATATAAAAAAATGATTAACGATTAATTTACTTCTTGTCTCTTATAAAAATTTTGTTTTAACTCTGTTAACCGGTTATTACGGTATCTAACTTTATTTTTAATAATCCTGTTTTTGTTCTTAATTTGATAAATTTGCATTTCTTCTATTTAAGTCATAAAATTTAGGTTAATGGTCGATTGATTTGCTATAATAAATAATAATTTTGATGCAATGTTTAAACTGTAATTATTATTTATTTGGCTTTTTAAAATTGTGTAATTTCGTTTAGAATGCCGATAAGGCGCCATGTAATTATTACAAACTGTAAATATTACCAGAAATATTTTTATCAGTAGGTAATAATTTATCACGAAATTTCACAATTTTATTTGCATTTCAGTAGGTTTATCATGCGAAGAAAACAATTTTAATTACTTTTTTTTGGTACAATCATAAACTATAAAAGAAAGCATAAGGACACATATGGTTATGATAACTGTATAAGCTTTACATCCATGTAATAAGAATAATGCTGCATTTAAGTAGACTATAAGTTAAAATAAGCCAGGTATGAATGAGATGTATGTACCCACAGTTTAATTTTTTTTCTAACGTTCTTCTCTTGGGGAAAATCAGGAATGCATTACAAGGATTGATCGTGCAGATCTTCTCAATGATTCCTAATAAAAGCGGGAATATGATAATAAGAAATCGAACACACAAGAATTGACTACATCTACAAAAAGTTGTATCAAATTCGATGGCAGCTTCTACAAAAAAATTTGTAGTTTTACTTAAATACTTATATTAAAAATAAATTATAAATAAATATTTTGATGATCTTCATAAAAATCAACACCAAATGAAACCAAAGTAAACTCTTCAAAAACTGTATGACTAGGACATCAATCTGTTTGCAAAATTTACACTCGCACTTCTAAAACAACATTTTGCAATTTCACATCGTTCATCGTTCACTCACATCTTTTGATCACACGAACCAAAACATAACCATAATCTCAAGGAAGCCTTAAGTGATACTACTACGACCTACACTTTTAGGGTCGTCGTAAATTCCTACAGTGTGGTCAAACAACTACAGAATTTACTTATATAAAAATCAACCTTTTCTTTTTTTATTGTAATTTATAAGATTATTAGAGATTTGACAAAAAAGAAAAACACAAGATGAGTAAAAACAAAGAAAGCAGGTTGTTGGTTTCAGGTTGTAAGTACTGATAATCTCCTGTTAATAAATGTAACACCAAACACACACAAAGCAGGCAATCGAATAATTATTATATGCAAACGAGTATGCAAAGGTAGATCAGCGCAGCGCATAATCTTCGTTTAGCTTCTTTTTTCTGGATACGATTTATCATGCTAATTTTAAACAATTTAACCAGGTTTTAATATTGGCTATTTGATTATGTATATCCAAAAAGCTCTCATGTATTTATTATGTTGTCTTGTTTTACTCGGAATAAAAAATGGTGATGATACTGAAATTACTGTAAAAAAAGAAAAAACTAAAAAATTGATTTTAAAATTATCATAAGACAAAAAACATTAAACAATCATATCAAACTGAATAATTAATTCCCAATTAATTATATTTAAACAATTAATCTTCTAAAATAAACCACTTACGCGATAGGTGGGACTATTGATAACCGCGTAATTCGAATTCGCATAAGTCGGGGTAGCGTAAGTCGAGGTATTACATAGACAAATTCCATGAAAATTTTCTTAAAAAGAGAAATTACAGAAAAAAAGAGAAGCATTACACACTACAAATTTTTATTGGTCTTGCGTCTGATACTATACTTCTCCAGCTCTGTATGTCTTCCGCTTTTTCTCTCTATCTGCTGACCTTTATTTTTCCTAAATCTCCTAACATCTGGTTGTACCATCTTAATTTCGGCTTTCTCTCAAGCGGTTCTCTGACGGTTTCCACTCTGCGATTCTCCTCACCATCGCTTCCTTGCTCCTCCTCATCACGTGACCAATCCAATGTATTCTGCACGACTTTATTGTTTTTACCATATCTTCTCCACCCATTGTTGTAAGTATTTCTTCGTTGGTTCTTAATCTGATTTGTTGACCATCACACTTTACAGGGCTCAATATTCTCCTCAATATTTTCCTTTCAAAAATTCTTATTTCTTCCTCTTCTCTTCCGCTCATGCATACGGTTTCCGCCGCATAGATAATCACAGGGCGTATGAGTAAAACTTCATCTTAGTCTCCTTCGATAAATTTCCATTTGACAGTAGTTTTTTGTTTGTATAGTAGGCCGGATTTCCCTGTTGAAATATTTTCCTTAATTCCTGCTATCTCTCATTTGTATTGTTTATATGGGCTCCCATGTAGCAAAAATCCAATACCTCCTCACACACATCGTCGTTGACTTTCAGTTCCTCTTTTCTTTCTGTGTTTTCTCTCCATCGATCTTTTTTAAATAAAAGATCGACGTTTCTTTCCGACATCTCATATATTTTGATGAGATCATCCTCATCACTTTTCTCAATTTTTCCACACTCCTGGACATTATCAATACATCGTCGGCGTGGAAAAATAAAAATCCCTTAATTTTTAAAATTAATGAATTTCTTTCTTTAATCCCCTGTAATAGTAAAACTGAAGGAAATGTGAAGTGTAATGTTTAAGATTTTGGACCTAAACTTTAATAATTTTGGCAACAAGTTTAATACAAAAGCAATTGATTTTAAATTTATTTGAATTTATGTCACTTAATTCTTTTACAATTTTCTCTTAAGGTTGAATTTGCCATGTTTCCCATTAATTCGTTTATGTACTGTATTGTATTGTACTTAGGAGTCAATTGACCGATTGACCCCACTAATTAGATATTCAAGAATTCAATTTCGCTAGCTAAACACAGAATGCTCCTGAAAGATTTGCTTTTTACTTCCTTGAGCGTCAGTTGTATATGTCCCATATGTTTAAGCCTAAGTCGGGCTAAGGCATTGCAGTTACAGAAGATGTGCTCGGCCGTCTCTGTTCAGTCTCATTTTTTGAGGTGATATCTCACCGGGTAATGTCCGGTGAACAGCCCCGTAATGAGTCTAATTTCATTCTTTGTCAAAAGTTGAAGCTTTTTAGCCTCTGCAGTTGAGTACTCTATGAATTTCTTTGCCTGTCTTTGTTCTGGTGTATTTTCCAGAGTTTCTTTACTCTCTGCCTCTTATTTTTGGACCTCCAGCCTCCTGTGTGCCTTGGTTAGCCCACAGAATGATTCAGGTTCAGTAGGGGGCGTTCTTAAGCTTAATCTAACTAGTTTATCAGCTATTTCATTACCCTCAATTCTCTCGTGACCTGGCACCCAGCATAGGGCAAATTTGTTGCCCATTGCCAGTTTCTTAAGAGATTGTCGACATTTCCCATGTTAGACAAGGATTCAGAGGTATTTGCTTCGATGTGTTTTTATCGCAGCTTGAGAGTCCGACATTATATTGATCTGCTTGCCCTTTAAATTCCTCTAAAGGCATTTATAGGCACACAGTTCAATCGCAAGTATTTCAGCTTGCATAATTGTGGGATAGGTTCCTAAGGTTATAGATGCCGAGTAATTTGGACCACGTATGATTATGCTTGTTCTCTGTTCAGTTTTTGATCCATCTCTGTACCAGTCAGAGGATTTGTTATCCACTTGTTTTATTTGGCTTCTAGCCGTATTGCGGTTTTGAGTTACAAACTCAAACGGCTTTTGAAAGTCAAAAGTTTTTGGAATGATATCCAAAGGTTTTTTGACCTGTCTTGTCTCTTGGTTTGAATTCCTTGATTTAGGCAATTTCTCCGATGTTCTCGGTGTAAGCACCATTGGGCTGTTTTATAAGTCCAATGGTATTTGAGTGATCCTTAGCTAGGGTTTTATAAATAAGGATTTAACTTTTTTAACTCTGACAGCCAGGCTAGCAAATGGTGAAATTACGAAAAGTGAGCTTGTTTGATTTAGGTTAAAACAAGTTCTGTATTACTAATACAATATTATGAGTTTAATTAAGATTTACATACCAAAGCAAATCTAAATAAATTTAAAAACAAAAATCAACCATGCACAACCACTGCAGAGCCACTAGATATATAGCCACTTATAGCTTTTAAACGTCTAGTTTGTAATATATAAAAATTTTGGTCATTCAAACACATAGTTACAAAAATCATATCTTTTAAATTTTAATTCGTAAGGTGGTTTTATTGTGCAAACATAACAAACAAATTAATGTATTATCAGAAATATCATTAATAATGAAGACTAATCCATAAAAACACGGCAAATGCTACTGCATAATAATAGCTGCAGTTATTTGCTGACATTTAAAAAAGCTCTCCTATGCTTTTTTTTATCAATCTCATCAAAATTTGGAAGTAAATCAGCAAGCTTTAATTACATAAATATTATTTAAGGCATTACTAAACACAGCTTTCCTTGTGATATGAATGAGGGAGGCCAAAGGTCGAATAGTAATATCAATCACTCACTAGATGGATAAGCCTGCCGGGGGCCGCCTGTATTGGCTATTAGTCAAAAATTATCGAACAATGCCACTTATGCCATAAGTGTGCCACAAATATAGCTAAACCAGAAAGGCTTTCCAAATTATCCAAAATCTCCAGAAGTCACCGTAATCAAAATTATTACGATTGAAATTTTGCTCCTTATTTTTTTTTGTTTTAAAACACTGATACGAAGTCACAGAAAGTGAACACAAAAATTTATTTTGGCCAAAAGTAGTCCAACAAGTACCACATTTTCTTATTTAGTACATAATATAAATGTACTATACTAACGTACATATATTTTCAATAGTAAATAGAAACGTGTCTAATCAAAACGACTTAGGTACATTATTAATCAACAAAATGATTCATAACTTTTTAACTGTCAGTTCAAATCAATTGTATACACCACAAAGTGTCACATTAAATCTTTCAATTTATTTTATTTCATTCTTTCACGTTGAATAGCAAGTAAAATTATTTTATTTATTAGTAGTAAGAGAAATTTTTAAAAACACCCTAACATGGCTTATCGTATCAAAAAAATCGCAGCAAAATTAGTAGTTGCACCTATAAATTTGCCCCACATCAAAAGTGGTTTGTTGCCGAAAGGAAAAAACGGTAAATATTATTTATAAAGTCCCCACGGTTATAATTACTTTCGTTTCTTATTTATTTCTATACCATTTACTTTTGTACTTTATTTAGTTCCGACAAGTTAACCTGTTTAAATTAATGCAAATATTTTATAAGAATATCGTGTATGCACGCTAACTGCATCTTATATAAACTTTTCTCTATTCAAGAAGTGTGTATTTGTATTAAATGCGCACAGTAGGCGTAATTTTTTTGTTTATAGATTGAAAATTAAGAATAAATTTAAATAAATTGCTCTCGTTATACGGTACTAAGAGTTGATAAATAAAATGATATTTTATTTATTTTATAAGTTCAAATTAAATAAATAATTACGCAAAATTAAATCAATCACTTTACTACCATAGTGGTTAACCTTGGTAAGTCACGCAAGTACTCATTCAGACGTTGTTTTTTTTTTCATCTAAATTGTTAACCCCGTTAGTACCGAAACTTAAATTTTAAGTGGGATTGCATGTCCTTGCTTTCCACAAAGGTCAACATCCACCCTATCTTTGACAATTAAGCGGAAAATATAAGAGACTTTTATTAGTTCATTCCGGTGAAATAAGAGTGAGAACTGAGAACATTGGTACGGATTAGACATTTCATAAGAACGGGTCCAGCTCTTAACAATACTTACAAAGCACATCCTGTCGTACTGAAGAAAGACCTCCTGGAAGGCTCCTACTATTAGACAAAACGGGAAGAATTAACGTTGAATCGGAAGATACGAAAAGCTACAGCTGCGAAAAAACTGTTCAGTTATCAAGCACAGAAAATTGTAGAATTATAAAGTTTTACTGAAGAAATTGTAAATCAACTTCTGTATTTTTATTAAAAGCAAAATTGTAGCATTAAAGAGAGCATCTTTTTGGTATTTTAATTTAAATTGTACTGGGCGATAGATTTTGATTGTACACAAGGACAACGCGCGCCTGAGAGTTTTCAAATGCAAACCGCACCAGAGAACAATAGACAATCACATAACTTCCTCTACTGAGAGAGTCTTCCTGTATTTTTGCATTAGATTATACCTAAATTGTACTTATTGTTAAATTAATAAATTTTTTCCTGAGTTTTATTGCTTTCTTTTCTCAATAAATGTTAAAGTATATTTTTTACATATTGAAGTCGAATAATCCAAGCCCAACAACTTCCGAAAAATTTTAAATTAAAACTCTCTAAATGGCTGAATATCCGCTATCACAGCACCGACTACCCCAATTGTTTTAAAATTCTCACGCGGCGGATATCGCGTGGCCTTGCAACATTTAATAAAATTTATTTACTTATTTATTCAACTATCCAAATTATTCTAAAACACCAAAATTTTACTTTATTTATTTAAAAATAATTAATACTCCTTTTGTATGCATCACATAATATTGCAGCTTCTTCACAAATCCAAATCTGTGGTTTGGAAGGAACGTTTAGGCTATTAGGGCCTCATTAACATAAAAACCAGAGTTTAGCAAGCTACCTATCGGACGTTAAACAATTAAAAGCTCCAAGTACCTGTTATTAAGTGCACTTTGGTGACATGGTCCTAATTCGTAGTCAGAAGAAGAAGAAGAAAATGGAGTTTCTATCAACGATTTCTCTAAATAATTTGCTTTTTCTATGAATTCCTTTGTGCTCACTATGATTTACGCTCTTCTGCGTTGGTGTCTAAAGATCACAGGTTTCTCGTTCATACAAGTTTTATATTTTTTTAATTTAGTAATTTTGTTGCGGGTTGAAAAGCTTGAATTTGATTCGACAGTTTGGAGCCCCATTTTGTTAATTTTTTATGCGATATGCTAGTCAATCCAGGAATCATTGGTGGTACTTTTACGTCTATCTATAGCAAGGTTCAAGGACGTTAACCGGATTCAGGAGATATTATAATTATTGAAAATCACCCAACAGAGTCTCATAGTTTGCAAAGAAGTTCTAAAATCGTGACTCTGTGTTACTGGGGGTACAACGCTTGATTCTACATAAGAATATTTACAATAAGGCACAAAATGGTTGCCGTTTACAGAGTTTTCATTAGTTAACTACTTTGATCCGCCAATCAAAATCAAGCAGTTTGCGGCCATTTTGTTGGTAAACATGCGCACTAAAAGTCGTTTTAGAGTGTCACTTTTTATTGTAAATATTTTTTGACTTAGCTACTTTGCTAGAAAATTTTTGTAACGCCCTGCATGCTTTCGGGCGCTATTATTATTAAATTGAATTTTTAAGAATATTTTGCGCCTGAAAGTACTCAACTATAGTTACTCTCAAATATTTGGAATCTTTTTCAAAGATTTTTAAAATGGCTGGTTGAGAAAAGGGAGCAAAATCAAACAAGTGGGGGTGGAGGTTTTGAAAAGTTGGAGTGAATTCTTCTTTTTAGATTTTTTTAGATCGATTGTTGATCCTACTGATTGATCAGATTTTTTTATGGTAGCTTGGTTGAAAGGTCCTCTCGAGTCCACGTAAGTAATTTTGCATTTTGTATTTAACATCTGTTGGCTGCAAACTAAAAATTTATTTTGGTGGTGATCAGTTTTTTATTTGTAGTTTCTTATTATCAACTGGCACCCAATTTTCAGCTTTTGCGGATAGTGTTACTGAAAACGTTACAAAGCTTATTGTGGTAAATACACTAGATACTTCTTATGACCCACAAAATGCGCAGAGCGCGACCCATAATACTCCAAACTGTGGGTTAAATATCCGAGGTTAGTTACCTTTTTTCTTGTTCTACAAGTGGCTTTGTGACAAACTTTACTGCCAAAATTTGGTGCATCTTGACGGTGTTTTCTGATAGTAACTTGTACAGAGCTACCATACTGACCGTACATTGTGATACAAATAACGTCAAACTAAATCACGGTTTAGTTTCTTTTCTTTATTTGTCTTAAATATCGCGAATTAAATGATGTATTGGACCTGGGGTATATTTTTAATAAGTCGATCGGTTTCAGAAATCTCGGTTTTCTAGTTCCGTGTGTTTGAAACTCATTCCAAGAGGTAGAGGAGCTAAACTTATATCAAAAGCCATTGCAATACTTACATTTATCTTTTGTTTTTAGACATTTCTGGGTCTAATTTTTAATGTTTGCTTTAGCTTGCTATTAGCACTCTCAACTATCATAATTTTATGTAAAAAGTTTTAAATTTCTTAACCCGATTAGCGTCCTACAGCATATTGTCGTATTCTAATATCACCCCCTAATTTCCACATCCACACCATAAATTTTATAAAAAGTTGATCCATTTTTTTTTCTTGTATTTTCTATTGTTCTTGTGTCATTTTTCTTCAACTTCTAAAAAATAAAATTTTAATTTAATAATTTGTAAAATAGTTGATTGAACAGATTTTTAATAGTTCTTCAATAGAACTAAAAATTGCGGATTATTTTCAAATGATAATTAATTTAAAATGTTACAAAAAATTTGTAACAAAAATTTATAAAATCAAAAACAAGGCAATCAATTGTTTTTATTTTGAAAATACTATATCAATTTACGCTTGTAAATTCATTTTGTACATGAATCTTTCGTATCACAATTTTGAGTTTCTTTGGCGGCAATCTCTAAAGACTTCAATAAAGAGTCGCATCATGAAATTAATTTCGTTATACTTTCAGGCCTTATTTTGCTTTTAAGTTTAATTTTGCGTTTAAAATAAATATCTGAAATAAAACGGGTGAAAATTTAAGGCACACTTTTCAGACTTTTCCAGAACACATCGCTGTGATTGGCTCTGATTCAGACTGAAAAAATGTGTGAAATAAATACCAATAAATAAAGACACAAATGTCAAAATAATCAACTAGTCAAGATTTGAGAAAAATTGAATTTTTCGAGTTTAAAACTTCAACCTACCAACTATGAAGTAAGAATAAAATTTTGGAAGCTTTTTGTGCTAGCTGATGAGAGCCAAAGTGGCTTTGTGAATTAACGGTTAGTAAAGTATTTCTTTTTGTTGATAATTTTGAGTGTTTTCTGGGGTGCTTAAAGAAGAATTGACTTGTATGTGATGTACTTCTTGATGATATTCATTGAAACAGAAGTGATTTGCACAACTTGCAGTTTGAAGAGGATAAATGACGTACTTAAAGTTATCCCGGTGTTGGGATAGAAAAGATATCGTATGCAAATTCATAGTGACGCATCAGGATATGAAAACGTTACCTTATGATTATTTATTGCACAGATGATTTAGAAAATTAGTAAATATATTACAATCATCACTTTCTTGGTAGAGAATTCTTGCTTTATAATTTCTATAAATTTATTGGATGTTGAATCTACGATACTTTGTTAAATTAATAAATACAAAAAATCTAATAAATTAATTTAAACAATCAGCTTTATTTGAGTTTGATGAAATTGGAACACAAATTAATGTGTAAGAGTCTACATGCGACAATCAGAACCATTGAGCTAGTTAACTATTATAAGGCAAGCTCTACGTTTACGATAACCGCGGTCGACTATCGTAAGCTTTTAACTAGAAATCGTTGATAGTGTATCCGCATTTGCTATTACTAATCTCATTTTGTTGCAAAATAATAAGAATAGTTACCTACAGTTGGTTAATAGTTGTTAGAAAAAAATCAACTTCATATTTATTTAATTCATTCGGAGTTTTACTAATAATGACAGCGTTTCTTTCATTACCTTTATTTGGTGCATAAAATATTGATTAAAAAATTTTTTTTACCTTCCTAAATCGCTAATATTAATATGGGATTTAAAACAGAATTTGTTAATTAACTGCTTATAGAACCAATTATTAATGAGCACAGTTATTAAGAGGACAAAGTTCTAAATTAGAAGGAAGCTTTAAATAAACATTTATGTTACAGTTTCTCAAATTAAAAACATTTTTAATTAATAAGAAGTGATGCAGAGGAACACCCACTTCCGTTGTACAACTTTTGATTAAAATTCAAAATCTTTGGATGAATATTAGCATATAACTTATAATTTTCTAGCTTTATAAGTGGGTATTTTTAAAAACTTTTGGTACAAGGCATAGTCGTTCTAAAAGTTCAAAATTTTTATTTTACATTATTTGAAATTTATATGTAGAAGACATCTGTTGAGCAAAATTAAATTTAATAAAACTTGTTCTTATAAATAAAGTATTTTAACTTGTATTGCAGAAACCTGCCTTGAGTTTTTCGTCTCTCTTTTAAAGGAGTGCATTTTTAAATTAAAATTCATTTATTTTTTCAATCACGCAATTGCACATGATAATTGCGTTAAATTAAATTACTTCCTTATAAGACCTTAAACTTTATGTTATTATTATCATGACTATAATTAAAGCTAAAAGTTTCAATTAAAATCATAATATATAATTTAAATTTAGATTTTTAAGCAATTTAATAATTGTAATAAATTATGGTCAATTACTCGTAAAAGTAATTTTTGATCAACTACCGCACGGTGCTCGTCGTTACGACATATTTTGTGCTTAGATTTCGGTTTTATTGTCCGGATACAGAAGTAAACTACTTTACTTCCCTAGAGAATTTAAAAATATCTAAATTTAACTGTTATTGACTTTTATAAAATTCATATTTGGACTAATTAAAAGTCAAAAATTTATTTCAATTTGTTTCCTTATGTTTTGCCAAACATTTTTGTTTCAACTCGAATCAATTTATTACACTGATTTATTCCAATCAAGGAAACACCATTGACGTTTTAAGTATGTCAATGTTAAACTTGATTTATAAACAATGAAATTTGAAGAAGAAATTGTGGTTTGCTTTTTTATTAGCATAGATGCCAATTAGGTAAATAAAAAGTTGAAAGTGTTAAAAGTTTCATGTTGATTTATTCAACTAAACAAAACTTGTCAATTATTTAACTTGATGATTAGCAGCATTTAAGAACACAAAAACATAATCACGCAACTAACTCATTCACCTCTACTGTGTATGTAAAGTACTGGGTGGCCCACATTTTGAAGTAGGTACTTTTTTTAGAAATTCGATTGTTAGGGCTTTAAAGTACTTGAATCAATTAAATATAATTTTTTTTTTTGGACATGCAGTTATGTAACGTGGTTTCGAAACTACAGAAATAGACAGTTTTTACACTATAAATTCCAAACCGAGGAAAGTATTAATATTTATATTTTTGCAGTTTCAAAGTTGTATGCCGTAGTTGTGGGATCAAACCCCGACTAAGTGCTTTTGTTTACTAAAATCTTACTGTGGTTGCCCAGCCAAGCAATGTCCAAAATATTTTTAAACTCAGGAAATAGACCCATAAAAAATAATAATAATTCTGTTCTCCATATTTTGCACCAAAAAGTGAGAGTAAATTTTGAATGACCTCAAAAAGATATTTTACTAATAGTTCCACTATTGGGTTCCAAAATATCTATTTGCTTTAGTACATCATTAATTTCATTAAGAAATAATAAATATTCCTTACTAGGTTTACATGATAAATTTGTTACGCTTAGTTAAATTTATAAATTGTTTATATTAAATAAGCGTAATAACACATTAGCTACAGTCACGCTCGTGACTGTGTTGAAAATGTGTAATTAGCACTAAAAATTAAATTAACAAGAATTTTAGAAAAAAAAATTGTTAGTAAAGTCTTGAAACTTCTTGTTTATAACTTTTTATGTCAACGAACTTGTTATATAATTTTTTTAATCAAATTTAAGTTACATTTTTTCTTTATTTAACCTTGATTTTGGAATCACCTTATAAACTTTTGCTATCGTACATAAATACGAAATAATGATTGTATGACCCCAACAAGAACTTTTATTCATGTTTTATTTTTTAAATTCTGGAAAATTTCTTTAACTGCTAACAAAAGTTTATCTGATACAGCAAGGGTCACAGCTTAAATTTTTTTATGTGAGAAAAAGTTATTTTTTACTTATGACAGTAATTTCAGGATATATATATTTTTTTTTTTGAGAAAAATAGTTCTAAAAACTAACTAATTGTTACAAAAATACATGTTAATTTTACATTAAGGTTCATCTATTCTTAATTGACCTTTCCAAGAGCTCTAATTCATCCGCCATATTAAATTATTAAACGTCACTAGACGAGCAAGATCATACCTTGTAATCTATCTACCTTGATTTTACATTATCATAGCACAGATATTACAAAAATATTACAAAAAATGTAAAACTTTTGCAAACTATTTATGGGCATTCCACACCAAATCGACCCCTTTTGAACCCGACCCCTTGTGATCTTCCTGAAATTTTTACATATTATACTATCTCATCAACAACAGTTCTGTAAATTTTTTCAAAATTTTTTACTCAACCCAAAAAAAGTTACGAATTTTTAGAAAAACTGCTGTTTTTTTTTTCAAACGATCGTAACTATTTCAAAAATTGACTAATCGAAAAGTTTTTTATTTCGTTTTGTTTGTCTTTAAACGAACTTTTCAGGAAAAAATTCAAAAAAAATATTCAAACTTGGATTCTACAAAATTTTTCATTTTTTCGGAGAAAATCATTGATTTTTCAAATTTCGACACTTTTGATATTTGATTTTTTTATTTAAAAAAAACTCTGATTTATTCCGCGTATAACAACGCAAACCCCATAATGGGCCGACATTTCTTTCTATTTCTTTTGTTTAATTGAAAAATATTAATTGCGTAAAAATAAAACAAAATATTTTTTAATTAAACAAAAGAAATAGAAAAAAATTTCGGCCCATTATGGGTTTGCGTTGTTATACGCGGAATAAATCAGTTGTTTTTGAAATAAAAAAATCAAAAGTAGAAAAATTTGAAAAATTAATGATTTTCTCCGAAAAAATAAAAATTTTTGTAGAATCCAAGTTTGAATATTTTTTTTTGTATTTTTTCCTGAAAAGTACGTTTAAAGAGAAATAAAATCAAAAAAAAGAACGTTTTGATTAGTCAATTTTTGAAAAAGTTACGATCGTTTGAAGGAAAAAAACATCAGTTTTTCTAAAAATTCTTAACTTTGTAAACAATTTTGAAAAAATTTACAGAACTGTTTTTGATGGGATAGTATAATACGTAAAATCAGTTGTGTAATTTTTTTCAAAATTTTTTACAGAGTTAAAATTTCAGAAAAACTGATGTTTTTTTTCTTCAAACAATCGTAACTATTTCAAAAATTGACTAATCAAAATGTTCTTTTTTTTGGTTTTGTTTGTCTTTAAACGTACTTTTCAGGAAAAAATACAAAAAAAATATTCAAACTTGGATTCTACAAAAATTTTTATTTTCTCGGAGAAAATTATTGATTTTTCAAATTTGTCCATTTTTGATTTTTTTATTTCAAAAGAAACTCTTATTTATTTCTCGTATAACAACGCAAACCCCATAATGGGCCCACATTTCTTTCTATTTTTTTGTTTAATTAAAAAATATTTTAATTAAGGCCCTAGCTGGGCCTCATCATCGATAGACACTCCATAAATAAGAGGAAACGTGTAAAGAAAAACAGACGTAAAGCCTATATAAAAGAAAAAGAAGAAGAAGAAAAAATATTTTGTTTTATTTTTACGCAAATAATATTTTTTAATTAAACAAAAGAAATAGAAAGAAATGTCGGCCCATTATGGGGTTTGCGTTGTTATACGCGGAATAAATCAAATTTTTTTTTTTAAATAAAAAATTCAAAAATCAAAAGTGTCGAAATCTGAAAAATCAATGATTTTCTCAAAAACAATGAAAAATTTTGTAGAATCCAAGTTTAAATATGTTTTTTGGGTGAAAGGTAAGAAACGTAGACCTTTAAATGCAAATTTTACGATTGAAACCTCGATGAATTCTGAAAGAGCATATTTTAAATAAGAGAATTAGGTGAGGAAAATAGCCTTAAATCCAACAGTTTTTTCAAAAATCGAATTTAAAAAAGCACGTTTTTCACAGTAAATTTTGAGCAAAGTCGCTCGGGATTGGTGAATCAATTCATTCAGTTCATTCTCCTGTCGGTACGTGCACCGAGAACTGGTCTTAGCTTTGCGCAGAGTGGGAGCGACACTTGCATTGCGATGCAGTAACAGTGCACTCCGAACGAAAATCATGGTTTTCAACCCTAAATGTGCGGGAAAAATGGCTTAAAGCGCCCGAGCGCAGCGAGAGGTGCTTTAAGTCGATTTTTCTTCGCACAACTACCCTGCGTTAAAAATCCACTCTCACGAGTTTCACCTCTCAAAGATCCACCATTTCCTTGACCCACGGCCCTTTTTAGGAGCGGGAGAAAAAGTAAATTAGCGGGAACAACGTTCAATGCGTTTTTAATTTGTGATTGTAGGCGACGTATTTTAATGCGTACAGTTCAAAAGTTTCATTTTTAACTGGCGGAAACCTAGGGAAATTGCTGACAAATGTGAAAAATTAAAAATTGAATTTTAGTACTTTAATCGGCCGTAAACTTTATTTTTAATACTTAGTGGAAAATAAACTAAGTCAGGCAAATTTTCTCTTCAAAATAAATACAAATCCGTCGAAAAAGCTATAGCTATAATATATAATAGCTATATAAAAAAAAATTGAAAGGGGTTAATCTACCGGTGCTGTAAAATCTGACTAAAATTTTCAAGTCGTTTGTGTGATTGTAGGTGACGTAATTCGTAATGCGTACAGTTTAAAAATTTCACTTTTAACTGGCGGAAACCTAGGGAAATCGCTGACAATTGTGAAAAACAAAAAAATCAAATTTTTGGTACTTTAAATCGGCCGTAAAACTTTATTTTATAAAATCAAGGCTTACGCATTAAAATTCGTCGCCTACAATCACAAAAGCGACTTCAAAATTTTAGTAAAATTTTACAAAAGCGGTAGATTACCCCGTTTAAAGTTTTTTAGCATTTCTCCTGCCCCTCAAACTAATTTGTTAAATAATTCGCGAACGGTGAATTCACAAACGAAAAAAGTAATTGCACAAACGTACACAAACGATGCACAAACAAATGACATAAAAATTGGCCCAAAAATCAAAATGGGGGGGACTGGGAAAATAGATCTGCTTAAAACTACATTTTTTGACATGGTTGACATAATATCTCAAATTCTAATTACTCGATTTACTTCAAATTTTGATTCTAGCTTAAATATATAATTGTCTATCCCCCCTACCACTTTTGTATCAAAATTATTTCTTTTACTATTTCAAAAATTTAAAAATTATTAAAAAAAGAGTTAAATTATACCTCTTTTTCTTCAGACAGCTGCCATTTTGAAAAAAAATTCCTTTTTTTTCTAAGGCAGAGACTAAAAGAACGTTTTTACTAATTAAAAATTTTTTTAAAAATTTTGTGTCAGATGAGCAGAAGCGTTGCATTTTGTGTCAACCTCCACACCTCAAGTTTTTCTACCCCCAACTTTACTAGCTTATAACTTATTTAATTTTTGTTGTTTTTTTTTTTTAATTTTTTTTTGTTTATTTTCCAATTATCAATAAATATGTTGTATAAAAATGAATGACAAAAAAAATTTTTTCTACTTTTATCGAGCTCGACAAATTGCTCAAAATTTATGCCTTAAATCAATGTAACAAATGAAATTAAACTTTTAATAATTGAATTTACTTGTGTCTAAAATCTCACTCAAATATTTATTTTTACTTCTAAAATATTTTAAGAAAAAGAAGTTTTTTTATCAATCAAAGGACTTTAGCGAAAATATGATCACACATTTACTATTACTTATTTCAAATTCTACTTTTCGTATTTCCACAAGTTGAAAATTAAAATAAAAAACAAAGCTTATTGTTAAAAAAGTAAATTCTTATGTGCCTCCGCCTAGTCTTTTTAATCGAATTAACTTTAAGTGTTTGAAATTAAATTAAAGATTAAATTGATTTACTATAATATTACGTTGTAACAAAACCATTTATGTCATTACATAACATTGTAAGTCATTTCATTACATACATTGTATGTAAATCATTTCGCTAGGTTTGTTGATACGTAGGTTGCTGGAAAGATTTCCGGAAACTATATGATAAAATTAAACACATTTAAAATTTGGTAAATAATTTTATTGCTTTTAAAAGTATTCGCCTTTGAGATTAATTCACTTTTACATACGTCGAAATCAATCTGCAAAGCATTTTTTCCACTCTTAAGCTGATACCTCAAACACCAGCGTTTTAAATGTTTTAACAGCTGCTTCTGATGACAAAAAATGCTCACCAGTCATTTTATTTTTGATATTTGGGAACAAAAAGAAATCATTAGGTGACAAATCAGGTCAATTCGAGCAAAGGGTCATTAAATCAACATTTTTATTGGATAAGAAGTCAACCGTTGACGCGCTGTGTGAGAGCTTGCATTGTCATGATGCAGAATAATTCACCGATTTTTATTGTTTTTTCTTATTTTTTCGTAAAACAAATTATAATATACCAATTAGCGTTCACGGTTTTTCGATCTTCTAAAACTATGGTTGCTACGTGTCCAGTAATACTAAAGAAACATGCGATCATTTGCTTTGCAGGACTACGTGAACGGACAACTTTTGTTAGTTTAGGCTCAGTTTAAAATACCCAAACACTGGACTGTTGAATAATGAGGGTGCCGAACTGAAATCGCCGAAATGACGGTGTCCGTGACAAATCATGGCACGAAAATTTTTACACAAAAATTCCATTTTCTCTTACAATTTTTTTCTTTAAAATGCTGTGTAAACTAAACTGGTTTACTTAAGTACGAATCGTCAACTGAAATATAAGTTAAAAAGGTCAAATTTTACGAATATGCTAGTTAAAAAAAGGTGACGCCACTGAAACTTACTAGATTTCGGAAACTTTTCCAGCAACCCACGTAGTTCGTAAAAAATGAAAATTATTAAAGCAAATTAGACGACAATGCTTCAGGTAAACTCAATCTTTTTTCCCACCGAATTAAAATTTTTTTGAGTTTTTAGAAACACAAAAATTGGAGTGTCTTTTTGCGTTCCAAAGAATCCAACCATTGCTCAGCTATTCCCTAATATGGCAACATGTATTGAGGACCCATCCAAATATGTAAATCCCATTTTGTAATTCTAATATAATTTTTTACAATATCCATTGCATTACGCACATCAGCTGCTCTCCCTGAAAACTAGAAAGTATAAGCTATCTGCACACACGGGTAAGCGGCGCTAAGTTTTACAATGTACATACATCAATAATCATGGCTCAATCAAAGATGAAAAATTTATCTTTCAGGTAATCGTCACAAGTTTTAAAAATACGGTTCATGTTAGAACTAAAAAATTCTTAAAAATTAATAATAAAATACTTGAAAATGGTGGTGTATACTAAGAAATACTTTCCTTAACTAAATAATAACATAAAGTAACTTATAATCTAAGCTACAAATCGGGATTTTTGCTTTTAGTGTAACTGTGTAGTCCTGTGATTCTGCAAATGAAGCATTGTACCTATAGAAAATTAAAATTACGATGGAATCGGAAAATGTAAAACTTCAGAAACCGTCGGGTCGTTGTTTTGAAGTCCATTCCTACACTTGATTAAAAAAAAATAATAATAAAAGTTAAAAAAGTTTGTACTGTGAGTTTTTTTGAAAATTATTGTACGAGTAAGTGTGCAAATATTTCAATATTTATTATTCTTATTTTATCGGATGCGCTTAAGAGTTTTAACTTATAAATCAAATATTATAAATATTAGTTTATTTTTCGAAGAAATTAAATAAACAAATACAACTTAGACTGAGTTCCAAAATAAACATAACAAAGTTAAAAAAATACTCGATTGGAACCTAAATGTTTATTCAAATGTTCTTCTACCGTACATCTAAATTGACTCAAATCTACGTACATTTTAAAAATTAATTAAAATTGTTTTACTATGGACTACTTTAACTTGTGTTTGTCATAAAATCTCTAATCTTGTTTTACATCCGCAAAATTACGATAACAAAATATTAATGAATTAAATTTTGATTAATTATTGAATTATTTTAATAACGTTGAAACACTAAAAATTCAATATTTATCATTACATAATTATTGAGAACGAAATATTATAACTTTGGTCACAAAAACTGGCATTTTGAATAATTAGCCAAGTACAAGATCGCTCTATGCTACGAGTATGTAAATAAAGCTATAAGAGAAGCATATCCATGTTTTCGGGTTTAGGGCTTGCAGATTGCCAGTGTCCACCTTCAAAAATATAATGTAATAGCAAACTATGTGCTTGTGTCAAGGTTAAACATTTGTGCAACAGTAGATGTCATTCCAGCAATCCCTGGCAGAATAAATAATTGTAAAAATTTTACTTTAGGGAGTTACTATGTTGCTCAGGCAGATTGAAATTAACATCAAATGAAAACGTGTGACTGAAGCTTTCAGCAATTGGTTCACCAGTAAATAAATATTTAAATAAAGATTTAAAATTAAAAAATTAAATTTTTAATGAAAAACAAAAAATTCCTTAATTACGAAAAGTATGAAAAAATATTAAATTTATAAAGAGCCATTATAAATCTTTGAAAAACTTCAGAAAGTGCGCGTGTGTATTCATCATACATAGATGAATATAGGTGGGTTTGGTAATACTCAAATCAAAGTAATCATTTATATTGCGTGTTTTTAAGTTGAATTATTTATGAAGGTGGATATGTTACGTTATCCTTTTATCACTTACTTATTCATTTTACGTATATTCACCAATCTCCTAAATTGAATTTGCAAAAACCAAAGTAAACTTCCCAAGAGGATTTTAAAATAGCTTTAATAAATTATTTAGCGTTTACCAAATTGTTCCGGAATATTTCGTAGTGGGGTACGGATATGAGTTGGGGACTGGGTAATATTGACAATTTATATAAGCTACAATACATTTGCATTCTTTTATAAGTGAGGAAGCTTTTCTTGTGGGAAAATTGTTCTTTTTCGAAAGAGTTTCGTAAATTTTTAAGGTAAGAAATTTTATTACGTTTTCAAGTTCATAATTTTTTTGATGACCTAACTATGCTAAATATTAACAATCGTCACGAGACAAAATAAAATCATATTGTCTCCTTACGTTAATAATAATTTATGAATGCAAATTAATGTTGTGGGTTTAATATTTTGTTGGTCACTTTAATTGTTGTAGCCTAAATTAGGATAAAATTTTTTCAAGTATTTAGTACTTACCTAAAAATTATAAATGGTTTTTTACTATAAACTCTAAGGCTTGTTTTTCAAAAAATTTGCAGTTTAAAATATATAAAATTTGCAAAATAAAATAAACAAATTAGATAATAATAATAAATATTACACGTAACTGGAAATTCTTAAAAATGTACATTTTATTTTTACAATGGAGTTGGATTACATAAATTACTTAAAGTTTACTTAAATTTTAATTTTCTGCGCAATTTATCATATTAATTGGGAGATTATAAATTTTTTTATATGCACTAAGATAAGAAGCATTTAATCAAACCATTGATGAACTTGGTGCAGTTTTTTATTCTGTTTTGTGTCAAAATTGCAGAATGTATTTTTAGACGCTCAAACAAATCGCAATGGTAACACTTTGAAGAACCTGAAAATGCAGCTTTCAAATTTTTAAATTAAAAGATGGAAATCATCTTATTACATTTCTAATTATTTTTTCCAGAAATTAATTACTTATTTTACCAAAACAATCTTTTTCGTTTAGCTTCCATAGCGATAAAAGGAATTTCCGACGTCATATAGCGCAATAAGTCAATGCATTAACGCAACATTTAAGATTATTGTATGCTAAGCTTTTGTTATTGTCACATTTTCAGTAATAATACTATAAGCAGAAATTTACATAACTCTCAGTTACTGAAGGAAAAGCACGTTTATTTTAACGTTACATTAATGATTTAATTATTGCGCCACGTGACGTCACATATTTTCGCATATAGAAGCTATAATAAAGGTAATTCTATTAAAACAAAGAACTATCGTGAACCTTATTTGGATTGAAACCCATTTAAAGCATAATTCATTTTTTTATGCTTAGAAGAAATGGTCTATAATGCAGAATACAGTCTCTAGCGAATGTGAACTAATAGGTACAATTTTTTAGGTAAATTATAAAATAAGTATTTAAATAATAAATATTTGATACTCATATTTAAATAATTAGTCAACAGTCTTAACACATTAGCACATAGTAACAATCGATGAACGTTAGGTTAGCACTTGAATGGGTGTCCGTCCTGAGAATATGTACTCTTGTCGCTGTGGTATAAAGTGATTTGGGTTTTAACCAGGGGTAAAAATTTTAAACTCTTTTATTTTAAATTTGAATCTGTAAGGAATCGATGCGATAAGTAGTTTCAATAACCAATAAAATATTTCAGTTGACATATTTTAATAAATATTATTATAATATTAAAAATTAATTTTAAGAAGGTTATTAATTTCAATAGGTATAATTTTTATATTTTTTTTTCTTAATTAACTTTATTTTTTATTTTTATTTCTATTTAATGTCGTATTCTCTAACTCTTAAAGGATCTTTACGGAAAGAATGGTCAGTAGACGCCTTTAACAAAATTGAAGTGTTGTTTTTATTAGTAAATGTGAACTTCAAAAGTGAATTTATCTTCAAAATAAATATTCAATTGAATAATATTCTTGATGAATTAGATTTTTACCTTTTTTTTTAATTTTACCTTTTATTTTTATTACCAAAAATCTTGCCTTTACGACGCGACGGCGACGCTCCTAAATTAAAATTTTTTTATTGTTTTTTTAAAATTAAATTGGTTGTTGCAATTAAATTGTTATTAATTTAAATATATTGAGAAAATGCAGAAAATTTTCACTTTTTTGAAAATTTTACACTTTTCTTCACTTTGTATAAAAAATAATTTTTACTTTACTTAAAAAAATAAAACTAATCAATTATAGTTTTATAAATTTTTTACAATTTTAAATTTAAATTTGGTTTTACAATAAATTATAAATTCAAAAACACAAAACAAAAGCGCAATTTTAAGACGTCAACTAAAAATATTATAGGTTATGTCTTATGTTGTTTTGAAATCGACCAATGAGAACACATTACTCTTATACTGGGCCTTGCCTTTACGTAACGACAACTACTAAGGGACAAGAAATTACCTAAAGGATGAGTTGGAGAACGCGTTTTTAAACGGATTCTTTCAGGTACCCTGCCTTTACATAAAGGATCTTTATTTAAGGGACGAGTTAGAGAATACGACCCTAAATAGTAGTACAAACTATGTAAATATACACAATAGTAATTATAGTAATACTAGCTGACCCGGCGAACTTCGTTTCGCCTGAGAATAGATAAATGTGTTAACTTTGTATAGGGTTTGGTGCTAAATAGTCTAATTTCTAATAGAAAACGGATATTTGTATTCAAGAGTTTACTATTGGCTAAGTACCATTTAGTACCAAACTATTTAAATCTATTATTCTATGAACCAAACCCTGCAAAAAATGTTGTACCTCCCCCTTAATCTACGGCCTTGAAAGTATAAATTTTGTGCCAACGAAATGTTTTGAATGAAATGTACATGTAAATGATAACTAACCAATAGAAAAAACGTATTAGTAGTCATGAAGCGTTTTTCATTGGTTAGTTACCATTTAATTTTATGAAAAATTATGCATCGTGTCATATAGGATTTACAATAGGTCCGTCACGAACGCCATCTATTGAGAGTATAAAATTTGTGTCAATGAAATGTTTTGAATAAAATGTACATGTAAATGTTAACTAACCAATAGAAACAACACATTAGTAGCCATCAGACGTTTTTCATTGGTTAGTTACCATTTACATGTTAATTTTATGCAAAATTATGCATCGTCTCATATAGGATTTACGATAGGTCTGTGGTGAACGCCATCTATTGAAAGCAAAAAGTTGTTTTTGCAATTTTTGTATCTTTTTGGGCAACTTTTTAAATTTTTCTTTGCGTAAGAACATTCCGTGGGTAATTACAAACATTTTAAAAAAAAGATGAAGAAAATCGGTCCGGCCGTTTTCACGTGATGTCGTGACAAAGATTACACATTCATTTTTATTTATATAGATTATCAATTATATCATGATGATAAATATAAAATAATAAAAATACTTTGGTATAATATAAATAAATAGTATTAAAGATCTCTTCTATAATTTACTATCTTCTCTTAATTATCACATTCCAATAAAATTTAAAAAAATCTAATTAAGTTGGGGTAATTGCGAACTGTAATCTAGTTGGAAACGGTAAAATAATTCGATTTGCGTCGTTTTAATTTTAATTTAGTTTTTCATCTTAGTTTAAGTCTTAAGAAGTTACGTACAGTCATGAGGTCAAAAAAAGCAGTTTTTGAGTTTTTTTTTTCCAAGTTATGAATAGATGTAGTATTTATTTGAAATTTTTTCTACATGAAAGAGTAACATTTAAAGAACATTTTAAAATTTTACTTCTACAAAACGTGGACAATTAAACCACCGGTAGTAGATTTTTGAAGACGCTTAAAAAAAGATGATTTGCGGTTCGTAAGATAACTCGTCACAGAATTATCCAAATAAAAAAAGTAAAAAGATTCGGTTAATATATTTATTAGTTTATCCCCAGACTGAACAAATCTATTTTAAAAAATATAAAAATTTCCATCTTTGGGATGGTGTTGAAATAAAAGTGACGATTTTTACCCAAAAAATTAGCCTATAATAACTTGTAAAAAAAGATAAAATTGAAAACGGAAAAAAGTAATCGTTCAGTCTCTAGAATTATTTATACCGGGTGCTGAATGAGTTAGGCGAACATAGGATATTAACATGTAAAAACTTATTTTTGCAAATTCCTGCTTCCCTAATTATTTTAGAGAAAAATTGAAAGATACAAATATAATGTAGAAATATAAACTACGAATGATAAGAGCATTAGATTTTATCTAGCTTTTACGTAAATGATCAAAAAATCTTTTGAAATTGTTAAAATTTTTATTTATCAAACTGGCCATGTATAAGTTTCCAAGGTAATATTCCATTTTATGAAATTAAAATTTAATAAAGTGCAAAACTGTCAACAAGGTGCAATTGTTTTTTATTACTTATCAAAAATAATTACCTCGGAAACTTCCATGGCAAGTCTGATAAATAAAAGTTTTAACAATTTCAAAAGAATTTTTTGACTATTTACGTAAAAGCTAGATAAAATCTAATGCTCTTATCATTCGTAGTTTATATTTCTACATTATATTTGTGTCTTTCAATTTTTCTTTAAAATAATTAGGGAAGCAGGAATTTGCAAAAATAAGTTTTTGCATGTTAATATCCTATGTTCGCCTAACTCATTCAGCACCCGGTATATAGAATGCGTTTAAAATTTCATCTTGATGAAGCTCTTAAGGCTTATTATTAGGCATATAAGCCTTAAGCATACAAATATTTTACATCTATTAGGTAGCTTGCTGGACTGGCCTTTAGATATGCTTGAATTATGGTTTTTATGATAATATTATTGTTAAGCACAAATACTAATAATAAGAAAGTTTGAACCATCCCCAGATTTAAACTCCGTACTTTGCATTTCCAGCTGATTATGTTAGCTTCATGTATATTGTATTGTGGTGTTTCAGGGTTAGAAAACGGGATACTTTATTTTCATAAAAGATTAGAAGTTGAGAAAAAAAGTTTATACTTAAAAAAACCAATAGAATTTTGAAAGGTGATTTCAGTAGGGGCTATTGCCTGGAACAAAAACAGAGATTAATCCAAATTACCAAAAAAAACTTTTAAAATTATACAACATTTTTGAAATTTTTATTTGTAAAATTATTAAAAATGCAATAATTAAAAATGTGACTAGCCCACGCACGACTAAACGCAAGAGTTGACAGACTGAGCAAGACAGATAATAAAAGTTACTTTCATTTTCTATTAAATTGATCAGTTACATTAAAACTCATTAATTTAGAAGTTCTTGAAAAGTTTTGTCACAAAAGAGTATTTGGTGCTATTTTCAGGGTTTACCGTACTTGCAAACCAGCCGAAAAAACAAGCCAGATTTCTCAACGAGATTATAGCAGTATATTTGCATATTCTGTAAATTTTATATTTGTATAATGGTCGTGTAGAACATAGATCTAAGGTCGCAATTATTTGGACGTGCCAATTGGATGGGTCTTCGCGAAAAACTTCCTTAAAAAAGGAATTATTTTTCGCAAAAATAAATTTTCCTAAAAAACTCCTGACAGATGAATTTTATAGCCCAGGGTTGTTTAAATGAGAAAACGTTTGAACACGAGCAATTAAAAATTTTGTCTTCTCGTTGAAGGGCTATAACCCAGAATTCTTGTAAAAGATGCTAAGTTAACATAATACAATTAAAAATAAGATAGTGAATATTACTAAATAAATAACATAAAATAAGAAATATCATGGTCAATAATAATTCAACAGTGTGGCTGATATAATTCAGTAGGACTGAAACTATGTCGATTTTAAGCTAGCAGTGGTGGTGTGATGTGATCACTGATTGAGTTACGGAGCGGAAATTCTGGGTTCTAATCATGGACCGGCTGAACCAGACACGAAATCGCTGCGCCTGCTGAATGACGACTCTGTGCGGTAAGTACAGTAAGACCAATTAATTGGAAGAGGGCCCAGAATAGAACAAAATAGAATTTTTTAACGCTTGGTCTTACCTCAGCCTTGTTAATTGACTAGTTAATTTAAAGTTTATTTAAATAGATAAGGATACTAAGTTTTGAAATAAGAGTATTAATTACGGAGTAGGGACATAGCGTCAGCTTAAGTATTAATTTTGAATAATTGGTTTAAGTTAGTTTTTAATTTGTTAAAATTATTTGGAAATTAAATTGCGTTTCAAAATCATTTTCCCCATCCGAAGAGAGCAAATCAGAAAAAAAACATATGTCATAGTTGATTTAATTCTTGTGTGATAACTTGTAATTCATTTAAAAGAATTCATATTAATTTGTAAATTACTCTGCTAGCTGTAAATTTGCAAGATTACTCGCAAAACTGGCAAGAAATTTTTCAGTATTGAAATTATTGAAATTTATTACAAAAAAAATCCGTCATTGATCTATGCGTTCTGAGGATTACGCAAAATTTAAAATTAACATAATTGACCTACTGCGCTTACTATTCGTAATTTAATTGAAAACTTTAATCAAAGCGGTAGTGTGTTTAAGAAACCAATCCATCAAAAATTGTTGAAAATATCGATGATGTGAATCAAAGTATGAATGATAATAATCCGAACAATCAATTTCACGTCGTTCTCAAGAGTTTGTACTATCTTATGGCACTTATTGGAGTATTCTTAAAAATATTTTTAAAAAAATTTTTGATTTTTTCTTGTATGAATTAGACAATATTTGGTTTCAACAAGATGATGCAACATGACATACAGATTTTATGTGTAAACTCAATGTGAAATAATTGGTTTACTGGAATAAATTACATGACCACTTTTAAAACCAACATTATACCATTTGAAATAAGTGCCGATTTACGTATGTACAAGTGATCAAAAATCGAGCCAAAAATTGATGTTTCAGAAACGGTCATTTTAGTTTTAAAAACATAATATTGATGATTTGTGATATCGATGTTAACTTTAGAAAAACATTAAATTTACACTCAGATATCGTCGATAATTTCTGTCAGAATTTGGGTATCTACTTAGTGATTGTAATTACTGTAATTGCTACTCTAGTCGCGATTCAAATTTGCTAGCTTATACCATTTTTGATAATATAAAACTTTCGTTTTATAACGTTCGTCATTCTGATGACGAACGATATATCGTTTGAAAGCTAAATAAATCTTTTAACAATTTTTAATTTAATAATAACTCGATATTTTGAAGTTTTATATTATCTAATATCAACGAGTTAATAATTTATATATTTATATATTTATATACCATTTTTGGATGTAAACTTGAGAGGAAAAAAGAATTTAATAAACGTACATTAATTTGCTTTGTTTTCTTTACTGTTTCACCAAGCAAATCAAACCGCAATAAATGCAAAAACAACAAATTTTTTTTATAAACGGTAGATTATAATTATTTACTACATAATATGGAATAAACTCTTTTTTTGAGAACTATAAACACTTTCTTATTTTTTATTTCAATTAATTTATTGATGAAATATTTTTCCAATGTTTTTACGGGATTTTAGTCTAACTTTCGGTTAGATAAACAAAATTGATGGTACTTTTTATTTAACAAGGATTCTAGTGTGAATAATTTTATTAGCATACACTCAGAAGAAAGTATTATTATAATTTACTTGTGAAAAGCATAGTACATATTGTACGTTAATCATAATACATTTAAGTGATGTCCTTCAAAATTGACTTTGACCCTTATGTATGTCGAGTCATTTGAATAATCCAAGTTGCATAAGATATTAAAGTCCTTTATAAAGAAATGCATATTGGTGAATATAAAATTTCCGTGTGAAGTGAGTACCTACTTCCTCTCGTCTGGTAGGTACTGTTTGTATGTTAATTATTATAATTTTGACACGTTTTGATCAAGTGTTTGTTTCTCAAAAATTGTGTGTGGAAGTTAAGAAAGTGAATTGGTTTTAAGAATGTCATTGTGGTTTTCACTTTTGTTTAGAGAGGTTTAAGAAACAACTGTGGAGAAAAAATTCAACGGATACGCAATTTCTCAATATTTAAGGATATGTATACCAAAACTTCAAAAATTATTTTATTTTAAGTTTATATTTATTTTGATCGAAATGATCGATAGGATATCTATTTTTTTTAAATTTAAATTAAAGATTGTAATTTTCTCATATTAATTTAAAAGGATCTTTTCGATACAAAAACTTTATTCTCAGAATTCAAAAAGTTTTTATAATGATTATTTGCTCGTTTAAAAAAAAAACTTGAAAAGAAATGCTTCAATTTTTCACGTCACAAAATGTAACTTTTATATATATTAAATATATTAAATAATCTTTTTGTTCACTTCGCAAAAAATAATTTTTTTTTGTGCAACAATGATTGACTTTACTGCCTCCTAGTTTTCCAATTGTTTACTTTTAAAGGTACCTTCTAGGTCGGGTAAAGATTCATTTAGAATATGAACTACATCAACTTTAAAAGCTTTTTCTATTTTCTACGGTGGTTAAGCTCACTGAGCCCCTTAAAATGTGAAGAAACGGGTGTGAAACTAAGAGACCTGGAGGTATAGGCAACCTCCCAGCATAAGGAAGTAACAAAATATCATTTCAAAATAGATAAAAACGCAAATTCAATTTTTAAGTAAACATTTTTTTGATACTTGCGGTTGGGGGGATATTCCAACCACCCAGACCCCCCTTCCGGTTTTTGGATTGTTTACTTTGAAAATACTCTCTAGGATTACTAAAATACTTAATCTTATCTCAATTTTTTGAGTGTTTTTTATAGATTTTTAAGTAGCCTTTTAGTTCATTTTACTCCAAATATATAGACCCTTGGCCAGCACTACCTTCTTCAACACGTTCTAGTTATGATTGGCTTGTACCAAGCTGGCTCCTCGTAGGTAAAAATGTAAATTTTAAATTTGCATCCTAAAGTTAGTGACTTTTGCGGAATAAATCAGTATCGATATCAAAAAATTCTTTCATTTTTGTGTAGTATTTATTTATATACAGGGTGTCCCCGTGACCGTAAAGAACTTTTAAGGTGGTGATAAAGGACACTTTTCTGAGACAAATTTTTAATTAAAATTTTTGTCCAAGTCCAAACCCTTAGACGGGTACCTTTAAAGCAATTTTTTGAAATTCGGACTTCAAACAGCTATAGCTCCGATATTATTGATTTTTTGGGCTTATCATTTCCTTATCTACAAATTATGTTATAACCCCTTACGTCTAGAATCAACGGATTTTGAGTTATAAATTAAATTAAGTAATAAATACACAATTAAGGATAGAGTGGCAGACACAGATTACCGCTTGTCGACATCTTAACATAGTATGTGGTACTGATGAAGGCATAATGAGCCAGAAACACAAAAATGGGTGATGGTTTCAGGATGTCGACAAGCGGTAATCTGTGTCTGCCACTCTATCCTTGATTGTGTATTTATTATTTATATTTTAAATGCATAATTGCAAGAATTTTGTTATCTGTAATTAAATTAAGAGAAAAAATGTTAAAATAATTCAGGTTTTATTTTTTTTACTTTTTTTGCAAACTACGTATTTTTTAAACAAAACTTCTTAGTAAAAAACTAAAAACCGGATAGGGAATTTAACGGGCTGCAACTTTGGTGAAAAAAATTTTTTTGGTATACCAACTATTTTCACAGAAATTCTTAAAATAGTGAACAAGGTGGTAGGTAAAAAAAAATTCACAAAATTGCTAAAAATCTCAATTTGATTTAATATTTTTAATGAATTTCAAAAAAAAATTTGGAAGATTAATTTGACCTTTTACAATTAGATATGGAAAATTTTACATAACTACCAGTACTACTTACTATCCATATCATTTATATCTGGTGGATGAATTAGAGAATGGAGATTATAGATCAAGATTTATTTTTTAACTACTTACGAAGGCAAGCAAATCCACAAATTATTTTCTTTACCGACGAGGCGCAGTTTACAAGAGATGGTGTAAACAATAAATTGTAAAAATGAACATCGATGGGCAGTAGAAAATTTCAGGGAAAAATTTAAGCAAAGACATCAGCGACGTTTCAGTATGAACTGTTGGTGTGGAATACTGAGAAGCCAAATTACAGGTCTTTATTTTTTTTTTCACAAAACATAAGGCTTACAGCTGCGGGTTCCCTAAACTTTAAAAAAAAATTTTTCATTATTGCTAGATGATATTCCACTGCCATCAAGACAAGGAATGTGGTTTCAGCATGATGGTGCGCCGGTACATTTTGGACGACAAGTACAAAGTTTTTTAAATAATGCGTATCCAGAAAAATGGATATAAAAAAGAGGATTTATTAATTGGCCGGCACGATCACCCGATTTAACATCTCTTGATTATTTTTTATGGGGTGCCTTTAAAGCTATAGTTTACAGCGATATAAGAAAGCCCGAAACCAGAGATTAATTAATGAAAAAAATACTGATAGGTGTGACAGAACTTAACTAAAGAAGCGCCATTATAAATAATACCGTGCAACACCTTTTGAAAAGAAGGCGCCTGTGTGCTGAAAATGAGAGAGGTCATTTTGAAATTTTATTAAAATAAATTTTTTTTTTACATACACCTTGTTCATTATTTTCAGAATTTCTGTGAAAATAGTTGATTTCCCAAAAAAAATTATTTAACCAAAGTTATAGCCCGTTAAATTTCCTATCCCGATTAAACCGTCAGTTTTTTACTAAGACGTTTCGTTTAAGAGATACGGGGTTCGCAAAAGAAGTAAAAAAAATAAAACTTGAATTTTTTTAACATTTTTGCCTTTAATTTAATTTATAACTCGAAATTTGTTGATTCTAGACTATAAGGGATTAAAACCTAATTTGTAGATAAGCGAATGATCTTTAAAAAAGTTCTAATCGATTGAGCCTAAAAAAATCAATAATATCGGAGCTATGACTATTTGAAATTAGAAATTTTAAAAATTGCTTTAAAGGGAGGTACCCCCCAAGGGTTTGGACTTGGACAAAAATTTTATTTGAAAATTTGTCTTAAAAAGGTGTTTTTTATCACAGCACTTCAAAGGTTCTCTACGGTCACGAGGACACCCTGTATATTAATGTTTTGTTAAATTACTAAATTAATTATATTTTTAATTTCAGAATGTTCACGGAATGGGGTTACAATAAGACAAATGGTAAGATAATTATATTTGATAAAAATTGCATCAAGATTTTCTTTTTTTATAATAAACTAAGTATTAGTATTAAAAAATAGATCCAACAGCGCGCAATGGAGTAAAACGTAAGCAACTGCAAAAAAGTAAGTGTCGGTTTCACAGTCGTCTGTTGGGGCAAACCATCCAACCAAAAACTTAACAAAAAATTATTCAAATTACTAAAAGCAAAAATATAAAAATAAACATTTAGAAGTGCTATATAAACAGCAACAACAGACAAAAATTCCCACTTTTAAAAAAACGGTGTTTTTTAATCTTTTTTTTTACTAATTTTTTACACTTAAATAATACTAAATTTCAAAATTGATTTCTTTAAAAATTAATGTGCTTTGTTTAACAAAACGAGAGAAACTTTTTAAGTTCTCAGAATAGAACAAAAAAACATAGAACTTTTTTTATTTGTAAAGAGTGCTCATTTACCTACCGGTGATTGAAGTGATTCATCGCTTTCTAAATGCCTTCCACAAAATTCCACAAAAAAAATTTTTTTTTTCAAATTTGGATTCTGCTAGTAATCACTGAGTACCAATTTTGGACTCTGACCAATTTTTTGAAAACCTCTGACGTTATTCCAATTCTCGCTTTGTGAACAGGTGTATTGTCTTGCAGTATAAATATGCATTTGATTAATGTTCATCTTCTGTTTGATTTAATTTCTTCTTTTAATCCACGCTTCTACTATGGTGTGTTCTTATTTTTATAATAAATTCAAAAAATACTTTTAAATTCTCAAAATATTCAATCCGTCACCTGTCCAGCAGAAATATTTTTAAATGTCTTTTAAACCACCTTTTAAATCAGCCGTTTAAGATCAGAATCATCAAAATAAACCTTTATCTCAAGAAAAAATTTGGTAAAAAGTGTAGTGTCTTTTAACAAATGCTTCACAAAAAATTCAAATAAAATTTTCTAAAATAATTCTTTTCAAAACTAAATTATTTTTAAAACTTAAAAAAACGCATTGTAGATACGTGTACACTCTAAATTTATTAATTACCTCAGCGGATCCGATTGCATAAAAATATAACTTTTGATTAATTAAGTTCGTTGTTGAAGTTTGCGTACTTGAACATCTGCCTTTCTGGCTCAAATTTGGCAAAAAAAATTGAATACGTTTTTAAACCTTTCAATTGGACACAATTAAGTAATTCAATTTTAATATTTACAAAACCTTTTAAGCAAAATAATTTTCGAAAATGTTTCATTTAAGCCTTCTTAATAAGTCGCACATTGCGTATGCCTTACACCCCCACCGTTGGTAAAAAAATTACTCACGCAATGCTAGTTTTTTTTATCACAATAATTTCAAATACGAATATATAAATTTTTAACAAAAAAAAAACTACAATATACAGAAGCACATAAAACCTACACTTAAGTCAATTGTCGTAAAATAAATACCACCATCATAGCGTGAGTAATTACTTGCCGATATTTGAGATTTAATCTTCGTAATTATTACAAAGTTGTATTTATTTGAATTTGTTTGTGTTAAGAACGCTATCAGTATTTATCAATTATTTTCAAAAAATTATGTTTTACATTGTGTAAACTAGGAATCTTATCAATTAAAATTTTTGTGCTGGAATAAATAATTAGAAATACAGTACAGACTCGATAATCCGAACTATTAAAACATCCATGTTTTATATTAAAAAATTAGTTCGGATTATCGATCTCAAAATTTTTAATTTTCATGATGAACTATTAGAGTCTTTGCCAAAGGATTTTAATCATTTAAAAGCAGGATTTAGGCTGAATTGCGTTCAATGACACCACTACCGTTGCATTTAATAATTATTATTTAGCACAATAAATTGATAGAATCCGTTCTATCGTTGGGCTGGTTACTTTAGTTAGGCTAATTTTTTATTCCCTCTCAATTGATTGTTTTGTATGTAAATAATAGGGGTCAATTGTTTCAAGTACAATTGCATAAATGCGGAAATGAAATTAGCATATCAATTCAGGGCCGTAAGAAAGTAGGATGCATTGAGCGACCTCACCCGGCGCCAAGTTTTTAATGCAGAAGATGTTTTTGAATATTTCTTGCTAAATAGCATTTTAACTAATTTTAATTTTTAGGACCTCTAACGTGGAGTGATTATTATCCAGCTGCTAGTGGTGATAAGCAAAGCCCAATCGACATTAATCCGATTCACCAAAAAAATTTACATCCAATCAAAAGATTAACATGGAAATACATTTCCGAAAATAGTGAGAAAATCACTAATACAGGATGTGGCTGGAGAGTTGACGTAAACGGAAAAGGTTCAGGTAACACAAAATTTTTTTATGTTTAAGCCTTAATATTAATTTTTATGTAAAAATTGTCAGAAGTCCGGCACCGAAAACCTTCGTAATTTCATAACAAAAAATTTGTCATAAAAAATTGCACACGTTGCATACAGAAAATTATTTTTTTTTTAATTTTAATATTATAATCTTATCTTATCTATTAATGAATTAATTTTAATCCAGAATTATTTGGTGGCCCATTGGAGGAAAAATATATTTTACAACAGTTTCACTGCCACTGGGGTGCAACAAATAACAGCGGATCAGAACACACGGTTAATGGAAAGCAATATGCAGGTGAAGTAAGTCCAAAATATTTTGTGGTAAAATAAAAGACTTACAAAACTTAATCTTCCAGTTGCACCTGGTACATTACAATTCAAAATACGGTTCATTGGAAGAAGCTTGTAAATATCCCGACGGGTTGTGCGTCCTGGGAATTTTTTTAAAGGTTTGTAAGTACCAACCTCAAATTTCCAAAATATGTGAAAAACTTAAAATTGCAAGTTATTATTTGTAGCCTAACGCACATTTTTGATTTTTGTTTAATTACAAAGTTGAAGTTCTAACATAATTTACGTTTAGGTTGGAAGATCGCATTACGAACTAAACAAAATTGTGGACGAACTTAAGCAGGTTCACTTTAAAGATCAATTTACCAAATTGAACTTACCAGTGGATCCTGGAAGTTTTATACCACAATTTAGTGGTTATTGGACTTATCAGGGATCGTTAACAACCCCTCCGTGTTTAGAATGCGTTATTTGGATTATATTTGAGGATCCCATAGAAATTTCTCACGAACAGGTAAATATATTTCTTTCTGGGACAACCCATAGAATTTAATCCTTGTTTGTTTTTAGTTGAACTCGTTTAGATCGTTACGGACGTATTGTACCGAAGATTTTTGTCCTAGTGGCGATTTTGATGAATTTATTAAAAATAATTTTAGGCCAACTCTTCCTCTTGGATCAAGAGAAATCAGAAAATGCAGTCAATAATTTAATAAGAACAATTGCAGTTTTGTTATTATTTTTATGAAAAAGTAATCCAAAAACGTAGTTTAGTTGCTAAGTACGGTTTTAATATGCAATGATATAAGATAATCAGAAGTAGGTGTTCAGAAAAGTTAATTATGTTACATCATTTAATTTGTATGTCTGAACAACCACGTAGAGATTAAAGAAATATGTGATACACAAAGCCTTACTGGATTATTGGATGTTACAATCTTTTTGTACCATGCTTTAAAAATTTTATTAATAAAAATATGTGAAATTTATTCTACAAAGATAATTATGGTAAATGGTATTTTATTGAATTAAATCCCCCGCTCACTTTATTTTATATTAAGATATTCATAATTATTATTTTTACGTAAAGTCTCTAAATTTAACAATTAAATATCGTGAGAAAAATTAAGCCAAATCCAATTTTACTAGCTTCAGTCGGTAGAAAAGTTGCACGAGACTCTTGTTTACTTTCCAAGATATTTGCAGAATTTTACGGTTTTTGACGACCAAATTTTTGAATAAAATCACCATCATAAAGTTGTCTTTACTAGAAGATATTCCTAGTTAATTACTAAAACTCTTCTTAGGTCTTAGAATCCCAGGTAGCAATTCGTATCAAAATAACGTCATAATCAATGCGTTCCACTTAAGCCTATGAGCGACCGCAGTGTGGTCTCGTAATTCTTTGATTGGGCTAAAGATCGAGCGCGGTTATTTGATTGGACTGATGATCGACCGTGGTCGTCGTGGGCTTTAAGTGGAGCGCACCCAATGTCGTCGATAACTAGTGATAATGCGGTAAAAATAATTAACCAAAAATTGACCAAATCTGAACGTTACTAAATAACTTGGGCAAAACGTCAATTGAACGTTGGTTAAACGTCAACAATGCATGAATGTTCATTGGGGGGAAAGCAAAAGGGTTAGCTGCCTCCCCCTGGCTTTTGGCTGCTTACATTTTTTTAGACATTTAATATTTCCCCAGCCCAAATTTTTAAATTTTATTTTAAATTTTTTTAAAAATTTCGGTTTCAAATGATTAAAATTTTTTTATAATAAATTTTTTTTATTTTACACCCCCCCCCCCTGAAAATGATTTTATGGACGCCCATGCAACGATGTCATTTAATAACGAGTGCTTCACGTCTATGAGACATTATACAATGACTAAAATAAAGACGTCATTGTTTTTGCATTTTGCGAAAGTGAGAATCTAGAAAAAAACTCCGGGCCTATCAGACCCGAGAGTGTGGAGTTTCACTCACTAAACTCACCCCCTTTCTTTCCCCTGCGGGCCCAGTACAGCCTTCCCGCATTCCTTCAGGCTCTCCGCGGGGAAGGGCTGTCTACAGCCCTGTTTGTCCGTCGCCAGCTTACTCATCGCTGACCGAGCTGTCTCCGCTAATCTCTCAGGGCCTGCTGGGCCAGCTCTAGCTTCTCGTCTAATTCTTTCCTTTTCATTATTTTTGTTATAGTGTTTTCTATTTTCCGCCAGCTCTCATCGTCTTTCAGCATGTATGACACAATGCTGTCCGGAGTGAGCATTTCTCTGAATTCCAGAGATAGGAGCTGACGGTGTTGTTCCCATCTCCAACATCCGAAAAACGTATGTTTGGAGGTGTCACTATTGCTGCAGTAGCGGCAGGTGTCTCATGACTTTAGTCCAAAACGGTTCAGATACACGTTGAGGCAACCGTGGCCGGAGAGCATCTGGATCAAGTGGTAGTTCAACTCTCGTGCTCTTGCCCGACCCATTTCCTAATGTCCGGGATTAGAGGGTACGTCCAGCGGCCCTTCTTTGCGGCATCCCACTCCACCTGCCGCTCCGCTTGCGTCCGTTCACTCGCGGAAAAAAACACTCAATCGGTCACCCGCCAACTCCGCCTTTTGCGAAGTTGTCCTTTTTGGACATATCCTGCATCCGCACACGAAAGGGTCAACCGCCGCGCACCACACCAACGCTGCATACAGCAGGACAGATTGGCCCACCTCTCCGAGAATCCTCCTGCTTATAGTTTTAAGTCCTCCAATGTTGGACACAATGTTGGCCGCGTCTTTGCCGTAACCATCTTGATGTAGGATGTAAAGTTCAGATTATTATCTATCACCACACCAAGAACGGAGACTTTTTGTTTAACGCCGATAGGTTTGCCATTTAATCAGAAGTTACCTTCCGGTTCTTGGCGGCGGCCACACACCACAAGTGCTTCGGATTTTTCAAAGACAATGTTAAGATCTAGGCCATGGACCCACTCCGTCACGATGCGGATGGCTTTGTTGGCTCTTTGCTCGAACTGCTCATTGTCCACACCCTCGACAATCAGCGTGATGTCGTCTGCAAATCCCACTCTATGAGTTTCAGCTTCAGTACGCCCTCATACATGATGTTTTACAGCAAGGAGGACCGCTTTCTTTGGGACTCCGCTGGTAATTACAATCGGCGTGCCGTTCTCGTCGTCTTTTAAACCTAGCAGTAGGCGCCTGCTGTTGAGGTAACTGACCAGAATGTTGTATGTTTCCGGTCGTATTTTTCGGTCGTAAAGCGTTGCACACGTCCAGGGTGACCAACATGGCGTATTTCTGCGTTTGCCACTTGTCGCTTTTTGCTGACTTCACTGCCTTGATGATTTCGTTTAGGGCGCCCGTAGTGGATTTTTTTGACCGGAAGCCGTGCTAATTATCGGATAGGTCCCCGCTGAGTTCAAACTCTTGAGGTACTTTGCAACGTGGTCTATCAGGCAGATCGGTTTGTAGAACGACGAGTTTTCCGGTGGCGGATTGCCAAGCACCAGCTTGGCAATCTTTCATTCAGCTGGGAACTCCCCCTTTGCAAGGCAGTTATTAAACACGGTCAGGAAGTGCTCAGGGCCATTTTTACGACCCGGTCGGGAACCTTGTCTGGTCCTAGCGCTTTGTCTAAGCTCTAAGGAGATCTTCTCCGCAGCCGCTCTTAGCTCTTCTAGAATAATGGTTTGCAGAGAGCCATCCCCGTCGTTTTTGTCCCTAGAAACGTCTATTTTGCGCAGCTATCTTTCAGATTTCATCTGAAGACAGTCCGGGACCTCCTCCACTTCGGAGCTTTCTCCGCACGATCTTATATGACAGTCCCACGGGTCGTTGTCCAAGTCTTTTATGAGCTCAAGCCAGCAGTTTCTCCTACTGCGATCGATCTTCTGGGCGAGCTCCTTCTTGGCTGCCTTGTGGCCGCGGTCGGCTTCCAGTCTCTCAGACGAGCCTGCGGCCAGACTCAGCGTTTTCTTTCTGAGCCGGATATCTTTTCTTCTGGCCGCCGCTATCTCGGACGTCCACCAGTGGACTGGCAATCTGTCAAAATCCGTTTTGCGCGGCATGGATTTATTGCAAACCAGGCTCAACATCTTCGTCAGCTCTCTCGGTTGTTGGAACGGGCAGCTGTCTCTCTCAGTGACAAGGGCTGCAAAAAAGTCATCCTGGCGGAGTCGTCCTACAGTCCACCTCCGAGCGGGTTCTCCGCTTTTTGGGTTTAGATTTTGTTACAATCTCCACCCAGAAATGTAGGTACTTGTGGTTGATGAAATTTTTGATATCCAGGACCTTCCATCCGGTTACCCTGTGGAGGTGCGACGCTGATGCCAAAGTGACGTTGACGATAGTACGTGCCCCCCTGCTCACAAAAGTGGATTTGCTTCCCTCATTACAGATCCCAAGGTCTATAGAGCCCAAGATGTCCGCCAGCTCTTTCCCTCTGCGATCCCTTTTTGCGAAGCCCCACCCGGGCGACTTGGCGTTGAAATCGCCCCCATAACTACCATTCCCATCTGCTAGACAACGCTTTTTCTCAATAGGTTTAGCTGTCTTCGAAACTTCTCCAGGGTATCAGATAGGGAGTAATAACAACTACAAAAAGTTTTCCTTTTGATTTAATCTACACGAAACCTTCACTCGTCCCGCTGTCTCTAATGCGCACTTAGTTGTTCCAGGCAAGTAGATGGCCGCTTTACCGATGGCGTCTCTAATAAGTAAATCTTTAGAAGCAGCAAGGTTTGTTTGAGATATTAGGGTCAAGTCCAGCTTTATGCTTTGAGCAGTGGCGATCAGCAAGTCATACGGCGCTCTGGAGGTGTAGAGGTTACCCTGAAAACAGCGGATTCCACCCCCGCTTGAAGAAGATTCTTGTCTCCTCCCACGCGTCGATGGTTTTAGTTTAACGGTCTTTGGGAGAATCGAAAGGGCTCTAAGAAGGCATGAGACGTCATCTAATTAACGTGTACTTCACGTTTAGGAGACGTTGAAGAAACCTTATAAATTGACCAAATCTGGACTTCACTTAAATAACATGGGCAAAACGTTAAATGGACGTGGTTTAAATGTCTTACAATGACTAAATAAAGACGTCATTTAATAACGAATGCTTCACGTCTATGGGACGTTATACAATGATTACAATAAAGACATCATTTAAATAACGTGTTTTTAACATCTATAACGCTGAAAAAACGTTTACATATGACTAAATAGAGACGTCATTAAGTTACGTGTGACTAACGTCTATAAAACTTTAAAGTAACACTATACAATATATTACTAAATAAGTAATAAAGACGTCATATAAATAACTTATGCTAACTTTTGTAACTATGAGACGTTGTATGTGACTAACGTCTATAATTAACCAATAGAAAACTTCCGTTAGCTTTAACAAGTCAATAGATATCAGGCCTAATAGATATTCATCGTTATTTTTAACGATGCCGGTTTTACAAGCATAAGTATAAATTAAGAATAAGCTACTTATACCAAATACTTTATAATGATAAAGTATTGATAAAGATAAAATATTGATAAAGTGATGATAATGATAAATAAATACTTTATAATGATAAAGTATTTGCTTATACTGAGAGTATGTCACAAAGATTGCGTTCAACAATCATCGTATAACGTTATTCCCAGTATAGCTTATTCTAAATTCATACTTGCTTTGTAGAACTGGCCCTAAAAGTTTCATGAAATTGAGGGGAAAGAATCGCTTCCAGAAAATGTTGTCATATATTTAGCCACACCCTATAGAAAATAAAGTTTAAACTAAACCTAAACAAACATCATAAACATAACCTAACTTTATGCGTTTGGCGTACGCTTATCCAGGTGTTATTTTATTTGTTTTTGATTTAATTAAATACAAGTATTAATTATTAAATAAAAAAATACAGAAATGTTTAAAACTGAGGAACCCCCAAACAAAAAACCAAAAATTGAACCGTCTTCCAGTTCAGGTAGGTTACTTTCAGTTATCTTCGAGTGCACTAATTTGTAATTTTTTAGGCGAAATTGATTCACCAGCTAAGACCACGCAATCAGGTATGTAAATCTAACGTTACTAAACACAAAATTGACAAATTTATGTTTGATAGGACACACAAACCGTCTCTGTCCCTACTTGGACACAATCAATCGGCAGTATTTAGATTTCGATTTTGAAAAGTTGTGTTCCGTGTCGTTAACCCGGATTAACGTTTACGCGTGTTTGGTATGTGGAAAATACTTTCAGGGTCGGGGCACCAACACCCACGCTTACACTCATTCAGTAGCCGAAAGTCATCACGTTTACCTTAACTTGAACACTTTGAAGTTTTATTGTTTGCCCGATAATTATGAAATTATCGATTCATCTCTGGACGATATCAAATACGTTTTAAATCCGACTTTCACAGAGAGTCATATTAAAACTTTGGATGCCAGTACGAAAATGTCTAGAGCTATCGATGGATCGCTTTATATGCCTGGCATTGTGGGTCTTAATAATATTAAAGCTAACGATTATTGCAATGTTATTCTGCAGGTAAAACTTTCGTTTTTATTAAATATCGGTACTTAACAGCGACTTGTAATAATCGCATTGTTTACGTAGGCACTATCACACGTCGCGTCATTACGAGATTATTTTCTAAGGGAAGAAAATTACAGCAAAGTTAAGAGACCTCCAGGTGATTCAGCATATACTTTGGTGCAAAGATTTGGTGAACTAATGAGGAAATTGTGGAATCCGAGGAATTTTAAAGTGCACGTATCTCCCCACGAAATGTTACAAGCCGTGGTACTATGGAGCCGAAAACAATTTCAATTTACTCAACAAGGTAAGCAACATTTTCGCAAACTGATGAAAAATTATTCAAAAATTGAATAAGTGTTACAAGTTACAACAATTGCTCTATTAATTTTAAGGCGACCCAATTGATTTTTTGTCATGGTTTTTAAATGCCCTGCATAGAACTTTAAACGGAACGAAGAAACCTAACAGTTCTATTATTCACAAGTCATTTTTGGGTTCCATGAATATCTACACTCGCAAAATTCCACCGACAGAGTTGGATGATAAACAAAAGCGGCATTTACTTACTACACCCGAGTATCAGGAAGTCTTAACAGAATCGCCATTTTTATATCTGACGTGTGATTTGCCACCCCAACCTCTCTTCATGGACGAACTGAGTGAAAAAATTATTCCCCAAGTGAATTTGTACCAACTTTTGACTAAATTTAACGGGAAAACGGAACGGGAGTACAGGACGTATAAAGAAAATTTAATGAAGAGATTTGAAATTACCAGGCTGCCACCATATTTAATTTTGTACATCAAGAGGTTCACCAAAAATACTTTCTTTTTAGAAAAGAATCCAACAATTGTGAATTTTCCTGTCAAGTAAGTAGGAATTTTTGTCGAATTTAAAGTTTTATTTTTTTATCGTTTTAGGAACGTTGACTTTGCTGAGTTATTGACTCCCGAAGTGAAAGCAAAACATAAAAGCACGACTTACGATTTAATTGCTAATATTGTGCACGATGGAGAACCAAATAAAGGAACCTATAAGGTTCATATTTTGCAGAAATCGACGGGTAAGTGGTACGAAATGCAGGATTTACATGTCAGCGATATTTTGCCACAAATGATTACGTTAACAGTTGCTTGCATTCAAATCTATGAGTTAAGAGTGTAATTTAATATTAATTTTGTAATATATCAATCATTTTTATGTACCTATTTGTGTTTTTTCTTGAATGTTGGGGGTGTTTAATTTGGGGTTCAGCCAAACAAAACTAAATCAGTATTAAAATTTTTAATGAATTTTTGATTAAATTAATTTGATTTAACAAAATATTATATATATCAATGGGAATCGAAAGAAAAATCGCCTGTGGCGCTACTTACCTATAACTAGTAGACATGGTGGACAAAGGACAAACTAATATTTATCAAAGAGAATATACATTTCTCAAAGGTCCTTCATCTTTTAGATTAGCTGTCAACCGGACAATATTATGGAGGTATATCGGGTATGGGAGGTAACGTTGCATTTGATCTTATGATCAAACGCAGTTTAACACATATGCACTTTGAGCAAAGTGCTTATCAAAGTAAACCTTTCATATTTCTTTTGAAACAAACTGATGCAAATATGTGTGACGTCATACGTGAGATTGTATCGAGATTTCTTTACTGGGTTTCTCAATATTTAAAATGCTATAGATTTTTAATAGAGACGGTCATTTCTGGCTTTCAACACGAACTCTAATATTTTGCAAAATGCCAAATTAACAACTTTTTTCTATGGCCCAATTTATCTGACAAGTATAAATTTATTTGTGACACTAACTAAATGCTTAAAATTTTATTCTGCTTCTTCTTTGACTGTTTTAATGTTCAGGTCACGATGGATGATTTGGTTTGTTACATACCATGGTGTATTGCAGATACTACGCAGTACTTGTGACTGGAAGCGTTGAATTTTTATTATGTTTGAGTCGCTGGCAGAACCCCATAACTGAATGCCATAGGTCCAAATTGGCTTTATTATAGCCTTGTATAATAGAAGCTTATTATCAATTGTGAGTTGGGAGTGACGCCCCATAAGCCAATACATTTTCCGATGGGTGAGCCCCAGTTGTAGTCTTTTATTCCAGATATGTTTAGCCCACGTGAGTCTCTTGTCTAGATGAATTCCCAGGTATTTTACCTCTTCTTTTTGTAGGAGGGATAAAATATATGTATTCTTTATGTTAAAAAAATTTATGAAAATCACTAAAAATACGCCGTCCTACACCTATTTCCTCCCTTAATGCAAATATAATAAAAATATGTTAACACCGGTGCAACTAATACAATGATACACAGCATCTTCAACTAAAAATAAAACTTCAACTAATTCACATTCTAATTTTCGGGAGTAGGTCAGTAACCAGCACTCCGATTTTAAAAATTTCTGAAGGAAGAAATGATAGAAAATGGTCTAAAAAGCAATAGCAAAACAAAAAATTTGTGAACCATTGCAAATAGAATAGAGCTTATATTTTGAATGTTACATGAAGGAGCTGTTAGTTGCATACAACTGTTGACATTAGACCGGGACTAACTATGACTCTCTTAAGGTAGCCAAATGCCTCGTCAGCTAATTAGTAGCGTTTTGCTACTAGTTGGTGAAATTTGGTGATTTTGAGGGCATATTACGTGCCACGGCCGTGCCTCCTATTATAGACCCTTCTGGGTCTCAGGGCTGCACGGCAAGCGTTAAGTAGTCAGCCTCCACGAGGCGGCCCCGAAAGGATGTTCTTGCGTGCTGCGACGTGATACGTCACTAATGGCTACTAGCGAAACAGGTCAACAGATGGACAAGAGTCCGGAGCCATTCTGTGGGCGACCGGAGACTGCTGGGACGAATCGGTCAACAGAAACTAGATCAACACTCCAAAGGCACAATCCTCTAGTGAGAGGACTAACACGCCTGGGTATGAGCTGTTGGCCCATGACTTCCCGACCGTGAACCCGAGGGATCTGTAAGTAAGAGCCCACGTGGCGATCCTCAGGAGAGAAAATCTTACTGGCCCGGTTACCAATGGAGGACGTCACTTTGCAGACATTGGCCTCACGACCTTCCCTGCAAAAATGACCATGGGGATACCTAGCTCTTCACTGTGCAAAGTATCTCTGTACCTTTTCTGATGAACGGAAGGGATGATAAAGTTTAAGATGTAGCAACTTTGGCCCCAAAGGGAACTAAACTGATATCTAAGGAGTTGAAACCTTAACCTGCCATAGGGAGACCTGGGCAGCGCGGTAGGTAAAACTTCGGTGGACTCCGTAGCTTCGGCTTAAACTTTGAGATGACAAATAAATCTCTAAAGGGCGTTAACGGCACGTTTTTAAATCAGTTAAACCCTACGCTTACGGAGGGATTCAAATAGATAAGCGTCTGCGGGAAGATAGGAGTCCGGGGCTAATTCTTGCGTATGCTATAGAAGATTCGTAGTGGCGGGTGGTTCTTGGGAAAGTAGTCAACAATCAGCACTTGACCTGTCTGTCGAGGAACCCTCCACCTTTAAGCCCTACTCGGGTCTTGCAACTCTTGAGATAAGGGAGATAGGTAGCAGGTGGACCAAATTGCCAATGTGTTTGACAATTCCCACCTGCGGCTCTTTCGGGTAGTCACAATATTCGGCTGTTGGCTCTGTAAGGGGAGGTTGCGGTATAAATGTTAAGTCTACATATAGCAACTGAATCTAAAAGTTCTAACAATCTGTTGACATTAGACGATCTACAAGTAGTTAGAACTCTAATAGAGAAAGCAAATGAATATAACATCACAATTATAGATGGCTTTTGTAGATTATGAAAAGGCATTACGACTCAGTCGAGATCTGGGCGATTTTAAATGAGCTGAGTACAAAAGAAGAGTAAGAAAGAAGGAAAAGAAAGAACAAAAAAGATAAAAATCAAAAGAGAAGTGAGACAAGAGGATCTTATTTCATCTAAGCTACTCTTTACACTCATACTAGAGAATAGGTTTAAGAAATTGCAGTGGGACGAAAGAGGTGTAGTTATCGTAGATTTGTTGATGATGTGATTCTGATAGCCAACCCAAAAGAAGAGTTACAACTTACAACAAATGCTAACCCACTAGGCAAAATAACATTATCACAACGTTGACACGATATCAAAAATTCACTTGCGATGTTACTTAATTTGTTGAGGCGATGTTGTAGCAACGTTGCTACAACCGCTGAATGTCCGCTCATACAACGTTAATTGTTAACGTTTCTAAATAATGTTGTCTCAACGTGAAAAAGTAATGTTGTCTCAACGTGAAAAAGTATTGTTGTCTCAACGTGAAAAATTAATGTTGTCTCAACGTGAAAAAGTAACGTTTGTTTAACATTAACTAAAAAAAATTAAAAATTTTTATGATAAAGTAAGCAACTTTTCGGTCTATGATTATTGTTTAATTACAGTAATTATTATTGTAATTTAGTAATATTACATAATATTTTTTGTAATCGTAATATTCTAATATTATTCCCTTGGAGTGCCTTATTATCATTGAGCCTGAAAATATAAATTTTAAAAATGTCATACCTTATGGGATTCGAACTTGCGACCTATCTTTCGTTATGCCGGTACCATGACCACTCAGCTATCGAGTTTGGTTGTAAAAATTATGATTATTTCACTTCAATATTTATATAATTTGGTTGTAAAGTTAATAATTTTGTGCAGAGAGCTGATTTATAGATGATAAAAAAACATTAATATAAATTTTTTTGTATTAAAATTATTTAAAGTATTTTTGGTTAAAATGAGTCTAAATAAGTTTTATTTGCGGCTATAATTTTTTAAAAAGGCGGTTAAAATTACCATTTTATGTCACTATAAAGTCACTAATAATAATTATATAAATTTAAAAAACATATATTTATTGTATTGATATAAAAAAAATACATATTTATTTGAGATTTATGCTAAGAATAAATAGTGTTTATCTACTACCAAATTTTATAGTTACGGTATTTTTTTGGGAAAATTGTACCTAACAAAACGAAGGGTCGGAATTTTTATGACATGACAAAATTATAGAAAGCAAAAATCCGGATTAAAATTTTATTCTGCATTCCAAAGCTTTTATGCTAAACACGACGTGCTATTTTTATTTTTTTGAGGAAGCATTAAATAATTTAAATTAATATTGAAAATGTAACCCTTTATCGCATTGATTCAATATTCACATGTTTCTTTTTGGCGTTGAAAATATTAATAACTTATGGTTTTTAGGGTAGTAATTAAATAATTGTGAATATAATCAAGGTATATGGATTGTAAAATCCCGTTCACACTACATGATTTATCATGTGACTCGTCACATGACTTCTCATATGAGAACTTGTTTTACGTTTACACTATATGATTTTTGATATTATAGAAGTTATTGCTTTTATGATTGGCTGTTGTGATGGTATGATTTTACCCATGACTTTTCTTATGACTAAGGCATATGAGAAATCATGTAGTGTGAACTGTTAAATTTATCTACCTTGAGGTATAATATTATAAAACAAAAAAAGATGAATTATCGCAAACATTAAATTATTACTCTGCATTGAAAAGCTTATAGGTACGTGAAATTAAACAAATTAAAATTGTTAATATTTTTATGTGATTATTATCACCATATTATAAGCGAGAGTACATTAAATAATTAAGGACCGATCTTTTTATAATTAATAAACGTCAAGTAACGATCGACTCTTAAATTAATATAAATTAATTCACTTCAAAAGTTACAATTAATAAATGAATTAATTTTTTATGTCCCCAAAGATAACCTGAGCGTCAATTTTTTAAAATGCAAAAAATGTATCATTTTATCGTTTTCTGTATATAAATTAATTTTTAATAATTAGATTAAATTCAAAATTTAATTTACGTTATAATAATTAATATTGAAGCAATGTAAAAATGCAATATCGAAGCAATGTTGGTACAATGTTACTATCACATCGCATTAATATTAAAGCGATGTGAAAATGCAACATCGAAGCAATGTTGGTACAATGTTACTATCACATCGCATTAATATTAAAGCGATGTGAAAATGCAACATCGAAGCAATGTTGGTACAATGTTACAGATGTTAATGCAACATTGACGCAACGTTTTATTGTAACGTTGTATTAACATTGAAAAATTAACATCGCCGATGTTAATTTAATGTTACATGTCTAGTGGGAAACGACCTGAATGAACATTCCAGACAGATAGGCCTGCAGATAAACACGTCCAAGACCAAATACGTGACCAATGACTAAGCAAAAGACGAAGAAGTAAACTAATACATATTAGGCCAGTCATTATAGCAAAAACGGTATGAAAAATAGCGGAAGTTTTCAAATTTTGAGACAATATTGAAGAAAAATTCAGAAATTTATGCAAATTTTGGAGAACATTCTAATAATTATTACACAACTTTAATAAAAATTGCACCTTGCTACGATTACCGGAACATGGCAAATAGTAGTTTAATAATTTCATTTTGGTATATCTGTCGAAAAAAGTGCGAGTCATGCAAATAATTGCTTATGCAACCTAATATGCAGGCAGATTAATAATTACAACTATTTGCAGTGTTCCGGTCATCGCAGCAGGGTGAAAACTTTATAAAAGATGTGTAATAGTTATTAAAATGTTCTCCAAAATTTTCATAAATATCGGAATTTTTTCTAGTGTTATTGCAAAATTTACGTTCATTTTTTAATTATGTAACAATTTTCCAGGGGGCAAAAATCAGATTTATTATTTTTTTACCGTCTACAATGTTGTTCCAAAATTTAAAAACTTCCGGAATTTTTGTCTAACTTTTCACTTTTTAAGTCTACAATGACTGGCCTATATATCTCGGACAAAAAATCACTATCATTAAAGAAAATTTGAAAGCCAATTTAAGCAGAAGAATATCCCTAACGTGGGCAGCATTTGGAAAACTACAAAATGTCATGAAATCCAGCATACCAAACACCCTCAAAGCATGAACCTTCGATCAGTACGTATTACCAGTGCTAACTTACGGCGCTGAATAATAGTATGGTAAAAAAGCTTCAAGTAGTACAGAAAGCTATGGAGAGGCGAATGATTGGAATTACACTGCGGGATCGAATACCAAATACAGAAATTAGAGATATATCTCGAGTAGCGGATGTAATAAAGCGTATGTGCAGACAAAGGTGGAACTGGGCAGGGCACATCGCCAGAATGACAAACAATAGATGGACCCGACGAATAATTGAATGGAGACCTTGAGGCCAGAGAAGAAGTATAGGACGACCACAGACGAGGTGGACGGACGACATAAAAAGATTCATTAAGCATGATTGGATGCAAAAAGCAAGGAACCCAGAAGACTGGAAAAATTTAGGGGAAGCTTATATCCGGCGATGGATGTTATAGCTGATGATGATGTTAACTGTTGGTCATTGGTTGCCGTTAGTTAGTGAACCCTGCCAACTCGAATAAATAGGACTCGGAAAGTGTAACCAAATACTTCATAGCGTTACGACTTCAGCAACTCCGCATTGACTCTCCGCGCCCTGATTAATTGGTGTACTAATTAATAATATAAGAGACGGTCGTAGAGCAATGGTCAAGCGAGTTGACTACGAACGCTTAATACCCGGTTCGAATCCGGGTGAAGTTACAACTGTACACCGGCCGTCTCGCTGGTCCTCCAGGTTGGGGGTTCTACCGACGGGCCAGCTCCTCGTCGTAGGTAAAAAAAAGTAAAAAGCTTTAAACCAGACCCAATCGCAAGGTTGGTAGTTTGGGAACGGATAAAACGGTTTCTAGCTGTAGCGTGGTGCATTGTGATGTGTTTAGCATGTATTTGTTACTTACCTTGCAATGTATTAAGCAGTCCGAATTATATTTATATATATTAATAATATCCTTGAGGTCTATCCAACTCGGCAAAAGTGCTATTTAAGGGGGAAGTCTACTGTGACAAGAGAAAAAACAGGCTGATTTTCCGGATTTTTTTTCTAACAAAATTATGACTCGTACATTAAATTAAATTAAACTGTCATCTTTATTATATATTCAAGTATTTGTAAAAAAAATTTCAAGTCGAAATATTCAAAATTGCCGTCGTGGCACTCCTTCAACGCAGGTCCGTCTTTTTTTAACGCTGTATATGAAATCTCACGTGTGGATGATCTAAATTCTAAAACAAAACAAAAATGATTATCATCTACATAGTATTGACTCTCGTTTGTCGAGGGATTTTTTTGATATCGTTTTTTGTTTAATTGTTATAAACAATAATAACATCAAATTTGGGCAAAAAAAGTAGAAAAAAATGTCAAGAATTTTTTTTTGGCGCCAAAATTTTTTATCGTCAAAATCCTTCGACAAACGAGAGTCATCAATACTATGTAGATAATAATGATATTATTTTTTTTTGTTTTAGATCACCCAGACGTGAGATTTTATGTACACCGTTTGGGCACTCAAAAAAACGGACCTGCGTTGAAGGAGTGCCACAACGGCAATATTTCGACTTAAAAATTTTTTTTACAAATACAGTAAACTCCCGATTATCCGCGAGATTGACTGGCGTGGATACCGTGGATAATCGAATTTCGCCCGCAAAGTTGCCGATTAATGGTTAAACAACATGAAAAACTACGAATATCCGGAAAACAGTGATTTTATTTCTATATGTATATTTGTGATTTACGAAAAAACCTTCTTTTTTTATAAAAATGCCTCCTACAGCCACCGCGGATAATCCGCAAAGCGGATAAACCGCCCACGGATAATCGAGAGTTTACTGTACTTGAATATATAATAAAGATGATGGTTTAATTTAATTTAATGTACGAGTCATAACTTTGTTAGAAAAAAAATCCGGAAAATCGGCCTGTTTCTTCTCTTGTCACAGTAGACTTCCCCCTTAAAGAGGTAGATTTTTTTTTGTTAAATTTAAGCCAAAAATACTGTTTTTACAATAAAATTTAATTGTAAAAAAAAAAAAATTAAAAATACACCTAAATTTAATTCAATTTCCGTGCTTAAGACTAAGTGTTGGTACACGTATCAACGACAAAATGAGTCAATAGCAAATATCGAAAAAAAATCTATATCTAAAACGATTTATTTCAATGTTGAGTTTTCTTTAATAAATTTTTTTAATAAGAAATAAATAAAAATTTTACGTCATGAATAAATATGTGTTTCCACGGCATGAAAAATTACTTTTCGTCATTTAGGGGCAAAAATATTTTTTTATTCCTTATTTTTAGAGAGCAAAGTGCCACTTTTTGGCACATGTCAAAAAGAATCTACAAGTAGATGTTATATTTGTTCATTACATTTATTTAAAATTATTAGTCAGGGCAGAGTATTTCATTAACGTTATATACACGTCCGGGCTCAGGTTTAGTAATCCTCGCTTATTCTAACATATTTTTAGAAATCATTATAATAAAAATGCCCAATCAGGACGGCCCCAAGGTTCGACGTACAATAAAAATTTAACTAGAAAAATTATTATAAAAATTTACCTTTAAATGTACATTACGTGTTGCGATTTTACTCACGATTCTACACGTGAGACTGATCCTCTCTAGCCAAATGAAAATATAATTACTCACCAGCTTTCCAAAGAAAAACCAAATTTTGAATTTTTAAATATGTTATTAGTAGAGACAGCACCGTTAGGCAAAATTAAACTTTAAAAATGGCAAAAAAGCAACCGAAAAAACACACAAAATGCAAAAAAAGTCACAGAAAAGGCAAAAAAGTGTCTGAAAAAAAAGTTTTTTTTCCTTTTCTGTGTTTCAGAGTGTGTTCATGTGTTTCAATGAAGCTCTTAGAAATTTTACAGAATTTAAATTTTAAATTAATAAATAAATCAAAAATAAGCAAACAATAAAATATTGGTTTCAAAAGAACTAACTAGGCAAAAATAACGCAAAATATGCCAAAAAACAAAAGTTTTTGTCATGCAAAACTCCCGCTAAAATCCAAAATAAAATATGCATTTTTGAAGAGTAGGTATATGCGCTGAAAAGAATCTGAACTTAGGTCTGCCTGAAATATAATTTTGTTTTATGCGGTTAAAATTGGTGGTGGTGTCTATTAACCGGATGTAACTTAATTTTTCCAGCTGACCCACCATGTGATACCGGGAGTTTCCTTGGGGGCTTTTCATGCATTTAAAGTCCTCTTCGAATTGCTCTCAAATTTATGGAAGACCTACCGGGAATCTGAAGTACAGTGGAGTGAAGCAAATTAAAATTTCTGAAAAATAATTTGTTTAGGTAACCCAGATAGCCGGTTTTGGAATCAGACGATGCACAATAATTAATCACGTCTAATAGGATTCTGTCCTCGACCTTTACTTAACTTTAATAATAATAATGTTATGAAATTAACTGATGCAACAGTATACTCAATATAATAAGAAAAATATTATGTATGTTTGCTATAATGTAAATCTATACAGAAAAAATAATAAGGGAAGATCGGTAAAATTGCATAATATAATATTTAATTAAGTAGTAATTTAAAATTGGACTATCCACAGTCGTGGAGTGATGTGACCGCTGGTTGAGTTACGGAGCGGAAATTCTGGGTTTAAATCGCGGACCTCGCAGAATTTCTAAGCTCGGCCTTCCAGTAGACATCTGCATCAAAGCTGTGGTGAAGTGCTAATAGCCCAGTAGTTGATGCACTTCGAGACACCCAGCCACAGGGGTTAAAATAAAAAAAAAAAAAATTGGACTGATAAAAAAATTACCGATAAGATGAAAGGTTTTGCTTCAGGAAATGAAAGTTTGCGTTGTTATTTTTGAGAACAAGTTTGATTTGATGTATTGAAAACTATTGGAAAGAAATCACAAGTAAAACCTAACACAACAGAAATTTTACTATCATTGCATAAAGGGAAGTGAAAGAAGACTTAAGGACGCTCTAGACGATCAATCTTTTGATCAAAAGCTTGAGTCAAACGATTGAATCAAGCATGATTGATCGTTTAGAAACCTGTTTGACGCTTGAAGCAAGCATCGACGGTGATTGATAGAAAGTTTGAATGACTCAAGCGGTTGAAGAGGGCGCTTATTGATCATCTAGAGCAATTTTACAAAAAATATACGATACATAGTACTAAAAAATATTTCTACTATTTTAAGTGGTCAAGATGTTCCTGGTTTTAACATGAATCCACTGATTAGGGGAATTTGATCAAAAGACTGATAGGCTGATTGAGGTTGATTAAAGCGCGCGTCAATCGATTGACTCAATCGTTTGATAAAGCAGATTGATTGTCTAGGGCTTCCTTTACGGAACTTATTGTTGCAAATTGGTGGACGGTCACATAAAGAAACTCAAAAAAGTCAGGTTTTCAGGTGCAAATTTAATTTTCTTGTTCACTAAGATTTTTTTTTTACGGCGGAATTTTTTCTGTTTGTAAATCGCGGAATTATTTGAATTGTCCACATGGCTGGTCCGCCTCGTAGAATAATCTCGCAGTAAAAAACCTTTAATTAGCTGCCTTGGACTTAAGTGTGGACCATGTGTTCTGAATCGTATATTTCGATTCAAAAATATTGTCAGAATTCTTTTAAAACTGAAAGTAATTTTGTAAATTTCTAATTATGGAACTAAAATTTCTTACAGGTTCACCGACATTTTGCAAAAACTTTTTCTCAAATAAAAACACCCAAGATTTAAGTGATGAGTAATTAGTAAAACAACTTTATAAAAATATTTAGAAAATATTTTTAATGGTAAATAAATATAGGTAAATAATACTTCATTAATAATAATAATTAATGAAACGACCTTGTGACATATAAATCAGTCAAAAAATCATAAAATAATACTAATATCAAAACTCAAGCTGATGCCAAAATTACAGGTTTATTTTTATTCATCCGAATGGATAAAATTAGAATTGGCAAAAACTTTATGTTTCGGTTTGGCATTCACACATTTTACTTAATTAAAACTAAGGAGAAACTCCTTTGTTAACATTTTCCTTCGCTATTTATAAACTGTGCTTCCGGATTTTCTTTGTCGCTTTGATAATTCGTAATTCCGCGAAGTTCCATTTGTATTTCTTCCAAAGTTTTCCCCTTTGTTTCAGGTACAAAAAATATAATAAATATCAGTCCCAATATGCAACATCCGCTGAATACAAAGAAAGGCACTTGAATTCCGTGATCGTCTTTCACAATTTGGAAAAATTTTGAAATCGCCGTTGCCAAGACAGTGAAGTAAATGTCCGCTAAGGCTAAAGCAAAAGCTTTAACATTCATGGGAAAAAGTTCGCCTAGGAACAAAATTGGAATTGCTTGCAGACCACTGCTAAAGACAACAACAAACATAATTAAAGCTACCACGGGAATAATGGAAAACTTTTCCAAATTTAATTCTGGAACCGTACGTAACTGGAAATACAAGCCCTCGATGAATAATAAAATTCCAGCACCGATGACAGAAATCATCAACAGTGGTCTTCTTCCAGTTTTATCTACTATTATAGAAGAAACGCTGGAAACAATCAGTTGCACCGCAAAATAAATAATGGCGGCGGTACTCGACGATATATCATCACCAGCGTTATGGAAGATGGTTTTTGCATAAAACGTAATAGCCATCGTTCCACTTAATTGCTGAGTCGCCCGTGTTCCCATTATAATAAAAACCGCTTTTCTATTGCTTTTTACCCTGAATAAATCCAAAAACTTGCCCGTTCTATGGGTATCCTCTTCCACCGCCACCCTAAGTCTATTTAATTCAGTTTCTACATCATTCACCCCTCGAAATGTTCGTAAGCTCTTCCTAGCTTCATCAAACCTTCTTTTCATTATTAAAAAATACGGGCTTTCAGGCATCCAAATAAACGTAATAAAAAGTAATACCGGAATAGTCGAAGATATCCCTGCCGCAACCGAAATTCCAGTATAAGATCCAATAACATTAATTAGGAACATTCCAAAAACCCACGTAATCGAACAACTCGATCCAATTATTCCTCGAATGTTTGGGTCCGCGATTTCGCCCAAGTACATCGGAACGGAACAAAATGCTAATCCATCAGCAATTCCTGCTATAAAACGTGCACTTAATAGAACCGGTACAGAACTTGCATAAGCAACCATAATCCATGATATAAAAAACGGAAACGATGTTAGTAGAACCGATTTCTTCCTTCCGATTATGTCTAAAATTAAACTTCCAGCGATTGAACCAACCGTTGCTCCAATTAATGGCATCACGGCCATCCAAGATCCTTCTTGGTTGGTAACTGGAATGGTCGAATTGAGTTGCTGAAGTTGTGGAAGTGAAGGTGAAGGCCATCCGTAATGCATTCCGCTGCAGGTTATACTCAGCGTTCCTAAAACCAAATATTTTGAAATTAAAATAGGCATCTAAAAATAAATTACAATCGCGTGCAAGTATTAAAATATTTATGGGTTTGAATTAAGTTGAATGAATTGATTTTGTTCACAAATTGGGAGTAATTTAATCATAAATATAGATTTAGCAAAATTCAATATCTGAGATTTTACAAATTTTATTGTCAAATTTGTGACTTTTATCTATTTTTTTTTAATTTAGTTTACCAAAAAATTTTAGATTAGGATGTCGATTCTCTTTTTTCTTCTAAAATAAAAATTTTAAAAAAATATTGAAATTCCTTTTTTAAACTTTCAATGAGTGTACCTGTGTACTGTCTACTGTGATTATAAAGTTAAAGCCATAAAATAAAATGAACTGACAGATCTGAAATTTAATTTGTACGGTGCTGATCCTGTTTCTTTACCACCTCATGAAAATATAAAGGAATTAGTTATTAGGTCTCTCTCAGTGTAATCGTGATCAGCAGAAAAGCTAAAACACTTCTATTGTCCGTTTCAGCACGTGGATTTTGAGTTTGTTATGATATTTTTGCTGAATATGATTTTCTTAAAATATCTTGTAAAAATATTTTGGCTACGAGTTTTCCAACTTTACAATTTTTCGGGCCTTTCCATACTCGACTATAGGTTTCTGTTTAGTTTAAAAATATAATTCCGTTACATACATATTTATTGTGTGGAACTTATTAGCTCGACTATAAAATTATTAAAATGTTCGCTTATTTATCGGAAACGTATCTTGGCAAATTTATGTGCAATTAGGAATGAAATATATTGTTTTTACGATCTCATCAAAAGCGTTATTTTAATTTTGAAGATAAATATTACCAACAATATTAGATTTTGAAACACATAATTTAATAATAGTTCACATGGTAATGAAGACAAATAAATATAGTTTAGTTTTTATTGTTTTACATTTGGTCATGGAGTTTTTAAAAATGAAATCTAGTTGTTTACTCCCAAAGTAATTAAATTTCAGTACTTCTCCAAGTGTCGAATTTACATTTTTACATCAATACTTTGACTATTAACACAATAAACTAGCATTACGTTCGTAAGACACTTTTACATCAAAATTCCAAATTTGCCATCAATTGGCCGTCTAAAATAGTGAAAAATTAAAAATATTTAATTGGCATCATCAGAATATTGAAAGTTGTATAACAAATTCTTAATCTTCCCCAAAAGGAAAACGTGGTCTGCGTTAAACCAAAATTGGCAGATCCAAAAATCTACCAAGTTTGGGAATTTTTTAACGCGGAACCAAAGATCATCCGGCCAGGTTTTTTTTTAAAAAACCGCCCCACTGATAATGAACATACAGATAATCGCGGTTCTACTTTTGTATTTATTTTTCAAATGTGAAAAATTCTAATTGAATTGATTTTGCTAATTTTAAGGGGTTACGTACAGTAATGAGGTCAAAAAAACACACTTTTTGATATATTTTTTCTAAGTTATGAATAGATGTATTTATTTGAAAGTTTTTCTACATGAAAGAGCAACATTTAAAAAACATTTTAGAATTTTACTTTTACAAAACGTGGACAATTAAACCACTGGTAGTATTTTTTCAAAAACGCTTAAAAAAAAGATGATTTGCGGTGCGTAAGATAACTCGTCACAAGATTATCTAAAATGAAAAAAAGTAAAGATTCAATTAATATATTAGTTTACCTCCAGACTAAACAAAACCATTTTAAAAAATATGAACATTTCTATTTTTGGGATGGTGTTGAAATAAAAGTGACGATTTTTACCCAAAAAATTGGCTTATAATTACTTGTAAAAAGAGATAGAAGTGAAAAAGAAAAAAGTAATCGTTCAGTCTCGAGAATCGTTAATTTCTGAGATGTACTTTCATATAAAAAAACAAGGTTTTTCGAATTCATGACTACGTAAGCCCTTAATAGAGGTATGCGAAAGAAATTCTGAGAATATCGACGGTGGAAAAGCAAAAAGTCTTAAGCGCCATTATTGACAAAATTGAGTTATTTATATCATTGGAATCGTCAAATTTTTCTCTATCGAATGATATCCATGACTCATTTTTGCACAAAATGGCGCTTAAGACTTTTTGCCTTTCCACCGTCGATATCATACCAAGAGAATTTAGATATTAAAATAACTGTCGCATCAGAGAATTTGTCTCTATAAAATGAATTACATCTCAGTAAAATATGTTCTGGGCATTATAATAAAAGACCACTTTTTAATATCCGTTTAGACAAAGCTTGGTCAAAGTTTTGTTTGGAACAGCTTTCAATTACGTAGAACTGTTCATCATAGTTGCATGGAGATTCTGAACGACAGGCTCCTGAATTCAGTTCTTGGCAATTCGGTAATACCCAGAAAATTGTATATATTATCAAAGCACCGCCCTTTGTAAGTTGCTGGCGCAGAGTAACTTTTCTGAGTTCTGAGTAGAAACTGTCGATTGTAAATACTCAATCAAATCTTTGATTGATTTTGAGTTATCCGGGGATAGGGGATATCAACTCTCACATTAGGAGTAGGATCTCTCCAGGTTACGTTCGCATCATTTCAAGGTGTTCTTATTTCAAATTCTTTTTGCAAGATTTTGTAGGATTTTCTTTAGTAAATTATTAGAAAATATTTGGAAATAGTGAATTCACATAAAACATTAAAATTTTTGAAAAGCGTTGTTGATATATTAATTAATATACAGGAAGTTTTGACTGAAGGTCAAGAACAAATTTTTATCAGAGATGATTTACGCTAATCTCAAATCTGCTTTTAGTTCTTTTCTAGCAGGAAACTTTTCAGATTTTTTTTGAAAAAATTTAGGTGCTGTAAATGACAAACAAGGTTATAACGATTTTATCAAAATCAATATGATTTTGTTACTAGTAATTTAAATTTTACATTGTAAGTAACAATTCTGGGTGGTTAACGAAGATTACATTTTTTTAATTTTTTTTAGCTTTATTCAATGTGCTTGATAATTTTTTTTTTTTTTATATAAAAGTTAGTGCAGCTTTAATCAAAAATTAATTAGAGTCTCATGTGGATATAAAAATTCTCCGACTGAAGCTAGTAATAGTAAATTATAGTAAAATATAGAACATAATTTGACATTTCATTACACTATATTTCATATTTTAGAAAAATACATAATTGATGTCGAAATGCTTGGCTTCATATTTTATTTTTCAAAATTAATACAATTGTAAAAATCAAAACTAACTGTTTTAAAAATTTATTTATTCATTCATTAAGCTTTTTACATTCTAATTAGAATATTTCTTTTTCTTTCTGGGAATTACAAATCCGATAGTCCCCTATTACATATTTCGGATAAATCAATATCGATTTCACCACAGCGCCAGCGTGTGGATACCCAATATAAGAAAGGATAAGAAATTCTGAATAGTTTGCGATTTAAACCCAGAATTTCCGCTCTGTACTCAACCAGTGGTCACATCACTTCACTATTTTTATTGTTTTACTATTTATTTTTCATTTACCAATTATTTAGTAACGTAGTAAATTTTATTTTGCATTTTAGAACGGGGGGAAGGTTGCATAACAAAAACCTTGGTTTTTGGCTTGTTTTGCGTTATTTTTGCCTAAGTAGTTCTTTCTTTTTGAATCAATATTTTATTGTTTTGCTTCTTTTAAATTTATTTGGTAATTTTAAAATTTAAATTCTGTGAAATTTGTAAGAATTTCGTTAAAGCACAAAACACATTCTAAAACACAGAAGAAGAATAATAGTAGTTTTTAATCACAAAGACGTAAAGGGTCGTTTTTCACCTCGAAAGGCGTGGTTGAGTGTTGAAAAAACTCTGGAGTCCGAGTAATATGAACAGCTTTCCGTCATTTTGGGGAAAATATCCGACTAAATTCACGATTTCTTTGCAATACTTGCATAAATTTCATAAATAACAACACGTTGTAATTGACATCTTGGTAGTGTAAAACCAACTTCTAGTTATAACCATGGTGTTTTTGTTGGCACCATTTGGTACCCTGGAGTAGGGTGGCCATGTTTATTTGAATTTGGACTGCCGTACGGTTTGGACGTGTGTGTATTGTGTCTGTGTTTTGAATTAAAAATGACTAAAAATCACAAAATAATCGTTAAATAATCAATAAATACGACATTGTGGTCGCATCTATCGATGTTCAAAGACACGTTGCAAGAAAATTGCAAAATTGACATCAATAGATCGCAGGTGGTAGGCACTATCGCGCTCAGCAAAAAGCAGTATTTATGAGGCGAATTTATACATTATTTTTATTTCAGATTTTATTTCAGATATTTCAGGCCACGATAGTCGATCTAGTCTCCCTTATAGGATTTTTTATGCGCCGACAGGCGGGTATTTTAAAGATCAAAAATGAAGACGACGAAAAGCATTTTTTTAAATTTTTGTTTTTTTCCCGAAACATAGCCCGAAAAAATCCGTTCCCAAGGTACCCAAACAAAGTGACAAAAAGTGCCTCTTTATTCCCGTCAAACAATGACGAAAAGTGCCTTTTTACTCCCGGAAAACCGGAATTAAAGTGACCACTTTACTCCCAAAATGAAGAAAAAATTTTTCTATGGGACTTGAGATTAAATATCGATAACTCCTACGTAAACTATCGTATGTGCAAAATCTTAATTTTATAGGAGAGCATTTTATATTTATTTTAAAAGACCTTACCACAATCTACACGATAAATAACATAGAAATTTCTAGATACGTACCATAAAATCCTTACTCTGAAAAACGTAGTTTGGTAATTGGTATAATATTTGCGACTATTTTCTTTGGTAACATTAATATTAGGTATAATACATAGGGCTGGGAATTAATTTCCCGATTAAATCGATTAATATTTTTGAAATAATCGATTAATCGAAAAATCGATTATTTTCGATTAATCGATTGTTCGATTAATCGATTGTTTTCGATTATTTTCGATTGTTTGCGATTAATCGATTATTTAATTATTTTTGATTGTGTGCGATTAATCGATTCTTCGATGAATTTTAATTGTTCGATTATTTTCGATTAATCGGTTGTTTTTGACTAAGCGATTGTTTATTTATGTTATATAAAACGTATATGAAATAGTACGCAAAAAGTTTTTCAAAGTAATTTTAATAAAAAAAACCGTAATGTAAAAAATTCAATAATAGATTAATCAGATTTTTTTTCGATTGTTCGATTGCTTTTGATTAATCGATTGTTTATTTATGTCATATGGAACCAATATGGAGTAGTACGCAAGAAAGTAATTAGATATAGTTTTGGTAAAAAAAGCCGAGGGAGTAAAAATCGAACAATAGATTAATCAATCAGAATAATCGATTGTTCGATTATTTTCAATTCAAAATAATTAATTGTTTTCCGATTGTTAATTTTAACAATCGTCTTCCTCTAGCAGGACCGTGCTCATGATATAGTAAAATAAATAATGTATGACAGATGCGAGTTTCACTTTGGTAATTATTGTGCATGACGTCACGTGGTAAGTAAAATTCTGCGCGTAATCATATTTTGAACCAATGATATTATACATATAAATTGCATTTTGATAATTGTTGCGCATGACGTCACGTGGATACTACATAACCTGGGCAATAGCATACCTTATTATTATTATATTATGGAACGTGCCCATGGGGGAATGGGGCAAGCTTTTTTTATCCCCTCTACCTCCATTCTGGCAGATGATCACAAAACAAAGACCCCATTATTTTTCAACCGCTTAACGCACAATTAAATGTGAGCAAAAAAGAAATTCAAGCATAATTTTCTTATAAATTTCCCCCCCCCCCTCCTAGTCATACTTATAAATTGTTAGTCACATTTTATGTAACTCTCCCTTTCTCTTAGACCTGGAAGTTTTTTATAAGCTCTGTTCTTTCAGCAGTTTGAAACCATTTGCAACTCTCAGACGCATGCGCAGTTTCGAATTCACGTTATGGATTTTAATCTGCGCATGCGTATGACCATTAATCGATTGTTTTCGATTAATCGATTGTTTTCGATTAATCGATTGTTTTCGATTAATCGATTGTTTTCGATTAATCGATTGTTTTCGATTAATCGATTGTTTTCCATTAATCGATTGTTTTCGATTAATCGATTGTTTTCCATTAATCGATTAATTAATTAATCGATTAATTAATTAATTAATCGATATAATCGATTGTTAAATCTAACAATCGCCCAGCCCTAATAATACAATTAATTTCTGTTTTGTGGGATACGATAGTTTACGTAGGAGGTGTCGATATGCTATTAGTAGAGACAGAATCGTTAGGCAAAATAAAACTTTAAAAATGGTATTAAAAGCAAGCGCAAGCGAAAAAACCTACAAAATCCAAAATATGGCACAGAAAAGGCAAAAAGGTTATGAAATTTTTTTTTTATGTTTGAGAAATCAAAAAAAAATTCAAAAGTATAAAATGTAATTTTATAATGTTTTTTTTAAATTTTTAAATGTATTTTATATAAATTTTTGAAATGTAAAAATGTGCTTCCAAAATTTCAAATTAATTTATCAAACCGCTTTTGAAAGATATATTAATTTTTCCGCATTGCAAATCATGAGCTTGGTGGGACAATGGGAATCCTGTTAGTATTTATTATTTGTCATATCACAGTATTGCATTTAGCAGTACGAGGTACTCAACTCAGTACCTCAGGTACTCAGTACCTCATGTGCACATGTTTTTTTTTCCTTGAATTTGGTGAATCTGTTCGAGTTAGAAACATGAAATAATTTTATTCAAAAATTATTAAAAATTAAATAAATTTCAGCATGTCTTTCCAGCCCCTTGACACTCTCAACAATTCTTTTTTGATTTTCCTGGACAATTTTGTAACCTTAAAACGACCAAGAGCAGTAAATTAAAAACCCATTGTTGAGATGAAAGCACTAGTAGTTTTACTGGTACAGGTATCATACAGAAAATCAATCATAGTTTCGTGTTTTTTACATGTCATATAATGGTCAATTGACTGTTAAATCCAAATTTACATTTTGCTCGTTTCCTGCGCCAATCTATGCGCACCGAAAATTGTCCTAGGAATTCACCGTTTCGTATTCTTTGCATTGTTTGTTTTTTTCTTTTCTGACTTCCGGATGTGTTTTCGGACTAATTTGCCTATGTTCTTGTCTTATCCGACTTTTAGTTTTTAAGAGTTTTTAAAATGAACGCCCTGTAACTTTATATGCATTTTATGAAAATACATTGAAACTTTTTTAAATAGGTACATTACCTTAAATCACGAAAAATTATATGGATTGGATTTATTTAATTACATTTGACGTCTACAAGAAAATCGGTAATATGGGCATTTTTTAATCCTTTTTTTAAATCTACTAATGAGTTCATTATTATACTCACACTCCGCTTATAAACTATTTAGAATATGGCCTTGTAATCAATAATTTTTGCGTTCATGCATACTTTTCTATGAAATATTATGTTTAGCTCTAAATTAAAATTCTTATATTTATTTTCGCACAATTCAGAAATTTCTAAACTGCAAATTTCTAAGTGTTTACGTTTATTTGTACATTTTAGCTGACGGTTGTAATTATTATTACAATAATAAATAAAGTTTAAGAATTTCCGAGTTAATTAAAACGTAATAACAATTAAATTGAGCTTTTAGGAAATTTAAATTTTTAGATCATTTTTATTGCGTTAAAATAACTCTAAATATTCGCGGCCGTAGTAAACTTGTTCGTTTCTTTGTCCGACTTTTTGTTTGTATAATTCTAAAATCACCTATTAAATATTTTTACAAGTTCAATTTTTTATTATTAGAAATCATCAAATAACTCATTTTATTGATTAAAAAAATTGAATTGAAAGAATTTAAACTTTAGTAATTTAAACTTAAGTAATTTGGTAAGATTGAAACTAATAACTTTTAAATTTGATGATTTTGCAGTAGTAACCAAAAAAAATAGTCCATCCATCATAAGATAACATAATTAATTGCGGCAAATTATGAATAAGAAAATTTTTCCATTGCTAAATTTATTGTCCTAGTGTTAATAATTAATTATATATATCTATAATTAGTTAGTTAACAATTTATCGCAGTCTTGGTGTTTGATTACCATCAGCAAAAAAATATACATACCAAATGGAAAAGGTTATATAGAAATGACTTTTATAATTAACATACATTTTTTTTAAGTTATGGGACCTGTAAAGACGGGTTTATAGGCACAAACAATTCGGTTAACCTGAAATTCAAGTCTTTTTGTGGATGTGGTCAGGTAGAACAAAAATATAATATACTCTGCAGATTTTAATTACTCTATTTTAAATTCGATGAGTCCAACTATCCTAATCTCGATTAACGTAACCTTGATCATCAGCAGGACACAGATCCACATCGTACAGTGCACTCGATCTTTTTACACTGATATTGTTTCGCAGAACATATTATTTTATCACACCGAAACCAGAAATCAATGCTTGTTAGGTTAGACAGAAAATGTACAATCATTTACTAGGTAATTTATGTCATTGACTTATTCATCTATTAGCGTCATGGTTTCAGACAGTTGAGTATTCTTTGCGATAGCGGTAAAATTCCTGAAAACGTTCTTATCAAAATTGCTATGTAATGATTATAAGTAAAAATTATTTCACTGTTATTCATTTAACATTATTTTAAAAGTTTTATTAGTTGCTATACTCGTATTTCTTTGGGCAATATGAAAATTTTGGATAAAATTCGGGACAAAAATCGTATTTTTGGCATTTTTGAAATTATGTCTAACATTCGTTTGACATTTTAGTTATTTTCAACAAAATGCAGATATTTTAACGCATTTCAAGACGTGTTTCATACAAAATTTTATCTAATTTGTTCTAAATAATATTTGAACTTCGGATTTGGTGCATTAGTAAAATCAGCACTCTTTCCTAGGAACGTAAATAAATTACAAAAGTTGATCAAATTCAAATATTTGTTCCTAGCCGAAAAGAATTTAAACAATAAATTTAATTACATTTTGTAGCATTTCCCATCTTAGCTCAGCGAAGTATGGGTATGATATTAAAAAAGGGCATATTAATATTTATTTATTTATTCCATCGAAATTTAGGAAATATTTAATTATTATTCTTAATTCCAGCTTCTCAAAACTTTTTCCACATGAAGTAGTAAAAATGGTATGAGTGTAAAATATTTGGAAACATTGACGTTCAGATATGATCCAGTTAATTCCAAGTCTGCAGTATTAAAACAAAGTTCTGCATTAATGCCGATGTTGCATGTATATTTAATTTTGTTTTTAAATATTTTTTCGCGTCCTTCGTCAGACACATTCTCCAAATATTTTTTTTATTATTTCAAATGAAAAGAAATTTCTATTTCTTCAACTCATTTCCTATAAATCCAATTTTGATCCATAGTTGAATTTTTCAAAATCAAATATTTTGCACACGCCGTGTAAGGCACTGCCAATTATTTTAGTATCTCTGTTAGATTGCCTATATTGTTGTCGTCAATTTTTTATTTCAAAAATTGCTTGGGAACCTCTGTATTCTCATCTTTATTAATTTTTGAATTATAAATTGCAGTTATGAACAAAACACACTTCAAATTTGTTGTCCCTCTCACACACACATAGACTTTTTATAAATTTCAAAATTGAAAAACATAATGAAAATAAACAAAGAACAATGGAATAATGACATATGTCATTCTGTTTCTTATTTGAAAATTTTTAGGTGAAAAACGGCCTCACAAAACTATAAAATTATTATTTATTATTTAATTTAATTTGAGAGCTTAAATCAACAAATTTACAAAAATTTAATTTGTAGTGGAAAGTTTTTAACTTCCAAATTGAATTATTCAAAAAGTGTATCAAATGGAATAACAAAAAAAAATTGTAACTTACCAGAAAACATAGCCAGAAATTGGTAGATCTGATGCCCTTTTGTACCATCTTTAATTTGTGATCTTAGCTTCATATCCAAAATTTTGATCTAAAGTTGACTTGGTTGATATGGAAACCCACTTAACTTAAAATTGGAACACTAAATTAAATATTGAAAAAAAATACGAATAATATGCAAAACTTGATAACAACATCAACTGCCGTTGTCAAACGTGCGCTATGATTAATGTAGAGTAACTGATCATGCCAAGACATGAAATACATGAACTTCGGTCAATTTTATTAAATATACACTCGGTTTTTCAAATCGAAGTTGTTCTTAACTGGTTCTTTAAATACACATTAACTGTACAAATGAAATAGCATGCCCGCAATGAGAAAATTTTCCTAAAATTTTGCAACTGCGGCCTGCTTAAAAAATAAAAAATTTGTGGAAAACATCAAATATATCTAAAATTGAGATTGCTACCAAGGTCGGCCAAATATATTCAATTTTATTTTGGCATGAAATAGTAAGATACGGAAGAAAAGGTCAAAACACTGAAGAATGCAGTATACATAAATCGAGAGAAATTAATCCAATTTAAGCTCAAAGTTAAGCGCATCCAATGGTTTATTGATGCTGGAAAAATAAATTAGTGAAAGAATAATTTCTAATTAAAAAGAAAAAAGAATAAATTGGTTTATATCGGACAATTAACGCTGCATTGTTGCTTAATTTAATAAAACAATAAAAATAATATAAACATTAAGCACATTCATTAATAAAATTGTTTATTTTCCAGAATGGTTACATAAAACAAAAACTTTCCTAGAAGTCAATATAATTTATTCAAGCATTAATTTGTTGTTTTCAACATATTTTTTTATTTAAAATTTACAATTTATATTTGTATAAATAAGCTTTTTTTTGCTAGTCGTGAAAGGTTGAATTTTAATAATTATCATATTGGGGTTTGTGACGTAATAAATAAAAATTTGATAATTTTTTGATTACCATTTGAAAAAGGAAAAGCAAAACTATTATTTAATCTCCTTCTCTACTGTCAGTCTGGAAATACAAATCTGATTTGTTTTGATTGGTCCACTAGTAAACACTATCAATCACTTTTAGATGAGTAATCGCATTGAATCATTTTATGTTAAATATTTTTCGAGTAACTATATAATCTATCATTTTTTCTAAAAAAATATTTTTGAAACTTTTGAAATCTTGTTAATCCATTCATGCGCCCAATTAAAAATCTAAAAAACAAAAATAAAAAGAATTTGTTTTTAAATTTAATAAGTTTTTAGATCGATTTGACTTGTTAACAATCTTTTCTCTTACTCATCTCCTTGTTAGTCCCTCAGTCCCCCTATTAACTTCGTTAAATATTTATTATTTTTTGATATTAAATAAATATTGACGTTTGAACGTGGGGACGCGGACGCTTGAACGTATGTAAGTAATTATTATAGTAAGTATTATAATTTTTCTATAATATATTTGAATCGAGAAGATATTTTTGAATAATAAAATAGGTCTGTTCCTGTAGCAGTTTACACCACAAACTCATTACTGACTGGCTGCACGATAAGATAAGACAGCGACCTACGAAGTTTTTATTTCTAAATATTGTTTAAAATTGTGTTTGGTTATGTCAAAATAAAGAATTCAATTTTTTTTATGAAAATAATTAAAATTTATTGCATAGGAATTTCGTGTATCTACACACACACATGAAATTATATAACAGACTCCAAAATCTTTCACTTCCACAATCGTGGCAGCGATCTCACGACTGTACATTTAACATTAATTATTTTAAACACTAACATTAACATTTGCGGCATTGAAATGTTTTAATATGTAATAATAATGTTATAAAAGTTTATAATAAAATTTATATGGTACGCTACTGTAATTTGTAAGTGGGTTTAAATAATGCATATAATTGCATATCTTATTTGCGCCGTCCAGCTATCGTATTGGAAAACATTGTTCAAAATTATTTAAAAAACTAAATTAATATTTACCTTAATTATTGTTGCAGATTTTTTGAAAATAATTCGTAAGATTTATAGAATTTTTATAATGGTAGTGCTAACAATGAGTCCAATTACTACTCTTTAATATATAATTAAGATGTAATCGTATAGAAAATTTAAGTTTAAATAAAATTTTAAATCGTACTTAAATATTTATTATCTGTCGTAAAAATTTATAAATTGTCACGAGTAAACTATTTATATATATATTACTAACTTTTTAAATTTAGTTTAATATTTTATTTTTTTCTTTTTCTTAATTAATTTTCATTTTAGTGTCCGCAAACTTCTAAAAAATTTAGATTTATGAAAATTATTAAAAATTTAACTTACTCTAGAATAGGCAATATAAATTATAATTATTATTACATTTCCCAATTAAATTTGCAGCAGCAGCAGAAATTGCTTTTAATGCGTTCATTATTTTTTATGATTTGTTATAAAATGAATGAAACCTATAAAGCACATTGTAATTATGTATATGTGCTTTATTTTAATTTAAATCAAAATATTCTATGATAAAACGTACAAATGTCGCTAGATAAGCAAGTCTTGTTTTCCGCGTACCAGACTTTCTTTGGAGATAATTTTTTTTTAACAATTATAAAACATTATGTTAAGCGTTGTACACATCTTTTGCTAGGTGCCCGCATACACCGTTGCTCTCTATTTCTATACGGTGTGTTCACCACTGACGTTCATGAATGAATTAACAAGATTCCCGCCACCAACTTCTTACTGATTGAATACAAATTAATCGAAACAACTAATTTAAATCCATCAAAACTTAAATTATGTGTTTTCTTTTATAACAACAAATTTTATTCAACTTAATTAATGCGTCGCGCAGATGTGTGTCGCGCATTCTACAGATGTAACTTTCGTACCTCAGCAAGTGACCAATAATCGTACATGTAGAAAATAAAGTTTAATACAGTGGGGCCCGCTTAATGTGATCACATCGGGACTTGGGGTTTTTGATAACAATAACCGAGTGATAACATTAACCGCGATTGAAAACTCAATCAAGAAAAGAATCCCTTCAAAAGATTTTCAAATTGAAAATTAAAACATTGTGCAAATTTCTACAACCAAATCATTGCATCTTCTAAATAAAACAAATCAAAGATAAAAAAATTTAAATTAAAAACCAATAACAAGGATTCACCTCTTGGAACATAAATTCTTAAGGTAGAGCCAGATTTCAAATAAAATTCATCCATCCCTCTTCTAATCTCATACGAGGAGGTTCAAAACATGACAATAGATTAGATATTATTTTGACAAGAATGGAATGACATTTACTGTTGCACAAATGTTATGCCCGTGTCCCACGGTCAATATTTTGATGATAATTTTTATCAAAACTGTTTTGACCGTGTGACAGGTCATTTTGTTAAAAATTTATAACCTGTCAAACGATGCATTTATTTTAATCACGTCACATCAATATGTTGATAGAATACGACTGTTTCTATAATTTTGAGGAAAAAATGGTTTTGATTGGTTGATGTGCTTCGTTTGCGTTCGTTTTCTAGCGATGTTATTTTCAACACGCACGCTTTTAACCTCACTTTTGATAATCTGTCATTCACAGCAAACTACTTTTGTCAAAATATTGATGAAAATTTTGACCGTGGGACATGGGCATAAAACTTCTTGAAGTATAGAAGATGGTAATTCAAACTGATTGATTTTTACAGACAACTAATTTACATGTGCATTTCCAACACAAAATTAAGGTAATCAAAAAACTCAACTTATACGAAATTCTTATAATGTCAAACAGATTTTCTGGTATACAAATATGAATAAATATGGTCAACAACTTTGTTAAAATTTTGTCAAGAATTCTATAATTCAAAACCGAAGTTCCACATTTTGTTCAAAGTTCAAAATTTTGAACCAATCGTTCAAAAACACGACCGGTTGATAAGAAAATAATCCCACGTATAAAATTTAATAATATTCAAATCCTAACCTTATACAACACGAAGATTCTTAGTTGCAATATTCCATCTCTATTATTCCATCGAACATTTTTAGGCAACCTTTAATAATTCTTCAAATTGCTTGAACCACTTATATTCATTCACCTTTTGTCATTAATCATCACGCCGAATTTTTTTCAACAATGTACCACAATTAAATATCCAAATCATAAATCACGTTTAATTAATAGATACTAATCAATTTCTTATCAATTACTACTCGTTATCCAATTTCTAACACCTTTCCAAATAAATTGTGCAATAAACGCCGACACGTCTCAAATCGATGAGACACTAACTTAATAATAATCGGTACTTCAGGATAATTCACGCAGGATGTAATACTCAAAAATTGTCGTTAAATGACACCCAATGGATACACACCGTAAGAAAGTTCTATATCTTCAAGTCAACTTTCCAAGAAAATTTTCCATAACTCTAATTTGTTTGCGGTATGATCTTGAAATTTAATTTTAATTTTAGATATTTAAATAAGCAAAAACCTCAAGTTTTTTGTGTTGTACTTCATAGTACCATATCATAATAAAAACTTTCGTTTAACAAAATTTAAAAAAAAAGTATTTACGGTAAACCAATAAAATACAATAGTTACCTATGAAATGAGATTTTGAATTATCAAATTGGTTATTTTAAGTATGGTCGACAGTATAAAATTTTATTTCATGGGTAGCTATTAAATTTTAATAGACAGGGTAATTATCGATGATAATTATTATTAATGTTAACAAATTTAGCGGGTTGTTATCGGTACACGTGACATTGACAGTTAAATATTAGTGATAAAAAATATGATATTAATATTAATGTAGGAAGTTATCGAGTTAACAATTAAAACAATTAATATTTCTGATAATTCTACACGTGTATAAAACTGTCCATAAGCCCCGTCGAATATCGCAACTGCGCTCGATCGCTTTCGTGATTATAGATGTACAAATTTTCTCTCGTTAAATTGTTGATCACGTCTTCGTTGAAATCAAAAATTATCCGGATAAAAGCAAAACTCTTGTTGTATTGCTTATGACAAATCTGTTCAACTGATAGTTTTATCTAACCAATTAATTTCATTATAAATAATTTATTATTTAATTATAATAATAATAATTTCTCTTTATGTAACTATACAATTATTTAAAATTTGCAATATTGGCCAATAAAATTGACGCAAAAGTACATAAAATTAATTATTAAACTGAGAGTTTCTAACTAATTAATTTTTTTTTCTACAATTTATTGCAGATTTTGTGAAGAAAACTTAAAAGATTTAATTTCAATAATATTGAAATTCTTTATTTAAAATAAAATTTATATCGATCCATTACCGTCGTTTTGTATTTGTTATTGGATATAAATATTTTCAAAAGTTTCTTGATTTGTTTGGCTTGAAAAATTCGCCTACAATAACCATTTATGTTCATCATTCATATAGGATGAATTGCAGTTGCATGTTGATATTACCTTGAATTTACATAAATATAACATCATAAAAGTATATATAACTGATAAAACTTTGTGACGTTCTTTGCAGCTGCAATGTTTATACCAAATGATTAAAAATTTTACACACAAAATATAATTCCTAAACTTTGCTCGAAGCGAAGTTTTCGGCCCATGGATTTTCATCCAGATTCTTGAGAGTTTTCCCGTAATCTAGAAATGGAATGTGTGAGAGTTCCTTCTACAGAGGCAAATAACTGTGCTTTTTCTAACTGAATAAAATTCAAAATACAAGAAGAAAACTGAAAAAAAAACTGAAAAAGACAGAAAATATAATCGACATGATTGACCATCCAAAATCAGGTTTACCAACGAAAATAAACAAATATGTTTTAAAATTAGTGGTTCTCGAGTTATTGTAAAAAATAATTCATAAAAAAACTTTTAGCAAAAAAACAAAACAAAAACAACAGCTGTAGTATTATAGCTAAACATTTCCTATACGCATTTTACAACGTTTTTAAATAGAAACAATTTTGTTGGTATTAATTGAATGAATAAAAACAAATACCTAATTAAAATGTTTATATTATACTTATGTGATTTCTAGTTGGAAATTTTCCAAAGTGTAATAGAATACCATCTTTTTATTTAATCAATCAATGACCCTAGTTATGCGATATTCACATGTGCAATGAATCAAACAATGAATTTCTAGATAACATGTAAATTTATTTGAGATAAAGGTAAATGAATAATTGTTAGATACTTACTTCCCGTTTTGTCATTAACAACAAAGAAAAAAAGTTTATCTACGGGATAAATTAATAAAAGAAAACTTGGTTTTGTTTTGAGACATTTTGAGACATCAAAAATGTTTTAACAACATAGTAAAAGAGGTTTAAATTAAAATGTTAAATTTCACACAAAAATTGGAATAATAAAAAATATAAATCACTTTTTATTTTTATAACATCACTTTTAACTAGGTTAGGTTAATTAATTTAGTTCTTAAAATGTAACTTTGTTTTATAAATTGGGTAAATGAGGTGCTAATAAAATAGAACTGTTAGCAAAACAATTCTCACCTTGAATAATTGTCTAAATATTCAATTTTAAAGACTTTTCTAACAAAATATAATATTTTGTTTCCATATTTGCTTCGTAATTTTCTAAAATAATAAATTATTTAAATAACTTATATTATATCAGTAACGTTATTATTGCTATTAATATCATAACTTGTAACATAATTTTTTAGCAAGGAAATACTGTTTTGATTCACTCGTTATACCGTTTCTTAGTATAACTGATGTAATGAAAGATTTAAAAATAATTAATTACTAATATACTTAATTAAAATGGTATGATTGTTTAATTTGTAATTAGGATTTTTCCAACTATTTATAGTAATATTTATTTCAATTAGAATATTTATTTACAATTAGAAAAATGGAAGTAAAGGTGAATCAATCATGATTAAAAAAAATGTATGATTCTAGAAAAATAACCTGCAAGATGCGTTCGAGGGATTTGTCGTGATCCATCAGTTGACCACGACAAATGGCTATTACACCTTGGGCTCAGTTGCACCCAAGTTGAAATTTTATAGGGTGCTAAAAACTCATATTTGGGAGTGATCAGGATCACTTATCAGTAGGGCAATTTTTTTGTTGCATTTAAAACACGAAAAGTTGCATTTATAAATCATAAAAGTTGCAATAAAAACAAAAAAAGTTGCATTTATTATTTTTTTAAATTTTTTTGAAAATAATAAAGATTATACACATAAAAATTTAAAAATAAATAAATACATTCCCATATTTTATTTTTTGTCTTTCCGGGTGTAAAGCGGTCACTTTACTCCCACTTTTGCGAGAGCAAAGTGCCAGTTTACTTAGGAGCGGGACGAAAAGTAAAGTAGCAGGACGAAAAGTAAAACAGCGGGACGAAAAGTAAAAAAATCAAATTTATTACTACGTCTAAGATTCCAAAAATGCATACGGTACTTTGACAATAATGTCATGTTACGCAAACTACCACATCTGGGGTAGGCATAATACAGTTTATGGTTATTTTCAAGAAAGGTCGACTACCTGAACCGCTTTGTATTTTTGAAAACTTAAATTTTATTTAACAAATTCTCCTAGAAATTCGAGTAGTTGACGAAATTAAACTTCGAGATACAGAAATAATCGATTTATAGCGGAAAGACAAAAACTAGTATATTCGCGCTCGGGGGTAAAGTGACTTCTCGTCCTTCGGGTAAATTTTCCCCTCGACTGCGTCTCGGGTAAAAACCTTTACCCTCATGACGAAAAGTGGCACTTTACTCCCTCGGTGTATAATATACTATTTTTATAGAATTATAATGTAACGTTATATTGTGTGACATTTTCATCTTTAAATTGACGATCCTTAGCAAGTAACTTGCTAAATCTAGTTCACACTACATGATTTATCACAGGCCCGTAGCCAGGATTAAATTTCGGGGGCGGGGGGGAACTTAGTAAAAAGTAAAATTTTTAATGGTTTTTCTTTCGAGAATTTTCATTATTATAAACAAATTTTCATTTACTTAAAAAATTCAATTCAATTTCAAAAATAATTCAAAAATAACACGTACTAACTCGTACAGGGTTGTACTTAGTAAATGGTAGCTAACCAATAGAAAACTTCTGATAGATACTAAGACGTGATTTTCGTTTTTAATTCATGGAAATTAAAAATTCAGGGAAAAATTGGAAAAAAATGTATTTAACTTGTAATTTTGCTAAAAGTTGCAAGAAAGTTGCAAATATGTGAAAAGTTGCAAAAAGTTGCAATAACGTGAAAAGTTGCATTTTTGTTGCGCTAAAAACTTCTTTATTATTTATCAGATGCGATTAAAATACAGTTTTTTGTTGTTTTTAGACAGTTTGTGACTCGTGAAAAAAAGTTGCATTTGGTGTCAAAAACTTGCCCTACACAAGGTTCACTAGCTTTACTAAAAACCAACAGTTTTTCAATTATTATATTATTGAAATCTTATGGAAAATTCAAAACGATATAAAACTGATGATACAAGCCACTTAAATGATGTTTATAATTTTGTTGCCAACAATTCGTTTTGTTGTTGAACCACAAATTGCTCCTATTTGTGTTGCTTGCCCCACTGATCTGCGATGGAATGGCAGACAGGCCAGCTAAGGGATTGCACCCCCGTTCATAGGTCGCGCATGTGCGGTTCGTGGGTTCTTTAATGTAGTGACTCAGACGATCTTTGGCAACTAACTAAGAAAATAAAAATATAATCGGGCGCCAGTCTTCTAAATAAAACGCGAAAGTAGAAGGATTGGTTTTGTTCATAAAACAAACGTCGAGTAGTAAGATGGGGTTGACAATATTTGATTCCAAAACTTCATATAGGAGACACACAAACACATAAAAATGCAAGTAAAATCCAGGATACCCTGAAGGGATACCCTGGGACAATACAATCATTCCGATTCAACATCGCTATTTTTTTGGAACCTCTGGAATATTATTGGTTTATCGTGCAAACTGAGTTTCAGGTGAAAAGCTATAAATAACAAAACTGCAATAATTAAACAAGAGTCCAATTCACCTGCAAACGGTAACATCTCAATGTTGAAGTAAATTATTGAGGTAAGCTAATATCCTAAATGCGCTTTTCACAAAATAAAAAATCCATAGTTTTCCGGTCATCTCACGTCGTTAAAATTATCAAAGTCACAACTGATAGAGCGGTGACGTCAAACGGACAAGGTCAGCTCAAGCGGGCTAATAAAAGACATAACCAGATGCGGAAACTCCATTAAAAACATCCATGTAAATAAAAGTTAAAACGCCCTCATGGCAATGGTTCCATCATACTGATTGAACAATAAAAATACATATTCAGCTCCACTTAAGTTCACTTCCGGAAAACCATAATCAAAAGTTGATAACCAAAATGAACAAACACAGAAATGAACAGGTGGTAATAAAAAGTCACAAACATAAAACTGAAGGTTATGAAAAATTCACTTCATTAAAATAAAGTTTGTGGCATTACACAGAACAAAAAATGAAACTTCCATTATAGATGGAGATAAACGGAAGAATGCCAATTTGATAAATTTCCGAAATATTAACGCTTGCGCGTGATGGATATACACAGGATAATGCGTAGATTTCCAGCCAATTTAAATTTTCACGTAACAGAAAATGCCAATTAAAAATAATAGCATTTGAAATGCTTCATTGTGGCCAGGAACGTGCACAAGGAAAAATAGGGGAAAGCTGTCTTTTCTTCCAAATTACTCAAAAGTTGGTCAAATAGGCATTTTTTTGGCCCCAAGTTATACCCAATGTAATACTTACTAAAAGTTGGCAATTTTTAATTAACTCACTTGGCAAATTTGGGATTCTCCTGCCCTGAAAAATGTTGGATGGGTACGTCGCTGGTTGTAGCATCAGCCGACAAATTGGTTGACAACCAAGTTGGTCGTCTGTAAGTTGCTTTAACAACGTTACCAAAAATTGAAATTTATTGACCAGCTAATTACATTGTGAAACGTGCGGGATGGGACAAAAAAAGTAGTGCCGCATTTTTCTCTAGTCTAAATGGATCTTACTAGTGGTTTTTTTATTTTCAATTTGTTTTTGTTTTCGACGTTTTGACATGACTTTCTTATACAAATGTATAAAATAAGAAATTTTGTACATATTTATTTATTCATTAAAATGTTAATACAAAAATTTATAATTAATTATTTTAACAAGGATTCTCGAATGACACTTACTGTTGCACAAATGAACCTGTTGAAGTCTAAAAAACTATAATTGATATTGAGTAATTCCTACTAACTTCTGTACGAACACTTAAATACTAGGCTAACACAAATGCATAATAATTTTATAAATTTAGATAAAAATTACAAAATTTTTTAGAAACGACAAAAATTTTATTTTAAAATTAAAGTATAAATAAATGAATTATTTGAAATGAAACTAAAAGTTTACTTATTAGATATTTTTCTTAACATTGATCGCTGTAATTTTTCAATTTCAGTATCGAATCATGTGCCAATTTATTGCTTGCAGTTTCAGCATCTTGAACTGCTTTTCTCCGCAAATCAAAGTTTAAGAAAAAGAACAACATATCTATGGTGATGACTATTATTAGCATTGTCAAATTTGCCCAAAGAACACCAACAGTGCTGAAAATGTGTCCGTATAAAAAGACAAACCCAATGCATGTTGCTTGGAGCCAGTTTATAACAATACCAGCAACAATACTTTCAGGTTCCGGATACGTAAATTCTAGCATCAGTTCAACACTTAATGTTGAAATTCCGCCCATACCAATGCTAAAACAAACATATTGTAAGCAAAATTACAGAAAATAAAATGATAGGTAAATAAATACCCCATTAATATTGAGGTCGCATATACAAATGCAATTCCTTGATCCAATGTACCAACATAAAACGCTATTGATAAAAGAAACAAGAAGTATACTATCCAACATGTGATTCTAAAAACAATTTTAAAATTTCATCAAATTGCACCTGCTATTAATATTTAAAGGGGAACCCCAACTTTGGTCATCAATTCGATATTTTGTATAAGGTATTTTTGAATAATTTTTGTAATTTTTAATTTTAACGTTGATAGCATACTGAATTAAGTCATGAGAACATAAGTGTATATGTTTTTTTCTGACGTAATTAAATGTAATATATGCATTTTTTAAATGTAGGTATAAGTATAGGCACCTAACACCACCACAGATATAATCTAGACTTATGGCTAGTTCTACAAAGCAACATTTATTAAAAATAAACAAATACTAAGAATATTTACACAGATTACGTTCACAATCTTCGTATCACGTTATATATTGTCGTGTTCCGTTCGAACAAGCAACTCAAAAATAACAATGAAGACAAGGAAGACTCCTCAGTTAGTAGGTTCAAAAAAAAAATAGTACCTATCCATAATTAAAATTTGGTGTACAGTTAAAGAATAAATTTTAATTAAACAAATGAAATTCCAATATAAGAATTTTATAAACTGAAAACAAATCATCCCAATGTAAACCAACAAAATTGCAATTTGAAACTAAAGTTAAACGATTTTCGTCCAGAAGTACACATTTACTTCTTTAAAAAAATTTACTAGTTCCTTATGAACTTGGTCTTTCTCTTACAGAGTTGAGCCAGCGACTGACCGTTCCGTTTTCGAAATTGTAAAATTTGCTTGCTCTCCCGTTTTGACTTTTTGTGCTAGATTCTTAATGGCTTTTTATACCCGGCACTTTTAAAATTGACCAATCAACTCGACCTGCATTTTCAAAATGTTTATCCCTCCATCTATCATTTTCTGCGCGCACTATTCACAGCAGTCTGTTATACCCACTTCAATATTAAATTAATTTTCAAAGTAACAATTTACAAATAAATAAATAAAAATTAACCCTGTTTTACTTTAACTGATTTCATCATTTCAGGAAATGGACATTCCCCTCCTGTTGGATAATCTGTTTTTCTTTCACCCATCATCTTAGGTGTAAAGTTACTGACTTAGGACAATTGATCAATTGCTTAAGTAAAATATGGTTTTGAAAAAGAAAAACGTTGCCAAATTTTAACTGTGGAAATTTTTAATTTTGTACCTAGGATAGAACACTTCATATGTAGATATTCTTAGTATAGCTTATACTTAATTTGCTTTGTAGAACTGATCTTTAGACTTTAATCCTTATAATTAAAAAAATTAATAAAACTAAAAATTGCAGCAGTGGAGAATATATAGAAAATGGAAAATTAGACACAGATAAGTTTAACTCTAGATGACAAAATTCACGGACAAGTGAAACTATTTGAGTTTTATATTAACAAAACGCTACTGCGCGGAATAATTTCAAACTCATTTGTAACGTATAGTAAATACCAACATAAACAAACTTTTTTTTTGTTTACATTAACAAAACGCCACCACACGGAATTATTGGAACTGCTGAAAGACGTAATGTTGTTATTTACAGTGGTGCCACCAACGGTAATGTATAACGCGATTAGTATACGCACTTACTTGAAGTTTTTATATTTATCCAAAATAATACTAACTCCAGTTGAACCTATCAAACTCAAGAAACATTGTAATAGTCCAATAACTCCAACATCATATGTAGCTGTCTAAAAAAAGTAAAAAGTTTAATATGCTACAAATATGTTAAGGCACGAATCTCTTTGAGAAAATTTGGAAAACTTACGGGGTAGTAATACAAAATAATTTGGTTTGATAAAACTTGAAAAGGAGATAAAACTCCAATGTTTATTCCTTCGATTAATGAATGAAAAATAAATGCTTTGTTTCGCATTAGAGACTTGAGAATATCGAATAAACTTTTATTATTAGTATTTTTCGCTTTAATTATATTGCTTTGTGCTATAGAAGGTGGCGTCGGAGGAGTATCGCTGAAAACTAAAAACACAGAAAGTAAGTAAAAAATAAATTATTAAAATAATTAAGACTTTATGATGTCCTGGAATACTTACATAGTATCACTAAAGGTAAGACAGCAGTAGCGAATGCTGCATAAGATATGTTTAGTATATAAAGTCTTTTTTCAACATCTTCTCTTTCTCCCTTCCACACTAGCAATGGAGGAATTATAAATGACAAAGCAGTACCAGCCTAAAATCGTAAAAATTTATTTTGTCAGCAAAGCAAATTTTAAATAACTTTAAGAAAACGTAGCGGTCCAAATGCAAGTTTGTATCGCTAGCTAATATATCATCATTTCCTCCTTTTAACATAATGGATCAAATGGTTATTTTCGGAATTTTTGTGGTACTGATTTTTTTACAAAGTTTGTGATAGCCGAATGCAAAATGTCAGCGTTTTAATTTAATAATAATTAATGCGATTTTTATATGAATTTTTAGTAAAAAACTTGAAAATTCTAAGTTTCCGATATTTTTGATTGTGTTGCAGTTGGAATTTTGAAACTTTTTTAACTTTTTCAAAGCAAAATGGCAAAATTTTCTTAAGTGGTGAAAAAAATCTATTATATTTTGAAAAGTTGAACAAGTTTTATTTGCGAAAAAAGTCCAAAAAATTGTTTTTGGAACATATGTTTAATTTCTTTAAATATTTTTGAGATTTTTGGGGCTCTTTTATTAAAAAAGTAAATTTGTGTAATTTTTGACAGTTAGAATTGTGAGTTACAGTTAAAGAGATAACATTTAATATTACTTACTTGTATTCCAATGGAGCCTATTGCAATGGCCGTAGATGTTTGGTTGTAACCAAACCACGTAGCTGAAATTTTGGGAAGCAATGGAAAAATACATATTTGAAAGATTGCTACACTTGCTTGGCCTAAAAGTATTACCCAAAACCTATCTGGATGTACCGAGCCCACTTTAATCCACGACCCTACAGCAGTTCCAATTATTCCAATAATGGCAGTTTTGCGAATGCCCTAGAATATTTTTTGTAAAAATAATAATTGTAACTTTACTTGTTCTATTGTATATTAATAGCTTACAAGGGGACCGTCAGGTACGGCACTCTCAATTTTCACCATTACCGTTATACGTGTAGATCATAATTAGGACATTGTCTAGTTCAAAATTTATACTATATAAAATATAGAGAATAAAAAAAGATGCAATGCGTAAGTTAGTAAATAATTAAAATATTAACATTTAACAGCATCGTTTTCAAGTAAGTGACCATCTTCTTATACGCTTAACCAGGTTAATAAAACGGGAATTTCGGAAATAAGAGCGGAAAATTTTAAAAAAAATTTTAATCAAGTTACTAAACCGTACTAGATAATACAAAAGAAAAACGATTACTCACTATTTGATCGATTATGTATGTTCCAGGAACACTAACCAATACATATACAAGAGTAGCAATCATGGCACTCCAATTTACAGCCTCGTAAGAAACTTGGTAATAGTCAGTTGTAACATCTGCGATTATTGAAAATTCTATGAACTGCAGGCAATTCGAAATTGAAAACAATATATAAATTACTAAAACTATCCATCTTCTTTTGTAAACTTTAAATTTAGTTTCACCTTTGGTATTATTGTCGTCTATGCCATTGCAATCATTTAATTCTGTAAAATATAGTTTCTATATTTAAACTTCTATGACAAGACACTAAATTTTGCTTAACACTTACAGTAAATTTTTATACTCATATTTTTACAACAATTTTATGCAGCTAAAAATAATAAATTGTTTATATGCAACGTGTGCAATTTTTTATGATAAAAGTTTTATATTCGTAATCGAATCAACTCTTAAATTTACAAAGTTTTTTAGTACAAATCAGTGCTGACTTTTGAATATTTTTACAAATCGTCGTATTTTTCTTCAGATATCCTTTAATTAAGCTAGAATTTCACCGCTAACGCTCATATAGCACAAAGTAGTACTGTGGACGTCCATATGTTGCCCATGAATGTACGTTTGTACGTCAATTGAACTTCCGTTAAGTCCATTTAAAGTACCGTGAACGCCCACAGAAAGGATTGTTCTTTCTCAAAACGTCTATAATAACCGGACGTCATTAAAACGTCTGTGACTGGACGTTTATATGTTTAACATTAAACGTCCGTGAAAGTCCGTGAAAAAAATGTTTATAACTGTAAGTTTTAAGTATGTCTATTTATAGTCCATGTAAGTACGTATGTACTTAAAATACATTTTAACGGACATCCACAGGCTGTTGTGTGCTATATGGGAGTAGTTAACGGTGAAACAGCTGAGTTAGCAAAGCCGAGCTGACTATAACCGAAAAATATATCTACTGAGCAGATTTATACATTTACTTTAAAATTTACTTATAACTTTTATGCAAAATTTAGCTTCTTGTCATACCAGCTTTATTATAGTTTTTCTGTGAAAATATGCAAGTATTAAAAAATGCTTTAATTACCAATTTGCGCTGTCATTCTTGGAAATACTTTCAATTCTGAAAAAATCTATATAATCAATTCGAGAGGCCGAATAAAAAGTGAGTACCTACTTGTATAATCTAAAATAAAATAAAAAAAAATTTTAATAAAATAATAAAATTTGATAAGGATTTAATCCTGTACAATTTTAAATGTTTATTGTTAGACTTTGGGTTCAAATATAAAAAAGTTAGCTATTATGTTATACAATCAGGATCTCGACGTACAAAAATTAGATAGATAAAAATCTAGATAAGTTATATTTTGATCCTCATAATATTACTCCTGACAATATAAAAGAAAAATTTGTTTATTCAAACATCTGTTTGACGCGCAATTTTAAATAATTTTAAAAGAAGAGTTACTTATAGTAAAGTTCTTCAGTTTAAATAGAATTAAAGACTAATGCTGGCCGGAGCACTACAGATTGGCTTTACTTTTGCTCGAAAGACATTCTCCTACTTTAAAAATTTAAAATTTTTGTAACAGGCATATTAATTTAAATAAACAATTTACCCTTTTTGGTCCTAGCAAACCAAATTTTGATTAATTTTAATTATAATTTTTAAAATTTTGAGACTCATTGTAAAAAAATATTATCGAGGTAATAATTAAAACAATGTTATGAAAAAAATTTTAACTTAAAAAATACTAATTTAAGTACCTACTATACAATGAATTTTGTTATATTATAAAAATAAATTATATTTCAAATTGTTTTTCTTACCTAGTTATTTTCTATTTGTTATTAGATTGAGAATATTTTCAAAATAGTCTCTCGATAAAAGTTGAAAAAATCTTATATGTTCTTCATACCATAACATTTACTGGATGAATATTATAGTTACGTGTGTTACATTAACTTGAATTTATATAAATACATCATAATGTATTGCATTTATATAATCGATAAAAATTTGTGAAGGTTTTTTAGGCTACAATGTTTATACTGGGTGTCTATTTTAAAATTTAGCACTCTAAATATTTCTTTATCTGACTTAGGTAAAACTTTGCCCAAAACGGTGCTTAATGGCCCATGGATTATCGAGGAGTTTTCCCATCATCGAGAGCGTGGATTATGTGGAATGTAGAAGAGTTACTGCTACAAACTTTGAAACATAACAAAATTTCAAAATACCAAAATGAAATAGAAATAAAATTTATCTTACTTCATTGATCATCCAAAACCATCAGGTACACAAAAACACCACATTAAATATAAAATAAAAATGCAATGAATTACTTTATTATGTGTTTTGAATTACTTTACTTTGAAATATTAAACTATGAACATAATATCTCATTAACTCGGTTAAAATAAAAACATAAATCTATAAAATAAATTAGAATTTAATGATGAAAAGTAATTAATGAAAATTACTAAAATAACTTTAAATTATATTTAAATTGTAGGTTTAAGGTGTTATTTAAATGATATTTTTTTATTTTAAAATTGTAAAAATTTCTAAGTATTCTAAACTCTAAAATTGCTAACCAGTTAAAAAAATAGTTAAAAAAATTCAAATGGTTAAAAGAAATCCTTGACAGAGAGAGCTGCGATAAGATTTGTAAGTTAGCCATACTAGGCGAATAAAAGACTCATCCACCGTTACCATTTATAATTAATAATTTCGTAAAAATTGAACATTTGAAAAAAATAACACATAATTATATAAATCTTCCAAATGTGGTGCTTTGTTAAAATAACATTATATTAATTTAAAAGTTAATTTGTAATTGCAAAACAACGAGGTAGCAGCCACGTGTACAAAAAATTAGACGGGACCTTTAAAAAATAAAAACATAAATCTTACTGAGTTAGCATATTCAGGAATTCTGAAAAATATATCAGAATTGGCTAGATTTATTTAGATATTTTGCTTAAATTTCAATATTCGATTTCAGTAACGAATCATGTGCCAATTTGTTGCTGGCAGTTACCTCATCTTGAATTGCTTTTCTTCGCAAATCAAAATTTAAGAAAAAGAACAATAAATATACGGCGATGGCTAATATTAACATTGTTAAATTTGCCCAAAGAACACCAACAGTGCTGAAGAGGTGTTCGTATAAAAAAACAAATCCAATGCATGTTGCTTGAATCCAGTTTATAACAATACCAAAAACAATACTTTCCGGTTCCGGATACGTAAATTCTACCATCAGTTCAACACTTAATGTCGAAATTCCGCCCATACTGATGCTAAAACATGCATAGTCTCAAATTAAGCAAATGAGTAAATCTATATGTAAGTATAAATATACCCCATTAATATTGAGGTTACATATACAAATGCAATTCCTTGATCCAACGTACCAATATAAAATGCTACTGATAAAAGAAACGAGAGATATACCATCCAGCATGTGATTCTAAAAGCAATTTTAAAATTTCATCAAATTGCACCTATAATACTTACAAAAGAAGCTCCAGCTTTGGCCACATTGTTTTGATTTTACTTACTTGAAGTTTTTATATTTATCCAAAATAATACCAACTCCAGTTGAACCTATCAAAGTCAAGAAGCATTGTAACAGTCCAATAACTCCTACATCATACGTAGCTGTCTAAAATAATAAAATCTCTAAAATTCTGCAAATATGAGACACGAATCTCTTAAATGAACATGAACAGCCAATCTACTTAATTAAAAATTTTGATTGGTTAACAGATAACCTCTCACCCTCGAGCAAACACAGTACCTAAACTTTAATATTATAATTTATGAAACAATCTCGTTAATCGATTCATGCGCGTCACTAATTAAATAATTAGATTACAAACTTTTTTGATAAGATTCCGGTTTGCAGATTTGTTGATTTGTAGTTGTCGGTGATGGTAGCAATTTAAAATCACCTTCCCTGCGATCGAGTTGCACACCAATAGACTTGCAACAGTTCGTGGATGGACCTTACCGCAAGTATTTTTATATTGCTACAGACATGCAAATGTAGTATTTTCAAATCACAGTGATACAAACATTAAATTGACGAATCAACCCCATAAAATTTTTATTTTAAAAAGAGAGGGCACCAGTAAAGCAGTAAGTTGTTTAAATCCCTGTTAACTTTTAACATGGCTGTTCATGCTTATTCAGGATGTCTGTCGGTCTGAGAAAATTTGGAAAACTTACGCGATAGTAATACAAAATAATTTGATTTGATAAAACCTGAAAAGGACAAAAAACTCCAACATTTATTCCTTCGATTAATAAAAACAAAATGAATGCTTTATTTCGTATTAGAGACTTGAGAATATCAAGTAAACTTTTATTATTAGTTTTCTTATCTTTAATTTTTTTGCTTTGGGCTATAGAAGGTGGCGTCGGAGGAGTATCGCTGAAAACTAAAACAAAAAAAAATACAGGAATTATCGCGAGATATTGGAACGCCAAATAAAAGCAAAACAGTTAACGTTATAGCTAGTTTGTTTTTATTCGGCCTTCCATATTGGCAAATAAATAACAAAATTTACGGGGCCCTGGACTACTTACATAGAATTACAAAAGGTAGGATAGCAGTAGCCAATGCAGCATAAGATATATTTAGTATGTAAAGTCGTTTTTCAACATCTTCCTTTCCGCCTTTCCACACTAGCAATGGAGGAATTATAAACGACAAAGCATTACCAGCCTAAAATCGTAAAAATTTATTTTTTTATCAAAACGAATTTCGAATAGCTTTTTATGAAAATGTAGCGGTCCAAATGCAAGTTTGAGTTTCAAGATCTATCAAGACTTTTTAAAATAAAAGTTTTAGCTGGATAAGTAAGACAAATGTGCCTGTATTGCAGGTGGAATTTTAAAACTTTTTTTTAATTTTTAGGAATTCAAAAAGCACAATAATGTCATATTGTCTTGAGTGGTGGTAAAATTTTAACATGGTAAAATAATTTTTTGAAAAGTTGATCAATATTTATTTTGTGAAATTTATTTGCAAAAAGTTCAAACAGCTGTTTTCGTGTTTTTTTTAATTTTAAAATAATTTAGTAATAATCAAAATAATTCATAGTTTTTTAATTAAGCTTAGGTATCAACATCATTTATTTTCACCGGTTAACTATAATAAAAAACATTTAAATATATAAATTATTAACTCGTTGATATTAGATAATATTAAAACTTATTATAATATTAATCGTTTGAAAGCTCAATAAATCTTTTAATTAATTTTTAATTTATTAATAACTCGATATTTTGAAGTTTTAATATTATATAATAAAAAACATGACAATATGTACGTATCGTCCCAATTGGGAAACCCTCTCAGGTGCGGATCCAGAATTTGATTTAGAGGTTAATTTTGTTCAAGGGGGACTATTATTATATGATTTCATCTGTTTTCAAAAAAAATTTAAAAAATTGATTCAAAATCGTGATTTGATTAAAAAAAGTGCTCGGTCTTGAATTGAATCTTTTATTAAATATTTTTTATTACGCAAATTTATGTAATTTTTGATTGTAAATTTTGACTACAACCATAAGTAATAAAATTTAATATTACTTACTTGTAATCCAATGGAGCCTATTGCAAAGGACGTAGATGTTTGGTTGTAACCAAACCACGTAGCTGAAATTTTAGGGAGCAATGGATAAACACATATTTGAAAAATTGACACACTTGCTTGGCCTAAAAGTATTAACCAAAACCTATTTGGATGTACCGATCCAACTTTAATCCACGATCCTGCAGCAATTCCAATTATTCCAATAACAGCAGTTTTTCGAATGCCCTAGAATAATTAATTGGAATTTTACTTGTTTTGCACTGACCGATTTACACCATTGCCGTTATACTTGTAAATCATACTGTCGTTTTCTGACGAACAACTCTTTAAGGTCCATGCTCAATTTGTCGGAGTTTGCACTATAAGACTCTCCCAAGGAGCGAGTTCAATAGAGATTTCAAAATTTCCACCATAAATAAAACAAAAATCGTACAGGGAATGAATAGCAATTTAATCAGACGAATATTATTATTAAATTTAAAATGATTAAACAAATGAAACGTAATCTTACTGTCAAACCTCATTCAACGCAGTTGAAAAATCAAAAATTATGTTTAACTGTCCTACAAATTTACACATTTAACTACCAAATAATTTCTACAACTTGTAAGACAATTAAAACGTTTAAGGAAAATTTTATAAATTTGAAATAAATTTTTACACAAATAAATAAATTGTTTTCATTTTTTAAATCTGGCGTCGAATAAATCAGTTCAAATATTATGGTAGCGGTAGCCTACTAGTAACCACTAATCGTAAATGTGCAGCACACATCCAAATACGTCGCAAATTAAACACTTCCATAAATTAATCTTCTTAACTGAATAAATTAAAATAGTTATTATAAAAGTTCCACTAGTGATTTTAATTAATAAAATGCAACGAATTGTTCATTAAATGCTAACTGAAATCCAATTTTTACAACATAAAATGTGGTTAACCTCAAAATGTTCAAACGCATCGTGACGAAAATGCCGAAAATAATTGTTGAAATAACGTAAAATAAAATAATTTGGATGCTACTTACCAATAAGATGACTTCAAAAAACCATAATTAAATCGGATGACCTTTCATAAATTAAATTACTAAAATTAAACGCTTTTCATTTTTGATTGATTTAATTCATTTAGGTTTTAGGACAATATCCCACCTATGAAAATTACGTTTCTGCATGCCACTACTTTGACACAATAAATAAAAACAAATAATTTCTATTCGTCCGAGTAAATCAAAATAATCTCAAATTTAAGAAAAATTCAAAGTTGGAATCTCGACTGTGAAAACTTTAAAATGTCAATGGTTGGCATACCACAACAATACATAAGATAATTAGGACATCATCGTATGGTTAAAATTCAAAAACTAGATATTTAACAAATTTAAAAAATTGATTTTTAAATGAAATGAACTAAAAGGTGTCCCAAAATTACGTTTGTGTGGTAAAGTATTTTTAACAAAAAAAACAGCGTGACAGCTGACTGTTCGGGGATATTAACAATGAATATTAAGAAAATTTTAAAAATAATGAAAACTTGGCAGCTACAGTTCTTAATTTTTTTTTATATAAAATTCGGTCGGAATAGTGAAATACTTCATCAAAAGATAATGCATGCGTAAACAAAAAAATAATTAAAATATTAATATTTACTGTTCAACATTTAACTCATAAAATTATGACTCAGATCTTCATAAACGTTTTGTATTACGGAGTTAATAGAAACGAGAAGTTAGTTTACTTAATTAGAAAATGAGAGCGGGAAATTTCAAAGTGAATTACAATATTATAAATATTAATAAAAATAGTTACTAAACCCTACTAGATAATGTAAAAAAAAAACAATTACTCACTAATCTTTCTGTTATATATGTTCCAGGAATACTAATCAAAACATATATAAGAGTAGCAATCATGGCACTCCAATTTACAGCCTCATAAGAAACCTGATAATAGTCAGTTATAACATCTGCAATTATTGAAAATTCTATGTAATGTAAGGAATTTGTAATTGACAAAAATAGATATATTATTAAAATTATCCATCTTCGTGTGTAAACTTTAAATTCGGTTTCTCCTTCGGTATTGCTGTCGGTTGATTTGGCTGGCATGGATTTTGCTTCTATTACTTTTAATTATTTATTAACTGATTAAAGTGCTTAATCAAGTTTTGCGAATGTGGACTTGAAAAATAAATAAAATAATAAAAATCCTGAAAACCAAAAAAATTTATTTATTTATATATGGACTAAAACAATCAGATCAGATCAGGTAACTGATAATTCCCACCAATAATTTATTTTGTTTTCCATAAGTGCTAAAAAAATTTTAGCTTTTAATTGTTCGTGATTAAAATTTATATTTTAAATATTATCTGGTTGTTTTTGTGTTTTTATATTTTAAATTTAAACTTTAAAATTTAAACTTTACTTACGTAGTTTTGTATGTTGTTGGATTTGAAATAATTTTAAATAGTTTTTTTCTTTAATTTAAATAGCTTAGCAATAACCTTTTATGCTTACATAATGGATTAATTGTAGTTGTATGTTTTATTATATCGAATTTGTACAAATACAACATCATGTAAGTATTGCATTTATATAACAGATAAAAATTTTATTTAAAAAAAATTTTAATCAGTTAATATTTTAAATTAACTCTACATGCCTAGAAGGTCCTTGCCTTTAATAACAATAAATCGCCTTTTTCTTGCATGATTTGTCATGTTAACTTTGCGTGTGTGCCGCAGACGTATTTACGGTAATCAGGTTTCACCACAGTGTGTAAGATGTCCACAGCCAAAAAATTCTGTGCAATCCGCGATTTGAAGCCAAAATTTCAACTCTATACCCAACTAGCAATCACATCACTCCACTGCTGTGGATAAAAATTTTATTTAAAAAAAATTAAGTCAGTTAATATTAAACCAAAATACCACTGCTTTGTTTTAAATTTTAAGCTTCCCAAGAATATCCGCAAAACTTGTTTAAAAAAAATTGAAATATCTCTCCTTCAACAAGATATTCATGTAGTGTTTGGGCGAGCGCACACGGGTGACTTTTTTGTAACTTTTATATAATTGCATTATAATTTGCAGTTTCTTTTATTTTTTAAATAATTAGAAAGATTGAAATCAGAGACACATTTCACAAAAAAAGTTACTTAAACATACCAAAATACACAATATACTTACAATACTCAGCACCCTGATAGCACTGCACATGGTGGAACTGCCATTATCATCAAAAATCATCATATCATGTTGTTCTCAAAACGTTCTAGAGCGACCGGAGGGAGCGTAAGGGCGTAACATTTGTAGTACCAGATATGAACACAAAAAGATTCATAAGTTGACCTGGGTATCGCTCGGAGGAAAATAAGATGAGGGGAACCAAATAGATCATGTTTTAATTACAATGAAGCGAAAAACATGTGAGATCATATAGAAGGGCGAATGCTGAGACAGATCATTACATGGTGGTGGCAAAAGTGAAAATGAAGAAAACGATAAACAACATAAAGAAGAACAGAAGTAAACAGTTTGCAACGGAAAAACTAATAGATGAAGAAGTGAGACACAAATATGAAAACGCGATTCAAATGTATATGGAGAACAGTAAAAATAGCAACGATGTGGATAAAGAATTTGATAATATCACGAAATGTATAACAACAGCAGCAACGGAAGTGATAGGATATAAACAAATAAAGAAAGATAAGAGTTTTTTATGAGGATTGCGAGGGTGGAGAGAGAGAAGAGAGAAGCAAGAATAAAATACCTCCAATACAAATAAAGAACAAGATGGCGAGAATTACAAAAAAAAAGAAGCAAAGCATACAAGTTACACAAGAGGAAGAGAAAGAAATGGGTGGAAGATTTAAAAGAGGAATTAGAGAAAAATAGCAGAAAGAACAACAGTAAAGTATTCTAAGTAAAACTGAAGAAGCAGAAAGCAGGTTACAGAATTAAGACGATATCGTCTTTAATTAAAATTAAGACTATATCGAAATACTTATATATTGTCGTGTTCTGACGAACAACTCTTTAAAAGCCGTAGCCGTTATGGTCGGTAGTTTGCACTTTTGAGACGATCTCAGGAGTAGGTTCCAAAAATTTTTCTTTTAAACTATCCACAATAAATGAAACAAAAAACTCAGGGATGAAATTATAATTTAATTCGATGAAAGTAGTAGTCATAATCAAATTAATAAAAAAAAAATTGAGACGAAACCTTATAATTAAACTTTATCGACTCAATCGATAATTCCAAAAACATGAAGAATTATCCTACAAATTTACACATTTAAACTTCAATAACAGTATCTCCAATTTGTAAGATAATCAACGTCATACTATAATTTAAACAAAGCATCTGCAATAAAATTTGTACAAAATAAGAAAAATTGTTTAATTTTAAAATATTAGCGCCTTTGTAACTGTTCGAAAGTTGGTACCGTTGTTGATATGGTAGCCACTACCAAATACGAAAAATATCCGTACAAAAAAAAATTATCACCTAAATTTAAATTTTACAGTTAAATAACACGACTTAAATATTAAAATTGTTCCACTGATGTGTTTAATTAATTAAGTGTATAAGTTCGATGATAAATGTAAATTGAAGTACGAATTTAATGTCAAATGTAATTAACCTCAAATAATTCCGCAACATTATAACAAATATCGAAGATAATCGTTGAAATCGTGTGAATAATTAATTCAAATTGTATTTACCAAAATGATGGCTTGAATAATTGAAGATCGTTCATCAAATTCCTTGCATCCACGATTTTACAAAATGGTGACCTTATGTTATCAGTCAGTAAAATTTTCCAAAAACTTCAAAATTTTCTAATGCTCTTCTTTCGTAGCACACACAATCAAACAAAAACCCAGTTGCTCATAATCATCGTTAAATTAATTACCAATGGGTAATTTTCACACCTTCGATGATAACACAATGAAGCCGTTAAGTTCTAGACTTCTCACCTCCATTACTCTATAGCAACTGACCATTTATCTCGTTTCCTGTACTAATTTTTCATCGGAAAATCGTGTCGCACTCTGGTTGGTTGGTTTTCCAGCGAAATTCGAATTTTCAAATGCCAAATTCAACATTTTGAAGTCACTAAATTTTAAATTGCGAACTACACTTTTATTAAAAACACTGCATCGATGATCGTAACTACCTTTGTACCAACTCAATTCAAACGTAAGTCAACAATTTTAAGAACAAACAAAAAATAAATTAATCAAAAATTTAACGTTTTTCATGTTTGAAATGTTTAATTTTCAGGCGATACGGACAAATCTCCCAGCCCAAAATCTCGTCTCTGCACGTATCCCTTTGACACGTAATTGAAAAAATTAACAGGTTACTACTCATCTGATTAAATTAACGAAAACTTCAAAAACAAAACTTTGACCAAATGAAAATTTATTTGTGGATAATTTTAGAAACTCCAACCTATCAGAATCCACGTCAATATATTGACATACTAATTATATTATCTCAATCGCACATTTGCAGTACGCGATTTTCAATAAATAAAACTTAAAATTTCAAAAATTTTATTTTTCTTTTCTAAAATAGCTATAAAATTATTCACGAAAACTTTTCACTTCTATTCAATATTTTATTATTTTTTAAACATTTTACATAGAAACTCTCAAGCCAAAAAAAAACGCGACCTCACAGCTCCGTGGATCGCTCGCGAGTCACTCTCAAAAATTCTCCCCCACCTTGGCTATGACACCAGAGGCGTCACAAATTTAAATTTACAAAAATTAAATATAAAATTAAAATAAAAAAAATAAATTTCTTCATTTCAAAAAAATACGACATCTCCCTCCTGTCTTTGGCTAAATCTAAAAGAGATTTAGGGAAAGTATGGCGCGCCGTTTTACTTTTTATTACAAAATTTAAATTGTATATTGTTTAAATAACAAACGTTTTAATTGTAATAATTTAAACATTTGTTGAAATTTTGTGTTGCAATGAAAACAATTGTTTAAAAATATCTGTCTATTTAATGCAATTGTTGAGTTATTTCATTTGTTGAAATAAAAAATTATAAAATTAAAAATTTAATTTTGTATTTTTTAAACGACAATTGCTTTAATTATAATGATTTAAACGTTTGTTAAATATTTTTTTGTATTTAAACAATTGTTAAATAAAATATGTCTATTTAATACAATTGTTGAATTTCTTATTTGTGAAATTTTTACGTTATAATTTAAACTTTACAACAAAAATTGCATTTAATGCAATACAATTTTAAACATTACACTGAAAATTATCGACAATTGTTTTTATACGTCTCTGGTATCGGCGGATATTTTTTGAACTTTACTTGAAATGATTAGGCAACAATGGGAAAGATTGAAAAATTCAAGTTTTTAACAAGTGGTACGGGTTGCCTATATGTAATACGTAACTTTTATTATTTTAAGATTTTCAAAAATAACTAAATTTTGAACCAATTTATGTTTAGCATAAATATATATTTTTTATACTAGCAGTCTGGTTGTTAGAGTATTTTGAGATTCCTTTGTTTTTTTTAAATAAATAAATAAAAAATTAACTGAGTTGCTACAAAGTATAAATTTTATATTCATTTTAAAACTTCAATATTCAATTTCTTAAGTTGTATTATTTTAATAGTTTTGTTTACTCGTGTTAGTAATGTCCATTCTTCATTATATAAATTTTATATTTTCCTTCCATGCATCATTAGTCATTACTTTTCTTTCACGTGTCGAACAATGACATTTTGTTTCATATTTATATGTAACAAAATCTTGGTTTAAGGGGTTTATGTTAAGCAATTAAAAATTGAAAAGAGGTTGCTTTATTTCGAGTATTTTTAATGTTTTGTTTTTTCATATATTGCAATAAAATTTTATTAGTTTTATGGGAAACAATTCAGAAACAATACCATATTCAAAGTTTAATAGTTTTTGTAGCACTGGGTTTAGGGGAGAAAGTAATTAAAATTAATGGGATGGATGGTTTTTCTTACTTGATGGACATCAAGCGCCTAAGAGTTATGCTAACAATCTTACATGCTTGTAAAAATGTCCAAAATTTTCTTCATATTTTTAGTGGGGGAACGGTTTAGTAATTTTATATATACATTCATTCCAAGTTTGTGGGGAAATTTGGACCAGGAAATAAATAAAAAACTTTTTATTTTGATCAACGTTTCAATAACGTTTAATAATATGGACGCGATGAACAAATGTGAAGATTTATATATACAGGTAGTTATCAAAAATTAGGGGAGTTTTCGTTCAAGTTTTTGAGAATAAAACTTAAGATACTCGTTCGCTTTATGCGGAATTAAAATTCAATTAAGTTAATTCTTTTAAAAACACAAGTGTTTCGAATTAATTCAAATTTAAAATAAATAATCGGCAAATCAAAGTTAATTAAAACGGTTGTGAAAATTTAAAAACTTTTATCGGAAGTGTTTGCATATTATTTAAAGTATCGTATGAAAAGAAAATTATTATAAGATAATTTTCCAAATATTATTTTATTAAATAACCGACAATATTCGGGAAATAATTAAAAATTATGTAATGCAACATTTATACAAACTTTCGTGAAGTTCAAAAATTGAAGTATTATTCAATATTGCCTCCAAAATTGAAGGATGTGTTTAACAATGGTTAATTAATTTGAATGAAGTATTTTACCGTCTACCGATTTTACCGATTTTAAAGAAAACCACCTTATACCATTTGTAATTTGGAGTTTTCAGAGTTGAAAGAAAAAGTACATCAAGTAGTAAGTGAAAACTATATTTTTATCGTCGAAAATACAGTGTTTGTTTTATTTTGATTTTTGTTTTGTTTTGTGTATTAATTTTAAAATTTTGTTTCATTAATATTAAATTTAGTTTAATAATTTCATTTTTAAAAAGTATTAGCTTTTAATTAAATCTATTGGGCCCAAAATTTATTATTATTAATTTTAATTTTAAATATTAGAATTTAAACAACATTTGATTTTTTTTTATTTTAATTATTATTATTCAAGTTGGTTTTATCATGTTTAGGTTTACTTACATTTAGATTTCATAACTTTATTTTTTTTTTTTCTTATTATAAAATTTAATTTCATAACACACTGTATATATATAATTTGTTTATATTTATTTTTGTGTTTGTTTATTTTTATTATCTTTATTATATGTGTTATTTTGTCTTACGTTTTTGTTTTCTTTGCATTTTGCAAACCATATTTTTAGGAAAGTCTCAACTGTAAGGAACTTCCAATTTACAAAATTTTATAAGGTGTGGTTATTTTCAAAAGTCACGTCGCGGATGAAAATTAGTCTGTCATTTATTTTAGTCAATCCCATGCAAATTTTATTAATTTCTTATGACAGTGGCGCTCAACTAATTATTTTTTTTTTTATTTTAACCTTTAACATCTACCGCTACGACACCAATTTAAATCACCTGCGGCCCTACGACGAGCTATCGGACAATTTAATCTGTTGCAGGTGTCGTAGTGACGTATAAGATTGTAACATGGTGTATATCAAATACGGATAGGAAAAGAAAAACCACCCCATTAACATTTCCCTAGTAAAGTCTTCTTAGTCAGGAAGATCGCCAACATCCGGTTCGGATAGGCACTTGATTGGTATTTAATAAAGAAAAATTACTGATAATAAAAAATAAGAAAATGCGCAAAATTTAACAAAGTAAATTTGAAATCAAAATATTAATTTATATATATTGTCGTGTTCTGACGAACAAGCACTAAAAAGGTCCGTAGCTCGTTGTTTGGAGTTTACACTTTTGAGACAATCTCAAGGAGTAGGTTCCATAAAAACTTTGAAAATTTTCCCAACCAAAATAAAACTCAAATGCAGGGAATGAACAAATCTTTACTTAGACGAATGTTGTATTCAAATCTAAAGGAATTATACAAATGAAACGTAATCTTATCGTTAATGTCATTTAACTTAGTTGGAATATCAAATATTTCACATAATTGTTCTACAAATTTACACATTTAATTTCCAAATAATTTCTACAACTTGTAAGACAATTATAGCGTTCAATAAAATTTTATAAATCTGGAATAAATTTGTACAAAAAAAATTATAAATTGTTCTCATTTAAATTTAAGTCTGTCGCCGAATCAAATAGTTTAAATTGATGGTAGTTTTGGAACCACTGATACGAAATTGGTAGCAACTACTAACATGCATGTAACACATCGAAAAGTTAAACACATTAATTAATCTTCTTTATAACCGAACAAAATGGAGTAGTGATTATAAAAGTTTCAGTGAATTTAATTAGTAAAGTGAGATAAATTAATTATTAGCTGCACACGAATATTCAAATTTTCCATAACGTGCATCTTGTTTAACCTCAAATTCTCAAATTGCATTGTAACGAAATTGTTGAAAACAATTGTTGAAAACGTTCATAATAAAGAATTGAAATATTATTTACCAACAAGATATTCCAAAGAAGCCAAAATTGAGCCATATAAAATTTACATCCATGACTTAACAAAATGGTCGAGCAGATTATACAGCATGACAGGTAAGTCGCCTTTTCGATGTTTCTTCAATCATCCTATCACATGAAATTATTCTTGCACTCACAATTCTCTTTTTAGTTGGTCAACATTATTATAAAACTACTTGCAAATTATTTAATTTATCCAACATCTGAAAAACTACCACGATGTGGTTGAGCTTACGACTCCATCATTGCTCATCGTCCTCTCCCCTTCTTATCCCCCTTGCTAATTTTTCACTTCCTGTCCTCTTCAGATTTGGAAATTCGTGTCAAATGCCTATTGGTCAATCTCACCCGCTAAATTTGAAGAGTCCATTGCCAAGTTAAACATTTCAAAGTTTCCACACAACAAATTTTTACACCATTTTGTAGTTCTCCGGCGTACCAACTATTGCAGAAGCTACCACCGCACAACACTTTAATTTAAAATTAGGTAAGTAATCAAAACATAAAAAAAAATTACATTTCCAAAATTAAACGCTTTTTCATCCTTGATTAATCCAACTCTTTCAGGTTCCGGAACAAAGAATCCACCTATAAAATTACGTTTCTGCGCACCATAACTATTAGTGCAACAAATGACTGCAAATAATTCCATTCGTCCAAGCAAAAGTCAAAAACATTCAAATTTAAGAAATTATTAAATTAAATTTTCAATTGTGGAAATTTTCAATTTTTGTATCTATCACGGCTCATGTCAACATATATAACGGATCATTTCTACAGCTGTCGCCGTCTCTCCGTCCCCAGTTTCCATTCTTTTCTGTCCAGACAAAGTTCCTCCTCCAGACCTCTTGCTGACATTGCTTCGTCGATTCCTCCTCTCCAGCTTGTCCGTGGTCGACCTCTTTTTCTTTTTTCTGGTGGTATCCATGTAAGTATTTTCTTTGGCCATCTCTCTTCAGGCATCCTATTTACATGCCCGAAAATATTAATTTTAAATTAATAAAATTAAATTAAATGTACAATTTTCTTTTATCTATTTTATAATCAATAATAATTATAAATAATAATAAATCAATCAAATATATTTGATTTATACTTTTATACCTCGTTTGTACTTGTTTGTTTATATTTTATTTTTGTCTGTATCAAAACAGTTTTCTTTGAGATATTCAAGAAAAACATTACCTACATTTACACCTATTAAAAAAAATTATAATTTAAACTTTCTGAAATTTGTTCTTGACGTGTTTTTTTTCATGGAGATGATTATATTTCGCAAACGGAAAACCATACCTATAATGGGGTATTCCAAGAAGGTATAAAACCCAAATCCTAAAGGATTCCTTCTTTTTTAACGTTTATTTGAAGTTATAGCACTAGCGGTCGACTTAAAAATTCTAATAATAAATATAAATTGTTTATTTTTATTTAAACCGCAATTTAAACCGCTTATCACTTTCATGCTAAAAATTTAAGTCAATACTGTGCTGTTAACAATAAATAATTTTAAATGATTATTATAAATTAATTAATTACATAAATCATAAAACTATTTAAGTAGGTACAGTAATAATTTAGAAATCAAAATTAGTTACAAATTGTAAATCAGTAATTATTGTTACGCATGCTATGGATGCGCGAGAGCCCCAGTCCTATTGGGTAATAAAGTGCCAATTTATTAGAAATCATATCTGTTTTCAATAGTTTTCATTTATAGAAACGGTACACTGAATATGAGAATTTGGGGTGCATGAAAGGCAAAAATCTGCGCGTAATCATATTTTGCGTCAATGATCTTATAGATACGAGTTGCACTTTGGTAATTATTGCGCATAACGTTCCTTGTCAGCATGGATGTCCATAAGATCATTTTCAGAAGGGGGGGGGGCAAAATACAAAAAAATGTATTATAAAAGAATTGTTATCGTTTAAAATCAAAAATTTTAAAAACTTGCGCTGGTCAAATATTAAATGTCAAAAAAAATTTCAGCATCCGAAAGTCAGGGGACAGCTGCCCTTTTTGCCCCCCCATAATGTACGCCCATGCCTGTTAGTTAAACAACTAATTGTTTATTCAGGGATGAGCAACACTTGGCCCGCTACACTTTTTCGTGTGGCTATTCTGTACGCTGTAAAAGATCAATTTTCAAAATGTTGTGCTCAGATCCCTTAAAAATATTCAGATCGGCTGCCAATTTTCGTACTAAACGATGGCGTTTTTGTTGAATCCGTTCCCTCACAATGTCACAATTTTCGCTACTCGTACTGTCCTCGCTGATCGCGGCTTACCAGATCTTTTTGTATCCCCTAAATAGAAGGTCTCATTGTACAGTTTTGTGGTTTTGTAAACAAAATCACGCTTGATCCCGATGTTTTTTATTAATTTTAACAATTGTTTAAATTACAACAAAAAATTATAACAAACGTATAAATTATTATAATTAAAGCAGTTGTCATTTGAACGAAAGAAAACTAAATTTATAATTTTATAAGTATAAAATTTCAACAAATGCAATAAATCAACAATTGTCTTAAATGTATATATTTCTTTTAACAATTGTTTACATTGAAACAAAAAATTTCAACAAATGTTGAAATCATTGAAATGAAATGAATTATTATTTAAACGATACGCAATTTAAATTTTAGATTTTACTGCAAAATTTTATTTTTGTGTTGTTTAAATAACAAACATTTTAATTATAATGATTTAAACATTTGTTGAAATTTTGTGTTGCAATGAAAACAATTGTTTAAAAATATCTGTCTATTTAATGCAATTGTTGAGTTATTTCATCATTTGTTGAAATTGTGCGTTACAATAATAATGCAACAATTTTAAAATTATCAATTTTAACTTTGTATAGTTTAAATAGTTATCGGTTTAATTAGAATGTTTTAAACGTTTATTGAAATATTTTGATTCATTTAAGCAATTGTTAAAAGAAATATGTTCGTGTAATACAATTGTTAATTTTTTCATTTGTCCATTTTTACATTATAATTTAAGCATTGCAATAATTTAAACATTACAATAAAAAATTTTATTTAATGCAATACAATTTTTAACATTACACTGAAAATTTTCGACAATTGCTTTTAATTCGGAGTTTTTTACTCCGAGATTTGCCGAGAGTTTCATTCTGTTCTGATGAAATCATATGCTCTTTGAACGTAAAATTTTTACCGGTATCCTAGGCCAAGCCAAAGGTTTGTTTAAATAGCCAAAAAAGATACTCAAATTTATTCAAAATGATAAATTATTAACTCGTTGATATTAAATAATATTTAAACTTTAAAATATCGAGTTATTATAAAAATTAAACATCTTATTCTGATGACGGATGATATAATCATCTGAAAGCTTAATAAATCATTTAATTAACTTTTAATTTTTATAATAACTCGATATTTTAAAGTTTAAATATTAACAAATTTATTCAGTTTAAAAAAAAATGAAAACATCTTTCGACTGGTTCACCTAAAATAACTGTGTGTATTGCTTTACCATTGCAATTTTTTGAATTGTGTCACACTTTTCTACAATTTATATTGTCGTTTTGAACCTTTTTGTTGCCAAAACAAGTATTTTACTTGAGAAATTTCCCCCAGACTAAATTTTATTTTAAGCCTTCCCGGCGACGCCCCTGTTTTCAAAAATTATCAAGGGGCTGGTCTATACCAATATTATGGATCGACACAAACTAGAGATGACCCTGTTTAGATTACAACTTATTCTAAGTTACTTTTTCTATTATCAGTGATAAAAATCAACTGTGGATGGATAACATAAATTCTAACAAAAGAAAAAAAGCAATAATAGTTGCGATTACGATTTGTTCTATAAAGACAACATATCGAAAGTAATATAAAGAACTAATTGAGAAAAAAAATCAAGGTCCCACTTTTCCATTACTAAAATGTTTTTGGACAATTATTGAATTACGCTTGTAGGTTATCTTTAGTATATGAACAGAATTTGATCAAGTTATCACTATCACTAGTTTAGTGATTATTTGTTAGTCTAGGTCATTACTTTATTAAAAGATCAATTTCATAATTTAAATAAAATTTGAACTTTAAATAATAAAGGTAAAAAAAACCCTGGCAAAAAATTATCATTTATTACAAAAAGAGTAATTAATGTTATTAAATAAAATGTATATAAATTCATTATCATATAAAAATTTGGTAATAAAATCACAGATAAATTCGTCATCAACTTTTTGTTATCAAAGTTTCTCGTGTTTCTGGAATTTCGTTTACTAAGAAATTTTCGGATTTTTCTCCTTTAAGTTCCAACTGAATTTGCTCCAATGTTTTTCGTGTCGTTTCAGGTACAATGAGAATAATAAATATTAACGCGAAAACACAGCAACCCGAAAACACGAAAAATGGTACGTGTATGCCAAAATTATCCTTGGTAAATTGGAAGAACTTGGAAGACATGGTGGCTACCATACAGAAATAAATGTCATTGAACGAAATTGCATAAGATTTTATATTTGTTGGAAAAATTTCTCCCATCAATAAAATTGGTATAGATTGCATACCAACACTAAATAAGATAATAAAGCACACCAAAGCCACGATTGGTAATGATGAAATACTTGATGTGTCTACGTCAGTCATATTTTGTAAGTAAAAATAAATTCCCTCTACGAAAAGAGAAATAGCAGTTCCAATTATCGATATAATCAGCAACGGTTTTCGACCCGTTCTATCAACTAAAAGTGACGAAACGGCTCCGCATATTAACTGAACTGTAAAATAAAGTATTGTTGCAATGTGGGGAGCAATCACACTATTGGCTTCTTTAAAAATAATCTGGGCGTAAAATGTAATGGCAGTAATCCCACACAATTGCTGAAACGTCCTAATGCCCATTGCTATAAACATAGCCTTTCTGTTACTCTTCACAGTAAATAAGTCCGTTAATTTTCCTTTATTCTTCTGCATCTCTTTATAAGAAATTACGATTCTATCTAAATCTTTCTCAACATTTGTGGTCCCTTTGAATCGTATCAAACTCCTTCTTGCTTCTTCCAATTCTCCTTTCATCACCAGATAGTATGGGCTTTCGGGCATCCATAAAAACGTAAAAAAACATGTTATAGGAATAACCGATGCAATTAAGGCCACGTTACTTATACTTAAGTAGGCACCCATAATATTAATAAGTACAATTCCAAAAACTGTTGTTACACCGACACTCGAACCAATTATACCTCTAATTTTAGGATCGGCAATTTCACCCAAATACATTGGAATCACGCAAAATCCTAAACCATCACTTATTCCAGCAAGAAATCTTCCGATAAACAAAACCGTTACGGATTTTGCAAAAGCCACCATTAACCAAGCTGCAAAGTAGGGGATGGATAAAAACACAATGACTTTTTTACGGCCTATGTACATCAAAACTATTCCACCCAATAAGCCACCTAAAAGTGATCCTATGAGGGGCATGACAGCTATCCATGAACCTTCTTCGCTTGTGATGGCTGGAGAAGTTATATTTTCGTTTAGTAATTGTGGTAAAGATGGAGAAGCCCAGCCATAGTGCATTCCACTGCAAATCATGTTTAAGGTACCTGGAACAAAACAAGGTATTTTAATTAACTGTAATTAAATTATTATTATCAGATTACACGTATGTAAAATTACAGAACATTAAAATTAAAAATATTTTAAAGAATTCAACTCAAAAATCAGTTAAAGTGATCGTTCATTCTCTGTTAATAAATAATAATAATTTGTATGCTTAGTGACTAATTATTTTTATTTAAAAAAAAATTAATAAGTAATTGGAATTGCAAACTACATAAACTAAAAATTTTTCACTTCACAATCCTACAAATAATATTAATTATTATTATATTTAATTAAATATTATATTTATATAATAAAAACTATGCATATGATACGCCACTATAACAATGTACTTTTGAATGCACATTCTGATATTGTCTTAATGCAATTAGTAGCAGGTCAAAAAAGAAAATTAAAAAAAAAAATTATTATTAATGTTAACTCGATATATTTAAAAAAATTATTATATTAATTTCCAATAGAAATTTTTTCCCTGAAACATAGAGAATGTAAATTCATCAGCTGTAGGCTCACCGTGTAATACTTAAGAATTTTTAACGATACGCACTTAAAGATAAGATTAATTTAGCTGTAATTATATTAAGAAACAGATGCTGATATTGTGATATTTTTATAATTTTTTGTGACGTAATAATGATGTTCACTTGTGGATCCTTCTTATCTTATAAAAATTGCTTATCTACAGATCTACAATATTTTTTCTTCATGTTAAGGTGCCGTTTCCTATCGGAGGTTGACGAATATTAATATTAAATGGTTCTCTTGGCAAATTACTCTCGGTGGTTTGCCATTGTCTTCCAAGAGGAGAGGGTCATAATAAAGTTGGATAAATTTTGTAGCCGGATTGGGGATCGAACCTGGGGCTTCTAGCTAGAGTCCGGTTCTTAGCCCGTTCACTTAGCTCACTTCTTCTAAAATATTTACAATACATAAATATTATAAATGTACACTCTAAGGTCAAATATTTAAAAACAGGCGCTGATAATAATTATAATAATGATATTACAAATTATTTCAAATAAATTGTTATTTAAGTTTATCTATTTAGCAATGTTCTTTTTTTTGTTGGAAAAGGCTATTTTTTGTGGTTAATTTTTTAGCACATTTTCTTTTTTTTCACATTTTCACAAGATAAGTAAGACTCTGATTTTTGCATAAAGTGAGATGTGACTTGTCTGGATTTTTATCATTAAACGAATGAAATGATGATCTATCATAGCCCAAACGCAAAATTTTCCAACAATATTACTCCCAAAATAGATCTCTAAAAGTACAAAATACGACATTTAGGAAAGACCAATAATCCTCAAGTTTTTCTTCTTCTTCTGGCTTTCCATTCCTTACGGAATATCGCCGCATCTTTCTCTAAGGTGGATTAGTCTTCACTTTACTATTAACTCAATTTCGATTCCTTGCATTATTATCTTATCACTTGTCGCTGCTCACCTCTTACTCAAATTTTTCAATTGGTTTTATATCCTCCACGATTCTTTTCCACAGCTTCCTATCAAGTATTTTAGTTTGCCAGTTTGCAGTCCCATCACCCTTGGGTCGTCAATGGCGTCATCTCTCCATCTCCCTTCGGTTTCCCCCTAGGTCTGTCAACATCTAGATTCACCTCATCACATCCGCAACGGCTTTTCTTTCCTTCGCTCTCATAACATGACCCAACTACCCCCAATCTCAGAGCCTTCACATATCTCGCTATATTATCTTCTTCCAGCTCTTCATCAATTGCTATATTGCTTCTTATACTATATTGTTCCTCATCTACTTTTACGATCCCGAAAATTCTCCTCATCACTTTTTTCTCAAAAACTCTTAGCCTCTGTTCCTCCGATTTGGTCAGGCTGAGTACCTTCAAACCATACGTCACTATAGGCCTTATCAACGTCTCGAAAATTTTAATCTTCGTACTTTTCTTCAAGTTTTCCTAACGGAATATAACCACTTCTATTGAAGTTTTCAAATCCGGGTTTTGAGGTGGATTAGGCCTCATTTCTCTCCATTGCTACAGCGTTTTGTGTCCGGTTCTCCATATTTCTCGCTACAAAAAATCTTACTCCGTTTCTTTCCTGTTTTTCTTCAAAAAATAGTTCTCATCTACCATCTTTTCCTCTTCTCTTCATCTTACCTCTTGATTGAGATTTCATACTATTTGAACTCTTTTTTTTGGGCTTCAGCATGGTTCTAACATTCCACGTCGGCCATCTCAATTTTTATCACATTTACCTTTTTTTTCATTCTCTTTTTACCACCATTCTTTCTGATTTCATCTCGTATCCATTCTCGTTGCATTGTTGTACATAAGTATACTTGCCTCGTCATCCAGGCGTTCTAGTATCTGCCCCATTGGTTTGTGTTTATTTTTTTCTAGAGGTGCTTAAGTTTTGTTAAACTTCAAGTCATTTGCTTCTTTATCCCATACATAGGTTTTTAACCTATGTTAATAATGTTAACATGTTAATAATAATGTTAATAATAATTAAAATAACAATTTCGCTGTTTAAAGTTATTAATATCAAAGCCTTCTGCATGCAACCAAACTTTTCGTAACGTATGAATTTTAATAAAAAACATTTAAATAGATAAATTATTAACTCGTTGATATTAAATTGTATTAAAACTTCAAAATATCGAGTTATTATTAAAATTAAAAATATAACGATTTATTAAGCTTTCAAACGATTATTCTGATGACGGACGATATAATCGTTTGAAAGCTTAATAAATCGTTATATTTTTAATTTTAACAATAACTCGATATTTTGGCAAAAACCGATAAGTAAAGGCTTATCTTAGTTTTTTTAAATAATTTTTTTTCTGTACAATAAGAAGAGCGTAAATTTTTGTGGAAGATCCAGATGTCGTTATTTATGTGTAGTAGACATGTGAAAATTTAGTTAGCATTGCCTCCTATAAAAAACTACGTTGTTCATCAAATAAAATTTCTTACTTAATTCGCCCAAATCTAAGATAAGTAAGACTTTTTGGTTTTTGCATAAGATGGGATGGGACTTGTTTGAATTTTTATTTAAATGAATGAAATGATGATCTCTCATAGACCAAACGAAACATTTTCCAACAAAATTGTTCTCAAAGTAGATCTCCCAGAGTACAAAACATGACCTTATAAAAAACCACGGTGAAAGGTAGGAAACGTAGACCTTTAAATGCAAATTTTACGATTGAAACCTCGATGAATTCTGAAAGAGCATATTTTAAATAAGAGAATTAGGTGAGGAAAATGGCCGTAAAACCAACAGTTTTTTCAAAAATCGAATTTAAAAAAGCACGATTTTCACAGTAAATTTTAAGCAAAGTCGCTCGAGATTGGTGAATCAATTTATTCTATTGACAGTCCGTGCACTTTCAACTGTTCTTAGCTTTGCGCAGAGCGGGGATAACCGGAGCGACACTTGCATTGGGATGCAGCAACAGTGCACTCCGAACGAAAATCATGGTTTTCAATACTAAATGTGCAGGAAAAATGCGCCCGAGCGCAGCGAGGGGTGCTTTAAGTCGATTTTTCTTTGCACAACTACTCTGCGTTTAGAATCCACTCTCACGAGTTTCACCCCTCAAAAATCCACCATTTTCCTTAATCCACGGGACTAGGGGTATTTGGCCCGGAGCGCCCGAAGGGTGCGTAGGGTCAATTTTGATGAAAACCACCATGGCAAGAGTAGGATCCACGCGAAAAAGTAATTATCACCGGGGCTCTTATGCATAACAGTGCACGGACGGAGCACAGAATGCATTGATTCACTACGAATCACGAGCGACGTAACTTGAAAATTGCTATGAAAATCGAGCTTTTTTAAATTCGATTTTTGAAACAACTGTTGGTTTTAAGGCCATTTTCCTCACCTATTCTCTTATTTAAAGTGTGCTCTATCACAATAAATCGAGGTTTTAATCGTAAAATTTTTATTGGGGGGTCTACGTTTCCTGCCCTTCCCCAAAACCACGACGGCTTTAAGCAGATTCTTTAAATAAACCAAATAAATTGCTAAATTAAAATTTTTAATACTTAATAAAAAGAAATTCTTTCGGAAATTCTAGTTCGAATCTTGCAATTTCATAGTTGACCTATGACCTAAGTCGCACTGTAGTAAAAATTGAAATAAAATCAAGGTCTCTTATTAAATGTTTGTTATAGCAACTATTTATCATAATTATTAAAATCAATATACGTATATAATCTCGAAATTGTTTGTTAATATTTTTTTTAAGTTAATGGTCATTATTCAAAATTACGTATTTCTGATACGTTTCGTACTTTATTGTAATAAGTAGAGGTGAGAAAAAAAGGTACCTAAAAAGGTTTTAAAAAAAGCGATTTTAGATCCTATAAACACAAAGAAAAGGTCCTATAAAAGTACTAAAACAAAGATTTTATACCTCAGCATTCTTAGATACCCACTGAAAATTTGTAATTTTTCTTAGGCTGTCACATTTGGTGAACTGCCACCACCGAGCAACAAATTCAAATTTAAAAAAAATAATAAAAAAATTTTAATTTAGGTTAGGGGCGTCGTAAGGATTAGATTTTTTTTCTATTTAAACTGAAAATTAAAAAAAAGCTTGCCAAAATGCTAAAATAGGTTGTAAAAATTAAAAATTGACAAAAAAGGCAAAAAAATTCAAAATAAATAGGGCTTAAATAACGTAGTTTTTCATGAAACAAATTTTGGTACCAATAAAATAAAAATAGGACGTAAAATAAAAAAAAGGTAAAAACCTAAAAATCTCATCTCTAGTAATAAGCTTCGTCAGGAAGTTATTGAATATAAAAAAAATTTTAATTGCAAATCACAACTTTAATTGAAACTAACTAAATAATATTTATAACAGTGAGTATGTCGCCGCCAATCGAGATCCCAATTTTTTTGGTGATTCCAGGAACTAAAAAAATTATCACTTTTTCGGCGTTTTGTCGATTGCCTTTTAGTTTTTGAGTTATGAATTTTTGAAAATATACATAACTTCTTAGTCATCGTCTCTTGAAATGGAAATTTCCCACCCGCTGCCAACATAAAGTCATTTTGTGAAACTAAATTGTGTTTTCTAGTTCAATTTAAAGGCAGGAAGTGAGTCTTAGTACTTTAATTTCAGGAATCACCACGTGATTAGTTAAATTATTTTATTAATTTTTAATAAACAATTTTAACCTAAAACATAGAAAATGGTAATTCATCAGCTGTAGGCTTGCCGTAATACTTATGAATTTTTAACAATGTCCACTTGAAGATAAGATTAATTTGTAATATAAATTGTAATATAATTATAATTACAATTACATTAGGAAACAGATGCCGATATAGCGATTTTTATATAATTTTTTGTGATGAATTATTATTATTAATTATGTTCACATGTGGATGGATATCTTTCTTATCTTATAAAATATGCCTACCTTCGGACTAACATTCTTTATATTATAATATAAACATTACAAATGTACACTTCATTAAGCTTCAATTATTTAAAAACAGGCGCTGATAATTGTAATAATGAGATTACAAATTATTTTAAATAAATTGTTTATCTATTTAGAATGTTCTTTTTTCTGTTAAAAAAATTTTTCTGGGCTTATTTTTTTTCGCACTTTTTCTGTCTTTTTGATCTGTCGTTTTGCTTCTGCTACCTTTAGTTTTTTTCGATAAATTTTTCGCTTGGTCTAGGAATCGTTTCACTAAAAGATTTAAGATTGTTTAATTTACTTCTATTTTACAGGAAGATTTCAATTTTTTTGAAATATTTTTTACGCAGGAAAAATAAAATAATGAGAAAATGTTTATTTCAATTTATTTAAAATAAAGCTACTAAAATTTGTCTTTAATATCAATGTCATCTGCATGCCATCAAACTTTTCAAAACGTATGTCATTAATAAATAACAAGAAAATAAACATAATATCTAGTAATCCTGTTTTAATTTTTGTGTGTAATGAGATATCTGTAATTTTGCAAAAATTTTAATTTAGTAAGTTTACCATTAAATAAATCAATGCTAAACCCTACATGTGTATCTCTCATTTTAGATGCGAAAACCGATAAACAAAGGCATTATTTTGGTTTTTTCAATATCAAAGGAGTAAATTTTTGTGGAAGACGCAGGGCGTCATCACTTTTGTGCAGTAGATATAATATGTAAACATCAAGTTGCATTGCCTTTCATAAAAAATTACGTTATAAGTCAAATAAAATTTGTAAAGATTTTATTATTGGTTTTCTTCTTTGTAAAGATTGTTGGTTTTAGCAAAAGGTTGAGATATAACTTATCTGAATTTTTATCTAAGCGAATAAAATGATGATCTATCGTAAATCAAAGGCAAAATTTTCCAACAAAATTGTTCCCGATTGCTAAAATTACATTTTCAATAATTTGATGTTAAAAAACAATTTTTAATTTAAATAAGATAAATTTTTTTTTCATTTTAATTTAATCTAAATAAATTAATTCTTTGGGAAATTCTAGTTCGAATCTTGGAATTTTATAGTTGACCTAAAGTCACACTGTAGTAAAAATAGAAATAAAATCAAGGTCTCTTATTAAATGTTTGTTATAGCAACAATTTAACAAAATTATTAAAATTAATACGTATTATAATCTCTAATTTGTTTGTTAATATTTTTTTGAAGTTAATGAACATTATATAAAAATTTTAAATTGCATTCGACAACTTTAGTTGAAAATAAAATAACTAAATACAATAAAGAGCAAATCGTAGAATAAATTCGTAATTATAATTATATAATGTTCATTAACCCCAAAAAAATATTACCATACAAATTATTTTCTAATCGATAATTCATTAATTTCTAAATCAATCATATCAATCAAAAATCAATAAGAGTGATATGCAAACTGTGGGTCGCAGCCATAAAATATAATAATCGTGATTTGCATACAAATTAATTAGATAACAAGGAATAGTTGAGCACTTAGCATATTCTGATACAATGTGCAAATGCAAAACTAACTTAATTTTATTTAACTTTAATATTATAAATTATGTGCAAAGAAATGCAAAAATGAGAAAGCAAAAATAGCAAATTTTTAAAATCTTACCGAAAGACATGGCCAAATATTGGAACATCCAACTGCCTTTTTGGCCTTTATCATAATTATGGTTGCTTATTTGCATCTTCTCCATGTTTCTCACTGTTGGATTTCTACATACACAAAACTAGGTGATCACCACAAAATTAAGTTAACGCTCACTCGATACTTTGCCAAGTAGTAATCGGACGTTTTACGAGACTGCTTCACTATCAACAAAACACAAAATGATAGTCGCTTCCTATAGCGCGTCATAAACCAAAATATTTAACATCAAACGAACAAAACACGAAAACGTACTGTTGCTTCAAAGATAATTTTTCATCGAACATTTTTTACCTGCTTTGGCTACACGTAGGGGAACGAGAATCATGCAAGCAGGTAAAAGCGGTAGGAAACGAGACTTCTATTTTTATATCGATCGGTTTATTCTAGAACACAAAGCCTGGGCTAAACCGCTAAACTTTCTTTTCTTTGTAGATCTAGAAAATAGAAGCACTTGAATAATTTTTTCTATGATGCTTTCTGTCAATTTTTATTGGTAATTATTCTTAATACTGACCTGACCATTTGTTGTTTATGGATATTTAAAAGTAAAACTTAAATTAAACAAAATTAAACAGCTGCTCATATCTTTTCTTGTTATGTATTTGTTATTTTGTTATGGAATTGGTTTAATTTTTATCGAACTGTTTTCTTCCGTCATTAAATAACATGACGACTAATAAGTGTACTTATTTTAAATTTCAATAAAACTTAAAATTCACAAACACAATTAATTCAACCTCATTTTCACTGAAACTGGAAAAACGTAACTTTTGGGATTAATTTGATGACATTGACTTTGAAAAGTGTGGTTCCAACAAGATAGTGTCACATGTCAGACTACTATTGTAACAATTGGCCATTGCTATTAATTGAAAATAAACCTTTTGATTAGTTTTTTAGTCTTTTTGTATTTTTTTTATAATATTTTTTTATAATGATCCATTATAATTGCCAAAGTTCAATATTTATAATTTAAATTAAATTTATCTCTTGTATTGATTAATTTGAATTATTTGGTAAAAAATAATTACAGCTAATTTAATTATATTACTAATAAATTATTTAAAACATCAGTAATGATCACAATAATTTTACCATTGTTTTTGTCTTACTCATTTTATTTTTAATCTTATGATAATATTTGAATTTTAAATTTATTTTCTTTATCATACAAATACATGCATTTTTCTATATACCTTTTACTAACACTGCTGCCCGTTATTTGTTTGTACATTGGAACTTTTTTGAAATCTTTTGTAATCAGCTACCCGCATTCTTGACGACAAAAATTGGGTAAACATTTTCTTTGTTTTAAAACTGTGTAGTCGACCTTAAAATGATAATAGTAAACATATAAAAAAAAAGCTTCAGAAAAGGTCTTAAATAATCTACAAGTCATATTACAACGTCCGCACCTCCTGCAGCACTTTACATTTTTATTCGATGTGTTCATCATTTTTATTGGATGTTCGTACCTTGGACGTCTTAACCATTTTTATTTATTTTATAACAATTTTATAAAAAATTGTTGTTGAAATTAAACCAGAGATTTATTAAGATCTTCTTGCGTTCATCTACTAATTTTACCAATATTCTGTTGTTTTCTATCGCAAATTAATTAGAATAAAAATAAAAATTTTGTTATTTTTTCAAAATACGTTGACAAATGCAAATTTACCCCATTTTGATTTCATCTTTTTTCATTTATATTATATTTGTTTACAGAAATAACTGAAAAAATTTAAAAAAAAAATATTATTTATTTTCACGAGTTAATAATATAACAATTAATTTGTTGGCTTGATTATTAAATAAATTAATTTTCACCAATATTTATATTTTTTTATAAGTAAAGGGGTCCTTAGTCAAATTCTTTCAAAAATGGGGTCTCCAAAAACTAAAAAGTGTAAAATTTTCAATGTTTGTAAAAGAGTTAGTTTTAATTCAATATTTCAATTGCAATACGCGTAATAATTTTTTCCTTGAGATAATTTATTTAGGGAATTGCACTATCAAGTTGAGCTTATCTAACCGTCATAAAAAACATACACGTTTTACAAAGTTGCAAGAGTTATATTGCGTGAAAGACCTGTGACACATTTTTTATTACGTACTAGAATTAAAACTTTTTAACAGAAGAAATTTATAAAACGTTAAAATTAATTTTATTTTAATTAAAAAAAATTCTTCAAAATTCTTTAAAACGTTAATAAATTGTAGAGCACTGTTTGTTAAAGAAATTGTTGGCCCCACGCTTTTAACGATGCTTTCAAGAATTTTGAAATTATATTTTACTTTTAGTGCAAAAAAGAAAGGGTTTAAATTTTCCAATGTTTTTAGAATTTTTTTTTAATAATTAAAGCCTGCATGATACGATGCATAATTTTGCATAAAATTTACATAAAAATTTGTTCATATTTTTACCACAATTTTATGCCAGCTAAAAATAATTTTCTGTATGCAACGTGTGCAATTTTTTATGACAAATTTAGCACGAGCGTTTGAGGATTAAAGTTTAAGCCAGGGTTGCCAACTCTTAAATTTACGAAGTCTTTTAGTAACAATCAGTAGCCATTAACAAACAATAGCCATTTTACTTCGACTCTAGACTGGCCTTGCCAACTGACTATATTGGTGTGCAGATATTGATTGGTTAAATAACCAACATTCGGTTGTGTAATTAATGGGTTTATTTGCCAACTATTAGTTAAACGTTAACTACTACTTGCCTAGAGATGGTAAAATCGGCCTTTAAAAGTTTTCTTTAGCATTCTTCTTAAATAAGAACTTCGATGTGGCCGCCGGCCGCTTAACAGTTCAGTACTTGCTTGGAGAATAATAAATTATTTTTTAACTCTAAATTAACTCTAAACCTTAGAAAATCGTACAATAAATCAACGGTAATTTGTCTTAAGTTGATACGCACGATAATCATTCAATAAACACAAAAATAGAAAGAAATTTCAAATTTACTATTATTATTATAGTTACAGTTTTTATTTAATTCAAAATTATTTGTATCGCACTTATTAAAAACGATTTTAAGTTTTCTAACCAGATTTTGTGTGATAAAAACGTGGATTATGAAACTCACCGTTTGAAATAGATACATTTTAAAATTATTGAAAAATTTAGAAACAATGCATATTTAAAAAAAAATTATTATTAATACTACTTAGAAATAATTGCGCTTACCTTAGCTTACAATCTTTATCTTAATCTTTAGCACCAATTCTTGGATTTAATAGTTTATTTTTAAAGTAATTAGTAACGCATTTCAAGTGTTTATCACCAGTAACTTTGTTTAATTATTGTATTTCAATGTTTACACTTAATTATATCGCATCATTGATAAATCCTTTTGTCCTTATACCCAAATCTTTATTCAATTTTAGGCTTTTGTACGAAGTATAGCAAAAAGCCTTATGTTCTGGACTCGTATCGTCCATCCGTTTGCAAGTTTCAATTTTAAGAACTGTTATCTCTTAAAACCCCGTTCACACTACATGATTTATCATATGACTTGTCACATGACTTCTCATATGAGGGATTTTTTTACGTTCACACTATATGATTTTTGATATTATAGAAGTTATGGCTTTTATGATTGGCTGTTGTGATGGTATGATTTTAGCCATGACTTTTCTTATGACTAAGTCATATGATAAATCATGTAGTGTGAACTACCCTTAACAAACTAGAAGTTTATCCTTTATGTTGCACTAAACTTCGGCAGTGAAGTTCGTCACAACGCCACTTGATTTTTTTTAAATAAAGTTAGCGGAGAATATGGGTCGCGCACTGCTCGTTTTGTAGGTCCTTAGAAAGTATATAGTGTACTTATCACGAGAAGCTCTTAGTGTCTTCAGTGACACTATCTGCGAAAGATGGAAATTTGGGCACTAGTTGATAATAAAGAACTTATCACCAACAAAGGAAAAGATTTTTAGTATGCAACCAAAAGATGTTAAATACAAAGTGTAAAATCACTTACGTGAACTCGAGAGAACCTTCTAACCAAGCAACCATAAAAAATCTGATCAATAATTGATCCAAAAAAATCTCAAAAGAAGAATTCACTCAAACTTTTCTGCACGTCACTTTTCCTTGTTTGATCTCGATCTCCCTCGTGTTAACTTTACTTTAAAAATCCCCAGAAAGTTACCCTAAGTAACTATCCCCCCTATTCTGTAACTTTTTCGTTACTTTCGTTATCGTTATTGAATCGTTAAAAACCGTAAAGTTTTAGACGCCAAGATTATTAAAAATACAATTTAATAAATAATAGCACCCGAAAGCATACAGGGTTTTACAATGTTTCCAGTTATTTCATTCCGTTCCTTTTCTTCATAAAATATATTGCACTTAATCCGAATTAATGAATAAGTCGAGGTTTTCTTTATATTTAAACTACACCATTCAAGTGTTAATTCAGAAAGGTTAACTTCTGGTTAACTCGCAGAGACCGTTCAAAGTTCAACTGTAACTCTTCTGGCTAGCTCTCCTATGCTGCTTTGCATTCGACCTTCTACCACTTTCTATCTTTAGGTCTGTTTGGTACCACAGTCCTAGTGCTACACTAACTACACTACTTCAAATTGATTGGTGGTACAATTACCAACCCACTTTTTACACCAATCAATTTGTAGTAGTGTAGTTAGTGTAGCACTAGGACTGTGGTACCAAACAGACCTTTTAATTGTGGGTAGTGCTGAGGCAAGAAATACTGACTAATCTGAACTGAAATTGATGCTTTCTGAATTAAAGGTTGAAATAGTGTAAAAAATAGAAATGAATGCGGAACAACTTTTTTTTGTCTCGTCCCGTCACGCGGATTACGCATATCCCACGAGTTTCTCACGTTTTAGTTCCGCGCATCTCGTATGTCCTTCAGACCTCTTTTGTAAAACAATTTGAAAGTCTTCCATTTTTTTTTCTAGAACCCAATATACAGATATCCCCAGATTTTCCAGTAGCAAAGTGGGGAATTCAACCGACTCGGAAAAATCTATGTTACACCGGATATATCACCAATTGATACCTCTTTTGGCATAAACTATACAACATGAACTACTGTGACGCCACCAAGAAAAACCACCAAGAACATCTTTTGGCCCTATTTCATTGACCATCTAAGACGCACAATGGGTAAGATCCCCGTCATAAATTCCACCCAAGACCTAAACGACTATGTTCTCCTCTTCGAACAAAAAATCAAACACTTCATGGAATGCGCGACCAAAAACAACTCTGCCTTACACACTAGACCCCAAATCCTACAACATCTACTAGACCTTATTTACGAGAAGCGTAGAGCCAGTAAGGCTCGTCGCTCATGTCGCAGCTTAAAAATAAGCTAGAACAGGAACTACTCTCATACAAAAACGACAGATGGACGGAGAACCAAGAGAAACCACTGACATGCACCTTACGGTAGGCGCTCACTACCCTAATTGCGCTCTTCTGAATTTTGGCTAGGATATGTCGATAAGACTCCACCCGCATTGCCTCGTGCCATATGGGCACGCCATACAGCATTATAGAGTGTAGCACTGAGCTTAGTAGTCTCCGCTTGCTTGCTCTTGGACCATTCATATTTGGCATTAGCCTTTGTAGAGAGCCGTATGTGATCTTTCAGCCTTGGCTGCCACCCTTAGCAGGTGTGCTCTAAAGTTAAAGCTTTTATCCAAGGTTACTCCTAGATTCACCAACGTGATCTGTGGCCTTACTTCCATGTCATATATAGAAAAGTGTAAATTTGAACTGATTTTCCTCCTTCCCGTTACGAGAAGAGCCTCCGTTTTTCTGGGACCAATTGAAGGTCGTGTGCTTCCATCCACTCTTTAATTATGTTCAAGGTCATGTTAACCTTTTCTTCTAGAAGGATTTCTTTTTTTGCAGCAACTATAGCCGAGATACCGTCCACGAACCCCACCACTGTGACCCCAAGACGAAACTCCAAACGCAGTACTGCATCGTAGAAGATGTTCCAAAGTGGGGGACCTAAGACGGAACCTTGTGGAACTCCACTCATAACGATTATTATTTTTTTAATTAGTTCTTCATCTATTTCTATTTTTCTCTCTGTCAAATAGTCAAAACCCTAAAAGGTTCAAAACCCTAAAAGTCAAAACCCTAAAAGGTTCAAACCTTCCCATACCCCCATAAAAACTTTAAACTCTTACGCCTACTCGCCCCAAGAAAAGGTGGACAAAATTTGGCAATTCTCTTCAATCCCAGTTCTCCCCGAATCCTGCCCCCCAGTCCAACCCCGATCTCCTCGCCCACATCTCCAAGATGGAGGAGTTTGTTGCCTCAAAAATCCTTGAGCCCGACCCAGACCTTATCACTCCGGCTTCCTTTTAAGAGGCGATAGATGCGATCAAAAACATGTTCTCCAGAAAGGCCCCTGGTCAAGACTCAATCCCAAATTTTGCCTTCAAAAAACTTTCAAAAAAGCTGAACACTGTTATTACCACTATTACAAACGCCATCTTGCGCTTTAAGTATTTCCCGCTCAGATAGAAAATGGCTGACATCATCGTCATCGTTAAACCCGGCAAGTTCAGCTTAAATCCCCTCAACTACCGCCCCATTTCCCCCATCCCCGGCTTAGCCAAGATTGTGGAGAGGATCATCCTCACCAGACTCAACGAAGAGATCGACCGACTAAACGTCATCTCCAAAGAACAGTTCGGTTTCCGCGCGAAACACTCCACCACCTACCAAATCCTCAGGGTGGTCGAGGAAATCACCAACACATCCAGTAGGAAATTAAAGGCCATGACGGTGCTTCTGGACATTGCCAGGGCTTTTGACAAAGTTTGGATTCCAGGTCTCCTTTACAAGCTTTTCGTGTCCGGAATGAAACTCGACCTGGTTCAACTATTAAGCCCGTATAACACGATGCATAATTTTACATAAAATTTACATGTAAATGGTAACTAACCAATGAAAAACGTCCGATGGCTACTAATACGCTCTTTCTATTGGTTAGTTACCATTTACATGTAAATTTTATGTAAAATTATGCATCGTGTCATACGGACTTTAAGGTTCCTACCTTGACAAACGCTACTTCTGCGTCAAAATTAATGGTATCCCTTCCACTCCTATAGACCCATGCTAGCGGATCTGCCTCAGAGCTCCCTGTTTTCTCCAACTCTTTTCAGTCATTTCCAACGTGACATGTACACTCTCTCCAAGGCCCTTTTGGACCTCTACGCGGATGATGTTGCGATCGTTGCAAAGTCGACCCAGTCGACCCCATGTCATCAAGATTACTCGTGACGCTTTGAAACTTCTCCAACCATGGTACCGCCTCTGTAAACTGGATGTAAACCTTTCCAAAATTGAAGCGATTATGTTTGGTTGTTTTGTCCGACAACCGTTCGAGATTGTTGAAATGTTTGGAACGCGGATCCCCTCGAGAGATTTAATCAAGTACCTGGAAGTTATCCTGAACTCCAGGTTATCCTGGATTAAGCACATCACCAGAATAAACACCCAAGCGAGAGCTTTGAAGGTGGCGCTCCTTCCCCTCATTGGTGCAAAAAGTAAGCTCCCGCCCAAGGCCAAGATTAAAATAGTAAACTCCGTTATAAGGCCACTACTCACTTATGCGGCCTCTGCGTGGAGTTTCATATGCAAAACCTGGAGACTACTCATGCGTTGTGCCTCCACCAGGCTCTCGCCGCTCCATTTTGCGTATCAAACCGACAAATTCACGCGGCTACCAGGATCAAGACTCTGGGCCAAACCTTCAAGAATCAGGCCATTAAGTTGTATGAAAGCTGCACTCATTCCACCAACCCTCTGATCAAGAATTTAGGAAATTACGACACACAAGACTTTCCATTCTCCCCCAGACCCAAGGACATCTTGACGCCGAAATCAAGGCAGACCATTGAGCAACTCCCAGCACTGGACCACCAAGACAATGACGAACTAGACGATTTTGAAGTCTTTACATGATGAAGTACCATATCTAAGGAGGACAGGACGAATCAGAATCAGACAAATCAGAAATTTCCAAGATCCGTATAATTTTACGAGTATAATATTGTAAATGTTTTGTAATTATCTTATCTGTACGTTATGACTTTTGTAAAATTTTGATTTTTTTAAACTAAATAGATTTTTGCTGGGCTTGCTAATGTTCCTGGCAGAGTAGTTGGGGGGGGGGGCTGGTACCTTCCATTAATGTCTTAAATGTTACGTCGGGGCAGAATTATTGAATGTAAAAAAGGGGTTACCAAAATACGATAGTTTGAGTAGCGTTGAATTAGGCTTGGATGGCCAATTAAAAACATCCTCTAAGAAAATCCTACTTACGATCCTGCATATTATTATTTTTAAAAACCATAAAAAACTTTGGCTTTGGATCTCATCTAAACGAATCTAATTTCATAGTAAGAAAAAATTATCGAGATATTTTAGATTTTAAATAGGAATCAAATTTTAAATTTAAATAATAATTAGCGCTCAAAATAATTTTGAAATTAGCGCCATCTAAGCATTTAAAGTGTACTACTACCCCACCATAACCAAACCACGGTGTAATTGTGGTAATTGTAATGTCAATTTGAATTTTTATTCCTGTTCATTTCAATAATCCGTTATTAGAAGTACAAATTGGGTAAGTTTATATATTTAACAATAATAATTATATTTTTGCATTATTGCCAAAAGGAATTTTATTTATTAAATTGCGTAGGGACTGCCCTTAACAATTTCGTAAATTTGTAGGTTATAATGACCACGTTTTTTTCATATATTTTTGGAAACCCAAGTCGTTCACGTTATTTCATGTAGTTTTGAATATTTACAGTAGAAATATTCTTGTTTTTAAAGTGATGAACAAATTTTTCGCGAAGATAATGACGACTTTTCGTTTATCCTCTAAGAAGAACTGAATTTAAATCAATAAAATTTTATTTTTTATCCAAATTTTAGTTGATAATAACAATTTATTGTATTGTTTACAGGTTGACCACTTTGTAACAAAGGAAACCGCCCAAGATTCAGAGAGTAAGTATATTTTTAAATAATCGTAGAACCCTCATATTCTTAAAGACAGACAACTTTTTTTTTTAATTAGTTTTACTTTTACGTTCTTCTTCGTTGGTAGTGTTGATATGCACTCAAAATATTGTTAACATGATGACAAACTTTTCGGGAAAATAATGACGACATTCTTGTTTTATCCTCTAAGAAGAACTGAGTTTCGATGATTTAAATTATATTTAATTCAAAGTTTTTTTATTCGATATTAATTTTTGTTTATTTTTAACAGGATAATCATGAATTACTACATCGTAGATATGTTCTGCTCGATCTCTCTAATTGGTCATCCCAGCTTATATAAGTACAGAGCATCAGGATTGGAGATGTAAGTTGTTTTGTAAACTAATTTCGTTATATTTAAGCTTTTATGATGTTTTTTGACAAGCATATGTCTGAACTACGTTGCTGACCACCTACATTATCTGATTTTTAAATTTTTATCTTTTTAAAATTAAATTTTGGAATTTAACAGTAATTCATTTGTTTAATTTCAGGATTTGATCTTTTCAACTCACTTTGTTTTGTGAAGAAATGTGAAAAACAGAAAGAAGTAAGTGTAATTTTTCAAATTTTTAGAACATTTTTGTAGCTTATGATGATCCCAAATTTGACTAGCATGTCAGAAAGTTTGCTGTTGACTTTAAACTTACCTACATTATCTGAGATCATTGTATTTTGTTTTTTTTTGTGATTATTTTAGACCTTTAAAATTAATTTTTGCTTTCTTTTACAGAATCCACAACCGCATGTAGTTTTGCTTCCATCCAAAGTAAGTAAGTTTACCGATTGTTCTCAAATTCTCAATGTAGAATTTATTATGATTATAATTATTACCGTCTGATTTTTTTGATTATTTTAATGGCTGCATTTTTAAAATGTTCTGATTGCATTTTCATTCTTTTTCTTTTTTGGTATTTTGGCTTTTTTCTAATGTCTTGATTGTTTACAGGCAGAATGGATCTTATTAAATCTACCAAAGACGGCTTAGCCTCATGAAGTAAGTTACCTTTTATTTTTATTGCCATCATTTAATCATAATGATGATAAAAATTACCGGCTGAGATCTGTGATTATATTAATTGGCTGCATTTTTATGTAACTGATTTTTTCCCTTGCTTCTAATTTTTTTCCAGATGGTTATCCAGCATTCTAAATTTTATTTATTTTTACAGGAGAGCATAGAGAGTGCATCAAGATTTATAGTCGGTAAGTTGTACAAATGCTTGGCTTAAAATTTATTATTTTAACTGATGAATTATTAGTTATCCCTGTCATACTAGTACAAATGGTGATATCTTGGTTACTGAAGATCCCCCCTAACCATTATTTATATTGCTTGCCATTAACTACTTTTAACTTGAATTTTCTTTTTGTTTAGATTTACATCTGGTATCAAATTTTTAGCCAGCCGATACTAAAAGTAAGTTCCAACTTTTTTTTTACGAACAATAAATTCACGTGATGACTTAAAATTACGCTATAATGAATTAGTGATTTCAACTTGCCCTCTCTGATTTAATAATATAAAATATATGATTTCATTTTTTTTCTGAAAAATTTACTAACAGATTTTTTTGTTTTAGGACTTGTAGCAGATGCACACTTCAAAAGAATTCTCCAGTCTCTTATCAAGGTATGTTTCTGTTGTACTTGACCACATGCATATAAAAATTCATTTAAAGAACCCTGATGAATAAATAACATACGCTATAATGAATCTAAATAATGATTTCAACTTGCCCTCACTGATTTTAATAATAATTTATAATTATTTCATTTTTTCTGAAAAATTTGCTAACGGATTTTTTTGCTTTAGGATGTACAGCAGATGCACAGAGGAATCACTTCAAAAGAATTATCCTCACTTTCAAAGGTATGTTCCTGTTATACTACCACATACCTATAAAAAAAATTTAATGAACCCTGATGAATAAATAACATACGCTATAATGAATCTAAATAATGATTTCAACTTGCCCTCACTGATTTAGAACATTTGTAATTTTTTTATTTAAAAAAAATTTACTAAGAGTAATTAATAATTGATCGTTTTGTTTTAGGACTTGCAGCACATACGCAGAGAAATCACTTCGAAAGAATTATCCAGTTTTCAATATCCACAAAAAAGTTGTGGGGCATCATGGGTAAGTTGTACAAAAGTTTGACTTAATTTTTATTTATTTAACTGATGAATTATTAGTTATCCCTGTCATACTAGTACAAATGGTGATATCTTGGTTACTGAAGATTTCACCTAAGTATTATTTATATTTCTTGCCATTAACTACTTTTAACTTGAATTTTCTTTTTGTTTAGGTTTACATCGGGGATCAAATTTTTAGCCAGTCAGAACTAAAAGTAAGTTCCAACTTTTTTTTATGTACAATAAATTCACGTGATGACTTAAAATTACGCTATAATGAATTAGTGATTTCAACTTGCCCTCTCTGATTTTAGTAATGTATAATCAATTATTTCATTTTTCTGAAAAATTTGTTAACGGATTTTTTTGCTTTAGGACTTGCAGATGCAAGAGGAATCACTTCAAAAGAATTATCCTGATTTTCAAAGGTATGTTCCTGTTATACTCCCACATACATTTAAAAAAAAATTTAATGAACCCTGATGAATAAACATACGCTATAATGAATCTAAACAATGATTTCAACTTGCCCTCACTGATTTCTTCTTTTTAAAGATTTTATTTTGTTTAATTTTTTAATAAATATTAATGGCATCTTTTGTTTCAGCACAAATTTGGTGATTTCTTCAATTTACACGAATATATAAAAGAAACTTAAAATTTGAAATTAATTTGCTGTAGATCTATTAGGAGAAATAAAACTTGTATAAATAATACACAAAATTTTAGTGAAGTAATGAATTATTGAAGTAATGTTTTCTTTGTTAAAAATATATAATTTTTAATAATGTAGTGCTAAATGACTGTTAATAGTATATTATTCCAAGAGAAATATAAAGCATGGGGGCTATAGTGGTCTTTACAACCGTATTTTATATCAGATTTTTTCCACTGTTTTTTTAGAATAACAAATTTTCTCAGAACCCAAAAGCAAGACTATATATCAAGAAATAAGATTTGCTTGGTCGAGAAGGGCCTTTTCTACCATTTTTCAATAGGTGACGCAGTTACTTAGATTTTTAAAAACTGCGACTTGAAATTATGGTCAAAACAAGTCTTCATTTCCAATGCTTGAAATTTAAACAATTTAAATTTTAATTGATTGCGTGTTTTTCATACAAAGTTGCTAATTAGAATAATTAAAATATTAATTTGTTACCAATTAAAATTCAGAAAGTTTTCCTCTTTCTATTAAAAAAATTGATGTATCGATCAATAATAATTGTATTTACAATATTTTAAACTAATGGAGGTCTAGTTTTGATACTTTTGAAAATTCTCTCAAATTCTCAAAAGAACTCAAATCTGTGAGTTCAAAGGGGGTCTTTTTGATACATTTTTTTATTGATTTTGAATAAATTAAAATTTTGATAATTGTGAATTTCGACTCTATTATTTCATTTTCATCTGAAACCACCTACCCTGGGAGAGATTTTTCAAGTGTTCCCATTTACGAGCTGCCGGCGCACTTTTTGGAGGTGTCTCGCTGAAAACACTTCAATATGTACCTCGTCGTTATAGCGTTATTCTTATAAAGAATAATATAAATAAGAATGTATAAATTGTGGGATAACTTATCGCTCTGAACTTGTTCATATCATAAAAATTTAAAAATAATAACACAAATCAAGTATAGAGTGGCAGACACAGATTACCGCATGTCGACATCCTAAAATCATCACCCATTTCTGTGTTTCTGGCTCATTATACCTTCATCAGTACCACATACTATGTTAAACATTTGCTTGTGTGCACATTTAACAGGCTACTGTTTTACACTATATAAGAGAACTGTAATCACACGACACGTCACACACAACAAAACTTGTCATATTGCAAGAATTTCATTATTTTTTTAACACATTGGGATCATGTGCCGAGAAAGCACGTTGGCAAGTTTGAGTCATACGCACATGTGTGTACTTATGTGTATGACATAATATTATTATCAGTATAACTTATTCTTAATTTAATCTTTAAAATTAAAAACATTGCCGTTTAATAATTACTTGGACCAATCAAAGTATAATTAAAGTATAATTTTGAGCTATGTAGTCTGAAATCAATTTCATAATGACATGCAGGCCCGTACTAATAGTCGAGAATTAATTCTCGGATTAATCCTAGATCGTAACAACGATCTTAGCATAACAAATAGTCCCGGCTTCGGGTAAGATCGGTGAATTCTAGATTTGATCTTAGATTTGGTAATATATCTAGTAATATTTAGTTAGTTTCTATTTATAACCATTATTGGTATCTATTTTATAACCATAATTTTTTATTTTATTATTAATTTAAAAAAAAAATTTAATTTTTAATATAATAAATTGTCTTTTCTATTAAAAGTATTTGAATAGTAGTTTATATCACGAGGGCGTAAGGGGTTGTTTTTCGTCACGAGACGTAGTTTATGACACGAGCCGCAAGGCGGCGAGGGGAATAATAGTCGAGAGATGGAAAAACCCTGGAGCCCGAGTATTATGAACAGCTTTTCGTGAATTTGGGAATAATATCCGACAAAATTCACGATTTTTTTGCAATAATTGCATACATTTTTTAAAAACGTTTTATTTGACATCGTGGTAGTGTAAAACCAACTTCTACTTGTAACCATGGTGTTTTTCTTGGCACCAGTTGGTACCCTAGAGAGCGGCCATGTTGGAGCGCCATGTTCATTTTGATTTCTGCTCTCGTGAAGTTTGCACGTTTGTGTATTGTGTCGTGTGTTTTCAATTAAAAATGCCTAAAAACCAAGAAATAATCGTTAAATAATCAATAAATACGACATTGTGGTCGCATCTATCGATGTTCATGGACACGTTGCAAAAAAATCGCAAATTCGATATCGATGGATCACGTGGTAGGTACTATCGAACTCAGCAAAAAGCGGTATTTATGGGGCGAATTTATACATTATTTTCTATTTCAGTCTACAAAGCCACGATAGTCGATCTACGAGTTCTGGTCTTCCCTACAGGATTTTTTATGCGCCGATAGGCGCATATTTTGAAGATCAAAAATGAAAACGACGAAAAGCACGTTCGCCGAAGACAAGGGCAAAACGTTGTAGATACGCAAGACAGGCAAGTTTTTCACAATTGTGTGGTAAGATTAAATATGCCAATAAATGATTTTTGAAAATTTTAGTTTTTTTGAAATTTTTTGGAATTTTTTTACTCCCGGGAGAAAAATAAAGTTGACGAAAAGAGCTTGTTTACTCCCGAAAAACCACGAAAAAATTATTTAATTATTATGAGGGTTAATACACTATGACAACATAGCAAACACGCATGCGCCACAATGATCCGAGAATTAATCTTGGTCAGAGCAAGATCGTTTTTCGAGGTTCAATATTGATCTCGGATCGTGTTGAATCCAGGATTATTGCGACTATTCGTGATCTCGGATTGATCCTCGACTATTAGTACGGGCAGCAGTCATTAATCTGAAATCAATTTAATATGGCGGACGTTTTGAGACGATGCGCAGTATAAGACGAGTTTTCGTTGAGGTATAAATTTGAATTATCATACGATTTTTAGAATAATGCAAACGCTGGAATTTGTATTTATATTTATTTGTTTGGTTTTTGCAGTCTAGGGGGCCAAAGAATTGGGCCCAGAGCTATCGCTTTTTCTGCCTTCTCCGGTGTTACGCGGGTGTGTAAACGTAAAAATTAAAATTTAAATATTTGAACTTTCTGTTTCCTTTAAAAAAAAATATGAAGAAAGAAACTGCGAAATTTTCATTTGTTGCATAATTATAAGGTGACCAACCACTCCTTTTTTGGGGAGGATTGTCCTCCTTTTTCGTGACCGTTGTACTTTTTTGTATTTTAAATCCTAGAAATTCTCTAATGGATGTTGCTTGGAGGAAATTTGAGGCTAAGTCTTGACAAAAAAAAATTTGGGGAAGGGCGGTAAATTTTGGCTAAAATCAGCAACGCAATTACTATAGGAACTTATATAGGTATGCACTACGAGAAGAATAGAAGAATGTAATATTTTATTTATTTAATTCAAACAACAATTTATGTTTTAATAACATACAATACAATAACATACAATATTTGTAACATACAATAATTGCAAGAATCATATTGTAAAATAAATACAATAATCATACGTAATTGCAATATTTCTTTACTGTAAATATTTAAAATTAATATTTTTTATTTACGCTATAGAGCTACAGGGTTTTTATTTCAAAAGTTACACCCAAATAAAATAATTCCAGAACAAAAAAAATCGATGTAACTGAACGAGAAATGAAAAGAATAGATTTTAAAATCTTAAGGCGCCTCTCTCGTAGATGAAAATACACGTAAATGCACATGTTAAAATTGAGCTGCCAATAATAATAAATATTTTTAAATGAATTTTAGTACAGGCTTAAAATTTTAAAGCAATAATAATAAGATAATTACATCATTTTTAAACGAATAATATTCAAAGAGATTATTAGTATGGTGAAAGGACACCCTGTATTAACTAAAATGATAATTACAGATAATCAACCAAAACAAAGAATTAGTAAATATTTAGTAAATTTATGTATATTTTGTATTCATTTTGTATATTTTAGTTAGTAAAGACCCGCACTAACATTGCATACTTAAAGTTCCTTCTTTATATTAGGTATACTTCTACAAGTAAGTGAATTTGAAAGTTAATTTTTTATTATTATTAATTTAATTAAAACTAACAGATAGCGACAAATGGCGGTAAAAAATTTACTAAAAAATAATTTTAGAAAAGTACTACTTACTAATCTTAAAATCTTTAAATGTTACGTTATTTAAATGTTAAATTATACTATAAATGACCATCCAGATTAGTAATTATCCTTAATAATTAGCTACAATTTAAGGCGAGTTGAAAATTTCTTCTTCAACTTTTCATCTCCGAAATAATTATAATATGCCAGTGTTAAATTGATAACTCCCCCCCCTCTTAGCACCAATATCTGGATCCGCGCTTGCAGATTAGGGCCGTTTTCATTTTTTATAATCGATGTGACTTACCTTTTTGCTATTCCAGAAAGTCATTGGTTATCTTATCGCAGCAACTTTTTAATTTTGAAAAATTCTGGTTGCCTCCGGTCACGATAACGTGGATTATCTATACTAAAGGATCCGAAATTTTTTTATTTATATTTGTATAACTGCTATCTTACCAATAACATAATTTTATTGCTTTACGTTCCTATAAAATTATACAAGATAATTACAATTCTTAAAATTTTTAAATATTTTAGTTAAATGAATAAATAAATGAAAGTGCATCCGCAGCAAAATATGAGGTTTTGTAAATTCCGCTAATCTCGATCCACCTTAAAGATGGGGTTTAATTATTATTACTATAAGTAGGCAATAGGACACTTTAAACGACTTTCAATGACCACGAGTCAGAGGTCACCGTCCGCTAAATACCGCAGCAGTGGTGCTATATAAGAGAAGTGAGCTAAGTAAACGGGCTAAGGACTCTAGGCTAGAAGCCTTAAGTTCAAACCCCAACCCGGCTACAAAAAATTATGACTCTTTCCTCTCGGAAGGCAATGGCAAACCACTAAGAGTAATCTGCCATGAAAAGCCTTAGTTAAAAAAATCATTGAAAAAAGGTAACTTTGTAGAATTTTTAAAACAACTTCTTGATCACAGTGACGCCTCTAGTGTTAAAAAAGTGAACTTCTATCATACACTTTTTTCATGGGGGAGGGAAGCTTTCTCGCTCCCTATAACGTGGTTTAAAGAAATACAGGGCACAATTTTTAAATAACTGTTCACCTTATTTCTGCTTCTTTAACTCTATTTAAATAATTTTTATTTATTTCAGTGTCTGTCAACCAGCTATCTGCCGAATTAAATCCTTTACATTTAGAAGCTGTCGATCGTGTACTGCATTTGTCTTTAGTTTCATTGGGAGTCAAGGTGGCTGAGAAGGTTTACTTACGTGCTAAGGTACTAATAATTAATTTTGGAACAAGACGTTTGGACATGAGTTATTTGAATTAAATTAATCAAATTATACCACGTTCTGCCATTTTGCCATTCGTTTAGTAAATAAAGAACTGTAGATTTTTATATAAATTTAAAAGCGGGAAAAATTTAAGTAAGGTTAGGTTTTTTCTTAATTCAAGCGACTTGTGTCCAATTAGCTGCCTTAAATTTCTTAATTAGGTCGAATTTATTTCGTATAAGTGATCTAGGGATATAATTATAAAAACATGATGTAAACTTATATATTATTATATAGTGCACTCAAAATAGACATTTGCAAAATTTCACATAGCAACTCTACTTTATTCTACATTAATGCGGTAGTGCACTTGGCGCATTAGCGATAGGAACGCTTTTTATTTATTGCGCATGAGCGTGACTGTACATTGTACGGTTGGAACAAACTTATTAATTAAACCCCAGATCGAGGGATTTTACTATTATATAAAAGACTAAAATGTTTTCATTTGTATAAGGTACTTTTTTGTATAGCAAAACTATCCACTATTAAATTGGGCAATCGACTTTGGTGAAAAATCAGTGAAATTAGTTGCTGATACCACAGCGCCATTTACCAATTTCGTACAAGAACCAATTAAATCTGTCGACAAGTTACTATGCTCTGGTGTGGATTTAATCGAACAGAACGTAAGTATTTGCTTAAAATTACGGAAGAAGCAGAAACTTCAAGCAGTCATTTTATAGGTAGATTATATTAATAAAGCTTACGTTCACCCATTAGCTGATAATAAGTTTTCAATGATGATAATTAATAATTTGGAGGAAATATTGACTTCTGCTGATAAATTTGTAAACAAATATTTACCATTCGAAATTTTAGAAACAGGTAGTATATTAACAGTGCGTTCCACTTAAGCTCATGGACAACCGCGGTGTGCTCCAGTGGTTCTTTGATTTGACTAAAGATCGAGCGCGGTTATTTGATTGGATTGAAGATCGACCGTGGTCGTCGTGGGCTTTAAGTAGAACGCACCCTAAGGCGACATGTTTTAGATTATTTAAATTTTTAATTTGATAGATCAAATTCATCCTCTGGACAAATTAAATAGAACATTTTTTCACGTTGTCGTGTTTGCAAGTAAAATAGCTTATACTTTAGTGCTTGCAACTGTCAATGAATATCCACTTTTGGAATCGCACATTTCTGAAATGCTTCAAGAATTGGTTCATTTTGTTCAAGGGGTTAGTCTTATTTTATGAATTGCAACAATTAAAACTCTTCATTTGGAATTTGTTTAAGGCTTTTCAAAATCCTTCTGCAGTTGTGGAATATGGAAAACAAATGTGGACTACCTTAAGCATAAAAGAATTACATTACAACAAAAGAATTGATAATTTTAAAGATGTAATTGAAATTGCTACTCTTGAAGTTTCTAAATTAATCGTTCATTTTGTTACAAATGTATGTATTCCTTCCAGGGATTATTTTTAACTGAGCAAAAGCTCAAACAATATTGAAAAAATCATAAAACGGCGGTTACCAATTAACGATATAAATGTATAACCGCGGAAATAATGGTATTCATAATAGATCTGTTTCTTCAAGCAGTTTGAAGAGTTTGAAACCGTCAGACGCATGCGCAGATTAAAAATTATGACTTAAATTTGAAACTGCGCATGCGTCTGACAGTTGCAAACGGTTTCAAACTATAAAAGAATGCGGGATGAAAAAAATCCCGTCCCGTCTCATTCCGACGGGATGGCAATTTAGTCCCGCGCGGTACATCTTGTCAACTCAGTCCCACGCGGGACGAGATGTTTCAATCTCGCATTTGATTTAAAAAAAAGGTCATTTACAAAATAATGATATACACAAGCCGCGAGTCTGACGGTAAAATTCCTAATTTTATTATCAGAATTTCTATATTATTATTTGATTTTAAGTCGAATTACCTTAAAAAAAAGGTCATTTACAAAATAATGATACACACAAGCCGCAATCTGACGGTTTCAAAGAAAACAAACGGTTTACAAATGTACGGCCTGAGCGGAACCCGCAGGACGTGTGCGGGATCCGCGGGACGTGAGGGATCCGCTGCGAGACGGAACGGGACTTACAGGTCGAGACGGTACTGCGGGACGGGACAGGACAAGGAAAAGTAGTCCCGCATTCATCTCTATTTCAAACTGCTGAAAGAACAGAGCTATTATATTCCATGTTTAGTTATCACACGATAACTAATCGCTAAGCGCTTACCCGAGATACTAGAAAAGCCATTGCTACTGAATGGAGTCACGCAATAGTTTCAGCGAGTGGTGGTAGTAAAGTAGTAGTAGTAGCAAAGAGAGAGGGAGTAGATGATATCTCCATAAACTCGCGCGTAAAACGCCTTATATCTACAAGCTCTAAAGGTGCTTTTAGACGGCGCGAGTATGTCTCGCGCGTCAAACTCGCCAGGATTATTCGCGCATTTCTCCCGCACTACATTTCACGAATCGATGCATGACGAGTCATGGTGCAGGGCGAGCTGCCAGTATCTGTATAACGTGGAAACACCAACATGAAGTTAACGCGGCGTGAGTATAAAAGTGCGAGGCATCTTTGACGCGCGTTCGAGACCGACCTACCGACCGCTCGCAGTGCATATGCTTTGCGAGTCGTGATTCGCGCTATACAACCGTCTAGACGAAGCGAGGAATGATGCTCGAATCAGATTCGCGAGGTATACTCGCGCCGTCTTACCGTCTCACCTTAAGATCCTGGTTAGACGAGGCGTTTTAGAAGCGTTTTAAAATGCGCGATAGTGTGATATTTGAGCACCATAAAGTGAATCGTGTTAGCTTATGTAGACGAAATGTATAATGCTATAGTATCTCACTATCACACGATTCTAAACGATTCATCTAACCGATACGGTATGTTACGCAAAATCCGAGAAGCGCGTTACGAAACGCACGTTTTTATTGACTGCGTCCAGATGAGGCGTTTTACTCTCTCACTCTCTACTTCTCCAACTTGCTGCAACTATCGCTCGACTGTTTATAGTATCTCAAGTGGCGCGACAAACGCCGCGTGGTGGAGGTGCCGGCGATACACACTATCGACTGCGCTTTCCGTTTTATGTTTTTTTTTAGAAATCCAATTACTACAACAAATTTATGTAAATATAATAATAATTCAATAATAATTTTTAGGTTTATGTTTCTCCACTGGAATTACTGCCGACGTTGATAACCAAATTTACCGAAATGTTGAAATCTGTATTAGTAAGTAATATCATATTTTGGCAAAGTTATAAATTTTTAATTTATATTTTCCATAGGAAAAGGAAGTTACCCAAGTACTTCCTGTAGCCCCAGTATTGAAGATTTAATTTAGATCGATGAATAGAAATTTAAGGTATAACCAATGAAAACTTTTACAAAATAATCCGCAGAAGGAGAAGTAAGATGGCAAGTAATCGTCTAAGAAAAATGTAATTCTCTGTCTTACTAATACCGAAATTTTGCTACTGCCCACCTACGTTTTGTAAAAGTTTTTGTTGGTCGAACTGTATCTAATACAATCACTTAAATTTCTAGAATTACAATTTAAATTTTAAATAATATTGTTTTATCACTATGAGTATTATTTTCTAACCCAAGTATTTAAAAACAAATTTTTAACCGGAATCGTTGAAAATGTGCTAAAATAACGAGATAGTTCTATTACTAAAGAAATAACATAAAATAACATATAACCTAAGCTAGAAACTGGGATTCTTAAAAAAAGTGCAAAATAAACGTAATAGGAACAAAAATAAGAGTTTTTATTGTACAAATTAAAATAATCTGTACTTCAATCACTAGAAAACTACAAATTAGTAGAAATCTGCTTAGAAAATCAAAAACAAAAAATTTTAATCAAATCAAGTATACTTTTTAAAATTTATATTAATATAAAATAAGAAATAAAACAACATAAAATTCGAATAATTATTGGTCATTCATTCATTCGTAAAGTTATTTACGTTTTTGAAGTTTATTTGGAGGCATTAAATTATTCGACTAGACATCTTTTGACTTTTTAGTCTTTGAAATTACAGTTCCTCCTGGAACTGTTAATCTATTACCACCTACTGGTACACCTGGTAGCATTGGCTCACTTTGAGGTCCTTTCGAAAACATTTCTCCGTTTGGAAATATTGGGACTCCTGGTTCTCTTGGAGGTATTTGGACTCCTGGAGACATTTAAACTACTGGAGGTATTTGAACTACTGGAAGCATTGAGATTCCTAGAGGCATTGGGACTCCTGAAGGCATTGGGATTTCTGGACCTCCTGGAAACATTGAGACTACTGGCCCACCTGGAAACATTGGGACTCCTGACCCCACTGGAAACTTTTCTTGCCTCATATGCATATAAGGATGAATGCCCCTGTTATTAAATTTACCTATATTGATTTGTAATTTTATTTTTCATTTTTTGCGTGTCCTGGTCAACAACACCTTGATAGTGATTTTTGACATTTTCACGGTGCTTACGACCGTTATTATGATCTTTCCTAAGTCTAGGAGAGTTGTGTACAAGATATGTATCACAAAAATCACAATAACATTTAGGCATGGTTATATTTCTTTGTTTACAATGGTTTATAAAAATTTAAGATGAATTTAAGTTCTTATTTAGTATTTAATAAATTGTTGATGACTGATGAGTTAATTCTTTTACCAACACAAAAAAAAGAATCAATTTATCCATTATTTTTAGTTATTTCTATATCCATTTCGGAAGAGCATGGTGATCGCAAAGATTGGGTGTTAACTTTTTCAATATTTATTCACAACTTCTTAAATAAAATGCACATTTTGTAACTTACATTAGCGGTACTAACTGTAACGGTTTACATATAACCAAAAATGTGATAAGCGCCATCTATTGTCAACAGTATCGCTAGCAAGGTTACCAACATCTGCATTTCCATAGTTGCCAGCTAAAAGTTTTATCTATATTTGATCAACAATTAACTTTTTGTGGTGCAAAAATCAAGAATTAAAAAAATTGATTATCAGTTATTCATGTGATGGTTTGGCCTCAGATGCATGTGTCTAATTCGTAACACGTAAACATTTTTAATTGGAAATAAATGAAAGAACCAATGACAAGGCGAGGAGATTCCTAGCAAATGATTGTATTGGATGGTTAAATTTACCAACCGAAATCTGACTGTTTTATTATCATCTAAAGTAAATATTTTAAAAAAAATTTTATATTCTATTCTTAAGTATTTTATTGGTTGAAAATGAGATACTTTAGCCAACCAGATTCTGCAAGGCAATCTAGTTCATATCGCGAAGCACATCAGTACAAAGGAAGAGCGGTGGAACAAGATGAGAGATTATTAACTTCTACAACACTTTACATAGGAAATTTATCATATTATACCACTGAAGAGCAACTACACGAAATATTTTCAATATGCGGCGACATTAGGAAGGTTATCATGGGGCTTGATAGGTATCAAAAAACGCCTTGTGGATTTTGTTTCGTCGAATACACCGATAGAAGTGACGCCGAAGATTGTGTGAGATATATGAATGGCACTATGGTGGATGAAAGAATCATTCATGTCGATTGGGATTCTGGTTTTGTAGAAGGAAGGCAATATAGTAGAGGCCCTTACAGGTAGTCAAGTACGTGATGAAAGTCGCATGGTCTACGATGCCGGACGAAGAGAATTTAGTAATTCAGTTCCTTTTTAAATTGAGAGAAAAGAATGAAAATTTTAAAATCTTTGATTACTATTATATAAAAAATAAATTATTGCATTTATACACTTATTTTTTGCCTTTTTGAAGCGAATAAGTATGTAAAATCGGTAACATGTTCAAAAAAAATGTCACAAAAATCGTTGCCACATTAAAAAAAATTGATACAATTATCATAAAAATATTATAACATGTGTTTTAGATGTTTGACACTTCACCTTGTATACCAAAAGCAGATTTAGGTTATCGCCCCTTCCTTACAAAATTTAAGCATTATGATCACCATCATCATTAAACTTCTTGGATTAGGCGGCGTCTATCGTTTCCTCAAACGCCCAACCTCCAATAACCAATAAAAACTAAAATTATTGGAAAAATATAGAGCGGGTTATCAATTTTTGTATTTCTTTTTTCAATCTATGAAATCGCCCCTTTTTGAAAAAGTTGCTGGATCCGCCCTTGCTGTATACGTCAGTAAAACAAAAAACTTTACCTTGAATGCGGTCCCTAAAAATGCGATTTAAAAATCTGTTACTTTTACACCCTGTGTGATAAAGCTGTTCAATGCGCAGCGACCCATGCGTTTTATTACTTTCTATTTTAGAAAAACAAAATCAAATATGAAGATGCTCTGCTAGTATAAGCTGTGTATTAAATTTCATATTTCTAGGACGTCGAAAAGTTGGCAAAAAAGGGCCATAAAGAAGGGCATTTTTATTAGTCATATCTTTTCATATAGGTACAGCTTCCTGTACTATGTGCTAAATTAAGAAGATCTATTTTTAAATAAATAACATAAAATAACATTTAACCTAAGCTGTAAACTACGTTCTTTGAAAAAGGTGCTATATTATCGAGATAGTTTCTATACTAAATAAATATGTAACTTAAAATAATATACGCACCTTAGGCTATAAACTGAGATCCTGAAAAAAGGTGCAAAATTAACAAAATATTAACAAAAATAACAGTATTTAATTTGACAAATTAAAATATGTACTTCAATCACAAGAAAAATACAAATTATAGTATAGGTAGGTGCTTTGTAATACAAGCTGCTAAAATTATACTGTGCATACTATAAATCTGCTTAAAAAATCAAAAAAAAATTTTTTCAATTAAATCAAGTATACTTTTTAAAATTTTTATTAATATAAAATAAGAAATAATGAAATACAAAATTCGAATAATCATTCGTCAATCATTCATTCGTAAAGTTATTTACGTTTTTGAAGTTTTGGAGGCATTAAATTATTCGACGAGACATCCTTTAACTTTTTAGTCTCTGAAATTACAGTTCCTCCTGGAACTATTAACCCATTAGCACCTACTGGTGCACCTGTTGGTATTGTTTCACTTTGAGGTTCTTTTGAAAACATCGCTCCACTTGGAACTACATTTGGAAATATTGGTCCTCCTGGAAAAATTGGGACTCCTGAAAGCATTGGAACTCCTGGAGGCATTGGGACTATTGGTGGCATCATTGGGACTACTGGTGGCATTGGGACTCCTGGGAGCATTGGAACTCCTGGAGGCATTGGGGCTACTGGTGGTATTGAGATTCCTGGACCTCCCGGAAACATTGAGACTACTGGCCCACCTGCAAACATTGGGACTCCTGGCCCCACTGGAAACGTTCCTTGCCTCATCTGCATATAAGGATGAATGTCCCTATTATTAAATTTATATTGATTTGTAATTTTATTTATCATTTTTTGGGTGTCCTCGTCAACAACACTTTGATAATAATTTTTAACGTTTTCGCGGTGCTTACGACCGTTATTATGATCTTTCCTAAGTCTAGGAGAGTTGTGCGCAAGATATGTATCACAAAAATCACAATAATATTTAGGCATGGTTGTATTTCTTCGTTTGCAATGGTTTATAAAAATTTGGAATTTAAGATGAATTTAAGTTCTTATATAGTTTTAAATAAATGCTTGATGAGTTAATTCTCTTACCAACACAAAAAAATCAATATCAGTTATAAAAAATGAGAAATGTGGCCATCACATGACTTTACCATACGTTAATGTTATGATAGTATAATATTACGTCTTGTAGACTAATTCAATACAATTTGTACCTAATTAGTGCGCTACTAATTTGATGGTGAATCGATTCACCTTTCAGGGATCGTAGGTTCATCCTATCAGAATTCTCCATTTATGCATTTTAGATGTTTGGCCTATATAAACCATTACGACGAAAAATTTCATCCTGAATGCGGTTCTTAAAAATGAGATTTGGAAATCTATGTTACTTTCCGCCCTGTATGATAAAAAAACATGCGTTTTATGATTTTCAGTTTTTTCCCGATTTTTTGCTTATTTTTTAGAATATTAATAAAACAAAATTAAAATATGAAAATGCTCTGCAAGTGAAAGCTGTGTACCAAATTTCAGATCTCTAGGACGTCGAGAAGGGTTTAAAGCGGTCCACCCACACGGACGACGAACAACGCTCTCTCTTTGTCATGTTTTTTTGTACACCCAGTACTGTAACAATTTATCCGGGCAAAGGCGTACCTGAAATTAAATTTAATTTAATAAAAAAAATAACAACAAACAATAAAACACAACCTTAATTTTATCTTCATCCACCGCCTATGGTTTATTTTCATTTAAATTTGACGTAAGAGTTTGACAGTTAACCTCAAAACTTTCAAATTGGCCGGAACTTCCTAGTGCCATAATTTAGGTTTATAATAATGTAAAGTGTAAATATAAGAGAAATAAAAATGTCGTTTTTGTTGGATTCGTGTGTGATCTTTATGTCGGAGGTTTGTAAATCATAGCTTTTATCTCATTAGTTATACCTTTTAATAATTCTAGATGTTTTTTATCATCGGCTCTTGGTTATTTTTTGTGAAGCATTTATTTAAAGATTACGAGTTGAGGCACGTTGCAGTGCAACTAATTTTCTGCATTATTTTAACCTTATCATGTATTATGTTCGAGTTGATTATATTCGAAATTCTGGGATGGTTGGATTCCAGGTGAGTTTCGCTTGCTTTTAGTTTCACTTTTGTTATTAAATTAATGTTTTAAAATGTAGTTCTAGATATTTTTATTGGAACGTAACGTTACATGTTTTGGTGGTGATGGTGGTGGTATTAAACCCATTCTACATCATTTATTCCACAATATTGAATTTTCCTTTTGGTGAGTTTTTTAAATTTTGAAGTGAAGTTATGAAATTTTTAATTGCAGTGAAGCCTGAATTTGTTAGGTATTTAACTACATTGGTATGGATGATTTTTATATTTATGTTTTGGAAACTTGGTGATCCATTTCCAATTACCAGTTCCAATCGAGGAATTTTAAGTTTGGACCAATTAGTGTCGCGAATTGGAGTCATTGGGGTAACCGTGATGGCCATTTTATCGGGTTTTGGTGCTGTTAATTACCCTTACACTTCCATGGCCTATTTTATCAGGTTAATTTTACTTGTGCATGCTGCAGTTTTTTTTTAACAAGTTTACTTTTAGGGAAGTTTCTGTTGGAGATGTTACTAATACAGAAAAAAGACTAATGCAAACCATGGATATGATAATAATGAAGAAAAAAAGAGTGGCAATAGCCAAAAAGCAAGCAATGGAGAAAAGTATTAGGGGTAATTCTAAAGAAAAAACTGGAATTTGGGGAATGCTTGCTTCGGTTACTACACATCGAAGTGTAGAAAGTAAGAAAATCCTCTCACAGTTTTTCCATTTTAACATTTCTGAACTCTAGACATAAACCAACTCAAACTCGAAATATCCGGTTTGGAAGAATTAAGCAGACAGTTGTTTTTGGAAGCACATGAAAGTCATAATATGTTGGAAAGAATTGAATGGTCAAAAACATGGACGGGAAAGTATTTTAACTTTCTGGGTTACTTTTTTTCTTTGTATTGTATGTGGAAGATATTCATTGTAAGTTTTCTTTTTACAATTTTTTTCAATTTTTTTTACTTTCTTGTTAATTTCAGTGCACAGTCAACATAATTTTTGATCGAGTTGGAAAAAAGGATCCGGTGACTAGAGGAATAGAAATAGCTGTAAATTGGATGGGTCTCAGCATGGATGTGGGATTTTGGTCACAACAGGTTTCTTTTTATTTGGTTGGTTGTATAGTAGTGACTTCCATTCGTGGATTTCTTCTAACATTAACAAAAGTAAAATGTAGAACGAGAGTTAAGTCAGAAATCTTAATTAATTTCTGTTGCAGTTTTTCAATAAAATTTCGTCCAGCAAAAGTTCTAACATTATTGTGTTACTTTTGGCACAAATAATGGGAATGTATTTTGTGTCTTCAGTTTTATTGTTACGAATGAACATGCCCGCTGAATATAGAGTAATCATAACCCAAGTGCTAGGAGATGTACAATTTAACTTTTACCATAGATGGTTTGATGTTATTTTTCTTGTTAGTGCTTTAAGCAGTATAGCCACGCTTTATCTGGCACATAAACAACCTGTTCATCATGAGCATTTGTGATTTTACATTCTTTTATTATATTATTATTATTATTTTTGTGTATCTATTTTTAAAACTTTTGAAATATTAAAAAATTTATTATTCTTTTTTAAATTTGTGTTTTGATTTTTAAAAAATCTGCACTCGGTGTATATTATTTCGCACTTGATGTATATTAAGACGCACTTCTTGTAATAATGGGTTTTAAATAATACTTCATACCAGAGATTTTACAGGAAACTACAGATAGCAACTCAAACGTAAGAGTCTAGAGGTGCCCATATTGTCATAATCCGTAAAAACTGAAACAACTTTTTCTTTTATTTGCGTGCCGCTGCGCTCCCTCCGGTTGCTTCGCAACACTTCTAGCCGTTTTGACGTACGCTGTACTAATTAATAATATCCTCGAGGGCTTTCCAACTCGGCAAAGGTGCTACTAATTTTTTGGGCAAATTTAAGCAAAATAAGCCCCTAAACAGTAATTTTAATTCGATGTTAATGCTACCATGGTGCAAATGCTACTGCTGCTCCCGTGTTTTTTTGCCACGCCCAGATTGAACTGTAGGTAAATCCACACGGGCTTGTGACAGAATAACTCAAAAGAGGTCAATATTTAACAAAAATTGCAAACTTTAAAATCAATTATTAGCTGAACTAATCGATATTCAAAATAAAACAAATATAGGTAGGGGAAATGTGCCTATGATGGACCCCTTAAGGAAATATCATAATGTTTTTCTTAGTTTTGGAGTAATTAATTTTTTTATATGAAAATCTATACTTAATTTGAAGTTTATTTTAGTATGAAATGAAATTTTTACCAATTAATTTTTTGTTTAATAATATAAGCATTAAAAAAATAGTCGAGAGGTCCATCATTGGCACATAATATGTGCCCATGTTGGACTCCTTTAAAATAAATATAGAACAAACTAACAAAATAAAACACTAGGTACATAGTCAAAAAATATAATTATTTTATTGCAAACGTTTATTAGTACCGTAGCTAGGATTTCATTTCGGGGGGAGGCACTTGTAAAATATAAAATTTTTGGTGGTTTTTCTTTCGAGAATTTTTATTATTATAAACAAATTTTCAGGTGCATGTCCCCAGCACCCCCCCCCCCAATTCGAATTTTGACTCCAAAATAATCTAAATCGTTTGTGCTTCGTTTGTACCTGTTTGGGCAAACATTATTTTTGTATGTACCCAAATAGTTTTTGAGAAATTTCAAAATTTCTCTGGGGGGGGCTGGAGACATGCTAGCCCCCCATGTCGAATTTTGACTCCGAAATGGTCTAAATCGTTTGTGCTTCGTTTGTGCCTGTTTGTGCAAACATTATTTTCGTTTGTACCCAAATAGTTTTTGAGATTTTCAAGAAATACATTATGAATACTGACGCGCATGAGTGAATTAACGAGATTCTCTTAGCACGGAGAAACATATTTTTTTAAATTGTGAATTTTGGATTCAAAATAGTCTTGAACGTTTCTAATTCGTTTGTGCTTGTTTTTGTTTTTAAGTTTCAAGTATTATAAGCTTGATAGTAGGTCTATTTGTCATGTTACTTCAAACTAATCTGAGCAATTAGTATAAAAAATTGTGAAAATTGATTGGTGTAATAAGAGGATTGATCATTTTACACCAATCAATTAGAGCAAAGTGTGTTCTGGTTGCACTAGGACTGTGATACCAAACTATAGCGGAGTGATTCAAGAAAACCTGGGGGGGACATGTAGATATGCTTCCAAACAATTCCAACAATTGAAATTTTGGGATAAAAATTATTTCAAACGTTAAAACACCGTTTGAGCTTCAATGAGCTTCTATTCCCATCATTTTAATTTCATTTTCGGCTAAGTTATGAGTATTTAAATTTTAGAGTACTTCTCCGAGCAAGTTCCGTAAAAAATTCTATTTTATAAGATTAAAATTTTATGTGTTTCCCCGAGCTAAGAGAATCTCGTTAACCTAATCATGCCCGTCAGTATCCTAGATATTTTTCTTGAAAATCTCAAAAAAATATTAAGGTATAAACAAAACTGAAACTTGTACAAACAGGCAGAAACAAAGTACAAACGATAGAAGTTATTTTGAACTTGATCCTGCAGTTGTTGTCCAGAATCTCGTTAACCCAATCATGCGCGTCAGTGTCCCAGATGTATTTCTTGAAAATCTCAAAAACTATTTGAGTACAAACGAAAACAAAACTTGCACAAACAAGAACAAACGAAGTGCAAACGTTTTAGACTATTTTAAATCCAAAATTCGAAATTTAAAAAAGAATGTCTTCGGCCCCCCCCCAGCGAAATTTTGAAATTTCTCAATAACTACTTGGGTACAAACAAAAATGAAACTTGCACAAACAGGCACAAACAAAGTACAAACGATAGAGAGTATTTTGAACGTGATTATGTAAGTTTTATCCAGAATCTCGTTAATCCGCTCATGCGCGTCAGTGTCCTAGATGTATTTCTTGAAAATTTCAAAAACTATTTGGGTACAAACGAAAATGAAACTTGCACAAACAAGTACAAACCAAACACAGACGTTTTAAACTATTTTTGTATCAGAAATTGGAAATTTTAAAGAAATTTTGTTTTACCACGTGTTACCTAGAATCTCAAAAATCTCAAAAACTATTTGGGTACAAACGAAAATAAAACTTGCACAAACGGTCTAGACTATTTTGAATCCAAAATTCAAAATTTTAAAAAATTCTATGTGTTTCCCCGTGCTAAGAGAATCTCGTTAAGCCACTCATGCGCGTCAGTTTCATGATGTTTTTCTTAAAAATCTCAAAAAACTATTTGAGTACAAACGAAAATAAAACTTGCACAAACAGGTACAAACAAAGTACAAACGTTCTAGACTATTTTGAATCCAAAATTCGAATTGTAAAAAAGCATGTCTCCTGCCTCCCCCAAAGAAATTTTGAGATTTCTCGAAAACTATTTGGGTACAAACGAAAAAAATGTTTGCACAAACAGGCACAAACGAAGCACAAACGATTTAGACCATTTCGGAGTCAAAATTCGACATGGGTTGGGCTAGCATGTCTCCACCCCCCCCCCCCCCCCAGCAAAATTTTGAAATTTCTCAAAAACTATTTGAGTACAAACGAAAATAATGTTTTGCACAAACAGGTACAAACGAAGCACAAACGATTTAGACTATTTTGGAGTCAAAATTCGAATTGGGGGGGGGGGGGGCTGGGGACATGCACCTCAAATTTTCTTTTATTTACAAAAAAAATTTTTTTAACATTTGGGGGGGCAGGAGCCCCCCTTGGTTACGGGCCTGCAAACGCTTGTAAACAACTGCCTGTAAACTTCAGTCAACCTAATCAATATGGAAATAATGGATTATGTGCTGTAAATTTGAAAATACAGCCAGTGGTCCATCATTGCGGGGGTCTATCATAGGCACATTTTTTCTACTTATTGTAAAGTGGGAAAATAGTTGTTTTTCAAATTTATTTGCCTTAATTCAGATACAATAAATGTTGATTCAGTTATAATAAACTAGATAGAAAGCCCGTCCACGGACGGGTAGCTAATCTATAGATCTCTATTTTAAATGTATTAATAAAAAAAAAATTGTTTCCAAACACCAACACTAACCTAAGCATTAAAAAAAATCTCTAATGCTGACAATTTTAATTGTTCGCGTTCAAACGTTTCCACATCCAAAAGTAATGAAGATTATATAGCTGGCTCAACCACGGACGTGCGTTCCACTAATGTAAGGTTGGAAATTCGTTTGGTGTGCAACTCGACTCCAGGGGAGGTGATTTTAAATTGCTGAAGACCAACGACCAATCAGAAAGCGTTGTGTATCTTAAAAAATGACACTTTGAGGGAGGTTGAAGAGGTAGATGAGCAGCGTGTGCTGGTTGTTTATTATTGTGATTGAAAATGTAAAGAGCGTGCACCGGCTTTTTATTATGGTGATTATGTAATAATATCCTTAATATTATTAATTTTATTTATTACAATTTTAAGAAAATGAGTAAAATATAAAAATTACTAAAATATACTAGTGAATTATCACAATCCGGGGATCTCTCGTTCATCGTAAACTTTTATGACGTCTTGGTTAAGTTTTGAATTTTCTTTTTGAGAGTTCTCAGCTTTTCAATCATTTTCAGACATTCTGATGCTACAGAAGGTTTCACATCGCGATTAAGACCAGAAACTCTGGATATATTCTTGGGCCACCTCTCGAACAACGACCATCGTTATATTCGAACAAAATACCCAAAACATTCTTTGTTCTGCCAAGACATTGTCAATTTTGAGATGCGTCAAATTTGATCTGATTCTCTGCTTTCAGTTTTAGTGGAACCATATTTTTCCACTGTCTTTGTTCATCATCGCACCTTCTCCAACTTGATAAAGATTGTGTTAAGGTGTAGTACGGCCTGCCAGCTTGGCCTTCCATTCGTCCAAAGTAAATTGTTTTGGTAATACTAATTGGCATTAGCTTTAACCGTTTTTGTGATTTTAGAACCTGCATTTTTATTCGATGAAATTTTTTCGACTTCTTCCATGATAATGATTTTTAAAGTGGACCCGCTTACTACGGATATAGTCCAATTGCTGCTTGTTGCAGTTATCATCCAGTGATTTTGCTTCCGATGCTCCATTCTAATTCTTTCTGTCACGGCTTTTCAGCGCCATTACTGAACTTATCAACTTTGACGTTTTTCGGTTCTTTAACTGATTTATATTGAGTTGCTTTTCCACCTTTTTGTTTTGGCTTTTTCCGATTAGTCCGATGCGTGCGATGCCGATAGATGAACGCTTACCTTAACATAGACTTCTAAATAAAATTTTTAAGGACCGCATTCAGTCTGAAGTTTTTCGTTTGAATGATGTAAGCATATAAGACCGAAGCATCAAACATGTAAAACACATAATTGGAGAATTTTGATAAAATAAAGCTGTGTTATTTTAGATCAGCGTTTCTTTATTTGTTGAGGGCGCTTCTTAGGGTAGCGCGATAACACTAAAGGCAAACATACCAAAAAAGGGTTCGAATTAATTATAGATTATTTTCGACTAACTGATTGTTTATTGATATTAGGTATGTACATGGAACAAACATTGAGTAGTACGCATGTTGCTCGGAGTAAATGTAGGCTAGGGGTAAAAAAGAAAAAAAAAGTCATTCACAAAAAATTCAGCCTGGTGGGGGTGCAATGAAAATAGTATTGAGAATTGGGTCGCATATGATCAAACGCCGATTTTATTAAGCTGTGTTTAAAAATATTTGACTAAAAAAGTAAAAAATTAAAAATTTAAATTTTTTAAAAATCTTTTTATTTAAAATTAAAAAAATTCACTAAAAAGTAAAAATAAATTTTCGTTATTTTGGGAGTAAATGGGCACTTTTTGTACCTGGTTTTAGGTCGTAAAGTAGCTCTTTTTGTCACTCTTTGTTCGGGTACCTTCGGGTTTGTTCGGGCGCTAATAATCGTTTTCTATTGGTTATTTATATTAAGACCGGTCTGTTGCAAAAATTTGGCGGATATTATCCCCAAAATAACGAAAAGTTTTTCATATTACTCGGACTCCAGGGTTTTTTCACCCCTCGGCTATTGTTATTCCCCTCGCGTCGTGGTGAAAACGACCCTTTACCCTTTACATCCTTATGATATAAACTACTATTTCTCTACCCCGACCGTAAAGGGACTGTTTTTATCATTACTCAATTTTAGGTAAGTGCCTACGAAACGGAGCACTTTTCGTGACTAGGACGAAAAAGTTTTTCAGGACGAAGAGCGGAGCATAAAAATTTTATCGTAAATTTTTTCCAGTATAGCAAAAAATATTTCATAACACACAGACGTAACCTTTTTTCAAAACTCGGGTTTTATTATTTCCCTTGCCTGGTGGCTCGGCTAATAAACCACGCACGCCCTTCGTAGTATAAAGTATCAATTTACGTCCTTGTGATATAAACTACTATTATTAAGAACAAACAAAGCTTTTTGAAAACATCCAGTTCCTGATTAACGCAGAAGCACTAAATGCTATAGGCCTCGCGCTTTTGGTGGTTCCGCCCTCGGCAGAATAGTGAGGGAGAGTACGTTAACCCTGATCAAAAATTAAATTTTTTTTGATGTACAGAACGGTTCAAAAAGCAATTATAAAGCAAAAATTTTGCGGATCATTACTAATAGTGTCTAAATTTGATCAAAACGACATTAAATTAGCTGCAGCTATAAAATTAGTACCGCCAAACTCCTCAGAGTTTACCACACCTTCGCGGAAGTTTATTGATTTAACGTACGTAAGTAATGAATTTCTGAGGCAATTCAACTAATTAAAAATATGCCCAAAAGCCAACAAATAACCTAAATGTAGAAATTCAAAAAACCAATACTTTTGCTACAGTTAGTTATTAAAAAAAATCCTTGATGCCCGTCCACCGTCTCAAGCGGGATATTAGAAAATTTAAGTTGTTGAGACAGTCCAATTTATTCAAAATCGGCAAATTACAGCCAAAAGAACCCCTAGACCGTGATATTAGCTCGACGTTAACTCCACGATGGCGTAGGTAGAGTTCTGATACAATACAGACAGTGATGACGTAAGGTGCATATTAATTCCACTTCATATAAATAGCTACATCTTTGTCACCATTCATTGTCATAACTATAATACAACTACAGATGCCGTGGTCTTTTGCCATGCCGCAAAACCAGGTAAAAGCATGCGGACGGGAAATAGAATGTGTCAATAAGGTAAAAATTTGCATAGAAAATGAGAACTTTAAAACCGATTTTTGGCTAAACTGATCGGTATTGATGGTTCATCCAAACTTTACTGGCTTTTTTTTTAATTTATCAAATTCCGTCAAGTTTTTTTAATACATTTTCTTTTCTATAACCAATATCCAGTAAATACTTTTATGTAGGATTATCTTCATCTCTACATAAAGATATGACAAAAGAACAAAATTACCTAAACTTTTGTCTTATTTTGACACTTTGATGAAATGATATTTGCTATCCCTGCTTTATGGCAAAAAATTTTAAATGGTCCGTTTTAGGTGGTGATCCGTCACTCCTAAGATGATCCTCAAGTAGTATAAAAAAATTAAAACTATGTTAACCGTTGATTTAGTTTATAGTCAGGAAGTGCTTTCCTTAATTTCTATAAGTTTTACAAAACTCCAGTAGTTATCCTTGAAATTTTTCTGTTAAAATTACTTTTATTGGCTTACAAATTGCAAGGATTTTGGTGTTTGGCAAATTTGGCTTTAACAATATAAGATCTGTTGGAGCAAATAGGCAAACATCAAATTTGAATTTATTATTTGGTCAGGAAGACGAAGTGGTACAAATTTCTAGATTTTCGGACAGGATCGGCTCATGCGGAATTGTTGACATTCACCACATTGCCCCTGACACAATCGAATTGATTTGAAGATAAATTTGTTACGGTGTACTTTTCAAACGTTGTGCTATTTTTAACAATTAAATTAAGAAATAAGAGCAACTTTCGCTCACTTTTCCTGTTTGAATCCATCAATGAAGTAACGAACGCAACCTAATCAATGCCAGTGGTAAATTAAAAATATTTTTAAGGCTTCAATTAAGTGCAACCACCAAGCGTAACAAATTGAAATCTAGTCGAAGATAACACTTATTTCAAATTACAAAATTTTGTTTACACTCGATAAATTAAGGGTTCACCATTTCAAAATTAATTTTTTTAATTATTACAAAATTAATTATTAATTTCACTGTAAGTTATCGTAGATAATGGAAACCCATTTTAGCCCAAGTTGAGATTATTATTTGGCAATGCAAGTAAAATCCAAAAAGTGGTAAAAAGAAGTCAGTGGTTTATTTGGGGACGCCGAATAAAACCGCAATTTTTAACTTCGAGAGCAACCTCCAGAATTTTACATGGTTGCTTTTTTTTTAAATTTTGAACTAAAATTGGGGCCGCCACGTTTTTGTATAATTATATTGGAAATCATAAAAACGCTTGCCATTAACAGAGTCGTTTCGAAATAAATTGTCTGATACAAATGTGATGATAGGCGGAGTTAATCAATGTCGCGACGTCATGAACAGAATGCAATAAAACTAGAAATCTTACAAGTATTTGATTAGTTGCTATCTATCAATCAAATAATAAGTGGCGTTTAATTTATTTGCGCGGGAAATATTTTTCGTCCACGATTTCGAAAACTTTTTACTTGCGTTAAATCCAAATCGAGTCAAAATTGAAAATATGAAGGAACACGCAACCAACGGAAACGGAGTAAGGGATGAAGATAAACAGCTAATATCGGCGTGTTGTAAAGGTCAGTGGAAATTAAAAAAATTATAAATGTTATTCGATTCCAAAACACGTGTTTCATGATCATCTGCAATCGTCATAAATGAAAAATTCCCCAATTTTCGTACAAAATGTTTTTGATAACAACAATTGGTTTAAAAAAAAGATGAAATCAATTGCAAATTTTTTCCTAAGCATCAAAAACAGCCATCTTTATCAATGATCTTGTGATGCAAGTTTATGAAAGGTTATCGGAAGAAATGTTTTTTTTTGTATAAAATCTTACTCCAGACTTTCTTTATAAGAATGGTCAGCATATGGTGACTAATTTATTTAAATCTTTCCAATAAATCATTATTAATTTTTTCGAAATTTTTGAAGTTAACAAAGATATTAATTATTTATAGCATATCGCTGTGAATGAATAACTGCAGAGTTTATAATATAAAATAAGATAATTAATTTGAATTTATTCATGCGTCGATAATAAAGGTTATCTTGATTAATCAATTTATTTTGACCCCCACACAGGGTTTTCAATTTTTCTCGCTTTTCTAATCGCATTAATTATGTAACAATTGTATCAACATCCTGAACACTTTTTTCTTTATTTAATCTCCATGAAGTAGTTGATTTATTTGAATATTAATTTTGAATACTGAATAACATTATTTCTTATTTACTGAAGATGATTAAAGCGATATCATGTGAAAATTTATTAATTTAACTAAAAACATCTTCAAATTTGGAACCTGATAGTAGTCATTGGGTACTAAATTTAGACACTACGGTGGGTGACCAATTTCTTAGAAATCTCATTACGTCTAGGTAATTATTGCAATTTTCACTTTATGACTAGGTGCATTGTCTTGCAGTATAAATATGAATTTGATCAATTTTCATCTTCTGTTTCTTTTAAAAAGAGATCTCTATTCAAAAGCATTGCTTGTTGTTAAGCCAGTTTTTATTTCTTCACTTGCTGTTTGTTTACAAAGTCCATGGATGTGATTGGTGGAGAGGGACTAAGTAAACATAAACAACCTTGAAAGCACCAATTAGTTACAGAGACTCTGTAAACAAATAGGATGTAAACAAATAAAAACTGGCTTTAGTATTCATCATCTACTGTAATATAAGATCGATGAGAAAAAGCAATTTGCAAATTTTTAAGAAAATCTTGGTGGGTTCATGAAAACACTTAAATACATACTATACAGTGACTTCTCTGTGAAAACACCCCAAATTTGCCAGCCTAACTCGTAAGTGCGGTGAGCCGTGAGTAAATCTTTCCGAAGGTACGTGGTTCTCTTTGCTTCTGTTTGGGCAATAAAATTAGAAATTTTGCTATCATTAAAAACTATAGCAAAATATTGCTTGCAAGTTTGAATCCAAAAAATTGGATATAACACCAATAATGTTGTAAAAATAAAAATAATTATAATTTTAATTCATATGTAAAAATAATTAAGTTTGTCAAAATCAAGGTCCATTCTCTCCCCCAATTTGGATTTTTGGATCAGTTTTTATGTCATTCCTTTGTGTATGCACCGTTCAGAAATTATTTAACAAATAAGTTTGGGGTGGGGGGCTGAAGAAATGCCAGCCCCCCCCCCATCGCAAATTTTGGGTCAAAATTGGTGTCTATCGTTTGTGTACGTTTGTGAATTTATTATTTTTGTTTGTGCAAACACGGTTAGCAAAATATCTTCAATTGAATAACCGGCGATCATTTCTCCAGCTCCTCCCTTCCATTTCGGCTTTTGGACAATTTTTGTGTCATTCGTTTAAAAATATTCGTTTGTGCATTCACTATTTTTGTTAATTTAAAGTTAAAAAATTTAAATGTCAAGTTAAAGTTCGTGAATTATTTAACAAATAAATATTTATAAAGCTCCGAGCAACAACTGTCTAGTGTCTAGATAGTAATTCTAGTCTACTGAAGAATACCGTGATCGAAACAACACTTCCCTGCGTATCTACGCTCAGGGATATTGAATTATAATGACTTTTGCTTTTTTCGTTTCGTCGTTTTTTCGACGAAAGTCGTTTTTGTGATTGTAGGCGACGTAATTTAATGCACACAGATCAAATATTTCATTTTCAACTGGCGGAAACCTAGGGCTAACGCTGACAAATGTGAGAAACCAAAAATCAAATTTTAAGACTAATCGGCCGTAAAATTTTAATTTTAATACTCAGCAGAAAATAAACTGCGTCAGGCGAATTTTCTCTTCAAAATACGTAAGAATCAGTCGAAAAAGCATAAGTTTTCCAATATTTACTTTTTGGGGTAAAAAAATCCAAAGGGGTTAGTTAATCTACCGTTTTTGTAAAATCTGACTAAAATTTTCAAGTTGTTTTTGTGATTATAGGCGACGTATTCTAATGCGTATAGTCCAAAAATTGCATTTTTAACTGGCGGAAACCTGGGGAAATCGCTGACAAATGTGAAAAACGAAAAATCGAATTTTAGGACTTTAATCGGCCGTAAAACTTTATTTTTAATACTTAGCAGAAAATAAACTGCGTCAGGCGAATTTTCTCTTCAAAATACGTAAGAATCAGTCGAAAAAGCATAAGTTTTTCAATAATTATTTATTTTTTGGGGTGAAAAAAATTCAGAGTTAATCTACCGTTTTCGTAAAATTTGACTAAAATTTTCAAGTCGTTTTTGTGATTGTAGGCGACGTATTCTAATGCGTACAGTCAAAAAATTTTATTTTTAACTGGCGGAAACCTGGGGAAATTGCTGACAAATGTGAAAAACAAAAAATCGAATTTTAGGACTTTAATCGGCCGTAAAACTTTATTTTTAATACTTAGCGGAAAATAAACTGCGTCAGGCGAATTTTCTCTTCAAAATACGGTAGAATCAGTCGAAAAAGCATAAGTTTTTCAATAATTATTTATTTTTTGGGGTGAAAAAAATTCAAAGGAGTTAATCTACCGTTTTTGTAAAATTTGACTAAAATTTTCAAGTCGTTTTTGTGATTGTAGGTGACGTATTCTAATGCGTACAGTCTAAAAATTTCATTTTTAACTGGCGGAAACCTGGGGAAATTGCTGACAAATGTGAAAAGCAAAAAATCGAATTTTAGGACTTTAATCGGCCGTAAAACTTTATTTTTAATACTTAGTACAAAATAAACTGCGTCAAGCGAATTTTCTCTTCAAAATACGTAAGAATCCGTCGAAAAAGCATAAGTTTTCCAATATTTATTTTTTGAGATGAAAACAATTTAAAGGGGTTAATCTACCGTTTTTGTGATTGTAGGCGACGTAATTTAATGCACACAGATCAAATATTTCATTTTTAACTGGCGGAAACCTGGGGAAATCGCTGACAAATGTGAAAAACGAAAAATCGAATTTTAGGACTTTAATCGGCCGTAAAACTTTATTTTTAATACTTAGCAGAAAATAAACTGCGTCAGGCGAATTTTCTCTTCAAAATACGTAAGAATCAGTCAAAAAAGCATAAGTTTTCTAATATTACTTTTTGAGGTGAAAAAAATCTAAAGGGGTTAATCTACCGTTTTTGTAAAATCTGACTAAAATTTTCAAGTTGTTTCTGTGATTATAGGCGACGTATTCTAATGCGCATAGTCCAATAATTACATTTTTAACTGACGGAAACCTGGGGAAATCGCTGACAAATGTGAAAAACGAAAAATCGAATTTTAGGAATTTTATCGGCCGTAAAACTTTATTTTTAATACTTAGCAGAAAATAAACTGCGTCAGGCGAATTTTCTCTACAAAATACGTAAGAATCAGTCGAAAAAGCATAAGTTTTTCAATATTTATTTTTTGGGGAGAAAAAAATTCAAAGGAGTTAATCTACCGTTTTTGTAAAATTTGACTAAAATTTTCAAGTCGTTTTTGTGATTGTAGGTGACGTATTCTAATGCGTACAGTCTAAAAATTACATTTTTAACTGGCGGAAACCTGGGGAAATCGTTGACAAATGTGAACAACAAAAAATCGAATTTTAGGACTTTAATCGGCCGTAAAACTTTATTTTTAATACTTAGCGGAAAATAAACTGCGTCAGGCGAATTTTCTCTTCAAAATACGTAAGAATCAGTCAAAAAAGCATAAGTTTTTCAATATTACTTTTTGAGGTGAAAAAAATCCAAAGGGGTTAATCTACCGTTTTTGTAAAATCTGACTAAAATTTTCAAGTTGTTTCTGTGATTATAGGCGACGTATTCTAATGCGCATAGTCCAAAAATTACATTTTTAACTGACGGAAACCTGGGGATATCGCTGACAAATGTGAAAAACGAAAAATCGAATTTTAGGACTTTAATCGGCCGTAAAACTTTATTTTTAATACTTAGCAGAAAATAAACTGCGTCAGGCGAATTTTCTCTTCAAAATACGTAAGAATCAGTCGAAAAAGCATAAGTTTTTAAATAATTATTTATTTTTTGGGGTGAAAAAAATTTAAAGGTGTTAATCTACCGTTTTTGTAAAATTTGACTAAAATTTTCAAGTCGTTTTTGTGATTGTAGGTGACGTATTCTAATGCGTACAGTCTAAAAATTACATTTTTAACTGGCGGAAACCTGGGGAAATCGTTGACAAATGTGAACAACAAAAAATCGAATTTTAGGACTTTAATCGGCCGTAAAACTTTATTTTTAATACTTAGCGGAAAATAAACTGCGTCAGGCGAATTTTCTCTTCAAAATACGTAAGAATCAGTCAAAAAAGCATAAGTTTTTCAATATTACTTTTTGAGGTGAAAAAAATCCAAAGGGGTTAATCTACCGTTTTTGTAAAATCTGACTAAAATTTTCAAGTTGTTTCTGTGATTATAGGCGACGTATTCTAATGCGCATAGTCCAAAAATTACATTTTTAACTGACGGAAACCTGGGGATATCGCTGATAAATGTGAAAAACGAAAAATCGAATTTTAGGACTTTAATCGGCCGTAAAACTTTATTTTTAATACTTAGCAGAAAATAAACTGCGTCAGGCGAATTTTCTCTTCAAAATACGTAAGAATCAGTCGAAAAAGCATAAGTTTTTAAATAATTATTTATTTTTTGGGGTGAAAAAAATTTAAAGGTGTTAATCTACCGTTTTTGTAAAATTTGACTAAAATTTTCAAGTCGTTTTTGTGATTGTAGGCGACGTATTCTAGTGCGTACAGTCCAAAAATTTCATTTTTAACTGGCGGAAACTTGGGGAATTCGCTGACAAATGTGAAAAACAAAAAATCGAATTTTAGGACTTTAATCGGCCGTAAAACTTTATTTTTAATACTTAGCGGAAAATAAACTGCGTCAGGCAAATTTTCTCTTCAAAATTCGCAAGAATCCGTCGAAAAAGCATAAGTTTTCCAATTTTTAGTTTTTAGGATAAAAAAAATTAAAAATCTAACTAAAATTTTTAAGTCGTTTTTGTGATTGTATATTAGGCGACGTATTTTGATGCGTAAGCGATTAGAGCGATTCATCGCCGTCGAATTCCTTCACGAAGTTCTTTTTCTAAATTTTCTAAACAAATAAGTTGGAGAAATGCCAGTCCCCTATCACGAATTTTAAGTCAAAATTGCACTCATTGCCATTTTTGTCTTGTGAATAGGTGCATTGTCTTGCTGTAAAAGTACGTCTTTTGTCAGTTTTTTTCTTTTGACTTAACTTGTACAGAAACGAAAATTGGTCGGCTTGGATCTACACGACAGCACTTGCATATTGTCCCTCCACTACCCACAGCACAGAAGACGGCCTTATCTTTGCCATGATTTAGTGTCAAAACTCTATACGCATCTAGCGCTGACCTTTGACATACTCAGATAATCTTTTATAATTTTCAAAGTTGTTCTATTCCAAAATCTTTAACAATTTCACAACTTTCTTTACTTTAAAGTGATCATTTTTTTCCACTGCATGATTAACTTTAATGCCCATTTCATGTGCTATGCGTATAACGTCACTTGGCCTGCCAGGGCGCCCGTCATCTTCAAGTGACTTTCTACTTTGCATATAAACATTAATTTTATTTTCAATAGTTTTAACATTTTGCTTGTTTTATGAGGAATTCATAGGAATTTTAAAAAAGTATATTTTTTAGTTGAATGAACCAATCAGAAATAACCTACAAAAAACACATGTAAATTCTACCAATGCTTGCTAGTGATCCCACTCGACTTTCCCATGTTGAGGCAAAATTTTTTTCAAAATAAAAAGAAATAATTGTCAGTGAATTTTTTGACATAGACAATTTAATAAAAATAAAGTTGAAAATTTCGCAACGTTTAACTCATTTAAAGTATTCCACTTTCGATGCGGCTCATTAAATTCCTCATTAAAAAAGTTGTAAAATTAAGTATCAGAATTATTGTAGATAATGAATTTAGAAATTGCGGAAATTGTTTAAAACCACGAGAAAATTTTTAATTTCAATGTTAATCTGTATGATCTCCAAATAACCTTGAATATATTGCTATTTCTGGACTAATTTAAAAACTGAGGACAAAATCACCTTTGCGGTGTAAGGCCAAACACAAACTTCCTTTTAATTAAAAACGCCGACTTGAGTATTACAGTAAAATTGCTTCAAAAAATTTGAAGTTACCTGGCCAAAACAACAGATCGAGTTACTGGTTAATTTCCGAATTTACATTGGTTTTTTAATTTTTATTCATTTAATAATAATAAAAATATGAGTAAAGTTTCAACTGATTTTAAAAAGTGGGCGTTTTATAATAAGTTGGATCCTACTGTTGTCATATCCTGCAATAAATCCTTAAAGAATTATTGTCGCTTATATTACCGTAATAAGCTGCAACCACATCCTTGTTACTAATATTTTAAGAACTTATTTGTTGATTGACTGTTAAAATCTGAATCACAATTTTTTCCTTTTCAAAAGTGCAGTCCTTATTACTTTTCCCATTCAATTACATTCCTGATGGTATACGAAAAAAATCACTAACATGGAGTCAATCAATAATAATAGAATTGAACTAAAAAAAGTTCGATTTTTAAACCCACATCTATTCATTTAATAACTAAATAAAAACCAAATTTAAATATTTTGTAGTTTGTTGACCAAGCATGCACTTTAATGCAATTGTTGTGAAACTACTTGAGATTTACCTTATCTCAATTTGGCTAGACATTCATAAAGACCATAGAAATGCAGTTCATTCACTGATTATTATGTTGCAATAAAAGATTATTAAATTGTTAATCGAAGGTGTAAAAAATATAATAAATTAAAAATCAAACCAAATGAAAAAAAAAAAATTTTGGCGTTAAATTAAACATATATTACTTAACAAGGGCTTTAAATGCATTTTTAATCTTAAGTTTAAAGCTTCCCCCTTGCACCTCGGCAAATATCACACTACGAATTAACGAATAATACACGGTTTCATAAAACTTTTAACAAAGCGTTAAATTGAAGTAGAAAACGGACATTTAAAAAAAATGTATAATATGTGTAAAAGAATATATTCTTTATAAAATTTAATAATTTTTCTAGCATTATTAAAATATTTTTTTTAAGAAATTAGAACACCTGATTTTACAAGCTGTTTTGACCTTTAGATACCAGTCCTAACCTTTTAAGTTCATGGTTTTCATTATGAACGAAGAGCAAAAGCGTTGCAATTTTTTTTTTTACTTTTTCAATGTCAAATGAATATAAAAGAATAGAATTTATAGATACAAAATTATTTTCTGAAAAAAATTGTTTTGGTAAATTTTAATTTAATTTCTAGGGCAGAAGGGGCACGTCGTCTAACTTTGGGGTCAGGATCCTACTACGATTTTTACAAAACATTTAATTTTAATATCAATATATTAAAGAAGGTCAATATCCCTGTCAAAACTTTTAATTTTGAATTTCTCGCGTGGTGTGGAGACGAATCGGTTTTTATTCTTATCTTTCGATAACATTGATTTCGGCTCAATTACATTATATTTTCATCTATTTTTATTCGTCAGTTACAATTTTCTTGTGAACGGAAGAAGGAACGCCATTATGAAAATTTACACCACTGCCATGAAACATTTTGGTTCTTTCATCCAAACTTTGATGTTGCGGTAATATTAAATTAATAATTTAAAAAAATATACATAAAAATATGTTTATTTTTTACTAAGTTTTACTTTATTTGGAAAAATAGAATAATAATAATCATTCGACTATTATTAATGTTTTGCGGAAGTTAGGGTCAAAGTTTAAATTTTATTTACTCAGCATATTATTACGATATGGATTTCTATAATAAATTAATATTCGACATTTTAGTTGTTCAGATAAAACGGATATTTTTCGAGATATAATTATCCTAAATTAATAAAAATTAAAATAACCTTACATATATCAATCATAATTATATTTATGATTAGTGTTAAAATATTAATAAATAACGTATCAAAAAGATAAATTATGGTTAATATTATTTATACCGAAATGTTTAAAAAATATGTCAATGTCAATCTCTATTTGTCCTATCAACGTGGGGCTAAAAGAAATTTTTTTATGATAAACTGTTTAAAATACCGTTTTTTAAATTCTCAGCTTTTTCTTTAAAATTTTTTTGAAAATATTTGAAAAGACCTTTTTTGGCGTAATGGTTGAATTTCACTTTGAATTGTTTTTATTTAATTTCAATTTACAGTTAATACTAATTTTCTATTGCTTTTCAGTCATTTCCACATTATATAAAGCGGGGTTTTATAATGAAGTTGAGTCTTGCTTTGCTTTGGCGGAAAGCTAGCGGCAAGCGCCAATTAGATTAAAGTATTTTCTTCTATCCTTTTCTATGACTTAAAAATTGTTCATTTTGATTGGCGTTTGCCGACTTTCAGACCCCACTTCATTGCAAACGCAGCTTAAAACTACCAACTCTGTGATACCAAAGTAACTAGTCAAATCCTCTAGAATTTGGGTAATACTGCAAACCATCAAATGTCAGGTCCGTCATCAGTAGCATTTGGTGGTCTACTTTTTTAAATGGAGATAGAAACTAGAAAAATAATAAGAAAACCTTACTTTACCATGCACAGAAAGTATTGTAATCAAAAAACAATTTTTTTTCTATTTGACAGATTTACATTCCTTGAGGTCTCAAGTCCCATGAGTTGAAAAAGACCAAATATCAAGATAATATCTGTGTGTCTGTATGTCACTAAATCTTGTGTGAGCTTTAGCTCCCAAAGCAATAAGATTAGGCAACCAAATTTTATATTAAGTACTTTGATATTGAGACTAAGAGCTGATTGAATTTTGGTTCAAATCGGTTCACGGAAATTTAAGAGTACGAGTGATGCACGGGAATGGATTAACGAGAGTTCACAGATTGTGTAAAACTTATTTTTCTTTTTGTAATACTTGTATTGTGCACACCGCAAATAGAAACTTCTATTTTTGACCTAAATGTTCAAATAGAAAAATAAAAAAAAACTGATAATAAGCAGTAAAAGTATCCCCCTTAAAATTAAAATCAACTTGTCCAAGCGTTTTTCTCTTTTTTATTCTTAAATGTCTTGAAATATCGGATTTATTTCGCATTTTGTAACTTCAATTTTTTTGTTGAATAATTGATAAAACTTTAAAAAAAAGTATAGCACTGAATTCAGGGAAGAAAGACCTTTCAAATGAGGTGTTACTTGCCATATCATCCCTATTTACATTTCCGGGGTTGTCATGACAGCGCGAAGAGATGAAACAATACGGGAGTGACATTGGTCGCAAAAGTTGTCCCCCTCGATGATAAAATTAACGTGTTTTTGCATTTCATAAAAAAAAATTCTGCTGGCCACAATCTCGTCTGTTTCGTTTTCAAAAAGCCACCCTGTATAGAATTTCAATATACCAAAATAGTTCAATATTTTTTGAATGGAAAGAAGTAATAATTGTAGCTAAGCTAGAACTTATTTATTAAAAAATTAATTTATTATAAATATAGATAATAATAATTAGAATAAAGTTTAATTTGATAAAATAAAAGTTACTTGAATGAATATTTAAAAAGATGTTTATATTTATGCAATCAGTATAAAAAAAAAATGTCAATAGCTAAAACCGACAAATGGCGGCAATCTGCTCATGTCGTTGGATCACTGACGCCGCATGGTTTAAATTTAATGTGCGTGATAAAATACACTAATTAATAATAAAATTTAATTACTTTGTAAGATAATTTAATTTTGTAAAATATGAAACGTCATGTGGTTCTGTAGACAATAGATTATTTTGAACTGCGGCAGTCAACGTGTTAAAAGATGTAGTCATGTTTGCAATCTTCTTAATTTTAATTAAAAAGAAATCTGCAATTTTGAGTGCTTCTTGCGCGTAAACTTTTGAAGAGAAATTTATACCGACTTTCGCGGACTTTTTTGTAGAAAATTTAGTATCTTACAAAGTTGTCTGTATGTAACGTTGTATTATGATCGCGCCGGGTAATTTTACAGTTGACATGTTATTTTCAAAAACAAAATAATTAAAATATTACAATGTCCTACGACTAAAAGATGTGTATCGTATTTAAGCGCTCTAGGGCGTAAATAAAAGTAATTATAAAAAACTCTACCTTACAGACGGACGCACATAAGTTAAATAAAAACTTTTAAAAATCAGTCTTAGCTGAGACAAACCGGACATTAGAATCGATTTAAAAAATGTTTCTAAACCGAATTTTTATAAGTAATATTTTAGCTTTTGTTTTAAATTTTGATTTAAATGACAATGTCATGCACTTGACGCAAGACTTCACAGCACTTTTCATCTCCTTTGATCTTGCTTGGTTTAATTTCCTTCTCCTAGTTACGATTTAATTTCAATTAATGCTTATCTTTACCTACCCAGCGTTAACGTTTAGCAAAGTCGAAATTTTTTTGCAATAATTAATTGAAATACTATAATTATGAAAAGTAATAAAATATAAATAAAGAGAACTCACATTTATTTTAAAATTATTTGGAAATGTAAAAATGACAAATTTTAATGACAGATGTCATTTGAATGTCATTTGTCATTTTTATAATGTCATATGTCACTAATTGTAATAAATTATTGTTGTACCAACTAATTTAAATAATAATAATGATAATAATTACTATCTAATTTTCTTCAATGAATTACCTATTTTACAGAATTCATAATAGCTACAGCTTAACTGCTCGAAACGTTGCTCAATCGACATTCTAAAAATAATTTCAATAATAATCGAACAGTAGCTTAAGAATACAGCAATTATTGCATAAGAATTTATAAAAAGTGATTTCAATGCCACAAGGTTACATATCCATAAAACTAATATAATAATTACCTACGTGATTTTAATTAAAAAAAAAATACATAATCAAAAAAAAGAAAAGTAAACAATATTTCAAGTTAAATGACATTATAATTTTTACAACGTTTTCTTCATACTTGTACAAAACTAATTAAACAAAACAAAGAGTTAATTACCATTTTTGGGTTCAACAAATTGCAACGAACAAGGGAATTCCTCCTTGTAACTGACATGGTTTACCATGGTAGATTATAATATGGGGATTTACCATTGGAATGATGGATGAATCACGCGGTGTTGATGGTAATTTGCTACTTTGAAAAAATATTGGAACTTCCTTCATGGTCACAATATTTCTAATGAACAGTTTTTCCGTAAAATTTTAGATTTTATTAGAAAAACCTGATAGGTACAATTTTTCTAATGCAATCATTTCAGTGTCATTCATAATGCGAATGGATGTGGTTGATGGGATGAATAATGACAAATAGCTGATTATTATGGTTCAAATCTCAAGCCAAAATTTTCCACAATTAATTAAATTTCTTAGCCCCATTACCTACCTCAATGAATGTATAAATTGAACCTAAATTTCAATGACTCTTAATTTGAATATTACAATTATGAATTCACACTGAATGTGAAATAAAAATTCTTTTACTGAAGGTCAACTTAAATATTTTTAAAAATATAAAAACGAGATTGATCTAATAATTAGTAATCGCTGTACAATAAAAATCAGCATTACTTAGAATGTTATTTACTAACCTTGAAAGTAAACCGCCGTTTCTTATTAATTCAATTGCAATAAACTAATTATAAATTCTTTATCGAATCCTTCTTTCCAAATAATTTGAAAGTGTACTACAACTCGTTGAAGTTAATGAATTGTACACAACACTTTTGATTAACGACTTATAGATTGACCGATGGTTTAATTTAAGTGACTCTTCATGTTTACGATTTTTTTGTAGCCTTTTTTTATTAAGTGCATTGTAAAATGACATAATAAAAATAAGTTTTTAATTATGTCCTAGACTGGAAAGGACGAAAAAGTTATTTATGTAAAAAGTTAGAAAAATACATCATTTTCACATAAGAGCGATAAAAATTCATTTTCGTACATGTCACATACAAAGTTTTATCTACGTCTGTTTGAAACAATTCAAAAAGAAGGCTATAGAATAACAGAAAATAATACCAAAAGAAACCAAAACAAAATTTTCATTTAATTAACAGAGAAATGCCAGGAATTTTAAATGAGAGGTCTGCATTCTCAACCTATCAGAGGTGCGTTACGAACAGATACACAAAACTTGTGTTTTATATGTAGATATGATTATCATTCTCAAATTTACAAGTAACTTTGTTATATTTAAAGAACCTACCTAGGACCAGAAGGAGCAAGAAAATTTAAAAATTCTGAATCAATTTTTAATACATTTATTTAAAAAAAAAAAAAGCAAAGTGCTTTATATTTGTTTTTCGATTCAAATTGATGGAATTATTCTTTGCCGGGGAAACAAGTTCGTACAGCAAAAACGGCACCTCTTGTGACGAAGCTGATGTAATCTGACGAGCGACCGTAACGGTCCGGTAATTAATAGCAGAGGTATAAAAAGTCAATTTTTACTCCGCATACAACCTACGATTTTGTTTTCAAATTAAGATATTTAAAAAAAACAACGGTACTATTTTTTTAACCACAACTGCAGTTGCAGACACTGACGGCAGAAAAATACTTTAGCAGCCGCTCGCAACAAAGTACCAAATGACAATACTTTAATTTTACGTACAAAGTAACAAAATGACATGTTTTACCGCCATTTGTAAAAAAACTGTTTTTTTCTTATTGCTAAATAGTTATAAAACTTTTCTTTAATCAATCACTTTTATCTTCTTAAAATTAATTAAATTAATTGCTTAAAAAAAGTTCAAGTTCAAAGCAGTATTTTAATTAGGTAACTACTTAAAATTATTATTATTTTCTATGAATTAAAACTTATTTTAATGGTCAAGTATTTTCTGACGGTAAAATTTTTATCATTCGCTAAACATAAACTGATAATAGTTCAATAGGATTTTATTTGAATTTGACGTCACTTAAGTATTATAAAATTTACGTACCTACGGTAACGAATTTTCCGTGATCCATTAAAGTGTTCACCTCTCCGGCACGGTTTTCCTATAAATATTTCTCGTTCTCCTCGTAAGCGTCAGTTCTCTTCGAGTAAGGTGTGAGTTACGTTGTTCTTCATTTGTGAAATTATCGTCACGTGAATTTGTTTCTGTTTTTCAAAAATGGATTTAGAAACGACTGTTGTAGCAACCACCAATGGTGAACAAAAAAGGCGTCCAAAACCTTTGATTTCTCGAGCTTGGTCAGAAAATTTTGACGATGTTGAAATACCAGGCACCCCAAAAACACCAAGAACTTCTACAACCCCAGGTTTGCTTTCTTTTAATTTTGAATCAAAAATAGGAAAGTTTTTACCGGAAGAAAATTTAAAATAACTTTAACTTACCGGTAAAAACTTAATAAAGTTTTGTTTTAATTAAATAAAAAGTTATAGGGTAATTTGATGTTATAAATGATAAATTTATTACCTATTGATTATTTTCGTATCGTAATCGAATAATAAATTATGAATGATTTTATTTTGATGCGGTTTTAATGTTTTATTATTTTATAAAAGTACACAAAATAATATTTTAAATCTTGAAAATCATTTTTTTGAAATTTATTCAAATTATGTTATTCTTTATTTTTTTTCCGCTGCAGATAACTTCGCCATTACCTTCGTATCTGATGAATTTATTTACCATCGATCAGTCACATTTCTGTGCGATTAATAGATTATTTTTAATGATTATATACTTTTCAAATTCTTTTAAATTATTTATTCGCTTTCAACTGGCATTCATAAGTGCAAGTCGAATACAGGTGATATTAATTTTTATTTAGAACTTATTAGACCTATCTATAAGAGATACCCACTATCTGTAATTAAAATTTAAGCTTAGTTAAGTTTTTTATTAGCTAAGCTTCGATTCCTAGCAAAAATTTAAAAAAAATTCTGTAACTAACCGTACTCAACTCCTCATTGGGGAGTTGATAAACTGATGATAAACTGTAAGTTCCCATACTCAATCTTTAGGTTTGTTCCAACCTGTCAAGAAACTGTACAATAAACGGTCACGCTTCTGCGCAATAGATAAAAGAAAATCAATTTGATCTACTGCGCATGAGTTTTACTTATTGCGCATGAGCGTGACCGTACATTTTACGGATTCTCGGCTGGTTGAAACAAACTTTTTGTAAACAAAGGTAATTTGTATCATTGGTTATGCGGCCGCGTGTAAAAAATTGAACCATTTCACCAAATTACATTTTATTTTTTAATTATGATTTTATAATGATCATTCAACATTAAACTATCGATAATGTTGATGTCAAAAATTCGGAGCTTTAAAAATCTGACCAATGACTGTTGTAATATTCTGAGTTTGCTCTAAAGTCTAAATACGTTTCTATCTGTATGTTTTAAAAATCCGGATAGTACAGTTCAATAATCCGGAGTAGCTTGAGCACCAATCTACATGGTCTACTCTATATGATTGACACTCTGCTACACATATTTAGTTTAAACGATGAAATGATCAAGCAAGATCATTTTTATGGAAATTTCATCAAAATACATCAATAAGTTCAGGCAATAACGTAGAATATCTTTAAAAAACCACCAAAACTTTGGGGTATCCAAATGAAGATACAATTTAAAATGAGGGCTTATGTCAAAATCTATTGTAGACAAAAGGAAAACTTTAATCACGGTAAAAGAATGCTTCCTTTTTCAAAAATTAGCATAATCAAATCGTAACCGTCAATGGAAATCAAAATTAAACGATTTGGGATTGAATTATGTGTGGTTTCAACAGGATGGTGCCACATGCCACACAGCTAATGAAGCAATGGCTGTATTGAATGGCAAATTTAAAGATCGTTTGATTGCTCGTCGTGGTGATGTCAACTGGCCACTAAGATCCTGTGATTTAATACCATTAGGTTTCTTTTGAGGAGCCAATTTAAATTAAAAGTCTATAGTAATGAAAATTGTAGTCAATTGGACAAGTAAGCCATTTTAACTATCTACGCTGTGACATATCTAACGGCTACGATAAAGATATTGAAAACAAAATGGGAAGTTTTGGACAGATTCGTAGAACAATAAACAGATAACTAAAGAACAAAACAAGAAAGAACATTTGGTTAAAGTTTTACAAGACAATGGCGGTACCGGTGCTGATGTACGGAAATGAATCTTCTTGTGTGATAAATACAACAAGAAAGTCAAATCCAAGCAGCGGAAATGAGATGTGTGTGAGCGGTGAAGGGATGGATGAGACAAGGCAGATCTAAAAACATTAAGATTGCGGAGAAAAGCTAGAAATCTTCAGCATTGGAGATAAACTTAAAAAAAAATAAAAGCAAATGACTGCAACATCTGAACAGAATATGAAACTATGTAATCCTAAAGGGAGAAGAAATGTTAGACGGCCAAGGAAGAGATGGGTACCGTCACAGGCCTTAAAGCCTAATGCAAGAAGTAAAGAAGAAGAAATTACTTTTGCACCTTGACTTAGATTGTACAGTATACATATCATCAATTTTTAAAGCCAAGTTTCTCGAAATAGGCTGAACGCGGAAGTTTTCAAATTATAACTTGGTGAAGTTCTAATTATGATCTACATGTGTAGTAAAATTGGTGATTCTGATGTAGGACCTTTTCCTTGTCAGATATTTCTATTTCCATCCTTAAACCATGATACAACCCCAATTTCTCAATAAGATTTTTTTTTTCTAAAATCGTAAGCTCATTTGAATCAAAATAACATGAGTCAGAATATTGACCAAAAATAAAGTAATCCGACTAAAGTCTATAAAATTTTGAATTTTTAGTCTTAAAACTTTAATTATTTCGAGTTATTATAAATTAAAAAATTAAAAAGTTTAATTAAATTATTTATTGAGCTTTCGGACGATTAGTTCATTCCTTCATCAGAATAAAGTGAACGAGTTTCAAAATATAATACAAGTAAATCTATATGTATTCTTTATAGATTATTTCTAAACCGCCGGTACCGACTGAAAGAGACGGGTTGAAAAGAAACAATTAAATTTTGAAAATTAGTGGTGAGTTTTATTTATCTTAGGCGTTTCTGAGGTAGTACCATTTGGAATCAGTAATTCAGTAAAGAAATTATGCCATATATTAATTGTGAATATACGCGTTAACCAACTGCGCTACCGAGGATATTAGTTTTAATTTTTAAACTTCTCTAATATATCATATTCAACCATTCAAATTAGTTTGATTATTATATACAAACAATTGCTTATCTTTTCTGATGATTTTAACATTTACCTAAGTTAAAATTAAGAGGGTTAAAATCGTAGATTTCAAGGAATTTTTTAATAATTTCATTAAACCGAAGTAAAATATATAAAATATTAAAAACCCAGCAGCGTGGCACGGAGTGAAACGTAAGTGATTATAAATGAATAGTATTGTGAGTTTAAATTCCCCAGTCGTCTGTTGGGCCAACAGTAAAAAAAAGAAACAACATATCCTACCCAAAATACTTACAAAATAAAAAATATATATTTAAAAGTGTTATAATAACATACAAAGTTGATGAACTTTAAATGTTAATAAAAAAACAGGACAATTTTTTAATAAATGAAGTAAATATTAAATAAATATGGTTTATCTACTTAAAGTAATTTTTATTGAACAATTTAACTTTTAAAATAAATAACACTTATAAACCTATCAGTCATTTACTTATATGATTGTTTTGACCGACAATTACATAATATATAAATTTTACAATGAATTTTATCAATAGTCATAATATGAAGTTAAATAATTTTGATAGTAAAATTTAAAAAAAAGCTTTTATTCAATTACTTTTTTACAGTAGGTAATTGTTAAAATTTGGTAAAAAAATTAATATTAAAGTTTTTTTAAAATAATAAATAAAGTAATTTATTTAAAAACACAATAATAATTTTTAAAAAATTATAAAAAATTGGGAATGAAAAACAAAAATATTTTTTAATTAATATAAATAAAAATAAGAAATACTCCCCTAAAAAATTCTATTTATGTTTAAAATGAAAGTAGTAAAAATGAAATAAACTATTAAATTGATAAAAAAATTTTAATAAAATAAAATAAAGAAAATTTTAAAACCGTTTGAGTCGGGGAGCTGCATAAATTATTATTCAGATTGTCTTAAAATATTTTGTCATTTATTTGACACAAAATTCTGAATATTTTACACCATGTAGAGCTCAAAATTTTTTCCTTAAAAATTCAAAATTGCTTAAAAATTAACAATTTGATTTATTTTTCATACCGTGACCTAAGTCAACATGAAAAAAATTGTTGACTTAAGCAAGGATAAACAAGACGTCATACAAAAGAAGTTGCACGCTTCAATATTGATCAAATACGTGGTAGTTAATTCCATCTGATTTTCTGTCTTTTGAAAGGATAAGCTTGTTTTTATCTGAAATACCGTGAGATATTTGGGAAAATGAAAAAAAACATGACTTAATATGATAGTTACAAGCTGCAATATTGACAAATTGAATGGTATTTAATTCCATCAGATGCTCCAGTCTCTTTAAAAGGATAAGCTTGTTTTCCTCCCAAATGCTTTTAGGTATTCCAGGGTGGAGATTCTGATTGATATACAAAACATCTAAGGAAAGTAATTTTGCAAGATCCGCAAAGCTTGGCTAACTTTGCAGTTGCTTTACTTAAAAACATAAGTACATAAATTATAACAAATTCCATTTCATATTTTTTGACCTAAAAATATTAATTTTATTTTTTAAATTTCTGTTATTGGATGATTAAATTTCGTTCAAAATTTAAACAGATCTTAGTGGCGTCATTTCATAAAGTGGCGCACCCACAATTTTTTTTTCAATAATTAGGTATACTATTAAAAAATTTATTGGATTAATATTACTTGTAAATGTAAATTCTGCACACCATAATTGAAAGTTTTCAGTTAATATTTCTCGCTTGCCGCTTCAAGTCGGTTTATTTTTTAACATCTTGTATGATGAAATACTAACTTATTTTTTTGTTTTAGGTCACGAAAAGTGCACTTTTCATCACGACTTAGAATTGGATCATCGCCCACCAACTAGAGAAGCCATGTTACCAGAAATGGCACGTTCCTACAGACTTCTTTTGGGTTCGCTAGGGGAAAATCCCGATCGTCAGGGATTATTAAAAACTCCAGAAAGGGCGGCTAAAGCGATGCTGTTTTTTACTAAAGGATACGACCAAAGTCTTGAAGGTACCTTTTTTAAATATTCAAATCATTAAATCTCTAACCTTTACGATCAGATTGAAATTTATCTAAATCTTGCATCATTCTAACTTTGATTAGTGCAATTATCCAAATTATTAAAACAAAAAACTTTCGTTTGTGTTACTCAAGATTCAATTAAGCAATTAATTAATTGCCAAGTTTAAATAAAAATAACACGTAGATATATCAAGCCAGGTTGATATCATTTTTAATGCAATTTTGTAGTTTACGCTTCCTCTTGTGATCGACTTCAAACCTGATTAATAGGAAAATGTTACACTAATTGGACTTTAACTAAATTAAACGCGTTGAATGGACTAGAATTAAAAGTGAGTTGTTAAAGGGGTGTTAAAAGTTGATAGAAGCTTCGAGTATCGTTCATTTCCTCACCAGAACTAATTATTAACAAGCGGAAACCTTTTGACATTCCCCATTATCATACTCTTTCGCATTTTCCTCTTCCGTTTTATTTCTACTTGTTGCTTAAGATGTTAAATGTTAAATAAATGACTTTCAAATACGGGAGAAGTTCATATATAAACTGCACAAACGAAACTTTTGCAGCGGCGCTTATCGCGATTCTTTTATCTTTTTTTTTAGAAGTTTTTTATGATTCATCAAAACTTTATTTTAGTTTTAATTTGAAACTAAAAGCTCAAAAAAATTATTATACTATGAAACCAGTAATTTATAAATCTATAAATTCAACATTTGTTTATACGACAAGAATAGCTAATTCATTCATAGATTTATTTTTCTATACATTTCCTGGATCCGTTATTTCCGCTACATTTAAAAATATTCAAATTTTTTTAAAGTATGAAGATTAATTGTTATTTAAAAATATTACCAATTGAGGCTTAATTTTAGTATCAATTTATGGCTTGGTGTTATGCAGAACTAAAGTCTTGAGAGCTGTAAAAGTCCCTACTCATAATCATGCCCCACTTGAGGATAAATTTTTTATGCTGAAATAGTCATTTTCCACTTTTTTGAACCGCCTTCAGCTGCTTTGCAGATAAACCAAATGTCGTCTACAATTTTCTGATAAGTCTCTTTTTTCATAATTTTTTAACGTTTTTACCGTCTTAAGGCAGATCAATTTTTTCGAGTTGGCGTAAACTTAGTTCTCCAACCTTAAAGTTATCTTTTACAGAAAAACCGTTAGAGCACAAAATTAGCACAAAATTATATTAAATTTTGTTTTTCATTTTCAATTTTGAAAGTCAAATTTTTATGGTTTCAAAACCAAGGTGAGGTCATAATCCGGCTTAGAAATATTTCTTTGCTATACATCCACTGATAATCTTCAAAAAATATATAAACGCCGTGTTGTTTCATTTTGTCACCTTAAAATATTTATTAACCTTTTATCAAAAATTTAAAATAACGTAACTATGTCATCACTATTTTTTCTAACGTTTACATTTTTTTTGTATACGATACCAATGTTTTATCAAATTGAACTAAGTATGATTTCGTTTATCTGAACTTGAAGTTTTGTTGGTTAATTGCAATCTCCATGATTGTGATCATTAAAGTTAACATTGTTGAGAAAGCAATTTCTACTGTTAGTTTCTCATAAAAGTTAGAAAAAAAAGCTCTATCTGTCTGTATGTCTGTATGATACGGATTTATTGTTATACGTCGCTATTAAGTCAAAACAGCTTAACCATCCATTTATAATAAATGTTTACAAATTAGAATTGTCAAGGTTAGCAATTACTATAAATTTGCGCTTACCAAAATAAGATTTAAAGCTGTAAAGCTGCTGACTGTTGCTTTTGTGGTGTAGTATAACGGCTGGTGTTAAGCGGAGTCGCATGCTTAAATACTCGTAAATGTATTAATCGGTTTTATTAACGCTCTACGACGTCTTCCGATTCCCAAACAGCGCCAGGCATCGTTTGGTTTTGTAAGCATTACATTTTTTACCTACGACGAGGAGCCAGCCCGACGTAGAACCCTCAACCTGGAAGACCAGCGAGACGGCCAGAATAAAGTTGTACCTTTACCCGGATTCGAAACGGGTATTGAGCATTCGTAGTCAACTCGCTTGACTATTGCTCTCCGACCGCTACAAGCTTAAATAAATAAAAATGATAATGTCAACCTAAAAAGCGGAGCGCCCACTAAAAAAAGTAAAATCAGGTGCGAAGCGAGATCCTACGCTTGAATTAATGAAAATGTATCAAACTTGCGTTAACCTTTCAATTACACCTATTAGCAGTGCTGTATCAAGATCAATTTGGATAATGTACTTGAAAGCCCAACAACAGGCGCCAAGCACACATTCATTTCTCCGCAAGAGCTGAGGTTAGTTAGTTGTGGGGCATTTAGATCTATTGTATTTGAGTTACCAAGTATTTCTAAGTATGTAGTTATGTAGCAAAGCTAATTGTTTCATAAGTTATCGGGCGCGTAGCCCCGCTAACAGCGATATCGCAGCGCGATATTCCGCTGCAATAGTGGCGGGTGTTAGGCGGCGACGCACGCAATCCTGCTAGAATTATTCAAAATGTTACAGCCTGCGTTAAGCCTTCAGATAAACCTATTTACGGTGCCGAATTGAAACAAATTTGCATGGTGTGCTCCGCAGCGTTGAAAGGTTTCTTATTCTGCGTTTATGCTTAACACCTATAACCCATCTCAATGTAGCTGTGAGAGATCGCTACTGCACATACCCGTCGACCCATACCGTACCTTTGGCGAATCAATCATTTCTTGATTTTTTTATCCCTTTGCCTACTCGGTACTTACTCCGCTACTCCTCGCTCCCTCTCTATCCTAACCTCTTTCTTTTGGCTCCCCTTCATTCCGATCCGTTTTTTACCTTTGAGTACATTACACCTACACCCAAAGTTGCCACAGTTAAAAAATAAAAGGTACTTTTTGAAAACTAAGAAGGTACCGAATGATAGTAAAGGACATTTGTATAGTGCGAGTTTAACCGGTAACTATGATTTAAACTCTGATTTTCACTATAGTGATTGGCTAATCGACAGTTTAAAATTTTAAACCTTAGGGTGACTTGTATAGTCCAAGTTTAACCGGTAACTATGGTTTAAACTTGTATTTTGACTATTGTGATTGGCTAATCTACAGTTTAAAATTTTAAACTAGATCTATAAAAGTCACTATAAAAAATACTAAAGTTGAAATTTTACTGCAGCTATTTGATTTTTTTTTTTCATTTTCATTTTCTCAAAACGTAAATACTTAAATAAAACAAAACACATGTATTTTTAATTATTTCTTATTAGGATATTCCACAGTTTTATTCTTTTATTAATGTAAAATATTAAATGTTTAAAAAAAAATTAAACGGTCAAGAGCCGAGAGGGTGGAAGGCTTACTTAATTTTATCTCATTTTTCGATGAGATATATTTGATATAATTTTCAAAAATTGTTTCTATTTTCTAAATTGTCTGGACCCTCTCCCCCAAAATGTAAAGAAACGGGTGTAAAACCGGGGGGTCTGGGGGGTATGGAATACCCCCCAGCACAAGGAAGTAACGAGAAGGCTTTTAAAAATTGATAACGACACAAATTTAATTCCAAAGAAAACAAATTTTTTTTTATTATACCTGACCTCCCAGACACCCCGGTTTTTCGATTATTTACTTTTAAAAGTACCCTCTATGCCAGAGAAAAATATTTTCAGGAATATCAAGTACTTGGTACTGAATTTTTTTTCTCTAAGGTGACCAAACCAATTAAATATCCCAAAATGTAAAGAAATGGGCGTAAAACCGGGGAGTCTGGGGGGTGGTATAGAATACTCTCCATTGTATTCCATACCTCCCAGGCCCCCCGGTTTTCCGAATGTTTATTTTTAAAAATACCTTCCAGATCAGGACAAGATTTTTTAATGATCCTAAAATACATAATACTTAATTTTATCTCATTTTAAAGTGCCATTTTTAATTTTAAGGGCATCTAAGCCTTTGGCTAATTTTGCTCCTCAAATTTGTGCACCCTTGCCCTATGCCATCTTTGCCATGCTTTAGTTACTCTGCTGACATTAATATACAGTTTTTCGATTTAATATGGGAAGCCCTGATTGTTATATTCATTTTTATAACACGGACCACGGAGTATACTTGAAATTTTTGCAGGAAATTTAAATTTATGCAATTAATTCAAATTATCTGTCGGTGTTCTTATAGAAAAAAGTACTATAAATGTACTAAATAGCGTCACCAAAGTAAAAAAGTACTGAATTTTTCGAGGTAGCACTAACTTTTATTTGAGGCTGAAAAGTACTGAAAAAGTACCACCGTACCCATCTAATCCGATTCCACCCCCTGGTACTCCCCTAGTTTACTGCATTCTATTTATCTAACCTACAAAAAAGTCTGTGTACGAAAGAATACTTCGAAGTATATACTTTTCTGTTGTAGCATATACTTCGTTTTATTCTCAATTTATTGAAATTTAATATTGTTTGTTTTACCCAATTTTTCAATAGAGACATTTGAACCTGGACAAACATAAAAACGCATTAAAAAAATTAAAATATTAAAGAGCATTATCAAAGCTACTCTTGACTCTTCTTCTAATACGACGACAGTTACAGAAAAAAACAATTTCGTAAGCGCGAAATATATCTCAGCATAGACGAAGAATGTCATGATTAATATTTTGACTGTCAGTAAAACCCAACGAGAAATCCAGTTTAAGGTATAATATATCATTTCAACATGAAGAACCGGTCGTTGATTTTTGTTTTGATTGGGCCGCAAAATTTTTGACCAGATTCTTTTGGAAGAATTTATTTATTTGATGCTTTTCGTAACATTTTCTAACATTTTCTTATAAAAAATCCGAAAGTATTTCATGGCTAACAATTCCTTGACATCGACTTTACATTAAAATGTGAAATAATAGAAAACATTAACGAACAATAACGACAAGAAAACTAAAACCTCTGGAGATTACAATTATTCGCTTTGGTATCCATAGACACGACACGAATCCATCCCGATTTCTGAAATCAATTCTTTCTGCTGCAATCGCAACTTTTGTTTCGTATATAAGTAAATTTCAGTTCTTTATTAGACGAATAATTGTGTAACTTTTGCTTTATTTGTGCTATAATTTTGTGTCTAGGTTAAAAGTAAATGTAAAAGAATCGCGAGTAAAAGTTTACGTAATGTTATAAGTGCCAACAGGTTCTGTTTCTAGCACGCGCGATTCACGGCCAACATGAAAATAAAAAATTAGAAAAAAATTGAATTTTTAATTGTGCGCATTTCAATTTTGAAACGTATTTATTGATTTTAAATGGGAGCACTTGTGGAAGCGCTTGCTTTTGACAGGGCTTTATTTTATCAACCGTCATCAAAGGCCGTCGTGTCACACGTCATAATTATCTGAAAATTTTGCATCCGTTTTTTAAAACTTGAAGCATTGTCGTGCGAGGGTAATTGGTCAAAAGTATAAAAGAAAATTGGCCTAGACCTTCTGCAGTTTTCTAAGCTTAAAAGCTTGAATGCTCTTATATAATACTTAAGACGAGGTTTTCATTCCCACGGAGCGGCAAATTTTGGAAAATATGGTGTAACCGCACTTGCGAGTTTCCATTGATCTTGCAGAATCAAAAAACTGATTCAATTTTAGAATTAAGCTTTTTTGAAAGTTTCCGGATTTTTAGGTTTTGGCCGTATACCTCTCTAAACTCGCGATGGTACGCACCACCTTCCATCATTCAGTTGCATTACTTTTTGATTAATTAAAATGAAATTCAAAATCAATTTATTTTATTCTTCTCATTCTTAACTTACGCGCCGCTTCTTATTTATAAGGGAAACGACTCCACTTACATTCAGTAACTCGAAGTGCATTAAATTATACGAAGAGGGATTCATTTGAAAGTCTTAAATGGTTATTTATTTGGATTTATTCAACTACTCGACTACAATATAAAAGTCATTTTTATTTCGAGAACATAAATTTTCACTTATAAGTTAAAAATCGCATATTATCTTTTAAAAATCATATAATATTTGAATGCAAATTAAAAATAAATTGAGGTTTTTCTCACTAAATGTCTACCTGTCTCAAATATTAAAAGTCATAATTCAGCAAATTTCGAAAAAATCAACTTTGAAGTATAGAAATCACGCGCATGACTGGGTTAACGAGATTCTCACTACTCTATTAATCTACCGGATCTGGATTGCACTGCCCATAAAAGAAGCGTTAACTTCAATTATTCAAAATCGAATTTCTCGAAATTAGAAAAACGACGAGATTTAAAGCAATTCAGTTACACTCATCAATATATGTAATAGTAAATAAAATATGTATTCATTTTACTGTTACTAAGTCACTTGAATTTGATAAAATTTAATTTGAAACTTCTTCGTTGTCAATAGAAAGCTCTGTATTTTATCACTTCCTACTTCAATTTTCTTTATCAAAGAAAAACTTGAACAGTACATTATTTTTGTTTGTGTAAATTTACAAGTATGTTTGATTAAAATCTTGATTAAATTACAAATGTATTGTCACTCAACTTCAAAATAATGTAATCTTTTCAATTTTTACTTGTTACTATTGGAATTTCCAGTGGATAAAATTATTATAATAAATCACTTCCGAACAACTTTTATAACAATATTTATTGTTAATAATTCGCCTAGCTATTCACTTACACTCAGTATACCTAAAGTCCTTATGATACAGGTAAATTTACTCATCTTTTTGCCACAATTTTATGCAGCAAAAAATAATTTTCTGTATGCAACGTGCGCAATTTTTTATGACAAATTATGCCAAGTCTTTAATTTACGAAGTCTTTTGGTAGCAATCGGTGCCGGACTTTCGGTAATTTTTACAAATCGTCACATTTTCCGTCAGATATTCTTTAATTAAGCGGAAAAACCACTAAATTAGCAATACCGGGAAAATGTTGACTCCAAACATTTACCTCTTTTAGATTTAATATTTTTATAAAAATTTAACGTCGTGTCATACGGGCTTAATAGTAAATAAAACGTATATATGTACATAATTATTAATTACAGTTAATAACCTTATCATTATATGCATGAATCATAATTAAGACTTCATCAGGTGAAAATTTTAAAAGTAAATATTCAACTAATTTATTAGAAAATAAAACATATTTACTCTTATGTAGTACATTCTGTACGCATTGCATCATTTTATATTATAAGCTCTGTAAATTTATCACTTACTACTTTAAGTATTTTTATCAAGGAAAAGTTAGAAGAGTACGTAATTTTTGTTTGTGTACATTTTTAAGCACGTATGATTAAAATCTTAATGAAATTTCAAATGCATTGACATTGAACTAAAATAATTTAATCTTTTCAAAGAATTACAAGTTATTTATTGTCTGTGAACTCACAAAATCGTGCATCTACAACATTTTATCAATTTTATTTTCTAAAGTATTAGGTTGAAGTCCATAATAGACTTGTTAAGTTTTTGCTGTAAACCCACAAGCTAAAATTGGATATGTTTGTGAATAGAGGCACTATCTTGTTGAAAACAATGGGGAGTTTCACTAGTCATCATTTTTTGAAATAATATATAAACTTAAATTTTGATAAAAATTCTATATATATGTATAATTGGTTAGTCTCAAAACTCACTCTTAGATTTTTAAAAACAATTTAAAGCTTGAAAAAGTATTTAAGCTGATCGCCATGATTGACCAATGATAATTGTCATATGACAACATGACAATTCTGATTGGTTCTTTTGTATGACGTCAGCTCCGGTAACGTTTTTCTCATGTTAGGAGTGCTCAAAAAAAATTAAAAAAAAATCTGAAGACTCATCAGTTTGATCTCTACTTTCAAATAAAACAATAAAAAAAACAGTTAAACTCCTCCATTCTATCAGCACTTCCTCTAATAGGTCAATATCTCTTCATTTTTGTAAATTGGCGTTTTTAAAGATTATCAAAATGCAGCCCAAACCACCCACTTATTCCACCAGTAAAGTTTTTACACATTTTAATTTGTTCATTTCCTTTAAGATAAATGATGTTTGAAACCATCAGGTCCAGCAAGATTAAACTTTTCTTCGTTAGAAAATATTACGGAAAATATTTCAACAGATTTAATTCTATCGTTTTTTAGCTATCGAGCTATTGGTTTGTTAACCCTTTTAAAGCTCGATATAAAATATAAAACAGTGTTTTATAAAATTCCTTTTTATTTTTTAATAAATGACGAATAGATAGACAAGCAGTGTCTGAGATAGGTGGCGAAAGGCCTTATTTCCGCGTGAAAAGCTAATGGTTTTTATAAGCCGTGGACTAAAGTCGAATTAAGCGCTGAAAGGGTTAAAAAAAGTTTTTTTCGAATTCCTTTTAAAACGATTTGAGAAGCAGTAGGGTAACTTGGCACCGGATTATAAAAATTTTCTATTGAAATTATTGTAGTCAAGGCTGTAAACTACCAATATGAACATAAAATTTTGCCACCATTCAAAAATTAGTGAAGAATATGACCAAAAAACCCTAAAAGTAATATGAAAGTTTTGCATTGGCTGTTTGAAAAAGTTTAGCTCCGCATACCCATAAGATTAAATATACAACAAACCGAGATCTTACAACCCACTTAGGGAGCGTTCATTAATTAATGGACCTTACCAAGGGGGGAGTCTGACGTATTTCTTACCTAAGATTCTATGTTTTTTGCACCAAAAAATTAGTTTACCTATCGCCCCACTGCTGCAATAATTTCGTCGACCAAACCATAAATTAATCGATGTTCGACATGAGTATACCAATATTTTAATCACGCCATCTACCACCTATGCATTGTATTTCTAAATTATGTAATAAATAAAAAATTCATGAAATAAAATGCCTCATATTGATGAATAGTTCATCGTTCATTAAATTTAAATAATGATTTTGTACGTCATTTTGATGATTTGTTCATCATTTGCTAAATTTAAACGATAGTTTTGTACGTCATTTTGATGATTTGTTTATCATTATATATGATGAATAAAAATTGCAAATATTGATGAAATCAAATTCATCATATTGATGAGTGGTTCATCATTCATTAAATTTAAACAATGGTCTTTTACGTCATTTTGATGACTTGTTCATCATTATGATGAATAAAAATTGCAGAAATTGATGAAATTAAATTCATCTTATTGATGAGTAGTTCATCATTCATTAAATTTAAACGATAGTTTTGTAAGTCATTTTGATGATTTGTATATAATTATGATGAATAAAAATTACAAAAATTGATTAAATCAAATTCATCATATCGATAAGTAGTTCATCATTCATTAAATTTAAACGATGGTTTGGTACATCATTTTGATGATTCGTTCATAATTATGATGAATAAAAATTGCAGAAATTGATAAAATTATAAATTCATCATATTGATGAGTAGTTCATTATTTCTTTAAATTTAAACGATGGTTTTGTACGTCACTTTGATGATTTGTTTATCATTATGATTAATAAAAATTATAAAAATTGATAAAATCAAATTCATCATATTGATGAGTAGTTCATCATTCATTAAAATTAAACGATGGTCTTTTACGTCATTTTGATGATTTGTTCATAATTATGATGAATAAAAATTGCAGAAAATGATGAAATTAAATTCATCATATTGATGAGTAGTTCATCATTCATTAAATTTAAACGATGGTTTGGTACACCATTTTGATGATTCGTTCATAATTTATGATGAATAAAAATTGCAGAAATTAATACAATTATAAATTCATCATATTGATGAGTAGTTCATTATTTCTTTAAATTTAAACGATGGTTTTGTACGTCATTTTGATGATTTGTTCATAATTATGATGAATAAAAATTGCAGTAATTGATTAAATGAAATTCATCATATTGATGAGTGGTTCATCATTCATTAAATTTAAACGATGGTCTTTTACGTCATTTTGATGATTTGTTCATCATTATGATGAATAAAAATTGCAGAAATTGATGAAATTAAAATAATCATATTATTGATGAGTAGTTCATAATTCATTAAATTTTAACGATGTTTTTTAGATCATTTTGATGATTTATTTATAATTATGATAAAAATTGCAGAAATTGATTAAATCAAATTCATCATATTGATGAGTAGTTCATCATTTTTGTTAAATTTAAACGATCATCTTCATTTTAATGTTATCTATCAGATCCTGTCACATTTTTGTAAACAGCTGTATCTTCGGTGCCAGGTTATCTTACTCTAACTACGATTTGTAGTTCTCAAAATTTGTTAGATTAATCGATAGTGCGATGTTAAGATTAATTGAGTCGTCCAGATGCAAAACCAGACATACACAAAAAAAAATTTTTTTTTGTGTTTGGTGTCCAACGACTCGTAATAATATTATGAGTTCCTAGATACCAAAAACTCCAAAAAAAAACTTTTTGTCTATGTCTGGTTTTGCATCTGGACGACTCAATTCAGTTCTAATTTTTTATCCAAATGCTGCCCAAAAACTCCATCCCATTTATCCTCAGATTTCCTCGATACACTTTAATTTTTTTCACCCAATTTAAATTAAAAGCATTAAATTAAAAAATGGTAGTAATACACAACAAAAATATAAAATTTAAAATTCTGCTTGTTAATTTAACCACTTGATGCACATCGTCGTGTCTGACACCTTTACTCCAACGCACGCGTTGTTTAGAGTTGAGCAGTTTTATTATTTCGTTAATATTTCTGCAACATGAGAAAAATTAAAAATTTTTTTATTTAATGAATTTGTATGCTTTATTTCGCAATGTTCTTAATTTTACCAAAAAAAAATTAGAATTTATTAAGGAAACCTTAGAGCTTAGATGATGAATATATATAATACAGCATTAGAGGCCATGAAGGCCCATAGCTTCATTTACTATCATTCTCCACTCACTTCTATTTTTGGTCTTCTGTTTCCAATCCACCACATTCAGAGGCTGCAAATCCCGCAGTACATTTTCCCTCCATTCTGATAGGGGTCTTCCACGTCTTTTCCTGCCATCAATCTCGCTGTTCCATATTCTCAGTGGCACCCTGTCCTAGATGATGAATAATTTTGAAAATAAATTAATTTTTTAAAATTAAAAAAAAAGTTAATATTTCAGTTTGAATTTTTGGAATGCAACTCAATTTTTAGTTCTTCTAAAAAAATTTCTTTTTTTTTATTTGACCCCTGTGGCTGTGGGTTGATTTTTAAGTCCCCTGTGGCTGGGAGTCTCAAAGTGCATCAATTACTAGGTTATTAGCACTTCACCACAGCCTTGATGCAGATGTCCACTGGAAGGCCGAGCTAAGAAATTCTGCGAGGTCCGCGATTTGAACCCAGAATTTCCGCTCCGTAACTCAACCAGCGGTCACATCACTCCACGACTGTGGATAAAAATTTTTTATTTCAAGTTGAAAAATTATCAGTCAAAGAAAGAAATTTAATTTTATTTAAAATGGTTATTTACATTATTTTTGCTGACATTTAAAATTGTTAATAGCTTTTTATGAATATATTAAAAATTTTAAATAAGTATTTTAAAATTGAAATTAGGTGGCTCTTTAAATTACGTAAAATATCTTTAATTTATTTCAAAAATAGTAATCAATGAATATTAATTAAGAATTGGAAAAAAATGAGAGCAATTTTGAAAAATATTTATTATGGTATTTGTGCATTCAATTGTAATTGTAAAAAAAAACCTCGTAGGCCTTCAATCTAACGGTAATTCGCCTCTATTTCCAGCGTCGAGAAGCTGGGATTTTTTTTAATTTTTAATATATAATATTATAACCGCGGGAAAATAACCAAACATCCGTTCATCTTTTTTTTCCTAAATTTTCCAGTTAAATATTATTTTATTGTATAACTCTACAATTTTTTATTATATCAAAAAACTTTTCAGAGGTCCTAAATGACGCCATTTTTGACGAAGACCATGACGAAATGGTGGTTGTCAAAGATATCGAAATGTTTTCCATGTGCGAGCATCACTTGGTCCCATTCTACGGCAAAGTCTCCATTGGTTATTTACCTTGCGGAAAAATTTTGGGCTTAAGCAAGTTGGCCAGAATTGTTGAAATCTATTCTAGAAGATTACAAGTTCAAGAAAGACTCACCAAACAAATCGCCGTTGCGGTAACTAAAGCTGTTCAGCCTGCAGGAGTCGCGGTTGTCGTCGAAGGAGTGTAAGTATAAGTTAATCGGGAGAAATAGGATAAATTTTAATCGAAATATTTTTTAAGGCATATGTGTATGGTTATGAGGGGTGTTCAAAAAATCAACAGCAAAACCGTAACTTCGACCATGTTAGGAGTATTTCGAGACGATCCCAAAACCAGAGAAGAATTTTTGAATCTTGTTCATTCTAAGTAACTTTTTTTACCAAGGCAAATTTTTTTTTATATTTAGAACAAATTTTACTTTAATTATTAGTTACGAATATTTATTTTAATTAATTTTATAAAATTAGTTTAAATTGTCCAAATGAGCTGCCAAGTCTGCGAGGTCTAGTTTATTGTCGGCTGAAAATTTAGGGTGACCCATATTACCTACTTCCAAAACTTAACGGGAACCTTAAATTAGGCAACGTACTCTACTAGATCTCGCAATTTTTCTGCTGTTTCCTAGCAAACTGGGCCATAATCTGTCTAGGTTGATTAATGATGATTTGAAACAAAAGTTCATGTAAGCGATAACAAATAAAAGTAACGGACCACATGCGCGTTAATTAATAAGATAACGAACTTCTGTCGTTTCATATAAAAAAAAACGATAACGCTATATAAATAAATTATAAGCTTGTTAAAAAATCGATGTTTTCAAGATATATTTTGTATGTATTTATGTATATTATACGAGAGAGCGTCAAAGCAAAACGAAAATTTTAGGGCCTAATCCAATTCTAACACCAAAATCACCCAAAAAAGTGCGTCTTCCTCTCGAGTTTAATGTCAGAGAGAAAGATTAACATTAAACGTAGGGGATTATTTTTTCCTTTAACATACTGCCAAGTTAAATGATCATTAAGAATTCGTTCGATTAAAATTTCACGAAGCGGATATACTTATAAAAAATATTTAAATTAGTTTGACTAAATTATTTTTGAAGTTATTTAATAAATTAAATTATTCACAAATATCTGATTTTAAAAAAAATTAATGATCATTAATTTTCAAGGTCCTTTATTTGCTAAATGTTTTAATACCGAAACATTTTTTAAGTAATTTATATAGATGACACTTTGAATTAGTTGCATTTTAAATGTTCATGCCATCACTAATTTTTTGAAAAAAAATTCAAGTTCCAATTTTTGACATCTCAAATTATTTAATCAAATTTTTCGTTATGTTTATGTCGCTCTATTTTTATTAAAACGCATATTCCATTGTGCTGTGATAGGGGAGACACAATTTTATACAGGGTGTTTTGTTAAATTATGTAATTTGAATAATATTAAAAAAAGGGGATAAAAAAATGATGAATGTGCTAAAAACCAGGGCTTTTATGCAAATTTTATGTACATGGTGTTCTAAATAACAGAATTTTATGTTTCTAAAAATGAGAAGTGTTTTTCATTAAGTTTTCTCGAGCGCCATGTGCAACAAATTGAACTCCGTCATTCCATAAAATCGAAATATTGAAAACAGTTTTGAATGTAAATTTAGAAGTTAAGTGTTTAATTATTTCAAAATTCTTGCTTACTGTTATATTGTAAACAGTATTTATAAAGTGTAAGTAATAAATTATATATTATAGAAACTTACCAATAGATAGTAAAATAATAATTATTGACAATCTGTAAATGGGACTCAAATATCAAATAAATCTATAATTGTTAGCCAGAACTACCAAAAATAACCATTTGTCCTTTTATCATGTTCTCTCCTAGTGCGTGAGAAGTGCTGTCGCATACATCGAAAATGTATAGTATAACGTGGACTCCGAACCACGGAAAAGCGTCTACATAAATGTTATGATAATTATTATTAATAATTTCTTGCTATTTTCACAGTTTCGATAGTTTTTTTTTATCTATGAGTAACATAAAACTTTACATTATTATGACGCGCATGAATGGATTAACGAGATTACTACTAAGATACTGAAATGACGCAACTGTCATTTGTCAAGCGAGTTTAAATTAATTTTAGTTTAGAAAATTCAATAGTCAATTAGAAAATTAAAATAAAGTTTGTATGTTTTATCGGACGCATGCAAATTGCCCAAATTAAAATAAACGTAGCAAATGTAAATAAAAACGATTTACCAAGGAAAGCACAAAACTGTTAATATCACCTAAAAATAGTTATTTTTAATTTACTGTTTGGTAAACATTAATTAGAATAACAAATTCTGATTTGTTATTGTAACTAAACTAAGTAATTCTTTACGGTAAATTCTATAAACATTTTTTTTCGTTGGCATTCTTCTCCATACATTTTCAAGTAGACAAGTATTGTGATAAAAAAAACCTCTGGCTTTATTATGCCCCTCGTCTAGCGGCTCGGCTAATAAACCACGTCCCTCGTAGTAAAAAGTATCGGTTTACGTCCAAAGCACTTTAAAGAACTGCGTTGATCCATTTGTATTTTAAATTACCATAATACAATAACTTTTCTTCTTGGTGGGTAAGCCCCAGAGTCCAGGCATCGTGACAGTATTCATGATGAATAATTATTTTTGTCACGTAATAGCTGTTGATTCTAGATATTGCGAGATACTGTTTTCTTGGGACAAAGTACGTATGCAGTAGGGACTCTCGTTTCTGCATAAAGACGGCCAGAATAAAGTTCTTACTTTTGTTCGGATTCGAATCGGATGCTTTAGCCGCTATAAAATAATAAATTAGTCTTTTCTTTTAATACAAAAATCTCGTTAATCCATTCGTGCGCGTCGTTTAAAATAGATATGAATGCGAGACGGGATGCCAATGCAGTCTGGTGTGGGACGGGATATTTTCCCCTCCTATTTCAAAATTTGTATTATTCGTTTTTATTAACGCTCTACGACGTCTTCCGATTCCCAAACATCGCCATTGGGGGTTTGGTTTTGTAAGCATTTTATATTTTTTACCTACGACGATGAGCCAGCTCGACGTAGAACCCCCAGCCTGGAGGACCAGCAAGACGGTCAGAATAAAGTTGTACCTTCACCCGGCTTCAAAGCGGATATTGAGCGTTTGCAGTCAACTCGCTTGACTATTACTCTCCGACCGCCACTTCTATTTCATAATTTAACTTCTTGAATCCCTACAAAAAAATCAGAAAAGTTTTTTGACGAGATATCCCGGGCGGGACTAAATATTTTAAATATCTCGCGGGATATCCCGTCCTGCATTCATTTTTAGTTTAAAAAATTTTTTTTTAAATTTAAAAAATTTTTTTTTTAAATAAATAGCTCTACGCTTTTATATTCATGTTTTCAAAAAGCCTTGATTGTCTTTATTTAAACTACTTTTTACTTTTTAGATTTTTTAAATTTAAATAAAAGTTTCAAGTCAGCCAATTTGTAGAAAATCGATTTTGAAGAACAAATTCGAATGATTGCTGTAAAAGTTCATCCTATAAGAATTCTCCACGTATGTGTTTTAGATGTTTGATGGTTCACCCAGTATACATCATTCAAACAAAAATTTCACCCTAAATGCGTTTTCGTTATTCCGGGCTGAAAATGACTACTTTACGGGCCTGTCTTGAGAAAAGAAAAGAAGGTATTTTCGTCACAGGCTACCTCAAGGGGGACCGACCCGAACTTTTTTTTTGTCCTAGGACAAAAAAAAACTAACTTTTTTTTGTCCTAGAACAAAAAAAACACTCTTTATTCGGGTGAACACATGTTTACCGTTTAAGTTATTAATAACTTGACAAATGACTTGCAACCTTCACGCCATCTATCGATAGTTATCTCAGAGCTATTATATAAAATCGCGAATTTTGTAAGATATTTTTCCCGAAATAACGAAAAATTGTTCATAAAACTCGGACGTAAGGGTTTTCACCCTTCGGGCTATTATTGCCTCGCCGCTGCGCGGCTCGTCTCATAAACTACGCCCTCAGGGATGAAAACAGTCCCTTTACGTCCTAGTGATATAAACTACTATTCCCAATGCCCGGGGGTATCAAAAATATAAATAGTAAAAAGTATAAAAAAAAATAAATAAATAAAATTTTTCCGCTAATGTTTTTTTTAAGGGTTCAAAGTTCATGGAATTTTGATAAGTTGTTTAGAGGTATTCTACGATGCTTATCCTAAGTTTTTGACTTCAAAGTTCTTACGTTAATTTAGAAGAGAGCCAAAAACCTCAAAAGTTTTGGACTTTTTGCTTAAATCTTGTAAACTAAGCATATTTCAGGTACTATAGTTTATTACAAAGTTATAGAGCAGTAAATTTTCTAAAATTTGGTTTGTAAACCGAATTTGTAGACCTAATATTAACCAAGATACAGCTAATCAAAGTTGAACAAAGTTTCTCAAAGTGTAAAAAAATAGACAAAAAACAAAGGTTTTGCCTCCATAACTATTTATTACCATCATTTCCATGTTAATCACTCATCAATATGAATATTTTGGAACATCTATGACTATCCTACCCCTCACCCAAACATGAAAATGCCTTATATTAATTGGCATTTCTTACATTAAAATGAGGCATCTTCACATTTGATGGAATGAGAGAGAGAGAAGAGTGGGGGGAAACCCATGGGTGTTTCAAGCTGTGTATATTAATGAGTGATTAACATAATTAACGGTAATAAATACTGATAGGGGCAAAACCTTCGTTTTTCGGCCATTTTTTTACATTTTGAAAAACTTTAATCGACTGTATCTCAGTTAATATTGGGTCTAAAAATTCGATTTACCGACCAAATTTAGTGATCTACAACTTGACAAAAATCTGTGGTACCCCACAGAAACCCAAAATATGCTTAGTTTAAGAGATATAAGCAAAAAACTGAAAAATGTCTAAAAATGTTGAGGTTTCTGCTGTCCTCCTAACACAGGGTCCTAGAGATCAAAAACTTAGGATAGACATCCTAGAGTACCCCCAAACAACCTATCAAAATTCTATTAACTTCGGAACATTTACATGATTGACTAAAATTTTGATTTTTTTTAATTTTTAAAATTTATTAAATTTACGGATTTTCAGAACAGTGGTAATTTTTAGAGGTAAACTTTTAAGTTTATGGTATTAGAAATCCAAAAAAAATAGTAGTTTTCGTCACAAGGACGTAAAACGAGATTTTACACTATGACTAAATTCCATCATTTTTCATTTAAAGCCTGTATGACATAATGCATAATTTTACATGTAATGCTAACTAACCAATAGAAAGAGCGTTTAGAAGCCATCGAACGTTTTTCATTGGTTAGTTACCATTTACATGTAAATTTTATGTAAAATTACAGAGTTGCCACAAAGTTTTAAGCAAAAAGTGAGTGTGTAAATTTTCAAAAAAAGTGAAGAAAAGTGTATAGAAATTTTGAGAAAAGTGACAAATAGTGTAAAAATATTTTACTTCGGGCAGTTACTTAGCAAGCCAACACCACAGATTCTGGGGCAAGACCCACAGCGGGCCCCCTTTTTTCAGAATCAGTGCTTCGAACTGCTCTTTGGGCATTTGAGAACTTCTTCCCAAAATTTTTTTAAAGACCCTTTTTTGACTGCCTAGCTAAATTTGCAAACGGTTCAATTTTTTACACATTTTGTACTTCAGCTTTTTGTTCAAAAAAATTATTTTTAAATGACTTTTCAACGTTTACATTTCCTCCGAGCAACATGCGTACTACTCCAATATTTGTTTCGTGTATAGCGTAATTTTTGTGGAAGGCAGTGCCGACTTGATTTTCACGTATGTCTACTGTATATAAATGGACATACCTCTGCCTTTCACAAGAAATTACACTCTAACATGATTGCTTAATTTTCTCGGTAGCCCGGCACCACCTCCTGCTACGTCACTGCTTTTAGGCCCCTGGAAGTTCACAGACTGTATGCTTGTGCACACCGATAGTTACGCCACTGCTGACTCGCATGAATGAATTTACCCAAGGTATATAGATTTATATACCTTGGAATTTACCATTCATTCCAGCCGTAGGGCACTTCCTCCAAACAAAATATTTACAGGTGACACAAATGATTGTTTTACCCCTTTCCCCATCTCATTTTTTCACCGAAAAATTTTTTGAATGATTTTTTTTAACTCATAATTTATATAATTTCATAATTTTACTTGTTGATTAGCTAGTCTACATTTGCTCCAAGCAACATACGTTGACAATTTTTAAAATTCTAGTTACTGAATTTTTAAATGTATCAAAAAATTTAATTTTTGTAAGTGAAATCGTAAAAAAAAATGAAAATAGTGAATATTTTTTAAAAAAGTGAAGAAAAGTGTAAGATTTTCAACAAAGTGAAAAAAGTGTATCTGTGGCAACCCTGAATTATGCATCGTGTCATACTGGACTATAGGCGTTTCAAGAGAAGTGATACGCTATCTGGTGGCAAGTTTTGTACTAGAGGGAATGAGCTGAAATGATTGTTTACATCAATTTTATTCAGCATAAGTGCGCAATTGTGTACTGATTATGTTTTTAATATAATAGATATCTTATCTGCTGCTCGTTTGCTTGTAATATCATGGTTAATTAATTCATTTATTTATTAATTGCCTCTTCCCTTTAGTAACAACATGGCCACTAGCGGCGCTGCAATCTTAAATTGAAACGCCTATAGGAAAGCATATCAAAACTCGTAGCAACTGAAAGCGGTGTATCAAATTTTATCTCTCTAGGACAAGGCTGGCCAATAGATTTTCCGAGTGGGCAAAAATTCATAGACTGCGGCGGAGCCGGGCCAAATACCATATTCATACAAAGATTTTATATAGGTACACATAAAGTTTATTATACAAATACGGCTCCGGCCCGACCCGCGCCACTCCCAGCCCAAAGCAGTGCGCCATCGCGCACAGTCTAGCTGGCCGACCGAAGTTCAGGCGGACAAATTCAAATGTCTTGGCGGGCCACTTTGTGGCCCGCCTTGCTCTACGACAGGGGTTCCCAACCTTTTCTTGGTCAGGGACCACTTTTATATTATTCTTGCTAGCAGGGACCTCTAAATAATAAATAAAAAATTTTTAAAAAAAACCTTTTATTTAAAATTACAAAAGTGCACTAAAAAGTAGAAAATAATTTTAATAAAAGCAAACAAAGCTTCGTGAAAACATCAATATAAAAGCGTGGGGCTGTTTATAGGTGGATAAGCAGGCTAACTATTGGTGTACAAAATTCATAACCCCACGCTTTTATATTGATGTTTTCACGAAGCTTTGTTTGCTTTTATTAAAAATTATTTTCTACTTTTTAGTGCACTTTTGTAATTTTAAATAAAAGGTTTTTTTTTAAAATTTTTAATTTAATTTTTTATTTTCTAATTTTTTAGTCATATCTTTTCAAATACAGCTTATGTATTTTAACTAATATAGGTTCATCCTATCAGATTTCTTTATTTCTGTGTTTTAGATGTTTGATACTTCACCCTGTATAAATCATTACGACGAAAAACTTTACCCTGAATGCGGTCCTTAAAAATAAAATTTAGAATTCTAAGTTACTTCCCACCCTGTATGATAAAATTGTCCAATGCGCATCGACGCATGCGCTTAATGGTTTTCAGTTTTTTCCCGATTTTTCGCTTATTTTTCAGAATTTTAGAAAAACAAAATTAAAATATGGAAATGCTCTGCAGGTGAAAGCTGTGTACCAAATTTCAGATCTCTAGGACGTCGGGAAGTTGCTTAAAAATGGCCTCAAAGCGGTCGACCCACACGGACGACGGTCTTCCCAAGTTAAATAAAAGCTTTTAAAAAGGCGATTTCTCAAAGTTTAGTATCAGAAATTGCTTTTTAACACCAAAACGACTCAAGTGAATTTGATTCAAAAGCATCCTTGCCGTTCGTTCGCGGACCATATTTTGGCTTCTGCGGACCACTGGTTGGGAACCACTGCTCTAGGCGTCATAACATCGGTTAAAAATGAAACTTCAACCAAAATCTAATCAGTTCAATTCAAAGCTTTTTTAACCCCCCCTTCTTCCTTGCATCGTCAATCCATACGTATGGGTCTGCTCAGTTTTTATTGTTCCACTGGTAAACACCTGTAAATGATTTTAGAGCAGTTTCAGATCGAGCCATCACGTTGAAGACGTTTTATCCAGTTATATTTCAAATCGTCATACAAAAATCAATATTTTGAGACCAAGGGAATTTCATTAATCCATTCATGCTAGTCATTAAAAATCAACAAAACATTAAAAGGTTTCGCCAGAGAGATTTTAAAGTTTAGTTCAAACTAGTAAGCAAAATTTTAAGTCAACTAGTGCATGCGTTTGTTCGTAATAGTAGCCAAAAAAACTTTTAACGCACAAATCCAGACATTTTTTCTAACATCCATGATCAAAAATAATTGTATGCAATTATTCCCATTTGGAAAAGTAAGAATAAATAATAGCAAATTATTTGCTTTCTTCCTCCATTGACAGCCCATAATAGAGAAATTTTTCTTTTGCGACTGGCACAGCTAAATGTGCAGAAACAAATATTTTTAAACTCCACAATCCACATGTATTGCACAATAATTAGGCTCCGCCCAGTCACAAAAGAAAAATTTCAAGCCTTGTTTCACTTTGATTGGGTCCACTGGTAAACGATTTTTAAGCACTTCCAGATGAACAATTGCAGTGAGACTTTTACTGTATCCACTAATTTAGCACCCAAAAAAAACATAAAATTTTACTTTACTCTGAGTAGTTCAGAGTGAGATAAACAAACACACAGGACATTTAAAGATCAAAATGAAATCTTTACATCCAAAAACAAAGTGGGCTTTTGATAATACACTTCTATAAATGATAATCATGGAAAAGTAAAATATTAAATATTTATAAATAAAAATACAAAAAAAATTTTTTAAGTAAAAATGGCAACCCTGATCTGTCTTCGGGGTTTTCAATAAATCCAATAAAAAATTTTGCGCAATTATATTAGTTTTTACTAAAAGAACAAGAAGCAGCATAGCAATTCTCTTACATTTTCATTTCGGGGTCAAAATAGTTGACACTGCAAATAGCGGCCATATTGGTAAGTATTCACACCAAAAAACGCATCACTTCTTGTTCCTAAATATTTCTTGGTCTATGTTGTATGTTTTTTTTGGTCAGATATTGCAAATAACAGCACCTGAACTGCTTACAAAAAAAACAATTTTTTATAAAATCAAAACGCAATATATCTTAAAAATAAGTTCATTTTTAAAATAGAAAACAAAAATAAACACTTCGATTTTACAAAGACGAAATGTTACATTCTGTCACAACACAGCGACAATAAAAAAATTTAACAATAAAACTGCATTCATAGATGTTCAGAAAATTAAGACTAAATAATTACAAGTAGGTATAGAAAAATTTAATCGCTTTCTACTTCAGCTTTGTCTTTCTTTTTCTTCTTTTTCTTTTCTTTTTTGGAATGCTAAACACAAATAACAAATCAAACACTGCAAAACTTCCACTAAACATTTCAACTTACCACTTCTTCTCCCGACTCAACTGCAACTCCATTATCTTCAACATCCTTCTTTTTTTTCTTCTTCTTTTCTTTCTTTGTAGGCTAAAAAAACAAAATAGTAACTTAAGCAATTAAAATAGTAAAACTGAAATTTACCGTTTCATCAGCAGCTTCAGTGGCAGCTTCTTCAGCTAAATCTTCCGTTTTTCGCTTTTTCTTCTTTTTCTTTTCACTTTGACTAGTATCACCAGCATCAGAAGCAACTGCAGATGTATCAAAACTAGTATGGCCAAGTTTTCGTTTCTTTGAAATTTGTTCATCCTCGTCGTCATCATCATTCGCCTCCTCTTTCACTTTTTCTTGCTTAACGACGACTGGTCCAGTGGCGGCTAAATCAACGTAAGAATTTAACCATTCTCGTGGCGTGTTTTCGTTAGGTTTGCCGTATTTGTCCAGTTTTCCTTCAGAAATTAGTAACTTTTTCTTACTAGCGAAAGGTCCCAAACTCCACTGTCTGGGGTACACGTCCCTGGCCATGAGGACACGTCGGATTTTTGCTACCACACCGTGGTTACAACTGGCAATCGTTGAAGTGGTCATTAACGCAATAGCAATTGCAATGGCTTCACCTTTCGTGGTGACAAGAACAATTTCCTCGTTGAGTTCGATTCCATCATCGTAACGCAACAAACCAGGTAACATCATTTTAGCACCGTAACAAATTCCATTGACGGAACTGTCCTTCACGATCAGCCTCTTGTGTTTGATAAGTAAACGTTCCAAGGGTTGAACAACTCTTCGCAAGTATGAATCATCGTTGTGGTTCTCGTACAACCACATGGCATCCTTAACATCATGCATGGTGACCATATTGTCATATTCGGACATATTTCCAGATCTGACTCTTCTCAACTCGATCATTTGTCCACCCACGCCCAGGTACAACCCCAAATGAATGCACATGGTACGAATGTATGAACCGGCTTCGCAACTAACCCAAAAAAGCCCCATATTCTTAGCCTCATCGTATTCTATGAGGTTGATGTCATGTGTGGTCCTCACTCTGAGTTGTCGTTTTACTGCCGAAATCAAAGGTGGCCTTTGGAAATTTGCCCCCCTCAATCTTTCAATGCCCTTAAGTACATCATTAATTCCACCCACAACAGGAGCATGCAACTTAAAAACAGCTACGTATTCCTTTCCAGCACTTTGCTGCGATTTCACCAAACGTGTGGCCCGATCAATACACACGATAAGACAACCCGTAACTTTAGGATCCAAAGTACCGGAATGTCCAGTTTTTTCTACCTTAAGAATACGTTTGACCCATGCCACGACTTCGTGACTGCTAGGATTGCTAGGCTTATCTAAATTTATAAACCCGGAACTGAGGTATTCTTGAATTGCACGTTTAGGCGGAGAGCAACCGCTAGCAACCGGAGTGAAATGGTTACAGAACACGTGCAAACGATCATAATTCTAAGAAACAACAACAAATTAAGAACGTGCATAAAAAAAAACCATCACACCTCACCTTAAGTAACAATGGCCATTGGGACGCTTCTAATTTCGTTGGAAGCGTCGAGGCTTCCAATTGAAAATCGGTATTTGCTTGTACTTCGCCCAACGATTTGGATTTCTTTTTCTTTTTCTCTTTCACCGGTGATACATCTAAACAAATAACAAATGCGTCTTACTTTAAAGTATTTAAATTTCGACGTTTTGGACGTGATGAAATGAAAATGTAAGTTTCAAACTTGGGGCCGATGTATTTTAAAACGAACCGTGTCGAACCGCATCGTATTTTTATCGAATAATTCAAAAAATGCTTACCGTGATCAGTCATTTTCAAAACACGTGTAGTTGTTTAGGTTAGAAAGTTAAATTCTGTGATTGTAACAAGGATACACTGTAGATTTCTATTCAAATACTGCAGCGCTTCCTAGTGTTTGAAAGTAATACCAATAACGAAATATAAAATTTTGGAATGAATTGCAGAATTACCAACATAAATTTAAATAAACATCGTTAATTTTAAAAAAATGCGTGTTTTAAATTGAAATGGGAAATTATGGATTTTGAGTGTGATCCAAACCTGCATATTCAATCTTTTAACCCCCACGCACATACGAAACGCACGAATCCTCCGTAGGGCTGTATATGTGGAAACAGGGACGTGCTCATGGGGGGTGCGGGGGGAAAAGCTTCTCCCCCCAATGTTAGAGAACGTTGGCAAAAAGTTGACAAAAGCACCCAAAAGTTGGTCAATTTGGCATTTTTTATGTCTAAATTTACAAAAAGTATCAAATTAATTCAGTTGGCAAATTTGAAATCCCCCCCCCCCCAAAAAAAAAGTTGGTTGGGCACCAAGGTATATAGATTTACAAGGTATGATCTATATGCGAACCAAAACTCGTCATTTACTGCGCATTCAAATATGGCGTACCCATCGAGACAGCTCTGAATTGTTTACATTTAGAACGTCAGTATAAATCACCGTTTTTAAATAATAATTCTTTAAATTTTAAAATAATAATTAATCTTTAATAAAATGGAGAAGTTGGTAACAAGCCATGGTGTGCATAATACTTGTATTATCAAAACAAATATGAAATTTTATGAAAATCTAAAACTGTGTTGTGTTAAAATGAGGTGTGCAATATTCGGTTGTAATAATACCAATCAAGGTATAAACGCTACTGCAGGTGTAAAGTATCATATGTTTCCTAAAAATCAAACATCACTGAAAAAGTGGGTGCATTTATGTGGAAGAAGTGACAAATTTAACGTTGCAACTGCTCGGGTATGTTCAATTCATTTTGTTGAAGAAGACTACCAAGTAGATTCTCTATTAGCAAGGTATGGTATCCATAAACAATTTGAAAAATTAAAAGGTGATGCAGTACCAACAAAGTATTTACCTCGACAAAAATTAGTACAAGAAAGTTCAATGCGACATGATCGACTTCAAAAAAGAAATGAAAGTAAAACATCAAACGAGTAAGTTTTTAGTTTTAAATCATGGTTTTGTTAATAATATATTTATTATAGAATTGAGAGATTGACTGACAATGTTGATGATTATAATTCTACCGATAATAATCAAGTCGATAATGAAACCGATAGTTTTAATGAAGCCAAAACTGATAGTTTAAACAAGTAAATGTTGCTTTTAATCATTGTTGTTTTGTTAATAATATATTTATTACAGAATAGATCGATTTACCGATAACATTGTTGAAAATTATGCTGATAATAATCAAGGCAATAATGAAGTCCATAGTTCAAATGAGTAAGTTTTTGTTTTTAATCATTATTGTCATGTTACTAATAAATATATTTTAGAATTGAGTCATTTTCTAGTACGAATTATAATGATAGTAAGTTACTTTTAGAAAATGCTGTGCTAAACAAACGTATAGTATATTTTCGGAGTTATCAGATCTAAAGGAGGCCTACACGATCATCCCGATCAACTTCAGTTTATGTATAGGCTACGAGCATATATATTAGGTCGAAATGAAGGGAATGTATCATTTCATGGCAATACAGCCATTGATGACACACCAGATCTGGATTCTGTTGATAACTTAAGTTCGCTTTATTTTGAAAGCATAACAGAGGCAGTACCACTGACACCTGAAGTCGACGAATTAGAAGATCTTCAGTATGATGCACTAGAGCATTTAGCTGGGTACATTTGTCATCGCTTGAAAAACGTGCCTGATTTGAATATTCAATCAAATGCCCCAGAAAGTACGTATACCTGGACCAACCATCTCTCTGAAGGGGGTTTAAGAAAACCCTCAGATGAATTGATGCAGCAAATGGAGCATATGGAAAAAATATTCAATGATATAAATGGCGATGGTATCAAAATTACTAAAGGTTTTCTTAAGCTACATTTAGATACATCTGCACACATTGAATGCGATGAAAATGTAAAAAAACTATTTTTCAGATCACGAATGTACTTCAGGATGAAAAAGCTTAATAAAGAGCTAGCCATGTACATTCCTGGTCAAAAAAGAAAAGCTAAGAAAACTACTTTGTAAAATGTTATTTTTATTAAATAAATATACCTTAAATTGAGTAAACTTTTGTATTTATTTATAAATACTCAACAAATTGAGTTACACACATCTGAACGGTTTTTGTACGCATTTTGTTCACATAAAAATGATTCCACTTCTTTACTAATGTTGAAGTTTTACATTTAATTTATTCAAAATTTAGATGCAATATCTACAGTAGCGATTTCATCTTAAATATTATTGTTAAATTAACAAAAACGGTGCTCTTTCACCACAAATTTATCTTTGATTTCACAAACTTCTAAATGTAAACAAAATAAAAGCTGTCATTTCAGTCTCGTAAAATCCGCCATATTGAATATTTTGACGTTTAAAGATGCGCAGTATCATACCTTGTAAATCTATATACCTTGGTTGGGCACGTTCCTGTGTGGAAAAACCATACCATCCTTCTGAGCCCCTAAAAGGCCGCCATAAAAACGACGGGACGCTTCAAATTTAGCTAGCTAATAGAAAATAGGCCAATAAAAACAATCCTATTAACGCCTTGTTAAAAGTTTTGCTAATTCGGGAGTTAGATATTGCTCTGCTAAGAAACAGTGACGTAGCAACAGGTGATGCGTGTGGTGCCAAGCAGACAAGTACTAGGGCGCGGGTCCCGCAGGGTCGCTTAGACCTGTACACTAAAGCTCTGTTCGTTTGTCAAGCACTAACTTGAACTGAACACGTTTGAGTGACGTCAGAGTTCAACTTGGTGCAGGTATTTTCAAGAGTACAAACGAACGCTTTCAGTTCACGTTAGTTCATGTAAATAGTGGAGTTAACCTAAAATCATAAACCGATAACCTCAAATTTGTAAAAGTTTTTATCTGGACAAATTGTATTTGATATAATTAAATAAATTAATGTAATTAAGAATCAATAAATGAACAATTATCGATATAGTCAAACGTATTAGCCGTAAAACGTAAGAGTAGAAGTCTCCAAGTAAAAAGACTAATAAAGTAATAATTTTGTAAATTTACCAGGTCGTTTTGTATTACCTCATACGAAGACAAGAGGAAGGAAGCTGTGCTTTAACTTTAACCCCTTCTGCTTTTATTAGGGCTCGCACCATAAAATAGTACTTACATTTTTGTATGGTTGTGTATTTTATAAAATAACGCATGAATAAATCCGTTTTTTCAAAACAAACAGTATTCTACTTGTTTATAATATATGTTTATTGTAATTAGTAGGTTTTCTGTAATATTATTAACATTAAGTTTACTAATATATTTGATTATAGGTTCTGAAGAAGCGAAAATCAGTACCTCGAAACGTAAATAAATTAACAAATTTTAATTTGTTCAATGTACCCACAAGCCACAAAACAATAATATGTATATTTTAAGTCGGTTAAAGCCAACGAGTAACGTCATAAAAATAAACGATATTAAAAAATTAGTCATTAATTATTACAACTTAATCAGCTTAAAATGTAAAATTCACTAATCGAGGAATCTCATAGGGTTAATTGCTATTGGAATGGCAATGCATAGATTCGGAGTTCGATCCTAATATCATTCGAAAACGATATAATTTCTGATATCTTTTGAATTAATGTATTTTAAAATTATTTTCTCTTTAATTAATACAACGATATTTCCACATCTGTTACATATCAACTACATTTCCTAAAAAAACAAATGAAATTATGTATGTACGCCGATAACAAAATGTTAACAACTAAAAACCAATAATCAAATCACAAGTGAAGTTGCAACGGTTGCTACCTGTTCAAAAACTTATTAATTTCACCAATTAATTGCAAAATACTTGTATTTACGTTGACGTAACTGTCAATTTTCAATTATTTTAGGTTACTTTCGCGATCGAAAAATCCCCACCACAAATGTTAGATAGTTGTTCTAACTTGAACTGGCCTGCACCTGATCTTGAGTGCGAACGAGTTAAAGATGAACTGAACAAGAACTAGAACATCAAACGAACGCTTTTATTTTGCACTAACTTGCTCGGTTCAGGTTAGTTCAACAAACGAACAGACCTTAAGACAATTACTTTGTATTTACAGAGAATTTTTTGTAAAAATAAATAAATTCTGACGGAAAGGGGCCCGCTGTGTGTCTTGCACCAGAGCCCGGTCTTGACTTTTTACGTTACTGTTAAGAAAGTTATGAAATTTTGGAAATCTGGTATTATTTCGCACTTGGCGAATTAAACAGGAGCGTAGCTAGAGGAAGGTAAATTGGTAGAATCATTTTAGAAAATGGAAAACGCGTTTAAAAATGTGATACATAATTAACAAAGCCGTAAAAAAGATAGAAAGTGTCATTAGCACAAAGTTTAATTCACACCATTACCCCCCTCCCTTCTCCGGACCACGTTTGAACCACAGATGTTTAATTATTTACTTGTACAAAGTGACCCAAAATTCACACAAAAAGTAATTCATTTTGATAGAAAGCACAGGGTTATATTAAAAATTGTAAATTTGACAGGAAATGGGTCCGGTTTGTGTCGGTTAAGGCGCCTCTCTCGTAGCGTAAAATAAAGGTCTCAAACAAGTCAAAATTGTGCTGTTAATAATAAATAATTTTAAGTGCTTCTAAAAAAATTACAAAGGTAAAACATAAAACTATTTTGGTACAGGCTTAAAATTTTAAAATTTTGATTAATTTCAAAGCAACAATGTGATGAGCAGTACAAGCGCTGTGATTGGTCATATTTGAAGACATTATTGCTTCAAAATTAATTTTAATTTCAAAATTGTAAGCCTGTACCGAAATAGTTTTATGTTTTATCTAATTAATATTTTTGAAATTTTGTAAAAATACTTTTTATTAACAGCACAGTTTTGACTTGAATTTTTAGGATTTTAAGCCAAGAGAGGCACCTTAAGAGAGGTTTTACTCTATTTATTTTCTATAATTTAATTTCGATTTTTTTTATGCATGGGCCTTTATGCATAGAAATTATGGTTTCAATTGTAGAAAAAAATCATTTTTCTCAAAAAAGTATCTACGAATTTTTACGTAGTACAACAATTTTGCCAATTTTTAAGTTTGCTGGAGGAGGGGTTATACTGGCCCCAATCACTCTATTGAAATCACAAACGTCAAAATTAATAAAATGTTGTAATTTTATGCAAATAAAATCTTTCATTTTCAAAATTAATTAATTTTCAATTTCAAAATTATTTCATTTCAATTCAAATCATCGCGCCTTTGTAATAGTTCGCGTCGATTACGCAAATTTTGACACGGAGTGATATTCGTAGTAGTTCTTTGTTATTGTGTCAATTTTACCATAAGTGATCTACAAAAGAAATTCATAACAAATTTTTCTGTGAAAAGCTGTGGAAAAAGGGAAGATGAATGTGATCACTACGATCGTGGATGTGCCCGATGTGGCTTTGGAAAGCATTTTCAGCTTTTTATCCTACGACGATATAGCGAAAAACAGACAGGTTTGAATTTTTCCTATTTATTTTTCTCTGTAAAAATTAAAATTACAATCTTAAACTTCAGTTACATTAAGAATTTTCATTAATTAGTTTCTGGATTTTGACGTTTAATTACGAGGTTATATTTACCACCGTCAGGGTCGCTTTATTTTGACATTTCTTGAAAAAGGCGCCTATTTGCTTGTTAATAACAATTTTGATTTACTCCTCAAGTTTTTCAATTAAAAACTTTCAGTAGTTAACTTTAAAGTGTAAATTTTAGTTATATTCACTCGGTATTAATTTGTGATCCGCTTTATTTCAATTAACCTCAAAATTTGTTGTTGATATTACAAAAATGGGTGATGATTTGTTGGACCGTTTTTTAACGATTGCTAATGAAGAAATAACTAAATCCGATTCTTTCGGTGCCGCATTAACTTCTCTTGATGAACCGTCGAACGTTCCGAGTGGTAGTGCAAGTAAGGTGAAAAATCGAACCGTGTTGCACACCGGCGATACAGATTCTTCGGACGACGAAGATAACCGGAATTTTCAAAATTCGAAGTACAACGACTTTGGGCGCCATGTGAAACACATGCTGGAGGACAACGTATCGACTTCCAAACAGTTGACGTCTTCAACCAGAAGTTCGAGTTGGAAAACGAAAACATCTGCAGTCGTAGCTCCAAAAAGTGAACCAATTTTTGGGATTCGTGTTGTCAATCCTCTTGTGTCGAGTCAATTATTAGAAGAACGTTTGGTGGGACGAAAAGTTGTTTCGTTTGCGGAACTTAAAATGTATGCTAGGAATGCTTCGGATAAATCAGATTGGGTGGTCTCAGGCGTGATAGTACAAAAAAGTCCCACAAAGACTTCTCAAAATGGTAAGAGTTATTGCATGTGGACTTTGAGTGACCTTAAAAGCGATTTGAAAACGGCTACGATTTTTTTATTTGGCAATGCTTATAAAGAGTTGTGGAAAACAAATCTTGGCACTGTCGTTGGAATTTTGAACCCATCGGTCATGGAGTTGCGTGAAGGATCTAAAGATGAAGCTTGTCTGAGCGTGTACAATCACCAACGCGTTCTAATTATTGGACAATCGAAGGACTTGGGAACTTGCAAAAGTATGAAAAAGAACGGCGAACGTTGCACTTCCTTTGTCAACTCGAGCATTTGCGACTTTTGTCTTTACCATGTGAAACAGGAGTACCAAAAGGCGTCTAAACGTACAGATATTCAGTCAGGGTTTTCGGGTGGTGGATTAACCGCACTGCGAAACAAAGTTTTGGGTAAGGATCAAGTCTTTTACGCCGGAAAATTGTACACATCGTTGCCTTCCAAAAAGAACAAAAAACAAATTGCCAAAGATGATAAACGCATGCAAGCTCTATCGAGTGACATTTTCAAAGGTTCCAATAATAACGTAATAAAAAAACCGAAAGTAGGCGTCGCATCTCAACATGACCTATCCCACGCTCAAAGACTGAAAGATTTGCAACGCTTGAAACAGTTGGGACTTGACTCTCCCTCTTCTTCCAATGAAAAGGTAGAATTTTCTGCTGGAACCTCTCAAAACGTCACACTTGAAGGGTCTAAAAATTTAGCGGCAAGTTTAATGAGTAAATTAAAGGAGCAAAAAGCTGCTCCACCTCCAACTCCAGAAGTTTCTAACAACCCACGGATTTCGATTGACATTCTCAAAAGTTTACCGCTTCTCAACTTCAACAGAAATAATGAAACCGAAATCGATTTGAACGAACCCTATCGTAAAAGAGAGGTCTTTGCAAAACGTAAGGCAGTGTCGTGGGTTCAAAACAACGGCCCTATTACCAAAACTGACCCTAACAGCGTGCGCAGTACAGAAAATGGGAAAAAGCGCACTTCGAATTTATTAACGACTCTGACGTCTACTCCCCCGACGAAGAAACTAAAAGTAGCAGATCCTAAAATACAAGAAAACGAATTTTATTCTGATAGGTTTAAAAAAATGATGGCTGCCACCTCGGCTCACGTCGATATGCTGGAACAGCGTGACAACGAAGAGCAAGATAAATATTTTGATAAATTGGAAAAGAAGGAACGTATGGAAGAGAAGATGATTAACACTTTTAAAATGCCCTGTAAAGCGGTGAGGTGTTTGAAGTGCAAGTACACTAATTTTTCGGCCGCCGATCATTGTAAGGCGGAAAAGCATCCGTTGAAGGTTTTCGATACACACAAAAGATTTTTCAAATGTGGCCACTGTAGTAACAGAACCGTTTGTTTGACCATAGTGCCTCTGGATCCGTGTAAAAATTGTAATTCTGCCAAGTGGGAGAAGACTAGTATGATGAAGGAAAATATGGTCCAAATTGGTGCTCCAAAGTTGTCTATACGTGGGGGCGAACAAAAGTTTACTAATTCTGTTGTAGGGGATGGTAATTTGAATTTGTTGGTTCCGGAGAGTTAGTTTGTATTTTATAAAATTATTGTTATAAATTATGACGTTTTTAGTTCTAAATTCACATCTAAGATTGTTATTTTATTTTTACGATGTATAAATCATTTATAAGTTTAAGTATTAAAATTTGTAATTTGATTAATTAAAAGTTAAAGAAAAATTTAATGTTTTTTTACTGTGTACACAATTTAAAATCTTGAGTTTTTATATTTTTAGTTATAAAATTGCATACTTTCCTAGGTAATTTCTTAGTTTTACGAAGAGCACGTGGGAATAATGAACAAAGTCACAATTATTATAATTTGCGTAATGTATTTCTGATAATTTTTATGTAGGATTGGACTCCTCTAAAAGATAACAGTTCTATTAGCATCTATCAAATTGTACTAATAATTAATTTTTAGTAAAATCGGACCCTGATTGTTATTATCGGTTGCTCCTTCAGGATTATATGGTATATACAGACCCACAATTATTTTTAACAACAATAAAAGAACTTTATTCACTTTATTACAACAAAATATAGTTATAACAATAAATTATTAAATATCTGATGTGACACAACACATGACTTTCCCATTTACCAGGTTAAATAATATAATACTAAATTTTTAAAATACCAATTTTAATTCAATTCATGCGCGTCCGCAGAAATAAAAAAAATTAAATAAAAAATTAAAAATTTTTAAAAAAAACCTTTTATTTAAAATTACAAAAGTGCACTAAAAAGTAGAAAATAATTTTAATAAAAGCAAACAAAGCTTCGTGAAAACATCAATATAAAAGCGTGGGGTTATGAATTTTGTACACCAATAGTTAGCCTGCTTATCCACCTATAAACAGCCCCACGCTTTTATATTGATGTTTTCACGAAGCTTTGTTTGCTTTTATTAAAATTATTTTCTACATTTTAGTGCACTTTTGTAATTTTAAATAAAAGGTTTTTTTTAAAAATTTTAAATTTTTTATTTAATTTTTTATTAGGCGTAAAGACGTGGAGCCGTGTTTGAGTAGTAGGGAAGAAGAAAGACTAAGAATCTATGAAAGAGGGTTATTGAGAAGGATATTGAGACCAATAAAGAACGACAAACAGGAAGAAAGAAAAATGATGAATCACGAGATCTCGAATTTCAAGAGCAATGGGGATATAGTGAGAATTGTGAAATCAATTACGATGCGATGGTTCGGACATATAATGAGAAGCAGCGAGAATTCTGTGATAAAGCAAATATCTGTTGATACACCCCCGTTAATAAAAGGTTGATGATCCTCCGTTGCTAGCTCAATTATATAGAACGCTATATTCTTTGAATTTGAAATCCAAAAAATACCAAGACCTTAATCTCAGGGTACTACCTGCATGAAACCAAAATACGTGCTTACCTCGTTTTTACATAACACAAGATCTCTGAAATGAATGTGGCGCATTCCAATAAAAAGAAATATGCTTTTTATAAATATAATGGAAGCTAAATAACGTCGACATAAAAATACGATACATAAACACAATAAATTCTTAAAGTACCTATTGACTGAACGTTCGCAAAAATTAACTTAATAAAAAATAGTAACTGAGTTACTTAGTTAAAATTAATTGTAAATAAACAATTGACGATATATTATCCTTAAAGGATTGATTTAAAATTTGGTACATTTTACCAATTAAAGATAAATAATTGTACAATCGACTTTTTAAGTAATAAGTAATTAAAACTGGACCAAACTAGTCGCATGAATAAAATTTAAAAAGTCAATAGTTAATAATTATTGATGGTTACATTTCTTAAAATTAACATAAACTAACCTTTGATCTTTCTAAACGTAGTAAGCCATTTTCACCAATTTAACACAACACTTTTCCGGTTTCCAAATTCAAAGAATCAGCATTTACTGGAGGCATTCCTTAGGCCCGGTATTTCAGTGGGCAGTTAAGCTTTCGCTTAAGCTAATCTCAAGTTTAAACTCAAGCAGTGCATTTTTTGAGTATTTCAGTTCCCGTTTAACGCTAAACGATAGTTTAACTGAAAGATTACGGAATCGTATTAACTCGACCGTTTAAACTTCGTTTACCTAAACTTTTACGCTTAGACCAATCAGAACTGCAAACACTTTCACCTAAAGGTATTTTTTGACAAATGACAGCGTTGAAAATAAAATCACGATTAAATCATGTTAAAATTTTTTGTTCTTTTTTACCTTTGCTTGTTTCAATTTGGGCATTATTATTGTGGACATTTTTATTTTCGTAAATAAAAACCAAATAAAGCAATTTCTAAAAATTTGAGGTTAATAAAATCAAACATGAGTCAAACAATCACACTGCGCATGCTCACCATCAGAAATCCAATAAAAATGTCATTTACTATTACCAACATACATTAGTACAAGTTTAACTTAAGTTTAGCTAAACCCAATTAGAAAAAGTACTGAAATACCAAACTGAAGATAACCAAACGCTTAAGTTAAGCAAACGCTTTCGTAAGCGAAAGCTTAACTGCCCACTGAAATACCGGGCCTTAGTTGTTGTCGTATATTTACAGTTGCATCCAATAATTTACAACTCCATTCTTCTTTCTGTTGTCGTTAATTTAATCGATAATCCATTTTTTCGTTAATTAAATCGGTAAACATTGTATTTCTTCTTTATTTTTTCGTAATTAATAATTTATTAACTGAATTTTACGAAATTTGCATTTGTTTCATCAGTTTGTGAACGTTCGAATTTTTGCACAGTTACTAAATCGTAGGTCATTATTTAGTATTGCCACGAAAGTTTAACTAAGTTATTTATCCAAGACATCAAAAATTAACACCATTTAATGGTTGTAATTACTTGTTTGACTCACGAAACTGAAGGTAAAAATTGTTACTTCTGTGATCGAAGCTTATTCGTGAAGACACATAAAAATGTTAACACTAAAATTTAATCGAAGATATGCAGGAAGTTAACACATTTTATTCGTTTTAAAGGCACTGATAAAGATAACACGTCTTAATAGTTTGAGGTATAAAGAGAAGTTAACATGTTACTTCTTTGACTGACGAACAGAAAAATTAACACGTCTTACTTGCTTGAGGTATATGCAAAAAGTGAATTATGCTCTCGTATTTTCCAAGATGGCATCTTGAAATTTAACAAAGATTTTTATTAAATATTCTTCAAAGTTTAATGGGTTGCATAGATACTGGAGTAAAAATGGAACAATTCGTTATTTTTCTCACTTGCTACACATGACGTAATTCTGTATTGTGCCTACTAGCATTTTACAACAGAATTTCTAAGAATTCTTTTACGAGAGTTGCGTTTTATTCAGGATATAAATTCTAAAAATAACTAAGTGGAGACGACCGTCTGCCGTACATACGAGGTCTTTTCAAATAGTTTTGAAATCAAATCGAAATTTTAAGTGAATTAAGGGGGTTCTCTGGTTTGACGGTCGGATTTTTAAGCATTTTTTGGGATTTTTTTGTGAGAACCAATGAAGAGATAGAACTTTGGAGATTTTATCATTTATTTATAAGTGCTTCAAAAGTATACATATAAATTTTTAGCTAAAAATATTTATTAGAACTAAAGTTATAGCGCTCTGAACACACCCCCCTCGAAAAAATGGACGCTCACTTCCTCCACGATATCAGCTGATTGGCTTATCTAAAACTAAAAAATTTGGCGGTGTTTTAATCTGTAAGCTTATATGCACGGAATGAACTATTATGAAAAGAAAATTTTAGAAATTGGATTTTTGACAGACTTCGGAACAAAAAATTTCAAATTTCATGTATTTTTTGTCAACTTTTTGTTAAAAAAAAGCAAAAGTACTTTAAATTTTGGAGTGATAATAGTTCATTCCGTGCGTCTATATATGCTGAGTCGACCTTATAAATTTGAAGTAAATCACCCAAACCGTTTTCGAGATATGATGGAGGAAAGTTTGAAAAACGTAGTATTGAGAAAAATACGTTTGAAGTTTCAAGTACAGTTACAACTATAAAAATTCTAACTTACCATTAATCTGCGATCACTGGTCCATAATAGTTTTCTAAACTTTTTCAAAGTTGCCTGTACTTGTATAAGCATATATTTGTATACAAGGGTCTTAATCATCAAGTCGACAAAAAACAATAGGGTCGGCCTCTCAGCTCAGCGTTCCTAATACCTGCCTCTTCTAACTGCTGTATCTTTATGATGACTTCGAATTTTAAAAATTCACTGTACCACAATATCCTAGATATATTAAGGAAACAATATATGCAAAAAAAAAGAAATAGATTTTTTGGTCCCATCAAACCAGAGAACTCCCTTAAGGGACTGTTCGACGTAGTCGTAACACTGTGATAAAGCAAATAACAAGATGGAGACCAATGGAGTGCCGTAGGCAAGGAAGACCTAATCTGAGATGGCTTGATCAAGTGCACAAGGACATTGCGGGTATGGAAGTCGGGGACTGGAAGGCGAAATTGGCAGACAGACGGGAATGGAGGAAGATAGTGGAGGAAGCAAAGATCTTGATTCCAATAGGAATGTAATGGTAATAATAATAATAAATAATAATATACGACAAAATATATAGATTTGTTTAATAATAATTATACACCAATTTACAATTTTAATAGTAGGTACAGTAATATAATATGTTTGTATTGGCCTGGAGTAACTTATAAACTTCAGCATCAACTTGGGCGAAATCAAGAAAAAAGATAACTTTGCAATTCACGTAATGTTAAATTACTCACTTTTTCTAAATCAACACAAATTTTATCAGGATTTGAATTGTAAAGTGCAGGTTCTCGAATTTTAATTATATTAACTATGTCATTTAATTTACTGGCCGGTAAACAAGAAATTTCTTTTGTAAGCTTAGTTATCTCATTGTAGGAAAATAATCTTGTGTCACTATTAGCAGTTTGTTGCTTATTTACTTCTAACAAAGTGTTTTCAAATGGAATGCTTGGTACAAGTAAATGATCTTCAGTAACGTCACTGATATTCTTGACGTTTTTCTTTTTTGGTTTAAATGTTTTTGCTCTCAACTTGTTGATTTCCATTTGTTTTAAAATCATATCTTTTTCTAACATTTTAATTTTTCTATTAATGGATTCCTCATCTGCATCGCTATTCGTATCACTTTTCGATAAATTGTTATTTTTGGCATTAGTGTTACTACTACTACTGTCACTACTACTACTGTCATTACTACTACTGTCATTACTAGTACTGTCATTACTAGTACTACTGTCACTACTGCTAGTACCACTCGTAGTAATACTGCTTTTCAAGTTTGAACTTCCGGCACCAACAGTCAATCCACCAGATACATTCGTTAATTTCAACGTTTGATTTAGTTCTTCTTCGACAACAACTTCTTTCAACACAGCTTCTGGAAACTCTTGATTTGTAATGCTCGAATCGTGTTGAACTATAGCTGGAATATTATGGTTTGTGGTAGGCTTGATACTCGTCTCGGATGGTTTGTTAATTTTTATATTACTTTGTGACGATTTCCTGGGTATTTTAAATTTTATATTTTCTGACGGAGCCGCATCAGCTTTTCTTTTCAAGCTTCGTTCCATTTGATTAGAAGTTAAATCATAATTCCTTTTGGAAACAAATTTTGGTGTATCAACGCTCCCAGAATTTCTACTTTTTTCAGAGCTTGATGCTGTTTTAATTTCTTGTTCTGGTTTCGGCATTTTAGCAATAAGGCTGAAAAACTGCTTTTCAATACGCTGTGCCATGAGAACGACGTCTTCGTGTGGTCTGTTGTACGTACGACAATTATCTATCATCGTATTGAAATCTTCAATACATTCTTGTGCCGACCAGTAGTAGTTATTTTCCAACCGTTGTTGAATTGTCCCCAAATCCATAGCATTTTTAATAATTGTGTGATAATCTGGAATATTCAGTGCTATAGTATCAACTGGTGTAAGAAAAGGCCACGCAAGCTTATGCCTGCATACCGCTGTGATTACTGTTTCGTTCAAATATTGTAGTTGATTCGTTATACGACCTGGTTTTTGAAGTCGTGGTTTTACATTCGGATAAACTTTTCCTTTTATCGGTTTTACTCTTTCTTTAAGAGAATTTCGGTTTTTTTCCATTTTGATTGATATTCTTCGTAAATGTTAATCTATTTGCAGATTTTTATATTATATATATAGAGATTTTATAGCAGGTAAAAATTACCAACTTTATAATATTTTATAATCATTTCCTTTGTAATTAATAATCATTGAAGTTGGCGGGCAGATTTATATGTGCGATAACAGGCCTGTCTAAAAGTAACATCCCTTAAACCATATTATAACTCACTAATAGAAAACGATTATTAGCTCAATTAATGTTTTATATTGGTAATAAAATTTTGCTTAACTAATTACTTGAGGGGTGTTCGATGTAAAGTCGATTTTGACAACGCAACTATATCCGATTATGATCCATCATCTATAAATAAATTTAAAACCTAAAATTAAAATCAAATCTTAAGTTTTTTTTAGTTTTTAATAGTTTTAGGAGCGACTCTTTATTATAATATCCTAGTTTTATTTTCAATAAAAAACATTATGGAAAGCCTTACAAGCTTACTGGTGTAAGTCGTTTACTACATAAGATTAATTATTTTTATTGGTGCAATCCACCTCTAACCATTGCCATTGGTGCAATCTACAATCATGTGACATAATACACATTGATAATATATCCGTGAACAGTAAATAATTGGTTGAAAAATTTAGTGCGGTAGTCGAAAGTGCCATTCATGTAAATATTCTCGACAGAGCACAAACACCTTAAATAAGTCAGACAGGAAAATATAATTAAATTGTTTTCCTTGTCATTAAGCATAAGAAAATTTTTGTTGTTCCTTGTATTAACAATTATGGAATCTAAGGACGAATAAATGTCCATTACTGAAGTTGGTAAAGGTGGCTGTTCTTTTTGCCTTACATCATTATACAGCCCTGAAGATTATCTGAGCATCACGACGAGTAATGTCAACTCGAAAAACTGTGAAATTCAAATCAACCAAAATTTATAATAAAAATTATGGACTAATAGAATGGTAGCACATCATAAAATTTTAATTAACTAACCTAAGCTCGACCGATGAATCCCTCTTTTAGCGGTCTTCTAAATGAAATGTGAAATGAGAATTTCCCATAAATTCAGGCCCGTACTCAGAGGGGGCACCTGGGGGCACGTGCCCCCCCCCCGAAATGTTAAAAAAAAATTTTTTTTTTAAAGTAAATGAAAATTTGTTTATAATAGGTCTGTTTGGTACCACAGTCTTAGTGCTACACTAACTACACTACTACAAATTGATTGGTGGTACAATTACCAACCCACTTTTTACACCAATCAATTTGTAGTAGTGTAGTTAGTGTAGCACTAGGACTGTGGTACCAAACAGACCTAATAATAAAAATTCTCGAAAGAAAAACCATTAAAAATTTTACTTTTTACTAAGTGCCCCCCTCCCCCCCGAAATGAAATCCTGGGTACAGGCCTGCATAAATTAGTGCTATAACTTTTTAAATCAACTAGCAATAAATAAATAAAAAATTAAAAATTTAAAAAAAAAACCTTTTATTTAAAATTACAAAAGTGCACTAAAAAGTAGAAAATAATTTTAATAAAAGCAAACAAAGCTTCGTTGAAACATCAATATAAAAGCGTGGGGCTGTTTATAGGTGGATAAGCAGGCTAACTATTGGTGTACAAAATTCATAACCCCACGCTTTTATATTGATGTTTTCACGAAGCTTTGTTTGCTTTTATTAAAATTATTTTCTACTTTTTAGTGCACTTTTGTAATTTTAAATAAAAGGTTTTTTTTAAAATTTTTAATTTTTTATTTTCTAATTTTTTAGTCATATCTTTTCAAATACAGCTTATGCATTTTATTTAACTAATATAGGTTCATCTTATCAGATTTCTTTATTTATGTGTTTTAGATGTTTGATACTTCACCCTGTATAAATCATTACGACGAAAAACTTTACCCTGAATGCGGTCCTTAAAAATGAGATTTAGAATTCTAAGTTACTTTCCACCCTGTATGATAAAATTGTCCAATGCGCATCGACGCATGCGCTTAATGGTTTTCAGTTTTTTCCCGATTTTTCGCTTATTTTTCAGAATTATAGAAAAACAAAATTAAAATATGAAACTGCTCTGCAGGTGAAAGCTGTGTACCAAATTTCAGATCTCTAGGACGTCGGGAGGTTGCTTAAAAATGGCCTCAAAGCGGTCGACCCACACGGACGACGGACGATGGACGACGGACAACGGTCTTCCCAAGTTAAATAAAAGCTTTTAAAAAGAGGTTCCAGCTGAGTAGGATTTCATGAAATGATGAACGAGTACATCAAATCGATGATGTTGTTCATCATATTTATGAATAAGTTCTTCAATATGATGAAAGAGTACATCAAATCAATGATGTTGTACTTCATATTTATTAATGAGATCATCAATATGATGAAGGAGTACATCAAATCAATGATGTTGTTCTTCATATTTATTAACGAAATCATTCATATGATGAACGATTCCGTTATATTGAAGATTTTGTTCATCATATATACCTACATAATATGCATCAATACGCTACAATTTTTCAACATTTTTTGAAGAACTTGTACATCATTTCGATGAACTCATTCATCATATTGATGAATTAAAAAATGATTTACATTTGATGAACCATATTTCATCATATTGATGAACTTCTTCATCGGCGCAAAATTGATGATTTTTTTCATCAATATGATGCCACTTTTTTTTCAGTGCAGATGAACAAAATCAATCCTTTTTGAAAACCTGTCCTTTATATTGCTAAATCCAAAAAAATCTTTTACGCATATTGCTCGGAGAAAATTTAGGCTAGGGCTTAAAAAAGTCATCCAAAACAATTTTCGGGAAAGGCGGAAAATCATGGAACCGCAAATAATTTTTTTAGGCTCATGACATATTAGGCGAGAAATCGCAAAACGTCAAAAGTAGCGGGAACAAAAACCGCTTTTCTGTTTAATGACATATTTAGGCAAGAAACCGCAAATCGCCTAAAGCAGCGGGAACAAAAACTGCTTTAAAATCACGAAAGATACTGAATTGTAAGTCGCAAACCGCAGCGGTTAGTAGACAATAAGTCATCACTCATCAGCCATTAGTTTGTGTATGTTCCTCCGCCGAAACCGCAAATCGCTTTCCCGTCGACAAGACGCGGGATAAATTTTATTTATGGGAAATTAATGGGAAACGTAATGTGTCATTGTGCATTAAGATTACACTGCTGGCGGGTTTCAAGCGTGCCACTAGTTTTTGAGGTTTCGCGGGTTACCCTCATGACATATTATAGCGGAAAGCGGCTAAACCGCAAGTCTTAAATCGCTCTCCTGCGGACAAAATTTGAGATAAATTTTCTGGATAAATGGAGTGGCTGGCAGAAACTTCCGCTGCGGTCGCCATCAAAATTTAGCAAAATTTTGTCCACGGGAAAGCGATTTAAGACTTGCGGTTTAGCCGCTTTCCGCTATAATATGTCATGAGGGTTAAGCGGGAAACCGCTAAAACTAGCGGCGCGCTTGAAATCTGCCAACAGTGTAATATTAATGCACAATGACACATTACATTCCCGCCTGCCGCTGCGGTCGGCGGAAAAATTTATCCTGCGTCTTGTCGGCGGGAAAGCGATTTGCAATACTTTTGTATTTGCCGCTGAAAAATATCGCATTACGGTAGTTTCACTAGTCACAATGTTTTGAAATAATATTATGAACATAAAACTTTGATAAAAATGCTATAATAATTGGTTAGTCTCAAAACTCAGTCTTAGATTTTTGAAGACAATTTAAAGTTTGAAAGAGTATTTACGCTATTGCCAATTGCTGTCGATGTGACAAAATGACAATTCTGATTGGTTCTTTTGTGTGACGTCAGCTACCGTAGACGTCAGCCAGGCCCGTAGCCAGAATTTAATTTCGAGGGGGGCACTAGTAAAAAGTAAAATTTTTAATGGTTTTTCTTTCGAGAATTTTTATTATTATAAACAAATTTTCTTTTTAAAAAAAATTTTTTTTTCAACATTTCGGGGGGCTGCCCTCCCTAGCTACGGGTCTGACGTCAGCTTTTCTCATGTTAGGAGTACTCTAAAAAATTTCCATGGTTAAAGAAATTTTCGCAGTTCAAGTCGTCCCATTACCTAATCACGTGGTCATGCCGAGGGAGGGTTAAAAGTGAAATATATGGAAAATAGCGTCGAATTTCCTGGGTCCAGGACCGTATATAAGGGGGCAGTTTTGGGGGTTCAAATTGAACTAGAGATGAATGCGGGACGGGATATTTTGAATATTTAGTCCCGCGCAGGACATTTTGTCAACTCAGTCCCGCGCGGGATGGGATCCTGCATTTGTCTCCCCCCCCCATGGCATAGCAAAGGAGTAAAAAATGTTTTTTTTTCGGTAAAACCCCTCCCATGGCATAGACAGAAAATTTTTTTTAGGTAAATCCTCCCCATGACTTATGTCTAGCTACAGCCTTGTCTGGGTCCCAAAAGCTCTCCAGCACACGCCAGGACTCATGTGGTGACCAACCAACTTTTTTCAGGGGGAACAATCCCAAATTTGCCAACTAAATTAATTCAAAATTGCCAACTTTTTTAAATTTAGACATAAAAAATGCCAAATTGGCCAACTTTTGAGTGTATTTGCCAAATATCTAAAATATTGGGGGAGGAGCTTCTCCCCATCCCCATCTATGGGCACGTCCCTGAGACTAGCTTTTTTAGCATATTAAGCCTGTATGACAACCAATAGAAAGACCGTATTAGTATCCATCAGACATTTTCATTGGTTAGTTACTATTTACATGTAAATTTTATGCAAAATTATGCGTCGTGTCATACAGGCTTTAGAATAAAAATTTTTGCATTTTGATTTTTAAAAATTTCTACAGTGTCCTTCGGTTTATTTTGTTAATAAAGAGATAATTTAAGTTTTTTCTTACATACGGCCCACACAACATTTTTAAATTTGTAGCTGGCCCCTTGTAAAAGAAGTTTACTCATCCCTGCCTTAGAAAGTTATTATTCGACTAGCTGAAAAGTCCGTCCACGGACGGGTTTCAAAACTCAATTAGTGTGCTACTCGCTCTCCGGGGAGGTGAACTTTATTGGACCTATCAGGTGTGATATTTTGGGTTGGTAAAAATGTGGACCAATCTGAATTTTTTTCGACGGTTCAATTACAAAAAATAAAACAATTAAAAAAAAACGTCGCTCACTCAAATTTCTATGAACCAAATTCAATCAAAATCTAATTTAAGGGGTGATCCATAAAGGACGTCCGCAATTTTATCCGAAATTTATTAAAAAGAAAACTTTGATACAAATGGAATCTCGTTGTTCCATTCATGCGCGTCAATAAAATCATAGAAACGAAAATGAAAATTTCAGCGGAGGGATTTCAATCAAAAAATTATCCAAAAAGTCTATGCGAATGCTTCTGTTTTTTCAATCTGGGTAAGGTCTCGGAGTGTGTTCATTCAGTTCATTTTTGACTCGATTACAATACTTTACTACGTATACGTAAATGGGAAAGTAATAAACAACAAAAACTGTGATTTCACTATTTAGTAAAATTAATGTAAATATGTTCAACATTCTAAATTTTTATATTCTTTGGAACAATTTAGGTTTGCAAGAGATTCAATGAAGTTGGTGGTCGTTTGCTGACCCGCGGTTTTCTTCGCATCGAAAAGAGGCACAATCAAATCTACAAGAAAATGAAAGCGATGCTGCCCAGACGAGAGTCAGAACGTAGGTCGCATCCAATGGCACGAAATTGCGATATGCTGTCCGCCATCGAAACAAGGCTCAGCATGTTGACTATGACTTACATGAAATACATAGAGAGCAAATCTTGCTGTTTTATACCAGGAAAGGTAGGAAAATAAGCATTATTTTGGATTCCACACTAAGAAAAAACATTTAGGTTCTTGATGAAGTCCAGCGTATTTTGGGATTGGTCGAATCTGTCGAAATTCCGTCACGAAACCACGAATTGCTGCAAGAGTTGCGAGATATCAGTAGCATGGCGATGGAACATTTTGACGAAGTGATCTCACCCAAGTTCAAATCCGTTTTGAAACGTAAGTTAAAGGATTCCATTAATTGAATGATTATGTTGCATTTTTAGATCCCGAACTGTGGCCAGGAAATCAACCAATGACCATTAACACCATGTTGGAAGAATTGAAAAAAGCCACAAGTCAGTGCAAGACTCTCAAACAACAGTTGGCTTATTTCACCCAAAATTATAACAGAATTGTCCCCAAAGTAAGCTAAAAGATGGTTATATTGGGGTAAAAACTTACATTTTTTATTTCAGTTTAAACTGATCCACAAGCAACTGCGAGAAAACACCGCACTAATTTCAGAACAGAAGCAACTAATCGAAGAACAAAGCGCAAAGTTCCGCGAACAGGAAAAATCGCTCACCGATCTCAAGAAACAAGTGGATGAATTCGACCAGAAGTACATGGATTTATCGTCGGAAGTGACACGTCTACGCGAAGACATGGTCTCAAAAACTCAAACACCCAACAATATGTTCGCACCACGTTCACCTCTCACGCCCCCCATAACGCCGGTCAGCAAATACACCCGTACCATCATAAAACCTCGCCAGGCTTTACCGAATTATTCCGAAATTCTGGATGGTCGATTTACGGCCGATACGCGCAAACGAAAATGCGATTCGATGATTGGTCTATCTTCGGAAACAAAAATTCCGCGAAAATCGGACCAGATGTCTAACGAGATTTCGGAGAAGATTACAAAAAACATTACCAATAATATTTCGCAAAATATTACTAACAGTGTGAACAATCCTAGTTTAACCGAAAGGTTGGGAGTTTCTAGAATTTTGTCCAAGTCGATCGAGACGCTCATCAAATTTCCCATGTACAATATGTCGTTGCGTAAACGTAAAAGAACTGATGATCAATAATTTATATTTTTAGGTTTTCAGAAATGCCTCACAAAGTGTTTTAGTTTGGTTCTGTTATGTATTGAATGAACTTGTAGATTTTTCAGCACTTTTATTTTAACACCTATCCGGTTTTCTATTTATAACTAGCGAAACTGATACCCGAACTTCATTTTCGTTCTTTATTCCTCTTACGAATGTTCTTACTGTTTTTTAATATTTTTTTTAATTACTTTCATGATTTTGATGCTATAAGTAGCATATATTTCCAAGTTTCTCAAATTTTGTTTATCATAAATTTATAATTGATTGTATAATTAAGCAGTTGGGTAAGTCTAAGTAATAGTTTTATGTCATGTTTGCCTTGTTTTTCTTAATGGGATATACAAAATTGCATTTAATTTTAGAGAAAAACCGGAATCTCAAAGAATGTGTTTAGCAATTGTAGTTATCTTTATTTAATTTTGAAATATTTAATTATAATGTTTGTGTTTATAATAAAAAAAGTTTGAAAATATTTTTGATTTTTGAAGTTCAAACCTACCAAATTAGATTTGTTTTCAAAGGGACGCAGCAACGTAGTTTGCAAGCATAATACGGGTTCAAATGGGTAAAAATGTATAAATAATGTAATATAAACTCGAAAATAGTTTTGAGGTATTTATTGTACAAAAAGCTGTACTAACAATCGTAATAAAAAGAAACCTTAGCATTTTATGGATATGAACTTTAAAATCACAACATACAAAGTAATAAAAAAACACAACTCATAGGACAGTCTCTCCATACCTTTGGCAAATTTACGTTGGCTACCCTAAACTTAATAATTTATATAACATTAAATAACAATTGCACAATTTTTAAAGAAATTCATTCATTCAAATGACATGAGATTAGCTGGAAGAGGAAGTTGTTCTTCGGTAGCTGCTTGCTGCAAATAACGGCACCATCTAACAGCCGTACTTTGATTACCAGCCTTAAATTTGTACACATTACCTGCAAAATCGAACAATTAAGACCTGCCAAGTCTTCAAAACAAAAAATTATACACACCTCTTTGATGATCGATAATGTGAAACAGATCCGAATGTATCGAATTATCACCACCCAAAATAATACTGCAACCAATCAAAGAGACCATTTTGCAGGGTTCCCGTTTGAAATCACAACGCTGGTTACTAAAAAACAGAATTGTCCAAAAAAGTTCTAATAAACTATCAAAATTAGTTTACCCTTTGAAAGATTTGGGCGAAAAATATGCGAGAGAAGAAGCCAAAATTTGGATCCAGTAACGTTGCCAGGAAGCCACTGTTGGTTTGCGCCCATCTTTTAAAATTGTTTTTCTTCTCACACAACCTTGTATCACCGATAATTGGTCCTCACTTGTCAGAGATTCGTCTGTCGACCTAAAATATTCCAAACTATTAAATATAACACGGAGAGAATTGTCTGAAAATGAATAATTTGATGTGTGAAACAGCGTAAGAACCTTCACCGAAAGTATAGCCATAACCACAAAAGCTCGAGTGTGACTTACGTCAGTTTTTCTCCAATAACTCGAAAACGGTGTTTTTGTCAAAATTTTGACCTCTTCAGAATTCATGATATTTTTCACTATTGAAGAAAAACTGAGGAGTCATACTCGTGGTTATGACTAAATGCCATAGCAAGCACAATTTGTATTTTACTTCCATCCACCAAAGCAACATAAACTTAACACGTAAATAAAGTTCTATTTCACCCTTGCAGGTCATTCAAGTGTTTTCAATTTTATTTTCAAGGGTTACCTATCAGATCTTCTCAAAATTCGAAATTATGGGACAGGAAAGGTTTTTACAAATTGGCGCCTTACCTGGTCAATAATGAGCAATTGTCGTCTGTTCCTCTCGATGCTCTTAGAGAAGGTACTTCAGCAGTGGGTGTAGTAGGAGTATTACTTTGAGTACTCATATTCGCCGCATCTTCAATTTCAGAATCATCTAATAAATGTAAACCTTTGGTCAATTCCTTCATGTCGATGCTTCCGACTTGCGATTTACCAAATATGCTAGAATTTAACGATTCTGTTAAATTTGTACCCTCATATCTAAGCATGCATTGTAATTTCCTTATCAGACTATCACTTCGACGTACAACTCTAAATTACAAAATTATAATTTTTATTGCTACACGAAAAACTACAAAAACTGAAAATAATTTAAATTGACCAAGTGCTAGCAAGTTTTTGATTTATGGTAAGCCTGCTTTCATATTTTCTATTGAAGACCGAAAGAGTCTAGAATTAAACTTATGACCCTACGAGCTGAAGGTAAATCAACATTTTGTTTTTAATTTTATTATTAAGACTTTATAGTATAGAAGAATTCGTCATAAGTGGGATGGAATTTTTTGTTGTGTTGTAGTTTAACAATTCTTACTACAACAGTTACAGTCATAAGAAAAGCGCATAGGTAATTTCCAAAAAATATCGAGCCTTACTGATGTTAATTTTAGGGGTCATATAATCAGTATTTATTTTGTTGAAAATGAGGAATTGTTTTTTATGCAAGACAATGCTCCATGCCATGTTACTAAGAAGGTACTTACGCAATATTTATATGGGGGGGGGTTAAAGATTAATAAAATAATCAGGGCTTCCCACATTAAACCGAAAAAACTGTATATTAATGTCAGCAGAGTAACTAAAGCCTGGCAAAAGTGGCGTAGGGCAAGGGTGTACAAATTTTAAGCTCAAAATTAGCTAAGGGCATAGTTGCCCTAAAAATTGGAAATCACACTTTAAAATGAGATAAAATTAAGTATTATGTAGTTTATGGTCATGAAAAAATCTTATTTTCTGGAAGGTATTTTTAAAAGTAAACAATTGGAAACCGGGGGGTCTGGGGGGGTATGGAATACCCCCCAGTCATTAAGATGTTTTCTTTAGAATTTAATTTGCGGCTTTATCAATTTTTAAAGTCATTTTTAAAGTTCTATATGCTGGAGGGTATTCCATACCCCCCAAACCTCCCGGTTTTACGCCCATTTCTTTACATTTTGGGATATCTAATTGGTTTTGTCACCCTAGAAAAAAATACTTAAAAATGAAATAAAATTCAGTATTATGTAGTTGATATTCCTGAAAATATCTTTCCCTGACATAGAGGGTACTTTTAAAAGTGTCTGGGAGGTCAGGTATAATAAAGAAAAATTTGTTTTTTTTGGAATTAAATTTGTGTCGTTATCAATTTTGAAAAGCCTTCTGGTTACTTCCTTGTGCTGGGGGGTATTCCATACCCCCCAGACCCCCCGGTTTCACGCACGTTTCTTTACATTTTGGGGTAGAGGATCCAGACACTTTAGAAAATAGAAACAATTTTTGAAAATTATATCAAATATATATCTCATTGGAAAATAAGATAATATTAAGTATTGTGTCATCATGCAATCATAACAGCCAATCGTAAACGCCATAACTTTTATAATATCAAAAATCATGTAGTCTGAACGTAAAAAAATTTCTCATAATACGAAAAGTCATGTGACTAGTCACATGAGAAAACATGTAGTGTGAACAGTTTTACAAAAATTTTCTCTGACCTGGAGGATGGCAAGGGAGCAGCTGCCTCTTTTGCCCCCCCCCCGGCACTTGGCTGTTTAATTTTTTTTGAAAAATTTAATATTTCACGTTAATAAAACTGTGGAATATGCTAATAAAAAATAATTAAAAATAAATCTGTTTTTTTTATTTATGTATTTACGCTTTGAGAAAATGTATATATTGTCGTGTTCTGACGAACAAGCACTTAAGAGGTCCGTAGCTCGTTGTTCGGAGTTTACACTTTTGAGACAATCTCAAGGAGTAGGTTCAAAAAACAAATTTATCTTTAAATCATCCACAATCAATGAAACAAATTTTTTACCAGGGATCAATAAAATTTTACTCAGGCAAATTGGTAATGAATAAATTTTTATAATAAGCAGAAAACAGAATTTTTGTTAAATCAAATTCCACAATGAATAAATCAGATATAGACGAGATTTATCTACAAGTTCCCACATTTACTATTTCAAAATTATTACTATAACTTGCAAACAAATCTGGCATGATAAATTGTACAAAATGAAATAAAAACAATAGCACAAATTTATTGTCTTATTTTAAATCTCGCGCCGACCTGTTATCAACCACATAAAAAACTGTTTATTTCTACCGCTAAACACAAATAAAGTTCGACGTAACGCGTAGCATAGTAGCTGATACTGATTATCGTAAAAAATAAAGTTAATCTCGATGGTAAACTAATTAATACAAATTTTTAAATTGGTGCATCAAAGTGATTAAAGTTGTTATAATACTCCAATCAGTCTATAATTAGCGAAATTTCCAGGTTCGTATAAAAATGTGATTGACATAACCTCCATTGTAATTTTTATAAATTCCATTTTCCAGATAAATAATATCGAAATAATGCAAAATAAAAGAATTTAAATTCTAATTACCATTCGATGGCTTCCTTACTTGCTGTTAAATGTGAATAAAACTCGATGGAAAACATCAAAATTACAGCCATTTTACGACCCAGGTATCAAATTTCATCTCCAATCCCGGAAATCAATCTTGCAGAAAAAACCATCATATTCATCCTACTGACACTGTACTCATCATAATTGCCACTATAATTTACAATTCAGGCCGAAATTCCAACATTTCACCACTTATCGAGAAAATTTTCTTCTCCTCGAAAAACACAACTTAACACGTCCACCACTCGGTCAGTAATCCTTATCTCCTACAAAATTTTCCTTTCCTTTCCGTTTTAGGCTTTTGGAAATCGTGGCCCACGCTGATTCGTTGATTTTTCCAGCGAAATTTGAAAATTTTCAAAAAAAAACTTCATATCACAAATTTTTAAAATTACTTTTCAATACTAACCGCACCATCTAGAGTTATTTACGATCATACCGACGTTATAGTTTTCTATGCACGCATTCACTAATTTATTAAAAAGAAGGTAAACAAATTAACAATAAAATAATTAATAAAAATAAAATGCAGTCATATCTGATTAATTTAACTTTTTAGGCTTTTGGAACAAATTATCCATCTATGAAATCCTGTTTTCTTAGCAACAAACAAAATAATGACCATTAAAAGAAAAACCATTCAACTTGTCAGAGTAAAATTCAAAATCATATAAAACTCAATGAAAAGACAAATCAAAATCAATTGCGGATAATTTAAACTTTTGGTAACTACCCCTGTACATGTCATCATCCCCTTCTTTTACGAATTCAATTTTTTTTTTATAAAAAATTGTGAGTAAAATAACAACAAAAAAAAAATTTCCTTAAACGTTAAATTTTCAAACTTCCCATTATTAAACTTATTTACAAATTATTTACAAAATCAAATGACTAATTCATCAACACAATCCCCTACATTATGCAACTTTAAATTAGTTATCAAAAACTGATAGAATTCAAATTTCCTCTAAATACCTCATAACTCTTCAAAAATTTAATTTTTCCCTTGTGGATATTTAATAATTATTAAATTTTCACTCGTACCTCGTAATTTTACTAAATCTTAATTTTCAAATTGACTTTCATTTACTTAAATCCTTTACTGTGGCTTTCAAATTACTTAATCATTTTATTTTATTTCCCAATTAACTATTCATAAATTTCATATCAATTCATCATAATCTCATTTCACAATTCTTCATCAATTTTCCCCATTTTAATTAAACCCCTTAAAATTATTAAACTCCAAAATCTCACAGTAACAAATTCTTTAGATAATTATCAACTTTATTATTAATTTTTAATTATCTTGCCAAATACGACTTTAATTTTTATTATTAAATTTGTTGTAAATTTTCCACCTTATTTTTTAGAAAAACCTTAATTAATTAAAATTGCTCAGTACCTCTTAAAAACCTTTATTCTACCCATGTTCTAATTCTCAATTATTTATCACAATATTTGTTCAGGAATGTTTGATGCATGTACTTATTTTATTTTTAATTTTTATGTTAATATCAAATTTACAATTTTTTAATTTTAATTTATTTCATCTAATTTACAGCTATCCTTTAAATTTAACTTATTTTACAAAATTACTAAATTTACTTTATTAATTAATCATATCATTTACAAAATTTTACTATTATTCAAATTTTTACTAATATCTTAAACTTTTATCAAATTCCACTTTAATTGCAATTGTCTTAATTTTAAATTTCCTGATCTTTATTAATTTTAAGGTTTTTATTTACAAAATTATTTCCATCGCACCCTGCGATAAGCCCATTTTAACATGACACACAGCCATTCCTTTCCTGCAACTTTCTTCGTGCAAGAAATTCTTTTACAAAAAATTATCAATTTAATTAATTTTGAATTTTTGTCATTCTTATTATTATCAAAAACTTCAAAATTTTGTTTAATAAAATAACCTAAATTATCTAGTTGACCTTCTTTATCGTTCACTTGACAAATTTTAAATTCGGCTAATACCTCCTCATCTGAATAAATTTTTAAACTTTTTACTTTAAATTTAAATTCCTTTCTCTTAGCTTTACTTATACCTGGGTGTTTTGTAAATTTTAATTTCCTTTTAGCTTTTAACTTTCTAAATTTCATACCCCTAATTTGTTTTCTAGTATAAATTTTAATTTTATTAACAACTATATCCAAAATTTTTACGTCCTCAAGTTCTTCACAAACATCATTAAAGGTCAAAAACTCATTTGAAACTACCGGTTCCAAATTTTCCTCTACAACAGGACAATCTACAATAATTAAATTTTTCTCTACCTGAATAATTTGATCTATTTCAGTATTTTGGTTTGAAACTTTTACTATCCCCTCGTCTTTAATTTTTAAATTGTCCATTGTGTCTAGATTCTTCCCATATTTATCTAAAATTTTTAATTTGTTTTTAACTTCATTAATGTCATTCTTTAACCTATTTTCCATTTCAGATAATTGAATTTTATTTTCTTTGATATTGTCATTTAATTCTGTTTTCATTTCTGCTAATTTTTGTAAAATTATACTGGTTGCAGGATCTATTATATCAGTCTTTTGTTTAGAGTCACATGGTGTACTGGTCATCCCCGGTGAATTATCCATTTTAATTTTGTTTTAAATAATCCCCTTACTTTTAAAAATCCTACAGCAAACTCTATCAAATGAAAAAAAATTCACTTTTGTTTTTCGGAGCCCCACGTTCGTGCGCCAATTAAAGTTGTCTGCGCACGAACTATTTTCGCCGCTCTACGTAGACGTTTTTGCAGCCCCACGTATGCTTTTACCAGCCCCACGTTTACTTTGTCGAGCCCCACGTTGGGCGCCAATTAAAGTTGTCGTGTTCTGACGAACAAGCACTTAAGAGGTCCGTAGCTCGTTGTTCGGAGTTTACACTTTTGAGACAATCTCAAGGAGTAGGTTCAAAAAACAAATTTATCTTTAAATCATCCACAATCAATGAAACAAATTTTTTACCAGGGATCAATAAAATTTTACTCAGGCAAATTGGTAATGAATAAATTTTTATAATAAGCAGAAAACAGAATTTTTGTTAAATCAAATTCCACAATGAATAAATCAGATATAGACGAGATTTATCTACAAGTTCCCACATTTACTATTTCAAAATTATTACTATAACTTGCAAACAAATCTGGCATGATAAATTGTACAAAATGAAATAAAAACAATAGCACAAATTTATTGTCTTATTTTAAATCTCGCGCCGACCTGTTATCAACCACATAAAAAACTGTTTATTTCTACCGCTAAACACAAATAAAGTTCGACGTAACGCGTAGCATAGTAGCTGATACTGATTATCGTAAAAAATAAAGTTAATCTCGATGGTAAACTAATTAATACAAATTTTTAAATTGGTGCATCAAAGTGATTAAAGTTGTTATAATACTCCAATCAGTCTATAATTAGCGAAATTTCCAGGTTCGTATAAAAATGTGATTGACATAACCTCCATTGTAATTTTTATAAATTCCATTTTCCAGATAAATAATATCGAAATAATGCAAAATAAAAGAATTTAAATTCTAATTACCATTCGATGGCTTCCTTACTTGCTGTTAAATGTGAATAAAACTCGATGGAAAACATCAAAATTACAGCCATTTTACGACCCAGGTATCAAATTTCATCTCCAATCCCGGAAATCAATCTTGCAGAAAAAACCATCATATTCATCCTACTGACACTGTACTCATCATAATTGCCACTATAATTTACAATTCAGGCCGAAATTCCAACATTTCACCACTTATCGAGAAAATTTTCTTCTCCTCGAAAAACACAACTTAACACGTCCACCACTCGGTCAGTAATCCTTATCTCCTACAAAATTTTCCTTTCCTTTCCGTTTTAGGCTTTTGGAAATCGTGGCCCACGCTGATTCGTTGATTTTTCCAGCGAAATTTGAAAATTTTCAAAAAAAAACTTCATATCACAAATTTTTAAAATTACTTTTCAATACTAACCGCACCATCTAGAGTTATTTACGATCATACCGACGTTATAGTTTTCTATGCACGCATTCACTAATTTATTAAAAAGAAGGTAAACAAATTAACAATAAAATAATTAATAAAAATAAAATGCAGTCATATCTGATTAATTTAACTTTTTAGGCTTTTGGAACAAATTATCCATCTATGAAATCCTGTTTTCTTAGCAACAAACAAAATAATGACCATTAAAAGAAAAACCATTCAACTTGTCAGAGTAAAATTCAAAATCATATAAAACTCAATGAAAAGACAAATCAAAATCAATTGCGGATAATTTAAACTTTTGGTAACTACCCCTGTACATGTCATCATATTTAACTGTGGCAACGCTGATAAGGACACTTCGTTAATGAGCTCTAATCACGGGCCTCTTAAAATATTTAAAAAAAAATATTTAAATATTTTAAGAGGTCCATGGCTCTAATAGAGAGGGGGGGGGTTCGTTTGTCGGTGGATGGCTACGTTTTCTTTTACCAAGTGATAGGTACTAGAGAAGAATGCGGGATGAAAAAAATCCCGTCCCGTTCCGCGCGCGGAACGGGACGAGATGCAAATTTAGTCCCGCGCGGGACGGGATGCCGATTCAGTCCCGCGTTTGATTTATAAATTTATTTTAGAGGTGAATGCGGAACGGGACGGGATATCCCGCGGAATACTTTTTTGTCCCGCGGCATATTTAAAATATTTAGTCCCGCGCGAGAGGAGATTCCGATTCAGTCCCGCGCGAAACGGAATGCCAATTTAGTCCCGCGTTTGATTTATTTTATTTAGTCCCGCGCAGAACATTTTATCAACTCAGTCCCGCGCGGGACGGGATTTCAATGCAGTCCCGCCCGGGACGAATTTTTTCCCCTTCTATTTCATAATTTAACTTATTGAATCCTGTCCCTACATTTACTCTAAGCAATATGCGTTAACAAAAATATCAAAAAAGTTTATTCAGACTGCGTTGTATAAAATAAATCAAATGCGGGACTGCGGGAACCCGTCCGGCGCGGGACTGAGTTGAGAAAATGTCCCTCGCGGAACAAATATTCAAAATATCTCGCGACAATAAAAATATCCTGCGGAATATCCCGTCCCGCATTCATTTCTAATTTATTTTATACAGTACACATTTAGAGATGAATGCGGAACGGGGCGGGATATCCCGCGAGATATTTAAAATATGTAGTCCTGCGCGGCACATCTTTCAACTCGGTCCCGCGCGAGACGGGATCTCTCAGTCCCGCATTTGAATAATTTTATACAATGTAGCCCAAATGAACATTTCCGATTTTTTTGTTAACGCATATTTCTCTGTGTAAATGTGGGGAAGGCTACCTACATGTAGGTAGAATAATGCATTGGAATCCCGTCCCCCGCCGGAGTGAGTTGATAAGATGTCCCGCGCGGGACTAAATATTCTAAATATAAAGTTGGAAAGTAGACGCTGTCAGATGCATGCGCAGTTTCAAATTTAAGTCATAATTTTTAATCTGCGCATGCGTCTGACGGTGCTTGAAAATCCGCGGGACAGGACTTACACGACGAGGCGGCACTGCGGGACGGGACAAGAAAAAGTAGTCCTGCATTCATCTCTAATAGATACTGACGACGTAACGGATCTACCTGTCAAACATTGACAAAACTTTTGAAAAGTTTTTTCGTAAAAAAGTTTCGGTTTCAGTACGAAATTTGAACCCACAAGATTAACATAGTTATTAAAAAAAATTCAACCTCAACGGAGTCTTATAGACAACTTTAAAAGTAAGCGTTTAAGGTGAGGATTAATATTAAATATCAATTAGTTTTTTTTTACGCAAATTTAGACCTTATTAGAACATTCTATTGACGGTGCGTGATTACTTGGAAAGAGGCGTGGCTAGAAGCGCGGTTGTCGTAGTGATCGTACGCCGTGTTAGAGTGAACATTAAGATAATGTTTGGTTTAGGAGAACCATTGGCTTAAATATCCCGATTTAAGATATTTGTTGGCTCAGAAAAATATTTTTAAAAAGTTGAACTGTCTCACGAGATTCAAATTTTGTAAGATTTCTTTTTCCTCTGAATTTAAGCCTATGGCTTGTTATTTCCAGCATCTGCGTCGTTTCCTTGGCAGTGCTGGATCTGTGAGCATATAAATTGTTAACGTCCGATAGGTAGTTTGCTAGACTGGTCTCCAGACGCACCTGTAACCCTGGTTTTATGTTAATGACGGCGATTCATTAACCCAGGAGGATCACCGGCTTAACGTGCCTTCCGAAGCACGGAGACTAGTCATAAGAAAGTTTCCCTTCTCCGGATTTGAACCCGGTACCTAGCATTCGCAGTTGATCGCGTTACCTACGAGGCAAATGACCGTCTCTGTAAGATTTCGATTTAGGTTATTTGTTGACTGAGAGGGCTTTGATGAATACATTAAAATGAATTATTTAAGGTGAGAATTAATCCCAAATATCGATTAGTTTGGTCAAAAATCCATTTTAAAGTTTACCATTTTAAGCGGAATTCGACCATAATCACCGCATTCTATTACCCGTCTGTGTTGATTTATTTAGGCTTCAGGGTGGGCGTGGCGATCGACTGCAAAAACAGTAGTAATACGTACACCATGGTAGCGTTAACGGCCGGCGCCCCAAAAGTGTAATTGTCACGGCCCAAAACAGCGTCGCAGGTGAAATTTTTATTTTCCCACGGTCCCATTGACCGACGGCCCACCGGGAAATTTCCCGGTAGTCCGGTGGGCCCATCTACCCCTGTTCACCGTTAATAGTAGATTACACGCCTAGTCTAGAAAATGACCTATTACTGGACGAGCTATATTGAAAAGCGAGCTTTAGTGAGCGTTTTGAAATTTTTTCGTATCATGGGGCGTAGCCGAAAAGTTTTTTCATGTCATGGGGCGTAGCGCTGGGCTGGACATGTGGCAAGACAGGAGAGAGATCGCTGAACGCTACGAATTACCCAGTGGCGACCAAAAGAAACAAAAAGAAGAGTAGGAAGACCGCAAAGAAGATGGAAAGATGACATCAGAGAGACAGCGGGTGTGGGATGGCAACAGCTGGCACAGGACAGAGGAAAGTGGAAGGAAAAAGGAGAGGCCTATGTTCAGGAGTGGACGGAAAACGGGTAAAGAAGAAGAAGAAAAAGAAAGGGCGTAGCCGAAAAGTTTTTTCATATCATGGGGCGTAGCCAAACAACTTTTTTTAGATAAAAATTGTAAATTTTGTCGAATATAATTCCGGAAGAACGAAAAATATTTCATATCACACGGACGTTAAGGTCTTTTCAGCATAAACCACGCCTCGTAATGAAAAAAGACCCTTTACGTCCTTATGATATAAACTACTATTTACCGTTAAAAGAGAGATCAACGGGTCGAGTTTAGTGATTTTGGCCTTCTTCTGAGAGGGTGTGGGGTAGGCGGAACTTATCTCATCGCATTAGCCAATACATGGTATTTTCATGAATTTTTTGAGTTTATTAGGGCCTATTTTCAATGGTCCTCAAAATGTTTGTTGTATAATTGCTTTTTGAACCATTTTTCATCATCCCGTCATCTGAAAATTATTAAATTCGTAAGTTAGTTTCTCGTGCTACTTCTCAAACTCTTTCCAAGTTTCTTTCGATCCTGAAGTAAGGAGTGAGCGAGACTACAGTGATGGCAACAGCAAATGCCATTCTCACTTTTTAATAAATAATTTTCTAGATCTTTGATTTGGACCATCGGACGTTCTTCGAGGAAAGGGTCCAAAGTAAAGGTGGAAATTTTGTTGGTAAACGTGCAAACTGAAAAACGACTCCATCATCACAAAACATAGTTCAGCCTCCAGCTTTGCACTTCTTCTCATCGCTTAGACCGATAATTCGGCCGTCGGCCTCAAACTTTTCGTTCAACAGGGCTCAGCCTGCGGCCTTCACACTTCCTATATGAACTTTTAAGTTCCTATTAAAAACTTTAAAAATCGGGATATTTATAAACCGGTATCATTAAGTTTGATTTCGCCAGTAGTACAAGGTACAGTCGACTGCAGTAGCCCCGCCCCTTACTAAATCTTGCTTAAAGTATTTACACCAAGCGCACGAACCGTCAACATCAAGCAGCAACCGCGGCCAATCGTCTGATCGTAAAATATCAAAACTTTACAATCAATTATTGTTTAATCTAATCGATATTTGGCGTACATATTCACCTTACACGCTTCATTTTATAGTTATCTATCCGTGCCCGATTAGGGTGCTCGAAACCGAAAATAAAATTAACACAATCTAAGATACAACAAAAGCGTAATTTACAGTACAAACACTAAGCACATTAATTTTTTGACGTATTTTCGAGCAAAACTCACCTCCACGGCATTGCAACCGAAATGCCGCCAGCGCAAGACACATTCCGCACGTTATGAAAATTACGTGGAAGACTTGCGCTACGAAATCTAGACATAAACACACACTTTTCAAATTATTGCAAATGTAACCTTGAAAGGTTTGTTTACAATTTGTGACGATCACCGAAAAAGCTATGCAATGCTGGGTGAGGTAAGCACTTGGAAATTAGTTCCAGTTCCAAATTGTAAACAAACCGTTACGCTTTTAAGCCACAGAATGCGCATAGAGCTTTGCTGTTAAGACTGGAAAATGTTAAAAGTAGTGCGAGAGAGGTAAAATGAAGTTCACACTTACTTTGTTCCCAAACTGCTACACTTGCGATGTCCCGGTATGTATTTGGCTCCTGCTGTGACTGCATGCAGCCTCAAGGAACCACTGGAAGCTTTTGCAGGCGACAGGTTTAAAGATGCAATAGCTGCAGCATCGATTGTAAGTCCGCTAACGGATTCTTTTGAGCTGCAAGTTGAAGAACTAGGTGCGGGTGAGGGAGGTTCTAGCTTAAGTGAAAGTCTACAAAAAAATTGATCAAAAAAAGGACCCAACGGTTACCCTAAAACGTACTTATATTGGTCGTCTTCCACAAATTTTTGCAATTCTTCTATGTAACGTATGGAGTTAAGATAATTTTGTACGTGGGGAAGTGTGGTTAGATTGGAATAATTGGATGTTTGGTAGTTTGAAATGATTCGAAGGATGTTGTTCATTCTCAAACTACGTTGTTGAGATTCTAATCCGCCAGAATGTGGATGCGCCATGTCTATGTACACGAGGTCTGTTAAATACAAACCCAAATAAGGTATGCATGGCAGCTTCAAACTTTCTATGTGGTTCCTGAGATTTGACCAATTATCCGTATCCGAAAACACTTCCGCCAATTTGTCAAACTGCTGTTTCTCTTTCTTTGATATGCAACTCCAAGTTTTTGATAACCTGAAAAAAATCGATAGGTTAAGTATTTTCGAGAAGATACGCCTCACCGGTTGGCTCACCTATACACCGAGGCACTTTGTAAGGCCGAAATTATTGCAAACAATGAATGTAAATTATTAAAATCGTATAGCTTTTTAGCAATTTTAATGAAGTGGCCCAAAATTTCGGCCCTGTGTTTTGGAGTCTTCCTAGCTAACGCCTCTTGAACGGTCCAAAAGCTCACCTAAACAAACAAATAAAACAAAATGTTTTCATCAGAAAATACCCCACTCACATGATTGAATCTCCTAGTAAAAGCTACCACGTTTGGAGCGACGATGAGTTTATTCTTCTTGTTCCAAGCGCAACTGCTCAATTCGTCCGGTTGGATGGCCAAAAATACTGGAAGATCGAGTAACGTTAGCTGACTAGCAAAATCTTCGGGAGAAACTCGAAGTGGATCAAAGACTATTTTGGTAAAATCGATGGAATTTCTTGAGGCGTGATTGGGCAAACTTTGTGTTTTGACCTGAGTGGGAACCGAGGTAAATGAGCTTCTGTAAAAGAATACGATATGAGTTGAACTTTGTTTTTGGTTTTCCGATCACTCACCCGTAATTGTAATAAGAATTCCTAGGGTTAGTGTCCTGAGATGTGCAATGGGTAGACATTTTTCGTGTACGAGTATCGGGTTGATTGCTTGATTTACTATTACCATTTTGATGAGTCGATGATATTCTGTGAGTATTGTCGCTGTGTCGGGTCCTACGATTTTTGTCGTCTGGAGTCTAGAAAATCCAATAATCAAGTAGGTACAAAAAAGAGGAAGAAGAAAAAGGAAAGAAAATGCTCACTTGAGTTAACTTCATTGCGGCTATGCTGTCTACTGATACGTCTCTTGGAATTTCTGAATAGCGTAACATTTTCCGACATGACCGCTTTTTGTTCTAAAAAAAAGTATGAAACTTTAAAATACGGTTCAAGCCCTGCCGACAGGGAAGTAATCTTTACAAGTTAATGCGCACTTAATGCAATAAGCATGCTAAAATTAATCCAATAAAATAAATGATCTCCGCCTTTACAAATTAAATGTTTACATCATCTCAGTCCCACTTGAATTAAAAATAAAACATTTAATGATAACAGTAAATTTTTCCGTTTTCCTTAAAAAAATGCCAAATATATAAATTGGAAATGTTTTGTCTTATCATGGAAAAACTTGATGGATATTGCAATTTTCTAGTGGTTTATTTATAATAAATCTCGTGCAGGATACACCAAGTTTCTCATTTCAACATTTTTACTGATAAATTATAAAAATAAAACTATCGCGTGTCTTCCATCGCAAGCATGCAATTTAAAAGAATAAATTGAAATCGGAATAAGAAAATGAAAAAATTATAAGGCTTTCCTATTTATCCACCCCATTATATAAATGGTTCCCTGTTCAATTTTTGTGCAGAATTAGCTTTTCATTACGGTGCTAGGTGGAAAGCCCGTCCACGAACGGGTAGCTAGTAATAGGTAATAGGAAAAAAATTGGATTATGAACTAATTGATGCTCTCTTGAGGTAGCTTGATCATCGTCTACGTAACGATTGGAAGCAAATTATCAACACTGATAAGGTACAGACCTCTGTTAATTTGATTGCAATACAAAAAATTGGAAACGGTCATCTGCAGAATTGTATGTGGAAACCAAACTTTACGGTTCTTAACGGTTTCATAACGATAACAAAAAGTTACAGAATAGAGGGGTCATTATAAAAATACCCCTAGGCATAGATAAGAAAGAGTAGTACTACTCTTTTATCTATGCCCCTAGGCCCACGGGTTAAAGAAAAGATGGATTATTAAGAGGTGAAACTCGTTTTGTGTAGATTCTACAAGAACGGTGGTTGTGCAAGTAAAAATTGACTGGGTGCACTCTACGCTTCGTTCCAAGCGCTTACAGCCATTTTTACTGCACAATAACTATTAAAAAACATGATTTTCGCTCAAAGTGCACTGCTCAAGCATATGCATGCGAGTGTCGCTCCTGCTCTCCCCACTCTGCCACTAACCGCTGTAAACTACATGTAAACCCATGTAAACTACACAGACCGTCGACACAATGCATGTGATTCACAAATAACTACAGACTTAGGTTTGCGCGATGAGGCTCTATGCTCGCTTTAGCATATTATAGACTCATTAAACCGTCCACGTGATGAGTACCATGAAGGATCATCGCGGTTCACGAAGCCCAAAGCCATCCTGAGTAGGAACCTTTCTCACCCCCCTTTATGATAGGTACCAAGAACACCAAAGGGGAAACCAAATAGCCTTTCAGCCCAGGGACCCCCCGACTTGCGCAGGCTTTCTGGCCACCCTCCACTCGACCATTCAACATTAAGAGGGGGGGCCTAAAGTCCGGCGTGAGGGGGAGGTACCGGGTAAGAAAAGAGACAAATAAAACCGCAAATCAACGTTGCGATAATCTTTTCTTTCTTCTCTCCCTCCTGTAGGTTAGGTACCAGCAGGAAGCACCATGGGAAGAAAAATCAAGGACCTAGAAGCCAACGCAACTCAGGGGCCCCCCCGACTCGAGCACGACCTGTTGGCCACTCTCCACTTCGATCATTCAACGATCAGACCGGATACGAGAAGGGGAGCGAGTTCGACAACTGGCAGATAGATTCGCGAACCGCACCACGTAGGGGGGGGGGCATAACGCTTTCCTCCGTGTTCGTGCGTAGTTTGCCCCTACTCAGAAGACGATGAGTTCTGTCGAGGGTTCTGGGGTTCGGCCGTTCGACAACGGACGATCCACCTTTAACTTTGTAACACCAGCCAACTTTCCTCGATTAGGACATGAGACGGTTTATCGTACGCGGTATTCCTGAAAAACCGATGTGTAAAGAGCGATATCGACTGGGTAATGAACAACCAAAAGTGGGTAGAGAGACTCACCGCAAGGTGGGCTCCCTCCCTCACCTACCACTGAAAAGCACAAGCCATCGATTTAAAAGTCATTCGCGGTCCTTTCGAGTCAGCGCCCCCCTCCCTCCCCATCTAGAAAGTCCTTCCCCGGGACGTGCCATTACTCAAAATTCGTCGAGGGCAATAGCTGAGCATGCACCTCTCCACGGGATTTAAGTCGGAATAAGGTTGAAGACCGGTCGGACGGATACGCAGTTGGATTTCAACGTCGGGAATACACGGCCCTGCCGGAGTTGAGTACCGAACAGAAGTTCCAAACTGCCTCCCAAAGTTGGTACCGAAACCAAAACCACGACTTCAAGGACCAACAGAAGAGGGGGAGGGGAGCCTAGCCTCTTCGCAACCTGAAATTCACACCCAAGCCACTAAATCACGAAAGTAGTAAAGATCTCACACAGATCGGGACTTCGCCTCCAAACAAACTCTGTTCACGAAGTGATGCTATGCTATGCACACTTAGGTTAAAATTGGCTATGAAAATCGAAGTTTTTAAAATCGATTTTTGAAAAATCTAGTGGTTTTAAGGCCTATTTTCGGGGTTGATTCTCTTATTTATAATATGCTCTTTCAGAATTCATCGAGGTTCCAATCGTAAAATTGGTATTTTCGAGTGACGGATATCTACCTCTAACCGAACTGCTTTAACATAAAAAAACCAGAGTACAGGCACATGCTAAAGGCCAGCCCAGCAAGCTACCTAATGGGTATAAAATATCGGTCTAGGACGTTTCGGCGCAGCCGGTTCGGCGCGAAGACGGTTCGGCGCGAAGACGGTTCGGCGCGAAGACGGTTCGGCGCGAGCCGGTTCGGCGCGAGCCGGTTCGGCGCGAGGACAGTTTGGCGCGAAGCGGTTTGGCGCGAAGACGGTTCGGCGCGAGAACGGTTCGGCGCAAAGACGGTTTGGCGCAAGCCGGTTTGGTGCGAGAACGGTTCGGCGCAAGGCGGTTCGGCGCGAGGCCGATTCGGCGCGAGCCAATTCGGCGCAAACAGATTCGGCGCGAGAATTTAATATCATAGGCATAAAATACTTTTTATAAACATAAATCATTATTAATGCGGATGTAGAAAATTATTTATTATTTGACTTTTATCTGATCGGTCGGTTTAATTAATGGTTTATTCAATTAATCATATATGCATTTTAACTTACAGAAAACTATGGATGTCATATTGACACAGGACCGTAGCTAGACATAAGTCATGTGGGGGGGTTACCTAAAACAAATTTTTTTTTATGCTACGAGAAGGGTTTTACCAAAAAAAAGCTTTTAAAACTTTTTTTACTTCATAGCTATGTCATGCAAGGGGTTTGAACCCCCAACCTCCCCCCCCCATATATAATGCTCTGTATTAACATTCTATTAGATAAAAACAAAAATAACAATAAAAAAAAGTTTAAAAAATTATAAATATTGATGAATATTATGTAGTGTGGTTAATAATTTTTTTTTGTATTGTATTGTTCAAAAATCAATTATACAAAAACCCCAATTCTAGATTAAAAACTGCCGGCTTTCTAGTATTTCCTCAACCCCCCCCCTTGAGCACGTCTCTGTTGCAATTTGTTTTTGTACTAAAAATAAACTTCAGTCAATTTATTATATATTTTCCATTTTGTCTGATGATCTTTTGCCATCTTTCTGGTAACGATTCCACGCTCATAGAACTTCTAGTCTTTATCAGAAAAAAACTTAACCAAGTGCGATTAAAGTCAAACTCAAATGATTATTTTGTAACTATTAGATGAATAGTTGTATCTGTTTGTATCTAATGTCTGCCTGACTAAAATTCAAAGAAAAAAATTCAAGGAAAATTAAGTGTTTGTAATTATTTGCACCAAAAAGCTTTCGCGCCGAACTGGTTTGCGCCAAAATGGGCTTGCGCCGAAAAACCTTTACGCCCAACCGGCTCGCGCCGAAAAGTCTTCGCGCCGAACTGGCTCGCGCCGAACCGGCTGCGCCGAAACGTGCCATCCCGATAAAATATTTATATGCTCATAGATATAACACTGCCAAAGAAGTGACGCAAATGTTAAAAATAATAAGCCTTAAGACTTAAACTAAGAAGAAGACATAAAATTGAAGGTTGAATTTTTAAAACATAACACACACAAATAGCAGTGACTTCTTTAAATATAAGTTTTAACGTTCTTTTTAAGTACAGAAATTGATAATGGAAGGGTGCAAACGGGGAAATTTTATTTCAGTATTCCTCAAGTACAAAATATGCTTGAGTAGGAGACATCCAATTGAAATCTAAGCGTGACAATTAGATCGTCTGGTTGCCTTGTCGAATTGTAGTTATTGGAGAGGAAATTAACTTCTGTTGTTCGTAGGAAATTTGGTTCATTAAGGCATCCATTACGTGAGGCTTTGAAAACAAGATCAAACACATCTCATATAGCATCACATAATAATTAATATAACGCCCAATACGTGGAGCTCATTAAAAATACTACATCAACATAGATGAGGATTGCCAATATGCAGATTATCTTCAGAACATCACTTGGAATGGTCATGAATGTGTCAAACTCAGAACATCGTGAGACTTTTTAAAATAAACTAAAAACTCCAAGCCCGCCCATTTTTTTTTTGAAAAAAAAAAAAATTTGAAAATCGGGATAATTATAAACCAGAATCACTTATTGCCAACTCATAACTTCAATCGGGATATTTAAGCTAACGGAACTCCTAAACCGTGATATTACAATAGTTTGATGTTAACTTACTAACCCTTACTGTAAGATTTACGTCGAGCGCACATACCGTCAACAGATATAATCGATTATTATCTATCAATTCCCGTTGAGTTTTTATAAAAAAAAACCTTAATATCTTCTGAGCCCATGCAACTTCTCAACCGGAATCTTTAAAAATGTGAATCTCTGAGACACTCCATCATTAAAGAAATCCTTCTAGGCCCACGCAACTCTTCAATATGAATCTTTGAAGATGTGAATTAGCATCGTGGTGGAACTAACTTCCAGCCGCGGTTCTTAGCAACGCCCCGCAGCTTACAGAATGCGTCAATAAGGTCTTAAAACTTTAACATCGAATTTCAGCTAAATCAATCGAGATTTGAGATTCATCGTCACCTTAATCGCTTTATTTTAACGTATCTTTCAAATTCCGTTGAGATTTCTTTAAAACAAAAAATATTTAAAATTAGTTTGGGAATCCCCGAATCTACGGTGTGATTTTATGTTTTTGATTTAACCTATTTTATTTGTATTTATATAAACAGATGTTTCAAGATTGCAAAAATTATTTTTTGTTTAACTTTTGTACCATTCTGGAAATGCAAGGTCTGGTAATAAATTATATGTGATTTGTACTAGTTTTCAGAGCGATAATTGCATCGATAAAATTGTTATTTTACAGTTGTTTAAATAACCAACTATAATCAACAGTGTTGAAAGTTATGATTTATTTCTGCAATAAAAAAAAATTCAAAAAAAATTATATTGTTTTCGTTTTAGATTTATGTACTACCTGTTCAATTTTACCCCTTGCGTGGGGTTTTAACGCCCAATTTTCAATTTTTTTAGATTATATTTTGAAAAAATGAAGGAATGTTATTTTCTAATATTTTGAAAATAATCCAAGGGGGAATTGTCTAGACTGAATAAAAAAATCGTTCCAAGTTACCCCGTTGATTCATGCGTAGCCTGTAAGTACATCTAATCAATTCTGGACATCTGACATCGGACATCTTTTACACCACCTAATTTTTATTCGGAAATTGAACTTTGTTCATTAATCACATTGAAACAGAATTGCGTTTTAAAAGTCTAATCAGAATTTAGAAATCGTGGTGATTGATGTTGCTTAAAATTTTGAATTAGTATTTTATGATTTGGTAAAATTGTTGCAAGATAATTTTTGTTATACAATAATTTGTTTATTAATGTTGATTGAGCTCATGTTTTATCATGTTAGCGTTAATTTCCTTGAAATTTATGTATATATTTTTTCCTTATTTGGTTAAATTGGAACCACAGAGAAAGTGTTAATCACAATAATTTCTTGCAATCTGCAGATTGATGTTATTTGCTTTGATTAAACCTAATTGGGTTTGATTATCTTCGATTGCATCAAATCACTTTCCTTTTTATCATAGCGCGCAGTGTAACAAAATAATTAATTAATTAAGAAGACGGTAGAACCCGAACAAATGATTTTCAAAAAAAAACCTACTTCTCACAGCACTGTTAACAAAAAGATCTACTAAATTACACTTGACGACATGAAAATTTAAAAACAGTGGGTCATCTCGCAAAATACGTAATCGTATAAACAAAAAATTCGACAATAGAAACACGCAGTGGCGTACTCAAAGATGGTTCACCCATCCATGAAAAAAAAAATCGAAGTAACTTGACGAAATTTTTTAAAATTAATTCGTACGTATCGCAGTATCACTACAAAAATATCGGTAAATTTGACAAGAAAATTAAGTAACTTTTGCGTTTGCAAAAACAAGACGTGTTACGCCAGTGAACAAAAAAAAGCAAAATGCTTTTTAATGATGACAAGATTAGGTAGGTAAGCATACGTGAATTATTAAGGGAAAGTTAATTTTGGAGAGAATTCAACCTCAATTTAATATAAACAATGAAGCATTGAGAATAAACAGCGATGTAGTAGTTGAAAGAAAAACAAAATTTGACGATTAATCAAAGTTAGATAAAAATAATTTATTGTGTTGCTTAAAATGCTAAACAATTTTGAAATAACAATTTCCTTGTTTTAACTATTATAAACAGAAGTTTAATCGACACCCGTCATTTAAAATCTACATCGTGCAATTTCCATTAATTTAATAATTAGTTAATTGTTTAACGCATTGTTTTAATGCACCAACCTGTAACGGTTTTTCGAATTTTCATGGACAACAACGTCAAGCTTGGGTTCTGGGTTTATTAATAACATTGGAGAAAAAATTTTTATTTTTTAAAACAAACGAAGCCGACCAAAATCGGGTCAAAATAACGTCAAATTTAAAAATAACTCTGCGGTTATTGTAGAAGAAAAAATTCAAACAGAAAAATTGTTAACGATAAAGAAAAAATACTTGCAGTACTAATCACAAGTGACACATTCATTGTCCAATAAAGATAATATCCTGATTAAGGAGAATCGATTAAAATGCAGTAAAGATAACATTCCTCATTATAATCATTAATCAACATGATTAAGACGACTCGTTTTACAAGTAGTACTAATCGATACGATTGTTGCTAACTATAATCAAAATTTCTCTGGAACTTTGGATGGAAAAACAGGAAGAAGATTGGGTTTAGAACCTCAGATGGGCGTGAGGCGCGGAACTGCGAAGGAAATTATGCGTTAGTTACTAATTTAGAAACATCGATAGCCACAGACTTGAACGATTATGAGTGGCCACGAACACCACATTATATTGATTGAGTAACCGCATTTTGAAGGTACGAAAGGTATCACAAACGCAACAGACAGAAGTATCCTGTGTAACAGACCAGCGGCGTGTGACTAATTCAACTATGACTAAGGACTTCAAAAACTTCCACAAAAATTTCGAAATTAGAAAATATATAATATTTACAAACAATCGATACGAAATATATAACATAAATTGGGGACTGTTACATAAGCATTGATCGATAAAATCTTCACCCTTGAATCTGATAGCAGTGCACTTTCATTTTCTTTTTACCGTCCAGAATTTGTTCGGGCAACTCTTGCAAACCCAAACATGATATTTTATGGATGTTGGAACATCCTGTATTTATTTTTCATTATTAAAATTAAAATAAACACTCTACACGTGTAGCACTTTGATATTATAATTTGTTTTCAAAACAAATTTGAAAGGTTTCTTCGACCCCCCGATGAATAACGGAAATTAAAAAAATAGGGCGTACACGGTCAAGCACAATTGAGAATAAACAATTTACCGTAGATTAACTACCTGCGGGGTGGATAAATGTTATAAAAATAATTATTACTGAAAGTGCAGTATCGACCCAAACTCACCCCATTGCAACTGACAGGAATTAATATTTTCAAAACAAAATTTAAAAGTAATTTAAAAACAGTGCATTTTTGGTAGTAACATTTGTGATGACAAAGATATTAAATAAAATATTATAAAAATTACTCCAATCGCCAACGAAGTCAGATTAACGACAAGCGCGTTTGAAGTCACGCGACCGAAACAATTAAAAATCTTGATTGGACGTTGCATTCCTCTCAAGTCCAAACCAATCGTGTCGTCGCAATGTCCAATCAAGTGAGTTTACTGGGTAGGAAATGTCCCACGATCTTAGTACTCCCTTAAAGGTCAAATTTGCATCGCACAGCCTAGTATTTAGACTATTTGCATTTCAAAGTAAACAAAACTTTCTCGAGTTCTTCTTATTGTTCTGCTGATAGCGAGCCTAATATTTTCAACAAATGAAAAAGTTAGTATTGTAGATCTGCATTTACAACCTCAAAAACAGTAGAAATTAAAAGTAGATTTAAGCAAACTCTAGAGAACGTCGAAAAACGGGGACGAAGCAAAACTTCGATTTATGCACAACAGCGTTTTGTTTCACCTCCTAGTAAATAATTTTAATCGAGTTAAGAGCAAAAGATGGCGCTAGTCGTTAATAATCCAAAAAATATAAACAAATACGTAGTGATAAGTTATTGAAATTATCATAACTTTTACCTGCGATAACCTTTTTTTTATAAAAAGAAATTTCTAATTGTTTTGTGGTATAAATGTGATGCGCCGCCAGATAACGATGGTTAAACTTTTAAAGTTAGAGTAAACAGCGAAATGCGTTTACTTACAAGCATTCTGTATTTTAGAAAATAACCGCCTATAAGTACAATTTATTTCATGCTATGGATACGCACCTCGATGTCGTGCATGAACTACCCTTAACAGTTCACTCAACACTCTGTTCGATGAGCTGGTTTTCGTAGCCTCTAACATATTTCAACCGTAAATTTATATTTACTACCTACATTTCGTGGTTTTATTCGACAATCCTAAAAGAAACCGAATCGATAAAGCTAGAAAGTTCATTAGTCAGTAGACTAATTTTTTCAGTTTACTGAGTAAGAAGTTCCTGAAATTCGTATACACTTCGGATCTTGTAAAAAAAGCTCTTTATAATTTTTATTTCTTTCTAACTTTAATATATAATTATACTTTCAAATAGTGGATACAATGAATAAATCGTGTAATTTATAGAATTAGGAACACCAAAATACGCCATACATTGGGGATTTTGTGACTGAACGAGTTTGAAATGACGCTAGTAAATTGGGCCAGCTGTCACTATATTTTTCTGGGGGGGGGGCCTTCCAACCTTCCAAAAGGTGCTCTTAAGAAGGGGTGGTTGTAAGCTTTTTTTTTACTATTTTTTTCGTCAAATTTACATGGGACCCATCTAATCTTTTGGCCGAATTTACAGGTAGGCTTGAAGAAACCCTGACCGCCTGGTCCAATTTACAAACGCCAGTTTGAAATGTTTTTGAAAATCTCGCAGCTTATATTAGGCTTATCCGAACATCCAATAAAAATTGCTAATTTTGCTGTAAAAAATACCAAAAAACAAAATTTCGTACTGCCTTTTCTAGATTTTATTTTTTATTTTTTTATTTTTTTTTTTCATTTATTTATTTTTTCACTTCTTGCTTCCATACCGCATGAACTATGGCTTTCAATTGTGTTGTGTTTCAAAGTTCTACTTTTTGTGATGCAAAATGCTTGAAAATTGCTTCAATAATATTTAATAATAATAACGTAATTACCAGTTCTATTTGAACAAAACTTTCATATTGTTTACCCCCTTTTCCCTCTGCTCTTTTCATATACAGAGTGATAGAGTCTATCTATCTATGGGTGTCAAACTGGCGGCGGCGAGAAACTTCTCGATCAATCAAGGCATGTTGCTCGGAGCAAATGTAAACAAGGTATTCAACAAGTTCAATTATGAAATAGGGTTAAAACAGTTATTAAAAAAAAGTTTGGAAAAAATTGAAAATTATTAGATTTTAAAAGTATGAAATTGCAAGTGATAAATAGGCTACGCATGTTGTTCGGAGCAAATATAAGTGAGGGATTCAAAATCCCTTTATGATTAGATTATAAAATACGCTTTAAAAAAAGTCAGTCCAAAAAATTTTCCAGAAAAATTGAAAGAAAAATACCCCAAAATCTTTGGGGTACATATACAGTGGAATCCGCTTATTATGACTCCGCCTATATTGACCAACCGCTTAATATGAAGTAATTGCAGTGCAAAGTTTGGTTTTCATATAAAATTCTATATAACAAAGTTCGGATATAATGACTTCGCCACTTCGCTTATAGTGACATGTCGCTTATTATGACCTATTTTTAAGAAATCATGTGACCAACATCGCTTTCCCTGCAACGATCTTCGGTGCTAGGTTCATTTTTGTTTTGATTCTCAATGATTCTGTTTTTAAATGCTTGTTTTGTGTCAGTTAATGTTTCTTTTTTATTAATAGATACACACATTTTGTAGTTTTTTTCTCTATTTAACTAAATATCTAATAAAAATAGGAAGTTGTTTATTTTCTAAGGCTATGCTTTGTATGACGTCCGCTTAGTATGACTTGTTTGTCACTTCCCTTCGATGTCATTATAAGCGGATTCTACTGTAATTGCATTTTAAAAAAATTCGGGTGAAAGGTCAGAGTAGTGTAGACGCAAAAATAAAAATTTTACGATTGAAACCTCGATGAATTTTGAAAAAAGACATTTTAAATAAGAGAATTAAATAAGGCAGAGGGCCTTAAAACCACCAGTTGTTTCAAAAATCGATTTTAAAAACTTCGATTTTCACAGCAAATTTTAAGCTAAGTTGCTCGTGATTGGTGAATCCAATATCCAAACATTAGTTAAATAAAACTGCATAAATATATCATATTATTTTTTTGAAGAAGCTTGTCAACGTTTATCATGAACGAAATCTTCAAAATTTGGTTGAATTTGTTGAGCTGGCAGGCCGCACAGAACTTGTAGGCGGGCCGCGTGTTTGACATGCCTGCTTTAGGTTATAAGCACTTCGAGCAAAAATCATATTATAGTTAATGTGCAGTAAAAATGGCTGAAGGCGCTCGGAGCGAAGCGTAGAGTGCATCCAGGAAATTTTTACTTGCACAACCACGGTTTTTGTAGAATAAACGCATAAACGAGTTTCACCTTTCAATGATCCACCTTTTCCTTAACCCACGGGCCTATTGGTATTTTTATAATAAATGCAGTTTTAGTTACGCTGCGCTTCGCTTCGGGCCATTTTTATGAAAACCACCATGGCATGAGGAGGATCCACGCCCACGGCTGAAATGAATTTGACACTCTTGATCTATATTATTGACTGGTGCGAAGTACCAAAGCTTTTGCCCCAAAGCTTCGCAGTGTTGATGGTAGTTTGTGGCCAAATTAGCGCGAAGCTACAGGTCTTGGCTGGTTGGAGCGTTGCTTACATTCAGCTTATTTATAGCGTCCACAGAGCGTCAGCTTTTGAGTTAATCTGAATTATGATATTGGTTAGAGTATCTCATCTGAATTTCCGGTACTTTTTTAAATGAAAGTGAGAAAATAAAGTTTTCTGGCATTTGATCTCAAGCTGTCTGTTGTCGAAAACAAATTTGTATTTATTTCAAGAGAAGAATGCGGGACTACTTTTTCTTGTCCCGTCCCGCAGTGCCGACTCGTCCTGTAGGTCACGTTTCGTCCCGCAGAGTTTTAAGCACTTTAAAACCGTCAGACGTGTGCGCAGATTAAAAATTATGATTTAAACTTTGAAACTGCGCATGCGTCAAATCAAATGCGAGACTTAATTAGCACCCGTCCCACATTCTTCTCTAGTGCTGACCAGTCTCGTCCAGCGGGTCTCGCACGTTCCACAGTGTTGTAATACAAGAAGTTAAGAAAAACTCTTAATAAACGACCTTTTCTCCCCTCGCCTACATTTGCTCCGAGCAACATGCGTCGCCCGGTCGATCGCCCTAGCGATTTAGCGCCTATTTGATTCGATTTGATTCATATTTTTCTAATGATAGAACTTTTTTTAAAACCTAATAATTTTCAATTTTTACCGAAATATTTTTTGAATTACCCCAGTTGAACCGGTAAATTTACATTTGCTCCGAGCAACATACAAATAAATAGCAAAATTTATTCCGGAAGCATGGCATAAAATAAATCAAACACAAGACTGAATTGACATCTTGTTCCGCGCGGGACGAGATTTTTTCCAACCAGCTTTCTTCCCTAAATACCCTCTCGTTAATCCATTCATGCGCATCACTGCCACTAATGTAAATAACTAATACAAATACAACTTGTTTTCAAAAATAGAACGCATTAGATCGAATGTTCCAACGCTTTATTACAAAAAAAAGTTAACAATTTTATTGGAAGTCAAGATTTATGCACATCAGACTCAACTAATCTTGAAGTTTGAACAAAATTTTTCAAAAACTTCAGAATGATTTTCGATTTTCACCTTTGGATGCGTAAAGGAACTAAACCAAGAACCTAAAACGTTGCCCTCGTCCCATTTTAATTAACGATTTTTACGTCTCATGGTCGTAGTTTGATGACCCCACTTTACTACGATGCAAAAAAAATAGAGTACAACCTATACGACGTTTTAATACAAAATCAATATTAATATTAGGAAAGGTAATTTGAGGTCAATAAATGAGTAAACTTTGCCCTTAATCTATTCACAGAGGGTGAAGTATAACTACCTGATTGGCTTAAAACGCTAAAAATACAAGACAAGACTGTGATGTTAATAATAATAAATATTTTTAAATGAAAAAAAATTACCAAGGTGAAACGTAAGATTATTTTGGTACAAGCTTAAAATTTTGAAATTAATTTTAATTAAAATAGATTTATGTTTTATGATAGAGGCGCCTTAAGGAATGGAAGCAGTCGCTCTTCCATAAAAGCGAGTGTAGCAACCGTAAGGATCTGTATTTTATTAACACTTAGATAAGGACAATCAGTTTGAGAAATCGACTAACTGATCAAAATTAATGCTACTGGGTATATTTATTTCGCATTTTAATATGCGAAGTGGAAAGTGGTTATAGTTGCGGTGACATAAGACTTTCACACTTTTTACCACTTGGAAGACCACACATCCACTTTCAATTCATTGAGCACGGTAAACATTTGGAGGAGTTTACAATCGCCACCCGAGGTCGACAAATTATAATTAGAATTGGGTACTCTGGAGATAACAGTGATGATAAGAAATTGAGAAACGATAATTTGCATAGTTTTAATGATAACAAAGATAGACACCAACTATTGTATTTAATTTATCTCTAACTGACAAAATCTTATTTTATTTTAAATTCAACTGGCTCTTATCGTTAATTTTTAACGCCCCTGTATATTAAAATGGTTGAAATAAAACTGAAGTGACCCACAAAACTTGTGTAATTATTAAACACCCTGTAGATACTCCATCTATTTTTAGAGATAATTTACGCAATGGAAGACGAAATTTTGTCAACAAAATATTTAAAGTATTTTCTACCACCTACACAAACACTGACCAATTTGTTAAGAAAACAAAAAAATGTAAACAACAAAACTTACCTGTGAAAGATCAAAACATGGCATCCAATCGAACTGCAAGCAATGATAATTTATTTGAAAAATTCTTCTTTTCTAATTTTAATTAGTATCACAACAAAAACACAACCATAGAACAAAAATTATAACTTATTATATACACACCACACAACCGTAACTAAATGAGCAGATGGTACACCCTACCACAACATTTCGTTTTATTGACAGCTGCGCCTAGTAACTTCTGTGACAGTAGGCTGTAGTTCTGGTTGCATACACTGAAGGTAATTGAAAAATTTTTATAATACATTCTTATCCGATATTATTTGCCTAAAGGGTAGTTCACACTACATGATTTATCATATGACTTGTCACATGACTTCTCATATGAGGGATTTTTTTACGTTCACACTATATGATTTTTGATATTATAGAAGTTATGGCTTTTATGATTGGCTGTTGTGATGGTATGATTTTAGCCATGACTTTTCTTATGACTAAGTCATATGATAAATCATGTAGTGTGAACTACCCTTTACACTGATGCGCATGAATGGATTAACGAGATTAGTACAACCAACAACAAATTTATTAAAAAAAAAGTACAATTGATAATAACATATTTATTGTAAAAAAGAATACCCACGAGCAAGAGCTTAGACCCCCCTCGATTGAAAGGTGTAAAATTTAAAAAACCAAAATTTGGACGCAATTCATGCAGTTTAGAGAACCCAAAGCTTCTCCCTTACGGCATTTGCGCCACTGCTATTAAAGCTGAAGCCGCTTTCAGAGTAAAAAAATGTTTACTGGCGCCGGCTTACCAACTCTTCTCCTAAAGCTGACAACCAGATAAAAATTTCATTGCAAAGATTGAAGCATATAAATCGGAGATTATTTTAAAAAAATTTTAATTTTATACCGGAATTAGTGGAAACTCGGGTTTACTGTGTGTGCAAGCTTACGCTAAATGTTAAGCCGTGCCGTGGTTAGTAAGTAAGTGCTGTGTAGCGGCAATCTCGTTAATCCATTATTCGCCATTATTAATGATTAATTTTAGTTAAATTAAACGGCATTCACAAAGAATATCGTCTTGCTTTGCTTTGGTAAAAACTGGCAAGAACAAATCAGATTAAAGTATTTTCTTCTATCCTTTCCTATGGTTAAAAAATTGATTTTTGCTTAACCAAGGTGAGATGCTAAATTTATGTGAATGTAAAACAAAAAAAAAGCAGTTTTCTTGCTTGCAAGCTCTGAAAAACTTATGTTAACACTTAAGTCACCGGTAATCTTATTAAAAACAAAACTAACATGTACAACAGAGTTGTAGCCAGAGTTTCCCCTTTGAAGGGAGATATACAAGGTTAACGTGGAAATTTTCTGCGGGATGTTTAGACTAAACCAGCCATAAAAATTAACAACAAAAAAGGTGGCATTATGATAAAATAGTCGAAAATGAAAAGAACTTCATTAAATTTTGCATAAAATTTTTATACACATTTGTTCATATTTTTGCCACACTTTTCTGTATGCAACGTGTGCAATTTTTTATGACAAATTTTATTTTAGTACTAAAGTCCAAACCAGTGTTTTCAACTTTTAAATTTACCAAGTTTTTTTTAGTAACAATCAGTACCGGACTCTCGACAATTTTTATAAATCATCACATTTTCCGTAAGATATCCGTTAAAGAAGATAGAATTTCCGTTAGTTAGACGCTAAATGGTAGTTTTTGACCGCTAAAGCAACTTCCAATAAGCCATATCTAGCGGAAAAATCGCTAAATTGGCAACACTGATCCAAAGTGGGCGGACTTAAGCGGAAAAATGTGTACTGTGCACATTTACCTTCATATTTAGAACATGTTTTAAATATTTTACAGAAAATTTAGCACCCAATTTGCTAAAATTTTCAAAAATTGGATTTTGTAAAATTAAAAGTTTCGTTTCAAGAGGGGGAGGAGTTAATTGCTGCTTTTTGTACTGATGGATCTAGAAGCGGCCCTAGCAAGATTTTCAGGTGGTGCAAGATCTTACCCCCCCCCCCCCCCCGTAAATACAAAACTGATAACATACAATTTTTACATTAATTGTAACTGCAAAGGATTAGTATAGGGAGCAAGAAAGCTAAAGTTAGCGTCCTCTAAAGTTAAAATATTTCATAAAAGAAGTTCACTTTTTTAACGCTAGAAACACTAACGTCAAACTTTCTCGTTCCGTTACTGGAGAATTAGAGAAATAGAATTAATAAAGAATTAGCAAGAAATCTTGACGATAGCGCCTCTAGCGTCAAAAAAGTGTACTTTATTTACTTATTTTGAAAATCTTACACTTTTCTTAATTTTTTTAAAAAAATATTCAGTATTTTCAGTTTCTTTGCGATTTCACTTACAAAAATTAAATTTTTTGAAAAATTAAAAAAAATGATAAATATAATTTTAAAAATTGTCGACGCATGTTGCTTAGAGCAAATGTAGGCTAGAGAATTCATCAGTAAAATTATGAAATAAGGTTAGAAAAAAAAGTTTCTTTGCGATTTCACTTATAAAAATTAATAGTAGTACAGGAAAAATAAGTTTTAGGGTGCAAATAATTCCCACAAAAACGGGATTTAAATTTTCTAGTTTGTTGTCGGTATTTCTTTGACTTACTAAAAGTCGAGAAAAATCTAAGTAATGCAAAATGCGTTTTTTCGACTCAAAAGTTTTAAAGAAATGACGCGCAGGAATGAATTAACGAGATTCCTAAAGAAATAAGTTTTTTTGGGTATAACTAATTCCCACAAAGATGGAATTTAAATTTTTAAGTTTGTTGTTGGTTTATTTTTGACATATTACAAATCTAGAAAAATCTAAGTATGCAAAATGCGTTTTTTTGACCCAAAAGTTTTAAAGAAATGAATGGATTAACGAGATTCCTAGAAAAATAAGTTTTTTTGGGTATAACTAATTCCCACAAAAATGGAATAGTATCAAAAAGATACTAACAACAAACTTAAAAATTTAAATTCCATCTTTGTGGGAATTAGTTATACCCAAAAAAAACTTATTTCTTTAGGAATCTCGTTAATTCATTCCTGCGCGTCATTTCTTTAAAACTTTTGAGTCGAAAAAACGCATTTTGCATTACTTAGATTTTTCTAGACTTTTAGTATGTTAAAAAGATACTAAGAACGAATTTGAAAATTCAAATCCCGTTTTTGTGGGAATTATTTGCACCCAACACCTATTTTTTGCGTATTTCTCCTGTACTATAAAGTTTTTGAAAAATTAAAAAATTTGATAAATATAATTTTAAAAATTGTCGACGCATGTTGCTTGGAGCAAATGTAGACTAGAGAATTCATAAGTAAAATTATGAAATAAGGTTAGGAAAAAAAGTTTTTGTGCGATTTCACTTATAAAAATTAAATTTTTTGAAAAATTTAAAAATTTAATAAATATAATTTTAAAAATTGTCGACGCATGTTGCTTGGAGCAAATGTAGACTAGGGAATTCATAAGTAAAATTATAAAATAGGATTGAAAAAAAAGTAATTCAAAAAAATTTTCGGGGAAAAAAATAAGATGGGGATTCTGGATTCTTTTTGGAGGGCAAGACAAGCTCACTCGTATACTTAGTCCACCAAATCGGGCCTATTGTACTACCTCCGGTTTTAGTTTTACCCTGATCTTGTCATTCACCAATAAACCAATCCAGCTGTAGAATGATGAACCCTAGGATCCTGGCAGGCGGAGTGTCCCTGATTCTGGCCATGTCGCGCCAGAAATCCCCCAACACAAATCGTCTTATTGAAGTTAACGCCGGACAGAAGCAATGTACATGTTTGGCTGTTTCCTCCTCTTCATTGCATCCACGACATATCGAGTTTGACACTTGACAGAGTTTGGCACTCCCGTACACGCGTAGAACATGCAAAATAAGGAATTTCGTAAATTTATTTATGCGCTTCAGCAGTAAAATAACTACCGATGTGCAAAAGCACACGGTCTGTGAACTTCTAGAGGCCCAAAGACAGTGACATAGCAAAAGGTAGTGCTAAGGCCCCGAGAAAATTAAACAATCATATTACATGGAACAAATATTGGAGTAGTACCTACGCATGTTGCTCGGAGAAAATGTAAGTTGGCTAAAAAAAAGTCATTCAAAAATAATTTTGGAAAAAAAAGGCCGAAAGGCACAAAATGTGTAAAACATGGAATTATTTTTATATTTTGGGTCGCAAATTTAGTTAGGGAGTTAAACAAGTGTGTCATTTAAAAAAAATTTGCAAAAAAGTTTTCAAATGCCTCAAGAGCAGTTCGAAGCGCTAATTTTAACGAAAGAGGGCCCGTTGTAGGTCTTGCACCAGGGCCTGTGGTTTTGACTTGCTACGAATTGCCCGAAGTAAAATATTTTTATACTATTTGTCAGTTTTTCTAAATTGCTATACACTTTATATAACTTTTTTATAACTTTTTAAAAATTTATACACTTTTTTTCACTTACTCCTCGCTTAGAGCTCTGTGGCATTTTATTTTCCGTTAATATTTCATCTTTTTAAGAACAATCAACTGTTGTTCTGCAGCTATTATAGCCGCCTATTTTGACATTTGAAAAAATGCAGTGTTTATTTGAAAAATTCTGGTGTTTTTATTTTAATAAAGAGTGATATAAAATATCCAATAAATGACCGCCTCGTGACTAACGGAACTCGTTATATTTTGATAAAATTTTCAATGACATTTTGGCACAGTGCCGACTCAATTTCATCAATGGTGCGTCGAATCTTGTCTTTCAGTTTAAAAATTGTACTTGGGATATTGTCATACACTTTTTCTTTCAAAACCCCCCAAAGAAAGAAATCCAAGGGTTTCATATCGTATGATCTTGGTGACAAATTCGCATTGCCACATCGCAAGATATCCCGGCTCCTTTCAAATTTCGTCTTCAAAAATTCCATTATTTTGTTTGCTGTAGGACAAGTTGCGACATCCTATTGAAACCACATGACTTTGAGAACCATTTAATCGAGATCTTTAGTCAAAATTTGCTGTAAACTGACGAATCGAGGTGGAAGAATTCTGGTCAACACTTTCACTAACTGCTGCAATGTTTGCATTAGACCGAGCTGCAAGAACACAAACAAGTCTTTTTTTAGTTTTAATTGACCCAATCACCTCAAATTTTTTCATTAATCAGACCACTGTATTGCGAAAAGTTGCTTTATTTTTGATCTCCAAAGATTTCTCACCATTTCGGTAGTTGATTTTTACAATTTCTATGTGTTGTGCATCTGTGTAATGCTCCATGACTAAATCTCCACATGACAGCTGTCATTTGCACTTACACTGCAAATGTTTGTAGTTCCGTTTGAGCACGTCACTGAACGAGTACTGTAAACACAAAGGTACAACAAACAAAATCAGGATTCTTTTATAACATAAACAAAATATTGTTTTTTTTTAATGCACAGTTGCCACCCTTCGAGGAGATCTAAGAAAATATCTAAAAATATCTTACGCATGTTGCTCGGAAGAAATGAAAACGAGATATCGAGTGGCACGCAAATTGCTCTGAGGTAATTTAGGCTAGGGGGTAAAAAAAATTCATTTAAAAAATTTTCAGGAAGGACGGCAAATCTGGAATCACAAATAATTTTTACCTAAAAGAGCTAAAAATAAAAAAAAACTTCCTTTGTCCTTTGGTACCAAAAAAGTTAGTGCCTTTAGTTACACTGTTATCAGGCAATAAACTGAAATAAAGTTATAGCAATTTGTGTTATAGAATTGTGCGTACATTGAGGCCTAGCACTGCACACGGGGTTTTTCATAAGCCAAAATATTTCACAGTTTTGTAATATCTAATTCTACAATATTATTTTTCAATAAAATAGAAGTTTTTCCAAATAATGCTTTTTTTTCTTTTTTTTGATTTCTTTCAAGTTTGCATTCGTACAAACAAAATGCAAATTATGTAATTTTTTTTTGGGAAACGACCGGGCTCTTTAATTGAGGGTATAGGCTGCAGAACAACAGTCGATCGCTCTTAAGAAGATGAAATATTTTCAAATTAACCACCATTTTGAAAAACTTTTTGACAGTTACCTCCTCTCTTATTATGTATCAGGACCTTCCCCTCAACGTAAAAATCGACCAAAATTAAAGACATTTGAAAAAGGTAATTATTTATTACTACATCAGTTCATACAAGTTACGATATTTTTAGATTTCATCGGTTTGATCAAAAACAAAATGTCAGAATACATAACCTCGCAACTCAAAATATGACACAAACATGCGTAAAAGTTTTCTATTAAAAAGAATATTTTTATCTAACATTAATTTACTAATGCTGTGATAATAAAACTACAATAATTAATAATAATTTATAATGTAATCTACTTTTTAAGGTACAGGGTGTTTCGTAAATTGTTTATTTTAGAATATTAAAGCTTGAAGTAAGAAGATTATAGATTTTAGCGCCAAAACAATTTCAAAAAACCCTGTATTACATTGAGAATGTTTAACTACTTGTTTGATCTTTTGCTACTTTCTAGAAGTCATAAGAAGCTTTACAAAACTAAAATGGAGGGATTGTGGTCCCTGTTTTATGATTAGTAATGGTCTAAAGATATGTCAGTGTATAATATTTCTAACTAACGTGTTAAGCCAAAAATTACTTCAATAAAAGAGGCGCTGTATATTCATCCAACAGGATCGGTCAAATTAATTTTTTCCTCACATTTCACATCATCACCTTACAATAATTTAAGCTACGGTGCTTTAATATTAGTCTTAGTAGAAAACTTTTAAATTGTTGTTAACGGGGACGCAATGAATAGGTTACGGATTGTCAACCAAAACGATCTTCTTTTTTTTAACTTTAGTGACAAAATATTTTTTGGAATTTGACAAACCGCAACTAATGTATAGAGTGCAAGCCATTTTTTATTGGTGCACGTTTTACCCTAACATTTCTACAGAATTTCAGAAAATATATAATTTTTTCTAATACATTTCTTAAAATTTTTCTAGCGCCGTTTCACATATCTTAAAGAAATATTCAGTCTTAAAAAAATAGTAAAGTTTCAGGATGTTGTTTAAAGGTACACTTACACTCCTGTTGCAGTTAAGTAATTTTCCCTTCAACTTGAGTGTTAAGCGGCGTTCACTATAAAGTGGAGTCTTGCCTTGCTTAGGTAGAAGCTGGCAAGCGCCAATCAAAATGAACAATTTTTAAATCATAGAAAAGGATAGAAGCAAGGTAAGATTTCACTTCATTGTGAACGTCGCTTTAGGCGTGATAGTCAACTTAACGGAATTTATACTCGTGTTGCAGAGAAATGACCACTTTTCTCTGACGTACGAGTATTCGAGTAAAAATTATCGGTAGGTATCTTCTGCTATAATTTTACAAAAACTATTTTGATTTTAATTACTTATTTAATTATTAGTTACCTGAAATCTTAAAATAGTTTTGAGCTCTGTAAAACAAAAAGGCAACCGTTTACGTATTTTAAATGAAAAATGTTACAAGATAATAACTAAAATAGCGAGGATACTAACAATCATTTCCTAATTCTTATTTCTAAGCTATCATAAACACAAAATTAAATGAAAGACGATACAAAATTTTGTATAAATTCTTGGACTACGCTTATGCTTGTACACCACGCGCACCCCGTGAGATAGTAAGTTAATGATTTTGAAATAAATAACATTTTTCTTTTCTAAATTCTTCTGGAGCTGGTACTAAATCAAAATTTACATAATATGTAAATATATAAGAAGGTACATTTGGTGTAGTACTACTGAGGTGTAAGAAATTTAGTAGGTTACAAATATCATCCAAATGGTACCCACCATCTTATTGGTATACATTTTTCTGTTAAAACTTTACAAACTATTATTTTCTATTACTTTGTTTCATAAACTATACGTTATAATAAATACAATAATTTTAGGTATTTTTAACAAAAAATAAATTAGTAAATTTTATTTAACAATAAGTAGGTTCTATAATTATTTTTCTTCATAAAAATAAATTAATTTAATTCATATATTCACTTCTTTTTATCTTCTCCTTCGAGCGATTTTTGAGTCGGAGTTTGGGCTGGAGTTGGGTCATCTTGAAATAGCGGATTTTTTACTTCCATTTCTCCCGTCTGAAATTAATCAAAATTCGTTTGATTAGCGGAAATAATTTATTTCTATTAGACCAAGAGCCAACGACAGTCTCCATCCCGGATTTTTTCAGAAAAACCTCTGCCATTTTTGGAGTATTTATCTATAAGCCATAAAATTTTCATGACTTCTAAAATCCGGGTTGGAAACTGTCCCTGGCTCTTGGTCTATATAAGGTGTTTTCTAAATAAAACAGTCATCCAAGCTTACAAAATTTTTGCATGTTTTTTTTTGGCCATATTTCTTTAATTATTATTTTAAAGAATTCCAGACAAAATTTGGGAGGGTTATAGGTTAGCTGATGTTCATAGAAATAATGCAGTTACCACAACAACACGTGTAAATGTAACAATGAAATGCAGACACAAACAGCTTAATTATGATCAATTAAAATGTTCGTTCCCAGAATATTTAATTACACTGAATTGATCATAATAACCATTTGTTATTTCGTGGGTGATATTATTTTGAAAGTTTATATTGTGCGTATTGGTTTTAATAAACGGATTAATTATGAAAACATTTTCAATATTCGTTATTGGAATTTATATTGCAAGTTTGCTAATCATGAAAGTAAGTTAGTTCTTGTTTAGTGTATTAATAATTAGAATATAAATAGTGTTCAAATTTTCAACTCCAAAGCAGATAATTAAAGGGTAAAAATGAAATGTTGGGTATTCTCAGAAGTGAAGAAAAATCTCTTTTGCTTAATACCATTTTCATTTTTATGTAACACAATGGAAAACAGGAATCTTGAAATAACTAATCTTCCATGTAGGTACAAATAAAATAAATGTACAATTGCTTGATTTAAAATTTGCGTTATTTGATCATGATTTTTACGAGCGGATTTAAGGGTTGTTTTAAATTTTTTTACATGTTTTACTTCAACAAGAATAATTTTTAATACTACTCAACGTTCAGCTAATTTAAAAAAAATCGGCATTGAAAGATAATGACAATGACGCGCATAAATGGATTAACGAGATGCACAGTAGATTAGTAAACTAAAGGTGGAAATTCAAGGACTGCGGTTCAATTTAATGAGGCAATTCCTAGGCCACTATATAATTTGGTCCCGGTTTTACAATCATTGGTTAACCTAAGGTATAACCAATTGAGGTTATAACGGCAATAAATTTACCCCTACGTTAATGTTTACTGGCGATAATTGGTATTAATAAATCATTATGGATCACTAAATCAAAAGATCAAAGACCACAAAGCAAAGGAACTGATTTTCAATTTGAATTATGCTGATGAATAGATAAACGGACCGACGGCGACGTCGAATCGACGGATCATAAGGCTTCTTGCTATGTTTCGCTAACAACATAGAATTTTTTCATTATTTTTGTTGTATTCACAGGTTTAATATATACATTTGTCAAATTTCAGCATATTTCAAAAAATATTTTTACTTTTACCCCCTCAAAAGCAGCCCCCTTAACGATTAGAATATTTTCACCATTTTTGTTGTACTCGTAGATACGTTTAATATGAACTATTTTGCAAAGTCTTAAAGTTATTAATCAAAATTTATTTTTATTATCCTTTAAAATAACCAAACTACCCCTAAACTGAAATTAAATAAAATGGACCCATTTTGGTGCAAATATAGTTTGACGCAGACCCGATTCGAGGATTAACAATATGGCATAGGTACTTTTTGAAACTCAGCTCAATAAAAGTTTATACCCTCAGCCTCCCTCCCTCTATGTAAAAGTTTCAATAAAATAATAATTATTTATTTTTTATAAATTTCTAGGTTCAAGATAAGTAGGCTTGACGTAAAAATGCAAATTTTACGATTGAAACCTCGATGAATTCTGAAAGAGCATATTTTAAATAAGAGAATTAGGTGAGGAACATGGCCTTAAAACCACCAGTTTTTTCAAAAATTGATTTTAAAAACTTTGATTTTTACAGTAAATTTTAAGCCAAGTAGTCGCTCGTGATCGGTGAATTCAGGCATTCTGTCGTCAGTCCGTGTGCATTAAACTGTTCTAAGCTTTGCACAGAGAGGCGATAACCGGAGCGACACTTGCATTGGGATGCTTCAACAGTGCACTTCAAGCAAAAATCATGTTTTTTAATAGTAAATGTGCAGGAAAAATGGCTAAAAGCGCCCGAGCGCAGCGAGGAGTGCTTTTAGTCAATTTTTCCTTGCACAACCACCGTTCTTGTAGAATCCACGCAAAAACGAGTTTCACCCCTCAAACATCCACTTTTTTCCTTAACCCACGGGCTTAGGGATATTTTTATAATTAGTGTAGTTTTAGTTACGCTACGGCCGCTCCAGGCTATTTTTATAAAAACTACCATGGCACGAGGAGGATCCACGCAAAAAAGTAATAACCGTACGTTAACATTGCGTACGACTAAGTGAGAAAATTTTCATCCGCCGGACACTTTTGTATGAGCGCACACGTAGCGACAATAGAATGCATTGATTTACCAATCACGAGCGACTTAGCTTGAAATTTGCTGTAAAAATCAAAGTTTTTAAAATCGATTTTTGAAAAAACTGGTGGTTTTAAGGCCATCTTCCTTACCTAATTCTCTTATTTAAAATATGCTTTTTCAGAATTCATAAGGTTTCAATCGTAAAATTTGTATTTTAGCGTCAAGCCTGCTTACCTTTCTCCAATTTTTACGCTAGTGTTCTGCGCCGAAACGGGTAGGCGCCTAAATGGCTGCACCAAAGTGGCTGCGTCAAATTGTCTGTGCCAAAACGGCTGCTTGGAACTGTACCCAACCCTAAGTAAATTTAAATATAAAGACTTTTTGGTGTTATCAATTGGTACGACTACTGGTACTAACAACTGCACAAAAAGAATCTGTTTCTTTAACAGAAATTAGAGCTAAATATGCTTATCAATTTCTATAACTAGGACTCAAAGAAATAATATTTATGAAAGAAAGCACGACGGAATCTGCTAGAAAACATTAACCCTTTGGACGCGTAGATCGATTAAAAAGCTGGACTTCAGGCGACTTTAGTCGATTTAAGCATCCAAAGGGTTAAAATAAAGCGTTTTAGATAAAGAGAAATGTTGTATATCGATTAGTTTAGCTAATAATTGATTTTAAAGTTTGAGATTTTTGAAATAGTAACAACCATCCCTTTCTTAAGAGCGCCTTTTGGAAGGTTGGAAAGCCCACAGTCACATCAAAAAAAAGTTATATCCATCTATTTCATAGTAGCATCTTTGTCGATTTGTAAGGCTCTAGAGATATTATTATTATCTAGTAAAGCGTCAGTCAAAATGGAAAATGGCTCGAAACTTTGTGGAGCGACCGGAGGGAGCGGAACAGAGCGGAGAGTCGATTTTGACAACGCTACTGTGTCCGATTATGATCCATCATCAAAAAATCAATTTAAAATCCTGCAATGCTGCTTCATAGTACAACTGGCTTCTATTTCTACTGTTCGACGTGTTACCAAGTAGCGCGGCAACCAGTGAAAGGCTCGTGCATGTGACAAACCGCAGAAACCGTCACAATCAGGCAAGATTTTTTTAAATTTGAAAAAATAAGTTCTATTTGCAACGGTTCACTAAATTTTTGGTTTATTATTGCTTTTTGATCTATCTTTTAGCATAATTTGTCTCAAAATTTTTTAAAATTAGTCCTGGTTATAGAACTATTCCCCTAAAATCCGTTAATCACATTAAATACACAGAAACTGCGGTCATCCGAATTATTCATTGTTTCGATATGACAGATCAAAATAATTAAATTTAACTTTTAATTTTTCGACGTTTGATTTTCAAAGTAAGCCCGATTTATTTTTTTGTATATGTTACAGTTAAAACCCGAAATCAGTTAAAACCCGATCTAACTAGTAAATTCTAGTTTTAACTAACCGCCTTAGTAAATTCTAGTTTTAACTGAAATAAGTTTAGTTACAACTAGAATTAACTGATTTCTAACAAATTTCTTCAGTAAATTCTAGTTTTAACTAAAATTATACCAGTTAAAACTAGAATTAACTGAATACTAACAAACTTCTTTAGTAAATTCTAGTTTTAACTGGTATAAGTTCAGTTAAAACTAGAATTAAGTAAAAGTAGACTTAATATTAGATAAAAATTGTTTTATTAAGCAATTATTTTATACATTATTTTTATTATATTCTACTTATTGCCACATGGCATGCTGTTGTGACATTTTGAATTGTAAAGTGCATCTGGCACTTATTCTTGAGTCAAAAAAACTTTAGAATTTTCTTTAATTTTTTTTTGTCATCGTCACTTTCGAATAGGTAAATTTAACTTTTGTTCAGAATTGCATTAGATAGTAATGGAAACCAAACTGTACGGTTTTTAACGATTCGATAACGAACAATCTCGAAAATTTACCAAATAGGGGGGGGGGAGGGTTAAGCTCAGTTTACATGTATACGTTTGTACGTTTATCCGATCGTACAAGAGCGCTCTCATTGGTCCAGTTACTTTAAAAGTGACAATGACAAAAAAAATTCTAAAGTTTTTTGACTCAAAAACAAGTGCCAGATGAAGAAATTTTCCTAAAGACTGCAGCGTAAAAAGCTGCCGTTGAATCTGGACAAGGGTTTGTCCGCTGTTCTTGTAAAAAAAATTGCACCGCAAAATGTTGCCTTTGTTTAAAAAGAGAAATTATTTGCAATTCAAAATGTCACAACAGCATGCCATGTGGCAATAAGTAGAATATAATAATAATGTGTAAAATAATTGCTTAATAAGACAATTTTTACTTTAATTCTAGTTTTAACTGGTATAAGTTTAGTTAAAACTAGAATTTACTAAAGAATTTTGTTAGAAATCAGTTAATTCTAGTTTTAACTAGTATAATTTCAGTTAAAACTAGAATTTACTAAGGCGGTTAGTTAAAACTAGAATTTACTAGTTAGATCGGGTTTTAACTGATTTCGGGTTTTAACTGTAACATATACAATAATTTAATCTAATTAATTAAATGATTTTAAATTTGTTCAGACAAAGAATTGCGAAAAAGTTTAAAAAGTTTTTTTTCAATAAAACAAAACAATGAAGAGAAAAATTCCCTCACAATAATAAACGCAAAGTCAATAACTAAAATTTTGTTATTTTTGTTTCATCAAAATCAAAAGTCGAATTTAACATGCGGAATTGCTATTTCTAAAATCCGTCTGTGTTTACGCAATAGAACAGAGGTCCAAAACAAATTATACACCTTTAAAATAAAAACAAAAATTTGTTAATCCACAGTCGTGGAGTGATGTGACCGCTGGTTGAGTTACGGAGCGGAAATTCTGAGTTCAAATCGCGGACCTCGCAGAATTTCTTAGCTCGGCCTTCCAGTGGACATCCGCATCAAGGCTGTGGTGAAGTGCTAATAACCAAGTAGTTGATGCACTTCGAGACCCCAAGCTACAGGGGTCTTAAAAGAGCAGCATTTAAACAATACAAGCCAATAAGAAAACTACGAATTGATTAAAGATGACGTAATGGGTAAAGGTAAAACCTAAAATATGTAAAAAGAAGAAAAGCAATTTAATTTCTAGAAATTGTTTTAGTATTTCTTTCATATTACCAGTAAAAAAGTGAAAATTTTTTTTCATTAGCAACCAATTTTTTTTAAGAGTGCACCAGGTATTAATAATGGCACGATCATCTACGGAATTTAAAAACTGAGTTCTTTAATTCCAACTGCAGTCTCCACGCAACTCTAATACCGGAATATTTAAACTCACAGAACTCGAAAACCAAGATCTCTAAGTCTACTTTGAACTTGAAAAAACTTGTCTGAAGCCCAGAAAACTCCAAAATCTGGTTATTTAAGCCCACAGATCTGGGTGGTATTTAAATAAAATTTTATTTTATGTTAGTTGTTCAAGTAATCGGGAACTGCGGTAGTTCCCGCCCCTTAATAAATCTAGCTCTAAGTATTTACGTCGAGCGCACGCACCGTCAACAGAATCAAAATTTTACAATCGATTATTTCCTGAATTTAAGCGCTTACGTACACTCATGAATAAGAAAAAAGTTGTTTTTTTTTATTTTTTCATATGAAAGACATCTCAGAAATATTATGTGAAAGTTTCAAGTCGATCGGAGTAAAACTCGCAAAGATACGAGCTAATGAGAGTAACAATTATTATAAAACTTTTATCAAACGGAAAACTTCACTTTACGCGTTTAACTCAAACCTACATTTTAGAAGTCCGTGCGTACGATAACTCAAAAACAGGTCCAATTTCGACTAAAATGGTAGATTAACCCCGTTGAATTTTTTTCACCCTAACAAATAAATATTGGAAAACTATAGCCTTTTTGACGGATTCTTACATATTTGAAGAGAAAATTTGCCTGACGCAGTTTATTGTCCGCTAAGTAATAAAAATAAAGTTTTTCGTTATTCCGGGTTATATATGACCTCTTAACGTACCTGTTTTGAGAACTATAAAGGAGGTCTTTTCTTGAAAGGTCACCTTAAGGGGGACCGACCCAAACTTTATTTTGTTTTAACTTTTGTTATGTCCTAGGACTATAAAAACCTAACTTTATTAGGTCCTAGGACTTATAAAAACAGTCTTTGTTCGGGTACCTGCCCGAACGGGTTCATCCGTTCGGGTGAACTCATTTTTTTCGCTTATCATAAATATAAAAGACCAGCACGCTGCTGCTGCTGCTGCTCCAGCGTGTCATTTTTCACTCTGATTGGTTGTTGCCTCTGGTCGTACCAACTTAAAATTACCATAGCACTCCATTCAGAAAAGGTTATATATATTTCTATATGGAGTGGTAAAGTAACTTTAAGTTGGTATGACCGACGACAACGACCAATCAGAGTGCGTTGTGTGTCCAAAAAAAATGACGCGCTTGAGGAGTAGCAGCAATAGTAGCGTGTCATTTTTTCAAAACACACAACGCGTTTTGATTGGTAGTTGTCGTTAAGCATGCCAGCTTAAAATCACCTCCCCTGGGATCGAGTTGCACACCAATCAAGTTTTCAACTTTGATGAGACGCCCGTCTATATTACCCTATATTAATTAAATGGTCTAATTTTTTTCCAATTTAAAATCACCTCCCCTGGAATCGAGTTGCACACCAAGTAAATTTCAACTGGGATATTTATATATAAATTTTAGCTCGGTGAATGCGAGGATTATCCATCCAGAAAATTTAATATCAAACTTTTACATTTTCAATAAATGTATTTCACAATACTAAACGGCCAACACACGCTACTCCTCTACCTCCTCCTCCTTCAGCGTGTCATTTTTTTAAGACACACAACGCAATCTGATTGGTTGTTGTCGTCGTTGGCTTTTAGCAACTTAAAATCAACTCCCCTGGGATCGAGTTCCACACCAAACAAATTTCACACCAAAAAAATTTATTTTTGAACTTAAGAACGTTTGAACGTGAACAATTAAAATTGTCAGTATTAGGGATTTATTTTTTTTAATGAAGAATGTTAAAAGACAAATCCATCGGTCGAGCTTAGGTTAGTGTTGGTGTTTAAAAACAATTTTTTTTAAATTGATACCTCTAAAATAGAAATCCACCGACTAGCTGCCCGTAGCTGTAGCTGTAGCTGACACTTGGCATCTGCGGAGCAGATGCGGGCGACAGCCCGCTTATCTCCTTCATCTGGTTTTGAGACCTGACGTTGAGAATTTTATACAGGGATTTCAAACCCGAGGAGCGGCGTCGAGCCGGTGTCTTGTTTATTATTGCGCTATAAGGTAAGCACTGCGGGGCCGGAGGCTAACGTCCAATTGTCCACGCGTGCACGCACGCGTGAGATAATCTCCGCGCCCGCGGCGGCGCGATGTGCTTACCTTGGGCCCCTTCTACAATAACAGAGCCTCAGTCGCGCCGTTGCTACAGCGTTTTTATTAAAATATAAAAAAAAATTTTTTACAATTTACAAACTCAACAATAATCTAACAATAGGCGCTGATAAAAAAAAAATAACTAGCTGCCCGTCCGTGGACGGGCTTTCCAGCTAGTGTTATTAATAACTTGACAAATGACTTGCGATTTTTACGCCATCTATTGATAGTTATCTCAGAGCAAAAAAATCGTGAATTTTGTGGGATATTATCCTCAAAATAACGAAATTACGACACCTTTAGTAAAAAAATTGGCAATTAAATTAAGTATTACTTAATATTTATTTACAAAATCATAGATTTAGATAATATACGACAAAATTCGAGATTTTTTTTGCAATAATTGCAAAAAAATTAAATTAAGTGTTACTTTATATTTATTTACAAAATCATAGATTTAGATAATATTCGACAAAATTCGAAATTTTTTTGCAATAATTGCATAACGTGACCATCCGTCCGTCAATACGACGGACCGTCCGTCATTTCAACATGCTGTCCGTCAGACCAAATTGTCCGTCATTCGGAAATTTCAAAAGAAAATCATCATTTTTCGCTCCAAAGAGACAAACATTGACAAATGACTTGCAACCTTCACGCCATCTATCGATTGTTATTTTAGAGCTATTATATAAAATCGCGAATTTTGTAGGATATTTTTCCCGAAATAACGAAAAATTGTTCATATCACTCGGGCGATAAGGGTTTTCACCCTTCGTTCGGTTATTCACTCGCCGCTGCGCGGTTCGTCTCATAACCTGTCGACCTCAGGCATAAAAATAGTCCCTTTATCGCCCTAGTGATATAAACTACTATTACGGCCGATTAAGATCTTAAAATTCGATTATTGGTTTTTCACATTTGTCAACAATTTTCCTAGGTTTCCGCCAGTTGTAAATGAAAGTTTTGGACTATACACATTAAATTAAGTCGCCTATAATCACAAAAACGACTTGAAAATTTTAGTCGGATTTTACAAAAACGGTAGATTAACCCCTTTAAATTTTTTTCACCCCAAAAAATAAATATTGGAAAACTATAGCTTTTGGCTATAATAGGAACGGTAGCCCTTACCGCTTTATATTAAATCTTTGCTGCGGAAGTGCAACCTCTTTTTTATTGTAAAAATTACTGAAAGCTCCTCGTATAAAATTGATTTCGATATCAAATCCACTTAAAGCTGATAAAAGTTGACCTCAAAGTTTTTTGCACAATGATGTAACAAAAACTGATTCTTAAAGAATCTTACACTATTAAGAAAAACTAAATGTCAGTTCAAAACAGTTTTTTAGGGTTGCAAGTGTCGGTTGTGTTTATTTTGTTAATATGTTACTCTTGAATCTCCACACTTTTTCTTTTCAGGAAGATGGATGACGCCATCTGGGATAATGACAAATGATTTCATTCTTCAGAACAAACGCAAAAGTTTAAATCGTCGTGTCGAGTCAAGAAATTTGGTATTATTAATTATTCACATTTGGGAAAAAAATGTAACCTACTTTAGAAAATGAAACAAAACTTCAGAAATTTATCTACGCCTGTATTATAAAGTACATCGTCATATAAAATAAATAAATACAAATACAGAAAAATGTGGTTGGTTAATCGTCAAAACGAACACATTTTCTCAGTTTGAACTCTTCCAAATCACTTACAGCGGATCGAATTCGATCAAAAAAGGTCCGAGTCGCTTCTTCATCAATTATGTCCAGACACGTTTCGGAAAACGTTTGGGGATAAATACAACTTGGTAGGTCTATATTTTGGCAGTGACCAGAACGTTTCACGGTACCATTATTTTGATAAACCCAATAATTTACACGGTCCCAGCAGGGACATTTCCAAGGATTACCTTCTAACGTGATTTGCTTCACCTTTATCCTACTCAAAACGTCACTTCCTATGAAGTTAAACCGATTAGCATCGATAAAAAACTTCTGAATTCGAACATTTGTATGAAAACTATTTGAATTCAAAACGTTCAAAAAATTATTACTCAAATTTAACACTGAAAGTCTACCCAAACCATGAAAAGCTTCTGATTGAATTTCCGTTAGTTCGTTATCGTTAAAATGGATTTCGGTCAAATTTGGAAGATGCCGAAACGCACTTTTTGAGATTCTTCTGATTTTGTTGTGACTGAAGTCGACTCGAGTTAAAGCAACATCGTTTAGAAACCAATTTTTGTTGAAAACCTGAAGACGGTTATGCGAGACGTTAACGGTTCTCAATGTGGATATTTCAGCGAACGCGTCGTCATCGATCAAGTCGATTTCGTTGTTGTTTAACTGCAACGTTTCTAGCTCCTCGATGTTATTAAAGACGTCTGTTGGAATTGTTTTTAAATGGCCGTACGTCAAAGTGATCGAAGCCAAATGTGGAACGTTTCGGAAGGTGCCTTCCTCGATGGTTTGGATGTTACACTCAGTGAAGGACAAAATTTTTAAATTCATTAAATGCTTCACTGCGTCTCTCTTTAGATGCTGAATTGGTTGTTTATTCGCGTAAATTTCCGCTACATAAATTCGTCCTTCGTCGAAAGTTAAACGTGTTATGCAACCTTCCACGGTGGTGTCAAATGGATTGCCAGTTTTAGGAACCACATGCATGTTGACACTTCCAAATGAATCGCACTTGCAATTTACCGCATCCGAAAACAAAAAAGTTAATAGCATAATTTTCAAAAAATTATTTAAACTTAACATTTTCGCGGCTAAAGTTCGTAGAAATCAAAACACGTGATCGATCTCGTTGTCACTTAACTTCTTCGTGATGGTTTTTCCAATGCATACAAATAAAACTACCATCACGAACCAATAATGATTACTATAATATGTGATTACGCGTAACCTGTTTTATTTCTTACTGAATATGTACAAGGTTCGATCAATGAAATATTTGTTATGTCCAAAACTGTCTGGATTTTCTTTCAAATACATAGTGCAAAAAAATTTAATTTTAGGAAGTAGATATTTTTTGGAGCAGCTACTTATTCGTAATTAATTAATTAAAATTAAATTTAAGCTTTTCTTTTTTAAAGGTAGGGTGTGCGCCCAAGCGCCCTTTACGACAAGCCTCACCAAGATAAAATTTATTTTAAGTAATCCTACAATTCCCTGAATGGAAATTATCTTGGCCAACTTTTCTACACCGTAATGGACTTGTACGATTATCGATACTTTTCCGTACAATTCTCAGAGGCTAGAAAATTTCCAGCTGATTTATTTTTAGTTTTGTCCGAGTGCGTGCTTTACATTATTTGTTCAGTTATTTTGGAATATATTGAGGTAAATTATAGATTTTATGAAAAAAGTTTGAAATTTTGATGTTTCCAACATAAATATGTTACATTTTCGCGAATAAAACTTTTAAAAAAATATTTTTCCGCAGGTGGACGACCACATTTATTTCAAATTTTTCTTAGATTCCTTGAACGTTAGCAATTTATCTTGTCGAAACTCCGTCCACTTTTTTTTTAAAGTAGAGTTAGCTTTTCCAGTTGATTTTTTGACGTGACAACGTCTTACAAATTGGTTTGCCGGGTGACACTTCAAGAAACTGCGTTACGCTCCGCTCACGTTATGCGCTCACAATGAGAGCGAGTGAGAGGCACGCGTCCCTTCCACTCGGGCATGGTTAGCCCGCCTAAGAGCGAGAGAGACAGACATAAAAAGTGAAAGGCACGCGTCCCTTCCACTCGAGCACAGTTAGCCCGCCTAAGAGCGAGAGAGACAGAGCGAGATTATTTCATCCTTCTTCCTACTATACGAATGAATATTCACATTAAAATTATTTTACCACTCAAAGTCGTTGTCACGTAAAACTTTCGCCCGTATACCGACTTTACAGGCAACCAATTTTTTTTTAGATTGCAACCGGTCATACATTGAGGTAAACTAAAATTTGTTTCAGTTACCTTTTTCCATTTAATTCGAGTTTGTTGACATGGACAGATGCTTGCATTATCGCGGTAAATGTTGTAAGAGCCCAAAAATTTTTTGTCAGATTTTACAAAAACGGTAGATTAACCCTTTTGATTTTTTTCACCCCAAAAAATAAATATTGGAAAACTACAGCTTTTTCGACGGATTCTTACGTATTTTGAAGAGGAAATTTGCCTGACGCAGTTTATTTCCCGCTAAATATTAAAAATAAAGTTTTACAGCCGATTAAAGTCTTAAAATTCAATTTTTGGTTTTTCACATTTGTCAGCGATTTCCCTAGGTTTCCGCCAGTTAACAATGAAATTTTTAGACTGTACGCATTAAAATACGTCGACTACAATCACAAAAACGACTTGAAAATTTTAGTCGGATTTTACAAAAACGGTAGATTAACCCCTTTGAATTTTTTTCACCCCAAAAAATAAATATTGAATAACTTATGCTTTTTCGACTGATTCTTACGTATTTTGAAGAGAAAATTTGCCTGACGCAGTTTATTTCCCGCTAAATATTAAAAATAAAGTTTTACAGCCGATTAAAGTCTTAAAATTCAATTTTTGGTTTTTCACATTTGTCAGCGATTTCCCTAGGTTTTCGCCAGTTAACAATGAAATTTTTAGACTGTACGCATTAAAATACGTCGACTACAATCACAAAAACGACTTGAAAATGTTAGTCGGATTTTACAAAAACGGTAGATTAACCCCTTTGAATTTTTTTCACCCCAAAAAATAAATATTAGATAACTACAGCTTTCTTTACGGATTCTTACTTATTTTGAAGTATCTGTATCTTTAATTTATAATTTTTAGTGGTACGTAATAAAGATACTACATTTTCATCCCATATTTTGTTTCTCAAAAAGTATTGAAAGAAAAAATTTGTTTGTTTTGCTTTCAGTTTGCTTTGAAGTTGTAAGTTGACACAAAATAAAAGTTTGTCGAGGATGTATTATCAAAAAGCAAAAAATAATTAATTGCACACAAATAACTCGACGATATCACAAACAAAGTCAAATTATTTACATAACTCAAGTTTTAATGAGAAAATCATACTTTTTTTGTAACTTTTTTAATTCCTTTTACGGAAACAAAAATAAAATCATTTAAATTATTGTGAAAAAATGTAAAATTTTTATTTATTTTGTTAGACCTTGCCTAATAACCACATCAATCACGCAGTAGAAGCGTTGGTAGAAGTAAATCAAAAGAAATTACGGAATTTAAAAGGATCTCCACGTTATGTTTCTATTAAAATTCGTTAGAGGGCTCTACAAACTTTTAAAGCTCTTAGAACGTTACCTAACTGAAAACCGAAAGTGAAGATTAATTTCACCCTAATAATTCTTGATAATAAGAAATGTCTAAAGATAATTCCATTTCAAAATCTGATCAAATTTAATAGACGTCGGCGCCGTGGTGGGTTTGGGGGTACCCCTTAACTATAAAGAAAACTGGGGGTATATTCCTGATTTCTTTTAATGAGGTGCAAAATGGGGATTTTTAGGCCTAAGAAATTTTTTATTAATCTTGTGAGGCTCGAAATCAAGCGTGAGGCCGTACGCGTTTGCATACATCACCTACGCTTAACGCCGCCACTGAGTTGAGAGTGTAAATAGCAAGTACCTTACACTACGCTTTTAGTAAATCTCTTCTAATTTTAATGAATGTGTCAAGTTTTAACGCACTTTCTTAATAGGGTACTATGAAAATCGAGATATCTGAGACAGTTCACATTATTAAAAATATCCCTGAAAACCACGAAAATCCCCAGTTTTAAAAATTGAGATATTTATAAACCGGAAACTCAGAGAGAGCTCTCATATTAAAATTATCACAATGGAAAACTCATAATCTAAATGTGGATATATAATCTGTCGGAACAAGTTACCCTCATTGGCGAGGTGCATGTCCCCAGCCCCCCACCTCCAATTCGAATTTTGACTCTAAAATAGTCAAAAACGTTTGTACTTCGTTTGTGTAAGTTTTATTTTTGTTTGTACCCAAATAGCTTTTGAGATTTTCAACAAAAACAGCTTGGATACGGACGCGCATGAGTGGATTAACGAGATTCTCTTAGCACGGAAAAACACATAAAATTTTTAAAATTTAAAATCTTTAGAAACTTGCACAAACAATCACAAAAAAATTACAAACCTTCTAAACTATTTTGAATACAAAATTCAAAATTTAGTGTCCTTTAGTCCTTAGTGTCGTCAGTGTCCTTGATGTTTTTCTTGAAAATCTCAAAAACTCTTTACAAACGAAAAACAAGCACAAACGAAGTACAAACGTTTTAGACTATTTTAAATCCAAAATTCAAAATTTAAAAATCATGTTTTCAGTCCCCCCCCCAGCAAAATTTTGAAATTTCTTGAAAAATATTTGGGTACAAACAAAAATGAAATTTGTACAAACAGGCACAAACAAAATACAAACGATAAAGAATATTTTGAACGTGATCCTATAAGTGTTACCCTGAATCTCGTTAACTCAATCATGCGCGTCGGTATCCTTCATGTTTTCCTTGAAAATCTCAAAAACTATTTTGGAGTCAAAAATCGAAATGGCGAGGGGGTTCTGAGGAAATGCACTTTCCCATTGGTATGGTACCATAATGGTAACCCCATTAATTTTGAAGCCCCGTTGTGAGTATATAGGTCCCAAGGTAGATAGATTTATATACTTATATCTATATACCTTATATAGATCCAGCACAAGTACAGTCAACCGAATGGAAGAAATGCATCCAATCAACCGTAAAATATCGTAAAAATTAAATCTTGACGATCGAATATTACCGAAACTAATCGATATTTGCTTAAATAATTTTTTTAAATGTTATCTGTTAGAGCCTGGTTATTATCATCAAACTATGAAATAAAACATGGCAGCATCAATATCATTTTCATAAAAAAATTACGTCATAATTTTGTGTTTATTTTGTGCTGTTCGACGAAACTATTTACAAATTTATTGAACCAATAATTTTCACATAAATAAATTATCATTTATCACAGATTAAACAGGCCCGTACCTAAGAAAAGCACCTGGGCTCGTGCCCTCTCCCCCCCTCAAATGTTCAAAAGAAAATTTTCTTTTTTGAAAGTAAAAAATTTAGGAAACTTCCGGTTTTAAAAATTTCTAAATGAACAATGAAAGAAAATGAACCAAATAGCAACAATAAAACAAAAAATTAGTAAATCGTTGCAAAATAAGACTAATTTTTTGAAATTTTAAAGAATGTTACATGAACGACTTTCATTGACCGCCGCTAGTAAGTACTTGTGAATTATATTTAAAGTAAAGTGTGAATTTAATTTGGTTTTAAATTGATTTATCGATGATGGATCCTAATCGGACATAGTTAATCGTGTCAAAATCGACTCTACGTGCCGCTGCGTTCCTTCCGGTCGCTTTGCAACACTCCGAGTCGCTTTAAGTTCCGAGTCCCCACATGGAGGGTTTGGTATCCACTGAGTGGAGGGGTTTTCAGCTTGTTGGGGCCCACAGCTTGCAAGAAAGCATGGTAGGGGAGCCCACTTTTGGTTTAAGTAGCCGGGCCCAAAATTACATGTGAAGAGGCTAATAATTGATAATATTCTTGGGGAATACTAAGAAGAAGATAGATCTCTCTTTTTTTCAAAAATTTAAGCCAATTAAGCCCCTAAACAGTGATATTAATTCGATGTTAACGCTACCATGGTGCAAATGTTACTGTTGCTTTTGTGTTTGTTTGCCACGCTCAGTCTGAACTGTAAGTAAATCCACACGGGCCGGTGACATAATAAGTCAATATTAAACGACAATTATTGCAAATTTTAAAATCAATTATTAGCTAAACCAGGGATCGGTACAAGGGCTTAATAGAGAGCAAGAAAAAGTCTTGCAGGCCGCACCAAGACGCCTCGCAGGCCACGAGTTGCCAACCGCTGAGCTAAATTAATCGATATATAACATTCCTCCATAACTAAACCGCTCTCTTTTAATGTTTTTTATCAAATTCCGTCGAGTTTTCTTTAATAAATTTTATATCTTTGAGTTTTGGCTATAGAACTTAACACTATAGTTTTATAAGATTTATTTTTTTTATAAGAGTTTTAAAAGATTGATTAAAATCAAATTAATTAATATTTTTTATTGAGCTTTCGGGACTAACACGTCCTTTGGTCAGAATAATAATAACTCGAATAATAACGTTAATAACGTCCCCCCTCAAAATTTAAAATTTGACTTTTGTGCAACTCGATCCCAGGGGAGGTGATTTTAAGTTAGTAAAACTAACAATAACGACCAATCAGTGTGCGTTGTGTGTTCTAAAGTATAACACGCTGCTACTGCTGCTGCTCCTCCAGCGTGCCATTTTTTTAGAACACACAACGCATTCTGATTGGTTATTATCGTCGGTTGTACTAACTTAAAATTACTTTACCACTCCATCTATAAATATCACGGACTTCTTAAATAAAATGGACTACCGATAGAGACAAAAAAAGTGTGTCACCTAGGAGGCCGCTATTTGTGGTGCAACGATTATTGGTTGGAATATAACCAATAGCAACTTAGGATTTTTGGGGGAAATTCAAAAACGATAATCCAACTTGATTAATATTGGTAATTTGTAATTTAATTCGTATAATTGATGTAATGTTGTATAATTTTGAGAAAGAGAAGTCTTATAATGAATTACCAAAATTTTTAAATTTTTTTTTTTTAATTTTAGTTTTGTAAATATTTTTGCAAATGAGATTTTATGCGACGCCCCTGGTCTGAAAAAGAACTCCACTAAATTTTAAGAATGAGGTTAGGTTACTGTCAAAATCTTAGACCATTTAAACTTATAGACACGCCTTAATTTTCAAGCAGTGAAGCAAATATACGTGAAGTCACTGGTTGGGTAAATGCTAAGATATACCTGTAAATACCAACTATAAATGAAGAAAATAGTTTATTTTAGTACACCGTTAATATAAATCTCGATACAACCCCAACCAGTGACGTCACACATTTTTGCTTCAGTTTCTATTCAAGGAGAGATAGGAAAGGGCGTGTCTATAAGTTTAAATGGTCTAAGGTCAAAATACACTAATTTAGTACCAACATAAACCAGTAACTATTTGAAATTTCCTATAACTGCACCACAAATGGCGGCGCCCATATTCGCTGTGTGGGTAGGTGTAGAGGGGATACGAAAATCAATCGAAGCGTTTAGAGTGACCGGTAATAGAACTGATTTGGGACTTGCTTTATGTGATTACCATGGACTTAGAAGGATTATGACCCGCAACTCCCTACTTAAAAGCTTAGAATTTGCCAGCTTTTTATATGTCAAGAGTCCCAATTATTTTGTCTATTTGAGCCACCAGAGGGCAGCAAGAGCAACGCACATAGAAAATATGCTTCACTTTTTTGGCTTGAAAACAATAGCTATCAGTAGTTCATTTATTTTAAGAAGTCCGTGGAATGGAGTGCTAAGGTGATTTTATGTTGGTACGACCAACAACAACAACCAATCAGAGTGCATTGTGTGTCCTAAAAAAATGACGCGCTGGAGTAGCAGCAGCGTGCTGGTCTTTTATGTTTATGATGATGATGATGATAATTTGAAGACAACCGTCTCCTTGTTTTATATTATGAGCTTTTGCGCTCATATTTTAAAATTTTAAGTTTACAATGTTGGTATGACTTTTCTGAAAAAAGTGTATTATATAGATCTATTCTTATAATTGGTAACAAATAGTTAATAAATTACGTTACAATAAAATATTTCGTAGTGAGGAAACAAGTAAAAATGTATATTCCACTTTGTAAACGGGAAATGTCTAGTTTATGCGAATTTGTCATAAACAAAGTGATAGAAAATGTTCGAGAAGAATTTAATAAGGAAGGTTTCAACGAGGCAATATTGCAACAGTTTAAAAGTTTGTGGAAAGACAAATTGACGGAGACGAATGCTGTAGATGAAGTAGAAATTGAAAATAAACCAGAACCGGTTTTAAAGGAGGTTATCAAGGAAAAAACAGTCGTACAAAGTACACAAAAATATGCAGTTGGTTCTCAAATTAGGCAAGTTACAGGAAAACTCGTCCCGATACCTTCCCAAGTTTTCCGTCAAAACATTTCCAATGGTATCGCAGTCCAAAATCAAAACGTTGCACTACCAAGATATATCAATAAAACAGAATCATCACGTTCTTTTAACAAAATGCCTCCAACTAATCAAGTGAATCCAAATTCAAATGTAATAAATTGGTTACAGGCAAATCCACAAGCGGTAGTCTACACAATTCCTACTCCGGTGAAACCTGTACAAGTTCAAATTAATAACAAGAATTCCAAATTTGTTGTAAGAAATACTGGGTTATCAAATGTCCAACAATATCAAATAGTAAACCAAGATAGAGGTCAAGGAGCATCTTCAGTAAATATGTCCAGAATACCAACCACTTCACAAATTAACAACCAGCCTCAAATGGGTAACTATCATCAAATACAAAATCCTAATCGCTATGTTCGAGTCCAAAGTTCCGCTCCTTATTCCGTTCCAAGGACGATTAACAGAGGTCAACAAAATGTGACTTTTTCACAGTTTTCCAGCAACGCTCATTTAGCATCAGCTGCAAATGCTCAAGTTTCAAATTTTGCACCTGGGGGAAGAGTTCCAACAGGGATGAAACAAGGGCATCACAACCCTTCTTATAATAATTATGGTCAACAATTTTTGACAAGGCCTGCCATGCCTGTCACCACTAGCACGGTTGTATTTCCACATCAAATGCAACAGAACGCAACTGATGTACGTTCTATACAATCACATAATAATATGTTCCCGATATCGACTGCCACTGCCACCAATCAGGGTAATTTAAATCAAATTACGCAACCTGTTGTTCGAGACAATTCAATATCATTTGATGATATTATACAATTAGATGGAGCTTGTGATTCATCATCAGATGAAAAGGAAGATGTGGAGTTCATGAGCAACAGCGATAGTGATGATGGTGGTGATGATGGAGAACAGGGAAATGTTATTCAAAATTTAAAAAGAAAATTTGATGAAACGGGTGATGTGGAATTCATGAGTAGTAGCGATAATGATGATAGTAATGAAGAGCAAGAAAATGATTTAGAGAGCCACGAATTTAATGATATTGGGGAAAAAGAGAAAACTGACTATAATCTTGATAATGATGATGTCCAAAAAGAAACTATAGAAGACAATTCGGATGACGATAGTGAAGAAAATATAGTTGATGATAATGATGATGATAGTAAGAAAGAAATTGAGAAGAGCTATGAACTTTTGAATTCGGACGATGACATAAGTATAGAAAGTAATACGGCTTTATTTGATACAGAAAATATTGTTATTTGTAAATACGAAAAAGTAAAAAAGCAACAAAATCTAAGGTGGCGTATAAGTTTGACTGATGGATTTATGTATCTTAACGGCAAAGAATATGTTTTCAAATCTGCAGATGTGCAAGCATTCTTTTTTGGTTATGTATGGAATAAATAAATAATGACGCAATATTTTAATATCCACTTTTTCAATCAAATTTGGTACGAATGGTATCACACATGGAGAAACCCCCAAAGGCACTTTTGCTTTCGGGTACACAGAGAAAAATAATTTAGTCAAATATATTTCAATGGTAACTAACCAATGAAAAACGTCTGATGGCTACTAATACGCTGTTTTTATTGGTTGTTCGTGACGGACCTATTTGATATTTTTTTAACCCATTTTGATTTTTGTACCTTTATTGAACTTAATATACTTTGAGTATTCTTAATAAAAAACTGAATTTAATCAGCTAAAAACTTAACACAACTTTTATTGATTCTAAGGCGGAACGAAGTTTGCCGGGTCAGCTAATATTAAATATTTTGAAGTACTTTGTACAATAATTGAAGTAATAATTGTTTCACGAGTATAGTAAATATTAGTATAAGTTTGATGTAATATCGTTTTGAGAAATTTTTCTTCGATTATAGTAAAATATTCCACAACTGTTTTTCAAAAAATTACTATAATCGATAGCTAGAATACTTTAAATTTGGATAATTTTTACTTTAAGATTTTGAAGTAAATTTTATTATAATATTGAGGCAGAAATTCACAATTTTATTAAAATTTTTTATAGTAAAATTTGCTATAATTTTTGTGGTAAAATTTATTGTACGCCTTGGTGTAAAATACTTCAAAATTTTTATAATTTGTATACTTGAAGAGGTTGAAGTAAATTTTACTATGATATTGACGCAAAAATTCACAATTTTATTAAAATTTTTTATAGTAAATTCTGCTATAATTTTTGTACTAAACTTTATTATACGTCTTGGTGTGAAATACTTCAAAATTTTTATAATTTGTACTTCAAAATTTTGAAGTAAATTTTACTATGATATTGAGGCAGTGATTCACAATTTTATTGAAATTTTTTATAGTAAAATTTGCTATAATTTTTATGATAAAATTTATTATACGCCTTGGTGTGAAATACTACAAAATTTTTATAATTTGTATTTGAAGATCTTTAAAAAAGTAAATTTTACTATGATATTGAAGCAGTAATTTATAATATTATTGAAATTTTTTATAGTAAAACTTGCTATATTTTTGTAGTAAAATTTATTATACGCCTTGGTGTGAAATACTTCAAAAATTTTTATAATTTGTACTTGAAGATGTTGAAGTACATTTTACTATGATATTGAGGCAGTAATTCACAATTTTATTAAAATTTTTTATAGTAAAATCTGCTATAATTTGTCGGTAAAAGTTATTATCCGCCTTGGTGTGAATTACTTCGAAATTTTTATAATTTGTACCTAAAGACGTTGAAGTAAATTTTACTATGATATTGAGGCAGAAATTCACAATTTTATTAAATTTTTTATAGTAAATTCTGCTATAATTTTGTGGTAAAATTTATAATATGCCTTGGTGTGAAATACTTCAAAATTTTTCTAATTTGTACTTGAAGATGTTGAAGTAAATTTTACTATGATATTGAGGCAGTAATTCACAATTTTATTGTAATTTTTTATAGTAAAATTTGCTGTAAATTTTGTGATAAAATTTATTACACGCCTTGGTGTGAAATACTTCAAAAATTTTATAATTTGTATTTGAAGATCTTTAAAAAAGTAAATTTTACTATGATATTGAAGCAGTAATTCACAATATTATTGAAATTTTTTATAGTAAAACTTGTTATAATTTTTGTAGTAAAATTTATTATACGCCTTGGTGTGAAATACTTCAAAATTTTTTATAATTTGTACTTGAAGATGTTGAAGTACATTTTACTATGATATTGAGGCAGTAATTCACAATTTTATTAAAATTTTTTATAGTAAAATCTGCTATAATTTGTCGGTAAAAGTTATTATCCGCCTTGGTGTGAATTACTTCGAAATTTTTATAATTTGTACCTGAAAACGTTGAAGTAAATTTTACTATGATATTGAGGCAGAAATTCACAATTTTATTAAAATTTTTTATAGTAAAATCTGCTATAATTTTGTGGTAAAATTTATAATATGCCTTGGTGTGAAATACTTCAAAATTTTTCTAATTTGTACTTGAAGATGTTGAAGTAAATTTTACTATGATATTGAGGCAAAAATACATAATTTTATTAAAATTTTTTATAGTAAATTCTGCTATAATTTTTGTGGTACAATTTATTATACGCTTTGGTGTGAAATACTTCAAAATTTTTATAATTTGTACTTGAAGATGTTGAAGTAAATTTTACTATGATATTGAGGCAAAAATACACAATTTTATTAAAATTTTTTATAGTAAATTCTGCTATAATTTTTGTGGTACAATTTATTATACGCTTTGATGTGAAATACTTCAAAATTTTAATAATTTGTACTTGAAGATGTTGAAGTAAATTTTACTATGATATTGAGGCAAAAATACACAATTTTATTAAAATTTTTTATAATAAATTCTGCTATACTTATTGTGGTAAAATTTATTATACGCTTTGGTGTGAAATACTTCAAAATTTTTATAATTTGAACTTGAAGATGTTGAAGTAAATTTTACTATGATATTGAGGGAGTAATTCACAATTTTATTAAAATTTTTTTATGGTAAAATTTGCTATAATTTTTGTACTAAAATTTATTATACGTCTTGGTGTAAAATACTTCAGAATTTTTATAATTTGTACTTGAAGATGTTGAAGTAAATTTTACTATGATATTGAGGCAAAAATTTACAATTTTATTAAAATTTTTTATAGTAAATTCTGCTATAATTTTTGTGGTAAAATTTATTATACGCCTTGGTGTGAAGTACTTTAAAATTTTTCTAATTTGTACTTGAAGATGTTGAAGTAAATTTTACTATGATATTAAGGCAAAAATACACAATTTTATTAAAAATTTTTATAGTAAATTCCGCTATAATTTTTGTGGTAAAATTTATTATACGCTTTGGTGTGAAATATTTCAAAATTTTTATAATTTGAACTTGAAGATGTTGAAGTAAATTTTACTATGATATTGAGGGAGTAATTCACAATTTTATTAAAATTTTTTTATGGTAAAATTTGCTATAATTTTTGTACTAAAATTTATTATACGTCTTGGTGTGAAATACTTCAAAATTTTTATAATTTGTTCTTGAAGATGTTGAAGTAAATTTTACTATGATATTGAGGCAAAAATTTACAATTTTATTAAAATTTTTTATAGTAAATTCTGCTATAATTTTTGTGGTAAAATTTATTATACGCCTTGGTGTGAAATACTTTAAAATTTTTCTAATTTGTACTTGAAGATGTTGAAGTAAATTTTACTGTGATATTGAGGCAAAAATACACAATTTTATTAAAATTTTTTATAGTAAATTCTGCTATAATTTTTGTGGTAAAATTTATTATACGCTTTAGTGAGAAATACTTCAAAATTTTTATAATTTGTATACTTGAAGATGTTGAAGTAAATTTTACTATGATATTGAGGCAAAAACACACAATTTTATTAAAATTTTTTATAGTAAATTCTGCTATAATTTTTGTGGTAAAATTTATTATACGCCTTAGTGAGAAATACTTTAAAATTTTTATAATTTGTATACTTGAAGATGTTGAAGTAAATTTTACTATGATATTGAGGGAGTAATTCACAATTTTATTAAAATGTTTTTATGGTAAAATTTGCTATAATTTTTGTACTAAAATTTATTATACGTCTAGGTGTGAAATACTTCAAAATTTTTATAATTTGTACTTATTTTAATTTTATTAAAATATTTTATAGTAAATTCTACTATAATTTTTGTGGTAAAATTTATTATACGCTTTGGTGTGAAATACTTCAAAATTTTTCTAATTTGTACTTGAAGATGTTGAAGTAATATTTACTATGATATTGAGGGAGTAATTCACAATTTTATTAAAATTTTTTTATGGTAAAATTTGCTATAATTTTTGTACTAAAATTTATTATACTTCTAGGTGTGAAATATTTCAAAATTTTTATAATTTGTACTTTAAGATGTTGAAGTAAATTTTACTATGATATTGAGGGAGTAATTCACAATTTTATTAAAATTTTTTTATGGTAAAATTTGCTATAATTTTTGTACTAAAATTTATTATACGTCTAGGTGTGAAATACTTCAAAATTTTTATAATTTGTACTTGAAGATGTTGAAGTACATTTTACTATGATATTGAGGCAGTAATTCACAATTTTATTAAAATTTTTTATAGTAAAATTTGCTATAATTTTGCGGTAAAAGTTATTATCCGCCTTGGTGTGAATTACTTCGAAATTTTTATAATTTGTACCTGAAGATGTTGAAGTAAATTTTACTATGATATTGAGTCAGTAATTCACAATTTTATTGTAATTTTTTATAGTAAAATTAGCTATAAATTTTGTGATTAAATTTATTATACGTCTTGGTGTGAAATACTTTAAAATTTTTATAATTTGTATTTTAAGATGTTGAAGTAAATTTTACTATGATATTGAGGCAGTAATTCACAATTTTATTGTAATTTTTTATAATAAAATTTGCTATAATTTTTGTGGTAAAATTTATTATACGCCTTGGTGAGAAATACTTCAAAATTTTTATAATTTGTATACTTGAAGATGTTGAAATAAATAACCAGAATTCTCTATTTATGTGTTTTAGATGTTTGATACTTCACCCTGTATAAATCATTACTGTGAAAAACCTCACCCTAATGCGGTCCTTAAAAATAAGATTTGGAAATCTATGTTACTTTCCACCTTGTATGATAAAATTGTTTAATGCGCATCGACGCATGTGCTTTATGATTTTCAGTTTTTCCCGATTTTCCGCTTATTTTTTAAAATTTTATAAAAACCAAATTAAAATATGAAATTGGTCGGTAAGTGAAATCTGTGTACCAAATTTCAGATCTCTAGGACGTCGGGAAGTTGGTTAAAAGCAGTCTCAAAGAGGTCCACCCACACGAACGATAGACAACGCTCACACAAAGTTAAATAATAGATTTTAATACAAATGAGTTCATTTAAATAAAAATTTTAATAAATTGAGAAAAATAAAATATGGTGATAACATAATAAAAATTCCCGGAAGGGGAAGCACCAAGATTTTACTTTTTGCAAAAAGTGCCCTCTCCACAGAAAGTGAAATCCTGGCTACGGGCCTGGATTAAATATAATTTTAATGTCAAGATCTACCGACGTAAAATAGTTTAAAAATTTATTATATTACAATAATTAAAATATCATTATTACTTTGTTCATCTGATCGTGTAAATTAAATTTTAACTTGATAAAATGAAATTTGAGTTCAACATTAATACGCGCAACTTGTTCGGAGTTCTAGAAAATTTCAAACATTTAACTTAAAAAAAAATTTAATTAAGTTTTATTAAATTAAATTTTACTCTATTTTGCGAGAAAGCAAATTCATTTTTTCACGTACGTTCTCAAATAGAGCACAGAATTAGCATAAAATGATGACGAAATTTTTAATTTTAAGAAAACGGCAGGAACGGATTCTTTTTGTTTCAATGAAAATTTTTTTATAATTACGTCTAATTTACTTAATTATTACAGAAATGCGAAAAGAATATTTACTTCCGGTTTGGTGGAAATGAACCTGAACTGCGTTCGCTCTCACATTCGCTTCTACTTAGCTGCTTTGATTTAGGGGATCTTCAGAGCTCATGATGCATAAAGCTTTGGAGATAAGTGCATTACGTGATCATGTAATCTCGGTAATTGTTGGATTACCGTCACACGGTTTAAGACCCTGTACGGGATAGGCGGTATTTAGACAACCAAGAATATACGATGAACGATGATACTTTAAGGTGCCTCTTTTGGGTTAAAATCCTAAAAATACAAGTCAAAACTGTGCTGTTAATAAAAAATATTTTTACACGATTCAACAAATATTAATTAGGTAAAACATAAAACTATTTTAGTATGTCTTCAAATATGACCAATCACAGGTTTTGTAGTGCTTAGACATTAAACATTAGGTCTGTTTGGTACCACAGTCCTAGTGCTACACTAACTACACTACTACAAATTGATTGGTGTAAAAAGTGGGTTGGTAATTGTACCACCAATCAATTTGTAGTAGTGTAGTTAGTGTAGCACTAGGACTGTGTTACCAAACAGACCTATTATTGCTTTGAAATTAATCAAAATTTAATAAATTTAAATATCTATTATTAACAGCACAATTATGACTTGTTCAAAACCTTCATTTTACGCTACGAAAGAGGCGCCTTAATAAAGTTATTTTGTCACAGAACTTTAGTGTTACGTCATCGAAATCTAAACAATTATGCTTATGGACGCTCAGGTGTACGATGACGTAACACTAAAGTTTTGCGCCAAGGCCATTTACATTTACGTTCCGTCTCTTCCTTCTATCGGCAGCTAATTGCAGTCAAAAATATCTTAGCGGAACGGAGACGAAACGTATAGTGGGTATTATCTCTTACTCGGAAAGTAACGATCAGATTTTAGAAATTAAAAAGAAAAATTTGTGCAGAACTTTTACAAGTTTTCTCTATATGTTTCAGATTTCATCAGAAAGTGAATTTTCCTTGGATGAAGACGAACAGGCATGTATTATTGAAACTGAAGTTTCGGAAGACTTGGTTCTGGAATCTAAGAGCACCTACACCGTTCCAGCAGACAACCAAAGGTATAAAAATTTCTTGAGCTGCTGCTGGAAGAGATACGGTTATCAAAACCACAATGGGAACATCGAGTGGGAAGAAATCCATAAGGTTTTAATGAATAGTTTTTCATCCGTTGTGGCACGAAAACTCATAGAAAAGTGTGATAAAATTAAAGGAGTTACCGATGGCGATACCGTAGCTCTGGTTTTGCGCTGCTTGGATGACCACGCTCCGAGTATTCGCACTCTCCATTCGCATTACTCTGGACATCATTATTAAGGCAACTATGCTGACCGACTTCAAATATTTAAGAAAAACTTACCGGTGCCAGCCCTGGACATTCGTAAACCGTGTAATCACCTTCTTCGTTTTCTTCGTCGCTATCCACTTCTGATACCGATCCATGACGCTCACCTGCAGCGGCTCTGCTGAAAAACAATAATTTATGATAGTTTCAAAACTCAAAACTTTTTTTACATTTAAATGCTATTTTTTATCATAATAAAAGGAATGCTTTTCTAAGAATTGTACTACATAATAAAACTCAAATAAAATCGCTTTAATGTTTTACGATATCGATTCAGCACTCTAAATAGATGCCACCCAATCCAAACTTTAGCTGTCTTCCAACAAGGATTATTTTTTGGCGAGCTACTTGTTATCAGTCACTTTATATTTGAAGTTGATTTTATGCCCTGACGTATCATTTTTTGTTGAGAAAATAATTTAACGCGTAATCATTTTTAAATAAACTTGAAATTGTTGCAAATTTGTTAACTTTCAGTGTAATCTTGCAAATAAAATTTTCTTGTGTATTAAATTTTTACAAACCTTTCCATCGCTATGATTTGCTGTTTCTGATGTTGATAATGATACATTTGAGCAGACTGTGCCAATCTTCGATCGCCTGAAGGTGAAGTGTCCTTATTTGGTCCGGTGACTCCGTAAGCTGGATACTCAACATCGGATGCATTTTTCACGTGCTTTTGTAAACTGAAATAAAAATATAACAATCAGTACTATTGAGGAAGTCGAAGGCAATAAAATTTTCTATCGTTCGAAGTTTTGCAGGCACGTAACTTGTTTTGTTTTTCTCACACGGAAAACTAATAATAGCGGAATTTTAATATTTCTAGCTCAATAGATTATATTATTCGTCTCGAGGAAATATAATAGAGGAAATTTTATTACAAGACATGTTCGGAATACTTTGAAAATATTCAAGGATGACTTTAGTTTTCGTTTATGGAATTTTCCCTTCGTTTGGATAACAAAATATTAAAACTTTACTTTTAGCAAAATTTGTTTTTGGATATGTTACAAAGTTTGTAACAGTTCCTGAAGCTGAACACAGAGCCGGTTCTGTGAGTGAAGGTTAATATTAACATTTGGATAGATAATTAAATCCATTTTACGTTCATCTACTCACTACTTTTCAAAGCTTTTGTTTCATATTTGTACAGTTACCAAATGTTTACAGAAACATAGCCGGAAGGCTTTGGTTTTTTTATACAAACACAAAACTTGTGAAAAATTTTTAAATTAGATTGGGAAGTGAACCGTCACAATTTCCTTTTCGAGATTTTATTACATTAATTGTTTGATTTTTATTTTCCTCGGAAAATTGTCAAGAACTAATAAGACTTGGTTAAAAGTTACCGTAATTCGAAATCTAGAGAAAAAAAAGTTTATTCTTGAGTCAATTTATTTTTAATTAAATTTAAAAACGTAAAAAGAGAACGCAAAACCCACAATTTTCCGTCAACCGTCATAAACAATTTTCTAACTAGTAACTTAATTTACTTTGTCTCGATTTGTTTATTCAAAATAATTGATGCTTGATTATCCAAAAAAAATTAGAAGTCTGTTCTAAGATCAATAGGAACTCAATCCGCTGGAGAAGCTTTTCTTTTTTTACAATCTTCCCAAGAGAAAGTTTAAATTTCAGAATACAAATAGAACCTAATAACCAAGAAGAACCTCAACAAAATTAATAAAAAAGTTATAATGAAAAGAAAGAAATGTTAAAAAAAAACTTTATGTGAAAAACTTAAGTCGATAGTTGCATTTGTTTTGAACTTTTGAGATCACGTGTGGACAAACAAAGATTTTTTTTTCTATCATCCTAACCTTCATTTTTCCAATACTTTTTTGTTATAACATCGTTTAAATAATTTTGGATGAAAAATTTAAATTTGAATTTGATTAGTTCAGCTTGATTTTCAATTTATTTGGTTGTTCGAAGTTGAAAAATGTGGTTTTTGCAGAGAGCAATAATAGTACGTACCGACCTTTGATAAAAGTTGTGCGGTTATTTGTTACTAATGGTTTTTAAATTACAATCAATTCAGGAGCTATGAATCTCTTTTATTTGTTCATTTTGTAAGTAGACTTGTGTTGATCACGAATTTGTATTTGGAATAGCATATAACTTTGGTTTGCTATTTGATAGCCACACGTATCGTTTACTTTTGTTTTTTTCTGAGAAAGACACAGCATCTTCTACAGTGAATGGCTATTGGTGCTATAAAAATCCATTGTGAAGTTAAATTTAGTCTGGATGAGCCCCACGTTGGGCGCCATATTATTTTGCTTTGCTTATTCAAGCAAGGTGACGTTCCTTAAACTATAAATCAGCATTTGCTGTTTTAAAAGAAAATCTTTTCAACTTGATGATCAATTTGATGACAGCTGTTTAGTGAGGAGCACAAATCAGCTGTGGAAGGTAACGCCGAGTCCAAGATGTTCAGGTACTGTGACATATTTTAATAAAAATTGCCTTTGGCAAGCTGACAAGTTGCTGATCTCTCATTTACTATTATAAAAAAAATGTTTGTGTGGGCGCGGTGTTCCGACAAATCTACTGTTTCTATTATTCACTTTTTATGTAATTTTATAATTGTAAAAAAACGTAGTCGCAGCAGTGGAGTGATGTGACCGCTAGCGCTGGTTGAGTACGAAGCGAAAATTCTGGGTTCAAATCGCGGACTACACAGAATTTCTTAGCTCGGTCTTCCAGTGGGCATCCACACGCTGTAGTGAAATCGATATTGATTTATCTGAAATATGTAATATGAAGACTAATCTACCCCACCAATCGGATTTGTTATTCCCAGAAAGGGAAAGAAATATTCTATTTAGAATGTAAAAGCTTAAGCTTAAAAACAGCGATTAAAAATGTAACATTTTCGCGAAAAAGTGTACGTTCCTTCCTGAAATTTTTGTTTATTTTTAGAGTCCATTGAGCTTTTATTGTATAAATTAAAACTTTCTCTCTCTCAGGCGTAGATAGGCCTATTAGAAAAAAGAAAATTTCCCGGTAGGTCGTCGGTTCATCGGCTGTCTTCGTCTTGCCAATGTTTGTCGACGGTATGATTTTCAATGAAAAAAACTTTTCGTTGTTCCGGCCGTAAAATGAATGGTTTACGGCCTCATTTGAAGATGGAAAAGTTGAAAATGGAAATAAACACGCCTTGACTTTAAAGCAGTGAAGAAAACATAAATGACGTCACTGCTGGGTTAAATGCTAAGATAAACCGGTATATATCAATTACGAGTGAAGAAAATGGTTTATTTTAGTTCACCACTAACATAAATCTCGATACAATCCCACCTGTGACATCACACATATTTGCTTCAGTTTGTATTGAAGGAAAGATAGGGAAAGGCGCGTCTATAATTTTCAATAGTCTAAGCAAATACAATAGACTAATCTAGTCTAGTGTATTTGGTCTAAGTGCCAAACTACACGAGCGTTGTTTCCGTCGCGTATTTATCGTCGCGTATTCTCCGCCGTATTGAAAACCACACAGCGTGTATTACGCTCGTGTAGTTTGCTCCATTTAAACGTGTGGTTTTTAATACGGCGGAGAATACGCGACGATAAATACGCGACGGAAACAACGCTCGTGTAGTTTGGCTCTAAGGCTACGAACAGAGCAAACGCTGGTTTAAGATACCGGTTTACCCTCTTTGATATTTTCATTGACCGAGGACATACGAAGCTGGTAACAGGTTAGATATTTTAATGCAAATATCGAAAAGGGTAAGTTGGTATCTGAAACCAGCGTTTACTCTGTACGTAGCCCAAGCATAACAAATCGTTCACGATCAAAATCAAAATTTTGATGTGCGAAGTTTCTCTTTCTAAATTTTTTTGTGAGTTTTGGGGGAGTTTTAAAATTTATTGCACTAAAACCAGCACTAGCAAGCCAAGCTAGCAAGATTATAGCTTATAAGTTTAGAAGTAAAGAATCAATTTAAAATATTACGACTTAAAATTAAAACAAAGCGGTGCTCTATCGCAGTTTCTTTTACTTTCCGTACCGGATATTTGGTTCTTTATCATTTTTTAATTTTTTAAAATTTTATTAACCCTTTCAACGCTTAATTTGACTTTAGTCTACGGCTTTTAAAAACCATTAGCTTTGCACGCAAAAATAAGACCATTGTCGGCACGCCTCTCAGACGCTGTTCAGTATATTACAGTAAAAATAATAACATAAAAGGAATTTTATAGAACACAATTTTATTTTTTATGTCGAGCACTGAAAGGGTTAAAATATAATATTTTAAATATAAAATAGTTTTTCAATCACCTCAGTAAGGATTAATAAGATAGATTTAAAAGCTGCTGTATCCTTAACATTACGATAAAAAGAAATAAATCATAACTTCATGCTAAATTTGTGTGCTTTTCAACGAGATTATTTGCAAATTTATTGGATCGTTAGTTCTCTCGAAAATAATTAACACCGATTAAATGACGTGCGTAAATGCCTATTACTTAGCAAACACCTTAATGCGATAAAATGGCAATCATTCATCGTATAAAAAAAACAAGAACATTGCAATATCTAGAACTAATTTTGTGCTAATTACTTAGCGTATTTGCTAATTTTGTGCTTAAGTAAATTCATATTATAGTCATTTTATATAATAATTTCACAAAAATGTAGATTTTTTAATTTTCTCACAATTAAAAACTATTTGTTCATAATTTTGTGCTAATTTTGTGCTCCGATATTATATACTTATAATAAAAATTATCACCGAATAAAAGAAGTGCGTAAATGACAATTACCAAATATATAATCGGTAAAGATAAAAAATGTTATACGAATTTATATCTAGGCTCTTTGACAATTTTGGGGTTAATATGTTTTGGTCACCCTAAAGTAAAAGAAGTTACCAAAATATTACAGATTATAGAAGATCATCTAAGTCTGTCAAAGGTTAGCGCGAGATGAGTACCTAGAATTCTCACACCGCATTAAAAAAAAACCTTTTAGTTTAAGCCTTCTGAAGAAATTCTTTAAATTGACTATAAAAATAAAGGTGCCACTATAACACGCTTATACTACGCTGATATTCTATATTGATTAAAACAGGTATTTAAATCAAAACGACGAGGAAAATTGATAACAGGCGTACTTTTACTGCAAGATAATGCTCCTTGTCACAAGGCAAAAATTGCGGTGAGTGCCATGCAGTGTCAATAAAAAATTGTTTAGATTTTGCGCTAAGTGATTACTATTTATTTCCAAATTTAAAAAAAAACCTTTGCGGAAGACATTGTGACAGTGATAAAAGTTGCGCCAGGCAGCAGTAAACGAGCATTTTATAATAATAAATAATAAATAAAAATAATTTATCGTTTACAAAAATTACTTCGTAGATGTAATAAATGTATTGATGTTTGAAGAGATTATATTAAAAAATAAAAAAAAATAGTGACGGTTCCTTCTGCCCTAATGCCCAAATTATAATCCATTGTTTTGCCTTTAAGTATAAATCTATGCATTCAGTATATTTTTCATAGTGATAACTTTATATTTTAGTTCTAAAGTTATTGTGCATTAAATTTTTAGTCTAAAAATCACGATATGAAGTTATCAATAACTGATATCGATAATCAAGTTACACTACATCGACCACACTATAATACATTATTTTAAATTGTTTTTTATGGTCTGTTTGGTTTATGGCATTTCTGCCTGATTGTGAAAGTAAAAGAAACGTAAAATGGTTTAAGCGTGATCGAGAATATGACAAAAAAATAAACAAATAACAATAAATAAAACTGTACTGAGTTTCGAAGTAAAGAAATTGCAGAACAAAAGAGAAAATTTTAGCAGGAAAATTATCTGCTTGACCTTTATAATTTTGCCCTAGCACGTTTCCTGTTGAATAATACAATTATTTAAAAATTTCAATCAATTCTCTCCTGAAGCCTATACCGTAATCACAGGTTTATATTATTTAAACTGGCACAAAAATTTTCTTAAAAATTATTTATTTATGTTGGTTTTCCATGAGTTTTAAGATAAAATAAAATGTTGTGACTAAAATTTTCCATTTTGTGTTTCCATAAGCAAATAATAAGATATTCGATTTAATCATAGCGCCGCAGGTGATTTTGTGTAAATTTTAACGTTAGGTCTAATTATTGACTAATGATTTTGGGGTACATATTCTCATAATAATTTTTGTAGTACTATTAGTTAGTTACCTATAATAAAAGTAATTAAAATTTGTTGTTAAATGATTGAGATATTAACAATTTTACACTACGCACCACAGAATTATTACCATAGAAATTATTAATCTAAAAGTAAATTAAGTAAACTAAATCTGTTACAAAATTTCGTATGCTACTCCTACCCTAGTAAATATGGTTCAATTATTTTCCTACACATTTTGCAGGTTGGAAATGTTTAATAATCAGCTTAGAGCTTTTAAAATGACTAACTTTACTCACGATAATCCAAATAAACTGTAATCAGCAGTAATCATGTACAATACACACTGAAATAATACTGTGAAGTATGTGTAAGCCGGACACTGTAAAAGCCGGAATCCTACATGCCACTGAAAGTTTTCGTGCTTTCCAATTTGACATTTTTTATTATTAATTATTCATTTCGCTAGAAAATCCTACCACGTTTTTATCATAAATACCCATTATAATACTACATTAATTTTTTCTTTAGAATGCAAAATAAAGCTATTTTGACAACTAAAGTTTGCTTATGCCAGGTGAAGCGAAGCGTAGCCGAGCTTAGCACAAAACTTGAATTTTTTTTAAAAACAAGTTAAATAATTTGTTTAGTTTTATTTTGGTAATTGGAACTTATAATTGATAGTTACGTTTCGTGGTTTTAATTAATTCGTTGTCATTTCTTATTTTTTAGTGATAGCTGATTCACATAGTTTGTTTGTCAATTCAAGATAATCCAATTGCTACATTTTTTTAGGGTTGTCTTGAATTTAATTTGTTCGTGTAAGTCTTAGAATTGCATATTAGAGAAGGGAACAACATAGGTTATCTATAAATTAATTGGCATCGAATTTACATATACTTCAAGTTGAGCATCAGCTGTACAAAGTTCAAATCCCGTTAAATTATCCTCAAAATCAAAGTTAGATCCGATGCTCTAAATCAGTCCCGAGACTGAAAAATCTATGAAATTGAGAGACAGGACGGGAAATTCTGGAACTAAATTAAAAGTTTTCATCTAATCGCAGAACAACCACTCCAATTGTGGTAATAAACTCCGAAATTGTTTCTTTAGCTATGGAAATTTCAATTAAAACTTTAAAACAAACTTAAAGTGACCACTGAGGTGAGCAGTCCCCTTCAGATTTTTACATTACCACTCTGCTGCGCCACTGAGTTGTAGATCTTGAAAATAATTGAATTAAAAAATAATTATCTTGATGATCGAAAGTGCATTAGAGTGGGACGTAAGTACGTCCTTTATTCTGCTTTCTACTATTTGTTTGATTATTTTGAAACTTTTTTAACAATGCTCGGTGGATAAATTTATTAGAAATTTCGTGTAGTACAACAAAATGATAAAATTTTGTTATGCTTTACATTAAAAATTCTTCTGGACGTTGGGTATTTATCCAACTTTCAAAATTCTTAGGAATTTTTTTAATGAAAATTTTACACAATTTAATGTTTGTGGTATTTTTAATTAAAGTAATTTTTAATTAAATGCTTTTAGGTTCGTGGTGAAAATTTAGATGAAATCAATAGAAATTCCTCTTTAAAGAGATCAAACTTTACTCTAACCCAAAATCCTTTTAATCTTTAATCAGTAGAATTAATCTCATGCTTGTGCTAAATTTAGCATCGAAGAAAAAATAATTAAAAAAATGTTATTGTTAAATCAAAATTTTCAATTCACTAAGTTTGGATGTTAGGAACAACAAATTTTAAAAGTAAAATTGAAAATAGCAAATTTTCTTACATGTTGTTTGTCACGTTAAAAATTCCATTTTTGACACAAGTCAAAAAGTTCCAAACATTTTGAAACATGCGTTCCCGTGGAGCACTCACGCAAGACTGGGACGCTTTCGGAAGCGTTGCTGTTCATCCCTTATGGTCATTTTATGTTCTCTTCTTCAAATAGGAAATTCGATAAAAGGAAAATGGAAAGCTTTTTAATATTTTAGAGCAAATAATAAAATTTAAATTGACTTTTTTGGTTGATCAAGTCTTGTTTAAATAATTGATGCGATTAAATTTGAGAGTCATTAATTTTTAACGAGCAGTTATTTGAAATATAAATAAGTTAAAAGTTGTTCCAAGTCGGAGGGAGAGATTACAATAGGTACTTGAAAATTGAATCGATTTGCTTAAGCATTACGAATGCATCATCTTGTGGTGTTCGAGTTTAAATTTTAATTTTTTAAAGAGCGTTCGCTGCTTTCAGATAAAAAATTATGTTACATAACTTAAATCCTCAAGGGTTATGGCTTTAAGAGTAAGTTTATGTACGTGAGTGGAGATTTTGTAGTATTTGGAATAAAAAATAGCACAAAATTCAATTTTTCTTCTCGGTTTAAATTAAGATTAGGTTCTCAGGGTATTTTGTGTTGGTGTATATCGACAGAGTTTTAACCTGGTTTTCCGACGACTGCTGTGCCTGTATGTTTAATTTATTAAATTCATCTATCACCCTCTACAACCAACCAACCAATTTTCCTAAAATTATTTTCTGGAAGTTACAAGGTATTTTCGATAAGTTTCTGATCGTTTTTTGGTAAATTATTCGTGCAGGACCGTTCGCTCATCATTCGTGTTCATTTTAAAGCCGAATCGACGAACGTAGCCGAGCGACTATTCTCGTGCGGCAAACGTTCGGTATTCCAAACGAGCGCTAACATATAAATTGATTTAAAAAAACCAACATTTTGTAAATACTAAAATTGTAACCTTTCCAAGTAATTGTCTAAAATTTAATCAGCAATATTAATTATATTTTATTCTGTAAAGTAAAGTAAATTCTCAGCGCATTATTCTTAAAATAGCAAATCCAAACTTGCACTTTGGTGAATCCAAGTAAATCCTTTCTTGTCTAAAATAAATCTTGAGAAAGAAAAACAAATTAATTTAAATGAATGGTAATGAATTATATCAAAGTATAATTTTGCTATCTTTGTTTAGCACAAGAAGTAAAAGAAACCGACAAATAAATTTCAAAGAGGAAATGACGAAAAGTTAACTTCGCGAAATCTGATAAAATGATTTTAATTAAAATATAAAAATTAAATTTATGTAGAATTTTTTCAAAAACCAACACAAAGTTCAAATCTGCATCATTCATTTTTGTATGCCTGAGTATTTCCTGCTTTTTACAGTAATTTCACAAAAGAGTTACGAATTTTTCAGCTTAATTTCAACGAAATCGTTTAATTTCAATTTAATTTATTACGCATTACTTAAAATAATAAATCTGGTATTTGATTAAATTACCAAGTTACTTGTTATATTTACTTTGCAATTCATCAGATTTAAAAGTTATTTCAGCAAATATTTAGCAAAAAGTTATTCTAATGAAAATGTTATATTAAACCCATATTTGTTCGTAATAAGTTGGCTGCAAACGGAATTTTAGTTGAGAACGAGCGGTTTGCATTTTAGGTCTGTTCGTAACGCATGAAGTTGGTTGCAGACAAACACAATTTAACGTTTATTTTGGCGTAGAACACAAAATCTATTAAAAATTTACACGATTTTACTAAAAAAAGTTTTATTTCAAAGAAAATCAAAAGAAAAGTTTTAGAAAAATGTGAAACAAAATATTTTTCTTCGCCCATTTTTAACACTTACAGGTTATTAACCACAAAATTTGATAGTATTTATTCAAAACTACTAAATAAAAATTCATAACCGTATTTTTATAACACTCATAAAAAAGTCATAAATGTTAACCCGGTTCTTTTCTTGTTGTTTTTTTTTTAAATTTATTGCTTGTTTTTAATTGCTTTACTACCTTTTAATAAATATTATAATAAAAGCTTTTAAAAACATAAAAATCTTTAATGCAACTTTTGGTTTAGCAACGTCGATTATTTAGTTTCATTCTCAAGTTTTCAGTGCAAGTCCGTTTAAGAGTGGGCTATATGAAGTTTTTAAATTAAGTTAGTGTACCTTACAAATTAAAACAGCAGATGATCTTTCACATAACTTTAATAATACCACTTCAGAATTTATAACAGATTGTTTAAGTCGCCTTTCAAATTAGAATAAAAAACTTAAAATGTGTCATATACCCGAGCCCTAATATTGAAAGTTTTAGCTGTTTGACAAACAAGGTAATTTCTTATCTATTGTTAGCACATTCAAAATGTTTTTGCTTGCTAATAAATTAAGCTTTTATATTTGATAGATATTATGTTATGGAAATAGATCAAATTAAAATTAATTTTTTTTGCAAACCGATCACCCCAATTTCTAATTAAATATTAATTAACCAAATATTTGTCTTGCAAATTAATATATACGGAAGAATTAAAGCATTAAGTACTTAATGTATGTAGATTATCTCAAAAGCTGCGAGGAAGAAGCTGATACAAAGATAATCTTGACATCTTTGCTCAAGATACAGTCAATGGTATAATCAACTTCCCAATATACAAATTGTGCTATGAAATATCAAAAGGTTTTGTAGTGTTTACCTTTACCTTCAGAAGCTTTTAACCTTTAAAAGCTAATGCATTAGTCATTACTATGTTTTCAGGCTATATCTGGATGTGATAACGCAAGTACTCCACTACAGGAAAGTATTCAATTCGGATTTACTATCCCGTGCTTAAAAGTAGTACAATTTGAGTCTAGATTGTCGACTAATCCAAATTGTGTAAAAATTATGTACAATTGTTTTAAAAAAGACTACAATTATTGTAGTCGATCTAGCACTGTGTGAGCCTCGGTGCAAAAAATATTCATGGACTTCTGAAGCAAAACAATTCGACTTGGCTCCAATGTGCAAGAATTAATGTTTTGATTTTCCCCCTTTTTTCAGTTAGGCGCAGTAAATGACATTTTTTAACCTCTTTTCATGCTATTTTCTAAATTTCTATATTTTTTCACTTTCTTTTGTAATTAATCGCAGCAAATTACCGTTTTTGGCGAAAATACGTTTGTAAAATCGATAACGTGTTCAAAAAAAAAAATGTAACAGGCTTTGTAATGTAACCGTACGTGTATTCCACTTTCCTCGACAAGAAAAGGTTAAGGTAAAGTTAAACTAATGATTATTTTTAGATTAATGAATAACATCGCGTTTGCAATTCGATTCCCAGCCCTGGTCTAGACTTGCTACGTCGGAGCCTAAGGCCATTCTATTTGCAAGACCGCGTGGCCGCACGGTGAAAATAACCTCATAATCCAAATTTTATCCAATAATACATTTAAAAAAGACAAACATTTTGCTAAGCTATAAGTTCAATAATCGTTCGATAGTCGGTAGAAATTGTTATCCAATCAGCGAATACAGACAAGACGGGTCTCCCGCGACGACGTACTCACTATAAATTTATTAAGGTTTTTGGAAAACCAACAAGCGAAAAGGTTAAATTGTCAATTAAATTTAATGTAGTCACTTTCTACTGAAATGTTAAATAGATCACTTAAAAACGTCCAAGGAAGTAATTGGAATACCTCAAAACGTGAGTTTAGTTATTTCGGTTCCGCTGAAAGTTGATCTGTTTCAGTAATTTTGACACATTAGGGAACGATTTAGTATTACTCAAATTGTTACTGTAGAACGAGATTTTGGATGGTTAATTTAATTGACGTCAAAAACACCTAGAATATAGGTTAACCCTACTACACAAAATGATTAAGTGTTTAGTGGCCAATAGCCAGTCAATTTGCTTAGTATGGTTGGCCTATATGTAGGCACAAGCCTCATATCTGCTTGGCAAAATTGTGTTTGGAATTACTATCGTTTGATTATTATCTGTTGAACACCTGTGAAATTACCTCAGGAGCTAAATTTATAACACCTGCGTGTGACTTTTGGATTATTATTTTATCTATTTCAAAAACATTTTTATCAAGTAGATATTTCAACTATACTCATACATAATATAATGATAATTATATCATTACTAGTGAAAAGTTTCACTATCGTGATAAAGAAACCATTAATAAAATAAAATTCATTGTATTGATGAATCATTCATTAAATTTAACTGATGATTTTTTTCATTAATTCTTGCCTACGGGCTAAAATTTTAAAGCTACGCCACTTTGAAATGATATTAGAATAAACAGATTATTTTAGCATATAAATTAATAATCTAAAGTTAAAGCATTAATGTGATTGGTTAGTACTCTTATTATCAATTTAAAATGTAATAAAAACGGATTATGAAATAATAACATTTTTTATTTAATCTAATTATAATACATAAAATTATAAATAACACTGCTCAAAATAAAAACATTTTTTTATAAAAAAATTGTTATACGTAACTAAATAAAACAAAGGATATGAATTTTGAATGAATTTTGGTTACATATTTTAGGTACTAAATTATCTATAGGACATGTAAATATTTTTATCAAATTTGCTCTATAGTTTTGGAAGTATTAATTATATTTATATTATACATACTTTCTTAAACCAGGGGTGTCCAAAATTTCCACAATGCGACCTGCAGAGGTTCTTTCAGAGAAAAAATTTTACTTAAAAGTGGAACAATTTTTGTTTAAATTGTCTACAAGTACAAATTGTGTAAATAATATTAAAACTTTAATTATTTCGAGTTACTATAAATTAAAAATTTAATTAAATTATTGGTTTACTTGTATCATATTTTGAAATTTGTTTACTTTATTCTGATGATGAAATAAAATAATCTTCGAAAAGCCCAATAAATAATTTAATTGAATTTTTAATTTAAAGTAACTCGAAAAAAGTAAACATTTCAAATTGTGTAAAAATTTAGTACAAATTATGTAAAAAATTTAGTACAAATTGTATAAAAATTTAGTACAAATTATGTAAAAATTTTGTACAATATGTGTTAGAAAATAATACAATTGCGCTAAAGATGACTAAAATTGTAGATACTAAAAATAAGTACAATTGTACTACATTTTTACACAATTTGTACTTGTAGACGATTTAGACACAATAGTTGTTCTACTTTTAAGTACAATTTTTTTCTGTGTATAATAGGTACATCAATGTTTGATTATTATTTATAATCAGTAGATCTAATCATTACTTTAATATTAAAATACAAATACTATATAATAAACGTATAAATATTAATAATATTTTATCCACTCCGAAGTACTACGCAAGATATGTTTGCTTTACAAAATTAGTTGTTATATTTTTTATTTTTTGTTTTTGTTGAGAGTATTCAGCACAATTGTAACAAAATATATTAGGGTTATTTAAACAACTTGCACGAAGGATTCATATTTAAAGTGCAAAAAGCATAAACAAAAAGCAAAGTTAAATATTAATTTTGCACAAAAAATGTTTGTTTGTTTGTTTGTTATAAAAAGTACATTGTTTATGTATTACATATGTACATTTGGTAGCAAATCTTGAATCGATTGAAACATTGATGAATATTACCACCCCTGGTTTAGGGTATCTAAATAATATCTCCAAAACTAAAGCCAATTTGATAAAAATATTCATTCAGTATATACTAAAATAATAATTAAATACTTTTGAAAAAATATTTTTTGTTGAGCTGTGTAATTTATCAAATTTAAAATGCAATTATTATACTTAATTAAAGTAAACTAAGTAAAAAAAAAAGCTAACGCGATTAACTGCAAATGCGGAGTACCGGGTTCAAACCTGGGAGAAGTCAAACTTTTTGTGACCGAGTCTTTGTTTTTTGTATGACAAGTTAAGATAACTTGCTACGATTAACAAAAAACAGGGTTACAGGCACATCTGAAAGCCAGCCTAGCAAGATACTTACTGGATGTAAAATAACTGCAGTCCAAAATCTACACCCGTCTGCCTAGCGCGGCGAGTATGGCAAAAAACACATTTATGGAAAAAGCTTACGTCCAGCAGTGGGAAGAAAAAAGTTCAGAAGAAGAAAGGAAGAAAGAAGAATTGGAAAGAAATCAAATCGTGAGAACTGGAAAAACTTGAAAATGCAAAAAAATGCCCCATTTCATAAAAGATTCATCCAGTATGAAATATCGCAACAAAGTCAGACTCACCATGGTGCTATTTTTGACATTTTTAATTAATTTGCCAGTTTTTAACAAATGTCAAAAAAAATCAGCTTTTTGAAGAAACGCCGACAATGGTTTGTTAAATAAAATATGAAATTTGGTTAGCTTTTTTGGTCTGGAAATAACGGCCTTTATAAGACACCCAAAAAGCTGAAATTTTGTACCGGCAACTTGTAATTACATGCTCGGAGTAAAGTCGAAAAACTGTAAATTATTGGCAATTCTTTAATTTCTTATCTCTTCAACTATTAAATATTGGTGTGGCTTTCTGTGGCTCACGGAATTTGTCTGAGAGCAATCTTGATTTGTTCCGTTTTTGGTTCATGATTAGACGGAAAAGGCAGTGATTTACACCAAAGGTTAGGTATATTGCCATCGTGCACAACCGACAAGGCTTTTCTGAGAAACGCCAGGAGCCTCTGATGAAGCTAAAGAAGTTGAAGAATTTTTTTGGAAAATTGTTGTAGAAAGGCTTTGGAAATAGGGATGAGCGGCTGACGGAAGTTTACGTGCGAAGTGGTCAAATGTTGGCTTCGATGGATTATATCTAAAATCGGCGGAAAATTAGAAGTCGTCGCTTCGGAGGCGGTGAAAAGACCTTTCTGGGGCGGCGACACTGTTGCGGCCGACCTTAACCTAAAAAAGATTTTTTCAAATCTTTTTCGAACTTATCATTCCATAATTGATCTCCAGACACAAACTACACAAGATTAGATTAAGCATATGCTTATGGCTTATGGCCGTTAACACTGATTTAATTTCTTGTATTATGGGTGGCCTATATTTAGGCGTTTTGACCTAACACGTTGAAAGGCTGTGTACATAATTAATTTTAATATTATAATTTAACCACTATAAGCGTTGCTAAAAAATAAATTTCTATTAATTAATTTAATTAATCAGTTTACATATTTGAATCTGTCTGGAGTCTTGGGCATTAGCCCGCTCCCAAAAATATAATATTTATAAAAGAAAACTCGACAAAATCTTATAGAAAAAATTAAAATAAAGCATTTTAGATGTGGAGGAATGTTGTATATCGATTAGTTTAGCTAATAATTGATTTTAAAGTTTAGTATTTTCATGCAATTTTGACCTATATTCACGCATTCTGATACCAGTACGAGCGTGGAGAAGTACATTAACGCTCGGTGGGAGGAGCTAGAAGGCCCCCAGAGATATAAAAAAAAATTATATCTACCCTCTGGGATATTATTAACTAGTAAGCGTTAGTCAAAATGGCCCGGTCGCGTGCAGAGCGGAGCAGAGCGGAGCAGAGCGGAGCAGAGCGGAGCAGAGCGGAGCAGAGCGGAGCAGAGCGGAGCAGAGCGGAGCAGAGCGGAGCAGAGCGGAGCAGAGCGGAGCAGAGCAAATCAATCAACTACCGATAAATTAATTTAAAATCTTAAATACCTTACGTGGAAAAAACCTAGAGTCGATATTTACAACGCTACCGTGTTTGATTAAAATTTATCATCAAAAAATCAATTTAAAACTTTAAATTTAATTAAAATATTTGTGAGTAGGGGCCAGTAACTTCATGCGGCAATACTGCACCGCCTGTGCATTGAACAACTTGCTCCTAGTCGATCTATAGGAGGTGAGCGGGGTTTACCTATGCCGGAAACCAATCAAAGCCTCAAATAGACAATTTTTGAAAATTCTGAATAATAAGGCCTATTTGAAACGGTTCATATTTTTTAAGTTTTATAATTTTACTCTTTGGTTCATTTTATTTCATAATTTGTTTAAAAAATTTTTAAAATCGGAGCGCTGGTTGGTGTCCGACTCCCGGATGAATCATTGTCGGATACAGTTATTGTGTTGTCAAAATTGATTCTCAGCGCCGTTCAGCTCCCGCCAGTCGCTCTATAACGCTTTGAGCCATTTTTGACTAAAGCTTACTAAGGATGTGTTCCACTTAAAGCCTACGACGACCACGGTCGATTGTCAGTCCAATCAAATAACCGCACTCGATCTTTAGTCCAATCAAAGAACCGCGAAACCACACTGCAGTCGCTCATGGGTTTAAGTGGAACGCACCCTAAGTAATCCTTTAAGGCTTTCCAACTAAAAAAAAGTGCTAATGTGAAGAGGTAGATATAACTTTTTTTTCGATATCCCTGATGGGGGTCTCCTAACCTCTTAAAAGGTGCCTTAATAACAGGGTGTATGTCACCACTTTTTTCGTAAAATTTAATTAAAAATTTCCTCAAAAGTGAAATTTGCTCGATGTTAACTGTACGATGGTTTAGGTATGATATAAGTAAAAGCGCTCCCGCGATCCCCACTCTTCGACAGTTAATGTAGGTAAATCCGCACGTATCGTCAACACAATGCGTCAACAGAGGTCAAAATTACATGAAAATTCCAAACTTTAAAATCAATTATTGGCTAAACTAATGGATATTGGTAATTCATCCTCACTTTAAGAGGGGCATTTTTTTCAGGGCCCTTTTAATTAAATCAACAGATGGCGCCTACTTAAATATTTTTATAAAATAAAAGGAATTTGTTATATTTAAAATATAGCAAATTCGTTGAGATAATACTATTCTATAAACAATATTCTTGATCTTAAGCTATTTTGAGTTCGTAATATTTATTTATAAAAACACAATTCATGATTAAAGTTTAATTATCTTTTTTTGTAAGTGAGTGTGTTTTGACATACTCAATACGAACTCAAAATAGCTTAAGATCAAGAATATTGTTTATAGAATAGTATTATCTCAACGAATTTGCTATATTTTAAATATAGCAAATTTCTCTTATTTTATAAAAATATTTAAGTAGGCGCCATCTGTTGATTAAATTAAAAGAGCCTTGAAAAAATGCCCTTCTTAAGCGCTTCATTTTAAGGTGCCTCTCTTTGCTTAATTAATAATTATCATAAAAATACAAGTCAAAACTGTGCTGTCAATAAAAAGTATTTTTACACGATTCAAAAAATATTAATTAGGTAAATCATAAAACTACTTCGGTACAGGCTTAAAATTATGAATTTAAAATTAATTTTGAAGCAATAATGTTCTCAAATATGACCAATCACAGCGCTTGTAGTGCTGAAAATTTTAAGCCTGTACCAAAAAAGTTTTATGTTTTACCTTCATAATTTTTTTGAGTTATTTAAAAATATTTATTATTAACAGCACAATTTTGACTTGTTCAAGACCTTCATTTTACGCTACGAGAGAAGCGCCTTAAATCTATGAAATCTATGAAATTACGGTGAATTTTTTTTGTAAATTTTATATTTTTGCGTTGGGGATAATGAACTAGACCTGTAAAATCAATTTACATATTTGAATTTGTCTAATTTACTTAGTCAATAATTAAAAAATCTTTTTCAAAAATATTTTTAATTTCTACAAATTAGCGATGGTTCCTCGTATAAATTTAATTTAACCCTAAGTTCATTTAATGCTGATAAGATTTGACCCCAAATAAGTTGTTATTTTTATCAAACTGCAAGATGATGTAACAAAAACAGCTGATATCAAAATCTTACACTTGCGAAAAAAATTTAAGTGCGTTCAAAAATGTATCTCAGGATCCTAAGTGTCAATTACAATTTTGTTAGATCAAACTTTTTCTTTTAAGGAAGATGGATGGCGCCATCTGGGGTAAAGATAAATGATTTTCATTTTTCAGAACAAGCGCAAAAGTTGGAATCGTCACGAAAATTATCCAATATTTCGAAAAAATTTAACTTACTAGTTGAATAAAAACAAACAAACATCAGACTAATTTTATAACAAATATAATAAAGAAAATTAGCATTAATCATCAAAACGAACGCACTTATTCAATTTAACCGTTTCCAAATCACTTCTAGAGCTTTGTATTCGATCAAAAAATGTCCGAGTAGCTTCTTCATCAATTACGTCCAGGCAAGTTTCGGAAAAAGTTAACGGATAAATACAACTTGGTATGTTTGTGTTCCGGCATTGATCCAAACTTTCCACCGTACCATTATTTTGATAAACCCAAAAATTTATGCGATCCCAACAGGGACACTTCCAAGGATTTCCTTCTAACCAGATTTGATTAACCTTAATTTTACTTAAAGCGTCACTTCCTATGAAGTTCAGCCGATTGGCATCAACGTAAAATTTTTGAATTCGAACGTTAGTAGTGTGAAAAATATTTGCGTTCAAAACAGTCAAAAAATTGTTACTCAAACTTAAGACTGAAAGTCTTCTTACGCCTTGAAAAGCTTGAGATTGAATTTCCGTTAACGCGTTATCGTTTAAATAGATTTCGGCCAAATTTGTTAAATTGTGAAAGGCGCCTTTTGGGATCCTTTGAATTTTGTTGTAACTGAAATCGACTCGAGTTAAAGCAACGTCATCTTGAAACCAATTCTTCTTGAAAACCTGAAGATGGTTATGCGAAACGTTGACAGTCTTCAGTGTTGATAGTGCAGCGAACGCTTCGTCATCAATCGAATCAATTTCGTTGTTGTTTAACTGCAACGTTTCCAATTTTTCGAGATTATTAAAGACGTCTATCGAAATTGTTTTCAAATGGCCGTAAGTCAACGTGATTGAAGCCAAAATTGGAACGTTTCGGAAAGCACCCGCTTCGATGGTTTCAGAATTGCACTCGGTGAACGACAAAACTTTTAAATTCACTAAATGTTTCACCGCATCTTTTTTTAGGTGCTGAATTGGTTGTTTGTTCGCATAAACTTCACTCACCAAAATTCGTCCTTCATCAAAGGTTAATCGTTCTATGCAACCTTCCACCGTGGTGTTAAATGGATCCCCAGTTTTAGGTATCACATGAATATTTACACTTTCAAAAGAGTCGCACTTGCAATTCACCGAACTCAAAAACGAAAACGTTAACAGGATAATTTTCAATAAATTATTTGAACTTAACATAATTGCGGTTGAACTTCTTTATTGTATTACTGGAGGTGCAAGTAAGAGTACTAAACTCTACTAACCAAAACAAATTTTGTTCCACGAATTAAATGATTAATAAATGTGTTATTACGCAAATCTGTTATCCTGCTACTGGATATGTACAGGGCTTGATCAAGAAATTAATTTTTTTTTGTCCAAAACCGCCTGAATTCTTTTCATAAGACTGTTATCTCATTTTTTGATAACAATCTCTGACAACCCCAGTTTTCCTGAAGCCCATCGATTGCAAGCCGCGTTGGTGATTGTTCAACAAATGAAAGAACCACAAGAAGACAAGACAGACAAGTTTATAAATAAGACCAAAGAACGAAGTCCTTCATTTTATATATAAAGTCCAGATTTTCCATCTTTAATTTTACAAAAACAAAAATATTTTTCTCTACAGTCAAATTTGTATTATAAAAATATATTATACCACAGTCAATAATTACAAATTTACAAATGCAAAATAAAAAGCACTGAATCGTAGGTCTAAAATCTTCTTAAGCGTAACGTTGTTTAGATTGTTTCCTCAATAAATCAGCAGCTTGTTCAGCCGTGAGATCTCTTTGGCACTGGGCCAACAATTCGTAACCCACCATAAATTTTTTGATATGTGCGGAACGTAGCAATGGAGGATAGTAACAGCCATGAAAAGTCCAATGTCCTTGCCATTCCTTCAAGCTGGTTCCTGTTGGAGCACCATGCCAACCCATAGAATAAGGAAAAACGCACCTAAACAAGTTGTCGTATTTGCAAGTCAAAACTTTAAGAACATCCGCCAAACCACTTTTCTGGTTTTCATCGCAATCAGTAAATCTTTCAATTTGCCTTTTTGGAAGAACCATAGTTTCGAAAGGCCAAACCGCCCAATATGGCACCAGAACAACCCATTCCTCATTTTCCCATACTATACGCTCTCGCTTTTCCAATTCTTTTTTCACGTAATCTTGTAACATGGGCCTTCCATACTTCCTAAAATATTCCAATTGAGCGTCATCTTTTAATTTAGGCTCATTGGGCATAAAATTGGAAGACCAAATTTGGCAATGCGGATGCGGATTGGAGCAGCCCATAATAGCACCTTTATTTTCAAAAATTTGAACCCATTTGTAGGTTTTACCAAGCTCATGAGTTTGTTGTATCCATTCGTTTATAATGTTTAAAATCTCTGGTTTTGTCATATTTGTGAAGTACATGTTGGATCGGGGATGGTAACACATAACTTTGCATGTTCCCCGAGCTGAAGCAGTTTGAAATAAGGGGTCGTCAGATTTTGGTGGTTCGGGAACATTTTCCAAAAGAGCGGGAAAATCGTTGTTGAAGACGTAAGTTGAGATGTAATTAGGTGTTACCAGTCCGGAAGCGCGGGTAACCCCGGGACAGAGTGGATTATTTGGGTAAGTTTCCGGTATGACCTGATCGGACTGATTTGATTCGACTTGACCGTCCCAAGGTCGTAGCATTCGATGAGGTGACACTAAAACCCATTCGTTTCTTAGTGGATTAAACCGCACGTGTTGATGCTCTGTAAAAAAAATTTGAACATAAATAATAAATAAAAATATATTTAAGTATATTTACCATTTGCTTTGAAATTCATTTCACTCATTAGAAAATTAGGCCACTTATGATAGTAAATGCACAGAAACTTTACGTGTGTAAGTTTACACTCGAACGTTAACGACGACTTTCCTTTCCCCCTTGGCCTCGTTCATTCGCCTGATAAGTGCAAGTTGCTTATCATTAATTTTTACAATCAATATTTTTATAATCAATTAATGTTTTTGTAATTTAATTGAGTAATTCAACAAGTAAAATAGAATCGATAATTTTGTTTGATAATAATAATTTGAAATATTGTATAGGATACAACAGAAAAAAACAATCAATAAGATTAGGTCTTAAACCGTGCCGAATTTTTATCTGTCAGATTAATTATATTTGTATAGTTCTTGTTGGTAAACTTTGGTGTTACGTCATCGTCACCTGATTTACATAAGCCCGTTCATTGGTTATGCAACCAAAGCAGCTTTTGTGATTGGTCAGTCCTTAAACACTTAAATTTAATCTATTACAACTTCCTTCAGATCCTATCAGATTCATATCAGATCCATTAAGTGGCATTCACATAGAAGATTGGATTTAGATGGTAAAATGCGGCACTGCTGATTCCCCTATGTGAATGCAGCTTTAACTAAATTAGACTATAATAATAATACAGGGTGGTCACTAAAAGACTCAGAGTTTAAAAAAAAACCATAATTTTCTTTTTTCTGCAGGTTATAGAGCATTCTTTGGAGAATAAAACGGCTACATAACACGCATGATGTCCAGCAACAAGTCAAACTCATTGAATTTTTCTATTCCAGTAAAATATCAATAATTGTATTCTAATTTAGAAAAAATACCGGCAACAATTTCAGGTCAAAGTTTCTCGAAGTAATGATAGCATATCAAAAATCTAGCTCTAGATTAACGAAATTCTCTTTCATTCACTGTCCACAAATTTATTTAAAAAAATTAAATAGAATAAAATATAACAAATAACCTAAGCTCTCACATATTCAAACCTATCAGAGCTAACGTTATATTTTTATAACTGTGGCTTTAACTTTTAAAATAAATTTATTATCAGTGAATAAGCGATAGGTAGCAAGAATCTCGTTAATCCATTAACTCTATAATCTATGCTAGCGATAACATAATTCTGGATGATAACTGGATCAGTTGACGATCTTCCGGACAGAGATCCTAAGCGCACTAACACAGCAGGTCGAAGTTGAACGGCAGAATGTCTTTAAAATTCACATTACTCTACTCGTCGTCGCTCTGCTGAATTAAGCCTCATAACCAGTTGAATCTTTAAAGAATGCTCTATAACATCAATCTGCAACCCGCAAGTTTATCGCTCCAGCCTAAGAGGTTAGTACTTCTAAAGCAGGGTTTGAGCTAAAATATTCAATACGCATGTTGCTCGGAGCAAATGCAATTATAAAATAAGGTTAAAAAAGTCACCTTTTTATAGTGGATTTGCCAAGAAGTAGCAACAAAGCTACACCTTTAACCTGCAAAAAAAAAAATTTAAAAAATTAAAATGAAAAAGTTATGATTTTTTCAAACCCTTCAGTCTTTCGGTAGCCACTCTGCATAAGCGACCAAGGTGATTATTGTATAAATAATAACTTGGGACGTTCTAATTGGCTCTGGATTATGTACACAAGCGGATGATCGGACAGATGGATGCAAAGTCAGATCACATGACTTCTTGTTATACTGCGCATGAAAGTCTAAAAAATGGGGTTGTTGCATAAAATACCGTCAAATTTTAGCACTCTACAAAAGGTTCCAAGAACTATATCTAACACATGCGTGATGACTAAATTGATTTTACGTTCAGTTTGAAGCGGACTTAGTCCCGTCTTTAGGTAGATTTAAAATGTCCCATTGTCCCCAAGCATAGCACCCTGTATAATCACGTATATCATGTGGAAAATAAGTTTTTTGCGTCAGAAAAAGTCTTGGGACTGGTAGATTTTGAAAAAAATTTAGAGTATAAAAAAGACCCAAAATAAAAAAAATTACCTAAAAGGATGCGGACTATAAAGGCGCAGACCCAAAAGGATGCGGACCAGACGTGATATAGGTTGGTATATATTAACCCCAAGAATATCAAAAAAACGTTATATCCACCCTATCATTGTAGCACTTTTGTCGAGTTGGCAGGCCCTAAGGGATATTAAGCGTTAGTCAAAATGGCTCAAAGTGTTGCAGAGCGACCGGCGGGAGCGCAGAGGCGCTGAGAGTTAATTTTGACAACACAACTAAATCTGACCATGATCCATAATCGATAAATTAATTTAAAACCTTAAATAATTTACGCGGAAAAAGCATAGAGTTGATTTTGACAACGCTACTGTGTCCGATTAAGATCAATCATCGATAAATCAATTTAAAACCTTAAATTAAATTCTTAATTATTTTAATTTTTTTTTGGGGCTTGCGTTTATATGGCCGCGTTTTTTTGGATCCGCGTTCTTTTGGGTCTGCGTCCATTTGGATCTGCGTTTTTTTGGGCTTGCGTCCTAACGCTCGCGTCTTTTCTGTCGCGTTCTTTTCTCGTAAACTCTTCACATTGTAACTTGTAAGTGGTCTAATTTTATTAAATTTTTTATTATTCATTCATGACTTTACTGAACAAATCTAGCCATTCTGACAAATCTAAATGTCTGGTGTTTCAGTATTGGGTACATTTATTATAAATTATGTAAATTCTTCAATACTAAAATTATTATGATAATTTTAAATTAGGTTTTAGTCTTTGCAGATAAGGTTACTCTCTGCCAATTGTATTTACCAACAAAATCATTAATTCTTTCAATTTTTTCAAACATGCTACCGATTTTACAGACGTGTTCAAATCAAATTCGTCATTAAAAAAGATTAATACTCCGTTTTGAGTTCAAAAATAAATGTTCATGTTAGTGATGACTAGAATAGTTATTTCATAGCCTTTGACCTCGCCCAAAAGCAACTTTTTGCAACTTAATGTGTAAGCTCTAATTTTTCAGCGTACGGCTTTACTAACAATAAGATAAAATGCAATCAATCGTAGATGGGCTCATTGCTCATCCCGTGATAATGGTGGAACATCATTATTGGCTTGAAGGAATCGAACCAGATCAGTTTGATGAAATATGTGACGTCACATTCACCCGATCTTATACCATGTCAGATAGTCATTCTCATTAGATAAAGGTAGTTAAGCCACTTGCAGTCGTAAAATGCTGGAAAAACAACAGCATGATGACTGTTAAGTACCATCGCCATTTGTAATATTCTAAATGTCAGTTTGATAATTTAAATTATTAACAAGAAATAATGTATTAGTTGCACCAAACTTCGGTAGCGAAGTTAGTTACAACGCCACTTGATCCTTGTAAAACAAAAACAAAAGGTAGCTAACTTTACGGGTATTTAGCCCACAGTCGGAGAAGATACAGGTCGCGTATACGCGTTTCTTGGGATCTTAGAAAATATCTAATATATTTACCACGAGAAACTTTTAGTGTCTTCAGTGGCACTCTCTGCAAAAGATGGAAATTTAGGCGCCAGTTGATAATAAGGAATCACGAATGAAAAACTTATCACCAACAAAAAGATTTTTAGTTTGCAGCCAAAAGATGTTAAATAGAAAATGTGTAAAATCACTTACGTGAATATTCGAGAAGCATTTTACACCAAGCTACAGTAAAAAAAAAATGCGATCAAACAACTGAATTGATTCTGAAAAATCTTAAAAAAGAAGTCACTTCCAAACTTTTCATTTTGATTGTGATTTGTTTTTGTTATTTTGTTTATGTTAGCTGGTAAACAGAAAACTTCACTTTTACCGATGCTTTGTAGATTCAAAATCCAAGGAAGCCAAAAGCAATTTTAAGCGTAGAAAAAGATACAAGATAATACTTCAATCTGATTGGCTCTGCGTTCCACTTAAGCTTTTAGGCGATTGATTAGACTAACGATCGACCGTAGTCGTAGTGAGCGTTAAGTAGAACGCACCCCAAATGTTGAATATCTTTAGACGCGGAAAATATATCTGTATTCGTTACTACGGCGGTTTAGTTCACATCACATGAATTCTAAATATTAGAAATTTTTGGGGAACATCAACAAGCTTAAAGTTTTGTTTTCAGTTATTTTTCCAAGTTTTTCCATTTTTCTTAAAATTAGTATTCGTTTTAATACTCACTTGTACCACCCAATACCAAATGCTATAAGTCCAACAGTTGCAGCTGCACTAATACCAGCAACTATTGCGATGATGTAAACTCCAGTTGTATCATCTTGATGTGGCTTAATGGCCACCACATCAGAACTATCGATGACTTGATGCTTGACGTTACTTATTACAGGTAATAATTGTTGATTTCGGTAATTGTTATTTCGATTTTTTATTTCGTTAAAACTTGTTCCACTACTAAAAGAATCTTCTTTTTCCAATTTCTTTTCGTTTATGTTCGACGTTTTGATTCCTAAAACAAAAATTATTTATGGTTTCCAATATTTTAAATTATTTAAAATTATTTGATTTTTTTAGTGTTTTTCACATAAATAAAATTTATCTAAACCTCAATTTCCGATGTGGTTACGTAAAAAAATTTATTTAAAAATACTTACGATCTGTAGTTTCGTCTTCAAAATACCGCGCGTCCGAAGGAGGATAAGCAAATTCGGTTGGATCATCCGCGGTTTTGACATTTTCGAATTCATTTTTGGAATTAACATTTTCGGTGGCCATTTGGTTTTTATCGAGCGATCCCTGTTTTGGTTCGTTGCTCGCCATGTAGGGTTCAAAATTGACATAATCATCGTTTGGAAGACTCAATTCCATAGATTCGTCATTAGGTCTGCTTCTAACATCGTCCAAGATATGCGAGTTAGGCTTATAGTTTAATTCAAAATCTGCTTCGTTTTTATCATCGATTGCATCAAAAATATTGTAATGATTTAGCTTGTGACCTCCATGAGTTTTGAAGAAATATTGGGGTCGTCTATGCATTTCTTCAAATTTTCTTGATATTTCCGATATTCTATGCGCTAGTTGTTGATTTTTGTATCTATTTTCGGCCGCTACGTTAGGCCATGTTAGGTCCGCTTGTCTGAATTTGTGTAAAGCATTTAAATATGGAAGACCAGCACGATCTTGAGGAAATAAGAATTGACGTTGATTTTCGAAGTATGGTTGGAAGTTGGGATTCAATGCTTGATCTGCAAAAGAAATTAATCCTGTTAAAATTAAGATTTACAAAAAAAGATGACGAGAACGTGCCGATGTCGACGAATTTTGATATTTGCGCATTTTCACGTGCCGTTTTTTTTTGGCCCGAGCTAACTCTACTACCACCCTGTTGAACGCTGCAATGGCTTTTTCTAGTATCTTAAGTGGCGCGAGAAACACTCGGTTTGCGCGATTGTTGAGATGCCGCTATATGAAACGTGATCGGTAAATCGCGCGACTTAAAACGCGCTTAAAACGCTTCATCTGAACAAGGTCTTAGTGCTTGCCCAGATGAGACGCTTTATGGCCAAGTTTACGAAAGTAACATCTATACTCTTTCTGCTACTACTACTCTACTACTACTTAGTACAACTATCGCGGAACTGATTAACACAGCAATGGCTTTTCTAGTATCTTAAATGGCGCGACAAACGCGCGTTTTGCGAGCATATTGAGATGCCGGTATATGAAACGCGTTCAACAAATCGTGCAATTACGCCTAATCTGGATAAAGTTTTAAACACATTGTTTTTAAAATATGCCGAGCGTACCGTGCCGAGTCGACTCGCTGAAATGTATCGCAAAATAGTTTAAAAAGCGATTTAAATATACTAAATACTGATAAATATTTCATAATAGAATCTTTACCTTTAACCCAGTTCTCATCTGCTGCATCTGGTTTTCGGTAATCTGAAACATTGAAATAAATTAGAAACCGTAATTACGACGATAAGGTAAATAATTAATACGAGATGGAAATAAATTTTTTATTTAATCTTGTTCGCTTATTAAACGCCGAGATTTTATCGATTTCATGTGCTTCATGTCGAGGTCTTAAAGAGTAGGCAGGCAAGAAGGAAACAAGATTTAACTCTTATATTAGAAATTGATTATTAATAGCAAAAGCTTTTAGTAGAAAACTCAAACTAAATTGCATTAAGAGCCACTATTTAAAAGCAATAAAAATCAATTTCATTCAGGTTTTATTGCGTTAAAATAAAGAGAACAAATAGTAGCAATTTTGATTACGAAAAAGATCCTGAAAGCAGGGAATTTTGTATTTCAACGTTAATATTGTTTATTGTAAAAAATTATTACAAAAAATAATTCATAAAATAATATAATAGTAATTCGATTCATTGATTTACTATCCAATTGACTGCGTGGGCCTTGCCGTAGACATCCAATCAGCATCAGCATAATAATTATTATGTTAAACAGATGAAAACACTCGTAGGATGTTATTGTATTGTATATTTTTATGAATTATTAATTTGATGGTATCGTGAATATGTGATTACAAACAAAAAAATAATTAAATTATATTATGTCGATTATTTTTGAATCAATTTTTTTTATATCAAAAAGACATTAGACGCTGTTCTAATGAACTGACATTTTAAATTTGCCACATTTCTTTTCACCGCAAAGCCAGCTTATAAATATTTATTATTTACTGTAATTAGTAAACATTTGAGGTTAAATTACAGAAAAGTACACAATTAATTAAATTTTTATAATAATAATTATAACTACATTGGCCGGTAATTGTATAAGGATAACGCTGTCTTTTAAATTATTCAACGCGTTTTTACCTACTTCACTTGAACATGGTATACATTTACCGGTAAAAATGCATACGTTTTCCAGTTATGTACTTTGACCGTAACATATAAATTGCAATTGTTACAATTGTGTCGCGATTCATTATTAAACTTGATTGTTACCTATTCAGCGTTTTATTTAAAAAGCTACCCCGGATATTCACATTTTATTTCAAAAAACCTACGCTTTAGCTCTCTAGGTTGAGTGGTCTATGCCAACATCGTGGCAATCGAATTACCTAACATTTCATTAACTACGGTCGGTGCAACCCACTCGTAGTCGCATATGACCAAAGGTTCATTTCTCACTTTATCCGCGATTGAGGTAAAGTAACGTGTGCAATTTGTTAATTTTAATTTGAATTCTAAATCAATCGATACCTTTCAGTACTAAAATCTAAATATTTGCTCCTCGTAATTTGTGATAACACTTCAGTGTTATTACGTTATAGTGCATTAGCGATAAAAAAGTAAGTATAAACCTCTGTTCATTTTTATAAACAATATAAAATGTACATAAAGGTTTAGTTTAACTCAAACTCAAGCTTTAATTAAAATTAACTGCGCTTGGTCGGTAATGCTTGAAAATCTTTAAAAATTGTGAAAGGTTCTGCTCGAAATCGAGTAGAAACAATAAAATTCAGATTATACACGAGAATAAATTTTCACTAAATTTTGGTAAAACAGATAATAATTAATTAAAAATATTTAAATTTGCAGATCTTATGCAAATTTTTACTGAACAATTCTACAAAGCACATTTACAGCTGTAATTATCAAGTTCGATAACTTTATAAAAATGTTAGTAAAATTAATAATATTATTGCAAATAACATTAGAAAATTGTACGTCACTGTATTTATTTAGATCAATCTGAAAATTATTTCTAAAAGAAATAAGTAAATTTTAATCCAGGTCTAACCTAAATTTTTTCGGCCAACTTTTATTTGAAAAATTCTTAATTTTTGAGAGAATATGGTGATTCTAATTTATCAGCAAACGTAATTGAAATTAATTTTCACCTTAGAATGACTTAATTGTGATATCCATTCACAAGTAGTAATCATAAAAATTTTATGCTGCGGAAATTTTCTAATTTGGAAAATCGTAAAATAACTTAAAATTAAGAAATTTTGACCAAAAAGTGTTCATCCTTTTATCAAGGAACTACAATTTTTAAATCAAAAATGCTAAAGCCTTTCTTGTTTTATTTTAGTCGGCAATTTCAAAATATGACAGTAAAACTATGACATATGTTTTTAAACAACTAAGCTTTTTATACCTATCCCTCTCCATAAACCCATTGTTTTTTTGAAACATTTTGAATTTAATTAGGTAATTTCGGTCCTTATCGACCCCTTAAATCCTCATGAGCCGTATATAAACATGAAGCAAAGAAAAAGAATCTAAATTAAAATGGAAAATGAAAAAAGCAGAAATTGTAAGTACAACTGGATTATTTAAACGTATAAATTAATTATTGTAAATATTCAGTTATAGTGTGAAAAGACGGTTTAAAATTTGAAAATTGTCTTAAGCCTCAGTTATTCTTACTCATTTTATTTAGCATTTAAGAAATTAGCCAATTATACATACAACCATTTATTTTAACAGCAATGTCGTATTTAGCTGGTGGTTAATCTTCTTATTCTAATGTTGAGTATAAATCGACCATGAATTATAAAAAAATTCGAAAATTATAATAAGCTGAATGCGCGTATTGAGGTCAGGGTCGTCAGTTCGGCTATTAAAAATACGGCGCATCATTTAGATTTATGAGCGCAATCACACTTTATTACTCCAGCTGACGGTTTTTCCTCCGTTGTAACTGTAGCTGATTGTTATTGTGATGTTATTTTCATTCTTTTATGTGTCAGAAGTCTTAGACCATTTAAACCTATAGATCCGTTTTTCAAGCAGTGAAGCAAACTTAAATTACTTCACACGTGGGTTAAATGCTACTATGCAACGTTAGTTTACCAATAACATAAATCTTGATAAAATTCCACGTGTGACGTCACACATATAAAATAATTTTACTTTATTCTTTTTTGTTACAAGTTTACACAACCAGCTGACTTACAATTTCTTCTCTACAACGCAGCTAACGTCAATAATTTATTAAATAAATTTCAGTTTTAAGCCCGTATGACAGAACGTTAAATTTAGTAGTAAATGGTAACTAAACAATGAAAATACTAATACACTTTTACTATTGGTTAGTTACCATTTACTTTTACTACTAAATTTTATACAAAATTTAACGTCGTCGTATAATACGGGATTTGTTTAAATAACTGCAAAAATAATTATTTTTTGTTTGCAAGTTTTTTTACGTTATCTGACGTCAATAACTTAATAACAAAAATTTAGCTGGTCTAAAATAACCACAGAATATCTATGAGTAAAGTTAATTTAAATTTAGTGACATAAAAATACTACTAAAAATTAACCTCTACCTCCCGGCCTATAATGCTAAAGTTGTGGTACAGATCATTAGGGGTTATAATTACTGATAGATGTAAAAATCTAAGAAAAAACAAAAAGCGCTGTGAAAATAACATTGCGAAATAAGGCAAATTATTTAATAAATTTAGATAAAAAAAATAGAATAATTTATTTTAAAAAAATTTTAATAATATTTTTTAATTTTCTTAATTTGTATAAACAAGTTGTACAATAAATTGAGAACAAACTTTTACCACTTATGCAAAATTAATGTTGTTATCGACGCTCATTTCCGTTAAAAATAGAAAAAATGCCGATAAGAATTTTATTGTACTACGTCATATTTGGTATTTTAATAATATCTCTTTACGTAAGGTAGAAATACAATTTGAATCAAAAGTTTTAACTTAATTAACAAGTTTTAATTAAAATTTGATAAAAAAAGTTTAAACTTTTGTTGCTCTATTTCATTCATAACAAAAATTAATTAAAGCTTAACATGGAAAATATTGCATTGTATACTCTTGAGAAGAATGCAAGAACTCAGCATGGCTACCTCAAATTGATCTTTAGCCCAGTTAGTTCAGAAAAACCTGCGGGAAACCCCGATAAATATTCGTAACTTGAGAAATGCGCTTATTTTGGCCTACTTTTGAAAATATTGGAGATCTTGAACTCCAGCTGTTACACTCGAGCTGCCATCTTGGAAAGACATACTCGGTTTCAATTTTTACCAATATAAAAATGAATTGTAAATATTAAGATTTTTTAAGAATGGTCTAAAAATTAAGTTTATGTTATGTTAATTGCTAGCCGTAAAAATTTAACCTTGTGTCTGGTAAGTTTGAATTCTACGTTCCTGTTATTTATGTCACATTATCATCGTCTTATCGTTAAAAAATATACCATGTAATTAGTTCATTGCTAAACAGCTAAATTATAAGTTCTAATTAACCTTAATGAGTGACCGGCTTTGGCTTTAACTCTTATTATCGTGAAATTGAGCTTTTTGTCAATTTAAAAAATATAAATCAATTGGCTGCCCATTCAAATGATTAGAAACATCGTCGGACCTGGTCCACCCTCAGATGCTAAAAATGAATTACCAATAGGCACTAGGACTAAGACTGGAGACCAAAAAATAATAAAAATAAAAAGGTAGTAAATGTTAATGTGTTTTTGTTAATTTTGGTTCCAGTTTGACTAAATGATTTTAACAATAATCAGTGAAAAGATACCCGAATAATTTAGCACTGGTCGATGCGTCGATCATAATTAGAACTTCAACAAGTGCAAATTGAAAAACTCGACGTTCATTCAATTTTGAAAACTTGTATTTACCTAATTAAGAGGATGAAGCTAATTTAACGTTATTAAATATATGAAGAGTGGAAATGAATGGATTAACGAGATTCCCACTGCTCTACACGCACTGGGAATCTCATTAATTTATTTATAATCCGGTGAACTAATTTGAGAATTTTGCTAATTCTTTCATGTCCGTAGTTTTCACTTTCTTTATGTTATTACTGGAATTTTTAACATCTTTAAATTACTGAGAAGGTACACCTGTACTTTTTTGAATTAAATGGGCGTTATCAACAATGCGACTTGTTTATAAATTTTCTATGATAAAATAGTAAAATTGTATCATCGCCCGTAACAATGAACTACGTACGATGAACTTTACTTATAATACTAAAGTCAACAAATTTTTGATAATAAATTGAATATAATATATGCAATGCGGGTCGCTATTTTACATTCGAGCGGCATTAAACTTGAAATTAAATTAGCCACAATGCTGTAAATTATAAAACAAAAAAAAACAATTTTTTCCAAAAAAAAAAAAATATTTTCCCAAGATCAAAGCTCAAACCGGGAAAGTCTCAAGGTGGAATGAGAAACAACACTGACAAGGTTTTAACCAATTTTCCTACATTCTTCATCTTCGTATTCGTAAATCCAATAAATTGGAAATGTCTTACGAGCATATGGAAGGCGTTAAGATGGGAAAAAAAACATCGCGTGTTGTACAATATTTCAAGAATTGTAAACAGATTTTTTTGCTTCTATCATCAAATTAACCCAAATTTTCAATTTTTTCGGTAGAGAAAGTATTTTTAAAATTTTTCGGAAATGTAATCCTTTCGGCACTTCGTATACAAACAACTAATTAGTTCATAGTTATTTATCACAAACCACTCGAAAGGATTAACCTAAAAAGCTTTCAGGACTTTTGTTTGCTTTTTGGATATTTCTGTCAGACCAAAATAAAAAAATAAAATACTTCAATTTGTCTGAATTATAAAAAAAATAAACAACAAAAATTTGTTTAATCTTCCCACGCAATTTTACAAAATCCATACACAACAATTTTGTCCTAAATTTCCCAATTTTGCTGATTTCGTTAATTTCTTAAGTTTCATTTTCCGATCGTCACCAAAATAAGAAATTTGATATGCATCGCGAAGGTATTTAGGCGGTTGGATTATATTTTGGCGCTTTTTTCTTAAGATTATCACAAACCAATTCTCTTACAAGTTATTGCACTGTACGATTGGACTCACCTGGATAAAATTCAAGTTCTGCATTTGCACAACCACCAAACGAAAGAAAAATTGCAATGCATAAAAAACCGATTTTCATATTGTGAATTGTTAAGTAAAATTTACTCCATATGTTTTCACACCTCTGCCATTTTTAAGGAAATCAATAAATTTCTGAGCTTGTTATTGGAGCGTCGATTGTGACGTCAAACGTTGAGAAGGCTCGCGTTTCCCGGCCGTTTCCTCTACACGCTTTTCATTGACTGTTGTTTAATGTTGCGATTTAACATTTGTATATTTTGTTGACGCATGCTCATAATTTTATTTAATGGGAGCTGTAATTTCTTACAAATTTTAGAATTAAAAGCTTCCGATCCACTTGAAATTCCTCTTATAAGTAACTCATCTGACGTTATCATTTTCTTTTACAGTTCATATGATAAAATGTGATTTATCATCACCACTTATAAATAATACATTATTTTTATCAATGAACATTTTACTCTATACTTCGGCGTTTTGGCTATCGGAAAGAAGAGAGATGATAGATGCTCAATAGCACCGAAGTGCGAATGTTAATAAAATTACATTTACGAAAATTCATTGAATGAAAATGCAAAGAGAATAAAAATTAATTTTAAATTTTTTACCAACGCTATCATTTTTTTTTTTAATTTTTATGGTTGAAATTCAAAACGAAAGATGATAAAAATTAAATAATGAAAAAATATCAAAATGTTAGGTTACTTTTAGTAATCGAGAAAAACTGGCCTAAAATGACATACTCTATTTAGTTTTGGTCATAACTTCAAATATTCTAACAGAATTTTTTTTTAATTTTAACTATTTTTGCACTAACAAAATTTCGTTTAAATAAAATATGAGATACAACAGAATTTGTTCGTATATACTTCGTATAAGGGCAAAATGACATACCCATTTAATTTGTGTAAATACTTTGTGATTTTTGTGTATTTCTGTACTCACATATTAAAAATTTTAAAGCTTTATTGATTTTAAATCTTGGATTCGAGTTGAAGATTTTGTATGTTTGATCAAAATTGTTCAATTTTATAAATTTTTGGGACCGCAACTGTCCAAATTATACAATATATTTGGATTTCAAGGACGGAAGTAGATCTTCAGCCGGTACTCTAATTTTAAAATTTTTTACTGAAAAAAATGAGGAAAAACAGTCCATAAAGCAACAATAAAACAAAAAATATCATTTAACGGCAATTGATTGGGTGGCTGCTAATAAAAAGGTAGCCCGCCCATTGATAAGTTTTCTGCAAAATTATTCAATACATCATTTTCAATTTGACCGTTCGCTCCGCTCCGTCATCTCCGCTCTGGGCCGTTTTGACTAACGCTGTAATAATTAAAAATATCTTTTCAAGCCGGTTTAACTCAGTAAAGTGTGCTACTATGAAGGGGTAGATCACTCTCGATGAGAAACCAATAAACAGTAACTGTAACTGACACATGGCATCTGCGGAGCAGATGCAGGCGACAGCCCGCTTATCTCCTTCGTCTGTTAGTGAAACTGACTTTTAAGAATTTTCTACAGATATTTCAAACCTGAGGAACGGCATTGAGCCGGTGTCTATTTTATTGCATTGTAAAGTAAGCACTGTGGAGCCGAAGTCACACGTATGTGCTTACATTGGGCTCCTATACAGTTGACAAGCACCAGTCGCACCGTACCGTCGGCGTCGATTCGGAAGTTTATTTATTAAAATAAAAAATGCAATTTACAAAATAATAAATAATCTAATAAGAAATCTAAAAAAAATTAATTAAGCAAACAAAAACTAAAACATGTGAACTAGAGATGAATGCAGGACTAATTTTTTTGTTTCGTCCCGTCCCGTCCCGAAGTGCCGCCGTCCCGTCCCGCACGTCCCGCTGGTCCCGCACGTCAGACGCATGCACAGATTAAAAATTATGACTTAAATTTGAAACTGCGCATGCGCCTGGCAGCGTCTACTTTCCAACTGCTGAAAAACTGGGCTATTACTAGCGCAATTGTTTTGTTGAATTTAAAATAGAAATGAATGCGGGACGGGACGGGACGGGATATTTTTTTTGTCTAGCGGAATATTTTGAATATTTAGTTTCGCGCGAGATATTTTGTCAACTCAATCCCGCAGTCCCGCATTTGATTTATTTTATATAACGCAGCTCAAATGAATTTTTTTGAATTTTTTGTTAACGCATATTACTCAGAGTAAATGTAGGGAAAGTATTCAATCAGTTAAATTATGAAATAGAAAGGGAAAAAATTTTGTCCCGCGCGGGACTGCTTTAAAATCCCGTTCGGCGCGGGATATTTTGAATATTTAGTCCCGCGCGGGACATTTTGCCAACTCAGTTCCGCAGTCCCGCGTTTGATTTATTTTGTATAACGCAGCCCGAATAAATTTTTTTGATTTTTTTTTTACGCATATTACTTAGAGTAGAGACGGTCGGAGAGCAATGGTCAAGCAAGTTGACTGCGAACGCTTAATACCCGGTTCGAATCCGGGTGAAGTTACAACTGTATACCGGCCGTCTTGCTGGTCCTCCAGGTTGGGGGTTCTACCGACGGGCCGGCTCCTCGTCGTAGGTAAAAAAAGTAAAAAGCTTACTAACCAGACGCCAATCGCAAGGTTGGTAGTTTGGGAACGGATAAAACGGTTTCTAGCTGTAGCGTGGTGCATTGTGATGTGTTTAGCATGTATTTGTTACTTACCTTGCAATGTATTAAGAAATCCGAAATAGATAGATAGATACTTAGAGTAAATGTAGGGAAAGGATTCAATAAGTTAAATTATAAAATAGAAGGAGCAAAAATTTCGTCCCGCGCGGGACTGAGTTGATAAAATGTCCCGCGCGGGACTACTTATTTTAAATATCCCGCAGGATATCCCGTCTCGCATTCATCACTAGCTGTATTGTATAAAACAAATTTATAAATAAAACGCGGGACTGAATTGGCATCCCGTTTTGCTCGGGACTGAATCGAAATCCCGTTCCGCGTGGAACTGAATCAAAATCCCGTTCCGCGCGGAACTGAATCAAAATCCCGTCCCGCGCGGGATTGAATCGACATCCCGTATTCTTCTCTAATGTGAACCATGGTGTGCCCTCCACTTCCAATCCAGAATCCAGAAACTAAAAAGCAAAAGAAAAGAGAGCCGAAAAAAAATAAAATTATAATAAAAGAAAAATAATAAAACAATAGCTATTTTCGATACTAGTTAGAAAAACTAAGATTTTTCCATTTGAGGCTGAGTTTTGCGCACGAGGCCGAAAGCCGAGTTCGTGAACATAAAGCCGAGAATGGAGAAATAGTTTTCCGCTAGTATCGAACAATAGTTTGTCTAATGATGTTTCGAAAAGAACCAATTCCCGATTTTTCGCATATATAATGTAATAGCTCTGAAAGTCTTTGGTCGAGTTTGTTTCTTTGGTATCGATGAATTGAAGTTTATCATGAAGTTTATCGTAAAAAGTGTGTAAAAAGTTATCGTAAAAAGTTATAGAGAGAACAGGTTAGGTTAGGTTTTTAATTTATGTGATTCTTCAAATCATGAAGTTTATCGTAAAAAGTGTGTGTGTGAATACGTTAAAAACAGTTATAGAGAGAACAGGTTAGGTTAGGTTAGGTTTTTAATTTATGTTTACTACTCTACTTCGTCCGAGTAATATCAACAACTTTTCGTAATTTTGGGGATAATATCCGACAAAATTCACGATCTCAGATAACTATCGATAGATGGCGTGAAGGTTGCAAGTCATTTGTCATGTTATTAATAACTTAAGCGATAAACATGTGTTCACCCGAACGGATAGGTTCGATCCCCAACCCGGCCACAAAATTTATCCGACTCCGTGGTTCGGATTCCACGTAAAGCTGTAGGTCCCACAGGTTAACACAGCCAGGACTTAGCCTCGCGCTAATCTTCAGAGGTACGCCTCAATAAAAATCATCCGACGTAGCGTTGCAGGCAAGCCCGCAACCTTACTCTTCAAGTCTGCGAAGATATGGGGCAACAGCCCTGGTGCTTCGCACCAGACCAGAATAAATGATGAACGGATGAAGAGGAGGTGAATTAGGTGAACGGGCTAAGGAGAGGACTCTAGTTTGGCGGGGCTAGGTTCGATCCCCAACCCGGCCACAAAATTTATCCGACTCCGTGGTTCGGATTCCACGTAAAGCTGTAGGTCCCACAGGTTAAGACAGCCAGGACTTAGCTTCGCGCTAATTTTCAGAGGTACGCCTCAACCTTACTCTTCAAGTCTGCGAAGATATGGGGCAACAGCCCTAGTGCTTCGCACCAGACCAGAATAAATGATGAACGGATGAACCCGTTCGGGCGCACACTTGTGTTAGAGTGCGGAGTAATTTCCGTGCGGAAAAGTAATTTCAGTGCGGAAAAGTAATTACTTTTCTAGAAATTCATCTAGACAAAGTAATTACTTTTCCGCACTGAAATTATTACTTTTCCAAACTAGTGCGGGAAAGTAGTGCTTTTCCAAACTCAATTGGATAACACAAAGTACCACTTTTCGAAACAGAATTAGACAAAATATAATGACATGTCTTAAATTGTCAGTGACGCACAGCAGAGTAATGTGAAGGGTAGGTTTTGGACATTTCTCACTGTAAAACGTCCGATAAGTTTGACCTAACGAAGCCATTCCGAGCCTGACGAGTTCCAAGGTAACCCTAGCAATTTCACGTTTGGTAGCTATAAATCTACCGTTATTATCGGTATCCGAGAGGGAGCTGATTGGGTGGGATTAGAACGGGCCGCTTGAACGTATGAGCGTTCTTTGGTGACCGGTCTAGATGAATTTCTAGGCTGTCCGTTGATTGGTGCTAGTCAAGAAGGAGCTTGCGCTCTTCATATTTTAAGGTACGATTTGCAACCCTGATAACTAGTACAGGTTGCCTTACCGGCCTTACCTTTGGGTCTGATGCAATCAGCCATCCAGTGCATGCCAGGACATTTGACATACCTGTGGGTGGCCTTGCAACAGCTCTAGGCATGGCCAAAGAATTGACAGCGACGACACTGTCCAATCTTGGTCTTCGCGTGAAAGACTTCTATTTTCACGCAGATGTTCATAATCTTGTTTTCGTTAAAAATGTTGCGAGCTGTCTCCTACTTCGGCATGGTGGCCATGATGAGGGGAAGAGGTTTCCTGCCCCTAGTACTCCCCATCCTGCTCACCGTACAGTCGTAGCCTTTGGTGATAAAGTCTTCTTGGACCTCCTTAACGTTAATATTGGTGGGACGCTCCTAATAATTGATTTTAGGGGCTTTTCTCCTCTCAATTGGTGGTAGTACCATCCACCTTCTTCAGGAGTAAGTACTTTTTTGAAGTACTTGTACATGGCTCTGTAGTCATTTTCACTCGCGGGAGTGATACTCAGTCCGCCAGCGAGGAGTCTCACTTCCGTAAATCTGATTCCTCATCTATCAAATTCTCTGTTAATACTGCTCCACTTGGCAGTATCGCTCAGAACTAACGGAGGGATTCTGGTTTTAAGCGGAACAGCCAATGGGGAAAACTGAGGGAACTATCTGATTGGAAGTACATGAGCTTGGAAAGAGATTAGAGGGATGCCGGGAATGGGGATGCGGGGAGTGATTGATCGACGGTTATAAGATCGTTAATTATCATTAACATTTATAATCGTTTATAATCATCCGTCAATGAAGTTTTCTTGTCTTTTGTCGTTGATAATTGGGTCGGGGTAGTTGCCGATTGCGTATTTGTCGTCATTGATTGGGTTGTCAAGAATGTCGTACTGTCTTTAGCCGCCTTTTCAACTACGGAAAATACAGGGTTGCTCGAAAAGTCCCCCTGTATACTCGTCGCGCCTTTTTTCTTCGTTTCTATCACTTTGAGCAATGAGGTGGCCTCCTCCTTAAAAGCCAACAGCCCTTTAAGAGCGTTGGATGCTCGTTCGTAGACCACCTTAATTTCTTGGTAAGACCTACTATCTGCCCTACCGCTCATACCCATATATATAGTGCTTTTGTGGGGCTAGATCCGTAAGCGTCCAAACCTATTTTTGTTTGGTCCCCCAAGTTGGCTTGCTCTTTGAGGCAAAGCTGCGGTCTTGTCAACGCATGTTTCAATTCCGTTTCGGTCATTTTAGAGAATGGCTTGTGCGGCCAAGTCATGATTATGATTGGTCTACAAAATCTAGCAAGTGTTGGTACCACTGCGGGAATTGGATAATCTTTTTAACAAAAATTTCCAAAATTTCTGGCTAAATTTTTGTCCCTAAACAGTGAAATTTGCTTGATGTTGTCGCTACTATGGTGTAAGTGCTACTGCTGTCGTGGAGTTTGTTGGCCACGCCTATCTTGTAACGTAAGTCTGTAACGTGCCCACGGACGGAGACTTTATAAAATCCAAAACATTGTCAATTTTTGCAATTATTTTTGGGCCAAATTGGAAATTATTGGATTTTTATACGATTTTCAAATTTTATATCTAGGTTCGGGACTCACAAAATCATAAGTAAGACAATTTATACAAAAATTAACGTTATACAATGAGACATATTTTCAGTATAGCTTATTCTTAATTTATACTTGCTTTGTAGAACTGGCCCTAAATCAGCGAACAGATTGAAACTTGAAGGATATGAATATGAAACAAAATTAAACTGACAAATTAAATAATTTGTATGTAATTTTACAGTTTCTATCTTTAGTGTGTCATTTTATCTCAACTTCTTTAAATACAAAATATAAATTGTAAAAAAAAAATTATTTATACTGTGAACATAAAGCCCTGCTGAAATTTACCCTAGCTAGCTCGTAACTACGGTGAACCCTAAGAAAATCTTTCCAGGGGTCGTGGTTCAGAATGTTGTTTGTTATTGTTACGGCGAAACTTTTCAAGAAAACCAATGAAACCTTTGGAATAAATCATAAATTTAATTTTTTTAAGCAAATTTTTTAGTATCAAAAAATTTATTGTGTAGATGTGTGTTCGGACGATCAAAGGCGCCACTTTGTAATGAATAATCAAAATAAAACTAATTAGGCTCCCCTTAGACTTTCGAAATGTTACAGTGTTTTAAAAATTCTAACAAAGTTAAACAATTTAATAAAAACCTAAAATAGTAATTTTACGGTGCGCTACTAGAATTTTTTATTAAACTGATAGTTTGATAAATCTCACCAGATGTCTCTCTTCCTTATCTTGCTTCAAGCGGGAGTCGTTCTTCTGAATTTGTAGTGTTTCTTTTGTTGATTTTCAAATCAATCCAAAACTCGTTATTTGACCTAGACCAATAAATTCGGCTGCAGATTCGCTATATCTTCAATCTAATAAGTGAAAAAATCTTACTTTTTTGTTTTCAAAAATTATAACCAATAATTACGCTTTCAACGGTACCTACTCAAAATTTTTTAAAATTTAATTATTATTTTTTTCTCTGAAAATGACTTACTTTCTCTCTAATTGTCGCTACTATAGAAAAATGCGGAATGCCAATTTAGTTCCGCGCGGGACGAGTGCCAATTGAGTCTCGCGCGGAACGGGTGCCTGTCAATTCAATCCCGCACGGGACGGGATGCCAATTCTGTCCCATGCGGAACGAAAGCCAATTTAGTCCCGCACGGGACGAGTTTCAATCCTGTCAATTTAGTCAAAGACGGGTGGTAATTCAATCGAAATACAAAAAATTTTATGTTTTGGGTCGCAAATTTGGCTAGGAGGTTTCCAAAAAAAAAGGTTATTTGAAATAAAATTGTAGGAAAACAAAGATTTTTTTGGGGAGTTTCTTTTTTTGTCCTTTGTTAAAGTACACACGGGATTTGGGAGACGTGCAAGATCTGCGGAACGTGCAGAATGTGCGGGACGAGACGGGTCCTACAGGACAAGACGGCACTGCAGGACGGGACAAAAAAAGTAGTCCCACATTCATCTCTAGTCGCTACTGTTTTAAATTTTGCGTTAATTTGCAGAAAAACTAATAGAAATAATTTGATTTACGATTTAAACTTTCAATATTATTAGTTTAAATTAATTAATTATGTGAACTCACTACGGTTCTTATTAACATTCGACGATAAATTTAATTTAAAATTAAATCGCAGATTTGGCTTTACAATAGTCGGCAATTAAAAGCCAAAATTTTCTTGCTTTGCGTTCTCAAAATCATTTTTCTGTTATCTTCCTTTTAGGTCATGCGCGCACAGGTTTCAAAATTTTAAATGTTGCACTTTATAATATCAAAAAAAACGTAATTTTTCAAAATAGGTGTAATTTTTGGGTTATGTTACAAATTGACTTCCCCTTTGATTCGAATTAATCTCTGTTTTTATTTTAGGCAAAGGCCCCTTCTGAGATCAAATAGCAAAATTGTATTGGTTTTTCTGTGTTTGGATTTCTTTATCAACTCTTAATCTTTCATGAAAAACAAAGTACCTCCTTTTCTAGCCTCGGAACTACACCAATATTTTTATTATTATTATGTATTTTAAGTTTGTAGCCGGAGGCCAAAAAAACTATGTTTTGTGATGATCAGCCTCACACCTCAACAGTTCTTAAGTTTAATAAACAATTGCCACCTTGTACTCTGTCTTCATTAGCAGACCAAAATAGTTGGCTAACAAAAACAGAAATTTGGAGCTGAGGGTCGATTTTAAAAGAGTGTGATAACAGTGTAGTCTTCATGCACTTTCTATTTGACAGCAAACAGAACCTTAACTTTTTAAACAGATTTTTCATTCAATATTTGGAGGATTTAGAAATAAAACGGCAGCAGATATGTCAACTACATTAACTTTATTTGTGTGCTATGGTATATTTTTGTAGATTTATTTGACGATAGCGACCCCCAAGGGAGGAATCCTACCTGGAACCGATCAGTTGAAAAAAAATTATTTGCATACTATCATTAAATATTATTATATTTATTACTCTACACAATTTTTGGCAAACAAATTGACTAAATATAATTTAAAATGTGAAACGACAATTTCATCCTGTAAGTCGTAAATTCGTGATTTTCGTTTCTCTGGGCTTCGGCTTAATTACTTTCTTCGATTTCAAATTATTTTTCTGCAGGTTTTTATAATTACTTTTCCAATATGCAACAATCTGCTCCAATTTCGTATATTTTATTTGGAGGTTTTGATACTTTTTTTTCCAATCTGTGACCTTTTCTTTTGGAACAGGTGCAACTTTGTTTAACAGAACCGACATTTTAAGATTAGGAACATCATCAACTTCATTCGCTGATGGAGTAGATTTAAGAATTGTATTTTCAAACTCCCATTTTTGCATTCTTGGCGAAGATGAAAAAATACTGTTTTTAATCTCCTTCTTTTTCAATCTTTGCTGTTTGGCTAATGCTGGCTTAAGCTTCTTCGGCGGGGGGAAAGAAGATGGTAACTGAAGTGAAGGAACTGAAGTTGGCTTCAAAATTTTTCGCGTGGGAATACCTAAGATAATAATTAAAAAACTAATAGTTTATTTTGGATCATAATTATCAAACAATAAGTACCCAATAATTCGTTATGCAAATCTCTTACATAATCGTCATTGCCAAAATGATTTGAACAGATTCGACTAGTTAATGGATTAAACTTATCCATTCCTTTACATTTCGAAAGCCACGCTTTGCGAATTAATTCATCTTTTGGAAATAGATGGTAGGCAATATTAGGTTGCGTTTTGGTCGTATTTCTGCAATTGGGCATAGCACAAAGATTTCCACGCATATTCTTCTTTTTAGATTTATTCATGGCTAAAAACAAATAACAGATATTTTTGCTTTCAAATAATAATATCCATTTTTACTTGGAATTTTAAAGTAGCCGCTACCGAACTTCTTTTCAAATTGAAATTTTAAAGCCTAAAAATTTTCACGTACCAATTTAGTTCCCAAGAACTTATTTTTAACTATTTTAACAATAAAAATTAAAAAAAATATTTAAATACTGATTTGTCAAGATTTGTTTGAAATAAAATGACAGTTTCTATGCGATTAAACAATTGTAATAAATTTCAAAGCAATTGCAATATATGCAACCTTTTTAACATATCCGCACTGGGTTGCATTAAAAAATTGAGTAAAGTCTTAAAAAAAAAAAATTCTCACCGGACTCAACGAGGAGAACGACCGACTGAATCTCATTCCCAAGGAACAGGTCGGGTTCCGTGTAAAACACGCTACCACCCATCAAATCTTCAGGGTGGTCGAGGAGATCACCAACGCATCCAGTAAGAGATTAAAAGGTATTGCTATTGCCAAGACCTTCGACAAAGTCTAGATCTCAGGTCTCTTATACAAGCTTTTTGTGAGCGGCATAAAACTCGGCCTAGTTCAATTGTTGGGATCCTACCTGGACGAACGCAACTTCTGCGTCAAAATCAACGATATCCGCTCTACTCTTAAACCCATGCTTGCGGGCCTGCCTCAGAGCTCCTTGCTCTCTCATCTAACTCCGTTTAGCTTTTTCTCACGTGACTTGTCCACTCTCCCCAATACCCTTTTGGCCTTCTACACGGAGGATGTTGCGGTCGTTACAAAGTCTGCTAGCAGGCCTAGAGTCATAAAATCATTCATAAAGCACTAAAGCTCCTCCAATCATGGTACCGCCTTTGGAGGCTAAAGGTAAACCGTACCAAATATGAATCTATCGAAATGTTTGGAACAAGGATCCCCTGAAAGGATTCGGTCAAGTATCTGGGAGTTATCTTGGATACCAAGCTATCCTGGGTCAAACACGTTACTAGGATCAACAACCAAGCGAGAGCATTGAAGGCGGGGCCGGCGCTCCAAATCCTCATTGACGCGAAAAGCAAACTCCCGCCCAAAGCCAAGATCAAGAAGAAGAAAGATGAAAGATCGCCAACATCCGGATTCGGATAGGCGCCTAAAGAAACAGAAGAAGTTACATGTGTACCTTTCCAGCAATTTTGGCTAAGCCGGGAATAAGAGAAATGGGGCAATAGTTAAGGGGATTCCAGCTGCACTTCCTGGATTTAAGGATGACAATAATGTCAGCCGTTTTCCATCTAAGCGGGAAACACTTAAAACGCAGGATGGCGTTTTGATAGTGGTAATGGCAGTGAGAGTCTTTTTGGGAGTTTTTTGATTGCAAAATTTGGGATTGAATTTTGACCAGGGGCCTTTCTGGAGGACATGGGCCTCGAAGAATTTTTGAGCAACAAACTCCTCCACCTTGGAGATGTAAGCGAAAAGGGCTAAGTCGGACTGGAGGGCAAGGTTTAAGGAGAACTAAGACTAGAGGGAGTCGGCGAAAATTTCCGCCTTCTTCTGTGTTTGAAGTCTTCATGGGGAGTATAGGGGGGATTGGAACCTTTCAGGGTTTTAACCATGTTAAAAGGGATTCTAGCTTCTCCGACCATCTGTCATTTTTGTAAGAAAGTAATTCCTGCTTAAGCTTATTTTTGAGTCCGGGCGCAGTCGTCAAGGTACCAAGTACGACGAGCTTTTTAGATGGCTCTGCGTTTCTCATAAATAAGGTCTAGAATGCTCTGTGGGATTTGGGGTCTAGTGTATGAGAGAGAGCTAGTTTTGGATGCGTATTTAATGGAATGTTTGATCCTTTGTTCGAAGAAGAGAACATAGTCATTCAGGTCCTGGATGGAATTAATGACGGGGATCTTACACATGGTACACGTCTTAGATGCTCAGTGAAATAGAACCAAGAAATGCTTTTGGTGGTTTTGGTTGAAGAAGTATCGTCCAGATTAGGGTCACCCAGAGTTACAAGGACTAGAAGGTGATCGGAGAGCATGTGATCGCCCAACTTCGGTTGGTGGAAGACAGGCATGTCTTTAGTAATGAGAATGTCGAGCACGTCTTCCTGCTGGTTTTTATTTTTCCACAGATGTGTGGGCTCCATCGGAGCGTTGAATTTGATACGGTGGGATTCTGATAGTATAATAAGTTTTTTTCGTTCTGGTGGGGTGAAAAAGAGGACAAGTGAAAAAAAAGTTAATAAAAATAACAAAACGAACCAAAACAATAACTTGAATAACTTGTATGTCAAAATTTTTGGCAGTTGGAAGAAAGCTTGAAATAAAATATCCAAATATTTTACGTATTATAATTGATATTATTTTGGGAAAAATATTGTTTAATGTTTAGACGCTTAGAGGGCTTGTCGCGTTCTTTTGGCAAAGTAGCTGTAAGCTTAAATTATAGGGGAGAGTCGGGTATTGGTGCGCATCTAAGCCAAAATTGTAATATTTCTGAAATGACAAAAGATTGGACTTACAGGTTTGCTATCAAGATTCTTTAACAGTTTGGCTGTAATATTCTCTAGTCACTTTTAAATAAAAATGCACATTGTGACTTTAAAATACTAATTTAGAAAAAATGGCGTTGCGCACAATTACCCGATGTATGCGGCTAATGGTGCGCATAGGTAAAATAATCGTGCACATTGAAAAGAGAAACAAATAACACAAGTAATTATAGCTAAAAATATACTTATTTATTTAATAAAGCCTATATAACCTATGATTTAAAAAGCTAAACTATATAAAATATAAAAAATATTATAAAATGAAAATAATAAAAATAGTTGTTAGGGTTCACAAAAATCTTTTTTTTTTGCGATTTTGTCGTTTAGCTGTATTTGGTCTTGGAAGAAGACTCAGCTCTTCTAAAATAGCAGATGTACTGGGGACAGGATCATCACTATGCGCCCTGCGCCCGATTAACCGACAGTGGCAGATTCGCTTTTAAATTGTATAAAAGAATAAAAAGCGCTTTTTTGCCTAAACTACATATATCAGTGTAAAGGGGACTCATTATGCAATGTATTTACGCACACAATTATTAAAAAATGTAAAAGTGGAAATACTTACGGCTTATTTTCTTCGAAGCTCCTACTAGAACACGACTTACATAAACTAAAAAACGACCATTATAGGTAGGTAAAGTACAACTATCCACCTGATTCATATGTCGTAGTACATAGGTTTGTCAAGAGATAACGCCTGAATACCAAATTTCGAATTATATCAGTCGGCTATGGAAATAAAGGCATGCGCACGATTAGCCGCCGCGCACAATTACCCGACTCTCCCCTATATTTATAAAGTTTTGTAATTAAGATTTTGAGTGAAAAGAATCCGATAATAACTACCAAATAAATTTAAATTTTTAATTTTAATAGTTCTATAGGAAATCCGATGTTTTCAAATCACATAAAAGCGTCTGTGCTCAATTCCTTGAACAAAGCGTGAACAAATAAGTTTACTACTTGGCGGAAACGTAAGAGAGATCGAACCACTAGACCCAAGAAAGCTCTTCTGTGTTCAAGTAGAAAAATTTATTTTTATGATTATCTCTATTTATTTTATTTCTTTTTTGGAGTTTGATACCAAGTGTCAAGTTTAAAATTTACAGTCCAAAGTGTTAAATTTATACAAAGTATTAAAATTACTTTTGTACCAAATAGTGCAATTATAATATTCCTCATTTTCGTATATCTAGAGTTTGTTTTTAATCCAATCTTTATAACACGCTACTCGTGTAAAGACGCTTGGAAATCTTATGTCACAACCTAAAGGAGTTCCAAATGATGACAGGCCTACCTCCACTCTTTTACCATTTTTCGTTACTATCAATGCGGAACCTCCATCACCATTACATGTACCTTTGCGGTCCGATCCACTCAAGCATATATTCTTATTTTGAATGACACTGAACCATGTTTTGCATTCAGTGTTTGTTAAAATTCCGTTTGTGACGAATCTCAACACAGGACTACTTATTGCACCAACCCTGCCAAATCTTCCCCATCCTGCAACTGTACCCTGAGAGCGATCCAATCTAGGACCTAAACAATCACCTTCGTCGATCTGAACTACCTTAACAAAGTCTGAAATAAAAATAATATAATAAAATAAAATAAAAAAAATATATAATATAATAATAGAAGAAGAATATAATGAGCTTGAAAATTAAACTAGAACGTTACGAAAATATATTCATTGAAACTGCACCTAATAGACCAAGAGCTAGCGACGCTTGCATTTATTTGCTTGAAAATAAGTAAAAAATTTAGCATCGTCTCATACGGAATTAAGGGTATTAGGCAATGGTTATTGGCGAAATCGGCGCTTTGGTTATTCTTAATTTTAACATAAAAAGAAAGCAGATACACATGTGTAATTTTAACTAATACTTATTGATATATAAATGATGAAAAAAATTGTACCATGGAGCCCATAAAAGCTTACAAAATGGCGGTACAATTTCTAGCGTATTTACACGTTTATTTTCCATTTTTCCCTACTATCGTACTAAAACGATATTTTTTTTTGGGTTTGCAAATAGTTTTTCTTTTCGTAAGATATGTAGTTTCGGACTAAACCTAAAATCACAACGATTGAAATGGAATTATTAAACTTATAGACAAAAACCCGCGATTTTTACGATTAAAATGTGAGTTTTTTGTAAGTGAACAGAAAAATCCTGACTTTTTAATTTTTTTTGAGAAATCTCGAATTTTTATAGATTATTTTGGAGATTTAGTCCGAAATTATACATGTTTTACGTATCTTTCATTTTTTTCAAGTCACCAGAGACCTCCGTTTTTTTGGAATCAAGGCAAAACCAAACGAAAATGAAAAGTCGAGAAAAACGAGTTTAAAGTTTCTTTATCAATTAAAGTGATTTTACTTAAATTTATCTCTCTTAAAAATATCCAATAGCATAGAATGATGTTTCTAGTAGAGCTTCGGCATCAGTCCGTTTTTGAAAATTATATTTTTATTAGTGGACTACAAGTAAAATAAAATGAAATTGCAATATCATGATAATGGTGATCTCAATGTGAACAACTCCAAACTGACTTTTTTAAATATTTTTCTTTGTAATAAAGTAAAAATTAATCCGCAATTCTATAACGATAGCTGGACCACGATATTTTGGTTTTAAATCTTTTGAAAATGCAATGATGCAGATGTCTACGATTTGTTCCATATTTGTCAAAGTATTTGAATTTTACAAAAATCTTTATTATGATAAATTATCAAATTTTATATATTTTAAAATTTCCTATTTAATTATATCAAATTTTTAGATAAGGAACTCAGATCGTAACATTTAGAGCCCTCCCAGGTAATGTTCCAGGCACTGCCACCTTTTCACTTGCCTAATCAACAATTTTACGAATTTCGATATGAACCAAACGGTATCCTGTTCTGGAAGGATAGTACTTTCAGAAAATGTAATAAAAAAAATATTGATTTTTCTATTGCCTAATACCCTTAAGTGAAAATTTATATTATAATATTATTATGCTGAACAAACTGCAGCCAACCGTACGTTAGTTTTTAGTATAACTTTTATATTAAAATTTAAATTTCCAAGTTTACTATAGGTCTTTTTGGGTTATAAAGTACGTGGTAGAAAAACTATAAAAACTTACCATTTAAGTTTAAAGGAGAATTTAAACGTATTAGCGCAATGTCATTTGTGATGTCATCAGGATTATAATTTTCGTGAACAAAAAACGTAGTGGATGTTCGGTTTTGTTGGGTAGATTCATTATTATTTAAATTATGAGCACCAGATATAATTGTAACACTTTTAACCCTGCAAATCGAATATTTTAAGTAGAAAAAGTATTGACAAAATTATACAATTCAATGATAAGATGTATACATTTTGCCATGTGGTACAAAGTTCTACGGTATGTCAGTGAGGAGTGAGGTAAGGCATAGCGTAAAACTTTGTGCCTAGTGCGGCTTGTGCATTTTTGAAAAAGGACATAAGCCCAAAACAAAGTCATATTTGACAAGTCATTTTTATAAATGTAATGGTATTATGACCCCCATGCGAAAAGTCGCTAGCTGCGCCTGTTATCAGTTAAAGAAATAAAATAATAAATTAGATATCACTTACGAAGCAACACAATGAGCGGCTGTAAGAATCACATCTTTAGTAATAATGGATCCACCGCAGATATATTTTCCATCCATGTATACTGCAGCCTACCAAAAGAAATTACATACTAAGTGAACATCTAGTGTAACGGTGTACCCTAAAAATGTTACCGCATAAGGGAAAGAATGTGGCGTAGCTTCGTTTCCCCCAACAATTCTTACTTCAGGAACTGCTGTCTTTTTAGAAATGACGTCAATATTATTACGGCTGTATTTCAATAAATCTTCTGCCTAAAAATATCTGACAATAAGTTAATTAAGTTAATTCTAAGTTGTCCAAATTTAAATTGTTCAAATCGGTTAAATGAAAATTGATTTATTGAAAGTATATTTTTAACAAGTATGAGACGGTAATAATATAGTACATACAGAAGTAGAAAACACCTTATTAGTCTTATTACATTTAAAGTATAATCAAAACTCCGAGGTTATCTATAGCCCAAAAATATAAAAAGCTATTCACCAAAGCTTCTATATATGCCATTTTATTTACAATTGACTATTTGATAAAAATTACTTAAAAAAAACTGTTTTTCATCTTGGTATGTAATACACTATTATTTTTTATATACACCACGGTCAGTAATGGCTTACTTACTAACCGTTTGTAAAAAAAACCTTATTATTTACCTGAACAATGCTAGCAACTACTAAAATAACTACAATGCATGACTTCATAATGAAAACGTTAAAAAAACGTGCTCATATGTGCGTATTGGTAAAAGAAAACAAGTTATGCATTTTTATACTGTGATATTATCGCAGGAAATTTAAATTTTAGCCTAATTTATCCTCGCAAAAAGGTGGGTAATAATGTATTTGAATATTATCTACGTTTTAAATAAATTTTGTAATCTAAACTACATATACAGGGTGGAGCGTGGTAACTTGCTGATTTGGGAATGAAATAAAAAAAATAATGAACATTTAGAAATGTACCTTTTTATTTTTCTCATATTGGATAATAATGGAAGTTACAAATTACATGGTTTTGTAATATTCAAAATATAAATCTACCATATATTATAAAAAAAGCCACAGCAGTGGAGTGATGTGACCGCTGGTTGAGTATAGAGCGGAAATTCTGGGTTCAAATCGCGGATTGCACAGAATTTCTTGGCTCGGCCTTCCGGTGGGCATCTACACTCCTGTGGTGATCCCTGATGTTTGTGTCGACGTCATTACCGTTGATACGGCTGCGTCACACACGAGAGTTTACAAGGCAGGTTAAGGTAGACAGGGAATGAAGCCATGGGCCTTCTAGGCCTGTAGAACTGTAATATATATATTATAAAAAGATAAGGCACAAAATGTAACGTTTTTATGTTACATTTTATGAAACCTTTAACCCAATTTTGACTCCAAAATAGTTTAAATCGTTTTTTATTTCTAATGCATTTTTCTTCATTTCACTCATCATTGTTTCAAACATTTGCTTCAACTCGTTTGTATCCATGTTGTATTCTTTAATTTTACCTCTTTCTGTCTCTGCTCGTTTTTGATCCGGTGTTCTGATCGTATTTTTGCTTCTGTCGAATGATAGTTTTTCTTCTTCTTTTGCCAAAAAAACCAAAACAAAAACTTGTGTTTCTTTGTCAAAAATGTTTTTTTTGTCTTTCCGGGAGGAAAGCGGTCACTTTACTCCCACTTTTGCGGGAGCAAAGTGCCAGTTTACTTAGGAGCGGGACAAAAAGTAAAGTAGCGGGACGAAAAGTAAAGTAGCGGGACGAAAAGTAAAACAGCGGGACGAAAAGTAAAAAAATCAAATTTATTACTACGTCTAAGATTCCAAAAATGCATACGGTACTTTGACAATGATATCATGTTACGCAAACTACCACATCTGGGGTAGGCATAATAAAGTTTATGGTTATTTTCAAGAAAGGTCGACTACCTGAACCGCTTTGTATTTTTGAAAACTTAAATTTTATTTAACAAATTCTTCTAGAAATTCGAGTAGTTGACGAAATTAAACTTCGAGATATAGAAATAATCGATTTATAGCGGAAAGACAAAAAATAGTATATTCGCGCTCGGGAGTAAAGTGACTTCTTGTCCTTCGGGTAAATTTTCCCCTCGACTGCGTCTCGGGTAAAAACCTTTACCCTCATGACGAAAAGTGGCACTTTACTCCCTCGGTGTATAATATACTATTATTACTGCTATTATAATTAATTGATATTATTTTGGGAAAAATATCGTTCACAATGTCTAGGCGCTTGGAGGGCTTGTCGCGTTCTTTCGGAAGCGAGACAAGGCCCAAACGTAGCTCGATTGCTTGGCGGTTTAGTTATAAGCTTAAATAATATATTTATAAAGTTTTGTAAATAAGATTTGAGTGAAAAGAATCTGATAACAATTACCAAATTTTATATTTTTGATTTTAATTTTAATAGTTCTATGAGAAATCCGATGCTTTCAAATCATATAAAAGCGTCTGTGCTCACAGAAGAGTTGAAAATCAATTTATTTTTGGAGTGTAAGTCCAGTCGGTAAAAAATTTTCCATTTCCCGTGAGCAGATGAGTAAATTCAAAGGTAATTGGTACAGATAGTGGAGAATCAACCTCGGGTAAAAATCGTTAGCTTGACTTAGGAAAATTTAGGGAATTTGCAAAATTTGGATGTATATCCAAATCTTTGACAACTGTAGCATCTGACGATTTTGATATTATAATCAGTGATACCTGTAGAAGTTTCTCTTGATAATATTCATTTTTTCGTAATTTGTTGCAACTTTGTGACATGTAGTACTTCAAAAATTCACTTACTCGGTGATTCTTCTTTTGATCCAATTGGATTGGTGATATTATCATATTTGTCAACGAACAGCCTGATTGCATCAAGATTCTTTTGGATTAAACCCATTCATTAGCGGTTTTGAGCAGAAAAACAATTTACTTTTCAAGAGAAAATGTCAAACAAAGCTAAAAGTTACTAATTGGGCAGAAATAAAACCAAAAAAGCTCTTTTAGTTCAAGTAGAAAAATTTATTTTTATGATTATCTTATTTATTTTATTTCCCTTTTGATGGAGTTTGAAAACTGTCTAATTTTCAAGTTATACATAATACTTCTATATACCAAGTGTAAAGTACCAAATGGTGCAAATATAAGGTTTGTTCCAACCAACCGAGAAACCGTACAATGAACGGTCACACTCATGCGCAATAGATAAAAATGGTTTTATTTTATCTATTGCGCAGGAGCGTGACCGTGTATTGTACAGTTTCTCGACTGGTTGGAACAAACCTATATGACCGCTTTTGAATATTTATTACTACTCCAAGTACTAAAGTAATCGGAGTGATTTTGCCTGCTATCTAACAAATGTTTGTTAAAACTATCGATAAATAACCTTAAATTTGCTTATATTGACAGTTTAAAATACTGTCAATCAGGGGTATTATGTATCACCAACGTTATCATAAAGGTGACCGTTATAACATATTTCGGTAAATCGTATCGATTTCATTGGTAGGATTTACCAAAAAACTTTATTTTATGTCATAACTGTCACCTTTATGATAACGTTGGTGATACATAATACCCCTGAATGTAAGTAATTATTATAACTAAATGCTAATTGCTAAATGGCAGGTAAAATCACTCCGATTACTCCAGTACTCGAAGTAGTAATGAATATTCGAACGCGGTCAATATTCCCTATTTTCATACATCTACAGTTTGCTTTTAATCCAGTCTTTATAACACGCTACTCGTGTAAAAACGCTTGGAAATCCTATGTCACAACCAAAAGGACTTTCATATAATGACAAGCCTACTTCAACTCTTTTACCATTTCTCGTTACTAACAATGCAGAACCATGATCACCATCACATGGACTTTTGCCGCCCGTTCCACTCAAACATATATTCTTATTTTGAACGTTATTGAACCACATTTTGCATTCAGCGTTTGTTAAAATTTCATTTGTGACAAATCTCAGCACAGGACTTATTCCACCACCGCTGCCATATCTTCCCCATCCAGCAACTGTACCCTGAGGGTGATCCAATCTAGAACTTAAACAATCACCTTCATCAAGTTGAACTACTTTAACAACGTCTGAAATAAAAATAATATATAGTGAGCTTGAAAATTAAACTAGAACGTTATGAAAAGATGTGCATTGAAACTGTACCTAATAGATTGTCGATGTGATCTTGCATTTCTTTGTTTTAAAAAGTCAAACATTTTACTTTAGTCAATTCAGAATTTATATTATAATATTATTATGCTGAACAAACTGCAGCCACTGGCCAAACGTACGTTAGTTTTTAGTTAAACCACCATATCAAAATTTAAATTTTAATGTTTACTAGGTCTTTTCGGGTTATAAACTATAAAGTGCGTGGTAGAAAAAATATAAAAACTTACCATTTAAGTTTAAAGAAGAATTTAAACGGATAATCGCAATGTCATTTGTGACGTTAGGTTTATAATTTTCGTGAACTACAAACGTAGTAGATGTTCGGATTTGCTGGGTGGATTCTTTATTATTTAAATTATGGGCACCAGCTACAATACTAGCACTTCTAGCCCTGCAAATCAAATATTTTAAATAATATTAAAACTTCAAAATATCGAATTATTAATAAATTAAAAATTGATTAAAAGATTTATTTAGCTTTCAAACGATTATTTCGTTCGTCATCAGAATAATATACAGATATTATACATAATATATATATATATGTTACAGTTAAAACCCGAAATCAGTTAAAACCCGATGTAACTAGTAAATTCTAGTTTTAACTAACCGCTTTAGTAAATTCTAGTTTTAACTGAAATAAGTTTAGTTAAAACTAGAATTAACTGATTTCTAACAAATTTCTTCAGTAAATTCTAGTTTTAACTAAAATTATACCAGTTAAAACTAGAATTAACTGAATTCTAACAAACTTCTTTAGTAAATTCTAGTTTTAACTGGTATAAGTTTAGTTAAAACTAGAATTAAGTAAAAGTAGACTTAATATTAGATAAAAATTGTTTTATTAAGCAATTATTTTATACATTATTATTATTATATTCTACTTATTGCCACGTGGCATGCTGTTGTGACATTTTGAATTGTAAAGTGCATCTGGCACTTGTTCTTGAGTCAAAAAAACTTTAGAATTTTCTTTAATTTTTTTTGTCATCGTCACTTTCAAATAGGTAAATTTAACTTTTGTTCAGAATTGCATTAGATAGTAATGGAAACCAAACTTTATGGTTTTTAACGATTCGATAACGACAGTCGATAACGAACAATCTCTAATAGTTACCAAATGGGAGGGGGGGTGGAGGGTTAAGCTCAATTTCCATGTATCCGTTTGTACGTTTATCCGATCATACAGGAGCGCTCTCATTGGTCCAGTTACTTTAAAAGTGACAATGACAAAAAAATTTAAAAACATTCTAAAGTTTTTTGACTCAAAAACAAGTGCCAGATGAAAAAATTTACCTAAGGACTGCAGCGCAAAAAGCTGCCGTTAAATCTGGACAAGGGTTTGTCAGCTGTTCTTGTAAAAAAAATTGCACCCCAAAACGTTGCCTTTGTTTAAAAAGAGAAATTATTTGCAATTCAAAATGTCACAACAGCATGCCATATGGCAATAAGTAGAATATAATAATAATGTATAAAATAATTGCTTAATAAGACAATATTTACTTTAATTCTAGTTTTAACTGGTATAATTTTAGTTAAAACTAGAATTTACTAGTTACATCGGGTTTTAACTGATTTCGGGTTTTAACTGTAACATATACATAATATCTGTATATTATTCTGATGACAAACGAAATAATCGTTTGAAAGCTAAATAAATCTTTTAATCAATTTTTAATTTATTAATAACTCGATATTTTGAAGTTTTAATATTATCTAATATCAACGAGTTAATAATTTATATATTCAAATATTTTAAGTAGAAAAAGTATTGATAAAACTGATAAAACTACACAATTCAATAATAAGCGGTAATCACGTGTGCAGTGTAAATAAAAATTTAAAATACATATTATTATAATAGTCCAGAATCCCAGAGTCTAAAGACCTAAGTCATTTTTAAAGAGTAGTTTATGAGATCCTGTACCAATCTTTGGCAGTAAAGTTGGTCACAATGCCACTTGATCCTTTTAATATAGAAAAGGTAGCTAACCTTACGGATATTTAGTCCACAATCGGAGAGATAATGAGTCGCGCAAATGCGCGTTTCGTAGGTTCTTTAAAAATATCTAGTGTATCTACCACGAGAAGCTCTTAGTGCCTACAGATGACACAATCTGCAAAAATGTAAATTTGGGCGCCAGTTGATGATTTACTACTTTCTTTCTGTAAAAAGACCTCACTTTCGAGCTTGGAAGTACGCATACCTTTTTAACAGCATATTAAACAACTGATTCTCAAAATTTCAGCTCTTCTAAAATGACTTACGTCAGGAGGCTTTGGGATGCTACTCTATAAACTTTAATAAAAATACAGTTTTTTATTTTGGCTTTTGCCACGTGGCACGAAGTTTTACAGCATAGCGTAGGACTTTGTGCCGCTTAGCATAAGCCGCCTTAGTGGAAACGCGCCTAAAGACACGTCATTTTTATAGATGTAATGGTATTATGACCTCCGTGAAAAAGGTCGCTAGCTACGCCTGCTATCAGTTAAAAATATAAAATAATAAATTAAATACCACTTACGAACTAACACAGCGAGCGGCTGTAAGAATCACATCCTTAGTAATAATGGATCCACTGCAGAAAGATTTTCCATCAATGTATACTGCAACCTACCAAAAGAAATTATATACAAGATCTAGTGTAATGATGTACCCTAAAAATGTTACCGCATAAGGGAAAGAATGCGGGTCAGCTTCCTTTCCATTAACAATTCTTGCTTCAGGAACTACTACCTTTTTAGAAATCACGTCAATATTATTAGGGCTGTATTTCAATAAATCTTCTGCCTAAAAATATTGAGCAATAGGTTAATTAGTTAAAGTGAAGTTGTCCAAATTTAAATTTGTCTAAGTTGTTTTATTAATAATATTATATTGCATACCGGGGGGAAAAGCACTTTATTACATTCTAATGACCGATTATCAAGGTACGAAGCTCCGAGGTTATCTATAGCCCAAAAATTTAAGAAGCTTTTTATTAAAGTTTGTATAGTATTTTATTTACAATTGAATGTGATAAAAATAATTGTTTTTTACCTCCGGTATGTAATACACTATTAATTCTCACATAAGCCACGGTCAGTAATGGCTTACTTGAAAACTTTTAAAAGATTCCCAATCTGGCCGTTATGAACCGTTTGTGAAAAAAAAAATTATTATTTACCTGAACAATGCTAGCAACTACTAAAATAACTACAATACAAGACTTCATAATAAAAACGTGTTAAAAAAACGTGCACCTATATGCGTACTGGTAAAAGAAAACAAGTTATGTATTTTTATATGATGATATTATTGCAGAAAATTTAAATTTAGACTAATTTATCCTCGCAAAAAGTGAGTAATTATGCATTTAAATATTATTTACATTTTAAATCAATTTCCTAATCTAAACTACATATGACACTTTTTCATAAACAGGATGAGAGGTTATTAAACTATTCAAAAAACCTGCAGAATTTGTTGCTTTATATAAAAATACTAAATAGTAAAAAAGTTTTTGGAATTTTATGGAACTCCTATCCAAAAGGGATTTATCACGTTTTTTTCATAATTAGTGACGCTCATGAATGGATTAACAAGATTTTTATGAACAAGTGATGCCGAAGACCGAAACAAACAAAAAATATTGTAAAAAATTTTAGTTAAAATTTAGGCTAACTTTATAACTTATCTACGCTTAGCGATGAAAAATAATTATACTTTTAAATTTTAATATTATACCATTAATTTTAAAATAATTTCGTAATTTATTTTGTATTTTTGTATGTATAATTAAATATTTACGGATAGGTGGTCAAATATTTCAATAGTCCTGTTGAATATGACGTATTTATTTTTAACCTGAATTTTAACCTGACTGCTCGCTACTACGCTAAACCCTACAAAAATCTTTTCAAGGGTCGTGGTTCAAATTTGTGAAACAATAATTTTAATTGCTTTGTTTCCAAATTTCTTATTTTGTTATCACCCTCTGCGCAGTTTTCAAATTTTTTTGAAAATTTATTTTCCAATAAATTTTGGAAATTTAAAACATCACAATACTATCATATCAAAAACGTGATTTTACAAAAGTAAGGTGTAATTTTTGTGTTATGTTACAATTCAACTTTTTATTTGTTTTAGATTAACCTTTGTTTTAGGCAAATGCCCCTTCAGAAGTCAAACACCAAATTCTTTATTGGTTTTTCTGTGTTTCGTTTTTTATTAACAATTTCTTAATCTTTTATAAAAAATAAAACACTCCCCCCTTTTCTAACCTCGTTACACTATTTACAAAGTAAATTAAATTTTCAAACACCTAATAATATTTGCAAAAATTTTCATGTATAATATTACTATTAATTACAAAAAATTACACAAAGGCCAAACTTGGTGGAGTGATGTAATTTTTGCAGACTAAAGTAAATATAATATTTATGGATCGTAGGGCCAAATTAATACTGAACTAAATTTACAACATTTGCGTGGTACAGTAAAACTATTGTAACAAATTTTTAAATTTCTTACGTGGTTCTACTTTTTCATTTTATTTCACGATATTCCTTGATTCGACCCTGCATTTCCACTTGCTTTTAAGCATGCATTTCGTGCAAGTGTTGATAATCTGGCTGCAACACGGCGTAAAAATTTAGTTTTTCTCGAACCATTGTAATAAATTTGTCATAAAAAATTGCACACGTTGCATACAGAAAATAATTTTTTGCTGCATAAAATTGTGGTAAAACTATGAGCTTACATGTAAATTTTATTCAAAATTTTTTTAAAAAATTTATTTCTAATTAAAAATAACAAGAGCGGATCGCTATAAGTCTTCAGATCTTTTTCAACACAAAAATTTAAATTTTCCTTCTTTTACACGGGTTTTCGGACTCGGAAGATTTGTAATTACGTTTAAATCTTGATCCATTATTATTAGTAGAAGAGTTACTATCTTTAACATAAGTGTATCTACCACTACTATACCTCCGCTGCTCAAAATGTTGATTATTTCCCCAATGGCTTCTTGCATCATTTTTGTAATTGGCCGTAAATTTATAACGATCCTGTCTATAAGTGTCTTTGCTCTTGTAAGAAGAATTTTCTGTTTTATTTCTTGCTTTACTTCGTTCCACGTATTTTTCTGCTTCATCCTTTACATCCGGTTTTCTTCTATCTTCATCTTTTTCTACCCGATTATTGCACACACTGCTTGAACTTTCAGATGTCATTGTCGTTGCGCTAACAGAATTAGCATTTTTTACGGAACCGTCCGTTTCTTCACTCCGATAAGATTTACGTTGAATAATCTCATGAAATTCGTCTTCTTTAACCATGCAACCAGCAGATATTTTTTGCCTTAACTGACCCAAATAAGAAATTGCAAGCAATTCCAAATCAGGCCTCTTATGCTTTTCCACCATAATCAAATTTTCAATTTTGCTTACTACGGTTTTGCCTGTTTGGCATAAGAGCGGAAAATGGGGCAAAATTTTGATCAAAACAGTCAAAGTGTTACGAATTTGCACAAATTCTTTCGAATCCAAGCAATTTATAATTGCGACTAATAATTTTTGTTTTTGCCACTTACAACAAAGATGGCGATAGTTTTCATATCCCACGTGATCTAAAGTTTCTTCCGACTGATTAACACGATATTTCGTCATAAATCCAGGATATCTTGCGCATTCGTTTTCAAATACTTCTTTTGACTTATGCCACCGTAGCGTGGTCTCCAAAATGTCGCACAAGAACCGACCGTATCGTAAAGCTTCGTTTTCCGTACTCGACCTGATAAAAAACGTAATGTCGTTAAGTAACTTATCGTAACAAAGCAATGTCGGAAAATTGGGAGTTTTCATCATGTGCGTGGTGTAAATAAACTTGGCACAATAAATAGCATCGATCTGCGAAAACGTACATCGTGGAATCAAGCATAAATTCAAAAATTGGGTTATTTTATCGGTTCCAATTGAATTCTTCGCTATATTTAAAAACCAATCGCTTTTCTCTAGATTCAAACGAAGCCCGATCTTCTTTTTATGTTCATTTTGTCTCCTGTTTTCTTCGCGTAGCTTTTCGATTAAGGTCGTGGTACGTTCCAATTCCTTTTTTGCACTTTTGAGGTTAGGTGAATCTAAAATCGCTTTATGCTTTTGTTTTGCTTCATCCACAGCTTCATGATATGATTCATCAGGAACAAGTAAATCACTCAAACTTAACGACCAAAATGTTGTAAAAAGTTTTGGCGATATGTTTTTCCATGCACTAGCAGGATATAAAGGAATTATTAAAGCATTTATCGGTTCCATCACTTCTTTCACTGCTTCCAAGTATTTCATTTGTTTATCCTTAGTCGCTAGGTTAGAAAAGCTAGGATCAGATTTTTTAATTTTGTTAAACGTCTTATGAATTAAATTGTTTAATTTTGGCCTCGTAAGGAAGAATGCGACCTCTTTGGGGATGTGATAATCAACCAACAAATTGCGAATTGATGGTAAGTTATTAAAGAATTCTTCGTTGAACGACGTAGATCCTAAAAACGTTCCAAGTTGCACCACGGTATCCTGACATTGATCGATTAAGCTTCCCACAAATTTGAGGTTATCTTCCTTTTCTTGGTAAGTCAAGTAATAAGTTTGTTGCGCAGTTAATAAGCACAACGACACTGCTAAATTTTGTTCCGCCATTGAATTTCTCAATCGCGTGGATGATTTACCTACGTTCCTTATTTGACTAAAATGGGCAGCTTCCGCTTTCAAAATTTCACCACCAGCTAAAGCATGGAGTTGGCTCATCGTCATATCTTCGTTAACTTCGATCCCCGTCATCTTCTGAATAACTTCGTTTAAAATGATCAAATCCACACTTTTGTTTAATTTGAGCTGATTGGCAAAAAATTGCAAAATTCCAGTAAGCTCAATATCGTACTTTTTGAAAAGGGCCCCACAAAAAATGGCCAAACTTTTTAACCAGCTGGAAATAGAAGTACCGTCATATTTGGCACGCTGTTTCTTAGCGTTGGATAAAATTTCGATAAGACTAAACGCCAAAACATCGTACGACAATCCGGTTAGATATTTCAAAGATTCGACAATTGGAATTATAACATTTTCAAACATTTGAATTTGGATTAAAACGTAATCGAAAATGATGGTTGGAGAACAATTCGCCAATTTTCCGATTTGACGACCAAATTGTTTTACATTTTCTTTAGTTACGCCTTTCATTATCGTTTTGATCATTTTTACGTAATGGCAACGTTTTCGTAACAAATCCGGGTACAAAAAGTAGGTTTCGTTCTTCCAACGTCCATAAAGGTAATAACGGGTCTGGTACGGAAATAATTTCACTACACTCCATATTTCTTTAGCTACGCAAGAGTTACAATCCAAAAATGATAACGTAGGTAAAATAGTCACATCCAATAAGGTTATAATATCCCAATATAAGCAGTCTTCAGTTTTTGGGGGTGAGCATTTTGAGGAATCTACTCCACAAGAATTCAAAGCTGCCCGAGAAAGTCTTGTTATTTTATGTATCAGCACACTATCGAAACGTAGAGATGGTCCAAGAGTTAATATCATTGGTATGGCAACATTTCGTAGCTCTAAGAATGTGGTGGCAGCTTGTGGAACTAAAATATTATCAAAACCACTTTCTAGTTTTTTTCCAAACTTAAAATTTTCTCTGTAAACAGGTTCGATAACGTAATGAATCAGTCGGCATAAAGCTATAGCTACAGATTCATATCCGACTACAAATTGCGGTGGCAAACGATCCATAATTTCTTTTGCATTCTTCCAATCTCCAACGTTTAGCAAAGCCTCACAAATGCAGACTTTTTGATTAACCAAATGCTTTTTTAGGGAGCTTCCTGCATCTTCATTTTCGACTCCTTTTCTGAGTGTAACCGTAGTTCCATCGATCTTCTTAAACTCATCCTGTGCCTTCATTATCTCACTTTTCCATTCTTCTTCAACGGTTCGATCTTCTGGTTCCAAATAAACGTACACGTCGTTTAACAAAACTGAGTCGTTTTGTATGAGTTGAGCAGTTAATAAGTACAGCGATTTTGGAACCACGCCATTTGGATCCCTCCTGTAAAATAAGAATTCGTACCCCAAAATTTCGGCAACAACTTTTTTGTCATTCGTAAGCGAACGAATCAACGGCACAAAAAAATTTGCTTTAGTCGGTTGTTGTTCGAAGCTTTCCAAAACCAAAACGAGGACTTTGTTGGGGTCCAATGCAAAACAACCAATTAACGATTGGATAGCATCGAGCAATGATTTGGTAGGAACGGCTTCACCATAATTTTGATTTAATTCGGTCAAGAGTTTTGCATATCCTTCGCTTTCCTCTGAAAATAAGTTAAATTTGTTTTGTTTATAATACAATTTCGATTTAATTTTTATAAATGTCTTGTAAAATTTACTAGATTTTAAAATGCCGAATTCTTCCAAAGTGTCAATTTCTAATCGCTCTTGTAGTAATTTTTCGGGTATAAGTTTTTTGCATTCTTGAACTAAATATCCAAAATTGTGTCTTTCTTGGGATTTCTTGTAATTATCACAAACCAAAGTATTTGCATCAGCTACATTTAACGCATCACAAATGACATGGACGACTCCAGAATTGAAAACTATAAGTTCTTGCAAAGTACCGATCACAAATTCTTTTCTGATTTTTCCTTCTATGCCACTATAAATTAGAAGAGTTATGCAGTCAACTATTTCACTTTTGGCAAACATGGAATTCTCTGTTTTGTCTCTTAATAGTGAAAAGCATAATTTTAGGAAATTCGCTTTTCCGTTTCCTTCCCAATTTTTCCATATTTCGGGATCGATCATGAAAGCCATTTTTTAAATTAAAATAATACCAAATATTTTGGATATGTTTTTTATATTTATGTAGGTAAATACTGAGCAGCGGGTTGTACCAACCAAAAACGCAAAAACCTTACCTATTAATTTTAATAAAATTTTACTTACATTGGTATTTATGTCGATCAGAAATCTTTTACCAACATTAAATTTTAGGACAGATCAGAAATTTAATTGCCATGGTTGCATTGTTAAAATTAACCCTCCGCGCCCTCCGCTCCGCTGTTTTGACTAACGCTGTAATAAATCAAAAAATTTCCCTAGATCTTTTTAGCTGACTATTTTGTAAGAAGTTGAAATTAATTTAGGGCCAGTTGTATAACGGAGGATAATCCTTGACCATGGATTAAGCTTCAATTTAAACCAATAGCAAACTTAAAATAAAATTTTAACTGTACTTTTATACAACTGACCCTAAAAGTACCATACAGAGCATTACCAACATATAATTGTGTGTAAGGCAAAGACCTCTTGAAATAAATGGACTGCTATTTAAGGTAAAAAAAATGTGAGTCTACTTAGGAGACCGCCATTTGTGATGCACCTGTATTATAGCCAATAGTAATTTTAAATAGTAATAGTAAGTAAAATATAATAATTTTAATACCAACATAAACCAGTGAATATTTAAAATTTCCTAAAACTTGCACCACAAATTACTGGACTTTTTTGGATTGAGAACAATAGGAAATAGCAGTTTAATTATTTTGAGAATTCCCCGAATGAAGCCGAAGGTTGAATAACTATCGCCGACAAGTATAAGATGGATTAATATAGTCGGAGGCCACCTGAGTCAGCTAACCTATACACATAAAGCAAAAAATTCTCACTCGCTTTTTAAAAAATCAGGATTGCTTTAAAATACAAGACAAACCAACATAAAAATTCGAATGATGGTAATCCTCCCGCATGAGGCTTAACTACTCTTGTCGACACGCACTACACAATTTCTGAATTTATTTCAGAAACAGTCAGTTATTGTATTTCAGAGAGCATCAATTGTTATTAAAATTGTCATTATTTAGAGTGCGTTCCACTTAAAGCTCACGACGACCACGGTCGATCGTTAGTCCAATCAAGTAACCGCACTTGATCTTTAGTCCAATCAAAGAACGAAGTGACCAAGCCGCGGTCGCCCATGGGCTTAAGTGGAACGCACTGTTAATTACTTTTGTATTTCTTATTGATATTATAATTGATAAAGTAAAAGCGTAAATTAATATTAATTTCCTCCTTGTGTGTAGTAACATTTGGACTGCATCAGTTTCATAAAATAATTGATAAATGTTTATTAATTTAAGATGTGTGCGAACTATGGAGGTGTCTATAAATTACGTGAGGCGTTTAGAAGGAAGGAGAGAATCAAACCGAATCTCACCCAATCTCACGTGGGAGAGAAGAGGGGCCTTGGCGAATATCACGCAATTCTTCTCCCCCAAGAAAAAGTGGAAAATTGCGAGAAAATCGGGTTAAATTAAGTAAAACATGTTTTTTCACTAGTCAAATAATAGTCTTAAATAAAAATACTTCAGCAAATTAAATTTTTTTCAATAAATCTAACGTATGTATACTAAAAATAAACATTTAAAAAAATTTCACGTAAGATTAGGAGGTGGGGAAAGGGGCCGAGCAAACTCTCAAAAAATCTTACTGGGGGGGGGGCGGAAAATCGCCAAAACCGCCTTAAGTAATTTATGAACGCCCCATTTTGAATCAAAACAAAACTACAGTAGTTTTGAATTAAAACGAGGATCGTTTTTGAAGCAAAAGTAAAGTGGTTTTAAATTAAAACGAGATTGGTTTTAAATCCATACGAGACCCGTTTTAAAATAAAACGACAGTGGTTTTGAATCAAAACGAGATTAGTTTTGAATCAAAACTAGACTCATTTTAAAGCAGCACTGCAGTGGTTTTGATATAAAACAAAATTAGTTTTAAATCAAAACGAAAAAGATTTGTTTTCGACCACTATTGGGATATCCAGCTAAAAAAGACTCCGTCTAGCGGCGAATTTAGAACTTCAGCTGGAGATAACTTTTAATTGTAACTTTGTAGTATGGTCTCATTTATAGCAATTAGATGATTGTAATATTTAACTTTAGAATAAGAAAATAATAAAATTTAGTACTGTAACTCATTTTATACAATGTCTCCAGAAGTAGTTAAATTTTTGTCACAGTAGCGCTGCAATGTTAACATTAGAATAGTTTAGTTTTGAAATAAAACGAGACTAGTTTTAAATCAAAACAAGACTCATTTTGAAACAAAACTACAGTGGTTTTAAATTATAACGAGATTAGTTTGGGGGTGTCCATAAATTACGTCAGACGTTTAGAGGACAGGGTGCCGGGATGGGACGTTTCGGCGCAGCCGGTTCGGCGCGACCGGTTCGGCGCGAGCCGGTTCGGCGCAAGCCCATTTCGGCGCAAGCCGGTTCGGCGCGAGACCGTTTCGGCGCGAAACCGTTTTGGCGCAAGCCCATTTCAGCGCGAGCCAGGTCGGCGCCAAGACTTTTTGGCGCGAGCCGGTTGGGCGCAAGGGTTTTTCGGCGCAAGCCCATTTTGGCGCAAACCAGTTCGGCGCGAAGACTTTTTGGTGCAAATAATTACAAATATTTAATTTTTTTCTTTGAATTTTAGTCATTTTAGTCATAGACATTAGATACAAAAAGATACAACTATTCATCTAATAGTTACAAAATAATCATTTGAGTTTGACTTTAATCGCACTTGGTTAAGTTTTTTTCTGATAAAGACTAGAAGTTCTATGAGCGTGGAATCGTTACCAGAAAGATGGCAAAAGGTCATCAGACAAAATGGAAAATATATAATAAATTGATTGAAGTTTATTTTTAGTACAAAAACAAATTGCAACAGAGACGTGCTCAAGGGAGGGGGGGTGAGGAAATACTAGAAAGCCGGCAGTTTTTAATCTAGAATTGGGGTTTTTGTATAATCGTAAACTTTTTTTTATTGTTATTTTTGTTTTTATCTAATAGAATGTTAATACAGAGCATTATATAAGGGGGGGGGAGTTTGGGGGTTCAAACCCCTTGCATTTGGCTTGCGCCGAATCGGCCTCGCGCCGAACCGCCTTGCGGAGAAACGTACTCGCGCCGAACCGGCTCGCGCCAAACCGTCTTTGCGCCGAACCGTTCTCGCGCCGAACCGTCTTTGCGCCGAACCGCCTCGCGCCGAACTGTCCTCGCGCCAAACCGGCTCACGCCGAACCGTCTTCGCGCCGAACCGGCTGCGCCGAAACGGTCGCGCCGAATCGGCTGCGCCGAAACGTCCTAGACCGACAGGGTGCTGCGTAAAATGGCACTCCTTATTTGCAGTGGGTACCGTACGGTGTCAGATGCAGCAATATTCGTACTGGCGGGCATCCCACCTATTAAGTTTTCTGTGGCGGAAAGAGCTGCCAATTTGAAGAAAGACAACAGAAAACAAAACAGAGAGGTGCTCTTGAGAACATGGCAAGATTCATGGACGAAGGAGACTCTTGGACGATGAACACACCGGCTTATTCCGGATTTAAAGATGTGGATGAACTGTAGCCATGAAGAACTAGACTACCATCTTACCCAGGCCTTTTCGGGCCACGGGTGTTTCAACTCCTCCTTTTTAAGATAAAGAAGCGTCAAACACCATACTGCTCATATTGCGACGAAATCGTCGTCAACAGCGCTGAACATACTCTTTTCAGCTGCAAAAAGTGGGAAGAGCAAAGAGGAGAACTTGCCAACTTTACCCCCGACACCCTCATCGATACCATGTTGGCCGACGAGTTGGCCTGGGAAAGGATGGCTGGTAGAATTAGAGATGTTATGAGAGCTAGAGAAGCCGAGGAGCGACTAACTGCACCAACATAGAAGAACAAAGTCCCGAAAGGGTGAAGCACATATTCCGGCTTCCTCTTACAATAGAGAATTAGCGAATATTTCGATCGAAAATTGGTGGGGGGAGAGAATCCCACATTCTAGTTTTCAAATAACGGTCTAGGACGTTTCGGCGCAGCCGATTCGGCGCGACCGTTTCGGCGCAGCCGGTTCGGCGCGAAGACGGTTCGGCGCGAGCCGGTTCGGCGCGAAGACAGTTCGGCGCGAGGCGGTTCGGCGCGAAGACGGTTTGGCGCGAGAACGGTTCGGCGCAAAGACGGTTTGGCGCGAGCCGGTTCGGCGCGAGAACGGTTCGGCGCAAGGCGGTTCGGCGCGAGGCCGATTCGGCGCGAGCCAATTCGACGCAAACAGATTTATAAACATAAATCATTATTTATGCGGATGTAGAAAATTATTTATTATTTGACTTTTATCTGATCGGTCGGTTTAATTAATGGTTTATTCAATTAATCATATATGCATTTTAACTTACAGAAAACTATTTTAACTTACGAGAAGGGTTTTACCAAAAAAAAAACTGTTAAAAAAATTTTTTTTACTTCATAGCTATGTCATGCAAGAGGTTTAAACCCCCAAACTCTCCCCCCCCCCCTTATATAATGCTCTGTATTGACATTCTATTAGATAAAAACAAAAATAACAATAAAAAAAAGTTTAAAAAATTATAAATATTGATGAATATTATGTAGTGTGGTTAATAATTTTTTTTTGTATTGTATTGTTTAAAAATCGATTATACAAAAACCCCAATTCTAGATTAAAAACTGCCGGCTTTCTAGTATTTCCTCAACCCCCCCCCTTGATCACGTCTCTGTTGCAATTTGTTTATGTACTAAAAATAAACTTCAATCAATTTATTACATATATTTTCCATTTTGTCTGATGACCTTTTGCCATCTTTCTGGTAACGATTCCACGCTCATAGAACTTCTAGTCTTTATCAGAAAAAAACTTAACCAAGTACGATTAAAGTCAAACTCAAATGATTATTTTGTAACTATTAGATGAATAGTTGTATCTTTTTGTATCTAATGTCTGCCTGACTAAAATTCAAAGAAAAAAATTCAAAGACTAAAATTCAAGGAAAATTAAATGTTTGTAATTATTTGCACCACAAAGTCTTCGCGCCGAACTGGTTTGCGCCAAAATGGGCTTGCGCCGAAAAACCTTTGCGCCCAACCGGTTCGCGCCGAAAAGTCTTCGCGCCGAACTGGCTCGCGCCGAAATGGGCTTGCGCCAAAACGGTTTCGCGCCGAAACGGTCTCGCGCCGAACCGGCTTGCGCCGAAATGGGCTTGCGCCAAACCGGCTCGCGCCGAACCGGCCGCGCCGAAACGGTCGCGCCGAACCGGCTGCGCCGAAACGTCCCATCCCGTTCAAATAACGTGGTATTCCAATAAATAAATCAATTGCCTTTAGCGCCTTTACATGAGAGTGTTAAAAGATTTCGGCATGCTAGCAATTATTTAAATTTTTGTAACGTCCTGGAAATAAATGGCATAAAACTGTACTTAAGCACTAGATAATGCTCTTAATGAGTAAACTATCTCAGAGATCTATATTTTTAAAGATTCCTGTTGAAGAGTTTTGTGGGCCTAAAGGGATATTTTTAATGAGCAGACTGTCTTAGAGATCCCATTAAAAAATTGCAACATAACTAAGACCACCAGTCTGGCGTAAATCAAACACAGATAGACTAGAGAGCGAAAAGCCGCGGTTCTAATCCTGGTTACGTCGGATATGTGCTGTGATCTAAAAAGTCCAAAATTGATCTGCGAACCACTCGCCAACTCGTCTGCCCAGCGTGGTGAGTTATGAGCAAAACCCCGGTGAGAGGTAAGTACTGACCATTCGAAAGTAACAATTTTACGATAGAGAAAGAGCATATTTTAAATAAAGAAATTAACCCCGGAAAAAAACCTTAAAACCAAGAGTTTTTTCAAAAATCGAATTTAAAAATGTCGATTTTCATACCAAAGTCGCTCGTGATGGGTCGTTCACTGGCATTCTGTGGTCGGTACGTATGCTCCCATGCTTAGTAGTCTGGCTGTTGACAATTTTCTCAGGGTCACAGCCGAGGCGTTTACTCAATGTCTCGGCACCGACCTAGATCAATGCTTAAGTGAACTAGACGCGGCCATGTATGGTAGAAAACCTTTTTCAACTGTACAATCCCAATGCGGCTACTGTTGCGTCTGCCGTCTAACTCGTAATTTACTCGAAATTTACTCATTCATCAAAGCTTGATTATCGCCTTCGTGCGGGTCAACACTCCACTTTGAAGTGCGATAAGACTCCACACTTATAGTATTATACATACACACCAAACCATCCCTGCGATGTTCTTAGATGTTGAAAGAGGTGATGGAAGCTGCGCCTCCACAAAACTCTGTTCACGAGGTGATGCTATGCTATGCAATTTTCTCAGTTACTCGTACGCAATAGCAGGGAATGCTTTGCCAGTGCACTTAGAGCGAAAATCATGTTTTTAATAGTTATTGTGCAGTAAAAATGGCTGGAGAGGCTCGGAGCGAAGCGTACAGTGCATCCAGTGAATTTTACTTGCACAACCACTGTTCTTGCAAAATCGACGCAAAAACGAGTTTCACCTCTCAATGATCCACCTTTTCCTTGACCCGTGAGTCTAGGGTTATTTTTATAATAGGGGCTACGGTCCCTTCAGGTCATTTTTATGAAAACTACCATGACACGATGCTTTTTCATAATTCATCGAGGTTTCTATTGTAAAATTGTTACTTTCGAGTGGACAGTACCTACCTCTCCCCCACTTGGGGAGAGTCTAAAAAGAGAGGCCTAACGTTCAAAAGTAGACGAATAACAGCTGATGAAGAAGAAGATAATTAAGAAGTACTTGAAAATGGATTTTCCCTTTTGATAAAGCAAGGGCTTGTGGGGTATAACTTGCCAGTGTTCACTTCTATTAGCGGAAGTTTTCTCTCGCTTAGCTACAGCCATTTAACGTCGTTAAATGTTTTAGGCGATGAATTGACCGAGACAAATTGACGTAGATTCTAAAAAAAACTATTAAGAAACAAGAAAGTTAGACAGAATGTTAGAACTTTTAGATTCAGTGGCTACATGTAGACTCAAAATTTATACGGCAACCTCCCCCTAGAGAGCTAGCGGTCGGGTTTTAATTGTTGACTATCCGAAGGAGCCGCTGGGCATATACTAAACTCCACTGATAGTGGTTATCCCAGCTACCTATCCCCCGTCTCAAGGGCTGCAAGACCCGAGTAGGGCCTAAAGGTGGCGGGTTTCCCGGCAGACAGGCCGAGTGCTGATCGTTGACTACTTTCCCAAGAACCACCAGCCACTGAAAATCCTCCTCAGTAAGCAATCTCACAAAGACGGGGGGGCTAAGCACACCTGCGCGAGAATTAGCCCCGGGCTCCCGTCTTCCTGCAGACGGTTATTTATTCGAATCCTCCCGTAAATCGTGGAGTTTAACTGATTCAGGGACGTGCCGTTAACGCCCGCTGGATATTTACTTGCCATCTCATTTTAAGCCGAGGCTTCGGAGTCCACCGTTGCTTCCACCAACCGCTCACGTAAGTTTCCCTGCGCGAGTTGAAGGTTTCCACTTCTTAGTTATCCGTTTGGTTTCCTTCGGAGAATGAGATTACTGCACCGTACATGTACGGGTTAAATTTCATCCTCTCCGTGCACCAGAGAAAAAGGTTCCCTTTGGGTCCAAAGATGCTACGTCGCGCAATACAAGTATTTCGCGGTACGAACTTTATCGTCCCCTCCGTTCACCAGAGAAGGAACCTTACCGGCCTTCGCCGGCAAAGCACCCTATGGTCATTTTCGCAGGGAAGGTCGTGAAGCTAATGTCTGCAGGATGACGTCCCCCATTGGTAACCGGGCCAGTAAGATTTTCTCTCCTCGGGATCGCCACGTGGGCTCTTACTTATTGATTCCTCGGGTTCACGGTCGGGAAGTCATGGACCAACAACTCATACCCAGGCGTGTTAGTCCTCTCACTAGGGAATTGTGCCTTTGGAGTGTAGATGCCTCGTGGAGGCTAGCTACTTAACGCTTGCCGTGCAGCCCTAAGACCCAGAAGGGTCTGTAAAAGGAGGCACGGCCGTAGCACGTAATATGCCCTCAAAAATCACCAATTAGCAGCAGAACGCTACTAATTAGATGACGAGGCATTTGGCTACCTTAAAAGTCATAGTTACTCCCAAGAAAGTTACAGTCACTATATATATCTATCTAGTGACTGTAAAGAAAGTTAGACAGTAGCACCTCTAGCGTTAAAAAAGTGAACTACGTAAACTTTTTTAGCACTGAAAAGCACTTTTCTCAAATTATAGAATAGGCTGATAAAATATTGTAATTCTCCACTGCATAACAGTTAAATTGTTAAAAATAAAATGTTTTTTTTTAATTAGAACACAATTTAATAATTGTAGCATTTTATAATAAAAAAATTTAATACTAGGTACGAATGTTTTACTTAAAAAGTTCCCTTAAATAATGTACCAAGTCGGTCTATCTATAACTTCCCCCTTAGGAAATTATTTGTAGGGAGCACCAGTCTCAATACCCAATGTTTTTTAGACTTAGATCTAAGAAGCCGTGACTTTACTTTACTCACTATAATATACAGCTTTTTAACAAAGAAAATGCATTTATAGAACAATAATCGACGGTGGAAAGACAAAAAGTCTTAAGCGCCATTTTTTGGCAAAAATGAGTTATTTATATCATTGGATAGAGAAAAATTTGACGATTCCAATAATATAAATAACTCATTTTTGCCAAAAATGGCGCTTAAGACTTTCTGCCTTTCCACCGTCGATATCTTGAGTTATGGATGTATATAATATAAATAAGAATACTTCCTGGTTGACGAGGTAACTTAAATGACGATTACTTCCTGGCACTATATATGAGTATAATGCACCATAATAATGCCATGATTATGATGTAATATAACATCGGTACATCGGCCACTAAGTAATCCCGTTTACATTATATACCTCCATAACCCAAGATACTGTTCATAATAAATAAATACATATTTGGATAAGATGGTCCCCCCTACTTTTATTATTACAGAAGTTTGTTATCTTCCCGATGCTGCCACCTCCATATGAATTCGTAGATGCCGTTGAAGGTTACGTTTATGTAAATACTTACAATCACATACAGTGCATGCAAAAGGTCTATCCCCAGTGTGAATTCTTAAATGCGTTTCTAGGGAACCTTTATATGCAGTTCTGAATTCACAAAAATCACACATAAATGGCAATTTTTCTCCCGTGTGAATTTTCAAATGTATTTTTAAAGAACTTCTATTTACACTTTTATAGTTGCACATTTCACAAGCAAACGGTTTTTCCCCTGTATGGATCTTTACATGTTTTTGTAGGTCTGTTTTAGTTACACTTTTATAGTCACAAGTTTCACAATCAAATGGTCTCTCTCCCGTGTGAATCCTTATGTGTTGTTTCAGATTATTTCTGTGAGCAGAGGTAAAATTGCAAAGCTTACAACCAAAAGGTTTCTCACCTGTGTGAACTCTTAAATGCTCCTGTAAGTAAGCCCTACTTACACCTTTATAGTCGCACAACTCACACACGAAAGGTTTATCTCCCTTGTGAATTCTTAGGTGTTGTTGCAAGTGACTCTTTTTAACAGCTTTATAATCACAAATTTCACATGCAAAGGGTCTTTCTCCGGTGTGGGTTCTTATGTGCTCCTGTAAGTGACTGTTGAATGCGGCTCGATAACCACAAATTTCACATACGAATGATTTTTGAATTGTACGATTTAATCGTCTGTGCTTTTTTATAATGTATTCCTCTTTGCAAATGCTAAAATTATTTTGTAGTGATGATTTTTTTTCAATTTCACTTCCTAAAAACTTATCTTCGAGAGGTTCCTCTTTAATATAAACGGAGTGAGTTTGCACTTCTAATTTACACTCGTCTTCCACTTTTATTTCCATATCGGTTTTTCCTACAAAAAAAAATGAATCAGTAAGAAAGGAAGTATATTTCTTTGCACTCTAAACCTAAACCATGATTAAATAAATTTAACAAAAATTATATGTAAAGAATTATTTAAAATTGCAAGTGTAACCTAACCGATTATATTCGATTGATCTGAAAAATTTTCCGAAATGTCCTTTTTTATTACACCAAAAATGTTTTAAATAAAACCATCAATAAATGATCAATCATTTTGTATTATAAATAAACAAATGAATTAATTTTTTCAACTATGGTTCCGCCTCTGGTGTGACCAACCTAACAAAACTAAAATTTACTGCTCAACTGATGACTGCGTTCAAGATGCGACAAAAGGATATATTTTCGCGAGTAACTTTTTAAACTAAGAAAATAAGAATAATAATAGAATAATAAATCTATTAAATAAAGAAGTAAAAGCAGGACGTTTGAACGCAAACAATTAAAACTGTCAAATAATCCCGATTTATAGCTTAGGTTATATGTTATTCATTTATTATCAGTAACATTTATAAATCGCAGTAATTTGGCAAAATTATAAAACAAAAACTACTCTTTGAGCCACAACTCCCAATGAGAAGGTTGACCGAAACAGAGAGCATCAGAGCCTGTCGCAATCAAAACTCTCTAGTTTGTCTAGCTACGATGTTAATAAACCAAGTCTCAGGCCAGTAGCCAGGGGGGACACCTGGGGGCACGTGCGCCCCCCCCCCCCAAATGTAAAAAAAAAAAAAAATTAAGTAAAGGAAAATTTATTTAGGGGAACCACCAAAAATTTTATATTTTACAAGTGCCTCCCCCCCCAAATTAAATCCTAGCTACAGGCCTGCTAAGTCTTGATTTGTGCGGAGGCAGGGCCATAGATTCTGAAAAAAACTTCAATAAAACGATAGTGATGATAAATGCTTTAATGGCACATAAAAATAATTAAAAAGTGTGTTTACTATTCCGACAGTAATTGCAATGTACAATGACTGTGCTAAACAAAACACAGCAGCAAATATAAATACGTTACAATCAAAAGGTGCACCCATATTTAACAAGCAACTTCTAAGGATTACTCCAAAAGTAAGGAATAAAAAAGCCAAAAATATTACACGTCGGTAACACGAATTGGAAAAGATAAAATTTACTTACGTAAGAGCTCTGGTAAGTTTACAATTTATAAGGTGACAGGTACTCCCTTTTTAATTGAGATAGAACGTGCGGTTTTGCAGGTAAAATATTAGCACTCTTGTGCGTCTAAAAACGACGTTTAAAAGTTAAACTCTTTTGATGTGTCAAGACAACAACACAAAAGATTCTGCCAACCGTATGAAATCGGAAATGGTCGTCAGATTAGCTCACTAAAGCTGCGTAAAACTCGTGCCCATAAAAGCTTTCCTAAATGTTTCCTATGTTTATCCCACAGATGTTAGTCAGAAGCTAAAAATATCAATCTAAAGAAATCAAGACAGTTGGACGACTGATTACACACAAATTTGGCACGATGACAATGACAACAAAACCAAAAATATTTGTCTACGTTCACTAAATTGGCACTTACAACTTCGTTGGGACCAAACATAAATCAGACTGCTCATGAGGAACTGAATACTTTTAAGCCGCGTTCAACCCAGCACTATCAGCATTTGCAAGCAAAATGCATCACGTAACAAATAACAAATGCAAAAATTTGTTACAATTACTAAAATATAGAAATAAGGGTCGAATTTCCCAAGCTCTAAAAGCTAAAAGTGTCCCTGACTGTGGCACTCGCAAGCAAAAGCTTTTAGTCAAGTGGAATGAAGAATCATGCGACCATACCGTGTTTTCAGGGTCGGATAGGCCCACCGGGCTACCGAAAAATTTCCCGGTGAGCCGTCGGTCAATGGACTTTTAATATGATAAAAATTTCGCCTGTGGAGCTGTTTTGGGCATTGACAATTACATTTTTGGGCATTGACAATTAATTACAATTACAGTTTTGGTTGCTGTGGTATTTACGTGGACCGCACCCTAAATGATGTTACATTATTACAGTGAAAGGTGGTGATGGTTTGATCAATGTGAAGCAAGCAACTACCAAAATCTAATCTCTCACAATTACCAATTTAAAACATAAAAAATATCATACTCCAAGCACTTTCTAAGATTTACGTAATCTTGGCGACAAATTTGTTTCAAATCGGTAGATAGACATTTGGCTCTAAAAGATGAACAACAATGGTTGAAGCTTCTTCCAAACAAATAAAGCACTTGAATCGATGATTGCATTTCCGAAAGGCAAAACTGCATAGAGACGCTGGAAACAACTTATTGCGTTATTACGAACTTGGCACTTTCAAACAATTTAACGAAAATATTAAAGATTTTGTTTTGCTTGATAAGCGATCAAGCTAAATCGTTAGCTTGATATCTAACGACTGATAATATTATATTAGACATCTAGAAACGCTAACGTTCACGCACACGTTTAAGCTGTGCCCTCTGGCTTATTTTGCGCTTCAAATATGTACTGTATCATTTTTGTGATACATTATGATACATTGGTGAAGAATGTTGATACCACATGTAAACACCTAAACACAGGGAGAGGATTTTTAGTGAGTAAGAATCTCACACTGCCAGTGTAGCACGGGCTCCTGGCGTCTTTTTGAAGATTTCCCTTTTTCCTCCGTCAAAAAAAAGAACTCCTAAAATATTTCTATCTATAGATAGAAATTCTTTTCAAATTTCGAATCGATTAATCATTCAATTAATCGTAATTCGATTGTACGATGAATTTCAATTGTTTTCAATTAAGTACTCGATTGTTCGATTATTTTTGATTGTTTTCGATTAATTGATTGTTGAACGAATTTTGATTGTTTTTAATGAAACGATTGTTTATTTACGTTACATGGAACAAATATGGAATATTGCGCATGTTGCTCGGAGGAAATGTAGGTAGAGGGTTAATAAAAAAGTCATTAAAAAAATTTGGCAAGAAAAGGTAAAAACATCGAACAATCGATTAATCAATCATATTTTTCAATTAATCGATTATTTTTTTGATTAATCGATTGCTTAATTATTTTTGATTGTTTTTGATTAATTGATTGTTTGATGAATTTCGATTGTTTTCAATTATTTTTGATTGTTTTTGATGAAACGATTGTTTTAATATGGAATATTATGCATGTTGCTTGGAGGAAATGTAGACTTTTTCTTCTTCTTTGTATGCTTCTTGACAGAAGCGTCGTGATCAATTTAATATGTTATTATTAAATGGCTTTCTTGGCAGATTACTCTCGGTGGTTTGCCATTGCCTTCCGAGAGAAGAGGGTTATTATAATAAAGTCAGATAAATCTTGTAGCCGGGTTGGAGATCGAACCTAGGGCTTCTAGCCTAGAGTCCGCTCTTTAGCCCGTTCACTTAGCTCACCTCTCTTTGGTGATGTAGACTAAGGGTTAAAAAAAGTCATTAAGAGGGGCATTTTTTTCAGGGCCCATTTAATTTAATCAACAGATGGCGCCTACTTAAATATTTTTATAAAATAAGAGGAATTTGCTATATTTAAAATATAGCAAATTCGTTGAGATAATACTATTCTATAAACAATATTCTTGATCTTAAGCTATTTTGAGTTCGTATTGAGTATGTCAAAACACACTCACTTACAAAAAAAGATAATTAAACTTTAATTATGAATTGTGTTTTTATAAATAAATATTACGAACTCAAAATAGCTTAAGATCAAGAATATTGTTTATAGAATAGTATTATCTCAACGAATTTGCTATATTTTAAATATAGCAAATTCCTCTTATTTTATAAAAATATTTAAGTAGGCGCCATCTGTTGATTAAATTAAAAGGGCCCTGAAAAAAATGCCCCTCTTAAAAAAATTTGGCAAGAAAAGGTAAAAAGATCGTACAATCAATTAATCGAATATTTAATTATTTATGATTAATTAATGGTTCGATAAACGATTGTTTTCGATTATTTATGACTGTTTTCGATTAATTGATTGATAAACGAATTTTGATTGTTTTCGATGAAAAAAAATATACGCATGTTGCTCGGAGGAAATGTTAGATAAAAGTTAATAAAAAGGTCATAAAAAAATTTTGACTAGAAAAGGTAAAAAAATCAAACAAACGATTAATCAATCAGATTTTTCGATTAATCGATTGTTAAATTATCTTTGATTGTTTTTGATTAATTAATAAATCGATTGTTTGATGAATTTCGATTTGTTTTCGGTTGTTCGATTATTTTTTGTTTTCGATTAATTGATTTGTTGAACGAATTTTGATTGTTTTCGTTAAAACGATTAATCGTTTAATCGTTTATTTATATTACATAGAACAAATATGGAATAGTACCTACTATACGCATGTTGCTCAGAAGAAATGTAAGGTAGAGGTTAAAAAAAAGATTGTTAAAAAAAATTGGTAAAAAAAGTAAAAATCGAACAATCGATTAATCAATCAGATTTTTTGATTAATCGATCTTTTTCGATTAATTGATTATTCTTTCGATTAATCGATTGTTTAATTATTTATGGTTACTTGATTGTTCGATGAATTTCGATTATTTTTGACTGTTTTCGATTAATTGATTGGTGACCGAATTTCGATTTGTTTTCGATGAAACGATTAATCGTTTATTTACATTACATGGAACAAATATAGAATAGTACCTACTACGCATGTTGCTCGGAGGAAATGTAGGGTGGAGGTAAAAAAAAGGTTGTTCAAAAAAATTGGTAAAAAAGGTAAAAAATCGAACAATCGATTAATCAATCAGAATTTTCGATTAATCGATTGTATAATTATTTTTGATTAATTATTGATTGTTTGATGATTTTCGATTGTTTTCAATTACTCGATTGTTCGATAATTTTTGATTGCTTTAGATTACTTCATTGTTGAACCAATTTTGATCGTTTTCGCTGATATGATTGTTTATTTACGTTACATGGAACAAATATGAAATATTACGCATGTTGCTTGGAGAAAATGTAAATTAAGGGTTAAAAAAAAATTGTACAAAAAAAAATTGGTAAAAAAAGGTAAAAAATCGAACAATCGATTAATCAATCAGATTTTTCGATTAATCGATTGTATAATGAATTTTGATTAATTATTATTGTTTGTTCGATGATTTTCGATTGTTTTCAATTACTCAATTGTTCGATTATTTTTTATTGTTTTTGAATACTTAATTGTTGAACCAATTTTGATCGTTTTCGATGAAACAATTGTTTATTTATACGTTACATGGAACAAATATGGAATATTACACATGTTGCTCGGAGAAAATGTAAAGTAGGAGTTAAAATAAAAGGTAGTTCAAAAAAATTAGTAAAAAAAGTAAAAATCGAACAATCGATTAATCAATCAGATTTTTTTGATTAATCGATTTTTTTTCGATTAATTGATTATTCTTTCGATTAATCGATTGTTTAATTATTTATGGTTACTTGATTGTTCGATGAATTTTGATTATTTTTGACTGTTTTCGATTAATTGATTGGTGACCGAATTTCGATTTGTTTTCGATGAAACGATTAATCGTTTATTTACATTACATGGAACAAATATAGAATCGTACATACTACGCATGTTGCTCGGAGGAAATGTAGGGTGGAGGTAAAAAAAAGTTTGTTCAAAAAAATTGGTAAAAAAGGTAAAAAATCGAACAATCGATTAATCAATCAGAATTTTCGATTAATCGATTGTATAATTAGTTTTGATTAATTATTATTGATTGTTTGATGATTTTCGATTGTTTTCAATTACTCGATTGTTTGATAATTTTTGATTGCTTTAGATTACTTCATTATTGAACCAATTTTGATCGTTTTCGCTGATACGATTGTTTATTTACGTTACATGGAACAAATATGAAATATTACGCATGTTGCTCGGAGAAAATGTAAATTAGGGGTTAAAAAAATTGTACAAAAAAAATTGGTAAAAAAAGGTAAAAAATCGAACAATTGATTAATCCATCAGATTTTTCGATTAATCGATTGTATAATGAATTTTGATTAAATTATTATTGATTGTTCGATGATTTTTGATTGTTTTCAATTACTCGATTGTTCGATTATTTTTGATTGTTTTTGAATACTTGATTGTTGAACCAATTTTGATCGTTTTCGATGAAACGATTGTTTATTTATACGTTACATGGAACAAATATGGAATATTACACATGTTGCTCGGAGAAAATGTAGAGTAGGGGTTAAAATAAAAGGTAGTTCAAAAAAAATTAGTAAAAAAAAATAAAAAATCGAACAATCGATTAATTAATCGATTTTTTTACACAACTGATTTTAATTTTAACAATCGCCCAGTCCTAGTTACAATGGTAAGGCTAACTTCACACAAGCACTTGAGTAAAAACTTCAAAAAAACTCACGAGTAGTCCTAACTTCAAGGCTGGGAGAAACTCTGATGCTACTAAAAGCACTTAAATCTAGTTAGAGGGGAATAACAACTTTATTTTTACTATCTCTTAGGTAGACATTGGCAAATCATCGAAGTAATTTGTCAAGAAAATGGCAAAATAGAAAACTATTCTCAAAATTAAAAATAATTATTACGCTTCCCGTAGATCGGGGACAACGTTAAACAAAAGATCCTCTATACGTATATAAAAATACTTCGAGCTTACAAGATTTATGCATAGAAGGGAAGGATTACTATTCTTCAGCCATGAGGATGGGAGAGGAAATTACAGAACAAAAAAACCAGAAACAAAAGTAAATCTGTTTTTATGATCAAACAAAACATTCGTGCATTTAAATAGAGGATTCTTTACTGGACAAACTTCCATTTAGGGAATAATTTTTTCGTTTTAAATTATCAAATCTGTTTAATTCACTTGAGTAGGAAGTGAATAAATTTTATCAATTTTGTGTGTTCTATGACTGTACATAAATTTACAAGATACGTAGTTTAAAAAAACATAGCATTCATAACTGCGATTTCAGCTTTAACCATAAGATAAGTGAATGTTATAAAAATGCTCTAGGTGTTTCTTGGATGCCGAGTCCTCATAAAATCCACTTGTGTATGGTCGCAAATTGGATACTAATAATAATTAAAGAATAGTAATCTATGAAATTTTAATTAAACGTCATTAATGTCTAAAATTTCAGTCTGATATTTTTATTTTACGTCATAAATTGTCAAGTATCATCCAAAGTTTCAGTAATGTTTTGATAGATCTTAAAAACAATTAAATATTGGAAGTATAGTTTTTTACGAGAAGATATCACAAAGAAACGCTTTTTAAAAAAATTAAGCGAATTTCGTTTTGATAGAAATTATACAAAAAAACACACAATTTCATTTAAACTTCATTATGAACCAGCAAATCGTTTTGAAAGACTTGACGAACGAAAATCCTTTTAATCTTCTACTTGTTGAAAAAATCGACCCAATTAAAGTAAAAGTAGAGTTGGAACCTTTTCAGCCTCTTCAAGATGTAACTGGAAAAGATATGAAAAAAGAATCAGAAGGAGTAACGCAGTTAACCGATCAAAGTTCAAATGCTGCAGGAACTAAATCTCCATCTCGAATTCCAATATTCCAGAACCACCTGGGAGCAGAGCGCTTGTGTAATGTACTAAAAGAAAATAAAATGCACGGAACCAAATCTGCAAAAAGAAAACTTTTGAAACCAAGCTCGAAAGGAACTTTTGAAAACTATTCTAATCGAGGATGTAAAAAATGTTCCGAATTAAAAAGCTCTTATACAACAAGTAAAGCGGTCCATCCTTGTACTTGCCTTTCCCCAAGAAGAAATTATGTTTCTACGAAAAGGCCACACACTGTAACTATTAAAAGAAGAGAAGCTTTAACAGAAAATATGATCGGTGGGAACCATTCAAGCGATTGTCTCAATTCACCCACCTCCTCCAATGCAATCACGAACAGTACCCGAGCAGTTTTAGAAGACTTACAACAGAATAATCCATTTAATCTTCTCTTGTTGGAAAATATTGAAGCAGTTAAAACAAAAACCCCATTGGAAACTTCTCCACGAAAGGATTATTCACATTTTCAAGAACGTGCAATTGAAAGGCAGAAAACAGAACTTGGAGAGAATGAACCATTGCCCGATATAAATTTCAAGAAAGCTCTATTAAAACCTTCTAGAATTCCAAGATTCCAATTTCATTTGAAAGCGGAAAGCTATTCCAATATACTCAGTGGAAGTCCTTCTCTCCCATGTAAAAATATCATTACAAAACCAAATTTTAAAGGAGAGTTCCATAAATTTTGTTGCAAAAAACAAAATTGTTATTCGGGAAGATCCAATAATCTTTCCTCTGAGAGAAGATGTATTTCTACAAGAAGACCATACACGGCAAAGTTGAAGAGTAAGGATGTTTTGGGAACAAGCATGGTTACCGTAAAGCGTTCGAAAAGTTATTTATCTTTTAGAGTATGCGATAAAATTAATTGTACCATTTGTATTTCTCCTGTAAACCACCCTTTGGACTGTTGAAATTAAAATAAAATTTTAATTTGATAAGATTTTAAATTATTAAAAGCCACGGCAGTGGAATGATGTGATCACTGGTTACGTTACGAAGCGGGAATTCTGAGTTTGAATCACGGACGCTTCAGAATTTCTTAGCTCGGCTTTCCAGTGGACATTCTCACTCCGTGGTGAAACAAAAAACCAACCAACCAAAATACCCAATCCAAAAAAAAACATAAACAAACAAAAATACTGAACAAACTAAAAATTAACATTTAGAAGTGCTAATAACCCAGTAGTTGATGCACATTAAAATGTAAATAAAAAAAAAAAATTATTAAAGCTAAACTTGTCTATAATTGGTTGAGGTTGTCCAGATATCCACTCGATTGTTCCAGCTTCTTAAATAGCTGACCCGGCCAAAATTTTGGCGGAAACGAAATCAATCCATTCGATTACCAATAGTCAGCAATTGCTTGGAGAAATCTTCGGCAGATGTCTCATTTCTCATTCACCTGGAGATCAGGATTCCTTGAACTGACACGAATTTGATGTAAAATATCTTCTGGCATGACGTGGCTGAAGTTGTACACGAACTCAAACTCAAAACTAGGTGTCTGAAAAACCTTCCCTTAGATAACAAAAGTAAATTTTATGTACCAGCCGCATCTTTTGAGATCTCCTCATAAATTTTGGTACACATGTTTAAAATATCATTACCAACAACCATGTCAAATTTCATTAGCCGCATTAGAGGCTAAGGGTTTGAAAATCCAACATTTATATAAAAATCGGAAGTAAATTTTGTGTACCAGCCGCATCTTTTAAGATCCCCTCATAAATTTTGGTACACATGTTCAAAATATCATTATCAATAACCATGTCAAATTTCATTAGCCGCATTAGAGGCTAATGGTTTGAAAATCCAACATTTAGATAAAAATCAGATGTAAATTTCGTGTACCAGCCGCATCTATTAAGATCCCCTCATAAATTTTAATACACATGTTTAAAATATCATTACCAATAACCATATCAAATTTCATTAGTCGTATTAGAGGCTAAGGGTTTGTAAATCCTACATTTAGATAAAAATCGGAAGTAAATTTCGTGTACCAGCCGCATCTTTTAAGATTTTCATAGCAAATTTTAACCCAAGTCTGTCGTTATTGGTAAATCACATGCATTGTGTCGGCAGTTCGTGTAGTTTACATGGGTCTAGGGGCTAGTGGTAGAGTGGGGATAGCAGGAGCAACACTCGCATGCATATGCTTGAGCAGTGCACTTCGAGCGAAAATCATGTTTTTTAATAGTTATTGTGCAGTAAAAATGGCTGGAAGCGCTCGGTTAAAACTTTTTCGCGTCGATTCTCCTCGTGCGATCGACCCTCCGCAGCCTACGCTACGCTCCGGCCGCCCCGGGCCAACTTTACGAAGACTACACTTATTATAAAAATACCCCTAGGCCCATGGGTCAAGGAAAAGGTGGATCATTGAGAGATGAAACGCGTTTTTGCGTGAATTCTACAAGAACCGTAGCTGTGCAAGTAAAAATTGACTGGATGCACTCTACGCTTCGCTCCGAACGCCTCCAGCCATTTTTACTGCACAATAACTATTAAAAAACATGATTTTCGCACAAAGTGCACTGCTGACTACTGAAGCATATGCGAGTGTCGCTCCTGCTATCCCCACTCTGCAATTAGCCGCTAGACCCATGTAAAATACATGGATCGCCGACACAATGCATGTAATAGTAATGTCATCAACGCCCACTCTATATTGGGCAATGACGTCATTGCCCGGACAATGATGTAAAAACCACATATAGAAATTTATATGTCAACATCGCCCAAAATGCATAGTCATTGACGTCAATGACCGGGCGTTAATGACCGAAATGTCATCATTGACCGTAACATATATATAGATTTATTATTTTATTCAAGTCGACTTGAATTAAAAAAGAATAGTTTATTAAATTGTCCAAAAAATCGCAAAAGATGAATTAATAAATGGATTAATGACAATAATATTAAATAACGACAACAAATTTATTCAAAAAAATTTCTTACTTGAAACTGGAGTATTTCAAGTTACTAAACAATTTAAAAAATATCTCTGAAATAACATGAAACGTTTAAAAGTAAAAAATATTTTATCACAATTTTTGAAATTCATATTTCAATATTAATGACTTAGCAAATTGCAGAAAACTTTCTTCACTTTGGTATTATAAAAATTATAATTATAATTTTAATTGTAATAAAAACTTTTCGAGAAGCGATAAAAAAATATAGGAGATCCATTAAAAAATCTCGAGAAATTAAACGTTCGTTATATGAAACTCAATATTAATTATTTTAAATCAATACAAACTTCCAAAATCATCACGTATGGTCCTTTTACTTTAACCTATAATTCCGTTTATAATGGACTCGCTTGCTTGTAATGGATATTCCCCTATTAGAAGAAACTTTTTGTTATAAAAGTATAAAATACAGTTAAAATAAACTCCCGCTTAGAATGGACTAATTTTTGTAACCTTTGAAGTCCATTATAACCGGATTACGTTGTATTTTTATGCCTCTTCATATGATTTTCAAAGTAACCTTTGTGTAAAGTTTTATAATCACATATTTCGCACACTAAATTCGTTTTCGAATGGAGAAGTAAATGGGTTTGTAAATTCGATTTAATTGCAGACGAAAAGTCACAAATTGAACATTCGAATGGCTTTTCTCCGGTGTGGGTTCTTATGTGCTCTTTCAAACGATTTCTGAATTTGCACTTGTAATCGCATAAATGGCATGCAAAATCTCTCTCTTCCGTGTGGCTTTTAAAATGTGCCGTCAACTGCTTTTTCCTAGAAGCCCTGTAACCGCAAACTTCACACATGAACGGTTTTTCCCCCGTGTGCATTCTCATGTGATTTTTCAATTGTATATTTTGTGCTGCCCTATATCCACATACATTACACACATACGGTTTTTCCCCGGTATGCGTTCTTAAATGCCATTTCAACATAATTCTATGAGTTGTTCTATAATGGCAATATTCGCATAAATACGGTTTATCTCCCGTATGAATTCTATTGTGTTCTCGTAAACTAAACGTCGTCGTAAATCTTTTACCACAAACTTCACACATATGTGGTTTTTCTCCGGTGTGACTCCTCTGGTGATATTTTAAGCTGTATTTTCTTTTAGTTGTGTAATCACAAAACTTACACTTAAACATATTCCATTTCTTGTGCGTTTCGGTCAGATGTTTCTTTAAATTTCGTGTTTGTGCAGTTTTGTAATCGCACAATTGACAACTTATTAACTTTTTTTCTGAATGAAGTTTGAAGTGCTTTCGAAGTAAACGTTTATCAAAAAATTTACGTGGACAAATTGAACATGCATATTCAACCTTCTCCTTGTGAGTTCTTAAATGTACAGTCAAGTGACGTGTATAAAGAGTTTTAAAGTTACAAATTTTACACTCGTAAGGCCGCAAATAGTCCAGGTACTTTTTTGAATTGTTCGAAATTTCTTGTTCTTTTTTACCGCTTTGTGTTGACGATACAGCCAATTCTTCTTGATTTACTTGTATATTAAAATTCGATTTTTCGTTCAGTGGTTTCAAACCTTTCCCTACAGCTGCAATGAACTCCATCATTTCGACAGTTATGTCCAACTCTGAAATGACACCAAAATTAATTAATTTACCATTTTATTTACCTTTAGATGTAGTACCAGGTAGCTCATCATCCATATCTGTAATTACAATGTATTCCATTTCAGTTTCCTCTAAAACCTTCTTATCGAGTGGTGTCTTAAAATCCACCTCTTCAGAATCCGATGGAATTTCCTTCTTCAATTCTAAAGTCATAAAACAATTCGTCTTTAATTATTCAACATTTCCTCTCACACAACACACCTAGTACACAAAAGTCCTCCGTTTTCACGTCGTATTCTTCAACAAAAACCGTTTCGGGTAAATTCAGTGTTGGCACGGCATTCAAAGTTAGATGAATTCTGCCCACTTTAAATTCTTTTTTAAAATGGGTATGGCACACGAAATACGATTTTAGTATTTCGTTCATGTTCATGTCGAGTAACTTAGAGCTAATTTTATTAATCCACATTAAACTCCTGCATAGATCGTTTTCGGGAAATCGATGCCGAGGAGATGATATATCTTCACAATTTGGAACACAGCATTTATGGTTGTTAAGTGACCCATTTTTGAACAGAGGTATGGAAATTATGCTTGTTCCATGATCGTCTAAAATTAAATAAAAAAAACTGTATCGATCATCAGCCCATCACAACAAATTTAGAAAACTACCTGGCTTTGGTTTACCAAAAATGGGATCTTCCTTTTCTTCTACATTTTTATGTGTCTTCGGAAATGAATCCAACATCTTTGTTAGTATATTATATTTTTTTTCATAAATAACATAAGCTGAAATAAGTACTTAACCTTAAAATTGTATGTAAACCGTTTTTTAAACCAGGAGTCCCCAAAAGTTGATAAATTTTGTTGGGGTCTAGTTCATTAACCGGTATTCGAATTATATCATAGAATAATAGAAATTTCTAAAATTATCTGGGATGAAGAAGGAGAGAGCTAGCTGAAGACATACATTTTTGAAATTTTGAATTCAAAATACTCCAGATCGTTTGTGCAATTTTTATTTTCTTTTGAGATAAACGGCAACTTCTGACCGACACGTATGACATCTGCGGGGCAGAAGCGTGTAAAGTGCGCTTTTCTTCTTCACCTGTATTTGATACTTACTTTGAGCTTACAGTTCATAGCATCTTTGAATTTTGATTTCATACGTAGCTTTGGAAAATTTAATTCGGAATTTCTGATCCTTATGTGGCACTAAGTCTGATTTATAGATGCAACTTCAGTAAGGTGCATTTCCCTAGCCCCCCCCTCCCCCCAATTTGAATTTTGACTCCAAAATAGTCTAAATCGTTTGTGAAAGTTTTATTTTCGTTTGTACCCAAATAATTTTTAAGATTTTCAAGAAAAACATATTGAATACTGACGCGCATTAGTGGATTAACGAGATTCTCTTAGCACGGGGAAACACATAGAATATTTTAAAATTTTGAATTTTGGATACGAAATAGTCTAAAACGTTTGTACTTTTTAGTGTAAAATCATCAATCGCCTTTTTACACAAATCAATTTTCACAATTTTTTATACTAACTTGCTCAGAGTAGTTTGGAGTAACATGACAAATAGACCTACTATCAAGCTTATAATACTTGAAACTTGGAAACAAAAACAAGCACGAAACGAATAACAAACGTTCTAGACTATTTTGAATCCAAAATTTTAAAAAATTCTGTGTTTCCCCGTGCTAAGAGAATATCGTTAACCTAATCATGCCTGTCAGTGTCCTAAATATTTTTCTTAAAAATCTTAAAAAATATTGAAGTACAAACAAAAATGAAACATGTACAAACAGATACTAACAATAAAAGTATTTTGAACTTGATCTTGTAGGTGTTTCTCAGTATTATGTTTGTTGTACTTATTTATTTAACAAAACGTTTTTGTTTATATATTATTTTACAACTACAATTGTTACCAATATAAAAGAATAACTCTTTAACCCATTAATCCAGGGATAACTTTGTATCCAATACATTACATTCTTCCCCTCTTAAGTTTCTATTCAACTGCTGTTCCATATCTTACGGGCTTCCTTATTTGCCTTCTAGGACGATCTTGAGCTATACTGGTTTCTAAAGAAATTTCTTCTGGTGCTTTATTTTCTTCATTTATTTCTTTGTTCGATATGTCTATACTCGTTTCTTTATTCCCTTCTATACTACAGTTTGTCTCATCTTCCCTTACCTGTAATTCCTCTGTATTTTTATTTAGCTCTAATCCACCTTCCGTACATCTCGCTAAATCTCCTTCACTTGGTTTTTTTCTTTTTTCAAACCCTATCATTTCTTGTACTTGCACTTCCGAATCAGCAATCTGTTTCAATTTTGGTTTGAAAATTTGATCCAAGTGACGCTTCCATAATCCAATGTTTCCCGAAATCCTACACAGATACGTTCGAACACCTAAAATTTTCTCAATTCTTGCTTTGATCCAGTATGACTTGTTCTTATTTCGATAATCCTTAACATATACTTCATCCCCTACTTCAAACCTTTGCTCTCTTCCTTTCCGAATGATAACATGGTCTTGTTTTTTCTTGGTTATTTCCGGTCGTAAACAATCAAATCTGGTTCTTAATTCTCTACCAAACATTCGATATGCTGGCGTTACCTTCGTTGTGCAGTGTTCCGTGGATCGGTATTCCAAAAGATACCGAGCAACTATGCAACTTGACTGTATTCCCCTGTTCTTAGGGTCTTTCAAAGCTTTTTGTAGTGCGAATTTGACCGATTTGACCGTGTTTTCTGCAGCGCCATTCGAAGCAGGGTGATATGGTGGGCTTAAGCTCTGTTTGATGCCATTTCTTTTGCAAAATGTTTTAAATTCTTCCGAAACAAACTGTGGACCATTATCCGAAACGATTTGTCTGGGTATTCCAAATCTGGCAAAAATTCTTCTTAAAGATCCAACTGTTTTTGTTGTTGTTGTATGGAGCATCTCGACAACTTCCGGCCATTTACTAAAAGCATCTACCATTACTAAATACATTTTGTTTTGGATTGGTCCAAAAAAATCAATATGTATTCTTTCAAAAACTTCACTGGCTTCTTGAAACTGTAATACTGTCGACTTAGGAGGACTTGATTTGCTCCTATTACACACTTCGCATAATTTTGCCGTATTTTCGATATCTGCGTCTATTCCAGGCCACCAAAAATATGATCTGGCTTTGCATTTCATCTTGACGATACCGTTATGTGTACTGTGTAATTCTTCTAAAAGTGTTTTTCTAAACTTGGGTGGTATTACCACTTTGTGTCCCCACATTATAATATCTTTTTCTAAAACTAGCTCATTTTGTCGATTTATATATGGTATAAATCTTAAATCTTTCTTAATTAAACTGTCTTTCCACCCTTGTCTTATTTCTGTCCACACTTTTGATAAAATTTTGTCTTTCGTTATGGCTTCCCTGATATTATTTGCCGAAATCGGAAATTCTAAATGATCTTGAATAAAATGCATGTAGCTATAATAATCTGTTATTTTTGCACTCTCCTGCACCGGTAATCTCGATAAACCATCCGCGTTTGCATTATCTTCTCCTTTAACATATTTTACTTCGAAATTGAAACTATTTAAAAATATTGCCCATCTTTGCAGTCTTCCTGCCGCCATTGTTGGAATTCCTTTTTTGCTTCCAAACAAATACATTAAGGGTTTATGGTCGGTTGTTAAAATAAATTTTTTTCCCATTAGATATTGAGAAAATTTTCTAACCGAGAAAAATATGGCCAAAGCTTCTTTATCTAACATAGAGTAATTCTTTTCGCTAGTATTTAGGGTGCGTGAAACGTAACATATCGGTCGATCGGTTCCATCTTCAAACGTATGTGATAGCACCCCTCCTATTCCATAGGAGCTAGCATCACAACTAACTTTCAAGGGAAGTTTAGGATTATAATGAGTCAGCACATTGTCTGAAACCATGATTTCTTTTGCTTTGTCAAAAGCAGCTTGGCATTTCTTATTCCATTTAAGATGTTTGTCATTCTTTCCTTCCTTTAATAAACCATATAGTGGTTCTAACAATCCTGTGACATCTTTAATAAATCTGGAATAATAATTTATCATGCCCAAAAAAGATTTTAATTCTGTTAAATTGGTCGGTATTTTGCAATTTGCAATTGCTTTTGTTTTTGCAGGATCTTTTCGTAAACCTTCTTTATCTATTACATGTCCCAAATATTTGATTTCATTTTGAAAAAACGAACATTTTTCTTTTTTTAGTCTAAAACCAGCATCCCGTAGTCTATTGAAAACCTTTTCTAGATTTTTTATGTGTTCTTTTCTTGTTTTTCCAGTTACCACAATATCGTCTAAAAATACTACCGTATTCTCGCAATCTCTTAACGTTTTTTCCATTATTCGCTGAAATATTGAACAAGCCGGCTTCGTTCCGAAGGGTAATCTTTCCATTTTATAAATACCTTTGTGTGTGCTCCATGCCAATAACAATTTTGATGATTCTTCTAATTCTAGTTGATTGTATGCATGACTTAGATCTAATTTCGAAAATTGTTCTCCACCTTGAAGTGTTACGAATAGTTCTTGGATATTAGGTAATGGGTATTTGTCGTCTGCAATAATGGGGTTTATTGTGACTTTATAATCTGCACACAATCTTATCGATCCATCTCCTTTTAATACTGGAACCAAGGGCGTTCCCCATTCTGAACTGTTTATTGGTGTGATTACTCCTTCTTTTTCTAATCTTTCTAACTCTTCTTCAACTTTTGCTTTATATGCGAATGGTAAAGAACGTGGTTTTAAAAATTTTGGTACTCCATCATTTACTACTGATAGTTTAATTTTTTCGTATTTAAAACATCCCAACGTGTTCTCAAAAAGCTCTTTATTTTTTTCTAGGAGAGTATTTAATGAAAATTCTCTATTTTCCATGTGGTTCATAGTCATTGTTATTTTAAAGTCGCTCATAATATCTCTTCCTAATAAGGGTGCAGCGTTGTTTCCTTTGATTATAAGCAATTTGACTTCTTTCTGAATGTTTCCCAATTCCATCTTCACTAAAATTTCTCCTTCTGGCTTGAAAGTCGCACCGTTATATGTCTTCAAGATTGTTCTATTGTTTTTGAGTGGAATCTTCTTGAAATACTTATTGTATGTTGTCCAGCACATGGCCGAAATTGCAGAGCCCGTGTCCACCTCCATTTTGAAACGCAATCCGTTTATAAAACCATACACATAAAATTGATTATTCTTTATTGAATTAATACAAGGTATTACATTATTCATTTGGAACTCATCCTCCGACACTTGCTCCGACGCCTCCAACACAAAATTTTTTCTTTCCCTACATACTGCTTCCAGATGACCAATTTTTCCACACAGATTACATCTAAATTTCTTATATTTGCAAAACTTGAAATTGTGATTACTATTTCCGCAAACTTTACATTTTGGTATTTCTGATTTTGTCATTCTAGCTTCATTTGTTGTTGATTTTTTAGCCTGGTTCCATCTTCGGGGCCCTTTGTTAAGACTGTTTACTTCAGTGTCTTCCTCGGGTTCATTTTTGATCTGCAACGAACGACTCGGCGTTCCCGTCGTTTGCTCTCGCTTCATTGCTAATTCGAATACTTCTTCCAAGGTTGTTGAAGCTGGTTCCTCTTCACAAATTCTGTAAAACACCGATTCATTTTTTAATCCTATCACAAATTTATCTTTTAAGATTACGTTCAACACGCTACCAAACTTGCAATTAACTGCTAGCTTCTTAATTCTTGCGAACCAATTTACTATGCTTTCTCCTTCTTCTTGTCTTGCTTCATAAAAAATTCGGCGTTCTTGAAAAGTTGACGTTTTAGTACAAAAATGTGTTTCCAAAATTTCCCACAGTTTAAATAATGCTTTACTCTCTGGTGCTACTGGGTCACATAAATCGCTTAATGTTTCGTATACAGACGACTCGAGGCATGTTATTAATATTGCCACTTTCTTTTCTTCTTTGATGTCATTTGCCAGAAAAAATTGTGTAAGTTTTGCTTTGAAAGTTTTCAGCTTATCTTCCTGCCTGAATACTGGTAATACTCCTATCGTAGCCATGGTAATTAATATTTTCTTTCTATTTTACTCTTTTAACAATTAGTTACACCAATTTATCCTGTCGCCACTATTATGTTTGTTGTACTTATTTATTTAACAAAACGTTTTTGTTTATATATTATTTTACAACTACAATTGTTACCAATATAAAAGAATAACTCTTTAACCCATTAATCCAGGGATAACTTTGTATCCAATACATTACACTCAGAATCTCGTTAACTCAATCTTGCGCGTCAGTGTCTTACTTTCGTATCTTCTTCCTGGATCTTTTTCCTGATAATTTTAAAAACTATTTGGGTACAGACGAAAATGAAACTTGCACCAAACAAGCACAAACGAAGTCAAAACGTTCTAGACTATTTTGTATCCAAAATTCTATGTGTTTCCCCGTGCTAAAGAATCTCGTTAATCCACTCATGCGCGTCAGTATTCAATATGTATTTCTTGAAAATCTTAAAAACTATTTGGGTACAAACGATTTAGACTATTTTGGAGTCAAAATTCGAATTGGTGGGGGGGGCAGTAGGCCCATTATACTTAAAGCGTTCTCCAGGGGTTATTAAAAGTAAATTAAAAGTATAAATTAAAATCAGGACGCACCTGGATACCGTAAAATTTTCCGGTGGATCGTCGGCCGCCTTGCCAAGTTTTGACAATAGTATGCATAATCTTCAATAGAAAAAAAATTGTCGCGGCCGTCGGCCGCACAGACTGTCATTAGTCGCAAACACGTTCCATTTTTAACTAAATAAACAAAATTATTGAGATAATTAATGTACAGTGAGTCGCAAAATGTAACGTAAGTATCTAATAAAATTGCGATAATTACCATAATGTAATTTAATTATTAATAAAAAAAAGAAGACTGGTTTAACTTAAAATTTTATAAAGTACTCGGACCTTTATAAGGTCACAGAAAACACAAAAAAAATTCAAAAAAGGTTTCGAGATTAGGGGGCTCGGGCTCACTCCCCGACATTTTCCTAAATTAATAAACTTTTTTTCTCAGAGGAGAGGGAGTGAAGGTATTTGTCCCCCTTAAAACCACTGCTTAAAATTTTTTAAATAAATTCGGTAAAATTTTTCAAATTTTTTTTTAAAAATACAATAAAATACAAATAATTAAAATAAAAAATTTAAAAAAAAATACATTCAAATCTGGAGAACCTATAAATTGGCAATAAATTTTTATACAAATCTTATACTTTTGACACACTGGAAATTAATGATCATTAACAGTTTTTCTTTAATAGAAAATCGCGAAAAATTTAATTCATAAATTGAATATTTTTCATGTGTAAAATCATGGTGTATATTTTTCGTGGGTGCGATTTTAAGAACTGTTCCAAAACTTCACTTACGGCTCACAATTGGTTAGATACAGCAACAAACGTTTTTTAGAAAGAGCAGAATATTCCAAAGGTCGTGATAAAATTTTTAATTGATTTTGATACCAAATTAACATTTTTTTTAATTATGTTAATTAGCAATTTTGTATCAAAAACACACATGTGTATCATGACGCAATTAAAAAAAAAAGTTGTCGTCCAAAAATTATCATTAAAATTATAGTCAAACAAAATTTCATTAACAGCATTTACAATACTTGAAATTTAAACAATTTTAATTATAATTTAATCGTGCGTTTTTGATATAAAATCGTTAATTAACATAATCAAAATGTTCATCTATTTATAACCAATTTGGAGTTGTAAATGAAGTTTTGAAACCGTCCTTAAAATCGCACCCTTAATGATCATTAACTTGACAGTGTGTCAAAAGTATAAATTAAAATTAGAAAAAAATATTTTTCACTTTAAATGAGTTTTTTGATGTTTTCTGAAATTACTAAGTAAATTATCTCTGTAACCACAAATAGAACACATAAGTTTTTTGTCAATCCCGGCGTGTATGTCTAAATGGTATTTTAAATTATACTTATATGCAGTTGAAAAGGAACACAGTGAACATTTAAACTTCTTGTATCCGTTGTGAGTTAGCATATGTTTTACTACGCGACCATGCAAGACCGAAGTATAGGTACATAAAGTACATTTAAACATTTTACTTTTGGTGTGACCTTCCAAATGTGTCTTTAAGCTGGCGCTACCCGTTGTTTGAAATCCGCAAATTTCACATAGAAAAGGTTTGGTATGCAATCTTATATGTTGTTCGATGTAAGACTTACGAGTGGCTTTATGGTCACACATTGAACACTCATACGGTTTTTCCCCGGTATGAGTTTTTATATGTTGAATTAAATAAGTTCTAGCGTGAGTTTTAAAATCACAATAATCACATACAAATGACTTTTCCCCTGGGTGCTTAAACTTATTATGGGCTCGTAAAGTAGCTATCGTGTTGAACTGCTCACCGCAAATATTGCATTTGAGCGATTGTTTCCCTTCGGTGTGTAATATACGCTTCACTAGTGACTTCTTCTCTGCACTTAGATAATCACGAAACTCACATTCATATGACTTGGGTTGCGGTTCAGGTGGCTCTATGTCTTTGTGCTTCGTCATATGGTAATTTAAGACACTTATACTGGAAAATTTACAACCACATATTTTGCACGAATACGGTTTTTCTCCAATATGAACTCTTATATGTTGCCGTAACTCAAATTGATGTGTAGTTCTGTAATCGCAAATCTCGCATATAAACGGTTTACGATGTATTTTGGAATGTTGTTTGAAGTGCAACTTCCCTACACATTTAAAACCACAAATTTTACATTTAAACAATTCAGCCTCAGCCTTGTTCAAATCAATATGTTCTTTATTTTCCTTTTTTTCTGCTTCCTCTTTTTCTGCAAAAAAAATCGTATTAAAATTTGTCAATTTACAAATCGAACATTTAAAGTTACCTGCTGGCTCTTGCTTTGGGGGTTTACTCTTGGCTATAATAAAATTAATTACTAAAACTGTGACTTACTTAAAACAATCTTACCTGGTAAAAACAGCGTGGGTATAGCATTCCACTTCAATCGAGAGTAATTTTCGTGCACCAGGCTCATACCGATTCGACAAGCTTAATCTGAAACGTAAAAAAGAAGAAATACAGTATTTTTTATATAAATTATTTAACCGCTTTATGCATCAGAGTTTTACCACAGGTCGGTCAAAAATGCATAATTTTCCCCCCTAATTTTTGTAACACATACATAACTGAGATAGAAAAAAATAATTGGTTTTTATTGCATTAAATTAACTTGAAAATATTTTCAAAAGTTAAAAATGGTACGTATTTTAATAATTATTATACCTACAAGTGACTACAAGTAAATAAACAACATTCACACATAACCTAAAAATCAAATAATTATACGTGTCTGTTTTTCTTACTTATTATTTTAGTATTGGTCAATTAATAATTGTAAACACATACAAATATTTTATAACTTCTCACTTGCTGCTTATTAATTCAAAATTAACTTTGAAGCGCAAAGGAAAATGTAGCATTTCCCGGGACAATCTGCAAGAGAATCCGGTGAAAATCCTGCAGTACCAAAAAGTTGGATCCGAGTTTACTCCAAAAATATATATCTAATACTGACAATTTTAATTGTTCATGTTCAAAAACGTCTTCAAGTTCAAAAATAATAAAAATTATCTACCTGATTCAATCGCGGACGGCCGTTCCACCAACGAGTTGGAAACTCGTTTGGTGTGCAACTCGATCCCAGGGGAGCTGATTTTAACTTAAAAATTAACGACAATAACCAATCAGAGTGAAGGGGAGGTAGAGGAGTAGTATGTGCTGACCGTTTATTAATGTGAGATACATTTACTAAAAATGTAAAAGTCGAATATTAAATTTTATGGATGGATAATCCTCGGATTAACCGAGATAAAATTTATATATAAGTATCCCAGTTGAAACTTACTTGGTGTGCAGCTCGATCCCAGGGGGAGGTGATTTTAAATTAGTAAAAAATTGGATTATTTAATTAATATAGCTGGCTCAACCACGGACGGACGTCTCATCAAGGTTGAAAACTTGATTGATGTGCTACTCGATTCCAGAAGAGGTAATTTTAATTAACTTAGTATCCACGACGACAAATCAACATATATAAAAGTTTAAATAAAAATTTAATTAAGTTTAAAATTTAAGTTAGTACGACCGACGACGAGCCACAGTCAAGGAGTGATGTGATCGCTAGTTGAGTATAGAGCTGAAATTCTGGGTTTAAATTGCGGATTGCACAAAATTTCTTAGCTTGGTCTTCTGGTGGACAGCTACACTATAGAAGAATGTGGGATAAAACAAATCTCGTCCCGTCCTGCCCCGCCCTGCTCCGCGCGTGGGACGGGATGTTTCAGTTCAATAAAAGAAAAAGATCATTTACAAAATAATGATACACACAAGCCGCGGGTCTGGCGGCCAAATTCCTGATTTTATTATAAGAATTTCTATATTATTATCTGATTTTAGTACTAAAAAAAAAGTCATTTACAAAATATACAGACAAGCCGCAGTCTGACGGTTTCAAAAAAAAAACGGTTTACAAATGTGCGAGCCGTGCGGGATCCGCGGGACGTGCGGGACGGAACGAAACCTACAGGTCGAGACGGCACTGCGGGACGGGACAGGACGGAACAAGAAAAAGTAGTCTGTGGTGAATCCTGATATTTGTGTCGACGTCATTACCGTAAATACTGCTGCGTCACACACTCAAAAGTTTACGAGAGAAATTAAGCAGGAAAATGGCGATTTATCGTTATCAGCCCTGAGCCTGCATGGCCTGTAAGCGCTTGCTTATATTGTACGACCGACGACAACGACCAATCAGAGTCCGTTGTGTGTTCTAAAAAAATGACACGATGCTACGTCATTGGTCATACGTCATTGGTACGACCAACAAGAACCACCAATCAGAGTGGTTTATTTGTCCTAAAAAAATTACACGTTGGAGCAGCAGCAATAGCGTGCTGGTCTTTTATATAAGTTGATGATGATAAAATTCAGACACTGCCTAACTAGCAAACAACGCACAGCCTAAACTGGTAGGTCTAGAAACATGAAATTTGGTACATGAGTTCCTTATATCATTTAAGTGAACACTAAAAATCAGTTTTGCAAAAATCTTATTCAAAATGGATTTTTCATCTATCATCTAATTGGTGACGCGCATGAATGCGTTAACGAGATTTTTATGAACGGGTAAAGCTAAAGACCGAACAATCACATTCGGGAATGTGGTCGATAGGAACTTGATTTATCAATTAGTTTTTATATATATTTTTCAATCTATTTAATAAAATATTTCTTGATTTAGTAAATGAATCGCATTCAAAATTTGGAATTTTAAAAATTTGATGTGGCCAGCACATAAACCACCTTAAAATTTTAATTGTTCTATAACTCTTAAATGATATTAGATAGAGAAAAAAGTTCTAGATAAATGATGCAGCAAATGATCTTTTCCTTTATTTTGTTTGAAAATTAATAATAAATAATACAGTAGAAGCTCGATAATGTGAACATTCAAACTTATGAACATCTCAGTCCTCTGTGAACGCCCAATTTTTTCTATAGCTACTCGGTAACGTGAACAAAGAAAGTTAACAGTTGTTAATGTTGTGTATTAAATATCTTGAATGTCTACCAGCCACTTCTTATCACTTGATTAAATATAAAATAAAGGTACCTACCCGTGTTTAAATGAAAGAAATGCATATTTGCATAATAATATAAGAAAGTCGCCAAATTGTCGCCAAAATACAAGGTGGTGACAACATTGTAATATTTTTATTTCATGATGTTGAAAAATTTCATGATTGTGAAAAAACCCTGTTTTTTCATGAATTTTGCAACATTACACATACACAACGTATATACGATTTATAAAAAATAAATATGTCTTAAATATATGTAAAACACTAGTTTTTCTACACCCCCGTTAGTGTGAACACCTGCGTTAGTTTGAACATGCCTTTGGATTTTTGTGTTCACAGAATCGAGCTTCTACTGTATATAAAATTTTGATAAAAAACCATTTCACCCTTCAAGTAAACTTTGCTTTACAAATTTGTATCAAAATCAAATAGACTCTTACAAAATGGGTACATATTGTCGTGAAACAACTTTAAAAATATCAATTTTTAACAGAATTAAGTCGAAATTGATAATTTTGCTTTTTTTTTTCAATTTTTATGTTATTTTTTCGATTTATCAAAGAGACGCTCGAATGAAAGTTTATTGTAACTTTTAACACAAACAACAGACTTATTTTTATTTGAGAATTTTTGAAGTTATGAATTTATTTTGTATTGCAAATTATTTTAAAAGTTTTAAAAGTGAGCGCGTGATAAGAATTGTTCGTACAACGCAAGTGCAAGCGTTATCAAGAAGTAATGAAGGGAAGACGAAATTTGCTAGCAAAATCAATCGACTCAGTGTCGTGAGAAAGCCAACATTTGAGCCATTTGATTGAGTTATTTTTGGCCGCCGAAAAAGGCGTTAATAAGTGATTGATAAGTGAAATCGTCTTGGTCTTGTGAGGACCAAAATTCGTTTTGAGGTTTGAATTGGCGTTTGACCGAAGTTATTGGTCTGTAGTTTGGAATTGTCCATAATTGGAGAAAAAGAATATTTGGTTTGCAGAACTTGTAGTTGTCTGGAAGAATTTGCTAATTTTTGGAAGATTTATAAACGTTTGGTGGATGGATCGACGTTCAATGCGAGTCGAGTGAAGAGTTCCAGTTATATGATTTTACAAGGTAAAAGAGCTCAATTACAAAATTTTTAACATTTTTCATAAATACGCGTTTGTGATATAAAAAATTTGTGGCGCCAATAAAACTTTATTTTTTTGATTAATCTTTGAATTGGATTTTTAATTCCAATAAATTTGTATTTATTGTAAATTTGTTTTTGCGAACACAAATACATCATAGTGGGTGCGAATGCGTTATTTTGCTATTTTCGATTGTTTTATTTTAAATTACAATAGCGCATTCGTATTTACTAACACAAAATACACCACAACATCCAGAACTCAAAATTGTGAGTTCAAAGGAGTCTTTTTGATAAAAATTTTATTATTAATTATGAATAAAAGTTAAAATTATGTTTATTAATTTCGACTCGATATTTCATCTTTTTGACGATCAACGTAATAATTTTATTGATTTCGACTTGATAATTTCATTTTCGTCTTGAAACCACATACCCTGGGAAGGATTTTTTGAGTGTTCCCATTTAGAAAGCTGCCGGCGCACTTTTGAGAGGTATCTCGCCGAGATCACTTCAATATGTTAAATACAAAGTATCAAAATCTCTCTCTCTCTCTCTCTTCATCTTTCGAGAATATTATCACCGAAGACGCTACAGAGCTTTGTTGAGGTAAATACATTAGTTTCATTCAAGAAACTACAACTCGCGCAAAGAGCGACCCAAGACTCTCCGTACTGTGGGATAAATACCCAAAGTTGGCTACCTTTTTTATTGTTTTAAAGGATTGAGTGGCATTGCAACAAACTTCACTGCCAAAGTTTGGTGCGATAATAATACATATGGGGCATTTCACACCAAATCGACCACTTTTGAATCCGACCTTTTTTGATTTTCCTGAAATTTTTACATATTATACTATCTCATTAACAACGGTTCTGTGAATTTTTTCAAAATTTTTTACTCGACCCAAAAAAAGTTACGAATTTTTAGAAAAACTGCTGTTTTTTTTTTCAAACGATCGTAACTATTTCAAAAATTGACTAATTAAAACGCTTTTTTTTTTGTTTTGTTTGTCTTTAAACGTAAGTTACGTTGACCTGTCAGTTACGTTGACCTGTCTATGTCACCGGATAATATGTAATGATAGTATCTTGCTTATCAATAAGCCGAATGCAGATGCATCATAGTCCGGTGACTTCAGCGTGAACTCATAAAGAATATGTAATGATAAGTCAGTCTAGTATTTACCTTTCTTGAATAAACACGTAAAATAAAGCTTTGTCTTTTTTTTAAAAATAAGATTTCGTTGCCGAAATCTTATCTGGCGCAGTCGGTAGTATCCTCTAGGGCTAGTATTTCAATCGCGAATTATTAGTGTTCGTTTTAACGATTCACTGGAGGAAATTCAAGAAAGCAAAGAAGTTGAAAACCGCACCCACGGACGACATCGCCGAGTTTGCAGTGAACCAACTCGATACCCAACCAACGGACAGCATCGCCGCAGGTTGAGAACGACTCCGTTGCATCATAATAAGAACCACATCGTCTTGTTAATGCAGATCCAAATTCGAAAATATTGGAAAATTCAAATGAAAAAGCAACAAATCCTGTAAGTCATTTTAATTATATAATTTGTAATAATCTATGTGAATCGCGTTTTTAAATAATAAAGGTACAAATACAATTTGCTAACTACGTTAGTATATGTCACACATCGAAGAAAATTTACGCGACCGATCACCTCTTAGAAGGATCACAATGGCAGTTCCAGTTACGCCGAGGTTAGAAAAATTTCACTTAGACACGGTACCTGAATTCGATGGTAATCCAGCTACACTAGCTATTTTTATTCAAGCTAGTGAATATTTATTAAATACTTATGTTGATGTAGCTGATATTAATAATCCACGAAACACATTTTTGTTGCGAGCTATTATAGCAAAATTGAAGGGACGCGCATTAGAATTAGTAGGGGCCCGTAGTAATTTAACAAATTGGAATTCTATAAAAGAATTATTGTTGAGATTCTTTTCCGATCCGCGGGATGAGAAATGTTTAATGGGAGATTTGTTACAATTAAAGCAATTAAAAAATGAAAGCGCTATTACTTATGGTAATCGATGTCAAGATTTGTTAAGTTTGTTATTAACTAAATTACAGTTAGTAGAAGTAGACGGGCACGTATTGAATGCTAAAACACAAATTTATGAACAACAAGCTTTAGATGCTTATTTAAGAGGACTTCATAATAATTTAGCCATTCGGTTGAGGAACCCCCCTAATTTGGAAGTTGCCATAGGATATATGATAGAAGAAAATAATTTTAATTATACGCAAAATAATGCGACGGTAAATTATAATCATAGTAGTAATAATGCACATAAACCAAATGTATTTAATGCAAGCGCTCAATTTAACAATCATAATCAAAGAAATTTTAATTCGACACCAGCCCAAAATTATCGAAACTTTAATTTCAATAAAAACTTTACTAAAAGAAACTATGGAAATGGCCTTAATTATAATAATTACAGGCCTAACACATTTAACACTTTCCAATCGTCTTATCGTCCTAATTTTAATAGACCCGCACAAAATCAAAATTTTAGTAGACGAGTAAATCAAAATTTTAATCAAAGGTCGAACAATGCTAATCAGCAATATCGCCCTGAACCAAAATTTTTATATGGACGGCGGGGAAGAAAATGCAACATAATTAATTTAGCTAATATTAACACGTCCGCTTTACCATATATTAAAATCCCTCACGCAAATTTAATCTTAATGATCGACACCGGGTCATCAAAAACATTATTAAGTCCCCAAATAGTAAATAAATACTACAAAAATTATATAAAAACATCTCCTTTCAAAATTAGAACGGCTCATAAAACAACATTTCACAAATTAATAGCGCGCATTCCCTTACCAAAAATATTTAATATTAAAGAATATTTTGATTTTTGCATATTTGATTTTAATCCCAATTACGATGGCCTAATAGGAATGGATTTATTAAAACATTTAGGTGCTAAAATTGATCTAAGAAAAAATGTACTACACACAAAAAATGGTGTGATACCCATATATTTTGAACCATTAAAATCAAAACAATTTAATTTACCGCCGCGACATCAACAATTTATAAAAGTACCGATAAATACGAATTTAAATTATGGTATAATCGAATACCAAAAATTAGCAGATGGTGTAGAAATCCCTCAATGTCTAGTAAAAATTAAAAATCGCGAAGCTATAATTAGTATAACAAATAGTAATGAAACAAAAAAATTAATAAATATAGAACCCTTAAACGTTATAGAAGCGGAAGATGTAGAACTGATAGAGATGAATAAAATTAATTATGATAAGAATATTGATAAAATATTGATAGATAATTTAAAAAATATTAGATTAGATCATTTAAATATTGAAGAAAGTAAGGCCATTAGAAAAATATGTTACGAATATAGAGACATTTTTCATTGCACTAGTTTACCATTGTCCTTTACTAACATTGTAAAACATGAAATAAAAACAAATGATGAGATACCGGTATTTAAAAAGGCGTATAGAATGCCTCACGCACAACAAAAGGAAGTCGAAAACCAAGTAACCGAATTGCTAGCTAACGATATCATTAGTCATTCGCACAGTGCTTGGAGTAGCCCAGTACTCGTCATTAACAAAAAATTAGACGCATCGGGCGTACAAAAATTCAGAATGGTGGTCGACTACCGTGCACTAAACGAAAAATGCGTTGAAGATAAATATCCCCTCCCACATATTTCGGACATATTAGATAAATTAGGAAAATGTGCTTACTTTACGACTTTAGATTTAGCATCGGGATATCATCAAATTGAGATGCATCCTCGAGATAGAGAAAAAACGGCTTTTTCAACACCGCGCGGACATTATGAATATAAACGTATGCCGTTCGGGTTAAAAAACGCCCCCGCAACTTTCCAACGTGTAATGGATAATATTTTGCGCGGCATTCAAAATGAAGCTTGTATAGTTTATTTAGATGACATTGTAATATTCTCTACGTCATTACAAGAACACGTCGAAAAATTAAGGGTGGTGTTTGATAGGCTTAGGCAAGCAAATTTTAAAATCCAAATGGATAAGTCGGAATTTTTGAAAAAGGAAGCACAGTTTTTAGGTCATATTATTACTCCGGAAGGTGTAAAACCAAATCCTGCAAAAATTGAGGCGGTAATACAATACCCACCTCCTAAAACAACAAAAGAATTAAAAGGATTTTTGGGTTTAACTGGGTACTACAGGAAATTTATAAAGGATTATGCAAAAGTAACAAAGCCTCTAACAGTATGTTTAAAAAAAGGTAATAAAATTGAACATAGTAAGGAATTCCTCGAAAGTTTCAGTAGATGCAAAAATATTCTAATTAATCACCCGATATTACAATATCCTGATTTTGAAAAACCTTTTATAGTTACATCAGATGCTTCCAATGTAGCCTTAGGGGCAGTTCTCTCCCAGGGACCAGTAGGTTCAGATAAACCCATCTGTTATGCTTCACGTACCTTAAACGAATCTGAAAGAAAATATAGTACCATCGAGAAAGAATTATTAGCGGTAGTCTGGGCGGTCAAATATTTCCGACCTTACTTGTATGGGCGAAAATTTATTATTTATTCAGATCATCGCCCTTTGGTCTGGTTATCAAAATTGAGGGAGCCAAACTCAAAATTACAACGTTGGAAGATAAAACTAGAGGAGTATGATTACGAAATAATTTATAAAAAGGGTAACCAAAATAGTAATGCAGATGCATTAAGTAGAATTGAAATAGAGAATAAAAATGATAAAAATTTTCTTAATTTCGAAAGGAATTTCTTTAATAAACAAATACCCCGTTCGCCCACCGTGGTAGAGAAAGTAGGAAATCTTTTAAAAGCTCCGGCAAAGTTTTCATTATGTCATTGTGTCAGTAGTGACCTATATATGAATGCGGGTATTGCATTAGAATTCAAACAAGTGTTTGGACAAGTGCAACATTTAAAAAATCAGAAACAAAAAGTACAATCTTTTGTTTATTTGCAACAAGATAATAGATATATATTTTATTTAATCACAAAAGATAAATACTGGGACAAACCCACTTACGAAAACTTGTTTAATTGTTTAGTTAGATTAAAAGACTTCTGCGAAAAAAATAACATTTTGAATTTAGCAATGCCAAAATTGGGATGCGGTTTAGATAAACTAAAATTTGAAAAAGTACGTGACATGATTAATTATATATTCGAAAATCAATTTAATATACAAATATATCACTTGGGTAGTAATAATTATGATAGGGATATAGAAGTTAATATAAATGCATTAGAAAATGAATCCATGATCAATAACTTGGATGAAAATGAAAGTCTAATAGACGATTTATTGACAAATGATAATCAGTCACGGTTAGATGATTCCGCTACTATACATTCGGTTAGTCAAAATAATGAATTGGCCCATATTAAAATATGTGCAGATGTAATAGATTCAAAACCAAATCAGTTCTTTATATATGAGGTACATACACTCATGCAACCCGTCAAAATGGAAACTATCGGAAACATAAAACGTTACCATGTCCAAATGAATAGTAATGACGAGGAAAACATCATAAAATTTTTAAAAGAACATACCACAGAATCAAAAAAATATTACATTCATTTTGACACAGAAAATATGTTTCAACAATTTAATAGAGTGGTACAAAAATTATTTAATGCAAAAGGACCCGAACTAATTTATTGCACTGAAAGAAGAGAGATTTTAAACGAACCCAATTTAGTTGAAATAGCCATAAGAAACCAACACGAAGGTAAATCGAATCATCGAGGTATAACGGAAACAATAAAACAACTACAACGAAAATATTATTTCTCCTGTATGCAGGAACATGTAGCTAAATTTATTGCCAATTGTGAAAAATGTAAAAAAAGTAAATATGAAAGAAACCCCCCAAATATAGCAATGATGTTAACCGATACTCCGCACAAACCCTTTGAGAAATTGCATATCGACGTCTATACTTTGGAAAATACTAAATTCTTAACTATAGTAGATGCATTTACAAAATTAGGCCAAGCCATCGAGATTAAATCAAAAAATGCCGTAGATATTTTAAATGCCCTGATAACTTATTTTTCTTGTTACGGAACTCCAGAAACCATTAGTGCCGATCAAGGGTTAGAATTTCATAATCACATAGTTGAAGAATTACTAGAGGCACACAAAATAAAAATTCATTTCACTACCCCCCATCATCCCCCCTCTGACGGAATGGTTGAACGGTTTCATAGTACTATCGCGGAACATATTCGGTTATTAAAAACGAAACATAAAGAAGGAATAACTACCCTGATAAAATATGCTATCATTGCCTATAACAATTCTATACATTCTAGTACCAACTTGACACCTTTGGAATTAACGTTGGGTCACACAAAATTAAGAGATCCATATGATTTATTTTACGATAAACAAATGTATAGTGATTACCTTCAAAAACATAAAGAAAAATTAGCTTTAACTTATAGCAAAGTAAACGAAAATTTAATAAAAGGAAAAACTAGAGTAGTAGAAAAAATAAACACAGTAGTTAATAACCCCTTTAAAGAAGGTCAAGTGGTTTATGAAACAAGCTATAAGTACAAAAGAAATAAAACGGGCGAAAAGTTCAATGGTCCATTTATTTTGAAAGAATTAATACCTGGTAATAAAGCCATAATAATAAAAGCTGGCGGTACTACTAAAAATAAAGGTCGGACGGTACATTTACAAAACTTAAGACAACCAATTGTTACAGATCAATTGTCACGGCCTTGTTCGCCGCAGCCCTCAACATCGCGAGAGGAGCAGATAGACATGTAGAGATGGAAAAAATCATCAAAAACCCTGGATTGTTACCACTAAAGTTAGGTACAACTCAAAATGTCATCGATCATTGGCAATTAATACAAATTTATGATTTATCTAGTTTAAATATAGAATTTAATAAGTTAGTTGATAATTATAATAATTTAAATAGTTCGTTTTATAAAAGCGCTTATGGAATAGGATATGCTAAGGAAATGTTTACATACCGATATTTATTAGAATATAAGTTTTCACAATTTAAATCTAAGTATGAGCAAATGACTATAAGTTTAAACAGAGACAAACGTCCCACAAGAGGCTTAATAAACGGGTTAGGATCGATTTGGAAAGCAATATCGGGAAATTTAGATCAGTCGGACGCTGATAGATATGATACAGCTATCTTACAAATTAAAGAAAACCAAGAACAAATAAAAACTATAGTGGAGCAACAACTGAGTATTACAGATAAAGCTCTACACGCATTCAATGAATCAATGTCAAAATTGCAACATAATCAAATATTACTAGAAAAAAGAATAAATCAAATAGCTAGTGTAATGGAAAACATTACAGCAACTTATTTTAACGAAATTGATAGTTTTGTCATGCTAAACACTATTTTTAATCAGTTATTGTCGGCAACAGAAATATTAATAGAAATTATAGATAATGCTGAGAATTCAATCACTTTTGCTAAATTAAACTCGTTACACCCATCAATAATTACTCATCAGGAATTAAAGATAGAATTGTCAAATATTAAGTCAAATTTAAAAAATTTAAAATTGCCATTCGAACTAGATCAAGAGGACCTCGTTAATAATTATTATTCAATAATTAATATAAAAGGATACATACGTAAGGAACAAATTGTATTTATTTTGGAAATTCCGTTAGTAGAGTTAAAAATGTATGATTATTATAAATTGTATTCCCTACCTGTTTCCCAAAATACCTTTTACCAAATTATAATTCCAAAATCTTCATTCCTCATCATAAACGACGAACAATATGGTTTAAGCGACGATCAGTGTAAAGAAGTTTATCCCATGAACTATTTGTGTAATAATGAAGTAATCAAATCGATGTCTAACAACAACCCTTGTGAAGTGGATTTAATAAATTTCAGTGCGGATTATAAAAATTGTGAAGTGCTTCATAGTTATCTAACAAAAACCAAAATTCAAAAAGTGACCAAAAATAAGTGGTTAGTAATAACTGTAAACGCTACTATGGCTAATGCCAATTGTAATAATGTTATAGAAAAATTGATATTAGAAGGAACATATGTTGTAACCGTTCCTAAAGGCTGTAAATTAAAAATAGCTGAAACTATTTTGAACGCTTTTGAAGATGTAAATCCGTTAATCAAACATTTTAATTTGCCATCAATAGTATTACCTAATGACAACACCTACAATCAACCTAATATGAAGGTTAACGTACTTCATTTAGACGATGTTAATCTTAACGAACTCAAAAATTTAGACTTGCAGTTAAAAATTACTAAACAACAAATTTCAAATATTAAAACAATACCATTTCATTATGACAATATCAGTTTGTATACAATTATTATGTATGTAATTATTATTATTGTTATGTTATATGTAATTAAGATATATTACCCATGCTTAAGAAAAAAAATTGTGGAAGTCCAAAATATAAAAACTAGAAATCCATTGGAGGAGGTGTCATTGAAAAATCAGATTTAAAAAAGAAAAATAACGTACTTCATTTAGACGATGTTAATCTTAATGAATTCAAAAATTTAGAATTGGAGTTAAAAAAAAAAAATTTACTAAACAACAAATTTCGAATATTTAAAAACAATACCATTTCATTATTACAATATCTGTTGGTATACAATTATTATGTATGTAATTATTATTGTTTCTATGCTATATGTATTTAAGATATAATATTACCCATGCTTAAGAAAAAAAAATTGTGAAAGTTCAAAATATAAAAAAAACATAAAATCCATTGAAGGAAGTGTCATTGAAAAATTAAAAAAAAATTCTTCGAATCATAATTTTTCCTCTTGGGCGTGGAGGAGTTACGTTGACCTGTCAGTTACGTTGACCTGTCTATGTCACCGGATAATATGTAATGATAGTATCTTGCTTATCAATAAGCCGAATGCAGATGCATCATAGTCCGGTGACTTCAGCGTGAACTCATAAAGAATATGTAATGATAAGTCAGTCTAGTATTTACCTTTCTTGAATAAACACGTAAAATAAAGCTTTGTCTTTTTTTTAAAAATAAGATTTCGTTGCCGAAATCTTATCTCGTACTTTTCAGGAAAAAAATACAAAAAAAATATTCAAACTTAGATTCTACAAAATTTTTCATTTTTTCGGAGAAAATCATTGATTTTTCAAATTTCGACACTTTTGATTTTTGATTTTTTTATTTCAAAAAAAAAACTCTGATTTATTCTGCGTATAGCAACGCAAACCCCATAATGGGCCGACATTTCTTTATATTTCTTTTGTTTAATTGAAAAATATTATTTGCGTAAAAATAAAACAAAATATTTTTTAATTAAACAAAAAAAATAGAAAAAAAATTTGGCCCATTATGGGGTTTGCGTTGTTATACGCGGAATAAATCAGAGTTGTTTTTGAAATAAAAAAAAAATTAAAAGTAGAAAAATTTGAAAAATTAATGATTTTCTCCGAAAAAATAAAAAATTTTGTAGAATCCAAGTTTGCATATTTTTTTTGTATTTTGTCCTGTTAAATACGTTTAAAGACAAACAAAAACAAAAAAAAACGTTCCGATTAGTCAATTTTTGACATAGTTACGATCGTTTTGAAGAAAAACAACATCAGTTTTTCTAAAAATTCGTAACTCTTTTTGGGTTGAATAAAAAATTTTGAAAAAATTCACAGAACTGTTTTTGGTGAGATAGTATAATATGTAAAAATTTCAGGAAAATCTAAAAGGGTCGGGTTCAAAAGTGGTCGATTTGGTGTGGAATGCCCCATATATAATACACTCATAATAAATATTTTGCTATTTATTTACTACAAAATTAATACAAGTTGTAAATCACGACAAAGAATTAATAAATAATTAATTTTGTGAACATACAATTAGTAGGCACACTGAAAAATTAGAAAACTATTCTTATATTATAATTACACGAATACAATACAAATCGATCAGAATTGCTTACCAACAAGCCTTCAAATAAAATTTATGGATACAGTTAAGCTTTTTTGTTAGAACTTGTGGGTAAAAATTTAAAAAAAAATAAATTGTTATTACTTTACACCTTAGGCCGCACTAACATTCTAGTGTGTTTCAAGACCTGCTTAAAAGTAACCCAAAATATTGAATAAGCAGTCTCTCCATTAGGTACTTCCCCACGATCAAAATACTTTCCATTCAGATTGCTATATGCACAATTATGATACCACCAGGCACCACCTAAAAAAACAAATATGCCTGTTATATTAGAAGTAATTAAATCTCAGAGTAAAAATTTGGTAGTGATGAAAAAGGAATTTTGCTTGCTACGATTTAATAAAAATATTAGTATAAATCTTACTATGATAATGGGCGCAGTCAACAACATAATCATCTTGATCGTTATCTTTAGTAGAAAACTTCTTTCCAATCTGGTAAGTCAAGGAATCTCCAGCATCTCCCGAATAAGCACCCAAAACTTTCAAGGAATATCCTTCTATTTCGGATCCAATGGTGAACTGGGTATAAAGTGCACTTCTGTTTTGCGATTCAAAATCACCCATCTCTATCAATAATTCATTTACTTCGAATCCAGTTAAAAGATGAATATTCTTTAAACCTAGCCAGAATTCGCCCCCCAAATTACCAAAACCATTCTTGTAATCTTCCCAGTACAGAAAGAAATCTTGCGACCCGTCAAATCTTTTTTGTATCACCGTCCAACCGCCTCCCCTAGTTTCTAAATCACACAGCACCTCGAAAGATCTCAGCGCACTTTCCGGTTGTATCGTATAGGTACCGGAAGCCGTTTTTCCAGATTCTTGAACTTCTTTACAATTTCTTGGATAATGCTTATCCAGAGTAAAATTAATTGGGCAAGAAGTTGAAGGTGCTATTTGTAAATCTTTTAGTTCTTGTAATCCTTTGTTAAAAATTTGTTTGGACACCAAGTTTAAAGACGTGTCCACCACTATTCTAAAAGTAAAAATTATAAAATGTAATATAAGTACTTTGTTTATTCGATTATTAAATTAGTCATACTTTGTAACGTTTTGCTTTATCTCTTGCACATCGGAACGCAAATTTCTGGTGGCATTCATCAGTTCTTGAATATTTTCAAGAAATTGTTTTTCCAAATTGTCTACTTTGCTTTCTAAGTTTTTGTTGTTCTGAAAGACCGGTGGCGCAGGACATAAAGAGCCTTGAGATAATTTATTTTCCAAGGATTCAAATCGTCCGTTGGTGTCTGTTATTAGAAATTCCAGCTTTTCTATACACAAATTTTCCAAACGAGTTAGCAGCTGCCGAGTTTCTTCATTATGAATTTTTGGATCAGGTGGTATCAAAGTCGTGGCTTCCTAAATAAGCTTATTTATCGAAAAGTTGTGAAATAAAATTTAAAAAAAACTTACCACACTTCTTTTTCTGCTCATCTCCCCGTAGGGGGCTTGTAAATTCACATCATGATTTTGAGAAGTAACCACACCAAAAATAACTACAATAATTGTAAATCTTAACGAGAGCATCATCATAGCACTTTCTGATCCACTTATTACGAACCAAACTGAATATTTACCATTCATATCTCGCAGATGTGTTATATATAAGTCCGCCTTCGTAGGTTAACAAAAAATTTAAAGAATATGTGAACTTGAAAAAGGACACTTTTTATTGGTCAAATAAATCGATGAGTAAATAATTTTTCCACGATCTTTATTTATTGCATACGGCTGTTAGGAAAAGCACCAAAAGGGCAAATTAAAAATGTGTCTGGCATAATTTTTTGTACTATATAAGTTTGATAATAATTACGAAAAATTCTGCAATAAAATTTACGGACAAATTAAACATTGAGAGTATATTTGAATTTTTTTTAAATAAAATTTATTTGAAAAAATAAACTTTAAAGTCGCAGCATAATTATAAAAATGAATCTTAGATTTAAATTACAATAATGATATAAAATGAAATTTAACCCATTGAATTCTTCTTCCACAATTGAAATTTTTGATAATTTGCTGAAATATCAACAGCTATTAAAAATATTATGATTATTATCTAATAATAACGTTCCAGAAGTATTTGAATGTGAGTTTTGTGTTCGTTGTTCGTCGCTTTTTAAATTATCGAATAAAATTTTCTTAAATATTTTTCAAGTTTGACTGCGATTTTTTAGCAGGTTATCGATTTTAATGGTGAATATTTGAAAGTAAAATTTGTAAATAGACTGTGAATTATTAAATATTTTTGATTTTTCTGTAAGATAAAAATAACCATGGTTTACTGTTTTGGTCGTTCGAATCTAAATTAGGAAACGAAATTTATTTCTCAACATGGTCTTCTTTCAGCGCGATCGACATAGTTCAACGATATTCCAACTTTTTTAAGCTGTGCAAAAAATATTATTTGTCGATATGATTTTATAATAAGCTTTTCCTGTTTTCAATTTTCTCTAGTCTCTAGCAACACTTCCGCATACATAATTTTGATACATCTTTTGACAGTTTGAGTAGGGCAAGGAAATGCGCCACAATTTGTTATTTTACTTGTTTCGGTTAGTTCCTTCACTGAAATAGTAACCGTGGTTAGAGGTCCGGTTATATTCATATCTGACCAATTAAAATGTCTATGTAGTAATCAGCAATAAAATTTAGTTTTGGAATTTTAAAAATTCCTACTTCTGATGCGCTATTTTGTCTTGCTTTATTTATTCGACAAATAACTAGTTGTCTCTGTCCCTAGAAAAATACCACATGTCGAAAAAAGAAACTACTGAAAAATAAAAAAAAGGCTATTGTTTTTATACAACTTACAATATTTGCACATCATTTATTTCTCGATAAACAATTTTTTTTAATTTCACATGTACTTCGAATATAAAAAAATTCAAATATGTTGTTTTTCAAATAAATGCTTCAGTTTCTTTCAGAAATTATTTTTGATCTTAAAAGTCTATACCGTTTTAGACCATTTCACCATGAAAAATTCGAGAAAAAATTGTCTGCAACAAATTTTATATTATTTATTGCCATGAGTTCTAGTAAATCTGAGCTTTATGGTTTGAATTTTTTTAATTTTCTTCTAGAAACAGTTCATTAACCTGGACAGCAATTTTAAAAATTTCTGTATAATAGAATGATAGAAAACGGTCCAAAAATAATAAAACCAAAAATTTGAAGACCATTGCAAATAGAGTTTATAATTAAAAAAAAACAAACAAAATTTTACATAAAATTGCATTTAACGACAATTGTTTGGGTGCCGCTAGAAGGGTAGTCCCGCCTATCGTATAAGTTTTTTTTGCAAAAGTCATTCAATATATCATTTTCAATCGAAAATTATATATCCAGCTTAGATTTTAGTGTGGATCCGGGATGGTTTTGTGACACCTTGTATGTAACAACTATAGTTACTTTAGTTCTTTGGGGATTTTGAAAACAGAGGTTGGTAGAGAAAGAGGATTCGAAATCGAATAAGAGGAGTGTGATTGAGTTTTAAAGGTGCCTTTTGTTTCTTGAGATTTTTCTAGATCAAGTATTGATCGATTGGTTTTGATCGCATTTTTTATGGTAGCTTGGTGTGAAGTTTCTTCTAGAATATTCACGTACGTAAGTGATTTTACACATTTCCATTTAACATTTTTTAGCTGCAAATTAAAAATCTATTTTGTTGATGATAACCTTTTTTATCTTAAACTATGTCATATGTGGGCACTAAGAGCTTCTTGTGGTAAATACACTAGCTATTTTCAAAGAACCTATATACGAAACGCACATTTGCGCGACCCATTTCCTCTTCGATTGTGGACTAAATATCCGTAAGACTAGATAACTTTTTTTTATCGCCAAGTCTTAGCGCCCAACGTGGGGCAGTAAAATTGGTCACAACACCACTTGATCTTTTTAAGATAAAAAAAAAAGATAGCTAGCCTTATGGATATTTAGGACAATCATGACTTGGTATAATTGTTGGTTAAACTACAAACAAAAATTCGTAGTTCGAATATCGATTGGCGAATATCGAGAGTAACTATGACTCTCTCTTTGGGGGGGGGGTGACACCTCCCCGTCCGAAGTTCGGCAGCTACTGGCGCGAGTGATTCGTCACTCGGTAAAGGTGTGCTGGGCGGAGGACCCAAAGAAGTCTAATCCACCCAGGTGAAACAGACTCCGGGCGTTACAAACAAGGAAACGTTTACGTTCAAACGTACTCCGGTAACGTCAAGACCGTATCCGACGCCTTCACGTGGCGGCCTTGTTTTAACAAAGTCGGAGCGGATCAAGCAGCGCGAGGGCCGTTGTTTAAAGGTCGCCCTCCACCGGCATGTCAGTGAGTCGGAAAGGGAGCAGCCCCCCCCTCCACTGTCTAGCTGGCGGAGAATAACTACCTCCGTCAGTAAAAATTAAGTAGTTGGCAGCTCGAATAACGATAAGCCTCGGATGTTGGACGGATTCTCTGTTGATAGAAGTGACAATGCGCCACTGGGCGCTGATAGCGAGGCCCACGGAGACAGAATATGTGACACATACAATCTCTCCTTTGAAGGTGCAACTTGCCAAAGATGCAATAGATCATTAACGAGACCAAAACTGTTGGGGGATCACTATAACTCCAACCATAACACCTACACCATCAAATTAAAATGTGTAACTTGCGGGAAAACTTTTGAGAAATATCACGCGGGTTTTTGCCATCTCGCTAAATGCAAAAGCCCCTCTCTAAAAAAGGACGAACCCTTTGGGTGCTAATGGTGCACTCGAAGTTTTACTACTAAGAGTGGCCTTACGATACACTCACCCGGACAAAAGAAATAAAGAAAGGTTGGAAGTTCTTAAGCCGAAAGACCCCAAATTACAGAAGAATATTCCTAGAGGCACAGCACTGTGGACAGAAAAGGAAACCAAAATTTTCCTAAATGAATATGTTGCGTGTGGTGGAAAAAACTACTCCACAAAAATTGCTGAAATATTACCGCATAGAACTCAAAAGCAGATTAGAGACAAACTGAAATCACTCAAAATGCAAACAGTGTTGCCCCCCCCCTCCCCAATTAACGACTTTTGTAATGGAGACTAAAATAACCAACTCTCCTAGGACACTAGGACATGTGTTGGGCAAATGCATTGCGGGAAAGCCGCAAAGGATCAACCGCCATAATGAATGGGTGAAAGAAATTGCTCGAGCCCAACCCGACCCTAATGACATCTATGAGAAGCAGGAGTTCCAAACAACCGACGGTGCGTCACTTCGACCCGACCTCGTAATTAAACATGAGGATACGGCGTCGATAATCGACGTTACCATTTGGTTTGAGCAAGGAAACTCGCTGGGAAACGCGAAAGTGGAGAAGTGCGCAAAATATGCCCCGTTGAAAAGAGTTCTACGTTCAAGACTCAACATCAGAGAGGTGGAGGTTATTGCGATAGTGGTGGGGGCAAGGGGGGCTATTCTCCCAAGTACCATTAATGCCCTTATAAAATTGGGGATGAACAGGAAAACCATCACAAGAATGGTCGACAACACTTATACAGTCATCAATTAGAATAGCAAGGGCCCACCTGGACTACGCATAAGGAAGCCAGCAAGAAGCCAACCCCTCATCAATGATGGAAGAAAACTGGAAACAGAAAATCAGTAGTTGCAAATAACAAACACCGAGCAAATCGAAGAATTGCGAGAAAAACAGAAAATGGACACCATATGGGAATATAAACTAATAATGACTAATTATTGTAAAATTTTGTTAGGAATGATATATCTTAGATAGAGAATACTTTGTAAATGATATTAATACCTACAATAACTTACCTTAGTTAGGGAATAGAATTTATTGGTGTAATATGAAATGCTGAATAAATTTGTACAATAGCCAAATGCCTCGTCATCTAATTAGTAGCGTTTTGCTGCTAGTTGTTGATATTTGGCTAACTTAGAGTTAGAGTCACAAGTTACGTGCCACGGCTGGCCCCTTTTTAAAGACGCTTCTGGGTCTCAGGGCTGCACGGCAAACGTTAAGTAGCCAGCCTTTACGAGGCGGCCCCGGAAGGATGTTTTTGCGTGTCGCGGCGCGGAACGTCACTAATGGCTACTAGCGAAACAGTAGGTCAGCGAAACAGATGGGCAAGAGTCCGCAGCCATTTTTTGCGTGACCGGAGACTGCTGGGACGAATCGGTCAAAGGAAACCAGATCTACACTCCAAAGGCACAATCCTTTAGTGGGAGGACTAACACGACCGGGTATGAGTTGTTGGTCCATGACTTCCCGACCGTGAACCCGAGGGATCAGTAAGTAAGAGCCCACGTAGCGATCCCGAAGAAAGGAAATCTTATTGTCCCGGTTACCAATGAGGGACGTCACCCTGCAGACATTGGCCTCACGACCTTCTCTGCAAAAATAACCTTGGGGTGCTTTGCCGGCGGAGGCCGGTAAGGTTCCTTTCTTTGGTGAACGAAAGAGACAATAAAGTTCGTACCGCGAAATACTTGTATTGCGCCACGTAGCAACTTTGGACCCAAAGGGAACCTTCTTTTCTGGTGAACGGAGAGGATGAAATTTTCAACCCTCACAGTGGTGGCACAGTATGACACAGGAACCAAACGGATATCTAAGGAGAGGAAATCTTAACCTGCGCAAGGAAACTTGTATTGTTGCGGAAGATGGAAACTTCGGTGGACTCCAAAGCTTCGGCTTAAACTTTGAATTGGCAAGTAAATCTCTAAAGGGCGTTAACGGCACGTCGCTGAATTAGCTAAACTCTACGATTTACAGGAGGGTTCGAATAAATAACCGTCTGCGGGAAGACACGAGCCCGGGGCTAATTCTCGCGTAAATGTGCTTAGCCTCCCCGTCTTTGTGAGCTTGCTCACTGAAGAGGATTTGCAGTGGCTCGTGGTTCTTGGGAAAAGCTATTACATAAAAGCGCCGGGAAAAGGAGTTCTTCTTGGTTTACGACCGAACCTCCTGAGTACCGACCTCAGCACTCGGCTTGTCTGTCGGGGATCCCCTCACCTTAGGGCTCTACTCGGGTCTTGCAGCCCTTGAGACAAGGAAATAGGTATGCTGGGCTACCCTGGCGGCTTCTTGGGTGTGGTACCAAAAAATGGAAGTTTCATTTTTCGTTCTATGTAATGTTAAGTTTTAAAAGCCACAAACTCCTGTGTTCGTCCATTTTGGTTATTAACTTTATCCACTAAAATAGAAGATTTTTTTACAATAGTTTATAATAATTAGACAAAAAAACTGTTTCACTAAAAATTTATAACTAAAACAATACATTTTGCTAAAATAATTGAAAAATTGTAATTGTAAAGAAGATAACAATTCAAAACTACATTTTGGTTAATCAACAAAAAAAATCAGAAAATAATTATTTATTTCTCAGTTCTCAGGAGATTGAAGTATACATTAACATTTTGATTTTTCAGAAAGTTGACCAATTTTGCCAAATTATTTTCTTGTTTTACTCAAAAGACGTAACAAAAGTTACAAAAAACTAAATTTCAAAACTCTAATATTCTCCAAATTTAAGAAAATTTTGGGTTTAATTTTGATTTTTATTGATATTTTTTTATAAAAAAAATTTATTTTTTTAATGCAAAAACTTTGTACTAACATAAACTTACTAAATCCTGCAAAAATAATCAAAAATTCTAACGCTTTATGGGTGGTATTCGGGGAATTCAAATGTTCTTTTTTTAAATAATAAATTATAATTATTAATTTTCAGCGGACATTAGAAAGTTTACAAAGGTTACTAAATTTTCTATTCTAGTTACTCAAATAATAAACCATTTAATATATTTCTTGGTTTAGTAAATGAATCGCATTCAAAATTTGGAATTTTAAAAATCTGATGTAGCCATCACTAAACCACCTTAAATTTTTAATTTTTCTATAACTCTTAAATGATATTAGATAGAGAAAAAAGTTTTAGATAAATGTCGCAGCAAATGATGAGATTTATCTTTATTTTATTTGTAAATTAATAATAAATAATATATAAAATTTTGATAAAAAACCATTTCGCCCTTCAAGTAAACTAAATCTTCTGGTTTACAAATATATATCAAAATCAAATAAGCTGTTACAAAATAGGTACAGATGTTAAATAAAAAGTATCGAAATATATATACCAAATCGACCACTTTTGAACTCGACCCCTTTTGATTTTTCTGAAATTTTTATATATTATACTATCTCACCAAAAACAGTTCTGTGAATTTTTTCAAAATTTTTTTTCAACCCAAAAAGAGTTACGAATTTTTAGAAAAACTGATGTTGTTTTTCTTCAAACGATCGTAACTATGTCAAAAATTGACTAATCGGAACGTTTTTTTTTGTTTTTGTTTGTCTTTAAACGTACTTTTCAGGAAAAAATACAAAAAAAATATTCAAACTTGGATTCTACAAAATTTTTCATTTTTTCGGAGAAAATCATTGATTTTTCAAATTTCGACACTTTTGATTTTTGATTTTTTTATTTAAAAAAAAATCTGATTTATTCCGCGTATAACAACGCAAACCCCATAATGGGCCGACATTTCTTTCTATTTCTTTTGTTTAATTAAAAAATATTATTTGCGTAAAAATAAAACAAAATATTTTTTAATTAAACAAAAAAAATAGAAAGAAATGTGGGCCCATTATGGGATTTGCGTTATTATACGAGAAATCAATAAGAGTTTTTTTTTAAATAAAAAAATCAAAAATCAAAAGTGGACAAATTTGAAAAATCAATGATTTTCTCCGAAAAAATAAAAAAATTTGTAGAATCCAAGTTTGAATATTTTTTTTGAATTTTTTCCTGAAAAGTACGTTTAAAGACGAACAAAAACAAAAAAAGAACGTTTTGATTAGTCAATTTTTGAAATAGTTACGATTGTTTTAAGAAAAAAAACATCAGTTTTTCTGAAATTTAACTTTGTAAAAAATTTTGAAAAAAATTACACAACTGATTTTACGTATTATACTATCCCATCAAAAACAGTTCTATAAATTTTTTCAAAATTGTTTACAAAGTTAAGAATTTTTAGAAAAACTGATGTTTTTTTTCTTCAAACGATCGTAACTTTTTCAAAAATTGACTAATCAAAACGTTCTTTTTTTTGTTTTTATTTGTAAAAACGTACTTTTCAGGAAAAAATTCAAAAAAAAATATTCAAACTTGGATTCTACAAAATTTTTTATTTTTTCGGAGAAAATCATTAAATTTTCAAATTTTTCCACTTTTGATTTTCGATTTTTTTTATTTCAAAAACAACTCTGATTTATTCCGCGTATAACAACGCAAACCCCATAATGAGCCGAACTTTTTTTCTATTTTTTTTGTTTCATTAAAAAATATTTTGTTTCATTTTTACGCAAATAATATTTTTCAATTAAACAAGAGAAATAAAAAGAAATGTCGGTCCATTATGGGGTTTGCGTTGTTATACGCGGAATAAATCAGATTTTTTTTTAAATAAAAAAATCAAAAATCAAAAGTGTCGAAATTTGAAAAATCAATGATTTTCTCCGAAAAAATGAAAAAATTTGTAGGATCTAAGTTTGAATATTTTTTTTTTGTATTTTTTCCTGAAAAGTACGTTTAAAGACAAACAAAATTAAGAAAAAACGTTCCGATTAGTCAATTTTTGAAATAGTTACGATTGTTTGAAAAAAAAACAGCAGTTTTTCTAAAAATTCGTAACTTTTTTGGGTTGAGTAAAAAATTTTGAAAAAATTCACAGAACTTTTGTTGATGAGATAGTATAATATGTAAAAATTTCAGAAAAATCAAAAGGGGTCGGGTTCAAAAGTGATCAATTTGGTGTGGAATGCCCCATATATCTCTCTCTCTCTCTTCATTTCTCCATCTTTTGAGGATATTGACACTGAAGACGCTACAGAACTTTGTCGAGGTAAATACATTAGTTTTATTCAAGAACCCACAACTCGCGCAAAGCGCGACCCAAAACTCTCTGTACTTGACTACATTTTTTGTTGTTTTAAACTTCACTGCCGAAGTTTGGTGCAATAATAATGCATACACTCATAATAAACATATTGCTATTTATTTACTACAAAGTTAATATAAGTTGAAAAATCACGACAAAGAATTGACAAATAATTAACTTATTCTGAACTCTGAAGAATTAGAAAATTATTTTTATAACTACTACAAGAATACAACACAAATCGATCAGAACTGATTAATAACAAGCCTGCAAATAAAATTTATGGAAACAGTTAATAAAATTAGAAAATAACTTTTTTGTTTGAACTTGTGTGTTAAAACTTAAAAGAAAATTAATTATTATAACTTTACATCTTAGGTCGCACTAACATCCTAGTGTGTTTCAAGCCGTACTTAAAAGTGTACCAAAATATTGTAAAAGAATTTCTTGCACTAGGTACTTCTTCACGCCCAAAATACTTTCCATTCAGATTGCAATATGCGCAATTATGATACCACCAGGCACCATCTAAAAAAACAAATATCTCAGTTATATTGGAAATAATTAAATCGCAGCATAAAAATTTGGTAGTGAATCGATTTGATGGTTTTGTTTACGGACCTTTAGTAAAATTTAAAAATTTTAAAAATTCATTCTTCAAAATTTATTGGTTAATTTTAATTATTGTGTAATTTTGTAAATCGTGTAAATTTGAATTGGTGTACCTTTACCAAATTGGAAGCCGATAGGACAAAAAAAAAGAGATTAACTAGTAGGAAGAAATTTCGCTCGCTACGCCTTAATAAAAATGTACTATTATAAATCTTACTATGATATTGGGCGCAGTCCAAGTGATAATCATCTTGATCGTTATCTTTGGTAGAAAACTTCTTTCCAATATGGTAAGTCAAGGCATCTCCAGCATCTCCCGAATAAACACCCAAAACTTTCAAGGAATAACCTTCTATTTCTGATCCAATGGTGAAATGGGTATAAAGTGCACTTCTGTTTTGCGATTCAAAATCACCCATCTCTATCAACAATTCATTAACTTCGATTTCAGTTATAAGATGGATATTTTCTAATCCTAGCCAAAACTCGCCCTCCAAATTACCAAAACCATTCTTGTAATCTGTCCAGTTTAGAAAGAAATCTTGTGACCCATCAAATCTCTTTTGTATCACCGTCCAACCGCCTCCCCTAGTTTCCAAATCGCACACAACCTCAAAAGGTTTCAGCGCACGTTCCGGTTGTATAGTGTAGGTACCGGAAGCCGTTTTTCCAGATTCTTGAACTTCTTTACAATTTCTTGGATAATGCTTATCCAGAGTAATATTAATTGGACAAGAAGTTGAACGTGCTGTTTGTAAGTCTTTCAGTTCTTGTAATCCTTTGTTGAAAATTTGTTTGGATACCAAGTTTGATGACGAATCCACCACTATTCTAAAAATAACAATTATAAAATGTAATACTTTGTTTATTCGGTTATTGTTGGTCATCCAAATAGTGGCTTGACACTGAAAATTCGTACCTTGTCACGTTTTGCTTTATCTCTTGCACATCGGAACTCAAATTTCTAGTGGCATTCATCAATTCTTGAATATTTTCAAGAAATTGTTTTTCCAAATTTTCCACTTTGCCTTTTAAATTTTCGTTGTTCTGAGACAATTTATTTGTACCTTTGAAAAGGGATGAAACGTTTTGCTTTATCTCTTGCACATCGGAACGCAAATTACTTGTGGCATCCATCAATTCATGAATATTTTCAAGAAATAGTTTTTCTATATTTTCCATTTTGACTCCTAAGTCTTCGTTGTTTTGAAAAACCGGTGACGCAGGACATAAAGAGCCTTGAGACAATTTATTTTCCAAGGATTCAAAACGTCCGTTGGTGTCTGTTATTAGAAATTCCAGCTTTTCTATACACAAATTTTCCAAACGAGTTAGCAGTTGCCGAGTTTCTTCATTATGGATTTTTGGATCAGGTGGTATCAAAGTCGTGGCTTCCTAAATAAACTTATTTATAGAAAGGTTGTGAAATAAAATTTTAGAAAAACTTACCACACTTCTTTTTCTGCTCATCTCCCCGGATGGGGCTTGTAAATTCACATCATGATTTTTAGAAGTAACCACACCAAAAATAACTACAATAATTGTAAATTCTAACGGGAGCATCATCATGGCACTTTATGATCCACTTATTACGAATCAAACTGAATATTTACCATTCATATCTCGCAGATCTGTTATATATTAGTCCGCCTTCGTAGGTTAAGAAAAAATTGTAATAATATGTGATCTTGAAAAAGGACACTTTTTATGGTTCAAGTAAATTGGATGAGTAAATAATTTTTCCAAGATCTTTATTTATTGCACACAGCTGTTAAAAAAGCACCAAAAGGTCAAATTAAAAATGTGTCTCGCATAATTTTTCGTACCTACTTATAAGTTTGATAATAATTAACGATGAAATTAATATCACAAATAAAAAAATCGTATAAAGTTATGCATTAAAAATTATGCAATAAAATTGACGAACAAATTAAACATTAAGGGTAGATTTTAATTTTTATTTAAATGAAATTTATTTGAAAAAATAAACTTTAAAGTTGCAGCATAATTAGTACATAAGAATGAATCTTAGATTTACATAAAAAAGTTACATAAAAAAATATTGAAGAAAACACAAGATTTAAACAAACAATAATAATTTATTAATTATTTATAGACAGGTATGAAGAGTGCCATGAAAAACAAAACACCATTAAAATGATATAACACCATTAAGGAGGTATATGACGTACAGTCCAGTCAGAAAGTCCCGTCAAATTGTACATGACAGAAGTATGAGCCTACCCGTAGAGAATGAACTTTTCTCAAGAGTGTACTTCAAAAAATTAAAAATTTCAGCTGGCAATAACAGCCTTTTAGCATGTTAAAGTCGATATGTTATGAATCATAAGATTAAATTAGAACATAAAATTTCGATAGTTAACAGGAAATTTAAGTAAAATAAGAAAATAAAATAATTAAATATCCTTTTGAAATTAATAAGAATTTCGACAACGTCGCAGATCCAGCCTCGTTTGCGCGGAGTAACTTTGTTATGTAAATGAAATAAACGTACGTTGCATTATAATATTACATCTGTCACTTCGTTAAACTGCTTAATTTTTATTTACATTTATTTCTTTTAAATGTACTTGAAACTTTTAACCATTCCTAATCTTCAATCTATTGAACTTGACAGCAAATGAGCAAAAAAACTTGACAGTTACATTTTATAAGCACACATTTGTGAGGTTATATCTCTTAATTTAATGAACTCTAAGACGTACGTTTTGTACATTTTGATGCATATAATTTTTTCGATGAGTCATACTCGACTTTAGGTGAATTTGACTATAGCAATTTATTATTTATTAATTAATTTTGTTATGTTTCGTAAGAAATAATAAAAAAGTTTGAAAAGAATTGTACATAATACACCCGTCTTAAGCTATTTCATGAAACTTGAAATTTCCCGCGCTATCCACCATTTGCGACGTTGCTGTCAACATAACCCACATTAGCCATGGCTGATATTTATTTTAAAATTTACATTTTTAAAACTTAATTATATTTATAACTAGGTATCCTCAACGTGATTTTATGTTTTCAAAAGTTTTAGCAATGTTTTTTCTATGCACCGTGAGTTTTTCAAACATTTCTCATTATTTTTTCATTATGAAATTGATCAAAACGTGAGTAGATGTGAGACCTAGTATGCCATTACAATGTTAAATGAACGATTTTTAATCTAGTCTTAAAAAAAAACCGTGAACCCTAGGTCTCTGAAATTTTCACAGAACACGTATCAATTATATTTTTGTCTATCCTAAAAATTTCTAATTGATCTCATTATTTTGACTTAACTCCTAAACCTCCTTAAGCTTTTTTCATGGAGTCATTTAAAAACGGTAGTTTACGCAAATTCATCTTTAAATTTAGAAAATTTAAAAACCAAAATTAATTAGCATGCTATTAATTTATTATCACCAAATCACCAAAACTTCTGCGAAAATTAGAATCATTTCTTGAAGAAAACGGTGGCAATTTTGAAAAATTTATCAGATAGATGACAGTTGTGTCTTCTGTGCAATGATGTTTTGTTTTTCATAGCACTCTACATACCCATGTGTAAATAATTAGTAAATTAATATTGCTTTTTTAAAACTTACATTTTTTTGAATATTTTCTTATTTAACCTTATGAAAATTTTATAAGTACTTATAGAGAAATAATTGCAAATTGCAAAAATTTAAAAAAAAACCTGTTGCCATTTGAAAAAAAAATTTAACGTTGACTTTCGGTTAAATTTGAAATATAAAAAAGTATACATTGGCAGTTTCCAATAAAAAATTTGGAGTTGAATAAAAAACTATTTAAACTTTTTTTTTGTATCTAGTAAAATTTAAGAATTATTCATTGTTACCACTATCAGTGAACACACTGTATGGTCAATAATAAATTTTAGTTTCAGTGATAGTCTTTCCCAAGTATATCGGTGAATCTCTTTCACTGCATTCTCAGCAGGCAAGCATTCTCTTCCCGCTGTCATTTTCCACTTCTTCCCCAAACGTTCCCACAACTTTATGTTTTTCCTGGCCTTTAATTTTCGCATTTAGATCTCCCTCAATTATCACAGTTTGGTTTCCTGTTATATCGTTTACTACAGCAGAACAGTTGCTCAAAGAGTTCATCTTTAATTTGCTCATCTGCCGTCTCTTGGTGCGTATAAGCCAATCACCACAAAATTATATCCATAAAATTTTATACTAACCGTTATCATTCTACCAGATATATATACGCATTATCTTTCAGAAATTTTCCTGCGGACGTCTCCATCATCAGTATTGATACTCCGGAGCGTGCTCTTTCTGCATTCTCTACACCCTGCATTCTCTACACCTGACCAACAATAGATATTATATCGGTACGCGACAACTGGGCGAATCCCACTGGGCGACGTATAACTGGGCGACGTATAAACTTTTTTGAAACATTTCATACAGGGTAATCTAAAACAAAAACCGAAAAAAAAACAAAGATTTTGAAATTTTGTTGCTGACTAGAAAAATTAAAAAAGGTTATACCTGTTGGTAATGTACCAACCAGGTGTTGGTAATGTTCTACTGTCTACTTTTGAACTATATATATATGCAACAAGCTAGCTATATTGTTTAAAATAATTTATGTAAATAATAATTATTAATAATTTAAGTAACTCATAACCTAACTAACAAGGGGCCAGCCAACATTGGATCTCACCAATTTGCACCATTTTTAATATATCGTTTGATCATAATTAGTTATACATTATGTAAAAATAAAAAATCCCTTAACTCAGCCAATTTGGAGAAAATCGATTTTAAGAAAAAATTCGTATGGTAGATGTATAAATTGCATGTCAAGGTTGTCAATGTAATTCTTAAGAGAAAATCATTGGTTGCATAACCGTAATGCGTTATGTTCCGTTTTAAATATTACTCGCGATGTATGCAATGTAAAATTAATGGGAATTTTCGTTCTTCAAAATCGATTTTCTTCAAATTGGCTGAGTTAAGGGATTTTTAATTTTTACGTAATGTATAGCTAATTATGACCACACGATATATTAAAAATGGTGCAAATTGGTGAGAGCCAATGTTGGCTGTCCCCTCGTAAGAGATGATGAATCATTGTCTTTATTAGCTAACAATATCCCTTAGGGCTTTCCAACTCTAAAAAAGTAAAGGTGCTATTAGGAAGGGGGTGGATATAACTTTTTTTTCGTCATCAGTAATGCATAAGAGTCCAGCTGATGACTCACTTAGTCGTACGCAATGTTAACGTACGGTTAATACTTTTTCGCGTGGATCCTTCTCGTGCCATAGTGGCCAAAACTACACTTATTATAAACATACCCCTAGACTCGTGGGTTAAGGAAAAGGTGGATCATTGAAAGGTGAAACTCGTTTTTGCGTGGATTCTACAAGAACGGTGGTTGTGCAAATAAAAATTACTATTAAAAAACATAATTTTTGCTCAAAGTGTACTGTTGAAGCATATGAAGTGCTAGTGTCGCTCCGGTTATCCCCTCTCTGCGTATAACTAAAGAGTAATTTAACTTGCACGGACCGATCACAGAATGCCAGAATTCACCAATCACGAGCGACTTAGCATAAAATTTGCTGTGAAAATCATAGTTTTTAAAATCGATTTTTGAAAAAACTAATGCTGTTAAGGCCATTCTCTGGGGTTAATTCTCTTATTTAAAATATGCTCATTCAGAATTCATCAAAATTTCAAAATTGATATTTTCGGGTCACGAGTACTTACCTCTCACCCAGTTTTTCCTTCGCTCAGTTGTCCGTCGCCCAGTTTACTAATCGCCCAGTTGTCTTTCTGGGCAAACTATTGTTTTTATACAACTTACAATATTTGCACATCATTTGTTTCCTAATAAACAATTTTTTTTTAATTTCACATACTTTCGTTAAGAACTGTAAATTTCGATTTCCACATACCATGACATTACTTTTTAATACAATAATTCTGAATGTAAATCAAACTTTACGGTTCTTAACGATTTATGACAAAACTAAAACGTACAGTCAAGATCACAGAGATCGAAGTGTTTTTGGAAATTTGGTAAGTAAAATTGTATTTTCATAAAACCAATACGGGTCTGACGATATCAGTTTTACGAGTAGAATCGTGAATGAGATTGAAACATGTAATCCGGTAAGGTGTTCTTTTAATTTTATAATTTTTCTTGCTAATTATTTCAATAAACTTCGAATCCTGAAGACGGTCCTGATTGTCTCTATTGTTCTGATAATATTTTTGTAAAGAATAATACTACCTACTCACAACAAATATTTTTTTATTTATTTACCACAAAATTAATAGGTACAAGTTGTAAATTATGACAAAGAATTAAAAAATAATTAATTTTGTAAACACATAATTAATAAGCAAATTTATGAAAACTTTATTTATGAAAATAATAAAAAATTTATGAAAACAGTTAATAAAATTTGTGAGTAAAAACTTAATCAATTATTACTACATTGATTGCACCTGAGGCCGCACTAACATCCTGGTGTATTTCAAACCGACCGTAAAAGATATCCAAAATATTTTATATTCACTGCTTACACTAAATAGTTGGCCACGATCAAAATACTTTCCATTCAGATTACTTTGTGCGCAAGAATTGTACCACCAGGCACCTCCTAAAAGAAAGAAATATTCAGTTAGTTATATTAGAAGCAAATTAAATCGCATCGTAAAAATTTGGTAATGGATCGACTTGCTGGTAGTAAATTTCTATACGGAGCTTTTAGTAAAATTAAAAAATTGCAAAAATTCATACTACCTCAAAATCCATTATTCAATTTTAATTATTTAAACAAATGTGCAAATTGGGCTTGCGTACTTATACCAAATTGGAAGCCGATAAGCCCAAAAAGAAAAAATTGACTTGTAAGAAGAAATTTCGCTCTCTATGACTTAATAAAAGTATTATTATAAATCTTACTTTGTCGTTCGGCGCAGCTGTCGGGATAATTGTCTTGATCGTTATCTTTGGTAGAAAACTTCTGTCCAATATGGTAAGTCAAAGAATCTCCAGCATCTCCCGAATAAGTGCCCAAAACTTTCAAGGAATAACCTTCCATTTCCGATCCAATGTTGAACTTGTTATATAATGCACTCCTATTTTCCGATTCAAAATCACCTATCTCAATCAGCAATTCGTTCAGTTCGAATCCCGTTAAAAAATGAATCTTCTCTAAACCAACCCAGAATTCGCTGCTTAAATTACCGAAACCATTTTTATAATTTTGCCAATCCAGATAAAAATCTTGCGAACCATCAAATCTCTTTTGTATCACCGTCCAACTGCCTCCCCTAGTTTCCAAATCACACATCACCTCGAAAGGTTCCGGTGCATATTCCGGTTGTATCGAGTAGATACCGGAAGCCGTTCTTTCAGATTCTTGAACTTCTTTACAATTTCTTGGATAATGCTTATCCGGAGTCAAATTGAGTGAGTCAGAAGTTGAGCTTGCTGTTTCTAAATCTTCTAGTTCCTGTAATCCTTTGTTGCAAATTTGTTTCGATACCAAGTTTGATGACAAATCCATTACCATTCTAAAAATAAAAATTATAAAATATAATACCTTGTTCATTCGGTTGTTATAGTGGTCATGTAAATAGTGGCTTGACACTATAAATTCATACCTTGTAACGTTTTGCTTTATCTCTTGCACATCGGAACGCAAATTTCTAGTGGCATTCATCAATTCTTGAATGTTTTTAAGAAATTGTTTTTCCAAATTTTCTACTTTGCCTTCTAAGTTTTCGTTGTTTTGAAAGACCGGAGACGCAGGACATGAAGAGCCTTGAGACAATTTATTTGTAACGTTAAAAAGAGATGAAACGTTTTGCTTTATCTCTTGCACATCAGAACGCAAATTTCTAGTGGCATTCATCAATTCTTGAATATTTTCAAGAAATTGTTTTTCCAAATTTTTTCTCTTGCCTTCTGAGTTTTCGTTGTTCTGAAAGACCGGTGACGCAAGACATAAAGAGCCTTGAGATAATTTATTTTCCAAAGATTCAAAACGTCCGTTGGTATCTGTTATTAGGAATTCCAGCTTTTCTATACACAAATTTTCCAAACGAGTTAGTAGTTGCTGAGTTTCTTCATTATGGATTTTTGGATCAAGTGGTATCAAAGTCGTGGCTTCCTAAATATGCTTATTTATCAAAAAGTTGTGAAATAAAATTTAAAAAAAAACTTACCACACTTCTTTTTCTGCTCATCTCCCTGAATGGGTCTTGTAAATTCACATCATGATTTTGAGAAGTAACCACACCAAAAATAACTACAATAATTGTAAATCTTAACGGGAGCATCATCATGGCACTTTATGATCCACTTATTACGAATCAAACTGAATATTTACCATTCATATTTCGCAGATGTGTTATATATTAGTCCGCCTTCGTATTAGGTTAAGAGTGTTGTGCAGTTGAAAACTTCCAAATTTTGTTTTTCCATTTAATTAATCATCATGTCAAATTGTTTGAAATATTTCAATAGATGATTGAAGATAAAAGTTTTACCTGACCGTCATATTAATTATGATATTAATTAATTATCAATTAATTAACAAAATTAATATATCAATTATTATCTTTGATGGAAAATAACTCTTGATTAAATTAACTTATAAACATTCTAATTACAGCATTTGAAAGCTACATTCTTTGCGCAGGGGAGTAAATGGCCAAATTTTAATAAACTACCCTAATAAAATAATAATTCTACAAAATGTGATGAATTGAAAAACATGGGATCATTTAATTGCAAATAATCAAAAAATTAAAAAAAATTTTAAAAATGTGACGATTTACTCCCCTGCGCAAGGAACGTAGCTTTCCAATGCTGTAATTAGAATTTTTCTAAGTTAATTTAATCAAGAGTAATTTCCCTTCAAAAATAATAATTGATATATTAATTTTGTTAATTAATTGATAATTAATTAATATCATAATTAATATGACGGTCAGGTAAAACTTTTATCTTCAATCATCTATTAAAATATTTCAAACAATTTGACACGATGATTAATTAAATGGAAAAACAAAATTTGGAAGTTTTCAACTGCACAACACTCTTAAGAAGAAGTTGAAAGAACATGTGATCTTGAAAAGGATTCTTTTTATTGCTCAAGTAATGTTTTAAATTAGATGAGGAATAATTTTCTCACGATATAAATATTTATTGCACATGGCTGTTAAAAAAAGATTAAATTGTTGCGATATTTCATTTAGGGTTTTATCTAGATTTTGCTTTTCTTGCCGAAACACAACTTGGGTTTTTCCTAAGTTAAACAATTTGCAAATAAACTTCAAATTTAGATACCAAAAACCATTAAATGTTAACTTAAAAAGATGGGCATGTATTATGTATGAGCAATTTCAGAGCGCTTCAAAAAACAGCAAACCCGGATCTACAGAAAAACACCAGGATACCTGCCCCGCACGGTAATTCAAGGGGGCGCCAAATTCGACTCAATATAATATCTTAGTTTTAAGAGTTTTCTGAAATCTTTAAACTCAAATCCTGGAGAAAAGGCGGAGCAAGACTTTTGGATGTCGCCGTTTGAGCGCCGGGCGTCAAACTTATTTTATTTTCTGTGCGAGAGGGGTTACAGAAAATTTAGAATTGAGTACAAAAAAAGAAAGACCGCACTAAAAGAGAGATATACACCTATCGAGCTTAGGTTTTGACATAAGAATTTTATGTTTTTAATGTAAAATTTACTTTCGAAAGTTTTCAAGTAAAAAATCTATCGTTTTTGCAAAATGGGATGAAAATTTGCAATTTTGTTTTGCAATTGTAAATTTGATTTTTGTCTTTGTATATCAGGCATTTGAGTGCATAAGAGTGCGATAATCTTATTTTTACCGGGTGGAAACGTTCAAAATATCTTAAAAAGCTGAAAAATTAAAAATCTCTTATTACGACTTCAATCGATCTTAACACTTTAATATTTGAATACTTACTGGAAAATAAACAGCGTCAGTAGAGTTTTCTCATGAAAATACATAGGAATCCGTCAAAAAAGTGATCGTTTTCTAATATTAACTTCTTGGATTGAAAAAAATTCATCTATTGTTTTTGCAAAATAGGATAAAAATTTCCAAGACCTTTCTGTCCTTTCATACGAGACATTTAAGTGCGTCGAGTGCAGAAATCCTACTTTCACCTGGCGGAAACGTGAGCAAGTCGTTCCGAATATTTTAAAAAGCTGAAAAATTAAAAATCTCTTATTACGACTTTAATCGACCTTAAAACTTTAATTTGAATACTTAATAAAAAATAAGCAGCGTCAGTAGAGTTTTCTCATGAAAATACATAGGAATTTGTCAAAAAAGTGATCGTTTTCTAATATTAACTTCTTGGATTGAAAAAAATTCATCTATTGTTTTTGCAAAATAGGATAAAAATTTCCAAGACTTTTCTGTCCTTTCATACGAGACATTTAAGTGCGTCGAGTGCAGAAATCCTACTTTCACCTGGCGGAAACGTGAGCAAGTCGTTCAGAATATTTTAAAAAGCTGAAAAATTAAATATCTCTTATTACGACTTTAATCGACCTTAAAACTTTAATTTGAATACTTAATGAAAAATAAGCAGCATCAGTAGAGTTTTCTCATGAAAATACATAGGAATCCGTCAAAAAAGTGAGCGTTTTCCAATATTAACTTTTTGGGTTGAAAAAAATCATCTATTGTTTTTGTAAAATAGGATAAAAATTTCCAAGACCTTTCTGTCCTTTCATATGAGGCATTTAAGTGCGTCGCGTGCAAAAATCCTTTTTTCACCTGGCGGAAACGTGAGCAAGTCGTTCAGAATATTTTAAAAAGCTGAAATATTAAAAATCTCTTATTACGACTTTAATCGACCTTAAAACTTTAATTTGAATACTTAATGAAAAATAAACAGCATCAGTTAAGTTTTCTCATGAAAATACATAGGAATCCGTCAAAAAAGTGATCGTTTTCTAATATTAACTTTTTGGATTGAAAAAAATGCATCTATTGTTTTTGCAAAGTAAGATAAAAATTTCCAAGACCTTTCTGTCCTTTCATAAGAGGCAATTAAGTGCGTCGAGTGCAAAAATCGTATTTTCACCTGGCGGAAACGTCAGCAAGTCGTTCAGAATATTTTAAAAAACTGAAAAATTAAAAATCTCTTATTACGACTTCAATCGACCTTAAAACTTTAATTTGAATACTTAATGAAAAATAAACAGCATCAGTAGAGTTTTCCCATGAAAATACATAGGAATCCGTCAAAAAAGTGAGCGTTTTCCAATATTAACTTTTTGGGTTGAAAAAAATCATCTATTGTTTTTGTAAAATAGGATAAAAATTTCCAAGACCTTTCTGTCCTTTCATATGAGGCATTTAAGTGCGTCGCGTGCAAAAATCTTTTTTTCACCTGGCGGAAACGTGAGCAAGTCGTTCAGAATATTTTAAAGAGCTGAAATATTAAAAATCTCTTATTACGACTTTAATCGACCTTAAAACTTTAATTTGAATACTTAATGAAAAATAAACAGCATCAGTTAAGTTTTCTCATGAAAATACATAGGAATCAGTCAAAAAAGTGATCGTTTTCTAATATTAACTTCTTGGATTGAAAAAAATGCATCTATTGTTTTTGCAAAGTAAGATAAAAATTTCCAAGACCTTTCTGTCCTTTCATACGAGGCAATTAAGTGCGTCGAGTGCAAAAATTCTATTTTCACCTGGCGGAAACGTGAGCAAGTCATTCAGAATATTAATAGAGCTGAAATATTAAAAATCTCTTATTACGACTTCAATCGACCTTAAAACTTTAATTTGAATACTTAATGAAAAATAAACAGCATCAGTAGAGTTTTCTCATGAAAATACATAGGTATCCGTCAAAAAAGTGATCGTTTTCCAATATTAACTTTTTGGGTTGAAAAAAATTCATCTATTGTTTTTGCAAAATAGGATAAAAATTTCCAAGATCTTTCTGTCCTTTCATATGAGGATTTAAGTGCGTCGAGTGCAAAAATCCTATTTTCACCTGGCGGAAACGTGAGCAAGTCATTCAGAATATTAATAGAGCTGAAATATTAAAAATCTCTTATTACGACTTCAATCGACCTTAAAACTTTAATTTGAATACTTAATGAAAAATAAACAGCATCAGTAGAGTTTTCTCATGAAAATACATAGGTATCCGTCAAAAAAGTGATCGTTTTCCAATATTAACTTTTTGGGTTGAAAAAAATTCATCTATTGTTTTTGCAAAATAGGATAAAAATTTCCAAGATCTTTCTGTCCTTTCATATGAGGATTTAAGTGCGTCGAGTGCAAAAATCCTATTTTCACCTGGCGGAAACGTGAGCAAGTCGTTCAGAATATTTTAAAAAGCTGAAATAATAAAAATCTCTTATTACGACTTTAATCGACCTTAAAACTTTAATTTGAATACTTAATGAAAAATAAACAGCATCAGTTAAGTTTTCTCATGAAAATACATAGGAATCCGTCAAAAAAGTGATCGTTTTCTAATATTAACTTTTTGGATTGAAAAAAATGCATCTATTGTTTTTGCAAAGTAAGATAAAAATTTCCAAGATTTTTCTGTCCTTTCATACGAGGCAATTAAGTGCGTCGAGTGCAAAAATCCTATTTTCACCTGGCGGAAACGTGAGCAAGTCGTTCAGAATATTTTAAAAAACTGAAAAATTAAAAATCTCTTATTACGACTTCAATCGACCTTAAATTTTAATTTGAATACTTAATGAAAAATAAACAGCATCAGTAGAGTTTTCTCATGAAAATACATAGGAATCCGTCAAAAGAGTAATCGTTTTCCAATATTAACATTTTGGGTTGAAAAAAATTCATCTATTGTTTTTGCAAAATAGGATAAAAATTTCCAAGATCTTTCTGTCCTTTCATATGAGGCATTTAAGTGCGTCGAGTGCAAAAATCCTATTTTCACCTGGCGGAAACGTGAGCAAGTCGTTCAGAATATTTTAAAAAGCTGAAAAATTAAAAATCTCTTATTACGACTTTAATCGACGTTAAAACTTTAATTTGAATACTTAATGAAAAACAAACAGCATCAGTAGAGTTTTCTCATGAAAATACATAGGAATCCGTCAAAAAAATGATCGTTTTTCAATATTAACTTTTTGGGTTGAAAAAAATACATCTATTTTTTTTGCAGAATAGGATAAAAATTTTCAAGACCTTTCTGTCCTTTCATATGAGGCATTTAAGTGCGTCGAGTGCAAAAATCCTATTTTCACCTGGCGGAAACGTGAGCAAGTCGTTCAGAATATTTTAAAAAACTGAAAAATTAAAAATCTCTTATTACGACTTCAATCGACCTTAAAACTTTAATTTGAATACTTAATGAAAAATAAACAGCATCAGTAGAGTTTTCTCATGAAAATACATAGGAATCCTTCAAAAGAGTGATCGTTTTCCAATATTAACTTTTTGGGTTGAAAAAAATTCATCTATTGTTTTTGCAAAATAGGAAAAAAATTTCCAAGATCTCTCTGTCCTTTCATATGAGGCATTTAAGTGCGTCGAGTGCAAAAATCCTATTTTTACCTGGCGGAAACGTGAGCAACTCGTTCAGAATATTTTAAAAAACTGAAAAATTAAAAATCTCTTATTACGACTTTAATCGACCTTAAAACTTATATTGAATACTTAATGAAAAATAAGCAGCATCAGTAGAGTTTTCTCATGAAAAACCGTAGGAATCAGTCAAAAAAGTGAGCGTTTTCCAATATTAACTTTTTGGGTTGAAAAAAATCATCTATTGTTTTTGTAAAATAGGATAAAAATTTCCAAGACTTTTCTGTCCTTTCATATGAGGCATTTAAGTGCGTCTAGTGCAAAAATCCTATTTTTACCTGGCGGAAACGTGAGCAAGTCGTTCTGAATATTTTAAAAAACTGAAAAATTAAAAATTTCTTATTTCGACTTTAATCGACCTTAAAACTTTAATTTGAATACTTAATGAAAAATAAACAGCATCAGTAGAGTTTTCTCATGAAAATACATAGGAATCCGTCAAAAAAGTGATCGTTTTCCAATATTAAGTTTTTGGGTTGAAGAAAATTCATCTATTGTTTTTGCAAAACAGGATAAAATTTCCAACACCTTTCTGTCCTTTCCTATGAGGCTTTTAGGTGCGTCGCGTGCAAAAATCCTTTTTTCACCTGGCGGAAATGTGAGCAAGTCGTTCAGAATATTTTAAAAATCTGAAAAACTAAAAATCTCTTATTACGACTTTAATCGACCTTAAAACTTTAATTTGAATACTTAATGAAAAATAAACAGCATCAGTTAAGTTTTCTCATGAAAATATATAGGAATCCGTCAAAAAAGTGATCGTTTTCTAATATTAACTTTTTGGATTGAAAAAAATGCATCTATTGTTTTTGCAAAGTAAGATAAAAATTTCCAAGACCTTTCTGTTCTTTCATACGAGGCAATTAAGTGCGTCGAGTGCAAAAATCCTATTTTCACCTGGCGGAAACGTGAGCAAGTCGTTCAGAATATTTTAAAAAACTGAAAAATTAAAAATCTCTTATTACGACTTTAATCGACCTTAAAACTTTAATTTGAATACTTAATGAAAAATAAACAGCATCAGTAGAGTTTTCTCATGAAAAACCGTAGGAATCCGTCAAAAAAGTGAGCGTTTTCCAATATTAACTTTTTGGGTTGAAAAAAATCAACTATTGTTTTTGTAAAATAGGATAAAAATTTCCAAGACTTTTCTGTCCTTTCATATGAGGCATTTAAGTGCGTCTAGTGCAAAAATCCTATTTTTACCTGGCGGAAACGTGAGCAAGTCGTTCTGAATATTTTAAAAAACTGAAAAATTAAAAATTTCTTATTTCGACTTTAATCGACCTTAAAACTTTAATTTGAATACTTAATGAAAAATAAACAGCATCAGTAGAGTTTTCTCATGAAAATACATAGGAATCCGTCAAAAAAGTGATCGTTTTCCAATATTAAGTTTTTGGGTTGAAGAAAATTCATCTATTGTTTTTGCAAAATAGGATAAAATTTCCAACACCTTTCTGTCCTTTCCTATGAGGCATTTAGGTGCGTCGCGTGCAAAAATCCTTTTTTCACCTGGCGGAAATGTGAGCAAGTCGTTCAGAATATTTTAAAAATCTGAAAAACTAAAAATCTCTTATTACGACTTTAATCGACCTTAAAACTTTAATTTGAATACTTAATGAAAAATAAACAGCATCAGTTAAGTTTTCTCATGAAAATACATAGGAATCCGTCAAAAAAGTGATCGTTTTCTAATATTAACTTTTTGGATTGAAAAAAATTCATCTATTGTTTTTGCAAAATAGGATAAAAATTTCCAAGACTTTTCTGTCCTTTCCTATGTGGCATTTAAGTGCGTCGCTTGCAAAAATCTTATTTTCACCTGGCAGAAACGTGAGCAAGTCGTTCAGAATATTTTAAAAAGCTGAAAAATTAAAAATCTCTTATTACGACTTTAATCGACCTTAAAACTTTAATTTGAATACTTAATCAAAAATAAGCAGCATCAGTAGAGTTTTCTCATGAAAATACATAGGAATCCGTCAAAAAAGTGATCGTTTTCCAATATTAACTTTTTGGGTTGAAAGAAATTCATTTATTGTTTTTGCAAAATAGGATAAAAATTTCCAAAACCTCTCTGTCCTTTCATATGAGGCATTTAAGTGCGTCGAGTGCAAAAATCCTATTTTCACCTGGCGGAAACGTGAGCAAGTCGTTCAGAATATTTTAAAAATCTGAAAAACTAAAAATCTCTTATTACGACTTTAATCGACCTTAAAACTTTAATTTGAAAACTTAATGAAAAATAAACAGCATCAGTTAAGTTTTCTCATGAAAATACATAGGAATCCGTCAAAAAAGTGATCGTTTTTCAATATTGATTTTTTTGGGTAAAAAAAATTCAAAAAGGTTAATCTAACGTTTTTGTAAAATGGGTTGAAAATTTTCAAGATTTTTTTGTCATAGTGCGCATTACTCTATTTAATCCAGCTCGGTAAGTTTCATACTTCATTGAGCCGCCCAAATTGGGGCCGCGTACAGAAGGATAAACTGCACCACTGCCGCAAGCACTTTTTTTTTGAAAGATGATGGGCCCTCCATGTTAGGCATAAGTCGAGAGAGGACTGTTAAACTTGCAGAGGAAAGGTTTGTAGAATTGAAGCTAAAATAAAAATTTTACGATTGAAACCTTGATTAATTCTGAAAGAGCACCTTTTTTAATAAGAGAATTAGGTGAGGAAGAATGCCTTAAAACCACCAGTTTTTTCAAAAATCGGTTTTAAAAAAGCTCGATTTTCATAGCAATTTTCAAGTTAAGCCGCTCGTGACTGGTGAATCAATGTGCTTTATTGTCGGTACGTGTGCACCTATACAAAATAGTCGCAGTGATGTAAATTTTCTCATTACTTTTTAGCGTGGATCCTCCTCGTGCCATGATGGTTTTCATCAACATTGACCCTCAGCACCCTTCGGACGCTTCGGGCGATTTTGATGAAAACTACACTCATTATAAAAATACCCCTAGGCCCGTGGGTTAAGGAAAAGGTGGATCTTTGAGGGATGAAACTCGTTTGCCGAATGTAAAGGAACGGTGGTTGTGCAAGGAAAAATTGACTGAAAGCACTCCTCGCTGCGCTCGGGCGCTTTCAGCCATTTTTCCGGCACATTTACTATTGAAAACCATGATTTTCGCTCAAAGTGCTCCTAAAAAAGCCATATAAGCGCTAACCGCAATTATCAACGCCATACTTACAAGGGAAGGACGCCTACTCGTCATCACCGATTTTGCCCAGATTCACAATATACGTAGGGTCCGACTAGAAGTAAAAGTGACGTAAATGGAAACTCCAGATGGCCAAGCGTTTTTTAAAAAATCAAGTTTTTGTTGCTGTCTATTGAATGCATAAGTCGTTAAAGTTGGCATAATTTGCAAGGACTAGGTAGTAGAAACGCTGTGCGCCTACTGGTTCTGCAACACAATGTACAAATTATAATTAATAAATACTGTTCAATTTCAATTTCATTTTCAGGACTTGTGATACGAGAATCGGTGGTTCAAGCCTTCCTTAGGCTATTTTTTTTATAAATAAAAAATAATCTATATTATAATTTATAATTACCATTTGGCAAAAAGAAGCCAAAAAAAAAAGTTCCATGACGGGGATTTGAACTGCCAAACGTCGAATCAAAAAATCCGGCCAAAAAAAAATACCCTAAGGAAGGCTTGAACCACCGCATCAGTCCTTCCGACCGAAGGGATTATTTTGAGGCCCTTCCTTTTAATCCATATCATAATTTGCTCTATAGCTTTGTTGGTCTTTTCCATAACCTCTTTTTCTGTCTTCGTGGTTACCAACATAGTCAGGTCATCCGCAAAGCCGACCAGCTCTACTCCGTCCGGCAGTTGCAGTCCAAAGATACCATCATACAACACGTTCCACAGCGTCGGGCCCAGAACCGAATCTTGTGGGACGCCGCTAGTGAGATGTAAGAGCTCGTTCCAAAGTTTCTCTTCCACCATCAGGGATCTGGAGGTGAAGTAGTCCATTATCAGATTTATTACACCTGGATGGACGCGCCTTCTCTAGAGTTCCTGAATTATGATCTTCCAAGATGCCGAGTTGAAAGCATTCTGTACATCAAAGGTTATTATTGAGCAGATTTTGCGCGTCTTCTAGGTGCCCCTCCGTGCTTCAAGTGCCTTTTCTATAATTTGCTGTAGGGCTTGTACTGAGCCTCGTTAAGCCCACTATTGGGCTACTATTAAAAAATTAATAGTAAAAATTAAATTTTAGCCCCTCCCCCCCCCAAACTTGTGACCCTATAATTGAGAAATTCAAGAAAAGATTACTAAAAGCCATGGGACACGACAAATAAATTTTGTACAAAATGTTATCTAACCAATAGAAAACGCGTATTAGAATCCAACAGATTTTCTATTAGTTAGTTCCCATTTTGCTTCTAAAATGCGAGTCGATTTTACTTTTTAGTTATAAATTTTCTTAACTGATGTGGGCCAGTCCGCCCCTGCGCTTCTCCGCATGAAAATGACGTGAATGACAGTTAGTGACAGTTGTCTAATAACCTAGAAACGTACACAATAATGAAAATATCGAAACATGTTAAAGCCTATAATTTTTAAAATTAATTCAATATTTAATTTAAAAATAATTAAACGAGTACAGTGCAAGTACCAAAAATAGAAAAATATCTCTATTTTTAGAATGGCCGATTTTAAAATAATAAAGCAATTTGACGAAGAGTTGGAGGATATAAACGATTACCTGGAACGAGTAAACCATTATTTCAGTTCAAATAAAGTAAGAAATGTCGATAAAGTGGCAACTTTCATCGCCGTAATGGGACCAACAATGTATGGTAAAATAAAAGCATTACTTGCACCGAAAGTACCCGAGCAAGCGACACAGGAGCAACTGGAAAAAGTTTTAAAAAACAATTACGTTGTTAAGAAGAGAGTGCTAATGGCTGAAAGATATAAGTTTTTTAAAAGAGACCAACTGATAAACGAAACCTTTACTAGTTTCGTCAACGAATTAAAACGGTTGGCAACGACTTGCGAATTCGGAGCACTAATAAACGATTATCTGCGCGATAAATTTGTTTGTGGGATAATAGATGACAAAGTACGTTCAAATTTGTTACGAAAAGAAGATTTAACTTTTGAAAGTGCATATCGGTACGCTTTAGCACATCAAGTGCCGTTGTCAGGCGAAAGAACAATGCCAACGGAAGTGATAATTGCGGAAATCGAAATGCAAAATAATAGAAGTGAAGAGGGAAATAACGAAGGGGGCGAGGATGGAAACGATTTACATCATTCGGTTGATATTAAAGATGAATTGCAACCTTTCGAACTTCACGAAGAATTTGAAGCCCAACAAGAAGTTTTTGACTTAAAATGTGAACAGAAGGATATTTCACCGGGTGAGTTTCCCGACAAAGAGTGTGCCCAAAAATTAGTTCTAAAGAAGCGTTCCAAGTCTCGTATCGAAAAAAAGGCTTTCGTATGCGGTTATTGCTGTAAAGCTTTTATTCGGAATACGCACTTGCAGCGACATATAACCTGTCACACTGGAGAGAAACCATTCGCATGTGAAATTTGTAAGAATTGCTTTGCAAGAAAAGACAGCTTACAACAACACATGCGGATTCATTTTCCAGAAGGTAAAGTGGAATCGAACGAAACTTTTGCATGTGAAAACTGCGATAAAGTTTTTTCGCAAAAGAAAAATTTGAAAAAGCACTTAAATGTGCATGATAAAAAAAAGAGATTTATTTGCGAAATTTGTAGTAGGTTTTATTCGAGGAAGGGACATCTGGAACGGCATTTCAGAACTCACACTGGTGAAAAACCATATTCGTGTGATATTTGTCACGAGAACTTCATGAGACGAGAAAGCTGGCAACAACACATTCAGGTCCACACGGGTGAAAGGATATATTCCTGTGAACTGTGTGGTAACACTTTTTTAAGGAAATCGAGTTTGCGGCAACATTTGCGAACTCACGCAGCGGAGCGGCCGTTCCCTTGTGTGCTGTGCGATAAGACTTTTACCCGAAAATCCCATTTGCAAAGGCACACGAGAACTCACACCGGAGAAAAATCGTACGAGTGCGAACTTTGCGATTATAGGTGCGCAGAAAAATGTAATTTATTGGTTCATATAAGACGCCACAAAGCTCGTGAAATTAAATTACAAAAGACGGAAGCAAATATCGCGCAAAATATGTAAGGTTTTCAGGTATGAACTAAATGGGTTATTTTTGTATTATAATATTCGTTTCACTTTATACATTTTTCTGTACAAGAAATTAAAAAATTACTGCGCAAAATTTTTATATCTTTCTTAGTAACGGCGCTCGGATGAACTTATCGAAAACAGTAAACCGTTACAGTTTCTCATACAGAAAAATGCATAGTGTAAACGACTCTATAGGTTAAATTTATATGGTTAATTATTTGTATTAAATAAAATTTAAGGTTATATATTTTCATTTTTTGTAAATTAATATTCATCAGCGGCAAACCTTACCTCTCTCCCCGCATTTTGATTCGGCTGGTTCAGTGTAAACTCCATACAGTTCACACCCAATTAAAGCCAACATCGAGTAAAGTCTTGATTTAGCACTTTTTTCAAGGATTCCGGTTTCTATGTAGCTTAGGTTATATGTTATTTATTTTTTTTAACGTTTGAAGAGGGGAAATCTTCAGAAAGACAACAGTAGCCCGTGATGTTGGTAGTGTGAGGTTCGTGTAACGGGACCCACTAAAACTCTTCTCCCAGGTGATGATTAGATAATGGCATCACCATAGATGGAAGTAAAGATGGCTGGGAGAGCGAGTGGTATTGCGCTATGCATTCTTCTCCTTGCTATCCCAGTTGGGGGTAGTCTATTCTACCAGCTTCAGACTAACCCCTGGTTGAAAATTGGAAAAGCAGTTTTTCATGAAGTTCACCCTTTCGGGACTTTTCTTTTTTTATGGGGCCGCTTCCCTTCTCGATATCCGTCGTTCCAATGCGGTTTCGCGTTGTCTATCACGTTCTTGGGTTTCCTTAGCCTTTTGGATGGACAAAACCATGCCGTCGGGCTGCTGAGAAGCGTCTCAACAAAGTTCTCCGGTGTCAACGAGATGCCGACTAGAGATGAATGCGGGACTAATTTTTTTGTCCCGTCCCGTCCCGCAGTGCCGCCTCGTCGTGTACGTCAGACGCATGCGCAGATTAAAAATTATGACTTACATTTGAAACTGCGCATGCGTCTGACAGCGTCTACTTTCCAACTGCTGAAAAACTGGGCTATTACTAGGGCAATTGTTTTGTTGAATTTAAAATAGAGATGAATGCGGGACGGGATATCCCGCGGAATATTTTTTTTATTCCGTCCCGCGCGGACGGAATCCCGCAGTTCCGCATTTGATTTATTTTATACAACACGCAGTTCGAATAAATTTTTTTTGATTTTTTTGTAAACGCATATTACTTAGAGTAAATGTAGGGAAAGAATTCAATAATTTAAATTATGAAATAGAAGGGGAAACAATTTCGTCCCGCGCGGAACTGCTTTAAAATCTCGTCCCGCGCGGGACTGAGTTGATAAAACTGTCCAGCGCGGAACTAAATATTCTAAATATCTCGAGGGATATTCCGTTCCGTCCCGCATTCATTTCTATTTTAAAACACGATTTTATCATATATTTTAAAACACGCATTCATCTCTAGCTGTATTGTATAAAATAAATTTATAAATAAAACGCGGGACTGAATTGGCATCTCGCCCCGCGTGGGACTAAATTGGCATCCTGTCCCGCGCGAGACTGAGTATAAAATGTCCCGCGCGAGACTAAATATTCTAAATATGCCGCGGGACAAAAAATATTTCGCTGGATATCCCGTCCCTTCCCGCATTCATCTTTAAAATAAATTTATAAATCAAACGCGGGATTGAATTGGTATCCCGTTTCACGCGGGACTTAATTGGCATCTCGTCCCGCGGGAGACTGAATCGACATCCCGTCCCGCGCGGGATTGAATCGACATCCCGTCCCGCGCGCGGGACGGGACGGGAGGAATTTTTTCCATCCCGCATTCTTCTCTAATGCCGACCTCTTCACCCACAGGGGTCCACTCGGGCCACATGAATAAAGAGTGCTCTGGGGCGTCTTCCTCGTTGCAATGGTTAAAATTCGGGGATGGCGCCTTTCCGTTCTTATGGAGGTATTTGTTAAGGCAACCATGCATCGCCTGGGTCAGATGAAAGTCTAGCTCGCCGTGAGATCGGCTGATCCATGTCCGGATAACTACGAGAAAGGTTTTACCAAAATAAAAGCTTTTAAACCTTTTTTTACTTCATAGCTATGTCATGCAAGGGGTTTGAACCCCCAAACTCCCCCCCTTATATATTGACATTCTATTAGATAAAAACAAAAATAACAATAAAAAAAGTTTAAAAAATTATAAATATTGATGAATATTATGTAGTGTGGTTAATAATTTTTTTTTGTATTGTATTGTTTAAAAATCGATTACCTATATAAAGACCACAATTCTGGGTTAAAAACTGCCGGCTTTCTAGTATTTCCTCAACCCCCCCCCTTGAGCACGTCTCTGTTACAATTTGTTTTTGTGCTAAAAATAAACTTTAACCAATTTATTATATATTTTCCATTTTGTCTGATGACCTTTTGCCATCTTTCTGGTAACTTGACGATTCCACGCTCATAGAACTTCTAGTCTTTATCAGAAAAATACTTAACCAAGTGCGATTAAAGTCAAACTCAAATGATTATTTTGTAACTATTAGATGAATAGTTGTATCTTTTTGTATCTAATGTCTGCCTGACCAAAATGCAAGGAAATTTGTAATTATTTGCGCCGAAAAGTCTTCGCGCCGAAATGGTTTAGCGCCGAACCGGCTTGCGCCGAACCGGCCGCACCGAAACGTCCCATCCCGGACTAGGAACGCTTAATACCCGGTTCGAATCCGGCTAAGTAACAACTTATTCTGGCAGTCTCATTGGTCCTCTAGGTTGGGGGTTCTATCGTCGGGCTGGCTCCTCGGCAAAGGTAAAAAATGTAAAATGCTAGCAAACCAAACGCCAATTCGGAAGGTTCTTAGTTTGGTATCGGACAACGTCACAAGACGTTTAAAACCGACTCTGTGTGTGTGAGCTCTTTCTACTCTGGCCGACACTTCGGCTACATGTTGGGCAAAATTCAGGTTTTTATCCACGATAACCCCAAGAGCTTTGATGTATGGTCGCGGCTTTATGGCGTATTTTCCCATTTTGAATGTTATCGGGCTGATCTTTCTTCGTCCTGTAAACAGGACGGCCTTAGTCTTCTCCAGGACCAGTTGCAGTCCGTTTGAAACCATCCAATTTCTAATAATCTTAATTGCTTTGTTACCAGCAAGTATCAGATCCTCTCTCGTTTTAGCTATGATGATCATGTTGAGGTCATCTGCGAAGCCAACTAGTTCAACTCCCGGTGACAGAGGGAGCCTCAGTACCTCGTCATAGTGGACGTTCCAAAGTTTCGGGCCGATAATCAAGCTCTGGGGCACTCCACTTGTTGGTTGCATTGATGTTTTTAAATGATATTTGTTCACTCAATATTGTGTGCTACCTGGGCTAGGAGGACTCTATCGGTTAAATAGTCCATGACAAAGTTAATAAGATAATCGGAGACCTCCCACTTCACCAGTTCGGCCACTATTTCCTTCTACTTGGCGGAGTTGAAAGCGTTTTTTACGTCGAAGGTGATTAATGCGCAAATTCTCATCGTCCGCCACGTACCTGCGCGGGCCGATTTTGAAATAAAATAAATATCAGTTATGCGGTATGGTATTGGCTGTCAGACTGCTTACGGCAGCCATTACTGTACTTGCAATTTCAGCTGCTAGCCGGAGTTTTGTTATCATATTCAATAAAATAGGTCGTAACACTTTTGCAGAACACGAATAAAAGTTTCCTCGCAATATCAATTTTTTGCCTATTGGTTGGGACTCAGCCCGCCTTTGTCCTCAATTTCCTGGGTCAGTCTGGAGAGGAGTAACCTTTTGTACAGTTTTGCGATGTTGTCAATGTAAGAGTTAGGCAGATCCAATGGCTTTTTCTCCTTCCTGACCAGCATCAGTTTTGACTTTTTCCAGGCTTGGGTGAAGGTGTCCTCTTTGAGGCATCTGTTGGTCACCTCCAAGATGGCTTCCGGGTTTTCTTCGACTAAGATCTTCATAGGCTTTGCTGGAATCCCATCTATACTAATATCAGCGTAATGTCTTCCCCTTTACCAATACGATGTAAACATGGGTCGGATTTAGTGGGTTTAGCGCCTAAATTACACAAAAACTTATTAAGTTTCTCGTTCCAGCTTCTTCCGGCTTGTCGTAAACCGTATAAAGATTTCTTAAGCAGACATACTTTGTTTGCATTTTGTAAATTCGTTAACATCTCTTCTGCCTTCTTGCCAATTATAGAATTGTCTTGGCGAGAAATCACTTCAAGAATTTCACTTATTGCTTTGGTGGTTCCATATAGATAGTCTAGGCGATTTCACAGTTTAAATATGCGCAAGCAACATCGATCTAATGTACATTCATGCCAAGTCGATCCGCTAATGTACAAAATAATCTCATGGTACTGAGCCGAGCGACAGGTGCGAAGGTTTGATTAAAGTGTACTCCGGGCTGTTAACTAAACCTCTGAGCCACAAGTCGCGCCTTTCTTCTTTCCAGAGTACCGTCGGCTTTATACTTATTCCAAAGCACTAGTAGACTACCTATTACGTCTTTATTCTTAGGACGATCTGTCAAAACCCATGTGTCATTTTTGATCACCGATTTTATTTCACTGACCATTGTCGTAAACCACTGCAAAGCGTTAGAACCATTCATTGCTTGTTTCATCGGAACTTCCGAAACAAATGCCTATTCTTGTCCTTCGATTATGTTCGATTCGTTGGGTACCAATCGATATTCTTTTCTAGGTCTTCCCCTGTTTCCGATTCTAATTATCTTGGGTCGACCTTGACCGCGTACTTCTTCTTGTACAATTTCATCCCCGTCAACTTCATCCTGAATGTCATCGATTCCGTTTTCGATCGTATCTTCCACTTCGCTTTGAGATTCATCGAGTAGTTCTATCTCCACGCTCGGAATTTCTGGGTGTTTGTGTCCAAGCTCTATTAATTCATCTTCCGGGAGAAATTCTACAAATTCGTTTCTTTCTTTTTCGTCACCTTTTAAAAATTTAACGACCCGTGCCACTTCAATTTTTCTTTGATTTGGTAACCACACCCTATATCCCTTGGTTTGTTCGGAGTATCCCAAGAAGATGCATTTTTTTGACCTTGCTTCAAACTTTCCTTTTCCAGGTTCAATAACAATAATATAAACTTTGCAATAAACTTTGCTACCGAATTCCTTAAAATGACTTACATCGGGCGGATTTCCATTCCAAATTTCATATGGAGTCTTTCCATTTAGGCTTTTCGTCGCCTTACCCGTGAGCATTGTCGTCTGCGGCTTTTTGTAGTTCCGCCACGGTGAATTCGGGAACGTTTTCCGTATGTGTTTTTCTCCAACTATTGAGTTCGTGGACAGGAAATGCGCAATGCTACTTTTCATAAGTCCTAGGATAGGTGGGCGCGGCAGTCTACCAGTAACAATCTGGCATTTTCTACCCCAGACGTCGCTGTTCAACTCGCCCAATATCTTCTTCCAGGCATCCGATTTACTCTTCTGGATCCTGATAAAGAGTTTCTTTCTTTTGTTATTAAGGAACGCGCCATACTCGTCCGCATCGGTGCGATCTCGGCGGAGATCGGCGATTTCGTCGTTCCACCAATAACCCTCCTGGCGCCTGGCGGGGTCCTTCTCGGCATCGACTCCTCGCAAATATCTTTAAGTGCCTCATACAGTGACTCGACAGTATCTAGGTCGGCTGGTATCATCCTTGCTCAAGTTCCGGCTTTGTCCAAGTTAAATTTACTTTCGATCCAGGTCACTGTTGACTCAGTGTGACTTGAAGGTCTGGTAGCCCTCCGGGTTGTAGAATTTGGAAGCTCTATGTCGAAGCGAATGTAGTTGTAGTCGCTGCCTGTTTCCTTTTTCGTAACCGTCCAGTCGTGGATGTTAGGGAACGTACCCATACTACGTGACCCGTTTAGGGGGGGGAGGGGGGTCTTCAAAATACCACGCTTGGTCACCGGGGCGGGGGAGGGGGTTTAAGTTTTGGTCACGTAGTCATTATCTTTTAGGAAAATCTTGCGCTTTTTTGAGCTATATTCAAAAATAAATGAAAAGAAGACTTTTGTTTTTAAATAAAGACAAATATGAGTCAATTTAATTTTTTTTTAACTTTGTGATTGCAAAAAATGGTTCAAAACCATATTTATGAACTACTACGTGACAAAATAGGGGGAGGGGGGGGGGTCTTGGCATATACTACGGATGGTCACCAAGGGGGGGGAGGGGGTAAAAAATTGTAAAAAATAGGTCACGTAGTATGGGTACGTTCCCTTATGGTGGAGGTCGGGAAAAGCAAAAGTTACGTCGACCACAGACTTCGATGTTCTTCTTTGGAACGTAGGAGAGTCATCAACGTTGTGGATGTCCAAGCCCAAGAACGCCATCGCTTCGGATAAAATGTCGCTTCTTCAAGTCACCGCCGATGACCATGGGGGATTTTCTTGTTGCGGCACTCCAGGTGAGTTCGTCCAGCTCTAGGTAGTTGAAACTGTTGGATGGTGGTGTTGAATGAGAGGTAGCAGCTGAAATATGTAATACCTTCACTCTCTAGCCATGTCAAACATTTCTTTCTCCCCGGAGTCTCCCACTGAGCACCAATCCTGGTTCCCTTTTTTCTGACAAAGCCCTCGCGGGATAAATGGCCACACCTCTGCCTTCCACAAAAAATTACACTCTACGTTGATCATATAACGGAAATATAGGGCAATGCCCTTGTGATACCTTGTGACAATTGATTAATTTGCCAAGTTTCAGAATCTTGCCCAGGATTTTGGGTTTCTTGCCCCACTGTGCACCGTGTTAAAGGCCCACTTTAGTCACTGATTTTAATTTATATAAATTGGTACTTGATGCACAAAATTCTAATTTACCTTCGTGTGATGCTAATTTTGAATTTGTGCTCCCTAGAACTCCGCCTATGTATGGCCTTCAATCATGACAATCTGGTTTTATAATAAACTAATTCACCACGATATGTTATTTCATTACCATCGTGAGAATTATTTCTATTTTATAGTATAATATTTTATATTTAATTTGTTCATTTTAAATGAGTAAGAAAGGCGGAATTGTATGTTGCGTTCGTGGGTGTTCTACGTCGAGTACATGGCGCATAGACAATCGTGGTAGAAATATTAGTCTATTTCGTTTTCCAAAGGACACACAACGGTAATTTGCATTTTAAATTTTTCAACTTTTATTTCTGACTTTTGTTTTGAGGTCTCGGAGTTGGTTGACGGCTGCCGATCGACACGATCTACGATGTAAAACATTCGAACAGTTGTACAAAAGCTACAGATTATGTGGCCTTCACTTTGAAGAAGGAATGTTTTTAAATCGTATACAAAATCGATTACGTTCCAAGGCCGTACCTACAATTTGGTTACATTCAGAAATTACTCCATCCAACTTAGTACCCGAAGATAATTTTCTTAAGCGAAATGCAGACGAAATGTTGCAAGCCCCAAAAATTGAAAACAAGAAAGACTGTAATTTACGAACGAACTTAAATTGACACATTTAAAACATTTTCTTTTTTAGCGAGTAAATCTAAGATGAAATTGAACCACCACGAAATGGTAATTTTGAAAACGAAAAGCACCGAAAAGGAAGTCAAAGTAAATTTACCTAATTTATCCCCGAAACTAGCAACCTGTGAGGACCAACTAGAAAACTTTTTAGAACTTGAATTTTCTCAATCTTCCATTGATAAATCTTATTTTAAAAGTTGTCAAGAAATTAACAAATCGGAAACTGAATCCATTAGTATTTTACGTAATTACTTAGAAATAACAAATCCTCTACCTGTCTTGAAAAATGATTCAGCTGCAGGGCTTTCAAAAATAATGAACACTTTAAAAAATTTGCCCCCTGATTTGCAAGTTCTTGCAAAAACAGATATATTTCAAGTTTTGCAAAAGTACGAAATGCTAGCCACGAATAGGGTCCCGTTACAGATAAGAACATAAATGTGTCATAAGACGAGGTGATATGAAGAAAGTAGTAGTAATACAAAAATTATTTTTAAAACGTAAAAGATCACAAAATCTTTTAAGTGGGTACTTCAATTTTTGAGTACTAGATGGCGCTCAAAATTAATTTAAAAGTTCCAAGTTGGAAATATCTAGGAAATTACTAAAATACTTATGTTTTTTAGTTTTAAAATGAATTTGTGTTGTAATTTTTTTACCAAAATCACTTCCTTTACCACACCACGAGTCACGGTGATGCCTTTTGTGGCGATATTTTTTTAATTCGTTTATCTTTTTATCAAAGTTTGTAATATTGCAACTAAATTTTAAATTTCCCGCCTCGTTTTCTAAATAACTGAAGTAAATTCCGGTAAAAATACCCTAATAATTTTTAAACGCAATAGTGGGGGCCACCTAAATGAGAATTGCGTTGTCGGAAAAATCTTTTAAAGGAGAACATGCGGTTGTCGACAGATTTTGTTTGATTTTTCAAAACTTTGAAGTTGAGCTGTGTATGTAGAAACTTTTTTCAACTTCAACATGTAAATAATGTTATATTATGTTAATATTTATAGAAGTCGAGGTAAATATTGTGTATCGCACGTAAAAGTTATAGTAAAATTTCATCTCGTATAAAGATATTATAATATATTAGGCAGTTTGCCATTTAAATTTGTTAAATAATTTCAACCGTTACAAAATTCCAAAGGCAAAACTGCACATCAGGTTGTTCAAATTCAAAACGTAGTGAGGTAACCCAAACCGAAGAGCGTCGTCGTCCTTCGGTAATTCCAAACAAATAAACAAAATAAATCCGAATTTATTTTGAGAAATGTTTTTGAGTTTATTCTCTCTTAGCTAATACGAAAATCTCATTAACTTGATTATTTGTGTTCCTCGCAGAAAAAGAGTACTTGACCGCTTAAATTAAATGTAATGAAGCGTCAGTTTAAAAATACAGTAGGTTCAAAATTGAATAAATAAATATTAAAACATCTTCCGAGACTGGGAAATTTTGTAAGAAAAAATTTTTTTCCCGATCAATAAGGATTGACTTAGCTAACGGATAGCAGGCTACAGACCATTTCAAGTTTTGACATTGCACCGGATAAACCTGCAATCCACTGCTCGAGACTGGAAGGAATTTACGCGACAGATCCCATCCCCATCGTCTGAAAAGCCCGTCCACGGACGGGTTAGTGTTTCAATACTCGATTGGTGTGCCGCTCGAATCCACGGGAGGTGGTAGGTTGATAAAAATTTAGACCAATCGGATTTTTTTTGACACACACCTAGCGTTTTATTATAGTCTCTTGATAAAAAAGGATCAGATATTAGGTATAACCTGCTGATGGGTCGTAATGAAAGCTGAATCCTTTAAATTGCTGTAGATACTCATTTGGGCAGCACTTTTTCCGCTTCTAACTTTCTGTAGTGGATTCAGTTGCTCGTCTTCTTTGTTGCCTTTTTCTGTTCTCTCCAGAGTAGGCCAGCTCGGCAAAATGATTAACTCATCAGTAAATTAGGGGGTCAACTCGGCTAATTTAGAATAGTCGAATTAAAATCACTGTTTAGGGGCTAAAATTTGCCGAAAAAATCGAGAGATCCACCCCCTTTACTAGTACACAGAGAAAAAATTGAATTCCAAATCAATCTCGCACCAATTTTGAAGTAAATATTATTTCAATTGATGTCAAATTTACTTCAATTGTAGTAAAATTAACTTCAAAATTGGTGCGAGATTGATTTGCACTTCAATTATAGTAAAAATTACTTCAATTTTTTCTCTGTGTAGCATCTTTTCCGAGTTGGATGGGGCTCAGGGATATGATTAATTAGTGCAGCGTGAGTCAAAACGATTCGAAGCCCCCTGGAGCGGAGGGGGCGAAGAGTCAATTTTCGACTTTCAAAGATCGATTGAAATTCGCACAGAAAATTCTCAATGTGGACATAAAATGACTGATATCATGTTAGGTCTCTTTCAACTTTTGAATCCGTCAAAATTTGAAAAAAAACAGCGGCATCTCGTTAATTCATTTATTGGCAGAATAATTGTTCAGCAACTTGCGACATCGGCCGGTCGACGCATGTTGCTCGGAGTAAATTGTAAAATAGGGTGAAATAAAAGTCATTTAAAAAAGACGGCAGTAGACAGCCCCAGACCTAGGGGTAAGCAGCCGGAGTGTCTGTCCCGGGCGGCAGATCAAAAGGCGCCAAATTCATTATTTCAACTCTTAAACTTATTTGATCTTTAAACTCAACTCAAATGCTGGAGAAAAGGGGCGCCAATGTCAAGTTCTTGCCCCGGTTCGGAAATATCGTTGATTCCGGGGCTGAGTGTAGATTAAGCTTTGCTAAAATAACTATTTCATTCTCCATTTAAATTAGTTCCATTGTGGTGCCTGGGCTTCGGTGAAAAATTCATCATTATGGTTCAAGGACGTTAACATTAAAATGAAGTGTTTAAGTCATCAATATGACGTACAAAATCATCGTTTAAATTTAATGAATGATGAACTATTCGTCCATATGATGCATTTGATTTCATCAATTTCTGTAAATTTTATTTATGATAATGATGAACAAATCATCAATATGACGTAAGTACAAAATTATCGTTTAAATTTAATGAATGATGAACTATTCATCAATATGATGGATTTGATCTCATCAGTTTCTGTAATTTTTATTTATGATAATGATGAATAAGTCATCAATATGACGTACACAATTATCGTTTTTGAAAAACTCGTTCATCATATCGATGAACTCATTCATCATATATTGATGAACTAAAAAACGAGGTACATTTGATGAAACATATTTCATCATATTGATGAACTTCTTCATCGACGCAAAATTGATAATTGTTTCATCGGAAATCGTTCTGACTCATCACGATTCCTAGAAGCTCGTATTCCGCAACTAAAAAGATTGTATAGATACGGGTTCGCCACATCTTCTTCTAGAATCGTCTACCCAACCACACCATCGCTTCTGAAACTATTTTCACACTCTTGCAGGTCGCGTCACCCAAGACTTTTTAGCTTTGTGTTATCTTCCGAGGGAACTCGCTGAAAACTGAAATGTAATACATTGGTAATATTCTTGTGCTCCGCACAAGTTCACCATTCAGCAAGGAAAAGGGCGACCGCAGCTGACATACGTTCTGCTACAGACAACATCAAATATCATGGTTTAGAAGTTCCGTTAGCTTAAATATCCCCATTTAGGTTAATAATTGGCCATAGGGATACTTTTAGTAATTGAGCGCTTCTGGAGATTCTAGTTTTATAAATATTCAAAGTAGAGATGAATGCGGGACTACTTTTTCTTGTCCCGTCCCGCAGTGCCGTCCTGTTCGTCTCGCGGATCCCGCACGTCCCCCAGATCTCGTGGATTTTCAAGCAGTTTGAAATCATCAGACGCATGCGCAGATTAAAAATTATGACTTAAATTTGAAACGGCGCTTGCGTCTGATAGATATCCCGCGGAATTTTCTTTTTGTCCCGAGAGATATTTAAAATATTTAGTCCCGCGCGGGACATCTTGGAGCCCAAATAAACTTTTCTGAATTTTTTGTTAACGCTTATTGCTCAGAGTAAATGTAGGGAAGAGATTCAATAACTTAAATTATGAAATAGAAGAGCGAAAAATCCCGCCCCGTGCGGGACTACATTGACATCCCGTCCCGCACGAGACTGAGTTGATAAGATGTCATCTTATCAACTCAGTTCCGCGTGGGACGGGATTTTTTCCCTTCTATTTCATAATTTAACTTATTGAATCCTTTCCGTACATTTACTCTGAGCAATATGCGTTAACAAGAAAAATCAGAAAAGTTCATTCGGGTGCATTGTATAATTTAAATCGAAAGCGGGACTGGGGGATCCCGTCCAGAGCAGGACTGAGTTGACAAGATGTACCGCGCGGAACTAAATATTCTAAATATCCCGTCCCGTCCCGCATTCATCTCTAAATTTGTATTGTATAAAATGAATTTATAAATGTACTAGCTGGAAAGCCCGTCCACGGACGGGCAGCTAGTCGGTGGTTTTCTATTTTAGAGGTATTAATTTAAAAAAAAATTGTTTTTAAACACTAACCTAAGCTCAACCGATGGATTTCTCTTTTAAAATTCTTCATTAAAAAAAATAAATCCCTAATACTGACAATTTTAATTGTTTACATTCAAACGTCCTCAAGTTCAAAAATAATAAGGATTATAAAGCTGATTCAATCGGGCGTCTCACCAACGTTGGAAACTCGTTTGGTGTGCAACTCGATCCCAGGGGAGTTGATTTAAAGTTTCTAAAAACCCACGATATCAACCAATCAGAGTGCGTTGTGTGTCTTACAAAAATGACACGCTAAAGGAGGAGGTAGAGAAGTAGCATGTGCTGCCCGTTTATTATTGTGAAATACTTCATATGTGTATGGAAGCAATTGTGAAATACATTTATTGAAAATGTAAAAGTCAAATATTAAATTTTTTGGATGGATAATCTTCGGATTAACCAAGATAAAATTTATATATAAGTGCCTTAGTTGAAACTTACTTGGTATGCAACTCGTTCCCAGGGGAGGTGATTTTAAATTGGTAAAAAATTGGATCATTTAATAGCTGGCTCAACCAAGGACGGGCGTCCCATCGAGGTTGAAAACATGGTTAGTGTGCTACTCAATCCCAGGGAAAGTGATTTTAAGTTGGTATGATTAACAACGACCAATTAGAACGCGTTGTGTGTTTTAAAAAAAAATGACAGGCTGCTACTGCTCCAGCGTGTATTTTTTTAAAACACACAGCGCACTCTGATTGGTTGTTGTCGTCGGTCCTACCAACTTAAAATTACTTTACCACTCCATATAGAAATATATATAACCTTTTCTGAATGGAGTACTAAGGTGATTTTAAGTTGGTACGACCAAAGACAACAACCAATCAGAGTGAAAAATGACAAGCTGGAGCAGCAGCAGCGTGCTGGTCTTTTATATATGTGACTAGTTGAAAAGCCCGTCCAAGGACGGGTAGCTAGCCGGGGGATCTCTATTTTAGCGGTATTAATTAAAAAAAAAAAAGTTTTCAAACACCAACACTAACATAAGCTCCACCGATGGATTTCTTGTTTTACAATCTTCATTAAAAAAAATAAATCCTTAATACTGACAATTTTAATTGTTCACGTTCAAACGTCCTCAACGTTGGAAACTCGTTTGGTGTGTAACTCGATTCCAGGGGAGTAGATTTTAAGTTGCTAAAAACCAACGACAACAACCAATCCGAATGCATTGTGTGTCTTAAAAATATGACACGCTTAAGAAGTTGTATGTGCTGCCCGTTTATTATTGTGAAATACATTTATTGAAAATGTAAAAGTCGAATATTAAATTTTCTTAATGGATAATCTTTGGATTAACCGAGATAAAATTTATATACAGGGTGGCCCTTTAAAAACGAAAAAGACCTGGCCAAGCGTTTTTCCTTCTTTTATTCTTAAATGTCTTGAAATATCGGATTTATTTCGCATTTTTGCAGCTTCAATTTTTTTGTTGAATAATTGATAAAACTTTAAAAAAATTATAGAACTGAATTCAGGGAAGCAAGACCTTTCAAATGAAGTGTTACTTGCCATATCATCCCTATTATCATTTTAGGGGTTGTCATCGCAACTCAAAAGGATGAAACAATAAGGAAGTAACATTAGTTGCAAAAGTTGTCCCCCTCAATGATAAAATTGACGTATTTTTGTATTTCTTAAGAAAAAAATTCTGCTAGCCACAATCCCGTCTGTTTCGTTTTCAAAGGGCCACCCTGTATAAGTACTTTAGTTTTAGTCGTTTTATTAAAAACTTTGTTTGTGTGAGAGATCGTTATCAAATGATGAAATGTTATTTTGTTTATATAGTAAACAAACATTTCATCACGGTACCAACAGAAAGAATATACAGAGTTGTCAAAAAGTTGATCGTGGATATGTATCACTACATTACCCCCTTCCTAGTGAGATCCCGTGATCGAACGATGCTAACGTGGTTCATTTCTATATTCAATCTTCTTAACGAGGTCACAATATTTTGTCGGGAAACGTACTCTTCGTCCTGATCTTGTAGTTTGCTTCGTATTTTCAACTGGTTGAGTATTCGTTTGATTGATGGGAAGAGCAGGTTTAGAAAAAGGTTTCTGTTCGTTTGAAGGTGTTTGGGAGTTTTCGTTTGAAACCAGGTATGCTGGCTTTACTCGGTTTACGGAGACTACATGTTGTTTGTTGTTGATCATTATCGTAAATGTCTTCGAGTTTCTGTTCACAACTTCGTAGGGTCCATTATAAGGTGGTTGTAACGACTTCTTAACGGCATCAAATCTTAAGAATACATGAGTGCAGGATTCTAAATCTCGTGACATAAAAACTTTTTGTTTACCATGAAGAGGCGGTTCTGCTGGTCGTAGAGTATTGAAGTGTTGACGTAATCGAGATATAACTTCATCATTGTTGTTAAGTTCCTTCGTTGCCGAGAAAAATTCTCCGGGTAAACGTATTCCTTCGCCATAAACCATCTCCGCTGCACTTGCCTTCAAATCTTCTTTAAATGACGCTCGTATTCCCAGTAGTACAATCGGTAATATTTCAGTCCATGAATCTTCTTCGTGACTCATTATTGCGGCCTTAAGTTGTCTGTGAAAGCGTTCGACCATACCATTCGCTTGTGGATGATACGAGGTGGTTCTTATATGAGTAATACCGAGCAGCAAGGACAGATTTTTAAATAAGTGAGATTCAAATTGTCGGCCTTGGTCTGTAGTTACTCTTAATGGTACGCCAAATCTGGAAATCCAGTTTGCTATGAACGCTTTCGCTACCGTTTCTGCAGTTATGTTTTCCAAAGGTATTGCTTCGGGCCATCTTGAGAATCTATCGACGCATGTTAGGCAGTATTTAAATCCGTTGGAGCTTGGTAGGGGTCCAACCAAATCGATGTGGACGTGTTCAAATCGTGTAGAAGGTAACATGTAATTACCTAATGGAGCCATCGTGTGACGTTGTATTTTCGAGCGTTGACAAGGTAAGCACTGTCGAGTCCATTCCTTACAATCCTTGTTCATACCGGGCCATATAAAGCGAGCTGTAATTATTTTAGTAGTAGCTTTCGCACCAGGGTGTGCCAATCCATGTAAGTTGTTAAAAATTTGTGCCCGAAATGGTTGGGTTATATAAGGGCGTACTGTATCTGTTGATGTGTCACAATAAATGGTTGTTTCGTATTCGGGGAAATGTATCTTTCTTAATTTGATTGCTGTCTTAGATTCATCTAGAAACATTTTAAGTTCAGAATCGATTTCTTGTGATTTCGCCAGTTCTTTGTAATTGATCGTTGTTGTTAACGTTTTGATGCTGTTGAGGTTATCTAATCGAGAAAGTGTATCTGCGGGTACATTTTGCGTGCCTTTAATATATTGTATATTCGTTGTGAATTGTCCAATGTAATCGAGGTGTCGAAATTGTCTAGGGGTACTTTTTTCAGGTTTCTGTTTGAATGCATACACTAACGGTTTGTGATCAGTAAAGAGAATAAATTGTCGACCTTCCAGTGAATGTTTAAAATATTTGATGCCTGAGTACGCAGCTAAAAGTTCTCTATCATACGCACTGTATTTCGTCTGTGCGGTGTTAAATTTCTTTGCAAAGAAACCTAGTGGTTGCCATTCGTCGTTCACTTTCTGTTGTAAAACACCACCCATAGCCTCATTTGATGCATCGACCATTATCGATAAAGGAGCTTCAGCTAATGGATGAGCTAACAAAGTTGCTTTAGATAATGCATTCTTTACCTTGACGAAAGCGGCTTCGGAGTCTTCGGACCAATTCAATTTATCATTGTTTGATTTCTTTCCTATAAGAAACTTGTTGAGTGGGGTTTGAATCGATGCTGCTTTGGGTATAAAGCGACGGTAAAAATTGACCATTCCTAGGAATCTACGTAGTTGTTTTACGGTTGTCGGTTTTTCGTAGGATACAATTGCTTCGACTCTATCTCGTAGCGGTTTCGTTCCTTCTTTGTTGATCGAATGTCCAAGAAACGTAACTTCGTCTTTGCCAAAAACGCATTTTGCCGGATTGATGGTAATTCCGTATTTCTGTAGTCGCTGAAATAATAGACGAAGGTGTTTAATGTGTTCTTCTTTTGACTCGGATGCGATTAGAAGGTCGTCAATGTATGCGTAGCAGAATTCCAAGTCTCTTGTTACTTCATGAATAAAACGTTGGAAAGTTTGTGCTGCATTTCTCAAACCAAAGGGCATATGAGTGAATTCGTATAAGCCAAATGGAGTCGTGACTGCGGTTTTATGGATATCATCAGGATGGACAGGAATCTGATTAAATGCTTTAATCAAATCAACCGTGGAGAAAATTCTTTTACCAGAAAGCGATTGAGCCAAATCCTGAATATGTGGTATAGGGTAGCAGTCGTGAATTGTTCTTGCGTTCAGCATACGATAATCTCCACATGGTCTAAATTCCTTATTCTTCTTTTCTACAAGATGTAGCGGAGAACACCAATTGCTTCTTGAGGGTCGTACGATACCCATTTGCATCATGACTTCAAATTCTTTTTTCGCCACTTGGAGACGATCGGTGGCTAATCTTCGTGGTCTGCAGGTAACAGGTTGGCCGGGTAACGTATCAATCCGGTGCATCGTATTATGTAGACATGATTTTCTTGCCATATTGGGATTCGTAATAGAATATTCGTCGATTAGCAAGTGATACTCGTTGTTTGCATCTATTGTACGTATCGTAGATTGTGATGTGTGATCGTGTTTTAACAAACCTGTTAATTCCATAAGCGTAACGTTATCCACCAGTTTTTTATTTCGAATATCGACCAACAAGTTGAAATGGTTGAGGAAGTCAGAACCAATGATTGCTTTGTTCACATCGGCAACTATAAAACGCCACGTGAGTGATCTTCGTAATCCAAAGTCGATACTTATTGTTGTAAATCCATACGTGTTGATGACGGAGTTGTTGGCCGCATACAGCTTGAATTCTTGTACAGTTCTTTGGTCTCTACAAGCGGTTTTCGGGAATACGCTAACGTCAGCTCCAGTGTCGATAAGGTATTGGATTTTCGTCTTTTTATCGGTGATGGTTAAACGGCTTAGTGGAACGTGAGAATCAGTTGCCGTATTTACTGATTCTCGTTTGGGTTTTCCGAATTATATGAGCAGGGCTGACGACATTTTCTAGCCTTGGATCCAAATCTGTTGTGGTAATAACATAATTTTGGATCATTACGATTTCGTGACTTACTTCTGAAGCGCTCATGAGTGTTGGATCTTTGTCGAATTAAACTTCGTATTTCTATACGCAAGTCGTCTATTTCTTTTTCTAAGGACTTGATGTGTTTTTCACTAGATGTACTAGCTACCGCCACGTATTGTCCAGATTGATGGGTTTCTAGGATTTTATCTGCTATAACTGCCATATCATCTAAGCTTTTCTCACCTATTGTTGCAAGGATTCCTTGTGTGTTTGTGGGTAAACGACTAATCCACAAAGTTTTCAATAAAGATTCTGGAAGTTTATCGTTCGCCAGACTTCTTATATACCGTAAGAATTGAGATGCAGTCCTATCGCCTATTTCTTCGCGCTGTAGTAGTTGCTTCAGCTTTTGCTCTTCGGAAGATGACAGTCTTCGTATGAGTTCCGTTTTCAGTTTTTCGTATTTGTTGCTCTCAGGTGGGTTTAGAATAATATCTCTAACTTCGGTCGCTTGTTTTTGATTGAGAGTACTGGCAATATAATAGAATTTGGTTGTATCTTCACTAACACCGTTCATTATAAATTGCATTTCGATTTGCGCAAACCACATAGCTGGATCGTCTTCCCAAAACGGAGGTATTTTAATGCTTACCTTAGCGATATCCTGTGCGATAGTCTTCTCGTCGTTAATGATAGCCATCTTGTCGTTGGTCATTCTTGTGTTCGTTTTTCTATCGTCGGGGTCACCAATTTAGTTTTAGTCGTTTTATTAAAAACTTTGTTTGTGTGAGAGATCGTTATCAAATGATGAAATGTTATTTTGTTTATATAGTAAACAAACATTTCATCACGGTACCAACAGAAAGAATATACAGAGTTGTCAAAAAGTTGATCGTGGATATGTATCACTACAGTACCCTAGTTGAAACTTACTTTGTATGCAACTCGATGACAGGAGAGGTGATTTTAAATTGGTATAAAATTGGATCATTTAATTAATATAGCTGGTTCAACCGCGGCAGGCCCGTAGCTAGGATTTAATTTGGGGGGGCACTTAAAAAATTTAAAATTTTAGTGGTTTCCCTTCCGAGAATTTCTATTATTTAAACAAATTTTCCTTTACTTAAAAAAAAATTTTTTTCTGAACATTTCGGGAGGGGGGGGGGCATGTGCCCCAAGGTGCCTTCCCCCTGGCTACGGGCCTGAACCGCCTGAAATCAAGGTTGAAAACTTGATTGGTGTGCTACTCGATCCCAGGGGAGGTGATTTTAAGTTTGTATAATTAACGACAACGACCAATTAAAGCGCGTTGTGTGTTTTTAAAAAATAACACGCTGCTACTGCTCCAACGTGTAATTTTTTTTAGAACACACAGCGCACTCTGATTGGTCGTTGTCGTCGGTCGTCGACGGACGGGACAGTCGGTGAATTTCTATTTTAGAGGTATTAATTAAAAAAAAAATTGTTTTTAAACACCAACACTAACCTAAGCTCAACCGATGGATTTGTCTTTTAACATTCTTCATTAAAAAAAATAAATCCCTATTACTGACAATTTTAATTGTTCACGTTCAAACGTTCTTAAGTTCAAAAATAATGATTATATAGCTGATTCAATCGCGAACGGGCGTCTCACCAACGTTGGAAATTTGTTTGGTGTGGAACTCGATCCCAGGGGAGTTGATTTTAAGTTGCTAAAAGCCAACGACGACAACAACCAATCAGAGTGCGTTGTGTGTCTTAAAAAAATGACACGCTGAAGGAGGAGGAGGTAGAGGAGTAGCGTGTGTTGGCCGTTTAGTATTGTGAAATACATTTATTGAAAATGTAAAAGTTTGATATTAAATTTTCTGGATGGATAATCCTCGCATTTACCGAGACAAAATTTATATATAAGTATCCCAGTTGAAATTTACTTGGTGTGCAACTCGATTCCAGGGGAGGTGATTTTAAGCTGGCATGATTAACGACAACTACCAATCAGAGCGCGTTGTGTGTTTTAAAAAAATGACACGCTGCTACTCCTCAAGCGCGTCATTTTTTTTGGACACACAGCGCACTCTGATTAGTCGTTGTCGTCGGTCATACCAACTTAAAGTTACTTTACCACTCCATATAGAAATATATATAACCTTTTCTGATTGGAGTACTAAGGTAATTTTAAGTCTGTACGACCAACGCCAACAACCAATCAGAGTGCTTTATGTGTCCTAAAAAAATGACACGCTGGAGGAGCAGCAGCAGCAGCGTGCTGGTTTTTTATATATGTGATTTAAAGCGCTCAAAGTAGGTTATTGCCTCCAAGAATTACACTGGTACAACGTTTAGTTTTTGAGCTGATTCATTTATTTACTGTACCATGTATTTACTTACCACGTGACGTCATGCGCAACAATTACTAAAGTGGAACTCGCATCTGTCATACCTTATTTATTTTATTATATCAAAGGTTTAAAACTTGATTGGTTTGATCCCAGGGTAGGTGATTTTAAGCTGGTACGACCAACGACCAATCAGAGTGCGTTGTGTTTTCTAAAAAATAACACGCTGGAGGAGCAACAGCAGTAATAGCTTGTCATTTTTTTTTAGAACACACAACGCACTCTGATTGGTCGTTGTCGTCGGTCATACCAACTTAAAGTTACTTTACCACTCCATATAGAAATATATATAACCTTTTCTGATTAGAGTACTAAGGTACTTAATACCTAAAGTACTTAGTACTAAGGTACTTATGCCAACAACCAATCAGAGTGCTTTATGTGTTCTAAAAAAAACTAAGGTACTTAGTACATAAAGTACTTAGTACTAAGGTACTAAGGCCAACAACCAATCAGAGTGCTTTATGTGTCCTAAAAATATGACACGCTGGAGGAGCAGCAGCAGCAGCGTGCTGGTCTTTTATGTTTATGATATCAAACGCGAGACTGAATTGGCAATTGGGCGGGATTGAATTGGCATCGTGTTCTGCGCAGGATTGAATTGGCACTCGTCCCGCGCGGGATTGAATTGACACCCGTCCCGCGTAGCATTGAATTGGTGTCCCGCGGACGGGATTTTTTCATTCCGCATTCTAATTCATGGGCTTTAGTTGGCGAGCGCCCGTCCGTGGACGGGTCTTTTAGCTATTCATGATAATTAGGGTTAAAAAAGCTCAAAAACAAAAAAGTAAAATTCGAGTATTGCTTGGCTGGTTTCATAAGCTTGACTCCACCCAATCGTAAAGTTATAAATACAACTTACAACGATCAAATATTTTTTTTTTATTATTAACTTTCAGTGATCATGAATGTTTCAAACAGGTCCTTTTTAGGATCAAAACTATTTAGAAGATGTTTCTATTATTTTAACCCACAAAGTACACCATTTCCAGCATCTAGCTGTAATTCAGAAAGTGTCAATTGTAATTCAGATTAGCTACTAGTAGCTTCTCCGCGTTTATAAATTCGGAAGAACTGGTCAATTTGAATTACATTTGACGCTTTCTGAATTGAATCTGAAATGGTGTAGAAAATCGGGATCTTTAAGGCCTAAACAGAATGAACGCGAAACCAACGCGACGTAACGTAACGTAAAGTTAAATGTATGTAGTTGCAATACGTTCGAACAGAATGAACGCTCGCAACGCAATCCCAACGTCGAACGTTGGCAAACTTAACGCGAAACGACCACTACCAACTACAATTTGCTGATTTAATTACGTTACGTCACGTTACGTCGCGTTGGTTTCGCGTTCATTCTGTTTAGGCCTTTAAGCGCATTCACTTGAAAACAGGAAAAGTGATTTTAAGTTGGTACGACCAATCAGAGTGCGAGGGTCTTCTAAAAAAATGATACCCTGGAGGAGCAGCAATAGCGTGCTGGCCTTTTATTATATTAGATGATTCATAAGTTGTTTTATTTTCATAATTTACCCCTCTAAATTACTATAATTTTAATAGCAAAATTTTAAAATCGTAGGCCCAGTTAGCGTCCTACCATCTTATAAATAAACTAATAGAAAGTAAACAAGCAAATAAACTGTTAACCGAACTGTGTAGTATTCTCAAGTGGTCCACATCTAAATTCATCCAATGGCATGCGTCTATTTTAGTTTGGTTGGGTAGGTCTGTAAAGGATGTTTATAGGTAACCAAAATTTTATTAAAAAATTCATATAAATAAATAATCCTTATCTTCATTGGGTGTACAAGTCCCATTTCACTCTTAGATATCCAACGAATCAATCCTCGAATCCTACAAGCTGAAATTTCTAAAGGCCCTCGCTTATCTATTTTTCTCGCAATACATTACTTCGATTTTGCTAGTTTTTTCACAGGAAAGTTTAAGGAAACAATAATTTCTTAGTGCCACTTTTGACGATTGTTAAAAGAACAGAAGAACATAAAGTAAATAAATCAACGTTACGATTACCCAATCTTCAGTATTATCTAAAAACCGTTCGATCCTCCACAAGTGCAAAGGTTTTTTCACAATCGGAAACAACAAAAATTTCCTAACTTTATTTCATATTTATTTCACTCAACATTTATAACTTATATCTAAAATCGAGACATCCACAAAATTTTCATTTAGAATGAGTTAACTTTTTAATTATATGCCGTCGTAAGTTACTTTTGTCCACCGTTTTATAACCACAACTTGCACATTCATATTGTTCGTCTTTCGAGTGAATTTTTAAGTGTCTTTTTAAATCTCGGCTCCTTAGAGTCGCATAATCACAAATATAACAAGAAAACGGTTTTTCTCCAGTATGAATTTTGGAATGCTGTAAAAAGTAACTTTTATCCGCAGTTTTGTAATCGCAAGTTTCACACTGATATGGTTTTTCAATCGAAATTAAACTTTTATCTACATGAATCTTTAAATGTCTTTGTAAATTTGTCGAACTTCTGGTCGCATAGTGACAGATTTCACAAACAAATGGCTTTTCGTTTGTGTGAACCAATAAATGACTCCGTAAGTGACTTTGCCTTATGGCTCTGTAATCGCAAAATTCACACTTGAATAACCTCTCCCCAGAGTGAATCTTGAGATGTAGTTTTAACGAACCCTTGGTGGAAAAATTATTGCTACAAACTTCGCACTTAAATGAATCCTTACCGGTGTGTATTTTAAAATGTTTCTGTAACGCACTGTTTTCTTTAAATTTAGAATCACAAAGTATACATGCAAATGGTCTTTCTCCGGTGTGGATCTTTTCGTGTCGTTGCAGATTTCCCTTCTTCGTCGTTCTGTACTCACAAAGTCCACAAGCAAATGGTTTTTGTTCTTCTTGAGAATTTATATACGACTGAACGTCAAAAAAGTAGTCTAAAGGGTCTGATTTGATCTCTTCTTCTTCTTCTATTTTTATTTTCAAATCAAACACTCCAAAATCTAAAATTTTGAGACAAATTGAAAAATTTACCTTATTATTGACCAATAACCAAATCGGCTTGCCTGATATTTCATCGGTAGGACGTTCATCTTCCATTTTTTCAATTTGTAATATCCTGGAAGTTAAATTTTGACGTTTCTGGGGTTAAGTAATCAAGTGTGAACCATCCTTTCAGTTTATGTCAAGTTGACAGCTTCATTAATTCTAGTGGCGGTTTTTGTAACTATAGACTTCAATTGACTTTTATACCAGTGATTTCCAAACTGGTGCAAAGGGAGGCGCAAATTTAAATATTTTTTAAACTTGGTAAATTCTTTAGTGTTCAATTTGTGAACTCTGCACAAATATTGAAAAAATTCTAAGCTGAAAAGAATAATTTTTGAGAAAATTTACAAATTTTGTCAATATAGTAAACCAATGCTCAGATGGTTTTAAGGGAGGTATGCTATAAAAACTTTCTTGAAATGTTGCAAATACAATATTCAAAAAATAGTTAAAAAATTCTAAACAGAATCATTTTAATTTCATCTTCTACGATAAGCTACGAGCATTTCAAATTTTTCAGTCCTCCGAGCAAGTTCCGTAAGATAATGCTCAAGTTCAGTTCTATTTTATCATATTAAAATTTTTGTTTACATTACAAAAACTCATTCTGATTGTCTTTATAACTTTTATCCAATTTCGAACGTGGCTACCGCTACTAATAAATTTAATACTTTTTCCAAAATTCGACTTGGGGGACCAAACGTGTTTTCCCGTCCGTTTGTCAAACGGTTGAACCGAACCCCAGAACCCGCCGTAGAACCCACCGTCTCATAAGTAGGGGCAAACTACGCATGAACACGGAATAGAGCGTTATGCCCCCCCCTACTTGGTGCGGTTTGCGAAGTTATCTGCCGATCGTCGAACTCGCCCCCCCCCCTCTTGCCCGTCCCGAGGTTCCCTCTGATCGGTGAATGATCGAAGTTGAGGGTGGCCAACGGGTCGTGCTCGAGTCGGGGGCCCCCGAGTTTGGCTGGTTTCTTTCCTTTAATTTTTCCTCCGTAGCGCCTCCTGGTGGTACCTAACATAGGGGGGAAGAAAAAAGGGGGGAAAAGATTAGTGCAGCGATGAAAATGCAATTTATTTGCCAGCACACCTGGTAGGCTCGGTCCCCCCCCCTCCCTTGGCCGGGATTTAGAATCCCCTCCGACCGTTGAATGGTCGAGTAGAGGGAGGTCCTAAAGCCGACGGAAGTCGGGGGGTCCCTGGGTTTGTGGCTGGATGGTTTCCCCTTGAAGTTCCAAATTAGTAGGGGAGGGAGAAAGGTCCCTGCTCAGGATGGCTTTAGGCTTCGTAAACCGCGTTGAACCCTCGTGGTACTTGCCCAGTCCTTGAATCAACGGGTTTTTGGAAAGACCCGCAGCCTCGTAGAATTTAGCCGTCTGGCGGCGGATAAATTCTGCCACGGACTCTGTGTTGGAGTCCGACCAGAGTCGGGCATTTGTTACGCGCATTCTTTGCGCGTCCATCGCCTGCCTTAGAGCTTTACTCTGGATTACCTCCAGCTTTTTGATTTTCGCCCGGTGTGCATACCCCTATGCCGTTGACGCGTAGGTGAGTATGGGCCGGACGCAAGTTTTATAAAGCTGGAGTTTTTGTTGTTGCCCCAATTTGCTACCCCTTTTTGTGACGGTCTGTAGAGTGGCTCTGGCCCCCCTAGCCTTGTTCCTGGTATAGTCAATATGGGAACCCTAGGTTAGCCTCTCGTCCAGGATAACCCCCAAATATTTGGAGGTCCTGGACCACGAAATGACGGTTCCATTCATGGTTAATGGGTTTTGGGGAAGACGAGTTCTGGGTAGATGTCTCTTTTTTTTCGTTAAATTTAAGCCAAAAATACCCCTAAAAAGTGAAAATTGAAAAGTTATTTTTGAGGGGAGGGGGGTTAAACAATTCGCGATTTAGATTACCGTTGGTGGCGTCACCATAATTAACAAATTACGTCCAATTTTTAGTTTAAAATTATTCCGTCTGATGACGTTTTGCTAATGTAAATCGCGATGTATATTCGATGCCTTGCAAGATGGCATGGGCGTCCATTGGAGGGAGGCAAAAGAGTCAGCTACCCCCCCTGGCTCTTGGCTGCTTAAATTTTTTTTAAACATTTAATATTTCAACACCCCAAGTTTTTAAAACTTTCTAAAACTTTCGGTTTTAAATTATTAAAATTATTTTATAATATTTTTTTTTATTTTGCCCCCCCCCTGAAAATAGTTCTATGGACGCCCATGCAACATAGTAGAACAATTAGTTTTGAAACATCAAAAAAAAGAATTTCTCTGACTGAGCTAGCAATTTAAGAACTAGAAAAATTCCAGAAGTTTTTGTTTTAGTTATTTTTTAAGTCATTTATTTTGAAAAATTTAAAAGGTTGAATTTTTTCAGCTTGCAAATAATGTAAAAATAATAAAAAAATTCGAAGTGTTCGGTGGCTTTCAGGGGGGGGGGGTAAGCAATAAATTAAAACTTTGTAAATATTGGCCCGTAGTCAGGATTTCATTTCAAGGGGGGCACTCCCAAAAAAACCTTCTGTAGAAGTAAAATTTTCGGTGGTTCCCCTTCCGAGTATTTTTATTATTAGAAACAAATATTTTATTTTTGAAATTAAAATTTTGAGTGAAGTTCTATAACCAGGACCCGAAGATATAATATTTATGGAAGAAAACTCGACGGAATTTGAAAGAAATTTTTAAAATTAAACGTTTTAGATATGGAGGAATTTGGCTTAAATTTGCCCTTTTTAAAAGCTTTTATTTAACTTGGGAAGACCGTTGTCCGTCGTCCGTCGTCCGTGTGGGTCGACCGCTTTGTGGCCATTTTTAAGCAACTTCCCGACGTCCTAGAGACCTGAAATTTGGTATACAGCTTTCACCTGCAGAGCATTTTCATATTTTAATTTTGTTTTTCTAAAATTCTGAAAAATAAGCGAAAAATCGGGAAAAAACTGAAAACCATTAAGCGCATGCGTCGATGCGCATTGGACAATTTTATCATACAGGGTGGAAAGTAACTTAGAATTCTAAATTTTATTTTTAAGGGCCGCATTCAGGGTAAAGTTTTTCGTCGTAATGATTTATACAGGGTGAAGTATCAAACATTTAAAACACATAAATAAAGAAATCTGATAGGATGAACCTATATTAGTTAAAATACATAAGCTGTATTTGAAAAGATATGACTAAAAAATTAGAAAATAAAAAATTAAATAAAAAATTAAAAATTTTTAAAAAAAACCTTTTATTTAAAATTACAAAAGTGCACTAAAAAGTAGAAAATAATTTTAATAAAAGCAAACAAAGCTTCGTGAAAACATCAATATAAAAGCGTGGGGTTATGAATTTTGTACACCAATAGTTAGCCTGCTTATCCACCTATAAACAGCCCCACGCTTTTATATTGATGTTTTCACGAAGCTTTGTTTGCTTTTATTAAAATTATTTTCTACTTTTTAGTGCACTTTTGTAATTTTAAATAAAAGGTTTTTTTTAAAAATTTTTAATTTTTTATTTAATTTTTTAGTAAACTTTTTCCGAGTTGGAAGGTCCCCAGGAATAATATTAATCAGTACTGAGTATGTCAAAATGGCTCAGAGTATTGCAAAGCGACCGGAGGGAGCGCAGCAGTACGTAGAATCGTTTTTGACAACGCAACTGTGTCCGATTAAGATTCATCGTCAATAAATCAATTTAAAACTTTAAATTTAATTTACACGTTTGACGAAGAAGGGGCCACTCAGGGACGTGCCTATTGGCAAAAGTTGACAAAAACACCCAAAAGTTGGTCAATTTGGCATTTTTTATGCCTAAATTTACAAAGTTTCAAAACAAACAAAAAGTAGGCAATTTTGAATTAATTTAGTTGGCAAATTTGAAATTTCTCCCCCCCAACCCAAAAAGTTGGTTGGGCACGTCCCTGGGGCCACTGATTTCATGCAAAGCTCCTCATACCATTTCTACGTTTCGGCTTCTACTCTTTGAGGTGGGCGGGACTTACTTACTAACGGCGCACATACAGTGATTTGTCTAATCTGGGGGGACAAAATTATTTTCTGGGTTTATTCATTTTAAAACCGGCTAAAAATGAATTTTAAACTATACTTTAGCATTATTAAAGCTAAAAAAATATTAATTAGATAAAATAATGAAGACATAATGTCTTCAAATATGACCAATCACAGCGCTTGTAGTACTGGTCACATTATTGCCTTGAAATTAATCAAAATTTTAAGCCTGTACCAAAAAAGTTTTATGTTTTACCTTCGTAATTTTTTTGGAATTATTTAAAAATATCTATTATTAACAGCACAATTTTGACTTGTTCAAGACCTTCATTTTACGCTAGAGAGGCGCCTTAATGTTAAATCTAAAAATAACGCAAAAATTTTGAAAAAATTCTAATGACAAAGAGGTAATTTTGGGGGGGAGGAGGTAAGTAATAAAAATTTTGTTTTTAATTTGCTAAAATAGTAAGAAAATGGTAAATTTGTTACCAAAAATTGTGAAAAAATTAAAAAACTTTTTTTTATTAATAGTCCAGTGCTTTTACCTTCAAAAAGTGTAAAAAAAGAAAGAAAATTATAGTAGGATGAAACCCATTAGAAAAGGTAGAGAATATAACAAAAATGAAAGGAAAAATAAATTACGGGCGATCTGAGGTCGGGAAGGGGAAGGGAGTGAGTTTTTAAGGGTAAAAAACGGTTTATCTCGATTTCCGGTAAAACTGCAAGTCCTATGAAAAAAAGTTAAATGGCAAAGTTGTAGGTAATAAAAAGATATACAACTTTTGTATCGACACTTTTTTCACATAACTTCAAAATTTATGTGAAAAATTCAAATAACCGAGTTTTTGGTTTTTGATTTTTATCTTTTACAAAAAAATTTATTTTTTCACGAAATTTGGTGAAAACTTACCTTTGTGTGTCCCAAAAATACGGTAATTTTTTTGATTTAAAATATTCATTTTTTCACCCTATTTTGACTTAATATCGAAAAAGCATCCTAATTTTCAATCGAAAATTCTCACGTCAAAATATCTGCTTTTTTAAAAAAGTTGGTGTGTTTTTTGTTTGTTGAAATCTCTACTTTCTGATGGTATAAAAAAACATATACATTACTATGGGAAATGTTCTCAGGAAATACAAATAATGAAAACAACTTGAATCTGAAAATCATATCTTTAATATTTAGGACTAATATTTACGCATGTTTTTTTCAATATTTATGTTTTATATATATTTGTAATTTTTTATTTACCATGTATAACATGAAATCTTACGTTTTTCGAGTAATTAAAGTGTAAATTTTAATAAATAGCTCAAAATTGTAGGTACATGATTAAAAAAAAAAAAATTTCAGATTCGAGTTGTTTTTATTATTTGCATTTTCTGAGTACATTTACCATAGTAATGTATTTTTTTTTTATACCATCAGAAAGTAGAGGTTTCAACAAACAAAAAACACACAAACTTTTTTAAAAAAGCAGATATTTTGACGTGAGAATTTTCGATTGAAAATTAGGGTGCTTTTTCGATATTAAGTCAAAATAAGGTGAAAACATGAATATGTTAAATCAAAAAAATTACCGTATTTTTGGGACACACAAAGGTAAGTTTTCACCAAATTTCATGAAAAAATAAATTTTTTTGCAAAAGATAAAAATCAAAAACACGGTTATTTGAATTTTTCACATAAATTTTGAGGTTTTGTGAAAAAAGTGTCGATACAAAAGTTGTAGATTTTTTTATTACCTACAACTTTGCCATTTAACTTTGTTTCATAGGACTTACAGTTTTGCCGGAAATCGAGATAAACCGTTTTTTACCCTTAAAAACTCACCCCCTCCCCCTTCCCGACCTCAGATCGCCCGTAATTTATTTTTCCTTTCATTTTTGTTATATTCTCTACCTTTTCCAATGGGTTTCATCCTACTATAATTTTTTTTTGTCTCAAAAATTATCGACCCTGGTCTATAATGCATTTTTACAGTTTAAAAAATAGGGGATGCAGTAACAAAGTTTGAAAACTACTGCTTTAGAAGGAATATTTGAATCATCTTTTATGAGAACAAGAGATAGAAATAAGTGGAGAATAATTGTCCACTCAACCCTAGGAGTGCATTACGAATTATTACTTCTAAAAAATAAACCAAAATTGAAAAATTTATTGAACTAATTTTGTAATAATATACAAAAATTACAATGGATGCTTTTTATTTATATGTCGTCGCAAGTTACTTTTGTCTACCGTCTTATAGTCACAAAAAGAACATTTATGTTGGTCATCGTTTGTGTGAATTTTCATATGTCTCGTTAAGTCTCTTTTCCTTACAGTCGCATAATTACAAATTTCGCATGCAAACGGTTTCTCGTTGGAATGACATTTTATGTGTTCTAAAAAATTACCTTTATGAACAGTTTTATATCCGCAAGTTTCGCATTCGCACAGTTCCAGATTTCTTTCCGGGTGGGTTAATATGGAACGTTGCTTTTGGATTGTCTTACTTGTACTTTTATCACTTAAAAACGGTTTCGTATCTGCATGAACTTTTAAGTGATTTATCAAGTGACCCGATCGTAAAGCCCTGTAATTGCAAAATTGACACGCATATGGTTTATCACCTGTATGAATCTTTTCGTGTAACTTTAGGGCGCCCTTACTATAAAAAGTTTTTTGACAAATTGTACACATGAAGCTATCTCTATGACCGTGAATTTTTAGATGTTTTTGTAATGCACTCTCGTCTTGAAATGTAGATGCACAAGTTGTGCATCCGAATGGCCGTTCTCCTGTGTGAATCCTCTCGTGACGTTGCAAGTTACCTTTTTTCACTGTCTTGTAGTCACAACTTCCACATGCAAATTGTTTTTCCCCTGTATGAATTTTTAAATGCTGATGTAAAACTTTCTTAAGTGTAAATTGACTGCCGCAGATTTGGCAACAAAATTGGTTTGTTTGGGTTCCGGAATTTAAGTATGGACGAACATCAAAAAAGTAATCGATATGGGCTGGATTGGGATTTTTCTCCTCTTCTACTTTTATTTTCAAATCATAAACACCGTTATCTAAAAATACTGAAAAACTTACGAAAACTATTATTGAACAAAGAAAGCATCTTGCCTGATATTTCATCAGTGGGAGGTTCAACGATAACATTCGATTCTTCAAAATTATAATCTCTTTCGATCGTAGACTCGAAAGGTTCTAATTCCAAGGGTTCTTCTTCATCGTTGAACACAGGTTCTTCCTTTATTTCCCTTTCTATTATGGTAACAGTTTCAATTTGATTTTCCATTTCCACATACACTTTCAACTTGTCTCAGATTTGTGATTATTTCAATGTGTAAAAATCCAAGTAATCCAATTTTTTTTTAGGAAAAAACTCTCCTACTACCTTTTCACCGTTGTTTTAAATAAATTAAAATTTGTTTATAAAATTTTACATTAGTTTGTTCATAACAAAATGACGGGTTGAACAGATGTAATTGTAATGGTCGCGTTCAGTTGTGCTTAAAATATTTTAACCATCTCATCAGTGGCGTCTCCGCGATATAGGCGAACTATGCGACCAAAAAGGTTTTAAAATTTTAATTTAAGTATTAAATTAAAGGGTAAGGACTCTAACGGGATCCACAATTAAAAATTTTTTTGATTGGTACTTGAAGGTGTAAATTACAAATATAAATAATGTTAAATTTTACGGATCATTCGTAAAAATTTAGGCAAAATGGGTAAAAAATCATAAAAATGAGAGGTTCTTGATATAAAATTAGCTCCACCGACCCCAGTTTATATTATTGTCCTCTACTACCGTTTTCATTATTTTTAGAAAAACAAAAATTAAATGGAGAAAAATATTTAGCCGATGGCAGAATTTATTACAACTTGGGTTGCCACGGCCAGCTCAGAAAAACTTTATAATAATTAATTACTTTACCTGAAAATTTAATACGCACCGTGGATGTGAATTTATCACACATCAGAAAAAACTCTTTTAACAGAATGGAAAACTTTGATAGAAAAAATTTAAATGTTATATTAATAAATTTTAAATTGATGATATTGCGTTCATCATATTTATGAATAAAATCTTCAATGTGATGAAGAAGTACATCAAATCAATGATGTTGTTCTTCATATATCGTCGGTTTAAAGGTAAAAGTCACTAAGTGCTTTGGTGACTTTTTCCTTTAAACCGACGATATATTAATGAGATTATCAATATGATGAACGAGTACGTCATATTGAAGATTTTATTCATCATATTTATGAAGATCACCAGTATGATAAACGAGTACATCAAATCAATGATCTTGTTCATCATATTTAGAAATAAGATCGTCAATATGATGAACGAGTACATCAAATCGATGATATTGTTCATCATATTTATGAATAAGATCGTCAATGCGATGAAGGAGTACATCAAATCAATGATCTTGTCCATCATATTTAGAAATAAGATCATCAATATGATGAACGAGTACATCAAATCGATGATATTGTTCATCATATTTATGAATAAGATCTTCAATGTGATGAAGAAGTACATCAAATCAATGATGTTGTTCTTCATATTTATTAATGAGATCTTCAATATGATGAACGAGTACATCAAATCAATGATCTTGTTCATCATATTTAGAAATAAGATCGTCAATATGATGAAGAAGTACATCAAATTGATGATGTTGTTCATCATATTTATGAATAAGATCTTCAATATGATGAAAGAGTACATCAAATCAATGACGTTGTTCTTCATATTTATTAATGAGATCATCAATATGATGAACGAGTACGTCATATTGAAGATTTTGTTCATCATATATACCCACATAATGTAGGTAATTTTTCAAAAATGTTTGAAAAACTCGTACATCATATCGATGAACTCATTCATCATATTGATGAACCAAAAATGATGTACATTTGATGAAACAGATTTCAGCAAAACTGATGATTTTTTCATCAATATGATGTACATTTTCATTAATATGATGCCACTTTTTTTCAGTTATAGAACTCATAAAATCCAATTTATAACCAACGCTCCGTTTCATGTGCTTGTAAGTAGATACTTTTAAAAATTTAAATTAATTTACCGTTGAAACACACAAGCCAAAAAAATTATAAAAAAATTCTACGTAAAACACCAGTCCAAATCTCAATTCTCCAAACAACAACTGTGTACGCACATTGACTTCAAATTAATTTTATGCAGCCCAATCCCAAAATTTTTTTTCGCCAAAATGAAATATTATTGGATTCTTATTAAATACTTGCTGTTTTTTCTAACTGTCAGTAGTTGCTCATGAAACGCAAAACCAAGGTTTTCGTTTCTAAAAATATTTAAATTGCTTTCCACACTCGAGAAAATAGCACAATCAAACAAAAAAAAAACGCCAAATTGGGTCCAAAAGACACTTGTAAAAACACAAAAGAAACGAATGGACTCGTTACTATTCCGCTCCCAATAACCCGCTTTTCGGATCTCCGCTACCAATTTTACAAAATTAAATTTTTAATACGTAGTTACTGCCGGTATCAACACAAACTTTTAAACTTTCCTATAGTTACAATTTCATTATCATCTGCACGTTTTAGACTTATTAATTAATCGTTACAATTTAATAAATAAAAAGTTTCCCTTATTCGGACTGTTCAAAATATTGTTTGTAGGCACAAGCGCCTTATTCAGTAACTAGCTGAAATTCCCGTCCACGGACGGGCAGCTCGCCAAAGTTGAAACCTTGCTTGGTGTGCAACTCAATCTCACGGGAGGTGATGTTCAGTTGGTACGACCAACCAGACTGCATTATGTGTTTTAAAGAAATGACACGCTGGAGGAGCAATATGCAAATTCCTACAGCGGTCATGATTTTAAGACGCCGACGACCTCCGAAAGGCATCAAGATCTCGATAACCCTGTGGACTAACTCCGTTAAATAGCTTAGAATCTTGCTCGACCAATCACTCAAATGGGGAAATATTATCGATAACTGCACCGGCCAAGCAATTAATAGAAAAATTGGCCTCCTGATTGGTCGCAGCAGATGAAGAATATGCCTCCTCCTCCTCCTCGGTCGTTTTACCCTAATGAGTAACGTATGATTCAGTCATGTGCCCACGACCAGCAAGTTCTATAAGAAATGCAAATTCTCCGACAACCCCCTGATCGCTAACTTGGGGAACTACACCAACAACTCTGCCGTGCGAAGACCAAGAGACATCATTGACCTCCCCTCCAATATCCCCCCCTATTCTTCCAACCCCCCTCCATACAATTCCTTTAGATCCCCCTACCCCGCCATCCCAAGGTGGTGTTTTTGCCTAAATACGATGAAGCAAATCAAACCCCATAACCAAGAAGACACGACCGAAACCAGCAATCAAGACCGTATAATGATACGAGTATTTTGTATTCACTTACTTCTGTACCCATTTTACTGTGACACCCCACGACGAAGATATAACCAAAGCCAAATCAAAACCGTATAATCATACGCGTATTTTGTTACTGATAATATCTTGTATGTTAATAACGCTAGTTTTTGAAATAAATGGGGGAGGGTGTAACGGATGCGAGTCGCCGTACTGGTAAATCATATTGAAAAACAGGGCTCGAGGCCACCCAGGGTTTGAAATCCACATAAAAATTCTTCCAACGACAGTTTTTCATATAGATGAAGGAGATAAGCGGGCTTCGCCCGCACCTGCTCCGTATTGCCAATAAACGATACCGATCAGTCATGTGCCGATGCCATTTAAAATTTCTCTCCAACCATCTTGGTTCAAAGCCAAGCGAGTTGCCTCCCGCAGTTTATTATTTCGTTTGTCTGGTCGACCCATCTTTTTGGCGATCTTTCCCTAGGTCTTTTGTCTTTAATTTTTCCTTGAACTATCAGTTTCTCCATCGTTCCATCCTTCCTGAATATATGTCCAAGGTACCGAAGATACATTTGCTTGACATCCCGAAGCTGGTGCGTTTGACGTTAAGCAGCTCTAAAGCAAAGTCATTAGTGAGGTGCTCTGTCCGAGATATTTCGAAGACCCTTCGGTAGACTCATATTTTAAATGCTTCAATTCTCTTTTGATCCGCCTTTTTAAACGTCCAGGTCTTAGCAGCGTATGTAGCCACTGGGAAAAAAGAGCGTTCACCAATCTCAGTTTCGTGGCTTTGGTGATTAAGTTATCTCTCCAGATATTAATGAGTTTAGCTGTGGCTGCTATGTGTCAAACTTCTCCTCCTGCTCCAACGTGTCATTTTTTAGGACAAACAACGTACTCTGATTGTTCGTTGTTGTTGATCGTACCAACTTGAAATCACCTTCCTTAGAATCGAGTTGCACACCAATCGAGTTTTCGAACTTTGCGAACTGCCCATCTGTGGATAGGCCAAGATCAGTTCTCCTCAAAAAGTTGCACCAAGTATGTATTGTGGAAGTAATTTTTCTGCAATAATTTGGGGAGAGGAGGAAGACGCCTGCGTCTGTCTTCTTGCTTAAGTTTCCGACGGCGTTGGTATCGACACTCTTGCCAAACACTCGACCGGTCCGCATAATGTGCTGTGCTATAAGGCTAGTATTGTTATTCTAACCTCCAAGGTCCAGTTAATGTCCTCAAAACTATTCTCAAAATACTTTTCCATTTATAATGTCAAAAGTCCCTTGCCCCGTATACATACACGCACGCGTTAGCTCGAGCTTAACGTTAGATCGATCCATAGACTTAAAAGGTTCTTCTAAGTCCATGGATCGATCTACGCAATATTGGTTTTAAGTTTATAGGAGTTCAAGCTAAAGGATCTGCATTCAATTTTAAGATCGCCCTAGACGCCTAGCCTACGTTTTTAGCTCGGCCTCACTCGGGTCGAACTATACCTTTAGATCGCCTTACCTGAGCGTATTTATAAATAGACTAACAAACTCGAGCTATCAAGTTCATGTATACGAGACAATTAACATATTCAAGAACCTAACCATCAAAAAGTTATTGGTTCTTATGGCCCCAAAGCTTGTCCTGGGAATAGGACGACAACCAGCACTCCGAATTTAGAAATTTTAGATGAAAATTACTAAAGAAAATAGACCAAAGAGCAATAATAAAATATAAAATTTATGAACCGTTGCTCTCTCCTCGGTCCTTTTACCCTAATGAGGGTTTGGTGACGTATGATTCAGTCATGTGCTGATGCCATTTAAGGTTTCTCTCCACGCATCTCGGTCCGAAGCCAAGCGAGTTGCCTCTCGTAGTCCGCAGTTTATTAATTCCTTTGTCTGGTCGACCCATCTTTTTGGCGATCTTCCTCTAGGTCTTTTGCCTTCGACTTTTCCTTGGACTATCAGTTTCTCCATTGTTCCATCCCTCCTGGATATATGACCTAGGTACCGAAGGTACATTCGGTTAACATCCCGAAGTAGGTGTCGTTTTGCGCTAAGTTGCTCTAAAACGGAGTCATTAGTACGGTGCTCTGTCCAAGATATTCTGAGGACCCTTCGGTAGACCCACATTTCAAAAGCCTCAATTCTCTTTTGATCTGCCCTCTTCAATGTCCAGGTCTCCGCGGCGTATGTAGCCACCGGGAAAACAAGAGCGTTCACCAGTCTCAGTTTCGTGGCTATGGTGATTGAGTTATCCCTCCAGATATTCACCAGTTTAGCTGTAGCTGTTCTAGCCAAGGTCAGTCTTCGTCTTATCTCAGGTTCGCTGTCCCCACTGTTTGTGATGAGTGATCCCAAGTACACAATTCTCTCCACAACATCAAAACCAGCCACCCTGTGCAGATGCGGAGAATTGTTGTCAGCTCTGTTTATTATCATTATTTTGGTCTTCTGCTGGTTAAGTTTAAGCCCGTATATTTCGCTGACTTCTGACAGTTTACTCATTATAACAGCCATCTGCTCGGTGTCTTCTGCAATTATTAGGGTGTCATCCGCATATCTTAAGTTGCTGATTTTCTGTCCTCCTATAGATATTCCGCCTTTCCACGCGTCGAGAACTTTGCGCATAATGTATTCGCTGTATATATTAAATAGCACTGGGGACAGCGTGCATCCCTGTCGGACTCCGGCCTGTGTTTGAAATTTACCGGAGTATGAATTGCCGATCTTGACCCTTGCAGTATTGCTTCTATATAAAGATTCTATCAGTGACACAAGATGACTAGGTACACCCATTTCGTGAAGTATTTCCCAAAGCTGGTTCCACCTCACCTTGTCAAAAGCTTTGGAGTAGTCCACAAAGCAAAGGATCATGGGGACATTGAACTCTCTAGCTTTTTCAATCAGCTGCCTCACGTTTAAAATTTGTTCTCTGGTGCCTTTCCCGGGGACAAAACCAGCCTGTTCCTCGGCTATTTGTGGCATTAAAAAGGGCTTCAATCTTGTATGGATTATATTCAGTAGCACCTTGCTTGCGTGTGAAATTAAGCTCAATGTTCTATAATTAGTGCATTCTGTTGGTGAGCCCTTTTTTAATATTGGTGTGAATATAGATTCTTTCCAGTCATCTGGCCAAATGCCCGAGCTCCATACTTTTGTACATAGCAGATACATTATGTCTACTCCCACTGTTCCCTTAGCTTTTAAAATCTCGGCCGTGATTTCGTCAGTTCCTGGTGCCTTTCCATCTTTAAGTGATTTAATAACCGTTGCAAATAAGCCTAAATTTCCTCATTTTCTCTTATTTAAATCTTATTAAAAGATCTGGTATGATCGAGGTGGTTCTCGCGGTTTGTAAGATATACAAGCTTTTCATTGGTTGCCGCGTAAAAGTAAGCCCCGCCCACCTTCATTAGTAGGAATAAAAGCGAGTTGTTCTATGAAGCAGCACTGCAGGATCGTCGCATAGTGTTACTAACCCCCACTAGGCGAAACTTGAATTTAAGGTTTTAAATTAATTTTTCGATGATGAATTCTAATCAAACACAGTTGCGTTGTCAAAATTGATTCTGCGCGTCCCTACGCTCCAAGCCATTTTAACGAACGCTTTATTATATCCCTAGGGCCTTCCAACTCGACAAAGGTGTTACTATGAAATGGGTAAAAATAACTTTGTTTTCGATATGCTGGGGGGCCTTCCAACCTTGCAAAAAATGCTCTGAAGAAGGAGGTGGTTGTTACTACGTTTTTCGTCAAATTTAAGACAGAAATACCCCTGACAAGTGAAATTCGGTAGGTACTTGTCTGTGTAGTAACACGTACGGACAATAAAATGCATCAATAGAAGTTAAAATTGAAGGAAAATTCCTAACTTTAAAATCAAATATTAACTAAACTAATGGATATACAACATTCCTTCATTTCTAAAACGCTTCATTTTAATGTTTTCTATCTCATTCCGTCGAGTTTTCTTTCATAAATATTATACTTTCAAGTGGTGGATTACATCCTAGACCCCAATTATGCATTGCAGAATGTGCGAGCGTCCTCTACGAGGCTTCTATTCTAATTTATTTTGAGTTATTTTTAAGTAAAAATTATTTTATATAACTAGATTACCCAAGTTGTGCGGCCTGCAGGCCGCATTAAAATCAGATTTAATTGAAACAAACCGATCTTAATTGAGTCACGCATCTCAAAAAAATTGTACTGCGGTGCTATTATACACTATTTATACACAATCAACTATAAAAATTACAGTGCATGCTGAAATCACTTTTGCTTCTTACTTGCCACTCCCGAAATCACTACAAATAAAATATTCAGTTAAGGAAATAAAACTAATTTTATTCTATAAGATCCAAGTACTTTGTTCAGGAACATTTTCAATTTTACGCGTTATTTATTTCTTACGCTTACGTCCATTACGAACAAGCATTTACAAATATAAAAATTAAGTCTGCTTTGGTGTAGCGATGGCGTTATCTTTTTATTTTCAGCATCAACTTTCCTTCTAAGTTCGTAGTCTAAGGGGCGATTGCACCATCGACATTTAAATTAAATGGAACTTTAAAATTCCCATTTAATACAAAATTTTATTGTACCGACTCGATTGAGAATAACGAAATTACTGACCTCTAACCACCTTTAGCCATTAGTGATTGATTATAAAAAAATCAGAAGCGAATCTATAAATTACCCAAAGGAGGAGCTTTTTAGCAAATTTAATGTATAAATGACGTTGCTGCAATCGACCCACTTTCATTTAACTGTACCTAAAGTATTCTAAGTGACTAATTTTACAATACAGGAATGGTCAGTTTCTTGGAGAACGAACTCCATCGGAATGAGTTTTTAAATGATTCCGTAAACTGCTTCTCTTTGCATACTTATAATTACAGATTTCACAAACGTATGGTCTCTCACCTGTATGGGTTCTCAAATGGTACTTCAATTTAAACTTATTCGATGACTTATAATCGCATAACTGGCACCCAAACGGTTTTTCTAACGTATGAATTGTGGAATGAATTTGTAAACTATTTTTACGTGCACATTTGTAATCACACAAACTGCAAGAAAAGGGTTTTTCTCCCGTGTGTATTTTGGAATGTCGCGTCAAGCTACTTTTGTCTGCAAATTTATAATTGCAAGTTTCACAAACGTAAGGCTTTTCGCCGGTGTGGATTCGCGCATGTGTGTACAAGTTACTCTTGCTTGAGGCTCGATGACTACAAATTTCGCAAGCGAACGGTTTTTCTAAGGTGTGGGTTCTAAAATGCTGCTGTAACCTACTTTTTAAGGTGCATTTATAGTCGCACAATTCACATGCAAATGGTTTTTCACCTGTATGAATTCGTAAATGATATTTTAGTTTGTACTTATCAGAAAACTTAAAACTACAAATTTCGCATGTAAACGGTTTCCTGCCTGTATGAATTCTTAAATGTCGTTTCAAGTTACTCTTGTCGACACATCTGTAGTCGCAAAGAGTGCACACATACGGTTTTTCACCCGTATGGGTTCTTATGTGCAACTGAAGGTGACTTTTATGTGTGGTTTTATAACCGCAAAACTCACACACAAATGGGTTCTCTCCCGCATAAAGTTTTCGGTTCTTTATCTTGGGATTATAACTTTTACAATCAAATGATAATTCTTCCGTCTGATTAAAGTTTGTTGAACCTACTTCTTGGGTCCAGGTTTCCACTTTAATGTTAAATTCGTGTTCCAAAAATGGATTTTCTTGTTTAATTAATACTGAATTCTGGGAATCTTCTGATGTTAATTCAACTTCGGTTATTTCCACTTTTATTTTTTGTCCGTTACAATTTGAGGTTCCTACAAAAATTAAACTTTTTAGTTCAGTAGTGGGTACTAACATAAAAATAACGACTAACCCGTATATTCCAATTCGATATCTGAACTATTATCAGGCGTCTCTTCTTTTACAAGTACTTCCGGATCAATTTCTGTAATACCAAAATTTGGTTGAGTCATTGTCAATTAAAAATGCTTTTCCTTAAAGTGGCGTTCAATTCCTAACTTGGGTAATCTAAATAAAATAATATATTTTAAAAATTAGAATTTAATTTTTTGTTGTTTTTTTTTCTGTATATGACGAACTTACCCTTCTTGACATTTTGAACTTTATAACAAGCGCCCGCTTTAGTAAATTCATGACGATTAACGGATTAAAACTAATAAAAATTCATGAAATGCCCATGCAAAACAAACTTCTGACAGTTCTTTCAAGAAATGTCAATGTCAAAAATTACTATTGCAGTGGCACTCAAAATTATCTCATGGTGCAGTGCTATTTCAATTGTAACGTCAACGTCACTCAGCACAAAATAAATAAAGTTTCCCAGCCCTAAAAATCACCATTTTCCACCAAATTTTTGCTGAATTTTGTTTGACCCTTCAACTCTACATAATATACAGAAAGGGACGTCACCAATTTATTTTGAATACATTATAAAAAAAATTAGGTGACGCCGCCGCTTCTACAAACCAATGCTTCCACCCATTGATGACGTTATCACTTATGATATAATTATTTTAGAAGGTAGGATATGCTCAAGGTACATAGATTAGAATTTACAAGGTATGATTACGCAGCTAGTGACGTTTAATAATTCAATATGGCGGACGTAAGAGACGTCCTTTGGAGACGTAATTTATCTACTTTGGGATATGCTAATGTGCTAAAAACATTTGCCTTTGCACAGCGACATCCCACGTGACCCTTAACATGCGCATAAGTATGGGGCTGTCCATTAATCACGTGATGCTCGAAAGGGGGGGGAGGGGTCCAAAAAAAATCACGAAATATCACAAGGGGGGAGGAGGGGTCTAGTAATATATCACATGTATTTATTTTTTGATGATACTTATACCTGTATTTTATAAATATTTAAAAAAAATTACAATTCTTTGTGGGTAATAAAAAAATACACGTGATATAGTAGGGGGAGGGGGGTAGTTTTAAACCTCACCATGTATCACCAAGGAGGAGGGGAGGGTTAAAAAATGCCAAAAACAACATCATGTGATTAATGGACGGCCCCTATGACTTGTTAAGACTGTATACTGTATAGATTTTATATATTCATAGTTTTAATGTTAAATATTGTAAAAAGATTTAATCATCAAATAACAATTCATCACAAAATGGACGATAACAATTCATTAAGTTAAATATTGTCACAATTGAAATATTTAAAAAGTCAAATGTTAATAATAGCTCACCCGAAGAGATTGATCTAAAAGTACTTAAAGCTTACAAAGTAAGCAAGTAATAAAAACCAAAATTAAGATCTAATAAAATTAAGTATAGAAGAAATTATAAAACAAAGTAATAGATCAAAGGAAATATCCAGTAAAATTAAGTTAATTGACCATAAGATTTGAATAAAAAGCCTACGACGATTGGGAAAAAGAAGTTTAGCTTTGAGTTTGAACGGGTTGCTACATCTACATCTGTAAAGTTTAACATAGTCTTGAAAAGAGCGCAAGAAGTCACCAACCTCTTGTTACATTAGTTGAAAATAAAAGCGATCACATTGAATGTATGAATGTAAATATTTAATAATAAAATAATGCAAGTAAAAATAACAATTGCTGTTATTAAATTTACAACTCCACGACAACCAAAGTTCACTAAAATATTATAAAGTTCAACGACACAATATAATATCGACATACGATGCATCCCACGCAATGGACTACAATGAACTATGAAATATTACCCGGATCACAAGGAAAACGTTTAGGCTGGCCACGAGCTAGTCTAAAAGACTGAAAGCCGACCGCGGCTACAAGGCAGCCAACAAGGAGCTTGCCCAGAAGATCGATCGCAGTAAGAGAAACTGCTGGCTTGAGCTCCTAAAAGACTTGGACAACGATCCGTGAGGACTGTCATAAAAGATCGTGCGAAAAAAGCTCCGAGGTAGAGGAGGTCCCGGACTGTTTCCAGATAAAATCTGGAAATTCTTGACCGTGTTTAATAGCTGCCTTGCAAAGGACGAGTTCTCAGCTGAATGGAAGATCGCTAAGCTGGTGCTCATCTGCAAGGGCATGAAGCCGCCGGAAAACCCATCGTCCTATAGACCGATCTGCCTAATAGACCACGTTGCAAAGCTCTTCGAGAAGATGATTGCAAACCGCATCCAAAAGAAGTTCGAACTCAGCGAGGGCCTCTCCGATAATCAGCACGGCTTCTGACCCGGGTGATCCACCACGGGCGCCCTAAACAAAATCATCGGGGCAGTAAAGTCGGCAAAGAGCGGCACGTGGCAAACGGAAAAATACGCCATGCTGGTCACCCTGGACGTGTGCAACGCTTTCAATTCACGTTTTACATTAACAAAACGCCACCACGCGAAATAATTTCAAACTCATTTGTAACGTATAGTAAATACCAACATAAACACCATAAACAAGCATTTTCTTTTGTTTACATTAACAAAACGCCACCACACGGAATAATTGAAACTGCTGAAAAACCTAATGTTGTTATTGACGATGGCGCCATCAACGGTAATGTAACACGCGAATAGCGCTGGGTGGAAGCATATTCTGACGGCGCTGAGAGAAAAAATACGACCGGAAACCTACAACATTCTGGTCAGTTACCTCAGCAACAGGCGCCTACCAGCGAAGTCCCACAGGGGTCGGTCCTGGGTCCCTTGCTGTGGAACATTATGTACGACGGCATGCTGGGGCTAAAACTTCCGGAGGGGGTTAAGATAGTGGGTTTCGTGGACGACATTCTTGAACGAAGAGTCGACGAGGCCATCCACATCGTGACGGAGTGGGTCCATTGCTTGGGTCTTAAGCTTGTTCCCGAAAAGTCCTAAGCAGACGTGTACGGTACCGGGAAAAACCGCAATAGACTTCGGAGTGTGCAGCGGCAAATGGTCTTGAGAGTGGTGTCCGGATACGGGACTATGTCCAAAAACGCCGCCCTGGTCCTTGCCTCTATGTCCCCGCTAGACCGTCGGGCGCTCGAAAAAGCGGAGGTGGCAAGTGACCGATCGAGTTCAAGTGTCGCGAGTGAAAGGACGCAAGCGGAGTGGCAGGTGGAGTGGGATGCCGCGGAGAAAGGCCGTTGGACGTACCGTCTAATCCCGGACATTAGAAAATGAGTCGGGCGAGGGCACGGGGAGTTGAATTACCACTTGACCCAAATGCTCTCCGGCCACGGTTGCTTCAACGCGTATCTGAACCGTTTCGGCCTAAGGTCACGAGACACCTGCCGCTATTGCAGCAAGAGTGACACCTCCAAACATACGTTTTTCGGATGTTGGAGATGGGAACAACACCGCCAGCTCCTGTCCCTGGAGTTCGAGGAAATGCTCACCCCGGACAACATTGTGCCATACATGCTGAGGGACCAGGAAAGCTAGCAAAAAATAGAAAAAGTTATAACTAAAATAATGAAGAGGAAAGAGTCAGACGAGAGGCTAGAGCAGCAAAAAAAAAGAGAAACAAACGGAGACAGCCCGGTCAGCGATGAGACAGCTGGAGACGGACAAACAAGGCTGTAGACAGTCCCTCCCCGCGGAGTCTGAAGGAATGCCAGAAGGCAATATCGGGCCCGCGGGGGGTAGGGAGGTGAGTTTAGTGGGTGAAACCCCACACTCCCGGATCTGTTAGGCTCGGAGTCTTTTTCAAGATTCTCACCTCCCGCAAATGAATCCCGAAAGAAAATTAGTAAATATCGCATTTATAGAACGTTACCTGATGTTTTCGATTATTCTCGTGATGGTGTTAGACATCTTTATTTTGAGTGTGAAATCTTAAAGTTGTCAATAACTTCGTCTAACTTTTCACCAATCTAGCAATCAACCTATGACCTAAAGCGGACTTTTGCCGTTCGTCTGTCTTCCTCGTTCGGTTTCTCCTATACCTTTTGAAGTGGGCCACCGCAATTATTACACTCCGGGTCCACCTCATCGGATTTTGTCCATTGGACATGGGAGCGGCGCGGCAGCAATTCTGTCCGTGTCCCAACGATTGGCAACGGTAACACTGATTCATCCTGAATTTGCGATGCGGTGATTTTATGATCCTGTTTATGTCGAATATCTTCTTCGCGTGAATCCGACCATTAAACCTGATCTGAATAAACAATTGTGTGACAAGTGGCACCATCCTGCTAAAACCACATATCCCCCACAGTCATATCAACTAATTCGGGCTATAGAAAGTTTGTAATCATGTAAGTATTCCAAATAGTTGGAAAAATAATAAAGTTTGTGCAAAACTTCGATTACTGTTTATTCATCTAAATGCACCCCAAATCATAATATCACCTCCCCCAGCCAATGTACGTTTATTAAAATTCAATTATTATTATTAAAATTTAGAAAAATATTAGTTTTTTAAATATTTTCTTAAAAATGAAAATGTTTAAGAAAAGCTCTTCCACGAAAATTATGTAAACAAAATGTTGAACTCAGGTAACTTCGCTCCCATTGGAAGGATAATCAACTTTGACAGTTGACGTGTCATTAGCTTATTTTATATTATTAACGAGTCATCTATGGACACATTTTAGGGTCTGCTTTATTTTAAGATTGAAAAAAGTAATTTTGAAAATCGCGGTTACGTTTTGAAGACTCTTCATGACATTAGTACCATGGACGAAATTAAAACAGAATATGACATGAAAATTAATTTAGAAGATTTGCATCATTCAATCGACATTAAAGAAGAATGTGATACTGAACAATTAAAACCAAAGAAACTTGTAAGTTCATTCGAGTGTGCAAGTTGTGGGTTTATAGTTACAAATAAACGAACATTAAAACTACATTTAAGGACTCACACCGGGCAAAAACAATTTTGTTGTGAAATTTGTGGGTATAAATGTGCTCACAAGGGAAGTTTACACAATCACGTTAAAATTCACGCGGGTGAAAAGCCGTTTTGTTGTGCTATTTGTGACTATAAATGTACACGAAAGGATAATTTAAATGCGCATTTGAAAACTCATACCGGCGAAAAACCATTCGCTTGCGAATTTTGTGATTATAGATGTGCCCATAAAGGAAGTTTAAATAATCATTTCAAAAAGCACATAGAAAAAAAAGCGTTTGTTTGTGGAATTTGCGACTATAAATGTGGGCAAAATTCAGATTTACAAAAGCATTTAAAAATCCACACTGGCGAAAAACCGTTTGCTTGTGAAATCTGCGACTACAAATGTGGGCGAAAAGGACATTTAACTTTGCACTTAAAAACGCACACAGGAAGAAAACCATTCACTTGTGAATTTTGTGGCTATAAATGTGCCCAGAAGGGGAGTTGGAAAATTCATTTAAAAACTCACACCGGTGAAAAACCGTTCAGGTGTAACCTTTGTGACTACAAATGTACACAAAAAATAAGTTTAAAAATTCACGTAAGGACCCACACCGGTGAGAAGCCATTTGCTTGTGAAATTTGTGATTTTAGATGTTCGCATAGTTCGAATTTAAAAACGCATTTAAGGACACACACCGGAGAGAAACCGCTGAGTTGTTGTTTTTGTGACTATAAAAGTTACCACGAAGTAAGTTTGAATAACCACTTAAGAACTCATTCCGATCAGGAGTCGTTTGTGTGTGGAATTTGTAATTGTACGTTTGCGCAAAACTCGGATTTAAAAAAACATTTCAGAACTCACACCACTAAAAAAGTTTTTGTTTGTGAATTTTGTGACTATAAATGTGCACAAAAAGGACGTTTAACTGTGCATTTGAAAACTCACACTAGCAAAATCCGTTCAAGCAAAAATCCAGGCCTCGCACACTGAAAACTTTTATTCTAATTTTCTTCTGTTCATTGTCACGATTTTTTATTATTTCGTTTCAACTTAGTGATTAGAATATTTTCACTATTTTTACAGTAATCCCAGATTTAATATTAATATAATTAAATGAGTTTTAAATTTCTCAAACAAAATGTTTATTTTTACCCCCTTCTAAAAATTGCCCCTTGCTGATAAGAATTTTTTCACTATTTTTGGAGTATTGACAGGTTTAATATTAATAACATCAAAAAGCTATAAATTTATTAAAAAAATTATTAGTTTAACCCCCTTTTAAAAATTACCCCTTAGCGACTAGAATTTTTTCACTATTTTTGTAGTATTCACCAGTTTTATATTAATATATAAAAAGGATTTTAAATTTATTAAACAAAATATTTATTTTTACTCCCGCCTCAAAAAATTACCCCTTGTCATTAGAATTTTTTCACTATTTTTGGAGTAATCACAGATTTACTGTTAATATAATTAAAGAGTTTCAAATTTATCAAATAAAATGTTTATTTTTATCCCCTTCTAAAAATCACCCCTTGGTGATTAGATTTTTTCACTATTTTTACAGTAATCACAGATTTAATATTAATGCAATTAAAAGAGTTTTAAATTTATTAAACAAAATGTTTATTTTTACCCCCTTCTAAAAATTACCCCTTGCTAATTAGCATTTTATTATTTTTGGAGTATTCGCAGATTTAATATTAATATAATTCAAAAAGTTTTAAATTTATTAAACAAAATATTTATTTTTACCTCCGCCTCAAAAAATTACCCCTTGTGATTAGAATTTTTTCACTATTTTTGGAGTAATCACAGATTTACTGTTAATATAATTAAAGAGTTTCAAATTTATCAAACAAAATGTTTATTTTTATCCCCTTCTAAAAATCACCCCTTGGTGATTAGATTTTTTCACTATTTTTACAGTAATCACAGATTTAATATTAATGCAATTAAAAGAGTTTTAAATTTATTAAACAAAATGTTTATTTTTACCCCCTTCTAAAAATTACCCCTTGCTGATTAGAATTTTATTATTTTTGGAGTATTCGCAGATTTAATATTAATATAATTCAAGAAGTTTTAAATTTATTAAAGAAAATGTTTATTTCTACCCTTCTAAAAATTGCCCCTTGCTGATTAAAATTTTTTCACTAGTTTTGGAGTATTGGCAGGTTTAATATTAATACATGAAAAAGTTTTAAATTTATTAAACAAAATAATTAGTTTTGCACCCTTTTAAAAATTACCCCTTATTGCCACTAGAATTTTTTCATTATTTTTCGAGTATTTACAAGTTTAATATTAATAAAATTAAAGAGTTCTAAATTTATTAAACAAAATGTTTATTTTTACCCCCTTCTGAAAATTACCCCTTGCTGATTAGCATTTTTTCACTATTTTTGAGTATTCACAAGTTTAATTTTAATAAAATAAATAGTTTAAAATTTATTAAAACAAAATGATTATTATTACCCCTTTTTTTAAAATCAGCCCTTGCTGATTAGAATTTTTTTACTATATTTGGAGTATTTCCCGGTTTTATATTAATATAACTAAATGAAAAAATTTTAATCGCTAAAGGGTAATTTTTTTGGTGCGTAAAAATCACAAATTGTATTGAAAAATTTTAAAACTCTTTAATTATAGTAATATAAAACCGGCAAATACTCCAAAAATAGTGAAAAAATTGTAGTCACCAAAGGGTAATTTTCAAAAGGGGGATAAAAATAAATATTTTGTTAAATTTTCATTAAAAAAATTTTAACACAATTTTTATATTTTACGCACCTAAAAAATTACCATTTAGCGATTATAATTTTTTCATTATTTTTTGAGTATTCACAGTTTTAATATTAATAAAATTAAAGAATTTTAAATTAATTATACAAAATATTTATTTTTACCCCCCTTTTAAAAATTTCCCTTTAGTGACTACAATTTTTTCACTATTTTTGAAATATTCGCCGGTTTTTTTATTAATATAACTAAAGAGTTTTAAAATTTTTCAAAATAATTTGTGATTTTTACGCACCAAAAAAATTACCCCTTAACGATTAAATTTTTTTCATTATTTTTAGAGTGTTCACAGTTTTAATATTACTAAAATTAATGAGTTTAAAATTTATTAAACAAAATATTTATTTTTATCCCCCTTTTGAAAATTACCCCTTGGTGACTACAATTTTTTTCACTATTTTTGGAGTATTCGTCGGTTTTATAAATATAAAGAGTTGTAAAATTTTAACACAATTTGTATTTTTTACGCACATAAAAAATTACACCTCAGCCATTATCATTTTTTTTTTATTTTTGGAGTATTCGCAGTTTTAATATTAATAATATTAAAGAGTTTTAAATTTATTAAACAAAATATTTATTTTTACCCCCCTTTTAAAAATTACCCCTCGGTGACTAGAATTTTTTCAGTATTTTTGGAGTATTCGCCGGTTTTATATTAAAATAATTAAAGAGTTTTAATATTTTAACACAATTTGTATATTTTACGCACCTAAAAAATTACCCCTTAAAAATTATAAGTTTTTCATTATTTTTGGATTATTCACAGTTTTAATATTAATAAAATTATTGAATTTTAAATTCATTAAACAATATATTTATTTTTAGTTCCCTTTTAAAAATTACCCCTCGGTGACTAGAATTTTTTCTCTATTTTTGGAGTATTCGCCAGTTTTATATTAATATAATTAGAGTTTTAAAAGTTTTCAATACAATTTGTGATTTTAAGCACCAAAAAAATTACCCCTTAGCGATTAAAATTTTGTCATTATTTTTTAATTTTATTTATTTAGTTTAAAATTTATTAAACAAAATATTTATTTATACCCACATTTTAAAAATTACCCCTTGGTGATTATAATTTTTTCATAATTTTTCGAGTATTCACAGATTTAATTAAAAAGTTTTAAATTTATTAAACAAAATTTTTATTTTTAACCCTCTTTTAAAAATTACTCCTTGGTGATTATAATTTTTTCATAATTTTTCGAGTAGTCACAGATTTAATATTAATATAATTAAAAAATTTTAAATTTACTAAACAAAATTTTTATTTTTAACCCCCTTTTAAAAATTACCCCTTGGTGATTATAATTTTTTCATTATTTTTCGAGTATTCGCAGATTTAATATTAATATAATTAAAAAGTTTTAAATTTATTAAACAAAATTTTTATTTTTAACCCCCTTTTAAAAATTACCCATTGGTGATTATAATTTTTTCATTATTTTTCGAGTAGTCACAGATTTAATATTAATATAATTAAAAAGTTTTGAAATTTATTAAACAAAATTTTTATTTTTAACCCCCTTTTAAAAATTACCCTTTGGTGATTATAATTTTTTCATTATTTTTCGAGTAGTCACAGATTTAATATTAATATAATTAAAAAGTTTTAAATTTATTAAACAAAATATTTATTTTTACCTCTCATTTAAAAATTACCCCTTGGTGATTATAATTTTTCCATTATTTTTCGCGTAGTCACAGATTTAATATTAAAAAAATTTTAAATTTATTAAAAAAAATGTTTACTTTTACCCCCTTCTAAAAATTATTCCTTGTGATTAGAAATTTTTCTAAAAATTTCCCCTTAGCGATTAGAATATTTTTATCATTTTTATAATATTCACAGGATTTTTATTAGCTAGGATTACACAATCTTTTAACACTTTTTTATGTGTGTTTTTTGAACATCTACAACTAAGATTGATACGGGAGCGGGGGAGATTCCCACATTCTAATTTTCGAATAACGTGGTGTTCCAATAAATAAATGAATCTCCTTTGGCGCGTTTTCATAAAAAAGTGTTGAATGATTGTGTAATGCTAGGAATTGTTTAAATTTTTGTAACGTCCTGGAAAAAAATGACATAAAATACAAATTATTAAGTGAGCAGTGGATTTTGCTCTTAATAAAATTAAGTGTATAATCCGTTATAATATATCCACCACTGACGTGCATCATGAATGGATTAACGAGATTTCCGATATCGAGCGTCCCCTTAACACTCACTAACCACAAATTTATTTAAAAAAAAGAGTAAGATTTTAGAATAAATTTGAATGTTTTTTAACTTGCTCTTCTTTTTAAAATAAATTGTCAGCGAGTGGTCGGTAGCGGAAATGTCGTTCATCCATTCGTGCGCGTCAGTGGTGGACACATAAGCAAATAACGGATAAGATATACAAATTAAATTTTCTACGATATCTTTGTTTTTATGAATCTTGAGGATGTTAGGGGGGGGGGCAGAAGTGCAATGCCCTGAGCTATGTGATGATGGAAGATTGCCTTAGAATGCCCGTTTTTGTAACCGAATGGGTACAGTTTGTTTTGTTTTCATTAACAGACCAAAATATTTGGCTAACGAAAACAAAGATTTGAAGCAGATGGAGATTTACCCCTAATTTCTGTTTTCGTCAACAAACAAAACAAGCGGTTGCCATTTTGAGAATAAACTTGTACACCGAAAAACGATCACTCTTTTTATCTAGTTTTCTGATGCCGCTCTCCATCACAAACCATAGCTTGGCCTCTGGCTATTGGGAATTTTCCCAAGGTAAGCTTTAATAGATTTTTGTGTTGAAATTTTGTTTTATGAGAGCGGTTAGTGAAATTAATTTCCTAGTGACAATCTAATTAAAAATGGGCCCAAAGACAAGATTAGCATGAAAATAAGGATCAGGGAGCTAACTCGCTCGATTTCTTCAGGTTATGGCGAGTCAATATTAGGACACGACTAAGCCTCGACTTTCATGCAATGAAGCAAACATAAATGACGTCACAGGTGGCGATTTTGAATAAACTTTAATTATATCTGATAATCCTGTTATTCTGCCATTTGCAACAAGAGACAAAAATAATTAAAATAAAAATTAAACAAAATTACAAATTTTATTAGAAAAAAAAGTATGTTATAAATTGAAAAATTTAAAATCAATGTTTTTTAATAATATGTCGTCGCAAGTTACTTTTGTCTACAGTCTTATAGCCACAATCAAAACATTCATACTGTTTATCGTTCGAGTGAATTTTCATATGTCTTGTTAGATCCCTTTTCCTTGAAGTTGAATAATCATCACAAATTTCGCATGCAAATGGTTTGTCTTTAGAGTGAGTTTCTAAGTGTTCTAAAAAGTTACCTTTATTTGCCCCTTTAAAACCACAAGTTTTGCACTTGAACGGATTTTGATTTTCTTTCTCGTGGATTGCCATGATATGCCGATCTAAGTTAGTCTTGATTTTGCTTTTGTAAGAACAACTTTCACATGCAAAGGATTTGTCCGTCGAGTGAATTTTTAAGTGAGCCGTTAAGTGACCCGATCGAGTAGCCGTGTAATCGCAGAATTCGCAAGCATATGGTCTCTCGTCGACGTGAACCCTAACGTGTAATTTTAGTGCATTTTTGGTAGTAAATTTTTTCGAACAAATTTTACACACAAATAATTTTCTAAGCTCGTGGATATTCTCATGTTTTTGTAGAGCACTTACATCTTTAAATGTAGCATTACAAGTATTACATTCAAATGGCCGACTTTCGGTATGGATTCTCTCGTGGCGCTCCAAGTTACCCTTCTTAACCGTTTTGTAATTACAAGTTTTACATGCAAATGGTTTTACACTTGCATGAATTTTTAGGTGTTGTTGCAAAACCTTGTTAAGCGCAAATTTACTGTCGCAAATTTGGCAAACAAACTTTTTTTTTGTACCCATGCTTTAGATTTACTTCTTGCCGGTATCTAAAAAGTTATCAACATTAACAAACTAGCACAAAATTTATTCACGAAGAAATATTAAAAACATAATTCAAAATAATTAATCGTTACGTTAATGAAATTATCGTATAAATAAATCTCTAACCTGATATTTCCTTATGTGCTTTTTTTGGTGGGAATTTTTAATCAAGGTTGCAGAAATACCAACATTGCAGTGCTAACGTAAGTAGACTTCTTTTTAACCCTTGTAACGCCTAAACACGGATTATAAAAACCATTAGCCCCCGACTTGAGCAGGTCTTTTTAGCCACCCTGTACTCGACCATTCAACCGTCAGAGGGGGGCTTAAAGTCCAGCGTAAGGGCAGGGGGAGTCCGGGTATGTAAGGTAGGCGGATAACACCGCAAACCATGGACTTAGAAAGATAGGACTAGCAACTAAGATTAAAATGGCGAGCTCTTAACCGTATGGGTTCATCTCTTCTACCGCTAGGATCGCTGAATTCCTGTTCCAAAATATTCATTTGAATATTTTATTTTCAAATTATTTTCATTACAAAACTTACTTTTTCATACATATAAAGTTTTTTTAAATAATAAAATATGTTATTTAATAAGTAATTATATAATTTCGATTATTTAAAAAACAATTTCTTTTAATTTTTATCACTATTCCAAGCATGCGCGTTGTTGACAGCTGTCAAATTTTTTTACCGAACTTAATCCTTTGTAGTTTGAATAAAAGTGCACGTACATGTATGAAAAATGCATTACTGTTTTTAATATATAATATATTTTCAATGTTTAATGTTTTATTTTCATATATTGGTTAAATTAATAATTTTCAATTTGAATTTAAATCGTATTTTTGGAACAGGAATTCAGCGATCCTAGCGGTAGAAGTGATGAACCCATACGGTTAAGAGCTCGCAAATTTTAAGCTTTCAGGTAGGGAGTTGCGGGTCCTATCTTTCTAAGTCCATGCCGCAAACTAAAACCATGTTGCCAAACTAAAACCACAATCTTTTCTTTTCTTCCTCTCCTCCTTTAGGTTAGGCACCAACAGGAGGCACTATGAAAGGAAATATCCAAGATCAAGAAGCCAACTCAACTCAAGGGCCCCCCGACTCAAGCTCAACCTGTTGAACACCCTCTACTTTGATCATTCAACGATCAGAGGAAGCCTCAGGCCGAATAAAAGGGGGGGGGGGATAAACCGAGTTTGACGGCTGGCAGATAGAATCGCGAACCGCACCACGTAAGGGGTGGACATTACGCTCTCCTCCGTGTTTGTGCGTAGTTTGCCGCAACTCAGGAAACTGTGAGTTTTGTTGCGGGTTCTGGGGTTCGGTTCGGCCGTTATACCAGCCAACTTCTTTGTCTAAGACATGGGACGGTTTAGCGTACGCGCTATTCCCGAAAAGCCGGTGTGGCTTTTTAAACAAAAGAGGGCGGAGAGATTCACCGTAAGGTCGGTTTCCTCCTTCTCATATTACTGAAAGGCTTAAGCCATCATTTTAAAAGCAGTTAGCGCTCAACTCGAGTTTGAGTTCCCTCTTCTCTCTCTTTGAAAAGTCTTTTTTTGGGACGTGCTCACACTCAAAAATCGTCGAGGGCGACAGCCGAGTATGCATCTCTCCACAAATGAATAAGTCGGGATAAGCGGTAGACGACCGGCTTGATGGGTGACCGTTTGGTTCCAAAACTCGGAAAACACGGTTCTGCCGGAGTTGAGTACCAAACGGAGGTCCCAAAGCGCCCCAGAAGTCGTTAAGACAGCAAAACCACAACTTCAAGGACCTACAGAAGGGGAAGAAGCCTAAACTCTTGAGTGGGTCTGCTTAGCACCCGAATTTCATACTCAAGCCTCTACACTCATCGAAAGTAGTAGAGATCAAATAGATCGGGACTACGTAAAACCATCAGGACAAGGCGGAAATAAGACCTTTGTCGCTTCGCCTCTCACGCACTGTTTGTATCTATCCATTCGTCACTTATTAAAATAACACCTAACAATATTTTTTTTAGTATATCAAAGTAAGAATAACAAAATAACAGGAATTTTACAAAACACTATTTTATATGAAAAATTTGAATGTTTCAGATTCGATTTTATGCTTTGTATCGAGCGATGAAAGGGTTAAAAAATACTTAATGGAATCTGATAGAGAACATTAAAATAAAGCGTTTTAGATAATAAATTGATTTTAAAGTTTGCATTTTTTGTTCGAAAAGCGACCCCATTGACTCATTTTGTCGTTGGTCCGTGTACTAAGACTTACCCTTACGCGCGGAGTGTGGGGATCGACGGAAAAGTTACGCAGCTGTAGCGTTTAAACAATGTCGCAGCAACGACCCAAATTAATGCTCCTCGAGATCGTGGGAGAGGTAGGTGGGGTTGAATCTGTTGTTCCACAACTCTAACTTCAGCTACCGAGGCTACGTTAGCTTGCTTCTTAACTTGGTTGCATTAATTTTATTTTCTACAAAGGCCGATTATCGCCTTGTACTGATCAGCACTCTTGCTGAGGTTCTATTTCACTTCACGAGCAAATTTCACTTTTTAGGGGTATTTTTGGCTTAAAATTGACAAAAAAAGAAAGATTCTTAGTAGCACTTTTGCTAAGTTGGATGGGCGCTACGGATATTATTAATTATTAGTACAGCGTTAATAAAAATGGCTTGAAGCTCTCTTGGAGCGGAGCGGAGGGAACGTAGAGTCGATTTTTTACAACGCTACTACGTACGATTAGGATCCATCATTTCTTTCCAAATATTTTTGGTCGAGTAGTTTACGTCAATGTGTACTCGCACCAAAACGGCTGCTCCGAACTGTACCCAACCCCAAAAATTGGTTCAGGGGGCTAGGTAACATAGCTGAATGTATAACACGCCCAATAACTTTCCACCGAATTAGTGCAAACCCCTGGAACAGAATCCACAAAGTTCCGGCTATGGTTTACAGTTTTATGGATGTAAAGGCGCAGTTAAACGGCGCGAGTATGCCTCGCGCGTCAAATTCGCGCATCTTTCCCGCGAGGCATCTCACGAATAGATGCAGGGCGAGCCGTCAGTATCTGAATAACATGGAAACACCAACACAAAGTTTACATCGCTCGAATATAAAAGTGCGAGGCACCTTTGACCCGCAGTCAAGACCGACCTACCCACCGCTCGCAGTGCATACGCTTCGCGAGTCGTGATTCGCGCCATAAAACCGTCTACACGACGCGAGGATTGATGCGCGAATCAGATTCGCGAGGCAAACTCGCACTATCTAAACGCAGCTTAAGGTATAGAGATGAATGCGGGATGAGACGGAACGGGATATCCCGCGGGATATTTTGAATATTTAGTCTCGCGTGGAACATTTTATCTACTCAGTCCTGCGCGGGACGGGATGCCAATGCAGTCTCGCGCGGGACAAAATTTTTTTCCTTTATATTTCATAATTTAACTTCGACGCCGGCGGTCGGAGAGTAATAGTCAAGCGAATTGACCCGGTTTGAATCCGGGTGAAGGTAGAACTTCAACGTAGATTAACAACCTATATACCTTGGTAGAACTTTATTCTGGCCGTCTTGCCGGCCCTCCAGCTTGAGGGTTCTACGTCGGGCTGGCTAATCGTCGTAGGTAGAAAATGTAAAATGCTTGCAAAACCAAATGCCGCCTGGCGATGTTTGGGAATCGGAAAATGTCAAAAACATGCGTTAACAAAAAATTCAGAAAAGTTCATTCGGGTTGCATTGTATAAAATAAATTAAATGCGAGACCCTGTCCCGCGCGGAACTGAGTTGACAAAATGTCTCGCGCGAGACTAAATATTTAAAATATTCCGCGGGACAAAAAATATCCCGCGGAATATCCTGTCCAGCATTCATCTCTGTCGGGTAAAATACCTCCGAGTTGATTCAGCCCGGAATAGCTCCTCCAGCCATCCGTCCAAATCTCGGTTTCAAGTTTTACAAATCGTGAGATTAGGCGTGTCAACGTAGCGGAAGTACGGTCGTCCGCGTAAGATGCTACCCCAAGTTTTTCAGTATTCTATAGAAGAATGCGAGACGGGTGCCAATTTAATCCCGCGTCGGACGAGAGCCAATTCAATCCCGCGCGAGACGGGTGACAATTTAGTCCGGGACTATTCGCAAATTTCGGTAGGAGTTAAAGAAAAGGTCATTCGAAATAAAATTGTGGGAAGAAAGAACTTTTTTTGGGAGGTTCCTTGTTTGTTTTTTTTGTTCCTTGTTAAATTTGTAAAGTACACACGGGATTTGGGGGACGTGCGAGATCCGTGAGACGTGCAAAACCCGCGGAACGGGACCTACAGGACGAGGCGGCACTGCGAAACGAGACGAGGGTAAGAAAAAGTAGTCCTACATTCATCACTAGTAGATACCCAGTAACCATTGCTGGCTGCTGGTAGATATTCTCCCCCCTATTCTGTAGCTTTCTCGTTACGTTCGTTATCGAATCGTTAAGAACCGTAAAGTTTGGTTTACACTTAGAATTGCATTAAATAGTAACGTAGTAGTAATGGAAACTAAACTTTACGGTTCTTAACGATTTGGTAACGATAACGAACGTAACGAAAAAGTTACGGAATAAGGGGGTCTATCAACTCCATACCTCCTCTTCGTTATTATGCTCTCATCAGCTCTCGTCAATTTGCACTACCTGCTCCGGTCCGCCAACTGGAAAGAGTTTTTGATGTTCTATCAGGTGCCCGAAGCAAACGTTTCGAAATTATAAATACAACCGATTATCGGCATATCTGAAAATTCCGAGAACGTTAGCGACGGATCCGCTGCGCATTTCACATCCAAAATACTCGAAAAATAGCATTAGATAGAAGCCTAATTAACGCGAAGAATGAATTGTCGGTAAGGCGATCCACTCGCTTGTACTTAGGACATCTGCAGCAAAATTTGAAGTAGTAGTCGGCCGTTGCGATTAAGTTGCAATATCGCCTACAATTTACTGTCCGGCAGTGGAGGTTCTCTGGTATTAAACGTAACCGATGGAGCAATTGGACTATTGAACGATCATCACCACGGAATAGAGGGTCAATGTCATCTGAACCTAAAGGTGCGAGTTTGACTCACGCGTCAGATTCGCGAAGAAAACTCGCGCGTCACTCCTGCGAGGCATCTTACGAATCGATACGTGGTGAGTCATGATGCAGGCCGAGCCGCCAGTATCTGTATAACATGGTAACACCAACACGAAGTTTACACAGCGCAAAGCACCTTTGACGCGCACTCGAGACCGACCTACCGACGGCTCGCAGTGCATATATCTCGCGAGTCGTGATTCGCGCTATAAAACCGTCTGAACGACGCAAGAACTGATGCACGAATCAAATTCACAGCTGAAAGTAAATTTGAAAGTTAAAGTTTCCTTAAAAACGATGTAACGAAGCTAATTTATGATAGAAATAAAAATAATTCACTACAGAAATTGAATGTAAATCTTTATCTAGATTTTGATCATTTTTGAAGAGGGAGAAAAAATAGTATGCATGCTTTAAGAGTAAAGTGACTTTTGTACTCGGAAGTGATTATAGCGCTCGGCTACGGCTCGAAATTTAAATTTTGCCTCCGAGCACAAAAGATTCACTTTCCGCTTTTAATTTGCAATATACTATTGTTTTGGTCCATTTTCTACCATTCCTTTCTTCAGAAATTTTTAAAATCGGAGTCAGGGTTGCTGGCCTAGTCCCATTAATTTACTTAATATAAACCGCTGCCACCACAGTGTTATTTGTAGAGAAGACTGAGTAATCGCGACGTTTTTGGAAAAAAAAAGAAAATTTGATTAATACCAGACGCTTAATCGTCAGAAAAAATCCTCTTAGGTGAAAGATTTTCCCCTGCCTAGCGACAGACCTCCCCATGGAGATGGATGAAATGGAGGAATTAATCACTTAGCAATGATTTTTAATCTTTTTATTCATTTATGTATTTAAAAAACCTCTTGTAATTTAAATTTGTATGCATTTACAAATTGATAATTTGAATTTTACCAGTACACCTTTGCCCGGAACAGTTTTCAGCTGGCCCGAGTTCACGAACAAAACATATTCCATTTTTTCTCGCAAATAAAACCAAGAATTTTGTATCAAAATTTCACTTGTGAAACCTCATGTGAGTGCCCAAATGTTCCTTCCATTTAAATTTTCTATCGCAGATTGCACACGAAAATGGTTTTTCCCCGGTATGGTCCCGCAAATGCCGTTGTAAAGATCCCTCAGTTGAAAATTCATTTCGACAAACGTGGCATTTAAACGGTTTATGTTGGTGAATTGCCATAATATGCTTTTGTAAGTTATAATTCCGTGTAAACTTTCCATGACAAATTTTACAAGTAAATGGTTTTTCTCGCGTGTGGGTTCTCAAATGTTCTTCATGGGTCTTCCTCGACGAAAATGTCCTTAAACAAATCTCACATGAAAACACTGCTTTCACTGCATGCGTTCTTTGATGATTTGTAACATCTTTTTTGTGTGAAAATTCTGATCCACAAATTTTGCAAGAAAATGGTTGAGTGCTGTCCTCCCGATGTTGGTATTTAAAGTCGCAGTCTTCCGTTAAAAAAATTTCTTCCGTGTGTAATGTAACTTTCGCTCCCTCGTCAAGTTCCTCTTCTAAAATCACTTCTTCTTCTTTGATACTATCGTTTAAATGGTACACATTAGGCTCTTCTTTTATTTGGTCCATAATTTCATAATTGCTATCTTTTTGATCAATAGGTTCTTCTTTAATTTTAGTTTCCATTGATGTACGGACCATTAACTTCCTAGAATTAAAGTTTAAATCGATGCACTTTTCAAATATTATTTTATTTACTTTTGTGGTAAAAAATTTGACACATAAATGACATTTGACAAACATTTTTAATAAAATAACTATATAGATGGCGTTAATAGATTCGAATGATTTCCAAAGCTCGTTCTTTCAGCCCAAATTAGAAAGATAGGTTTAAATTGGAGCTTAATCTATGGTTAAAGATTATTCTGTTTTACAGAACTGGCCCTAAACAAATCAGGTACAGTGTAAGCGAAGCTTTATTTTAAACTGACAGCTAACCATAAACTTAACCCAACTTAATAATTGGGACCATATTTCATTAAAATGTCACAAAATAAGGTTAAAAAAGGGCCCCTGCCGAAAGCAGTCCCACCTACAGTCGACACACCAGAAAACTCGTTAAACACAGAACAAATTGAATTAGAAATTTGTTGGTGCATTCGCGAATTGGAAAACAAAGTGAACGAAGGAAAACTCACTCCGAAACAGACACAAGATGTAGTAAAAGCAATCAGTATTCTTGGAAGCTCAACGGCACCGTTGGTAAAAAAGAGGCAAATGATGCGAAGTTATTTTAAAGATTACAAAAAGATGATGTTGGAACAAGAAAAGAAGCGAGGTAAAGATTTGTTTTTTTGTTTTAGAACGGTTCAATGTTAAGTAACTTTTTAAATTTTAGCTAATCCAGTTGTTAAAATTAGACCGATGGAGTCGAATCTGAAAAGTTCATTTATTAAGAAAGGAGTGGGGCAATCGATTAATTTATCAAAACCAGTCGATGGTCAAAACTTGGAAAACGATTTTTTGTTTAACTTTAAGATTAGTGAGTAAATGAAAGATTTATTTTGTACCTATTAAAGTTTTTTTTATAAAGGACACTTTAATTTAATATTTGGTGAACCTTACGGTAATTTATACTAACATTTTTAGTTTTCTGTTAAAAAATCAAAATAATAGCTACAAAGCCCAATATTGTTCAAATTTATTGAAAAACATTGAATTATACTCGGCGACGATGCCGAGGGGGCCTAAAGAGGCCTAGCTTCCAAGGCTTCTACGTCTGTGATTAATTTTGATTTTTTCTGTTTTGGCTACGCCACTGATTACATAGAGGACGCTTATTAAACACGTTAAGTTAAAGAGGGGGGGGGGTCTGACAAAATTTCACCATTCTCTCCAAATCTTTCTTACCCCTTGGTAAGATTTTGCCAGACCCCCTCCCCCCCCATTTTGACCTCACGTGATTAATGGACGTCCCTTAACAAAACATGTATTTTTTTAAGCAGGATTTGACAATTTTCAGAAACTATGGCAATTTTTGTCAATGAGTAAATTGAGGTTAAAAATTTGTTTTCGCGCGCATGATTGGGTTAACGAGATTTTGGAAGAAAAGCACCTTCAACTACGTACCATTAGAAAATATTTGTCAGCACCGTGAGTTATTCTTTTCGAGAATTGATTTTATGATTTGCACAAAAAAATATTTGCTACAGGCTGCCACTTAATGGATGATACGCCACTGTAAAAACTGAACTGTCAAACCAATTCAATTTTTAGGTTAGTTTAAATATAAATAAATCTTATTCAGTGGTGAAAGTCAAATGTGAGATCTTCTGAATGATAAAATAAAAAACAAATATGAATAACCACGTAATAAATAAGATAATAAATCGTCCTTTAGTCAATTTGGTTACGTCATCTTCATTTGGGACTTGGTCCCGTTTAGCAAACACCTTCAATAACAAAATCGAACATAAATGTGAGCTGACTAAAGACAGTACTGGATTATTCGATACTCCCGAATTACATTCACATGAAGGTTTTAACATTTTAAAAGATCAATGTGTTTCCGCAACCAATCGTTTAGTCGAAGAAGCAACAAGCAAACACAGATCACGTAAAATGGTACAAATCTTTGATGATCTTTCCGATTCGCTTTGTAGAATTGCAGATTTAGCGGAATTTATCCGTATCGCACATCCATCAAATTCTTTTGTTAAAGCAGCCGAAGCTGCGAGCATGGATGTTAGTTCCGTGGTCGAAAAATTGAATACAAACGCCGAATTGTATTCCGCATTAGTTGACGTGGTTAAAAATGGTGACATGGTAGCAACTACTGAAATGGACGATCACGTCGCCAAACTGTTTTTATTTGACTTCGAACAGAGTGGTATTCACCTCTCTACGATGCAACGCCATCAGGTCGTATCTCTTAATGATCGAATACTACAGTTGGGGCAAGTTTTTGTTGCCGGTTCTAACGGACCTGCGATCGTAGATAAAAAAGTGATCCCTAAAAATCTGAGACATATTTTCACGATCGACGGAAATAATGCAATCATTGGGGGTTTATGTGCAGATTCTTCGAATCCCACTCTTAGGGAGATGACTTACCGTATTTATTTTTGCGGGGATAACAGGCAAGACTACATTTTAAACCAATTACTATGGGGACGCCACGAATTGGCTCAAATCTGCGGTTTTTCGACTTACGCTCACAGAGCACTTAAAGGAAGTACGTTGGAAAATCCCACAACGGTTATGGAATTTTTAAATCAGCTCTCCGATGGTCTTCGAGAACGGGCCGATCAAGATTTTAAAATAATGGCGAAAATGAAACAGAGCGAATCGTTTAATAACGCCCCGTTGGCGATGTGGGATACCCCGTACTTCACGAAAAGAGCTAAAAATCGAATGTTTAGCGTTGAAAGTTCAGAATTTGCTCCCTATTTTTCACTGGGTACCTGCATGGAAGGTCTGAACAATCTTACCAATCAACTCTACGGTATAGAGTTGGTGGTAACAGATTTAGCTCCTGGAGAGTGTTGGGCTGATGATGTTTACAAGTTGGCAGTGGTTCACGAGAAAGAGGGTTTGCTGGGGTACATATACTGTGACTTTTATGAACGCCGTGGTAAGCTGAATCAAGATTGTCACTTTACAATTCGTGGAGGGCGTAACCTACCTGACGGTTCATATCAGCATCCTATAGTAGTCCTCTTGCTAAATTTGCCGTTACCCCGATGGTCCACACCTACGTTGCTTTCTCCTGGAATGGTGGACAATCTGTTTCACGAAATGGGCCACGCTTTGCACTCTATGTTGGCAAGAACGCAATACCAGCACGTAACCGGTACACGTTGCAGCACGGATTTTGCCGAAGTACCGTCCGTTTTAATGGAATACTTTGCGAACGACGCTCGTGTGATCAGAACCTTTGCCAAGCACTTTCAAACTAAGGAATCCATGCCGGAAGATATGCTACAACGACTGTGCTCCTCAAAACATTTGTTTGCAACCAGCGAAATCCAAATGCAAGTCTTCTACTCCGTTTTAGACCAAATATACCACGGAAATCACCCTTTGGAAGGTTCAACAACCGACGTCCTTGCTAAAACTCAAGAAAAGTATTACAGTCTTCCGTATGTACCCAACACAACCTGGCAGTTACGATTTAGCCACTTGGTGAGCTACGGAGCAAAATATTACTCTTACCTGGTATCCAGGGCTTTGGCGTCGTATATTTGGCAAAATTATTTCGAAAACGATCCCTTAAATCGTATCCAAGGAGAATTGTATCGGCGAAATTGTCTGGCGCATGGTGGTGGAAAACCCTCGCTCAAATTAGTTACCGACTATTTGCAAAAATCGCCTTCAACAAAATTATTGGTCGATTCCATTTTGAAGGACGTTGATAAGAAACAAAAGCAACAGAAAGACATCAACTTTGAAGTGTTGAACAATTTTTAATTTTTGTAGGAAAAAATACCCGTGATTTGTATTTAAATTATAATATAATTTATTGTAAGTGAAATGTCTTGCCTATTATTATATAAAAAATGGCTTTTACAGCATGACAATGCTCCAGCACATTGAGCTTAGGAAACTATGCGATTTTTAAAAGATTGTGGATATGATTACTGATGACATCAAAATACCTATATTATATAGACATTATTATTTGCGTTTCATTTTGAAAAATATAAAAAAACAATGGCGTACGATAAAACTTTCTTAGCAATCTACGTATGTCTCAAGCGTCGAAAAAAATCACTTTTGATTGATACTCTTCATTCGTATCGGTTAAAATGGGGAGTAAGAATCTTACAAAAACTAATTTACGATTATTCTCCTATGTCAGGATCTTAAGATGGTTCTGCATATTAAACGTAATATCAGTTAAGAGATGCAAATACTGTACTTGGAATAACTTGTCGTTTCAAACCATTGATATATTATATAAATTTTTATTTTTAAAATAAAGAAATGTACATGGTCGTTCAAACAACCGAAACGTTAAATGATAGCTTTATATTATGTAACTCAAGATAAGCAAACCATATAAAAGTTTTGAAAATACCTAAGTGTAGTTTAAAAAGATTATCTACAGATGTGTATTCATTTGTTTTACAAAAGGACTAACAAGGAGACCACCAGACCTCCAAATCACCGATTTGGTTCATTTTTGGAGTGCGTGCGGGTTGCGGCCTGAAATGAAAGGAGTGCAAACCGCACTGGTTTGATATCAGTTTCACGAGTAGAATCGTGAATTAGATTGAAACATGTAATACGTTCTACGACGCACTTTTCAGAGGTGAATTTCCCCAGTCCCCCCTGCAATGGCGAATTTTGAATCCAAAATAGTCCAAATCTTTTGTGCAAATATTATTTTCAAAAAAAAGAAATTTTAAAATTTAGCTGGGGTGGGGGGGGGGGCTGGAGACATGCTTTTTTAAATTTTGGATTTAAAATGGTCTAGAACGCTTGTAATTGTTTGTGCACGTTTCATTTTTGTTTGTACCCAAATAATTTCTGAGATTTTCAAGAAAACCATCATGGATACGGACGCGCATGAGTGGATTAACGAGATTCTCTTAGCACGGGGAAACAAAAAATTTTGAAATTTAGAATTTAAAATAGTCTAGATTCTAGAACGTTTGTTCTAGTTTTTTGTGCAAGTTTTATTTTCGTTTGTACCCAAATAATTTCTGAGATTTTCAAGAAAAACATCAACGATACTGAGGCGCATGATTGGGTTGACGAGATTCTCTTAGCACTGGGAAACACATAGAATTTTTCAAATTTTGGATTCAAAATAGTTATTAGATATGACAAATAGTCATATACAGTCACAGACTATTTTGAATCCAAAATTCGAAATTTCAAATTTTTTTATGTTTTTCCCGTGCGAAGAGAATCTCGTTAATCCACTCTTGCGCGTCAGTATCCATGATGTTTTTCTTAAATATCTCAAAAACTATTTGGATACAAACGAAAATAATGTTTGCACAAACAGGCACAAACGATTTAAGGACGCGTTAGACGATCAATCATTTTGATCGAAAGCTTGAGTCAATCGATTGTATCAAGCGTGATTGATCGTTTAGAAACCCGTTTGACGCTTGAAGCAAGCATTGACGGTGATCGATAGAAAGTTTGAATGATTCTAGCGGTTGAAGAGGACGCTTGATCGTCTAAGGCAATTTCCATCAAGCATTGCGTCAGTCACTTCGTCGAAACCGTCATAACGATTTTTCTAACTTTGTCTGGCTCAAATTTAATGGCTTTTGATAATCAAAAGTTTCTTGGTTCATTCTCAAAAAATTCCTGTAGTCTTCTGTTTCCGAATCACGTAGAAACTTGAGGAGATGTTCACGAGTGAAGCGGTTTCTCATTTTGTACCACCGTCGTTTTATCTTTTGCTTTTTTTCCGCTTGACAGCAACTAGTGTTAAGGCGAGGAAGCCAAAATCAGTATTGGAAACCATTGTTCACCACCAAAATCAACAACAGGTTAGAAAAAAAACAGGAGTGCACTGCTCTACTTATTCACGACTTCCACTGATGAGGAGGTTTTGATCAAAAGACTGAAGGGCTGATTGAAGCGCGTGTCAATCGTTTGATCAAGCAGATTGATCGTCTAGGGCTTCCTTTTGACTATTTTGGATTCAAAATTCGACATGGGGGGGATATGCATCTACTTTTCAGTAATTTCCGAGAAAACGTGATAAAGTTAAAAGAAGATAATCCGAATCAGAGCAAATATTTACGAACATCGATTTCGAGTTGCCCCCGTTAGTAAGAGAGGTGAGCTTTGAACGGGCTGAAGACCCGACTCTAGCCTAGAAACCTTAGGTTCGATCCCTAATCCGGCTACAAAATTTATCCGACTTCATTATGATCCTATCCTCTCGGAAGGCAATGGCAAACCACCGAGAGTAATCTGCCAAGAAAGCCATTTAATAATATTTTAAATTGGTCGCCAACCTCCGATAGGAGACGGCACCTTAAGAAGAAGAAGTAAGTAAAGAGCCGGAATGTAGAAATGGTATGAGGCGCTACGACAAGAGCTTCGCATGAAATCAGTGGCCCCTTCTTCGTCAATTTAATTTACGGTTTTAAATTGATTTATCGATAATGAATCTTAACCGGACACAGTTGCTTGTCAAAAGCGATTCTACGTTTTAACATATGCTGTACTGATTAATAATATCCCTGGGGTCATTCCAATTCGGAAAAGAAGGGGTGGATCTCTCTTTTTTACGGCAAAAAGCCAAATAAGTCCCTAAACAGTAATTTTAAATGGTATAAATGTTACTGCTGCTTGCGTTTGCCGCTTTCACCAAATTCACACGGACCGATGACAGAATATAAACTTATAAATCCAATCAAACAGAATTTCAGTTAATGCCACATACCCCACTGTGCATCGGTTTCAATATCGATTTGTGGAAAAAGCTTTAATGGTGCTAGCTATAAGGATTCGGGAGCTAGCTTTTGGAAAAAAATATTAACTTGGGGGGGGGCTAGCGTTGACTTAGCCCATACAATATTCCTCCATATCTAAAACGTTTTATTTTAATGTTTTCCATCAAATTCCGTCAAGTTTTCTTTCATAAATATTATATCTTCGAGTCCTAGTTATAGAACTTGACCCAAAATTTTAATTTCGAAAATAAAATAAGTAGTTTTACAAAAAAATTTTTTAATAAATTAAAAAAGTAAAATATTGAAAAAATTTGTTTATAATAATAAAAATTAGGGAAACTACTGAAAATTTTACTTTTACAAAGAGTTATTTTCAAGTGCTCCCCCCCCTAAATGAAATCCTGGCTATGAAATGTTTAAAAATTTGCATAAACTCACAAAACCAAATATGTCATATGTTGTTACTTCTTGAATAAACGGATAAAAGAATCTACAGCTTAACGTGGAATCCGAAGCACCGTACAAATATTTTGGTAGCAAATGCGAGTCGAACCTATGACCATAAGATCTAAAAAACGAAATCCCTATGTACTAAACCAAATATTTATATTTTGTATTTTATTTTATTATATTGCTTAATATTTAAAACGATAATAATATTACTGTACATTTTCATAAAATCTAATTTAATTTAATTTGCATGCACGGCTGGGCAAAATACATTTTTATTTGTATTTGAAATACAAAATAGTTGAAAGCTGAGATCATGATATTATTTTGAATCGATTTTGGTGTTAGTGGATTAAGATTTTGATTATGTTAATTAGTGATTTTATATCAAAAACGCACAATTAATTAAAATATGTCATGACCTCATGACACAGAAACAGCAACCTGTAATATTCTGCATTAAATTTGTTTAAATTTCAAGTATTGTAAGTGGTGTCAAGAATCTGGTCAGGGACGTGCACGTGGGGGAGCCTCCCCCCCAATATTTTAGAAAGTTGGCAAAAACACTCAAAAATTGGTCAATTTGGCAATTTTTTTGTTTAAATTTACAAAAAGTTGGCAATTTTAAATTAATTCAGTTGGCAAATTTGAGATTGCTCCCCCCTGAAAAAAGTTGGTTGGGCATGTGCCTGGGTCTGGCTGGTTAAATATATTAAAAGACGGACAAAAATATTTATGTGAAATGCAAAATTGGATCTATTAAAATTGGATTTTACCTCCTCCATTATTATAAGACCAGCAGTCTGGCGTAAATCAAACATGGATAGACTAGAGAGCGGGAAACCGCGGTTCTAATCCTGGTTGCGTCAGATATGTGCTGCAAGCTAAAAAGTCCAAAATCGATCTGTGGACTATAAAACTCTTTCCAACCCGCAACTAGGCCAGCGTGGGAAGATATGGCCTAAACGTATATCCAAAAATGGATGTAAACAAAAACGCTAATAAAGAATATTATCTCAAAATTTGAAAACTTTCGCAATTTTTCATACCTTTAGTGAGTTTGCCTGCTAAACCGTAAGTCATGGGTTCGATCCCCAAACAATGATGTATAATTTATTATCTGAATTAATTGTATTTTTTCAAGAAGAGATGTTAATAGAATAAATTACTGCCCAGCCTTGCTTGCATGCGTTAGTCAATATACATTTTTAGCATTTAAGAAATGGCCAACACACTGATGAAGAAAGAGTTTATTGCACTTCTACCTTTGCATTTGCTAGAAACGGATACACATTTGCAGTACTTTTGCACGATTTCCGGCGCAATTACAAATAATTTCATTAAGGTGAAGTGAAAAAAAAATTGCAGTAAATATAAGTAATCCGCTTATAATGGACTCGCTTGTAATGGATTAATTCTTAAATTCCTTGAAGTCCATTATAAGCGGATTATACTACGATAAATTGTTCAATAAATAATTTCATTTTGGGACTACTTCACTTCACTTTAATAATTATTTGTAATTTTCTTTCTATTCTTACTCTGTTTGGTGTCACCAAGCACCAAAATTGCTCGATTTCTCGATTGCACGCCCACTCAGTTTCTTGGAGGACAATTCAATGATCGAAAACCCCGTAAATAAATGGAACCCACACAATATCACTCTCAATACTTTAACTGCCGTGTCTTTTTATATGTCGCCGCAATCGACGTTTGTCCGAACACTTAAACTCACAAATTTCACACGCATAAGGCGTCTCTCCGGAGTGATTTCTCATATGTATTTGAAAGGAATTTTTATCTTTACATCTATAATCACATATTTCGCAAGAAAATGGTCTCTCCGTGGTGTGAATTTTTAGATGTCGTTGTAACCTACTTTTTTCTACACACTTGTAATCGCAGAGAATGCATTCGAAGGGCTGTTCGGTGGTGTGAATCTTCAAGTGTCGCCGTAAACCGCCCTTGTCCGCATATTTACAGTCGCATATTTCGCACGCAAATGGCTTATCACCCGTATGAACGCTCAGATGCCGTTGCAAGTGGCATTCCTTCGGAGTATTATATTCACAATATTCGCAGTAAAATAACTTCTCGATTAGATGGTTTTTTAAGTGTTCCTGTAAATCGCGTTTATTGGAACACTTAAAATCACAATTTTCATTTTCGCACTCGAACGACCCGGTGTGCATTCTTAAAATGTGTCTGCGCAAGCTTATCCTGTCTGCAATTTTAAGGCCGCAAACTTCACACTCGTAGGGTTTCTCCCCCGTGTGACTTCGTATATGCCTTTGCAAAATACATCTCTGTTTTGTTTTAAAATCGCATAAATCGCACGCAAACGGCTTTTCGTTGGCGTGCGTTCTTAAGTGACGCTGTAGGTTGCTTTTAGATGTAGCTTTGTGATCGCAAAATCCGCATGGAAAAGGTCTCTCCCCGGTGTGGGTCCTTGCGTGTTCGCGTAAACGACTTTTTTGGGATGTTCTATAATCGCAAATTCCACACGCAAACGGTTTTTCCCCGGTGTGGATTTTTAAGTGCTGCAGCAGTGAACCTTTTTGGGCGGTCGTGTGATCGCAAAACTCGCAAGCGTATGGTTTCTCACCAGTATGAACTCTTATATGACGTTCCAACTTGCTCTTCCGTTCACATTTAAACTCGCAAAATTCGCATGCGAACGGTTTGTCTCCGGTGTGAATTTTTAAGTGCCGTCTTAGTTCGATCTTGCGAATATTTGTATAATCACAAAACTCACACAAGTAAGGTTTTTTGTAATCGAGTGTAGGTATAGGTACTTCTCGTTTCGGTTTCGGGGCTTCAGTCTCCTCCGTTTTCTCTTCCTTGATATACACCGAGTGGCTTTCTAAATCTTCTGAAGAATTCAAGTCAACATTTTCTAGTTTTATTTCGGAAGTCAACTCAGCTTCTGAAAATTAAATTTTATTTACGTTATGCTTGACTACCAATTAGGTTGGTCGGGTGAATGACCTTGATCAATTAGTTGATATTTAAATGCGGAAACCACGAAAAAAGGAACAAAGGTATTTTTATTAGTCATCAAGTGCAGGAAATCTATTGAATATGAGAAAAGTCATCAAGTATAAATTTTAACTTTTTAAATAAACAAAAACTTCACACTTAAATTTTTCGTTTTGATAAGAAAATTCACATGCAATAAATCCAAATCTAAAGGAAAATTTTAACTAATTGAAAATTAAATCGATTTTAATTTGACGTGACCAAAAATTATGCTAACCTGATATTATGTCAGGCGTATCCGCAATATTTTCTTCAATTTCTTGCTTAATTATAACATTTTCAATAGCTGTAAAAAATTCATTTTCCATTTTCAGAGTAATTAACTTTCCTTTTACTTATTTATTTTTAAGAATCAAAAACTAATAATATTTGCGATTTTATCGATTTCACCATAAACAGGCGGCCATTACTGTCACTGTAATCACATACCAACCTGACAGAATTGAACTGCACCAGTCTGTCAAGTAAAAACGTGACACGGGCGATAGTTGCCGCAGCAAATGAGTGCTTACAAAGCTGCTCGCTGCAGAATCCAAACTAAACATTGGAAAATATAAAATTTTAAGGATAAATCGAAAACGAGAGATATCTTATATTCCTATTTTGTGTGGTAAAATTTTTGGACGACCTCTAATTATATCGATCGATCAGGTTCTTCGCGCAAAGAATTAGCTCCTTTATTGGAGAATTAGCGAGAAAGCTGGACAGTAGCGTCTTTAGCGTTAAAAAAGTGAACTTTTGTCATGAACTTTTTTTATGGGGAAGGGGGGGGCTTTCTCGCTCTCTATTAACTATTACTAAACAACAACAAATTATAACCATGTGTTTGGAACGTTCCGAAACATACACTTTCAGACATTGTAAGTATCAGGTTCTCACACCATGGAACAGATAGCCAGTGGCCTTAGAAGATGTCCCACTTTTCTCGGTGGATGAATTAAAAGAAGCCGTACAAAGGATCTCGGCAAAAGAAGGCACCAGGACCGGATGGCATCCCGGCAACAATAGTGAGGCGGATAGTAGAAGAATGTCCAAAAGAAATTTTAGAAGTCTACAATAACTACCTACAACAGGAGAAATACCCAGAGATTTGGAAAAGGGCGAGATTTGTCCTCCCGAGGAAGGGGGATAAACCGTTGGAGTCCCCTAACTTTTACAGGCCTATTTGCCTTCTGGATGAGTTTGGAAAATTGTTTAAAAGATTTTTAGCTAAACGACTATGTGAAGAAATTGAGAATTCCGGCGATCTTGCTCCAAACCAATATGGATTTTGGAAGGGCCGCTCCACTGCAGACGCACTCAGACACATTATAGAAACGTCTAAAACAGCTAAAGAAGGAACGTGGTGCACCAGGAAACCGGTAGCGGTGATCACCGTAGACGTCCGCAACGCATTCAACTCTGTGAGATGGGCTGACATAATCCAGGCGTTGATTACGTTAAAAATCAAGAGATACCTTGTGAATATTATAATGGACTACTTGTTAGACAGGACAATAGAAATTGACGAAAAAAAAAAAGATAAAAATTGATAAATGAACTAATGGCCATTATGTGTGGGGTACCGTAGGGTTCCGTTGTGGGTCCCCTACTATGGAACGTTTTCTATGATGCAGTCCTAAAACTGCAGTGTCCTCCTGGGGTTACAGTCGTTGGTTTCGTGGACATCACGGCTACAGTTACGGCAAAAGAAGAAAACCTGCTGGAAGAAATTGTCAACGCTACTCTTAAAATGCTTAAGAAGTGGATGGAGGCACACGGTCTTCAGTTAGTGCCCGAAAAAACAAAAGCTCTTTTAGTAACAGGCAGAAGGGGGGGGGCAACATGTCTACAGCCCCCCACCAGTTTTTTTGTGACCTTTGAGGCTCAAACAAAAATATTAGAAGCTCATTCAGGCTCAAACAATGCTCTAACGTTTGACACCAAATTCATCCAAAAATTTGAAGGTGGGGGGCCACTGACATGTACCTTAAAAAAAGAGAGATTCACCCAGTCTTAGTATCACCTTTTCTAAGAGATATTATTAATCGGGTGAAGGACTAGGGTCCCGAAAATACAAATTTTACGATTGAAACCTCGAACTTTTTTGAAAGAGTATATTTTAAATAAGAGAATTAAGGGAGACGCAATGCCTTAAATGCACCTGTTTTTTCAAAAATCGAATTTAAAAAGCTCGATTTTCACTGAAAATTTGAAGGTAAATCGCACGTGATTGGTGAATCAATGCATTCTGTTGTCGGTACGCGTGCAGTTATGCATAATTGTGTTGAACTTGATAAATTTTTAGGACCAAAATTACTTCAGAAAAGGGTTACTTAAATTTAACGAACGGTAGTTACTTTTTCGCGTGGATCCTACTCTTGCCATGGTGGTTTTGCACTTATTTTAAAAATACCCCTAGGCCCGTGGATTAAGGAAAATGGTGGATCTTTGAGGGGTGAAACTCGTTAGCGTGGATTTTAAACGCAGGGTGGTTTTGCAAAGAAAAATCGACTTAAAGCACCCCTCGCTGCGCTCGGGCGCTTTAAGCCATTTTTCCTGCACATTTACTATTCGGAAAAGTGGTTGTGCAAGGAAAAATCGACTTAAAGCACTCCTCGCTGCGCTCGGGCGCTTTAAGCCATTTTTCCTGCACATTTAGTTTTGAAAACATTATTTTCGCTCAACGTGCACTGGTAAAGCATCCCAATGCAAGTGTCGCTCCGGTTATCCCCGCTCTGCGCAAAGCTAAGACTAGTTGAAACTACACGGACTGTCAATAAAATGAATTGGTTCACCAATCCCGAGCGACTTTGCTTAAAATTTACTGTAAAAATCGAAGTTTTTAAATTCGATTTTTGAAAAAACAGGTGCACTTAGGGCATTGCGTCTCCCTTAATTCTCTTATTTAAAATATACTCTTTCAGAATTCATCGAGGTTTCAATCGTAAAATTTGTATTAACGGGACCTCGATAGCTACCTGCAACCTATTAATCAGTACAGCGTATGTCAAAACGGCTCGGAGCGTTGCAAAGCGACCGGTGGGAGCGCAGCGTCACATAGAAACAATAATTTAATTAATAATAATTTAATGAATTAATAATTTCATGAAATTTTACAGATTTATTATTTAATTTGTACTTTAAATCATTTCAAATTGCATGAGAATAACAACGTAAGATGTCACAGCTCCAATAATCTGAAACATAATAAATAGTTAACAATTGGAAAGAAAGATAAAAAGGAATGCATCAAATACATTTTTGACTTGTTAAAGATTCATTGCGCCATATTTTCCAGCTCCACTACAGTGGGATTTGGATCCGGTACTCGGTTACCTGGTGCAGGTCTATAGAAGATGCATAGTGCACGACTACATACCAGAGGAACCCCGGAAGTGATTACTACCTGACCCTATTCTGTAACTTTTCGTTATCGTTCGTTATCGTTATGAATTCGTTAAGAGCCGTAAAGTTTGGTTTACACTCAGAATTGCATTAAATAGTAATGTAATGGTATGTAGAAACCAAACTTTACGGTTCTTAACGATAACGAACGATAACGAAAAGTTACAGAATAGGGGGTTAATCTTTTAGGCCAATTAGTCTCACTTCGTTTTTTTGAAAACGCTGGTGGAGAGACTATTTGATAAAGAGATCTGCAATACGGTTCTGTTTCACAGTCCGTTACACGCAAATCAGCACGCGTATGGATCGGCTCTCCACAAGGTAGTGGAGCGCATGGACAGGTCAATGGATTATCAAGAATCCATCCTGGGTGTGTTGTTGAGAACGCTCTGAAGATTTTAGAAAAATGGTGTAAAAAACATTCTTTCTCGGTAAACGCGACAAAGACGAAGTTAAATATCTGGGAATAACACTCTTGACAATAAGCTCAATTGGGGAAAACATTTACAAATGAAACTCTAAGAAACAAGGCTGGCTTTCTGGTAATGGAGGAGAGTAATGGGACGGGACGGTCATGGTGCTTGTCTCCTAAGATCATCTTCTGGCTCTATACAGCGGTTGTTAAACTCATGCCATGCTACGGTATCCTTGTATGGTAACCCAAAACCAAACAGGTCCCAGCAACCCAAGTCCCTAGCAGCTCAACCTTGATAGGTTCATTAAGAGCTAAATGGGGATTAATTAATGACACCTTTCCAGATATTTTATAGTTTCAAGATCCAGAATAAAAAATCAATGGGATGTCATACCTTAAAATTATGGTACAATATTTGGACGTAAAAAGGAGAGATGGGCTTTGAAAGGTCGAAATTATTTCTGCAAGAAAACTGGAGCAGTTGTGGAAATGATGCAATTCACTCTATTTTCTTAATAAATTAAATTATTTATTTATTAGTTGCAAAAAACTTTATAGTTTTTGAATTACTCACCGCATGTAATAGTGTCCAATCGAGAAGAAAAAATCCATAAGCAGTAAAATTTAACTCGGTGTTCAGTAATTGAAGAGAGATCAAGTGCAAATGATTTAAATTTGAATCGACTAAATTTTCACTAGCGTATTTATTCCAAATATCGTGAATATAAGTTGCCGTCTTTTTGGCCTGCAATAAAAAAATAAGTTAAAGAGTTTAGGACAAAAACTCAACGGAATTTGATAGATAACATTAAAATAATGCGTTTTAGATAAGAAGGACTGTTGTATATCGATTAGTTTAGCTAATGACTGATCTTAAAGTTTTTACTTTTTGTTTGATATTCGCCTCTATTGACTCATTTTGTCTTTGGTCCGTGTAATCACACTTACTCTGATGCACGGAAAGTGGGGACGGAGCACTTTTAGTTGTACCTACATAATCGTACAGTTAACATCGAGAAATTTTTACTTTTTGGGGGTTATTTTTGGCTTAAATTTGACGAAAAAAAGTAAGATCCACCCTCTCTTAGCTAAGTTGAATGCCTCCCCCCTCAGACTACTATTAATTAGTACAGCGTTAGTCAAAACGGCTCGGAGTACTGCGGAGCGACCGGCGGGAGCGTAGCGCATTAATTTAGTTACCGTTAAAATGACAATACTTTGTAACTGTTTCTATGAATACTATCTTGTTACTATTATTCTGACGAAGGGACGTTAATACGTCTTTCGGGACTAATGTCCCGAAAGCTCAATAAAATAATATAAACTAATTTCATTTTTAACCAATCTAATCTTTATTATCTATAACATCCAATTCTTTTATTACTTGCTTTGTAGCTACTTTATTTTTTATAGCAAATACAACGATAATAGGAAATGGCAGCAATGTAGAAAGTAATCTAATTATATCAGAAAATTTTTCAGTATTTTTATAATTTTGAAAAGTTATTGATGTGAAAATATTTTCAGCACATACCATGTAAAATATCAAAATCGGAATGCACCAAATGAGGTTTTTTATTTTTGTACGCACCGTAGTTTCATCTTCAAATGAATATAACGTTGCATCCAGAATTTTGCAAGAGTAAACAAAGAATTTAGAGTTTTGTAATAATGTTGCTTTCATTTTTTACAATTTTAGCTAAGAAAAAATTTTGTTGTTGAGCACCTAATCGCGAGTATTGGAAATTGCTTTTTAATATAATGCAAACAGGTAATTGTATATTAGAATCTTTGTAGGTAAATATTAATAATGTATATTGTCGTTAGTAAAAGCACCCTCACAGTTAATAGTAATGTTAATAAGTAATGCTACCATTAATTCCAAATATAAAAGCTGACATAAATGTGAGTCTTACCTATTTGCGATTTCAAATTTATAAAAAATGCTGTATGTACTATGGCGGTAAACTGTAATTTTTGCACTTATCGCGGTTGTATTTAGTGCATTTATTTTGTGATACTAAACAGATATGATTGCTATCTAATTTTACTACATAAATTGCAAATCAATTAAATACTCAAATTCCGTTTTTAATTCAGAAAGCGTCAATTAAAATTATGGTTAGTACTGCAGTACTTCTACTCATCTGGCTAGCATAAGATTAAGACAAGTTTACAGTTAAAACTCAATATCGAGTGGTACTGTAAGGCTAATAACTAAGAAGTCAGCTGTGGTGCCATAACTGCTTGTATAACTATATATATATTGTAAAATAACAATTGACACTTTCTGAACTATAACTAAAAATAGTGTATTTGGTATTATATACTACCTTTATAAGCTAGATCCCTTTATTATGCGTAAAAACAAAAATATGAAATTTACGACTTTAAATTTTCCAATTTCTGCACAAAATTCCTCCGTATGGATGCATTTTGCTAACGGTCCGTGTAGATTTACTGAATCTTCAGACAGGGAGTGGTGGCCGATTATACAAGGGATAAAGCTAGGAGGGCCAAAGCTGCTCATCTGCTGGTTATAACCATGAGAGGCAGGAAACTCGGGCAAAAACAAAACTTCCAGCTTTACAAAACATGCGTCCGGCCCATACTCACCTATGCGTCAACGGCATGGGGGTATGCGCATCGGGCAAAAATCAAAAAACTGGAGGTTATTCAAAGTAAAGCAATAAGGCAGGTGATAGACGCACAATTTATCCGCCTCCAGTCGGTTAAATTCTACGAGACTGCGGGTCATTCCGAAAACTCGTTGATCCGAGGATTGGCCAAGTTCAACACGGTTCACGAAGCCCAAAGCTATTCTGAGTAGAGACCTTTCTCCCCCTCTAGGTTAGGTACCAGGAGCACCAAGGGGGAAACCAAATAGCCTACCAAGCCACCCTCCACTCGACCATTCAACGATCAGAGGGGAGTCTAAATTTCGGCGTAAAGGGAGGGGACCGAGCATGCAAGGTAGGCGGACAACACCGCAAATCAACGTTGCAATAATCTTTTTCTTTTTTCTTCCCCCCTCAGGTTAGGTACCACCAGGAGGCACCACAAGAAGAAATTTAAAAAAAAGGCAACCCAACTGAGGTCCCTCCCGACTCGGGCTCGACCTGTTGGCCACCCTCCACTTTGATCATTCGACGATCAGAAAGAGCCTCCCCAGGTAGCACATAATATTGGGGCAATATTGCCCCAATATAGCGCCAATATAGAATGTTGGCGCAATATTGCAATATTCAGCCAATATTGGTGCAATATTGTTTTCCAATATTGGGGCAATATATGATATTAATATTGCACCAATATTGGCTAAATCTTGGTGCAATATTGCACCAATATTGATGACCAATATTGTTTGTCAATATTCAGCCAATATTGGTGCAATATTGTTTTCCAATATTGGGGCAATATATGATATTAATATTGCACCAATATTGGCTAAATCTTGGTGCAATATTGCACCAATATTGATGACCAATATTGTCTGTCAATATTTAGCCAATATTGGTGCAATATAAGGTGTGTTTGGTACCACAGTCCTAGTGCTACACTAACTACACTACTACAAATTGATTGGTGTAAAAAGTGGGTTGGTAATTGTACCACCAATCAATTTGTAGTAGTGTAGTTAGTGTACCACTAAGATTGTGGTACCAAACAGACCTATTGTTTTCCAATATTGGGGCAATATATCATATCAATATTGTCTGTCAATTTTCAACCAATATTGGTCAAATATTATTTTCCAATATTGGGGCAATATATGATATCAATATTGCACCAATATTGGCTAAATCTTGGTGCAATATTGCACCAATATTGATGACCAATATTGTTGTCAATATTCAACCAATATTGGTGCAATATTGTTTTCCAATATTGGAGCAATATATGATATCAATATTATCTGTCAATATTTAGCCAATATTGGTGCAATATTGTTTTCCAATATTGGGGCAATATATGATATCAATATTGCACCAATATTGGATAAATCTTGGTGCAATATTGCACCAATATTGATGACCAATATTGTTTGTCAACATTTAGCCAATATTGGTGCAATATTATTTTCCAATATTGGGGCAATATATGACATCAATATTGTCTGTCAATATTAAGCCAATATTGGTGCAATATTGTTTTCCAATATTGGGGCAATATATGATATCAATATTGCACCAATATTAGCTAAATCTTGGTGCAATATTGCACCAATATTGATGACCAATATTGTTGTCAATATTCAGCCAATATTGGTGCAATATTGTTTTCCAATATTGGAGCAATATATGATATCAATATTGTCTGTCAATATTTAGCCAATATTGCACCAATATTGATGACCAATATTGTTTGTCAATATTCAGCCAATATTGGTGCAATATTGTTTTCCAATATTGAGGCAATATATGATATCAATATTGTCTGTCAATATTCAGCAAATATTGGTGCAATATTGTTTTCCAATATTGGAAAAAACAACAATTTTATCATACAGGATGGAATGTGACATATATTTCCAAATCTCATTTTTAAGGATCGCATTCAGGGTGAAATTTTTCGTCGTAATGATTTATATATGGCTAAGTATCAAACAGCTAAAGCACCGAAATAGAGAATTCTGATAGGATGAACCTACATTATAGTTTAGTTACACAAGTTGATCAAGTCACCTTTAAAACAAAAGTAACTAAATTAAAATCGGTTCATTCGTTTGGGACTTACGACCCCACAGACAGAAAAACAGATATACACGTTAAACTTATAACATCTTTATTTTAGGTCTGGTTTTAATAAATATTTGTAAGAAAAAAAATTTTTTTACCGTTATAAGCTCGAGCCATATGAAACTTAGTTACCAACCGCAAAGAGATTAAGGGTGGATTTCATAATAAAAGTGTTAATGTCGACTTAACTAAAAAGTCGCAGTTAACCAATAGAAAACGTCCGTTAACTCGAACAAGCCAATAGAAATCCTCTTTTATATTTAATGTCTTGTTAAAAATTTTATGAAATCCACCCTAAAAGATAATCTAAGAAAAAAACTTAGATTATATTATTAACTTAAGTCTGTGTGAAACGATGTATAATTTTACATAGATTGCCCCAATATTGGAAAACAATATTGCACCAATATTGGCTGAATAGTGACAACCAATATTGGTCATCAATATTGGTGCAATATTGCACCAAATTTTAGCCAATATTGGTGCAATATTGATTTCATATATTGCCCCAATATTGGAAAACAATATTGCACCAATATTGGCTAAATATTGACAGACAATATTGGTCATCAATATTCGTGCAATATTGATATCACATATTGCCCCAATATTGGAAAACAATATTTGACCAATATTGGTGCAATATTGCACCAAGATTTAGCCAATATTGGTACAGTATTGATATCATATATTGCCCCAATATTGGAAATAAATATTGCACTAAAATGTTGGCTTATAAGTATAATATATTGTTTATGTTGTTTCCATATTATTTTATAAAACATTTTATTAATCAGATTTGCTCCAAAAATAACAACTAAGCCGTTAAAAGTAAACAAATTTAATAAACCAATAGGTTACCCTCCATAGGTAAGTGGTTAGAGTAGTTGGCTCTTGTAACATTTAAATGATCGGTCATGAGTTCGAATCTTGATTTGTGGTATGAGGTAAGTAACAAAAATATTTAAATTTTATTTGTCAGGTTTACATGAGATGTTCGGTGCTACAATACATATCCAAAAAGGACACTGGCAAAACAATGTAATGTTTAAAAATTATTTCTTAATATTATCGGGTTTATTTGAAGAGTCGTCGATAGATGTCGCGTTTATTCGAAGAGTCGTGGTTAGATACGTCAGAAAATGATCAAGAATGCAAATTTGTATGCTTGTATAATGTTTAAATCTTGTAATATATTTGATTACTTGTGATATTTCCGTAAATAAATATATAATTCAAATAAAAAACATAAAAGAAATAAAATATATCAAATCAATATTGATTTGAGAATGTTTACACGTCGATCCTAGCACAATACTGAAAATCAATATAGCTTCAATATTGGAAATCAATATTCATCCGATATTGGAAAATGTTCACTTCTCAATAATTAGCGCAATATATTGACTTCTAATATTGGGGAAATATTGAGAAATCAATATTGCCCCAATATCGAGATGTAAACTTTTTTCAATATTGGTGCAATATTGAAAATTAATATTGCGCCAATATTGGGAAATCCATATTGCCCCAATATCGAGATGTTAAACCTTTCCAATATTGGGGCAATATTGATTTTCAATATTTTCAATATTGGGGCAATATTGATTTTCAATATTGATTTTCAATATTGCTCCAATATTGGAAAAGTTTAACACTTCAATATTGGGGCAATATTGATTTCCCAATATTGCACCAATATTGCGCCAACATAGTGTGCTACCTGGGTCCAGGACGGGCAAGAAGGGAGGGAACCGAGCTTAACGGCTGGCAGATAGATTTGCAAACCACACCACGTAGGGCTGTCTAAAAGTCTAAATTTTATTTCCTACGATAATTTGCAGAAAAAAACGAATAGAAATAATTCAAATTGACAATTTAAATTAACCCTTTGTTGAAATTAAAAAATATTTTGTTTTATTTTTACGCAAATAATATTTTTCAATTAAACAAAAGAAATAGAAAGAAATGTCGGCCCATTATGGGGTTTGCGTTGTTATACGCGGAATAAATCAGAGTTTTTTTTTAAATAAAAAAATCAAGTGTCGAAATTTGAAAAATCAATGATTTTCTCCGAAAAAATGAAAAATTTTGTAGAATCCAAATTTGAATATTTTTTTTGTATTTTTTCCTGAAAAGTACGTTTAAAGACAAACAAAAACAAAAAAAAAACGTTCCGATTAGTCAATTTTTGAAATAGTTACGATCGTTTGAAGAAAAAAAACATCAGTTTTTCTAAAAATTCGTAACTTTTTTTGGGTTGAGTAAAAAATTTTGAAAAAATTCACAGAACTGTTGTTGGTGAGATAGTATAATATGTAAAAATTTCAGGAAAATCAAAAGGGGTCGGGTTCAAAAGTGGTCGATTTGGTGTGGAATGCCCCATATATACATACACACATCAATTTTTATATAATATTGCGTTAATTTCCTCTTGAAACCCCGCTGAATTTTGCCCTGACTGCTCGCTACTACGATAAACCCTGAAAAATCTTTCCGGGGGTTGTGGTTCAAATTTGTTTGTTTAACACAACGACGAAACTTTCCAAAAAAAAACTAATAGAATTTTCAAAAACTATAATTTTAATTACTCTAATTTAATATGAAATTAAGATAATTCAATCAAATAAATTTTACTCGGTAACAATTTTTGAGTATTTAAAAAGTTCCTGTGTCGTGGTGTTTTCAAAGGGTCAAAAGCGTTATTTTTTTATTGAATAATTAAAATGAAACAAATTAGTCTTGCCTTAGATTTCCGATGGGTAAATGTGTAAACTTTAAAATTTTACAAATAAATAATTTAATATAATCCGAAAAGTAATTTTATTGTGCGCTACTGATTTTTATTAACTGAAAGTTTGATAAATTCTCACCAGGTGTTCCTTCTTTTATCGTTGAAAGCGGCAATCTTGTGCTTTGGAACTTAGTACTGCTTAAATCAATCTCCAATCCAATCCTAAACTTGCTATTTGATCCAGATCAATAAATTCATTTGGTTTCCAGACAAAGTCTCAGAGACAGAGACCGAGATTTTAGACTTCTCAGATTTCCAATTTAACAGGTAAGCAAAACTAAATTTTACTCTTTCGTTTCAATCACCATGACTAAAATTACGTTTTCAGCTGTATTCAAAATTTTCCAGAATTTAAATTTTATTTCCTGCAATAATTTGCAGAAAAAAACGAATAAAAATAATTCAAATTGACGATTTAAATTTTCAACCCTTTGTTGAAATTAATAATTTATTTGAACCCACTTTAATTAATTCGCAGTTTTGGCCTAACTTTGGCTTTTACAACGATCGGCTTACAAAAGACTAAATTTTCTTGATTTGTGTTCCCAAAATTACTTTTCTGTGTTATGCGCACACTTGTCACAAAATTTAAACGTCGCACTATTAGGTTTGTTTGTGCAGCAGTTGCCAATGGTTTGAAAACGTTTGAGGCATGCGCATATTCAATAACGCGTTCGTGCAGTGCAAATTTCAAATTTTGACTACTGGTTTTGTGTTCTTGCAGTTACTCAAACTGCGTTGACAACCGTTTGTTACCAGTCAAATCAGTTGAAGAATTTTACAGAAACTACTAATCAGACGCATGCGTAAACGCGCAAACGTCTACCTCGCCTGACTTTCTAATGCCCGCTGTACACTCTCGCCGAGTGCTCTCGGGCGAATGTCTCGCCGAGAGGTCTCGTGCTCGTGGGACCATCTACATTCTCGCCCGAGTGGTCTCGCCCGAATGTCTCGCCGAGAGGTCTCGTGCTCGTGCGACCATCTAGACCATCTAGAGTGCTCTCGCTCGAATCTCTCGGTGTGCCTCGCTGTTCTCGTTCACGAGGCGGTATTTTTGGTCCGTATCAAAGGCTCTCGCTTGACTTGCAAATGTGTTCATATACACTTTCGCACAGGTTGCACATTACCTTAATTTATCAATGCACGTTTATTACGACAATTCCAATTTACCCTTAATCTATTTTTTTGTTCCGGTATTTAAAAAATCACAAATTATTTATAGAGATAAAAAAACAAAATGAAATAAAATTAACAAAATTTGAATAAAATTCAAAATTAAAAAGCTGTTTTTATTATTTTATTACTGTAATCTTGTAGCTCGAACATCGATGAAGATGAAAGGTTGACATAAAATAATAGTTGCGAATAGAATGATTAAAATTATGTTTACACAACAAAAAAATTTTACTTTTTTATGATTTGTCGACTAGGGTAATTACAATGAATGTTTTTTGTAGCGTTTCCGAGTCGGTGTAAAAAATAAAGTTTTTCATGGCATCAGAAAGTCCAAATGCAATATAATGGTGATATATTTTGAAATTTATATTATTGACTGAAATTTTTAGTTTGAAAAGAACTTTTTACTACTTTTTAGTCGACCCTACCCCTCAGAAGAAGGGTTAACAAGAACAAAATTTACACTCTCGCACAGATCTATTAATTTTAGCCATGCACGTTCATTACGAAAATTCCGATTTGCCCCAAATCTATTTTTTTTGTTCCGGTATTTAAAAAATCACAAATTATTATATACAGACAAAAAAACAAAATGAAATATAATAAAATTCGAAAGCTGTTTTTATTATTTTATTACAGTGATCTCTTAGCTCGTACTACATCGATGAAGATGAAGGGTTGACATAGTTGCGAATACAATGATCAAAATTATGTTTGCAAAATAAACATGTTTATGTTTGCGAGAACACTCGGGCGAGAGCACTCGGACAAGAACACTCGTACGAGAACACTCGGACGAGAGCACTCGGGCGAAAGCACTTGGGCGAGACCACTCGGACGAGAGTGTAGAGGAACACAATTCGCAAGTTAAGCGAGACCCTTTGATCGGACCAAAAATACCGCCTCAGAAGCGAGACCTAGCGAGGCACACCGAGACATGGCGAGAGAACCCATCTACACTCTCGTCCTCGCCATGTCTCGCCAAGAGTGTACAGCGGGCATAAAGGTTAAGATTGACATTTTTATAAATTTATAATTTTTGGAATTTGTTTCTTCATAAATTTTAATACTTCAATAAATAAAGATAAGATTTATATTTTAATAGATATATAATTTTTAGAATTTGTTGAGTAAATTTATTTATGTAACTTGACTAATGGAAGTAGTTGAATTAAATGTAATAATACCAATGCAATGCTAATGAAGAAACTCATGCTTTCTTTATTACGTATTTTTTAGATGGTCGATTTATTATTCATAATCAGATGTCAAACGAATATCCAACTAAATGCGTTCGATGAGCATAACGGTTTGCAAGTAGTTTGGGACCTGACATGCGCAATAACTACAGTTATCAAACTGGTGTTAGACAATCACAAACTCCTGCACAAACAAACTTAATTATAATTTCAAAAACGTAATTTTACAAAATAGGTGTAATTTTTCGTGTTAAGTTACAAATTTAAGTTTTTATTTGATTTGGATGTATCTCAGTTTTTTGTTTTAGGCAAAAGCCCATTCTGACATCAAACAGCAAATTTTTATTAGTTTTCCTGCGTGTTTCAAAAGATCAACTCTTTTTATTTTTATAAAAAATAAAACACCCTTTTTTCTACCCTCGCAACACGACAAATTTCATTCCAAAAAAATGTTGAAACTTTCTATTCAAATTTTAAATCATAATTTTATCAATTTATAACTTACTTTATTTTTTATATTTCACACTTTTTTTAACCTATTATTTATTAACTAAATACTAGCTGCGTTATTCAAAAAAATTGAAAAATATTTACAACAGGTTTACAAACCATTTTTAAGGCAAATGAGGCATTTTAAAGCATTTATAAACCTGCCGTAAATTACGTTTTTATAATAAGGCTAAACCAAGTCATTTTTTTTAAATAAAAAATTTCAAAGACGGGCTCCACCATATTAATTTAATTAAAGGCTTACTTACTTCACTGCACAATAAGGTCCAAGTCCGAATTATATACCAGATCATGATTAAAGACATTACAGCTGCTTTAAAGAAAATAACACTGGTAAAAACTCTCACGAAGTTGTCCATTTTGGGAAACGAAATTATGTAAGTAATTCCAGAAAAAATACAGAAACTTGATAAGATAAAAAAAGTTATGATACTTCTTAAGACGGAAGGCTGATAGATACTATACGTCTTGTAAGCAACGCTTACTAGTTTTAAGTGATATTCTGCAAGCGTCTCTATGCAATTTATAGTGTTTTTATCTATAAAATGTTTCTGTGCTAAATTAAAATTACCGTACTTGATAATTCCAAATGCAAATTTTTTGTAGCGTATATTTACAATTTCATATTGCCTTTTAATTTCATTAACAATAACAGAAATTAGGCACATTTGGTACACCGTCACTGCATAGTTAAATGTAACGCTTCCATAGTACAGCGCCTCTTTGACACCATTAAAATGAAGTTTTATTGTGCAATCCAAAAGTATCACAATTATCATGGCGGTTATTATAAAATAATCCAGTTTTGAATTTCGAATTTTAATTGGATTTTTCAAACGATTGTTTATTACTTTCAGTTCTTCTATTACTTTTTTCATTGCTGTATTAGTTTTCAGAGCAAGGAAAAGCACAGTAGGAAATTGTATCAGTGCGTTAATTAATCGAACAACACCAGAAAATGCTTCAACAGCAAGAAATTCTGTGTAATGTAATAATATGTAGGTGTAGATAATACCTGTCACGTATAGTATCGAAATTGGAATGCACCATACAAAGTTTTTTATTTTTGAACGCATTGTAGTTTCATCTTCAAATAAATAAAATGTTACGCCTACAAATTTGCAAATGTATACGAAGAATTTTGAGTTTTTCAGAAAATTTGTATTCATTTTGAAATAAAATTTTTATCTACCGAGAACCGTAGTTAGCAGTCAACTAATACTTATAAAGTAATTTTGCTATTGATTCGGTAGCATATTAAAGACCAGGCTAAATGTTATAAATTACTTTTTGATTACTCTTTAAAACTTCCAGGTATAAATCCACTGCCTCCTATACTTACAAGCCGTGAACATGCAAATTTGTACTATATGATTGTGGTATACGGTCATGGGCTAGAATTACAATTTTTGGAGGGAGAGGGGAAGAGAAATTTCGACACGACAAATTTTTACACCGTAAATAATTTACAATTTTATCACAGCGTGTAACCCCAAAAGATTCAAAAGAGTGTTTTAAAGTGAATAATCTTTAAAACTTTACTTAATACGATACAAAATCAAATAAATTTTGTATTAAGCTTTCGGAAACTAATGCGTTCCTTCATCAGAATAATAAAATACAAGTGATTTTGAATCATTTATAATAACTCATATTAATTAAAGTTGAATAATTTCCCTGGGTAGAAAAATTATCCGTAGTTGAAGCGGTGGCACTTGAACGTGGAGGTCTTCGGGTGAGGACTTAACACGTTGAATGCGTGTATTACTTCTACGCTGAAACTTTTTATTTGCATTATAAAATGCCGTCACGTAGACGGCGGCCGCGCTAGTGAAGGGACCACTAGCGTCGTTGATGTGACGACAGCCGCATTCAACGTGTTAAACAAACGAGGGTTTAAAACTCACTGTTTAATTTATTTGAAATCGTTTCTTTTATACAAAATAATAAGTTAAACAAAGAACAAAGTATGATCATAAAAAATATTGTAAGCTCAGCATTTTCTTTATAGTTATTGCCGTGCTTTCAAGTTGAGTCATTTGTTACAATGTAACTAATATAATTAGTTACCTTACCTAGTCGGCATTTGTATAAATTTATAAAATCATCAATTATTGATTATGGATTAGGTACATTTCTATTATTTAGTTAAAATGCAAGTTGTAATTATAGTGCAAGTTCATTGTCTATCCTGCCGAATATAAATACATTTCATTATTTTGTATGTAATCGGCGCCTATTTTTAAACATTTTGATTTTTTAATTTCAAATTAAGAATAATTTTAATTTTGGTTTTTATACGCGAACCAAACTTCGGCGGCGAAGTATGTAACAATTCCACTCGATCCTTTAAAATAAAAAAATAAAATAGCTAACTTCGAGTATTTAACCCACAGTACGGAGAGTCATGGGTCGTGCTCTGCACGTTTTGTGGGTTTTAGAAAGTATTTAGTGTATTTACCACGACAAGGCTCTGTGGCTTCTTTAGTGACGCTATCCGCAAAAAATGGAAAGTGGGCGCCAGATGATAATAAGAAACCACAAATGATAATTTATTACCAGAATTATTTTGGTGATTTCGGCGCCTTCATTCAAATAGCGTCTTAGGTTCCTATATTAAATACAATAGTTTTAATTTGAAATTTTGAATGGCGCCTATAGACGGGACCATATTTTCCATACCCTAGTTACGGCACTGCAAGTAAGTTTTCCAAAGTTTTGAAATTTTTGACGCTACGGCAACCCCCGATGACACAGGTCGAGACGCCTAAAGAGGTTTAACAAAAAAGGAAAAAGCGACGTCAGCACAAAAATGTTAGGCAGGCATATACAAAGACAAAGTTACTTTACGACATACATGCCCATAGCAACTTCTTTGGGAGAACTGATTTACTTTAGTGCTGAAACATTTAAGAAACACCTTAGTTAAAATCACGTTGGTTTCTACTCACCGCGCGTAAGACTGGGTACACCGGCCAACAATAAAATGAGTCAATAGAGTCGCTTTTCGAACGAAAATTGCAAACTTTAAAATTAATTCTTTCTAGTCCCGGTTACTGAACTTGACCCCACGCTATAATTTCTAAACGATTACTAACTTAATTAGGTTAGAATAGGTAGATAGAGTAGAATTCTATATTTTTTAAATTTGACATTTTATCATATTAATTTTCCATTGATTAAGATTCTACATTGAGTAGCTTTTTAAGCTGTCATTTGCTGTTTCAGCAACTAAACGACTGTATATTAATCATTGGCGTAACCAAATCTTCATTTAGAGAAGAGCTAAAATTTCTAAAAAAAATATTCTATGAGCTAAAAGTTAAATTATTAATTGATAAAATAAAATTAACACATAGTTAAATAGAATTTAAATAACAATAGTTGAAGAACGAATAAAATTTAATAAAAACTATACAAAGTTACATGATCAGAATTAAATAAAACGACAACTTTAAATACAGTCACAATCTCTTCCTTAGTCCCAAACAACTTCCAGGTTCAATACCCAAAAACATCTGACTTTTAGAATATCTTAACGGTATTGGAGTCTTATCCACTACTACAAATTCAAACTTTGATAGAATATAATAGAACAGCACTTTTATTTCCACAAGTGCAAATCGACTTGCAATACAATGACGGGGCCCTAAACCAAAAGGCAAATATGATCCGGAAATTATTCTGGATTTATTTTCAGCATTAAATCTTTCAGGATCGAAACGTTCGGGATTTGGAAAAAATTTGGAATTTCTATGTAACCCAATAATGGCGAAAGAAATTGATTCGCCAACCTTGATATGAACTGGTGTTTCATCTTCTGCTGTAGGCTGAATCGTATAAGGTCTTACACATTTTCTTTCGAGCACCGATGATCCGGCGGGATACTTTCGGAGTGTTTCTAGAAATAATTTAATAAAATTTACATCGTTGAAATAATCCAAAGTTTAAAAAACAAACCTGATATTACCATATCCAAATACTCTAACGTCAGCAAACTTTCATATGTTGGTGGTGTTCCATGTTTTCCTAAATTACTCTGAATTTCTTGATAGAGTTTTTGTTGAATTTCGGGGTTAACGGCAAGTTCGTAAGCCATAAAAGTCATTGCAGATGAAACTGGTTCAAATCCGCCAAAGAAAAACAAAAATGCATGTGCCACAATATCCTCATCAGTTAATTTCACTTTTTTTATTTTTTCTTGCTGTGCTGGTTGATCGTTTACGACCGAGAAGCCATTATTACCAGCTTCATCTTCTTCTTCATTACCAGCCCTGTCGTGTTTTGCTTGCAAAAGCAAATGAATCATATCGGGTCTTATGATTCCATCATTTTCTCGACTTTTAATATTTTCTTTTATTACTTTTCGGAAAAAATCTACAGTCTTAAGATTAAAAAATGTAAATCCTAAAAGCTAAATCGAAAAATTAAACAGTTTTTTTTGAGTTTTGTAAAATACTTACTGTAGCAATTCTTGGGAAAAAGAATATAATAGTCATTTTAAAAATTTTAGAAATACCGCTAAAATCGAAAATGTCTTTTCCCATCAGATAAAATTCATTGGTGGGGTTTTCAAGAGAATTTACAGTAATTCCAAAAGCTGATGTAGCTATTACGTCGTTGGTGAACCTCTCGAAGACTTCTTTAATATTAATAGTTATCACATTTTCTTTCTGCAGTTCAAAATAATTTACAAATTTTTGAGCGCATTCGGTCATCAGAGGATATATTGTTTTTAATTTTCTGCTGGTGAATGCAGGGCTTAAAGTTGCTCTTATATCTCGCCATGTATTTCCTGAAAAGATTTAGTGAAACGTTGCAAAAATGAATGTAAATTTTGCCTACCTTTTAAATTAAACAAATTTTTATGCCAAACTTCATCTCCACTAGAAGGTAAAAAATTCACTCGATCGGTAAAGAAGTCAAAGTCTTTAATAGTTACTTGTTTGATTAATTCTGGATCTCTCAGCAATATATTATATGGTGTAAACAATTGATATAGTCCAGCGTACCTAAAATATGAATTTTGATGTTAATAAGTAGGTACCTCATAATTTTCTGTTTAATTTAATATATCTAGAAATTCAGTTGTGCATGAAATTATTACGTTTACTCATAAACATGTAACGATCGCTGATAAGATTGCTCATTGTATAATGAACAATGTGTGATGATTACATATCGACGGTAATCTGACAACACCTCCTATCTATGTACATAAAAGTAAATTTTCAATTTCCAAAAGCGTTCAAAATGAATTATTATTAAGACTTGAATGGACCGTAAAAGTTTAATTTTAATAGATATTGCAAAATAAACTGCGTCAGACGAAAAAAAAATTCAAAGAGGTTAATCTATCGTTTTTGCAAAATGGGATCGACATTTCGAAGTTGTTTTTAACATTGTATACGAGGCATTTTGGTGCGTAGAGTTCAAAAATCGCTTATTTAGATGGCGGAAGCGATCGTAAAGCGTTCAAAAACACTGATAGGTATAGCTGACAAATTCGAAATTCTCTATTACGACTTAAACAGACCATAAAAACTTCATTTTAATACTTATCGCAAAATAAACTGCGCCGAATGAATTTTCTCAACAAAATACACAAGAATCCTTAGAAAAAGCGATGTTTTCTTGTAATGAATTTTTGGGGTGAAAAAAATTTAATGGCGTTAATCTATGGTTTTTGCAAAATGGAACCGACATTTCGAAGTTGTTTTTGACATTGTATACAAGGCATTTGGGTACCTAGAGTTCAAAAATCACATTTTTAGATGGCGGAAACGATCGTAAAGCGTTCAAAAACACTGATATAGCTGACAATTTATAAATCCTCCATTACGACTTAAACCGACGCGACCGTAAAAACTTAAGTTTAATACTTATCGCAAAATAAACTGGCCCGAGTGAATTCTCTCATCAAAATACATAAGAATCCGTAGAAAAAGCGATGGTTTTCCCATAATAAATTTTTGTAGTGAAAAAATTTAAAAGGGTTAATTTATCGTTTTTGCAAAATTCCACCAACATTTCAAAGTCGTTTTAAACATCGTATACGACGCATTTTGGTGTGAACATTTCAAAAATCGTATTTTCAGTTTCAGGAAATAAACGAAAAGCGTTCGAAACGAATAACAAAATGGAAACATTAAATAGTAGGTTATATCACTAGGACGTAAAGAGTCGTTTTTCATCCCTGAAGGCGTAGTTTATGAAACGAGCCGCGCAGCGGCGAGGGGAATAATGGCCCGAAGGGTAAAAAACCCTTACGTCCGAGTGATATGAACAATTTTTCGTTATTTTGGGAAAAATATCCTACAAAATTCCCGATTTTATATAATAGCTCTGAGATAACTATCGATAGATGGCGTAAAGATTGCAAATCATTTGTCAAGTTTGTTTCTTTGGTGAGGAAATGAATGATTTTCTTTTGATATTTCCGAATGACGGACAATTTGGTCTGACGGACAGCAAGTTATTACGACTTGAATAGGCCGTAAAAGTTTAATTTTAATAGATATTGCAAAATAAACTGCGTTAGACGAATTTTCAAATCAAAATACATGAGAATACGTCGAAAAAGCTATATGGATTTTCAATATTGAATTTTTATATTATATTGAATTAAATCTGTTGTTTTTGTAAAATCCGACCAAAAATTTTAAGTCGTTTTAAACATTCTATACAATGCATTTAAAAGCGTTCGAAACGAATAACAAAGTAGAAAAATTAAAAATTCTTTATTATGACTTGAATGGACCGTAAAAGCTTAATTTAATAGATATTGCAAAATAAACTGCGTCAGACGAATTTTCTGATCAAAATACACGAGAATACGTCGAAAAAGCTATGGATTTCCAATATTGAATTTTTGGGGTGAAAAAAATTCAAAGAGGTTAATCTTAATTCTTGTAAAATCCGACCAAAATTTTGAAGTCGTTTTAAAGATGCTTTTTAAATCGTTTTAAAATCTAATTTACAGCAGTCGGAAACTAAAGAAAAGCGTTCAAAACAAATCCTTCTCCTTCAGTCTATCCGTCTTAACAGACGCGTAGTGATTATTTTCATGTGTCCAATCGTGTAATCGAGCCATCGATTACTAGACAACATGATCATAATGCTCTTGGCAGATTACTCTCGGTGGTTTGCCATTGCCTTCCGAGGGGAGAGGGTCATAATGAAGTTGGATAAAGTTTGTAGCCGGATTGGGGATCAAACCCAAGGCTTCTAGCCTAGAGTCCGGTCCTTAGCCCGTTCACTTAGCTCACCATTTCAAAACGAATAACAAAGTGGAAAAATTAGAAATCCTCCATTACGACTTGAATGGACCGTAAAAGTTTAATTTTAACAGATATTGCAAAATAAACTGCGTCAGACGAATTTTCTGATCAAAATACATGAGAATACGTCGAAAAAGTTATGGATTTCCAATATTCAATTTTTGGGCTGAAAAAATTCAAAGAGGTTAAATCTATCGTTTTTGTAAAATCCGACCAAAATTTTCAAGTCGTTTTAAAGATGCTATACAATGCATTTGAATGCGTAGAGTACGAAAACCTTATTTACAGCAGTCGGAAACAAAAGAAAAGCGTTCGAAACGAATAACAAAGTGGAAAAAATAAAAATTCTTTATTACTACGACTTGACCGACTTGAATGGACCGTAAAAGTTTAATTTTAAGAGCAATATCCAGTGCTTAAATACAATTTTTGTGTTTTATGCCATTTATTTCCAGGACGTTACAAAAATTTAAATAATTGCTAGCATGCCAAAATCTTTTAACACTTCTTCATGTAAAGGCCCTAAAAGCAATTGATTTATTTATTAGAATAGCACATTATAGGTGGGGGGGAGGGGAAGAATTCCACATTCTAGTTTTCAAATAACGTGGTATTCCAATAAATAAATCAATTGCCTTTAGCACCTTTACCTGAAGAAGTGTTAAAATATTTCGGCATGCTAGCAATTATTTAAATTTTTGTAACGCCCTGGAAATGAATGACATAAAACACAAAAATTGTACTTAAGCACTAGATATTGCTTTTAATACTATTTATTTATACAGTATTAAAAGTATGGTTAAACCAAAACAAATGTATTCTAAAATGTGAAGAAATTGGTGTAAAACCGAGGGGTCTGGGGGGTATGGAATACCCCCCAGCACAAGGAATTAACAAGGTAACTTTTCAAAATTGATAAAAAAGCCAATTTAATTCTTTAGTGAATATCTCCTCTTTATTTATAGCTGGGGGGTATGGAATACCCCCCAGACCCCCCGGTTTCACGCCAGTCTTTTTAAATTATAGGAGGTTTTTGCTAGATCTTCTAAAATGTGAAAAACCGGGCGTTAAACCGGGAGATCTGGGGAAGTTTTCCCCTCAGCACATGTAATTAATGAGATGAATTTTCTAAATTGTCGAAGACGATAAAAACAATGATAATTCTTGAGAAAACATTTTTTTACTTGCGGCTGGAGGGTTTTCTATTTTTTTATTGCTTTTTGTACCGTTTTGTATCATTCTGGCCAGTAAAGATTTTTAAAATCAGGGTACTGGATATCGTCTTACTTTCCAACAAAGGGAGCAAGAAAGTTGACATTAGCGTCCTTTAGAATTAAAAAATGTAATAAAAGAAGTTTGCTTTTTTAACGTTCAAGCCGCTAACGTCAAACTTTCTTGCTCCTTTATTGGAGAATTAGCGAGAAATCTTGACGGTAGCGCCTAAAAAAAAGTGGTAGTGTTAAAAAAGTGAACTTTTTTTAAGTGATTATTTGTCATGAACTTTTATCGTGGGGGAGGAGAACTTTCTCGCTCCCTATTGCTTTTGCTTAGCCGTTTTTACACAGCTGCATGAATTCGACTATTGATATTATTTTAGGTTACTTAATTTGTAGAGCGTATAAAATTATATCACTTGTAAATCGTTAACGTGCCATTAAAATTTTCGTACGTGCCACTTCTGGCACGCGTGCCATAGGTTTGCCACCGCTGTTCTATACAATGCATTTGGATGCGTAGAGTGTGAAAATCTCATTTACAGCAGTCGGAAACGAAAGAAAAGCGTTCGAAACGAATAACAAAGTGAAAAAATTAAAAATCTCTACGACTTGAATAGACCGTAAAAGCTTAATTCTAATAGATATTGCTAAATAAACTGCGTCAAACAAATTTTCTGATCAAAATACTTGAGAATAAGTAGAAAAGGCGATGTTTTTTATAACGAATTTATGAGGTGAAAAAATTCAAATTCTATGGTTTTTTTACAAAATTCCACCAATATTTAAAAGTAGTTTTTAATATCGTATACGACACATTTGTGTGCGAAGAGTTCAAAAATCGCATTTTCAGGTGGCGAAAACGATCGTAAATCGATCAAAAACATTGATATAGCTGACAAATTAAAAATCTTCCATTACGATTTAAACCGTCCGTAAAAACTTAATTTTAATACTTATTGCAAAATAAACTGCGTCAGACGAATTTTCTCATCCAAAATACATAAGAATCCGTGGAAAAAGTGATGGTTTTTCTATAATGAATTTTTGTAGAAAAAAAAATTCAAAAGGGTTAATCTATCGTTTTTGCAAAATCCCACCGACATTTCAAAGTCGTTTTTAACATCGTATACGACGCATTTGGGTGCGTAGAGTTCAAAAATCGCATTTTCAAGTGGCGGAAACGATCATAAATCGATCAAAAACACCGATAAAGCTGGAAAATTAGAAATCCTTCATTAAGATTTAAACCGACCGTAAAAACTTAATTTTAATACCTACTTATCGCAGTAATAACTATGTAATTCATATTACAAAATAAGTAATTTTATCTAAAAAGTCGAGATATATACAATTATAATTATTCCGGAATAATCTGTAAACAACTAACTATTTAAATAAAAAGGTGTTGGAGATAAGAAGAAATGATGTTAGTTCTTTGAGCTGTTTTTGATTGATGGTATTTATAGATTACCTTTTATCATGAAATTTGTTATGGAGCTCTTCAAATAATGTGCTTACTGATTTCTGTCTAAGAAGACCAGAAATTGCTTCAATCAGTAGATTTCCCGTGCTATCTTGTGGTATTCCAAGGCGTTTCCAATGTTGCAATGGTCTTATGATGAACCAGTAGATCAGTGAAACGAGCAAAATTGCAATTAATAAACAAAACATTTTCCAAGTTGTCTTGGTTTACTGAAAAAATAATAAATAATTGAACTAATGGCACGGCATTAATCAAAAGTTGATTTCTTGTGCACCTAAAGATACTGATTTATTGTTATATTGTCGTATTTCAACAAAAAATATAATAATTTGATTGGGATTTGATTGGATTATTTTGCAGTTTCTTTCGCCGAGAGAGGGGGACACGTGATGGCATTTGCCGCGCCCCCCTCACCTCCTAAAATTTTTTTGCAGTTTTAATATATAAATGATTTAAATGATCATTTGCTTTGGGCCGTGACCATTACAATTTTAGGCAAACGGTCATCAATATCCTGGTAGATTTTTGAAAATCCATCAATTCTTGATTGCAAAATGAAATCTTTGCGGTAATGAAATAATTAACCCAATTATTAAAATAACATAGTAAATGCCCATCACAGGCCGGATTTATCTTATTTAGTTGAATAGCAATAATGTAAACAAATTATTCATTTAACTACGCACTCGTAGTAAGTAAATAATGAAGAGTCTGATTTTTATGATGGTTATAAATAAATTTTTTAAACTGACCAAAATTATTGCTATAATCAAAAATATTAAAACAAAATTAAATAAGTATTTAAAAAAAAATATTTGAAAAAAAACAAAAATAATACTAAAAAAATCACTAAATAATACTGAAAAATGCACCAACTTCATAAAAAAAAAATTTGTTAAAAAAGCAATTGTTTAATTTTTAAAACATACAGTTTACAATTAAATTTTTTTTTTAATTTCAGTAGTAGTAAAATCTATCAAACTGAAAAGCTTTTTTTGACTTATTGAATTTTGTTGTAGCTGAACGATTTTTTTTTTCCAAATTGTCAACAGTTTTTTTAGATATTGTTTTGGCTATATTATTTAAAATTATACATTATAAATGCAAATATGAGCATCTCTGAATCAGTAATTCAGCAGTAATTCAATCAGTAATTCAGCAGCATCTCTGAATCGGTAATTCAGAGATGCTCAAACTTTTGTAAATGAAGATTTACCATAAAATAAAGAACATATATAAAGACGGTCGGAGAGCAATGGTCAAGCGAGTTGACTACGAACCGGTTCCCCGGTTTAATCCGGGTAAGTAACAACTTCTGGCCGTCTCGTTTGGTCCTCCAGGTTGGGGGTTCTACCGACGGGCTGACTCCTCGTCGTAGGTAAAAAAATGTAAAATGCTAAAAAAACCAAGCGTTTGGTAGTTTGGTATCGGACAACGTCGCAAGACGTTTAAAACCGACTATACATATATGGGGCATTCCACACCAAATCGACCACTTTTGAACCCGACCCCTTTTCATTTTCCTGAAATTTTTATATATTATACTATCTCATCAACAACAGTTCTGTGAATTTTTTCAAAATTTTTTATTCAACCCAAAAAGATAGACCCAAAAAGATAGACCCCACTAATCGAAACGTTTTTTTTTTTGGTTTTGTTTTTCTTTAAACGTACTTTTCAGGAAAAAATACAAAAAAAATATTCAAACTTAGATTCTACAAAATTTTTCATTTTTTCGGAGAAAATCATTGATTTTTCAAATTTCGACACTTTTGATTTTTGATTTTTTTTATTTCAAAAAAAAACTCTGATTTATTTTGCGTATAACAACGCAAACCCCATAATGGGCCGACATTTCTTTCTATTTCTTTTGTTTAATTGAAAAATATTATTTGCGTAAAAATGAAACAAAATATTTTTTAATTAAACAAAAAACATAGAAAAAAATTTTGCATTATTATGGGGTTTGCGTTGTTATACGCGGAATAAATCAGAGTTGTTTTTGAAATAAAAAAATCAAAAGTGGAAAAATTTGAAAAATTAATGATTTTCTCCGAAAAAATAAAAAATTTTGTAGAATCCAAGTTTGAATATTTTTTTTGTATTTTTTCCTGAAAAGTACGTTTAAAGACAAATAAAAATAAAAAAAAAAACGTTTTGATTAGTCAATTTTTGAAAAAGTTACGATCGTTTGAAGAAAAAAAACATCAGTTTTTCTAAAAATTCTTAACTTTGTAAACAATTTTGAAAAAATTTACAGAACTGTTTTTGATGGGATAGTATAATACGTAAAATCAGTTGTGTAATTTTTTTCAAAATTTTTTACAAAGTTAAAATTTTTCAGAAAAACTGATGTTTTTTTTCTTCAAACAATCGTAACTATTTCAAAAATTGACTAATCAAAACGTTCTTTTTTTAGTTTTTGTTCGTCTTTAGACGTACTTTTCAGGAAAAAATACAAAAAAAATATTCAAACTTGGATTCTACAAATTTTTTTATTTTAGGAGAAAATCATTGATTTTTCAAATTTGTCCACTTTTGATTTTTGATTTTTTTATTTCAAAAGAAACTCTTATTTATTTCTCGTATAACAACGCAAACCCCATAATGGGCCCACATTTCTTTCTATTTTTTTTGTTTAATTAAAAAATATTTTGTTTTATTTTTACGCAAATAATATTTTTTAATTAAACAAAAGAAATAGAAAGAAATGTCGGCCCATTATGGGGTTTGCGTTGTTATACGCGGAATAAATCAGATTTTTTTTTTAAATAAAAAAATCAAAAATCAAAAGTGTCGAAATTTGAAAAATCAATGATTTTCTCCGAAAAAATGAAAAATTTTGTAGAATCCAAGTTTGAATATTTTTTTTGTATTTTTTCCTGAAAGACAAACCAAAACAAAAAAAACGTTTCGATTAGTCAATTTTTGACATAGTTATGATCGTTTGAAGAAAAACAACATCAGTTTTTCTAAAAATTCGTAACTCTTTTTGGGTTGAATAAAAAATTTTGAAAAAATTCACAGAACTGTTTTTGCTCAGATAGTTTAATATGTAAAAATTTCAGGAAAATCAAAAGGGGTCGGGTTCAAAAGTGGTCGATTTGATGTGGAATGCCCCATATATTTAAAATTATGATTTTTTTATAATTCCCAAAAGATTATTCTACTGAAACTAAGAAGATTTCCCGAATTTCTTATTTTGAAGATTATACGTGGATGTGATAAAAACACCAAAAGTTCTAGACAAAATGCATCCCCAGGAAACAAGGGCAATAATTAAACTTTTGTAGGTGATGGAAAAATTAAAAAAAAAAACTAAAACTTTGAAATACTTTGTAAAATAAGCTTGAAGCACAAAAATTCAAAAAATAGCTTAAAAAACCAGAAAAACGCATATAAAAGCAATGCAATTTTTTCAGATATATCACAAAAATTTTCAGCTGCTTGTAATACTGAGAATCATTTTGATTCTGAAACTTACCGACTTTCCTGAAAGTGAAAATTGTAACGATATTAAAATATTTTAAACGGTAACAAATTATTTAATTCAAAACGCAATAGCGAACATTGCATACGCGACGCTGTACGATGACTTCATGCGTCAAGCGAGAATTTTTATATGACCCCTTAATAATAATCAAAACATGCAATTTAACAATTTAACATATGAGCAGATGAGAGTTCAACAAGGAAATTTGTAAAAAAAATATTGAAAAAAATCAAAGGGTTAAACGATTACTTACTTTTGGATTCGTATCGAAACCCATTAAAGATTTTATTTTAAAGACTGCTCCAAAACTTCATTTACAGCTCGAAATTGGTTATAGATAAAGCAATACATTTTTTTTTTAATAGAAAGAGAAGAATTTTTCTAAGGTCATGATATAATTTTTAATTAGTTTTGATGATGGATTAAGATTTTAATTATGTTAATTAGCAATTTTGCATCAAAATCACGCAACAATTTTGATAGTTCTTGGGAAAATAATGAGGTGGTTTCCCGTTGGCTTCCTCATCGTAGTATCATAATCATAGAGTTCCTCTTCGGTCTTTGCTGAAGCCGTTCCGGAGCTTCTTCTCCGCCTTAGCCCAGTAATGACAAATGCTGCTGCTCTTCGTCATGTTTTTTTATTATATCGGGCTACCTTCACTTAGTTTCGCCTGCGGGTCAACGCACTTGTCTGGAGTGTGGCACGTGGAGCTATAAATAAATGTTGAGTACTCTGCAATTGCTCTGGAAGCAATCGTTGCGCTGATAGGTGACAGCTAAAATTTTCGTGATGCATTTGAAGATTCTGAGGAGCTCCATTTAAACATTACACCACCTGATCTTGACGTAATAACTGATAATAAAAAATTTGATAACGGCCATCTTAGAAACAATGAACTAAATACTTGCATGCATTTCGTGCAAGTGTTGATAAGCTGACTTAAATGCGATGTTGAATTGAGTCCCCTGATAACTAGACCAAAAAGTGGATAAAATTTTGTTTGATTACAACGATTTTCTATAGATTGGTGTTCCTCAGGAACGAATGTATTGGTCTTGCGTGTAACACCCTGTATGCTTTCGGGTGCTATAATCTATTAAATTGAATTTTTAATACTATTTTGCGCTTGAAAGTATACAATCATAAAATCATTTTTAGGGATTTTTGAAAACAGAGGTTGAAAGAAAGGGGAACGGGATCAAACAAGTGGTGTTGTAAAGTTTGGGAGTGACTTCTTATTTTAGATTTTTAGAAATCAATTATTGATTCGGTTCCGGTTGATTGATCAGATTTTTTGTGGTGGCTTGGTTGAAAGATCTTCTCGAGTTTACGTAAGTTTGGCTGCAAACTAAAAATCTCTTTTTGGTGGTTATAAGTTCCTTATTATCAACTGGCGCCCAAATTTCCATCTTTCGCAGATAGTGTCACTGAAAACACTAAGAGTTTCTCGTAGTAAATACACTAGATACTTTCTTGTAAAACTAGCAAAACGCGCAGTGCGCGACCCATTGCTTTCTGACTGTGGCTTAAATACACGAAGTTAGCTACTTTTTTTTGTCATAAATATCATTTTGTCATGAATATATTCAAAATTACGTTTTTTTTATGAATTTCCTGATGGTGTCGGTAACGAAGGAGTTTTGTCTCCTTCATTACTTTTGGAATTAGTAGTTATCCCATCAGGTTTGCGTATACTTGCAGTTTTCTCTAAAGAAAAAAAATGAAAAATCTATAATCCTTGCCAGGGAACTTTGTGTTACGTTATGGCACACTTGATGATACCATCATTGCTTATGCAATCAAAAAAACTTCCGTGGTGGTTAGGTTAAGATGACGTAACACCAAAGTTCCTTGGCAAAGACTGTAACATGGCAGGTGTTTTGTTTCCTGTTTTCGAAGTTGTTCAAGAGGATAAAATGTGTAAACTAAACTAAAAACAAAAAATATTCCGTCACTCTCGAAAACAACATATAAGTAAAATATTTTCTTTTCTCTAATATTTTCTTTTTGATTTAAAAACAAAAAAATAACTTGAAATTTTTAGTAATGCGCATGAATGGATTAACGATATTCCTACTGTGCTATTGAAATATTGAATCGATTTTAACGAAACTTTAAATTCAAATTAAACCTAACAAAAATTATAATTATAATCCTAAGAATGTCTATCTCTCTGTTCGTAACGCTAATAAAAAATTCTGATTGGTAGTAACTTTTTATGTAGTAATTTAATAAATTATACAGGAATACACATCATTCATAATAAAAATGTGGTAGTGGTAATGTGATATGAGCTGCACTAGCAACCTTTAAATGGCATTTTGAGTTTAGAAAACAAAAGAATGCTACACGGAGCTAATTCTAAAAGATATTTATGCAAAAGAATGTAATTGTGACTGGGTGCGTTGTTATGCAGTAAAACACAGCTTCCTCTGTGGGAATTTTACTAAACAGTGTAATTCAGAGATGCTCAAACTTTTGTAAATGAAGATTTACCATAAAATGAAGAAATGGTGATTAATGGTAATTTCTAGAGCTAAGAAATAAGTTTTACTTATGAAACCTACCAAATAATGAACGCTTTTAGTAAATTCGAAGCTTATTCCCCAATTGGCTTTTAAGTGTCTTGCGATCGACTTTTTGAGCACCCTTAGTGTAGTTGGATATATCAGTGACCTCTGACATCACACCGTTAGTCACATTTCAATCCTCAATCCATTTTGTGCAAATGTTGATAAGCTGCCAAAAGAGTGGCCGTAATTTTGTTTGATCACAACGATTTTCTAAGTGCCGATTTAGTTTGCGTTGACAAATATTTGTGGTTTCGACGATTTCTGTTTTTTGTCCCAGGTCATTTGTAACAAGTGGTCCAAATCTGGTGAGCGAAAATATGAGATCTTTGAGCCACTCTGAAGACCATTTCAGATTCCCTATGGTTGGCAATTTCTGTTGTTTTTGTCAACCTTCAAACATCGTTCTCTCATGGAAACTACGAATTACTTTGAGGAATCCTTCATGGGCGTCCATAAGATCATTTTCAGGGGGGGGGGGGCAAAATAAAAAAATTTTTATTATAAACAAATTTTAATCATTTAAAACCGAAATTATTAAAAAACTTTAAAGATTTGGACTGGTGAAATATTAAATGTCTAAAAAAATGTAAGCAGCCAAAAGCCAGGGGGGGGCATCTGACCCTTTTGCCCCCCCCCCAATGGACCCCCATGGAATCCTTTTATTATCTGGATGGCCCAGGTTTTCACAGTATCATCAACTCAAATAGGATCCAGCGTTTTACATCTGTGAGCAGTGATATGTGTTCGCAAATGTCGATCAAGTGATGCCTGTCGATTACTGACAAGGATTCCATTTTTTCACCTTGTAACATCCTGTATGCTTTCGGGTGCTGCTTGTTTATTGAATTGGATTTTTAAGAATATTCTGCGCTCGAAAGTATCCAACCATGGAATAGTTTTAGGGAATTTTGAAGAGAGAAGTTGGTAGAGGGAGATAGAAATCGAACCAGTGGCAAGGGTGGTTGTAAAGTTTGTAAGTGACTTTTTTTTTAGATTTTTCTGGATTAATTATTGATTGGATTGACTAATTGGATTTTTTATGGTAGCTTGGTTTTAAAGTCTTCTCGAATTCACGTATGTAAGTGATTTTAAACATTTTTATTTAACATCATTTGGCTGCTAATTAAAAATCTATTTTGTTGGTGATAAGTTCTTTATTATCAACTGACGTCCAAATTTCCATCTTTTGCAGATAGTGTCACTGAAGACACTAAGAGCTTCTCGTGGTAAATACATTAGATACTTTCTAAGAACCCACAAATCGCATACACGCGACCCATTTTTCTCTGATTGTGAGTTATGTAAATACCTGAGATATTTCGTATTTCGGCACTGCCGAAGTTTGGTGCAACCTGCAAGCCGCACGCCTTTTGCATTTCATTTCTGGATAACTCTTAGAAGTTAAATGAGTGTAACCTCTGTGAACTTTATTTGGCCAACTGGAAAACGACAAAAAACTAATCGAGCGGCCGGAAAATGACCCGGCCATAAAGTGGTACTTTCTTAAACCAATTTTGAAAAATAATCCTACTTTACGGTTGGTTTAAGAAAAATTTAGGGATCAGACATTAGCTCTCGTTTGAAAGTATAAAATTTATGAAAGAAAACTCGACGGAATCTGATATAACATATTAAAAAGAAGCGTTTTAGATATGAAGGAACGTATCGATTATTTTAGCTAATAATTGATTTTAAAGTTTGGTACTTTCATGCAATTTTGACCTCTTTTTGCGCAGTGTGTTGACGGTACGTGCAAAATTACCTAGATTAACGGTGGGTGGAGTTTTGCGGAGCACCATTAGTTGTACCTAAACCATCGTACAGTTAACATCGAGCAAATTTCACTTTTTAGGGGTATTTCGAAATTAAATTTTACGAAAAAAGTAGTGACAACCACCCCGTTCTCAATAGCACCTTTTGGACGGTTGGGAAGCCCCCAAGAATATCGGAAAAAAATTTATAATTGCCCCTTCAAACTAGCACCTTTTTTGCACATTTATTAGCTAGTAAGCGTTAGTCAAAATAGTCCGGTTGCATCCAGAGCGGAGTGGAGCGGAGCGGGGGCGCAATAAGGTCAATTTTGACAACGCAACTGTATCCGACAATGATCCATTATCGATAAATAAATTTAAAACCTTAAATACTTTACGTGGAGAAGACCTACAGTCGATTTTGACAACGCTACTGTGTCCGATTACAATTCATCATCGAAAAATCAATTTAAAACCTTAAATTTATTGTAAGTATTACTAGTAGGACCGCGGTGACATTCAAATAGTTTTTGTAAACTTTGATGTTTTATTTTATATACCACACCGTCCATGGATAAATCTGGGCACCGCACACGGGCGTCAAATAAAATGAACAAATTAAGTGTAAACCTAAAAATCGAATGTGACACAACACATGACTTTCCCATTTGAAAAAGTAATAGTATAAACAGTAACAAATTAGAATAAATTTTTTAATTCCCCCTAAGCTTCTTATTGTCATTCCGTAAACACCTGTAAATGATTGTCAAACACTTTCTAGCATAACGAAATGAGCAATTGCGTTGAGAAATCCCATATAAAAAGAATCTCGTTAATCCGTTCCTGCGCGTCATTTAAAAAATAGCGATGTCAGCAGAGGAATTTCGTTGAAATTAGTAACAAACTTTTGAAGCAACTTATGTAATTAAAATTTTTCTAAAAAATACATAAAAAATAAAACAATTCAATTTTTAGTTACAATAATTAATTGGTAATTTTGGTAACTATATATTTTACAGCCAATAATTGATCCTTTGAAATAAATGGATCAATAAATTGAACACCTGTGTGAAAATCAACTTCGGGGTTTGGATCTGCACATCCGTAACAAGGAAGTCCAACAGTTAGCGATTTCTTGCTCTGAGTTTGATCGACAAATTCCATTTGAATTCTATACGATGATAAACATCCTTCTTTTATTCCAATTTGATGAAAGGTCCAAGAATACACTCCGTTCGAAGATTGGCCAAAACGAATTCTAATAAGGACATCGTTAAAGCGAAGGACGTTAAAATACAACGACGAGTAAAATTTTAAAGCGTAGTAAATTGTATCTCCCGTATTTATCCACTTCTTATTTTTATGAACTTTCTTCAGATGATCGCAGTGATTTTTGTAGACCCCTTGCCATGAACAACTGAGCATCTTCAATGGACATGTGGTTGTTTTCAACGAACAGTCGGTTATATGTTGTTTGAGATTTTCTCCAATTCCTACGTATTTGCAACCCAAATTTTGATTTGGGCAAGGTAACTGCATCTTAGCGATGATTTTTTCCAGCATTATATTTCGGGTTCCATCGTAAGTTCCTTGACAAATTTGGCAAGCATTATTTGAATCCAAACACTTATTGCAAAAACTGTGTCCGTTAGTGCACACCCTGATTGGAGCTTTTAAAATTTCCAAACATTTTGGACATTTCAATTCTTTTAAAATTGATAGACTTTCTTCCGTTGTCTTCAAAGCTGCAGTTTCTGTTTTGCCAATTCCTTGATTTTCCGGACAAGTAACAGTTACTAAGCAGAGAACTTCGCCCATGCTGATATTCAGGATACTCTTTAGAATTTCCGTACCGACCTTCAAGTGACCATTACTGAAGATATCATCGTGATAGTTTAATATTGAATCAGAAAATTTAACCGCCGAATTTTCCCATACATTTTTAAATTCGATTTCATATTTACGTTCAAGTCCATTTTTTTCTTCTTCCATTATTGAAAGACTTTGAACAGAAAAGTAGACATTTTTGTTCGTCTTTACCGAATAACGGATCACAAACATGAAACTTGAATGCAAAAATAATTCAACACCCAGTGCATTTTGATTCAAAGATATTTTAAATTGGAGCGGTTTCGGGATAATTAAAGTTGAGTGAATTTTAAGGCAATGTTCTTGTAAAAGTTGGGTACTTCCCCGCCATTGGCACATCTGCTTAACCACAAGTGGGCACTTGCAATGTCCATAGTTGCAAAAACTTTCGTGTGAAATAATATTTGCTGATTTGATTTTTGCCCGACACCCATTGTTACTATAGCGGCAAGGAAATAACAAAAGATTTATTACCGCTTCAAACGCTTTAGCCCGAACGAAATTGAATTTTGTATCCTGGCAACGACCGCATATTAAGTTATGTTCTTGGTCGTAAGTTATTGGTGTAACCGAAAGATGCAGAGAACACTTGGCACATTTCAAACTTAATAAAATATTGTCTGGAACTTCGATTACCTTGCTGTTCGACATGTTGATATGAAATGATTTGCTTTATCAGTGACACATAATTCTTCTATCGAAAGTCGGAATTGATAAGATAACACTTAACGTGTACACAACAATATAAGCACAGAGTGATTATTGTAATAAACAAACCTGGGGATTTATGATTTATGACCATGGAGCGTTATCTCTCTTCAAATATTCCGATTGAAGATGGCGTCCTAGAAGCACCTCGAATGCGCATTTGTTTCAAACCCAAAGATCTAAATCTAAAGAACATAATATTAAATGCAATTACAGTTTTAGGATAAAAAACAAGGGAGTAGTTAGTTAATCGGGACTTCAATTTAAAAAATTTCCAAAAAAACAGAATGATAGAAAACGGTCCAAAAAGCAATAATAAAACAAAAAATATATAAACTATTGCAAATAGAGCTTATATTTTCAAAAAAAAAAAAATTTTACATAAAATAGCATTTAACGACAACGTTGACTGTACTAATTAAAATTATACCCCCTAGACCCGATCCAACTCGCAAAGTGTGCTACTAGGAAGGGGATGGATCGCCCTCAATGTGAAGCCCCTAAGCAGTGAAATTTGCTCGATGTTAATGCATGAGCATTAATAAGATCATTGTTAGGGGGGGGGGGCAAAATAAAAAAGAAATTATTTTGAAAGAATTTTAATCATTTAAAACCGAAAGTTTTAGAAAATTTTAAAAACTTGGGCTGGTGAAATATTAAATGTCTAAAAAAATTAAGCAGCCAAAAGCCAGGGGAGGCATCTGACCCTTTTGCCCTCCCCCCCCCCCCCCAATAGACGTCCATATACAGCTACCATAGTGCAAGTGCTACTGCTGCTCTTTTGATCTCGTGTTCGTTTGCCATACCCAGCCTGTAGAATAAGTAAATCCACGCGTATCGTTAACAGAATGCCCCATAAAGACAAATTTCGCACAGAAATTGCAAACTTTAAAATCGATATATTGTCATGAAATGTTTCATTAAATTATTTTGACCTCGTATAAAATTAAGTCCATATTAATAAATTTGTTTTTTTCTTCAATTGTAAGCTCATTTACTTTATCAAAAAGAATTGTAACTCTGATGAAACATACAACACAAACAATTCTTTTTTGAATTTTTTTTAGTTTGTAAACGCAATTTAAAATTTTAAAAAGTGCACATGATGATGATGTGATCCGTACAACGCAAGTTCTTGAAGAAACTATGAGGAAAAAATAGAGAATCTTTGAGAAAAGTTAGTTAACTTTTGGCCGCCGAAGTGGACGGCGGATCGTCAAATGCAATAGTCTATTGTATTTGTTGGGTCGTAGTGGACATTATTTTGTGAATTTAGATTGGCATAGGACCAGAAAGTCAATTGGTCTTTATGTTTTTTTATCTTACTTGTGATTTTGGGCTGCGAAATTTTTGGTGTTTTACAGAATTTGTAATTTTCTGAAATAAACCAACGATTTCTATCTTAACAAATTTAATTTGTCAATTTTGGAGGATTGAATTTTACCGGAAATCAGTAAAATTTGAAGCATGTGTTAGATGCACGGTTCTTTATGAAGTTTCAAGGAGATTAAAACTAAGTACCGTTTCTATTGACAAAACCAAGAGAGGATACCTGTAACCTGCGGTCGATTTATCGAGGCTGTAACATTTAAATTTTACTTTTATGTGTAACACCCTGTGTGCTTTCGGGTGCTATTATTTATTAAATTGAATTTTTAATAACATTTTACGCCTGAAAGTATGCAACCATAATAGTAGTTTATATCACAAGGACTGAGGATGTTATGAGACGAGCCGCGCAGCGGCGAGGGGAAAAATAGCCCGAAGGGTGAAAAAACCTTGACGTCCGAGTCATATGAACAACTCTTTGTTATTTTGATTGAAGATTGCAAGTCATTTGTCAAGTTTGTCTCTTTGATGAGGATTCTTGTTAAGGTGCCGTCTCTTAATATTGGAGGTTGGCGACCATTAATATTAATATTAAATGGTTCTCTTGGCAAATTACTCTCGGTTGTTTGCCATTGCCTTCCAAGAGTAGAGGGTTATAATGAAGTTGTATAAATTTTTGTGGCCGGGTTGGGGATCGAACCCAGGGCTTCTAGCCTAGAGTCCGGTCCTTAGCCCGTTCACTTAGATCACCTCACCTCACCTCACCTGGTTTGATGAGGATATATTGACGGATGATCACGTTATGCAATTATAGCAAAAAAATCGCGATTTTTGTCGGATATTATCTAAATCTAGGTAAGTTTTTTTTAAATAAATATAATGGAACACTTAATTTAATTGCTAATTTTTTAACTGAAGGTGTCCGTCATTGCCGTCTTTCAAATATTGTCACGTTATAATTGCATAAATTTCATAAATAATAGCACGTTTTAATGGACATCTTGGTAGTGTAAAACCAACTTATTTTTTTACGACCTCTAAACAGGTCGTAAAGTAGTCATTTTACACCCGAAATAACGAAAAATCATTTTTAGTAAATATTGAAAACAGAGATTGGTAAAAAGAGGAGATAGAGATCAAACAAGTGGAAGTACCAGTAGTCTGGCGTAAATCAAACACGGATAGACTAAAGAGCGGAAAACCGCGGTTCTAATTCTGGTTGCGTCAGATTTGTGCTGTGATCTAAAAAGTCCAAACTTGATCTGCGGACTACTCGCCAACCCGTCTGCCCAGCGTGGTGAGTTATGGGCAAACCCCCCTCTCCCTCCATTTGAGGGGGACACGGACAACTCGGCACTTCCAACTCGGCACTGGACAACTCGGTTCCGGATGACTCGGCACCGAATAACTCGGCATCGGGAAAACTCGGCACCGAAAATCTCGACACCAGTGACTCGGCACCGAGAAAACTGGGCACCAGGACAACTCGGCACTTTTGTTGGTGATACTGATAAGTTTTTCATTCGTGATTCCTTATTATTAACATCTTTTGCAGATAGTCACTAAAAACACTAAAATCTTCTCGTGGTAAATACATTAGATATTTTCTAAGAACCCACGAAACGCGTATACGTGACCCGTATCTTCTCCGACTGTGGGCTAAATATCCGAAAAGTTAGCTACTTCTTTTTTGTTCTAAAAGGATCAAGTGGCGTTGTGACCAACTTCACAGCCGCCAGAGTTTCGTGCAGCTGGATCAACTCATCATCAGTGTGTCTTGTTCACTTCGTTCAAGGTAATAAACACTTTTATTTACCACCAAAAAACTTTTTTTGATATTAAATTGGTGTGATTGAATATACAGTGGCGCAAAAACAAAATTTTGCGGATTAATTATTTATTTAATAATTATTGTTTAGAGTAAAATTTTTGTGTTTATTGTAAAATTTTTATTAGGATTTTACACGAATACACCATGAGTGGGTATAAATGCGTTAGTTTTGCTTATTTTTAAAATTTTGATTTTTATTACGACAGCGCAGTTATACCTTACTGCCACATTTTACACATTTAACTTTCTAAAAACTCAGGATTTGTTGAGTAACTTAATAAAATATTTTGATATTTTATTTATTAACTTCGACTGATTGACGATTCACAGACAACTGAGAAGATTTTGCGAGTCTTCCCATTAGGTGCGAGCTGCCGGTGCATTTTTGTGCAGAAATTATTTTGTTGATCTGAATGAAGATTAAGCTGTAGGTCTCAATTCTCAACTTTAGTGAGAAAGTCCATCCAATCGGATGGAAAGTAAGATCCAATAGATAGAGATATTCCACGGTGAAACATCTAATACAGCGATACTTAGAAAATTTTATTGAAGTTTCTGAAATTTTAGCAAGACACTTAGTGTGTCTCTCTACATTGATTCTCAAATGCAGCTTAAAAATTTCTTTGGTCTACTTTGTCAAGTGTCTCATTGTAGACTACTCTTTTCTGGTAGCTATCCGTTGTCCATTGCTTCTCAGACACTAAACACTAAATGCCGCTTGCAGTTTTCTTTGTCCTACTTTTCCAAGTGTCTCATTGTGGACCACTCTTTTCTATCAGCTCCCTTTGTTTCTTCACATTGCGTTTCAGACGCTACATACCAAATGCAGCTTAAATGTTTCATTGTGGACCACTCAATAATATTGGAGTTCTACTATAAATTTGTTTTATGTTGATAGATTAGTTTAATAAAAACCAATGTTTTTGAGTGAATAGTGGGAATCTCCTCGTTAATCAATTCATGGGCGTCTTTAATTTTAAAATTATTGTAATAATTTGCAAACTATTTTTTACGGGAGAAAATCAAGACTCTTTTTTGTTTGTTTTATCGTTCTCTTGATGACTTGACCGTATTTTATAATAATCACAGTATCGTAAAACCAAAAAAATATTAAATTTTTAAGATTAATTTTCAAAACAATTCTGGAATTTAATTTTTGATAGATTCATCATTTTTTCATGATTGTACATACAAATAAAAAAATATTTTTTTGAATGGTCAGCAGGAATCTCGTTAAGCCATTCATACACGTAAAAGGAAAAGTCATATGTGTGTGACATTAGATCCTCGTCATGAAATTCACATATTATGAAAATAATTAGTTCGCTTTATTGAGTTTGCACTGTACTTCGCTCACATCTGTAAAAAGTGAGGTTAAAAAACTACAGAAATGTCATATTTTCTAATAAATAAATACGATAAGAAATTTTATTAAGCAAGATTCAAGAATTATTATTTAAAAATTAAAATAAAAACGGTAATTTCATTTAATAAATAACAACAATTCCCAAATGACAATGGAACAATTAGCAAGTGCGACAGTGAATAAAACGAAAACTGTAAGAATAGCAGAAAGATTTAAATTCTTTAAGAGAGACCAGTTGAAGGAGGAAACGTTTACAATTTATTTGAGGGAATTGAAACAATTAGCAACAACTTGCGAATTTAGTGAGCACTTGGAAGAGGCTTTATGCGATAAATTTGTTTGTGGAATTCAGGATGAAAGCATCCAAGCAGATTTGTTAACAAAACATGATTTGACTCTCGATGATGCGTATCAGTACGCTTTAACCATGGAAGTAGCAAGGTATTCTGTCGAGAGCAAACCATTTCTAAAAAGTCACAAAGAAGAGGACGAACGAAGTGACTGTGAAGGTTTCGAAAACTGTCATTTTTCGCTTGACATTAAAGAAGAGCTGCAACCTTTCGAACAAGAAGAATTTGAAGTACAACAGGAATTTGTCGACCTGCAGAGTGATCCACATTTACTAATCGGAAGCGATTGTGACCAACAAATTTTACAGTTGAATAATCACGATGGCAAGAAGAAGTTTGTGTGTGAATATTGCCACAATGTGTTTTCCAGTAATTCCCATTTAACGAGGCACCAAAGAAGCCACACAGGTGAGAAACCATTTGTTTGCATAAGTTGCAGCAAAGGTTTTTCAAGAGGAGAAAGTTTACGTCGACACACCCAAAAATCCCGTGGGTGTGCAGATTACGAAAAACAAAAACAGATATGTAAAAAAAATGTTAAAGTTGATAAAATAAAAGTGGAACATGTATGTGACGTTTGTAGTCATCATTTTCTAAAAAAGGCTCATTTACAACGACATTTCAGGATTCACACGGGTGAGAAACCTTATACATGTGCAGTTTGTAAAAATGGTTTCACACGAAAAGAAAGTTTAAAACAACACCTTCGAATTCATGGGTTTGAAGATCATCGTTTAAGAAGATCTCTCGAGAAAAAGGCACTCAAATGTCAGACTTGTAGTCAGATGTTTTTGAAAAAAACGGACTTGGAACAGCATTTAAAAAGTCACACAGGTGAGAAATTTGTTAATTTATTGATTTCCAAAAAAAAAAATTATTTAGGATAAAATGACCAAACTGCGAGGTTTTTGAAAACAAATCTCAATAATTAATGTAGAAATTTCATTTTTAGATTTTTAATATTTTGGTTAATTTTTTTCAAAATTTCTCAATTTTCACCTAAAAATTTGAAAAAAAAGGTCGAGTTTTTTCTGTCTCAGGCTAGGATTTATGAAATAGAATGAAAACGTACACTATCACAAAAGTAGATCAATAAAATGTTGCAAAGCGTTTATTTATATATTTTGACGTCTGTAAAATCGGTAACATGTTCAAAAAAATTGAATGAATTAATTCGATACACCGCATACTGGGCTACGAAAATAACTCAATAGCGGGAAGTCCGGCTTGACGAAAACCGATTAAGAATCGCCCAATCAAGACCCACAGTTTCTAAACCAAAAATCGAAAAAAATAAGTTTTTTAATAATTAATAGTTTACGTATTCGCGTTACCCCCTCCTCTCCCCCGGCTTCCGAACATTTTGAAAACCTCATGATGAGCTGCACTATTTAGTACAGTATTTAGTAACAAGTATAATATTGGCTGTTGATAGAATTTTAGCTCCGTCCACCCCCCAGTATTACAAGTAGAGTTGGCTCTAGCTAAGTTGAACCAGCAGTGATAATGCGCAGATACAAAAATTCGTTTGGGCGTCAAATACTTTTGTATTTGAGGGATGTCGATTTGAAACGTTCATAAGTTCAGAAGTAAATTAAGGGCTTACGTACAGTCATGAGTTTGAAAAAACTCGTTTTTTTTTTCATATAAAAGCACATCTCAGAAATATTATGTGAAAGTTTCAAGTCGATCGGAGTAAAACTCTCAAAGATACAAGCTAATGAGAATAACAATTATTATGAAACTTTTATCAACATCGAAAACTTCAAACGCGTTTAACTCAAAACTACATTTTTGAAGTCCGTGCGTAAGATAACTCAAAAACTACTTAACCAATCATGATGAAATTTTACACACGTCTGAACGATTACTTGTTTCCTTTTCCATTTCTATCTCTCTTTACAAGTGATTATAGGCCAATTTTTTGGGTAAAAATCATCACTTTTGGTTCCACCATCCCAAAAATGGAAATTTTTATATTTTTTAAAATGAATTCGTTCAGTCTGGAGATAAACTAATATATTAACCGAATCTTTTTGCTTTTTATCTTATGCACCGCAAATCATCTTTTTTTAAGCGTCTTCGAAAATCTACTACCACCGTCATTTAATTATCCACGTTATGTGGAAGTAAAATTCTAAAATGTTCTTTAAATGTTGCTCTTTCATGTAAAAAAACTTTCAAATAAATACATCCATTCATAACTTAAAAAAAAAACTGCTTTTTTTCGACCTCATGACTGTACGTAACCCCTTAAATCACGACGTCAATGGCACGCTCTCTCTTCTAGAGTATTTCTCCTAGATGGTTCAACTTAGTTTGAGCCAACTTTAAATGCGGGTTCGAAAAAATCCCGTCCCTCGCGAGATGAAATTTTGTTCCCGCCCGGGACGGGGTGCTAATTTTTAAAAAGTAAATAATGTATTGGCCGGTATTATCTGATTAGTAATTACCAGTAACTTTAGAGTAGGCGGTTAAAAATTTGGGAATCGTATGTCCCACCCAAAAATAAATTTTCTTATGAACAAAAACATGTCAAATTTGTGTCGCAGGAAAATATAACCAAATTACTTTAGTCATTAAAAACAGGCGCTAATACAAGATTTTGTTTAGGGAAGGAGCAATTTCTTTCTCTTTTTTAACGGTCCATACTAATTAAAATATATATAGTTTTCTAACACTAACCTAAGCTTGATCGGTGGATTTATCTTTTAATGGTCCACTATTAAAAAAATAGGTGAGCTAATTCAACGGACTAAGGACCGAACTTTAGGCTACAAGCCCTAGGTTCGATCCCTAACCCGGCTACAAAATTTATCCAACTTCATTATGACCAATTATGACCCTCTGCTCTCGGAAGGCAATGGCAAACCAGCGAGAGTAATCTGCAGGGACGTGCCCAACCAACTTTTTTCGGGGGGGAGAAATTTCAAATTTGCCATCTGAATTAATTCAAAATTGCCAACTTGTTGTAAGTTTTGCAGCTTTTAGTAAATTTAGACATAAAAAATGCCAAATTGACCAACTTTTGGGTGTTTTTGTCAACTTTCTGCAACATTGGGGGAGGGGGGGGATAGCTCCCCCCATGAGCACGTCCCTGGTAATCTGCCAAGAAAGCCATTTAATAATAACATATTAAAAAATGGTCGCCAACCTCCGATAGGAGACGGCACCTTAAGAAGAATAAAAAAATAAATCGTTTCTTAACATTAACCTAAGCTCGACCGGTGAATCTCTCTTTTAACGGTCTACTAATTAAAATAAAATGAAAAAATGTGGAAGTAACAAATATAAAATAAATTAAAATAGGGGCACAGGCGTGTTCAAAAAAGCCAATTGCACTCCTTTGCATTTAAAAATGTGGTACCTAATGGAACTTCTATCAATACCATGGCAATTTTTAACGGAGTCTTTCAGAAAAACTTGAGGTTTAGGAAGCCGATTGTGGTATGTGAAGTTGTTAACTTAACCTAACCGAACCTAGCAACATTAGCCTTCTATGCATAAAGTCTGCATAAGTCTCCTTAAAAATAAACTACACAGACGCCCACGGAACCATTCAATTGAATTAATAATTAGACGCTGTAAAACTGATCAAATAATAAATTAGTAACCTAAGCTACTCAGGTACCTAAGGAATTTAAAAACGCCGATTTTAGAGTAGGGGGTTAAACATTCGTGCGTCAGGGTGTATGATTTTAAAATTTGTGCTTCAGGGTGTATGATTTTAAAATAGGGGTTTAAAAATAAAAGAGTAACAAGGAAAATTGCGGCTTATAAATTTTCAAATTTTGTTTATACTTACAATAAAAAAAACTAAACCCGCGGGATCTGCGGGGCGGAACGGAACAAGAAAAAGTAGTCCCAAATTCTACTCTTGTTTTTATCGAGACCAGTGGCGTAACAACGCGAAATTTTTGTGTGTGCGAAATTGTGGACGGCCTCCCATACTAAAAATTTTTTTTGGTTGCATCGGGCCCTACCGTAGCAAGTCAAGACCAGACCCTGGTACAAGACCCACCAGCTGGCCCCCTCCGTCAAAATCAGTGTTACCTCTTGGCTTTTGTAGTCCAGTGCAATTAAGTTTATACCTCGGAACCCAGTTACAGTGAATGGATTTGGATGTTTTTGAATTTCTGATACTAAAAAGTGAAAAGTTTATCTTTTGAAACTTTTCGCTAATGTTTATTTTTTTAAGGGTTGTAATCCCCTTTTTAACTCGAAAATATTCCAAAGCTAACGGAATTTTGACCGGTTGTTTTGGGGGGTACTCTACGATGTCAATCCTAAGTTTTTGATCTTAAGGACCCCGTGCTAATTCAGGGGGGGCCAGAAATTTCAACATTTTTAGACTTTTTTTAGTTTTTTGCTTATATCTCGTAAACTGAGTATATTTTAGGTACCATAGTTTATAATAAAGTTATAGAGCAGCAAATTTGCTAAAATTTGGTGAGTAAAACAAATTTTTAGATCTAATATTAACCGGGAGACAGCCAATCAAAGTTAGACAAAGTTTCTCAAAATGTAAATAAAATATACAAAAAACGAAGGTTTTGTCCCTTTACCATCATTTCCATGTTAATTATGTTAATCACTCATCAATATGAACATCTTGGACCATCTGTGACCACCCTCCCCCTCCCCCAAACATGAAGATGCCTCACATTAATTAGCATTTCTTACATTAAAATAAGGCATCTTCACTTTTGGGGGAATGAGAGGCGGAGGGGTAGGAGGAAGGTGGTCATGGATGTTGCAAGATGTTGATATTAATGAGTGATTAACATAATTAACAAAGAAATGATGGGAATAAATAGTTATAGGGGCAAAACCTTCGTTTTTCGGAAATTTTTTTTACATTTTGAAAAACTTTGTCTAACTTTGATCGGTTGTATCTCGGTTAATATTGGATTTAAAAATTTGCTTTACCAACCAAATTTTAGTAAATTTAGTGCTCTACAATTTTGTAATGAACTATAGTACCCAAAATATGCTTAGTTTACGAGACATAAGCAAAAAACTAAAAAAAAGTCCTCCCCTAAGTTGGCACCTCCCCTAAGTTGGCACAGGGTTTTTGAGGGCAAAAACTTAGGATGTACCTCCAAACAATCGGTCAAAATTTTATTAACTTTGGAATACTTACACGATCATCGGTTTTATAAAAATTTATAATTATTTACATTAAATCTTGATTTTTTTTTAATTTTTCAGATTTTGAACTTTTTCCCAAATTTTTTTAAATGATTTTAAATTTAATTTTTTTTAACCCTTTGGCCTAATTTGCCACCCAAACCATCCAAACATTCCCATGTTTTACACATTTTTTATTTTGTATCTCGGCCCTTTTTCCAATTTTTTTATCAATGACCTTTTTTTAACCCTCCATACTACACTTCCTCCGAGCAACATGCGTACTAATGTAATATTTGTTCTATGTAACATGAACATGATTGTTTGAGGGACGCTTCCAAATTTAAAAAGTTCCCAATAATTCAATTCTCTTGAATTATTTTAAGAATTTAAAAAAAACCTCTGTAAATAATAGAACTTAATTTTCTCAGTGTACCCTCACCACGGGGTTTTACGATGCCCGGGCCACGTTGCTATGTTACTACCAATGCCGCCAGAAAGACTTAGCAAGAGACATTCAGTTATTTGTCGGATTTCGACGTGAATATGTCTGTAAAATCGGTAACGTGTTCCAAAAAAAAAATGTAGCCAAAACCTCAATGTTTGGAACGATGTAACGGTGTTTTAAATATCAGTTAACGCCTATGCCCCCGAACATCACCTTGACGGTGTTAATGTACATACGATCAGGTACGTGTGATGACGAAACACCAAAGTTTCGTGACAAAAATTGGACTTTATAAGTCCACGAGAACGACTTTCTGTTTCATAAATCCCCAGCCTTAAAATAATTTCTAGAAAAATTCTGTAACTATTAAAAATAAATTGTTTCAGAAAAAGGGAATCCGAATGAGAAAATTAATTTGTTAGATCAGGAAGATATTAAAACAGAAGTTACGGATACCTCAACTATCGACTCGGATAAAACAGAACCATTGGAAAAACAAGTTTCACTACCGAAAAAAATAAAAAAATCGTTTTTATGTCATATTTGTGATTACAGAACACAGAAAAATTCACGCTTAGAACTACACTTAAAAAGGCACACAGGTGAAAGGCCATTTCCATGCGACATGTGCAGCTACAAGGCAGTTTGTAAAAGTCACTTAAATATTCACAAAAGAGTTCACAGCAGTGAAAAATTGTTAATTTGTGAATTTTGTGGCTATAAAACTAACTACAGTGGCATTTTACAAACGCATAGAAGAATCCATACAGGCGAAAAGCCGTTCCAGTGCAGATTTTGTGACTATAAATGCGCCGAGAGAAATTCGTTAAAAAATCACGAAAGAATACATACAGGGGAAAAACCGTTTTCCTGTAACTTTTGTGATTATAGAGCAGCTCAAAGGACGGGTTTAGTTTATCATTTAAAAACCCACAAAAAAGAAAAAGCTTCAGTCACAGAACAACGAACAAAGGCTAATAATTAGAGAGCAGTTGTTGTATTTTTACTTTAAAAGCTTCTATTTGGGTCATGTATACTTTTTTGATTAGTATTAAAAGAATAATTTAATATTTATGCAACGAAAGTGTTTTATTGAGAGGAAGTCTTAAGTTTCAAGCAACGACTCGGATGCGCATGATTGGATTAACGAGATTCTTGGAACGCATTTAAGATGAAGTTCAAAATAGTCTAAATTGTCTTGTGCCTGATTGTATATATTTATATATTACAGCTCTACAGGCCTAGAAGGCCCATGGCTTCATTCCCTGCCTACCTAACATGTCTTGTAAACTCTCGTGTGTGACACAGCCGTATCAACGGTAATGACGTCGACACAAATATCAGGGATCACCACGGGAGTGTGGATGCCCACCGGAAGGCCGAGCCAAGAAATTCTGTGCAATCCGCGATTTGAACCCAGAATTTCAGCTCTGTACTCAACCAGCGATCACATCACTCCACTGCTGTTATGTCTGATTGTACAATTATTATATTTGTTTGTACTCAAATAGTTTTTGAGTTACCTATAGAACTGTAATTGGAACTTGAAGTTCTCGTCTGAAAGAACAACAACTGACATTCAAATATTTTCACTCAGTCTCTAAAATCATCTCAGGTAAGTGAAGCTTGGATAAAATTGTGCAATCATATCTATCATAAAATTTGTGCTTGTTTTGGCCATTTTCTAAAAACTTATACAACTACATAAATTCATTAAATTTTATTTTCATTCTACATATTCCTTTCGATGCAGGAAACCATTTTTGTTAATTATTTTTAACTAAATAACATCTAAACATAAACTTATCGAACTTTAACTTATTATTTTTATGAAAAAACTTATGAATTTTTTTAGAAAAATTGATTGTTTTTTTCTTCAAACGATCATAACTATTTCAAAAATTGACTAATCAGAACGTTTTTTTTTGTTTCTTTTTATCTCTAAACGTACTTTTCAGGAAAAAACACAAAAAAAATATTCAAACTTGTATTCTATAAAATTTTTCATTTTTTCGGAAATAATCATTGATTTTTCAAATGTTTCCACTTCCAGTGCAACTTTCCAGGTCTGTGTTGAGGCATTGAATAAACAAGAGTAGTCCTGTCCTTTATTGCCACTTTCCGCAAGAGAGAGTAACGAAAATCACTCGTACTGTCAACAGAATACTTCAATAAGGTTAAAATTTGCGTAAAAATGTGAAATCAATTTTTGGCTAAACTAATCGATATGACATTTGCCCATATCTAAAACGCTTCATTGTAATGTCGTTTATATGACCCCATTGAGTCCTTAGCCTGAGTTATTTTGCTACTACATATAATTCCCAGTATAATTTTTTTTTTTAATTTTTTAAAAGTATTATAACAGCACAGTCTTGACTTGTATTTTTAGCATTTTAAGCCAAGAGAACCGCTTTAACAAAATATTTAAAAAAATGGCTAAATTCTCAGATATTATAATTTTTTTCAGGAAATGGGAATCCTAATGAGAAAATTAAACTGTTAGATCAGGGAGATACTAAAACGGAAGTTACGGATATTTCAACTAACTCAAAAAAAAACAGAGCAATTTTCACTGCCAAAAAAACTGAGAAAAACGAATAAATCGTTTTTATGTCATATTTGTGATTACAGAACATACAAAAATTATATTTTAGAACGACATATAAAAACACACACATTTGCATGCGACATTTGTTTACAAAAGAGTTCACAGCACTAAAAAATTGGTTTATTTGTGAAATACGGAATAAAGGACCGGTTTAGTTTGTCATTTAAAAACTCGCAAAAAAGAAAAAGTTTAAGCCACAGAAAAGCAAGCAAATATTGCACTAATAGTTAGAAAAAACATTAGGGCGCAGACGCCCTTATGTGACTTGAAAACGTCGGATTTCCCATAAAGGAATTATTAAACTTTTAAATCAAAAATATAAATTTACTTGGTAATTATTGCTGTTCCTGACTTTCAAAATTTTATTTACATAATTATAGTTTTCAGCAAGATCAAGAATTTTATTGTTTTACTTTGTGTACGATAACTAAAGATAAAAAAAGATTATTAAAGCCTGTATGACACGCCGTTAAATTTTGTATAAAATTCACATGTAAATTTGCTCATATTTTTGTCAAAATTTTATGCATCAAAAACCAATTTTCTCTATGCAACGTGTGCAATTTTTTATGATAAATTTTTTTTTGTTCAAAAGCTTCAAAGATTTGCTTAACAATTGACCTAGCAAAATGAAGTTAGTTCTGAAACTAAGATGAAAATTATGGTACTTTTATCTCTTATAAAATAAGTTTTTTAAGCTTTTAGTCCAAAAATGTACCTTATGCTACACTTCCTCTACATCAATGGGGTAAGTGTAACCTAAGGACTGCAAAAATAAATCCCAGAATTAAATTGAAAGCCATGATCAGTTTGCACATTATTAGTCCACATCAGGGACTAATAAAAAGTAACTGAACAGCACTAACCAGAATTCTTGGGAAAAAACCACCTAATCGTTGGCAAGTTTCTACTGTCTCGGATATCGTCAAACTAAACAAGATAAAAATTATTTTACGAGAATGGAAAATCTGGCAATGATCACATTCGATTTTTTGATGATAATAATAAACACAAATTGGTTCAGCTTATGGAGGTTGCACTGTATTTTGTGGAAATCTGACGTTACAGAGAATCTTAACCTCACTTTAAATGTCAAAATTTCTTATGATAATTCAATGAAATTAGAAAATTACTAATAATTTGAAACAGTTCGCAAGTGATGATGGAACAGTTAGAAAATGTAATGTGGGATAAAGAGAAATCTACAAGAATAGCCGAAAGGTTTAAATTTTTTAAAAGAGACCAATTGAAAGAGGAAACTATTGCAATTTATTTGGACGAATTGAAGAAATTGGTAACAACGTGCGAATTTAGTGCATATTTGGAAGAAGCGTTATGTGATAGATTTGTTTGTGGAATCCAAGACGAAATCATTCAAGCAGATTTATTAACAAAACATTATTTGACTCTCGACGATGCTTATCAATATGCTCTAACCATGGAAGTAGTGAGGTGTTCCGACGAGAGCAAACCAGCTTTAATAAGTCACAAAGAAGAAGAGGATGAACGAAGTAACGGCGATGATTTTGAAAATTGTCATTATTCGCTTGACATTAAAGAAGAGCTGGAACCTTTCGAACAAGAAGAATTTGAAATACAACAGGAATTTATTGACTTTCGGAGTGAATCGAATTTATTAATCGAAGCTGAATGTGATCAACAGCTACTACAACTGGGCGATGGTAAGAAAAAGTTTGAGTGTGAATTTTGTCAGAAAACTTTTATGATAAATTCGCGTTTGATGGATCATCGAAGAACCCATACGGGAGAGAAGCCGTTTATTTGCATAACTTGCAACAAAAGCTTTTCAAGAAAGGAATCTTTACGCCGACACACAAAGAAATTGTCTGGGTGTGCAGAGTATGACAAACAAAAATTGACGTTTGAAAAACCTGTTAAAGTTAAAACCGAGAAGAAAAAGGTGGATTATGTATGTGCTGTTTGTTGTCGTGCTTTTCCACAAAAGGCTATGCTAAAACGGCATTTGAGAATTCACACAGGTGAGAAACCTTACGAATGTTCAATCTGTAAAACAAGTTTTAATAGAAAATCAAGTTTAAAACGACACTTTCAAATTCATGGGTTTGAAGATCATCATTTTAATAATTCTCTCAAGAAGGAAACACTCAAATGTCAGACCTTTTTGAAGAAAACAAACTTGGAAAGGCATTTAAAAAGTCAGGCAGGTGAGGTTTATTATGCAATTTTACCAAATTATTAGTTACATGATTTCTAAAAACTTGAAAAAGAAATCAAATTTTTTTGCGTTAAGGCTGGAATTTATGAAACGGAAGGCAAACTTTGGTACAGCTCTTACCGTGCTACGTAATTTTTGATCGATAAATTTTGATGTGTAACATCTATTCGCTCACCTTGGTTTTATAGAAATTTTGACCTATATTGACGGTACATGTGGATTTACTTACATTAATTGTCGGAGAGTGGGGATCGCAGGAGCGCCTTTAGTTTTACCTAAACCATCGTACAGTTAAAATTGAGCAAATTTCACTTTTTTGCATTAAATTTTATGAAAATAGAAAATAGACAACCACCCCGTTCTTAGAGCACCTTTTGGAAGGTTGGGAGGCCCCCAGGGATTTCGAAAAAAAAAGTTATATCCACCTCTTCAAATTAGCACATTTTTTGAGTTGGAAGGCCCTATGGGGATATTAATACCTAGTAAACGTTAGTCAAAATGGCTCGGTTGCGTTCAGAGCGGAGCGGAGCGGGGGCGCAATATCTTGTGCTACTATTGACATCAGACTAATATCAGGGTTTAAGAGTTCTGTTGGCTTAAATATCCCGATTTAGGTTCAGGGGTGTATTTTTAATAAGTGGAACTGTCTCAGAGATTCACATTTTCTAATATCCCTGTTGGGGAGGTGTGTCGGTCTCGGAGATATTTTTAATAAGTTGAACTGTTTCAGATATTTTGCGGTTATCTAGTTCTGTGAGTTTATAACCTGTTCCGGGATTTACAAATCCGTTTAAGGGGAGGATTATTATTAAACAGCATTACATTCTTTGCTGAATTGAGCTGACCTTTTCGGGACTTTCAAAATCTTTTTTGAGAGGAGGATTAGTCCTCATCGATATATAGTACAACTATTTTGAAATTTGATTTCACCACAGCGTGTGGATGAACACTGAAAGACCGAGCTAAGAAATTCTGTATAGTTCGCGATTTGAACGCAGAATTTCCGCTCTGTACTCAACCAGCGATCACATCACTCTGCGGTTGTGGCTAATTTTGAAGCACAGCTCTATACAATAGCTTGTTAAAATAATAAAAAAAAATTAACTCAAAACTGGAGGGGGTGCAATTTCACTAATAGCAATAGCGAATACCATACTTGCATGTACTTTTTCAGTTTCTCTTCACAGCCTTGCACTGAGTGATCCTCGATGCAAAAAAAGTCCCGGGTACGTCCGCGCTTGCTTCATAGGTTTGGGAAAACGACCCTCTGTTTCATGAACTCCAGCCCTTAAAAAATTTGAGAAAAAAGCTAAACAATTTCAAATAAAATTTTTCAGGAAATGGAAATTCTAATGAGAAAATTAATTTGTTAGATAAGGAAGATACTAAAACGGAAGTTATGGATACTTCAACTATCGACTCAGATAAAAGAGAACTATTGGAGAAACAAATTTCACTGCCGAAAGAACCGAGAAAACGGAATAAATCGTTTTTATGTCATATGTGTGATTACAGAACATACAAAAACTATATGTTAGAACGACACATAAAGAGACACACAGATGAAAGACCATTTCCATGCGACATGTGCAGCTACAAGGCAGTTTGTAAAAGTCACTTAAATATTCACAAAAGAGTTCACAGCACTGAAAAATTGTTTATCTGTGAAATTTGTGGCTATAAAACTAACTACAGTGACAAGTTGCAAGTACATAAAAGAATACATACAGGCGAAAAGCCATTTCAGTGTAAATTTTGTGATTATAAATGCGCCGAAAGAAATTCATTACGAAACCACGAAAGGATTCATACAGGAGAGAAGCCATTTTCCTGTAACTTTTGTGATTATAGAGCAGCTCAAAGGACCGGTTTAGTTTATCATTTGAAAACTCACAAAAAGGAGAAACCTTTGGTCACAGAAAAGCTAATAAAAACTAATAATTAGAAAATAGTTTTAATATTTAATTACTACGGTGAAGTAACTTTAAAATTTTTGCTGAGGCAAGAATTCTTGAAGGTCCCCTTTTACCCCCTCCTGGGGAAAATCGAGTTTTCAACTTTGGCCAGCTGCCCGTCCGTGGACGGGCCTTTCAGCTAGTGAATAATAAAAGCCATTACGCTCAAAGTTAATAACTTTTGTGTTCAAAATTACTATATGGTTTGAGAAGATTAATTTGGCGTTAAATGACTAGCACTAGCTCAAAGTTCTGTCTACCGACAGGCAGCTCGCCAAAGTTACAAATAAAAAAGGCTTTAGCGGAAGGATTTCATCCAAAATCTAATATGTTCTCTACACTTTTAGTTAATTTCCAGTCGATTGTTCACCACATTCGATAGTTTTTGTAATGTAAGTTCGGTTTATGGAGGCTGCACTGTATTTTGTGAAAATCTGACCTAAGAGAGGATTTTAACCTCACTTTAAATGTCAAATTTTCTGATGAAAATTTAGAGAATCACCAACTAGTAAAAAACTGTAATTCCGTCAAATAAAGTAAAACGATTTGCAAGTGGCAATGGAACAGTTAGAAAATGGAATCTGGAATAAAGAGAAACCTACAAGAATAGCGGAAAGATTTAAATTTTTTAAGAGAGATCAGTTGAATGAGGAAACTATTGAAATTTATTTGGACGAATTAAAGAAATTGGTAACAACTTGCGAATTTAGTGCATATTTGGAAGAGGCTTTATGTGATAGGTTTGTTTGTGGAATCCAAGACGAAATCATACAGGCAGATTTATTAAGAAAACCCGATTTGACGCTCGACGATGCTTATCAATATGCTTTAACAATGGAGGTAGCAAGAAGTACCGAGGAGATAAAACCATTTTTTAAAAGGTACAAAGTAGAAGAGGATGAAGTTCGTAATATTGAAGATTGTCACTATTCGCTTGACATTAAAGAAGAGCCGCAACCTTTCGAACAAGAAGAATCTGAAGTACAACAGGAATTCATCGACTTGCAGAGTGAACCAAATTTACTAATTGAAGAGGAATGTGCTCAACAGGATTTACAGTACCATGACGGCGATGGTAAGAAGAAATTTGTGTGTGAATTTTGTCAGAAATCTCTTTCGAGTAATTTGCGTTTGATGGATCATCGAAGAAGTCACACAGGTGAGAAACCGTTTAGTTGCACAACTTGCAACAAAAGCTTTTCAAGAAAAGAAAATTTACGTCGGCACATCCAGACACAGCTTGGATGTGATGTTTTCGCAAAAGAAACAATTTTACAAGAATACTTACACAGAAGAGATTCTGAGTTAGAAGATAATCATTTAAAAAAATCTCTCGAAAAAAAGACTTTTAATTGTCATACTTGTAATCAGATCTTTTTGAAGAAGACTGAGTTGCAGAAACATTTAAAAAGTCATACAGGTGAGAAATTTATCGAATTATTGTTGTTTTTAGGGGTTTATTTTGCAATTTCATTAAATTACTAGAGACTTGATTTCCAAAATATACAGTGTGTTCACGAAAAGGGGTAACAGTGAATAATTCTTAAATAATACTAGATACAAAAAAAAGTTTAAATAGTTTTTTATTCAACTCCAAATTTTCTATTGGAAACTGACAAAGTTTATTTTTTTATAATTCAAATTCAACCGGAAGTAAACATAAAATTTTTTTTTCAAAAGGCAACATGTCTTTTTTTAACATTTTTGTAATCTGCAATTTTTTCTCTATAAATACATATAAAATTTTCATAAGGTTACATAAGAAAAAATTCGAGAAAACACAAGATTTAAACAAACAATAATAATTTATTAATTAGGTATGTAGAGTGCTATGAAAAACAAAACACCATTAATATGATATGAAACCATTAGACTCTTTCTATGGATTCATTTAAAAATGGTAGTTTAGGCAAATTTATCTTTAAATTTAAAAAATTTAAAAACCAAAATTAATTTAGCATCTATTAATTATCACCAAATCGCCTGAACTTCTGCGAAAATTAGAATCATATCTTGAACAAAACGTTGGCAATTTTGAAAAATTTATCAGATAAATCAAATGTTGTGTTTTCGGTGTCGTGATGTTTTGTTTTTCATGGCACTCTACATACCTATGTGTAAATAATCAGTAAATTATTATTGTTTGTTTAAATCTTGTGTTTTTTCGAATTTTTTGTAATGTAACCTTATAAAAAATTTTTATGTATTTATAGAGAAAAAATTGCAGATTATAAAAATGTTAAAAAAAGACATGTTGCTATTTAAAAAAAAATTTATGTTAACTTCAGGTTGAATTTGAAGTATAAAAAAATATACTTTGTCAGTTTCCAATAGAAAATTTGGAGTTGAATAAAAAACTATTTAAACTTTTTTTTGTATCTAGTAATATTTAAGAATTATTCACTGTTACCACTTTTCGTGAACACACTGTATATCAATTTTAACTGTTTAAAACGAAACTGCGAGATTTTTAAAAACAAATTTCAATAATTTTGAAATTCGATATTTTAATTAATTTTTCCCAAAATATACCGCTCAATCTTCACCTGGCAATTTGAAAAAAAAAAACATGAGAATGTCTATTTAAATGTGAATGTTCCATTATTTCTTTATCCTTCTTTACATGTAATCCTTAGCTACTTCCTGTAGGATTCATTTTTCTATCTTAAGGTTATGATTTATGAAATAGAAAGCAAACATTACTATACGGGATATTGTCAGATATGTATTCACTCCTGACGCGCATAAATGGATTAACGAGATTCTCACTGATCAGTGATCACATATTTATTATAGAAATTATTTATTTAGAAAGCAAATTTTTCTGTTTTGTTAACGATAAATAGACCAAACTGTGACAGTTTCAAAAACAAATCTCAATAATTTGCAAATTTACGTTTTTAGGTTTTAACAAAGATTTAAGAGCTATAAAGAAGTTATTAATTTTTTACTCCATTTTCAGATGGCGCTACTGATTTGGGTATAGGGAGCGAGAAAGTACAGTCACTAGATACATACAGTACCGCAACGTCCGGCCATTTTGGGTCCAAAATATCGCTTTCTCTCTCGCATAGGGGTTGCGGGGCCAATGAGTGCGAGAGAGAGAAAGCGTTATTTTGGACCCAAAATGGCCGGACGTTGCGGTACTGTATCTATCTAGTGACTGTACGAGAAAGCTGACGTTAGCGTTCTCTAGTGTTAAAAAATTTCATAAAAGAGGTTTACTTTTTTCATGCTAGAGGCGCTAACGTCAAACTTTCTCGCTCCTTTATTGGAGAATTAGAAATCTTGCTGGTAGCGCCTCTAGCGTTAAAAATGTGAACTTTTTTATGGGAGAGGGGAACTTTCTCTTTTTAAAACTATCAAATAAACTCACGATATTTAAAAAAAATCTCCAAACCACTAGCGTCATCTGAAAAGGGGATAGAAAATTAATAATTTACCGGGCAAGAAAAACACACATATATATTTGTATAGCGTTATCCATATTTAGAGTTTTTATATATTTGGCTTTAGTTAATTTTTTCAAAATACAGTGTGTTCACGAAAAGTGGTAACAGTGAATAATTTTTAAATATTACTAGATACAAAAAAAAGTTTAAATAGTTTTTTATTCAACTTCAAATTTTCTATTGGAAACTGTCAAAGTATATTTTTTTATACTTTAAATTCAACCGGAAGTAAACATAAAATTTTTTTTTCAAATGGCAACATGTCTTTTTTTTAATATTTTTGTAATCTGCAATTTTTTCTCTATAAATACATATAAAATTTTCATAAGGTTACATAAGAAAAAATTCGAGAAAACACAAGATTTAAACAAACAATAATAATTTACTGATTATTTACACATAGGTATGTAGAGTGCCATGAAAAACAAAACATCACGACACCGAAAACACAACATTTGATTTATCTGTTAAATTTTTCAAAATTGCCACAGTTTTGTTCAAGATATGATTCTAATTTTCGCAGAAGTTCTGGCGATTTGGTGATAATTGATAGATGCTAAATTAATTTTGGTTTTTAAATTTAAAGATAGATTTGCCTAACCTACCATTTTTAAATGACTCCATAGAAAGAGTCTAATGGTGTCATATCATAATAATGGTGTTTTGTTTTTCATTGCACTCTACATACATAATTAATAAATTATTATTGTTTGTTTAAATCTTGCGTTTTCTCGAATTTTTTCTTATATAACCTTATGAAAATTTTATATGTATTTATAGAGAAAAAATTGCAGATTACAAAAATGTTAAAAAAAAGACATGTTGCTATTTGAAAAAAAAAATTTATGTTAACTTCCGGTTGAATTTGAAGTATAAAAAATTATACTTTGACAGTTTCCAATAGAAAATTTGGAGTTGAATAAAAAACTATTTAAACTTTTTTTTGTATCTAGTAATATTTAAGAATTATTCACTGTTACCACTTTTCGTGAACACACTGTATAGAGTGGCGCGTTTGAGTTCGACGTATTTGGAATGGGTAGTTCGGAGTTCCTTGACGGTAGTTCGGAGGTCATTTAGGTGCGTTCCACTTACAGCCTACGACGACCACGGTTGTTTGTCAGTCCAATCAAATAACCGCGCTCTTTAGTCCAATCAAAAAACCACAGAACCACGCTGAGGTCGCTCATGGGCTTAAGTGGAACGCACTGATACAATGAGGCGCGCCTTTCACCGGCACTTCAACATTCCAGTACAGCGCGGTTCCATCTCGTAACTCGATATTGGAATGGATGAATTTTCTTCGAACAACGGGTTTGAAGCGTTCAACCAGACGTTGTGCTTCAAACTGAGTCTGCAAAGAATTCTCAAGAATTCCCAATCATAGTTGTTCAGAAGCCGCTCCCAACAGACCAATTTGGTCCAGCATATGTAGGAGATTTTGGAAGAAGAAAATTCGAGGCTCATTTTCACTTGGATGGCTATGTGAACAAGCACAACTTCTGTTATTGGGCTGACTAAAAACACAAACACAGAACTACAAACGAGAATTACACTAACAGCTTCCCCACAGTAATAAAGTAACGGTTAGATGTGGGATTTCCAAGGTGGGAAAAATCGGGAAAATTTAAAAATGAGCAGGTGGCGGAAGAATTTCTGATTTCACAACTGGAAGAAGAAACAATGTGGTTCCAACAGGACGGAGCCTCTGCACATACGGCTAGAGTATCAATGCAGGCCGTAAGCAGACTACCTCAAATAGTCAAAAATTAGTCGGTTATTTGTCAGTTACTACCCAAATATTTATAAGTGTGATGACGTAACACCAAATTTTTGTGAAAAAGACTAAACTTAAGTCCACGAGAACGAACTACTGTTTCATAAATCCCAACCTTAACATTTGTAAAAAATATTTTAAAACTATTAAAAACCAATTTTTTTAGAATATGGAAATCCTAATGAGGAAAGTAATTTGTTAAGTCCCAGAGATACTAAAACGGAAGTTATCGAAACTTCAACGATTGACTCAGATAAAACGGAACCATTGAAGAAACAAGATATACTGCCGAAAAAACGGAAAAAAATTAATAAATCGTTTTTATGTCATATTTGCGATTACAGAACGTACAAAAATTATATTTTAGAACGACATATAAAAACACACACGGGTGAACGACCATTTCCGTGTGACATGTGTAGCTACAAGGGAGTTTGCAAAGGTCACTTAAGTATTCACAAAAGAGTTCACAGCACTGAAAAATTGTTAATATGTGAATTTTGTGGCTATAAAACTAACCACAGTGGGATTTTGCAAACGCATAGAAGAATTCATACAGGTGAAAAGCCGTTCCATTGCAGGTTTTGTGATTATAAAAGCGCCGACAGAAATTCATTAAAAAATCACGAAAGAATTCATACCGGGGAAAAACCTTATTCCTGTAACTTTTGTGATTATAGAGCAGCGCAAAGGACGGGCTTAGTTTATCATTTAAGAACTCACAAAAAGGAAAACGCCGCGGTCACAGAAAAGCGAAAAAAGGCTAAAAATTAGAAAACTGAAAGGCTTCTGATTGGGTAATGTACAATTTCTTGATTAGTATTAAAAAATTAATTTATGCAACAAAAGTTTTTTATTGAGGGGAAACTCCAGTTGGCTTTGGCGATATAAAGGGTTATGTAAATCAGGGTAACAAAAAAGACCGTAAATTTAGTTCTTGTGGTAGTTATATAAGCATCCTAAAATATCCTTTGCAAATTAGAAATATTTACAGCAATTGCAAATCAACTCACCCCTTCCATTGCAATCTGTCAGTTATCATTTTAGTTTCTGGTTTCTTTTGGTATATATAAGATTATTCATTCGAATTATCAGTGGAGAAAATGCTAAAATTGCACGAAATTTTTTACTAAAAAATATTGAAAAGTTTGTTATGAAATATTTGTGAAGACATCTGAAATAATTGAAAAATTATAATATTGTCAATGAGGTGGTGTTTTCAGGGGGTTGATTTAATTAACTTGTACATTTTGTTTAATTAACAAACACATCAAAATTTTGTTTGTAAACCACGCAAAATTTTCACTTGTTTTTTACTCTCAGATAATCAACAGCTTCAAAAAAAAAAAATTAAAAAAATGTATACACAATAAATTTTATCAAAATCCTTTAAATAATAAATTGTAATGTTTAAATATACATAAAGAGACCAAATTTTCATTTGGACCAAAATTTATTACTGTTTTGCACAAAAAACTGAATCTTTTAGCCCGAGACTTCTCAAAATGGGTCTGAAAAGTGTCCAAATACAGTAGGGATAACGAAAAAAAATTAACCGCTTTAACGTACATGATCGTCTGACCGGTCATTCCTACGCGTTCCGTCAATGTACTCGATCCTAGGGAAGGTGGTCATTAGCTTTTATCCCGCCGCACCCTGTATGACGACATAACCTAAAAAATCTGACAGATAGCATATTTATGATGACAGTTGACGTTGACAGTTTGAATTTCTTTGGCTAAAAAATAATTTTTAACATTTACATTCCAACTATGTGATTTGGGGCGATATATTTGAAATTTTTAGGGGAAACGTAGGTGTAATTAAGGAGCACTCCCACGCACGACGTATTTTTTTAACGATGACTACCCACAATAACATTAAGTGGCTAAACTAAGGTTATGTACTTCATTATAATTGAAACAATTCCCAAGTGACAATGGATCCGATAGAAAATGCAATGTGGAATAAAGAGAAACCTATAAGAATAGCTGAAAGATTTAAATTTTTTAAGAGGGATCAATTGAAAGAGGAAACTTTTACAATTTATTTAGACGAACTGAAAAAATTAGTAACAACATGCGAATTTAGTGCATATTTGGAAGAGGCTCTCTGTGATAGATTTGTTTGTGGAATACAAGACGAAATCATACAAGCAGATTTGTTAACTAAATCTGATTTGACGCTCGACGATGCTTATCAATACGCTCTAACCATGGAGGTAGCAAGAAGTACCGAAGAGATTAAACCATTTTTAAAAAGGTACAAAATAGAAGAGGATGAAGTTAATAATATTGAAGATTTTGAAAATTGTCACTATTCCCTTGACATTAAAGAAGAGCCACAGCCTTTCGAACAAGAAGAATCGGAAGTACAACAGGAATTTGTCGACTTGCAGAGTGAACCAAATTTACCAATCGAAGACGAATATGATCAACAGGATTTACAGTTCGGTGATGATGTTAAGAAGAAGTATGTGTGTGAATTTTGTCAGAAATCTCTTTCGAGTAATTTGCGTTTGATGGATCATCGAAGAAGTCACACAGGTGAGAAACCGTTTAGTTGCACAACTTGCAACAAAAGCTTTTCGAGGAAAGAAAATTTACGCCGACACACGCAGAAACAGTTAGGGTGTGATGGTTTCGCAAGCGAACCAATTTTACAAGAATACTTTGGAGATCCTGTGCTAGAAGATAATCATTTTAAAAAATCTCTCGAGAAAAAGACTTTTAAATGTCAGACTTGTAGTCAGACTTTTTTGAAGAAAACGGAGTTAGAGAAGCATTTAAAAAGTCACCCAGGTGAGAAATTTATCCAATTATTATTTTTCTTAGGGGTTTATTTTTCAATTTTACCAAATTTCGGGAGACTTGATTTCCAAAAAAAAAATTTTGGGAGATTTTTAAAAACCAATCTCAATAATTTTGAAATTTGATGTTTTTGATTTTTAATATTTTAATTAATTTTTCTCAAAATATACCGTTTAATCTTCACCTAAAAAAGAAAAAATGTGAATTTCTTTATCGTTTTTTATATGAAATCCTTAGCTACTTCACGTATAATAAATGTTTCTAAGGCTTGGATTTATGAAACAGAAGGCAAATATTGCTCTCTACGTCCGTTTTGTATTCATTCCTGACACGCATAAATGGATTAACGAGATTCTCACTGATCAGTGATCAGATATTTATTGTAAGATATCAGATCAGATATTATGTATTGTATTGTTTAAGGGGTAATACCACTCTAGCGGCCAAAAAAGGACCTCACTTTAACAATTTATTTTGGGACTATGGAAAAAGGAACGAGATTTCTTTTCAGAGGGTTTATTTCAGGGGTGTCGAGCTCATTCCAGCCGCGGGCCATTTCCTAATAATCAAAATTTCTACGGCCGTACGAATAACCGTTTTTTTAACCCTTTCTCAATTTTTGAATGGTTGTATTTTTTAAACCTAACAATTTTCAATTCTTTTCGAAAAAATTTTTGAATGCCCCTTTTCAAAATCGTATTTCATAAATGAACTTGTTGAATCCCTCCCTCACATTTGCTCCGAGCAACATGCGTCACCCGGTCTATGGCGTCTAAAGATATCCGTCGGGGCGCTATTAATTTTTTTGATTTTAAAACCTACTAATTTTCAGTTTTTTTCGAAAATATTTTTGAACGACTTATTTTAAACCTTATTTCGTAATTTAACTTGTCGAATCTCTCGTCTACATTTACTCCGAGCAACATGCGTCGCCCGGTCGATCGCATCTAAAGATATCCGTCGGGGCGCTATTAATTTTTTTGATTTTAAAACCTATACTAATTTTCAGTTTTTTTCGAAAATAATTTTGAACGACTTTTTTTAAACCCCATTTCGTAATTTAACTTGTCGAATCTCTCGCTTACATTTGTTTCGAGCAACACGCGTCGTCCGGTCGATCGTGTTTAAAGATATCCGTCGGGGCGCCATTAATTTTTTTGATTTTAAAACCTATACTAATTTTCAGTTTTTTTCGAAAATAATTTTGAACTTTTTTAAACCCTGTTTCGAAATTTAATTTGCTCCGAGCAACATGCGTCGCCCTGGTCGAGCGCATCTGAAGATATCCGTCGGGGCGCTATTTATTTATTTTTGTTATTTTAAAACCTACTAATTTTCAGTTTTTCCCAAACATTTTTTTGAACATTTTTAAACCCCATTTCGTAATTTAACTTGTCGAATCTCTCGCCTACATTTGCTCCGAGAAACCCGCGTCGTCCGGTCGATCGTGTCTAAAGATATCCGTCGGGGCGCCATTAATTTTTTTGTTTTTAAAACCTATACTATTTTTCAGTTTTTTTCGAAAATAATTTTGAACGACTTTTTTTATTTATTTTTTTTTTTTCGAAATTTAACTTGTCGAATCTCTCACCTACATTTGCTCCGAGCAACATGCGTCACCCGGTCGATCGCGTCCGAGGATATCCATCGGGGCGCTATTTATTTATTTTTTTTATTTTAAAACCTACTAATTTTCAGTTTTTCCCAAACATTTTTTTGAACATTTTTAAACCCCATTTCGTAATTTAACTTGTCGAATCTCTCGCCTACATTTGCTCCGAGAAACACGCGTCGTCCGGTCGATCGTGTCTAAAGATATCCGTCGGGGCGCCATTAATTTTTTTGATTTTAAAACCTATACTAATTTTCAGTTTTTTTCGAAAATAATTTTGAACGACTTTTTTTATTTATTTTTTTTTTTTCGAAATTTAACTTGTCGAATCTCTCACCTGCATTTGCTCCGAGCAACATGCGTCACCCGGTCGATCGCGTCCAAGGATATCCATCGGGGCGCTATTTATTTATTTTTTTTATTTTAAAACCTACTAATTTTCAGTTTTTCCCAAACATTTTTTTGAACATTTTTAAACCCCATTTCGTAATTTAACTTGTCGAATCTCTCGCCTACATTTGCTCCGAGAAACACGCGTCGTCCGGTCGATCGTGTCTAAAGATATTCGTCGGGGCGCCATTAATTTTTTTGATTTTAAAGCCTATACTAATTTTCAGTTTTTTTCGAAAATAATTTTGAACGACTTTTTTTATTTATTTTTTTTTTTCGAAATTTAACTTGTCGAATCTCTCACCTACATTTGCTCCGAGCAACATGCGTCACCCCGTCGATCGCGTCCAAGGATATCCATCGGGGCGCTATTTATTTATTTTTTTTATTTTAAAACCTACTAATTTTCAGTTTTTCCCAAACATTTTTTTGAACATTTTTAAACCCCATTTTGTAATTTAACTTGTCGAATCTCTCGCCTACATTTACTCCGAGCAACATGCGTCGCCCGGTCGATCGCATCTAAAGATATCCGTCGGGGCGCTATTAATTTTTTTGACTTTAAAACCTATCTAATTTTCAGTTTTTTTTGAAAATATTTTTGAACGACATTTTTTAAACCCTATTTCGAAATTTAACTTGTCGAATCTCTCGTCTACATTTGCTTCGAGCAACATGCGTCGCCCGGTCGATGGCGTCTAAAGATATCCGTCGGGGCGCTATTTATTTTTTTGATTTTATAACCTAATAATTTTCATTTTTTCCCAAACATTTATTTGAACGACTTTTTTTAAGGCGGTAAAATGAAGGTCTTGAACAAGTTAAAATTGTGCTGTTAATAATAAATATTTTTAAATGATTTCAAAAAGATTACGAAGGGAAAGCATAAAACTATTTTGGTACAGGCTTAAAATTTTGTTTAATTTCAAAGCAATAATGTGACTAGCACTACAAGCGCTGTGATTGGTCATATTTGAAGACATTATTGCTTCAAAATTTTAAGCCTGTACCGAAATAGTTTTATGGTTTACCTAATTAATATTTTTTGAAACGTGTAAAAACAGCACAGTTTGACTTGTATTTTTAGGATTTTAAGCCAAGAGGGCACCTTTAAACCCTATTTTTCAGGGAAGTTCATTCGGGTTTCAAAAATATACGCGGAGGGCCGCTGGCTGCCAGTTTGTCACCTCTGGTTTATTTAACACATATTTTTTTATCATTTTGATGCGGCGATAGGCAATTTTTGAAATCACCTTTTTTAAAAACTCGGATTTCTTGTAAAGTAGGAACAATGAAACCAAAAATTTTTAATATCTTTATGCTATTGCCTATGGGACTACGTAGGGTTTTTTAAAATCAAATTCTGTAGAATAAAATAAATAATTTTTGGCCAAAAAATAAGCAGTAAATTTTTTTATAAAAAAAAAAGAATGTAATTGTGAAGCTACTGTCAAAATTTTAAATCGATGCATGCAACAACGGTGTTCCAAGTAATCTGTCCTCACAGTTTGAAAAAAGTAGTTTCGAGAAAAACGCGTTTAGAGTTTTACTAGCACTTTTTACGTTAGCTAAAAGCAATGTAACAGAGACTGCAGCAAAATCGAAAATTGAACTTAAAAAAAAAATAAACTAGGACCTTGGAAATCTTTGAGTGGTGTTAGCCTTTAACCAATAATGCAAGCTCTGATTGGTTTAAAAGAGTAACAGCTTAGGTTATTTGTTATTTTATTATTTTTTTTTTTTAGAATAAATAAATATGTTGTTAATATGGAATCCATGCGGATATATTTAGATTATTGTTCAACTTTGCTCTTTTTTTTTAAAGAAATTTAAAGAAATAAAGGGGTGGACAAGAGAGCTACATACATGGTATGCTCACGAGAACGACCTTCTGTTTCATAATTCTCAGCCATAACAAATTTTAAAGGAAAGGCTAAAGTAGTAAATATAAATTTTTTTAGAAAAAGGGAAACCCAATCAGGATCAGGAAGATACTAAAAAGGAAGGTATTGATACTTTAACTGTTGACTCAGATAATACAGACCCATTGGAAAAACAAGCCTCACTGCCAAAAAAACCGAAAAGAATTAAATCAATTTTATGTCATATCTGTGATTACAAGACACATGCAAATTGTCGCTTAGAACTTCATTTAAGAAAGCACACAGGTGAAAGACCATTTCCATGCGACATGTGCAGCTACAAGGCAGTTTGTAAAACTAACTTAAATATTCACAAAAGAGTTCATAGCACCGAAAAATTGTTAATTTGTGAATTTTGTGGGTATAAAACTAACTACGCTGACAAATTGCAAGTCCATATAAGAATACATACAGGTGAAAAGCCGTTCCAGTGCAGATTTTGTGACTATAAATGCGCCGATAGGAAATCGTTACAAAATCACGAAAGAATTCATACCGGAGAAAAACCTTATTCCTGTAACTTTTGCGACTACAGAGCAGCTCAAAGGACTGGTTTAGTATATCATTTAAAAACTCACAGAAAAGAAAAAGGTTCAGTGGTAAAAAAGCGAAAGAAGACTAAAATTTAGAAAACAGTTTTATCATATTTACCTTACGTAAAAGCTTTTATTTATTTAGGTCATGTACATTTTCATTAGAATTAGTATTAAAATTTGTATTATAGATTAGTATTAAAAAAATAATTTAATATTTATGTTAAATCGTCTAAAAAAATGCACCTTTTTTTAGAAAAAAGAAGCCCAAATTCAATACAGTGATGAATTATATTGGCCCTAACTCTAATTTGAGGTCGTTGTCGGTAAAAATGTAAAATTTTATTCTTTTGAGGTAGGGCTTTTTACGTTTTGGGGGTAAACATTCTTCCCTCTCCCAAATTTAATTTTACATTTAGTGAGGCTCAATGCCTAGTACAGGCCAGAAATTCCCAATTAAATTTTCTTGAAATTACAATCGAAAACGAGTAATTGGACTGATCCTGAAAGCTCTCAGCTTCGTGGTACCGTACTTGGCGCATCATTGTCAACTTGTGCAAAAGTGCTGTGATTTTTTTTTTCACCGACGATTCTTTGAATTTTGCTGAATTTTTCTTTTCTTTACTCGAAAGATAATCCAAAGTTTTGGAGTTCCCAAAGAGATAATCCAAAGTTTCTACAAAAACAGAAAATTTTGTAGCTTTAATTTCCTCAAATTGGATAAATTTGAGTTTTTTGATTTTTATTTATATTTTGTTAAAAAAAATGTTTTAAATTTACCAAAATTTGGTACAGTATTATTGCATTTCTAAACGTTTAATTTTGTTAAATAATTAACAAATCTACAAATATTTAGATTTCTATTGATATCTTAAAAATAATGAAAAACTTTATGCTTTACGGGGTGTTATTTAAACCGACAAATAAATCAGTTAAATTATTTATTTTCAAGTTTACAAAGCACACTACATTTTCTATTTTTGTTACTCTAATTATAAACCTAGTTTAGTAAATAAATTGCATTCAAAATTTTAAATTTAAAAAAACATTTTTTTATTTATATTTTATAATTATTTATATAATCGTTTGAAAGCTCAATAAATCTTTTAATCAATTTTTAATTTTAATAATAACTCGATATTTTGAAGTTTTAATATAATATAATTATTTTTTAATAAATAAATAATTTTTTTTTTATTTATTTACTACAAAATTAATACAAGGGGCTGTCCATTAATCACGTGAGGTTCGAAAGGGGGGGGAGGGGTCCAAAAAAAATCACGAAATATCACAAGGGGGGAGGGGGGTCTAGTAATATATCACGTGTATTTATTTTGTTGATACTTATACCTGTATTTTATAAATATTTAAAAAAATTTACAATTCTTTGTGGGTAATAAAAAAATACACGATTATTTAAGGTGTGAGGGGGGGTAGTCTTAAACCTCACCATGTATCACCAAGGGGGAGGGGGGGGTTAAAAAATGCTAAAAACAACATCACGTGATTAATGGACGGCCCCCAAGTTGTAAATCGCGACAAAAATTAATAACAAAACTAATTTTTTTAATAAATTCTTTCGTCCGTCATCAGAAAGTGCTCTTATTGGTTCAGGTCTTTTGTCACTGTCATTGTCGAAATCATTGGACCAATGAGAAAATTTTCCGATGACGGACAAAAGAAAAAACGGATACATGAAAATTAAACTTTACAAGTCTGCAAATGAAATTTATGGAATCCGTTAAAAAAGTTCAAAGATGATGTACTGTTTAAAGTTGGAAAAAAATTAATTAATTACTACGTTACACTTTAGGCCGCACTAACATCCTGGTGTGTTTCAAACTGCTAAAATCATTCTTAAAATAAATCCAATATATTGTATTAAATTTCATATTCTCAGGTACTACTTGGCCACGATCAAAATGCTTTCCATTCAGATTGCTGTTGGCGCATTGACTGTACCACCACGCACCACCTAAAATAATGAAATATGTTAGTTTTTCATTTCATTTCTGGAAAGTATAAATTCGATTGGCGGGGTTATTTCAGATAAATCGATTTCACCACAGCGTGTGAATGCCCACTGGAAGCTAAGAAATTCTGTATAGTCTACGATTTGAACCCAGAATTTCCGCTCTGTACTCAATCAGCATTCACATCACTACGGCTGTGGCTCATGTTAGTTATATTTGAAGTAAGTAAATCACAGATTTATTAATAAATCATTAAAAATGAATGCGGGACGGGATGTTTTGCGAGATATTTGGTCAAACTTAGTCCCGTGTTGTATTTTATACAATGCAGCCCGAATGAACTTTATTCGTTTCGAAGTTAAATTATAAAATAGGACGGAAAAAATCCCGTCCCGCACATACCTCTGCTGTATACCAAATTGGAAGTCAATAGGAGAAAAAGAAGAAATTTACTACTAAGAAAAATTTTGCTCGCTACTACAAACAAGGACACTTTTTATTGTTCAAGTAATGTTTTAAATTGAATGAGCAATAATTTTCTCACGCTATATATTTTTATTTATTGCACATGTGTGCGAAGAAGCATCAAAAGGTCAAATTGCTAATGCGTCTGTTACAATTTATTTTACTATAATTTTAACAATAATTAACGAAGAAATTGATATCACAAAGTCGTTCATAAAAATAACGGACAAATTAAATATTAAGTGTAGATTTTAATCTTTCTATCAAATATAATTAATTTGAAAAATTAAACTTTATGGCCAGAACATAATTTATTATTAATTACATAAGAATAAATCTTAGATTTTTTATAAATTATTATAATGGTATAAAATGAAGCATTAACCCTCTAAATTCTCTCTTTGTTTTTTTTTTTCCAAAATTGAAATATGTTATTTATCAAAAATTTTCAAATTATCAATTAATAGATTATGAATTTTAATAAGTAATAACGCTGTCGTTCCAGAAATAAATGAATACTAACATAATTTTTTTGGAATCATTTAAAAATATTTATTATTAACAGCACAGTTTTGACTTGTAATTTTAGGATTTTAAGGACAAAGGGGCAATGCTTGATTTTTCATTTTTTTTCGTTTTTGTGTAATTGTGCTCCGAGCATAAAGTTTATTTTTTTCAAATTAATTTCATTTATAAAAAGATTAAAATCTACACTCAATATTTAAGTTGGTATCATTTTTATGGAAGATTGCGAATGGGGGAATAGGACGACAACCAAAGCTCCGATTTTAAAAATTTCTTAGGCATATTATGAAAGAAAATGGACCAAAGAGAAATGATAAAACATAAAATTTATGAACCGTTGCAAGTAAGCCTTATTTTTCCAAATTTTAAAAAATCATTATGATCGAAACGGTTTTTGCGGTTTGAACCTTTGATTGGTTTCCACCATAAATAAACCCCGCTCATCTCTAGTAGTAGGAAATGGAGGAAGTTGTTCACATGCACAGCTACTGCACTATCTCCGCATAGTGTTACTAGCCCCTTTAGCCTTCTCCGCGATTTATCGATAATGGATCATTGTCGGTTGCAGTTATTACTAGGTAGTACATAGCTCGGGTCTTGTGACACAACAAGGGTGTGAAAATTCTATAATAGAAAATATTAAATGGAAGCGTTTTAGGTACGGAGGATTGTTGTATTTCGATTAGTTTAGCTAATATTAATTGATTTTAAAGTTTGGTATTTTTATGCAATTTTGACCTCTATTCGCGCATTCTATTACCGATACGTGCATGGAGATATACACTAACGCTCGGTAGGAGGAGTTTCACGGGGCCTACTCTACAAAATGTTTAAGGCGGAATTTTTACTAGCCCTGATACTTCTACTGGCGTCATTTTTATCGAACAGAAAGTACCGGGTGACGATGGAGGCCTACGTTCCAACCTTAAAGGAATCCTCGCGGGGGTTCCCCAAGGGTCTAGCCTCTCTCTGGATCTGTTTTTGTTCTTCACTTATGACGCCTCTTTCCCCCGGAGCGATCCCCGCAAAAAACTCAGACTCTTCTGTAACGATGCGGTGGAGTTCGCCAGGAGAAAGAGACGCGAATTTGTTATTAAAAGGTTGCTGAAAATTTTGTCGACGATGAGTGAGTACTACCGCACCTGGAGGATCGCGGTCAATCATTCATCAGAAAAACTGATGTTTTTTTCTTAAAACGATCGTAACTATTTCAAAAATTGACTAATCGGAACTTTTTTTTTGTTTGTCTTTAAACGTACTTTTCAGGAAAAAATACAAAAAAAATATTCAAACTTGGATTCTACAAAATTTTTCATTTTTTCGGAGAAAATCTTTCATTTTTCAAATTTCGACACTTTTGATTTTTGATTTTTTTATTTAAAAAAAAACTCTAATTTATTCCGCATATAACAACGCAAACCCCATAATGGGCCGACATTTTTTTCTATTTCTTTTGTTTAATTGAAAAATATTATTTGCGTAAAAATGAAACAAAAACATTCTTAGCCAAAAAAATTGCTTTAGACAAATTTTTTCATCAAAATACATAAGAATACGTCGAAAAAAGTGGGATTTCCAATATTTAATTTTTGGAGTAAAAAAAATTCAGAGTTTTTGCAAAATCCGATTAAAATTTTTAAGGTGGCAGATCAATAAGGGCTGAACTTGTGTCAAGTTCAATTCAAAACGAACAATCGTAGAAAGTTGAAATTTTCAGAATATACGTAAAATACGATTTTACTTTACATAAGCTATTTTTTATTTTAAAAAAATTAATATAAAATTATTTTTTTATTTTTAATAAAATAAACTTTTGTTGTAAATATAAAATAGCTTATGTTATTTAAAACTATTTTTTATGTATATTCTGAAAATTTCAACTTTCTACGGTTATTAGTTTTTGAGATGAACTTGACACTAGAATTGACGCAATATACATGAAATTTCGAATTTTAACCAATCAGAAGTAAAGGATCAATCAATATCAATAAAATACACCAATAAAATATCACTAAATATCAACTAGTGACATCTGTTGAATATTATTATCTATTCCTATTGATCTAGGACCTTAAGTAGTGTTTTTCATTGTCGCCGACTTATTTTGGTGCGTAGAATTCAAATTTTGCATTTTTAGCTGGCGGTGAGCAAAGCAAATGGTTCAAAATCGCCGATATATGTGAAAATCTAACAATCGATTTTTACAACTTGAATAAGACCGTAAAAATGTAATTTTAATTCTTAGCCTAAAATAAATTGCTTCAGACGAATTTTCTCATCAAAATACATAAGAATACGTCGAAAAAGAGTGGGATTTACAATATTTAATTTTTGGGGTAAAAAAATTGAAAGGGGTTAAATCTACCGTTTTCGTAAAATACGATTAAAATTTTTAAGTAGTGTTTTTCATTTTCGCCGACGTATTTTGGTGCTTAGGATTCAAATTTTGCATTTTCAGCTAGCGGTAAGCAAGAGAAATGGTTCAAAATCGCCGATCCAAAAATTGATTTTTACAACTTGAATGAGACCGTATAATTTCAATTTTCATTCTTAGTCAAAATACATAAGAATACGTCAAAAAAGAGTGGGTTTTCCAATATTTAATTTTTGGGGCAAAAAAAATTCAAAGGGGTTAATCTACCGATTTTTAAAAATACGACTAAATTTTTAAAGTGTTGTTTTTCATTGTGGATGACCTATTTTAATGCGTAAAATTCAAATTTTGCATTTTCAGGTGGCGGAGAGCAAGGCAAAAGTTCATAATCGCCGATGTAGGTGGAAATCCAAGAGTAGATTTTCTAAACTTGAATGAGACCGTAAAACTGTAATTTTAATTCTTAGCCAAAAATAAACTGCGCCAGACTAATTTTCCTATCAAGATACATAAGAGAATACGTCGAAAAAAAGTGGGTTTTCCATTATTAAATTTTTGGGGTGAAAAAAATTGCACGAAACCGTGTCAGTTTGAAGTATTTGAATGGTAATTCGTAGATTAAAAAATAAAAAACAAATCCCAAAACATAATAATTCTGATAAATTTCAAAATTTTCAAAAAAAAAGTTTCTTCATGTGAGGATCGAACTCCTAAGCTACGGATTGCCATCAATGGTTAAACCACCATGACTATTTTCAAAAATTCATACCTCAAAAACTAAGGTCTAGGCCCGTAGCCAAGGGGGGCATCTGGGAGCACGTGCCCCCCCCCCCAAATATTAAAAAAAAAAAATTTTGAAAGTAAAGGAAAGTTTGTTTATAATAATAAAAATTCTCGGAAGGGAAACCACCAAAAAATTTTACTTTTTACAAGTGCCCCCTCCCCCCCAAATTAAATCCTAGCTACGGGTCTGCTAAGGTCTAATGAACTAAACGCCAAGAAAGTGATAATTTTTTACCTCCTGGAATCATCAAAAATGTCTCAAAAAATATGAAATAGTAGTTTTCGTCACAAGGACGTAAAACGAGATTTTACACCCGAGGGGCGGGGTTTCAAAGACGAGGCGAAGCGAAGCCGAGACGCACGAACCGTTCCGAGGAGTGTAAAATCAGTTTACGTCCGAGTGGCATAAACTGCTTTTCGTTATAACGGGACTACCTCATTTTTATTAGCAACAACGTGGTGAGAGGCTATGTATTGAAAATGGAAATCTGGCTCTTCTGATTGGTTTGGTAATCATTCATTTTATTCGCGACCCTGACGTCAGAGTCATATAAACAACTTTTTGTTATTTTGGGGAAAATATCCTACAAAATTCGCGATTTTATATAATAGCTCTGAGATAACTATTGATAGATGGCGTGAAGGTTGTAAGTCATTTGTCAAGTTTGTCTATTTGGTGAGATAAGGATTCATATTCTCAATTTAAAAATTTCGGACGTGTGTGTTGTGAAGTGTTACAATGTCAAAATCAATCAAAGAACGGGCATCTTTGAGCGCATTCTTCAAACAACAGCGAGGAGAACAAAGAAGAATCAAGAGGTGCGTTATTTTCGAATTGCGTTATAAATATTAATTTTCGTTATTTTCGAATTGCGTTATAAATATTAAACATTTTCATTCGAATTAATGATGTTTTGCGTAAATATATCATGTTTTATTTTAACCCCCCCCTTTTACGTCCTAGGACGTAAAAATTATGACCCCCTTTTTTTAACGTCCTAGGACGTAAAAGCACTTTTACTACCTCAAATCAGGACGAAAACACCTAATTTAACGGCCGGAATAACAAAATAGTAGTTTTTGTCACAAGGACGTAAAACGAGATTTTACACCCGAGGGGCGGGGTTTCGAAGACGAGGCGTAGCGAAGCGAAGCCGAGACGTTATAAATATTAAACATTTTCATTCGAATTAATGATGTTTTGCGTAAATATATCATGTTTTATTTTATACCCCACCCCCTTTTACGTCCTAGGACGTAAAAAATTATGACCCCCCCTTTTTAACGTCCTAGGACGTAAAATGTCACTTTTAGTACCTCAAATCAGGACGATAACACCTAATTTAACGGCCGGATAATAATAACGGAATTCCGAATAACGGAATAACAAAAACTAAGGTCTAGGCCCGTAGCCAAGGGGGGCATCTGGGAGCACGTGCCCCCCCCCAAAAATATTAAAAAAATTTTTTTTGTTATTCCGGACGTTAAATTAGGTGTCATAATTTTTTACGTCCTAGGACGTAAAAGGGGGTGGGGTATAAAATAAAACATGATATATTTACGCAAAACATCATTAATTCGCATGAAAATGTTTAATATTTATAACGTCTCGGCTTCGCTTCGCTACGCCTCGTCTTCGAAACCCCGCCCCTCGGGTGTAAAATCTCGTTTTACGTCCTTGTGACGAAAACTACTATTTTAACATCTTATTTTATAGGTATGTAAATAAATTAATTAGGTAATATTTCTGTCGCTTGGTGCTAAAAGGACTGATGTGTACATTTTTGCAAGTTTTTGGTCAGCAGTCCCCGGAACTTGAAGCAGTTGCTGGTGTCTCTTCAACCTCAGCTTTTACGTTTATAACTTCCAATGACAGAACCCTGTAAAATATTTAATACTTAAATAAAAGTGTAATAAAAGATCGATGGGTGTAACCCCTTGGAAAGCTTTGCTATCAAAGGATCCGCGGAGCACAGTTTGGGAACCGCTGCATTACTTTATTGTGTTTATTTGAATTTTTTTGTAAACACTAATTTGCTCCGTTTATGGACGTTGTTCTGTATTTTGAGAAAAAAGACTAACCACTTGAAGCACATGGTCGTATCTGACAGGTACACTCCCACGCGCGCCGTATCCATGTCCTTGTTTAACGTTGACCACCCACAATAACTATTATGTGCTTGAAGTGGCTAAATTGCGGTTATAAACTTCATTTTAATTGAAACAATTCCCAAGTGACGATGGAACAGTTAGAAAATGTGATGTGGAAAAACGAGAAAACCATAAGAATCGCCGAAAGATTTAAATTTTTTAAGAGAGACCAATTGAAAGAGGAAACTATTACAATTTATTTAGACGAACTGAAAAAATTAGTAACAACTTGCGAATTTAGTGCTTATTTGGAAGAGGCTTTATGTGATAGATTTGTTTGTGGAATCCAGGACGAAATCATACAAGCAGATTTATTAACAAAATCGGATTTGACTCTTGACGATGCTTATCAATATGCTCTAACCATGGAGGTAGCAAGAAGTACCGAGGAGATAAAACCATTTCTAGAATGCCACAAAATAGAAGAAGATGAAGTTAGTAATTTTGAAAATTGTCACTATGCTCTTGATATTAAAGAAGAACTGCAACCGCTCGACTTGCAAGAAGAATTTGTCGGCTTGCAGAATCAACCGAATGAACTAATCCAATCCGAATGTGATGAACAACTTCTACAGTTAAATGATTCCGATGGTAAGAAGAAGTTTGTGTGTGAATTTTGTCCAAAAGAATTTTCTAGAAAAGCGCGTTTGGTAGATCATCGTAGAAGTCACACAGGTGAGAAACCTTTCATTTGCATAACTTGCAACAAGACCTTTTCAAGAAGAGAAAGTTTACGCAGACACACACAGAAGCCGTCTGGGTGCGATGGTGTCACAAAAGAAGAACGTTTACAACAATACCTTCGTGTTCATGGGTTAGATGATCAACATTTTAAAAAATCTCTCGAAGAAATGACACTCAAATGTTCGACTTGTAGTCAGACGTTTTTGAAGAAAACAAACTTGGAACAGCATTTAAAAAGTCATTCAGGTGAGAAATTGATCAAATTATTGTTTTTCTCGGCTCGAGTTTTATTTTGCACTTTTTGCGGACGCGCGTGAATAGATTAACGAGATTTCCATCGTTTTAAAAAAAAACCGTAGCGGCCGTAATTCTTGGCGTCTATAATATTACCCCAATTACAACTTCACCAATGTTCTATTAATAATTAACATCTTCTATCTTCTCAATATATTATTGTCATAAGTATTCCAAATTTATGACAGAAGTTAAGCTCGAACACAGAGTTAAACAATAAATTGTAATTTTGTAAATAAGATTTTGACAACAAGTAACATAATAATTACTATTATGTATTTTTTTTTATTTCCTTTATAGGAAAATCGACGATTTCAGGTCATATAACGTCGTCTGTGCTCACGAGAACGGTTGAATGTTGACTGAACCAAAAGTCACATTTATGTTGTGTTAATGGTTGTAATTATTGTATATAGCCATAACACTAAAATTCGGAGTGATCTTTAAACCTGGAAGTGAAATTTTAATTAATCAATAATAACAACATTTATTATAGGGCGAACTAAAATTGAGGTGCATGTCCCTAGCCCCCTCCCCCCCAATTTGAATTTTGACTCCAAAATAGTCTAAATCGTTTGTACCTGTTTGTGCAAACATTATTTTCGTTTGTATCCAAATAGTTTTTGAGAAATTTCAAAATTTTGCTGGGGGGGGGCTGGAGACATGCTTTTTTAAATTTCGAATTTTGGATTTAAAATAGTCAAAAACGTTTGTACTTCGTTTGTTCTTGTTTGTACAAGTTTCACTTTTGTTTGTACCTCAATTTTTTTTTGAGATTTTTAAGAAAAATATCTAGGACACTGACGGGCATGATTAAGTTAACGAGATTTTCTTAGCACAGGGAAACACATAGAATTTTTTTAAATTTTGAATTTTTCATTCAAAATAGTCTAGAACATTTGTAGGTACTTCGTTGGTGCAAGTTTTATTTTTGTTTGAACCCAAAGAGTTTTTGATATTTTCTAGAAAAACATCATGAATGCGGACGCGCATGAGTGAATTAACGATATTCTCTTAGCACGGGGAAACACATAGAATTTTTTTAAATTTTGGATTCAAAATAGTCTTGAACGTTTATAATTCGTTTGTGCTTGTTTTTGTTTCTAAGTTTTAAGTATTATAAGCTTGATAGTAGGTCTATTTGTCATGTTACTCCAAACTACTCTGAGCAAGTTGGTATAAATAATTGTGAAAATTGATTGGTGTAATAAGGGGATTGATCATTTTACACCAATCAATTAGAGCAAAGTGTGTTCTGGTTGCACTAGGACTGTGATACCAAACTATAGCGGAGTGATTCAAGAAAACTTGGGGGGGGGGGGCATGTAGATATCCAACACAATTCTAACAATTGAAATTTTGGGATTAAATTGATGTCAAACATTAAAACACCGTTTGAGCTTCTATTCTCATCATTTTAATTTTATTTTCGGCCAAGTTATGACTATTTAAATTTTAGAGTACTACTCCGAACAAGTTCTGTACAATAACGCTCAAGTTTAATTCTATTTTATAAGATTAAAATTTTTTATTTGATTAAAAAAAACCTAATGTAGTAAATACAAATTTAACCTAAATCATAAACTGTTTGGTTACAAAACAAAGTAAAGACGATTGTGACTACTTTGAACTTGATCCTGTAGGTGTTGTTCAGAATCTCGTTAACCCAATCATGCGCGTCAGTGTCCTAGATGTAGGTATTTCTTGAAAATATCAAAAACTATTTGGGTACTACAAACGAAAACAAAACTTGCGCAAACAAGCACAAACGAAGTACAAACGTTCTAGACCAGAGGTGTCCAAACTACGGCCCGCGGGCCAAACCCGGCCCGGCAGGCGATTTTATCCGGCCCGCCAAGGATTTTGAAAAATCTGTAATTTACTATAAAAAATAAAATTCAATGCTGCTTTACTTGTAATAAGGTTTTTTAATTCACATATTTACGATGCTTGGCCCCCGCTAATGAATTTAAATACCAAACTGGCCTTCGCAGCAAAAAGTTTGGACGCCTCTGTTCTAGACTATTTTGAATCCAAAATTTAAAATTTTAAAAAATCCTATGTGTTTTCCCGAGCTAAGAGAATCTCGTTAACCTAATCATGCCCGTCAGTGTCCTAGATGTTTTTCTTGAAAATCTCAAAAAAATATTGAGGTACAAACAAAAGTGAAACTTGTACAAACATGCACAAACAAAGTACAAACAATAAAAAGTATTTTGAACTTGATCCTGTAGTTGTTGTCCAGAATCTCGTTAACCCAATCATGCGCGTCAGTGTCCTAGATGTATTTCTTGAAAATCTCGAAGACTATTTGGGTACAAACAAAAACAAAACTTGCACAAACAAGAACAAACGAAGTACAAACGTTTTAGACTATTTTAAATCCAAAATTTGAAATGGCATGGTTCCAGCCCCCACCCCCCCACTAGCGAAATTTTGATATTTGAAGACCTCCGCGGAAGAACGTTGCAAGAAACAAAACTTAAATTATTGAGAAACAACAAAAAACGATTTAATTTCCGCGGATAAGAAACGTTTTTGCACTAAGCACAATTTTAAACGAATTGTATAACTTAGATAGAAGTGTGTTAATTAAATCAGAGGTGTCTTACATAGTCAAGAATAGAATAAGGAACCTTTCTTCATAAAAAAAACACTTTTAGAAAATATGTTGCTTGCAACGTTTTTCCGCGGAGGTCTTCATTTCTCGAAAACTATTTGCGTATAAACGAAAATGAAACTTGCACAAACAGGTACAAACGAAGTACAAACTATAGAGGGTATTTTGAACGTGATCCTGTAAGTTTTACCCAGAATCTCGTTAATCTATTCAAGCGCGTCAGTTTTCTGGATGTATTTCTTGAAAATCTCAAAAACTATTTGGGTACAAACGAAAATGAAACTTGCACAAACAAGTACAAACCAAACACAAACGTTCTAGACTATTTTTGTATCAGGAATTGGAAATTTTAAAGAAATTTTGTTTTACCAAGTGTTACCTAGAATCTCGAACATCTCAAAACTATTTGGGTACAAACAAAAATAAAGCTTGCACAAACAAGCACAAACGAATTACAAACGTTCTAGACTATTTTGAATTCAAATTTCGAAATTTTAAAAAATTCTGTGTTTCCCCGTGCTAAGAAAATCTTGTTAATCCACTCATGCGCGTCAGTATTCATGATGTTTTTCTTGAAAATCTCAAAAACTATTTGGGTACAAACGAAAATAAAACTTGCACAAACAATCACAAGCGAATTACAAACGTTCTAGACTATTTTGAATCCAAAATTCAAAATTTAAAAAAGCATGTCTCCACCCCACACTAGTGAAATTTCTTAAAAACTATTTGGGTACAAACGAAAATAATGTTTGCACAAACAGGTACAAACGATTTAGACTATTTTGGAGGCAAAATTCGAATTGGGGGGGGGAGGGAACATGCACCTCAAAATTGTGGTATTCTAAACGAAGTAGCTTGATTATTTATAACAAAATATTTCAATTTATCAACTAAATATAACAAAAAAATTTCAGTTGACTTACGTCCAGTTTTCTATTGCTTTTTGTTCGAACCGTCAAGAAAAACTAGAATTAATTAATTAATTCTATCTTATCCATTTCTGTTTCGAATGATGATTTATGAATTATGATCATTATGATTTTCAAAATTGGACAATTTGCGCTCCATAAAAATTCACTTGCTAAATTGTGAAGCTGGATATTACAAAAAATAACTTACACCCACACACGTACCATCGAGCGACCTAATTATGACTATTAAAAGTAAATTTTTTTCAGGAAAAGGCAAACCTAAGAAGAAAAATAATATGTTAGATCAGACGGAAGTTATGGATACTTCAATTATTGACTCGGATAAAACAGCACCATTGGAGAAAAAAGCTTCACTGCCGAAAAAGCCGAAAAAAATCAAGAAATCGTTCTTGTGCCATATTTGTGATTACACAACGCAGAAAAATTCTCGGTTAGAACTGCATTTAAAAAGACACACAGGTGAAAGACCATTTCCATGCGACATGTGCAGCTATAGAGCGGTTTGTAAAGGTGACCTAATTGTTCACAAAAGAGTTCACAACAGTGAAAAATTGTTAATTTGTGAATTTTGTGGCTATAAAACTAACTATGGTGACAAATTGCAAGTACATAGAAGAATTCATACAGGTGAAAAGCCGTTCCAGTGCAGATTTTGTGACTATAAATGCGCCGATAGGAAATCATTACAAAATCACGAAAGAATTCATACCGGAGAAAAACCTTATTCTTGTAACTTTTGTGACTATAGAGCAGCTCAAAGGACTGGTTTAGTGTATCATTTAAAAACTCACAAAAAAGAAAATGCAGAAAAGGTGGACGGAATTTGAAAATTTTATAAACATTTTTGGTTTAGTCACCTAACGATGTTTTGATCATACCGTACATCTGGTTTTGTGCGCTCATAAACCGTTACGCCACTGATGCGCATGAATGGATTAACGAATTCTTACTATCAGCCGCTCGCTCACTAACCACTAATTTATTTTAAAAAGAAGAGCACAGTTGGATTAGGTTATTTGTTATTCTATTTGGGGGGGGGGGGCTATGCTCCTCTAAAATCAAAATTAGCTTCCCCAAAAAAATCCTTAAAATTATTAGTTTTTAATGGTTAATTTAAAAAATTAATAGTTTTTTGAAATGTTTCCCCCAAACTTTTGGGGATTTAGTGAGTGAGCGGTCGGTGGCGAGAATCTTGTTAATCTATCCATGCGCGTCAGTGGTGGACAGGTAACAAAACTAAATGCACGTTATAGTGATATTTTGTGCAACGAAAACGTTTACGAAAAAACTATACTATTAGTATATTTAAGGCGTTTGGACTTATTTGGGGTTGTGTAGCTTATTTAACACGGAAGAGTACTGTTGTGTCAACAAATATAATTAACTAAATATATACATAATTTATCAATTGGAGGGTCCAGAAGCTGAACAGTGTAAGTCAATAAACTTTAAAACTAAATTACATTTAACATGTGACTTAAACTTAATGCATTCTAAGTTGGATTGTTAAGGACAAATTTCTGCGCAGTAAATATGGAGATAGCACTTGGCGTGCTGTCGTGGATTTAATTTACTTCTGAACGCTTTGAATTGACATCTCTCAAATACCAAGGTGGACTCGATCGGATGAATTTTCATATTTGCACATTATCTCCCGCTGTGCCAACTCAGAATGCGCTAACTCTCAAAAAAGATGAACTAACTACCTTGTAGGGGGATAACATATTTTGACGGTTCACTACTTTTTTACTGCCGTATTATTCAATTCCGCCCCCCCCCCATTTTTATTTATTGCCCCCATTATTGCCTGTCTTGTAATTCGAAATCATTGACTTTGTTGACTATATAATGTCTCACTGTCGCAATTAGATGCATTTTAGGTTTCTCTACGAAGCCCTATGTTCTAGTCCCGGGTCCGTCCGTCCGCATGTTATATAAAATTTGTGATTTATCAACCACAAAAAAAATCCGGATTAATGAATCAAGTCGAGGTTTTCTTTTCATTTAAACTGAAAAAATAGCTGTAGAGAAGCCTTAGAACTGCGGTCATCCAAGTTCCACTTTGTTTATAATATGTTAATAATAGTAATCTTTAAATAATTGACAATTAGAATAACATTGTATTTTATTTTTGGACAGGTTGTCAAAATTAGGTTAGAATCAAATATTCACACATGACATTAACCTCAAGTGCATGTTCCCAGCCCCCCCCCTTCCCCATTTCTATTTTTGACTCCAAAATAGTCTAAATCGTTTGTGTTTTGTTTGTACCTGTACACATTATTTTCGTTTGTACCCAAGTAGTTTTTGAGATTTTCAAGAAAAACATGGATACTGACGCGCATGAGTAGATTAACGAGATTCTTTTAGGACGAGGAAACATAGTTACATAGAATTTTTTAAAATTTCGAATTTTGGATTCAAAATAGTCTAGAACTCTTGGTAATTTGTTTGTGCAAGTTTTATTTTCGTTTGTACCCAAATCGTTTTTGAGATTTTCTAGAAAAACATCATGGATAGTGACGCGCATGAGTGGATTAACGAGATTCTCTTAACACGGGGAAGCACATAGAATTTTTTTAAATTTATCATCAAATTAACCTTTGGTGAGCCTGCATGATTCACCTAACTTTAGATCACCTTGTATAAAATGCTTCCGAAAATAAACAAAGTTGTATAAAGTGGGAAAGTGCAAATAAGTGCAAAATTTACAAACGCGACTGTTTTCTTATACTGAATGCCCTTTAGAAAAAAAAGCGAAGCTCGGACTGCTTCGGAACTTAACCGTTTTAAATTTTTTGTCTCACTGTGCGCCCTAAAGCCGCCGCTGAGTGTCGTTGATAGTTTTCTTGAACATTTCAAGAACTATATGGGTACAAACAAAAATAAAATTTGCACAAACATTACAAACGATGTAGACTATTTGAAATTCAAAATTTCAAAACATGTTTTTCAAACACATTTTTTTTTGTTTCTCGAAAACTATTTGAGTACAAACAAAAATAATTTTTGCACAATTAGGCGCAAAGTTTAAACGATAGAGAGTATTTTAAACGTGATTCCGTAAGTGTTACTCAGAATCTCGTTAACCCAATCATGCGCGTCAGTATTCTTGATGTTTTTTTTGAAAATCTCAAAAACTATTTGGGTACAAATTAAAATGAAACTTGCACAAACAAAGTGCAAACGATAGAGAGTATTTTGAACGTGATCCTGTGTTACTCAGAATCTCGTTAACCTAATCGTGCGCGTCAGTATCGTTTCGGTTTTTTTTGAAAATTTCAAAAATATTTAGATACAAACGAAAATAAAACTTGCACAAGCAAGCACAGACGAAGTACGAACGTTCTAGACTATTTTTGTATCAGGAATTGGAAATTTTAAAGAAATTTAGTGTTACCCAAAATCTCGAAAATCTCAAAAACTATTTGGGTACAAACGAAAATAAAACTTGCACAAACGAATTACAAACATTCTAGACTATTTTGAAACCAAAATTCGAAATTTAAAAAAATTCTTGTTTTTTTCGAGCCAAGAGAATCTTGTTAATCCACTCATGCGCGTCAGTATCCATGATGTTTTTCTTGAAAATCTCAAAAACTATTTGGGTGCAAACGAAAATAATGTTTGCACAAACAGGCGCAAACGAAGCCCAAACGACTTGGACGACTATTTTGGAGTCAAAAATCGAAAAGTGGTGAGCTGGGGACTTACACCTATTAACCTCTCTAGTCAGCAGTATGAGTGACTAAAGATTGATTAAGTAATAATATTGAACCAATGGGCATAGGGAATAGTAAATTCTAGTTAGTTACGTTCTAGCCCCGTGGGGTAGTTTAGTTATGCAAAGTTAGGGTAAAAGCATTGATAAGAGTTATATTAAATGTAAATATTAAATTAATTATGATTGTTGACCTAAAAGCGATTTTTTTTTAATATAAGCTACACAACCCCAAATAAGACCAAAGGAATAAATCAAAGATTTCATTTAACAATTAAAATTGTTACAATATTTTTTATAATAATCTAATCTAATGTGTCACGAAAATTCAGATTAGTTCAAAATTACCAACCTAAAAATTACCTTGCTCTGGGATTGAAGCTCCAACCAAATAATCATGTTGTGAACTTTAGACTGACAAAGTGGTGACGTCATAAATGAGTAAAAATTTTGTCTTCTATGCCAAAAATTTAAATAAAAGCGTTTTCGTTCTATAATAACATCATCAGATGACTAAAACAGGATGATAAGTAAGACACGTTATATTTAACGTTCATAAAATATTTTAACATGGCTTCCTTCTCTAACTCATCCAGTAATGTTAATTTTTTATACCTTATGAAATTCTAAATTTAAACAAAAATTAAAATTATATAGATACCTACACATAAAAATTGTTATATTTATGTTTAAACTATTAACCTCTTACCGCACACTTTTTTTTTTAAAAATCGCAAAAAAAAATCAATTTATTATTCTTGATCATATGAAAGTGTTAAATTACAGCAGCATAAAATGCACAATCCCGCTCGAATTAACTCGAGCGTGACGTTAAGGGGTTAAACAAATAATTATATAATTGTTAGTCTCATTTATTTATATAAATTTATTATAAATTATTAGTACATATTTTGTAGTTTTAATTAAAAAAAAAAAATGCATTGCCATGGCGATGATTTTCCCTAAAAGTTTGATTTTCGGGGTCAAAAAATTTAATTTCTTGGGCCAAAACAATACTAATTTTGGTCCAAATAAAAATCTTTTTGTGCACGAGCTACTTATTAGAATATTTTGTGAGATCTTTTTGCTTTTTTTTTACTTCAGATGAGCCGTTCCAGAATTATCATGGTCACCACAAGTGGAGCAGTGGCCTTGTTTCGCCCAGTTCTCAAGATTTACTCATCAAAATTTATAAATTGCTGCGAAACATGTGGTAAACGATATCTACTTTTTAGCGAACTTTAATAAAATTTTCATAACATGGCTAAAAAATTCTCTTAGTTTTTCCGAAAATTACTAGATGCAATCCCTTAAATGAAAAGTCTTAACAAATCATTTAATTATTTCTGGAACGAAGCTGTTATTAATACTTCTTCATAATCCTCTTAATTAATATTTGGAAATTGTTGAAAAATAAGAAATTTCACTTTTGGAAAAAGACGGAATCAAAGGGTTAATGCTTCATTTTATTATATCATTGTAATAATTTAATTCTACGATTTAATGAAAATTATTTTTAAATTTATAGTTTTGCCAGGCACATTTGCAATTTGACCTTTGGTGCTTTTTTTACATACGCATGTTGTGCAAAAAATAATAAAAAAATATTTATAACGTGGGAAAATTATTGCTCATCCAATTTAACACATTATACTTGAACAACAACAAATTTCAATTTTTTTAAGCTACGAAGGCAGAATTATATATATAACACATCTGCGAGATGTGAATAGTAAATATTCAGTTTCAGTCGAAATAAGTGGATCAAAAAGTGCTATGATGATCTCGCTGTTAGGATTAACAATTTTAGTTATTTTTGGTGTGGTTTCTTCTCAAAATCATGATGTAAATTTACAAACCCCAAGAAAAAGAAATGTGGTAAGTTTTTCTAAAATTTTATTTCACAACTTTTAGTTAATTAATCCCATTAGGAAGCCACGACTTTGATTCCACCCGACGACTCAAAGGCCAAAAATGAAGGAATTTTGGAAAAGTTGGAATTCTTGATTTTGGACACCAGCAGACGTTTTCAATTTATCGAAAATCAGTTGTCTTCATGTTCTTCTTCCTCGGTCGTTCAGAATATCGAAGAAAACTTGGAAGCCAAAGTGGAACGTTTGGATAAAAACATTCAAGAATTGATGGATGCCACTAGAAATTTGTCTTCCGATGTGGAAACGATAAAGCAAAACGGTTCGTGCCTTATTAACGTTACAAGGTTCGTTATCAATCTGATAATCTTTCTTTATTATTATTTAAATAATTTTAATTTTTAGATCATTGGTGGATTTGTCATTAAATTCGGAAGTAAAACAAATTATCAACGAGGGATTACAAGCCGCAACCTTAACTTCTTGTCCGCTTAATATTACTCCGAATAAGCAATATCCAAAAAATTGCAGAGATGTTCGAGAATCGGAAAAAACGGCTTCCGGAAATTACATGATACAACCGGAACATGCGCCAGAACCTTTCGAGGTGGTATGTGATTTTGAAACTAGGGGAGGCGGTTGGACGGTAATACAAAGAAGATTTGATGGGTCCCAAGATTTTTACTTGTACTGGCAAAATTACAAAAATGGTTTCGGTAATTTGGGGGGCGAATTTTGGATCGGCTTAGAGAACATTCATCTTTTAACGGGATTCGAAGTAAATGAATTACTGATAGAGATAGGTACATTTGAATCGGAAAACAAAAGTGCAATTTATTCCCAATTCAGCGTTGGATCCGAAATGGAAGGATATTCCTTGAACGTTTTGGGTGCTTATTCGGGAGATAGTGGCGATTGCTTGACACAACACGCCGGAAGGAAGTTTACAACCAAAGATCACGATCAAGATGATTTTCAGTCAGGAAACTGCGCTGAATTGCACAGTAAGATTTATAATGATCTACTGTACTTCCATAATAATAACTAAAGTATTTTCTTTTTTTAGGTGGTGCCTGGTGGTACATTAATTGCGCATATAGCAATCTAAATGGAAAGTATTTTGATCGTGGCCAAGGACCTGACAGATCAATATTTTGGAAAACTTTTCAACACAACCATAATTATTCCGGTTTGAAACACACTAGGATGTTAGTGCGGCCAAAAGTGTAAAGTGTTTTTTAATAATTGATTAAGTTTTTACCCACAAGTACAAACAGTATAGGCATTTTTATATTTTTTTAACATTTTTATGACATGACGTCATAAGTGATGACGTCACAGAGTCATTGACTCAGTGTCCATTAGCACAGGGTCTAACACGACACTAAGCACTGAGAGTCAATGACGCTGTGACGTCATGCTAATGGAGTCAAGTGTGTTCAAAAAAATTATTATTTATTAATTCTTACAACTTTTATTAATTTTGTAGTAAATAAAGAGAAAAAAAGTACGTATTTTTTTTATTTTAAAGATGGCGACACATTTTTTTAAATTAAAGTAAAAACTAAAATTACGGTCTTCGTATGATTTCTGATCACTACGCTTGCGCTTGTGGCATTACTCAAATCCTGAAATTTTTAAGTTCTCAAATTGTTTTTTTAGTAAATTTCTAAAAGCTATTTTTGTATGATTTTCTAGCAAAAACGTAAAAGTTTTCCGTTTTTAATATTTTTGATGATGTTGCAGATAAAATATTGAAACTTTAGTTTTAACTTGAGGGAATTACTTACATTTGACATTTCTTATCAAATATTCTGAATACTAGGGAAATTATAACATGGTTAAATAATTTTTTGAAAAGATTTCAAAAATAGTTTTTCATATTTTTTGGGACATTTTTGATCTCAATTTTTTTGATGATTCCAGTAGGTAAAAAATTATCACTTTCTTGGCGTTTAGTTCATTAGATCTTAGTTTTTAAAGTATGAATTTTTGAAAATAGACGTGGTGGTTTAACCATTGATGGCAATTCGTAGCTTAGGAGTTCGATCCTCACATGAAGAAATTTTTTTTTTGAAAATTTTGCACTTTATCAGAATTATTATATTTTGTAATTTTTTTTTATTTTTAACCTACGAATTACCATTCAAATACTCTAAGAGTCTAAACTGACACGGTTTCGTGCAATTTTTTTTACCCCAAAAATTAAATACTGAAAAACCCACTTTTTTTCGACGTATTTTGATAGGAAAATTAGTCTGACGCAGTTTATTTTTGGCTAAAAACGAAAATTGCACTTTACGGTCTCATTCAAGTTGTAAAAATCAATTTATGGATTTTCACCTATTTCGGCGATTTTGAGTTATTTGCCTTGCTCTCCGCCACCTGAAAATGTAAAATTTGATTTCTACGCATCAAAATAGGTAGTCCACAATGAAAAACACCACTTTAAAATTTTAGTAGGATTTTAAAAAATGGTAGATGAACCCCTTTGAATTTTTTTTACCCCAAAGATTAAATATTGACAAACCCACTAATTTTCGACTTATTCCTATGCATTTCAATGTGAAAATTCGTCTGACGCAGTTTATTTTGGCTAAAAATGAAAATTGCACTTTTACGGTCTCATTCAAGTTGTAACAGTCGATTTTTGGATACTCCCCTATATCGGCGATTTTGATCCATTTGCCTTGCTCTCCGCCACCTGAAAATGCAAAATTTGAATTCTACGCATCAAAATAGGTCGTCCACAATAAAAAAACACCTATTTAAAATTTCAGTCAGATTTAAAAAAACGAAAAATTAACCCCTTTGAATTTTATTTGCTCCAAAAATTAAATATTGTCAAAACCCACTATTTTTCGACGTATTCTTATGTATTTTGATGGGAAATTTTGTCTGACGCAGTTTATTTTTGGCTAATAATGAAAATTGCACTTTTACAGTCCCATTCCAGTTGTGAAATTCGACTTTTGGATTTTCACTTATATCAACGATTTTGAACCATTTCACTTGCTTACCGCCAGCTGAAAATGCAATAAATGTGAATTTTACGCATCAAAATAGGTCGTCCACAATGAAAAACACCACTATAAAATTTTAATCGGATTTTAAAAAAACGGTAGTTAAAGTGGCAGATCAATAAGGGCTGAACTTGTGTCAAGTTCAATTCAAAAACGAATAATCGTAGAAAGTTGAAATTTTCAGCATATACGTAAATTATGATTTTACTTTACATAAGCTATTTTTCATTTTAAAATAATTAATATAAAAAATTTTTTTTGTTAATTTTCAATAAAATACACTTTTGTTGTAAATATAAAATAGCTTATGTTATGTAAAATCATCTTTTATGTATATTCTGAAAATTTCAACTTTCTACGATTACTCGTTTTTGAGATGAACTTGACACTAGAATTGAAGCAATGTACATGAAATTTCAAATTTTAACCAATCAGAAGTAAAGGATCAATCAATATCAATAAAATGCACCAATAAAATATCACTAAGCAACTAGTGACATCTGTTGAATTTTATTATCTATTCCAATTGATCTAGGACCTTAACAGTTTTACGGTCTGATTCAAGTTGTAAAAATCGATTGTTGGATTTTTACTTATATCGGCGATTTTAAACCATTTCTCTTGCTTACCGCCAGCTGACTAAAATGTTAGTCGAATTTTAAAAAAACGGTAGAATTTACCCTTTAAATTTTTTTCGCCCCAAAAATTAAATATTGGAAAACCCAACTTTTTTTCAACGTATTCTTATGTATTTTGATGAGAAAATTCATCTGACGTAGTTTATTTTTTGCGTATGAATGAAAATTGCACTTTTACGGTCTCATTCGAGTTGTAAAAATTGATTTTTGCATTTTTACTTACATCGGCGATTTTGAACCATTTGCCTTGCTCTCCGCCACCTGTAAATGCAAAATTTTAATTCTACGCACCACAATACGTCGCCGACAATGAAAAACACCACTTAAAAATTTTAGTCAGATTTTACGAAAACGGTAGATAACCCCTTTGAATTTTTTTTACCCCAAAAATTTAATATTGGAAATTCCATTCTTTTTCGACGTATTCTTATGTAGTATTTTGATGAGAAAATTCGTCTGAAGCAATTTATTTTTGGCTAAGAATGAAAATTACACTTTTATGGTCTCATTCAAGTTGTTAAAGTCGACTTTTGGATTTTCACTTATATCGGCAATTTTTAATCATTTTCGTTTTTACTGTCAGCTGAAAATGCAAAATTTGAATTCTACGCACCAAAATACGTCGGTGACAATAAATAACACCTCTTTGAATTTTTTTACCCCAAAAATTAAATATTGGAAAACCCACCATTTTTCCACGTATTCTTATGTATTTTGATAAGAAAATTCGTCTGACGCAGTTTAATTAAAATTAATTTTTTTAACTCTTAGGATTACCTAAAAATTTGAGATCTTGATTGCCGATAAACTCACTTGGATGTCCCCCTTTTATTAATAGTTTCAGCAGTTGGCGGACAACATTCTTTCTCGTGTGCAGTTGGACGGTTGACATAATTTTGACAATTTGGGTGATCTGAAAATAATGACAAATTTTTCTGATTAATTACATTATGTCAGCTATCGCTGGAGAAAAGTAGAGAAAAGATCAAGTGGCTGTGGGCATAAGGAGAGTAGTAAAAGGTGCGGTTGGTACTGTTTGTGCTATTCCTAGAGGACATGCCCCATGATCGGAGTCTAGGACAACCACGGACCTTTTAAGAAGTCCATGAGAGCAACTCGCCGCGAGCCACAAAACTCCTCAACCGAAATGTTTGAAAATGTGGATCTTTGAGACAGCCCCACTTATAAAAATATTCCTCGAAACCCACAGAACTTCTCAACCGGATTCTTTGAAAATGTGGATCTTTGAGACAGTCCCACTTATAAAAATATCCCTCAAAACCCACAGAACTTCTCAACCGGAATTTTAAAAAATCTGGATGACTGATGAATAGAGGTGAGATTTTTAGGCCGTATAAATTCAAAAAAAGGTACTTAAAAAGGTTCTAAAAAAAGCGATTTTAGGTCCTATAAATACAAAAAAAGGTCCTGAAAAAGTACTAAACGTGAAACATTTTGTATCTTTTGATTATTTTTTCTCACAAGCGGCAAATTGGTAAATCCGGCTCTGGTCACCACATAAAATTTTTTTTGCAAAACCCAGTTTGAAGAACACTCGTCTATAAAAATAAATTGGGTTGCACTGTATTTTGTAAAAGTGAGGTTAAATCTTCATTTAGATGTCAAATTTTGTAATAGGTGAATCTGATGAATTTAGAGAATTAATGATAAGTAAAAAGCTATAATTCCATCAAATAAATTAAAATAATTTCCAAGCGATGATGGAACACTTAGAAACTGCAATGTGGAATAAAGGAAAAACTGTAAGAATAGCTGAAAGATACAAATTTTTTAAAAGAGACCAATTGAAAGAGGAAACTATTACAATTTATTTGGATGAATTGAAGAAATTGGTAACTACGTGTGAATTTAGTGCATATTTGGAAGACGCTTTATGTGATAAGTTTGTTTGTGGAATCCAAGACCAAATCATTCAAGCAGATTTATTAACAAGACATGATTTGACACTCGACGAGGCTTATCAGTACGCCTTAACCATGGAGGTGACAAGAAGTGTCACCGACGAGAAACAACCATTTCTAAAAAGGCACAAAATAGAAGAGGATGAGGAACTTAGTAATTTCGAAGATTTTGAAAATTCTCACTATGCTCTTGATATTAAAGAAGAACTGCAACCTTTCGACTTTGAAGTACATCAAGAATTTGTCGACTTTCAGAGTGAACCGAATTTACTAATGCAAGCCGAATGTGATGAACAACTTTTACAGTTTAATGATTGCGATGGTAAGAAGAAGTTTTTGTGTGAATTTTGTCAGAAATCGTTTTCGAGTAATTCTCGTTTGATGGATCATCGCAGAACTCACACAGGTGAGAAGCCCTTTATTTGCATAACTTGCAACAAAAGCTTTTCGAGACGAGAAGGTTTACGCCGACACACACAGAAACTGTCGGGTTGTGCAAATTATGACAAACAAAAACCGACATTTAAGGAAAATGTCAAAGCCGATAAAAGAAAAGCGGAATATGTTTGTGCTGTTTGTTGTCGTAGTTTTCTGCAGAAGGCAGTGCTGGAACGGCATTGCAGAATTCATACAGGTGAGAAACCTTACGCATGTAAAGTGTGTAAAAATACTTTCACAAGAAAGGATAGTTTACAACAACACCTTCGAATTCATGGGTTCGAAGATCACGGTCTACAAAAATCTGTCAAGAAAAAACCACTGAAGTGTAAGAGTTGTATTAGGACCTTTTCGAAGAAAACGGACTTAAAGCGGCATTTAAAAATACACACAGGTGAGAAGTTTATTAAATTATTTGGACGACAACTTTTTCAATCGGTGGCGCAATTACTTAGAAATTGAGGACATATTTTAAATTTTAATCAATTGTGTGTTTTTGATACAAAATTGCTAATTAACATAATGAAAATGTCATGACGTTTGGAAAATTCTCCTCTTTCCATTAAAAAAAAATTTGTTGCTGTATCTATAACCAATTTTGAGCTGAAAGTGAAGTTTTAGAACAATTTAACAATAAATTATTTTTTTAGGAAAAAAGGATCTTAATGAGAAAATTAATGGCGGCATTAAACAAGAAGTTGTGGAATCTTCGATCATTGATTCGGATGACAAAACGGAACCTTTGGAAAAAGAGATTTTCTTGCCGAAAAAAATTATGAAACCGATTTTGTGCCATATTTGTGATTACAGAACAGCAAAGCCTTCCAGCTTTAAAGTACATTTAATGAGGCACACAGGAGAAAAGCCCTTTTCGTGCGACATTTGTAACTACAGGGCTGTTTGTAAAAGTCAATTAAGTACCCACAAAAAATCGCACATCGTTGAAAAATTGCTCATTTGTGAATTTTGTGGATATAAAACTAACTATAGTGCTATTTTGCAAACGCATATCAGAAGTCATACAGGTGAAAAGCCATTTCACTGCAAATTTTGTGATTATAAATGCGCCGAGAGAAATTCATTAAAAAACCACGAAAGAATACATACAGGAGAAAAACCATTTTCTTGTAACTTTTGTGACTATAGAGCAGCGCAAAGGACTGGTTTAGTTTATCATTTAAAAACTCACAAAAAAGAAAAACCGTCGGTCACAGAACAGTAAACAAAAATTTTGTTGTTTCTGAAGGTTACAAAAATTGTCGAAACTAAGTTCAAGTTTTGACTTAGCAATTTTACTAACTTATAAAAATTATTGATATTATTGAGATGCGATTTTCAGATCTAAATTATAATGTGTTGTAAATTATTTTAACATTTTATTTATTATAATTATGTCATTAAAAACGATTTATTTAGCGTTTATTAGTCTTTGATAAAAGCCCATATAAAAATATCAATCTGGTCCAATCAGGTTGAGAAAAGTTTTGATGTGGTCCTCTTCTCAAAAGTTTTAGGACCCCTTGTCTATACCAACAGAAAAACGCCCCACAACACAAATATTTTCTTTAAGAATCTTCATAAATCGATTAAAGTCCAGCGTTTTAGTACTGGCATCTAGAGACAGGAATTTTATATTTTGATCCTGAATCCAAGCATGCGCTTTTGCACCAACTTGTACTTAAAAATAGGAATACTCTTAGATCATCTATACTGTCGTGTTCTGACGAACAACTCTTTAAAAGCCCTAGCCGTTATGGTCGGTAGTTTGCACTTTTGAGACGATCTCAGGAGTAGGTTCAAAAAAATTTTTCTCTTAAACTATCCACAATAAATGAAACAAAAAACTCAGGGATGAAATTATAATTTAATTCGATGAAAGTAGTAGTCATAATTAAATTAATAAAAAAAAATTAAGACGAAACCTTATAATTAAACTTTATCGACTCAATCGATAATTCCAAAAACATGAAGAATTATCCTACAAATTTACACATTTAAACTTCAATAACAGTATCTCCAATTTGTAAGATAATCAACGTCATATTATAATTTAAACAAAACATCTGCAATAAAATTTGTACAAAATAAGAAAAATTGTTTAATTTTTAAATATTAGCGCCTTTGTAACTGTTCGAAAGTTGGTACCGTTGTTGATATGGTAGCCACTACCAAATACGAAAAATATTCGTACGAAAAAAATTTATTACCTAAATTTAAATTTTACAGTTAAATAACACGACTTAAATATTAAAATTGTTCCACTGATGTGTTTAATTAATTAAGTGTATAAGTTCGATGATAAATGTAACTTGAAGTACGAATTTAAAGTCAAATGTAATTAACCTCAAATAATTCCGCAACATTATAACAAATATCGAAGATAATCGTTGAAATCGTGTGAATAATTAATTCAAAAGGTATTTACCAAGAAGATGGCTTGAATAATTGATGATTGTCCCTCTAATTCTTTGCATTCACAATTTGACAAAATGGCGACCTCATGTTATGACTGGTCCGTAAACTTTCCAAATCTTCAAAAATCACACTGAATTTCATAACACTCTTCTTTAGCAACACACACCATCAACAAAAACCCAGTTGCTCATAATCTTCGCAAGAATTAATTACAAATTTGTAATTTTTAAACATTCGAAGATAACACCTTGAAGCCGTTAAGTCATAGACTTCACACCTCCATTACTCTATTGCAACTCTCGTGCAACTGACCATTTATCTCGTTTCCTGTACTAAGTTTTCATCGGAAAAATCGTGTCGCACTCTGGTTGGTTGGTTTTCCAGCGAAATTCGAATTTTCAGATGCCAAATTCAACATTTTGAAGTCACTAAATTTTTAAATTGCGAACTACACTTTTAAATCAAAAATACTGCATCGATGATCGTAGCTACCTTTGTACCAACTCAATTTAAACGTAAGTTAACAATTTTAAGAACAAACAAAAAATAAATTAATCAAAAATTTAACGTTTTTCATGTTTGAAATGTTTAATTTTCAGGCGATACGGACAAATTCCCAACCTTAAAATCTCGTCTCTGCACGTATCCCTTTGACACGTAATTGAAAAAATTAACAGGTTACTACTCATCTGATTAAATTAACGAAAACTTCAAAAACAAAACTTTGACCAAATGAAAATTTATTTGTGGATAATTTTAGAATCTCCAACCTATCAGAATCCACGTCAATACATATATATATGATCGAAGGGAATACTGAATGTAATTTTGACAGCTGTCAAATTCCATCCAAGTATTATATATTAATCACTTACATTATTTCCTTCTACAATAAATTGGCTTCATAATAAACTTTAAAAAAGTGAATTATCATATATTCAAACTTGAAATGAATTAATTTTTAAATAAATTGTACCATCTTTAAATTGGTAAATGTCAGATCAATGTAATATGAATGAATTAAAAGTTAGGTTAGGTGTCAAAACTGTTTTTAAGTCTTAAATTTTTGAGTTTTTGTAAAAAGGACTACTGATTGTCCTTTTATTTATTTTTACTGTTGTAAATTCTACCGAAGAATGGAATATCAATAATAACGAAGTAAAACAAAATCAAATTCTTAATTAAAATTTTTATTTCTAGTCCCAAAAGTTTAGACATAAAAATAATTTTGACACGTAACCTAACTTGACGTTCATTCATATTAAATTGACCTGAGGTACACCAATTTAAAGATAGTACAATTTATTTAAAAACTAATTCATTTCAAGTTTGAGTGTGACGATACACTTTTTTTGAGTTTAGATACCCCAATCGGATTGTTTAACCAATCAATGGGTTGTTATCAAATTTTTTTCCATACGCCCATTTTGGATGAAATTAATAGCCCCACGCTTTTAATGATGTTTTGGACTCTGCATTCATTTTTTAAATGATTTCATGAAGGTCATCTTCTTTATGGAAATATTTAAAAATATCAGATGGCAATGTTGTTGTTGGCAGTGGTACTCTTGGTTCAATCCCAAACCTGACCTTGTAAGAAAATTGTTTGATTCCTGAATGAGGGGCTGTATTTTTCAAAACTGCACAAAACGAACATCTTTTTCCCAATTAGTGGTATTATTGTCCTTCATCCACAAAGCAAACATTTTTTCTATTAGTTGGCTGTTTCAACAGAACCTTGATTCATCTGGCTATGGCAGCACCGTTGCAGTTGTACCAACTTTTTTTTGTGTGCGTTGGGAGTGGGGAAACCTTGCATAGGCGCCCCCCAATAAGGGGGGGAGTGTCAGATTCTTACTGACTATAAAACCCCACTCCGTTGATACCGACCAGGCTTCGTCATAGACATTCCTTCCGTGTCGGCATCGCGATGTTTCTGCCTTTTATCTTCTTTGTTTTTCTTTCTGTTCAGATTCCTTCTCCCCTATTATGGCTTTTGCCAGGGTCTCCACAATTTTCCACGCTTCTGGTGTTGTGAGCATGAATTCCACGATTGTATCTAGAGTTAGTTGTTTTCCTGCCTTTTCCATTGCTGATTTTCTTGCTTCTTTCCAGTTTTTACACACGAAGAAAGTATGTTCCGCCGTATCCTCTATTTCGGGGCAGTTTGGATCTCTTGTTTTTTTGAATCTGTGGAGGTACGACTCGAAACAGCCATGTCCCGAGAGCAGTTGTGATATCTCGTATGATGTTTCACCATGGCTTCTCTTATACCAGTTTTGGAGATTTGGTATGAGTCGGTGCGTCCATCTGCCTTTACCGCTTTCATCCCATCTGCTTTGCCATGTCTCGAGTGATCTCTCTCTGATTTCTTTTCTGTTCTGTTCAGGGTGATGGAAAAGTTCTTTTCTCTCCCGGGCCAACAGGTCTATGGGCGTCAGGGAGGCCAGGACTATGATTGCCTCCGTCGAAATTGTTCTATAGCCTCTCGCTATTCTGAGTGCCATTTTCCGTTGTACCTTGGTCATGCTTCCTAGGTATTTGTCAATATTAAGCCCATCTGCCCAGATCGGAGCACTCGGTGACACTGGCCAGTATTCTTCTTTTTTTCTCCGATAGGCCACCCAAGTTTGGGAATAATCTGGCGATGGCCGCCGCCGCTTTTTCCGCCCTCCCGGCTGCCCCGAAGATATGCGGGCCAAAAGAAAGGTTTTTGTCCAAAGTTACTCCCAGTACTTTGATGGATTTCGTTAGGATGATTTCTTGGTCCCGTACTTTGACTATTATCTTTCTATGTTTTCGTCTTCCACTTATTAGCACCGCCTCGGTTTTTTCCGGTACCAGTGTTAGTCCTTTGGAGTCCATCCATTCTTTAATTATTTCTATTGTTTTTATAGCCTTCTCTTCAACTTCTTCGGTTTTTCCTTCAATTATCGCGTTTAAGTCATCTGTGAATCCTATCAGGGTCACGCCCTCTGGTAGTAGCAGCGATAAGACTTCGTTGTAACCGAAGTTCCACAGGGGAGGGGCCAGAACAGAACCTTGAGCCACCCCCGACGAGACGTTGTATTTCTTGTTTCTGAAAATTATGGTTCTATGGCGGAAGTATTCATCCAATAAGTTTCTGATAGCATTCTTAATTTTTTTGTTTTCTAATTTTTTTAGAAGGATCTTCCAATTGACTGAATTGAAGGCAGGCCCGTTCCCAGGGGGGCACCTGGAGGCACGTGCCCCCCCGAAATGTTCAAAAAAAAATTTTTTTTTCAAAGTAAATGAAAATTTGTTTATAATAATAAAAATTCTCGAAAGAAAAACCATTAAAAATTTTACTTTTTACTAAGTGCCCCCCCCCCCAAAATTAAATCCTGGGTACGGGCCTGATTGAAGGCGTTCTTAACGTCTAGTGATAGTACGAGTGCGAATTTCCTTGTCCGTCCGATTTTTTGTACCAACTGATTTACTCTAACTATTTGGTACTATAAATAATTAGACATATTAGGTTTGTTCCAACCAGCCGAGAAACCGTGCAATGTACGGTCACGCTCATGCGCAATAAACAAAATGGAACGTTTTTTATCTATTGCTGATGATTTTTACATTTTGCGCATGAGCGTGACCGTACATTGTACGGTTTCTGGGCTGGTTGGAACAAACTTTTAGTAACTACTATCACTTTCCCATTTACATAGTCAAAAATCAACTTCACCTAGGCACATTAGAATTGCTACGATTAATTGACTTACAATTTTGCACACTAGTTTAAAGAAAAGGTGTAAAGAACTGATTAGATTTTGGTTAAAATCCCTCCAAAAAAAACCTTTTATTTGTGATTCGCTGATTTTTATGGATTAACGAGATTCCCTCGTCTCAAAAATATTTTATAAAGAATGACAGATTATTGAAGGGTCATTTAAAATATAAAGAGATAAAAAATTTTCAACGCAACTGCTCATTTCTTGAAAATCGTGTTCAGGTTTAATGAGTAGATTAATGACAACTAAGCAGACCCGCACCTACGGAGTGACAAAAAGTACCGGACAGGAAATTAAAAGATTTAATTTGTTACTATTTACTTTTACATTTTTAAATGGGAAAGTCATGTGTTGTGTCACATCAGATTTTCTAGTATTCTAACCTTTTTTTTCTAACTAATTTTTCCCTCCATTTTCAAATGGTGCTACTGATTTGGGGGTTACTATTTTTTTTAATCCCCTTAGCGCCGGCGCGACCAGAAAAAAGTTCTTACTTCTCCCGGATTTGAACCGGGAATTTAGAGGCCATAACCAGTTCGCGTGACCACTACACTCTGATTAAAGTATATAAATAGAATCATAAGTAAAGACGGTTTTAAAAAATTTCTAAATAGTTTTAGTTCATTTTCAGTACCATAGGCTTCCAGTCCAGAATTAAAGGTCAGGGTGATCATCTTAAACAAAAATGGAGTTATTTGATATGAAAAAAGTGTCGCCATTAGGAGGCCGCCATATTGGGCTCAACTGTTATTGGTTGAACATAACCAACAGAATCTTAGAAATATTGCGGGAAATTTGATTTTATTTGAATAAAATTTTTATATACGCTTTTCTCTCCGGAAGGATAAAACCCAGTGCTCACAATTGCCTATGTCGACGAGGTTAACACACAACGACCATCTGATGGCAAAAGGATAGAAAAAGCGTAGGTGGTACTATAGTAAATTATGCGGTTCTAGTTACATAACCCTGACTCCAAGATTATTATATTTATTAAAGAAATCTTAACGGAATTTGATAGATTACATTATAATTAATCGTTTAAATAGCGCCGGAAAAATCACCATAACATTGATAGGTTTAGCTAATAACCAATTTTAACGTTTTTTAACTTTAATTTCAATTTTCCGAAGAAAAAAATCCACGCGTCGAGCTTAGGTTAGTGTTAGGAATCGATATTTATTTAAAATTTAAAAACTGATAAAAGAGATAACCGTGCGTTAAATCAATTTAAACTTTTTCCACGTATTTTTGGGCTTAAATTTGCCGAAAAAAAGAGAAATTTACTAGTCGAGCTTAGGTTAGTGTTAGGAACCGACAGTTTTTTAAATTAATACCACCTAAAAAAAAATCTACATATTTAGGTTATTTGTTGGCCCTGGGGTACATTTTTAATGAATTAAACTGTCTCAATGCTTCCGGTTAATTACTTCCGTCCGTTAAAAATCCTGTTAGTGGAAATGTTTAAATTTGCAGTCCGGATTACGTAACGATTCCTAAAACATATCTAATCTGCTTAATGACTGTCTCGGTGTTTCTTATTAAACCTGGGCTCAGGCCCGTAGCCAAGGGGGGCGCGTCCCCCCCCCCCCCCGAAATGTAAAACAAATTGTTTATAATAATAAAAATTTTCGGAAGGGAAAGCACCGAAAATTTTACTATTTACAAGTGCCTTCCCCCCGAAATTTAATCCTATCTACGGGCCTCAAGTTTGCGGCGCGCCTATCGCGAGTCGATTGCATACAGGGTGTTTAAAAATTACGGTGACGATTCAAAAATTAGTTACACAAGGTACCCTGTACAAAACAAAAAATAATTTAAGTTGGTACTTAAGAGTACACAGCAAATGTATAAATATGAGCATAGAATTTCTTTTTTCTAAATTGTTACACTTGAGAGTCACTATCACCATAAAAAACCAAAAACTTTCATTACCACACGAAAATGGACGTTAATTGGAATTATAACCAGGTAAGCCCTTTGATTTATTTAAAGAACGAGGAATAAAAAATTAAAGCAGTTGTATTTACCATGAAAATAAATATATTATAAATATAAGCTAGAGATTTTGATTATACTCAACGAAGAATGAAGAAAGAAAAAACATATGGAAGCATTGATACATCAAGAGGCTTGACATCAATCGGTCAATTTATGAGATTTTTAAAATCTTGTCGAATTGCGTTGTAAATTTACTTAAAAATAATGTATTGCTTAAATTAATGTATCGTATCAAGCCTCCCGCGGGAAGCTCAAAAATGGACATTTTCAATCATTTTAAAATTCGTCAGTAAAAGATTAAGTAGTTAAGTTGGTATTCATAATTATGTTAAAGCAAGAGTTTAACGTAATTTTTATTTTGAGGTGAATCAACCCTCCCGCACCTTCCTACGCTCTTAAATTAAATTTTCAGATTATTGTATTTTTTGCTGTTATTGTAAGATATAATAAATTTAATTATTTACGAATCTCTGAATTAAAAGAAAGTTAATGATCATTAAGGGCCCGATGTATCATTTTGACGACAACTTCTTCAATGGATGGCGCAGTTATTTTAGATTTAGAATTGACGTCTTTCATTGGTTGGAAAAAAATGACAGAAAAATTTGATTGGTTTCCAAAAGCGCGTCTTGAAATTTCGAAACAAAACTTAATTTACAGCTCTTACAATACTTGATATGTAAAAAAATTTAATTCAGGATATTAAAGAGTGCTATTAATTAATTGTGCGTGTTTGATACAAAATCGCTAATTAACATAGTCAAAATCAATTAAAAATTATATCATGACCTTTGAAAAATTTTCCTCTTTCCATTAAAAAAAAATTCATCGCTGTATCTATAACCAATTTTGAGCTGTAAATGAAGTTTTAGAACAATCTTTATAATATATACGATTAAATACGCATAAGAATGGTCTAAAAAGTTTTTTATTTCTGTTCTGTATTTTTAACCATGAGAATTGTACCAATTTTAACTAAAAAATTATTATTTTGTAGTTTAACGCGTTGTATGAACAACCAGACGATCCGGACGATGTAGAACTACAACCAAATTGTGACTATACAACAATGGACTGCGGTACATTGGATTTACAGAATTTATGTATTGAAACCATTGATGATCCACAAAATGAAACAGAACATTCCGAATTTTTTAATGATGAGATGAACATGAATCCAGTAAGTCTAAAATCTAAATGGATTTATTTTTTTTCTGCATTTTATTTTTTTCATAATAAAAATTATGTGATTCTAATAAAATTTTAGTACGTTGGAAGCGATGGTAATTATTTAACTTGCACTTTATGCATGGGAAATAATGCAAATTTTATGTGTATCGACCCAAAACATATGATAAAGCATTTGTGGGATATTCATAAGGAAAAATTGTACATTTGTAATGATTGTAATGAACAATTTCATTACGACTTCGAGTTGTATAAGCACCTGAAAACTCACGTGTCCAAGAGCTCGAATAAAAAATGGGAGTGTAACGAATGCCCAAGGAAATTTGTATCAAAAAATTTATTAGAAGAACATGAATACGTGCACAATGGGTTGCGTCCATACCAATGCACCGAATGTGAGAAAACCTATCGCTCGAAATATACGCTGAAAACTCATTTGAAAACTCACCAACCCAGAAATCGTGAATACCACTGTATGTCATGTTATAAAAGTTTCCTTTCAAAGCAAAACTTAAAACAACACGAAGAAACTCATAAAGACACTAAAGAATTTTCTTGCACTTTATGCGGTAAGTTAACTTGGATTGCAGGGTTATTAACTTGATTAATGTGTTATTATTGATAGACAATAGAAAGTTTACTACAGAAAATAATTTAATATCGCATATGATTATTCACGATGGCAACAAAAAGTTTTCTTGCGCAACGTGCAATAAGAGATTTGCACGGAAAGCTGAATTACGCGATCACGAACGCATACACACAGGACAACGACCCTTCGGCTGCACGGCGTGCGGTGCGACGTTTACTCAACGTTCCAATCTCAAGTCTCACATTAATGCTACGCATTTAAATCTCAAAAAGAATGTATGCGAAGAATGTGGAAAAGGATTTAAAAGAAAACGGTAAGTTAAAGTTTCAAAAAGTGCGGCCACGGGCCGCACTAATCGCAACTAAAGGTTGCCGATCTCTGAAATAGTATAGTGATTTTGATAAATGAATTGAATAAAGGAACAAATTTAAATTAAACAAATTTTAAGACGTTTTACTTTAACCTATTTATTAACCCCCTTTAAATCTCCCCCTCCCTCGCACCAAAGTGAACAAAAATTAATTAATTTTATTGTAGGCTGTTAACATACCATATCAATGCGGTACACACCAAAATACGACCCTACAAATGCACTGAATGCCCGAAGGATTTTGTTTATCCCGAACATCTCAAAAAACATATGCTTAATCTTCATGAAAATGAAAAACCGTTCAGTTGTTGTATTTGCAATAAAAATTTCAGTAGTCGTGATAACTATAATTCTCATTTGTATTCACATACAACAAAAAAACAATACGAATGCCTTACATGTGGAGTTGGATTTACGCGTAAACCAGCCTTGAAAAACCACATCGAAACTGCACAACACGAGAAGTCTAGATATATTTCAAACCGCATCATCTCAATTGATAAGGTAATATCCAGTGATGTAAACACCGACGGTGGAAAGGTAAAACTTCGTAAGCGCTTAAAAAGTTTTACCTTTCCACCGTCGAGGTGTTATTTTATATTTAAAACTTTAATTGATTTTATGATTGTTTAGAATCCTGAAGAAAATTCTTGGTTTTTGGAAACGAAACCTGAAGTTAGGCAAATGGACGAAATGACTAATTTATATGTCGAAAATGTATTTATAGACGAAAACATAGATCAGGATTATGAAAATACAGATCAATATTATGAAAATACAGAACAATATTATGAAAATACAGAACAATATAATTCAAATATTCAAGATGCAAATGAAACCTGTCAACTTGTACATGATCAATATGGAACTGAATATTGGGTTGTAGTTAATCCTGATGAGGTAATTATTTACTTTAATGATAAAATATTGTTTTTTTTTCAAGTGCTTTCGGTATTATATCGGCAGCGCCGTTCGGTAAACAAAACACATAAAACACCAGTTTTGTGTCTGTTCGTAACGCACCTCTAATTGATAACTCTATCAGTACAAGACAAAATTAACTGATAATTTCGGAGATTAAAGCTCATCTCCGTAATTATCAATTTATTTGTCTTTAGTTTGCAAAATGTTCCACATTATACGTGTCACAATTAATTTTATCTATGTTTTTAAAACAGATTTTACAAGATGGTTATGAAAACGATAATATTGCATTATTAACCGAAAGTTATTCCAACGAGTACGATAATAATCAAAAGAACCCGATGAATTGTGATCAAGGTAGATTGCACCAAGTGCAATATTTGGTGGGAAATGAAATTAAATATATGCTCTGCGAAGTTGGTCCGTAAAATTAAAAACCTTGAAAACATTTTAAAGTTTTCAAATTTTTGTATATAAAATTTTAATAAAAATTACTTACTAATTTTAATTCCCACAGGTGCTTAAGGGTTAATAGACCTACAGACGAAAACACGCCATCCGTCTGGTAACACCGTAAGATGATCCTTGTGCAACAACAACCGGCAATAGGTGTGGTTCTGGTATGCTGCGAGGGAACACCACGGGGGGATGGGCTTAATCGCCTAGCCCACGAGGAGAAAACACCAGACGACATCCGGTTTCAAATAGCCTTCTTGCAGAATGCGGGGCTCTTCTGCAAGTGACCAATACTTCCCTAGCTTCTCGTGGGAACCATACGGAGAACTCTGAAAAAAACAAAGGGGGACTCGCCTTTAACAGAGACTTATCAACAGATAGAATCCCAATCCCAGAGCCTATGACAGTGGATAAAAATCCAAACCAAAAGGCTAATCCAGAGCCTATGGTATTGGACGAAAATTCAAACCCAGAGGCTAAGGAGGTGCTTCTTACGAGCAGCGACGCAGAAGTTTACACAGCCCTACAAGGCCTTAAATTAAAGGACAAAAGAGTTAAACTGAGTCGCAAACGAATGAAGTACCTCATTCAACAGAGGCACCCGGCTAACAAAGCCAGGAAACTTGCCCTCCAAGGATATCGTCCTAATAAAGCCGCAAAAGGAACAGATCCGATGGCAGCACACCGGAATCTCGCGATAAAAAGCGGGTAAAGACTAATGACGGCACGGCTGCACCTGCTAAAAGTGCAAAGCCGACCTTCAGCCAGGCCCTTAACCAAAGGAGCTCCTAACTATGGAACAGCTTGAAGCCATACAAGAAGCAATCTTGGACAAAATCATGAAGAAAGGAAAAGAGGCTAATGTAAAGCCAGCATTCCATCAAATCCATAAAAGACCAAGCTGGCTCGGTATCACGTGTACCAATACAGCCACGGCCGAATGGGTTAAGGGTCTCAAAGAAGCCCAAAATGAGGAACTTAATGCCTCAAGCTGACGGATCATACGCAAGATCACAGCCGGCCCAACTACGGAAGTAACACTCTTAGCTGACACACAGTCAGATGAAAATCTGAAAAAGCGGAATTACAAGATCGGCTACAGATTCGGTCAGCTTCAGTTGCACCCAAAAAAGGGCAAACAAGAAAAAGCCCAAACCACCACAAGTGCAGGTGCTTCAGCAGTGAGTGTACCAAGTAGAGAAGCGCGCGGGACGGGACGGAATGTCGATTCAGTCCCGCGGGGGACGGGATGCCGATTTAGTCCCGAGCAAAACGGGATGCTAATTTAGTCCCGCGTTTAATTTATAAATTTATTTTAGAGATGAATGCGGGACGGGATATCCCGCAGGAAAATTTTTATCCCGCGGCATATTTAGAATATTTAGTCCAGCGCGGGACATTTTATAAACTCAGTCCCACGCGGGACGAGATTTCAATGCAGTCCCGCGCGGGACGAATTTTTTCCACTTCTATTTCATAATTTAACTTATTGAATCCTTTCCCTACATTTACTCTAAGCATATGCGTTAACAAAAAAATCAAAAAAGTTTATTCGGACTGCGTTGTATAAAATAAATCAAATGCGGGATCTGGGGGACTGAGTTAAGAAAATGTCCCGCGCGGGACTAAATATTCAAAATATATTTAGAATATTTAGTCCCGCGCGGCACATCTTTCAACTCAGTCCCGCATTTGTTTTATTTTATATAATGTAGACCGAATGAACATTTCCGATATTTTTACATGTAGGTAGAATACTGCATTGGCATCCCGTCCCGCGCCGGAGTGAGTTGATAAGATGTCCCGCGCTGGACTAAATATTCTAAATATCTAATACACGTTGCAATTTTTTGCAACAATAGAACTAATGGAAAGCACGTGTTGGTATCCATCAGACGTTTTCTATTGGTTAGCTACCATTTACTAAGTGCGACCCTGTACAAGGTATTTTAAATCCGCCCGGGCGGCAAAAGTTCTAGCTACGCCACTGATGCGTACTGATTAATGCGGGACTAATTTTTTTGCCCCGTCCCGCGGGTCTCGCACGTCAGACGCATGCGTAGATTAAAAATTATGACTTTTATGACCGCGCGGGACTGCTTTAAAATCCCGTCCCGCGCGGGATATTTTTAATATTTAGTCCCGCGCGGGACATTTTGTCAACTCAGTCCCGCGTTTGATTTTTTTTGTACAACGCAGCCCGAATTAATTTTTTTGTTAACGCATATTACTTACGAGTAAATGTAGGGAAAGGATTCAATAAGCTAAATTATGAAATAGAAAGAGAAAAAATTTCGTCCCGCGCAGGACTGAGTTGATAAAATGTCCCGCGGGACAAAAAAATATTCCGCGGGATATCCCGTCCCGCATTCATTTCTAGCTTCTAGCTGTATTGTATAAAATAAATTTATAAGTAACACGCGGGACTGAATTGACATCCCGTTTTGCTCGGGACTAAATCGGCATCCCGTCTCGCGCGGGACTGAATCGGCATCCCGTCCCGCGCGGAACTGAATCGACATTCCGTCCCGCGCAGGACTGAATTGAAATCCCGTCCCGCGCGGGATTGAATCGACATCCCGTCCCGCGCGCGGGGCGGGATTGTTTTCATCCCGCATTCTTCTTTAGTAAGTACAAAGGGACGTGCTCATGGGGGGGGGGAGCTTCCCCTCCCCCCAATGTTGCAGAAAGTTGGCAAAAAGTTGACAAAAACACCCAAAAGTCGGTCAATTTGCCATTTTTTTATGTGTAAATTTACTAAATGCTGAAAAACTTACAAAAAGTTGGCAATTTTGAATTAATTCAGTTGGCAAATTTGAAATTTCTACCCCCCCTCCCCCCGAAAAAAGTTGGCTGGGCATGTCCCTGTAAGAACCTACTTTAATTTTGTGTTGAGTAATTTTCACAATAGTTTAAAAAAAATTGAAAATTTATTTATTTTGTATCACAACATTCGGTAAATATAAATAAAGACGTTGTCAGACGCATGCACAGTTTTCAAATTTAAGTCATAATTTACAATCTGCGCATGCGTCTGACGGTGCTTGAAGATCTGCGAGACGTGCGGGACGGGACAGAAAAAAGTAGTTCCGCATTCATCTCTAGTACCAAGCACCAGTGCAGGCAAAACGCACTCTGCTCAAGGCGGACAGCAGGGGAGCTCCGGTGCGCGCCCCCAAAGTACCCAGCAAGGACAACAGGGGAGGCAATCTATCAATACTGGTCGCAGTTCTGAAAGGCCTCCTAATCGACCCATAAGTACAATACTAATTTTAATGAAAAAACTTGTTGAAAGCAGATTACGTCAAGTATAATTTTAATGCTGTGACTATTAAATTTCACTTACGAGAGAAGGCTATCAGGTTATTTTATACCATTTTCTTGGTAACAATACAAAAAGAATATTTCTTTAAAAGCATTTGATGAAACTGATAGTCCTATCGGTTTTTAATTTTTAAACTTATAAAAAATCAATAATCACGAGTTAATAATTTAACAATTTATATACATAAAAACTATTCTAAGTAAACTATTAACTGTGATTTTGAAACCATTGTTGCAACCAACCATAAACTGCTTGCAAATTTGCATCAAAATCTTCCAACGTACCATTTGACAATTCAAAAACAATGTTTTCGGAATACGACGAAACAGCTTCTTCCGAAATCGTGTTAAATATTTCACACTGAATGTTATCTTCTAATTTTTTTCCAGAATAACCTCTATCGGTTAAACGATCATATAACGTAGTATTATTTGTTCGTAACACGAAAACCACATCGAACCATCGTTCAGGAAAAAATTCGCAACTGTGATAATCAACTATGTTACCCCCATAACTCATCGTCTCTTCTAGCAAATCTAACAACTAAAACAAAATTAAATTGATTTTACTGATTTAGATTGAAAATAAAACTTACTTTGTCATCGTCTAGTACCCCCGAAGAATACACTTGGTCGTATTCTTCTATACAGCCGTTTTCTTGAGCCACTTTTGAAATCTCGATCCATTTTAAACCGGTGGCTGCAGCTATTTTTTCGCATAAAGTTGATTTGCCAACACCGGGAGTACCTAACCGTTAATCCAAAATGAGTTTTAAAATTTCTAACAAAACTAAAAGAGATACCTGTGATTAAAATGTTTGGAGCACTTCTAACGTTTGCCATGTCCTAATCTTATTAAAAATTTTCACCCAAAAAATAATTCAAATCTTAACCATACGACAAAATTGAGGTTATGGTTGCAATTTTGACAGCGGTGCCACTTTCGCTTGTCTACAACGTACAAGGCGATTCAAGAAAACAATAATTTTTTTCGATTCGACAATTTATGGTAATTCTAAATGAACAGATTTTTATATAAAAAGTAAAACAATTATTGTAAAAGTAATGGCCGCTGTTGAGAGACTTTACAGCAGCGCCACCAACGTAAATTTCAGTTTCCGTAGGTAACCTAAAAATATCATAAGAAATCGTTGATTTACAATATTTTTAAGTTATTTAAATTTAATTTGTGCACAGTATACTTTTTTTAACTTAAAAACCGTTAAAAACTACATTTTATTTTTCTCTAAATTCAGTTTATTTATGAAGCGGATATTTGTTAGCCTGGGGTATATTTTTAATGAGTTGAACTGTCTCAAAGATCTACATTTTTTAATATTGCAATTGGGGTTGTTTTCGGGCTTTAAGATGTTTTTAATGAGAAGACTGGAAGAAAAGCTCTCGGTTTTCTAAAATCTAACTTTCTCAACCGTGAAAAATCCAACGGCTGTAATAATGTAAACACAGAATTTTTTACATTTGACCACATCTAATGCAACATCCAATACGAAATCCAATAATGTAAAAATACTTTAAAAAGAAGGCCTACATCCACAGTGGATAAAGAAAAGGTTGAAAAAAGGAAATATACATAAAAACTTAAAAACTGATTGGTCGTAGCAACTTAAAATCACCTCCCTTGGGATCGAATTGTATACCAATCGATTTTCCAACCTTGATGAGCTGCCCGTTTGTGGGTGGACAAGGAAGGACCCTGCCCTTCCTCTAGCTCCAGAATACAACTAAAAATGATACAGAATAAAATTTAAATACACGTCAGCTACCTAGGTCCTCCGACGCGACGACGCTTAGATTTTATTTTTTACTTTTTAAAGATTTTCTATGTCGGGGGTTTTTTAAATTTTTAATTTAAGTTTTATTATTGTAAAAATATTCCATGAGTTTTCTGCTTTTTCACAGGCGGTGCGTGCACCCAGGTACCCCTACAAAACGAGCCGCTTATGGAAAACTGACACTTGAAGGACTTCGACTCGAAAAATTAAATCGCGCGATAACAATGATTATCTGATCTAATTTTATCAAAACAATATAAAACATTATTAATTATGATAAATAAAAATTAAGTAATTATCCGCAACCGTGTACAAATGATTTGATATCAATTATGGCGTGGCTCAGCAAATGTCAAATTGACAAGTGTCCAAGTTTTATTTGTTTATTTTTGTGTAGTTAAGAAGAAAACGTTAATAAACAAATAATAAAAAACGTCATCGTTTAACATAAATAAAGGCAACATTTAATCAAAATTTTTTGTGTAACATTTTCTTTATAATTAAAATAAATCATGGCATCGCAACCGCAATATAATTTGAAGAGTCCCAGTAAGTCGATCGAAAATCTTGTTAAGTTAGGGTTAATTAATTCGTGTTGTACGTTTTAGGTGTTAAGCGACTAATGCGCGAGGCGTGCGAGTTGGCAGAACCGACCGAAGAATATTTTGCAAGTCCGTTGGACGATAATTTGTTCGAATGGCACTTTACTGTGCGAGGACCACCCGGCACCGAATTTGAGGGGGGTTTATACCACGGTAGAATTTTGCTCCCCTCACAATATCCTATGCAACCACCAAATATTATTCTCTTAACCCCAAACGGTCGTTTTGAAATTAACAAGAAAATATGCCTGTCGATATCGGGACATCATCCCGAAAGTTGGCAACCGTCGTGGTCAATTCGTACCGCCCTTTTGGCACTAATAGCTTTCATGCCTACTAATGCCGCCGGAACCATTGGTTCTTTAGATTACACCAAAGAGGAACGACAAGCATTGGCAAAAAAGTCCATCAATTGGGAGTGCAATTTGTGTGGGAAAATAGTAAATAAATTGTCTTCTAATAACACTTCGCCTCTAACCCAAGAGGAGACCTCCTTAATTAGTCAAATTGCTCTAAAAGGAGAGGAAGAAACAAAAAATGAACCAGTCGTAGAGCAGATAGAAGCACCCACCAACACGGTGCCTTTAATTACAGATGATTTATTACGAACTTCCATCCAGCAAACCAATAAGTATGTTTTACGTGAAATGTTTTGAGGGTGAGGTTAATAATGTTGATCAATTTAGAATTTTTTCCAGGGACAAACTGTGGACAGCTGTGACATGGGCTATTGTTTCAATGATAGCCATTCTGGTCATCCGAAGATTCTTCTTTCTAGATTAACTATAAATATTAATTAGATGCCAATGTTTATATTTAAAATTATAAAAAAATTAAATGCTTCATTATACAACCCACCATTGTTTGTATTCTTATTTTTGTCTACGAAGTGTTTACAAAATTATGGACTGATTTTCTATTGCTTACTCGTTGTAAATGTTGTTGCACTCCTGGAAAAACATTCAACACAAAAAAAAATGTCTGGGATAATTAGTAACTACAGTGGGGCCCGCTTAATGTGATCACATTGGGACTTGGGGTTTTTGATAACAATAACCGATTGATAACAATAAACGAAAAATATTTTTATTGCTTATTTATTCATCAGTAAGTTTTAGAATATTTAAACAACATTTAATTTTTATCAAAAAAATTAATGAAAAAATAGCGCTGAAATCAAAATAATTGTAATCTAATGCCCAATGGAACTTAAAATTTTTTCTTGATTTTTTTTGTGTTTGTTATAATTGAATTAGTATCATCAGTAAGTTTTAGAATATTTAAACAACATTTAATTTTTATCAAAAAAATTAATGAAAAAATAGCGCTGAAATCAAAATAATATTAAATCTAATGCCCAATGGAACTTAAAATTTTTTCATGATTTTTTTTGTGTTTGTTATAATTGGATTAGTATCGTCAGTAAGTTTTAGAATATTTGAACAACATTTAATTTCTATCAAAAAATTAATTAAAAATAGCGCTGAAATCAAAATAATATTAAAAATGCCCAATAAAGCTTAGAATTTTTTCCTTATTTTTTAGGTTTTTGCTATAATTGTATTAGTATCATCAATAAGTTTTAGAATATTTGAACAACATTTAATTTTTATCAAAAAATTAATAAAAAAATAGCGCTTAAATCAAAATAATATTAAATTTAATGCCCAATAAAGCCTAGAATGTTTTCCTTATTTTTTAGGTTTTTGCTATAATTGTATTAGTATCATCAATAAGTTTTAGAATATTTGAACAACATTTAATTTTTATCAAAAAAATTAATGAACAAATAGCGCTGAAATCAAAATAATATTAAATCTAATGCCCAATGGAACTTAAAATTTTTTCTTGATTTTTTTTGTGTTTGTTATAATTGGATTAGTATCATCAGTAAGTTTTAGAATATTTAAACAACATTTATTTTTTATCAAAAAAATTAATTAAAAAATAGCGCTGAAATCAAAATAATATTAAATCTAAGGCCCAATGAAGCTTAGAATTTTTTCTTTATTTTTTCAATGTTTGTTATAATTGGATTAGTATCATCAGTAAGTTTTAGAATATTTGAACAACATCTAACTTTTATCAAAAAAATTAATTAAAAAATAGCGCCGAAATCAAAATAATATTAAATTTAAGGCCCAATAACGTCTAGAATTTTTTCCTTATTTTTTAGGTGTTTGCTATAATTGTATTAGTATCATCAATAAGTTTTAGAATATTTGAACAACATTTAATTTCTATCAAAAAATTAATTAAAAATAGCGCTGAAATCAAAATAATATTAAATTTAATGCCCAAAAAGCTTAGAATTTTTTCCTTATTTTTTAGGTGTTTGCTATAATTGTATTAGTAGTATCAGTAAGTTTTAGAATATTTGAACAACATTTAATTTTTATCAAAAAATGTATTAAAAATAGCGCTGAAATCAAAATAATATTAAATTTAAGGCCCAATAAAGCCTAGAATTTTTTCCTTATTTTTTTAGGTGTTTGCTATAATTTTATTAGTAGCATCAGTAAGTTTTAGAATATTTGAACAACATTTAATTTTTATCAAAAAATTAATTAAAAATAGTGCTGAAATCAAAATAATATTAAATTTAATGCCCAAAAAGCTTAGAATTTTTTCCTTATTTTTTAGGTGTTTGCTATAATTGTATTAGTAGTATCAGTAAGTTTTAGAATATTTGAACAACATTTAATTTTTATCAAAAAATGTATTAAAAATAGCGCTGAAATCAAAATAATATTAAATTTAAGGCCCAATAAAGCCTAGAATTTTTTCCTTATTTTTTTAGGTGTTTGCTATAATTTTATTAGTAGCATCAGTAAGTTTTAGAATATTTGAACAACATTTAATTTTTATCAAAAAATTAATTAAAAATAGTGCTGAAATCAAAATAATATTAAATTTAATGCCCAAAAAGCTTAGAATTTTTTCCTTATTTTTTAGGTGTTTGCTATAATTGTATTAGTAGTATCAGTAAGTTTTAGAATATTTGAACAACATTTAATTTTTATCAAAAAATGTATTAAAAATAGCGCTGAAATCAAAATAATATTAAATTTAAGGCCCAATAAAGCCTAGAATTTTTTCCTTATTTTTTTAGGTGTTTGCTATAATTTTATTAGTAGCATCAGTAAGTTTTAGAATATTTGAACAACATTTAATTTTTATCAAAAAATTAATTAAAAATAGCGCTGAAATCAAAATAATATTAAATTTAATGCCCAATAAAGCTTAGAATTTTTTCCTTATTTTTTAGGTTTTTGCCTTAATTGTATTAGTTTCATCAATAAATTTTAGAATATTTGAACATTTAATTTTTATCAAAAAATTTAATTAAAAAATCGCGCTAAAATTAAAATAATTTTAAATCTAAGGCTCTGGCTACACGTGCAGTAAAATGCTGCTGGCAGCAGCAGTAAAAGCCAAGTAGGCGCATTTTCAAGGTTATGCTGATACAAGTGCATTGCTAAAGCTGCGACGTTTTTCATTTACCTTGAGGATGGGCGTTCCTGCAGTGTTACTGCTGCTGCCAGCGTCATTCTACTGCACGTGTGGCCAGAGCCTAAGACCCAACAAAGCTTAAATTTTTTTTCTTATTTTGTTGGTGTTTGTTATAATTGGATTAATATCATCACTTTATTAGTATGTACTACATCTACAATAATTAATTAATAATAGTCACTCATTGTGAAGTTTGGGGCCGTCCATTAATCACGTGATGTAGTTTTTGGCATTTTTTAACCCCCCCTCCCCCTTGGTGATACATGGTGAGGTTTAAGACTACCCCCCTCCCCCCTTAAATATCACGTGTATTTTTTTATTACCCACAAAGAATTGTAAATTTTTTTAAATATTTATAAAATACAGGTATATGTATCAACAAAATAAATACACGTGATATATTACTAGACCCCCCCTCCCCCCTTGTGATATTTCGTGATTTTTTTTGGACCCCTCCCCCCCCTTTCGAGCCTCACGTGATTAATGGACAGCCCCTTTTTTAAACGACGAAATTCATAATAAACATAAAAATATAATGTGATATCACATATTATGTGACGGTGATAGAAAGAATCACACGGTGGGTTTATTTACATCCACTCTGTCTTTGAAAAAAATTAACCATAGGTAGATTTTCTTGCTAACACCTGACTTGAAATTATGTGGGTGACTTTTGCACAATATAAAAAAATTGTAACTGAAATTCAACTCCTTTGCTCGTGGGAGAAAATAATCTTAAGAATAATATGATAACATTAACCGAATTATGATAACTATAAGCGATGTTTTTTGTGTGGATTAATATATGTCCGTTCCGTTCCTGACAAAAATGATAACAATATTCAAATGATACATTAACCGCGATCACATTAAGCGGGCCCCACTGTAGTTGGAATCTCGTTAATCCATTCATGCGAGTCATTTCAACTGTCCACATTAAAGCAGCAATTGCTTTTTTTCTTTCTCATGACTGAACGTAACCGCTTAATAAATAACAAACTTTACTTCATTTATATTTTATATATTAAAGAAAAATATACAAAATTATGTAAAAATAAAGTGAGATCAATATATAAGTACATAGATTATAAAATCAGTTCGATTGACTAGAATTTTAATAAGATACCTTATAAAATAAGGTGCAATATTTTTAAGATGTGATTTCTATAAATAACATCAGTTTTTCAGATCACCACGAAAGAGGAAATACAAATTTTTCCATCAATTAGGAATGCAACTTGTGTGGAAAAATAGTAAATTAACCCAAGAGAAAATCGGCTTAATTAGTCAAACTGCTCTAAACGAAGAAGAATTGTCGAAAAATTTGGTAACGGCCCAAGTAACAATTTTACTTTTGGGAAATGGCTGTAAGTTGCTTACCAGGCATTTTACAAAGTAAAAATATTAGTTGGGAAGACGAGAAATAAACCGGTAACATACAAAAAAAATTTTTATTGACGATGGAATTTCTCGGGCTAATTTTCATCAATATGAAAGTTAACTTTCAGATTAACGAAAATTAACACGAAAAAATCCATCCAAAATTTTTTAGAACAGGACTATGATTTAGGACTCCAATGTTTATAGATATTAAAAATGAAATGCTTCGTTATTAAATTTACTGAATTTCAACAATACTGAGATCCGATTTTTGTGCCCAACGTCGATCGTCGATACTTTTAGCTCTAACATGCAACGGAGGCAATTTTCGGTTTGTTGAAAAAGTATCGATACGAAAGTCCTCGGTCGCAGACCACATTTCCACCGAACTATCCAAATGAGATCTAAAAGCCGAATCACCAGCCGATTTTAAATTTCTACGATCATTTAAAAAGTGATTGGGCCTTTCAAATGCACTTTTCGGATGTGAACCGTCATACAAGTGAACGGGGGCGGTTTTATTCGAAATTAAGGATTTGAAACTGTACTTTCGTTGTACGGCCCCGATTTCCAGTTGTTCCTTTACCAACTGAACCGCGGATTTCGGTCGCTCTTGGGGCGACTCGGGTGGATAATAAGTTGACGGGAAAAATTCGTTTGAGATGGAACTCATCGATTCCGCATTTGGGTTACGAGAATGAATAACAAAAATTTCGTCCGGATCCTTTGCACCGTTGGGAACCTTATTAAGAGCGTTACCGTTAACGTAGTCGGAATACGATTCGATCAAATCCTCGTCGCTCTTTATAACCGCATTCAACTTTCGCAACCTTTCCAACTTTTCCATTCGTTCTTCTTGCTCTAGTATTTTTTGTTGTTGAACATCTCTTTCAACACGAGCGTTCAACGTTGCATAAAATCTCACCACATAACGTAACAGCCAATTGTAACCTTTACGAATTCCCACGTCGACTTGTGACTTATGAGTCACTTCGGTGGCAGAGCAAGTTTGAACAAAAGTGGGACATTCCTTGTGATTGACTAATTCTTCGATCTTTAAATTTTCGAGAAATTCGATTTCGTCCAGAGAGTCGACTTGATCTTGTTTATTAGCGAGCAGTAAAATCGGCTTTCCCGTTATCTTTTCGTGTGATAGAAGATCATGCAAGACTTCTTGAGCTTCGGGTAAGCGATTATAATCGCTTGAATCGATCACAAATATCACACCGTGAACCTTAACATAGGAAAAATACAAATATTAAGTTTTAATCAGTAAACAATCGACTTACATCGACGAAATATTTTTCCCATATTCCTCGAATATTCGAACCACCGCCTAAATCAAAAATTTTAACGTGGTAGTCTTTATATTTTAACTGTACAACAGAGAGTCCAACCGTAGGAACGACTTCGTCTGACGGTTCACCGGCTAAACCCTTGGCTGCCGCACTTTTTCCAGCATTGTCTAACCCAACCAACAGCAAAACAATTTTTCTAAAACGGAATGTGTGAAGTTATAACAGCAAAAATGTTTTACCTTCTACTTACTTGTTTTTCTTCTTTTTATTACAACAGAGCAAATTTCCCATAATCATTCATCAACATAATTCTAAATATATTCAAACTTTTGACGTTTGTTGACATCGAAATTTGTAAACAATGAAATTTATCTCCGCATGCTCAGTTGAGACATTCCGACTTTTCTTTTTCTGTCAAACGACAACATTAAAATTTATCCTTTTTTTTTTGTTACGAATGGATGTTTTAATAAAATTTGATAATTGTACAAAAAATATAAAATTAATGTTATTTTACGCTTAGGCCTCCATAGAGAAAAATTAAAATATGGATTATTAAAATTGAAACAGTGACCCTCAAACTCTTTTTGTGGTGATAAAAGATTCTTCTCCCAAAAGCTACTTCAAAATGTTGTCATCAGCAAAGTGTTAGTAGATTTAGTAGAGAGAAAAATCAAACTTTTGGCTTTGTGTTCGAAAGTTTGAAGAAAAGATAATTTCTCTAAAGTCTCAAAACGTCCGCCATATTGAATTATTAATATTTCAAATTCATAAACTAGAACATTCATAAACAAAATCATACTTTGTAATTTACATACTTTGATTGGTCCAGATAATTATTATAGATGTACTCTAGCACCTTGGAGGCCGACATGCCAAAGGCAATCATAGAGAAAGATCGACTAAAAAATACTGAGGAGATTGAATTATGCACCAACGCATTACAAAAGTCACTCACAAAAGCATATGAGGCTTCCTGTCCGCTGACAACGGTTGATTCTGGTAAACGAGAAGACACGAAACTCTGTAACAAGGTGAAGAAATCCAAAATTTCTTTTTTATGATTCCAAGGGTGGCTTGAGGAATAGGAGGTAGGTGGGCTGCTATATCGGAGGTAGCATAATGGGCCCGTTTATGTGGCCTGAGTGCATGTAAACCGTGGTTTGCCCTCCTCATTCAATCCAGAATCCAGATAATTATTAAACGTCAAGGTAAATGTCTATGCTGTCTATTTCAGTCACAATCCGTCCGCCATCTTGAATATTTTGACGTTTAAAGATGCCCAGCATCATACCTTGTAAATTTCTCTACCTTGTGCAGCACCATAAAAAATATATTAGAAAAGCAGGATTTTTACGTTTTTAACTAGAAATTCAAGCAAAAATTGTTTTTCAAAGTTTACAAACAAAAATATGAGTACCTGAAAGACTCCAAGATCTGATTAATATTACAACCATACCGATCAAAAGTCGTAAGAAATCATACAAAAACCAATAAAAATCCTAAAATGTTCTCTGCAAATCAAAAATATTTACCGCAATTACAAATCAACTCACCCCGTGTTAAATATTGTTGTTACATATCTAATATTTTTAGAAAATATTATAATAATATAGCGGCTGTAATTTATAAAAATATTTCGAAATTCATGCACTATTAAAAGCAACAATAATTACAAAAAACTATCAAGTTTTGAAGTGTACATTTTAGTTAATTAAGAAACAAATCAGCAAATTATTATTAATTTTTTCAGGAAGTTTATAAATTTCGATGAGTTTTTCTCTGCATTTACTTAAAAAATAATGCAAAGTTACATAAAAGCAAAATTTTAAAGCTTAGATTTCCCAAAATTTAAAAAAGTTTTAGATTTAATTTTGATTTTTTACTATAAATTTTCTTAAAAAATCTACAAAGTACACTAAATTTTCAATTTTTTTTTACTCAAAAGGTAAACCATTTAACGTATTTTCTAGTTTAGTTATGAATCGTAATTAAAATTTGTAATTTAAAAAGACGTTAGTGATCTTGAAAAATGACACTTTTTCAAGTAATGGTTTAATTTTTAAATTGGATGAGCAAAATAATTTTCCAATGTTATAAATATCTTTTTTTATTGCACATGTCATTAAAAGGTCAAATTGCAAAAAATGTGTCTGTTATATTATACTACTTATAACTTACTATAATAAAAATATGAATTTTTTTGTCTTCCATAAAAATAACGGACAAATTAAATACTGAGTGTAGACTTCAATCGTTGTAAAAATGAGAACAATTTGAAAAAGTAAACTTTATGATCTGAGCATTAAATTTTAATTTTAATAGTGGTATAAAATAAAGCATTAACCCTTTAAATTTTTTCTTTTTTTTTAAATTGAAATTTCTTATTTTCAGCAATTTCCAAATGTCACTTAAAAAAATAATGAATTCGTTTTAGCGTTCCAAAAATAATTAAAAGAGTTTTGTGATTTTGAATTAGTTTTAATTGTTAAGGCATTTCATTTAAGGGGTTATTCCTAGTAATTAAAAATGAAAAACTTAAATTTGGGATAATTTTCATCATTTTTTTTTAAATTAAAAATTTGAAACTTATACTAATGGATACAACTCCTTAGTATTTTAACATAATTTCGTTAACATGGCTAAAAAACTTCTTAATTTTCTCAAAAATTAATTTTGATAACATTTGAATTCTCAAATGGTTTTTGATTTTCTAAATGTTCAATTTGTAATTTAGGTATAATATTAGGGATTTTCCTCCACAAACTGGAAGATTTATTAATAAATTATTATTATTATGATCAGGTATCAATTCCATTTAGAATACGCCTCTCTACTTCTTTGGAAGTCTTTACGATTCATTTACCGACGTGAATCACTCTTTGTTTTCTCTTCTTCGATACTCTAGATCGATTTCACCATAGCATGTGGATGTCCACTGGAAGGCCGAGCTAAGAAATTTTGTTTAGTCCGCAATTTAAACCCAGAATTTCCGCTCTGTACTATATAGAGTTTTGGAATCGAACATTGTTAACCCCACTTTTTAACTCGATTTTTGTTTTTTTAAATAAAACCACCCCTTCTTCTACTATTGTGTTTTATTTAGAAGACTGGCGCCCAAATATTTTTTCTTTAGTTAGTTGCCAAAGATCATCTGAGTCACAACGTTAAAGAACCTACGAACCGCGTACGCGCGACCCATGCTCTTGCACTGGACGGAGGTGTAATCCCTTAGCTGGCCTGTCAACCATTCCATTGTAGATCAACGGGGCAAGCGGCACAAATTGGAGGAATTTGTGTTTTACTTTACTCAACCAGCGGTCACATCACTCCACGGCTGTGGTTAATAATAAATTATATCATTTAAAATTTGGAGAATAGAGCAAGTCCTAAAGCAATAAATTGGAACCATGAACTTCCAATACGGGACCATAATGGATCTACTAAAAAAATCCGTGAAATCAGCACTCAAACGGACGAAAAAGATGTGGAACCTACAAAGCACAAGAAATGGATTTAAACCATTGCTACAACTCTAGAGACCCACACGCTTTTCCCAATGCCGTAAAACAATTTACATCCCCGTTTTCCCGCTTCTTAAACCAAAATCTAAACCGCTACCACAAACCGAAACCAAGATTATATGTAGCGAGCGACAGTAAGCAAAAACTCTCAGCTGCTCCAAAAGATGAGGTCCATACACCCAACAAATTCGTAGTATTGGCAACAACCACACTCGATGACAACCATAAGTCTGACGATGCTGACACCTGCAAACTGGACGAAACTCGCGATGAACCATCCCAGAACGTTCACGTGCAAAAAAACGTTTCAATTTTTTCTCATGACCGAAATCAGAGCTCAACCACTCTTTTCGGTGATTTAGGAGCTCACACGTACGACTTTTTTAAATATGATCTGCTTACCGAAATCTCCACGTTACTTTCGTTCGGCAGCACTGATCTCCCGCTGCCTGATGCCGCTGTATTCTGTAGATCTAAGCACAACATCTGAACCATGTCCATTTTGCTGCAAGAAAAATGACCGTCCATTTACGACAACCTTACGATTTAACGCATGTTACTCGGAGTTTAGTCAAAAATTCAAAATTTTCTAAGCTCATTCGGGCACAAAAGAAGCTCTATCGATTGACATCAATTGCACACATAAATTCAAAATGAGAAGGAAAACTGCAAAACATGTCTAAAACCCCCCCCCCCCCTTGTAGATTTTTGCAAATAACTTGGCGACTTTTGAAGCTCAAACAAAAATAATGAAAGCTCATTCAGGCTCAAACGATGCTCCAACGTTTGACACTGAATTTATCCAAAAATTCAAAACTGGGGATCATCATGTCTACGCCCCCTCCCATTCAGTAGTTTTTTTGCAAATAACTTCGCGACCTTTGAGGCTCAAAAAAAATAATAAAAGCTCATTCAGGCTCAAACGATGCTTTAACATTTGACACTGAATTCATCCAAAAATTCAAAACTGGGGATCATCATGTCTACGCCCCCCCTCCCGGTAGCTTTTTGCAAATAATTTGGCAACTTTTGAGACACAAAAAAAATAATGGAAGCTTATTGAGGCTCAAACAATTCATCAAAAAAATTGAAACTGGGGATCATCATGTGTATGCCCCCCCCACGGTAGTATTCGCAACTTTTGAGGCTCAAATAAAAATATTATAAGCTCATTCAGGCTCAAACGATGCTTTAACGTTTGACACTGAATTCATCCAAAAATTCAAAACTGGGGATCATCATGTCTACGTCCCCCCCCTTGGTAGCTTTTTGCAAATAATTTGGCAACTTTTGAGACACAAAAAAAATAATGGAAGCTTATTGAGGCTCAAACAATTCATCAAAAAAATTGAAACTGGGGATCATCATGTGTATGCCCCCCCCCCACGGTAGTATTCGCAACTTTTGAGGCTCAAATAAAAATATTATAAGCTCATTCAGGCTCAAACGATGCTTTAACGTTTGACACTGAATTCATCCAAAAATTCAAAACTGGGGATCATCATATCTACGTCCCCCCCTCGGTAGCTTTTTGCAAATAATTTGGCAACTTTTGAGACACAAAAAAAATAATGGAAGCTTATTGAGGCACAAACAATTCATCAAAAAAATTGAAACTGGGGATCATCATGTGTATGCCCCCCCCCACGGTAGTATTCGCAACTTTTGAGGCTCAAATAAAAATATTATAAGCTCATTCAGGCTCAAACGATGCTTTAACGTTTGACACTGAATTCATTAAAAAATTCAAAACTGGGGATCATCATGTCTACACCCCCCCCCCCTCGGTAGCTTTTTGCAAATAATTTGGCAACTTTTGAGACACAAAAAAAATAATGGAAGCTTATTGAGGCTCAAACAATTCATCAAAAAAATTGAAACTGGGGATCATCATGTGTATGCCCCCCCACGGTAGTATTCGCAACTTTTGAGGCTCAAATAAAAATATTATAAGCTCATTCAGGCTCAAACGATGCTTTAACGTTTGACACTGAATTCATCCAAAAATTCAAAACTGGGGATCATCATGTCTACGTCCCCCCCCTTGGTAGCTTTTTGCAAATAATTTGGCAACTTTTGAGACACAAAAAAAATAATGGAAGCTTATTGAGGCTCAAACAATTCATCAAAAAAATTGAAACTGGGGATCATCATGTGTATGCCCCCCCCACGGTAGTATTCGCAACTTTTGAGGCTCAAATAAAAATATTATAAGCTCATTCAGGCTCAAACGATGCTTTAACGTTTGACACTGAATTCATCCAAAAATTCAAAACTGAGGATCATCATGTCTACGCCCCCCCCCCCGGTAGCTTTTTGCAAATAATTTAGCAACTTTTGAGACACAAAAAAAATAATGGAAGCTTATTCAGGCTCAAACAATTCATCAAAAAATTTGAAACTGGGGATCATCATGTGTATGCCCCCCCCCCCACGGTAGTATTTTGCAAATAACTTCGCAACTTTTGAGGCTCAAATAAAAATATTATAAGCCCAATTAGGCTTAAACGATGCTTTAACGTTTGACACTGAATTCATCCAAAAATTCAAAACTGAGGATCATTATGTCTACGCCCCCCCCCCCCCCCCGGTAGCTTTATGCGAATAACTTCGCCACCTTTGAGGCTCAAACAAAAATAATGGAAGCTCATTTGGGTTCAAACGATGCTCTAACGTTTGATACTAAATTCATCCAATAATCCGAAAATGGGGGGGGGGGAGGGCACTGACATGATAATCCAACCAATTCCAATTTCTGCTCCAAATTATTAATTTTGTTTTTCGAAGGTAAGTCTAACTTTTAGAAGACAACCTATTCCTCCACTTTTTCAATTGTTAGACGTAACAGATTGTTTTACTCAAACCCCCCACAAAATGGAGTAAGTTTTCTTTCTTCCTCAGCTTACAGCGATCTAAAGCCTGTATGACACAACGATAAATTTTACATAAAATTTACATGTAAATTTGCTCATATTTTTGCCACGATTTTATACATCTAAAATTAATTTTCTGTGTATGCAACGTGTGCAATTTTTTATGACAAATTTAGCACTAGCGAAATGGAGCCGTCGGTTGACGGAAAAGAAAAAAGTAGGCATGAACTGCAAAAAATAGTTCTATACTACAACTCAGTGCATCTTCTTGAAGAGAACTGATCTAAGTCGTGTACAAGAAACAAACCTGATAGGTTTCTATGATGGGTTTTCCCCCCAAAAGTGTCAAAATTTCTGTAGCAGCCTAATTTTGCGCCATACCTGCAATTTTTCGGGAATTATTTCTCTGGCGTTTCATAGCGAATTTTTTTCCCCCAAATCTTTTGAACCAAAGTCGGATAAGATAGACCCAAAAAAATTTCTTATTTTGTCCGCGTTCGAACATAAATTTTACCTTTAGTACACTCCTGTTGTGTTTACATAAAAACTTACCAGTAAAAGTTTCCTTAACAAACAATCAAAATATTGCAGGAACTCGGAACCGCTAATAACCACATCCTCGAAATCAACAAATAATGTTTTGCAATAATAAGTGAAACTGAAATTTTATTGGTTCCGTTCAATAATAACAAACACTTTTCGTAAGGTATATAAACCCCTCAAAAAAATTTGGGTCACCAATCTCAACGACTCCATTACGATGGCGGCAGTTAAAGAGGATCTATTGTACATGTTCGATCGTCCACTGGAACCAATTTTTGCACTAAAAGGAAAAAACAAAACTTGTTTTGAGGTGCCCCCAAACTTTCTGGTAAGTTTTTATTCCAATTTCTATCATCAACTGATTTTTGTAATTTATTTAGACTGAACGTTATTCGGGTTTGGGAGTCCAAGTCACCAATCGCTTTAAACAGGATGCCGATCGAACCATATCTGTTCAAAATATAACTCCTCCTGATTTGAAAGACATTTTGACTTTGAAACGAGATGAAAACTTTAGCCTGTTTCTTCCGAAACACAGAAGAATTGCAACCGCTCTCATCAACTTATTTTTGGGTGAGGACTTAGTTTTTGAGTTTAGGTACCTAAATGTTGAAATTAAAATTTTCAGATGCTAAAAATGTGGACGAATTTCAATCTCTTGCTGCATATACTCGAGATAGAGTTAATCCGTTCCTCTTCAACTACTGCTTTTCTATTGCAATTCTTCATCGAACTGATACAAGAAACTTGGACATCCCGCGCTTGATTGAAAATTTTCCAAACAAATACATCGACAACCAAATTTTTACCAGAGCACGAGAAGAAGCCTCGATTGTGCCTGATGGATCGAGGGTAAGTTAAGGCCAAGCATAAAAAGTTGATGTTCTTAAATTTTTACTTAGATGCCTATCGAAATTCCGGTGGATTACACCGCATCCAATTTGGAAACCGAGCATCGCGTTGCTTATTTTACCGAAGATTTGGGTCTTAACTTGCATCATTGGCATTGGCACTTGGTTTACCCTTTTTCTGGACCGATGCAGATTGTTAACAAAAATAGAAGGGGAGAACTCTTTTATTACTTTCATCATCAACTCATGGCGAGGTACAACATAGAGAGAATGTGTAACGATATGGCAAGGGTGAAAAGTTGGATGAATTGGAGAGAGGAAATTCCTAACGGATATTTTCCCAAGTTAAACACTTTAGTGGCCAATAGAGATTACCCAAGTCGCCCTGCCGGTATGAAACTTCAAGATGTTAACAGACCACAAGACCAGTGGTTTATGGATATTTTGGATATGGAAACTGCGAGAGACAGAATTTACGAAGCCATCCATTCTGGATTTTATTTGGACGTAAGTAATTTTCATTTTAATTAGGCTAAATAAACAAATCTGTTATTAGGCAAACAACAATCGGCAACCATTAACAGAGTATGAAGGAATCGATGTTTTGGGAAACATACTGGAAGCATCCACTTTGACACCCAATAGTAACTATTACGGTGATCTTCATAATTATGGCCACGCTATGCTTTCGGTTGTTCACGATCCCGATTTGCGACACTTGGAATCTTTTAGTACCATCGGTGATCCGGCAACATCCATGAGGGATCCCATTTTTTACGGTTTCCATGCTTACATCAACGATATCTTTGTAGATTTTAAATCTACATTGCCACGCTACACCGTGCAACAAGTAAGATAAATAAAAATTTTGCTAATCCATTTTTGGAGCTTTGTGTTATAATTTTTTTTACTTTTTCAGCTAGATTACCAAGGTATACGAGTTACCGGGTTAGACATACAAGCCCAAGGTGTGCCCAAGAATACCTTAAACACGTTTTGGGAACAATCGGATGTGGATATGTCCCGTGGTTTGGATTTCCAACCAAGAGGATCAGTGTTTGTTCGTTTCACTCATTTACAACATCGACCTTTCAATTATATCATCAAAGTTAACAACGCCGGCGCCCGGCGACAAGGAACTTGCCGAATATTTATGGGACCTACGCTTGATGAGAGGCGCAATCCATGGCCGTTAAGAGAACACAAAAATTTATTGGTAGAACTTGATCGTTTCGTGGTTAATCGTAAGTTTGGGATGATAAAATGTAGGAAGTAAGGAAGGTCATATTTGTTTTTACAGTAAATCAGGGAGAAAATACAATAACCCGAGCTTCCGTTGATTCTTCCGTTACGGTTCCATTTGAACGGACTTTCCGCAATTTGGAGATAGAACGACCAACCGAAATTGTAGCATTGGATCAATTCAATTTCTGTGGTTGTGGTTGGCCACAGCACATGTTGCTGTGGAAAGGAACGGCTGAAGGTTATCCTTGCACTTTGTTCGCAATGATTTCTGATATCGAAGGAGACAGAGTATATTATTTTGCGGTTTTTTGATATTCTAGCTGAAGTAATTGTACTTATAGGTGAACCAAGGAGAAGGTGGTGGATGTAGTGATGCAGCAGTGTATTGTGGCATCAGGGACAGATTATATCCGGATCGTCGATCCATGGGTTATCCGTTTGACAGAATGCCTCGAGATGGAGTGGAAACCTTACAAGAATTCTTAACTCCAAATATGTTGACCCAATCGGTAACCATATTTCATGCAAACCGCATTTTCCGTAAACGACCAAATAATTAAACCTTCCTTAAAACTGTATACGTCTTTTAAATATTATTAATAAATTAATATGGATTTTAAAGTTTGCAATTTTCGTTCAATTTTAATCTTTATTGTCGCATTGTGTTGACTGTACGTGCAAGGTGAATCCCATTAACGGTCGGAGTTACTTTGATGTAGAATCGACGAGATTTAAAAATCGTCTAACTCCGGATTCGCGTAAGTCGAGGTATTACTGTGCATTTATAGTACTTTTTTTTTCTATAAGATCACAGTTTACTCATCGCCCAGTTGTCCGTCGCCCGCTTGACAATCGCCCGGTTTACCTGGCGCCCAGTTTACCCATCGCCTAGTTGTCCGTCGCTCGGTTGACCGTCGCCCAGTTTACCAGTCGCCCTGTTATACGTCGCCCAGTGGGATTCGTCCAGTTGTCGCGTACCGTTCTTTTTTTCTATTGTTTTGTAATTTGTATGTTGTTTTAATAACAATTTATTATAAAATCAAGAGTAGAAGAGCAAGATTTGACTTCATTCCATCGACGTTCATTTCAAAACCGGGGTCCGCTGGTGTGTGATGATAATCATCGCAATCCACCAGCTACCTAACCCTCATCTCAAGAGCTGTAACAGACAGACAGGCCAAGTATTGATCGTTGCTACTATTCCCAAAAACCACCAGTCACTGCGAATCCTCCTCAGTGAGCAAGCTCACAAAGATAGAGAGGCTAAGCACGCGTACGCGAGAATTAGCCCCGGGCTTCCACCTTCCCGCAGACGGTTATTATTGGTTCGAATCCCCTTCGTATCCTGACGATATCAAGCGATGAGTTTAACAGATTTAAGAACGTGCCCTTTAGAGATTTTCTTGCCATCTCAAGTTTAAGCCAAAGCTTTGGAGTCCACCGTAGTTTCCACCTTCCGCGCTGCCCAGGTCTCCCTGTAGCAGGTTAAGATTTTCACTCCTTAGGTGTCCGTTTGGTTCCCTTTAGAAAGCGAGATTACTGCGCCGTACTGGGTCACCACTATTACCCCACTTGAGCATTTCGTACGGGTTACATTTCACCCCCCTCCGTTTTATTCAAGAGATGAGATTATTCAGCTGTACATAGTGCCAAATGAACAGTTGAAAGAGAAGGGAAAAGAATGTCAAATGGAGGGAGGAAGAAAATGCCAAAACAATGCAATGTAGCGAAGCACCGCAGGACTTTTATCAAAAATGGAAGCACCGCAGGTGCTTCAGTCTGTAAAAATTCTATAGTCTTTGCAGTTGCCATTTTTACACCATATCTTGCCGTGTTACAATAAATAGACTTACAATAATTACACTTCCAACACAGAAAAAAAATTGTACTTAAAAGTAGAACAATTTGTGCCTAAATTGTCTACAAGTACAAATTGTGTAAAAATTTAGTACAATTTGTGGTATAAAATAGTACAATTGCGCTAGAATTGACTAAAATTAAGTACAAGTGTACTAAATTTTCACACAATTTGTACTTGTAGACAATCCAGACACAAATTGTTCTACTTTTAAGTAAAACTTTTTTCTGTAAGCAACAAAAGCAAAGTGAAATTTTTCAGAATGCTGCAACTGTCGATTCCTAAGTTACTACAAATTTGTATACTACAATATTGTAACACAAAGTACTACAATTTGTGGTTGGATAAGGATTAGAATAAATTTGTAGCAATCTTCTATAAAGTTTTGTATGCAAACTTTGTTGTAAATAATGACTAGTAATTGTACTACTAATTACTATAATTTTTACAAATATTTGCTACAAATTGAGATTTTCCACAATTTATAGTAATTTGCACTACAATCAAATTATTTCAAATTTTATTTGGTATAATTATATCAAATGTTCCTACTATACGAAATTTAACAAATTTTTTCAATAATTATACTACAAAGCATTAATTGCAATTATTCCGGCAAGTTTTACAAGGTTTTTTTCCGTGCGGAAGCCCGGGCGGTTTAAGATGAATATAACAATCACACAGAAAAAAAAGGTGTACTTAAAAGTAGAACAATTTGTGTCTAGATTGTCTACAAGTACAAATTGGGTGAAAATTAGGTACAATTGTACTTAATTTTAGTCAAATTCAGTCATCTCTAGCGCAATTGTACTATTTTATAGCACACATTGTGCTAAATTTTTACACAATTTGTACCTGTAGACAATCTAGGCACAAATTGTTCTACTTTTAAGTACATATTTTTTTTCTGTGCAGGGTGATAGATAGATCTATATTTTTACTTTACCATATTACATATTATGAGTATACGTAGTATGGGAAAGCATTGTAATAAAAAAAAAAAAAAAAATTATTTTTACGGATTTATAGTCCTTGAGGTCTAAGGAATTGAAAGAGACCAAACATCAAAAAATGTCTGTGTGTGTGTGTGTATGTATGTATGTCACCGAAATTTTGTGTGCGCTCTAGTGTGCAAACCAATAAGAATTTTACTACCAAATTTTATATTTAGTATTTTTATATTGAGACTTAGAGCTGATTAGATTTTGGTTAAAATCGGTTCACGGAAATTCAATAACGGTAGTGATGCGCATGAATGGTTTAACGAAATGCCACTATTTGCCACTGTTTTTTTTTACTATAGCAATCAGGGCTTCGCATATTAAATCTAAAAAACTGTGTATTAGTGTCAACAAAGTAACTAAAGCGTGTCAAAGGTGGCGTAAGGCAAGGGTGCACAAAAAGGCGTAAAAATAGCTAAAGGCTCAGTTGACCCAAAAATTAGAAATAGCACTTTAAAATGAGATAAAATTAAGTATTATGTAGTTTATGGTTATGAAATTAGTATTTTTCGTCACAAGGACGTAAAACGGAATTTTACACCCGATGGGCGGAGTTTTCGGAAGCCAAGGCAAAGAGAAGCGAAGGCGAGGCGCACGAACCGCACCCGATGGTGTAAAATCACTTTACGTCCCAGTAGTGTAAACTGCTTTTCATTGTGACGGGACTACCTCATTTTTATTTGTGACCCCTTTTTTACTCCCTAGGACGTGAAAAGTAAAAAGACTCTCCTTTTTTACTCCCTAGAACATAAAAAAGCACTTTTTGATCTTCAAATGAGGCCGTAAACCACTCACTTTACGGCCGGAACAACAAAAAAATCTTGTCCTGATCTGGAGGCTATTTTTAAAAGTAAACAATCGGAAAACCCAGTCATTAAGAAAAGATGTTTTTGTTGTTCCGGCCGTAAAATGAGTGGTTTAAATATTTTAAAATTTTTAAAATTTTAAAATTTATTATATAAGAATTTTAATCATTTAAAACCGAAAGTTTTATAAAATTTTAAAAACTTAGGCTGGTGAAATATTAAATGTTTAAAAAACATTTAAGCAGCCAAGAGCCAAGGAGGGGCAGCTGACCCTTTTGCCCCCCCCTCCCCCAAAGGACGCCCATGCCCCCAGGGATGTCGAAAAAAAAAGGTATATTTACCGTTTTATAGTAGCACTTTTTTCGAGTTGGAAGGTCTTAAAGGCCGTGTGACACGTGTGTAAATTTGTTAACAAATTTGTTAGCCATTGATTGGTTAAATAGCCAATGTTGGTATTGTTGTTGGTTTGTTTAACCAATCAATGGGTTATTACCAAATTTGCTAACAAATTTGTTAACAAATTTACACACGTGTCACACGGCCTTAAAGGATATTATTACTTAATAAGCGTTAGTCACAGGGGCGTTTCCAGCCAACTACCTTAGGGGGAGTAATTTACCTATATCAATGTAAATTTCAACATAGATTGATCTTTATTTGTTGAAAAATGGATAGCAAAAGGTTAAATAATAATTCTTATGGGGGGGGGGGGGTAATTATCCAATTACTCCCCCCTGAATACGCCAGTGGTTAGTCAAAATGACTTGGAGCTGGCATGTTTTGATAACGCAAATTTATCAGACAATGATCCATTATCAAAAAATCAATTTGAAACCTTAACCCTTTCAACGCTTAATTCGACTTTAGTCGAATAGCTTATAAAAAAACATTAACTTTGCACGCGAAAATGAGACCTTTGTCGCCAAGCTTCTCAGACACTGTTAGTCTTTATCCATTCGTCATTAATTAAAATTATTGCTATTTGGATAATTTTCTTTCATTATTTGCTACAGAAATTTTTAAAATCGGAGTGAGAGTTGTCGACCTACTCCTCTTTTTTTCAGGAATATTGCAATGTAGGGCAGACTTGCCTTATTACGCAATGCTACTAGTTTTGCTGCATTTTTGAGTTTATTTAAAAAAATTATTGAGAATTTATTTAAAACAAAATTCCAAAAATTACTCCAAAATAAGGCAAATTTGCTCTATTGGTTATTTTCGTCAAATTTCAACCAACTAATTTTTAAATTAAAAATCATTTGTTTATGCGGTTTTTTTTATTTTTCAAAGATGTTACTGTTACGGTAATTCTACATCCGTTTGAATTTGTAAAACCACATCCTGTATAGTAGTAAACATAAATGCATCCTCCAAGTAGATATGATAACCAAATAACTTAATGAAGAAGATTTGTGGTTATTCACTTTACTTCGGTTAATCAAAATAGTTGTTGTCAAAAAATTCTTTTTTTCTGACACTAAATCATGGTAGAATATGGTCATCTTCTGGGTACTTGAGGGAGAACGTGCGAGTGCTATCATATAAACGGAACCGACCAATTTTCGTTTCTGCACATTAGCATCATCACTGCTATCATTTACTGTCAGAACTGTACCTACAAGCACCCATAATTTAAATAATTGAAGGAACGTGTAGGAAAATTTTACACCTAACGAGTCACAGACGTACAGACGTACGTCCACCAAAAACTTAAAGTTAACAACAATCAAATATGCTATTTTATTCAAGCGTGCAATAAAGATTTATTGGAACACCCCTATTTTATTTGTCAAAAATAGTTTCCTAGTTCAGATTGTGCATTTTTGGTGCAGTAATGTCGTTTTTCGTCACGGTAACTAATACCAAGCAACGTAGCTCTAGGAGGTGGAGGAGGTGGTGAAAAATTAACGATGCTGTTATTGAACAAATAAGGAAAATGACGTCGATGGGATCTTTTAAAGTCATCCTGGGGCAAATAAAGTGTGGTACAATAATAAACTCCTACAAAACATTAATTTAGATGAAATATTTAAAGAAATAAAAAAGTCGTTACCTCCGTAGGGCATTTTGAATTTTTATTGGTGACTGTCAGACAATTAAATTTTCTATGCAAACTTGATTTAAAAAATTTTAAACTAAGTTTCAAAATTTGCAGGGATAAAAGCTTAATTTTACACCACTATATTGAATTTACCGTTCAAATTAATTTCATTTTTTAAAATGATTTAAATACTTAATTTTTATGGAAGACTGCAATGCATAACTTTATTTCCGAATTTAATTGTGATATCAATTTCATCGTTAATTATTATTAGCAAAATAAATATTATAACAGACACATTTGCAATTTGACCTTTTGATGGTTTTTTTACAGACATGTGCAATAACTGAAGATATTTATTACGTGGGAAAATTAGATGTAGATTTAAAAAAACCAAGACATCAGCTACTGAACTTTCCCACGTTGATGCTTGCTTTTTTGGTGGTTATTGCTCATCCAATTTAAAAAATTACTTGACCAATAACAAGCGAAATATTTCAAGATCACTTATTTTTGATGGTAAATGTATATATACCCATCTGCGAGATACAAACAGTAAATACTTAGTTTCAGTCGTAATAAGTGGATCAGAAAGTATACCATGATGATGACGCTGTTAGGATTTACCATTGTAGTTATTTGTGGTGTGGTTACTTCTCAAAACCATGATGTCAATTTACAAACCCCGTTCAGAGAGATGACAAGAAAAAGAAGTGTGGTAAGTTTTTCTAAAATTTTATTTTACAACTTTTAGTTAAATAAGCCCATTTAGGAAGCTACGACGCTGGTCCCCCCTGACCCAAAAATTACAGACGAAGGAATCCAGATTTTGTTAACTCGTTTAGAAAATTTGTGTGTTGAAAAATTAGAATATCTGATAACAGACACCAACATACGTTTTGAAACTTTGGAAAATCGGTTATCTCAATGCTCCATGCAGAATATAGGAAACCTAGAAGCCAAAGTGGAAAATGTGGGTAAAAACATTCAAGAATTGATGTCTCAAGGCTCTTCGTGTCCTGCGTCCCCGGTCGTTCAGAATATTGAAAACTTGGAAGTCAAAGTGGAAAATTTGAGAAAAGAATTTCATGAAAACATTCAAGAATTGATGGATGCTACCAGAAATGTGCCTTCCGATGTGCAAGCGATAAAACGAAATGTTTCGTCCCTTATTAACGTTACAAGGTATAGGCATTTTCAGAGTCAATTCACTCTATGGATGTTTCATGTAGATTAAACGTAATTTTGACGTTTACTTTTTTGGTAAATAACTAATGTTTGATATAGTTTTGGAACGAAACAATTAGGGCCCGGATTTATAAGCCCATAATTATAACCCATTAAAGGGGGTTTTATCTTAATTCGGATCTGATGTTAGTGCATATAAATCCGGGCCCTAGTTATAATGAACTATGCAGACAAAATATTATAAAGTGTGCGCATTATTTTTTATGCAGAATCAGTGTCCTATTATAGTTCAAAAATTTGACACTTAAGGCTGTTCTCTTGCTACAACTTTTTTATTTACAATTAAAAAATTTAAACGCTCGAATGTATGGTTCATCTCAGTTTAACTCCAATAATTCGAAATTGATGAAATATATTAAATAATTTTAAACCAAAAAATTAATTATTCCGTGAATAACCAAAGCGTATATTTTAAAATTTTTATTTTTAGGTCATTCGTGGATTTGTCATCAAATTCAGAATTAAAACAAATTTTCAACAAAGGATTACAAGAACTAAAAGACTTACAAAATGCAACTTCCACATCTTTTCCACTAAATTTTACTGTGGATAAGCAATATCCAAGAAATTGTAGAGAAGTTCGAGAAAATAAAAAAACGGCTTTTGGAACTTACATGATTCAACCCGAGCATGCGCCAAAACCATTTCAGGTGGTGTGTGATTTAAAAACTAGAGGAGGCGGTTGGACGGTGATACAAAGAAGATTTGATGGGTCGCAAGATTTCTTTCGGAATTGGGAAGATTACAAGAACGGTTTTGGTCATTTGGGAGGCGAGTTTTGGCTCGGCTTAGAACATATTCATCTTTTAACAGGATACGAAGAAAACGAATTACTGATAGAGATAGGCGATTTTGAATCACAAAACAGAAGTGCATTTTATACTCAGTTCACCATTGGATCAGAACTGGAAGCCTATTCCCTAAAGGGTAGTTCACACTACATGATTTATCATATGACTTGTCACATGACTTCTCATATGAGGGATATTTTTACGTTCACACTATATGATTTTTGCTATTATAGAAGTTATGGCTTTTATGATTGGCTGTTGTGATGGTATGATTTTAGCCATGACTTTTCTTATGACTAAGTCATATGATAAATCATGTAGTGTGAACTACCCTTTAAAGTTTTGGGTACTTATTCTGGAGATTGTGGCGATTCCTTAGTTTGGGTGGCTGGAATGAAGTTTACTACCAAAGATAAAGATCAAGATTATTCACCAAACAACTGCGCCGAAATATTTAGTAAGATTTGTAATATTATAATACTTTTATTAATATGTAGCAAGCAAAATTTCTTTTTTTTGTCCAATCGGTGCCGGCGTCCAACTTGTAGTCTATAAGGCTGCGTACAGAGTGGATGCCGGTTCACCGACCCCGACTTACCTGCTTATCTCTCTTCAATGTTAATTACTGTAACCGAGAACAAACGACGGTATTACAAAAACAAATATTTTAATGCAAAAATCGAAGCGGGTAAGCCAGAATCGAAAACCTGCTTTCACTGTGGGAGTACCCTAAGATCCGAATTAAAATTTAATTACTTCTAACCTATAAGGTTTCTTCCAACCAGCCAAGAAACCGTACAAAGAACGGTCACGCTTCTACGCAAGAGATGAAAAAAAATCAATTTGATCTATTGCGCATGAACGTGACCGTACATTGTAAGGTTTCTTGGCTGGTTGGAACAGACCCTATTTATAACTAACATATATCTTTCTTTTAGCTGGTGCCTGGTGGTACAATGGTTGCTCATATAGCAATCTGAATGGAAAATATTTTAATCGTGGTGAAGTCCCTCCGTCAGATCGACAGACAATATTTTGGTATTATTTTAAGAACGAATATAGCGGTTTAAAACACACTAGGATGTTAGTGCGGCCTAAGGTGTAAAGTAATAATAATTGATTTAGTTTTTATCCTCAAGTTCAAAAACTAAAGTCATTTTTGAATTTTCACTGTTGTTACTAAATTAATTAATTATTGCGTGTTCAAAAACTGAATTATTTATTATTCCTTGTCGTGATTTATTTTGTATTAATTTTGTAGCAAATAAATAAAAATTTTCTTATTTTAAAGAAGAGAAAATGTTTTTTTAAGTTCCAAACATGTCATCATGAACATACAATATTATAGACCAAGAGCCAGCCACAGTTTCCATTCCGGATTTTAGGAATAGTGAAAATTTATGGCTTAAGCCCGTATGACACGGTGCATAATTTTGCATAAAATTTACATATAAATGGTAGGTAACCAATGAAAAACGTCTGATGGCTACTAATACGCTCTTTCTATTGGTTAGTTAGCATTTATATGTAAATTTTATGTAAAATTATGCATCGTGTCATACAGGCTTTATAGATAGACACTCCCTAAATTCAAAACAGCAAATGGCAAAAAGTAATTCGCATTTTAAAATTGTAAGAGTTTGTAGAGCAACGTGGGGGCCAAGGGATGGTAAAAAGGTATCCGTTAGGGGTACTTAAAGGGACCGTGTGTATGAGGGGGAAGGGGTAATTTCAAAAAATCTAGGATACTCTAGGATGTATATCCTAAGTTTTCGACCTTGAAGATCCTGTGCTAATTTGGAGGGGGCCAAAAACTTCAAAATTTTTGAAACGTTTTTAGTTTTTCGCTTATATCTCGTAAAATAAGCATATTTTGTGTACCGTAGCCTAAATACAAAGTTGTAGAACATTAAATTTGCTAAAATTCAGTTAGTAAAACAAATTTTTACACCCAAGATTAACCGAGATACAGCCGATTAAAGTTAGAAAATGTTTCTCAAAATTTGAAAAAATAGCCAAAAAACGAAGGTTTTATAACTATTTTATTACAATCAATTCCATGTTAATTATGTTAATCACCCATCTTACAACACCTATGACCACCCTCGAATACCGGTATTCACTTATACTGATGGAAAAACTATCCAATCTTCTGAAGAACATTGAAGACTGAGGGCCAACTGCGGCACTTTGGATTCAAAAATTCCGCATGTGCACGTCAATGAAAAACTTCATCAGAGCTGAAAAGACAGGTTACTGGAAAGTACACCTTGATTTCATATTCTCATCCGGCAGATTACCTAAATTCTATTTAATTGGAATCTCATTCCAGACGCTGCCGTGCTGACCATTTTCTGACAAGCAAAATTTACTGTAAAAATATACGGGCGTGGCTCAAACTGTAGTTTAAAATAAAAATCCGGTCGATCTCTCTTTTAACGGCCTAGTAACAAAAAATAATATCGTTTCCTAACACTAACCTAAGCTCTACCGGCGAATCTTTTTCAATGGTCCTTTAATAAAAAAGAAATCATTTTTTCACAATAATCTACGGTCAATCGGTGAATCTCTTTTTTAACGGAGCTTTTTGGAAAAAAGCTTGAGGCTTAAGATACCGATTGTAGTATGTGAAGCTGTTAACTTAACATAACCCTTAGACATTACCTAGTAATCATCAAAAGAACGTATGAAAATTCTTCCTACGGTCATTTTTTTTATAAAGAATTAATTCCTTAATCTGAGGGCTAAATACAAATACAGATTACAAAATAAATTTATAAACAAAATAAAATAAAATTTTCCTATTGCCATTTGCCTATAAAGCGTTTCAATTTAAGATTGTAGCGCCGCCAGCGGCCATGTTGGTACTAGAGGTGAAGAGGCAATTACTAAATAAATAAATAAATTGACCACGATATTACAAACAAACAAGCAGCAGATAAGATATCTATCATATTAAAAACATAATCAGTACACAACTGCGCACTTATGCCGAATAAAATTGATGGTAAACAACCATTCCAGTGCATTACCACTAGTACAAAACTTGCGACCAGATAGCGTATCGCTTCTCTTAAAACGCCTATAACTAAAATTAAAAAAAAAATTTTAAAATCTTAAAATGCAGTTCAACCAATCAACGTGGCTGAACACCAGGTTTAAACTCAGTTGAAACTAAAAATCCGGTAGATTTCTCTTTTGACGGTCTAATAATAAAAACAAATATCGTTTTCTAACATTAACCTTAGCTTGACCGGTGCATTTTTTTTTATAACAGTTCACTAATAAAATAGTAGTTTTCGTCACAAGGACGTAAAATCAGTTTACGTCCGAGTGGCATAAACTGCTTTTCGTTATAACGGGACTACCTCATTTTTATTCGCAACAACGTGGTGAGAGGCTATGTATTGAAAATGGAAATCTGGCTCTTCTGATTGGTTTGGTAATCATTCATTTTATTCGCGACCCTGACGTCAGAGTCATATAAACAACTTTTCGTTATTTTGGGGAAAATATCCTACAAAATTCGCGATTTTATATAATAGCTCTGAGATAACTATCGATAGATGGCGTGAAGGTTGCAAGTCATTTGTCAAGTTTGTCTCTTTGGTAAGATAAGGATTCATATTCTCAATTTAAAAATTTCGAATTTAAAAATTTCGGACGTGTGTGTTGTGAAGAGTTACAATGTCAAAATCAATCAAAGAACGGGCATCTTCGGGCGCATTCTTCAAACAACAGCGAAGAGAACAAAGAAGAATCAAGAGGTGCGTTATTTTCGAATTGCGTTATAAATATTAAACATTTTCATTCGAATTAATGATGTTTTGCGTAAATATATCATGTTTTATTTTATAACCCCCCCTTTTTTTACGTCCTAGGACGTAAAAAATTATGACCCCTCCTTTTTAACGTCCTAGAACGTAAAAAAACACTGTTCGTACCTCAAATCAAGACGTAAACACCTAATTTAACGGCCGGAATAACGAAAAGAATATTTTTTTTAACACTAACCTAAGCTTGGCAGGTAAATCTATCTTTTGATGGTCCAGTAATAGGGAGCAAGGAAGCTGATGTTAGCATTCTCTAGTGTTTAAAAATTTCATAAAAGAAGTTCACTTTTTTAACACTAGAGGCGCTAACGTTAAATTGTCTCGCTCCTTTATTACTTATTAGAGAATTAGCGATAATTAGCTCCCTTATTAGAGAAAAAGGTGAAATTTTGCCATGAACTTTTTTTATGAGGAAAGGGAACTTTTTTTCGTTTCCTATAAATAAAAAAGTTTTTAACCAAAGACAAATCTAAAGGGGGCAATAATCGCCCTCTCCTTGAAAAAATTAAAAACTAATTTAAGATCACAAAATTTTTAATTATTTCTGGAACGCTGATGCTGTTTTTAATGTTCGTAATCCTTTTAATTGAGATTCGGAGTTTGTTAAAAAATAAAAATTAAGAAGAGTCTTTAATTTAGGGACTTTTAATTCAATCAACAGATGGCGCTTACTTAACTATTTTTATACAGAACTTGGAGGCTTTTATATTTAAAATATAGCAAATTTGTTGAGATAATACAATTTTATGAACAATAATCTTGGTATTGAGCTTTTTTGATTTCTTATTTGGCCAGGTATTGAGTATGTCAAAACACACTCACTTATAAAAAATAATCAAATTTTAATTCTGAATTGTGTTTTAATAAATTAATATTATGAACCCAAAAAAGCTAAATACCAAGAATATTGGTTATAGAATTCTATTATCTTCACTAATAAAAAAGCCTCCAAGTTCTGTATAAAAACTGTATAATATTAAGCGCCGACAGCGCCATCTGTTGATTGAATTAAAAGTCCCCGAATTAAAGGCTCCTCTTAAAGAATTCGAAGAGTTTTATTTTATATCTATCATTAACTTAAATTTACCATTCAAATTAATTTCATATTTTAAATAAAAGATTAAAATTTCTACTCGAATTTGTTCGTCATTTTTATGGAAGACAGCTAATGCATAGGTTTATAATATGGCAATTTATTTTTGATATCAATTTCATCTTAATTATTCTCACAGTTACAGTAAAATAAATTTTGACAGACACATTTGCAATTTGACCTTTTGATGGTTTTTTACAGACATGTGCAATAAATAACGATATTTATAATGTGGAAAAATTAAACGTAGATTAAAAAAAAATTATGACTTTTGTTGTAGTTCCTGTTGAAGTTTTTTTTCGTGGTTATTGCTCTTCCGCTTTAAAATATTACTTGAACAATAACAAGTGTTCTTTTTCAAGATTACTTTTCATTTGCGGTCTTATATATAACACATTTGCGAGATATGATTGGTAAATATTCAGTTCGAGTCGTAATAAGTGGATCAAAAAGTATACCATGATGATGACGCTGTTAGGATTTACTATTGTAGTTATTTGTGGTGGTGTGGTTACTTCTCAAAATCATGATGTCAATTTACAAACCAGGAAAAGAAGAGTGGTAAGTTTTTCTAAAATTTTATTTCACCACTTTTCGTTAAATTTAAGTCCATTTAGGAAGCTACGACCCTGATCCCCCCTGACCCTAAAGTGGACAATGAAGGGATGCAGATGCTACTAACTCGTTTGGAAGGGTTGTGTTTAGAAAAATTGGAGTTTCTAATAACGGACACCAACAGACGATTTGAATCGTTGGAAAATAAATTATCTCAAACCTCATCATGTCCTGCACTTCCGGTCGTTCAAAGTATCGAAAACTTGGAAACCAAAGTGGAAAATTTGGGAAAAGAATTTCTTGCAAACATTCAGGAATTGATGGGTGTCACTACAAATTTACGTTCCGATGTGCAAGCGATAAAGCTAAACGTTTCGTCCCTTATTAACGTTACAAGGTATGCATTTTTATTAGTGTCAAGTCCCCTTTTGGACTTAAAAATTGAACACTTAAGGCTGTTCTCTTGCTATCACTTTTTTTATTTATAATTAAAAAAAAATTTAATGGCATTTTAAAAAAACCTATTTTTGGGGTTTTCGGCAGTTCAATTAAACTCAATTCAATATTGAGTTTCAATATTCAATAACGTTGTATAATTTATAATTTTAGATCATTAGTGGATTTGTCATCAAATTTGGAATTAAAACAAATTTCCAACGAAAGATTACCGAACATAGAAGATTTACTAACAGAACCCCCCACATCTCGCCCTCTAAATGTTACTCTGGATCTAGATAATCAATATCCAAAAAACTGTAGAGAAGTTCAAGATTCTGGTGAAACGGCTTCTGGAATCTACACGATACAACCGGAACATGCACCAAAACCTTTCGAGGTGTTATGCGATTTGGAAACCAGGGATGGCGGTTGGACTGTGATACAAAAAAGATTTGATGGGTCGCAAGACTTTTATTTGATGTGGTATGATTACAAGCGTGGTTTTGGTAATTTAACAGGCGAATTCTGGCTAGGCTTAGAAAATATTCATCTTTTAACGGGTTACGGAGAGAACGAATTGCTGATCGAGTTAGGTGATTTTGAATCAAAAAACAAAAGTGCATTTTATTCTCAGTTCACTATTGGATCAGAAATAGAAGGTTATTCTTTAAAAGTTTTGGGTAACTATTCGGGAGATGCTGGCGATTACTTAAAATACAACGTTGGAAGGAAGTTTACTACCAAAGATAAAGATTATGATGAATATACTGACATATACTGCGCCCAACGCTTTTGTAAGATTTATAATAATATTTTTATTAAATCGTAGTTAACGTACTAATCTAATAACAAATTAGTGCACGTGTTACCTTTACAAGTCAATTTTTTCTTTTTGTCCCATCGGTTTCCAATTTGGTATACGCAAGCTTAAGGCTGTTCTCTCGCAACCACATTTTTATTTCCAATTTTCTGACTTTATTTTTGAAAATAAGGAGTTGAAATTTTTACAGTATATCTGAAATGTTATTTACAATATTATGTCGGAACGCTTTTATCGCGAATAAATAAATCGCAAAAAAAATTTTTTTAACGGAATTTTAAAAAAATTTTGGCTCCGACATAATATTAAAAATAACGTTTTAGACATACTGTAAAAATTTGAACGCGTTATTTTCAAAAATAAAGTCAGAAAATTGTAAATAAAATTAACGCTAAAATGCGCGTATCTCTTGCATTCGCGATTTTTTTTACACATTACTTTATTTTTTATTGTACGTTTTTGGTCAGCTACTGTTATTGTACACCATCAAATAGTCCATTTTCTATTTAAAATCGAATTTTCATTCTAAGTGAGAACACAGCCTTAAGGGCCGATTTCATAAGAACCGTTAAAAATAAAAGTTTATTTCTATTGGCCTGTTAGTGTTAACGGACGTTTTTTATTGGTTAACTAGGACCTTTTAGTTAAGTAAACATTATAAAAAGTTGCATATTTCTTAAATTAAAATTGAATCAAGGACTTTCAGATATGAATTTTTAAAGGCCGTACTAAACGCTCCGTAAGCAAAACTACTAACTGCAAAACGATCCGCTACAAAACTTTTACGCTGCGACTTAATTACTTCCAATGTAACTAACATATTCTCTTCTTTTAGATGGTGCCTGGTGGTACAAAGGTTGCTCATTTAGCAATTTAAATGGAAAGTATTTTGATCGTGGCCAAATACCTGAGAGAGATTATCAGTCAGTACATTGGTTTGGTTTCAAGGCAGCCTGGAGCAGTTTAAAACACACTAGAATGTTAGTGCGGCCTAAAGTAATAATTAGGTGATTAAGTTTTTACCTAAATGGTCAAAAAATATTGAATTTTTTTAAATTATTTCCGTATATTTCATTTGCAGACTTGTGATTAAGCAATTCTGATCGATTTTTTAATAGTTTTCTATTTGTCATTGTTCTTATTAATTATTGTATGTTCAAAAAATTATTTATTTATAAATTCCTTGTGATTTATAATTTGTATTAATTTTGTAGCAAATAAATAAAATTGTTCTTATTTTAAAGATGAGAAAATGTTTTTTTTTAATTAAATGCAATTCATTTACTAAACTAGGATACGTTAAGAAGATTAATAAAAATTTAAGTGATCCCAAAAGATGGACATTTAAGAGCCAGTTCCACAATACAAGTGTAAATTAAGTAATTAATTTAATTAGTAATTAAATTAAGTAATTAATTTACACTATTACATTTTGAAGTTTTAATTAAAAGATTAATTAATTTTTAATTTATTAATAACTCGATATTTTAAAGTTTTAATATTATCTAATATCAACGAGTTAATAATTTATATATTTAAATTAAGAATAAGCTACACTGAGAATACCTCAGTAGATAGGCAACAAGAGTTCTATGGCAATCCTTATGGAAAATAATATGAGAAAACGCCAAGGTCCATCGTGGTCATTTCTGTACCCGTTGGGTACAAACTTTGTTTTACTTTGAACAGTAAAACTAAGCTAATAGTCAATGACATCACGCAGGGCCGTTAAAGAGTTGCGCCCCCAAAGGGTACAAAAATGACGACGATGGACGATGAAAATTTTCAAAAAGTATGTCTTCAGTTTCCCTTTCCACCCCTCTAAATTTTGAAATTTCTAAAAAACTATTTAGGTACAAATAAAAATAATTAATTAAAAAAAATTTAAGTATTACAAATACAAATTAAAATGTATTATGCCCAGCCCTGAGTACAATTACTAAATTTCAACAAATATAAACATTGGAATGAAAAGACCAGCAGTCTGGCGTAAATCAAACACGGATAGACTAGAGAGCGGGAAACCGCGGTTCTAATCCTGGTTGCGTCAGATTTGTGCTGAGATCTAAAAAGTCCAAACTTGATCTGCAGACTACTCGCCAATCCGCTTACCCAGCGTGGTGAGTTATGGGTATAGTATAACCCCCTCTCCCCCCACGTGGGGGAAGTTTAAAAGGGGAGGCTTAGCGTTCAGCAGTGGACGAAAAACGGCTTATGAAGAAGAAGAAACATTGGGATTAAATCTAAAAATGTCTTAAATTTAGTTTTTTTCGTAATCTTGCATTCTCTTTGAGTAACCAAAACCAGAAAATTCATTTTTATTTATAAACTCTCTAAATAAATTACTATTAATTTGCTGATTTGTTTATTAATTAACAAAATTAGACGTTTGTACTTTAGAAGAATGAGAGATGGAAAAAATCCCGTCCCGTCCCGCGCCCGGGACGCCAATTCAGTCCCGCGCGGGATGAGTGCCAATCCTGTCAATTTAGTAGGTCTATCCCCCCCCCATTTTGATTTTTAGATCAATTTTTATGTCATTTGTTTGTGCAATTATTTTCTGCGTTTGTGCATTCATCGTTTGCAAAATATTTTCAATTTAAATGGAAGGGGCTGGAGAAATGCCAGCCCCCTTTCCCCATTACGAATTTTGAGTCAAAATTGGTGTCAATCGTTTGTGCATTTATTATTTTTGTTTGTGCGAGCACGGTTAGCAAAATATCTTCAATTGAATAACCGGCGATTATTTCTTCAGCCTCCCTCCCCCCCCTTCCCATTTAGCCTTTTGAATCAATTTTTGTGTCACTCGTTTGAAAATATACGTTTGTGCATTCACTATATTTTCGTTTGTGAATTCACAGTTCCTAAATTATTTAGCACGTAATTATTTAAATATTTATAAATCTCCGAGCAACAACTGTCATAGTGTCTAGATTGCAATTCAAGTCTACTGAAGAATATGCTGAAAATATTTTACTTTTCCGGAAATTCCGGATTTCAATTGTTTTAAAATTTCGATTTTATCGAAATTAATATGATGAACAAACGAATGACATAAAAACTGATCCAAAAATCGAAATGGGGGAGAGAGGGCTGGAAAATGGACCTCAATTTACTCCAGGATGGGTGGTAATTCAATCTTACACATGCGCAGTTTCAAATGTAAATCGTAATTTTTAAACATTTCATTTATGTTTAAGCCACAGCAGTGGAGTGATGTGATCGCTGGTTGCGAGTATAGAGCGGAAATTCTAGGTTCAAATCGCGGATTGCACAGAATTTCTTGGCTCGGCTTTCCGGTGGGCATCCACACTCTGTGGTGAAACCTGATGTGTGTCGACGTCACTACCGTAAATACAGCTGCGTCACGCATAGAAAAGTTTAGAAGACAAATCAAGTAGGAAAAAAGGCGATTTATCATCATAAAGCCAAGGGCCTGCTAGGCCCGGTACGCGACAACTGAGCGAATTCCACTGGGCGACATATAACTAGGCAACGCCGGGTATACCGGGCGACAGACAGCTAGACGACGAACAACTGGACCACGGGTAAACTGGGAGACGTGTAAAGTGGGCGACAACCTGAAGCATTTTGAAGAATTGAATATTGAAATATTTAGCTTGAAACTTATAGAATTTCTATGTATAAGAAAACAGTCGCGTTTAAAAATTTTGCAGGTATTTACATTTTCTCACTCATGGGCGTCCATAAGATCATTTTCAGGGGAGGCAAAAAAAATTTATTATAAAAATTTTTTAATCATTTAAAACCGAAAATTTTAGAAACTTGAGCTGGTGAAATATTAAATGTCTAAAAAAATTTAAGCAGCTAAGAGCCGGGGAGGGAGCAGCTGACCCTTTTGCCCCCCTCCCCCCCCCCAATGGACGCCCATGTTCTCACTTGAAACAACTTTGTTTATTTTTGGAAACACTTCATACAAGTGATCTAAAAAAATATAGATGAAAACAGTAGATTTAACTTTTTTTTCGATATCCCTAGTAGCCTCTTCTAACCTACAAAATGAGTTGATGTTGCTATTTTTTTTTAAGTTAAAAATAGTAACTCATAACCTAATTAAGAGATGACGAATCATTGTCAGATACAGTGCGTTGTCAAAATTGACTTTACGCCTCCTCCGTTTCGCTCCGCGACAGCTTCGAGCCATTTTGACTAACGCTTTATTAGCCAAGAACATCTCTTAGAACCTTCCAACTCTAAAAAGGTGCTACTAGGAAGGGGGTAGATATAACTTTTTTTTCAATATCTCTAGGATACCTATATGATTTTATAGAAAATTACCAGTATTATATAAATACATATATATCATAAAGGATATCATAATAATTTTCTTTATTAAATGCCCGAAAGTTACAGTAGCATCGCCCGGTTTACCCGGCGCCCAGTTTTCCCATCGCTCAGTTGTCCGTCGCCTGATTTACCAATCGCTCAGTTGTCTGTTGTTGTCAGTCTCCCAAATGACTTTTTTTTTCGTTGCAAAATTTACGACCCAAAACATGAAACTTTTTGTATTTCTCGGTTCTTTTTTCCCTAACCAAATTTGTGACCCAAAACATGAATTATATATAATATGATAGCTCTACAGGCTCCCAGTTTACTCGTCGCCCAGTTGTCGCGTACCGATACAAAAAAGTTAATATTTTGAGTCGCAAATTTGGCAACGGAAAAAAAGTCATTCAAAATAAAATTGTGGGTAAAAGAAAAAAGAAAAAAAAGACCGAAAGAATTACAAAAAATTTCATGTTTTGGGTCGCAAATTCAAGGACGTGCCCAACCAACTTTTTTCAGGGGGGAAAAAATTTCAAATTTGCAAAATCGTGAGTAGAAAGAAAAAAAGGACCGACAGAATTACAAAAAGTTTCATGTCTTGGGTCGCAAATTCAGGGATGTGCCCAACCAACTTTTTTCAGGGGGAAAAATGTCAAATTTTGCAATTTTTTGTAAACTTAGACATAAAAAATGCTAAATTCACCAACTTTTTGGTGTTTTTGTCAACTTTCTAAAACATTGGAAGGGGAAGCTCCCCTCCATCCCCCCATGGGCACGTCCCTGCGCAAATTGACATGGACGTGCGGGATCCGGGACAAAAAAAGTAGTCCCGCATTCACCTATAGTTATTGTATCCCCTGAATACAACTCCGTTACGCTCTAGAATTTTTTCTTCAATGATTTAAGAATGCAATAATAGTAGGTGGTACTTATACAATTTTTACCATATTTTTAAACTAAATATTACATTTTTTATTAAAATCTATCAATAGTAAAAATCAAAATTAAACCCAAATTTTGTTAAATTTAGAAAAATGAAAGCTACAAACTTTGTTTTTTTTATAACTTAAGATTGCTTTTCGTATAAAAGAAGAAAAAAATTCAGCAAAATTGGTCAACTTCTTAAGAGAACTAATAATAATTTACTGATTTGTTTGTTAATTGACTAAAATGTACACTTCAATCTCCTGAAAACTTGAGATTTTTTGTAATTTGATTATTTTTGTTGTTAATAGTGCAATGTCGGTAGGCATAATTAAAAAACTCTCTGTATTGTCGTATTCTTTTCGACTAAAAAAGTTTGGTTTCGATTGATTGTAAAAATTGTATTTCTTTTATAAATAATTAAAAATAACCTAAATAAACCTAATAAAAATATTTTTAAAAAAAAATTTTTGTATAATGACGTTAATTTTAACATTAATTCAGCAATTCTAAAACCTTATATTCAACCCCCCCCCCCCCCCGTCCTTTATTATAATATATACAATAATTATTGTATTTTGACGTTAAGGCTGCACCATCATCTTAATTACAAACCTTAAAAATCACCAACAGTAGATAAATCTATTTGTATTCGATATCATCATCGAAAAGTTAGACAAAAATTCCGGAAGTTTTTAAATTTTGGAACAACATTGTAGACGGTAAAAAAATAATAAATCCGATTTTTGCACCCTTTTTTGCCCCCTGGAAAATTGTTACATAATTAAAAAATTAACGTAAATTTGCAATAACACTATAGAAAAAAATTCCGATATTTATGCAAATTTAGGAGAACATTTTAATAACTATTACACATCTTTTATAAAGTTTGCATCCTGCTGCGATGACAGGAATACTGCAAATTGTTGATTATTAATCTGCCTGCCTATTGGGTTGCATAAGCAATTATTTGCATGACTCGCACTTTTTTCGACAAGATATACCAAAATAAAATTAATAAACCACTATTTGCCATGTTCCGGTGATCGTAGCAAGGTGTAATTTTTATTGAAGATGTGTAATAATTATTAGAATGTTCTCAAAGGTTTGCATAACTCTCGGAATTTTTTTCAAAAAGTTACTGCACATTTACGTTTTTTGTTAATTTTGCAATGTTTTGGGGGGCGGAAAAGGGTGCAAAATCGGATTTATAATTTTTTTACCTTGTTCAATATTGTCTCAAAATTTGAAAACTTCCGCTATTTTTCATACCTTTTTTGCTAAAATGACTGGCCTTCACACGCGGGATGAAAACTGCCACCTAGTCCCATGATGTATAAATCTTTAATATAAATTTTTAGTTTTCTTTTAAAATTAATAGTTTTACCTTTTCATATGTGTATGGAATTTTACCTTTTAATAATTTTTTTTTAATTATTGCATATTCAATTTATTAAACAGATAAAAGTAATTTATACGTTCATTTTCAACTAAAAAAATAAATGCGGCCTTCAGGCCGCACAGCTAACGGCGTATTTAAAACTTGAGTCTGCCGGGGCGTTTCCAAAATTAGCCGCCTTTTCTACAGTGGCGTAACAAAACGACTTTTTGCACGACGATGCAATTTAGATAATTTTTTTTAAACATTAATTTTCAATTTTTTCCGAAAATATTTTTGAGTGGCCTTTATTCTTTAATCCTATCAAATACTTTATTATAATAATTATTATCAAGTATTTGATCCTATTCCTATATTCATAATAATCCTATTTCATAATTAAACCTATTGAATCCCTAGGTCAATCAGTCGATCGCACCCCCTTAGCTGCGCTTTTAGCCATGCCAATTTACTTTCAAAGTAAAAAGTTTTGACCCCTGACTTCGAGTCTTATATTTTAAAAAATTATTAATGAAATTTTGTGCACTCAAGATAGACAAAATGAATAAAATTTCAAAATTATAAGCTGCAGTTTGAAATTAATTGTGAGAACTCTTTACTCGATCGTAGTAATTGGTAATAAATATTAAAACAAAGAGTTAGAGACAAGTTCAACAATATCGGAGATGAATAACATACGTAGTTCAAATCGAATTACTTGTTCCATCATTTTAAAAATTTTTAGTTTTATTTAATAACATATTATAAAAAATTGCTAGTTAAAATCGTATCTAAGAATAATAGAAAAATATATATACAGCAGATTCTAATTTTAACAACAGTTTTATGATACATCAAACCTCTTACTATGCAAAAAAAGCGCAATTTTCAAAACTGCAGCTAGGAACATCCAAGAGTATTAAAAAATGTATAGGTCGTGCCTCGGTAATCTGAATATCTCATCTCGTATTGCTCAACTTGTACATTCTTAATAAACGAGCCTTGCATATAAATTACAAATACGTTTATTTGGTAGCTCCCAAAGTTTACTACACAAAAAATCATGAGTACACAAAAAAATTGTACAATTTCGTGTTATTACTTTTATCCAATAATAATAATCAAATAATGTACAATAATGTCACGTAATTTTTGCTGCTGCCTATTTGCTACTTCCACTGCTGGTCGCCACCTTCTCCGCCGTTTCCTCTTTCTTCTTTTGCTTCTCTCGCATCATTTCGGCGTCGCGATGCTTGCGCTGTTCTAGGGTCAAACCGTCGCTACCTGTACCCTTTTTCTTAGCAATTTCTTGTTGCTTCTTTTGATTTTTATTTCTAGCCAATTCACGTTGGTTACCGCGGGTCATTTTTGTACTTAAATGTCAACTCTAAATCTTTCACTAAACCACTATTTCATTAAACCTAAAATAACAATAAAATTTCAATTAAGTAAAAGAGAAATATCAACTACAATATTGTAAAACTTGTAAAACACAATTTTGTGATCATATGGGATTTAACTAGGCTAGAAATTATAATTTGGAAGTAAATTCTGTGTAAAAATCGCATATATACACGTTTTGGGTGGCTCAGTAAAATTCTTTTCCAGATCCTTCAATCTGTCAATCTGACGTTACAACGGCTAGAATTGCCAACATAAAATGGCCAATAACGTCATTACAGAAGGGGTGATTACCTTATCTGCCTTCAGGTAAGAACGCCACTGGTTAAAAAGTATAATATAGCCAGTCCTGATCTGCAATCATTTTTATCACTGCCCCCATTATACTCTTCCGCGAATGCTATATCCCAAATAAAAAAGCACCCCATAAAATAATACCGTGAAATCAATAAAAATATAGAAAGTTTCCTAGAGTCCCTAATGCCACCTACAAAAAATGCAATCACCTTTGAGAAATTTTAATTATCGAAAATGAATTCAATTTTAGTATTCCAAAATCGTTTTTTAAAGTTTTGGTCGTAGGTATATTTAATATGCATTGTAAGAGTACCAAAATTTGTCTCCAAATTGACCACCACGTAAATTGAGCAAAATATGTCACATTTTTACTCACCCGCAAACGACCGATTGGTTCAATCGCTCCGCTTTATTTAATCACACTTTGTATAATAATTACGTTAGCAAAACCACAAAATTTCCGAAATTTTGTAAAAAATAAACAGAAAATTGCCAAAAAAATTTGGAAGAGTAGATTATTTAGGTTATGTCAGACAATAATAACATTGAAAACAATTTATGGTCGGAAGATGGCGCTAGTGTGTAATGATATATAGAATGATAAAACATTTGATTATTACATTCAAGTTGCAGCGGAGGTAAATCAAAATCATCAAATCAAATACACATTAAGTTTTACTTTACTACAAAAAAGTAAAAAAAAACATGTTGTAATCAAAAATTTTTTTTTTGATTTTTAATTTTACATAATTTTTAATTTTAGTTTACATAGGTCTTTACTTTCAGTTACAATATTTTATCCGGTAAGCTTGAATTGCTTTTTATCACAAAAATCTTGTTAATCCATTCACGCGCGTCACTAATTAGATGATAGGTGAAAATTTTCTTTTAGATAGAATTTTCAGAAACTCTTGTGCAAAATTTTATGCTTCTAGATACTCCGGTTTAGGATGTATGTTGAAGAAAAATGGAAAATAAGCTCAATGAGCTCCTTAAAGCAAAACAAGCTGAATATACTGATAAAGCCGCAAAACTTTTATAAACAAGACCAAGAGGAAAGGTAAACCAAACAATATAAAGTTGACATCACCAAATCCAACGACAGTGATTCCAACTATGGTAAACTCCCGTTACGAGAACGTCACAGTTTCTTCCACCAATCGACACCCAAATGGTTTATAGCATGATCAAATGTATCTCTAACAACATCAGTATTAAAGATATTCATGAAGATTTGAATTCAAGAAGATTGGTTTCAGTGACAAGAATTAGGCGCGGCAGGGCTGTAAGTTCATTCTCCTGATGATCACGCTGGAAAGTTGGAGCATTCCAGGTATCAGGTATCATGGAATAGCATCTGCGGAGCAGATGCGGGTGCAGCTCGCTTATCTCCTTCATCTAGTATATGAAGCTAGCGTTTGGGAATTTTTTAACAGGGATTTCAAACCCGAGGAGAGGCCTAGAGGCAAGTCTTGACATTGGGCGTTAAGGTAAGCACAGCAAAGCCGACGCAAGAGTGCTTAACTTGGGCTTTATACCGTACAACGAGCACCAGCTACACCGTTTCTGTTCGTAACAAACCATGGGGCCCCTATGGCTTGTCTGATACAGACATTCTGCATCGCATCGAGCTTCTTCATCTGATTGTTTGATGCGAAGCCCCATGCGGGAACGGGCCGAATGATGGCCTTGTATATCCTAACTTTGTCTTTGGGGGTAATTTACTGTTTTTACCAATCAGCGGGGCAAGGTTACTCTTTAGGGCTCTGGCTTTAACAACGCAGGATTTGATGTGCTTTGTGAGCGACAGTCTGGTGTCAAGGGTGACCCCGAGATATCTGACGGAGTCTTTCCAAGGGATCGACTCGCCAAACATCTCGAGTTTATCTGGGGGGAGCATTCCAATAAAATTTTCTTTAAAATAATGGGACATTACTACAAATGTTAGTCATTGGACAGGCGCAAGCAGGCGCTTTCACGCCGCTCCCAGATGCGATAATTGCCCTGGAGGTCAAAGTGTCCTCTTCCAGAAAGCGTGGTAAAGTCACGCCAAAATAATATCTAGATTTCGGTTACAATTTTTTTAAACATGTTACCGATTTTACAGACGTATTTACTATTCATGTGAAAATTTGACAAATATTTGATAAATATTTGAAAAGCAATTGATGAATGTTTATCTTATAAAGCACGGAAACTATCTATAAAAAAGTTTTATAAAAAATTCCTTAAGAGGCAGCTGCCCCTCCCCCGGCTTTTAGAAGCTTAATTTTTTTTAGATTTTTAATAACTCACCAGCGTAAATTTTTAAAATTTTCTAAAACTTTCGGTATTAAATGATTACAATTCTTTTATAACAATTTTTTTTTATTTTGCCCTCTTCCTTGAAAATGATCCTATGGATCGATCGATGATAGTATGGACGCCCATGGCAATGACAGTCTCTTATAAAAAATTATATTATTAATAATAATTATATTCTCTCTCAGATTCCTTCGTCCTACGAAAGGACATAGTGACATTTTTTCAAATGTTCTTTAAGCAAATTACACCTCGGTGGTTTGCCGTTGTCTTCCAAGTAGAGACGGTCAGAATAATATTTTTACTTTGCCCGGAGTCAAACCGGGTATTCTGTATTAGCAGTCTGTGCGCTTAATCGCTATGCTAACGACCGCCTTAATAATTATATTATTAATGATTAAATAAATAATGTAAATTTGATTCTATCAAAATTAGTAAATTGCTTATATCAAATAGGCAGCATTAGTCTCAAGTTTTTTGAAAGGTTCTGGTAAAAGAGAGATCTACCGATCGAGCTTAGGTTAGTGTTATAAAATTATTTCTTTTTATAAAAAGACCATTAAAAAAGAGATTCATCGGTAAAGCTTAGGTTAGTGTTAGGAAACGATATTATTTTTTATTAGTAGGCCGTTAGAAGAAAGATCAACCGGATTTTTAATTTAAACTACAGTTTAAACTAGAGATGAATGCGGGACTAATTTTTTTGTCCCGTCCCGTCCCGCAGTGCCGTCTCGTCGTGTAAGTCCCGTCCCGTCCCGAGCGTACCGCGGGTCCCGCACGTCCCGCGGGTCTTGCACGTCCCGCGGGTCTTGCACGTCCCGCCGGTCCCGCGGGTTCCGCAGTCCCTCATTTGATTTATTTTATACAGCGCAGCCCAAATAAATTTTTTTGAATTTTTTGTTAACGCATATTACTTAGAGTAAATGTAGGGAAAGGATTCAATAAGTTAAATTATAAAATAGAAGGGAAACAATTTCGTCCCGCGCGGGACTGCTTTAAAATCCCATCCCGCGCGGGACTAAATATTCTAAATATCCCGCGAGATTGTATAAAATAAATTTATAAATAAAACGCGGGACTGAATTGGCATCTTGTCCCGCGCGGGACTAAGTTTATAAAATGTCCCGCGCTGGACTACATATTCTAATTATGCCGCGGGACAAAAAATATCCCGTCCCGTCCCGCATTCATCTTTAAAATAAATTTATAAATCAAACGCGGAATTGAATTGGTATCCCGTTTCACGCGGGACTGAATTGGCATCACGTCCCGCGCGGGACTGAATTGAAATCCCGTCCCGCGCGAGATTGAATGGACATCCCGACCCGTCCCGCCCCGTCCCGCGCGCAGAATTTTTTCCATCCCGCATTCTTCTCTAGTTTAAACCAGGGCTGTCAAACTGGCGGCCCGTCGTGTATACTTTTATGGCCCCAATGAACTTTACTGCTTATTTTGTATAACATAATTGAAATAATTTCGGTAAACAATGTATAATTTAGAATGAAGTATGGGCATGTCAATCAAAAATTAAGAGAGGGTTAAAAAATTTTACGATTGAAACCTCAATTCTGAAAGAGCATATTTTAGATAAGAGAATTAGGTGAAGAAGATGGCCTTAAAACCACCAGTTTTTTCAAAATTCGATTTTAAAAAAGCTCGATTTTAATAGCAATTTTTAAGTTCAGTCGCTCGGGATTGGTGAATCAATGCATTCTATTGTCGGTCCGTGTGGTTTGAACTAGTCTTAGCTTTGCGCATAGCGGCGATAACCGGAGCGACATTTGCATTGGGATGCTTCAACAGTGCACTTCGAGCGAAAATCTTGGTTTTCAATAGTAAATGTGCCGGAAAAATGGCTTAAAGCGCTCGAGCGCAGCGAGAAGTGCTTTAAGTCAATTTTTCCTTGCACAACCACCCTGCTTTTAGAATCCACGCAAACGAGCTTCACCCCTCAAAGATCCACCTTTTCCCTTAACCCACGGGCCTAGGGGTATTTTTTAAATTAGTATTCACCAAAATGGCCCAAAGCGTAGCGGAGCGAAGCGTGAGCTAGCGTAGGATCAATTTTTGTAAAAATCACCATGGCACGAGGAGGATCCAGTCGAAAAAGAAGTAACCGTACGTTAAAATTGTGTACGACTAAGTTAGAAATTTTTCATCAGCCGGACGCTTTTGTATGAGCGCACATGTACCGACAATAAAATGCATTGATTCACCAATCACAAGCGACTTAGCTTGAAATTTACTCTGAAAATCGAAGTTTTTAAAATCGATTTTTGAAAAAACTGGTGGTTTTAAGGTCATCTTTCTCACCTAATTCTCTTATTTAAAATATGCTCTTTCAGAATTCATCGAGGTTTCAATCGTAAAATTTGTATTTTAGCGTCAATTCTACAAACCTTTCCCCAAAAATGGTTTTTCCAATTAATTGGAGTTTAGGTAACCTGCCGTATGAAAATATGAAATCTTATCTCTAACGAAATGAAGGTGTAGTTTCCAGTCACCTGTCTTTTCAGCTCTGATGAAGTTTTTCATTAGCGTGCACATGCGGAAATACTGCATCCAATAAAGTGCCGCAGTTGATCCTTGGTTTTCAATGTTCTTCAGGAGATTGTGCAGTTTTTCCAGTATAAGTGAATACCAGTATTTGGGGGTGGTCATAGGTGTTCTAAGACAGGCCCGTAAGTAGGTACGGGGGCACTTGGCCTCAATTTTTAATGTATGTATTTATATAAAGTAGCGTGAGGGCATTTGGCTTGGGAACCTATCCTAGTCCTGACCTGGACTCAATTTGGTTCCCACGGCCAAGTGCCCCCATACCATAGAATAATAGATATAAATAGAATAGAAACTCCCATGTTAAAAGTTCAGACAGTCTTAAAATTGCGCCACCTTCAACATGGTTGAGAACTAAATTTGACAAATAAATTAATGTGCTTGCTTGGTTGCATACCTAGCAAGGAAAGAAGAATTCTGTTTGAATGTTGCCTTGCATAATTTTTAATTTAATATCTTAATACTACATTTTTAACTATAAAAATAAATGAAATAACTCATACTATTACTATAAAGTAGGAATATGTACCATAAATAACAAAAGAGATAAATTTAATAGAAATTTATATTTATTTAAGAAAAGTAAGATTAAATTACAGATTAAAATACAGTTTTTATTTTTACTAATTATTATAAAACATTTATTTACAAATATAAATTGCATCATAAGATTACATCTTTCTATTTTGTTAGTAATAGACGTTGGCTTGGCACACCAAGCTCAAGTGGCCTATCTGAACTGAACCCATACCTACTTTTTCACTAGTTTTTTATTAGCGTGCACATGCAGAAATACTTCATCCAATAAAGTGCCGCAGTTGGTCCTTGGTTCTCAATGTTCTTCAGGAGATTGTGCAGTTTTTCCAGTATAAGTGAATACCAGTATTTGAGGGTGGTCATAGGTGTTGTAAGACAGGCCCGTAAGTAGGTACGAGGGCACTTGGCCTCAATTTTTAATGTATGTATTTATATAAAGTAGCGTGAGGGCATTTGGCTTGGGAACCTATCCTAGTCCTGACCTGGACTCAATTTGGTTCTCACGGCCAAGTGCCCCCATACCTACTTTCGTAGCTAATATTTAATTTCGGGGGAGGCACTTGTAAAATGTAAAATTTTTGGTGGTTCCCTTTCTGAGAATTTTTATTATTGTTAACAAATTTTCCTTTACTTTCAAAAAAAATTTTTTTAACATTTGGGGGGGCACGTGCCCCTAGGTGCCCCCCTGGCTACGGAACTGTTCTAAGATGAATGATTAACATAATTAACATGGAAATGATGGTAATATTTTTTACATTTTGAGAAACTTTGTCTATCTTTGATCGGATGTATCGCGGTTAATATTAAGTTTAAAATTTCGTTTTACCAAGTAAAATTTAGAAAATTTAATGTTCTACGAATTTGTATTGTACTATAGTACACAAATTATAGTTAGTTTACAAGATATAAGGAAAAAATTGAGAAAAGTCCAAAAATTTTCAGGTTTTTGGCTCCTCTCTAAGTTGCATAGTCTTCTCAAGGTCGAAAACTTAGCATAGGCATCCTAAAGTATCTTAAATTTTTAAAATTACACTTACCTCTTTCCCCCCCCCCATACCCACAGTCCCGTGATTTTAAAAAATCACCCAAATGCATGAAAAATTGCCGTTTGAGTCAGGCAATGGCACACTCTTGTAGTGTATAATCTTTAAATACCCCTAACTGATACCTTTTTACCATCTGAGATTAAAACTGTCGCTGGCTCTTGGTCTATAATATTATTTCATTATGGTAACACATTTGAAACTTAAAATAGTATATTAAACCGTTGATTGAAGATCAACTATATTTCTTCAATCAACAATTAAACAACGAGTTTCATAATCGAAGTTTTTATTGCACGAAATTTGTTTAGAAAACGAGCCGCGAAGGAATAAATAAACATTTTCTCTTCTTTAAAATAAGAAAAATTTTATTTATTTGATACAAAATTAATACAAGGTAAATCACGACAAGGAATTAATAAATACAATAATTTATTTTTTGATCACACAATAATTAATTAATTATTAAAAACACTGAAAATTCAAAAATGACTTTACTTTTTGAACTTGGAGGATAAAAACTAATTCAATTATTAACACTTTACACCTTAGGCCGCACTAACATCCTAGTGTGTTTCAAACCGCTATATTCGTTCTTAAAATAATACCAAAATATTGTCTGTCGATCTGACGGGGGGACTTCACCACGATTAAAATACTTTCCATTCAGATTGCTATATGAGCAATCATTGTACCACCAGCCACCAGCTAAAAGAAGGATATAATGTTAGTTATAATATAATAGAAGTTGGACGCCGATTGGACAAAAAAAAATTTCGCTTGCTACAAATTAATAAAAGCATTATTAAAAATCTTACTAAAAGTTTGGGCGCAGTTGCCTACTGCATAAAAATCTTGATCTTTATCTTTGGTAGTAAACTTCATTCCAGCTACCCAAACTAAGGAATCGCCACAATCTCCCGAATAATCACCCAAAACTTTTAGGGAATATCCTTCAAGTTCTGATCCAATGGTGAACTGAGTATAAAATGCACTTCTGCTTTGTGATTCAAAATCGCCTAGCTCTATCAGTAATTCGTTGTGTTGGTATCCCGTTAAAAGATGAATATGCTCCAAGCCGAGCCAAAATTCGCCCCCCAAATTACCAAAACCGTTTTTGTAATCTTCCCAGTTCAGAAAGAAATCTTGCGACCCATCAAATCGTTTTTGTATCACCGTCCAACCGCCTCCCCTAGTTTCCAAATCACACTCCACCTGAAATGGTTTTAGCGCATGTTCCGGTTGTATCATGTAAGTTCCAAAAGCCGTTGTTCTATTTTCTCGAACTTCTCTACAATTTCTTGGATATTGCTTATCCTGAGTAAAATTTAGTGGACAAGATGTGGAGGTTGCATTTTGTAAATCTTTTAGTTCCTGTAATTCTTTGATGAAATTTTGTTTTAATTCCGAATTTGATGACAAATCCACGAATGATCTAAAAGTAAATTTTAAAATACATACTTAGGTTATTCAGGGAATAACCAATTTTTGGGTTTAAAATTATTTAATATATTTTATCAATTTCGAATTATTGGAGTTAAACTGAGATGAACTATACATTCGAGCGTTTCAATTTTTTAATTGTAAATAAAAAAGTAGTAGCGAGAGAACAGCCTTAAGTGTCAAACTTTTGAACTATAATAGGACACTGATTCTGCATAAAAAATAATGCTCACACTTTATAATATTTTGTCTGCATAGTTCATTTATAACTAGGGCCCGGATTTATATGCACTAACATCAGATCCGAATTAAGATAAAACCCCCTTTAATGCGTTTCACACTCTTTTAAGTGCCTATAAATCCGGGCCCTAATTGTTTCGTTCCATAACTATATCAAACATTAGTTAATTACCAAATAAGTGAACGTCAAAATTACGTTTGATCTACGTGAAATATCCAAAGAGTGAATTGACCCTGAAAATGCATACCTTGTAACGTTAATAAGGGACGAAACGTTTTGTTTTATCGCTTGCACATCGGAAGGCACATTTCTGGTGGCATCCATCAATTCTTGAATATTTTCATGAAATTCTTTTCTCAAATTTTCCACTTTGATTTCCAAGTTTTCAATATTCTGAACGACCAGGGACGTAGGACACGAAGAGCCTTGAGACAACAATTCTTGAATGTTTTTACCCAAATTTTCCACTTTGGCTTCTAGGTTTTTTATATTCTGCATGGAGCTTCGAGATAACCGATTTTCCAAAGTTTCCAAACGTCTGTTGGTGTCTGTTATCAGATATTCTAATTTTTCAACACACAAATTTTCTAAACGAGTTAACTTAAGTTGGATTTCCTCGTCTTTAATTTTTGGGTCAGGGGGAACCAGCGTCGTAGCTTCCTAAATGGGCTTATTTAACAAAAAGTTGTAAAATAAAATTTTAGAAAAACTTACTACATTTCTTTTTCCGGTCATCTCTCTGAATGGCGTTTGTAAATTTATATCATGATTTTGAGAAGTAACCACACCACAAATAACTAAAATGGTAAATCCTACCAGCGTCATCATCACGGTATACTTTCTGATCCACTTATTACGACTGAAACTAAGTATTTACTGTTTGTATCTCGCAGATGGATATAATTATAATTATTCAATTGCCGTCAAAAATAAGTGATCTTAAAATAGGACGCTTGTTATTTGTCAAGTAATTTTTTAAATTGGATGAGCAATAACTACAAAAAAGCATCAACTAAATCTTCAATAAAATTCACCTACACGTAATTCAAATTCACTTTTTCACAGTTTTCCAGCAACGCTCATTTAGCATCAGCTGCAAATGCTTAAATTTTCCACCTGGGCGAAAAAGGCTGGAGAAAAAGGCTGGAAGGCTGGAGACATGCTAGCCCCCCCATGTCGGATTTTGACTCCAAAATGGTCTAAATCGTTTGTGCCTGTTTGTGCAAACATTATTTTCGTTTGTACCCAAATAGTTTTTGAGAAAATTCAAAATTTCGCTGGGGGCGCGGGGGGGGGGGGGGCTGAAGACATGCTTTTTTAAATTTCGAATTTTGGATTCAAAATGGTCTAGAACGCTTGTAATTCGCTTGTGATTGTTTGTGCAAGTTTTATTTTCGTTTGTACCCAAATAGTTTTTGAGATTTTTACGAAAAACACCATGAATACTGACGCGCATGAACGGCTTAACGAGATTCTGTTAGCACGGGGAAACACATAGAATTTTTTAAAATTTTGATTTTTGGATTCGAAATAGTCTAGAACGTTTGTAAAACGTTTGTGCAAGTTTTATTTTCGTTTGTACTCAAATAGTTTTTGAGATTTTCGAGATTCTAGATAACACGTGGTAAAACAAAATTTCTCTAAAATATCCAATTCCTGATACAAAAATAGTCTAAAACGTCTGTGTTTGGTTTGTACTTGTTGTAGTTTTATTTTCGTTTGTACCCAAATAGTTTTTGAGATTTTCAAGAAATACATCCAAGAAACTGACGCGCATGAGTGGATTAACGAGATTCTGGGTAACACTTAGAGGATCACGTTCAAAATATTTTCTATCGTTTGTACTTTCTTTGTGCCTGTTAAAATACTGACGCGCATAGGTGGATTAACGAGATTCTTAGCACGGGGAAACACAGAATTTTTTAAAATTTTGAATTCAAAGTTAACGAGATTCTGGATAACACTTACAGGATCAACTTCTAAAGAGTTGCAATCGCCTGTACTTTGTTTTTGCCAGTTTGTGCAAACATTATTTTCGGTTGTACCCAAATAGTTAGTTAATAATTCTAATAATTTCTATAATAAATAAAAATAGTAAATACCAACTTGTATATTTCAAAAAAGCATGTTTCCGGTCCCCCCCTCCTCGGTACATTTTGAAATTTCTCGAAAACTATTTAGATACAAACAAAAATAATTTTTGCACAATCAGGAACAAAGAAAGTACAAAGGATAGAGAGTATTTTGGACGTCATCCTGTTAGTGTTACCTTAATCTTTGTTAATGAAAAGTTAATGAAACTTATGGGTTTCATGTGTTTCCCCGTGCTAAGAGAATATCGTTAACCCACTCATGCGCGTCAGTATCAATGACTTTTTTGTTGAAAATCTCAAAGACTATTTGGGTACAACCGAAAATAATGTTTGCACAAACTGGCAAAAACAAAGTACAGGCGATTGCAACTCTTTTGAAGTTGATCCTGTAAGTGTTATCTAGAATCTCGTTAAGAAGGGCATTTTTTTCAGGGCTCTTTTAATTTAATCAACAGATGGCGCCTACTTAAATATTTTTATAAAATAAGAGGAATTTGCCATATTTAAAATATAGCAAATTCATTGAGATAATACTATTCTATAAACAATATTCTTGATCTTAAGCTATTTTGAGTTCGTATTGAGTATGTCAAAACACACTCACTTACAAAGAAAGATAATTAAACTTTAATTATGAATTGTGTTTTTATAAATAAATATTACAAACTCAAAATAGCTTAAGATCAAGAATATTGTTTATAGAATAGTATTATCTCAACGAATTTGCTATATTTTAAATATAGCAAATTCTTCTTATTTTATAAAAATATTTAAGTAGGCGCCATCTGTTGATTTAATTAAAAGGGCCCTGAAAAAAATGCCCCTCTTAACTTTGAATCCAAAATTCAAAATTTTAAAAAATTCTGTGTTTCCCCGTGTTAAGAATCTCGTTAATCCACTCATGCGCGTCAGTATCCTTGAAGTTTTTCTTGAAAATCTCAAAAACTATTTGGGTACAAACAAAAATGAAACTTGCAGAAACAGGCACAAACAAAGTACAAACGATAGTGTGTATTTTGAACGTGATCCTTTAAGTGTTACCCAGAATCTCGTTAATCCACTCATGCGCGTCCGTTTCTTGGATGTATTTCTTGAAAATCTCAAAAACTATTTGGGTACAAACGAAAATAATGTTTGCACAAACGAAGCACAAACGATTTAGACCATTTTAGAGTCAAAATTCGACATGGGGGGGCGCTAGCATGTCTCCAGCCCCCCCCCAGCAAAATTTTAAAATTTCTCAAAAACTATTTGGGTACAAACGAAAATAATGTTTGCACAAACAGGCACAAACAAAGCACAAACGATTTAGACCATTTTAGAGTCAAAATTCGACTTGGGGGGGGGGACATGCACCTCTAGAAGCCCTAGGTTCGATCCCCAACCCGGCTACAAAAATTTATCTAACTTCATTATGACCCTCTCCTCTCGGAAGGCAATGGCAAACCACCGAGAGTAATCTGCCATGAAAATCCTTAGTGAAAGGCTCACCACATCCTATTTGTAGGGTAAAAGGACTGAAGAGAGTGAAAGAATAACATACAAGGAATTTTATTTAAAAAAAAACAAACATTTTTAGTTTAGGGTCATTCATTACTAAGGTGTTTACTCAATGCCTCAATGTCGATGTTCAGTAGTTGTAGCGAGAACGGTAATTGATGAAGTATTTGCTAGTCCCGGATTTACGATTTTCCAGAACCGGGGCAAAAACTTGGCAAGATATTGACGCCCCTTTTCTTGACGTTTAAAGATCAAATAGATTTAAAGGCCTAAACAGAATGAACGCGAAACCAACGCGACGTAACGTCCGTCAAAAGTTAAATGTATGTAGTTGCAATACGTTCGAACAGAATGAACGCTCGCAACGCGATCCCAACGTCGAACGTTGGCAAACTTAACGCGAAACGACCACTACCAACTACAATTTGGTGATTTAATTTTTAAATCAATATAAGTTGGTAACATTATTTGTCATTTTTATAAGATACATTAAATATAACATGTAAAAATTTAAAAATAGTTCGAAATCATCCATTGTCTTTAATTTTAATAAGAATAAGCTAAGAAAATAAGTTAACACGTCAACAAATAACAACACTTATTTTAAGATTATGCAGGTTAGGCTGTGAGGTTAGGTTTTTGACGTCGCGTCGGTTTCGCGCTATTCTGTGCAGTATCGTTTCGAAAGCGTAACGTCAGCGTTTGACGGACGTTACGTCGCGTTGGTTTCGCGTTCATTCTGTTTAGGCCTTAAGAGTTCAAACATTTAAATTCGACACCCTTTAAGCTGTTCCTCCAAATCCGGGACTGGAAGTTGTACGGGATATATTTCTATATCCCGATATTTTTAAAATATATCCCCTATATTTCTATATTCTATATCTTGCTTTCGCAAGAAAGCTGACGTTAGATTCCTCTGGAGTTAAAAAATTTCATAAAAAAAGTTCACTTTTTCAACTCTAGAGGCGCTAACATCAAACTTTCACGCTGCCTTATTGCAAAATTAACGAGAATTAGCTCCAGCGTTGCCACAATTAAAAAATAAAAGGTACTTCTTAGAAACTAAAAAGGTACTAAATGGTAATAAAAGGTACTGAAGTTAAAATTTTACTGCAGCCATTCGATAAGCGTAATATATAAATAAAAGAAACACATTTATTTTTAACATTATTAAACTACGAGTTATCTCGTAGGTTGGCAGTCAACGTGTTAATTATTTTTTATTTGTAAATTTCACGGTTTTATTAATGTGAAATAATTAAATGTTTCAAAAAAATTTAAACGGCCAAGAACCGGGAAGGGGGGGGGCAAAAAGGGCAGCTGCCTCTCTGCTAACCTCCAGGCTAGAGAAAAATTTTATAAGGAAAATAAACTACACAATACTTAATATAAAAATCTAAAAAAACGGACGTGAAACCGGAGGGTCTGGAATACCCTCCAGGTATGGTATGGAATGCAGTTGATATTCCTAAAATATCTTTCCCTGACATAGAGGGTACTTTTAATAGTAAACAATCAAAAAACCAAGGTGTCTGGGAGGTCAGGTCAGGTAAAAAAAATTTTAATTTTGGAAGTAAATCTGTGTAGTTATCAATTTTGAAAAGTCTTCTCGTTAATTCTTTGTGCTGGGGGGTATTCCATACCCCCCAGACCCCCCGGTTTTACGCCCGTTTTTTTTACATTTTGAAGAAGAAGATCCAGTCACTTTAAAAAATAAAAACAATTTTTGAAAATTATATCAAATTATATCTCATTGAAAAATAAGAAAAAATTAAGTATTGTGCCCGTGCAGTACTAGTACTACACGGGTTAAACTTCATCCCCTCCGTTTACCAGAAAAGGTACAGAAAAACTTTGCGCAGCGAAGAGCCGGCAGAAGTTACTGTAATAATACTAATCAACATCTCTTTGATGAGGCCAGGTTTTGATGTCACTACTTCATTGCTCTTGGATGTGCTAACGCATAAGCAAGACCGACTACCGACTGTTGGCCGGCAAAGCACCCGGTGATCATCTTTGCAGAGAAGGTCGTGAGGCCAATGGTTGCAAGGTGACAACTCTCATTGGTGACCGGGCCAGTAAAATTTTCTCTCTTCGGGATTGCCCCATGGGCTCTTACTTACTGATCCTTCGGGTTCACGGTCGGGAAGTCATAAGCCAACAACTCATACCCAAGCATGTTAATCCTCTTACTAGAAGATTGCGCCTTTGGAGAGTTGATCTGGTTTCCGTTGACCGATTCGTCCCAACAGTCTCCGGTCTCGCACAGAATGGCTGCGGACTCTCGCCATCTGCTGACCTTAACGCTCTTTAAGAGAGTCATAGTTACTCCCCTTTAGTTACTCTGCTGACATTACCATACAATTTTTCAGGAAGCCCTGATTGTGATATTCACCTTTGAATACGCCTCCTCCGCTTTGCTGCGCTCCGAGCCGTTTTAGCTAATAATATCTTTTAGTCTTTCAATTTGGCAAAGGTGCTACTAAGAAGGGGGTGGATGTTACTTTCTTTCGATATTCTTGGTGCACGGACGGGTGATAAAATATGTCAATAGAGGTAAATAAAAGAAGAAAAATTGCAAACTTTAAAATCAATTATCAGCTAAACTAATCAATATACAACATTCCTCCATATCTAAAACGCTTTATTTTAGTGTTTTTTATTAAACTCCGTTGAGTTTTCCTTTATAAATATAATGTCTTCAAGTGCTAGTAGTCGTTCTAAACCCCTAATTTTGAGACGTAATTTGAGTAAAGCAATATAAAAATGCAACATGAAATCCACTATAGTCCGAGAGCTAGCGACAGTTTCCATCCCGGGTTTTAGGAGTCGCCAAAATTGTATGACTTAAGTTAGACCCCTAAATACACAACCAAAAATAGCTGACGTTTTTCTGGTCGGAGAAAAGGGAGTGAAAATTTTCCAAAAATGCTAGATTTCTACCTACTTCACTAAACGATTACATAGTGCTTATAGATAATGTAAAAAAATTTGATAAATATTTGGTCGAAAACGTAGTTAGCATTTTTGCCATTTTCGGTTTTGTATTTAGGGGATGGAAACTGTCGCTGGCTCTGGGCCATACAACGATATGAATAAACATTCCAACTCACTCATGCCGATTCAAAATTAGTTACTTACATTAGTTTAGGACTCAAATAGTATATTAAGAATTTAGAATAGTAAGTACAATTTATTAAAGTCTCCAATATTGTCGAAAATCACATCACCGCGACTTGAGTGATAATAATCACTGATTATTTCATTCCGAATTGCATGATATTGATCTTAAAAAGATCTGTTCCAACAGGACGGTACCACATGCCATACAACCACTCAACAATTCATCCACGAGATGAAATTTAGAATTTTCCGATGTTTTCTGGTGTTCTAGAGAAGTAGCCGAATGTTTTTATTATTACAGAATTTAGACACTTTTGACACAGAGAAGTAAAATTGGCGTTTAATACCTGGTACGGGAGACACTCTTATTTTGGTGTTTTTACAATTTTAAATAAAACAAACATAAATATTACAATATTTTTATTTAGCAATTAAATATTAAATACTTTAAGCAAGTCTGCTGACTAGGTCATTAATAAGAGCACTTACAACCTAAAATTATGTGGGTTTCATTTTAATTAAAAAATTTGAAAAACAACCTTTCCCTTTTCCATTCTTAAAAGTAACCAGCACAAAAATTTTGGTTTTCCAAAATGGTAACAACGTTAAAACATAATATACATGGCACTTCAGGTAGAAATCGTATAAAATTCTGTCTCAAATAAAACAAAGTAAGCTACAAAGATTTCTAAAGCTAAAAGCTCAAATTGTTTTGGTAAGCTTTGGTATCACAATACAAAAGAAATTAAATTTGTGCAAAGGTAACAAAATTATTTTATCTAATTATGATATTTTTGGTAAAACTAATTTCTTTCAAAGGTCCCATTATTAAAGTTTATGATCAATTTTTTGCTAAATATTTTTAATATGTGATTTAAGAGCAATAGTCGTAAATGTCTCCTTTTCAACCTAAACTCTCAATTTCATAGATTATTTTTTATCATAATTAGATAAAATCTTGTATGAAACACATTAAGAAATACAAATCTTGTAAAACAAAATCAAGTATTTCGTAACTGATGGCGTAAATAGCTATTACAGTGTTTAAATTATCCCAGGTTGCTAACAATTTATTAGGTACCTTATGATAAGGATTAGTATTTAGTAAAACAAGGAAGAGTATTAAGATTTTTTTTTTACAAAGTAATTTTATCACTACTGTTATCTTCTAATGCTATTTAGGATATGTGTCCGACTACATACAATAATAATAAAATATATAATAATAATAAAAAAAACAAATGTTTTTCTTGCGCCATAAAAAGGAGGGTGTGCAAGTTTAAGATCACAGTTAGTTAAGAAATAAAATAAATAAAAATAAAGTTTTCGGTGGCATAACATTAAATTTTCGTTCCCTACACTTTAAAAAAGCCCATAAATTTACAATAATACAATGTGTATTTGAGGTTAATACTACCGTGTTAAGAAAGAGGGCGGTAAGTACATTTTTTGTACGCAAAAAATACATCGTCTCTTATGTAATCCTGCCTTCTTCCTTAGCATGGCAGAATACAGATCACGATAATTGCGCATCTCTATTATATAATAAGCTGCCCTGCCCATTCATCATGTTAATAAATAACAATCACCTCAAATAATCTAATAAGTAAGTAAATGCACCAAGAAAAAACCTATTTTACCATATAAAAATAACTTAAGCACTTCTTAACATTTATTTTCTTCAGTCAATGTCACTGCGTGTGAAAGAAAAATGAAATCACCGTAAATTCGATAAATAGTATAATATAAATAAAATTAAAAATTTTTTTTGACCACTTCATATCACAATCTTTGTATTAAAAAATTATTGTTGAGTTTGAAGCAACTCAGGTGACGGGACGGTGTTTGCTTCTTCAAGCGAGGTAAATAAAATGTTCGCCGATATAATTAACGGAAACGTTATTTCTTTATCGAAAGTCATCAGGTGCACCTCTTCCGCCTTAGCTAACAAAAAGTTTTTTATTCCTGTAGTTTGCGTTTTAGTTACTTGTCTCTGTTCATTTAAATTTGCCACAGTTACTCTAAAAACAGAAAATGTAACAACACTCGTTAAGTTCTTGAAAAAAGTTTTGGAAAAAAAATATAAACGATCAAAATGAAGTTATTGGTGAAAGTGCTCGATTTGTTTTTGAGTAGCGAAAAAACTTACCTTATTGCTAATCGTCGAATCGATTGGAAACTCAGCAGTTGTTCAAATTCGGGCCGATGATTCCGTTTAATAGATAAAGTAGATCCATCTGTTACCATAAGTAAATCCATTCCATAATGAAAACCGGTCCATCTCCACATGTGACGATCTTTTTCAGGTAAAATCCTACCACACCTCAAACTTTTGTTATAAAACAAATTATCCATTAATTCTGCCGAAGGACCTTTATCTTCGTTCTGATTAACCTTCAGCATAACCTTCCACTGCGTCAAAACCACCGGATTCAACCAACTTCGTGGAATGATATTATCGCGCTGAATCGTTTCCACGTCTACGTGATGGGAAATTAAATTGTGAAGCCGTAAACCCTCGAAGGCCGGAATAAATTTTCTACCTTGATCACTCAATAAGAACGGTTTCTCGTCTGCAATCACATAAATTAAAAATTCAATCCGACACATTTTACGGAATACCCACCCACTCTTGACGAATAAAATGAGTTGATATCTTTGATGCTCGGATTTTCACTTAAATCCGAATGAACGTGGGTGAACATCCAAAATTTCAACATGACGTATAGGGAAAATTCGGTTTGCACAACAAACAAGTTAGGATGAGCCACCAACCTGGTCATTAACGAAATCGGAATCATTCGTAAATTTGAAAGTGGTCCATAGTAGTGAAACGTCATCAAATTGATCAAAAACCAATTCGTACACGTTTCTAAAAGTTTCTTATCGCCGTATTGGCAGGCTGCGTTATAATAATTCATCACGCTCTAAACAAAAATCAGGTAGTTAGATTAACGTGATGAATAAACGAGGACTTCGTTTTTTAAAATAGATTTTCTCCAAATTGGCTAAATTTCGTTTTTTTTAATTTTCCCTTGATGAAGGCCTAATTATGATTCACACGTATAATAATAATAGTGCAAATCGGGATTGACAAAAGTTGGCCCTTGTGAGCCTAACTGGAAGATCAGCCTGCATGATTTGACTGCTACGCTGTGCTCAAATTTTTTAGGTCAACTTTTTTTCGCATAATTTTTCGGGAAGTGGTTTTACTAAGCCATCCATAAACATCCGTAATAATAATAATAAAAAACAGCAAAATTTAAAAAAAAATTATAATTTTGAAAACTTGGTAAATATATTAGCGTTAAATTTGTGAACACTACCAACCGCGAACACTACAAAAATAGTGAAAAGATTGGGGCGGGCGTAAAATTTTGTTATTAAATAAATTTTTTTTTCAACACAAAAAAATGTGTATTATTTTATGAAATAAAAGGGAGAAGCGCCAATATTAAATTTTTTTTTCAGGGGGGCGTAGTAACATAAAGTTTGGAAACCACTGCTGTATGTGTTACCGAGAATCTCGTTAATCCAATCATGCACGTCTGTGTGGTTGACGTTTTTCTTAAATGCCTCAAAAATTGTTAAGATAACAAACAAAAAAACATAATTCAAAATGGGGGGGGAGGGGGCTGCGCTCGTGCACCTATACAATTATTTTATTTTAAAGAATAACGAAAGAAATGAGAACATAATAATATATTGATTCATATGATATATTAAATTTGTAATCACTAATCAGAATAAACATTTGAACTATAATTTTTTCAAAATGGGTTGGTACCTTTCTGAAGAAACCCATCATCCCATCATCAACTTAAAAATTCTGAATCTGAATTGCAAGAGATCTTAGAATTTACGTTTTTGGCTGCTATAAAGCACTACCAAATAAATAATGTACACCTACCTTGGGGTTAATAGTCTCCACCATAACTTCTCTGCACTTATCAATAATTCCATCTAATTGTAACATTGTAGCAGTGGCTAAAATCGACACAATTTGATTTGGATTTAATGTAACTTCATCATTATACAACGATCCTAGCACTATTTTAAAAGCTAAAAAAGTTCTTTTATTATAATAACTTTCTCTCCCGACACCGACAAAATACTTACATTCCAGCGTAATTTGTGGATCAACCACATCGATGTCGATATAATTCTTATTAGCTTCCAACCACGATCCACCAAACATGCTAGCAAAATACGGACTTTGAGATAAGTAAATCTTGTGTAAATTAAATTGATATCCTAAAGCATCCACGGTAACGTCTGAATTTTTGCCTTCCTCGAACAACGCCTGGTAAATGTATTGAGCCGTAGTCACCAACTTTTTTCTACAACAAGCTGCTAAAGTTTCGACCAAAAAAAATTCAGTTACTCACCTTTTAGGGGTGTGCATCACCAAATCTATGACCTTCTTCACTTCTTCTTCATCGTCACTGTCAGCTCTTTTGCGTTTTCGTCCGGCGACAAAATGCCGTACATTTTCAACCACCTGTTTTGGATACAAATGAGCGCTCAGTAGACCGCCCATTTTTCACCACAAAAAAAATTTAATTTCACCAATTTTATTTACAAACGTCCACCCACACATCAATGACCTAATTTGTGTCAAAATTATTAGCACCACATTTTACATTTACGTCAAAATATTTTGTTTTCGATTTGTAAACACGTAGAAACTACAATCGAAGTGACATTTGTGGTTTCTGGTTATGTGCAACTATGATGTGCAAGTCCGATTTCGCAATCATTGGCGGCGTATCACCGATACGAAATTTTGTTGACTTTCGATTTTTGTGGAAGGGCGCTATTTGAATTTTTAACATCCGGAAATGTCATCGATAAAAATAACTGTTTAAAAAATACTAATGCAAAACAGTAGCGTCTCGTCGTGATATTACAGGGGTTCAAAACACTATTTTTTCTTTCGTTTATTTTGTGCACTGGCGTCTTTGCTTGGCGCCGTGTTTACACTGTAAAAAGTTTGAAAACCACTGCTTTATCCATAATCTAACCTAAGTTTTGACGTTTACATAATTTTAACCTCGAAACTTAAAAACAAACTTGGGAATTCCTTCTTTTCATTTAAATATGTTTAAAATTGCGAAATGTGCGCGTTTTTATTCAACTAGAAATTTATATCTGTGTAGTTGCACTTCAAATCGTAGCATTGAACGCGATAAAAATAGAAACTCTTTCGGGCAATTTCAGAGGCATAACTTTTCTTCGCAACCTTCAATCGACCCAATCGTGAGACCCGAAGGTGGCATTTTTAAAGCTCTATCAGAAAGTGCACCAGTTGAGTGTGTGCAAGACTTGATTGTGAATTTGCACGACATTAGTGGTTTACCATGGTGGGCTACGATTGTGTGCACTACGGTTTTATTGCGAACGGCTGTTACTGTTCCTTTGGCGGTTTATCAGCACTACATATTAGGGAAAGTTACCAATTTGCGTGGCGAACTTGGGGAAATTGCAAAAGAACTAAAAGCAGAAACCGATGTAGCGGTGAAAATGTTCAAATGGGATGATAAGACTGCGAATCGACGGTTTAAATTTTCGGTTGGTTGATGGAGACGATCGACACAGATATACTAACATTGAATCATTTCAGTTGAAACAACAGTGGAACGCCTTGGTAGTCAGAGAAAATTGTCATCCAGCAAAGGCCTGGATTTTGTTGTGGTTCCAAATTCCTATGTGGGTTTGTGTTTCCGTGGCTTTAAGAAATTTGACCTACATGTTACCGAACATGGATGGGAACGCTTACGCGACGTTCGTCGAGTTATCATCAGAAGGTTTTGGATGGTTTAGTAATTTAACGCAACCGGATCCTTTGTTTATCCTTCCTATTGCAATGGGAATTATAAATTTATCAATCGTTGAGGTATATAAAAATAAATTTATTTACTTTTTTGAATTATCTTATTATGTGCTTTCGTAGATTCAAGCGCTGTCAAGAATTGAAGAACCTTCAAAATTTCAACGATACGTTTTAAATTTCTTTCGAGGTGTTTGTATTCTCGTTATACCCATCGCTGCCTATGTTCCTTCCGTAAGTTAGAATTAATATTTTTTTTAAACAAATTTTTTAATTTTGATTTTTGCAGTGTATCACCTTGTATTGGTTTACCTCCAGTTGTTACGGACTGATTCAAAACTTTGTATTGTTGTCGCCGAAAGTGAGGAGAATTTGTAGAATTCCGCAAACAAATATTGAGTTGGAAAAGCCGTACACTCAAATTTTTGATAAAGCGAAAAGTAAAATTAATTTATTAGCAAATAAAATTACTTAAAATATATTTTACTTTTTTATAAATTAAAACCGGGGGCGTAGTTTCAAATTTTGAGCCTAGGAGCAAGAGCTTCGACTCCTCCCTTTCCAATTGAGAGGGTGCAATTCAAAATATAAAACAATTTGTTTGCAATATAATGCAGTTTAGGGAGCCCAAAACATTGGACTTGCCCCCCCCCCCCAATGGTATTTACGCTACTGATAAAAGCCATTTTGGCGAAATTGTTACCTCTTTAAAATAAATTTCAAGTTAAATTTATTTAATGTAGGGTTTAAATTAGAGAAGAATACGGGATCAAAAAAATCCCGTCCCGTGCTCAGGACGGGATGCCAATTTAGTCCCGCGCGGGACGGAATGCCAATTAAAAAATAAAAATAAATTTATTTTATACAATACAGATAGAGATGAATACGGGATATCCCGCGGGATATTTAAAATATTTAGTCCCGCACGGGACATTTTGTCAACTCAGTCCCGCGCGGGACGGGCTGCATTGTATAAAATAAATCAACTGCGGGATTCCTTCCCGCGCGGGACTGAGTTGACAAAATATCCCGCGCGGGACTAAATATTCAAATTATCCCGCGGGATATACCGTCCCGTCCCGCATTCACATCTATTTTAGATTCAACAAAACAATTGCCCTAGTAATAGCCCAGTTTTTCAGCAGTTGGAAAGTAGACGCTGTCAGACGCATGCGCAGTCAAATTTAAGTTATAATTTTTAATCTGCGCATGCGTCTGACGTGCGGGACGGAACGGGACTTACACGACAAGGCAGCACTGCGGGACGGGACAAAAAAATTAGTCCTGCATTCATCTCTAGTTTAAATCCCTTAAAAATGATGGTCGTTATATTGTCAATCCCTGACGCGCATCATTAATTAACGAGATTTCCACTACCAAGTCATTGACTACAAATCTATTTTAAAAAGAAAAGCACAGTTTAACAAATAACGTAAGCTTTGATAGGTTTAGAAAAGTTAGTTAGGTTGGTTGTTTTTTTTTTTAGAAAAAATTTGTTATTGATATGCAATCTATACGGTTACGTTTGAAATATTGTTCAACTTCACACTTTTTTTAAATAAATTTGGGGTCAAGGAGTGAGCAATCGGTAGCTGGAATCTTGTTAATCCATTTATGCGCGTCACATAATAGACAAGATTTTTTTCTTTTTCGATGAATATATCGATAGTTATCAATTAATCGAAAAATGATATTATATTTTTGAATATTATAAATTATAGTTATCGTTGGATTCACTGCACACAAAGCTAGATCCACCAGTGACGTAAATTTGCAAATTTAGCTGCGTTCTAAATTGTGGAAAGGACCCCTTCACCTTTATACATTGAATTTTTTAATTGAATCCAAGTATCTATTATTAAATTTAATTAATTATTGGCTCAAGTTCTACAACCAGGATTCGAAAATATAATATTTATGAAAGAAAACAAGACGGAATCTGATAAAAAACATTAAAATAAAGCGTTTTGGATATGGAGGAATCTTGTATATCGATTAGTTTAGCTAATAATTGATTTTAAAATTTGGAATTTTTATTCAATTTTGGCCTCTATTGACGCATTGTATTGTCAGTACGTGTACGGCAAAGTACATTAACGGTCGGAAAGTGGGGATCGTCGCCGAAATCAAGCGGACGAAGAAAAGAAAAACTCCAAGACCGGACGGCATCACCAACGCCACTCTTAAGGAGCTCCCGAAGAAAGCCCTAGTGGCTCTAACAGGTATCATTAACGCAATCCTTAGATTTAAACATTTCGGGGGGGAACGTGCCCCCCCTCCCTGACTACGGGCCTGAACCGAAGGGCATTCGCTCTACGGAGCGATTGATTAGAGCCGGGCTGGCTTTTCAACCTCTACGTAAGCGACATGCCCGCATTGGTCTCTCCCAAGGTCTTTTGCTCCAATTATGCGGACGACTTCGCCACCTTAGCTACTTTATCCTCCCAGACAGAAGCAGCCCGGCTTGTGCAAGAGGACCTGGACGTAGTAGAAAATTATTACGTATTATGGAGGATTGTCATCAACTCTGAGAAATCATCCGCAATAATGTTTTGAAGAGCAGGTCGCCCCCTGCGTTCCCCACTTCCTGACCTTGATATATTCAACGCAATTATCCCATGGGAGAGTTCTGTTAAATATCTCGGGGGCACCCTGGACCGATGACTAATCAAGGGGCCTCAAGTCGAGAGGCTCCGCAACCAGTCGAAGGCCCTAATGGGATCATTGGGCCCTTTGATCGGTCGCAGGAGCAAACTCGACAAATCCCTCAAGTTACGAATCTACAAGTTTATCATCCGGCCCGTCCTGACCGACGCTTTTCTAGCATGGGCCCTTCTATCACAAGCTCAAACACGATCTCTTCAGAACGTTAGCATGAGGAGATTACTCTACGCCGATTGGTACATCCCAAACAAAAACTTACACGAAGACGCGAAGCTGCCAACGCTCCAGGAAGTGGTGAAAAGAGCAACGGAAAAACTTTACGACCGAAGTGAATTATCTGTTGGCAAAGACACCACTTTGCATTCTGGAGGCGCGATGCTAATTAGCCAAAGAACTTGCTAATCAACAATTACACCTAATGCCTCAAGTGGAAGTTGTAGTAGCCTGCATGCTGAGAAATCGTTACGAATCACGTACCAATTTCTTTGAGCTAAAGCTCGAGGACGTTACTCTCAGCTTTAATGTCCCAAAAACGGGACATTTTGGTTTGCAAGGTCACAGTTCTTAAGTGAAGGTGTCGCGGGCATGTATGTTAGAAAACTTTTTTTTATCGCATAATCCTGACTTCCCTTTTTGCAACTGCGTCGCCTTTTTTTCTCCTTCCTACGGACTCTTCTAGACGTTCCGTCTCTACGTTGTTGGGGGCTACGGTTGCGTCGACAATCTCGAACTGCTGGTAACTTTCAATTATTCATCAAAGGTTGATTATCGCCTTCGCGCGGGTCAACACTCGACTTTGTAGTGTGATGTGGCTTTTCGCCTGCATAAAGTATATCATATACTCTCAAACTTTCACGCGAAGCTCCAAGATGTCGAAAGAGGTGATGGAGGCAATGCCTCTACAAAACTCTGTAAACAGAATGATGCTATGCTGGGGATCGTCGCTGAGGCGTTTACTCAATGTCTCGGCACAGACCAAGACCAGCTCATTGGTCCTCGGAGCACCTTTTCTTGTATCTAAACCATCGTACAGTTAACATCGAGTAAATTTCACTTTTTAAGGGTATTTTTACTTAAACTTGGCTAAAAAATAGTAGCAACCACCCCCTTCTTAAGAGCACCTTCTGGACGGCCTTATTCAAGTTGGAAGGCTCTAAGAAATATTATTACCTAATAAAGCATTCCAAAGCGACCGGAGGGAGCGTAGGGGCTCTGAGAGTTATTATTATTCCAGCTTATTGGATCGTTTCAATTAAGTTTTGATGAAAAAACGACTGCATTTGGCGAAAAATGAAGTGCTTTTCCAACAAGACAATGCACCGGGTGCACACGTGTACACTTTCCATGGCCAAAATCCATGATTTAAGATTCAAATTTCTCTCAAATCAGTAGATTTAGTAGATATTCAATTTTTTTGTAACAAAAATGTTATTCCTTGTTTAATTTTTACCAGACTTATCACTCCGCCTTGTATTTTACAAAAAATCCCCTGTAAGATATAAGGTTATCAGATCACTTATCATGGATTTATAAATAAAACAACATAGAGAGTCAATGTAAAAGTTAGTCGTTTTTGAATTAAACAACATGCAAGTAATTATAATTATTGTTAGTCTGGTTAAAATATTTTTTATTAAAACTGCCATAGGCTTTTCGTGTAAAGCAACTTACACTTCATATACTTTCCATGAAACTCCTGGTAAGTCAATTTTGTTACTAATTTTGTGGAATATTTCATATATGCTTTTGCTTTTACAGATTACTATTGGAGAGATTTTGTTGGACATGTACCTGGTGATGCAGTTCCAGGTGGATCAACTGTCTCTGGGAGTACAACATATATAGGTCAAGCTTATATAAAAGATCGAGAGCTACTTCCGGTTACTATATATCAAGGTTGTGCAAACGCTCGAGCTTCGGCATACAATGTAGAGTTACAACCAGATAAAAACATAAAGGTAGTTCTATAAAATATTTTGATCCTCAATTCTACAGTATATTGATAATTAATAACAAAAGAAAGTGTAAAATGTACAATAAAAATCTTTTACTTTTCCTCACTAGTGATGAAAAGTGCAATTAAATATTCATTTCAACATATTGAATTTTTTTTTAACTGTTGCACTTTTAATTAATTAATAAAAATCTAAAGTAGGTAAATTTTTCATTTCAGATTTTGTGCAGTAATGACCTATCAAAATTTTCTTGGGTTCCAACCACAGCAGATACAACTCCATTAATAACTAATTGTAAATTTCCAATAGGAGGAAGTGAAGTAAATCAATTGCTGAATATAGGAAGAGTAAATCATAATGGTGAAGTTATTATCGGAAAAGTTTTCAGTTATCCTTTGGGAAATAAAGGGCTCTGGATTCCTAATGAGACTGGTCACGAGACTAGGTTTCTGACCTACGAAATTTTAGTGTACGATTGTATTAATAAGTCGAATGAAAGTGGGCTTAATGTTACTGTACAGTAAATATTTGTATTACATTTTATTATAGTTTTGAAATAAACTTGATTTTCTGTTTTATTTGGATTATGTGAGTTACTCCAAATTCAAAAATTTTCGATTTTATGGATATTCGGTTAGAGCGTAATTTCTTGTAGAAGACAATGACGTCACGATGCTCATAAACGAAAATTTGTTTTTCACGTTTAACAACAGTCAGGAGTCACCTGTTGATTTAATTCAAACAATAAAATTAATTGTAGTATTTACGACCTGTACAGATATTTGCCAAGCAAATTTTGGGTAATAATAAACGCATTTCATTGATTTCGTGAAGTAAGTACCAAATTTTTGTGACGTGACCTCGTATTACCCCAGAGTGAAAAGTGGCAACGCCGCAACTTTCTGTCAAATTGAGTGTTGTCTACGTGTGTGAAGATGTGTACTTAAACGTATAATCGGTCGCTTAAATAGGATAAATATACAAAAAAAACTTTGAGCCGGTTGTGTGGGCCAGTGTTTATGTGTGAATGATAATCGAACGTAAAATGGGAGCGTTAGGAAAATTAATTTTTTTGTGTCTTGTTATGGGGGCGTTAACTGACGAACACAACCACATAGTAAGTCCCAATAATGGCAATTATATTTGAGCCACTTTTGAAATGTATGTTTTTCCATTTAGTATGAAGAAAACGAAGAAGTTGTTTTGTGGATGAATACGGTTGGACCGTATCATAATCGACAGGAGACTTACGTATATTCTTCGTTGCCGTTTTGTAAAGGCACCAAGGAGACCATATCTCATTATCACGAAACTCTTAGTGAAGCTTTACAAGGGGTTGAACTTGAATTTAGTGGTCTCGACATAGATTTTAGAGGTTTGTTATTTTAATTACTTTTACAGGTCTCTGTAATTCACAAGTAGTAATTACATATTATTATAAAGTTTTCTCGTTTCTTGTGTTTTAGTGGACGTGCAAAAGTTTCCTTACTGTGGTGTTCAGTTAACCAATGAGGCCTACAAGGCATTTGTGTACGCAGTTAAAAATCACTACTGGTATCAAATGTACATTGACGATCTACCAATTTGGGGTATTGTGGGCGAAGTTAGTGATTCCAAGTATTACATTTGGACTCATAAAAAATTCGAAATTGGTTACAATGGCAAACAGATTGTCGACGTTAATGTTACGTCCGAAGATAGAGTGGAATTGTTACCTCTCACCAAGTTAAGTTTCACCTACGAAGTTACGTGGAAGAAATCCAGCATAAAATTTGAAGATAGATTCGATAAGTACTTGGATCCTAACTTTTTCCAACACAGGGTGAGTTATCTGAATTTTTTTTATAAAATTCCAGCGGTACCACAAATCTTAAATAACATTTATTACAAAGACTAAACCAAATTTTAACCCAATTTTAAAATTTTAATTTTTAAAATGGAACCCAGCTATAGTGAATGGATTTGAATGATTTTTTTTTTGGATTTCTAATACCATAAACTAAAAAGTTCACTCATTAAAAATTACCGCCGTTTTCAAAATTTGTAAATTTAAAAAGAAAATCAAAATTTAATGTAAATAATTATAAATTTTTATAAAAACGACGATCATGTAAATATTCCGAAGTTAATGGAATTTTGACAAATTGTTTGGGGGTACTCTAGGATGTCTATCCTAAGTTCCTGACCTTAAGGACCTCCAACTTAGAGGGGGGCAGAAACCTTAAAAATTTTGGACTCTTCAGTTTTTTGCTTATATCTCGTAATCTGAGTATATTTTAGGTACCATAGTTAATAACAAAGTTATAGACCAGCAAGTTTGCTAAAATTTGATGGGTAAAGCAAATTCTTGGACCCAATATTAACCGAGACACAGCCAATCAAAGGTAGACAAAGTTTCTCAAAATGTAAAAAAATAGACAATAAACGAAGTATAACTATTTATTACCATCATTTCCATGTTAATTATGTTAATCACTCATCAATATGAACATCTATGACCACCCTCCCTCCCACCCCTCCCGCAAACATGAAGATGCCTCACATTAATTAGCATTTCTTACATTAAAATAAGGCATCTTCACGTTTGGGGGAATGAGAGGCGGAGGGGTAGGGGGAGGGTGGTCATGGATGTTTCAAGATGTTGATATTAATGAGTGATTAACATAATTAACTTGAAAATGATGGGAATAAATAGTTATAGGGACAAAACCTTCGTTTTTCGGCCATTTTTTACATTTTGAATAACTTTATCTAACTTTAATCAGTTGTATCTTGGTTAATATTGGGTTTAAAAATTTGACTTACCTACTAAATTTTAGCAAATTTGCTGCTCTATAACTTTGTAATAACCTATAGTATCTAAAACATACCCAGTTTACGAGATATAAGCAAAAAACTGAAAAAAGTCTAATAATTTTGAGGTTTCTGCCACTCCCCTAAGTTAGTACGAAGTCTTTGAGGTCAAAAATTTAGGATAGACTCCTTAGAGTATCCCCAAACAACCTGTCAAAATTCCATTAGCTTTGGAATATTTCTAAAAAAAAAAAACATTAGCGGAAAGTTTCAAAACATTTTACTTTTTTGTATAAGAAATTTTATACTTCATTTTTGGGAATCCCCGAAATTTTGAAGCCTCTAGAAATTATCCTTCTTAGCTTATTTCATTTTTATGTTTCTTTTTTTATTTTTTACCCCTGTGGCTTGGGATTTATTTTAAGACCCCTGTGGTTGAGGGTCTCGAAGTGCATCAACTACTGGGTTATTAGCACTTCACCACAGCCTGATGCAGATGTCCACTGGAAGGCCGAGCCAAGAAATTCTGCGAGGTCCGCGATTTGAATCCAGAATTTCCGCTCTGTAACTCAACCAGCGGTCACATCACTCCACGACTGTGGCTTTTTATGTTTCTTTTTTCTTTCTAACACTATTTATTGATTTATCTTATTTAATAGGTCACGATATAAAATTTGTTTTAGTAAAATTAATTAATATTTATAATTATCAAAGGTCCGTGACGTTTTATTAATAACACCCATTGTTACCAATTTATTATCATTTATTTTAATAGGCACTATAATTAAAAATGCGAATAAATTATTCTTTATTGTGAATTATTCTTATTAGTAAACATACTTTAGAGAATGCAAATTAAATTATTATTTTGTAAATTAAATATTGAACCTTCGATACATTGAAACCTGATGATTAGAGCTGGGATTATATGCAAATGCATATTTTTACCTATTGATATGAGAACGCCGATTTTTGGTTATCTTTGCGAATCACATAAATTAGAGTAATTTGAGCCAAAATTTTTTAGGCATATTTTCCACTTTTGGTTCATATTTTAATAAAGTTAGCATATTTATGCATATATTTATTTTGACTCATGAAATTATATACAAAAGTATGAAAATTCCAATGTATCAGCTTCAGCATTCAGATAAAAAATTTAAATTTTAATTTCCAAATGATTCTACTGCTATTCGTGAGGCAAAATTTGCTTTAGATAATCAAGAATTACCTCAAATTACGCCTTTATTGCAAAGACAATCAAAACATTGAGACGCAAGGTATGACACTATGCTCTGTTCACTTAACAGATGCAGCTAAGCCACTCCCCAAAATGTGTTTAAGTCAATGGTAAACGAGAATTTCACAATTCGAGCAGTAGAAATATTCTATTTTATTTTTTAGGAGGAGCTTAGCTGCATATGTTAAATCAGGGATTCCCAACCTTTTCTTGGTCAGGGACCACTTTTATATTATTCTTGCTAGCAGGAAAAAAACTCTTTAACACCCCGAAACGACTCAAGTAAATTCGATTCAAAAGTATCCTTGCAGTTCCTACGCGGACCATATTTTGACTTTTACGGACCACTGGTTGGGAACCACTGTGTTAAATGAACAGAGTATAGTAGATTCCATTGAGTTGCTGAATCAAACTGAAAATTCGATTCGACAGATAAAAAGGGATGTAGGGACGCGTATTGGCGAAAAATTTACAGATGTGATTAGAAAATGAAGGATTCATTTAAATATATTTTTTATGCATATAAATCCCCGCTCTACTGATGATCATTAATTTTTTTTTATTCCGTAGATTTGTGAATAATTTAAGTTATTAAATAGCTCAAATAACAAAATGAATGATAATTTAAGGGGTTACGTGGGTTTTGATATTTAAAAATATTAATTTTTTTTCTATATTTTTATCTAATACAGGGTTGCCACAGATACACTTTTTTCACTTTATTCACTTTTTTGAAAATTTAGTAACTAGAATTTTAAAAATTGTCGACGCATGTTGCTTGGAGCAAATGTAGACTAGCTAATCAACAAGTAAAATTATGAAATAGAGTTTAAAAAAAAAGTGATTTAAAAAAAAATTCCGGGAAAAAATGAGATGGGGAAAGGGGTAAAACAATCATTTGTGCCGCCCGTAAAAATTTTGCTTGGAGGAAGTGGCCCACGGTTGGGATGAGTTCGACACCTCTGTACACGCAAAATAAAGAATTTCGTAAATTCATTCACGCGCGTGTAAAATCATATGATCCGTGAACTCCTAGGGGCCCTAACAGGAGGTGGTGCCAGGCCACCGAGAAAATTAAGCAATCATGTTAGAGTTAATTTTTTGTGAACGGCAGAGATATGGCCATTTATAATATGCAGTAGACATACGTGAAAATCGAGTCGGCACTGCCTTTCATCAAAGAGTAGTACGCATGTTGCTCGGAGGAAATGTAAGCTGATGGTTAAAAATGGTAATTTAAAAATAATTTTGGGGGGGGAAAGGCCGAGGGGTACAAAATGTGTAAAAAATTGAATCGTTTTCATGTTTTGATTCGCAAATTTAGCTAGAAAGTTAAAAAATGTCTTTAAAAAAAATTTTGGGAAAAAGTTTTCAAATGCCCAAGAGCAGTCCGAAACACTGATTCTAAAAAAAGGGGGGCCGCTGTGGGTCTTGCACCAGGATCTGTGGTGTTGGCACTATTTGTCACTTTTTTTTTAAATTTACACGTTGGCAGTTTCCTAGATGCGCGATTTATATTTTTTGGTGAGTTGTCTTCAGATGGCAACTCATTTGTATTTTTTTTATTTCGTTTTATTTTGATTTGATTGTCCTAGGGTATCCCTTTAGGATATCCTAGATTTATGTGTTTGTGTGTTTTTTATATGAAGTTTTGAAATCAAACATTGTCAACCTCAACTTTGTTTTTTTTAATATAACCAACCCTTCTACTTTCGCGTTTTATTTAGAAGACCGGCGCCCGATTATTTTTTCTTTAGTTAGTTGGCAAAGATTGTCTGAGTCACAACGTTAAAGAACCCACGAACCGCGTACGCGCGACTCACGCTCTGGTACTGGACGGGGGGGTAATCCCTTAGCTGGCCTGTCTGTCATTCCATCGCAGATCTGTGCAGCAGACAAGCGGCACAAATTGGAGCAATTTGTGTTTCAAAGTCACAAGTGATGAAAGGGCTCTAGGAAATTTTCTTCCAACCATGCCCTGTAATGCGAATGATGTTATGTTAACAGTAGCACTTGCACCATGTTAGCGTTAATATCGAGCAAATTTCACTGTTTAGAGGTTTCACATCGAAGGCTATCCACTCCCTTTCTAGTAGCACACTTTGCCGAGTTGGATCGGCTTGAGGGATATCTTGAATTGGTAGAGCGTTAGTCAAAGCGGCTCGGAGCGAAGGTGACGTAGCGCGCGAAGAGTCGATTTTGACAACGCAATCACGTCCAATCTTGGATTCAGACTGAAATCTACGCTGGACCCAATCAATTATGGTTAAACGCTATTTCATGTAAAATTTTGTTGTTTTCCTTTTAATTCTAAGCTCTATTTGCAATGGACTGCAAATTTTTTGCTATATTATTGCTTTTTGAACCGTTTTGTATCATCCTGGTCAGTAAAAATTTTTAAAATCCGAGTACTGGTAATATAGGTCTCAACGGCTGAATTTTTTAAATAAAAATTTGTTCAAATGTTGCTCTTTTATATGCTTATTAAAAAAAATGAGAGAAAATCAGTGTAATAATCATTTACGTTTGCAGATAATTGAAAATTATTTTGTTTTAGATTCATTGGTTCAGCATATTCAACAGTTTTATGATGGTAATATTTTTGGTGGGTCTCGTTTCGATGATTCTGATGCGAACTTTGAGGAAAGATTACGCTCGTTACAGCAAAGACGAGGATATGGACGACATGGTAAGATTTTCTATTCAACTGGAATTAAAAATTGTTTTTTCCTACGCCCGATAGTCAAAGTAGGCTTTTCAAGCTGTTAGTTGAATGTAAATTTTTATCTAGATTTTCACCATTTTTCAAGCGGGTGGAGAAAAAATAGTATGCATGGTACAAGCGTAAACTGACTTTTGTGCTCGGAGGCGATTACAGCGCTCGCCTTTGGCTCGCGCTTTAAATTTCGCCTCCGAGCACAAAAGATTCACTTTCCGCTTTTAATATTATGCAATATACTATTATAATCGTTTTCCATAGGAGCGCGATTTAGGCGACGAGTACGGATGGAAACAAGTCCATGGTGACGTTTTTCGTCCTGCATCTCATGCACTGCTCTTCACGTCTCTTATTGGAGCCGGACATCAACTAACAACGGTCATCTTTTGCGTTATCACGTTTGCCATTTTAGGAGATTTATATACCGAGTAAGTGATTCCCCGGATTTATTTTGAAAACATGGAAATTAATTTTCTCGTTTCAGGCGCGGTTCGTTACTGTCAACCACAATATTTGTATACGCGGCAACTTCGCCTATCAATGGCTATTTCGGAGGGTCTCTTTATGCCCGCATGGGCGGGAAAGTGTGGATCAGACAAATGTTGGTATCGGCGTTTATGTTACCTGCTCTTGTTTGTGGCACCGCTTTCTGCATCAACTTTATTGCCATCTACTACCACGCTTCTAGAGCGATTCCGTTTGGAACCATGGTACTTTTTGATAAAATTAAAAAATTTTGTTTCAACAGTTTTGTTTCTTTAGGTTGCAGTTACATGTATTTGCCTGTTTATCATTTTACCACTGACCTTAGTAGGAACCGTTCTTGGTCGAAATTTGGCCGGGCAGCCGGATTATCCTTGTCGTATCAATGCCGTACCTCGTCCCATACCTGAAAAGAAGTGGTTCATGGAGCCGGGTGTGATCATCTTGTTGGGTGGAATTTTACCGTTTGCTAGCATTTTTATCGAAATGTAATTTTGTAATTTTCCTATTAGCCTCAATTTTACTTACATTTTTTACAGGTACTTCATATTTACATCGTTCTGGGCCTACAAAATTTATTATGTTTATGGATTCATGTTATTGGTCACTTTAATTTTGGTAATTGTAACCGTATGCGTTACAATTGTGTGCACTTATTTCTTACTGAACGCCGAAGATTACCGTTGGCAGTGGACTTCTTTCCTTGCGGCCGGCTCCACTTCCGCATACGTTTACTTGTATTCGGTTTATTACTTCTTCTTCAAGACAAAGTAAGTTTTATCTCCCGATTATATTTCAGATACACAAACTTAATTTTTTGTATTGTTTAGGATGTACGGTCTATTTCAAACCGCCTTTTATTTCGGCTACATGGCACTATTCAGCGGAGCTTTGGGCATCATGTGCGGTACGGTTGGTTTCATCGGAACCAGCTTATTTGTACGAAAAATTTATTCGACCGTCAAAATTGATTAAAGAAATTGGAAGTGTAGTGCAGCGACTTTTTTGTAAATAACTGAGAGTGAAAAGAAAAGAGACAAAAACGCGCCAAGGTGACACGACAAATATTGCACTTTGATTTCTTAGTAACTTAAGCTTTCGTTTTGCCAGTTATCTAATAGTAATTATAATACCTACAATGTAACATAGAAAAAGAAAGTGACTGTATAGGATGTTTTGTTTCGTAATTTGGAACATATTAAATGATTTTTACATAAAATACTTTTTTCGAGTAGTTTTTAACTAGAAGAAAAAGTAATTTTGGTTTTAGTTTTATTACCCTCCAAACTCACTCTTCCTGCACTTGATGTATTAATAGAAAGCCTCGAGTAATAATTTAATTTATTTTGTCAGTTCCTGTGCTTTTTGTGATAACCCCCGTTGTGTGCAATTTTTTTACACTTTGTTCTTCTATTGTCAGTAGTAGTATATTAAGTAGTTAGATTTTTAGATGGTGACTTTTAGACTACAAAATTGTTAAAAACCGTCGCCTTTGAGGACGGTTCAATTTAAGTGAAATGTGAGAAATGCAAATCTTATGTGTAATTTTATAAATAAATTATTGTAAATATGTGTATATAATGTTACTATTAAGGCAATTAATTACTATCTATCTATTTGAAGAAAAAAAAAACGGTTTTCTCTACCGATACGTGGTTGGGTAATTAATTTTTAATATTTTTTTTATGAATATAAAACATTTCGTATGCGTGTTGTTACATCAAATAATGTGAACCCTCAATTAAAGGCACTTTTAAGTACGAAGCGTTTTATTTTTTAAACCTTTAATCTATCCCAAGATTTCAATGAATATCCAAATAATAAAAAGCAACGTACTATATTTTTTATTTATAAAATTATAAGACACTTACATAAATTAATAATAATATTCTTTACTTAATCGGTATTTTTCAACAAATTTGCTTTCAAAAATCTTTGGTATGTAGAACTTCTCCAGCATTCCATTTTCTCCAAGTCCTTGATAGTTTCAAATTTGCCATTTAGTTGTCTGTAATTAAAAAATAAAATGAAAAAATTGAACTTTGAAAAGGGACTTCCTGAATGCCAACAACAGGTACGGAAATCCAAGAGCAGCATTAAGGTGCTCGCACACTTAGGCGACGCGACACCACACTACACACAGCACACACAAAAATGTGCGGACCCTACCAAACTGTCGCGTCGCCTGGTGTGTTGTGGGCTTCTGTCTGTGGTGTGATGTCGCGTCGCCTAAGTGTGCGGGCACCTTTAATGCTCAAAAAAGGTATTAACTTTGTTCCCATTCCAGAATTCAACACCAGGGACCTGGCAGCTGTCGTGGTTGAACTGCCAATGGAGGGGGGCAAGAGGAGAAAGTAAAACCCTCAGCCTACTTTCCAGGCGACGAGACCCAGGTTCTACCAGAGAGTACAACACCTCATCAGCTGGTGTGGAAGGAGAAACAAACATCTACTTCTGGGCTGCGATGCGAACGCGCACAATGAAATCTGGGGTAGCACAGATACAAATGACATAGGTAAGGATTTACTTGATTAATGTTTGTTCTAAAAACTTGGACATTATAAACGAAGGTAAAACACTGACCTTTATAAACGCGATTCGCCAAAAGGTACTCGACCTCACACTGGCTACTCTGTTTGTAAGCCAAATTGGAGAGTGATGGAGGAGGCATCCTTCTCAGATCACGCCTCTATTGATTTTGAAATAGAGAACACAAAAGTAGAAGTAGTGAAATGCAGAGTGCCCAAAAAGACAGACTGGTGCCTCTACAAAGAGACATTAAAGACTGAGCTAGAAGGCCTCCAATACGAAGTAGCTACAACAGAGGATCTAGAAACAGCCTCGAACCACATTAATCAGTGCATAATGAACTCATATGAGGCAAGTTGTCCACTGAAGAAAAGAACTGTCTCTTGAGACGTACATTGGTAGAATGCAGAACTGGAAAGGCTACAAGTCACAGCCTGAAAATCATTCAATAGGACTACTCAGAAGCCCTAACAAAGTACAATATATAGAATTGAGGAAATCCAAAAGACAATCATGGATGCGCTTCTGCGAGGGGATTGATAAAACGACCCCAGCAGTACGCATTTCGAAAACCCTGGCCAAGGATCACTCAATTGATTGATTGGACTCATGAAACAGCCCAGTGGTGCTTCAGACGGAAGAAATGTCCCAAGTTAATGGAAACCCATATTCCAGTAGGGATAGCAGAAGGTTAGCAGGAAAAATCTTTACCTCGGAGAAAGTGAAATGGGCTATTAACAGCTTTCAGCACTATAAATCCCCTGGATGGGACGGAATATTTCCAGCCCTACTTCAGAAAGGAGCTAACTTGATCGCTCCATGCTTAACAGCAATATATAAAGCTAGTTACGCATTGGGATATATACCCACATCATGGAGAAAAGTTAAAGTGGTATTTTTACCAAAAGCGGGCAGAAGGCCTCCCGAAGAGGCCAAATCATAACGCCCGATAAGCCTAACCTTCTTTCTCCTAAAATTAATGGAGAAAATTGTTGACAATTACAGAGTTGCCACAGAGTTCTAAGTAAGAAGTGAGTGAAAAAAGTGTGTAAATTTTCAAAAAAAAGTGAAGAAAAGTGTATAGAAATTTTGAAAAAAGTGACAAATAGTGTAAAAATATTTTACTTCGGGCAGTAACGTAGCAAGCTAACACCACAGGTCTTGGGGCAAGACACACAGCGGGCCCCCTTTTTTTAGAATCAGTGTTTGGAACTGCTCTTTGTGCATTTGAGAACTTTGGTATGATTCTAGTTTATTGTCATAACCTAGAATTGAAATTTTTTGATGGGAGGGGGGGGGGGTTAAAATGTCTCGGAAAAAAGCAAAAATTTTTTTTTGTTTTTGCGTGGATCCTCCTCGTGCGGTGGTGGTTTTTACAAAAATTAACCCTGCGCTAGCCTACGCTTCGGGCCATTTTTGTAAAAACTACACTAATTTAAAAAATACCCCCAAGGCCCGTAGATTAAGGAAAATGGTGGATCTTTAAGGGGTGAAACTCGTTTGCGTGGATTTTAAAAGAAGGGTGGTTGTGCAAGGAAAAATTGACTTAAAGCACTTCTCGCTGCGCTCGAGCGCTTTAAGCCATTTTTCCTGCACATTTACTATTGAAAACCATGATTTTCAAATTTTTTTTACGGGCTTATAAATAGTTTCCGCGCAAAAATTTTTAGTGATTTGTGTTCAGGACATCATATGGGGCTTCTCCACACCAAATATGAAGAAGATCTAAACTATGACCATCAACTAAAGACCCCCTTTTGCCTCTCTATTAAATTTGCAAAGCAAAACTTGCAAACGGTTCAATTTTTTACACATTTTGTACCTATCGGCCTTTTTTTCCAAAAACATTATTTTTAAATGACTTTTTTTTAACCAGTTTACATTTCCTCCGAGCAACATACGCACTACTCCAATATTTGTTCTGTGTATATCGTAATTTTTTGTAGAAGGCAGTGGCGACTCGATTTTCACGTATGTCTACTCCGCATAAAAATGGCCATACCTCTGCCTTTCACAAGAAATTACACTCTAACATGATTGCTTAATTTTCTCGGAGGCCCGGCATCGCCTCCTGCTACGTCACTGCTTTTAAGCCTCCTAGGAGTTCACGGACGGTATATTTTTGCACACCGGTAGTTACGCCACTGCTGACGCGCAAGAATGAATTTACGAGATTCTTTATTTTGCGTGTACAGAGGTGTCAAACTCATTCCAGCCGTGGGCCACTTCCTCCAAGCAAAATTTTTACGGGTGGCACAAATGATTGTTTTACCCCTTTCCCCATCTAATTTTTTCCCCGAAATTTTTTTTGAATTACTTTTTTTTAACTCTATTTCATAATTTTACTTGTTGATTAGCTAGTCTACATTTGCTCCAAGCAACATGCGTCGATAATTTTAAAAATTCTAGTTACTAAATTTATAAATGTATCAAAAAATTTAATTTTTGTAAGTGGAATCGTAAAAAAAAGTGAAAATAGTGATTATTTTTTAAAAAAGTGAAAAAAAGTGAAAAAGTAACGGCTTCTTTAGGAGTGGAGGAAATCTTAATGGCTACAGTGAAGGGATGCCCACAAGGGGCATCTATATACTTTGGTGGGCATAGGTATCCATCCCCAGTGGTCTATTGTAGTCAGTGTTGCCGCCATCAGTACATATGTACTTTTTCAGTACTTTTTAGTCTCAAACAAAATTTAGTGCTACCTCGAAAACTTTAGTACTTTTTTACTTTGGTGACGCTATTTAGTACATTTATAGTACTTTTTACAAGTTTTACAATGTTTTCTTTCCGTGCGAAAGGGGGGGGGGTTAAAGACAAATATAACAATCGGAGGTTCTCATATTAAACCTAAAAAACTGTATATTAATGTCAGCAGAGTAGCTAAAGCGTGGCAAAGGTGGTGTAGGGCAAGGGTGCACAAATTTGAGACGCAAAATTAGCTAAGGGCTTAGATAAAATTAAGTGTTATGTGGTTTATGATCATAAAAAAATGTCTTGTTCTGATCTGGAGGATATCTTTAAAAGTAAACAATCGAAAAACCGGGGGGTCTGAGGGGTATGGAATACCCTCCAGCCATTAAGAAAAGATGTTTTCTTTAGAATAAAATTTGCTGCTTTATCAATTTTTCAAGTCATTTTTAAAGTTCCATACGCTGGAGGGTATTCTATACTCCCCAGACCACCCGGTTTTACGCCCATTTTTTACATTTTCAGATATCTAATTGGTTTGGTTACCCTACAAAAAAACTTAAAAACGAGAAATAGTAGTAGTATACACCAAGGGAGTCAAGTTAGTACAGGAAAAATACGCAAAAAATAGGTGTTAGGTGCAATTAATTCCCACAAAAATGGGATTTCAATTTTCTAGTTCATTGCTGGTATCTTTTTGACATACTAAAAGTCTAGAAAAATCTAAGCGTGCAAAATGAGGTTTTTTTGCTCAAAAGTTTTAAAGTAAGGACGCGCATGAATGGATTAACGAGATTCCTAGAAAAATAGTTTTTTTTTGGGTATAATTAATTCCCACAAAGATGGAATTTAAATTTTTAAGTTTGTTGTTGACATCTTTTTGACATACTACAAGTCTAGAAATATCTAAGTCAGTTACTTGAATTTTTTAGAACAATTTTATGTTTTTAAAAATACAAATATCTTTTAAACTTTTGCTGAAACCATTGGTGATCTCATCAACCACCATTAGGACTTGGTGGGTGGTTGAGTGTTTGGGGCGGAAGCCAAATTCCTCGTTTGGGATGAGACCCAATCGAACAACCCCTTCATTTTGTATATTATGCCTGTTAAACACTTTACTGCCTACCCCAGATGTGGTAATCTGTGTAACATGATATCATTGTCAAAGTACCGTATGCATTTTTGGAATCTTAGACATAGTAATAAATTTGAATCTTTTTATTTTTCGTCCCGCTGTTTTACTTTCGTCCCACTCCTAAGAAAACTGGCACTTTGGCAAAAGTGGGAGTAAAGTGACCACTTTACACCCGGAAAGACAAAAAATTCATTATGTAGTTGATATTCCTGAAAATATCTTTCCTTGATATAGAGGGTACTTTTAAAAGTAAACAATTGAAAAACCGGGGTGTCCAGGAGGTCAGGTATAATAAAGAAAAATATGTTTTTTTTTTCAAATTAAATTTGTGTCGTTATCTATTTTGAAAAACCTTCTCCTTACTTCCTTGTGCTGGGACAAGGAAGACCAGACCCCAATTGTTTTAATTAGATAATTAATGGATAATTGATGGATCAAAAACTGAACAGGCGTAGGCATACATGGCCCAAATTAGGAACTTATCCTACAATTCTTCTTCTTCAGTCCTTTTACCCTACAAATAGGGTGTGGTGAGCCTTTAACTAAGGCTTTTCATGGCAGATTACTCTCGGTGGTTTGCCATTGCCTTCCGAGAAGAGAGGGTCATAATGAAGTTGGATAAATTTTTATAGCCGGGTTGAGGATCGAACCCAGGGCTTCTACCCTAGAGTCCGGTCTTTAGCCCGTTCACTTAGCTCCACCTCTTTCACTTAGCTCCACCTCTACCACCATCCTACAATTATGCAAGCTAAAATATTTGCTATTGAACTGTGTGCCTATGAATGCCTTCGGAGGAATTTAAAGGGCAAGCAGATCAATATAATGTCGGACAGCCAAGCTGCGATAAAGGCACTCGAAGCAAATAGCTTTGAATCCTTGTCGACAATCGCTCAAGAAACTGGCAATGGGCAACAAAATTGCTCTACGCTGGGTGCCAGGTCACGAGGGAATTGAAGGTAATGAAATAACTGATAAACTAGCTAGATGAGGCTCAAGAACGCCAACAAACGGACTCGAACCATTCTGTGGGCTAACCAAAACACATAGAGGGCTGGAGGTCCAAAAATGGGAGGCAGAGAGCAAAGAAACTCTCTGGAAAAATACACCAGGACAAAGACAGGAGAAGAAATTTATAGAGTACTCGACTGCAGAGGCTAAAAATCTTCTTTTGACCAAGAATGAAATTAGACCCATTACGGGGCTGTTCACCGGACATTGCCCGGTGAGATATCACCTCAAAAAAATGAGACTGGAATGAAATGACAGGTGCAGACTTTGTGAATCGGAAACAGAGACAGCCGAGCGCATCCTTTGTAACTGCAATGCCTTAGCCCGACTTAGGCTTAAACATATGGGACAAATACAACTGACGCCCAAGGAGGTAAAAAGCAAAGTCAATATGAAATTTTGTTTTAAAAACTTTTTGACGTTTTTCACCGCTTTTATGGTACAGTGCAGCATATAATTTACAACTCACCTGTAGAGATAAATTTGTGTCGAAGTCTTGGGACCAATCGAGGGAAGTTTCTGTAGGGCTGTTTTGTTCCCATTGTTCAAGACATCTAAGATGCTCAAAACGTGTTTTGTGTAATCGTCTCCCGGACTACAATTAAAATTATTTTTATTGGTTTTTTTAGGAGTAGCTTTAAGCGATTTTGTTGTGGGTTGTCTAAAAAATAACAAATTACATAATTCAACTAAAAAAATGCAACTTTTCTACTACTCACTTGGTTACTTTGATTCGTGGTGTGGGTTTAGGTGCAATATTTTCTTTCATCACAGATAAACGGGCACTTTGGCGTTTGTTGGAAAGAGAAGATGTAGTCGTTGGCGGTACTATCGAAGTTCTTTGCAACGATAACCGTACGCTACGTCGCAGTTTTGCACTAGGTTCTTTGGGTTCTAAAAGTGAATTTTCCAACGGTATCCTTTCATTTTGTAAAATTTCGTTGTTTTTTTTAATTTTTTTACGAGGCAACGCCTTCGGAACTTTAAAAAGCATTACGGAATCGTCAAAATCCTAAATAAAAAAGCAATATTTAATTTATCACCAAGATTTTAATTAGATGAAATATTACCAATTTTTTCTTAACTTTCATGCTGTTTGACTCGAGAGCAGATTCGTTAATGACCATAGTTTCAGATGCCACGTAATCTTTATCTTCGATTATCGGACTACTAGCAGCCATCGGAATTTGACTAGGTAGGGGTATTTCACTAGAATATTTGAACTTTTCGTTATATTAAATTAATCACTGTAAAATTTAATATACAGTGTGTTCACGAAAAGTGGTAACAGTGAATAATTCTTAAATATTACTAGATACAAAAAAAAGTTTAAATAGTTTTTTATTCAACTCCAAATTTTCTATTGGAAACTGACAATGTATATTTTGTTATGCTTCAAATTCAACCGGAAGTAAACATAAATTTTTTTTTTCAAATGGCAACATGTCTTTTTTTTAACATTTTTGTAATCTGCAATTTTTTCTCTATAAATACATATAAAATTTGCATAAGGTTACATAAGAAAAAATTCGAGAAAACACGAGATTTAAACAAACAATAATAATTTACTGATTATTTACACATAGGTATGTAGAGTGGCATGAAAAACAAAATATCACGACACCAAAAACACAACATTTCATTTATCTGATAAATTTTTCAAACTTGCCACCGTTTTGTTCAAGATATGATTCTAATTTTCGCAGAAGTTCTGGCGATTTGGTGATACATAATTGATAGATGCTAAATTAATTTTGGTTTTTAAATTTTTTAAATTTAAAGATAGATTTGCCTAAACTACCATTTTCAAATGACTCCATAGAAAGAGTCTAATGGTGTCATATCATAATAATGGTGTTTTGTTTTTCATAGCACTCTACATACGTAATTAATAAATTATTATTGTTTGTTTAAATCTCGTGTTTTCTCGAATTTTTTCTTATGTAATCTTATGAAAATTTTATATGTATTTTTAGAGAAAAAATTGCAGATTACAAAAATGTTAAAAAAAAAGACATGTTGCCATTTGAAAAAAAAATTTTATGTTTACTTCCGGTTGAATTTGAAGTATAAAAAAATATACTTTAACAGTTTCCAATAGGAAATTTGGAGTTGAATAAAAAACTATTTAAACTTTTTTTTGTATCTAGTAATATTTAAGAATTATTCACTGCTACCACTTTTCGTGAACACACTGTATGATGACAGGGAACCCCCAGTTTTAGAAAGAGTTTCTATTGTTTTAACCCGTGGAATTAGAAAACTGAGATCTCCGAGACAGTTCAACTTATTAAAAATATCCCTGAAGCCTACGCAACTGCTTAACCGGAATCTCAGAAAATGTGGATCTCTAAATCGTTTTTCTTTTTTTGCAAAATAAATCGGCACGAACATACTTAATAAAAATTATACTTACATTGCAGAACTTACGCCTCTGGTAACCAAGTGTGTTTTCATCAAATCTTCAAACCTTGCCATCATCTTAATTTCCAGCACATCTGCACATTTCCGAGCCAAGGGACTTAGTAGTTGCAAATCAGAAGTTTTGGAAGTCGACAATATCTGCGATAATTGGTTGGATGCATTCGCGTATGTTGACTCTTCGTGCGATTCCCGTAGCGGCGTCCATGTATTATCAATTTTCGCTCTTTTTGATTCTGATCCAACACATTGTAACGAATGAAAACGTTTTAATGGCGTAGGATGACCTTTAACGGCAGAACCGAAGGATTGTTTTTCAAACAATGTCGGGTTATCGTTCTGTTTTTAAAAAGTTGTGTTAAAAATTATCGAATTTGTGTAAGTCACGGTTACCTTAAATTGTTGTACGATGTGGTTAATTTCGGGGTAGCTCTTGATTTTCTTGGTACTTTGAGCAAATTCCAACGTCTGTGCAGTTTCATGAGCGTCTTGCACATCTGGACTTATACAAGCAACCAACGTTACAGAATTCGTTTTATGAAGAGAATCTTCCGAACAAGAATTAAATTAATCGTGAAATTAGTCATTCGGTCTTTCTATCTTATCTCACCTTTTAAAATCGTAGTTATCATCGATTGCCTATAAGGAATATGAGGCATATTGGTTGATAAGGCATTCATAACTCTTCCGATATTGAACAAACCTTTGTTTATGTGAACCCCTTCTAAAAATTGAGCGCCCTCATTGTGAATTTTACGTAAGTTTTCAGAACCAGCTAAATCCACCAAATTTAATTTGGCCGAAGTTTTTCCATCACTTAAAAAATTCCTATAAGTTTTCGCATCCTCCCCATGCTACCACTTACTCACCAGTGCTGTACAACACAATGAATCGTGAAAATCGCGTGTGATCTCGAGCTGTTGGTGTTTTGTTTCGTTTCTCCGGTGTGCCTTAAGCTACTGCCAAGTTTTAAAAATGAACGCGCCTCCTTTGAACTGACAACTTTTTGTTCGGTGAGACCGTGAACTTTAAAACCTAAGTTACAATAAAAAAAACCGATTATTAACTTCAATGGGCATATACAAAAGGTCTCGCCGGAACTAAATAAATGAAGTAAAAGTGAAGATAGGATACGGTGAGTGTTTCTTACCTTTGACAAGTAACGGAATTTTATGATTTCCGAGAAGATCGTACACTTTTTCCTTATAAATTTCATAAAATGACACCGCAAGAGATTCAAATTCATATTCTTCATTGTCAAACATCTCATCCAAAGTTCTAGTAATAAAACCTGCATCTTCAGAGCACTAAAAGTTTAAGTCAAATTAAATTTTTAGCTTACAAAATTTTGAAGTTGACTTACGTCTGTATTACAACCGACGGTGTAAGTTTTACCAGTTCCAGTCTGTCCGTAAGCAAAAATAGTGCAATTATATCCCAACAACACTCTTTTAGTCAAAGGTCGAACAATTTTATTAAAAACTTCCGTTTGAGTAGCATTTTTGGAAAAAATATTGTCAAAAGTGTACGATTGCTGACGATCCACCACATACAAAACCTTAAAATCGAATTCGTGAATTTTTTAAACGTCAACACAAAATAGAAATAACTTACTGAAGGATTCTCGTTTATTAATTCTATTCCTTTTGGTTCCTCCAAAATATTTCTGGAAGGCCGAATTCTAATGGCAACATTTACAAAATCGTCGGTTTTTATATCCATGGTATCACAAAGTTACTTGAACAGCTCTAACATAATCACGTTAACTTTTCTATTAAAATTTTAATCTTTATCGATGTTTATGCATTAAAAAAAACTTTGTTGTAAAAGTTTAACCGTTTTTCTGTTATTCAAATCAAAACTGTCAAAAGCAGCGCTACCACACTGATGACAGTGAACTATCGCAGGCTGTGTTCAGTTTTCGTGACAAATTTCAGAGATTATGGATCTAATCGTAATTTTACGTTATTTCCGTAAAATGTTACATTAAACTTGTTTTATTTCGTAAAAAATGTATTGAACATGAATAAAAACCGAAAAAAACATTTCAGACCAAGGTAGATAAATAATCTATATACCTTGATTTCAGACAGAACGCGGCCAAAAGCGGAAAGTTTGACAGGAAAAGTATCGATCGGGAAAATTTGAGGTTAGATACAAATAAATATTTCATTAAACATTTTTTAATAACAAAAATAAACCAACCAATTACCTATAATACAAAAAATTAACTATTTTGTTTTTTTATCTTCATCTTTATTTTCAATTTCCGCACAAGTGACATCATCTCGACGCATCTTATCAACGGGATAGAGCCTATAAAAAGTAAATAAATCAGTTTGAAACAAATACATTTTACTGGCGTTACTTACCAACGCTGGTACAAGTAAATTATGAAAATAATGTCGTCCCTAAAGCATGCAACCCTGTGAGCTGTTGGCATCGTAATGATGAAAGCGAAAATGTCGTCTATGAAAGTGTTAAATGCTCGGTACATAAACGCACGCCAAGGTAAAGCCGCTACGGACTTCAGACGATAATTAACGAACAACTGGGGCAACATAAATAGGAATCCAAACGCATATACTCCGTTTACTAAACTGTTGATCGTCCACGAATACCAACTAAAAATTAAGATTTTTGAAACGTGAGCTAACACGGAATCTGATTTTACCTCTTGTGGGGTTGATATATTAACGAATAAATTGCCGCTCCTACACACAACGGATACAAAAGATAACTGAGGTACCGCATACATTCTTCGTCATACTCTCTCGTTTTAGCTTCTTCTTTGGTTTCTTCATTGTACTTATCGAGTTGTACGCGTGGAAAACCACCTTCCCACGAAATACTTACTTTTAATACTTTTTTTACTTTCCAAAACTAAAAAAAAGGGTCAATTAATTTTTTTAGCTTATAGAATGCGTCAATAAGGTCGAAATTTGCATAAAAAACATAAACTAATCGAAATTGGTGATTCATTCACTTGTTAATGTCTTGATTTTAATGTTATTTATCAAATTACGTTGAGTTTTCTTTAATAAACATAAAATCTTCCGGTTAGGGTTAACGTACTATAACTAAAAAAAGTTTTTTTTTTTTACCTCAATTAAAGTTGCAATTCCGCTAGGGATTAAAACCAGCAAAGATGTGCCCTCATCTAACAGAAACAAGAAAACCACCGTTTGGGAAAACGCTCGCCATAAAACAGCGCGCGTCGATAAGCCAGCCATGGAACTATTCGATTTCCAAAAACTGACGTCGTTTTTGAACGATAGAAAATCAAACAGTAACTAAAAACCTAAATTTAAAATCGAGGTAGATGAAACAAAAGAAAGTAAATCTTACGTGAATGCTACCTATACAAATAGTGGCACATAACAGGTATAAATTTGTGTCGGCAAAAACGCCCTTAACTTCGTCCAAGTCCTTTTCGGTGAAACCCAACGTCAAAAATTGAGTCAAAGTGGCTTCGATTTGTAGCAAAAAGCGTAATTTTCCAATCGACGACGGAGCGTAACTAAAACTGAACGTCATAACTTCACTGCTTGGCGTAATTTCAATCAAATCTTTTAAACGAGTTTGCATAAAGTCTTGTTGCACTATGGGTAAAAATTCTCGTTCGTGGTTGATTCGAATCAACCGAATTATTTCCATCGGCATGGTGTTTTGACTTACGGTCAAGTCATCCGTGCACATAGTGATCGCAAATTTGCCTTTGAGATGCGAGACCGGTAAAATCGAGTTCTTTTTGGTTTCATCTTGCAATAAATTAAAGGTTTGACTCTTCGGGATGGAGTAACGTGTCAGTCTTTTTTTCAAGTGGACGCCGTCGGGCGTGTAAATCAAGTCGTTTAGACGTAAACTTGGTTTTACGTCTTTTCGAGCCGGCAACACCAGCACGTGAATGTATAAACTTCCATTCTTGCGCGTCGATTCAGGCAAGTTCACAGTTAAATCCCTAAAACAAGAAAAGGTCAGCAGGTGCTTCGTTACACAAACACAGTGAAGTTTACCTTTCAAAGGGCTCTTCGTAATCGAAATTTTTTAAATTTAATATTAAGTCGCCCTTGTACGATTTGGGAGTTTCGGTTAAAAACACCAAAAGTTCGAGTGGCGGCTTCTTATTTAAATATGAATTAAAACATACAGCGCCCGCTTCGCACCCGGGGGCCCTAAATATTCCTATTAAATTCCACACCGAATAAGTCACGTACACAAAAAATATAGTTGTGAAGACCCACGTCCCCAGAGGATTCATTGTTTAATAATCGATTCAAAATGTTAGGTTATGGTTTTTATTTACCGGACGACACGTCTTCATAATTTGACACAAGTTTGACAGTGTAATTTGGGTTGCGTTCTATCAGGCGTTAGTGTTGACATATAAAAATCTGGATATTTTTGTCCCAAACACAAACAAGAAATGCCCATGTTTCCAACCGCTGCTGTATATAATATCGATATAATTAAAAATAACAGAGAATCATACGGAAAAAAGCACAAAAATTAATTATTTTTTTTTATTAAAAATATTTTTTGTTGCTTTATCTACTGTAGACCATACAATTTCAGAAACTTAATCAATATTTCGACTTTAACGTCCTGTCACCTTAGTAAATAAATTATTTTTCAGTATTATGAGTTTTTAAATGATAAGTTAATTTGTCCTTTGCCGCAAACTTTCGGTCACAAATTTCACAGGAAAAAGGTTTTTCGCCAGTGTGAGTTCTTAAATGTCGTTGTAAATGTTCTTTACGTGCACCCTTATAATCACAAAGTTCACATGCAAAAGGTTTTTTATTTGTGTGAGTTTTTGAATGCCGTTGAAGCTTACCAGCCGTTCTCGTAGTGTAATCGCAAATTTTGCATGAAAATGGTTTTTGGCCGGTGTGAATATTCATGTGCTGTTTCAGTCTCCCCCTATTTGACGTTTTATAATTATTACAAATTTCACACGAAAACGGTTTTTCTCCCGTGTGGGTCCTTTTGTGCTCTTCTAAAAGATTTTTTCGTGTGGTCGCATGATTACAAATATCACATACAAATGGTTTTAGTCCGTGAACTCCTAAATGACACTTTAAGTGACTCTTTCGTGCACACTTATAATCACAGAAATCACAAGCGAAAGGTTTTTCTCCTGTATGGGTTCTAATGTGTTCGTTTAAGTGGCTCCGGCGTAACCCTCTATAGTCACATACACCACATGCGTACGGTTTTATTGGTTGCTTGTCTGTGTGTTTTAATATGAAATGGTGACGTAACGAAATCTTCCATTTAAACTTGCATTCGCAAATACTGCAGGAAAATTTGGCACGTGTTTCCCCTGGATCTGACTTTTCCTCTTGACAAAATTTTGTTTCACTTGTGCAAGCACTTGGCAAAAGTGCATCTTGTGGTTCATCTTTAACTCCAACTGAGTAGTTCAAATCTTCTAACTTACACCCGACGTATTCTATTTCAGGTTCTGAATTTAAGAAGTTGCACTCTAAAAAAATATTTACAGTATTTACCTGAAGTAAATGAAGATCAATTAACCTGTTATTTCGGGTTCATTGAATGGACCTTCGTTCACTTCTATCTTTATTTTTGTAATTGTACCATCAATTTTTTCTTCCATTTTTGACTAGTTATTAACGTCATTAACCTATAATCTTTTGACAGCTTCAAACGTCAAAACTGACAGTTTTGTTTTTGCAGTGCGCATACAACAACGCACGAAATTTTAAATGAAAAAAAATGTTATTCTACAAATTCGTAAGTACTCTACAAATTATAATTTTCATTTTCTTTCCAGCCGAGAACAAGGATGAATACACATCTACAAGCGGAAATTTTAAAGTTCGCGGAATGGAACAGAAGAAAACGGAAAAACAATTTTTTATATTTCAGAGATTTTTAAAATCGTAGTGTTGGTTACTAAACTACTCCCGAAATGGAATTTCTACAGGTGAAAGAAAAAATGAGTTCCAAAATTTCACCTGCGACACCATTACAAATATCAAAAAAGTATAATTTTCACAGCAATTGCAAATCAACTCACCCCCCTCTAATGTAATCTGTCAGTTACCTTTTTATTTTCTGGCTTCTGTTGGTATATCTAAGACTGTTCATTCGGATTCTTAGTGAAATCGCAGGAAATTTTTTTACTTTAACGATATTATTAAAGTAGCGGCTGAATGTTATAAAAAAAAAATTACTAAAAAAAAACTTAATTATTGCGATATTTATGCACTATTAAAAATTACGAAACACCTAAACTTTTTGCGAGATTGAATTGAGTATTTTGATTAATTAACCACAAAAAGAGGTAAGTTATAATTAATTTTTTTAGAAAGTTGATCAATTTTTCTAAACTTTTTTTCTTGTTTACCCAAAAGACTATCTAAAGTTATTAAAAATCCAAAATTTTAAAGCTTCGATCATCACTTAATTCTGCAAAAATAATGAAAAATTATAACGCTTTATGGGATGGTATTCAGGAGGTTTAAATGTCTATTATTTTGAATCAAAACTATAGCTTTTTCGACGGATTCTTACGTATTTTGAAGAGAAAATTTGCCAGGCGTTGTTTATTTTCCGCCAAGTATTAAAAATAAAGTTTTACGGCTGATTAAAGTCCTAAATTTGATTTTTGGTTTTTCACATTTATCAGCGATTTCCCTAGGTTTCCGCCAGTTGAAAATGACATTTCTGGACTGTACGCAAGAAATTACGTCGCCTACAATCACAAAAACGACCTGAAAATTTTAGTCGGATTTGACAAAAACGGTAGATTAACCCCTTTGAATTTTTTTCACCCCAAAAAATAAATATTGAAGGATTTTTACGTATTTTGAAGTAAAAATTTCTCTGACGCAGTTTATTTTCCGCTAAGTATTAAAAATAAAGTTTTACGGCCGATTTCAATAAAATCGAAATTTTAAAACACTAATTGAACAATATTTTTAAAATAAGCGCAAATCAAGTTTGTCAATTTGTTAACGGTAATTTTGATTAACTCGAGCAGGGTTGCAAATAACCCGTCTTAACACCGGCCGCTATCGCGGCGGAATGAGCGAAGTGCTCACTTTTATTTTTTGTAAAATATTTTCGTAACTCAAATATTATGATAGATTTACATGAGCCATTTTTTGTTCTTTCACGAGGATACTCTGCACCCATCAGATTTTAGACGAAAACGGGCTCCGAGCCCCCGATAAATAACGAAACAAAATCCGCTTTGTTGGATAATTTTTTTTAAATTTTCTAATTTTGTTTTAACCGCCAAAGAAGACAAAATGTCGATATAAACGATTTCAAAAAACCGTCAGGTTTAGCTACAAATTACAATTTTTGCTACCAGTTAAAATGAGCCTCGATTTCGATGAAAAATTTTATGAAATTTACTTTTTACTAAATTCCGGACGCGGTAAGCGTTTTTCGAAAAAAAGTTATACTTGTGAAAAGATGGGGCACACGAACGACTTTTCGTTGATTTTATTAATATGTAAAAAAAATTGCGAGCTCCCCGTTGACTGCGTATTTAAGAAAAGATATTAAAAATTCTCTGGGCCGCCATGGCAATTTTATTTACGGACAGCTTTTTAATTTCAAAACACCAACAACGGCGCAATCTGATGCACCACAAAATTGGTTTTTTACGTTTTTTTTTGTATGTATGATGTAAAAATTTTTTTTTTTTAATTTAAATTTTTTGAAATTTTTCTTTTACCTACTCTTTAAGCACTTCAATACAAACAAAAACTTGTAATAAAATTGTTTCGCCAACACCCCCAAATCTCCTTTAACATTTGGAAAAAAAATTTTTTCGTTATTTCGGGTGTAAAGTGACTACTTTATGACCTGTTTTGCGGTCGTAAAGAAGGTGTTTTTGTCACAGTTTGTTCGGGTGGCTACCCGAAGGGGTTCGGGTTTTTTTTCAAACAAAGTGCGACGAAAAAAGTAACGGTTCGGTTTTTTTTTCCGAACCGACCCGAACTTTTTTTATTCCTAGGAAGAAAAACCGAACCGTTTGGGTGAACATATGTAATGTTTACCACACAATTATTAAAAACTTGACAAATGACTTGCAACTTTCACGCCATCTATCGATAGTTATCTCAGAGCTATTATATTATATATTGACATGACCCGTGGTAATTGCCCATTTGAGATTTCCACAATTAAAAGTTTAATTTGATATTTTCTTGAATTTGAGTAATTTAAATTTTACTTGGACGAATTGCTTTTGATTTGCGATCAGTTGTTGTACCTATTGTTTGGTATGCTGAAAACAAGATTTTTACAGGTGGAGTATTGTTCCGAAACCTGAAAGAGTTTAAATTAATCAGATAAGACTGCGTTTTATTTAATTAAATTTTTTTGTATTGTTAATTTGTTTACCTTTTTAGAACAAAAGTGAGTGCGTACGAAGAGACCTGTAATTTCGTGTTTTGTGCTAATAGAACTAGATGGTGTTGGAAGCGATTCAAATTTGAATTAAATTGGTAACATTTAATTTTTTTTGGAAATTTTTCAAATTTGGCTGGCTGTAATGACCAATCGGCATGAGACACGATTTCCAAAAACCTGGAAAGGACAGGAAGTAAAAAATTTGTGTGCGAGAAGAGATTGCTGACTGAGAGGCAAACGAGTAAAGTTTGGATTTCGAAAGGCTAATAAAATTTCTCGATAAGTTATGAAATGTTACAATTTTGAAAATAAGTTGTGAATTATAATTACAATTATGATTAGTGAAGTGTCAGCGTAATGAGTATTATAATTTCTGGAAGATTGAGTTATAGCATATGAAATTTTGGATAATTTACCTGATAAACTGGAATGATGATCGTTCATGGTATGAAATCTCATCACGATTTATTTTCGCATAATGGCATTATTTGAAGTCATCAGAGAGTAATTTGAATTTGAATTCTTTTATTTTGCGTTATTTCGACATTATTTTTATCTGGAATTTGAAAATTATGAGTTTGAGGAATTCGAGGTTATGCACGAGACACACTTTTTCAAACCTGGAAACTTCGTTTATAACAAGTTAAGTTCACTTTTGCACCAATTTTGAAGCACTGTTACAACTATTTAATTATTGGATTAATGCGTTCGTGGTTGTAAATAACTTTATTTCGATGAATTTATCAACTCGTGTAGTGTACATTCATTGCGAACTTCTGTTGCCACCGATGGCTGCATTCAGCTGTAAATTACGCGTTCAATTACAGGTCGGCGCGAATATTTAAATTAAACAATTTTAATTTATTATGTGCACAATTATTTTATTTTCAGCTTGTACAATAATTGCAACGTACGATTTATTTACAAGTTATAGTAATAGATTTGACATAGTAAATGTGTGAACTTGTGAATAGATCACGTCAATATCTGGTTTATTCTATTGTTGAATTTGATTTAATGACAAAAATCTCGTTTTTGCTTGTAATCAAGACTTTAATTATTGCCAACATTTGTCTAAGTAAATTTTTGTAAATACTCTGCATAAATTTGTTTTATTTAATTGTGGAAATTTTGAAATCTCTATTGAACTCACTCCCTGGGAGAGCCTCCTATTGCAAACTCCGATAAATTGGGCACGGACCTTAAAGAGTTGTTCGTCAGAACACGACAATATGCAATTATTGCAAAAAAATCGTGAATTTTGTAGGATATTATCCCCAAAATTAGGAAAATTGTTCATATTACTCGGACGTCAGGGTTTTTTCACCCTTCGGGCTATTATTCCCCGACTTAATTACCGAACTTATTAATGGGTTTTTTCGACAAAAAAACAAAAATTTTTAAAAATCATTTATTTACAAATGTAGTAATTATTTACCACTCAACTATTGAAAACTTGCCCGGATTGCGGATTTGCGGTCGTCGTCGTCGACCCTGGTTTTTGTAAATCTTGCAGGGGGGGGGGGTGGATGGTCCAGCGAGGACTTGTTCGGCAATTCGCCTTTTATTTTTTTATTGCGGCGCTTGCAAAAGCTAACGACCTCGTAGAATTTGCTAATGTCGATGCCATGCTGGGTCAACAGCGTGGCTTTCAACATAAATAAGTGCGACCACAAGATCGAAGCCCGGCAGCTTTCCGCCTGTTCATCCAAGTAAGCAGGGATAGTGTCCTCGTCAACGTTGCTTACCTCCACCTCGTGCTGCCGCAAAAATTGCTGAACAGCTCGTTCCTTGATAGTTTTTAGTGGCATTTTATCACGGCACTTCACACAACCATACTTCATGAATATCATTCATTACCTCACCAAAGAGACAAACTTGACAAATGACTTGCAATCTTCACGCCATCTATCGATAGTTATCTCAGAGCTATTATATAAAATCGCGAATTTTGTAGGATATTTTTCCCAAAATAACGAAAAGTTGCTTATAAAACTCGGACGTCAGGGGTGAAAAACGACCCTTTACGTCCTTGTGATATAAACTACTATTTTAAATTTTGGACATTTTTTTTTTTGGTGAAACTTTTGAGGCCTAAAAGACAAACAATAATTTGAAATAAACTTTTTTTGCCATGTTCCCACTTTCCCCTTTGAAATCTTCTTTTACAGGTTTCGGAGAGGATTCGTAGAAACATTATAATGTATGAAATTGGGTCTCGAGTAGGAAAATATTGAAAAATTTTACCCAAATTATAAATAATTATAATAATAATTTTATAATAATTGTATTATAAAAATACAATCAAAAATAACATCATTTTTCTTAATTAATAATAAATTATATTTGTATCAATTTTCTTTAAAATATAGCTTTAATTTTCAAAACGTGGTTTTATTGTAAATTTTGTAAGTACCGAAATAGTGAACAACCCCGAAAAAGTGAAAGGTCTTTGCTATATTTAATTCACTATTTCGCGACTCGACATTTATAAAATGGGAAAATTATTGGTCATCCAATTTAAAAAATTACTCGAACAATAAAAAGTGTCCTTCAAGATCACTTATTATTTTAAATTTTTTAATCTACGAGAGCAGACTTGTATAATATAACACATCTGCAAGATATGAATTGAAATTATTCAGTTTGAGTGAATCAGAAAGTTTCCAAGATGATATTGCTGTTAGGATTTATAATTGTAGTTATTTTTGGTGTGGTTACTTCTCAAAATCATGATGTCAATTTACAAAACAGAAAAAGAAGTGTGGTAAGTTTTTTTAAATTTTATTTTACAATTTTTTGTTAAATAAGCCCATTTAGCCATCCAAATCGGAATTAAAACAACTGTTCAACGAAAGTTTACAGGAACCAAAAGATTTACAAACAGCAACTTCAACATCTTGCCCCCAAAATATTACTGTAATTAATCAATATCCAAGAAATTGTAAAGAAGTTCGAGAATGTGACAAAATGGCTTCCGGAAATTACATGATACAACCGCAACATTCGCCGAAACCTTTCGAGGTGGTATGTGATTTAAAAACTAGGGGAGGCGGTTGGACGGTGATACAAAAGAGATTTGACGGATCACAAGATTTCTTTTTGAACTGGGAAGATTATAAGAACGGTTTTGGTAATTTAGGGGGCGAGTTTTGGCTAGGATTAGAGAATATTCATCTTTTAACCGGATACGTAGAAAACGAATTGTTGATAGAACTAGGTGATTTTGAATCACAAAACAAAAGTGCACTTTATTCCAAGTTTACCGTTGGATCAGAAATGGAAGGATATTCCATAAAAGTTTTGGGTGATTATTCGGGACATGCCGGCGATTCCTTGACTTCCAATATTGGATCGAAGTTTACTACCAAAGATAACGATCAAGATAAGTATCGATTAAACTGCGCCCAATTACATGGTAAGATTTATAACAATATTTTTATTAAGTCGTAACGAGTGACACTTTCTTCCTTTTGTTCTATCGGCTTCCAATTTGTTTAAATAATTAAAATTATGCACATTTCTTAAATTCCTCTTCTTGCTCTATAAACCCGCTTATCCGTTAACCGTTAGTCACTATCGCTTAGATCTTATCCACTATCTCTTATCACTCATCTTGCTCAATAAACCCACCATTTTACTTCAAATATAACTAACAAATTTTTTCGTTTTAGTTGGTGCCTGGTGGTATCGTGCCTGCTCAGCTAGCAATCTGAATGGAAAGTATATTAATTACAAAGTTGCAGATGGATATTATAACACTATTTGGGTTACTTTTAAAAGCAACTATGACAATTTAAAACACACTAGGATGTTAGTGAGGTCTAAGGTGTAAAGCACGAACTTGTTATATGGACTATTATAAACACGGTCCATAAACACAAATTCAAAAGTAAAGTCATTTTGAATATCTTTAACCGTTTTGCTTAATTTTTTTTTTGGAGATTTGTTATAATTAAAGAAATTTTGATCGATTTAGTTGTAAGAATAGTTTTCTAATTGTTTAGTGTGCTTGCTAATTCTTTGTACAAAAAATTAATTATTTATTAATTCTTGGTCGTGATTTACAATTTGTACCTATTAATTTTGTAGTTTTTAATATTTCTAGAGTAATCTTTGTAATGAGTAAGAATTTTTCTTATTTAAGAAGAGAAAATGGAATAAATGTTTTTAAACTAAAATGTTTTTATGACAATATAGTACCACCAGCGCCACCTAAGTAATGTCCTATAACTATAAGAAATTGTTGTCCCCTTATTTTTACAGCGCGCTCTTATGGTCGATTTAACACATACTACCGGTTTGATTTACACATTTGAATTTTGATTCAAGGATTATCATTCTGAACGTCAACGATTTTTTAAACAATATCTGGATACATATGAGACATTCCACACCAAATCGACCACTTTTGAACCCGATCCCTTTTGATTTTCCTGAAATTTTTACATATTATACTATCTCATCAACAACAGATCTGTAATTTTTTCAAAATTTTTTATTCAACCCAAAAAAAGTTACGAATTTTTAGAAAAACTGCTGTTTTTTTTTCCAACGATCGTAACTATTTCAAAAATTGACTAATCGGAAAGTTTTTTTTTGTTTTTGTTTGTCTTTAAACGTACTTTTCAGGAAAAAATACAAAAAAAATATTCAAACTTAAATTCTACAAAATTTTTCATTTTTTCGGAGAAAATCATTGATTTTTCAAATTTCGACACTTGATTTTTGATTTTTTTATTTAAAAAAAAACTCTGATTTATTCCGCGAATAACAACGCAAACCCCATAATGGGCCGACATTTCTTTCTATTTCTTTTGTTTAATTGAAAAATTTTATTTGCGTAAAAATAAAACAAAATATTTTTTAATTAAACAAAAAAAATAGACAGAAATGTGGGCCCATTATGGGGTTTGCGTTGTTATACGAGAAATAAATAAGAGTTTCTTTTGAAATAAAAAAATCAAAAATCAAAAGTGGACAAATTTGAAAAATCAATGATTTTCTCCAAAAAAATAAAAAATTTTGTAGAATCCAAGTTTGAATATTTTTTTTGTAATTTTTCCTGAAAAGTACGTTTAAAGACGAACAAAAACAAAAAAAAGAACGTTTTGATTAGTCAATTTTTGAATTAATTACGATTGTTTGAAGAAAAAAAACATCAGTTTTTCTGAAATTTTAACTTTGTAAAAAATTTTGAAAAAAATTACACAACTGATTTTACGTATTATACTATCCCATCAAAAACAGTTTTGTAAATTTTTTCAAAATTGTTTACAAAGTTCAGAATTTTTAAAAAAAACTGATGTTTTTTTTCTTCAAACGATCGTAACTTTATCAAAAATTGACTAATCAAAACGTTCTTTTTTTTGTTTTTATTTGTCTTTAAACGTACTTTTCAGGAAAAAATACAAAAAAAATATTCAAACTTGGATTCTACAAAATTTTTTATTTTTTCGGAGAAAATCATTAATTTTTCAAATTTTTCCACTTTTGATTTTTGATTTTTATATTTTAAAAACAACTCTGATTTATTCCGCGTATAACAACGCAAACCCCATAATGGGCCGAAATTTTTTTCAATTTGTTTTGTTTAATTAAAAAATATTTTGTTTTATTTTTACGCAAATAATATTTTTCAATTAAACAAAAGAAATAGAAAAAAATGTCGGCCCATTATGGGGTTTGCGTTGTTATACGCGGAATAAATCAGAGTTTTTTTTTGAAATAAAAAAATTAAAATATTTTTTAATTTTTAACGTTTGGTTAAGTTTGTTTAATTCTATATTTTACGACACATACTAATATCACACAAAAGGGGGGCTAGGTCGAAATCTTATTTCGCGCTTTACGCGGTTATTTTTGATCAAAATTAAAAAATTCTTTTAAGCACATTGAGCACAACTTGAGCACAATCCAGTACAATCAAAAACAGTTGCAATTTCAAAAAAAGGAGGGCTAGGTTGAAATCTTATTTCGCGCTTTACGCGGTTATTTTTTATCAAAATTAAAAAATTCTTTTAAGCACATTGAGCACAACTTGAGCACAATTGAGAACAACCAAAAAAGTTGCAATTTCAAAAAACGGGGGCTGGCGTCAAAAAGTGCTTTTTCGATTTTTTTTGTTATTTTTGTTCAAAATCAAAAAATTCTTTTAAGCACATTGAGCACAACTTGAGCACAATCCAGTACAATCAAAAACAGTTGCAATTTCAAAAAAAGGGGGGCTAGGTCGAAATCTTATTTCGCGCTTTACGCAATTATTTTTGCTTAAAATTAAAAAATTCTTTTAAGCACATTGAGCACAACTTGAGCACAATCGAGTACAATCAAAAAAAGTTGCAATTTCAAAAAAAGGGGGGCTAGGTCGAAATCTTATTTCGCGCTTTACGCAATTATTTTTGCTTAAAATTAAAAAATTCTTTTAAGCACATTGAGCACAATCGAGTACAATCAAAAAAAGTTGCAATTTCAAAAAAAGGGGGGCTAAGTCGAAATCTTATTTCGCGCTTTACACGGTTATTTTTGATCAAAATTAAAAAATTCTTTTACATTGAGCACAACTTGAGCACAATTAGAACAACCAAAAAAAGTTGCAATTTCAAAAAACGGGGGATGGCGTCAAAAAGTGTTTTTTTCGATTTTTTTTGTTATTTTTGTTCAAAATCAAAAAATTCTTTTGAGCACAATTGAGCACAAATAAAAAAAATCACAATTTCATAAAAAGGGGGGCTAACTTCACGCACATAAAAAAGAAGGAATCCTTTAGGATTTGGGTTTTATACCTTCTTGGAATACCCCATTGTAGGTATGGTACTTAACGGTGAAGAATTGTATATTTTGTATCGTGTTTTCCGTTTGCGAAGTATAATCATCTCCATGAAAAAAAACACGTCAAGAACAAATTTCAGAAAGTTTAAATTATAATTTTTTTTAATAGGTGTACATGTAGGTAATGTTTTTCTTGAATATCTCAAAGAAAACTGTCTTGATACAGACAAAAATAAAATATAAACCAACAAGTACAAACGAGGTATAAAAGTATAAATCAAATATATTTGATTGATTTATTATTATTTATAATTATTATTGATTATAAAATAGATAATGCACCAATCTTTGGCAGTAAAGATGGTTACAATGCCACTTGATCCTTTTATGATACAAAAAGGTAGCTAAGCTTTGGTTCTTAACCGCAGCCGGAGAACAAACGGGTCGCGCACAGCGCGTTTCGTGGTTCTTAAAAAAAATGATCTAGAGTATTCACCACAAGAAGCTCTTAGTGCCCACAGATGACACAATCTGCAAAAGATGGAATTTGGGCGCCAGTTGATGATGATAAAGAACTTATCATCAACAAAATAGATTTTTAATTTGCAGCCAAAAGATGTTAATAGAAAAGTGTAAAATCACTTACGTGAAATATTCGAAAAGAAACTTCACACCACAAGCTATCACCAAAAATGCAAATCACACAACTGGATCAAGGATTGATCCAGGAAAATCACAAAAAAGAAGTCACTTCCAGAAAATTCGACCACTCTCCTTCCTTGTTCGATTGCCAATCCCCTTGTTGCCAACCTTTGTTTTTCAAAATTCCCAAAGTTACCAAAGTAACCATGGTTCTTACAAAAAAGGTGTTACAATAAAAGAAAATTGTACATTTAATTTAATTTTATTAATTTAAAATTAATATTTTGATTTCAAATTTACTTTGTTAAATTTTGCGCATTTTCTTATTTTTTATTATCAGTAATTTTTCTTTATTAAGTACCAATCAAGTGCCTATCCAAACCGGATGTTGGCGATCTTCCTGACTAAGAAGACTTTACTAGGGAAATGTTAATGGGGTGGTTTTTCTTTTCCTATTCGTATGTGATATACACCAGACTGCTAATATAAAAAATATATCTTTATGCTAAACATAAATTGGTTCAAAATTTAGTTATTTTTGAAAATTTTAAAATTATAAAAGTTACGTATTACATATAGGCAACCCATACCACTTGTTAAAAACTTGAATTTTTCAATCTTTCCCATTGTTGCCTAATCATTTCAAGTGAAGTTCCAAATATATCCACCGATACGAGAGACGTATAAAAGCAATTGTCGATAATTTTCAGTGTAACGTTTAAAATTGTATTGCATTAAATGCAATTTTTGTTGTAAAGTTTAAATTATAACGTAAAAATTCCAAAAATAAGAAATTCAACAATTGTACTAAATGTACATATTTCATTTAACAATTGTTTAAATACAAAAAGAAATTTTAACAAACGTTTAAATCATTATAATTAAAGCAATTGTCGTTTAAAAAATACAAAATTAAATTTTTAATTTTATAAGTGCACAATTTCAACAAATGAAATAACTCAATAATTGCATTAAATAGACAGATATTTTTAAACAATTGTTTTCATTGCAACACAAAATTTCAACAAATGTTTAAATTATTACAATTAAAACGTTTGTTATTTAAACGATATACAATTTAAATTTTGTAATAAAAAGTAAAACGGCGCGCCATAGGTTTCGGGGATGATTCGTTTAAACATAATGTACCAAATTGGGCTTCGAGTAAGAAATATTGAAAAAATTTACTCAAATTATAAATAAGAACACTAAGTTACCTGTGATGGCACCGTTTGGTAAAAAAATTTGAATTATCTAATGACAGCGCGGGTTACATTTTAGATAGTCTTATCGATGTAAAAGTTTGTTTAATTCATCTTTGACTTGCCAAACTTTGCCCCTAATTTAAGGGTATAAAGGCTTAAAATCAAGGAAATCAAAATTGTCGCTTCGCTCGCCAATTTTTTTTAACAAATTGATATCAACAAACAAATTATGTTCAAATGGACGGTAACAATTCATTAATATATCAATTTAATTGTTAATTGTTTTCGTCCATTATATAAATAAAGTGACATTTATGGTTATATTACTTTTGAATGTTTAATTAATTTATTCGTAAATGATGACTTAAAAAAAATTAGTTTAATTGAAAATTGTCCAACTTCCCGAAATACTAAAATTAATTAATTATTATCAAAATTATAATAAAAGAAATTATGACAGACACAGTTGCAATTTGACCGTTTAATGGTTTTTTTATAGACAACATGTGCAATAAATAAAGATATTTATAAAATGGGAAAATTATTGGTCATCCAATTTAAAACATTACTTGAACAATAAAAAATGTCCTTCTAGAAGAACACTTATCATTTAAATTTTTTTGATCTACGGGAGCAGGCTTATATATAACACATCTGCAAGATATGAATTGTAAATATTCAGTTTGAGTGAATCAGAAAGTTTCCAAGATGATGCCGCTGTTAGGATTTACAATTGCAGTTATTTTTGGTGTGGTTACTTCTCAAAATTATGATGTCAATTTACAAAGCAGAAAAAGAAGTGTGGTAAGTTTTTTTAAAATTTTATTTCACAATTTTTTGATAAATAAGCCCATTTAGGAAACTACGACCCTGATCCCCCCTGACCCTAAAGTGGATAATGAAGGGATCCAGATGTTACTAACGCGTTTGGAAGGTTTATGTGTAGAAAAACTAGAATTTTTAATTACTGACACTAACAGTCGTTTTGAATCGTTGGAAAATAAGTTTTCTCAAGGCTGATCATGTCCTGCGTCCCCGGTCGTTCTAAATAACGAAAACTTAGAAGTCAAAGTGGAAAATTTGGGAAAACAATTTTTTGAAAGCATTCTGGAATTGAAGAATGCCACTAAAAATTTGCATTTCGATGTGCTAGCAATAAATCAAAATGTTTCGTCCTTTATTAACGTTACAAGGTAGGCATTTTCAGTTACTCTTTAGATATTTCACATATATTAAACGTAATTTTAACATTGAACCTCTTAAAACTGATAATCTTTCCGTATTAATTGTTGATATTTAAATATTATTTATCGGAAACAAAGAATCAGAATAATTCAATGTAATGTTCTCTCGAACCTTGTCTAAATAGCTAAAATATAATTTTAATTTTTAGATCATTGGTGGATTTCCCAACCAAATCGGAATTAAAGCAACTTTTCTACGAAGATCACAAGATTTCTTTCTGAACTGGGAAGATTACAAAAACGGTTTTGGTAATTTAGGGAGCGAGTTTTGGCTAGGACTAGAAAATATTCATCTTTTAACCGGATACGTAGACAACGAATTGTTGATAGAACTAGGTGATTTTGAATCACAAAACAAAAGTGCACTTTATTCCAAGTTTACCGTTGGATCAGAACTGGAAGAATATTCCTTAAAAATTTTGAGTGGTTATTCGGGAGATGCTGGCGATGCTTTAAATTACGCTATTAGATCGAAGTTTTCTACCAAAGATAACGATAAAAATAATGAATTGAACTGCGCCAAATTATGTGGTAAGATTTAGACAATATTTTTCTTAACTCGTAGCGAGTGACACTTTTTAAAAAGTTTTTACTTTTTTTTTACTACACAATTTACTTGTAAGAATTCTTACAAGTAAATTTCTTCTTTTTGTTCTATTGGCTTCCAATTTGCACATTTGCTTAAACAATTAAAATTGGATGAGTGATTTTGAGATATGAAAGATAAAAAAACGTTCTGTGAGGAAAACCACCAAACTTTTACTATACGAATTAATTACTTCCAATATAATTAACAAATTTCTTTGTTTTAGTTGGTGCCTGGTGGTATACTTCATGCTCAAGTAGCAATCTGAATGGAGAGTATATTAATTACGGAGGTAGCGAAAAATATAAGGGCACTTATTGGTATTATTTTAAAAATAACTTTGGCAGTTTGAAACACACTAGGATGTTAGTGCGGCCTGCGGCCTAAGGTGTAAAGCACAGACTTTATCAGTCTGGAAGGTTAAATTAGTAAATCTTAAGTCCATAAACACAAATTCAAACAGTAAAGTCATCTTGAATATTTTTAACCGTTTGAATAAATTTTATTTGCAGATTTGTTACAAAAAAATTCTGATCGATTTGTGTTGTATTTAGTTTTAAGAAGTTTTCTATTTTTTTAGTGTGCTTGCTAATTGTTTGTTCAAAAAATTAATTATTTATTAATTCTTGGTCGGGATTTACAATTTGTATTAATTTTGTAGTAAGCTAATAGAAAAATATTTGTTATGAGGAAAAATTTTTCTTATTTTTTTCTTAAATTCCAAATTTTAAATGCGATCTTTGGACTAACAAAAATATTGATTTAGTGTACTTTGTAAACTTTTGAAGAATTTTAATAATAATAATTGAACTGATTTATTAAACTTCTCGAATACTACCACTGTCTCCTATATTTACAAGCCGTGAACATGCAAATTCTTGTATGTGTGTTTAATGTTTTTGTATTTGGTTTATGTTGTTTATAAATATTAAAGTTGTATGACAACACTTTGTTAGTAATAATTAACAATTAAAACTTTTTTAAATAATTGATTTACTCTTGCGGCCGTTTCTATGCTCGGAAAAGTTTAAATGCATGACATTGAATTACATACCTTTGTAAGTTTATCAAACTTTATCCCTTGCTCCCAATTATCAGTGCCAGATTAACATAGTAGATTAACAAGTAAAAAATTCTACGGACCCCGCACTTCTAGGAGGGGGGGGGGGCAAATTCTGAAAAATTTCCGATGTAAAAAATGATAGGAAACGATTCAAAAAAGCAATTATTAAACAAATATTTTGAAGATCACTGCAAATAAGGTCTAAATTTTGTCAAAAACTGAAAAATTACATGAACTGGTATTTAGCGAGAGTTAGCTGTAGCTATAAAGTTAGCCCCGCCTGTGATATAGTAAAATAAATATTTTATTTATTATATCATGAGCACCGCCCACTCCCTAGTTTACCATACCCTCGCAGAAGTGTATAAATATTAGCTTGATTTTTTATTTATAGTTAATCAGGATCTTTGTGACAGTTCAACTCATTAAAAGTATACTCCAGAGCTAACAAATAACCTAAATGTGGAAATTAGAAAAACGGAAAACTCTGCTACAGTTACTAATTTAAAAAAATCTAAAGCCTGGTCCACTGCTTCAAATCGGCAAATTTAAGCCAAAAAACCCTAAACCAGGGGTGCTCAAAAGGTCCATCGTGAGACATTTAAAGAGTCGTTCATGGAAAAGTTTTGTATTTACTAAAAGCGTTCATTATTTGAAACTTGGCACTTTTTAGCTGAAAGTACATGAAGGTAATCTTGCCCGCCCCCTCCACACCAATCCCCGTTGGCCTACTACCGACTGTCGATCACTTACCATTCTCTCATTTTATGGTAGATCTTCATTTACATAAGTTTGAGCATTCCTGCGGCCTAAAAGCGATACTGTTGGCGCGGTCCTTCGCCACGCCCTGCCACAAGACCAGGTGATATACGGATGGGAAATAGAATGCGTCAATATGGTCAAAATTTGAATAGAAAATAAAAACTTTAAAATCGATATTGGTGATTCATCTGCCCCTTAATGGCTTCATTTTAATATTATATGTCAAATTCCTGTTCCCGCCCTGGACAAAATAGCGCTTTTAGTAACAGAAAAGATAAAAAAGATTGTTCAAAAGAATAAAAGGGTCACGCAACAATTTTTACTACGGGCCCCGCGCTGTCTTAATCCGGCACTGTCAATTATTTCCACAATAAACTGGACTATCAAATAAACTGAACTTGAATTTTAATTCAAAGATAAGATATCAAAACTCAAACTCTAACATAAAATTTATGAAGGAAATGCTCTGAGCCTGTGCTTCACGTTGAAGCTTGAGTTATGAAATGTGAAGAATTACGACTATAGGTAAATGCATAAATGATATTTATTTGTGTATGTAATTTATAAATCCTTAGCAGAGTTTATGAATACTTTGTACGTCAATTCGAAATAATAACAGGGTTCTTTTAATAACACAAACTAACACTAACTTAAGCTTAAGACCAAAATCCCTATAAAAATATGCTTTTTTATTAATTATAAAACATCACAACCTAATAATAACCTAAGCTCATGACCGGAATCCCTGTAAAAAATTGATTCTTTTACTAAATAAATAACATGAACTAACTCCAACTTAAGCTCGAGATCGGAATCCTTGAAAGAAAGTTGTAAATTAATTAAATACAACATTTTTGTTAGAAGTTGTTGCTACAACTAGAGAACTTTGACTGATAAGAACCTCTCCACTTTTATGCCTTGCAGCCAAGGGTAGTCTAAACTTTAATTATACGTACCGACAACAGAATGATGCCAATAAGGACGAAATTTGTAAAAATGTAAACTTCAAATCTACTTTTCGCTAAACAAACCGATAGTGACATTCACCCACATCTAAAACGCTTCATTTTAACGATCTGCCTCCAACCAAAAATAAAAAAAAGGTAAGACCTGCCTAATTTTGCAGCACAGTTTTAGAATTTCATTTTTTATTTGACACGACGTTAAGTTTTGTATAAAATTTAGCAGTAAATAGTAAGTAACCAATGAAAACGTCACATGGATACTAATACGCTCTTTCTATTGGTTAGTTACCATTTACTTCTAAATTTTATGCAAAATTTAGCATCGTGTCATACGGAATTATTAAAAAAAAATCTGTAAAAAATAAGTTCTAAAAGAATGCTGCAAAATAAGGCAAGTCTGCCCTAAATAGTTCCCCTTTTCAATAAAGTAAGAAATACGGAACTGACTCACTCATTAAAAGCTGAAATCATCAATAAACATATGCATCAGCATCGAAGTCCCGTCAGCATGTTAAAAAATATGATGTGGCATTTAAACCCGACGCTATTAACTTTCGACGCTCGATATAAAACAATGGTTTTTATAACCCGTGGACTAAAGTCGAATTAAGCGTTGAAAGGGTTAAAATCCGGTTGGGGAATTGTGTGCGGTGGTTGCAGCACAGTATTCTGTATTATTTTAAAATTTTGATACATAGCTTTACTAGGAATAAAACTTGTAAATCACAGAAAATTAGAAGCCAAATTACGAGTTTTGACGGAAAAAAGAGGCAAAAATAGGATTTTTTAAATCTCCGTCTAATCTTAAATCTAACTTTAAAAGTTAAATTATTAACTTATAAAAGTTACATTTTGAACAAAATTTGATTAAAATATTAACTTATTTTGTCGAGATTTAATTTAAAGATATTTTAATTAGTCTGTGAAAAAGTAAAGTCCCACGCATTAAGAAATTAGGTTTGCGGTTTTACGACAACGGAAATGTATTTTTTAAAGGGGATGTAAACAATTAATTGAAATTTAATTAATTGCGGTTTTTTTGCGATAAAAAATTTGGTTATATAAAAATAAAAACAGTGATTAAATTTAATTGTTAAATTAGCAACCATTCGCTAGTGTTATTTGATTTTTGTCCGTATTGAATTTTTTAAAGGTAAGCTGTTAAAATAAAAATTCTATTTAAACTCTTTTGGCAAACAATCAGATGAGCCAAAATTTGGAAGTCGCCTTGGTCTACCTCTACCCGTTAGAAAATGCGACTGCTCATCATACCGATAAATTTGAGTTGGTTCACGAAGAAATTCCAACTCCCATTTTGCGACGCGGAGTGAAATTTTCTTTGGTGCTACGCTTTAATCGTGCCTATCAGAAAGAGAAAGACGTGGTTCGCCTCCACTTCAATTTCGGTAAATTAAATTATTAAAAAAATTCGAAACTAACATTTCATTTCTAGGTTCTAATCCAAATGCGATTAAGGGAACGAAAGGGTTAATTCGATTGGATCCCAGAAATAAAACCGCGCCCGTTAATAAAAAAAATTGGAGCGGAGGTGTTTTGGCCGAAGGACCCGATAGTTTAACCATCGAAGTTTATTCGCCTCCCGATTGTCCCGTTGGTAATTGGAAACTTCAAGTTGAAAGTGGTCAAATGCATTCAACGGAGAAACCAACTTTTTATGATTACGAACAAGATGTTTATATTCTTTTTAATCCTTGGCTTTGTGGTAAAAAACTGAAACTAATTAGTTTGTGTATCTGGGCTTTGGCTTCCATTTCCGTTCATTTTCAGACGATTTGGTATGCATGCCAGAAAAACGTTTGCTGGACGAATATGTTTTGACGGACGTTGGAAAAATTTGGGTAGGTCCTTATGGGTCCAGTCGTGGAAGGGAGTGGGTTTTTGGTCAATTTGATAAATGTGTCCTGCCTGCTGCAATGTTAATGCTTCAAAGATCGGGAATTGCCGATGCCAGGTACTTTTTTTTTTTTTCAAAAACTTTGATTCATATTTTCAACGGGAACTTTCAGCCGTGGGGATCCAATAAGAGTTGCTCGTACCATATCAAAACTTGTGAACAGTAACGACGATGATGGAGTTTTGGTAGGCCGTTGGGATGGGGAATACGGTGACGGTACAGCTCCATCAGCATGGACTGGTTCGGTAGCAATTTTGGATCAATTTTTGGAAACTGAAGAACCGGTTTGTTACGGGCAATGCTGGGTTTTCTCTGGTGTCGTTACTGCAGGTAAGTTAAACTTGTTTAAAATATCAGATTCGTAAAATTTCCGTTAGTTGCCCGAGCTTTGGGAATTCCATCGAGGGTTGTTTCCAATTTGGTTTCCGCGCATGATGCTAATTCTACCCTAACTGTTGACAAATATTACGACGAATTTAACGAAGAGTTGAATTACGATCCAAATAATCCAAACGGAGAAGATTCCATTTGGAATTATCACGTTTGGAACGACGTATGGATGGCGAGACCTGATTTACCTGCCGGTACGTACTCAACGTGAAACAGTTAATTTTGGCCCAAATACAACAACCATTTTAGGTCACGGTGGTTGGCAAGCAATCGATGCAACCCCCCAAGAAACTTCCGATGGTGTTTTTCAATGCGGACCTGCCTCTTTGGAAGCAGTACGAACGGGACAAGTTGGTTTCAATTACGACGTTGCTTTTGTGATTGCTTCAGTTAATGCAGATTTGATGCGTTGGAAGACAGATCCTAAAAGCGAAATGGGTTTTTCCCGGATTTACTGCAACAAATATCAGTAAGGACGACGTTTTTATTCCAAAAGAATTTTGAAAAACATAATGATTTTAGCATTGGACGTTTAATTCTTACCAAGAAGCCGTTCATGTACGATCCAAACGGAGATAAGGATCGCGAAGATATAACCCTGCAGTATAAGCCCAAAGAAGGAACGGAAGCGGAACGCTTATCTCTCCTAAATGCAGTTCGATCTACTCAAAATGCTAGAAGGTTGAATTTTGAACTTTTTTTTAATCTGTTTAAACAAAATGGTAATTTTAGCTTTTATTCCGTGCCCGAAACAATCGTAGAAGACGTGATCTTCGATATGATTGACATAGAGAGAATCAAAATTGGAAATGATTACGAAGTTACCGTAAACATTACAAATAAAAGTAACGAAATTCGTAACATCAAAGCAGCGTTGGCAACTGCTAGTATTTTTTATACGGGTGTCAAAGCAAAAGTTATAAAAAAAGCCGAAGGAAGTTTCAAGATGAAACCAAATTCTGGTGGGTTGTTTCAATCAATATTTTTTCGTCCAAATTATTTTTCGTGTTTTAGTGGAAAAGCTGCACATGACTGTGACCGCTGACGAATATCTCGACAAACTGGTGGAGTACTGCATCATGAAAATTTATGCAATAGCAACGGTGGAAGAAACTAAACAAACGTGGGCGGATGAAGACGACTTTCAAGTAATCAAACCAAGCATCGACATTAAAGTAAAAGTGAAATTTTTTGTTTTGGCCGCAATAAAGTTTTATTTTTTAGGTACCTAAGGTGATCCCGATAAAGAAGCCTACATTGACGACCTTGCAATTTACTAATCCTTTAAAGAAAACTTTGACCAAGTGCGAATTCCATTTAGCTGGACCTACTCTGATGAGAAATCAGATAATTACGCATTCTGACGTTAAACCAGGAAATTTGGTCAAAGTGGATACGTACCTTACACCAAGATTGGTAGGCGATCAAACAATTATTGCCACCTTTTCGTCAAAAGAACTTCTCGATGTAACCGGAACGGTAAAAATTGAAGTGTTCGATGATGAAGAATAAAATTTATATTTTACTTATTTTTGTATGCTATTAACTCGCTTTTATAAATAAAAATAAAAAGTAATTGTGATAGTTTAAAATTAAGTACCCAAATACTGAAATATTAAAGCAAAACAAGGAGAAAATCTAAACAAATAGAAATCTGTTACGTTTTAAAATGAAAAAAAAAAATCAATCAGTCCATGATTAGATTATTGTAAACCCATTTTGTTACAAATATTCAGCGATTTAGCTAAGAAAATTAGATTTTTAATCCGTTTAGAGACATTAGAAGGAGTCTTGACTTTGAATTGTAATTCAGGAGTTCAAATCTCACAACCGAGGTGTAAAACTTCTCATTTTGAATTGGTAAACTTTTGTTTTCAGCTGATGAGAGTTTTTTTTAAGCAAGAGCAATTCATACCGCTGATGTTTTCGTTTTTTATGAATTTGCTTCAGACATTTTGTTAGATTATGTTGGCTCGTTTGCTTTCTTTGCTGCCTAATATTACATGTTTGAGAGATGTACCGAATCAAACTTTGAAAACTCATCAAAATAATCTATAGATTTGATTCACTCTTATTCTAGTCAGCCCATATACCGCTTAAGTTTTTAAAAAAATGAAAATGCGCATGAATAGATTAACAAGAGTGCTTCGCTGTTATTGATTAATTTTTTTTTGAAAACTCATCAAAATCATCTATGGATTTGATTCACTCTTATTCTAGTCACCCCATATATTGCTTAAGTTTCCAAAAAAATTAAAATGCGCATGAATAGATTAACGAGATTCCTTCGTTGTTATTGATTTATTTTTTTTGAAAACTCATCAAAATTATCTATCGATTTGATTCACTCTTATTCTAGTCACCCTATATATTGCTTAAGTTTTCAAAAAAATGAAAATGCGTGTAACACCTTGAATGCAACAACCATGGTTACTTTGGTAACTTTGGGAATTTTGAAAACAAAGGTTGGCAACAGAGAGGATTGGAAATCGAACAAGGAGGAGTGTGGTCGAATTTTCTGAAAGTGACTTCTTTTTTGTGATATTTCCTGGATCAATTCTTGATCCAGTTGAGTGATTTGTATTTTTTGTGGTGGCTTGTGTGTGAAGTTTCTTTTCGAATAATTTCGTAAGTAATTTTACACATTTTTCCAAATAACATCTCTTGGCTGCAAATTAAAAAATCTATTTTGTTGGTGATAAGTCCTTTTATCATCAACTGGCGCCCAAATTCCATCATTGCAGATTGTGTCATCTGTGGGCACTAAGAGCTTCTTGTGGTATAAATACATTAGATCAACATCTTCAAGACCTTCACGAAACGCGCTAATGCGCGACCCGTTTGCTTTTCGACTGTGAACTAAATATCCGAAGATAGCTACCTTTTTTATATCTTAAAAGGATCAAGTGGCGCTGTGACCAACTTTACTGCCAAAGTTTGGTACATGCGCATGAATAGATTATCGAAATTCCTTCGTTGTTATTGATTTTTTTTTTGAAAACTCATCAAAATCATCTATGGATTTGATTCATTCTTATTCTGGTCATCCCATATTTTGCTTAAGTTTTCAAAAAAATGACAATGCGCATTAATAGATTAACGAGATTCCTTCGTTGTTATTGATTTATTTTTTTTTAAACTCATCAAAATCATCTATGGATTTGATTAACTCTTATTCTAGTCACCCCATATACCGCTTAAGTTTTTAAAAAAATAAAAATGCGCATGAATAGATTAACGAGATTCCTTCGTTGTTATTGATTTATTTTTTTTTAAACTCATCAAAATCATCTATGGATTTGATTAACTCTTATTCTAGTCACCCCATATACCGCTTAAGTTTTTAAAAAAATAAAAATGCGCATGAATAGATTAACGAGATTCCTTCGTTGTTATTGATTTATTTTTTTTTGAAAACTCATCAAAATCATCTATGCATTTGATTAACTATTATTCTAGTCACCCCATTTACCGCTTAAGTTTCCAAAAAAATGAAAATGCGCATTAATAGATTAACGAGATTCATTCGTTGTTATTGATTTTTTTTAACTCATGAAAATCATCTATGGATTTGATTCACTCTTATTCTAGTCATCTCATATATTGCTTAAGTTTTCAAAACAATGAAAATGCGCAGGAATATATTAACGAGATTCCTTCGATGTTACTAATTTTTTTTTTTGAACTCATCAAAATCATCTATAGATTTGATTCATTCTTATTCTAGTCACACCATATATTGCTTAAGTTTTCAAAAAAATGAAAATGCGCAAGAATAGATTAATGAAATTCCTTCGTTGTTATTAATTTTTTTTTTGAAAACTCATCAAAATTATCTATGCATTTGATTAACTTTTATTCTAGTCACCCCATTTACCGCTTAAGTTTCCAAAAAAATGAAAATGAGCATGAATAGATTAACGAGATTCCTTCGTTGTTATTGATTTATTTTTTTTTGAAAACTCATCAAAATCATCTATGGATTTGATTCATTCTTATTCTAGTCACCCCATATTTTGCTTAAGTTTTCAAAAAAATGAAAATGCGCATTAATAGATTAACGAGATTCCTTCGTTGTTATTGATTTTTTTTTAAACTCATCAAAATCATCTATGGATTTGATTCACTCTTATTCTAGTCACCCCATATATTGCTTAAGTTTCCAAAAAAATGAAAATGAGCATGAATAGATTAACGAGATTCCTTCGTTGTTATTGATTTATTTTTTTTTGAAAACTCATCAAAATCATCTATGCATTTGATTAACTATTATTCTAGTCACCCCATTTACCGCTTAAGTTTCCAAAAAAATGAAAATGCGCATTAATAGATTAACGAGATTCATTCGTTGTTATTGATTTTTTTTAACTCATGAAAATCATCTATGGATTTGATTCACTCTTATTCTAGTCATCTCATATATTGCTTAAGTTTTCAAAACAATGAAAATGCGCAGGAATATATTAACGAGATTCCTTCGATGTTACTAATTTTTTTTTTTGAACTCATCAAAATCATCTATAGATTTGATTCATTCTTATTCTAGTCACACCATATATTGCTTAAGTTTTCAAAAAAATGAAAATGCGCAAGAATAGATTAATGAAATTCCTTCGTTGTTATTAATTTTTTTTTTGAAAACTCATCAAAATTATCTATGCATTTGATTAACTTTTATTCTAGTCACCCCATTTACCGCTTAAGTTTCCAAAAAAATGAAAATGAGCATGAATAGATTAACGAGATTCCTTCGTTGTTATTGATTTATTTTTTTTTGAAAACTCATCAAAATCATCTATGGATTTGATTCATTCTTATTCTAGTCACCCCATATTTTGCTTAAGTTTTCAAAAAAATGAAAATGCGCATTAATAGATTAACGAGATTCCTTCGTTGTTATTGATTTTTTTTTAAACTCATCAAAATCATCTATGGATTTGATTCACTCTTATTCTAGTCACCCCATATATTGCTTAAGTTTCCAAAAAAATGAAAATGAGCATGAATAGATTAACGAGATTCCTTCGTTGTTATTGATTTATTTTTTTTTTGAAAACTTATCAAAATCATCTATGGATTTGATTCATTCTTATTCTAGTCACCCAATATACAGTGTGTTCACGAAAAGTGGTAACAGTGAATAATTCTTAAATATTACAAGATACAAAAAAAGTTTAAATAGTTTTTTATTCAACTCCAAATTTTCTATTGAAAACTGTCAAAGTATATATTTTAACACTTCAAATTCAACCGGAAGTAAAAATAAAATTTTTTTTCAAATGGCAACGTCTTTTTTTTAACATTTTTGTAATCTGCAATTTTTTTTCTATAAATAAATATAAAATTTTCATAAGGTTACATAAGAAAAAATTCGAGAAAACACAAGATTTAAATAAACAATAATAATTTACTGATTATTTACACATAGGTATGTAGAGTGCCATGAAAAACAAAACATCACCACACCGAAAACACAACATTTCATTTATCTGATAAATTTTTCAAAATTGCCACCGTTTTGTTCAAGATATGATTCTAATTTTCGCAGAAGTTCTGGCGATTTGGTGATAATTAATAGATGCTAAATTAATTTTAGTTTTTAATTTTTTAAATTTCAAGATAGATTTGCCTAAACTACCATGTCTAAATGACTCCATAGAAAAAGTCTAATGGTGTCATATCATAATAATGGTGTTTTGTTTTTCATAGCATTCTACATAAGTAATTAATTAATTATTATTGTTTAAATCTTGTGTTTTATCGAATTTTTTCTTATGTAACCTTATAAAAATTTTATACGTATTTATAGAGAAAAAATTGCAGATTACAAAAATGTTAAAAAAAAGACTTGTCTTATTTTAGTCACCCCATATATTGCTTAAGTTTTCAAAAAAATTAAAATGCGCATTAATAGACTAACGAGATTCCATCGTTGTTATTGATTTATTTTATTTTTAAACTCATGAAAATCATCTATGGATTTGACTCACTCTTATTCTAGTCACCCCATATATTGCCTAAGTTTTCAAAATAAATAAAAATGCGCATTAATGGATTAACGAGATTCCTTTGTTGTTATTGATTTATTTTATTTGAAAACTCATCAAAATCATCTATGGATTTGATTCACTCTTATTCTAGTCACCCCATATATTGCTTAAGTTTCCAAAAATATTAAAATGCGCATGAATAGATTAACGAGATTCTTTCGTTATTGATTTTTTTTTTAAAACTCATCAAAATCATTTATGGATTTGATTCACTCTTATTCTAGTCACCCCATATATTGCTTAAGTTTCCAAAAGTTAAAATGCGCATTAATAGATTAACGAGATTCCTTCGTTGTTATTGATTTTTTTTTAAACTCATCAAAATCATCTATGGATTTGATTAACTCTTATTTTAGTCATCTCATATATTGCTTAAGTTTTCAAAAAAATGAAAATGCGCATGAATAGATTAACGAGATTCCTTCATTGTTATTGATTTTTTTTTGAACTCATCAAAATCATCTATGAATTTGATTCATTCTTATTCTAGTCACCCCATATATTGCTTAAGTTTCCAAAAAAATTATTAATAGATTAATTAATAGATTAACGAGATTCCTTCGTTGTTATTGATTTTTTTTTAACTCATCAAAATCATCTATGGATTTGATTAACTCTTATTTTAGTCATCTCATATATTGCTTAAGTTTTCAAAAAAATGAAAATGCGCATGAATAGATTAACGAGATTCCTTCATTGTTATTGATTTTTTTTTGAACTCATCAAAATCATCTATGGATTTGATTAACTTTTATTTTAGTCATTTCATATATTGCTTAAGTTTTCGAAAAAATGAAAATGCGCAATAATAGATTAACGAGATTCCTTTGTTGTTACCGATTTATTTATTTTTTTTTAAGTCATCAAAACCATTTTTGGATTTGATTAACTCTTATTCTAGGCACCCCATATATTGCTTAAGTTTCCAAAAAAATTAAAATGCGTATGCATAGATTAACGAGATTTCTTCGTTGATAATGATTTATTTTTTTTGAAAACTCATCAAAATCATCTATGGATTTGACTAACTCTTATTCTAATCACCCCATATATCGCTTAAGTTTTCAAAAAAATGAAAATGCGCATGAGTAGATTAACGAGATTCCTTTGATATATTTTGTGTAAAACAAGATTAAATTTATTTCATATTCCAACAGAGCCACGTTTATTCTACCGTTTACTTTATAAACAAAAAAGAATAAAAAATTTTATTGTAACAAAAACATTATATATTTACATTATTTTCCAAAGAAAAAGATTCAATTGTTCTTCCACCAATTCAACATACCTAAACCTGATTCGTTAATACTGGCCTGAAAATTAAAATTATTCAAAACATTTTATCGAGTCGAAAAGAAAAAATTTACCGTGATTAAATAAGGGACCTCATTTCCAGGTGTACCGCTCAAAGGAGATGTGCGACTTGTTTCCGTAAAGGTCTCATCTGTAACTTTAAACCTTATCGTTTCATTTGGATCTAAAAACAGATTGTGTTTTTCTTCGTTTTCACCTTCATTATATTCCCAAACCCAAATCTGCTCTACTTCGTTAAAGTGAGACGGATGTGGTAAGGCATGTTTCGGAATTATAATGTCGTCGAAAAAGCCCAATGAAACTAAAACAGTCCACGTTTAAATTATTAGTCTCTTCGTCAAAAATCAAAAGCAAATTATTTATTACCTTGAATGCTATCGGCGTTAGCACTTTTAATTTTACCATGTAGAACCTCATTAATAAAGGGACGAAAAACGATATATCTAAAATACACCGGCGTATGGGTGGAACCATCTCCGGGGAAAATAAATGAAGTTTCGACGCTCGTAATTTCCTTCAGAGCAATGCATAAACCAACATTTAAAACTACCTAAAACGTACAAAGAGAAAATTAAAAGGAATTAGGTACTTTAATTGCTAGGTACTTACTTACCTTGTTTGCTAACGTAAGGTTAATTTCATTTGATAAAGCTTCACGAAAACCCATGCCAAAGTAGCGAGGCTCCAATTTGACTATTTTTTTCATATCAGCTAAATAAAACATTTTTGTTGTTTATTTGTGCTTTAAAAATTAAATTAAATATTTTCGATAGAAATTTAAGGTTATGTTCACATGCTTTTTTCTTTGACATGTCAAAAAAAATGTAAATGCAGTGTTGTCATATTTTAAAAATCGCGCCATTCGTAACTGAAATAACGCCCAAAAGCGTAACTAATTCATGACGTGGCGCTAAAATTTAATTTCACGTTCAAAAACTACAATTTTTTGGGTTGATACGAAGATAATCCATCGATTAATAGAATAATTTTCATCCTTAAGATCCAGACGAGAGGGATCATCTGATAAAGCCAGCATTTTGTGTTTTTGTAGAAGAAAATAGTTGAATTTGACTTCTCAGTATTCAGCATTCCTTACCTGGAGAATTTATTATTTGTTATCTTATATAAGGCAAACATTCCTTATTTCGCAGTATTCTGAATTTTGGAGCTATTTTATTAGAATTATAGAAATAAAAACGATTACTGCCAAATAAGGCAAGTTAAAAAATTCTGGTTCGACTGAATAAAAAGCAATGTTTCTAAAGAAAAGTATAATTGAAATTTATAAAATCAAAATGTTACAATATAAATGAATAGGTATAAAATAAAACTTGCTGCTATTTCTAAATTCTTTGTAAGTTGGCACGCCTAAGTTTAACAGTAGGTAAGTAGGTAAATAAGTAATTTTTTTTATTAAGGCACTTGGTTACCCAAAGTTGGCATAGATTTAAGATATTTTTGGCTAAGGAAACATTTTTTAGTAAGTAAGAATAAATCGACAGCAAGTGCGATCTGGATACGTTTATGAAACCAAAATTTCGTACTGTTGAAAACTCATTTCTTGTCCACCGTACGGAATATAACAACAATTGTGGCTTCTTTGAACTTTTCCAACCGTGAAAGTGCCTTCATGACGAGCCCTTCCAACGTATAACGGTTCTCCAGTTTCAGTTTGACCACCAGAGACAGCATTAGGTGGAATATTTCCTCCAGAGCACGGCATCCATCTGCCTCCAAAGTTACACAAAACCTCGTACTGTGCAACAGCGTTTTCAGCACCTCCCCATGGTACGTACGCAGTCCTGTGGCTAGGAACGAGCTTTCCAGGAAGTAGGGCACCTTGGAAGTTGCATCTCACTACGTATAAAGGTTCTCCTCTATCATCTCCTCCGACAAAAGCACCTGGTGGCACATTTCCACCATTAGAACTAACCCAAGACAAAGCACCTCCGTAATTTCCAGGTGCCTGGAAACCACCTTGATTACCAAATCCTGGATTTCCTTGAAAACCACCCGAACCGGGGAATTGGCCAGGTTGATTACCTCCAAATTGACCTTGTCCTGGCTGTCCAAACTGTCCACCTTGTCCAAACTGACCAGGTTGTACAAAGTTGGATGGAGGCAAGGCACCTCCCTGGTTACCACCAAATCCTACCTGAGGATTTCCAAAACCAGGGTTACCAAACTGAGTTTGGTTTCCACCACCAAAACCTGGAAGAGGTGCGCCTCTATGAATAATCCATGATCCGTTGGCACCCCATCCGGTGCACACGCCAACGTAACGAATTTGAACATTTTCATGGTCTCTCCAACTGATGAAAGGCTGCGAGTTGTTTTCACAACCACACGAAATAGTTTGGTTATCCCAGCGTACCCAAAAGGTGCGGAATTCACCGGCGTTCAAAATATTTGGGGTTGGTACATCAGCAACATCGGGTTTGGAACGATTTTTTCGGATAACAGAACGTTGATTTCCCCATCCTCCAATGAAAATTTCGTACATTGGGTCTACTTCCGCAGCAGATTGAGATAAAGCGATGTGAGCGTCGTTACTGGTTCTCACTTTGAACCGAACGTATCCGCAGTCGTTGGGAAAAAAGTTGTACTGGAGACTATCCGGCGTATTGAGTTCTGAAAAATATAAAATTAATGAATCAATTATTGTCTCCCACGGAGTAATTTATCTGACGTTTTTAATAAAAATTAGCATAATTTTTGCGTCGGGCCAAGTAATAGGACAAATTGAATTAATTTAAGTGGTCTAATTTAATTTGGTTTGATGGTGGTTGAGTAGGTACTACGTCTTTATTACTTAATCCAGTTTATATTGTTGAATAATATTTTGCTTGTAAGAAAGAATTCGAAAATGAAATCAAAAATTCTGCACAATAAACCGGAAATGGATAAAACATTTCCAAGTTTCCTTTTTTGGATTAGGGAGGGTTAGTTTACAACCGTAATATTCAGTAAGTAGGAAATAAGAATGAATATATTTTTGAATTGTTATTTTTGATTTGTTTCTGGAATTTATATTTTAAATTTTTAACCACCATCTGTAATAAATGAGTCAACCCACTTTCTTTGCAATAGAGAAAATAAGAAATTAAGTAAATTAGGCTATCATTACACCTTCGCGTATCAGTAAAACAGGATTAGTAGGCGTCGCACATGGCCAGACAGGCGAAATTCCATTAACATGACTAACATTTTAACCTTTCTAATATTTGATATTCATCGCACCACTTAATCAAATCAAGCCTTGTGGGGTAACAATTTTTATTACCGGTACAACCTTCGTGGAAGAACTAATAAGTTTTACATTCCATCTACATATGGTAAGCACAATTTTACTTATCTCATGCACTTTATTGCAACATTTTCAGAACAACCCCAAACATACGGCTTCTGACGTCATGGTAAGCCGATTCTCGTTTTACAATTTCCCGATTATTTCTGTTGGAGAGAACATGGGGGGAATTTTCAAGTAAAAATCAAAAAAATTACGAGGTGACAATAAATACTAACAACAATGTAACAAAAAAGTTAGTTAACCTAACCGAACGACGCTGGCCAAGTCTGTTTTAGAAGATAAAAACGATCAAACAATTTTTTTTAGGATTTACAGACAGATCTCTTTTATAAATTAATTCATCTTGACGTCTCATGAATTAAAAGAAACCGAACATCAAGAAATGTCTGTCTGTCTGTATGTCACTAAATTTTGTGTGCGTTGTAGCTCCCAACCAACGAGAATTTCACAAGCAAATTTCTTATTTAGTACTCTTACATTGGTAATTAAAGTCCATTAAATTTTAATTGGAAACGATTCGCAAAAATCTAAGAAACGGATGACGCGCATGATTGGATTAACAAGATTCCGCTTTTTGTAATTCAGAAACCATGGCAATAATGTGTACTCTAAATACACGACCTGCAAATGGTTGGGCAACATTCAACGCATGTTGCTCGGAGCAAATGACAAATATAGGCGAATATCAAGTACTACGCATGTTGCTCAGAGGAAATTTAAGCTAGGAAGTTTTTCAAGAAAAAGTTATTAGAGCATGATAAAAAAAGTTAAGTATTGCACGTCTGAATATTTGAGTTGTTACGCCACTGTTTTAATGCACATGGGGCATTCCACAACAAATCGACCACTTTTGAACCCGACCCCTTTTGATTTTCCAGAAATTTTTACATATTATACTATCTCATCAACAACAGTTCTGTGAATTTTTTCAAAATTTTTTACTCAACCCAAAAAAAGTTACGAATTTTTAGAAAAACTGCTGTTTTTTTTTCAAACGATCGTAACTATTTCAAAAATTGACTAATCCGAACGTTTTTTTTTTGGTTTTGTTTGTCTTTAAACGTACTTTTCAGGAAAAAATACAAAAAAAATATTCAAATTTAGATTCTACAAAATTTTTCATTTTTTCGGAAAAAATCATTGATTTTTCAAATTTCGACACTTTTGATTTTTGATTTTTTTATTTCAAAAAAAAACTCCGATTTATTCCGCGTATAATAAAGCAAACACCATAATGGGCCAACATTTCTTTCTATTTCTTTTGTTCAATTGAAAAATATTATTTGCGTAAAAATAAAACAAAATATTTTTTAATTAAACAAAAAAAATAGAAAAAAATTTTGGCTCATTATGGGGTTTGCGTTGTTATACGCGGAATAAATCTGAGTTGTTTTTGAAATAAAAAAATCAAAAATCAAAAGTGGAAAAATTTGAAAAATTAATGATTTTTTCCGAAAAAATAAAAAATTTTGTAGAATCCAAGTTTGAATATTTTTTTTGTATTTTTTCCTGAAAAGTACGTTTAAAGACAAATAAAAACAAAACAAAGAACGTTTTGATTAGTCAATTTTTGAAAAAGTTACGATCGTTTGAAGAAAGAAAACATCAGTTTTTCTAAAAATTCTTAACTTTGTAAACAATTTTGAAAAAATTTACAGAACTGTTTTTGATGGGATAGTATAATACGTAAAATCAGTTGTGTAATTTTTTTCAAAATTTTTTACCAAGTTAAAATTTCAGAAAAACTGATGTTTTTTTTCTTCAAACAATCGTATTTATTTCAAAAATTGACTAATCAAAACGTTTCTTTTTTGTTTTTGTTCGTCTTTAAACGTACTATTCAGGAAAAAATACAAAAAAAATATTCAAACTTGGATTCTACAAAATTTTTTATTTTTTCGGAGACAAATTTGTCCACTTTTGATTTTTGATTTTTGTATTTCAAAAGAAACTCTTATTTATTTCTCGTATAACAACGCAAACCCCATAATGGGCCCACATTTCTGTCTATTTTTTTTGTTTAATTAAAAAATATTTTGTTTTATTTTTACGCAAATAATATTTTTTAATTAAACAAAAGATATAGAAAGAAATGTCGGCCCATTATGGGGTTTGCGCTGTTATACGCGGAATAAATCAGATTTTTTTGTTAAATAAAAAAATAAAAAATCAAAAGTGTCGAAATTTGAAAAATTAATGATTTTCTCCGAAAAAATGAAAAATTTTGTAGAATCCAAGTTTGAATATTTTTTTTGTATTTTTTCCTGAAAAGTAACTTTTTTTAATTTTTAATTAAAAAAAAAAAAATTTCCCGGTAAATTTTTGATAGCCCATCCGCCCCCAGGGTGGCACCAGCCTTGTGTAAATTTTTAAATCCTTGAAATATTAAAAAAAATTTTTGTTTCAAAATTTAAGGTTCTGTTTGCTGCCAAAAAGACGTGAGACTGCACCGAATGATACCATAATTTTATAAAAATCAACCCCTGCTCGAAAGGTCTGGTTTCGTTAGCCAACTATTTTTGCCTGCCAATGAAAACAAAGGAAATGGTATCCATTTTTTTTTCTGATAAACGTACGCACTGCGCCGCCCTCCATCACCTCAAAACATAGCTCGGCCTCCGGCCTCGCATTTCTTTCCCCAAGAAACATAATAAAATTTTAAATCATTAATTTGGAGAGGGGTTAGAATACAAAAAATGAATTTTAAGCTGCGGGAAGTATTGGGAACTCGTCCAAAAAGTGCCTGGAAATGTTTAAAAAAACGTATAAAAATTCCTTCTACGGTCACTTTTTTCAGGTAAAAGATTAAAGATTAAAGCGGGTTTTTAGCGATTTTCCGACTCCCCTCCCCCCCGGGTAAGATTTCGTGAGATTTGGCTCGATTCCGCTCCCTAACCTCACGTAAAAAATTTACTTAATATTTGCCAATGCCCCCCTTTCCCCTACGCGAGCTCGGGTGAAATTCGGCTCAACCCCCCCCCCTAAACGTCTCACGTAATTAATGGACGCCCCCTAATCTGGGGCTAAATACATAAGTAAATTAAGAAATAAATTTATAAACAAGATAAAATAAAATTTTTTAAATATGGACCGTCGTAAGAACGGCGTCGTGAGCAGCCAGATATACAAAGATATCAAAATATTAGTTATTCTAACAACCATTTCTGTAATATTCCCTCCTCCAGTCTATCCGTCTTAACAGACGCGCAGTGATTATTTTCATGTGTCCAATCGAGCCGTCGATTACTAGATAACATGATCATAATGCCCTTGGCAGATTACTCTCGGTGGTTTGCCATTGCCTTCCGAGAGGAGAGATTCATAATGAAGTTGGATAAATCTGTAGACGGGTTGGGTATTGAACCCAAGGCTTCTAACCTAGAGTTAGGTCCTTAGCCCGTTTATACTTAGATCACCTCTTTCTGTGTAATATTAATAAATTTTAAATATTATAAACGCTGCCATGGTGCAAGTACTACTGCAGCGCCCGTGTTCGATTGCCACGCCCAGCCCAAAACGTAAGTAAATCCACACGAACGGGTGACAGAATGAGTCAATAGAGGCAAATATTGAACAAAAATTGCAAACTAATCGATATACAACATTAACCATTTCTTTGAGTCAGGGTTATCGTCCTAGACACGATCTCTTTTTTAACGGTCCGCTAATAAAAAGAAAATCATTTCCTAACACTAACCTAAGCTCGATCGGTGGATTTCCTTTTTAACGGTCTGCTATTAAAAAAAAATCGTTTTCTAACGCTAACCTAAGCTTGTGACTGGTAAATCTCTCATTTTCGTATTTAAACATAGGTTTTTGTTACCTCCGCCCCCCCCCCTAAATAAAATCAGTTTGACGTCAGGCGCCAAAATATCCTGGAACCCAAAAATCCTGCTCCGTTATCGCACACAATCAAGTCCAAATGGATTCATTTACTACAGCAAATATGCGATAGATCGTAGGTTATACAGATAAAAACTTTTTGTGTCGTTTAACGAATTCCATAAACTTGCAAAATCTATAGAAATACATACAAAAGTTAAATAAAACCGAACCTAATATTAGCCACCTATGCACAGGGTCGCTTTTAGACCGCCCACGGAACCATTTAAATAAAATAATAATTGAATACTGTATGTATACAACTAATCAAATAATAAATTAGTAACCTAAGCTAATTAAACTCAGGTGCAGATTAAGACCACGCCATAAAAATCAAAATATTAAGCTCCTGCGCCTCATGAGTCACATTACAAGAGATTATACAACTTCAGGAGAAATTTACTAACGCCGGTTTAAAAATAGTTATTCAGTATTTTGATCTTAGAGAGATAAAAACGGGCCAAGGATCGGATATAAATTTTATCCGACCCAGGGACGTGCCCATGAGGGGAAGGAGAGAAACTTGGCAAAAAGTTGGTAAAAACATTCAAAAGTTAGTCAATTTGGCATTTTTTATGTCTAAATTTACAAAAAAATTGGAAATTTTGAATTATTAAGTTGGCAAATTTGGGATTACTCCCCCCCGAAAAAAGTTGGTTGGGCACGTCCCTGATCCGACCTCATTATGACCCTCTCCTCTCGAAAGGCAATGGAAAACCACCAAGAGTGATCTCTAAAAATTAACGCCACCAAATCCTCATTAGGGTTAAAAGGACCAAGGACGAGGATTTCGACTTGTAATATCACAAAAAAAAGATAAAAATATGCAATTTACTTGATAATTGACTGTGCCAGTCGATTTTTCTCGTCAAAAAAAGTACTTGTTTTTAGTAATTAATTATTTAGGTTCGAAATCCGATCAAAATTTAGATATTCGTTTTATTATTTATATACAGATGTAGAAAATTTAATTTTAGGTTACGTAACTTTTTGCGAAATTATTTGATTATATTACTAGCTGAAAGACCCGTTCACAGACGGCCAGCTTGCCAAAGTTGAAAACTTTATTGGTGTGCAGCTCGATCCCAAGGGAGGTGCTAGATGAGCAGCAGTAGCGCGCAGACCTTTTATTATATTTGATGATACCTATTACAACAAATCGTTTGGAGCAGTACAATTTTTGTGTTGAGAGTTCCTCCCTCCGAGCAAAAAGGTCTTACTGATTGATTCGTTTATAAAAAATCGATGTTGCTTTAATTAAAAGAAAATTAGAGTATTAAAATTTTAAAAAATTAGCGCGGGGCCGTAGGCCGAGCTATGTTGCTCGAGGAGAAGCCGAGTTCACAAAACTAATCAATAAAACTAGTCGTTTTTCAGCGCGTAGTTTTCCAACAAAATGGCCGCTGTGTGCTTTATCAAACAATCTTAAATTTTTGAATCCTACAAATTGATTGGTGTAAAAACACCAACTTACTTGGAGTAGTTCGGGGTAATATAACAAACAGATCTATTGAATGAAAATTTTATTTAAAAATTTAAGGATTTATTTGCTGTCAGGTAAAACGTGCAATTGCATCGAAAGCGACACGAGACTTGGACTGGGACTTTTTTATCGATAAATGTCGATCAATTGAATAATGATATTTCAATCATTATCGATATATTTCAATCAATATTTCGTAACTCCGATAATTATCGATATTCGAAAGTTGGATATCACCCAGCCCTACGCGAGGCTGCTCCGAGTAATATCAGATTTTTATAAAATCAACTGCTCCAAATCTCTGGTTTCGTTAGCCAATAAACACACAGTAAAAATGCCCATTTTACTACTATATGTGCGCATCACAAAACATAGCTCGGCTGCGCCCTTCTCCAAGATACATAAGGTTCATTCCATACCAAATCGACCACTTTTGAACCCGACCCCTTTTGATTTTCCTGAAATTTTTACATATTATACTATCTCACTAAAAACAGTTCTGTGAATTTTTTCAAAATTTTTTATTCAACCCAAAAAGAGTTACGAATTTTTAGAAAAACTGATGTTGTTTTTCTTCAAACGATCGTAACTGTCAAAAATTGACTAATCGGTACGTTTTTTTTGTTTTTGTTTGTCTTTAAACGTACTTTTCAAGAAAAAATACAAAAAAAATATTCAAACTTGGATTCTACAAAATTTTTCATTTTTTCGGAGAAAATCATTAATTTTTCAAATTTCGACACTTTTGATTTTTTTATTTAAAAAAAAATCTGATTTATTCCGCTTATAACAACGCAAACCCCATAATGGGCCGACATTTCTTTCTATTTCTTTTGTTTAATTGAAAAATATTATTTGCGTAAAAATAAAACAAAATATTTTTTAAACAAAAAAAAATAGAAAAAAATTTCGGCCCATTATGGGGTTTGCGTTGTTATACGAGAAATAAATAAATAAAAAAATCAAAAGTGAACAAATTTGAAAAATCAATGATTTTCTCCGAAAAAATAAAAAATTTTGTAGAATTCAAGTTTGAATATTTTTTTTGTATTTTTCCCTGAAAAGTACGTTTAAAGACGAACAAAAACAAAAAAAGAACGTTTTGATTAGTCAATTTTTGAAATAGTTACGATTGTTTGAAGAAAAAAAACATCAGTTTTTCTGAAATTTTAACTTTGTAAAAAATTTTGAAAAAAATTACACAACTGATTTTACGTATTATCCCATCAAAAACAGTTCTGTAAATACAAAAAAAATATTCAAACTTGGATTCTACAAAATTTTTTATTTTTTCGGAGAAAATCATTAATTTTTCAAATTTTTCCACTTTTGATTTTTTTATTTCAAAAACAACTCTGATTTATTCCGCGTATAACAACGCAAACCCCATAATGAGCCAAAATTTTTTTCTATTTCTTTTGTTTAATTAAAAAATATTATTTGCGTAAAAATAAAACAAAATATTTTTTAATTAAACAAAACAAATAGAAAGAAATGTGGGCCCATTATGGGGTTTGCGTTGTTATACGAGAAATAAATAAGAGTTTTTTTTTAAATAAAAAAATCAAAAATCAAAAGTGCCGAAATTTGAAAAATCAATGATTTTCTCCGAAAAAATGAAAAATTTTGTAGAATCTAAGTTTGAATATTTTTTTTGTATATTTTCCTGAAAAGTACTTTTTTTGTGTTGAGTAAAAAATTTTGAAAAAATTCACAGAACTGTTGTTGATGAGATAGTATAATATGTAAAAATTTCAGGAAAATCAAAAGGGGTCGGGTTCAAAAGTGGTCGATTTGGTGTGGAATGCCCCATAAACATAAAAATGTAGAAAATTTAATTTTACTTTTAAAACCTATTGTATTTTTAAAATTTAAAACCTAATTTTAAAATAATTCTTGGAAAATAAAACAAAAATCATTTTAGTGCAGAACATTTTTTGTGCTCCGGATCCAGCTACGGAAAAATTGGAGTCAGTAAAAAGTTCTTACTGACTGATTCATTTGTAAAAACTCGAGATTGCTTCAACTGAACGAAAATTGGAGAAATAAAATAAAAAAATCAGTGCGAGGCCGTAGGCCGAGCTATGATGCATGGGAGGTGAAATGCTAGGCCTGATGCTATGTTACTCGAAGATAAACAGCCAATTGCTTGCTCTAGTATTAAAAATCTTAAAAAAAAATAGTGCGAAATTAGGCAAGTCTGCCCTGATTTTTTAAATTCTCAATTGACAAATTTTAAGAATTCATAAAATTGTTGAAAATGTGATACAAATTCTTACCTATTTTCCTTCTCAATTCAGCAAGCCAGAATTTTCTACTTTGACCATCTTTTTTTTTTTTTAGGGAAATTCAATCAATAGAAACAACAAGTGCTTTAAAGTTTATTGTCAACATAAATTTATTTTCACAATAAAAAAATCAAAAATTTTATTTGGTTGGATGACCAAACTGTGCGACCATTTTAATGCCCATTATTATAATATAAACTTGATGATATTGAATATATAAACTTGAACACTTATTTAAGATACGTTACATAAATATGTATATAAAAATAATAATAATAATAATAGCAATAATAAACATTAAAATGAATAACAATTCTTTTTTTCTTTAATTTTTAATAAGGCACCTAAAAGCTACACATATTTTTGGAGTATACATTTTTGTAATGCATCTAATACATTCAAGTTAAAACTATAGGCAGCAATTAGCAAAAAGCTGTAGGTAGGCGTTTAGTTGCCAGTGTGAAATTTGATGGGCCACCTTTTAAGAAATTAAAATCTCGTATTGTGGGTAATTCACTTCTTGTCCACCATAAGGAATATAGCAGCAGTTATGCGCTGGTTGAACTTTTCCAATGGTCAAAGTTCCTTCGTGAATGACTCGACCAACGTACAAGGGTTCGCCCTCTTCGGTTTGCCCTGCAGCTAATGCACTGGGTGGGATGTTGCCTCCACTGCATGCTACCCATCTACCGTGGAAGTCGCAAAGAATCTCATAATCGTGCACTGCATTTTCGACACCTCCCCATGGAACGTACGCGGTTCCGTGACTAGAAACGAGTTTACCAGGGATCAAAGCTCCCTGGAAGTTGGAACGAGCCACGTATAAAGGCTCTCCATTGCCATCTTCTCCTCCAACAAATGCACGTGGTGGAACACTTCCGCCGCTAGCGGCAACCCAACACGAGCTGCAAGTGTTTCCACCTCCGCCGAATCCACCTCCAAAACCACTCAATGGGGCTCCTTGCATGATAATCCAGGAACCGGTGGATCCCCAGCCAGTGCACACACCTACGTAGTAAATTGGGATGTTTTCGGTATCGGTGAAACTGATGAAAGGTTGAGGGTTGTCTTCGCAACCGCAAGAGATTGTGCCGTTATCCCAACGTAACCAGAACGTACGGAATTCTCCGCCGTTCAAGATATTGGGGGTGTTGACTTCTGCCACGTCGGGCTTTGAACGATTCTTACGGATCACAGATTTTTGGTTACCCCATCCTCCGATCATGATTTCATACATAGGGTCGACCATAGCTGCGGCAGTTGATAAACAGACGTGAGCGTCATTGCTGGCACGTACACGGAAACGGATGTAACCGTTGTTGTTTGGGAAGAACGTATATTCGAGTTTGTCTTCGGTGTTCAATTCTAAAAACGGACAAAAAAACACCAATCAGTTTCCAAGTTGAAATTATGCAAAGCACTTTGTTAGTGTTAGTATAATCTATGTTTTATGATGAATAGGAAAATAAAATGATTTATTTCTACGACTTCCGTGAACGTCTAAACATTGATAACCGGTGAAATAAATAATAATATATAAATCAAACGGTGGCCTTTTAAGTTTCAAATATTTTAAATAAAAAAATGCGAAAGTTCCTATTGAAATGGATATCACTTGCTTTTTTCGTCGATGTTAAAAAACCAAAATAGAACATCGGCACGTCCTATTACGTCATCCAAAATTCAAACAGACTTTTGAAAAACTTGCGCTCGATTAATCAAGGTGTCGATAATTTTATTTATAGCAAACCGAAGGATACCGTTAATTCGTTTTTGAATTTCTAAAGGCACAGCTTTTTGCGTTAGTAATGACGTGGGTCAGTAAAATCAAAATCAGCTAATGAAAATTGTAACATGAAAATAAGCAAAAGTGTTAATCAAAAGTGAAGAAGCAGACGCCACCAAATAAACAATTATGTACAGATACAGCAAGAGAAGTTTTAAAGTTCTCGAGATAGTATAAAATAGGTGAGCCAGTAAATCGGCCCTCTTCAGTAGTCGGCCCCAAATTGATTCGATGATCATATTATATGAAACTTGTAAATAATTCAAGTAATAATAATAATAATCGAATCAATTTATTTGGGGCCGACTACTGGAGGCGGTCGGTTTACTAGCGCAGCCACTCTACAATGTCTCCTTTACATTTTAACGTACACAAGCAGCTGTGCTAGATTAGAACATTCAAAAAATAATTTTCTTTACCTTCGGCTGTTCTCCGTTGATTGCGGCGAACACTGGTTAAAAAAATTCCTTCATCACACAACACTTCACACTCATATCAATAATTTTCTTTTCAAAAGCAAAATGTGGGGTGGTACGTGCATCGCGGTATTTACAGTGTTAAAATTTGTATTCCAAGCCACGAAAGCGCCCAAAATTAATGATTTTGAATAACCATATTCACATTTCCTCCCGCGGGGTTGAGGGGGGGGCTAAAAAATACAAAATTTGACTTCCTATGTGAAATTTAAGTAGATAAAATTATAATAAAATTGAAATTTTCGATCAAATCGCCCAAATTATCTTTCTCTGCTTTCTTTTTCCCCAATTATACGCGGTAATGTCAAGTTGCTAAAAAATGCAAACAAATGACATTTTGAAAATTTTTCTCCAACTTCAAAATTGAAATTTTACTACAGCAAAAGAAAAGTTCACTTCTAGATTAAAAACATTGCGGTTTTTCTTTCATCCGTCATCCCAAAGTGCTCTCATTGGTCCAGTTCCTTTGTCACTGTTATTGGACCAATAAGAGCGCTTTCGGATGAAAAACTAGATGCATGAAAATTGAACTTAACAATTCAACCCCAAACCATGAATTACCACCCCCCACTCGAAAAAATTGAATGTTACGTCATCGGACGTTCGAAAAACAGCACCCCTGATTAGTTAGGTTAGGATGACGCAACACTCAATACTTAAAAAATTTCAAGTTCAAATTCTTTCTCCTTTCAATTTTAATCTATAACACCACAAAATTAATTACTATTAGTGGGTTAATGACCCATGCCTGCCTCGCATGACGCTTTTCGTGCCCAAAAGAAAATTGGATGAACCAATTTAGATTCCACCAATCCTGTTAATTTTTATGTACATTCCAATGTGTTTCATAATTTAATTTAGTAATCGTTAATTTATTTAAGTCACTCAAGAATTTTGGTATTATAAAATAAGCAATCGAATTTTTTTCCGTATGGAAATAGATTGGGCGCGTTGCCAAAAGCTAACTGATATTACTTTTGAAACTGAAAAAAACGGTGCTTATTTTAAACTGAAGTGCTGAAAAATTACGGTCCCAAATTAACTATTGAAAATTTCTATCAAATAAAAGTATAAAAAGGGAAAAGTTGAATAAAAATGTCGATTTAAATTTATTATCAAGGTTTACCAAGATTATCGATTTTAGTTCTATTTTTAGCCAAGTTTCGGGTATAAACTTCGTTATACTTTGATTTTAATTAATAAAAAATATTACGTAATTATTGGCAGCCAATAATGGAAATGGAAAGCAATGAAAACATTGAAATTAGATGGAAGAAGACATTGACCAATCAGAGACGATCGATTTTAGTTTAACGCATTTAGTCATAAATTGCAGGGTTGAAAAACTTGATTTTTTTCCTAACAAAGAGAGCGCCAACTTTGGCCATCACTGATTTTTTTTTACTGTACTTGTAGGCCATAGTTAGGACTTGATAATATCAGCTATTGTAGTCCTAACTATGATTTACACGTACAATTAAAAGAAATCAAATCGGTGACCTGGACTTGTTGGCCTCTTCTTGTATGTATCAAATGATTTAGATTAAATCTAAAAAAAATGATTTTTTGTTGTGTTAATTACTAAATTAATCTATGTTTGACTTGGTAACATCTCAAAAAAACCATTGAAAAAATAAAAACTTCGCGTTTTGGCTAATGTTGTTTTTTTATTTATATAATTTCATACCACGGATTTGATCCACTTTTTTTTATAAAAGTTAAACTGTGCTCTTTTTTTAAAAAATAAATTTATGGTAAGTGAACGGTCGACAGCAGGAATCTCGTTAATCCATTCATGCGCGTCAGTAGATAACGTACAAGGTTATCGGTTCATGCGCGCACGGTATGCTATTCATAAATAAAAAAAAAGTAAAAACACTCTGAAAAATTAGTAAATATCCTAATTTAAGTGGTGAAAAAAATTCTAATCGCAAGTGAACCGTGGATAAAAAATAAATTGTGTTTGTAAACTTTTTTTTTTTTTAAATCAAAATAAATATGGCTAGCAACCGAAAGTAAAATTTCAAGGCGGTTTCATGAACTTGAAAAGTTTGTAGATACAGTGTTATTTATAATACAACATTTTAAAGTTGTTAATCTTGATTTTTAAACAGTTTATACGAAAAGCTTAAAATAAATCAATTCATTGAATAACATCTAGAATCTGAATTACAAATATTTTTAAACAAAAAAATATTTTATTTACCGATTTTTGAAGTTAGTTTTTTGCGATGATTACAAAATTTTGTTGCTAGTTTTGGTGTTACGCAGATTCAATATTTACAAAACAATCTTGAATATAAGGTTTATTTTAAATTCGAATAAAAATAAGCTAATTAAATAAAGTTTTTAAAAATTTAAAAAATTAAAATGGATAAAATAGTGGATGAAGGTGTTAACAAACAATAATTTTAAAAATTCTAAGCACCGACCGGAAAGGTGAAGGACGATTATCTCTCAACTAATTATCGATTTAATAAATTGATACAGGAGCCATTCTTATGTTGGACAATTATTAATGATTGTAATTTAGGTGTTGAATGTCGTTTAGCACCTTTATCAATTACCATTAATAATATTTTAAATGTTATTCTCTAATTTATATTATAAATAAAGCATTTAATTTTTTTTATGCGAAAGGTCCTTTTCGGTCGCATTAAAAATATAGAGGTCGGGGGCTCTCCAATTTTTGGTAAGACATTGAAGGGTGATCAATTTATTGAAAACACAAATTGCTAGTTTTAACTAACTCCAATAAATCGGTAAATAAAATATTTGGTTGTTGAAAAGTTAACTTCCGGATAATTTTACTGCGTGCTATATAATTAGAACATTAAAATTGTTTTTGTACCTTGAAAAAATTATAGCTAATAAAAAATGAGATGAGATGTCCCAAAAAAAAACAAAAAAAAATTATTTACAATTTTTTGGGTGACACCCGTAATCGCGCGACCTTAACCTTTCGTTATTTAACACATTGAACCACTTTAATCGGAGATTAGAGGCTATCATTGTAACTTATCGCGTTCCAACAAAACAAATTCTTGAGATATCTTCATTGTTTTCTTGTTCCAGCGGTTGGGAAAAATGTGCAATTGGAAGTTGGGATCAATTAAGCGAAATTATTTAAATTCGAAAATTAAATTCGGTTTATGTCGTAATAAATGTAAAACAATAAAAGCATGAAGGTCAATTATTAGTAATAAGTTTGATTAATGCCTAACGCCAAAATAAATTATTTTAAAGACAATGAGAATATTGGTCTCATTAAAATTTATTAAAATATTTCGATTATCCAAAAATAGCTCGCGGAGGCTCGGCAGGACGATGGAAGACCTCTGGAGAATGAGACGACGTGGATAACGCATAACTAATTAGAGTTGTTAAGGAAAATTATAATCGGTTTCAAGGCTTACACCATTAGACCTCATTACATTTTTTTTTACGATTTGTTAACTGATGGTAATTAATTTGCGATTTTGTCAACACGTATCGAATACTTTTGGTCAACCCCGCGTACGTTACGCTCCAGGTGCTGTGAAATTATGTAAAAATATCCGAGGTTGGATGGTTCGATGGGTTGTGGAATCCTTTCTGGTGACCATGTGCAGGTGGCCTTGACGCTCGCACCATATGCCCCAAATTTGGTGAAGAAGGTCAAATCGACTAACGACATGTAGGTTAAATTATGACCCAGTCCGAACGGCGCCAGGAAAATCGATTTATTTACCAAAGAAATACAAAAGTAACTTTCCACGCCTATCACCAATTAAGATTTTCTATTTATACGAATTCCGATTGGAACAGATCAGCAATAAAATAAAATTGCAAGTTTTTGATTTAATGTGGAAGTGTTAAATAACGATGACACGGTTTCTAAAAATAACGTATTGCTATGCACAGTTCGTCTAATGGTCAACAATACGAAGGCCACCACTTCATGGGTGTGTCGATTCAAAAATAATAATAAATGAGAAAGAAATCCAAAATTGCAAAAATTAGCCAAAACCGCAAAAGTTTAAATTTCGCGCTTAAGGGGTTAACGGTGGGATTTGAATTTCATCCCTTGAAAACCAAAAGGCACGACGTGTTTCCGCATCGTGCGTTGTGCTTTTCAAAAAAGTATTTGGTAAAATAACGATACTCACCAATATCACCCATTTTCAAAAATTTAGTTCAACAACAAAAATGCACACCACGAACAACTTCAACAATTCAGTTAGTGCAACTGACGAGTTGAATATAAGTGGGCTCTATAAATTGCTTCACGTTTGCGCGATTCGTATGTCTTCTATGCGGGGCGAAGGGTCACGGACGCACCTCTTGTCATAATACTGAAACGGTGATGACGTATCTTAAGACATACCATCCAGTGAGTCATCATCACGATTATTCTAGAACGGCGCAAAGTTTACGCCGATAACAATTACCACCAATTAATTCATATTTTTAGCGATTTTGGAACACCGCAAAGTTGCGAAGTAGCTCTAATTTTCAAAAATGTCAAATCGGAACTCTGCGGTCGTTTGGGTAATTACCGCTCAGTAAAGCGATGGTTGAACACGACCCGCGCAATTTAAAAATTTAAGTGCGATGATTTAACGAGCGAGAAGATGAATCAAAAATTAGGTCATCATTAAAATTTTAAATGATCCATTTTTGCGCACGAATAACTGATGAGTCAATGATGATTTTGTTCAAAAATTAATGTTGATGCAGATGATAATGGAATGGATTAGATTAAGTTTTCATTTTGACCAAGTTTAGTATTATTTATAAATATTCCTCAGGCGCCTCTGCCTCGTAAATTGAATAACTTCCGTTTTATTCACTCACATTACATAATCAAACCGGTTCGTTGTGTGCATACCGTAAATTTTACTACAAAAAATGCGCATAAAAAGAACGACCCATTGTAAAGGTTTAATCGTGTAGGAATTGAATTAACAACAGTTTTAGCTATTTTAAGTTATAATGGAAAATTTCCATTTATGATATAGTAAATTGGCTCGAAAAGAAAACAAATTTTACTTTTCTAGGTACTGAAAATCGATTCCTTTTGTTTAGCCAGATTTAACTTTTAAGGGGCCCAATTTGTAAAATTTGTTGAAATTCACCAAAAAATTATTGGGGGGGGGGGGAGTTAACCCGCAAGTTTGGTTCTATAAGATTTTTTGTGTCAATTTAAACTTACTTTGCTACGATGAGAGATCAATAAATTCGCTAAAAACTGCATGAGGAATCAATGCTTTTTAATGAAATAAATTTTATTTTCCTTGAAGTTTTCATTTAGTATTTTTTTGAATTAATTTTTCTAAACCACTGAAAAAAAATTGTTTTGATTGCTTTTCAAAATTGCTTTTATCGGTCTCACCTTAAGTCGGATGATTTATTTTTTAGAAAAACTTTTGACTTGTAGACTGGTGCATTGTCATGCAGAAGCAAAACTTTTATTTCAATTTACCTTTTCTGTTTTCTTGGATAGCTTCTTTAATTTTTGTAGTAATCTTATTTATCTATTCACCAGGCATCTCAAAAAATTGTGGCCATATTTAAACGTGATACCAGATCTTGAGTTGGGAATAGGTTTTTCAAAATGGTTTCAATTCTGTTCTTCGTAAGACCTGGAATCTTCTGCTTTTTGATTTTTTGGCAACAATTTTATAACCCACACCCCATAGGTGACAATGGCGATGTCTAGCACCTGTTTTTCTGCTTTATATTCCTCTTGGGCGGTTTCAACCTCTTCTCTATTCAACAAATACCCAAGGACCATCGACTCTTGCACTGTAATTTCTGATATCAATACTTCAGGTTCACTGTCTTTGGACTTATTTGGTCTGATAAATTAAGAGGTAGATCGCATGAGAAATTTTGGTATCCCAATGATTTCCTGCTCCATGCGAACTCCTTGCACAAATATTGACTATTTCCTCCATATGCCAGTCATTAGGAACTTCGAAGGTGAAAAGTTGGACAAAAATTCCAACATTTTTAAAATTTTGGGACAACATTGCAGTAGTTGAAAATACAGTGGGGCCCGCTTAATGTGATCGCGGTTAATGTTATCATTCGGATATTGTTATCACTTTTGCAAAGAACGGAACCGACATAAGTCACCCACATAATTTAAAGTCAGGTGTTAGCAAGAAAATCTGCATGTGGTTAATTTTTTTCAAAGACGGAGTGGATGTAAATAAACCCACCGTGTGATTCTTTCTATCGCCGTCACATAACATGTGATATCACATTACATTTTTATGTTTATTATGAATTCCGTCGTTTAAATACATAAAAAAATTAAAATGAGTGACTATTATTATTAATTATTGTAGATATAGTACATACTAATAAAGTGATGATATTAATCCAATTATAACAAACACCAAAAAAAAATAAGAAAAAAATTCTAAGCTTTGTTGGGCCTTAGATATAAAATTATTTTAATTTTAGCGCGATTTTTTAATTAAATTTTTTGATAAAAATTACATGTTCAAATATTCTAAAACTTACTGATGATACTAATACGATTATAGCAAAAACCTAAAAAATAAGGAAAAAATTCTAGGCTTTATTTGGGCCATAAATTTAATATTATTTTGATTTCAGCGTTATTTTTAATTAATTTTTTGATAAAAATTAAATGTTGTTCAAATATTCTAAAACTTATTGATGATACTAATACAATTATAGCAAACACCTAAAAAATAAGGAAAAAATTCTAGGCTTTATTGGGCCTTAGATTTTAAATTATTTTGATTTCGGCGCTATTTTTTAATTAATTTTTTGATAAAAAATAAATGTTGTTTAAATATTCTAAAACTTACTGATGATACTAATATAATTATAACAAACACCAAAAAAATAAGAAAAAATTTTTAAGCTCTATTGGGCCTTAGATTTAAAATTATTTTGATTTCAGCGCTATTTTGTAATTAATTTTTTTTATAAAAATTAAATGTTTAAATATTCTAAAACTTACTGACGATAAATACAATTATAACAAACACCAAAAAAATTTAAAAAAAATTCTAAGCTCTATTGGGACTTAAATTTAATATTATTTTGATTTTAGCGCTATTTTTCATTAATTTTTTTGATAAAAGTTAAATGTTGTTCAGATATTCTAAAACTTACTGATGATACTAATCCAATTATAACAAACATCGAAAAAATACAAAAAAAATTCTAAGCTTCATTGGGCCTTAGATTTAATATTATTTTGATTTCGGCGCTATTTTTTAATTAATTTTTTTGATAAAAAATAAATGTTGTTTAAATATTCTAAAACTTACTGATGATACTAATCAAATTATAACAAACACAAAAAAAACAAGAAAAAATTTTAAGTTCCATTGGGCCTTAGATTTAATATTATTTTGATTTCAGCGCTATTTTTCAATTAATTTTTTTGATAACAGTTAAATGTTGTTCAAATATTCTAAAACTTACTGATGATACTAATCCAATTATAACAAATATCGAAAAATTACAGAAAAAATTCTAAGCTCCATTGGGCCTTAGATTTAATATTATTTTGATTTCAGCGCTATTTTGTAATTAATTTTTTTGATAAAAATTAAATATTGTTCGAATATTTTAAAACTTACTGATGCTACTAATACAATTATAGCAAACACCTAAAAAAAAGGAAAAAATTCTAGGCTTTATTGGGCCTTAAATTTAATATTATTTTGATTTCAGCGCTATTTTTAATTAATTTTTTGATATAAATTAAATGTTGTTCAAATATTCTAAAAGTTACTGATGATACTAATCCAATTATAACAAACCCCAAAAAAGTAAAGAAAAAATTCTGAGCTTTATTGGGTCTTAGATTTAAAATTATTTTGATTTCAGCCCGATTTTTTCATTAATTTTTTTGATAAGAGTTAAATGTTGTTCAAATATTCTAAAACTTACTGATGATACTAATCCAATTATAACAAACATCGAAAAAGTAAAGAAAAAATTCTAAGCTCCATTGGGCCTTAGATTTAATATTATTTTGATTTCAGCGCTATTTTGTAATTAATTTTTTTGATAAAAATTAAATTTTGTTTAAATATTCTAAAACTTACTGATGATGATACTAATCCAATTATAACAAACACAAAAAAAAACAAGAAAAAATTTTCAGTTGCATTGGGCCTTAGATTTAATATTATTTTGATTTCAGCGCTATTTTTCAATTAATTTTTTTGATAAAAAATAAATGTTTATTTAAATATTCTAAAACTTACTGATAATACTAATCCAATTATAACAATCACCAAAAAAATAAAAAAAAAATTTAAGCTCTATTGGGCCTTAGATTTAAAATTATTTTGATTTCAGCGCTATTTTGTAATTAATTTTTTTGATAAAAATTAAATTTTGTTTAAATATTCTAAAACTTACTGATGATACTAATCCAATTATAACAAACACAAAAAAAAAACAAGAAAAAATTTTCAGTTGCATTGGGCCTTACATTTAATATTATTTTGATTTCAGCGCTATTTTTCAATTAATTTTTTTGATAAAAAATAAATGTTTATTTAAATATTCTAAAACTTACTGATAATACTAATCCAATTATAACAATCACCAAAAAAATAAAAAAAAAATTTAAGCTCTATTGGGCCTTAGATTTAAAATTATTTTGATTTCAGCGCTACTTTGCAATTAATTTTTTTGATAAAAATTAAATATTGTTCCAATATTCTAAAACTTACTGATGCTACTAATACAATTATTGCAAACACCTAAAAAATAAGGAAAAAATTCTAGGCTTTATTGGGCCAAAAATTAAAAGTTGTTCAAATATTTTAAAAGTTACTGATGATACTAATCGAATTATAACAAACCCCAAAAAAGTAAAGAAAAAATTCTGAGCTTTATTGGGCCTTAGATTTAAAATTATTTTGATTTCATCGTGATTTTGTCATTAATTCTTTTGATAGCAGTTAAATGTTGTTCAAATATTCTAAAACTTACTGATGATACTAATCCAATTATAACAAACATCGAAAAAATACAGAAAAAATTCTAAGCTCCATTGGGCCTTAGATTTAATATTATTTTGATTTCAGCGCTATTTTTTAATTAATTTTTTTGATGAAAATTAAATGTTGTTTAAATATTCTAAAACTTACTGTAAAATAAATAAGCAATAAAAATTTTTTTCGTTTATTGTTATCAATCGGTTATTGTTATCAAAAACCCCCCCAAGTCCCAATGTGATTACGTTAAGCGGGCCCCACTGTATATTAAAACTGATTTTTCAGTTTCCGCTCCTGGAACATGGTTGAATCAACAAATAAATTAAAATTTGCAACTTTTTTTAACCCGAAACATTTTTTTTTACAATTTTTCTTATCTAACACGGCGACAATTTTGACGATTTAAACAATAACTGGAGGTCTAAATAATTCCGAAAGTCTTAAAATCGAGTTTTTTCATTGTTTTCGCAATCAATCGCAATCGCATCAAATGCAATCGCAAAAATGCGATAAAAATGATTGTGACATCAACAAATGTCATAATCTGAATTTGCAACCTTGTAAGGGTCGCGGAACTTAATTATATTACCTATTATTTATATAATAATCCTAAATAAGGGTGGTCCTTTAAAAACGAAACACACGAGATTGTGGCCAGCAGAATTTTTTTTAAGACATGCAAAAACATGTCAATTTTATCATCGAAGGGGACAACTTTTGCGATCAATGTCACTCCCGTACTGTTTCATCCCTTCGCGCTGTGATGATAACCCCTGAAATGTTAATAGGGATGATATGGCAAGTAACACCTCATTTGAAAGGTCTTGCTTCCCTGAATTCAGTGCTATAATTTTTGTAAGTTTTATCAATTATTCAAGAAAGAAATTGAAGTTTTAAAAATGCGAAATAAATCCGATATTTCAAGACATTTAAGAATGAAAAAAGGAAAAACGCTTAGACAGGTTGATTTTAATTTCAAATTTCAATTTAAATTAATTTATCACGGGACCTTAATAAAATAAAAATAAAAAAATTAAACCAAGAGATTCAGAAGAAATTCGTATAAATTACTCATAAAACTGACAACTTTTCAACTTTGCTTCCTCGTTCTCGACAAACAGAAAGACCTAGCCCCTATTAAATAATTTAAAAAATTTGTATTTACTTATCGAAAAGTAAAATTTACTTTGTTTTCAATTTAACTGTTTACTCATTATTACATCATAAGGTCATCAAAGAGTGTCAAGATTACAGAAAAAGAATTCTGTTATCGTGCATTGATTTGAAATGTGCTTAATTAGGGGCAACTGTAACCCCATTTGAACTGAAATACCTACCTACATACTACAAAAAGTCCTTATTTTTGTGCAATTAAAGCTTAATGACACTATGAGTAAACAATAAATTTATTGAAATTGTCGTTAAACGGTAAACATTTCGGTAAACTATTACGTCTTTTTCTTCAATGGCATAGTCATGAATTCCTTAGACATTTTCGGAATAGGTAATACGTGAGTGAAAAAACTAATCAATTATTAATAATTATGATAACATCATTAGTAACACCAATTTTAATGTCAGCGATAAAAATAGTATGCTGAATGACCTTTGAATTTATGCAAAACAATAATAACAACCACATAGTTTTACGTATTAGTAAGTAAATTTTTTTATTAATATTAATATTCACAAGCGGTAATTAGCCACTAGCTAGGATTGATGTGTTCCTGATACCGAGTTTTACTTCGAAGATGATTTCCAAGTTCATGAGTTTGGATAAAAGCGACAGAGGACACCAAGTTCAAGAATCCTTGGTGCCACAAATTATCGTTAAAATAATTATAATTTAATTTCCTTTTTTTAAAAGATTAGATTCCATCGACCCTAACTCAAAAGCGCCTAGTCGAGCGCTTTTTCGGCAAAACTTATCGAGCAATGTACCGAAATGTCTTATTTTAGCATGCCTTTCATGTATCAGTGTGCTTTATTAATTTACTTTGCCCTGTTACTACCTTAAATTAAAATTGGGAATAAACCTGATTTTCCCAGAGTTTCTTAAAAATTAAAAACAAGAAAAAGAGGAACAGTAGAGAATAATAAGGGAAAGTAAACGAGGATATAATGCGCTCAAAATAGAGGAAAACGAGAAAAAATACAGGAACAAGAATTAAGAAATTTTTACCAAAGAGTCAAAAAAATTAAACAAGGACAACTTTCTGCAGAGGCAAGAATGGAAATTTGATTGGGTTAACAGAAAGTGTGATTGAGAGATGGGCCGAATACTTCCAAGAGCTATTAAGCAAACAGGAAGCAGGTGATGAAGGGAAAGAGGTGGGATGCAAAGAAAAGGAAGCTTTGATCAGTGATATAGAAGCACCAACAACAGATGAAATCTTAGAAGTAATACAAAACATGAAAAATAATAGAGCCGCAGAAGAAGACAAAATACAGACGGAAATGATTAAATACGGAGGAGAGAAATTACAAGAAATGATTGTAGCATTGATACAGCAAATTTAGCTAGATTAGAAAGCGGAGTATCAGGGAGCGGAATCGGATTAGAAAGGTACGATGGGGATGGAGGTGTAAGGAATTATTAAAAGGTAAAAATTAGATCGGAATCATGGACTTAGAAAGATAGGACTAGCAACTAAGATTAAAATGGCGAGCTCTTAACCGTATGGGTTCATCACTTCTACCGCTAGGATCGCTGAATTCCTGTTCCAAAATATTCATTTGAATATTTTATTTTCAAATTATTTTCATTACAAAACTTACTTTTTCATACATATAAAGTTTTTTTAAATAATAAAATACGTTATTTAATAAGTAATTATATAATTTCGATTATTTAAAAAACAATTTCTTTTAATTTTTATCACTATTCCAAGCATGCGCGTTGTTGACAGCTGTCCAATTTTTTTACCGAACTTAATCCTTTGTAGTTTGAATAAAAGTGCACGTACATGTATGAAAAATGCATTACTGTTTTTAATATATAATATATTTTCAATCTTTAATGTTTTATTTTCATATATTGGTTAAATTAATAATTTTCAATTTGAATTTAAATCGTATTTTTGGAACAGGAATTCAGCGATCCTAGCGGTAGAAGTGATGAACCCATACGGTTAAGAGCTCGCAAATTTTAAGCTTTCAGGTAGGGAGTTGCGGGTCCTATCTTTCTAAGTCCATGATCGGAATGAAAGAAAGCCAAAGAAAAAAGGTTAGGATAAAAAAGGAGCGAGGAGTAGCGGAGTAAGTACAGAGTAGGCAAAGAGATAGAGAATGTATCGAGATGATTGTTTTTGAAAAGTTGGCATAAAGTTCAATCTAATTTTTAACTAATTACTCATATTTATTTATATTTTATACTTTTACTATTTACAGTTTCGTGCTACATTTAAAACAATATTATTACAGTTCAGAATTTCGATGTACTCTATAACTAAATTTATGAATTCTACGTTGATAACCAATCTGCACTACCTTAAATATACAAGCAAAAACAAAGAAAACAATCAAAAAAATTTCAAAACCACTCAAACCGATCGAATTTGACGAAGTTACACTAACCGAACCAGATTTCTCTTTATTGCCGTGAACTTTCGAGTGCGTTTTTTCTATGAGGTCCAGAAAGTGCTTCGCATGCTGCGTTGCATACTTCGAAGCTTCTTCATATGCTTCATCAAATATCAACGCTTCCATTTTATGATTTGTTCTGTTGATGTAATCTTCCAAATTGGCTACTTTCGATACATCCGATTCGGTTTTCATTGGAACACAGTTAACTCCATCGTAAAAACCCACTCGAAAGGGATCGGAATTTTTTATATAAACCACACCTTTGTCTTTCAATTTTATCAAGATTTTGGGTAAATTCGAACAAGAAAAATCGTTATCTAGAATGTTCACGACTGTCAATTTGGAAGTGGCTTTTTCGATCGAGCTGATGTCCAAATCTGTAAGGCGGTTATCGTTGAGAAGAAGATAGTTTAAGTGCACCAAGGGTTTTACAACTGTTGCATTGAAGACGAAAATATTATTGAACGACAAATCCAAATATTTTAGATACGTAAGATTCGAGAATGCTGTGTTATCAATTGAAGAAATGTTGTTTTCGCTTAAGACCAATTTGTTTAAATCCGGTAAAGTGTGGAAGATTTGGGTCGAGAGAGATGTAAGTTGATTATGATTCAAGTTTAGTTCGGTTGCTGTCAAAAGATGGGCAAAACAATTTTCGTTTAAATTTGTGATTTTGTTATGATCTAGGTATAACTGGGCAAGAGAGCCGAGACCGGCAAAAGTTTTCGGATTTAAGGATTCGATTAAATTGTAAGTTAAATTTAAGACTTTTAAACTATCCAATCCAATGAAGGCATCGTTGTTAATTTCCTTGATTTGGTTATTGTCGAGCAACAATTTTCGGAGATACGAGGATCCGTTAAATGAATTGGGATACAGAATGGTCAAGTTGTTGTACGACAAATCCAATTCGAATGGAAATTGGGAAGGTTTGGTTACTTGTAGACCGCAAAAGGAATTGGGCTGAATTTCTTTGAGCGACATATTAGAAAATTTATAAGATCCAGGTTCTTCATCTTCTAGACTGACGTTTTGATTCCCGATTCTAATGTTTTGTAAACGAAACGCATTTCCTGAAATGGAATCGATGGTGCAATTAATAAAATACAATTTCTGTAAATTGGTCAAGCCTTCGAAAGCATTTGAATTGATTTTGCCAAGACGTGAGTTTTTGATAATCAAAAATTTTAAATTTTGCAAATTAGAAAATGTGTGGACTTTAATTTCCGTGAGGTTCGCATTTTCAATGGTTAAATTAGTAACATTTTGAAGTCCGTTGAATGCTCCTCGATGAATTACTGTTAATCTTGAGTTTAAATGGAGAGATTTTAACTTGGAGAGACTTTGAAAGACGTTAGTCTCCAATATTTCAATTGGATTTTGGGTCAAATTTAACGAGATTAAATTTTTTAAATCGGTCAAAGAATTGCTTCTGATTTGGTAAATGTGCAAGTTCGATAAGTCCAAATGTTCAAGGGAAGATAATCCTTGAAAGGCGTCATCTTCCAAAATTGTTATATTATTCCCGCTGATGTTGAATTGGATGACCTTATTCAAACCGTCAAACGCATTTCCCGGTATTTGACGTATTCCACAATTACTTAAATCCAAACTTTGCAAGCTTTCAGATAATCCTCTGAAATTATGTGGTTGAAGTTCGCTGATATTGTTTAAGGACAAATTTAAATATCGGATCCTTGCATATTGGAACGCATAAGGATAAATGTCTGATATATTTAAACCGGATAAATCTAAATTTGTTACAGATGCTAGTCCGTCAAAAGCGTAATTTTCTAATCTAGCAATTGGATTATTAGTTAGATTTAGGAAATTTACATTTCTCAAAAATTGGAACGGATGGTTATGAATTACTTTTATGTTATTGTCGTTCAGAAATATTTGCTTCAGTCGAACTAATCCAGCAAATGTTTCCGGTTCCAAAGCACTTATATTATTTTGCGTTAAGTCCAATACTTCCAAGTGATCTAATCCTTCAAAAGCCCTTCTAGCTAAACCAGAGATATCCAAATCCGATAAATTTAACATTTTTAAATTTTGTAAGCCTGCAAATGCGCGCTTTTCTATGTAAGAAATTTTATTTTTACTTATCTGCAATTCCGTTACCCGATTTAACTCATAGAACGCATTGGTCGAAATTTCAGTAATTCCGGCTTTAGTCAAATCCAATGTTTCCAATTTAGCCAATCCCACAAAGACATCGGGAGCTAAACTTCCAATATAATTTTGTCTTAAGTTCAGGATTTTGAGAGAATCGAGTCCGTTAAAACATCCAGGAGACATTCTATCAATTCTATGTGACGACAAATCAAGTTCCGTTAGGCTTTTAAGTCCTGCAAAATAATTGGCATTTAAATGATCAAATCCAAAATCTTCTTCAAAATACAAATGCTTTAAATTGGTTAAACTTGAAAACGAAAATGGATAAAACTTCAGCATAGTGTGCTTCAAATTTAAAGATTCCAGTTTATTTAAATTAGAAAATGCTTTATATATAGGTTGCATAATAACATTTCGTTCCAAATCCAGTGATTTCAAACTACTCAAATCTGCAAAAGCTTCATCTTCAATTTTGTTAATGTGCATTTCTCTCAAACTTAACTCTTGCAAATTAATCAAACCTCGAAAAACATGGGCTTCAATCACACGTAAATTATTATCCATTAAATTAATTGACGTCACTTTTCCCAAATCTGAAAAGGCGTTTGGTTTAATTTCCGAAATGTTGTTATTTTGTAGTGACAAAAACACCAAATTTTTTAAATCGCTGAGGGTAGTCGATTCCAAAACCGTTAGTTTATTATTCTCTAAATATAAATGCGTTAACGACTGCAATTGACCAAAAACTTTGCTCCCCAAATTTTCTAATTGGTTATCGTTTATGAACAACGTTACCAAGTGGTCCAATTCCAAAAATGCGTTGCTTTCAATTTTTTTCAAATTGTTGAAAGCCAAATTCAAACTAATCAATTTCTTGTTACAGGAAAAACTTTTGATCTCGCTTAATTGATTATGCTCCAAATTAAGATCTTCCAGTGATTCAAAATTGCAGGTTAAAAAATTGAGGGCACTGAGATTATTAAAACTCAATTGAAGAACTTTCAAGTTTTTCAGTACCTGAAAGTCGCTTTCTTGTAATTCCGTAAAATTGTTGTGGTTTAGCGAAAGTTCTTTCAAATTTGTCAAGTTTGTTAGAAATTCTGTTTCGGTGAGTTCGTTACCGTCCAGTTTCAGTTTTTCCAGATTTATAAAATTTCGAAAAGCGTCGCTTTCGAGAGTAGCGATGTGATCGCTAATAAATGAAATTTCTTTAACGAACGACGGTTTTTCGAACAAAAGTGTTCCATTTTTGATGATTTTCAAATCGGAATGAGTTATTTCTAATTTCAAGCAATTTATTATTTCCACGTCGAAGTTATTTGTACTTGGAATGGAAGAATTGGAAAATAACGGTTGAGAAATTATTTTTTCATAGTTACCGGAGTCCAATTCCACACATTTTATAGTTTTGCATTGAAATGGACGCACATAACATTTTGGTTCTCCACAAGAAAAAGAAAATTGGAAAATTACCAACAGTGATAGTATAAAATTTCTGAACTGGGTGGTCCTGTCATCCATTTTAGCCTAAAACATATTATTATAAATTAGCTTTCGCTTGCTCCATTATTGAAAAAATTTTATTTTACCTTAATTATTTATATTTTTCACTGCTCGTTTTCAACTACAAATGGCCTAAAAATGTTATGGTTCTGAAGATAAGAGTGACGTCTTAATCCCGCAATTCTAGTAACTCAGCTGTGTAATTTTGATGAATTATCAAGAAAAAAAATTTTTTTTGATAAAATAAAAACCGGATTAATCAAATTCGCACCAAACTTGAGACACTAATTATCTTTATACGCAAAAAACTTCGTTTTTTTTGATGGATTCAAAATTTCAATTTTGTTTTCAATTTGATTTCAATTTTCGTTCAATTTGATGGATTTTCAAAATTCTTCTGCCTTACACATGATTTTCGGCCATTGAAATTGATTGCAGTCACTCGAAGAATTATTTTGATAGAAATTATCAAATAATTGTTATGTCAACTTTCTAGAATAGCAGATAACTTTTGTATAAAGAAAGGTTATCAAAAATTGTTGTTTACATTGCAGTTACAGAGATTGTTAAAGTCGTCGTTTAAAATTAACATGAAATTTACTTGTAAATATTTCAACTATTAGGACATGAGCAGGAAAAAATGCGAAAAAAATTATTGTTAATTTTTGATCTATGTAGTCCCTGTCAGGAAACTTTAGTGTTACGTCACCGTACACCTAATTGTTCATAAGTACCGCCAATAGCTGTGCAACCACAATATGCACGTGTAGCAACCCTTCAGAATAAGCATGAAACGTTCCTGAAATATGTACAGACTACATAGTTGATGATTTACCTGTAAAATCTCACTTCTTTTCCCGGTTGGCACTCTAATAACTACGGCAAACCCTGAGAAATTTAGAAATACTTTCCAAGGGTCTTGGTTCAAAAGCTACTTAAAATTGTGGCAAAAACCTATTAAGAAAAACCAATAAATTTGTATGAAATAAAAGAATTTAATGTGACTAATAAATTCAACAAGAGAAAGAAAATAATCCAGTTGAAATTTTAATGTGCAAAATTGTGAGCATAAAAAGTTATAACATTTTTGTAAAATCCGACTAAAATTTTAAAGTGGTAAGTATTGTTTATCGTCGGTAAGTAAAATTCAAATTTTACATTTTCAGTTAGCAGAAAGCACGGGAATCGTTCAAAACCGCTGACATAAGTGAAAATCCAAAAATCGATTTTCACAACTTTAATGAGACCGTAGTGGTGTAATTTTAATTCTTAGCCAAAAATAAACTTTGTCAGAAAAATTTTCTCATTAAAATACATAATAATCCGTAGAAAAACCGATGGCTTTCCAATGTTCAGTTTTTGGGGTGAAAAAATTCAAAGGGTTTAATCTACTGTTTTTGGAAAATCCGACTAAAATTTTTAAGTGGTGTTTTTCATTGTCAACGACGTATTTTAGTGCGCAAAATTCAAATTTTGCATTTTTAGCTGCCGGAAAACAAGCGAAATGGTTCAAAATCTCTGACATTAGTGAAAATCCAAAAATCGATTTTTAAAACCTCAATGAGACCGTAAAAGTGTAATTGTAATTCTTAGCCAAAAATGAACTGCGCCAGAAGAATTTCCTGACCAAAATCCATAAGAATCTGTAGAAAGGGCGATGGTTTTCCATTATTTAATTTTTGGAGTGAAAAAACTTCCAAGGGGTTAATCTAACGATTCTGTAAAATTACACTAAAATTTGTGTATATAGTGTTTTTCATTGTTTACGACGAATTTTAATGTGTAAAATTCAAATTTTGCATTTTCAGCTAGCGAAAAACAAAATGGTTCAAAATCGCTGACATGTAAAAATCCAAAAATCAATTTTTACTACTTCAATGAGATCGTAAAAGTGTAATTTTAAATCGTAACCAAAAATAAACTGTTATAGACGAATTTTCTCATCAAAATGAATAAGAATTCGTAGAAAAAGCGATGGTTTTCCAATATTTAGTTTTTGGGATGAAAAAACCTCAAACCTATCTACCGTTTTTATAAAATCCGACAAAAATTTTAAAGCGGCATTTTTTATTGTTGACGACGTATTTTGATGCATACAATTCAAATTTTGCATTTTCAGCTGACGGAAAGCAAGGGAAATAGTTCAAAATCTCTGACATGACTGAAAATCTAAAAATTCGTTTTTACTACTTCAATGAGGCCGTAAAAGTGTAACTTTAATTCTTAGCCAAAAATAAACTGCGTTAGTCGAATATTTTAATCAAAATACATAAGAATACGTCGAAAAAGCGATAATTTTCCAATATTTCATTTTTGGGGTAAAAAAAACTTCAAAATCTACCGTTTTTGTAAAAACAGACTAAAATTTTAAAGTTATTTTTCATTGTCGACGTCGTATTTTGGTGCGTAGAATTCAAACATTGCATTTTCAACTAGCGGAAAGCACGGGAAATGGTTCAAAATCGCCGATATAAGTGAAAATCCGAAAGTCGATGTTCACAACTTGAATGAGACCGTAAAAGTGTAATTTTTTTTTCTAATCAAAATACATAAGAATACGTCAAAAAAGAGTGAGTTTTTCAATATTCATTTTTCAGGGTGAAAAAAATTCAAAGGGGTTAATCTACCGTTTTTGTAAAACCCGACTAAAATTTTAAAGTGCTGTTTTTCATTGTAGACGATCGATTATGATGCGTAGAATTCAAATTTTGCATTTTCAGCTGGCGGAAACCAATGAAAATGGTTCAAAATCGGAGATGTAAGGGAAATTCCAACAAGCGATTTTTACAACTTGAATGAGATCGTAAAAGTGTAATTTTCATTCTTAGCCAAAAATAAACTGCGTCAGACGAATTTTCTAATCAAAATACAAATAAATACGTCGAAAAACTGAGAGTTTTGTAATATTTATTTTTTGGGGCGAAAATTATTCAAAGCGGTTAATCTACCATTTTTGTAAAACCCGACTAAAATTTTAAAGTGCTGTTTTTCATTGTAGACGATCGATTATGATGCGTAGAATTCAAATTTTGCATTTTCAGCTGGCGGAAACCAATGAAAATGGTTCAAAATCGGAGATGTAAGGGAAATTCATCAATCGATTTTTACAACTTGAAGGAGATCGTAAAAGTGTAATTTTCATTCTTAGCCAAAAATAAACTGCGTCAGACGAATTTTCTAATCAAAATACAAATAAATACGTCAAAAAAAAGAGAGTTTTGTAATATTTATTTTTTGGGGCGAAAATTATTCAAAGGGGTTAATCCACCATTTTTGTAAAATCCGACTAAAATTTTAAAGTGCTGTTTTTCATTGTAGACGATCGATTATGATGCGCAGAATTCAAATTTTGCATTTTCAGCTGGCGGAAACCAATGAAAATGGTTCAAAATCGGAGATGTAAGGGAAATTCCAACAAGCGATTTTTACAACTTGAATGAGATCGTAAAAGTGTAATTTTCATTCTTAGCCAAAAATAAACTGCGTCAGACGAATTTTCTAATCAAAATACAAATAAATACGTCGAAAAACTGAGAGTTTTGTAATATTTATTTTTTGGGGCGAAAATTATTCAAAGGGGTAAATCTACCATTTTTGTAAAATCCGACTAAAATTTTAAAGTGCTGTTTTTCATTGTAGACGATCGATTATGATGCGTAGAATTCAAATTTTGCATTTTCAGCTGGCGGAAACTAAAACAAATGGTACAAAATCGGAGATATAAGAAAAAATCAAACAATCAATTTTTACAAATTGAATGAGACCGTAAAACTGTAATTTTCATTGTTAGCCAAAAATAAACAGCGTCAGACGAATTTTCTAATCAAAATACAAATAAATACGTCGAAAAAGAGAGAGTTTTGTAATATTTATTTTTTGGGGCAAAAATTATTCAAAGGAGTTAATCTACCATTTTTGTAAAACCCGACTAAAATTTTAAAGTGCTGTTTTTCATTGTAGACGATCGATTATGATGCGTAGAATTCAAATTTTGCATTTTCAGCTGGCGGAAACTAAAACAAATCGTACAAAATCGGAGATATAAGGAAAAATCAAACAATCAATTTTTACAACTTGAATGAGACCGTAAAAGTTGAATTTTCATTGTTAGCCAAAAATAAATTGCGTCAGACGAATTTTCTTATCAAAATACATAAAGAATCCGTCGAAAAAGAGTGAGTTTTGTAATATTTATTTTTTGGGACGAAAATTATTCAAAGGGGTTAATCTACCGTTTTTGTAAAAATCCGATTAAAATTTTAAAGTGCTGTTTTTCATTGTAGACGACCTGTAGAATTCAAATTTTGCATTTTCAGCTGGCGGAAAGCAAAGGAAATGGTTCAAAATCACTGACATAACTGAAAATCTATTATTGAGATCTATTATTCTATGGTCTCAATGGTACTTCTAAAACAGTCGTCGGTCAAAAGGCTAATTTAAAATAACTACGCAGTACGCCTAACTGGCCTGCTCAATTTTTGGCATTCACAGTGCCGCTTTTTCTCATTTGTGGTTTCAAAGTTGATTTTTGTTATCTCTCCTGCATATTTCGTAAATTATTGCTTACACTTTGAACCGCGTACGCACTAGTCACTTTCATAATTATGGCACTTTTAACAGATTGTAATAAACGGTTGCTGACAACCAATCAGAAGTGCGAGAAAGCGTTACGAACAGAGAGACAAACAAAGTTTACTTTTTTATGTTTTATTTTTAAAACACTAACCGATAAGATTTACATGAAACAAAACAGAAGCTTTTGAAATAAAAATAAAGGAATTGCATTCCAGCTATTAATCTTTGATTGCCGTAATTAGAAGTTTTTCTTTTCTGTGGGTTTTTAAATGATAAACTAAACCAGTCCTTTGAGCTGCTCTATAGTCACAAAAACTACAGGAAAATGGCTTTTCTCCTGTATGTATTCTTACGTGGTTTTTTAATGAATTTCTCTCTGCGCATTTATAGTCACAAAATTTGCACTGGAATGGTTTTTCACCTGTATGAATTCTTCTATGCGTTTGCAAAAGGCCACTATAGTTAGTTTTATAACCACAAAATTCACAAACCAATAATTTTTCAGTGTTGTGAATTCTTTTATGGAGATTTAAGTCATTTTTACAAACTGATTTAAAGGTACAAACGTTGCAGGAAAATGGTTTTTCACCTGTGTGCCTCTTTAAATGAATATCGAAATCAGATTTTTTTGATGTTTTGTAATCGCAAATATGGCATAAATACCGTTTCTTAATTTTTTTCGACAACAAAAGCTGTTTTTCCGATGTTTCTACTTTGTCCAAGTAAATCGTAGAATTATCCATAACGTCTTCTTTAATTTTCTCATTGGGATTCCCCTTTCCTAAAAATAATTATTTCTAATAGTTTTACTACAAAAATTGAGCGGAATATTTTGAAAAATAGTGAAAAATTTTTAAAAAGGATGATGTTTTGGGGGGAATGTTACCCAATAAAATTTTTGTAAATGTATTTCTGTTAAACTTTTGCAAACAGTGCAAAACTAGTGAAAAAATTCTAAGCGCTTAAGGCAGCGATTCCAAACTAAAAGACGAGAATGTGATGAATTTAAATCACATAAAACAATTTATAAATTAAATTATTTTATTTAAAATTGAAATACAATAAAGTATTCTGAACATTTCAAATCTTCTTTGGCCGTTATCCGTCCATTCCTGAACGTTAGGCCTCCACTGTAATTCAAGTTACCTTCATCTGATAAGTTGAGTAATCGCCCTACTTTCAGTAGCTTTGGTGATTGTTTTCTTGGTGAAATTTTCTGCCGTAGGAGCATCACGTTCTGCAGGAAAGTTCAGTAGGCTCTGAAGAAGCAAACATCCAGTCTTCAAAAACTTCTGGATTGAGTGGATATATTCCAGTTTTCCTAAAACCATCAAGTGCTGCTTGAACATTTGCTGCGTTCGTGAATGCAATTCCGAATAGTTTTCCAATGTGGTTGATCGTAATACATCGTCCAGGATGATCATGAAGCCATTCTCTTGCCTCTTTTCCATAGTAAGTGCTCAGTGAACCCATAAAAGAAACATCAAACGGCTGCATCCGGTGAGTACAATGCGGTGGAAAGCCTAACAAGATTACGTTATTTTCACGTGCTAAGTTGATCAATTCAATGCTTTTTGTATGTATCGCGTGACCGTCTAACAATAGAAGCACTGGTTTTTGGGCAGACGGATTTGCTGTAGCTAAAAATCGATTAAACCATTTGATAAAAAGGTCTTTTTGAATCCACCCACTAGGATGAAACTCAGCAACAGTCCCTGGAGGAGTACCGTCTAATAATTCAAGTTTTGCTCTTTTTCTTGGAAAAATTAACATGTTTGGCATGTAGCCACCAGCTGCATTCATGCAAATTTCGACTGTGACCAGAGCACCTCCCTCGGCAGAAACGAGAGCTTCGACTTGCTTTTTCCCTTTCAATCCAATAATCTTAGACTGCTTCTTTGGAACGGTCACGATGGCAGTCTCATCAACGTTCCAAATGCATTCCGGTGCAAATTTATGTTTTTCACAGAGCTCAGTTAATAAAGAAAAGAATTTGTTCACGGCAGACCGGTTAAAACCTATTGCGCGCCCTACAGATGTGGCTTCTGGTGACCTCAAACTAAGATTTTTATGCCTTTCTAAGAATCCATAAAGCCATGCTTTTCCAGCCATTTGTTTTTCTCTGTTAAATCCATGAGCTAACTTATTTTTATCTGCAAATTCAAATGCCATGAGACGAAGATCAGACAAGGTAAACCCAAATAGTCTACTCTCCATTTCTAAAATATAGGAGGCAAATTCATCTTCTTGGGCAGCAGTAAACACCGGTTTATATCGTCCTAAACCTACAGTATAAACATAAATTCATAATTAGCCGTGCAAAGAAATTTGTGTTAGTTACCTTTCTGACTAGCTTCATCAACAGAATTTACACTTCTTGCTTTTTTTACCCGGTCCTCTAAAGTTGACTTGGGAATACCAAATCTTCGAGAAGCTTTTAAATATCCCATTTTACCTTCAATTACCTCAGTAATTGCCGCTCTCATGCTCTCCTTGCTCCATGACTGACGTGTAGTTTTTCTTACATATTTACTAGACATCGTTGCCGCCAATCCTAACCAATTTAAGAAACAAACATTAAATTGTAATTTAAAAATTGTTTGATACAAATCAAAACAGTATCCGGTTTTAGCAAACCACAAGGTACCCGGTTTTACCCGCCCGTGAGTTACAGAAAACAACATGACTCGAAATTTACCCCATTTGGAAAAGTTAATTAAAATCTAAGTTATTATATTACACTTTTGATAATATTACTTACCGCCTAAATAAAGTTTTGCAACAGCAACTTAATTTGCAATTAAACTGCTCTAAATGGAAAACGTGTCACTGCTACTTAGAAAATTACATTATTCATAAAACTGCTATTACCTATATTTATTTATGTTGAAATGCTATCCGGTTTTACCCGACTCTCCCCTACAGTGTTTAGGTACCATTTAAAAATAACACAAAATTTGGAAACCACTGCGTTAACGATTTACTATTTCTTTTCACTATTTTTGGAGTACTCACAGGTTTAATATTAATATAATTAAAACGGGGGCGAGTACGACAAACAGACAACGGATTAATAAAGAGGTATATTTGAAGTATAAAAAAATAATTGAAGATCGTTGAAAACTGGGCCTAAAAAACAAGTGAAAAATACATAAACTGGAATTTACGCCCACGCAAGTTCTCAATCGGAATCTTTGAAAATGTGAATCTCTGAGACAGTCCACTCATAAAAAAATCGCAACTCCTCAGTCGGATCAGCACCGTGGTAGAACTAACTTACAGCCGCGATCTTTAGCCCCGGCCACCAATACGTCAATAAGGTCGGAATTTGTGTAAAAATGTGAACTTTAAAATTAAATTGTGGATAAATTAATTGATATTTGGGATTATTATACTCAAATGGAATGGAATGGAAGTAGAACGCATCCCAAGAAAAGTATTCAAATACAGACCCAGAGGAAAACGAAATGTTGGACGACCCAGAAAGAGATGGGGAAACCAAGAGTGACGCAACGGACAATGTCTAAAGCATGAAGATGATGATTATAGGTTTGTTCGTTTGTCCTACACTAAACTACACTGGATAGACTGGTGTAGTCTAGTGTAAAAACGCCAGTGTAAAATAGAGCAGGTAGTGTAAGAAAGTGTAGTGTACACCAGCGGTTACAAACGAACGCGTTTTTGACACTATTCTACACTGGCCCCGGCTCTGACAATGCTTGGCGTATTTTTTATTATTGTCCAGGTTGAAAACATATTTGCTGAAATTGTTCTGAAAAGGATGCTCATAAAAATTATTAGTAATCTGCAATAAAAAGCGCCTTAGTGTGACTTCAAATAAATAATTATATTCTCCAAATTAAGTAAAAATTGTAAAATTGCGATATTATGCTAAAAAGTAATTCAGTGGGACAAATTAAAAAAAAAATTATAATGGTTAAAGAACCCTATTACCTATGACCAGGACATCAACAATAATCATATTTTAATTTTAATTAAAATTATTACTTTTAATTGTTGTAAAATTAGATTATATTATCAAGATGAAATTATGAACAAACATTCTAATAAATTGAAAAGTAAATCATCGTTAATAAAATTTGCAATTTCTGTAATTTTTTTCAGCTATTTTCTAGGCTAAATATTTTCTACACCACTTTACACTTTTCTACACTTGCCTTTCGGCCGGTGTAAGTTAGTGTAGCTCTGAACAGTTCGGTGTAGTTCTGGGTAATTTACACTGGACAAACGAACACGTGTAGTTTTCTTACACCAGGACAAACGAACGCGTTTTTCTACACCAACTTACCCGGTGTAGTTCAGTGTAACTTAGTGTAGACAAACGAACAGACCTGATGATACTCAAATCTTAAAATGTTTCATAATTTTAAACAAAATTTGCATTTCTTACCCCTCTCAAAAATTACCAATTTTAAAATATTTTCACTATTTTTGAAGTATTCATAAGTTTAATATTAATTATTAACTAAATAACTCTCAAAAATTACCCCTTCGCAACTTGAATTTTTTCACTATTAAGGCGTTTCAAGAGAAGCGATACGCTATCTGGTGGCAAGTTTTGTACTAGAGGGAATGAGCTGAAATGGTTGTTTACCATCAATTTTATTCAGCATAAGTGCGCAATTGCGTACTGATTATGTTTTTAATATAATAGATATGTTATCTGCTGCTCGTTTGCTTGTAATATCATGGTTAATTAATTCATTTATTTATTAAATGCCTCTTCCCTCTAGTACCAACATGGCCACTAGCGGCGCTGCAATCTTAAATTGAAACGCCTAATAGGCGTTTATTGGTATTCTCGGGTTTAATATTAATACAATTGAAAAGTTTTAACATTTTTAACAAAATTTTTATTTTTACCACCCTCTCAAAAAATACCCATAAAACGATTAGAATTTTTTTCACTATTTTTGAAGTATTGATCAGTTTAATGTATAGATATAATTAAATAAATATGATATTTTAAAATAATCAAATCAATTAATATTTTGATATTACTTAATTATTATTCGAAAGAACGCATTGACGTTTGAAAGCTTAAGAAAAAAATATTAATTAATTTCATTATTTCTTTATAAATTGATATACATATCTTATAATGACTTATTTATTATCGCGAGTTAATAACTTAATAAACTAAATATAATTCAAGAATTTTTAACTACATTTTTAATTTAACCCCCCCCCCCCCGGAAATTAACCTTTAGCAATTATTTCTTTTACTATTTTTAGAGTATTCACAGGTGTAATATTAAAATAACAGGAATTTTAAGATTTTTGAACAAAATTGGTATATTTGCACCCCTAAAAAATTATCCCTAATCCGATTAGAATTTTTTCACTATTATTAGAGTATTCACAAGTTTAATATTAATGTAACAAAAGAGCTCTCAAAAATTATACCCCTTCGCGACTTGAATTTTTTCACTATTTTATTGGTATTCACGAATTTAATATTAATAAAATTGAAAATTATTAAACAAAATTTTTATTTTTACCACCCCCCTCAAAAAATACCCTTAAAACAATTAGAATTTTTTTCACTACTTTTGAAGTATTCATAAATATAATTAAATAAATATGATATTTTAAAATAATCAAATCAATTAATATTCTGTGGACGTTTGAAAGCTTAATAAATAAAAAGTAATAATTTTTAATTTTACCCCCCCCCCCCCAAAATTACCCCTTTGCGATTATTTCTTTTATTATTTCTAGAGCATTCACAAGTGTAATATTAACATAACTGAGGAATTTGAAGATTTTTAAACAAAATTTGTATATTTACCCCCTAAAAAATTATCCCTAATGCGATTAGCATTTTTTCACTATTTTTAGAATATTCACAAGTTTAATATTAATCTAAGTAAAGAGCTCTCAAAAAATTAGCCTTTTGCGACTTGAATTTTTTTACTATTTTATTGGTATTCACGAATTTAATATTAATAAAATTGAAAATTACTAAACAAAATTTTTATTTTTACCACCCCCCTCAAAACAATTAGAATCTTTTTCACTATTTTTGAAGTATTCATAAATATTGCAATGATAAAAAAGCTTTTGCGGGAAACTGAAAATTTTCCGCCAAAGGTTTCTTTCATACCTTCACATAAAAATAAAAAATTACCCGCTAGCTCAGTTGGAGTAATATGTCCCAATGATGGATACTTATTACTAGGTAGATAAATAAAATTCATAAAAATTAATAACAAACAAAATGTAATTTGACGAATAAATCAGTCATCCCATAAACAATTAAACAAAAGATTAGACCTTCTCTGAAGCCTCTATGACTACAGTCAAAATTCCTACAGCTCAAATAACCGTGAAAGTGACATTTAATTAAACCAAAACTATCCTGCACTTTCACAGTTATGGGACAAAACATAAAATTATTTACAAAATCATACAAAATTCAATTCAAAATTCAACATAAAATAATCTCACATTTGTTGTTATTTATTAAAATTGTCCACTATGCATCAAATGTGTTCGTCGTGTGGTCAACGAATTCAACCTCAGGCAGATGCGCGCATAAAGTAAAAGTTCTGTAATTCTCATAAATCACGAATTACAAAAATGTAAATTGGGAATTCATAACGTAGGGAAATATTCCAATGCAATTCAAGAAAAATAATTGAAAACAAACTTTAAAAATTTTAGCATAAATAGGAAGGCATCGTGGCGTTCCAACGTTGAACCGCTTCAAGGCACGCACAAAATCTTTCAACTTCCTTGTTAAAAATAACGCTTGGCTTTTCCAAATTCCACATTCACGGTCTCAATTTTCATACCGGCAAAATTATCACAATTATCAAACCTATCTTCAATCATTAAACACTGTGCTTCGCATTTATAGCGCCTTCAAATCAGATAACGCCTACGGGCGCTAACACTCAAAAGCCACTTTTGAGCCGTTTTGTGCTTGCTCGCCTACTTTTTCAAAATTGCACTTCCCCCCCGACGTTGCAGCTCTCTACAAATTTTCCCTGTTGCGCGGTGCGCATGTCTCTAGTCCACTTCCAAAAATTCAACTATTTACAATTTATTTTACAAATAAAACCACAAGCTTCACATAAATAAAAATTTCAAAAAAGGAGGTTCAAAACATGACAATATAATTAAATAAATATATTTTAAAATAATCAATTAATATTTTGTTATAAATTATTATCATTCTGAAGAAGGCATTTGCGTTTGAAAGCTTAATAAAAAAAAATTAATTAATTTGATTATTTCTTTATAAATCGATACATATTTTAAAATGATTAATTTATTATCCCGAGTTAATAACTTAACAATCTAAATATAATTCAAGAATTTTAAACAAAATTTTTAATTTTACCCCCCCCCCTCAGAATTACCCCTTAGCGATTATTTATTTTACTATTTTTAGAGTATTCACAGGTGCAATATTAAAATAACACAAATTTTAAGATTTTTAAACAAAATTTGTATATTTGCACACCTAAAAAATTAACCCTAAAGCGATTAGCATTTTTTTCACTATTTTTAGAGTATTCACGAATTTAATATTAATAAAATTGAAAATTATTAAACAAAATTTTTATTTGTACTACCCCCCTCAAAATATGCCATTAAAATAATTAGAATTTTTTTCACCATTTTTGAAGTATTCGTAAGTTCACTATAAATATAATTCAATAAATATGATATTTTTTTATTTTTATTATTATCATTCTGAAGAACGCATTTGCGTTTGAAAGCTTAATAAAAAAAATATTAATTAATTTGATTACTTCTTTATAACTCATAATATTTTAAAATGACTTATTTATTATTGCGAGTTAATAACTTAAAAATCTAAAGTAATTCAAGAACTTTAACAAAATTTTTAATTTTACCCCCCCCCCTCGAAAATTACTCCATATTTTTTTAAAGTATTCACAGGTTTAATATTAAAATAACTGAAGAGTTTTAAGATTTTTAAACAAAATTTGTATATTTGCCCCCCTAACAAATTATCCCTAATGCGATTAGCATTTTTTCACAATTTTTGGAGTATCCATAAATTTAATTAAAGAGGTTCTAAATTAATAAACAAAATGTTTACTTTGACCCATATCAAAAATTACCCCTTAGAGATTATAATTTTTTCACTGTTTTCTTTGAGTAGGTAATCATAATCACATATTATTTAATAAAATCAACAAAGTTTTTCGTGACACGTTTTGTGTGAATAATATAAAAATAATAAAAAAAATGTGCTTTATAAATGTGATTTATTTATTATTTAGTGATTCGTGTTTTCAATTTTTGTTTATAGACACTTGATAAAGAGGCGGGTTATCCCTTCGAAACTTTGTCGTAGATTAATAAAATTATTTTTTAATTTATTTAATTTATTCTTTAGTGTAGCAATTATTTGCCAAACTTGTTATCTTTTTGAACATATTATTTATTATAATTATAATTAAAAAGTATCAAAATTTTTAGACGTTTTTATTTTTTACCCCCACCCCCCGAATTACCCTTTATCGCAGCGAATTCCAAACTGAGATGAAAAAAATAAGAAAAATATTTTACGATGATTTACCTGCAAAATCAGCTCGAATCTACGGTAAACCCTGAGAAATTCTTGCCGAGGGTTCGTGGTTCAAATTTGCTTTTTAAATAAACTCATTAAAAAAAACCAATAAAATTTTAAGAAAAATGAACTTTTAATGAACTGAATACGAAAAAGTTAATCAACTCAAAATAATTACTCGCTTCCGTTACCAAAGTGTAAATGTGTAAACTTGAATAAATTTTACAATTAAAATCATAAATAAAAACCCGAAAAACTGAAACGGCCGTATTACAAAGTCGAATAAATCGCTCACCAAATTTCCTCTTATTATCCTCTGCAAAAACTGTGCAGAAAACAAAAAAAAATGATTCTTTTAATTATCAGCGATCAAAACGCTAAATGTTCTCTTCTCGTTCCGAAACTTTCATTCCTTATCATTTTCTGCGTGATGGACGAAGTTTAGCTATCTGTAGTCATGCGCGCACTCACTACAAAAATTTCAAAAATACCGCACTACAGTCGAGTCGCGAAATAGTGAATACCGTATATAGTGAACTACCGGAAATAGTGAACACAAAAATTTTAACATTGAGTGTATATGGGACTCCCATATAACGAACAGCGGTAACCCCGATACAGCGAACTGCCTACTATAAGAGCCAAACTACACGAGCGTTGTTTTCGTCGCGTATTCTCCGCCGTGTTGAAAACCACACGTTTAAATAGAGCAAACTACACGAGCGTAATACACGCTGTGTGGTTTTCAATACGGCGGAGAATACGCGACGATAAATACGCGACGGAAACAACGCTCGTGTAGTTTGGCTCTAAATCGTGCAGTTTGAATGACATCATTTATAGGGACTTTCCCCAACATTGAGAATTTACATTACGTATTATATTTACACTTCATTTCACGCGTAACGTTAGCATAGAATAGAATTTTTATATGTTTAAAATTTTAAAATTTAAAATTAAAAAATGTTAAAATTTAAGGGGAAAAGTATTAACTACTAAATTAAATAAAAAAACAAATAGTACAATCAAAAATAACATCATTTTTCCTAATTAATAATTATATTTGTATCAATTTTCTTTAAAATAAAGCTTTAATTTTCAAAACGTGGCTTTATTGTAAATTTTGTAAGTACCGAAATAGTGAACAACCCCGTAAAAGTGAAAGGTCTTTGCCATATTTAATTCACTATTTCGCGACTCGACTGTATTTTTTAAATCGAAAACGTGTAGTATTTCAACTTTTCAATTTGATTTAGATTAACCTTTCTTTTTGTTTTAGGCAAATGCCCTTTCTGAAATCAAGCAGCAAATTCTTTATTGGTTTTTTTTTTGTGTTGCTGTTTTTTCATAATAAATATAGATTAAAATTTCAATACTTACCATTATACTTCTGTTATGGGTATAAGCGTCGGTTCATTATATTTATTGATTGCCAAATTTCGACCTGCTTCGCTAGATATTTTATGCGCCCAATCAGTTTCTATGAGGGTAGTTAAAGTTTTCAGTTCTTCCAAACGTTCTTTAGAGAAATTTTCTTTTTGACCTTCTTCAGAATGAGCAACATCTAATGCACTTTTTATTAACGTTCCCATCTGGAATGCTAAAGATGGCGATTTAAAAGTTCTAGTCTCGTAATCATATTCCGCTATTTCACGAGTGCCCCTAATTAGAGATTTATATTTATGTGGTGTTAAGATATCTATCATTTCAAATGTCTGATTATTTTCTATGCCCCTAACACTAATTAACAAACGAGCCAAGCGGCGCATGTTACGTTTTGCAACTATTAGGAGATGTTTTTCTTTGTGACTTCGTAGGTATCTTCGTCCAACTTCACAAATTATAGCGTCTTTTTTTGCTGTCATGGTCACGTCATCAGCTCGCATCATATTTAAGAGACCACTTCCCATTAAAGGATCATTGGGGCCAAAAGAACCAACCATTAACGTCTGCCCCTCGCTTTGGGCATTAAAACGCTTAGATGGATCAGGATTAAAGTAACATTTCTTGGCGTGTCGACGCAAACTTTTACACGAATAATATCCCCGACAAAACTTACAAGCAATGTAATTTGTTTCGCCCGTATTTACAACTGACATTACCGGAACAACTTTAGAAGTGCTAAAGTCACCTTCCCGACGTAATTTATCTACCAATTTCTTTCGTTCTTTTGATTTTTTTTTCTGCTTCATTACTTCTTGAACGGCAATCTCATCGGCATGATTCCGTTCTAAATGCCGAGAAAAGTTTGCAACGTCTTGGTCACAATACAAACAACGATGTTTCCTCTTCACGCGTCCTTTGATTTTAACATGTGGTACTTCCGATTCACAAACCATAGACTCTAATGGTATTATTACGGGAGGAATGCTGGCATTTTTCAAAAAACTTGTATCGTCTAAAATTATTAAAAAGTCAATAATTTTGATTCTTTTATAGGTTTTAATGGAACAATACTCCTATTTAAAGACAATCTGATTTCATTATGCATCATAGACGCAACTGTTAATTACCGACGACGTTTATTAAATTTTAAAAATTAAGAATAGCCTAGTTAAATAAGCAGAAAAAAGAGGTAAACCTCGGAATGAAAGCAAATAAGCTGAAAATTTTGCATAAATTTTTATTATGTTATTCTATAAGTTGTCTCAAAAGTCTCATAAAATTTCGTGTCCGCGTCACAAGATATTGAAGGTCAGGGTCACGAAAATCGGTTTTTTGTAAATATCTCGTTTTCTATGCTTTAAATGACATTTTGAGCTATTAGAAAAGTTGTAGAGCATAAAAATATCTACAAATTTAAGTTCTAAAAAGTATTTTGTACAATTAACCGTTCTTAAGATAGAGCGCAAAGAGTGAGACAACTTATAGAATGACATAATCAAGGTTTATGCAAATTTTCAGCTTATTTGCTTTCATTCAGAGGTCAAATGCTTATTTGACCGGACTAGAATATTTTCAAATAAGGAAATAAAATTTATGTACGTTCATTTAATGCCCTAATTCTGGAAGATGACATCCATACCGGATGCCATTTTAACCGCAATTTTTACATTGAAGGATGCCAATTTATACCCAAACCCAAAATGTATGAATACATTTGTATTAAATGTTTTTTAATTAAATATTGATACATTGTATTAAACTTGTAAATACTGCAAAAATATTGAAAAAATTGTGATAGTAAAAGGGTGATTTTTAAGGGGTTGTCAGTTATAAAAATATTTGAAACTTGGTAAATATATTAGTGTTAAATTTTTGAACACTCCCAAAATAGTAAACAAATTCTAAATAAAAAGGGGGTAATTTATGGAGAATAAATAGTAAAAATGTGCATTTACCAAGGTAGCGATCCCAACCAAAAAAAAAGGAAGGAAGCGCCAAGATCAGCTTTTTTCAGGGGTTGGGGGGAAGGGCAGTTTAGTAAAAATAAACTACTCACCTGGGTGACTTTTTAAATGCTGTTGCAAGTCCAATTTCTTCAAAAAACTCTGACTACAAATTTTACATTTCTTGGCAGAATTTTGGATACCATGCTCTCCGAACCCATGAATTTGAAGGTGTTTTCGTAAACTTTCTTTTCTTGTGAAAGTATTTTTACAAATTGCACATGTATAAGGTTTCGCACCTGTATGAATTTTGAGATGTCGTTCTAAGTGAGACTTCATGAGAAAAATACGACCGCAAGTGGCACAAATTTGTTCTGCTTTTCCTTTATCGGCTTTAATATTTTTTTTAAATGTCGGTTTTTGTTTTTCATAATCTGCACAAGCAGAAGATTTTTGTGTGTGTCGTCGTAAAATTTCTCCTTTTGAAAAACCTTTGTTGCAAGTCATACACACAAATGGTTTCTCACCTGTGTGACTTCTTAGGTGCCTCATCATTTGCGAATTAGTGGAAAACACACTGTGACAATATTCACATACAAAGTTCTTCTTGCCATCGCCATTATTCAACAGTAAAAGCTGTTCATCGCAATCGGTTCCGAGTAGTAAATTTGGTTCGCTCTGCCACTCGACAAATTCCTGGTGTACTTTAAATTCTTCTTGTAGTTCACAAGGCTGCAGCTCCTCTTTAATATCAAACGAAGAATGGCAATTTTCAAAATTACTTAGTTCATCCTCCTCTTCTTTACACCTTGTTAAAAATGGTTCGTTCTTGTCGCCATATCTCGCTACTTCCATGGTTAAAGCATACTGATAAGCAATTTCTAGGGTCAAATCATGTCTTGTTAATAAATCAGCTTGTATGCTTTCGTCTTGAATCCCACAAACAAATTTATCACATAAAGCTTCTTCCAAATATACACTAAATTCACACGTTGTTGCTAATATTTTCAATTCCATCAAATAAACTGTTATCGTTTCCTCTTCCAGCTGATCTCTCTTAAAAAATTTAAATCTTTCTGCTATTCTCACTGGTTTCTCTTCATTCACCATCACATTTTCAAATTGTTCCATCATCGTTGGAGTAATTGCTCTGGAACTTTCAGTTTTGCTGATAACCAAGAAAATCTGAAATATTAAATCTTTAATTTATTAACTTCACTTTGGTCAGATTTCCATAATAAAAAATAAAGTAGCAACAATTTTATTTATTTCCTTCCTTTTTTATGACTTTTTAGGTTAGGGTGATAATATAAAGCCGGGTCCAGACGACGCGCTGTTTGACAGCTCCAGTGCGTTCAATGGGAGCGTTCAAATAATTAAACGGATTAATAAAAAATATAAAATTACCTTCAATTTTTTCTATTTTACCCGTTTACCGTAAGGTAGCTAATAAATCAATTAGTTCCAAAAATTTTTAACAGCTTTTGAACTGATGAGATCTAGTAAAATGGAAACAAATCTTTGTCATTATTGGAATCTTTGGTTACAATTGATTCAAATCACGAAATGCAGTATTTACCAACTACTGCCGATTCTAAATGCAGCTTCGTAGAAAAATCTGGCAATAAAATCATGAATAACAACGTTTTTGGGGTGCTTTCTACACGGTAAAAGAAAGTCAAAAACCAACTTCATTTAAACATATAAAATGTAGATTTTTAACAAGTCTGGATGTGTGTGATATAACTAAAATAAAATTGTTGTTCTGGGCGATAAGACCACGTGTGTTAAAAATTGTATTGTTTTTTTTTTAACTTAAAAATTTGGGGATGGATTGGATTTTATTGTGGAGGGCAAGACAAGCTCGCACGCACTTAGGCCTCTAAACCGGGCCCATTGTACTACCTCCGATTTCCCAGCAGGGTATGTGACGCGACTAGGAATAGAACTGCGGTTTTCCGCTTCCTAGCCTGCCAGTATATGCTTAACACCACACTGCTGGTAAAATTTGGGGAATTCTGCTAAAACTTAACAAAGTTTAAAATAAAATCTAGGGGAAAATAAATTTAAAGACCTGGCAACACTATAAGCAACAACAAATTATTTTCAGAACATAACCTATAAATTTGTTAATTTTTCAACAAACTTTTTTTATTTGCGTACGGTTACGGTCTTAATAAGTTTCCAACAATTTGCACTAATATTTTATTTTTTAGGATTTTTGTTTTACCATACAATGGGAAAAACAATTTGTTGTATTCCCACTTGTTTTGTTCCAGGATCGAATTTTCACGTATTTCCAGATCCCAACAAGGATACAGAAAGATTTCAATTATGGGTTGCATTATCCAGGAATCGAGTTATTCAAACTGCAGAACCTCGTTTGGTACGAAAGTATAGACGAATATGCACTAAGCATTTTGAAGCTAAGTTCATTCGTCGTAGCAAAACTTTGTGTCGTACCGCTATACCAAGTTTACACTTACCAGGTATAATAAATAACATGATTATAATTTTATGTTATATTGAAAATTCTATTTTTTAGTTGAAGTAAAAGAGGAACAAGTCGTTTCAAACGACGATCAAGATTTGTTGGTTGAAGTACAAGTAAAAGAGGAACAAGACATTTCAAATGACGATCAAGATTTGTTAGTTGAAGTACAAGTAAAAGAGGAACAAGACGTTTCAAATGACGAACAAGAGTTTTACAATAATCGAGAAGATAATGGTTACGAGAATGAATCAGAAGGTTTGTATTTACAAGACTATTTTTTCTGGATTATTTTTAATATTTTTTTAGCATCACTTTTTAAACATATTGGTGTAACAAACTGACTTCAACGGAAGCATCGAAGTACTTAAATTAAGGAAACAAATCCTACCCTATAAATCGGAGAATTTGATTCTTAAAGAGAAGTTACGGGATTACAAAAGAAGGTGTACCAAGCCAACGTCCAACAAATCAAAAAGAAAGACGAGTTAATTGTTTATATTTCTAAATAAATGTTTTTTTATAATAATTAAAGAGCAAATTTTTAATTTTTACTAACAGGACATAGTCCTAAATTAAAAGGAAGAAGAAAATATTGATTTTTTAATTTTGTGTAAAAAAAAATTTTAATTTAGGCTAGAGGTTAAAAAAGTCATTCAAAAAAAATTTTAAATTTAGTTACTCAAGTCAGGCAGGCCCGTAGCTAGGATTTAATTTCGGGGGGGCCACTTGTAAAAAGTTAAATTTTTGGTGGTTTCCCTTCCGAGAATTTTTATTATTATAAACAAATTTTCCTTTACTTTCAAAAAAAAATTTTTTTCTGAACATTTCGGGGGGGGGCACGTGCCCCCTGGCTGCGGGCCTGAAGTCAGGATTCGGAAGACGTCAAGTCGTGTTTTGTCAATCGTAAAACCACTACGTTTTGTATTTTCAATTATTTTTGTGATTAGTAATTCATCATTTTGTAAGTAGATTTTAAAGGTAAGTACCCTGTAAATTTAAATTTTTTGTCTCTTATCAAACATGTCCACATTGCAGCCTGAAATATGAAAATTCTTAAAATTTCAAAATTTTAAGCAAAGATTTTTTTTCAAGTCAGGCTGCAAAGCCACCCACTGGTGAGAAATTTATATTTCACAAACCGGGTTTGTGAAATATCACATAGTGCTCTGAAGCACTAAATCAAATTCATGTAGGATTGCTGGCCTTATGTAGGCGTTTTAAGGTCACACCAGTGAAAGTAATAGGTCAGGCATTGGGAACCTCAAATGTGAGAAGTTAGATAAAATTCCGAAAGTTTTTAAATTTTGGGACAATATCGTAGAAGGTAAAAAAATAATAAATCCGATTTTGCCATCATTTTTCGCCCCCCGGAACATTGCTAATTTATTAAAAAATGAACGTAAATTTGCAATAACATAATGAAAAAAAAATTCCGAAAATGCAAATCTTGGAAAATATTTTAATAAAAAAAACATGCATGATGTGGTCAGAAAATTTGTTTATTGGGTTGCATAAGCAATTTTTTGCATGACTTTCGCATTTTTTTTTTTTTCGATAAGATATACCAAAATAAAATTAATAAACCACTATTTGCCATGTTCCGGTCATCGTAGCAAGGTGAAAAAATTATTGAAGATGTGTAACAATTATTAAAATGTTCTCCAAAGTTTGCATAAATTTCGGATTTTTTTTCAAAAAGTTATTGCAAAAATATACATTTTTATGTTAATTTAACGATGTTCCGGAAGGCAAAAAGGGTGCAAAATCGGATTTATTACTTTTTTATCTTCTTTAATATTGTCGCAAAATTTGAAAACTTTCGCAATTTTTTCATACCTTTTATGATGTAATAATTAGCATAACTAGTAATTTAAGACAGTGTAACCTTGAAAACCGGAAAAAAAAATTAGAACATTTTTTTCCCTCCTCCTTAAACGGAGACTTGTAATTATTAATAAAAACGACTATAGAACTTTTACTTTGGGGTGTGCAAAAAATAGCATATATAACACGGAACTAAAATTTTCTAAACTGTTTATTAACATTATTTAATAGAATTCATAAATTACGAACAGATTCATAAAACTCCATACAAATCAAGGTCCGTGTCCGGCTACGCTCATAATAAATTATAACAAATATCAAATACAAAAATCACCCACTTGTATTATTCCATCTTGGTCGAAGACATCGTGTAAGTATTTTCTGTTTGTGCTTCAACTTGCTTTTCTTTCTGGTGCGTTTTTAAATGATAAGTTAAGCCAGTTCTTTGCGCAGCTCTATAATCACAAAACTTACAGCAAAACGGTTTTTCCCCTGTATGTATTCGCACGTGGTTCCGCAACGCAGTTCTCTCTGCTGATCTATAATTGCAAATGTTACAAGCAAACGGCTTTTCGCCCGTGTGTATTCTCGAATGTACGCGCAACCAACTACCACTGTTAGTTTTATAACCACAAATTTCACAGATGTGCGTTTTTTCGCCGGTGTGGATCTTTGAGTGGCGTTTTAAATTGCTTTGAGATACAGTCTTGAAATTACAAATGCAACACTGAAAATTTTTTATACCATCGTGCCGCCTTATGTGCAGTTGTAAGTAACTGTTTCTGGTGGTTTTAAAATCACAAACGTGGCATAGAAACGGTTTAATTCCACTGTGAATTTTTACGTGACCTCGCATATGATTTTTAATTGAAGTTGTGTAGTTACAAAGGTAACACTTGAGCAACTGTGGCACTTGACTAGAATTTTTTTTTTTTACTTCTTGAACGACGATTTTTGCGTTGATCGAATCGCAAACTGCAGTTTCGGAATCTTCATCCAATTTAATTTCAATTTCAGGTTTGCAACTTCCTAAAACAATTTGACTTTGAAATAATTACCTAATTAGCTTCAAGATTTATTATTTGTGTTTGTTTTCAAAAGAATTCAAAAAGATTAAAAAACATTCCGCTGCGTTTGATAAGTTAAAATAAGTGTTGGGTTCGTTATGATCAAACAGAGCCGGTAGTATTATCCTGCGATGCATCACCTAATGGCGTAGAGGCGGTACTATCTCATCAAACTCTAGGTGGATTAGAACAATCAGTCGCATTTGCATCAAAAACATTGGGAATTGACATTGGAAATTCCAAAGAAAAAGAAATTATGATCAGTTAGATAAGGAAGCACGAGCTGTAATTGACGGGGTTAAATAATTTCACCAATTTCCTGATGAAATCGTAATTTTATAATATTGAAATACCGGTATTTTTGACTATCTAATACTCTGTAATTTGAAATTTGTAACTTCAAGATCTGATCTTCAGAATTTCAAGTTTCTAATTTCAAAGTAATAACTAATTTGGTAACTTGAAATACCGGTATTTTTGACTATGTATTACATAAGTAATTTTGATGTTGGTAATTAATTAAAATATTAAATAAGGGGGATAGTTCAATAACCGGGAGCGCGATTTTAAAAATTTTCCCTCGTCGGAATGATAAAAAAAGGTCCAAAATGCAATAATAAAACAAAAAATTTTGTTTTTTTAAATTAAGATCATCATCATCATCATCTGCACGTTTTGGACTTATTGTCCGTTACGTCACTCTTGGTCGTCCCATCTTTTTCTGGGTCGGCCCACATTCCACATTTTAAGATAAAAGAAATAATTAGCATAACAAAAATTAAATTTGTAAACGTCAGACCTAGCAACTGATTTAAGACAGAGAGATGAGATTATTAATAAAAAAAATGTTAAAAATAAATTTTACCTGAGTAGGTCGTTAAATGCTTCCGCAATTCACTTCTCTTCAAGAAAACCTGACCACAATCTTGACATTTAAGTTTTCTTTTCCGCGTCTCAGTTTTCAACAATTTTGATTTTATTAAAATCGGCTTATCACTATATTCCTTCCCGTGAGTTAGTAAGTGTTGCCGTAAACCCTCACTTCGTGTAAAACAATTTTTACAAATTTCACACGAATAAGGTTTCTCGCCTGTGTGAGTTCTTAAATGCCGTTGCAGATGAGATTTTTTACGAAATGGCCAATTACAATAAACGCATATATGTTCCACTTTTTGCTTCGCTTTAAAAATATTTTGTAGTTGTAATTTTTGTTTGTCGTAATCTTCACACTCGGGAGATTTCTGTATGTGTCGTTGTAAACCCTCTCGTCTTGTAAAACTTTCTTTACACGTTACACACGAGTACGGTTTTTCACCCGTATGGGACCTTAAGTGCCTCGTTAAATGTGCATTATTCGAAAACACATTTTGACAATATTCACATATAAATTCCTTTTTACCTGTCCGACTACCCGACAATTCAAATTCTTTGTCAGCTTCAAACGGTAAAGTATCTTTCGGCTCAACTGGTAAATACACAAATTCTTGTTGTGCTTCAAATTCACCTTTAAAATCGATGTTTTCAAACTCTTCTTTAACATCGAACGTATAATCAAAATCTTTACAATCGTTGTTAACTTCCTGTTTAACTTCGTTGCGTTTATTATTTTTCGTATCCGACTGCAAAAAAGTCGGTACTTCCACTGTTAAAGCATATCCGTAAGCATCATCAAACGACAAATCTTCCTTTAATAAAGCTGCTCGTAGTGTTTCATCTTTTAACCCAAAAACAAATTTATCGCGGACGGCTTCTTCCAAAAACGTTCCAAATTCGCACGTCGTCGCTAATCTCTTCAATTCCTTTACAAAATCCACAATTGTTTCATTTTCTAATTGATCCCTTTTCGAAAATTTAAATCTTTCGGCTATAATTACTCTCTTCTCATGCACTTCCTCCGTTTGTTCCATTGTCGTGTTTTGCAACCAAAGTTTCTAATTATTTGTACATTTTGGAATCTTGATCGAGGTGGTCCACTTTATTTACAAGAAAATATTTTAGTCCTTCTAGATACTTGGTCGTTTATGTTCTTCAATTTTTTTGAAGAATCGGACACTTAAAAATCTCGGAAGTGATTGAGCTTCATATTCAGAACATCGCTAATTCACTGTTGAATTAAATATTAGATTTATGTTTTATTATTGAAATGATTTGTTTGCATAGAAATTTGTAGGTTATGAATAATCTGGCAGCTGTCAATTCAAAACACGCAAACCATAGGCGTACTAGCGAAAGGATTTTTTACCCCCTTAAGATTTTGCAGTTTAAAATCTTCGGTACTTCTAAAATCTGAATAGCACAGTTTAAATTCATAATAAAAAAGTGTCCATTAATTGCATAGAATACGAATGATTTTTTAAATTTTTGGCCCCATAACATTTTGTTGAGTCCCCTTATAGCCCAGTCAAATAAGCAGAAAAAAGAGGTAATTTGCATAAACCTTTAATATGTAATTCTATAAGTTGTCTCAAAAGTCTCATGAAATCTTGTGTCCACGTCACAAGATATTGAAAGTCAAAGGTGACAAAAATCGGTTTTTTGTAAATATCTCGTTTTCTACGCTCTAAATGACATTTTGAGCTATTAAAAAAGTTGTAGAACATAAAATTTTATACAAATTAGGTCCTAACGAATATTTTGTACAATTAACCGTTTGTAAGATAGAGGGCGAAGAATGACTTTCCTTATGAATAGAAACTGAAGCACACTTGTGTTACGTCACTGGTGGGATTTTATCGAGATTTATATCGATGGTATACTAAAATACACTATTTTCTTCACTTATACTTGGTATATACAGAGATATTTCAGCATTTACCCAACCAGTGACGTCACTTATATTTGCTTCACTTCTTGAAAATCAAGGCGTGTCTATAAGTTTAAATAGTCTAAGGTTGTTATTGACACATCAAAAAAGCTTAACCTTCAAACTTTGTTCTCTCTTGAAAGCTACGGATTACATTGGGGAATTTTTCATTATTTAGGTGTCCAGTTTTTTTTCTCAACAACAGCTCTCTTGCTGTCTAGCAACATCCCTACAGTGTTTAGTGTGTTCGCGCAACAACAGTCAAGTGTTGCCTGTTAATTCGAACAAGTTCACCATTCTTTATTTTCCAAACCGCACGTCAACATTCAAATGGAAAGGAGCGTTTGTCACCAAAAAGTTTGTAAACTTACTAGAGCTCCACGTAAGTAATATTTTTATTCTTTCCAATTCGGCTTTACTGGCGTGTCATTTTAGCTTTTATATTCATTTTGAGTAACCATTAGAGGTTACTGTTGCGTAGGAACTTCTTTATTATCATTCATTTCCGATTCATTCAATTATACCGTATGTATTGTTTGTCACAGCTCTCAATTATTATTTTTTTTTACTTGTCATTAAAGCAATTTTTATCATCCTTGTGTTTTATTGCAGTTCTCCAAATTACCTTTTTCAGAATTCTCGACCTCGCTTTTCCGAATAAATTGAGAGCTAGCTTACAAGATCGTGGTTACATGAACTGGAAGGTTTTGATGACCTTTGCTGTCAACTTTTGGTAATTGAAAGTGGCTATCATGGGCGTCCATATAATAATTTTCAAGGGGGCAGGGAAGCAAAATAAAAAAAATTATTATTATAAAAGAATTTTAATCATTTAAAATGGAAAGTTTTAGAAAATTTTAAAAACTTACGCTGGTGAAATATTAAATTCTCTAAAATAAATTTAAGCAGCCAAGAGCCAGGGGAGCAGCTGCCCCTTTTACCCCCCCCCCCAAATAGACGCCCATCTCAAGTGATTGAGACCACTTATTTCGTTTAAAGTGCGCATTTTTTATTAAAACTGATCTGTTACTTGACTAAATATTTATTAGAGATGTTACCCCATGTACCACCCTAACCCAGGAATCTACTTACCCAGCTCTCGGAAATTTATCATCAAGAGCTGGTTTATTATTTCAGGTCAGGTTGCAATCAACAAAAATTTAGGAACTGTAAACACGACAGTTTAGGTTGGAGTAGTAACAGTAACGTCCAGACACATTTGAAGTGTCTTGAAGGGGTGGTCGACAAGTCATTGACGTTTGAGTATAGCTAAAAAAACAAACTAATGTTGAAGGACCACGAGCTAGCAGAAGAAAAATTTGAAGCTTTGTAATATTCTACATTAGGTAGCTTGCTGGGCTGGCCTTCAGATGTGCCTGTACCCTAGTTTTTGGCGAAAAATTCCTGGTAGTAGACACAAAAAGTGAAGAAGAATGCTCAAAAGATTAAAAGCGCGAGAGTAAAAGTTTAGACCATCGGTCGGCAACTAGAAGCCCGCAAGATTCTCACCGCAACGCACGATATGGCACACAACGGAGTGAAAGGGAGCAAGAACGGTAGGAATAGGGAGGACATATATCCCAAGTGTGGCCCGCACTAATCCTTGCGTAAAATATTTGGCCCTCTTACAACGTTGCCGATCCATGGTTTAACAGAAGGAAAAGATCCAAATTCAATCCGGGTTCCGGGTGCAAATCCGGAAGAAGGTCAAATTTTCTTTTGTCCTTTGGAAAGTCCCCGATCATTAACATAAAAACCAGGGTTACAGGCACATCTGAAGGCCAGCCTAGCAAGTTACCTACCGGATGTAAAGCAACTATATACCCACCACAGCACTGAAAACAAATATAGACTGATGGCCATGCACTGGTGATGTGCAATCATTTCGATTTAATGTTCAATAAGACCCCAAAAAATTGAATTTGACTTATCTTTTTAATAAAAAATATTTACATTTAGATTACAACTTTTGGCATACCGTATATCTAGCTAAATACGCGCATGCGCCCTTGCGATCTACCTCCACCACTAACGCGCATGAACAGATTAAAGACATTACGGTCGGTAAAGAGTAACAACGCATGCGCGCACCTAGCTAGATACACAGTATACTCAAAAATTATTATAAAAGTGAATTTTCTGGTTGTGCAACCTTCTTTTTTTTCTGATGAGTTTTTAAATGGTAAACTAACCCAGTTCTTTGTGCTGCTCTATAATCACAAAGCTTACAAGAATACGGTTTTTCTCCTGTATGGATTCGTATGTGATTTCGCAGTGTGCTTCGATCAGAGGTTTTGTAATTACAAATTTTGCACTCGAAGGGCTTTTCGCCTGTATGGGTCCTTAAATGTATGCGCAACACGGCACTATTGTTAGTTTTATAAGCACAAAATTCACAAACATATTTTTTCTCGCCGCCGTGAACAGTTTCAACGTGGTACTTTACTGCACTTTTAGTTGCTGATTTATAATCACAAACTTCACATGCAAATGGCTTTATGCCCGTATGTCTCCTAAAGTGATCTTGCAAGTATCTGTTGCTAGTAGTTCTATAATCACAAACGTCACACATAAACGGTTTGTATCCAATGTGGACATTCACGTGCCGTCGTAAATTATGTTTCTTTTCAGTTGTGAATTTGCAAACGTGGCATATAAAGAGTGCAGCATCCAACTTGCTTTCGTCATTATTTTCTCCTCCCAAAATGTTGCTGGAAATTGGACGGCCCAAAACTTCTTCTTTTCCTGTAACAGGATTAACGATTCTTGAAATATTGACCTTGAATAATTTATTATTAAAATGACTGAAAGCAAAGCTTTAAAAGATTAAAATTAATTTTAGAGGTAGGAATTTTGTTAAAGGTCGAAATAAAACAGGAATCTTTCTCTCATTGTGAAGGATGTACTGAGAATGCAGATGTGTATTATAAGAAAGTTTAAAGCCGTCGATTATAAAATTATTTGCTGAAAATTAAGAATGGTGTTTTATGCAAGACAATGCTCCGTGCCATTATTACTATACCTATATTTGAAATTAAAAAAACCTTTTTAATTTAAATGGATAAAACAATTATTTTCTATGAGTTTTTAAATGATAAGCCAACCCGGTTCTCTGCGCAGCTCGATAGTCACAAAACTGACAACAAAAAGGTTTTTCACCAGTATGAATTCGCATGTGGTTTCGTAAAGTTTTTATTTCTGCACACTTATAGTCGCAAATCTTGCACCCGAACGGCTTTTCACCTGTATGCATTCGTATGTGCGTTCTTAGTACAGCACCATGAGAAGTTTTGTAACCACAAAATTCACAAACATATTTTTTAATATTAGTATGAAGAGCCGTCACGTGTTTGTTTAACGCACTTCTATCCCCGGTTTTGTAATCACAGATTTTACATGCAAACGGCTTTGCGCCGGTGTGCTTCCTTAAATGAACATTGAGGTGGGCGTTGCTTTTGGTTTTGTAATCACAATAGTCGCATAAAAACGATTTCTCGTTTGAATGAGTCTTGATGTGATTGTACAAATTTCGTTTAGTTGGAGAGGTGTAATTGCAAAGATAACACTTGAGTAGTTCGGTCACTTCTTCCACACATTTAATTTCACTTAAGTTGGAGGTTGAAGTACCAATTGAATCATTTTGATTGATAGTCCCTAAAAAAATTCACCTTGAATAACTAGGAAATTATAATTCTGTGTAGTCACAAAAATAATTTTATTTATTAAAAATTTAAAATAATTATGAATCAAATAAAAGTTAGTGTCCCAGACTAACTAAAATAAGGTAAATGCATTAGTATTATAATAATATCGCAGAAAAATGCATCGAGATTGCATTGGTATCAAATTACCTGCCGTTATGTTGCCCGGCACCTCCACCATGTGGCAAATATATTATTTGTAAATTGAATTTCCTATCTCAAGCTTTGCTTCTAGGCATTTCATATTATCCTATTTCCTTTCCCATTTCTCCAATTCTTTTGGAGAATATAAATAGAGAATTCATAATAGAGAACTATAAAAAATAATAACTCGCGAGTGTCTAAGCGTTCTTTCTGATCTGGTGACAAATCTACTTAAATATTCTCTTTGCTCGTCATGATCAGCGACTGACGGTGAAAAACGTTCGTCCGTTTCTAATTGGGATGCAGAAAAAGACTGTCGACTGGGGCTAAAATAACATGAGCAATTAAGTCTTTCAGTCCCTTCAAATCGTCTGGGCTTGACGGGGTATTTTCAGCCCTACTAGCACTTCGGGGCTACAAGTCTGGTCTGGTACTTGACTGCATCCAGACACTAAATAATATATCTAGCCAAAATGTTCTTTCCCTCTGTTAGGTTAAAGGACATCAAGGTGACGAAGGCAACACAAGAGCTGATGTCTTCCCTGCGGCCCAGAGCCGATGATCACGCCTTCAGTTAAGGTTCTAGATGCACTCCTAAAACTGCACACTTGCAGATGTGTACCAGAAACGGCAAGCCGCCGATCAAGGAATGCAATACGTGCACCCTCTTGGAAATATGCGAGATACTATCTGAAACTGTCCAGAGTCAATATGCGGATAATTGCAAGGATCCTAACTAGACACTACAGATTAAATAAACACCTTCACGTGATGGGATCTGCAGATGACCCGATATGTCGTGGATGCAATGAAGAGGAGGAAACAGCCGAACATGTACTTTGCTACTGTCGGGCGTTAACTTCAATAAGAGGATCTGTGTTGGGAAACTTCTGGCCCGACATGGCCAGAATCAGGGACACTCCGCCTGCCAGGATCTCAGGATCGAGGTGACACTGAGAACCGGAGGTAGCACAATGGGCCCAATTTAATGGCCTAAGTGCGTCCGAGCTTGTCTTGTCCTCTAAAGTGAATCCAGAAGACTGTCGACTCTGTTAATCATAATAAATCAGCACCCTTTTCTAGGAATTGAAATTGGCTACAATTTTCCAAATTAATCACATCATTATCTTCGCCTATCGCGGTATTTAAAGAATCTACAAAAACGATCAACTTGTATTTTTATTTCCACTCTGACCAGAAAAGTAAATGGCAGGGTGAATAGTAAAATAAGATTATTTATTGAAAATGTCATATCAAATTATGTTTTCGTTATTCCGGCCGTTAAATTAGGTGTTTACGTCCTGATTTGAGGTACTAAAAGTGCCTTTTTAATTAAAAGCTTTTATTTAACTTGGGAAGACCGTTGTCCGTCGTCCGTCGTCCATCGTCCGTCGTCCGTCGTCCGTGTGGGTCGACCGCTTTGAGGCCATTTTTAAGCAACTTCCCAACGTCCTAGAGATCTGAAATTTTGTACACAGCTTTCACCTGCGGAGCATTTTCATATTTTAATTTTGTTTTTCTAAAAATCTGAAAAATAAGCGAAAAATCGGGAAAAAACCGAAAACTATTAAGCGCATGCGTCGATGCGCAATAGACAATTTTATCATACAGGGTTGAAAGTAACTTAGAATTCTAAATCTCATTTTTAAGGACCGCATTCAGGGTAAAGTTTTTCGTTGTAATGATTTATACAGGGTGAAGTATCAAACATCTAAAACACATAAATAAAGAAATCTGATAGGATAAACCTATATTAGTTAAAATACATAAGCTGTATTTGAAAAGATATGACTAAAAAATTAGAAAATAAAAAATTAAATAAAAAATTAAAAATTTTTAAAAAAAACCTTTTATTTAAAATTACAAAAGTGCACTAAAAAGTAGAAAATAATTTTAATAAAAGCAAACAAAGCTTCGTGAAAACATCAATATAAAAGCGTGGGGTTATGAATTTTGTACACCAATAGTTAGCCTGCTTATCCACCTATAAACAGCCCCACGCTTTTATATTGATGTTTTCACGAAGCTTTGTTTGCTTTTATTAAAATTATTTTCTACTTTTTAGTGCACTTTTGTAATTTTAAATAAAAGGTTTTTTTTAAAAATTTTTAATTTTTTATTTAATTTTTTTACGTCCTAGGACGTTAAAAAGGGAGGTCATAATTTTTTACGTCCTAGGACGTAAAAAGGGGGGGATATAAAATAAAACATGATATATTTACGCAAAACATCATTAATTCGAATGAAAATGTTTAATATTTATAACGCAATTCGAAAATAACGAAAATTAATATTTATAACGCAATTCGAAAATAACAAAAATTAATATTTATAACGCAATTCGAAAATAACGAAAATTAATATTTATAACGCAATTCAAAAATAACGCACCTCTTGATTGGTTGTTCAACAACCGTTGTTGGTCCTGTGTGTGTGGTTATTCGTCGTTGGTGGAGCCCTATCCTTAGTAATAAGTTACTGATTGCTATGGTTCGTATTAAGAAAAGATACCGTCTTGGGACGGTAGGGGAAATCGGTTGAGTGGAGGGGGGGAGTGCAATCGATGTAGTTGATTGGTTTGATAGTGGAGGAGGGGGATTGTCGGGGAGTTTGGGGGGAGGAGATGATGTTTTTTGGTCTGGGGGTGGGAGTGTTGTTGTCATAGTTCCCAAGATTGCTTATGACTGGGTTAGGAGAGAATTTGCTCTTCTTGTACAGCTTGGTGGTGATATCTTTTATGAATTGATCTAGGTTTTTGTCTCCCGTTGCGGCTTGGATTTGTCGATTTGTCACGAACCAGGGGGCACCAATCGTTTGTCTCACACTGTCTCACACTGTAAGTCATGACTGGCCTTATGATTGTCTAATAAATGCGCAGTTTATCTTGTGATTTCATCCGACTGCTTGTTTTGAAGAGGGGGTACAGAGCCCCCCTTAACTTCTTGGCCTTGGTTATGCAGCCTTTGGTGTGTGGAGCCCAGAACAGAAGGGGGTCGAGGGTGATGCCAAGGTATCTGGTTTGGGTCTGCCAGGGGATGGTTTCGTTATTCATCTTGATTTTGGCTTGTGGTTGCCTATGTTTTTTGCTGAAGACCATGGCCGCGCTCTTTAATGGGTTCACCAGTAGTCGCCATTTGTGGTATCAGGGCTCGACGATTTTGATAGCGTCGCGCATGATCTTGAGTAGTCTTGGTTTGCTGTATGATTTGGCAATCATACCCACATCGTTCGTGAACATTGCGAGCAGGAGTTTGGGAAGAGAGGGGAAGTCGTAATTGTAGATGTTGAATAAGGTCGGGGCAAGGATGGACCATTGGGGGACTCCCGCGATTATGAGGCGAGGAGTAGATTTGTATCCTTCTATTTTGACGCTGAACTTGCGTCTGCAGAAGTAGGAGGCAATGAGTTGGACCAGTCCTAGTTTCATGCCGGCTAGCAACATCTTGCAAAGGCCCACAAGCCAAATCAAGCCAATGCCTTCTGGCCCTTAGCGAAGGCCCCCGTGATTTCTTCGACAACCCTAAGAACTTAATGGGTGGTGGAGTGACTTGGTCTGAACCCGAACTGCATGTTCGGGATCAGGTTTAACTTATCGATTTCTTCATTGAGCCGAACCAGAATAATTTTTTCCATTATTTTAGCAATTCTCGGAATAAGAGATATCGGGCGATAGTTGGCGGGGTCTAAAATGGGATTTACCTGGTTTGGGTATCACGATAACATCGGCGATTTTCCATTGGTCGGGGGAAAAATCGAATTTAAAAAAGGTCGTTTTTCATAGCAAATTTTAAGCTAAGTCGCTCGTGATTGGTGAATCACATGCATTTTATGGTCGGTACGTGTGCGGTCATGCTTAAGAGTCCGACTGATGACAATTTTCTCACCTAGTCGTAATACTTTTTCGCGTGGATCCTCCTCGTGCCATGGTGGTTATCATAAAAATTGATCTTACGCAGCCTACGCTACGCTTCGGGCCATTTTTATGAAAACTGCACTTATTATAAAAATACCCCTAGGTCCGTGAGTTAAGGAAAAGGTAGATCATTGAGAGGTGAAACTTGTTTTTACGTGGATTCTGCAAGAACCGTGGTTGTGCAAGTAAAACTTGATTGGATGCACTCTACGCTTCGCTCCGAGCGCATCCAGCCATTTTTACTGCACATTAACCATTAAAAAATATGATTTTCGTTCGAAGTGCACTGTTGAAGCATATAAACAATGCTAGTGTCGCTCCGGTTATCCCGTCTCTGTGCTTATAGCCTAGAGTAATTTAAATTACACGGACCGACCATAGAATGCATTGATTCATCAATCACGAGCGATTTAGTTTAAAATTTGCTGTAAAAATCAAAGTTTTTAAATCAATTTTTAAAAAACTGGTGGTTTTAAGGCCTTGTTCCTTATTTAATTCTCTTATTTAAAATATGCCCTTTCAGAATTTATCGAAGTTTCAATCATAAAATTGTTACTTTCGCGTCAACACTTTCACCGCACTTTATTTTGATCAAATTATGATTTAAAAAAATGTCCCCCCTAAAAAGACCAAATTGGGACGTGTAACTCCTAGGGGTGACAAAAAAGCAAAAAGTGTGCACCTCTTTAAGGCCCGGTATTTCAGTAAGCAGTTAAGCTTTCGCTTAAGCTAATCTCAAGTTTACCTCGGTTCAGCCAATCAACATCTCGCATTTAACCATGTTGATTGGTTGAACTGAGTTAAACTTGAGATTAGCTTAAGCGAAAGCTTAACTGCCCACTGAAATACCATGATGGTCGGGACCACGGTGCAAAAACTAATATAGAAAAATTTGGACAGTGTAGTACTTTGGTGTACTTTTAGTTAACCGGGTTTCTGAAAGTGGCGCTATTGCGAGGTTCACGACAGTTTACTAGATATAAAAATACAAATTTAGATCTATTATTCTATGGTCCGGACCATAGAATAATGTCCGGACTAGGTCGATCCGGTAAACGATTAGGATGGAAACTGAGAAAAGCATTGAACCACATCCAACGTCTCTTCGTATATGGAAGCCCAAAATCACCGCCGGGTTTTTATTATTAATAATAATTAATACTTCAGAATTACTTATGCCAGAGGTGCATGTCCCCAGCCCCTCCCCCCCAATTCGAATTTTGTCTCCAAAATAGTCTAAATCGTTTGTGCTTCGTTTGAGCCTGTTTGTGCAAACATTATTTTCGTTTGTACCCAAATAGTTTTCGAGAAATTTCAAAATTTCGCTGGGGGGGGGGCTGGAAACATGCTGTTTTAAATTTTGAACTTAAAATAGTCTAGAACGTTTGTAATTCGCTTGTGATTGTCGTGCAAGTTTTATTTTCGTTGTACCCAAATAGTTTTTGACATTTTTAAGAACAACATCATGAATACTGACGCGCATGAGTGGCTTAACGAGATTCTCTTAGAACGGGGAAACATAAATTTTTTTAAAATTTCGAATTTTGGATTCAAAATAGTCTAAAACGTTTGTAAAACGTTTGTTCTTGTTTGTGCAAGTTTCATTTTCGTTTGTACCCAAATAGATTTTGAGATTTTCAAGAAATACATCAAAGAAACTGACGCGCATGAGTGGATTAACGAGATTCTGGTTAACACTTACAGGATCACGTTCAAAATATTCGCTATCCTTTGTACTTCGTTTGTGCCTGTTTGTGCAAGTTTCATTTTTGTTTGTACCCAAATAGTTTTTGAGATTTTCAAGAAAAACATCAAGGATACTGACGCGCATGAATGAATTAACGAGATTCGTAGCACGGGAAAACACAAAATATTTTAAAATTTTGAATTTTGCATTTAAAGTTAACGAGATTCTGGATAACACCTACAGGATCAACTTCAAAAGAGTTTCAATCGCCTGTACTTTGTTTTTGCCAAGGTGTGATTAGCTTTCTACCATCGTCATCCAAACATATGTCGGCAATAGGTCACTATATAGCGTGTTGCTGGAAAAGAGAAGACAATCGATGGAAAAAATTTGATGATCTGCAGCACTCGGCAAAGAACATGCGGTTATCTGAAATAGTCAATTGTCAATTTCTTGTATACACATTATAAGACCTCTATCATCCTAGTTATAAATATAATTTAATAAATTGAACTAAACTTGTAAATTTCCTATGGTAAATTTGTAAATTTCCTATTGTACATTTGTAAATTTCTATAATAAATAAAAATAGTAAATACCAACTTGTATATTTCAAAAAAGCATGTTTTCAGTCCCCCCCACCCCGGTACATTTTGAAATTTCCCGAAAACTATTTAGATACAAACAAAAATAATTTTTGCACAAACAGGAACAAAAAAAAACAAATGATAGAGAGTATTTTGGACGTCATCCTGTTAGTGTTACCCATAATCTCGTTAACCCACTCATGCGCGTCCGTATCCTTGATGTTTTTCTTGTAAATCTCAAAAACTATTTGGGTACAAACGAAAATAAAACTTGCACAAACAAGCACAAGAAAATTACAAACGTTCTAGACTATTTTAAATCCAAAATTAAAAATTTAAAAAAGCATGTTTCCAGCCCCCCCCCCCAGCAAAATTTTGAAATTTCTCAAAAACTATTTGGGTACAAACGAAAAAAATGTTTGCACAAACAGGCACAAACGAAGCACAAACGATTTAGACTATTTTGAAGTCAAAATTCGAATTGGGGGGGGGGGGGGGCATGCACCTTTATGCCAGGGGGATTGAACCCTCAAAACCTCCGCCCTGATATTACCAGTAGCACAAGATACTGTCGACTGTGCGTTATAAGCTCCTCTTTCCAAACCTTGCTGTAAGTATTTATTCCTAGCGCACGGACTGTCAACAGACAAAAAATATTAAAAATTTGACGTTCGCCCATAGCCTGAACGTTTCATTTTACTGTTAATATCTATCAGTTCATCTTCTGGGCTAATTTAACGTGCTCAAACCAAAAAATTGCTTACAGATTCAATTTTTGGAGTTACCTCAAAAATTACCATTCTTTGGGTGAGCTCACTTTAGAACTCATAGTCTCAAATGTTTGTGTTGGTTAGAGAATAAAAAAAAACAAAATTACGTGATCAAATCAGAAAACCATGATTTTTTAGCAAAATTAAATTAAATTTCAGGTAGGTAATTTTAAAAAATTTAAATAAAACTAAAAAATAGGTGGAGCTACGAGGGGGGGCAGAATATTTTAAATTATGATAGAAACTGTGACATATTGAATTGACTTGTAACTCAAATTCCTTTTTCGTGACTCGCCCTAAATCCACCTCTAAATCCACCCCAAATAAAAGAGAAATTTATGTCAAAATTACAATTCATCACCGATCAGGACAAAAAGTTTAAATAAAAACCAAAGTTTTTTTTGTTTAACCTTGCAAGCAACTGACACGGAAAGTAAAGTGAACCCTCAGTAATAAAAAAATGTTTCTCACCTGCGTGTTTTTTTAAGTGCAGCTTCAAATTACTTTTCCTTGTAAAGAACCGGTCACAAAATTCACATTCAAATTTTTGTTTTTCGCCATGAGTTTTTAAATGTCTGTACAATTTTGACCTTTTAGGAAATTCTTTACCACATTCTTGACATGTGTGGGATACCTCGACAGTTACGTGACCTTGCTTGTGTAGTCGCAAGCTGTCGTTGCTTGAAAAACACTCATTACACGTTTCGCACAAAAACGGTTTCAAATCTTTATGAACTTTCAAATGCCTTACTAAAGTATCACTCCTTGGAAAAGTTTTACCACAAAATCTGCATGTATGCTGCTTAGTTTGTTTGGTGTGAGACATCAAATGCTTTTGTAAACTCGCTTTTTCGGTAAACTGTTCTTCACACTTATCACATCCAAAAAGTTGATTTACTGATTCAAGTGGTAAATTATCGCTGAGTTCGCCTTTTAAGGCGTCAATTTCTTCCGATGCTTCAAATTCGAAAGGTTGTAGTTCTTCTTTAATATCAATCGAATGATGTAATTCCTCTGCAGTGCCCACATCCAACTCTACTGTCTTCTTTTTATTTTTAACTTTCTTCTTGTTCTTATTACGATCGACTTTTTCTGCCTGCTTGCTTTCTACCGCCAGTTTCTCCATCGTCGAGGCATACTGATACGCATAATCAAACGTCAATTCCTTTTTTGATAACAGATCTGCTTGAATACTTTCATCTTTAATTCCACAAACCAACCTATCACGCAAAGCTTCCTCTAAAAATACTCCAAATAAGCAAGTCGTTGCTAACTTTTTCAATTCATCTACGTAACTTGTAATAGATTCGTTATGAACTTGATCTCTTTTAAAAAAGTTATATCTTTCGGCAATTAGCACTGTTTTCTGTTTATAATGTTTTTTCAACACTCTTTCTAATTGTTCCATTGTCGTTTGTGTAGATTCACCAGACGAAACTAAAATTTTTAAATTGTCGATCATAACTGATATAACTTTCGAGACCTGATCCACATTTTTTATATGGTTCTCGATAAAATAATTCCTTAGTGTTTCTTTGACATTTTGTAAGATTTCGTCAAACGAAGTTGTTATTTCAAAATCTAACATTTTAAAAGTGTTATTTTATTATTATCATTTGTAAATAACACAAAATTTGTGATTATAAAATAACGATGACGTTTCAACATTTTTGACACTTAAGTCAGTGGCGGCTCGTGAAAAAAGGGGTAAAACCATCTTATATCGATCTTATATTATGAAATAATTGATCGTTGGGTAAAACGTATCGTGGGTAAAACCATGGAGAACTTAAAATAAATTTATTTAGTCCTTTGATTCCGCCACTGCTTCTTTTAGTAAAAATTGTCATTAATTTTTTTTGTGTTGGTTGATTGGTAGCCAAGGTAACAAACATAACCTAACTAAAGTTCATTTTTGATCGTAAATACTAATTTAAATTTTAAATTATTACAAATTTTGGTAAATAAAAAGAAGATGGAAACAGAAATTGAAAACGGAATCAAAGAAAAACCTGTAGAAAATGATATAAAAACTGAAAACTTCATAGATATACAACACTCCTTTTTTGTCAAAGACGAATCTTTTCATTCACTGAATTATGAAATTGAATATAATATGGATAAAGAAAATTATTTACTGGTTCCTGGTAAAACTAAAGTTACGGAAGATAATTTAGATCACAGCTTTCATTGTTTACATGAAGGAAATATGCTCGAAGTCAACCCGAAAAATTTTAATTATAAAGAAACTAACGGTGAAGGGCAAGTTAACAATAAGAGGAATCCAAAAACTGAAACTAACAAGAAAAAACAAGGTGAGACAACCATTACTTGTTTAATCTACGATTATGAAAGTCAATATAAACGGAGCCTAGTAATCCATACGAGAACTCGCAGCGGTGATAGCCCCACATTAACAAAAACAATGAAAACAAAAATTAATTTTGTTGCACACAAAGTTAAATTTGTGAGGCACTAAAGTGGTTATTTGATTTGTGTGAAAATTTATCGTATTTTGCAGTTAATTATTTTTGATACTATTTAATCTGCTTATAATGGACTAAAAATTAGTCCATTATAAGCGGGAGGACATATCAACTGTCTGGATAAAATAATAGGAGTTCAGTTTAGGAATTTGTCCATTCTAGACGAGGTTTCACAACAAACGAGTTATAGGTGGATTACACTGGAACGAATTATTAAAATTCAAATTGTCTCGCTAGAAGTTTATGAAGTTCTTCATTAGAATTCAATTTTACAATTAAAATTACAATCGGTACAAAGTTATTGACTGTCGGACCAAAAAGTTTTAATCACTCTCCAAAGTAAAAAGAGATTTAATGTGTCACATCACATGACTTTCCCATTTACCAGGTTAAATAATAAAAAAACTAGAAAACTTGTTCGTTTTCATTTGTTCACTGGTAAACTTTCAATTAAGCATTTGCCTTATTCATTTGTATTTCGAATAACCATACAATAATTTGTCATTTTTTGAGACAAATGGAATCTCGTTAATCCATTCGTGCGCGTCCACGAAAATAAAGTTTTTAGCGGAGGAATTTCAGATGAGCAATCGCATTGAGACATTTTATCCATTTATATTTTGTATGACCATCTAATAATCTGTTATTTTTTATTTAAAAAAGACAAAACTTAAAACGAATGGAATCTCGTTAATCCATTCGTGCGCGTCATTAAAAATTAAAGAAACTAAGATGAAAGAGGTTTTAGCCGAGGAATTTCAACTAAATTCTTGTCAGTTTTTTAGACAGTTTTTTTAACCTAGAATTCGAAATTTGAAGTCAATTGGTGCATGCGTTTGTTCGTAATTGTAGCCGGAGAAAATGCAGGCACACACATCTCGAGATTGTTTCAAAAATCGTTCACGATCAAAATGATATATTTGTATCGAAATTCTGATGAAGTTGGTTTTTGACTGCGTAAATTGGAAAGTTAAAAAAGAATTCTATCTGATTGGTCCAACTTTTTTCTTCATAATTCTTTCACGAAGTGTACAAGATTTGGTTCAAATTGGTCAAAAGGCTAAGGCCTGGTATTTCAGTGGGCAGTTAAGCTTAAGCTAATCTCAACTTTATTAAATTTGAGATTAGCTTAAGCGAAAGCTTAACTGCCCACTGAAATACCGGGCCTAAGAGTGTATAACGAACAGACAGACACACAATCAAGTTCTTTTTTATTTATATTATATAGAAGATATAAGATGTTAATTATTATTACTTGTGAAACATAAACTACTCTCTGAGATGCAACCCCTAATGAGAGGCTTCACCAACACAGAGACCAAAGTCTGTCGTAATCTGTAGCCAACGATGTTATAGACTAACTTTTTCTCTTTCTCATCGTTTTGCTTCTTGACAGAAGCATCGTGACCATTAATTTTGATATTAAATGGTTCTCTTGGCAGATTACTCTCGGTGGTTTGCCATTGCTTTCCGAGAGGAGAGGGTCATAATGAAGCTGGATAAATTGTGTAGCCGGGTTGGGGATCGAACCTACGGCTGCTAGCCTGTTTACTTAGCTCACCTTTCAATAGACTAACTAGCCCTCGATTTATTGCGGAAGCGGAGCCGTTGATTCTGTAACAAAAAAAAGTAGTTTGGAGGAACTCCAAAGAAACGCTGGTGATGGTAAATGCTTAAATGACAAGAATAATTGAAAGGTGTAGTCACAATTCCAGTACCTACCTCAAATTAGCAAGTTTCCACATTCACACACTTAGTAACCTTTAAGGGATACTTCAAAAATGAAATAAATATAAAATCGAGATAGGACGTACGGATTTTCAGGTGAAAAACTGGAACCCTTGTCGGTAATCGGCAGGTGACACTTTATCGACATTTGCGAATACAGAACACTGCTCTCAGATATAGAACGCTGGACCGTGAGAGAGTTGATGTTGGAGATGCTGAGCGAAACTGGACCATCCTGATAATAAAAGGATTCCCCAAAGTAATCCGTAGCCTCTAAGAGAGAACGATGTTTGAAGGTTAAGCTCCTCATTTAGTGTATCAATACCAACAACACAAAAGACCAAACAAAAGATCTTGCCAATGTATTGTAACCGAGTCAAAAAACAATGCACATCAGAATTTTATAGACTTGGGTCAGTCTCTTTTACAAGAAGGGGGCAATGTCATAAATATAATTTTTGAAAAGGATATCCGTAAAGGTCCTCCGTAAAAGACTTCTTTATTAAATTGTCTATTTTGCTACATATAATACTTTTTATTTATAGGGAAATTAACAAAGAAAAAATCTGAGAAAAATAAGGATAGTTACGACAAACCTATCAGCCAACGATCGTCAAAAGACTTGTCACTAAATAAAAGGAGAAAACATGTCTTTGTGGATGGTTTATCCTTAGAAAGAAGAAGGTAGGGTTCGTGCCAAAAAAGATGACCGGAAGGAGCCAATTTCTTGTGGAGGGAGAACGTGCATTTAATTTTCGTTTCTATACATTAGCTCCTTCCCGGTCATCTTCTTTGATGTTTCAATGGAGAGTCATTCCATCGCATTAAAATTCTTCAGATAACTTAGGTACGCATCTACAAAAGTTCTTTTTCAGAACTACAAGAAGTATGGCACCTGAAGTAGATGATCCAAATGTGCTAGAAAAAAATGAAAAGATAATTAACACCAAAGCGACTAGAAGTGTTACTCCAAAAGTTCTGAAAAAATACGATGAGCTCGTAACTGGGACATCAGTCAAAAAATTACTAAATATGCAGAAAGCACAAGACCTTACAGCTTTTCAAAGTAAACTGTTGAAAAAGTTTGATTCTTCAATAAATACCGAAGAAGACTCAGACAAAATGTTTTTACTGTCTCTTCTTCCGTTTGTAAAAAACTTGAACGATGATGAGAAACTTAATTTTCGTTTTTGTACCCTTCAATTTTTTAAAGATATTCGAAGAAAAACCAGACCGTTATTCGTTCAATAATCTGCCCTCATATTTTCAGTACTAAATTAAATATCCTAGTGGATCAGTCTAGGAACTTTTCAATTGGAAGACTTGGCACACTCCATAATATGAGCGTATTATTCGAATAATTATTATTAGACTGACATAGATAACATCAAAATCGCTGGCTGATTTTTGTATAATTTTTATGCGTGACAATAAAAAAATGAATTTGAATTTACAACATAAATTTGAGTGTTACTATTGACTCTCTTCATAAAGTTTCCTGCTCATCAGAAACGGAAGAGACTCAGACCAGATGTAAATGGTGTCGGTCTTTAATTTTCCTTTGGAAAAGAGGTGCATGTCAGTGCCCCCCCCCCCCACTTTCGAATTTTTGGATGAATTTAGTGTCAAACGTTAGAGCATCGTTTGAGCTTCAATTAGCTTCTATTATTTTCGTTTGAGCCTCAAAGGTCGCGGAGTTATTTACGAAAAACTGGTGGGAGGCTGTAGACATGATGGCCCCCCAGTTTTGAATGTTTGGATGAATTTAGTGTCAAACATTAGAGCATCGTTTAAGCTTGAATGTGCTTTTATTATTTTTGTTCGAGCCTTAAAGGTTGCAAAGTTATTCACGAAAAACAAGTGGGGGGCTGTAGACATGATGGCCCCCCCCACTTTCGAATTTTTGGATGATTTAGTGTCAAACGTTAAAGCATCGTTTGAGCTTCCATTATTTTCGTTTGAGCCTTAAAGGTCGCGAAGCTATTCACGAAAAACTGGAGGGGGGGCGGTAGACATGATGACCCCTCAGTTTTGAATTTTTGGATGAATTTGGTGTCAATCGTTTGAGCTTCCATTATTTTCGTTTAATTCTTAAAGGTCGCCAAGTTATTCGCAAAAAACTAGCGGGGGGACTGTAGACATGTTTTGCAATTTTTCTACTAATTTTGAATTTGTATGTGCAATTGATGTCAATCGATAGAGCTTTGTCTAAATGAACTTCAGAGAGCAAGAGTTTAAGTTATTAATTTTTTACAAAGTGTTGGATAGTTGAAATTTTCGACTAAACTCCGAGCAACATGCGTTAAATCTGAAGTTTTTTTAAATCTCTTAAGCTGCTAATCTACATACTTTGGATATATAAATTCTCTAAATAAGCAACATTTTATTTTTTACAAACATAATAGTAGTTTTCGTCACAAGGACGTAAAACGAGATTTTACACCCGAGGGGCAGGGTTTCGAAGACGAGGCGTAGCGAAGCGAAGCCGAGACGCACGAACCGTTCCGAGGTTTTGTATTGGTTTGGTAATCATTCATTTTATTCGCGACCCTGCCGTCAGAGTCATATAAACAACTTTTCGTTATTTTGGGGAAAATATCCTACAAAATTCGCGATTTTATATAATAGCTCTGAGATAACTATCGATAGATGGCGTGAAGGTTGCAAGTCATTTGTCAAGTTTGTCTATTTGGTGAGATAAGGAATCATTTTCTGAATTTAAAAATTTCGGACGTGTGTGTTGTGAAGTGTTACAATGTCAAAATCAATCAAAGAACGGGCATCTTCGGGCGCATCTTCAAACAACAGCGAGGAGAACAAAGAAGAATCAAAAGGTGCGTTATTTTCGAATTGCGTTACAAATATTAATTTTCGTTATTTTCGAATTGCGTTATAAATATTAAACATTTTCATTCGAATTAATGATGTTTTGCGTAAATATATCATGTTTTATTTTATACCTCCCCTTTTTACGTCCTAGGACGTAAAAAATGATGACTCCTCTTTTTAACGTCCTAGGACGTAAAAAGGCACTTTTAGTACCTCAAATCAGGACGTAAACACCTAATTTAACGGCCGGAATAACGAAAAATTTTTTAAATCGAAGTATTTGCACACATAAATTCAAAATGGGAAGGAAAACTGCAAAACATGTCTACAACTCTTTCCTCCCTCCACCCCCAGTAGTTTTTTGGGAATAACTTCGCGACCTTTGAAGCTCAAATAAAAATAATGAAAGTTCATTCAGGCTCAAACGACACTCTAACGTTTGCCACTGAATTCATCTAAAACTTCAAAACTGGGGGGGGGGAGTCATCATGTCTACCCTCTTCCCCCAGTAGTTTTTTGCGAATAACTTCGCGATCTTTGAGGCATAAACGAAAATAATGGAAAGTCAAACGATGCTCTAACGTTTGACACCAAATTTATCCAAAAATTCGAAAGTGTGGGGGGGGGCACTGACATGCACCTCTGGAAAAGTTTGACGTCACAAAATGACCACTTAGAATGGGAAGAGTAGAAGACAGAACTTTTTTAAATGCATGCAAATTAAACACAAAAAAAATGTATAAGCGATATATTTCAGACTCTAAACAAAAATAATTTCAGTTATATTATGATCTTTTACTAGAACATGGTTGATCGGCCAATGAAATTCCTTTAATTTTTATTCTCGTAACAACCTTGTGAGGTTTGCTAGGAGCATGAATGACAAGTTTGTTGATAACTTTGAAAGGTCCAATCTTAGCACGATCCTTTTGTTTGAGATCACTTAAACGTGCAAGTTGTCGGTTTTCCGATGTCCACGGAACCATGCTGGTATTTTCATTTGGAAAATTGCATCGCGAATTTCGATAAACAGAAACGACAGAATTGCACTTACAACTTTTATACGACGTCCCACTTGCACCGCTACTTTTTTCCTTCAGTGTATTTTTGGAAGCACAAGGGCAACCGTTGGCATGCGACGGAAGACTTTTCATTGAAATCGATTTTCTGCTGCCCTCTCTGATTTGACTCGATTTTCGATTGTGTAAATTTGGACACGAAGATGATGCGCTTTTCGAAGCGCATTTACATCCCCCGTCATCATTTACACTTTTACTACTGGAAACCTTTACGGACATTCTTACTTTGGAAGACCGTTGAGATGTACCGGATGGACTTTCTGTAGCACATTGACACCCTTCATCATGCAGATTTTGGTTACTAGGAACTGACATCCTTACTTTTGAAGATCTTTGAGATGTACCAGATTCGCATTTTGGAGCGCATTTACATCCCCCGTCATCATTTACACTTTTACTACTGGAAACCTTTATGGACATTCTTCCTTTGGAAGACCGTTGAGATGAACCGGATGGACGTTTGGAAACCCTTACGGATATTCTTCCTTTGGAAGATCGTTGAGGTGTACCGGGTGGACTTTCTAAACCGCATTGACACCCCTCATCATCGTATAGATTCTGATTACTAGGAACTGACATTCTTACTTTTGAAGATCTTTGAGCTGTATCAAATTGACCCTCTAAAGCGCATTGACATCCTTCATCATCATTTACACCTTTACTCCTCGAAGACCGTCGAGATGTACCGGATGGACTTTGTGTAGCACATTGACACCCTTCTTCATTATGTACTTTTGAAGATCTTTGAGATGTACCAGATTCACTTTTTGGAGCGCATTTAGATCCCCCTTTACCAGTTGCACTTTTACTTCTGGAAACCGTTACGGACATTCTTCCTTTTGAAGACCTTTGAGACGTCCCGGATCGGCTTTTCGAAGCAGACTTACATCCCGCTGAGACATTTTTATTACTTGAAACCCTCATTGTTACTTTTCCTTTAGAAGGTCTTTGAGCGGTGGAAGATCTCGTTTTCGAAGCGCATTGACAACCCTTTGATGATTTTTGAGAACTACCGGATTTCTTCGAAGCGCATTTAGTGCATCCTGCGGTGGAAGATTTCCTGGATGTGGAAATAGAATTCACCCTGGATGAACTTTTCCCAACATTTTTTGACACTGTAATTTTTAAACTTGCTCCCGACTTTCCGTCTTTGCTTTGACGATGGATTTTCTGAGTGGACGAAACGGCGGTACCGACGCTTCTACTAGTACGAGAACCTCGTAACTTACAACTAAGTTTAACGGAGATACTTTTAGACGAAGCGGTTTTTGGGGGAGGTTTCGCCCAGATGCAAGTTTCAGATTTTGATCGTTGCGCAGCGCGTGGTTTGTTGCAAGTGCACTTTTCGTAACTTTCGGCCCTTTTACGGCAATTTGCACCGGGTAAACTGTCGTCGCTCCACAAATCTTCCATGTTGAACTGCTTCATCGAGTGTTTACTAATTGCATCCTCTGTTTAAAAAAAATAATCAAGATGAGTCTGAAATAGTTGTTTTAAATATTTACGCAGTTTTTGTCGTTCTCTTTCATTGGTGAAGAATTTGTCAGCTCGCTCCACGTTTGCCAATATTACTTTTGGTAAGTGATTCACACCTTTATATTTTGATAAGGTTAATTCCGACAAACGTTCTCTATTGATCTAAAATAAAAAATTAAATTCTGTTGATTTACAAGACCGCTACATGTCCCCCTCCCCGCGCAACCTTTAAGGAAACCATTTTTGAGAATTAAGATCAACCGTACCATTACAATAATCTAAGATTAATTTTCGTATAGGGAGCGAGAAAGTTGACGTTAGCGTCCTCTAGCGTTAAAATAGTGAACTTCTGCCATGAACTTTTTTCATGGAGGAGAGGAACTTTCTCGCTCCCTATGGTTATTTATGAACAGTTTTTTGTAAAATATCTTATCGAGACTAAAACTGGGGGATACCAAATTGTGACTTGCATTCCAAGATTCCGATTGGCTTAACGGTGTTTAAGCGAAGGCTTACTTACGGAATTGGTAAGTCTTTTGAAACATTCTTCATCCGGTACTTTCCGCGTTATTTCGGTATATACTTCCAAAATTAACTTGTAAGTATTCGGTTCAAATTCTTGTTCGATCAGCTGATTTAGCGTGTCCGGCAATTCTACGCAATTCCAAAGGTAACCGGAACCATTTTGACTTCTTCCAAGATTATGCAGTACTTTAACCAGCGCCCTGAAAAAGTTGATAAAATAAAAAACATTTAGGTTGAAAATCTCACAATTTGATCTTTCTGGTGCTGCAATACTTCAGACGAGGCAAGTCGGAAATAAATGAGCACACCATTTCCTGACATTCCTTTTTGCCCATGAGAAATTTACGACCGTTGGGCAATGCCGCAATATGAGCAATGCAGGTGTACAGAGCCAAAATGAAACCGGTATCTGGAGAATCCTCCAAAGGAGCCTCGTAGGCATAAGTTCTCACGTACGAGGTTAAACATCCACTTGCGATTTCGACAAAACTTATGAGGTAAGTATCCTGTCACAATGTAAAATTTAGATGAATATACCCTTTTTTGGTTCACTTACCTGTTCGTCTAAGAAAAATTCAACCACTTCCTTCTTTTCCAAGAGCATCGCAAGTGGAGAACACAGAGAATGGCCTTGCAACGAAGCATAATTACTGTGAAGCGATAGTAAACGACACTTTTTGAACAAATTTTCTTGAACCTTTGCTAAGGAATTTTGTTGGCGAGCCCACTCCCTACGCATGTGCATAATCCTATTTCTCTCCAATTCTATCTCCATTTCCTTCATAAACCGATTTCTTTCAAGATCTAAATGAAAAAAGTTGAGGATTTCGAAATGTCAAAAAAACGGCACCCAAAAAATTAGATGCAATTGTTTTCCATTTTTGCCAAAAATAGAAATTACCTTCCTTGCTCGAACCTGCATTTTCCTTATTTTCTTCGGCTTTAATTTTGTTGATGACATTCAAGAGATGATAGCGCTCTTCACGTATTATGTGAAGGTATTGGGTACGGTACTTGCAATCTTTGGCTCTGTTTAAAACGTTGATGCACAGTTTAATATCTTTCTACGAAATAATAACTCACTTTTTTTAAATATTTAAGCGCAAGAAACTTTACCATTAGGATATCGTTTTGTAACGGTTGAGGTCCTTCGACCTCCAATGGTTCACAAATACACTCTTCTTTTTCGGCCATTTTTTCACTTTAATTGGTTAAAAACACTGGAAATTTTGTATGACATTTGAAACTAAAATTTAAAAACTTGCCTGTCGTTTAGCAAATTTTTGACAGGTGTAAAATAAAAATGATGAACAAAATAATCTTCAATTTGACGTTCTCGTTCATCATATTGATGATCTCATTAATAAATATGAAGAACAACATTGTTGTTGATTATTGAAGTTTATAAAAAATTGGAAAATAAAAAGTTAAAAAAAAAATTTTAAAAAAAATGAATTTCAAATTGTTTATAACAATTTATTTGTTTGGTTAATTGGTTGAAAACACTGAAAATTTTGTATGACATTGGAAACTAAAATTTAAAAATTTGCCTGTCGTTTAAGCAAATTTTTGACAAGTGTGAAATAAAAATGATGAACAAAATAATCTTTAATTTGACGTTCAAGTTCATCATATTGATGATCTCATTAATTATGATGAACAAAATCTTAAATGTGACGTACTAGTTTTTTCTAGAGGTTTTTATTTTAAATAATTTGAATGATGTTTTTACTTTGTTAACTTGGGCCAATTTTATTTAAACGCAATCCTTACGTAATTGTTCCTATTGTGATTTATTTAGATTGGTTCTTTATGGCTTCTCGTCTCGCCGTTTCATTGTTTGTGTGATCTTTATCTTGGCTTTTATTATTTTCTGGAAATTTTAAGGGATGCAGGTGTTCAGTGCATCGCGTTAGTCGCCTAGCTTTTTGGCGCCTGCATGTAAAGATTTCGCATGTGCATAATCCTATTTCTCTAGGGCAAGAAACTTTACCATTAAGATATCGTTTTGTAATGATTGAGGTCCTTCGACCTCCAATGGTTCACAAATACACTCTTCTTTTTCGGCCATTTTTTCACTTTAATTGGTTAAAAACACTGGAAATTTTGTATCACATTTGAAACTTGCCTGTTTAGCAAATTTTTGACAGGTGTAAAGTAAAAATGTGACAAAGGTTAGATAAAAAATGGAAACTTTTCTCTTTTTTTTTCATGGAAAAATGGAGACTCAACTCGATAATCCTCTATCCTCGATATTGAGAGCTTTTTGGGTCAGTCTCCTTTATAAGGAGGGAGTTATGTCACAAATATTATTTTAGAAAATTAATACTGAAAATAATCCTGAATCACACAAAGGTGTGGAGCAAAATCAAAAAATATTAAAAAATCGGGTTATGATCCTCCCAAAGTTAGATTTATCCTATTGTATGTAAAAAGTTAAACATAGCCTGTTTTTTCGCATATTTTCGACTTTTATGTAACCTTTTTGAAACCAAAAGATGTAAAAAGTTAAAAAAGTAAAGATCGGTAAAAAATTTATTAACAATTAAATAACAAAAAATTAAATTAAAAATTTAAAAAACCCCCGACAAAGAAATTCTTTAAAAAGTAAAAAATAAAATCCAAGCGTAGTCGCGTCAGCGACGAAAGTAGTTGACGTGTATTTAAATTTCATACTGTATCATTTTTAGTTGTATTCACTTTTTATTTTATTTACTTAGCGGTCCCCCAACGCGACGACGCTTGGATTTTATTTTTTACTTTTTAAAGAATTTCTTTGTCGGGGGTTTTTTAAATTTTTAATTTAATTTTATTTGATGATTTTTAAACTTTAAATATTAGTAGTACGGCCCTGCCATCAATTTTTTATAGTACTAGTACGGCTCTGATTTCATCAACTCGACTACAAAACAGCAAATGATCTTTGAACGGCTAAACCGATTTTTTTGAATCATAGCTAAGAACACTCTCGATCAAGTCAGCTTTCAAACAAAAAAAACTAAATCAAAATCGGTTCATTCATTTGGGAGCTACGACGCCACAGACAGACACACACATACACACCCACACAGACATTTCTTGATGTTGGGTCTCTTTCAACTCGTTAGACCTCAAGGAATGTAAATCCGTGAAAATCTGAAAAAAAATTTTTTTCGATTACATAACTTTCCCATTCGGTATGGTAAAATAATAAGATTGGTGTCCTGACCGTAAACTAGACTTTTGCAACGTGTCCATGAACATCGATAGATGCGACCACAATGTCGTATTTATTGATTATTTAACGATTATTTCTTGGTTTTTAGGTATTTTTAATTGAAAACACACTATACAATACACAAACGTGCAAACTTCACAAGAACAGAAATCAAAATGAACATGGCGCTCCAACATGGCCGCCCTCTAGGGTACCAACTGGTGCAAAGAAAAACACCATAGTTACAAGTAGAAGTTGGTTTTACACTACCACGATGTCAAATAAAACGTGTTATAATTTATAAAATTTATGCAATTATTGCAAAAAAAATCGTGAATTTTGTCGGATATTATTCCCAAATTCACGAAAAACTGTTCATAATACTCGGGCTCCAGGGTTTTTCCATCTCTCGACTATTATTCCCCTCGCTGCCTTGCGGCTCGCGTCATAAACTACGTCTCGTGACGAAAAACAACCCCTTACGCCTTCGTGATATAAACTACTATTTTTTTCAGATTTTCACGGATTTACATTCCTTGAGGTCTAACGAGTTGAAAGTGACCAAACATCAAGAAATGTCTGTGTGGCTGTGTGTCTGTATGTCACTTAATTTTGTGTGCGCTCTAGCGCCCAAACTAATAAGAATTTCTCAACGAAATTTTATATTTAGTACTTTTATATTGAAACTTAGATTTGATTAGATTTTGGTTAAAATCGGTTCAGGGAAACGTGAGATTGGGAGTAAATTAGTAACGCGATGAGTATGTTTGGTACTGTGGTCGGTAGAGGGCAACACCTAACAATGTCGCAAGTTATGTTATGTTCACCTGTCCAGATAAATCCACTCACCGAAATGCTGCCGACCATGACCTCGATCTTCTACTGGTAACGGAGACGTTTTTCAAAAAGGCTACCCGAGCCAATATCCCCAACTACGATCTTTACCGCGACGATCGTACCTATGCCAGAAAAGGCGGTACAGCTATTTATGTCAAAAAGACAATACCCCACCATCGTATCCCGACCATTGCTGCAGATATGGAATCAACGACGATTGGCGTTCCTCTAGCCAATCACGGTCTGATACACATTTCAGCAGCATACAACAGGCCCGACGTTGATTGCACCAAAGACGTTTCCGAGCTTCTTCAAAGCAGCGGAGACACCCCGCACATCATTGCCGGTGACCTAAACTGCAAACACTCCGCCTGGAATTCGAGAGCCACTAATGCAATAGGACGCAAACTCAAACTTCTTGCAGAACAATTCCCTTTCACGATAGACGCCCCAACCGACCCTACCCATTATTCTAGTATTCACCATTCCTCAGATGTGCTCGACATAGTCATCTTTAAAAACTTCCTCCTCCAGCACCAACTGGAAGTAGGTGAACACCTACTTTCGGATCATTACCTCGTTCTTCTCACCCTGGGTGTCCCCACCCACGGTGCTCCGCTCCCCGACATGACCCATAGCAAGACGGACTGGCCCGCTTTCCAGGACCACCTCCGCTTGAACCTGGGCAAAATCCCCATCATCAATACTGTTGCGGAACCGGAGAACTACGTTTTTAGCTTTGAGCAAGCCATCAATGATTCTATCAGTTTCGCAACAAAGACAACCTCCACTCCCTATTCCCGCCCTGCAGTCCCTAAATATTTACTGGACCTTATCCACGCTAAGCGGCGCGCCCACAAGGTGGCGAAACGCACTTGGCATCCCGACGACATCAGGCGTGCTTCCGAGCTTCGGACGCAACTCACATCCGAACTCGCGAAGTACAAAAGCGACAAATGGGCGGACAAGATCGAAAACTTGTCCTTCCAAAACCGATCAGCTTGGAGCATGGTGAAATCCCTTAAGGGCGTTCGCTCCTCTATTCCCCCCCTCAAAAAATCAGATAACTCCCTCGCTTACTTTCCCCTGGACAAGGCCGAACTGTTCGCCGATATTCTTCAGGAACAGTTTTCCCCGAACAAGGTAGATACGTCCGACCGTGAACTTCTAAAACATATCGATAAGATTAACAAAACGGTGCGAGACAGATTAATGCAAGCCGACCCCAACCCCATCCCTCCCGCCTCTTATTTTGAAATAAAGAGTGCCATAAAATTTATTTCCCCCAGGAAAGCCCCCGGCCCTGATCAAATTCCCAACTTAGCGCTGAAAAACCTTCCTAAAAAGGCCATATCAGCGCTAACTGCAATTATCAATGCCATACTTAGACTGAAGCATTTTCCCGGCAGGTGGAAGTTGGCAGATGTCATCCTCATACCTAAGCCGGGAAAATGCTCGTCCAATCCCCTCAACTACAGACCGATATCCCTCCTCTCCTCCATCGCCAAGATAGCGGAGAAAATCATACTCTCCCGCCTTCTTGACGAGGTGGAAAGGCTCGGCATCCTCCCCGACGAACAGTTTGGCTTTCGCCAGGGTCACTCGACCACCCATCAAATTCTTAGAATAACAGAAAAGATTACGGAAGGTTTTTCCAGAGGCCATAGAGCTTTGGCTGTCCTGCTGGACATAGCCAAAGCTTTTGACAAAGTTTGGCACACAGGTTTGCTGTATAAGCTTTACATGGCTAGAGTTAATCCAAGCCTAGTGAGGCTTATCACATCCTACCTGTGTGCCAGAACCTTCCGTGTCAAAATTAATGCCCAATTCTCCACGATTAGACCTATACACGCGGGGGTGCCCCAAGGATCTATCTTATCCCCCGCGCTCTTCAACATATTGTCGTGTTCTGACGAACAACTCTTTAAATCCCGTAGCTGTCGAAGTCGGAGTTTTGCATAAACGAGACTCTCCCTCAGTAGTAGGTTCCAAAACTTATTTGCAAACTATCCACAATCAATAAAACAAATTTCTCAGGGATAAAATTATAATTCAATGTGACGATAATAGTATTCATAATCAAATAAACTAATAAATTGAGACGAAATTTTTTGTAATTAAACCTTATCGATTCAATCGATAATTCCAAAATCATGAAGAATTATTCTACAAATTTACACATTTAAATTTTCAAAATCAGTATCTCCAATTTGTAAAATAATCAACGTCATATTATAATTTAAATAAAACATCTGTAATAAAAATTATACAAAAATTGAAAACCCGCTTTATACTCAAATATTGGCGCTTTTTAATTTTATAAAGAGTTGGTAGCATTAATACCTGATTGTCATATACCGGCGTCAACTGTTTGCATAAAAACCCGCACGAAAAAGTTGTGTACAAAAAATTTTAATTTCGCAGTTTAATAACACGACCCAATTATTAATATCGCTCCACTAGCGTGTTCAATAACCCAAGTGTAAAAGTCCGATCACAAACGCGACTTGAAATACAAATTTAGCATCAAGCGTAGATAACCTCAAAAATTCCGTAGCATAGTGACAAATCTCGAAGATAATCATTGAATACGTGTGAATAATTAATTCAAATGGTATTTACCAAAATGATGGCTTGAATAATTGATGATTGTCCCTCTAATTCTTTGCATTCACGATTTGACAAAATGGTGGCCTCATGTCATGACTGGTACGTAAACTTTCCAAATCTTCAAAAATTACAATGAATTTCATAACACTCTTCTTTAGCAGCACACACCATCCACAAAAACCCAGTTGCTCATAATCTTCGTTAAATTAATTACCAATGGGTAATTTTCACACATTCCAAGATAACACTTTGAAGTCGTCAAGTCGTAGACTTCACACCTCCAACACACTATGGCAACTGACCATTTATCTCGTTTCCTGCACAAAGTTCTCCCAGGAAAATCGTGTCGCACTCTGGTTGGTTGGTTTTCCAGCGAAATTCAAATTTCCCGATGCCAAATTCAACATTTTGAAGTCACTAAACTTTTAATTGCGAACTTCACTTTTTGCTTAAGAACACTGCATCAATGCTCGTAGCTACCATTGTACCAACTCAATTTTTAAACGTAGGTTAACAATTTTGAAATAAATAAAAATTAAATTAGTCTAAAATTTCAACGTTTTCATATTTGAAATGTTTAATTTTCAGGCTTTCTGGACTAATCTCCAAACCTAAAAATCTCGTCTCTGCATGCACTCATTGGCACATAATTGAAAAACAACAAGTGACTACTATTCGTCTAATCAAATTTAAGAAAATTTCCAAAACAAAACCCCGACCAAATGAAATTTTAAATTGTGGATAATTTAAACTTTTGGTAACTACCCCTGTACATGTCATCATATACCCACGACATTCCCATTCCCCAAAACGTAACGATGGGTATTTTCGCTGACGACACTGCAATCGTTACAACTCACCCGAGACGTAAGAGGAACGTTACTATCGTTCGTGATACGCTGAAGCTTCTTCAACCCTGGTTCTACAAGTGGAGACTTGTAGTAAACCCGGGGAAGAGCGAAGCTATCATGTTCGATAGAAAACGACACCCCCCCGACAAAATCAAGATGTTTGGCGAAGTAATTCCTTGGAAAGACTCCGTCAAATATCTCGGAGTCACCCTCGACCCAAGACTAAGCTGGTCCAAACACATTGCGAACTGTGTATCCCAAGCTAAAGCCCTTAAGGGCTCCCTTGCTCCACTGATAGGTAGAAATAGCTGCCTGCGCCACAAAGATCGGATCAGGATCTACAAGGCGGTCATCCGCCCGGTCCTTACGTACGCGGTCCCGGCATGGGGGTTCGCATCTTTTAATCAAATGAAAAGATTGGAAACCATGCAAAACGTCTGCGTAAGACAAGCCATGGATGCCCCATGGTTTGTCACTAATAGACAACTCCAGGCGGCTTCCGGAGTCAAGCCCCTGGATTCTTTCATAAAAGACCTAACATCTAAACTGTATTTGAAAAGCTCCGACTGCCACAATCCACTCATCCAAGCCCTGGGTCGCTACGACACTAACGACTACCCAAGGACGCCTAGGCCTAAGGATATAATTATCCCTAAAACAGTTGTATTGACTACCCACCCTAGATCACCCCAACAAAGCAACCCAATACCAGACGTCACGTATTCAGACTCTGACTCCGAGGACGGCGTGTTCCAGTGAGGAGTGTTCACGCTGCCCCGGGGAGGTTACAAATATTCGTCATTGTCCTGTCCAATTAATCTTCTTCCTTTTCAGCTTGTGTTTTTAAATTTTTTTTCAGCGCCTATTAGATTATTGTTGTGTTTATAAATTGTAAAAAATTATTTTTTTTATATTAATAAAAACGCTGTAGCAACGGCGCGACTGAGGCTCTGTTATTGTAGAAAGGGCTCAAGGTAAGCACATCGCGCCGCCGCGGGCGCGGGGATTGTCTCACCCGTGAATGCACGCGCGGACAATTCGACGTTAGCCTCCGGCCCCGCAGTGCTTACCTTATAGCGTAATAACAAACAAGACACCGGCTCGACGCCGCTCCTCGGGTTTGAAATCCCTGTAAAAAATTCTCAACGTCAGGTTTCTAATCAGACGAAGGAGATAAGCGGGCTATCGCCCGCATCTGCTCCGCAGATGCCAAGTGTCAGCTACAGCTACAAGAAAAAATCACTACCCGACCAATCACTCCCCACTTCAAATATAGATAAATAACGTAACACTCCTCCAGCCCCTAGCCAGACGACCCGTCAAGAATTCCCTTTGGCCGTTCCACTTAAAACCAGAATCCCTCCATTAGTTCTAAAGGATACTGCCAAATGGAGCAGCATAAAGAGTGAATTCGGGAAGCGTGGGATCCGCTTCACAAAAGCTAAATTACTCGCTGGCGGACTGAGCATCACTCCCGCCAGCGAAAACGACTACAGGGCGATATATAAGTACTTCGAGGAAGTACTTACTCTCAACGAAGGTGGATGGTATTTCCACCAGTTGAGAAAGGAAAAGCCCCTACAGAGTTGCCACAGAGTTCTAAGTAAGAAGTGAGTGAAAAAAGTGTGTAAATTTTCAAAAAAAGTGAAGAAAAGTGTATAGAAATTTTGAAAAAAGTGACAAATAGTGTACAAATATTTTACTTCCGGCAGTAACGTCGCAAGTTAACACCACAGGTCCTGGGGCAAGACCCACAGCGGGCCCCCTCTTTTTAGAATCAGTGTTTTGAACTGCTCTTTGTGCATTTGAGAACTTTGGTATGATTCTAGTTTATGGTCATAACCTCAAATTTTTTGATGGGAGGGGGGGAGGCGAAAGAGTTAAAATGTCGAATAAAGGAAAAATTTTTCATTTTGGTTTTTGCGTGGATCCTCCTCGTGCCGTGGTGGTTTTTACAAAAATTGACCCTGCGCTAGCCTACCCTTCGCTACGCTTCGGGCCAATTTTGTAAAAACTACACTAATTTAAAAAATACCCCTAGGCCCGTGGATTAAGGAAAATGGTGGATCTTTGAGGGGTGAAACTCGTTTGCGTGGATTTTAAAAGCAGGATGGTTGTGCAAGGAAAAATTGACTTAAAGCACTTCTCGCTGCGCTCGAGCGCTTTAAGCCATTTTTCCTGCACATTTACTATTGAAAACCATGATTTTCAAAATTTTTTTACGGGCTTATAGTTTCCGCGCAAAAATTTTTAGAGATTCGTGTTCAGAACATCATGGGGCTTCTCCACACCAAATATGAAGAAGATCTAAACTATGACCAACAACTAAAGACCCCTTTTTGACTCCTTATTAAATTTGCAAAGTATAACTTGCAAACGGTTCAATTTTGTACACATTTTGTACATATCGGCCTTTTTTTCCAAAAAAATTATCTTTAAATGACCTTTTTTAACCAGTTTACTTTTCCTCCGAGCAACATGCGTACTACTCCAATATTTGTTCTGTGTATATCGTAATTTTTTGTAGAAGGCAGTGCCGACTCGATTTTCACGTATGTCTACTGCGCATAAATATGGCCATACCTCTGCCTTTCACAAGAAATTCCACTCTAACATGATTGCTTAATTTTCTCGGAGGCCCGGCACCGCCTCCTGCTACGTCATTGCTTTTAAGCCCCTAGGAGTTCACGGACGGTATGCTTGTGCATACCGGTAGTTGCGCCACTGCTGACGTGCATGAATGCATTTACGAGATTCTTTATTTTGCGTGTACAGAGGTGTCAAACTTATTCCAGCCGTCGACCACTTCCTCCAAGCAAAATTTTTACGGGTGGCACAAATTATTGTTTTACCCCTTTCCCTATCTAATTTTTTCCCCGAAATTTTTTTTTTTGAATTAATTTTTTATTTTAACTCTATTTCATAATTTTACTTGTTGATTAGCTAGTCTACATTTGCTCCAAGCAACATTCGTCGATAATTTTAAAAATTCTAGTTACTAAATTTATAAATGTATCAAAAAATTTAATTTTTGTATTCAATCATCAACATAGACGTAAAAAAGGTCCTGGAGGACCTTACTGCAAAGGGTTACGACTGCACAGTGGGCAGAATGAGGAGCAGTAGGGGCAGGAGACCCCTTCCTCTTCTCATGGTCATCATGCCCAAGACATCGACCTCCGCCAATATTTTTAACGAGGATAGGATTCATGACATATGCGTCAAAATAGAAGTGCCCCACGCTAAAACTAAGATTGGGCAGTGTCATCGCTGCCAATCTTTCGGTCACGCTCAGAGTTGTTGCAAGGCCACACCCAGGTGTGTAAAATGTCCAGGCCTGCACTGGACAGCCGAGTGCAGCATACCCAAGCGTACGGCAACCTGCACTAACTGTGGTGTTGACCACCCAGCTAGCTACCAGGGCTGCAAATCGTACCCCAAAATGTGGAGAGCGCAAACTCCCCTTCGATCAGTTCCTCTCAACAACCAGGCAAGACGGTACAAACCGGTCACCAATGAACGTTCTTACGCTCAGGTGGCCCGGTCAAACCCCACCCAATCAGCTCTCTCCCAGAACGTCCAGGTGACCTGGACTGCTGTAGCAACGGCGCGACTGAGGCTCTGTTATTGTAGAAGGGGCCCAAGGTAAGCACATCGCACCGCCGCGGGCGCGGGGATTATCTCACGCGTGGACAATTCCACGTTAGCCTCCGGCCCCGCAGTGCTTACCTTTAGCGCAATAATAAACAAGACACCGGCTCGACGCCGCTCCTCGGGTTTGAAATCCCTGTATAAAATTCTCAACGTCAGGTTTCTAATCAGACGAAGGAGATAAGCGGGCTATCGCCCGCATCTGCTCCGCAGATGCCAAGTGTCAGCTACAGCTACAAGAAAAAATCAATGGATGGAATCATTTGTTCGATAAGTTTTTGTTGAATTTTGCCATTGAGTTATCGATAAAAGGAATGATCCTTGAAATATGACTCGATTCACCATCGCATGATGACATAGCATCGTTTTATCAGTTTTTGAATTTTGGACTCGAGTTATCGATAAAAGGGTGATGATCCCTATAAGTTGACTCGATTCATCATCAAATTAGTGATGCACTAATTAGGTACAAATTGTATTGAATTTGTGTGCAATTAAAGTACCTTAAAATTAATGTATGGTAAAGTTATGCGATGGCCACATCTCTCATCCAGTGAGACCGAACAACCACATCCGACTCACATCCACTCGTTTAGCATATTTTCGACTTTTATGTAACCTTTTTGAAACCAAAAGATGTAAAAAGTCAAAAATAGCAAAGATCGGTAAAAAAATTTATTAACAATTAAATAACAAAAACAATCATAATCACTTTACTACTAAATTTTTCCATCAAACTTGTAATATTTGTTGTAGTTCTCGTGAATTACTTTAAAGCGTTCGGTGGACGCTATACTCAATACCCGTTTCAAATACGCAATGGACTTATCATCGCACAAAGAAATGAGACAATTTAAACAATTATTTAAGTGGATCTGTAAAGTAAAATAAAATGAATTTTTTTATTACAGTCGAAATTTCATCAATTACCTTAATCGAGGGGTACAATGACGCCTTCTCGAATTGTTCCAAAATATCTGCAATCAAGTAGTGCGCGATTCTACCCAAATCTTTATCGCAATGGGTTATTTTTATGGTTAACTTCTCAAATTTATAAGCACAATCCGAGACCGACCTAATCATTTTCGATTCCAGTCCTAAATTAGAATTACTTTTTGCGCATAATTTTCTTAGTATGTTTCGGTAACATTGCAGAAATGAAGGTAAATAGTCCATCGTCAAAAGTTTCCTAAACTTCAGTAGAGATTCCATTGATGCTATAGACAACTCAAAAACGCTCTCAAAACTGCAGTTCGGGTCCACGTTTATTGTAGAAATTGTCAAAAAAATGGATTCCCTGACTGATGGTTGTAAAAACATCTAGAAAGTAACAAATTATTTTTAAATTGTATTTGGGGACAATAATAGATGCTTACGTGAACATTTTTTATCATGTTGATTTCTAATTTAATAATTTCTTCATACACAGTCGCTCGATTAAGTTTGGTTAAATCGTTGGAATACAGCGACAAAGTTTCTATTATGAACGTTTGCAAAATGTCTTGCAGCAAGGAATTCTTTTTTTGCCCTAATTCGCTACTGACGATGCATTTAAGCAAACGCGTGTTTTCTATAAATTTGTCCATTTTTTGGCCGTGCAAATTTATTGTCTAAAATTATATTGGATATATAGAATAACTACAATCGCAACCTCAATATGCAACTTATACGCATTTTTAAGACTATATCTCGGTAGCTATTCGAGATAGAAGAAAATAATAAATATAAAAGTTGTAGAAAATTTGAAGTTCTACAAAATTTTTTAGGGCTACTTCAACAAAATGTGCATTGGAAAGGAGATATATGGAAAAAGCAAGATTTTTCAAAATGGCCGCGCGCGTACAGGCGCTCCATGTCAAAACTTGGATTTGACATTAAAGGCCAGTTGTATAAAAGAGGATCATCTTCGGATCAGAGTTAAACCAAGGATCAAAGCAAATGTCTGTTGTATGAGCGACAGTCAAGCGTTGATCCTGGGTTAACTCACCGATTTCTTGATCCGAGAAATCGGTGGATTGACCCAGGATCAACTTTATTTACTTTTAAATTTATTGTGATTTATACTGTTTGTCTCAATCTATTTGTCATTTATTAAAATAACACCTGGCAACATTGGTTTTTTGTGTATTAAAGCAAGAATAACAAAATGAAAGGAATAGACGTTGATCCTGGGTCAACTCTTGATCCAGAATCAGCTGATCCCCGAGTTAGCCCTCCTTTATACAACTGGCCCTAAAAGATCAGTTTAACAATTACGATCGCAAACACATTTTTACAGTTAAATTCACTGTCCTTTGAATGCAGTTGAAACTTCGTACAAGAGTACGTAAAAATAGAAATTTTTGCTTACCAAAGATTTATTCAAACCATTAACAACTTCTTCAAATTGTTCTAGAGACATTTGTTCAAAGATTAGTACCATCAGCTTAGCATATTCTTCATGATTATTTTTGCGCACTTTCATTTTTTTACAGCACTTCCATGCAACGTCAACAACATTTTTGTCCATTTGCAACTTTTTTGAATTTCTAATCAAAGTAATCAACAACATCACAACTCCCCTTTGTGCCTTTTCATCGAATGCCTTTTTCGACTAAAAATTTTACTTCTTAAAAACATCAATAAATCATATAAAAAAAAACTTACAATTAGTTCGAAGTAAATTTTTGCAAATTTTATAAACACTTGAAGTTCATTTTCGTCACCGATAAGTAAACTGTCTCGAAGAACCAAATCGTATAATTCTACCAAGTCCATTGGATTGCTTGCAACTGTTACAAAATCTAAAATATTCTTATAAATTTCCCTAACGAATTCAGCAAGCGCAATCTTATTTGCTGCATGAATCTTTTTTCTCATGTTCTACAATAAAGAATTTAGTTAATAGCTTCAAAAGTTATTAGTTAAATTTTACCTTCTTTGCAGTATCCACTAGCACAGTCAAGCACGTGACATACTTTTCATTTTCTCTATTTTCAAGCAAAAAGTCACTAATCGTGCAAACATCATCTAAGCCTAAGCTGTCGATATTTTTAAAACAATTTTTAAAAATCAACGAAACAAATTCATTATATTTTCTAAAGTTTGTTACGATTTCAATAAACGCACTTAAATTGTCAAGAATTTGAAAGGAATCGTTGCAATTTTTAACGATGCCTAAAAAACAATTTTTTAAAAATTTAAATTTAAAACAAAGTTCTTACATACCCAAAACGATATTTTCCAACTTATTTGTTACTTCTTGATTTTGAAAGTTGCAATATCGTAAATCAAGTAGAACGGAAAGTAAATAAACTGCAAAAATTTCCCGACTTTTGCACTGCGACGTGGGAATAATTTCCAACAAGTTAACATAATCTGTTAAGTCGATTTCATTCAAGTTAACCGTATCACTTTCCTTCAAATCTGAAATGCCGTCAACAAACACATCTGCAATTCCCTGTAAATCACTTGAACCGTTCAAAAGAAAATCTTCATTTAAATGGATAAAAATGCTTTGCGATAAGAAATGTTTTCCAACTGCACTTCGTTTTTTCGGCTTTTTACCCAACGATCGATTGATTTTTTTCAAACACCTATAAATCATGGCGTTAACCAAAGCATCGGATTCGTAGAGTAGATTAAGTTGGTCGAACTTTTTCGTTTTGATTGTATCGTCTAGTATTAGTTGGGCAAAGTGGGTCAAACAATCTGAATTTGATATAATTTTTTGGAGAACAAACGGATCGAAAACTAAATTTTTCCAGTTGTCCTCGACGTTAGACAAAACGGCAGCTTGAACTGACGAAATGACGTCTTCGTTGACGTCTTCTTCGAAAAGCAACATCGCTTTTAATTTTTGAACGTACAACTTTTGCATAATTTGCTTGCACGTTATTTCGCCAAAATTTGAAATTCGTTGGGAAACGAGCGACCACACATCGCCGGATAGGTAGGAATGCAAATATGTAATATTCGAGGCGGAAAAATCATTATCTAAATGCTTTTTAATTGTAACCTCGTTGTTGATGGAGTAATAACCTATGGTTGTATACAATTCGCCCCAGGTGTAGCACATATTCAAATAGGTCCTCATTAATATCTGATTCTAAAAGAAAAATTGTTCAAATTAGGCGTTAAAATACAAAATACAGTAAAATTCGTGCATGTCCCCAGCCCCCCCCCCCAATTCGAATTTTGACTCCAAAAAGGTCTAAATCGTTTGTACCTGTTTGTGCAAACATTATTTTCGTTTGTACCCAAATAGTTTTTGAGAAATTTCAAAGTTTCGCGGGGGGGGGGGGGGGGGGCTGGAGACATGCTAGCCCCCCCATGTCGAATTTTAACTCCAAAATGGTCTAAATCGTTTGTGCTTCCTGTTTGTGCAAGTTTTATTTCAAATAGTTTTTGAGATTTTCGAGATTCTAGGTAACACGTGGTAAAACAAAATTTCTTTAAAATTTCTAATATCTGATACAAAAATAGTCTAAAACGTCTGTGTTTGGTTTGTACTTGTTTGCGCAAGTTTCATTTTCGTTTGTACCCAAATAGTTTTTGAGATTTTCAAGAAATACATCTAGGACACTGACGCGCATGATTGGGTTAACGAGATTCTGAACAACAACTACAGGATCAAGTTCAAAATACCCTCTATCGTTTGTACTTTGTTTCTGCCTGTTTGTACAAGTTTCAGTTTTGTTTATACCTCAATATTTTTTTGAGATTTTCAAGAAAAATATCTAGGATACTGACGGGCATGATTAGGTTAACGAGATTCTCTTAGCTCGGGGAAACACATAAAATTTTAATCTTATAAAATAGAATTAAACTTGAGCGTTATTGTACGGAACTTGCTCGGAGAAGTACTCTAAAATTTAAATACTCATAACTTGGCCGAAAATGAAATTAAAATGATGGGAATAGAAGGTCATTGAAGCTCAAACGGTGTTTTAACGTTTGACATCAATTTTATCCCAAAATTTCAATTGTTGGAATTGTGTTGGAAGCATATCTACATGCCCCCCCCAAGTTTTCTTGAATCACTCCGCGATAGTTTGGTATCACAGTCCTAGTGCAACCAGAACACACTTTGCTCTAATTGATTGGTGTAAAATGATCAATCCCCTTATTACACCAATCAATTTTCACAATTTTTTATACTAACTTGCTCAGAGTAGTTTGAAGTAACATGACAAATGGACCTACTATCGAGCTTATAATACTTGAAACTTAAAAACAAAAACAACCACAAACGAATTAGAAACGTTCAAGACTATTTTGAATCCAAAATTCACAATTTGAAATAATTTAAAAAAATTTGTTTCCCCCTGCTAAGCGCTAAGCGAATCTCGTTAATTCACTCATGCGCGTCAGTATTCATGATGTTTTTCTTGAAAATATCAAAAACTCTTCGAGTACAAACGAAAATAAAACTTACAAAAAAAAAGTACAAACACAAACGAAGTACAAACGTTCTAGACTATTTTGAAGCCAAAATTCAAAATTTAAAAAATGTTATGTGTTTCCCCGTGCTAAGGGAATCTCGTTAACCTAATCATGCCCGTCCGTGTCATAGATATTTTTCTTGAAAATCTCAAAAAAATATTGAGGTACAAACAAAAGTGAAACTTGTACAAACAGGCAGAAACGAAGTACAAATGATAGAAGGTATTTTGAACTTGATCCTGTAAGGGTCAGTTGTATAAAAGAGGATCATCCTTGACCATGGATCAAGCTTCAACTTAAACCAATAGAATTCTTAAAATAAAATTTTAACTACTGATTGGTTTAAATTGGAGCTTGATTCATGGTCAAGGATGATCCTCTTTTATACAACTGGACCTTAGTGTTACCCAGAATCTCGTTAATCCACTCGTGCGCGTCAGTTTTCTTGATGCATTTCTTGAAAATCTCAAAAACTACTTGGGTACAAACGAAAACAAAACTTGCACAAACAAGAACAAACAAAGTACAAACAATAGAGAGTATTTTGAACGTGATTCTGTAAGTATTAACAAGAATCTCGTTAATCCACTCATGCGCGTCAGTTTCTTTGATGTATTTCTTGAAAATCTCAAGAACTATTTGGGTACAAACGAAAATAAAACTTGCACAAACATGTACAAACCAAACACAGACTTTTAGACTATTTTTGTATCAGAAATTGGAAATTTTAAAGAAATTTTGTTTTACCACGTGTTACCTAGAATCTCGAAAATCTCAAAAACTATTTGGGTACAAACGAAAATAAAACTTGCACAAACATGCACAAACGTTTTACAAACGGTCTAGACTATTTTAAATCCAAAATTCAAATTTTAAAAAAGCATGTCTCCAGCTACCCCCCCCGAGAAATTTTGAGATTTCTCGAAAACTATTTGAGTACAAACGAAAATAATGTTTGCACAAACGAAGCACAAACGATTTAGACCATTTTGGAGTCAAAATTCGACATGGGAGGGGCAAGCATGTCTCCAGCCCCCTCTCCCAGCGAAATTTTGAAATTTCTCAAAAACTATTTGGGTACAAACAAAAATAATGTTTGCACAAACAGGTACAAACGAAGCACAAACGATTTAGACTATTTTGGAGTCAAAATTCGAATTGGGGGGGCTGGGGACATTCACGACAATATTAGCAATTTCGTAATTATCCTGGTAGTTTTTTATTTATAAAGCATATTAAAAAAATTGCAACTATCAGAATAATTACAATAGCAGAAAACTAAATTGCCTTAGCCTATACAATTGAAACCAATTATAAACAAATTTTTTTATCAATACTTACATGTTCCGAGTTAACCAAAATTTTGCCAAATATTCCTAAATGTTCTTCCAATTCAGACATGGCCTTCATAAAACTTTTTACCATCATCGAAGGAATGGTATGTTCAGCCACTCGAACACTCGATAAAAGATTACACAACAAAATACCGATCATTTCGATATACAAAATTTCATTTTTTTCCAATTTCGTGTGCTCGGTGTCGATAACAGTCTTCAGGAAGTACAAAAGGGTCTTGAATAAATTCATGTACTGTTTTCCATGTAGTGTTGTGATGCACTGAGTCATGTAGTTCAAAATTTCTTTTGAAAATGCATCTCCGCTACAATAACTTGCCTTCAAACGCTTTCCACAATTTCCCACAAATTTTAGCTGTTGGTTATCAAACTCAAAATCGTTTTTCAAAGCCTTTCCAATACTGGGCAACATCTTTGAAACCAAGCTGGGAATTCGGTTCAATTTGTGGAAAACGTTAATCAACGATACAAAAAATGTGTCGTATTTCTCACGCATGTCCGCCTTATTTGGCGAAAGAACGACGAAAACCACAATTTTATCAACGATATTTTCGATGCTCAATGGATCAATTGTTAAGACGTGACGTAAAAAGTCGTAAACATTTTCGTCTGGACATTTCGAAACACCCATGACGGTGGTAGTTAAACTTATCAAAAAATCACCGAAAGAAATTTTATTTATTTTACAATCAAGTTGATTGGTAGTTTTCGTTAAAACCTCACAAAGACACGACAAAATCGAAGTCGACAACTTCAAGTCACATGTTGTGTTTTCAATTTGGGAAAGTGTTTTTAAACCGAAATAAGAGGCGGCATCGAAACCTAACATTTGAACCAAAATCACAAAAAGTTGGTAAACCATCTTGAAATCAATGTAACATGAACAGAACGAATGAAAAATTAACTTAAAAACGTGTCTAGAATTATCATCGGTCAACTTTTGCAAACTTGTAAGCAATAACTGTGGAAGTGACACAGTAACACTTTTACCGTTCTCAAAAATAGTTTTAAAATGATTTTTAAACTTTTCGAAATGCCTCTCGAATATGCACTAAAAAAGCAGTTAATTAGACCGTGGAAAAGTTTGTGAATTTTCTTACCTTTTGGAAAAGTTTTGAAAAATCGTTGAAAAGTCCATCGTTGTAATGGAACCGTTGGAGTGTTTCTCCTAGGTGTGGGAACACATTTTTAAAAAATAACTCGTGAAACTCATCTCCTGTCGTGATGTTCCTATGGAAAAGTTGGTCACTTTGAAGAAGGGCTCGTAAGAGTTCGGCTTCTTCTATTTTCCCAAACAAGTTTGCCACTAAACGGCAATACGTATCCAATTCATGTGCAAAAAATAAATAAAAAGTTTTATTTTTGATTAGTGCATCAGCACATTTAATTATGAGGCTCAAGTTATCATCGCTCGTGCTTTGTAAACTTTTTACAAGAACCTAAAAGAAACTTTCGTATAAATTTCAGAACCAAAATATTTCGTTACTTCTTACTTTCATCAAACTTTTAATATCATCTCGAGTGACATTGACCTTCTGGAAATCTTGCAAATTTGGAGAAGACAACCAATTTATCAGCAAGGACCACGCATTTTGATCATCCTTCTTTGCAACTTTGGTCAACCATCGCAATAGAAATGAATCGCGATTTTGTATTGGTAAACCGACCGATTTAAAAACATTGTCGGCTATTTTTAAACGCTTCGGAAGAGGTTCCTCTTTATCATCCAAAATACGTACTAATTCTAAAATAAATTTCGGAAAGTTTGAATTTTAGTACAAAAGCATGACATTTTGGAGGTTATGTTTACATAACAGCAAATTTTACAACTTTTAACCGTTTTCGAAAGAAAATTATCTTGAGAAACCTTACCTCTAGTTAAAGCCATTATTTATTTTAAGTTTCGATATTATTTTCATTAATTTATGTTTACTTTTCGTATTTGAATTAAATATTTAAAAATAAAGGTGCGAACACACGGCTCGTGACAATAGAGTGAAGTTGGCTTTAGATTCGAATTTGACTTGAGCTTCTGCGTTCAAATGTTTGGACCAATAAAGAACGAAAGCCGTGACGGCACAAGGAGCTTATACTTTTCAAAACATTTTAGATTTACGAACAAATTGTAATATTCTAAATCGTTTGTGCCTATTTGTGCAAAAATTATTTTCGTTTGCACCCAAATAATTTTGGGAACATTTTCTTACTACAATTGACTCCATTGTAAGGTCAAAACGCCTAGATGTAGACCGCTCATACTACACGAAATTGAATCGTGTTAATGGCCATATGCTTATACACTGATTCAATTTCGTGCAGTTTAGGGTGCGTTCCACCGTTCCACTTAAAGCCCACAACGACCACGGTCGATCATCAGTCCAATCAAATAACCGCGTTTGATTTTTAGTTCAATCAAAGAATCATAGGACCACGCCGCGTCGCCCATGGGCTTAAGTGGAAAGCACTGTTAGATGGAAAATATGTAGGCGTTTTAACGTTATCACTAATGGAGTCAATTAATACAGTCACCCCTTTCACCCCCCTCCAACCAGTCAAGAAAGAAGCAAATCTGAGCAACTCCAGGCCGCTCACTTCAGTAATCTGTGGACTCCGAAGTACTACACCATCCGATACTATCAAAAAGAAACTATGCTTGCCAAAAACTCCCACGTTACGTAAAAGCGCTAAATACGCTGTGGTGCTGACCATCATCTCATACCACTATTTTTAGTCAAGCTCCCTACGACCCTTAAAGCCATGGCCATTTTCGACAACGTTACTGTTCAGCACAAGAGGCAACAAATCATACGTTTAACAAGACTCCTTTTCAGAACTCAAAGATCTTCAAGTGAAGCTCAAACTACGCCTACTCTGGAATAACCAACGCAAACCCAGACACCATCAAGTCCAACGTTTGACTAAGGACAGCCCTAGTACTACTATTTTTCCAAACCGGGGCAAGAACTTGACATTGACGCCATTTTTCTCCAGTATTTTTATAATAAGTTTAAGAGTTCAAATATATGAATTTGGGGCCTTTTGAGCTATCATCCGGGACTGACACCCCGGTTTTTTGTCTGCCCTCCCCCTGTACATCATTTCAACCATTCATTATTTTAATTCAGAAAGCATCAATTGCGTTTTAGATTAGTCAATATTTCCTCTCTCACCACTCCTCATCTAAAGCGTTGTACGAGACTGACTACCGAGGAACATCGTAGAGTTAACCAGTAAGCTTAAAGTTCAAACGGTCTCTCAGAGTTAACCGGAAGGGTGAGCCTGAGGCCGAAAGTACCTACTAGTTAATCTGATTTACAATTGATGCTTTCTGAATTAAAGCTTGAAATGGTGTAGATGCAAGGCCAACTAAGGATTTCAAAACCTCCGAAGTCAAACCCAACACACGATTGCAGCCCGGCGACCAACAGCATCTGTGAAATGAAACCCCTACTTCAAGGCAGTAAAAGCAGCCGAAGAGGTTAAAAGTCCTAAAACTCATATTCACTCATTACGATTTCTAAAATTTGTACATAAATTTTTTTATTATTTGTAAATAAAGCTTGGTCGTCATTGATTTTCACCACTACCATTATACGTTTGAATCATAATTAGAACTTCATCGAGTGAAAATTTAAAGCTCTAAGCGGACCCACTCAAGAGTTTAGGCCCCTCTCCCCCCTTCTGTAGGTCCCTGAAGTCGTAGTTTTGTTGTCTTGCTAACTTTTGGGGAGAGTTTAGGGACTTTCGTCCGGTACTCAACTCCGGCAGTGCCGTGTTTTCCCAACTTTAGAACCAAACGGTCACCTATCAGACCGGTCGTCTACCTTATCCCGACTTAAATATTCGTGAAGAAGTGCATGCTCGGTTGTCGCCCTCGACGACTGTCCCCCTGTGAATAATTTTTAGTTTTAGAGGGGGCGATAGTGGTCATGAAAGAATTTGGGGGACGTTTAGATGTGGTCGGGGGGGCCGACCCCCCACAGAAAAATTTATTGAAGATTCAGAAAATAAAACCATTTTTATAAACAAAAATACGAATGACTATTTTTAAGCCTGATTTTAATAATGGGAGTTCATTTTTTTAAAAGTTCAATTTTGTGATCAGGAAAGTTTGAGAGCCTATGCTTTACAGCAAGAGGTGCTGCGTTATTTCAAAAGTTTCCAAATTTGATAAAATTAACAATACTAAAATTATCATTATTAATAATAGTAATAATAAATCAAATTATTATTAAAAAACAAAATTTAAAATAAAGAGAAAAAATAAAAATAGTTTAAATTTTAATTTCCCGCCCCAAAAATAGTAACATTTGTCTGGCGTTGTTGTCACTACAGTCGTGAACGGTCACATGGTACATTGGTTGCAACCTTCATTCGTAAAGTCAGTCTTTGTTTAAAATGGCTCCGACTACGTAAGTACAATTTCTTAACATTTATCAAATTATCCGACATCATCCATTCAATTTTAATAAAATTTCACGTTTTTCTTACATAATTTAATGCAGAAAACAATTTTGTAAATGTCTTCGTAAATATTTCATACTTTCCCTGCGTTTTCAGAAAGCGTGGTTAAGTTTAATAAACGTGTTGTATGTTACAGAGAGAAGAAAGTTGCCGAAAAAAAACCTGAAGGGAAAACCATCAAAGGTTTACCCGCGGTTCCCGAATCCGTCTTAAAACGACGCAAGGCTCGTATTTTAGCCAAGAAGGCAAAAGTACAATCCATAATCAAGAAACGTACAACAAACATCAAAAAGCGTAAAGATATTTTCAAACGTGCCGAACAGTATGTTAGAGAGTACAGGATCAAGGAACGCGATGAAATTAGGCTCGCCAGGCAGGCCAAGAGCCGTGGAAATTATTATGTTTCCGGAGATGCCAAGTTAGCTTTCGTCATGCGTATCAGGGGGTAAGTTTTTGCTTTTTATAATAATATTAACAAACGGACATATTTATAGTGATTTGCTCTTAACTTGCTTTTCATTTTCCATGGTGTCCAAAATAAACGGCCCCTTGTTTTGGTTCGAGTGTTCGACTTGAATTGAACAAACGGGGCTCACATTTTTTAACATAACCTCAACTTTTTCTAACTTTACTTGTTTTGCAGTATCAATCAAGTTGCACCCAAGGTGCGTAAAGTGCTCCAGTTGTTCCGTTTACGTCAAATCAACAATGGTGTATTCATCAAATTGAACAAAGCCACTTTGAACATGTTGCGTATCTGTGAACCTTACATCGCATGGGGCTACCCTAACTTGAAATCCGTTCGCGAATTGGTCTACAAACGTGGTTTTGCAAAAATTAAGGGACAACGTATCCCAATCACCAGCAATTCCATCATCGAAAACAGCTTGGGAAAGCGTAACATCATCTGTACCGAAGATTTAATCCACGAAATCTTCACCGTTGGTGGTAACTTCAAACAAGCTTCAAACTTTTTGTGGCCATTCAAGGTGGGTTTGGTTTTAATTAAACCTTTTTCTTGATTTTTAAATGTTATTTCTTTTAGTTGAACACACCGACCGGTGGATGGCGCAAGAAGACCACCCATTATGTGGAGGGTGGTGATTTTGGAAACAGGGAAGACAGAATTAATGAATTACTCAGACGTATGATTTAATTTCTTTATTTTTACTATCAATAAAAATTTATAAAAATTAATTTTAATTTTTTTGGAACTTGGCATAATTTTATTGATCGTTGGTCCAGTGCGGACGCATATTTAAGACAGTTTTTGGTTTATAATAAATTATTTCAAGCTGTGAGTCTGGCTGCATTTGAAAATGGAAAATTTATGGCCTTGAATTAAATTTTTTGTTTTGCTTGTGCCCCATATTTTTACTACAAAGCCGGCAAGCTCATAAATTCTGAAATAATATGAGTATCTATACTTGAAAACGAGTTATCATATTATGGGGTACCATTAATTGGACCCCCTTTCTGTAATAACTTTACATTTTACCTGAAAATGTGGTAGTATGGAGTTTGTCCTTGAACCATCAAGTACACTAATTAAAATTAGCAAAGGAGAATAACGTGAAGGTTCGTTAATCCGTTCATGCGCGTCACTAATTGGATTGTAGGTGCAAAATGAGATTCAACATTTTTTTTATTTTACCACCACGGAATTTTCAATATCTTTTCTTAAAATAACTTCTTTTATTTAAGAAGTCCGTGCTTACCACACTACAATCAGCGGTGCCACAGTTAAAAAATAAAAGGTACTTCTTGGAAACTAAAAAACTTGCAAAGTTAAAATTTTACTGTAGCCATTTGATATACCTAGATGCATTTTCTCAAAGTGTAAAATAAATAAAAGAAACACATTTATTATTTTTAATTAGCATATTCCACTTTTATTAATGTGAAATATTAAGGGTCGGTTCCACCAACTCTGATTAAATACTTGAATCATCATTTGTTGGAGTTAATCACGGTTAAATGAAAAACAGCGTTCCACCATCCGTAAAAGCAGTTATTTTTTGATCTCATCTCCCCTTAGGTGTAAAATCTCGTTTTACGATTTGTTTATGGCATCGGAGGGGTTTTACAGAAAAAAAAAGTTTTTAGACTTTAGGTAAAAAAAAGTTTTTAGACTTTTTTTTACCCTTTCGTTATGGGATGGGGAGTTTGAACCCCCAAAACCTCCCCTTTATATACGGCCCTGATGTTCTACAATGGATAAGCACTTTGATGTAGAATCGACGAGATTTAAAAATCACGTAACTCCGGGTTCGCAGAAGTCGAGATATTCGACATCTAAATCGTCCATTTCAGCAAAAAATTCTATTTGAGGTTTAACAAACTTTATTTTTATGCGGTTAACTAACCGTACACTTTGACAACATCAATGAAATTTGAAAAATCAATGATTTTCTCCGAAAAAATGAAAAATTTTGTAGAATCCAAGTTTGAATATTTTTTCCTGAAAAGTACGTTTAAAGACAAACAAAAACAAAAAAAAAACGTTCCGATTAGTCAATTTCTGACATAGTTACCGATCGTTTGAAGAAAAACATCAGTTTTTCTAAAAATTCGTAACTCTTTTTGGGTTGAATAAAAAATTCACAGAACTGTTTTTGGTGAGATAGTATAATATGTAAAAATTTCAGGAAAATCAAAAGGGGTCGGGTTCAAAAGTGGTCGATTTGGTGTGGAATGCCCCATATATAAAAATTAGTTCACGAAAACTTGAAAGTGACGCGCATGAATAAGTTAACGAGATGTCGCTGTTATTTTTTTGTAATTCAAGGTTACGTACATTGTACGTCACAGTTTTGGTAAAAAATCAGACCCACTGTGTGTCATAATTAGAGACCGGATTATATGCATTTGCATATTTTGGCTAGTTTTTCAGAAAATTGCATATTTTGACTAAAATCTACTGATCGTGCATATTTTATAAAATTTCTAAATTTATTGTTTGACTGGACGGCGTGCCCAACCAACTTTTTTCAGGGAGGAACAATCCTAAATTTGCAAACTGAATTAATTCAAAATTGCCAATTTTTTGTAAGTTTTGCAACTTTTTGAAAATTTAGACAAAAAAATTGCCACATTGATCAACTTTTCAGTGTTTTTGCCAAAGTTCTAAGATGGGTACGTACGGGTAATCCGGTCTCTAGTCATAATGAAGCACAAAGCGATCAACAAAAAATTTATTTTATCATTAAATTACAATTTCATAACAAAAATTCCTAAATGGCTTCATTTAAAATAAATTTACAATCAAAGACAAAAATAGTTTTTCGACAGGTGAATCACAAAATAGTAAATGCCTTCCTTAACGGTGAGCACACTTCGTCCAATGATTTATCAACCTCGTTTATCATAATATATCATCACGCGGGAGGGGGCGTATGGAAAAATTTATAAATTAATTTAGCGTTTGGAGTAGGCACTCCGCATTAAGAAAAACATATTCAACATGCATACATCATTAAAGCGAAGAAATCTCTTTACCCCATGTAATAAAGATCAACACTGTGGAATAAATATGCAAAATTTTCGGAAAACTAAGTTTAAGTCTCTTGTTGGGATTGGAACTGGTCGAAGGCTCAGTTGCTGAAAGGAAAGCCATTATTAAAATTCAAATTGTGTTTGAAGAAATCAATCACTCACATTCTTCACGTTCCAATTCGCTAGTATCCCATCCAATCTCACCGTCTACTTCCAACTCGAGAATGGGGTAATTGGGAAAGTGTTTTGCAATTATCGTGGATTCGTTGTTTTTTCCTTCTTTTGCATGACAAACTAATCGTACAATGAAGCCCGCTTTACGGAACTTGGAACATTTTCTTAACTAAAATCACGTTCGATAACACAAAGAGAGCAGAATGACGATTTCACTTACACCTAATAATTTCCTTTCTAAAGTGTAATTCTTATCGATGACAATCGAATAACAGTTACAACTTCTACTCGATTCCTTGTCTTGCAAAAACAACATACAATCAAGCTGTGCGGCACAAGAGTGCTCGATAATTGAATTGGGATGCATACGTGTATACTTGATCAAACCACCACCAAAAGCAACATCTTCGAAATTTTGCCTAAAATAAAAAAAATGTTAGTAACGTAAAAAACCACTTACGCGACTGCTAAAAATGTTTTAATTACTCTTTAAATAATTCTGTGAGAAAAATGTTCATTATGCGCAGTTTGTAGTGTTGGGTGAATACCAGAACACATTTTACTTCCTCGTTCGATTTGATTGACTCAGTCAGTATCGAAATATTTTGTGTGGGGTTGCACGAAAAGGTGGCAATTCGTATATTGGGTATATAAGGAATTCGAACAGCTTTAAAGATGTCAGTCGTTTCGGCCTCTGAAAAATTTACATTATTAGTATAAAAGAAAAATATTGAAGCAAGTTGTAAATTAGTTAGTTTTATTAAGAAATCAATGGTTAATTTGCAGTATTATAATTGTCCGCTTATAACGAGATACTGGTTGTAGCGAGTACAGGTGCACGATAAGCAGACCTGATGGTAAGTTTAAATTATGTCATACTTAAGCTTGGCCAACAGGTAGCGGTTCGAGTGTTATCAGTAACAGCAACAGTTATGATTTTATGAGACCCCTAACAAGGAGAAGTACCGTCGCCGTCGACAAAAAGGGGCTAAGGAAGCATGAACTGCAGAAAAGTTACTTTCACATTACATGCCCTTAAGGAGAACTGGTCTAAGTGTGGAATGTGGAGGGATTAGAGCAGACTAAGTTCATTACTTAGTTAGAGCGCTCCAGTAAAGGAGCAAAATTGTTGAAAAAAGTGCTTATTTTACCATGGGAGTTTGGGAATAATACCGTAACCAACTGTTGAACTGCTCAGCAAGCGATTAAGGCTGTTCTCTCGCTACCATTTTTTTATTTACAATTTTCTGACTTTATTTTTGAAAATTCATTAAAAACTTTTTTCTGTAATGCTTAGAATTTTATTCTGCACAAATCTGCAGAGCGTTTTTTCACGAAACAACATACAAAAATTACAATAGCAATAAGGGGCCATCCATAAATTACGTCACACGAATTTTAGGACTTTGTAACCCCTCCCCCCGCCCTTGTCACAGGTTGTCACATTTTTAGAACCCCCCCCTGATGCGACGTCACACATTTTTTAATTTTATGCATGTATTTAAAAATAATGGAAAAAAACAGTTGTTATTTTCATTTTTTTCTTATTTTTATTAAATAATCTTTTATAAAATCAACATAAGTCAAATATTCTTGATAATAGAGAAAAAAAAACGACTGTAACGTAACAAAGCTTTTGACCCCCCCCTTTAACGTGTGACGTAATTTATGAATGACCCCTAATTAGATTGGGCCAATTAGGGGTTTTGAGTAGCTTATTTAAAAAAAATGTTTTCTGTACCCATGGAAACACAAAAAGCTTAAAATTTTGGCTTCCATATATTTATTGTCCCTTATATATTGTTTTTTTAAATCTGGTCACCCTATCCTACCCTATCCTGAGTCTCGAATTGCAAGTATCTCTCGCGTTACACGTACTTGTGTTATATTTACAACAATTTTACGAAAAATTTTATTAAAAAAAAAAATATAATTTGAGACAAAAGATATACATTTTCGAATTGTTTATTATTAGAACTGTTACATTTCCTTTCAAACGATGTTCTAACAATTTACCAAAAATACAGGTAGGTGCGTCTGCACAACAGAGCTTTGAGCAATACTTGGTCACTAAATTTTTATTATGGATCTATTGGCTTTCAAACAGACCCGTAGCCAAGAGAGAGGCACTTGGGGGCACGTGCCCTTCCCCAAAATGTTAAAAAAAATTCTTTTCCCAGGAGCTTCGGTGGCCCCTTCTTCATCAAACGTGAGAATTTAACTTAAGGTTTTAAATTGATTTATCAATGATGAATCTTAATCGGACACAGTTGCGTTGTCAAAAACGACTCTACGTGCCGCTGGGCTCCCTCCGGTCGCTTCGCAACACTCCGAGCCGTTTTGACGTACGTTGTACTGATTAATAATATCCCTGGGGGCCATCTAACTAAGAAGAGGGTGGATCTCTCTTTTTCCGGCAAATTTAAGCTAAATAAGCCCCCTAAACAGTGATTTTAATTCGATGTTAACGCTACCATAGTGCAAATGCTACTGCTGCTCCCGTGTTCATTGTAACACGTAAGTAAATCCACAAGGAGCGATGACAGAATAAGTCAAAAGAGGTCAATGTTGAACAAAAATTGCAAACTTTAAAATCAATTATTAGCTAAACTAATCGGGGAAAGACAGGAAACGTAGACCCTACAATAAAAATTTTACGATTGAAACCTCGATGTATTTTGAAAGAGCACATTTTAAATAAGAGAATTAGGTGAGGAAGAATGCCTTAAAACCACTAGTTTTTTCAAAAATTGATTTTAAAAAAGCTCGATTTTCATAGCAATTTTCAAGTTACGTCGCTCATGATTGGTGAATCAATGCATTCTGTGCTCCGTCCGTGCACTGTTATGAACAAGAGCCCCGCTGATGATTACTTTTTCGCGTGAATCCTACTCGTGCCATGGTGGTTTTCATCAAAATTGACCCTCAGCACCCTTTGGGCCATTTTGATGAAAACTACACTCATTATAAAAATACCCCTAGGCCCGTGGATTAAGGAAAAAGGTGGATCTTTGAGGGGTGAAACTCGTTTGCGTGGATTCTAAAAGCAGGGTGGTCGTGCAAGGAAAAATTGACTTAAAGCACTCCTCGCTGCGCTCGGGCGCTTTAAGCCATTTTTCCTGCACATTTACTATTGAAAACCATAATTTTCGCTCGAAGTGCACTGGTAAAGCATCCCAATGCAAGTATCGTTCCGGTTATCGTCGCTCTGCGCAAAACTAAGACCAGTTCAAACTACACGGACTGTCAATAGAATGTATTGATTCACCAATCCCGAGCGACTGAACTTGAAAATTGCTATGAAAATCGTGATTTTTTAAATTCGATTTTTGAAAAAACTGTTGGTTTTAAGGCCATTTCCCTCACCTAATTCTCTTATTTAAAATATTCTTCTTCGTATTGCTTCTTGACAGAAGCGTCGTGACCAATTTAATATGTTAGTATTAAATGGCTCTCTTGGCATATTTAAAATATGCTCTCTCAGAATTTATCGAGGTTTCAATCGTAAAATTTGCATTTAAATGCAAATCTACCTATCTAGGACCTATCTATCTAGGGTTTACGTTTCCTACCTACCACCAAACTAATCTATCAAATTCCGTTGAGTTATAGTGAATGGATTTGAATGATTTTTTTTTGGATTTCTAATACCAATATTATAGTTACAGCCGTGGAGTGATGTGACCGCTGGTTGAGTACAGAGCGGAAATTCTGGGTTCAAATCGCGAACTATACAGAATGTCTTAGCCTCTTAGGTCAGCCTTTCAGTGGGTATCCACACGCTGTGGTGAAATCGATATTGATTTTTCGGAAATATGTAATATGGGGACTAATCCACCCCGCTAATTCCCAGAAAGGGAAAGCAATATTCTATTTATAATGTAAAAAGGTTAATGAATACCATAAACTAAAAAGTTTACAGTTAAAATTACCGCTGTTTTGAAAATCTGCAAATTAAAAAAAAATATCAAAATCTAATGTAAATAATAATTATAAATTTTTATAAAAACGATGATCATGTAAATACTCCGAAGTTAATGAAATTTTGAGACAGATTGTTTGGGGGTACTCTAGGAGGATGTCTATCCTAAGTTTTTGACCTCAAAGACCCTGTAGCAACTTAAGAGAGGGGGCAAAAACTTCAAAATTTTTGGACTTTTTTTTAAGTTTTTTGCTTATGTCTCGTAAACTAAGCAAATTTTGGGTACTATAGTTCATTACAAAGTTGTAGAGCACTGAATTTACTAAAATTTGGTTGGCAAAACAAAATTTTTAAACCCAATATTAATCGAGATACAACCGAGCAAAGTTATTCAAAATGTAAAAAATGGCCGAAAAACGAAGATTTTGCTCCTATAACCAGTGTTGTCAGATTGGGCAATTGATCGCAAATTGGGCGACTTTTTTTTAGACAATTTGCACTTAATTTTTTTCAAAAACCGCAATTTGGGCGATTTCTAAAAAATGAAGTTGAAGTTTATTGCGATAAATAATTGACATTGAGATTTAATTTTAGTAAATTGCCATTGGATTTTCAACCTCAAAGAAAAACTGAGTCACGTTCAATTCTCCAATAAAAGAACGAGAAAGCTTGACGTTAGCGTCTCTAGCGTTAAAAAAGTAAACTTCTATCCTAAAACTTTTTAACTCTAGAGAACGCTAACGTCAGCTTTTTCGCTCTCTATAGAAACTCAATCTAGACAATCATTAAATCAAAGAATATTTACAATAAGAAGCGACACTACGATTTTCAGTGCTCATGTTCACCAACAAAATGGCCGCCGTTTACAGTGTTTTCATTATATATAGTCAACTATTTTGGCCCGCCAATGAAAATCAAAATCATAAATTGTGTAAACATTGCTTTGGACTCATGCACTCCCCCATAGCATAAGTAATTCCAAAAAATTACAATTAATAAAAAATAATAACCCCCCCCTCCCGCTATGAGCAATTTCTAGTTACGGATCTTTTTGAATGCAATAACAGCGCCTTTTCATACAAACAATTTATATGTAAAAAATTTGGAACCACGTAACTAGATATTTTTCCGATTTCAGAGCCGCAGCTAAACATCGGTAATGGGGGGGGGTGTTACTAAAAAATTTTTTTGTGTATGCCATGGGAGACTTTTACCCCAAACAAATTTTTAGATCTTTTTTCAATTCCTTCGCTATTCCATGGGTTATATTCGGGATTACCCCTCCCCCTACCCGATTTCACCCCAAAATAATAATAAAACTGATTAAGTTAATAATAAATTTTAATTTTATTTGGGATTTTGGACATTAAATTTAAATAACTATTTATTCCCATCATTTCCATGTTAATTATGGTAATCGTTCATTATTATATCAACATCATGAAACATCATCCATCCTCCCCCCACCGCCTCTCATTCCCCCAAACGTGAAGATGCCTTATTTTAATGTAAAAAATACCCACAATCCCACAGGGGTCGGTCCTGGGTCCCTTGCTGTGGAACATTATGTACGACGGCGTGCTGAGCCTGAAACTCTCGGGGGGGAGTTAAGATAGTGGGTTTCGCGGACGATATCACGCTGATTGTCGAGGGCGTGGACGACGAACAGCTTGAGCGAAAAGCCAACGAGGCCATCCGCATTGTAGCGGAATGGGTCCATGGCTTGGGTCTTAAGCTTGTTCCCGAAAAGTCCGAAGCAGTCGTGGTGTGTGGCCGCCGCCGAGAACCGGAAGTTAACCTACGATTAAATGGTGTGGTGATAGATAAATATCTAAACTTTGGATTTCACACCAGGACGATTATGGTAAAGACGCAGGCGATAATCACTTTACTCGCCCGTCTGATGCCCAACATCGGAACCATAACTAAAACCATAGGGAGGATGATTCTAGCAGTGGCCCAGTCTGTCCTGCTGTATGCAGCGCCAGTGGACCCTTTCGTGTACAGCACCGCGAGAATCCGCAATAGACTTCGGAGTGTGCACCGGCAAATGGCCTTGAGAGTGGTGTGCAGATACAGAACTATGTCCAAAAACGCCGCTCTAGTTCTTGCCTCTATGCCCCCGCTAGACCTTCGGGTGCTCGAAAGGACGGAGGTGGCGAGTGACCGATCGAGAGCAAGTGCCGCTAGTGAAAAGACGCAAGTAAAGTGGCAGGTGGAGTGGGATGCCGCTTCAACGCGTATCTGAACCGTTTCAAACTAAGATCACGAGATGGGAAATGGGAATAACATCGCCAGCTCCTGTCCCTGGAGTTCGGGGAAATGCTCACCCCGGACAACATCGTGTCATACATGCTGAAGGACGAGGAGAGCTGGCAAAAAGTGGAGAACTTTGTGGCAGGGGCATTGAAGAGGAAGTAGTCAGACGAGAGGCTAGAGCAGGTCCAGAGAAATCAACGGAGACAGCCCGGTCAGCGATGAGTCAGCTGGCTACAGACAATCAGGGCTGTAGACAGTCCCTCCCCGCGGAGAGTCTGAAGAAATGCCGGAAGGCGATACCGGGCCCGCGGGGGTAGGGGGATGAGTTTAGTGGGTGAAACCCCACACTCCCGGGCCCGATAAGCCCGGAGTCTTTTTCAAGATTCTCACCTCCCGCAAATGCAAAAAAAATATGTAAGAAATGCTAATTAATGTGAGGCATCTTCTTGTTTGAGGGAGGGGGAGGGAGGGTGGTCATAGATGTTCCAAGATGTTCATATTGATGAGCGATTAACATAATTAACGTGGAAATGATGGTAATAAATAGTTATAGGGGCAAAACCTTCGTTTTTTGTCTATTTTATACATTTTGAGAAACTTTGTCTAACTTTGATTAGCTGTGCCTCGGTTAATATTGGGTCCAAAAATTTGAGTTACCCACCAAATTTTAGCAAATTTGCTGCTCTATAACTTTGTTATAAACTATGGTATCTAAAATATACTCAGTTTACGAGATATAAGCAAAAAACTGAAAAAAGTCATAACATTTTTGAGGTTTCTGCCCCCCCCTAAGTTGGGGGTCCTTGAGGTCAAAAACTTAGAATTGACATCCTAGAGCACCCCCAAACAACCGGTCAAAATTCCATTAGCTATGGAATATTTCCAGTTAAAAAGGGGATTACAACCCTTAAAAACACAGCGGAAAGTTTCAAAAAGTAAACTTTTTACGTTTTAGTATAAGAAATTCAAAAAATTCAAACCCATTCGCTATAACTGAGTTCCGAGGTATAAACCTAATTGCACTAGACTATAAAAAATTCCGGAAGGGAAACCACCGAAAATTTTACTTTTACAAAAGTTTTTTTCAAGTGTCCCCCCCTCAATTAAATCCCGGCTACGGGTTTTCTTTCAGACAAGCTGAATTTTATTGTTGTAAGTTCACAGAACCATCGTTACCTGACGTCAAAACTTCATGAAAAAAATTCTGAAAACACTACTCAAAATAGTCCCTGCCTCTTGGACTATTAACATATTTTAGTTAGGATAACCACGTACAATTGTAATTCGAAACCTTCTTTTTTGCATGAAGGGGCCCACAAACGATCAACTTGGTGTGCAACCACTTTGTAAAATCGAAAAAGCCAACACAACCACACGTTTTGGTTGCATACTAAGTTGATCGTCTGTAGGCCCCATGAGAGTTTCACTTATAGGGGACCAATTAGTTCCATGCTTAACCACAATTGTAGTCCATCCCTTTTAAAAGCAGTAAACTTCAAAACCTTAATTTTGAACATCTTTGTAAATCGATTTTCGGCATAAAAAACTACCCAATTTTTAATTTTCAATTAAATTAAATGTGCCTGTAATTTCTAGATTACATTCAATAATCTTATGATTTAAAGCCTTCACCAAATCTGAATGTTGTAAAAATGATAACAGTAGGATAACAAAGGAATGTTCCCTATATTCATAGTTAAACTGACCCTACACCTCAATAAAATATTGTACAACACAACAACAATTTTTACCTTGTAAGTGAAGTGGAGGTATAGCAGAACAGGATATTATAAAGTACCGTCCATTGGGAGGCACAATTTCCTGTAAGATGTATTCTGAAACTAATGGCGTTGCAATTAAAAAAAAAACTAACCTCACCGAAAAAAAATAATAAAATTAAGTATAGCAACTTACAATGCATTTTGCTCTGTTTAGTGTTGGTGTGTAAACACACACTTTTCTTCAACTGCATTGCCAATCCATTATATACAACAAGACAAATGTCCGTGTTGATGTACCTAAAATTTTTGGAGACGTGTAACCGCTTCATCGGATTCGAACTGTAATGCATCCATTCCACGGTATTCCTTTTATTTAATTCTATACTAGCCATACGATTCCACATCCAATTCACTAATTTGGCATTATGTAAGTCACCACAATCCAGATGTCTGAATATGCTCTCGAGCACCGGATAACAGTTCATAACCACCTCACACAAATAAGTGTCGCGAATTGGCGTAAGCGGTAATTCGATTTCATTAGTTGTCGTTAGAGATGGTATGCAATAGTTTTTTCTGCGATGCGGATTAATTTCGTACTGAAAAAATTCCAAAATCAGAATCTAATTATTTTCGTCAAATCGCACTTACAACTACGTGTTTTCCTTTAAAAACTCTCACACTGTAATCGGCCACTTTCCGCGGCATTTCTATCTTGTCTGCACAAAAACTAAGATCCCGAAAGTCGAATTTGTGACAACTTCAAAAAACGACGTTGGAAAACTGAAACATAACCTCCAAAACAATTGTTACACGGAGATCATTAATGCCATCTATTCGGTCAAAAATGTGTTGATCCTGTTGTGTATTCATAAAAAGCCACCAAGTATGTAAGTATGTATTGATTTTTATTTCCTTTTTTTTCTTTTAAACTTTCTCAAAATAAGATTCAATTTTTTGGGCCGATTTTATTTCGGATTGCTCCTTCTACCCTTTTTATTTTCATTCTTTCTTTAACTTTCTATCTTTTTAAAAACTTTTTTTCGTTCTTATTTTATTCTCATTTTTGAATTTTAAATTGCGCACAACACATTGTAATACGAACGCAAAAATTGAGGTTGTAGATCCAAAAAACCGGATCACAACAATCAAAGCGCTCACCTACTGCGCCGGACGGGAGCGTTGTAGTTGCTAGGATCTCGAATTATATACAGAGTGATTCGCTACAAACATGACAAAAGCTCAAACGACAAAAGCCCGTGAGGATAGAAATCCGAAGACAAAGTCCCCAAACAGACAAAAACCATTAGATACAGCTCACCCAAACAAATCTCAAAAATTCATCAGTATTTTTTTTGTAACATTTTACCTGCCATTTTACTTCTATAATATTTTTGAAACGGTAATCGACTTTTGAGAATTTCAGTGGCTTCAGCTGGAGATCTAAACACAGATTTTACTGTTTGAAACTATGAAACGATAAATTATTACGTGTTTTTCGTACCGATCGTTTCACCAGCCGCCGAGTCGCGAAGGGGTGGGTACGAGACATAACTTCTAATCAGAGGGTTGACCAAAACAAAGACCAGAGTCTGTCGCAATCCGGAGAGAGCCTCTCCAGTTGGTGTAATAACCATGTTGTAGACTAGCCCTGGATTTGTTGCGGAAGCGGGGCCGCAAATTCTGAAATAAAAAGTATAGTTTTGAGGAATTCCAATAAAACGCAGGCGATTCTTGTGGCCGCGGTCGGCTTCCAGTCTTTCAGACGAGTTCGCGGACAGCCTCAACGTTTTCTTTCTGAGCCGGGTAGCTTCTTTTTTGGCCCCTGCTATCTCGGGTGTTCACCAGTGGACTGGCGATCTTCCGGAATCCGTTTTGCGCGGCATGGATTAATTGCAAACCCGGTTCAGCATCTCTGTCAGCTCCCTTGGTTGTTGGAACGGGCAGCTGTTTCTCTCGGTGGCGAGGGCCGCAAGAAGATTATCCTGGCGGAGTCGTCTAACCGCCCACTCCCGAGCGGGTTTTCTGCTTTTGAGTTTGTTTAGATTTTGTTACCCCTTCCACGCAGAAATGTGGGTACCGGTGGTCGCTGGAATTTTCGATATCCAGGACCTTCTACCCGGTTACCTTGTGAAGGTGCGATGCGGACGCCAGGGTGACGTCGACAATAGTACGTGCCCCCCTGCCCACAAAAGTGGGGTTGCTTATCTCATTACAAATCCTAAGGTCCATAGAGCTCAAGATGTCCGCCAGCTCTTTCCCCCTGCGATCCTCCTTTGCGGAGTCCCACCCTGGCGTTGAAATCACTTCCCATAACTACCATTCCCGTCTGCTAGACGACGCTATCTCTCAATAGGTCCAGCTGTCTTCGAAACTTTTCCAGGGTATCCGATGGGAAGTAATAACAATTGTAAAAAGTTGTCCTTTTGATCTTATTTCACATAGGAAACCCTCACCCGTCCCGCTGTCTAATACGCACTTAGTTGTTCTAGGCAAGTAGATGGCTGCTTTACCGGTGGCATCTCTAAGTAAATCTTTAGAAGCAGCAAGGTTTGGTTCAGATATTAGGGCGAAGTCCAGCTTCATCAACAATCAACAAGTCATACGCCGCTCTGAAGGTGTGGAGGTTACCCCGATCTCAGCGGATCCCACTCCCGCTCGAAGGAGATTTTTGTCTCCTCCCACGCGTCGATGGTTTTAGTTTAACGGTCCTTGGGAGGATCGAAGGGGCTCCCTTACTACTTAATAATTTATATTACTTACTTGAACTTTTATAAGTTTACAAACTAAATGATGACAGGCACTTTTTTCCAATTGAAGAATGACGTGCGGCTTTGCAGGTGAAAATTGAAAACCTTGTCACTAATTAACAGGTGACACTTGACTGGCGTTTGCAAAAACACAGAACGCTACTCGTAAATATTGAATTGCTGGTAGCGTGAAGGAGTTGTTATAGGCGGCTCCAAGCAAAACTGGACCATTCAGATAATCAAAAAAATTTTCCCAAGCGATTTGTTTTCCAACAGAGAACAAAGTTTGTCAAAGTTAGGTTCTGGTAGTCAAAACAACAACTGCCAAAGACTGCTAATTGAGGAAAATTGGCAACTCATCAGCACACAACCAACCGACATCAACCAAACAACTTTGCAAGGTCTATCAGCATTTGCACGAAATTCATGCCTACAGATTGAATATAAATAAAAATGCAGGGTTGGATGGAGGAATATGTGAGATAGCAATTTAAGAAGGAACCAAACAACAAATGCAAGAATTTGTTATAAAAGATCTTAATCGGCTCTTTAATACTAAAATTGTCGGTAAAAATGGGCGCCACTCTGGTAATTATTGCGCGTATGATGGAATAAAGGAGGGTTTACAAAGTGTTTATAGGGAGCGAGAAAGCTGAAGTTAACGTCTTCTAGAGTTAAAAAATGTCATACAAGAAGTTTACTTTTTTAACACTAGAGGGCGCTAACGTCAAACTTTCTGCTCTCTTATTAGAAAATTAGCGATAAATCTCGACCGTATTGCCTCTAGCATTAAAAAAGTAAACTTTTGTTATGAATTTTTTCATGAGAGAGGGGAACTTTCTCCATCCTTATTCCAGATAATACCGCAAGTCTTACTTTCAACGCAAACCTGAAACTTACAACTTTGTTTAGGTGACAGTTCCAAACGTCTTTATAAAACAGAGAATTACCTAAAACAAAATAAATTCTTATGTGACGGCCATCAGACCGCACTAAAACGCCAAAATAAGGTACAAATTCGTATAACGAAAAAATATAGATAATGCTAATTAGTACAAACTTTAGGAGTATTTACAATACTCCTAAATATCTTCCAAATATTTCTATGTTTAAAAATTTAACAATTAACGTAACACTGGTTTAAAATTACTTGACAAGTTGTCGTTAAAATTGAAATCAGGCAAAAACAAAGTACAAACGGTAGAGAGTATTTTGAACGTGATCCCGTAAGTGTTACTCAGAATCTCGTTAACCCAATCATGCGCGTCAGTATATTTGATGTTTTTCTTGAAAATTTCAAAAGATATTTAGGTACAAACGAACATGAAACTTTCACAAAGTACAAACGGTAGAGAATATTTTTAACGTGATCCTGTAAGTGTTACTTAGAATCTCGTTAACCCAATCATGCGCGTCAGTATCTTTGCTGTTTTTTTTTTGAAAATCTCAAAACTATTTGGGTACAAGCAAAAATGAAACTAGCGCAAACAAAGTACAAACGATAGAGAATATTTTTAACGTGATCCTGTAAGTGTTACCCACAATTTTGTGAACCCACTCATGCGCGTCAAAAACTATTTGGGTACAAACAAAAATGAAACTAGCACAAACAGGCACAAACAAAGTACAAATGATAAAAAGTAATTTGAACGTGATCCTGTAAGTGTTACCCAGAATCTCGTTAACCCAATCATGCGCGTCAGTATATTTGATGTTTTTCTTGAAAATTTCAAAAACTATTTGGGTACAAACAAAAATGAAACTTTCACAGACAAAGTACAAACGATAGAGAATATTTTTAACGTGATTCTGTAAGTGTTACCTAGAATCTCGTTAACCCATTCATGCGCGTCAGTATCTTTGCTGTTTTTCTTAAAAATCTCAAAACTATTTGGGTACAAGCAAAAATAAAACTAGCACAAACAAAGTACAAATGATAGAGAATATTTTTAACGTAATCCTGTAAGTGTTACCTAGAATCTCGTTAACCCAGTCATGCGCGTCAGTACCTTTGATGTTTTTCTTGAAAATTTCAAATATTATTTGGGTACAAACAAAAATGAAACTTTCACAGACAAAGTACAAACGATAGAGAATATTTTTAACGTGATCCTGTAAGTGTTACCTAGAATCTCGTTAACCCAATCATGCGCGTCAGTATCTTTGATGTTTTTCTTGAAAATTTCAAAAACTATTTGAGTACAAGCAAAAATGAAACTAGCACAAACAAGCACAAACGAATTAGAAACTTTCTAAACTATTTTGAATCCAAAATTCAAATTTCAAAAAATTCTATTTGTTTTCCCGTGAGAAGAGAATCTCGTAAATCTACTCATGCGTGTCAGTATCCATGATGTTTTTCTTGAAAATCTCAAAAACTATTTAGGTACTAACGAATAACGAAAATATTGTTTTGCACAAACAACCACAAAGAAACCACAAACGATTTACACTATTTTAGATTCAAAATTCGGTATAGGGGGGGGGGGGAAGAAAATGATAATCGATGGCAGTTTTTCAATAAAACACAAATATTCGTCATTAATTCATTTCTGATGTGAGGACGAATATCAAACATTATTTCCATAGGAGCGGAGCCAACTGATGATCTAAAGATCAGCTGATTCGTCGGCCATGTCCGAGGTGAAACGAATATCGGAGGGTTTAAGACGAATATCAAACAAAATTTTCAACGTAAAAATAAGACGAATATAGGTGTGGACAAATATTGGAGTTCCACTGTACAAGTAAATAATTTAATCACTTTCATAAAATCCACAGGAAACACCTAACTCGACAAACGACAAAGAAAAACTGCATAGAGTCGCTGGACCACTTTTGAGAAAATCGTTGTAGTTATTATGAAGGTAACGATATACTTGATCACGTTAAACAAGGCAGACGAAGGCAAAAAAATCTTCGACCTTTAAATAGTGTTAAATATTACCATTAGATCCCAGTAATTAAACAAAATATTTTTCTAATAATTTATTTTACCAAATCTTACAAGACACTCACGTCATGGTTTTAGCGTCACGTCGTTTAGAAAAAAACTTTTTTGTTTCCAATTTGTTGATGTTTGATTGCGTTTGGACAAAACTTTTTTATTTTGGGCATGCATGGTGATTCGTTGGAATTAACTTTTGATGGAATGGAGATGGTATAAGCAAATTCGTTTGTTTTTTGAGAATTTTGCGCCTTCCTTCGTGGAACTTTTATTTGTTGTGGAGTTTTCTTAAATTTGTTGTCCAAATTTGTACACAAATTGAATAAAGCAAAAATGGACTCTGCGTACGGATGCTTCGCCAAACTTTTATCAAAAATTGGAATTTTGGTAAGCGATGGCTTTTTCCCGAGGTTTACTTTATGGATTTTGGAAGGTTTTGCTTTATTTAACTCCGCTTTTCGCTTATCTACTTTTGGAGTAATTTTTGTAGTGCAAACGCTCCTCAATAATTGTAAGTCGCTTTGTTTTGATTTACTGCTAGTGCAAGCTGCACCCATTGACTGTTTTTCTTTTAGGTAGGAGATTAAATCGTTTTGACTTTGCGTGCAGATACTTTGTTCGTGACTTATTTGTTCTTCTTTTATATGTTTAATACTTTCAATTTCTTCGATGGCTTGAAATAGATCGTCTAAAATTGTATCGAGTTGTTTTTCAAATGGAACTTTTGGATATTCGTTCGTCGTTGGCTGAACGGAAACTTTCTTATCACCATCAACATCTTCCTCTTCACTTTTTGAACTTTTCAGAGATATTTCGGATTTGAATTTTGGGGAGCGGTTTAATTTTGAAAATCTTTTTACCTTCTGGTTTTTCCTTTTAAATGTGGAACAGTTTTGAATTTTAATGCTTGTCGATCTCCAGCATGCGTTATATTTTGGAACTAACATTTTTTTCTTGGTCGATTTGGGCGTACTTTCAATATTTTCAATCGTAAAATGTAAATTCTCTTCATAGCTTTGAAATTCATTTTGATCGTTCTCGAGTTTGTTTGGAATGTCGAAATCGCGATTTAAACGTTTTTCCCGTGAAGGAGATTTGGGTTTACGATTTTCAGGAAACGTTTTTTGTACGTTGCAGCCACACATTTTTCCCAAAGCGGGTTCCGAAGATGCAACTTTTGGCACCTTGCCGGAAATGCACTTGATGCAACCTTCACATATTTTGATGTGGTTTTTGGAAAGGTTTTTAACTCTCGTTTCACTTCTAGATACCGGTCGCACTTGATCGACCGAATCTTCGAGGTTTCGATTCGGAGGAATTTTTTCTTGGGTCAGCTCCGTCCCGCGATTGTTGAAAATGTTACCGTCTCGTGCCATCTGCTTATTTTTCAGAATGTGAGAAATTACGTGTTCGTTTTTGTTACATTTTGATTGGAGACAATTTAAAGCCACTTTCAATCCAGTTAAAGTCAGTTGAATTGAAGATCGACTTTTGGCAAGGTACGTTTGTTCGATATCACTCTTTTTGCTTATATCTTGGATTGTCACTCGTGACGCAAGTCCTAACTGCTTAACTTCCTTCTTCAACTTCTCCACCGTGTCCTGGCAATTTTTAAATTGTTGTTCAAAATTGGCCTTGTTCTTACGGTCCAAATTTTGATTCTTGATTCTAAAGATTTCTTCGACACAGCGAAGGCAACAGCAAGTTTGGGAATGATTTGAAGATTGCCCGACATTCAATTTTTTGTACTTTTTGCATAAGCAGTCGAAACAATCGCAATTGAATCGGTGCATTTTGTTTTCACCAAAAATCGCATCAAAATTTAAATTTTCAAATTCGCGTAGCTCAGCTTCGGATTCCGCTTTAAAGTTGTGCTTGCTTTCTTTCTCCGACAAAGGAATGGAAGCTTCGTATTGGGTTATGGAAACTACATCGGCAAGGGTGTCGAGCGAAGAGTTGCGAGTTTCGGCTAGTGGTTTTCCTGAAACCTTTTCACATTTACCAGTTTTTGGGTTATATTTTCGTTTGGGGAAAACTTTGCAAAATTTGGAAGAGCTTGCTGGTTCTGGTTTAATATTCGGATTATTCAAAACATCATCTGCAACGACCAAATTTTCAATCTTATTTGGGACGGTGACCTCTGGTACCAAAATTTTGCTGATTTCAGATCTTCGTTTCTTCCTCCTTTGAATTTTACGTTTTGATTCTTGAACTTCCTCCGAATTGCAGATTTCTTGTCTAATTTTGATCGGTGCTTTCAATTCTTCAATAGGAAACTTCATTTCTTTGGCATGGTCTTCCACCAAAGTCTCGTCTACATCCGAAATGGTTTCCAAGCGATTGAACAAAACCAGACGTCCTTGTCTTCTACAAAATCGGTAAAAATCTTCGTTATTGTACTTATGAACTTTTGTTTGTATTTGGCTATTTTCCAATTCCTCATTTTTCTTGTCAACTGTGGAAGTGATTTTTTTACGATTTTCTTTTGGCAGTTTTCGCTTTTTTGTTTCTTCAATCTTCTTGTTCAGGTTTTCCTTAATTTTTTGTTCCAAAACAATTTTTATATTTTGGTTAGCAGTTTCCAAAGCTTCTCTAACGTTTTTATTAACTTTTGTTAGGACGTTCAAGACGTTTTTGTTTGACTTGTTCAGCGTTTTAATTACATTAGCTCTGAAATCGATTTCAGCTGTTGGCTTCTTCTTAGCTGCGTTTTCTTTCATCGTTTCACGAAAAGAATCCATCTTTGATGGTTTTTTGTCTTTTAAGTTTATGGTTGCTTTGGGCAGTTCAAACTTTTTACTTTTCACGTTCCCCAAATGTTTTCCCATCTTCATCGGATCGTCAACATCGAAATCCAACACTTCAATTTCAAATAATTCATTTTTGACGATGCAGAAGTCAGAAGTGGTTTCTTCCGTGCTTGAATTAAGCGGTAGCCCAATTTCAGATTCTGGTATTTTCGATAATTGAAGTCTACTCGAATCTTTCGCATGCAGTTTTACAATTTTAAATATTTTGTCACTGTTTTTAGTTTCCATCTTGAAGTCTTCTTTAGATTTCGATCGACATATTTTGGGCTGGGGCAAATTATTTTCAGCTTTGCTAATTTTCCTACGTTTCTCAAATTGAGTTTCAGGGGGCGTTTTATCCATTTTTGCCTTTCTTCCGTTCTTCAATTTTACTCTCAACTCCTTTTCAGGTTTTGGCCTTTGCTCTCTTTTTGTCGCGACTTCTTCAATTTTGTCAAATTTTGATTTGCTTTCCTTGGTTTTGAGTTCGACGTGTGGTTTGATCTGATGGTCTTTTAGAGAAAGTTTAATTTTGGACTCGCTCTTGATTTCATATTTTGACTTAGCAATTTTTGGAGAATAATCCAAAATACTCAAACTTTTCGATTTAATTGAACGACTTTTTAGTTTGCGTTTGTATTTTGGTTTCAAAAGCTGCTCACTTTTTCTTACCCCAAATTTTAATTCTGGCGGGATAACTTCCATTACAATCGGTTTTCCTTTAATTTCGTTATCGGACGGTTCAAATTTAATTCTTCTCCAGTCAAAATCTCCATTATTTACTGGATTTTTTCCGTCGGCGTATTGTATGTTTTTGGGGTTCACCGAAGTATTGATTTTGCTCGAGAAATAAGATATGGAAGAAGTGCTTGAAAATTCCAATTCCGACTTCGTCAAATTGTTCAAAATTTGATTTCCATAGTCGTTCTCCGAAAAGGCGCTTATTTCTTCCATGGAATCCAAATTGTTAAGTTTGTCAAAAGCTGAAATAGCTTCTGAAAGAAACTCTTGAACGATTTCTTTGGATTTTACATCAAATATGTTGGAAGACTTCGACGAGACCCTTGGAAGTGATTGGGGATTGCTCGCTTCCAAATTATTCTCGGTTTTAGTTTCCTTGGTCAGCTGCTCTTCCATATCTTTTTGGGTTCCCACGTTAATTGGGAAACTGCATTGGCACGATTTAAAGTTGCTGAAAAATTTCTCTTGCACTCTTTTGAAATCAGATGACGAGTGATCGATTTGCTTGGTTGATATTGTGTTGGTAGAAAGATTTTCATCTGCGTCTTCAAAAATAGTTTCTTCATCTTGTGAAAAACTACTTTGGGAGACTTTCAGTGTGAATTTTACATTTTCAGTCTTAGATACAGAGAGTTTCGTGTTGGAGTAAAGCTTTTGGCAAGAAGTCTTTTTGTTTACGTAATCCAATAACGACTTCAACGTTTCCACTGTTTCCTTCAACTCTTCGGGAAAACTTTTACAGATTTTGCAGCTGTCCAATTCTAACAAGGTTGTGCTTAAGCTCCTTGCCATTTCGTGCAAATCTTCTTGGGAATTGGAATCGGCCTCCTTTATTTGCCGATCCCAGATGGCCTTCTTCATTTTGACTTGCTGACAGTTACATCCACAGCAAGAAAGTTGAGGTTTTGGCATCGTTTGAATTACCAGATCTTCTGGAAAAAGATCGGGTTTAAGGTTTTGATCAAACAGAACCGTTTCATTTAACTGCGAGCATTTCCTTAAAGTTTCTCTAATACTCTCCAGCTCTTCTTCAATTTTACAGTTCTTCTCTTTAATTACGTACGCTATTCTATCGTACTTGGAATAATCACACCCGTTATCTACACCAAAAGATTCGGAATCGCAACGAAACCCAACATTTTCCAAAAGGGTGCTAATTTTAAATGTTGGAAAATCCTCTAAGGAATCGGACGGTAAATATTTAATTTTTGGAATCCTTGCATCACCAGCATCATTATTTTGATCCATTTTCCCATAAAATTAATACGAACAAAAATTTTTAATACTACTTTCAAATTTTGATGTGATCAAAATTAAATTATCAACTGACGTTTGAATATACCAATGGCAGTCCAAAAGTTTCCGGACAAAAAAATAATGATCGCCAAAAACTTTACATTTTTTATTTCTTACAAGTGAAACTATAGGTACATTGAATGGAACTTTTACACCAAAACTTATTTTATTACCGTTGGTCTAAATTTGAAAAAGTGCTCTTGCTGGGGGTCCACATCGACCCTTTGGAGTGATCGGATGAATTGTAATATTTGCTGCCGATTTTAAGGCGAGAGTGTGGAGTACCGCCGAAGTTCGGGAGCCACTTAAAATTCGCGATTTGAGGAACCCATCAACGTAAACCTCGTATCCGATTATATTTTTATCGTTCGGCATTGTCCACTTCACCAAGAGACTATCGGGCGATATTTTTCTAACGTCTGAGACTTCCACGATGGAATTTACTCGTTCCTTTGAAATTCGTGGTCTTATGGTGCCGACGCAAGTGGTATAAGATTTTTCGGTGGATCTAGCTGTCTTGTAATCGTCAGAATTTGTGCCATTGCTTCGATCAGATCCACCACAACAAGTACTCAATTCGTTGGCTTCCGAATTGCTCTCCACATCTGACGAATCCAAGCTTCCCGAAGTAAAATCAGTAACTGTCACAATTGTCACATCACCCAAAGGCTTGCATGATGGTGCGGCTTGCAATTTGTTGACGCTGGGCTTATGAAAGGAAGTGGTTCCACATTTTGAACCAAGTTCTTTATTGCTGTGTCTGAGCTGACTTTTTGGTTTGCGTGGGCAATGACAATTGTGACCACGTTGCTGTAGCTGGTGCTGTTTGTAAGCGCATTCTTTTGTACGCGATTTTCTCGACAAATCTGCTGTTGACAGTTCTTCTGGTGGTTTTATTTCCGGCGTTTCTTTGACGCACGGACATTTTGGATAATTTGGATGACCGCACACAATGTTAGAAAGGCCAGTTTCACAAGGCCCACCTTTTCCTGATAGCGTTCTACATAATTCAAGTGCTTCTGGATCGCCAAATTTTGACAGCTCGGTGAGCATGTCGTCCAAAACTTTGCTGTCGGTTCTTGATTTCAATTCTTTAATCATACTGACTATCATTTGGTCCTTTTGGTTGCACTTGTTTTGTAATGATGACAAAGCGATTTGCAATCCAGACAACGTATTTTTGTAAATTAATTGAGTGTCGCGATTACCTCCCAAGGTACCAAGTTCTGCTTCGTAACAAGCACATTGTATTTGTTTCATAACTTCTTCCAGTTGCATTAAATCTTGTTTCTCTTGAATACTCGCAGCTTCCATTTCTTCCAGTTTAATTTGTATGCACCTGTCACTCATATCTGCGAGAGCTTCATCAGTTTCCTCCTCAGAACAGATACATTCTTCTATTTGTTTCGTATCTTCTTGCGGTTGGGTTAAATCTTCCTTCTCAAGAGGAGATTCTTCAATTTTCGGTTCCGTTTCATCTGGTGTAGGACATATGCAAGCTTTGAAATTGGTTCGATCTTTTGGAAAAACTGGCACGTCAGGTGCAAGTAGCTCTCCAGTAAGCTCACCCTCCTGCTTTGTAAGAAAATCAAGGGGCTCTTCAGTTAATTCACCCTCATGCTCTTTAAGAAAAACAAGATGTTCGGCTGTTGTTAACCCCATTGAACCCGATCTTCTTTCGCATTCTCCAGGCATGGAAGGTCTCCTTTGTTCTTCTTCACATTTTGGATCACATAAGCAACTGATACAATCGCAATCTAGTGTATTGCAGCTCGTGACGGATTTCTTCCTTTTGTTAGGATCTTTGCAAGGGTCACACAAACAATCGATGCAATCGCAATCTGGCAAGTGTTCTACATCTCCAGCTTGCTGCCTTGCTCTTAGAATATCGGGCGAACAAATAACACAATCACATTGTTTACATTCGCATATATCTTTTCTCGTAGAAGAATCTTCGGGCTGCGTTGACGGGCGACGTTCGAGAGATGGGCGTCCAGTAACGCTTCCTTCGGGAGCTGACGACGCTCGTCTTTCTTCTTGAATTTCAAATTCTGACTCAGTGGTCGGAGGAATTGGTGCTGTATCGCCGGCTTCAATAAAACTTATTTTTTTCTCTGCAATCTGTTCAACTACTGGTTCTTCTTTAGCAGGGGGGGTCGGTGGCTCTGCGGCAACCGCAGGTGCAGCCGGTGCTACTTCGGCAACTGCAGGTGGAGTAGGTGCTGCTGCGACAACTGCTGGTGGAGGAGGTGCTGCTGCGACAACTGCAGGTGGAGGAGGTGCTGCTGCGGCACCTGCAGGTGGAGGAGGTGCTGCTGCGGCACTTGCAGGTGGAGGAGGTGGTGCTGCAGCACCTGCAGGTGGAGGAGGTGCTGCTGCGACACCTGCAGGTGAAGGAGGTGCTGCTGCGGCAGCTACAGGTGGAGGAGGTGCTGCTGCAGCAACTGCAGGTGGAGTAGGTGCTGCTGCGGCAGCCGCAGGTGGAGGAGGTGCTGCTGCGGCAACTGCAGATGGAGGAGGTGCTTCTGCAGCAGCCACAGGTGCACTTGCTGCTACTGCAGGCTGTGGTGGTTCTTCTTTAACAGCTGCAGGAGCACTCGGCGCCGGTCCTTCTCCAGAATCGGCAGGTGCTTTAGGTGCTTCACTAGCTAAACTTTCTTTTTCGCTTATAGTTGGTACGGTAGATACTTCACCCTCAGTTATCGTGCTGGGTAATTCACTAGGCTTTTCAGTTATAACGCTGACGATTTCATATTCACTAGGCATCTCAGTTGATGCTTTAGATGCGCTAACTTTTATAGCAAACGTATCGTCGGTTTCGATTACTATTTCGGCGCTTATTTTTTCAGTACTTTCAGATACGTGGGTTTCTTCGATCACTACTGTAAGGCCACTCGTTTCTTCTTCCAAAAATTCTGCTTCTTCTTCCACAACTTCTGCTTCTTCTTCTTCCACAACTTCTCCTTCTTCTTCCACAACTTCTTCTTCTCCTTCAAGTGTTCCTCTGGTTAATTTAGCACACACATCTTGACACACTCCTTCTACTGGTATTGTTTCTTCCGTTGCTTCTTCTTCTTCTGTTCGGAATCCTTTAGCACAAATACCCCTACATTTAGGAATTTCGTGAACTGATTCCACTTCTGCAGAAATTTCGACTTCTATTTCAATAGTTTCTTCCTCAGCTTCTTCTACAGCTTCTTCGAGTTCTTCCTCAGCCTCTTCTTCGACTTCTTCCTCAGCTTCTACCTCGACTTCTTCTACAGCTTCTTCCTCAACTTCTTCCTCGACTTCTACCACAGCTTCTTCTTCAAATTCTTCGGCGACTTCTTCAAATTCTTCTTCAGCTTCTTCCTCTTCTTCTACTTCAACGGCCACTTCAATTTCGGACTCTTTTGATTTGCTTAAAGCCAAGGATAAAGCAGCTTCGACGTCTTCATTAGCTTTTTCTAAAGCCTCCGTCACTTCTAGATTAGCTTGTTCCAAAGCTTCCATAACGTCTTGATTAGCTTGTTCCAACGCTTCCTCCAGTTCATTCTCTAATTCTTCAATATTTTCTTCAAAATCTTCTTCAAATGACACCACAGATTTTTCTTCATCTACATATTCCACCTCCACGTCAATAAAAACTTCTTCTTCCTCAAGTGGACCCACTTCTACTACTTCTGATGTTGAAATGCTTTCAAACGATTCCACCGAAATCGCAGTTTCAGTTACAATTTCAATTTCTCCAGGGGCTTGAATGGAAACATCGGTTATTATTTCAATTTCTAAAGATTCTTCGGTCTCAATTTCTTTGGTTAATACAACTTCCATGATACCCTCCTCTTCGGCAAGAACAAACGTTTTCTCGGACACTTCGCTGGGTTTTTCTGTTACTTCACTTGGCATTTCTGATACCGCACTTGGTTTCTCTGATACTTCGTCTGGTTGTGCGGCTGCTTTACATGGCATTTCTGCTCCTGCTGCTGCGCAGGGTTTTTCTGATACTTCACTTGGCTTTTCTGGTACTGCACTTGGTGTTGGTGGTGCCTCACTTGGTGCTGGTGGTGCCGCACTTGGTGCTGGTGTTACCGCACTTGGTGTTGGTGGTGCCTCACTTGGTGCTGGTGGTGCCGCACTTGGTGTTGGTGCTACCGTACTTGGTGTTGGTGGTGCTTCACTTGGTGCTGGTGGTGCCGCACTTGGTGTTGGTGTTACCGCACTTGGTGTTGGTGGTGCCTCAGTTGGTGCTGGTGGTGCTGCACTTGGTGTTGGTGTTACCGCACTTGGTGTTGGTGGTGCTTCACTTGGTGCTGGTGGTGCTGCACTTGGTGTTGGTGTTACCGCACTTGGTGTTGGCGGTGCCTCACTTGGTTTTTCTGAAATTTGACTAACTGCTTCAGGCACGACGGCTGGTTTCTCGGACACCTCGCTGGGTTTTTCTGTTACTTCACTTGGCTTTTCTGATACTTCGCTTGGTTGTGCGGATGCTGGACATGGGATTTCTACTGCCTCTGCAGATGGCATTTCTGCCGCGCAGGGAAGTTCAGGTATTGCGCTTTCGACATCTTCCATTGGTATTGTTATGGAAACTCTTTCTTGTCCAGTGTAGTCCGTAATTTCTGTAGTAATTTCAATGTGCCCAGTTTCACTGTAAGTCATTTTTGTTTCTATAATGCCAGAAGGTCCTTCAGTTATTACTTCCAATATACCAGAACCTGTTACAGTAGTAGTTATATTAATACCATCACTAACTGTTTCATCTAACATTACTTCAGTTTCTACTTGAATATCCAGGTTACTATCGGCTTCGACTTCTGTCACAACTTCAACGGCTTCTTCTTCAGTTTCATCAGCAGGTGCTTCAGGTTCTACAATACTTACTCTGGTACCAGGTTCTTCTGCTTTTTGTCTTAACGGACAACTGGGTTTACTGCATATGTTTTCGCTACATTTCCTTGCTGTACTCGATTTAATTTTTGGAGCACTTAATTCTTCACTAACACCAATGGGAACAGCTTCTTCCATTCCAACTTCTGTGTCAGTCTTTTCAATGCCGTCTTGAGTACTTACCTCGGTGGTGCTTTTAACTTCAGCGTCAGTTCCAGCTTCCATTGTAACTTCAGCTGTAACTTCACTTGGAACTTCAGCTGGAACTTCAGTTGGAACTTCTTCAAGTCCGGCATCAGTAGTGCCACCGCCGCCACCACCTTCAATCTCATCTTTTCCTTCCTGATCTCGAGGTCCTTCTCCTCCTTCCGCAGGTTTTTTACCAGCTTCGTCACATTCACAAGAACCTCCAGATCCATCAGCGGGACTTGGTTCTGGACCATCATCATCGGACTCGTCACATTCACAAGAACTTCCAGATCCATCATCAGGACCTGATCCTGGACCACCTCGTGGTCCACCACCACCACCTCGTGACGATCTTTTACTATCTACCAAATCAACAATAATTTTAATACCTTCAACCGTATCTTTTAAATCACTAGGTATACTCTGACATTGGCTACATTCGTTTATATCAATCAGAGTTCTACTTAAGTTTCTTGCAATTTCATTTAGGGTATAATCCTTACATTCTTTTGGTCTTCCCACATTTTGTCTGTTTAATTCTCGTTCTTGCTGCAGAGTTTCGTTAAGCCTTTCTAACGTGCGGGCTTCGCTAATTTTTTGATTAATCAGGTCTTGCTGCAACTCTTCGTATTTGCATTTCAACATACACATGTCTTTCTTAAGTTGCATGTTAGTGTTTTGTATATCGCACAAGTCGTTGCAGGTGCATTCTAATTTATTTTGCAGTTTGCTCATATCTTTTGCGTAAGCGCCTTGCTTGCTCGACATAGTTCTTGAAGCGTGGTTTAAATCGTTTTCTAATTTTGAAGATCTTCGTCGTTCCTGGTCCAATTGACGAGAAAGGGGGCCCTCGATGCGTTCCATTGCTTGTTTCAAATCTAACTGAATATCTTTAATTTGATCTTTAAGTCGTGTGTTTTCGTCCATCAACTGATCGCTCATTTGTTCATATTTTGAACGTTCGCTATCTCCACTTTGCTGGACATCCGATAGGCGTTGCTTATAACATCCTTCCAAGCAGGCCCACATTTCATCGGCTTGCTTTAAAGTGTCCATGTAAGCTCTTTCTCTATGCTCCAATTCTCTAACTTTCATCTTCATCTGCTTTTCCCTTGCAACGATTTCGTTTAATTTTGTCATGAAGAGTAAATCGGCGGATTGTAGAGAAAACATACTGGTGTTGTCACTATCACGGTTTGGATCAACGCAAACGCACGGAACAAGGGCATTTTCGTCACATGGATCTGGTTCGCATACTTCACAAGTACAGACAGGTTTTTTAGAAGAAGGAGGAGAACCATCGTCGGTGGCGCATGCACATACTTCAACGCCGTTAGACATCTCCTTCACGCAATCCTCGCAGGGACAATCTTCTGCGTTGGAAGGGCCACCTTGAGATGGCTTTCGTTCGCAAGAACTGCATTTACACGTAGGAGTACAATCGCAAGGAGGAGGACCCGAACCGGATTTTCTATTTGAGCCCCCACCACTCATTTTCATCAGATCATCTTTTCTTGAGGTCATGCGACATTCCATCTCTTCCAATCGCTTTAACAATTCACATTGTTGTTGCTCCAATTGCTCGTTTCGATTTTCATATTTGCCCATCATGGCTTTCCAAAATTCTTCTTGTTGTTTTCTTTTGTCTCCCATGTTTATTTTTAAATTTTACTGTTATATTTATTAAAAGTTTCCGAAATGGTAATATATTAGAATTTTGATGTTACAATAATTTTGACGGATCCGCTGGCATATTTTAAATGAATTGTCAATATTCCGAAAACCTACATGATTTTCAGAAAACAAAATTTGATGATAAAAGAAATCACCAAAGGATCTCCTAGAGCGAGACGGAACAGCGAGAGCAATTCAGGAATGCATTTAAAATACAAAAATATTAAATAAAATAATTACCGACAATTTACAAATTTCACTTTTTAGAGGTATTTTTAACTTAAATTTGCGAAATAAAATAGTAGAAAAAATAGTAACAACCACCCCCTTCTTAAGAGCATTTTTTGGAAGATTACAAGGCCCCCAGAAAAATATATTGACCGCTGGCGCTGGGCCAATTTACTAGCATCCCGACATCTACCGGGAAAAGGAAAAGAAAAGACAATGGCGAAAGTTAGAGACGAGAGATTCGCCGGGCGAGCTTAGGTTAGTGTTAGTAAACAATTTTTTTTATTGGTGGACCGTTAAAAGAGAATTTTACCGGCTTAGGTTAGTGTTGGGGAAAAAAATTTTTATTAATAAATTTAATAATAAAAAAAAACGTTAAAAAGAGTGAGAGATAATCTAACACAGCTACTTTTTTTAAGAATTCTCCAGAAATGTGTTTTATTTGATATACCGTTTTTGTAAAATTCGACTAAAATTTTTAAGTTGTTTTTGTAATTGTAGGCGACGTATTCTAATGCGTACAGTTCAAAAATTTTATTTTCAACTGACGAAAACCTAGGGAAATCACTGTCAAATGTGAAAAACTAACAATCGAATTTTAGGATTTTAATCGGCCGTAAAACTGTATTTTTAATTCTTAGGAGAAAATGTCAGGAATGCGTCAGGCGAATTTTCTCTTCAAAATAAGTAAGAATCCGTCGAAAAAGCATAAGTTTTTCAATGTTTATTTTTTGGGGTGAAAAAAATTCAAAGGGGTTAATCTACCATTTTTGTAAAATCCGACTAAAATTTTCAAGTCGATTTTGTTATTGTAGGCGACGAATTCTAATGCGTGCAATTCAAAAATTTCATTTTTAACTGCCGAAAACCTAGAGAAATCGCTGACAAATGTTTAAATCAAATATTAAATTTTAGGACTTTAATCGGCCGTAAAACTTAATTTTAATACTTAGCGGAAAATAAACTGCGTCAAGCGAATTTTCTCTGCAAAATATAAGTAAGAATCCGTCGAAGAAGCTTTCCAATATTTTTTTTTCGTTTTCCAATATTTATTTTTTGGGGTGAAAAAAATTCAAAGGGGATCTACCGTTTTTGTAAAATTCGATTAAAATTTTCAGGCCATTTTTGTGATTGTGGGCGACGTATTCTAATGTGTACCGTCCAAAAATTTCATTTTTAACTGACGGAAACCTAGAGAAATCGCTGACAAAGGTGAGAAACGAAAAATCGAATTTTAGGACTTTAATCGGCTGTAAAACTTTATTTTTAATTCTTAGCGTAAAATAAACTGCGCCAGGCGAATTTTATCTTTAAAATACATAAGAATTCGTCTAAAAATTTATAATTTTTCAATATTTATTTTTTGGGGTGAAAAAAATTCAAAGGGGATCTACCGTTTTTGTAAAATTTGACTAAAATTTTCAGGTGGTTTTTGTGATTGTAGGCGACGTATTCTAATGTGAACAGTCCAAAAATTTCATTTTTAACTGACGGAAACCTAGAGAAATCGCTGACAAAGGTGAAAAACGAAAAATCGAATTTTAGGACTTTAATCGGTTGTAAAACTTTAATTTTAATTCTTAGCGGATAATAAACTGCGCCAGGCGAATTTTCTCTTTAAAATACATAAGAATCCGTCGAAAAAATTATAGTTTTCCAATATTTATATTTTGGGGTGAAAAAAATTCAAAGGGGTTAATCTACTGTTTTTGTAAAATCCGACTAAAATTTTCAAGTCGTTTATGTGATTATAAGCGAAGTATTCTAATGTGTACAGTCCAAAAATTTCATTTTTAACTGAAGGTTACCTAGAGTAATCGCTGACAAAGGTGAAAATCGAAAAATCGAATTTTAGGACTTTAATCGGCTGTAAAACTTAATTTTTAATTCTTAGCGGAAAATAAACTGCGCCAGGCGAATTTTCTCTTTAAAACACATAAAAATCCGTCTGAAAAATTATAATTTTTCAATATTTATTTTTTGCGGTGAAAAAAATTCAAAGGGGATCTACCGTTTTTGTAAAATTAACTAAAATTTTCAGGTCGCTTTTGTGGTTGTAGGCGACGTATTCTAATGTGAACAGTCCAAAAATCTCATTTTTAACTGACGGAAACCTAGAGAAATCGTTGACAAAGGTGAGAAACGAAAAATCGAATTTTAGGGCTTTAATCGGCTGTAAAACTTTATTTTTAATTCTTAGCGTAAAATAAACTGCGCCAGGCGAATTTTCTCTTTAAAATACATAAAAATCCGTCTGAAAAATTATAATTTTTCAATATTTATTTTTTGGGGTGAAAAAAATTCAAAGGGGATCTACCGTTTTTGTAAAATTCGACTAAAATTTTCAGGTGGTTTTTGTGATTGTAGGCGACGTATTCTAATGTGTACAGTCAAAAAATTTCATTTTTACTGACGGAAACCTTGAAAAATCGCTTACAAAGGTGAAAACAAAAAATCGAATTTAAGGACTTTAATCGGCTGTAAAACTTTATTTGTAATTCTAAACGGAAAATAAACTGCGCCAGGCGAATTTTCTCTTTAAAATACATAAGAATCTGTCGAAAAAATTATAGTTTTCCAATATTTATTTTTTGGGCTGAAAAAAATTCAAAAGGGGTTAATCTACTGTTTTTGTAAAATCCGACTAAAATTGTCAGGTCGTTTATGTGATTGTAAGCGACGTATTCTAATGTGTACAGTCCAAAAATTTCATTTTTAACTGACGGAAACCTAGAGAAATCGCTGACAAAGGTGAAAATCGAAAAATCGAATTTTAGGACTTTAATCGGCTGTAAAACTTTATTTTTAATTCTTAGCAGAAAATAAACTGCGTCAAGCGAATTTCCTCTTCAAAATACGTAAGAATCTGCCGAAAAAGCAGAAGTTTTCCAATATTTACTTTTTGGGGTGAAAAAAATTCAAAGGGGTTAATCTACTGTTTTTGTAAAATCCGACTAAAATTTTTAGGTCGTTTATGTGATTTTAGGCGACGTATTCTAATGTGAACAGTCCAAAAATTTCATTTTTAACTGACGGAAACCTAGAGAAATCGCTGACAAAAGTGAAAAACGAAAAATCGAATTTTAGGACTTTAATCGGCTGTAAAACTTTATTTTTAATTCTTAGAGTAAAATAAACTGCGCCAGGCGAATTTTCTCTTTAAAATACATAAGAATCCGGCTAAAAAATTATAGTTTTTCAATATTTATTTTTTGGGGTGAAAAAACTTCAAAGGGGATCTACCGTTTTTGTAAAATTTGACTAAAATTTTCAGGTCGTTTTTGTGATTGTAGGCGACGTATTTTAATGCGCACAGTCCAAAAATTTCATTTTTAACTGACGGAAACCTAGAGAAATCGCTGACAAAGGTGAAAATCAAAAAATCGAATTTTAGGACTTTAATCGGCTGTAAAACTTTATTTTTAATTCTTAGCAGAAAATAAACTGCGTCAGGCGAATTTCCAAAAATCAGTCCAAAAATTTCATTTTTAACTGACGGAAGCCTAGAAAAATCGCTGACAAAGGTAAAAAACAAAAAATCGAATTTAAGGACTTTAATTGGCTGTAAAACTTTATTTTTAATTCTTAGCGGAAAATAAACTGCGCCAGGCGAATTTTTTCTTTAAAATACATAAGAATCCGTCGAAAAAATTATAGTTTTCCAATATTTATTTTTTGGGGTGAAAAAATTCAAAGGGTTAATCTACCCAGTTTTGTAAAATCCGACTAAAATTTTTAAGTCGTTTTTGTGATGTTAGGTGACGTATTCTAATGCGTACAGTCCAAAACTTTCATTTTTAACTGGCGGAAAAAGTAGTAAAGTGGTTTGAATCTTTTAAAACATCAATAAAGGCGCATAATTTGTCGATGCGACAGATAAGCACAGAAACGTCACAAGTGTGCGGATGCCACAAAACTGTCGCGCAGCGTCGCGTTGTGTCGCTAAAGTGTGCGAGCACCTTAAAAATTAAAAAAACTTCTATTATTTTTGTGGAGGTGATACAATCATCAGCGAATTTTTTGCCATCATCAAAGTACTAATAATTATAGAACATCCTGTAGATACGACTTAAGTCGTAACAAGTGCAGGTACGCGAACCACGCCCACCACATTGTTTACCTGTCATTACGGTACTACAAACAAACAAAATATTGATAAAATAATGAATAACTTTAATTAGTAGACAATCTGTAAAGGTGTGGTTTTGGTTATAACAAAAATCAGGTATATAAAACTTATTTTAATTCTAAATAAAAACTTCTTAATCTTATCTTGAGATTAAATGACCAAAGTTATTCAAGTTGTTGTTTTAGAGTAACCGAAAAAGATGAATCTATTATTGGCAGAAAAATTCTTAACTGCAGGTTATTCAATATTAACTGCTTTAGGTGCAATAAGCAGCATTACCTGTGGAATTGCCTGGGGACACTGGAAAGCGACAGTCGACAAGTGCGCTTTTACAAATTGCACCTGTATTTTATATGGAGTTAATACACCGACTCACTTTTTAGGTTGGTTTGTTTCACCTAATTTTTTTATCGTAGACCATGACGGTTGATTAATTTTTAGGTGGCAATGCGGCCTCTTGCATTTGGGTTACTTACGGACCGCTTGTTTATGTTATTATTTGTATCTCGATGGGATGTTTTCATGGATTCCGTGTCTTATTTTCATCGAAAAAAGTTGTTACCAGGACGGTGACTGCAAAAAATGAGTAAGTTATTATTTTACTTTATTTACCTCCGAGGCTTTTCAAGCTCGGGTAGCAGTGATGTAGTACTCAGAATAATAAAAAACAAAAAAAAAAAGTGAGGCATAGTGCCGGGTGATTCTAAATAATCAATTTTTATAACAAATTTGAACATCGGGACCTTTGATAGACTTCAAGATGTCTTTTATTATGTTCGGAAACATCATGACATTTTGCGATTTACGTTAAGAAAAACACATCACACCACAAAACTTAATTTCTTGAACAAGTCAAATTTTTTTTAAAGGTTTGGCGAAACAATAGAACTTCACGCAGCTCAAGGCGAAAGTACAAGTCCATTACCGAAAATTTTTTGGTACACCATGTCTGCGATTACCATATTTTGCACCATTTACACATTGATCCATTTTTCCATTTACATCGACGGCTACCTAAGTTCTTGCAAGCAGTACAGGCTAATGTTGGAAAAATTGCTCCACGTTCATGGTACCATAGTTCCAGTGATCGACACTCGTTTATCTTGCAATGCTGTATTTGATTTTATGGATTACATGCAACTCGATACTGGAAACGCTTACAGAGATGGTTTTATCAATACCGGCGTTGACTTAACCATAGGAATAGTTGCGTCGTTTTTCAGTTGGATTTTATTTTTATTGATTTCAATAACCAACATCAAATTGGCCCGTTTTAAAGAATGAGAAGGTACAATTTTTGCCAACTTAAATTTGATAAAAAGTACAATTCATTTTCATTAAAAAAAAATTTAAAAACGGGGGTAGGGTTTTTTCGTTACGGCGGTTCTCTCGTAGCTTAAAATGTAAGGTCTTGAAAAAGTCATAATAAATATTTTTAAATTACTAAAAAAAAAATTATTTAGGTAAAACATGAAACTGTTTTGGTACAGGTTTAAAATTTTGAACCAAAACATAGGCGCTGTGAAGGAATTATTCAGGGGTATTATGTATCACTAACGTTATCATAAAGGTGACCGTTATAACATATTTCGGTAAATCGTATCGATTTCATTGGTAGGATTTACCAAAAAACTTTATTTTATGTCATAACTGTCACCTTTATGATAACGTTGGTGATACATAATACCTATAATTGCTTGGATGCTTGGAAATTAATTTTGATTTCAAAATTTTAAGCCTGTACCAAAATAGTTATATATTTTACCCAATTAATTTTTATTATTCACAGTACAGTCTTAACTTGTATATTTGGCATTTTAAGCCGAGAGAAGCGCCTTAATTGTGGATGTACATAATATAGAGGAGTGGCTCTTATAAAACAATTAAATGGATGCGATGGATGGCTTTCCATATATTTTTTGTAATTATATATTAAACATTAACTGGCACAGGCGACATTCGGTCGCTTTAAGCCATCAAGTGGCTTAATTTTTATATATGCAATGCTTTTAATTCCAACCAATCAGACGTGCGTTACGAACAGATTCACAGAATAGAGTGATTAATGTGGTTGTTCAGCTTCATATTTCTTTTATATTGAAAATGCTTGTAATCCCAACCACCAGAGGTAGCGCCGTAGATAGACATTGCATCCCCCCTCATGGAAGGATGGGGGGGGGGGGAGAGCGGGACATGTTCTATAAGAAGGACTCCAACATATAATTTTTATGAAAGAAAACACAACGGAATCTGATAGAAACCATTAAAATAAAGCGTTTTAGATATGGAGGAATGTTTTTATCGATTAGTTTAGCTAATAATTGATTTTAAAATTTTTCATTCATTTCATGCAATTTTGACCTCTATTCACGCATTGTGTTAAAGGTACGTGCAGATTTACCTCCACTAACGGTCGAAGGGTGGAGTTTCGCTGCCTCCGGACCCTTCTGGGCGTCCCGACGCTTCGTTGTTAGGGAAAAAAAGTTAATCCACCCCTTCAAATTAGCACCATTTTGGAGTTGGAAGGCCCTAAGGGATATATTAGCTAGTAAGCGTTAGTCAAAATGGCTCGAAGTGACCGGCGGGAGCGTAGGGGAGGCGGCTCCGAGTCAATTTTGACAACGCAAGGATCCATCATTGCTTAATTAATTTAGAACCTTAAATACTTTACACAGAGAAGACGTAGAGTCGATTTTGACAACGCTACTGGGTCCGATTAGGATTCATCATCGAAAAATCAATTTAAAACCTTAAATTTAATTAAAGTATTACCGAGTAGAGGCTAGTAACTTCATGCTGAAAACGTCCATGGCACCGCCTGTGCATTGAACAATTTGCTCCCGGTCGTTCTACTGGAGGTGGGCGGGGTTTACTACGGGATTTTTTCAAATTTGGGATAATAAGGCCTATTTTGGAACGGTTCACTAAATTTTTGTTTTATTATGGCGTTTTGGCTCATTTTCTATCATAATATGCTTCAGAAATTTTAAAAATCGGGGTCCTTTTTATAGAACGATTTCCCAGACATTGACTAACTGAAAGACAACGAACAGCCTAAACTGGTGGGTCTAGAAGTATGAAATTTTGCACAAGTTCCTTATGACGTAGGTGAGCACTAAGAACGGATTCTGTGGAAATGCTATCTAAAGGGATTTTTTACCTACTATCTAATTAGTGACGCGCATAAATGGATTAACGAGATTTTTATGAACGGGTGAGGCTGAACAACAAGTAATTAATAATTCTTTAAATTATTTATGCCATGAGAAGTGGGGTGAGACCCGTAACCCCCCCCCCATATATATACGCTGGCCCCTGACCAGAGGTGCTTTACAAACAGATACACTGAATTGGTGTTTTATATGTATTTATGACTAGTTGGAAAGCCCGTCCACGGACGGGTAGCTAGCCGGTGAATCTCTATTTTAGCGGTATTAATTAAAAAAAAAAATGGTTTTCAAACACCAACAGTAACCTAAGCTCAACCGATGGATTTCTCTTTTAACATTCTTCATTAAAAAAAATAAATCCCTAATACTGACAATTTTAATTGTTCACGTTCAAACGTCCTCAAATTCAAAAATAATAGGAATTATATAGCTGATTCAATCGCGGACGGGCGTCCCACCGACGTTGGAAACTCGATCCCAGGGGAGTTGATTCTAAGTTGCTAAAAACCAACGACAACAACCAATCAGAGTGCGTTGGGGGTCCTGGAGCAGCAGCGTGCTGGTCTTTTATATAAGTTGATGATTGCCATGGGCGTCCATAAGATCATTTTCAGGAGGGGGGGGGCCAAAATGAAAAAAAAATTTATTATTAAAGAATTTTAATGATTTAAAACCGAAAGTTTAGAAAATTTTAAAAACATGGGTTGGTGAGATATTAAATGTCTAAAAACAACTATGCAGCCGAGAGACAGCTGACCATTTTGCCCCCCCCCCCCAATGGACGCCCATGATGATTGCTACCTAAAGAGATTGTCTCATCTACCAGAGTACAGAAAGTACACTTATTTCAATTTTTAATGTGTGGCTGGCCCTTTATCATGAAAAATTGTCACTTTTGGTTAAATTTATTCAAGAATTATTCTTCGCATAATTCAGGCGTTTTTCACCGATTTCCATAAAATTCTAACTGTAGCTACTTAGGTAATAATAATAATAAAGTTCCGTAAAGAACAAAAGAGCTCTGTGTCCGGCCGTGGAACGCCTAAAAAAGCGCTCTTATTGTAGCTATGACGGAGCCGCCATTTTGTATTGTTTACTCATAAAATTTTTTTTTGCATGTACTTATGATACATGCAGAATAAACCCTCTAAACCTCATTTTGATTGCTTTTTTTCCATATTCTCAAAAAAATCGGGTCTAACACTAACCTAAGCTCGACCAGTGAACCTTTCATTTTTTTTGGCAAATTTAAGCCAAAAAATCCCTGACGTATTTGCTAAATGTCAACTGCTCCCACTCCCTGCCTCTAAACCCAGTAAATCTACACGGACCGTTAGCAGAATGCATCCACACTGTCGTTTTTCGCGCAGAAATTGGAAACTTTAAAATCGATTATTAGCTAAACCTATCGATATTGGTGATTCCTCCCCTATTTAATCGCTTAATTTCTTTAATAAACATAATATCTTCGAGTCAGGATTATATAACTAGAACCGACACCAACATTGACCTGTCCAGACGAATTTTTGTATCTCCGATTTCCCAGCAGTGTATGTGGCGTGAATAGTACCGCGGTTTTCCGCTTCCTAGCCTGCCAATATATGTTTAACACCACACTCAGGCCCGTAGCCAGGGGGGCACCTGGGGGTACGTGGTCCCCCCCGAAATGTTCAGAAAAAATTTTTTTTTGAAAGTAAAGTAAAATTTGTTTATAATAATAAAAATTCTCGGAAGGGGAACCACAAAAAATTAATTTTATTTTTTACAAGTGCCCCCCCCCCCCGAAATTAAATCCTAGCTACGGGTCTGACCACACCAACTGGGGGGTGGGAGCTTCCCTCCCAATATTTTAGAAATTTGGTAAAAACATTCAAAAGTTGGTCAAGTTGACATTTTTTTTATGTATAAATTTACAAAAAGTTGGCAAATTTGGGGTTGCTCCTCCCCGAAAAAAGTTGGTTGGACACGTCCCTGCCAACAGAATTTGATAGATAACATTAAAATAAAGCATTTTAGATATGGAGCAATGTCATATCGACATTTTTAAAGTTTCCATTTTCTACGCAAATTTCGACCTTATTGACGCATTCTATAAGCTGCGGGGTGGGGCTAATAACCCAGCTAATTCGCATTTTCAAAGATTCCGGTTGAGTTGCGTGGGTGTAAATGCCACAGTTTATGCATTTTTCAGTTTCAATGATCCAAATTTCTTTTTATTGTTTTATAATTGCTCTGGAAATTTTTAAATTCGTGTATCCGTTTCTTGTGCTCTCTCTGTTTATCATTTAACCCACCGTGACATTCCTTCTATGTAATTTACATCCGTAAGTAGTAGATAAGTGCCATCATTAGTTACTGAAGTTTATATTTAAGACTTTCTATTTTTCAGAAATATGACCAAATTAACGTGAAATTCCCCGTATTTTAAGAACAAAATATACGCTCAACTTATTTATTTAATTTGTAACCCCCTAACACGAGTGTGATAAATCTTGCACCATTCTCATATTATCTTAGTTCACATTTTATAATTTTAAGGGTAGATGGTTTTAATATTAATTTAAGGCGGCTAGAAACTAATTCGTGTTCAAAGTACAAATAAAACAAGATTCGAGTGCCTAAAATCAGTCAATTATTATTTTTACGTAACAAGTGTGTAAGTGTACATTTTTATTCTTACTTTTTTTTTTGAAAAACTATACAATTTTTATAATGCGTTTACATAAAACTAATAAAAGTGCGATTATATAATATAAATTACTATTTTAAGCTACTACAGATATATTTTATGCACAATAAGGAATGTAACGATATTTAGCTTTAGTAAATTTGTAAACAGTTGCCATAAATAAATATTTTTTTATAATAAATATCGTCTACAGACTAATTATTATACTCGATATCACTAACAACACTATAATTATTGGTATTGATTCAATAACTTTTTAAAATCAATCAAACTACTGTTACGTAGCACCAAAACAGTTCCGTTAGAAACAACCGTTAGGATTTCATGTACAAAAAATTTACCAAAAGCTGATGGCAACCCACCATCCGTTCAATCGCAGTAAGGTATCTTGCGTGCGCAACATTTCAAGGCCATTTTCAGTGCTTTGTAATCATAGCGTAGCAAAAATTATTAGCAGCTGTGTGGGTTGCGGTGCTGATGCCTTATAATTTTTAAAAAAAAATTAACAATTTAAGCAAACAAAAGCTGGGCGCGCAGGTTACCTCCCTCCAATTGGTGCGAATAATCACACAATCGGACTTAGTACGAGTACCGAACCACAGATGGCGGTAGTGATTTAAGAGTTTTCTGTAAATTTGTAACTCTTAAAAGAACCATCGTTTTTGACTCGGAACTGATCACTCAACTGATTAAATAATCGACATTGTTATAGCATCGTTTTGAAATTGAATTGACTGAAATTGAGGTTTTACTGTTATAAATAATATTTGTCGTACGTTGAATGTAGGACAGTGCAGTTTCGTTTCACCTAACTCATATTGTCTTTGCGCTGTCCTATCACTGTTTGATACAATTCGATATTTTACCAGTCAACTTTTTAAGGGGTGAACTGAACAATTCATCTTTATTTTTCTAAAAAAATTGAAAATTTCCGTGTTAAAATTTTATAAGAGGAGAGTATCGCGTTGGAATCACCAATTTGGTCCATTATACAATATGTAAATCGTGGAAATCTCGTTGATCCATTCATAGGCGTCGCGCGGAAATTATTCAAATTCGATTTTCTCAAAATTGGATGAACAGTTAGTTTTAAAATTTGAACCTGATGGAGTCTTAATTATGATCTACACGTACAAGGATAATGGAACAAATCGGCGATACCAATATGGGACCCTCCCCTTGTTCGTAATTTTTTTAACTTTCCTTTCACGATTAATTATGGGTGGGAAAACATCGGCTAGCTCGGTTATTTGAATCATAACTTTAACAATTTTTTTAAATAATATTTCGTATTATAAAAGTCGCACCGGCGACTCGGGCCTAATAGAACCTTATAAAATATTTTTTTGCTGCACTGCAATGTAGAAATAAGATCATCAATATGATGAACGAGTACATCAAATCGATGATGTTGTTTTTCAGATTTATTAAAGAGATCATCAATATGATGAAGGAGTACATTAAATCAATGATGTTGTTCTTCATATTTTTTATTAATGAAATCATCAATATGATGAACGAGTACGTCATATTGAAGATTTTCTTCATCGTATTATATACCTACATATGCATCAATACGCTACAATTTTTCAATATTTTTTGAAGAACTCGTACATCATTTCGATGAACTCATTCATCATATTGATGAACTGAAAAATGATGTAATGATTCATTCTAATTCGGAACGTATTCTTCAATAGAATGAAGGAGTACATCATTTGAGTGATTTCTTTTATCATATTAATAACCACATCCATCCTAATCTTATTCATAAATATGATGAACAACATCATCGATTTGATGTACTCGTTCATTATACTTGTGATCTTATTCATAAATATGATGAACAACATCATCGATTTGATGTACTCGTTCATCATATGGATGATCTTATTTTTAAACATGATGAACAACATCATTGATGTGATGTACTCCTACATCATATAATAATGAAAATATTCATTGAATCAATTAAATATATTTTAAAAATTTCATAATATTAAGAAAAAGTTCGATGGATTTATGAATCAGTGAACCAAATTCATTGATATTTAACAAGATTTTATTTTATCAGCGTAGTTGTAGATTTTAATCTTCCCCGTCGATATATAAATCGACGTCTTTTTCGCTTAATAAATATGAGCATTAATGCAGACTTGCCTTATTTCGCAATATTCCTAATTTCGCAGCATTTTTTAAAATAATTTTTATGTGTTTGTTAGATTTCCAAGTTTAATAACTGAGCTAGCCCACAAAAACAATGAAATTTCCCCACAATGTGCTATTAAAACTCGATGAAATTCAACTAATGGTTTGAATTCTAAACTGATTAATTTTGTCAATTTACCAATTTTCTCAAATACGAATACACCCTGTATAATCGAGTAAATATCTTTTTAAATTTTCCAATTGAAGAAGGGCACTCAGGACATGTCATCAGCGGGTGTCGCGACGATATAAACACAACAAAAACATGATTTTCTTTTGTGGATAAAAATCTTTTTTTCAGATAATTAATTTTTGAAATGAGGTTTTTAAGCTTTCAATGTTGAATATTTCCGAAAACAGCCATGTAAATATAAGCAAAATCTATAACAAAAAACTATCAAATTTTCCATTTCAAAAATTCTATTCCAAAATTTCAGTAGATAGACGTCATTTACAATAAATTAAATTGTAAACCCAAAATATTGCAACTGCAATTCTGAAATTCTAGAATTGAATTTTGTGTTTGGTAATACAGGAAATGACAAACATATTAAAATCTACGGGGGTTAATCCCCCACGAAAATGTTGTACACAAGATTTTGTAAACTCAGTGATTTCATGAAATACTTTGAAAATTTTTGAAAAAATAAGGCACCTTTTGATCCGAATAAAAATTTTCTTAGTATGGTTCTGGACAAAAATTCCCAGATACCTACGGTATATCATGAAGCAAAAACCTAATTTCAAAAATATTTCACATCGGAAGCTCAAACAACCTCAATTCATATATAAAAAAAAATTTTTGTGCACAAAAGTCGTTTGTTTCTTGCACTGTCGTGCCACCTGTTGATAGCATGCCATGTGGATTCCCCTCTTAACTTCACAAAAATAAAAATACACCTGGCTGTATCAGGCGAAAAAACCTGAGTTCAATAATTGTTAGTTGATGGTCGTCGTTCGTATTAATACAAAGAAAAAAAATCAGGCTTAACCTAAGCTAGAAAAATTATAAAATAAATAATTACATAGGTACATACTTTCACACATAAAAACAAATATATAAACTTAACAATTTCGTCCCTATTTTGACACGTTAAAAGTTAGCGCAGCCGTTAACTACTTAATATTATGAATTATTTTAAATAAATTAAAATTTTTAAGTTAACGGACACGTCAAGTTTTTTCTAGGGCCGTTTATAAGTTAACGCATTTTGAGCATAATAAAATAGCAAAATATAATCCACGCTTTTGGTCGCATCTTTGGTTTCGCTTTAAAAAACAGATTAAGAAATGTTCACCAAACTTTGTTACAATAAGTAAGTTCATGTAAGATAAGAAATATTGAGGGGAGAGGGAATCGGAATCGCTCCCCTAAGTTCGCGACTGTTCCTAGATTCGCATTTCACGTTAAACTGTAGGTCCAAGATGCTTCGTTTAACCACCTAATAATAACATATGATGCTTTCAGCTATTTAATAAAAGCACAACTAAATTAATGAATCCCACTACTAGGGTCAGTCGCTTTTTGTGAGGGGTTATGTCATAAATATAATTTATCCAATTATAAAGATAACAAACTAATCTGACCTTGAAAGGACGTTCAATGTCAACATAAAAATTTGTTTGGTGAACATTTTCTACAAATAAAAGAGCGAAAAAATGACCAAAAACGTATTTTTTTATTATTTAGTCGACTTACAAACTAAAATAAAATAACGAACATTAGTAAACAAATTTTTTAAAATATTGAGGGTCTGTTGCGTCGTCACATGGAAACCTCAAAAATGTAATAAAATCAAAAATTTCGGTACACCCGTAAATTTTTGTGATTAAAATCCAATACGTGCTATTAGCACGTGTATTTGTTACAATAATTGACAGCTTTCTTTAACTTTGCTTTTTTTTAAATGTGACTGACTAGCTTTAGTTTCGTGCTGCCATAATACAATACTGACTTATCAAAAAATATATCGAGTCTAGGAATGTACAATTATTACAGATTGTGACTTTTAAAATCTAAACTCCGTTAAATATTGGTAATTTTACGGTAGGTAACGTCAGAAAAATAAAACATGTACCAGATGACCAACCAACCTTGAAAATACTGAAGTCTAATAAGATTCCTTAATACTTTTATATCTAAAAATAGTTGACTTTCCTCAGGAAAAAGGATTACTCATTCTTTTTAAGCTGCCATACTTTTTATCTTCTTGTTCCGTTTCGCGTAAAACTTCAAACGGCGTAACGTCATTCCTTTTTTCGTCTTCGTCCGAAGGAAAATCTTCAAAGCTCATATTACTAAACCCTGCTTGAACTTTAATTTTGCTCCCTAATTTTTTAGTCTTACTGCTAACTTTTTTATAAGCGCTTTTGCCCGACTTGTTCGTTTTAACGTTCGAACTATCGTCGGACGTTCTGTCTTCAATCAGACTATATTTCGATTTACCCTCCTTCTTGCTGCTCTTCTTCATTTTGTGAACGTCTGGAGTGGAGAAAAACATAGGTTCTTCGATTTTCAACTCGTCCTGTAACGAACAAACCTGCCCCAAATTCGAACTCTCGCTCAAATTCGGCCCTCTAGCGAAAGAACTTTTAGGAAATTCGTCGAAGCTTTGAAAACCGTGCTGCAAATGTTGGTTAAAGTATTTTTCTGCTTCCACGCTAAAATTAGTGTTTATGTTATCCGCGTTGTTAACAAAAACGTCTTTTTTCGTCTGCAAATACAAATCGTGCGAGTTGTTTACAAAATTTACGGGAAACTGTTGGGCAGGATAATAAGTCGCAGGAACTTCGATATTGACTATATTCGAGTTTACCGTAACCGTTCCGTAATTCGAGGTACTCTGCACGATCGAATCCGGTTCAACCACTTCGTAGTTATTGTTCAAAAACGGATTCAAAGAACTAAACGATTCGGATCGAATTTCTTCTTCAAACGCTAAAGTAGAAACTGAAGGTTCGACCTCCATCGGACAATAGTTCGGATTTACGTTTTCTTCCAAAACGTCCAAGTCGTTAAATTGATCTAATTTGGGTTGGCTATCGCGTTTTTTAAGGGCAAACGGGGCCAAAGCAAACACGTCGTCCGATTCTTCAAAACTGCTTTTAGGTTCCATCCACAAATCCGTTGGCTTCTCGATCGTCCAATTCGGATTCTTTTCGAGTTTGGCTTCGCAATCCGAATCCAATTCGTCGTCGAACAGTAAAGGTTTTTCGCCGTACTGATGACCAACGAATAGCGAATCTTCGAGATGTTCGGTAGATAAATCCCGTTCCTTCTTTCTGTGTATGCGCATTATTCGGCTAACGCCGTCCTCTTCGTGAGTTGCCATGCTTTCGCATTCGGCGTGATAAGCCGACGAGCCACACGTTCGAATACTTTCGCTGATCGTTTCGCTCAGAGCGTCAGTTTTCGGAGCAACTTCCAGTTCGACACCGTCGTCGTCGACTCTTAAATCGCTCGCAGATCCGATCGAATCGTCCGATTCGACGTCGACTTCCTTTCCGCTTCGTTTTTTAGCTTTCACGTTAATTTTAACGCGTTTTGTTTTTTCGTTACCATTTTTATTGTTTCTGTCCGAAATCAAACTTTTAACGATAGGCACAATGGGTAACTTTTCGGGTAAGCTTTTGATCTTCCGTTTTTTTCTTAACTTATCGCTTTTTAAATTGGGTTCTTCGTTAGAACTGTTTCCCGAACTGACGTCGTACATATTTTGCATCAGTTTTTCGTACTTCGAGCGATCTTCTAATGGCGCTTTAACGTACGGCGGAGAAGTTGCCAATTCGTCCGTTTCGGTGCTATTTAACAGTGGCGCTTCTCCTTCCGAAAATATTAAGTTTTGATGGTGTTCGGGAGACGATTCGAACGTCGTCAGTTTGTTCAACTGGGTCGCTTGTAACGCATTAGGCTGAATTTTTAATTGATTCGATACGTTGGAGGATGGCGGAGCTGTAATTTTAAAAAGGACAAAGTCTAATAACTCTCTTTTGAACGAAACACAAACTAATTTCCTAGGAAAATCTTGCCTAGTGCACAATATAAAGAATTTGAATTACAATTTTTGATACTCGTGAGCACATAAACTAATATTCAAGGCGGAGATAGACTGATAGTTTTTTTTTACGCAAAATTCAAACAACTCTTTATTTCTGGTCTTACCGTCAGCATATAAACATTTCTAATAGATCTACATAACCAGACCAAAATGGAAGCATATCATTGGCTAAAAATTTTCAAATACAGATGAATTTTGCACTAAGACTTTTTAATGATAAAATATATCGGTGGACGCTAAATTATTTAGAATTTAGCATGATAGGTACTTACCACCAAAATTCGTCGACGGTCAGCTATCTTGTGGTCATTAACAATCGAGGAACGTTTATGCTACTATGAACCTCAGACGGTATAATTTTGTTATTTAAATTTCATAATTTAACCTTTTTTTCGTGACGTTTTTCTTATTTTACCTAGCTTGTCCACCGATACATATGTGGACCATCGAGGCAGTAGTACAACTTTTAAACGGATCGTCTTCAAATATGCCTTGCCATTTAAAATTATTAGAATGAAATTCACCCCTATTTTAGAATTTTAGTTTGATGAACTGCTACAGCCACTACGTAATTACCTCTTTCAAATAAAATAACCTGTTTGAGTGTTTTTCGAACAAGCAAATTTTCATTTTCGAGTAAAAAAAAAAAAAAGTAAAAATAAATTTTATAATGAAATTAATAGAAAGCAAAAACAAATCAATTTTAAGCCTAAATTCAAATTCAGCCAATAGCATGTTTCTATTTTGGTCTAAGTGTATGTCTGTAAAGGACGGTTATGCGCTTGCCGTTAGTAGATAGCCCAGCGCACGTTCTATTACATCTGAACTGATCCAATTAGGCATAACTTACGCATATTCGGAAACAAAGATGGCCGACTCGTCTCTTATAATCCGCCATCTTTGTTTGGAAAAATGCATTAGGCTTAGTTTCGCCTCCTGGTAAACTTATAAGCTCAATAAGCAATGACCAAGCAAAAAACTAGTTCAGTTTTTCTCCGTCTTAGGAAAGACACATCTTCTAAAAAGGCTGTCACAAGTAAACAGATAGTGGGTTATGTAAAAATGCAAATATGTACACAAGTGCCAGTGGTATGATGTTAAATGCGTCAAATAAAAATTACGTTAATAAAAAAATAAGAAGAGACCCACCACCTTTCTGGAACAGCCACCTTAGAAAAATATCGAGGAAGAGCGGGATAAATTTAGGACACCAAGCTATTTGTCACAAAAAATTTAGTCCACGCGTGTATTTTGAAAGCAACTTTATTGCTCCATAAATTTTACAAGATTAATACACAAGAGGAAGAGTTACAACAGTTATTATTATTATTATTATTTTATATGGATGACGTGTCAAAAATGATGCAGGTGTGAAACTTAACTAAATTATGATTTTAACAATAGAAAGAATTTTTTAAATTGTAATAATAATAATCATTATTATGTATGGCAAATTACACAAAAACTTATTAATATTGCATTATATTATTATTATCATCCATTTTAGTAAATATTTTTTAAATAAAGTAAAAAGCATGCGATTCCAATTTAAAATTTTATAATATCAACTATACAACATACATAAGTAGGCAAAAGAAGTTTAAAAAGCAAATAATACTAAAAGCGAAACCAAAAGATAATTAATAAAAAGCCCGACCACCAAATTCGTTGTAAAATTTTATGAAAGCTGCCGTTTGCTTGGCCATTTTGAAGTTTCTGAAAAATTGTTGTTTACATAAAGAAAAAGAAAGTTGGCAATCGTGCAAAGGTTTGCAGCATTGAGCAATGACTAGAAACAAATTTTGCCAACTGAAAAATTTTAAATAAATACAAGAATGCCAATTTTATAAAAATTAGAAAAATATAAAACCGTGAAGTGAGGGTACTGATGAAAAATGAATTTTCACTTTAGACTCTTTCATTGAAGATTTGAATTTTCGTTAGACAAATATGGGGCTTATTCGAGGCGGTCGGAGAGTAACAGTCAAGCGAGTTGACTACGAACCGGTTCGAATCCGGGTGAAGTTACAACTTTATTCTGACCGTCTCGCTGGTCCTCCAGGTTGGGGGTTCTACGTCGGGCTGGCTCCTCGTCGTAAGTAAAGAATGTAAAATGCTTACAAAACCAAACGCTGCCTGGCGATGTTTGGGAATCGGAAGACGACGTAGAGCGTTAATAAAACCCAATAAGACATGAAATATGGGGCTTATACTGAGAGAGAGAGAGAGAAAGCATGGTCATGGATGAAAGAAACTAGAAAGGAATCATACGTTTTGATGGGCGTATACGCTCGTGACATCACGAACGTGTGATTTATGAGATTTAGGAATCCAAAAATTACAAACTGATCCTCGGTCAACGTCTTGGCCACCCCTGATCAAAAATTTCTAGGTGTTCCAAATCTAAAAAATTCTGCAAGATTAGAAATACTGCGAAATAGTGAAAATCTACCCTTTTTTCCCCGTTGTTTTTAATTTGGAGAACCAAGCCAAGTTGGATAACGGAAATTTTACTGGACCCCAAAAAAGACACCCTGTTTGTCCAACCAACAGAAGTCGACGGTTTAAAAAAAAAATTCCCTACACGAAAACAAGAGAAAAAATTGAGAAACAAAAGAAAAAAAATTGAGAAGTGGAAAACTAGACCAAGTATAACAAAAATTATCAGTCGTTAAGCGCCGCAGGTGATTTTTTGAAAACTTGAAGGCGTGTAGTAAAAACTGTTTCCAAATTATGATGCAAATTTTTAAGACTTCCTATAGAAATGGCGTACAATTTGTAATAGAAAGCGGGGGTGGTTAAATTCGTAAACTAACGACAGTGTATGATATGAAAAGCCTATGATTGGACACTTGGATATACCATAATTCTGTTACAAAAATATAACGTCCAAGATCGAATAGTGGGCTATGAAGAAGGCAACTGGAAACCACCCAATTAATTTAAAATTTACTTAAATTAGCAAAGTCATCTTAATCATAGGAATTACTGCCCCCCCCCCCGGCAAAACAAAATTCGGTATGATTATATGAAAGGTTTTCATGATTGAGACCTAAAGAACTCATCATCGGATGACTGGATGAGAGGTATGAAAAGTCGGTTTTGTCGGCAGGGAACTTCAAATAGCAACCAATAAAAAAATATTATCTATGCTAATTTATTGCAACAATTGAGCGAAAAATCCTCATTTTAAAAAACGAAAGTGCTTTTCAATCAAGATAAAGCACCGGTGCATACGAATTAACTCACTTCTACTGTTGCGATCTTTTTTAACGTTACAGTTGACCGTCATCGTTAATTTCACTGCCATGTCGTCCTTAAACCTTTAATATCATCTTATACACGTAGGGCACGATTAAAACTTTATCAAGTTCAAATTTTAAAACTCACTTTCAGCCAATTTCGAAAAATCGACCTTGAAAAATTTTATTATGACGCGCAGGAATGGATTAACGAGAGGCCCACCCTTCTACTAAAACTATCAATGCACTAGGAATATCACTACTAGAGGTGAGATTTTTAGGTCGAATAAATTCAAAAAAAAGATACCTAACAAGGTTCTAAAAAAAAACGATTTTAGGTCCTATAAATACAAAAAAAGGTCATAAAAAAGCTATTTGGGTTGGTATTATAGTTTTAGCCACAGCCGTGGAGTGATGTGACCGGTGGTTGAGTACAAAGCGAAAATTCTGGGTTCAAATCGCGGACTATACAGAATTTCTTAGCTCGGCCTTCCAGTGGGCATCTACACACTGTGGTGAAATCGATATTGATTTATGTGAACTATGAAATATGGGGACGAATCCACCCCGCCATTTGGATTTGTAATTCCCCGAAACGCACGGTATTAAAATATTAATTTTTTTTTTTTTAATTACGTTTTTTATTTTTTAACACCCTAGCCAAATTTGGGACCCGAAACATAAAACATTTTGTATTTCTCGGTCTCTTTTTCTCACAATTTTTTTAAATGACCTTTTTTTAAATAAAAAAGAAAAAAAATTTAGGAGCGTCGTAAAGGTACGCGTTCATCTATCGGCATCGTAAGCATCGCACGCATCGGACGAATCGTATCTTTTACGTCGAGTTCGTTCACTTATTGGGATTGCATTAAACGGCATCGGATCGTACAAATATAATGTGGGCCCTAAGCACCACGGGAGGTAAAAAAAGTACCTGAAGGCTAGCTCAAAGACCCAAAAACCTACCAAAGGATTAATTTATTACTTCCTTTTCAAATGAAGGTATTTGTACTTTTACAACCCAGTGTTGTCAGATTAGGCGATTTATCGCAAATTGAGCGACTTTTGTAGATAATTTGGGATTAAATTTTTTCAAAAACCGCAATTTGGTCGATAAAAAATAGTCGACACAGATCTAATTTTAGTGAATTGCTACTAGATTTTACACCCCAAAGAACATTGAGTGACATAGGGAGCGACAAAGCTCCCCTCTCAAACAAAAAAAAATTTATGATAGAAGTTTACTTTTTTAACGCTAGAGACGCTACCGTCGAGCTTTCTCGCTAATTCTCCAATAAGAAAGCGAAAAAGTTTGACGTTAGCACCTCTAGCGTTAAAAAAGTGAACTTCAATCTAAAGAACGCTAACGTCAGCTGTTTTGCTCCCTCATAGAAACTCAATCTAGACAATTACTAGGGCCCGGTATTTCAGTGGGCAGTTAAGCTTTCGCTTAAGCTAATCTCAGCTTAACTGCCCACTGAAATACCGGGCCTAAATATTCACTGAAGTCAAATTTTTGGTCGAAATAGATCAAAAGATAGTTTGAACAATTGGCCAAAGGTTATCGACTGGCCAAGTGGACGTCATTAATTGTGCAAACATTGATTTGGATCCATTCAACCCCCCCGCCCCCAAAGCATAAATAATTTCAAAGAATTATAATTATTAAAAAAGAAATATTATCATTATTATTGTATTCACCATAACCGCCCCCCTCGCATAAGCAATGTTTAGTTAGAGATCTTCTTGAATTCAATAATAGCTCATTTTCATACCAATTGATGTTGTAAAAATTTTGAACAAAGTACGGATATGTTTTTCTGATTTCATTCCGAAATGTATGAATCCCAAAGAAATAACAAAACTGATAAAGTTATTAATAAATTTCAATTTTATTTTGGGTTATAGTAGATAAACTATGCGGGTTCTAGGACCAAAGCCCATAAGAATTAACATGGCCGATTCTAGGATAAAATCCCATAAGGATTAACATGACTAATTCTAGGACAAAATCCCATAAGGATTAACATGACTGATTCTAGAACACAAATCCCATACTTTGAACTGACCAGTTCGTTTCTATAAACCGACTAGTTGATTTCCATCAACTGCTTTGAACTGCTTTTTAACAGTTGGATTTTACACATTTGGCAATTTAATTTTGCTGTCGGTGGTCCGTCGAATTCCGCAATTCCCATATTATTATAATGACGAAAGCAAGGTAAATAATCAAACAATTGATTTTTGTAATTGTCAAGTAATTTTTCCCAAGCTTGAAAAATCTTGAAGACCATGAACACAATTTTATATATTTGATAGGAATTATTGGATATTTCTTTATGCATTTTAATAGTGAGTAGATGTAATTCATCAAAGATTTATTATCCTAACCAATCCAACGGGGTTGTTACGTAATAATAATAATTACCTCGATAAGGATGATTTAATTAGGTCTGCTGATAAGGGAATTTTTTAATTATCTTGATAAGGAGATTTTTTAATTATACTGATAAAGGAATTTTTTAATTATACTGATAAAAGGATTTGTTAATTAGGGCTGTCAAACCCGATAAGGGTCTGATAAGGACTTGAACCGCTAGGCCGGAAGTAAAAATCAAAAAATGTATTATTTTTTGCTCCATGTTAATCCTTATGGGACTTGGTCCTAGAACCCGCATAGTTTATCTACTGGTTTTAGACATTAAATTTAAATTATTTGCGGTTTTGGGCGTTTTATTAGTTGAACTGGGTGTTTATTATGAACAAAATATTATGAAAACTGCAAACACTGCAGTCGAACATCCGCTTTACCGGATGTTCGGATTTACCGAGATCCGATGCGTGCGATGCGATATAATGAACGATGATTCATTGAAAATTCTGTAAAGAATATTTTTTTCCGATTCGTCCGATGCCGATAGATGAACGCGTACCTTTAGAGCGAGATTTTTTTTCAATTTGAACTGAAAATTTAAAAAAAGTTTCCAAAATGCTAAAATAGGTCGTAAAAATCAAAAAAAGGTAAAAATAAATAGGGCTTATATGACGTAGTTTTTCATGAAACGAATTTTGGTACTAATAAAATAAAAATAGGACCTAAAATAAAAAAAAGGTAAAAACCTAAAAATCTCATCTCTAATCATTACTCTGTTCATTCGGGTCATTTGCCCTTAAGGGTGCAATTTTAACGTCTGTTTCAAAACTTCATTTACAGCTCAAGATTAGTTTTAGATTCAGCCATAATTTTTTTTTTAACGGAAAGATGAAAATTTTCCGAAGGTTATAATATAATTTTTAATCGGTTTTGATACCGGATTAACATTTTGATTATGTTAATTAGCGATTTTATATCAAAATCGGGGTCTAGATCTAATTATAGATCTACAAAATCAATTTTCTCGAAATCAAGTGAACAGTGAGTTTTAAAATTTGTACGTTATGAAATTCTAATTATAATCTACACGTACAGTGATAATAGATCAAATCGGTGATTCCAACGTGAGGCCCTCCCCTTATTAGATGAAAATATCAAACCATTTTTGAATGGTTGAAAAAATCTTAAGATGAAATTAACCAAATCCACCAAGAGGAACTCGAAGCAGCAAAAATTGAAGTTGTTGGAAAAAACCAAAATTGTTGTAACTAGTAACTTAATAAAAATGGTGGCAATAAAATATTTGCGGGTTAATATAAGAAAATAAAAATGTTAATTAGCTAAATGAATTATTAGTATTTGATTAAATTGAGCGCACGTCCAATATTATTATTATTATTTTTTTCTTCTATTGATTGTGCAACGTAGTAACATATACATATTTTTACACATCATATCACAAGCACTTGATTTGTCTATACGACTCAAATTCTTCCAAGAATTTGGTTAGATAGCGAAAACGTGTAAAGCAACCACGCAATGATAACAAAACGTAACCAAATTTTTGAAAAAATTCCATATTATTAAAAATATATACAAAATTTTAACCTAACCAACTTATTAGTTAGCTGTGTGACCACATCCTTTGAGGAAGTTATGACTAGGGACAAACAAAACGAAAGCTGTTTCGAATTTTGACTCGATAGAACGACTCGAAAAGAAAAAACACAAAATTTGAAACGCTTCTACTTGACTCAATTTCTGAAAACGTAAATCGGTACACAAAAATTTAAATTTATCGTTTAAGTACAATTAAATTAATTTTTTTGTTTATAATTTGAATTTTTTGACTTTTCATTTTTATGTACAATATTAAATTCTATCACACTAAAAAGTCACTCTGCTTATTTTTTACATCGTTTCGCGTTTGTAATAATCGACCAAACTAAAACAACACTTTCGAAAAGTGAAACTCATCGGCACAAAAATAAACAAAGTAACAAACAATGATACAATGCTGATGCAATTAATACAAGTGAGATAGACTGCATTATTAGTTTTAAATATTGTCCAAGCAACATTTCCTTCATTTCTTAAATAATAAAGCAACGCCACCCGATTTGCATGTTTTCTTACTTTTACTTTTTTTGACTAAAAATATAACGAGTAACACTTCTAAAGGAATGTAACAATATAATTTGATTTTAATTAATACAAAAACACGCAATCGGTTGCTATTTTATTGTTACTAAATTTTTAAAGCTACACATTAAGGTTTACCTGATAGACCCATCTTGCCTGATCTGTCTCGCGATTTCACGGGAAGACTAAAAGGTGCACAGCCAAACGGATCCTCTGATACAGACATCACCAAACTTTCGCGAGATTTGACTCCTTGAATGCCTGCACACACAAAAATATTGCTTGTATTCAGCCTTATCGTCATCTTCTCATCTCAAATCATACAGAAAAAAAAATTTAAATAAAAAATATCGGATGTGGTTGTTCGCCCAATGGCGAACTAATGGGCAAAACTAATGGGTCATGGGGACCCGTGAAGGCCAAACAACCACATCCCTGTAAGTAGTAGGTGGAAACAATCTAAAAAAAAAATCTCATCTACTTACTACTTTGGCTGCCCCTTCTAATTTTATCAAACTCTGCTCCAAATATGTGATCTTCCGTCATTTGACTAAAAGGCGTGGTCTCTTCAAACGGATTCCATGCATGTATATCGGCCGAAAGAGATCTACTATCGGGGCCCACAACACGACTTACGTCGGTGTTAGATGCTGAACAGCCGCTAGGCGCCATGGTATATTCCCCAGATGGAACTAGTGGTGGCGAATCACTACTTCTAGGTTTAATAGAGGATTCGTAAGGCGCCAAAAATTGAGACGTTTCGGTAGCGTAAACCCTAAAACATTAAAAAAATAAGGATTAAGAACAGCAGAGGATTGGAATTGTTACTTATTAAAAGCAGAAGTGTCGCTCATGTTACGTCGATGACCTTTAGGTACAGAGAGCGATGGTGAGTTTGGAGGTGTTTCGATGACGCCAATAGTATTTTGACTTGTCGACTCCACGAGACCGAGTTTGATAGGCGTTCTAGACAACAAACTTCCGGAACCAGAAATGGGTTGATCGGGCGTAATAGGCGAGACGATGTTGACTAGTGCTGGATTTTCTTCAGTTTCTATTTTGTTCGAGGTTTCATCCCTAAAAGGATCTGGATAACGGGAAGACTGGAATAGATTTTCTAAGCTTTTATCTCGAATTTCTGGAGTGGTCTGCACGGGATAAAACGGTTGGGAGCTTTGGAATGGTGTACTTGCAGGATAATTTGGATTACCAGCTGTGGAATATTGAGTATTAGGATTGAAAGGTGCTTGATTTATGGTTGTTCTTTGAAACTGAGTATCGGTTAAAGTTACCGGGCTTTCGGATTTCTTGACCGTTTTAGGACTCGGACTTAAGGTGAGTGGAATATTATTCAAAGTTAACGGATTCGCCGAACTTCCTTTTGGTCTTTGTCTTGGCATGACACTAGTGGATTCGACTAATGGTGCAGTCACCGTTTTGTTGCTAGCTTTAATTTGTGTCTGTAGTTTTTTGGAATCAGATTCCGTTTGGGGGACAGGTACTTCGTCTAATACAGGAATTGGTGCTTTCTACAAGAACAAAATTTTATGTAAAAACCCAATCTTAATAATTAAAAACAGAAACTTACGTTTAAATTTTGTACTGGGTTTTCTTTACCTAATAATGGGAATGCAATACAACATACTTGAAAAATATCCGGTCTCTTCTCCAAATCCGGTTCTAACATGTAACCTAAGAAAAATCATGCAGTTTAATAAATAATGCAACAAATAATTACTTACGGATTAGTTGATGTAAGCCTTTAGAATATTTTGAACTATCGGGAATGCAAAAATTACCGCTCTGAATTGCCAGCATACTTTCACCAAACGGCAAAGTAAAAAAACATAACTTGTATAGTAAACATCCTAGAGCCTATAACAAAAAGTTATTAATTTCAAAAACATCAAGTTAAGAAATTCCTTTACCCAAATATCCGCTTTGGTTGTAATTGGTTTTCCACAATACATGTCCACCATTTCTGGTGAACGATAACTAAGCGTAGTGTAGCGTTTAATTTCGTCTTCTACTGCAGTTACTCCATGACTCGTTGGATTTAAGACCCTACCAGTCGCCGATCCAAAATCGCATATCACATAATTTCCATTTTCACCAACCAAAATATTTTCTACCTACAAGAAAAATTCGGTTTACTTCCCAGTAGTAAATCAAAAATCAATAATTTAATATCATTTTTGTTAGTTACAAGTGGCCTATCGCCACTGGTATTTGGTCGTTGGTTCACTAAGGCAAGTCTTAAAGAGAGATTGAGGTCCAAGACCGGAAGGGGGAGGATGTCGAAATGTCAAAAAAATTTCCTCTATGTCATGGGGGGGGATTTAACCCTCCACCCTATGACAGAAGCGTTTGAACAGTTCGGTCAACGATGGAGTCACCAGAACCATTATTTTATTATGTCAACTTTGCTGTTGGATGCCCCTGGTTCGATCCCAATCTCTTCTTGGTTTAACGCCTTCCTCCACTGTGTACATTATAGAACTCGAAGGTGTGCGAGTATGGTGTCAAAATGACGAGTACGGGGAGGTTGTAAACGAAGAAGCCGTCCTAGGCAAGTCCACATGACGCGTTAGCTGGCGTACCAATATGGAGGGTGCAAGACCCTATTTTGGAAAACATCCTCAGATATCAAAGGGTATAACCAGTGCGGCCCTACAATAACTTGTACTACAAGCGCGGTTGCCAATGGGAGGGCTCATACCTCTCTCTGCCGTCAAGGTGTTGAACTCATAGTGTCATAGTGCACGAGGCTGGCCAAATGTTGGTAAGAAGAGAGCGCTGGATTGCACCAACCCCGGTGCCCTTTTCCGCGTGAGTAGCTGGTAGAGCTCGTAAAAATAAATATTTTTGAGAAATGATGAGTACAATGTTAAAACCCATATTGTGGTGGGAGTGCATCATGTGAACAATGCCAAAAAAAATTGTTTCGAACTATCGACGCTCTACGGTAATCGTAATATTCAAAATTATAAACGTTTCATGTTAATAGTTTAAAAATATATGATGTATATCACATGCGGTGTAGTAAACGGATGAAGTTCGTGTTTAGGGACGTGCAGAAAGTTGGCAAAAAATTGACAAAAACAACTAAAAGTTGGTCAATTTGGCATTTTTTATGTCTAAATTTACTAAAACCTGCAAAACTTACAAAAAGTTGGCAATTTTGAATTAATTCAGTTGGCAAATTTAAAATTTCTCCCCCCCCCCAAAAAGTTGGTTGGGCACGTCCCTGTTCGTATTAAAAGACACAAAAATACACAGTATCAAGGGCATATAAGGTTTGTTCCAACCACTCAAGAAACCGTACAATGTACGGTCACGCTCATGCCCAATAGATAAATTAAAAAATTTTCCATAGCAGATGTTAAAGTGCGATTTGTCCGACTGAAAATAATTGAAAAAATAATATTTTAATAGCAAGAGTAGATAAAATAGCATTTTAACAGCAAGGGTAGGTAATAGTACATTTTACATTAAGGGAGAAAAAAGCAATATTATTCACCAGTGCAAGTGGGCTTCGCTCTCTGGCTACAATGCACTGAGGGAATAATGGCGTTCTCTCTTGTAGTGTATATACTATTTTTTACACGCCAGAAACCAAGAAATAAATAAAAAACTAATTTATAATTCAAAACAGAGAATTGTATTTATTTTATTTAGTAGCCTTTGAAGCGAAGCCGAGGCGCACGAACCTCATCCACCCCCTTTTTTACTCCCTAGAACGTAATAGGGCACTTTTCGATCCTCAAATGAGGCCGTAAACCACTCAATTTACGGCCGGAACAACGAAAAATAAATTACTCGCGACTTTGTCGCTCGTAAATTAACAATTTCTGCTAGTCGATTCAATTTTATCGTCTTGTATAGAAAATAACTATTTATCTATTGCGCATGACCGTGACCGTACATTGTGCGGTTTTTCGTCTGGTTAGAACAAACCTATAATAGGTCTGTTTGGTATGCTACACCGAACTACTCGGAGTAAGTTAGTGTAAAAAATTACAAAAATTGATTGGTGTAAAAAGTGGGTTGGTAATTGTACACCAATCAATTTGTAGTAGTGTAATTAGTGTAGCACTAGGACTGTGGTACCAAACAGTCCGAAGTCCGAATTATCTTTATTTATAACTAACCAATAGAAAACGTTTGTTTGTATCAATAGGTTAATAAAAATCGTTAGTTATTCCTCTAGTTATGTAAGCATTTATTATAAAATCGGGCATTAGCCTTAGACCAGTTTACGCCTTACGAGTAAGAGTAAGTTCATTAGAATTGACTCTATTAGTGACAGACCCGTAGCCAATGGGGACACGCGCCCCCCTCCCCCGAAATGTTAGAAAAAATTTAACAAAGACTCAGATTTTAAAAATTTCGAGAGGTTTTCCGCGGTTTGTAACATACATGAGCCCTTCATTGGCCGTCGCAGTAAGTAATCATGAATTACATTTAAAGTGTGAATTTAATTTACGGTTTTAAATTGATTTATCGATGATGGATCCTAATCGGACACAGTTGCGTTGTCAAAATCGACTCTACGTGCCGCTACGCTCCTTCCGGTCGCTTCGCAACACTCCGAGCCGTTTTGACTAACACTGTACTAATTGACAGCCCGACACATGGGAGGTTTAGTACCCACTGAGTAGAGGGATACCCGGCTTGCCCATGCATGCAGAAAAGCATGGTAAATGGGCCTCTTTTTGTTTTAATAACCGCGCCCAAAATTACATGTGGACAGGCTACTAATTGATAATATTCCTGGAGGTCTTCTAAGGTAAATCTTTCTTTTTTTTCTGACAAATTTAAACCAAATAAGCCCCTAAACTGTTGAACTAAACGAATTAATTCGATGTTAACGCTGCCATGGTGCAAATGCTACTGTTGCTTCCGAGTTTAAAATTAATTATTAGCTAAACCAGAGGTCGGCAACCTTTTGTTGTACAAGAGCCAAATAGATGGCAAAAAAGATTCTTGCAGGTCGCACCAAGACGCTTCGTAGGCGGCGAGTTGTCGACCGCTGAGCTAAACTAATCGATATACAATATTCCTCCATATCTAAAACGGAAGAAAGGTAAGAAACGTAGACACCAAAATAAAAATTTTACGATTGAAACCTCGATTTATTCTGAAAGAGCACATTTTAAATAAGAGAATTAGGTGAGGAAAAATGCCTTAAAACCACTAGTTTTTTCAAAAATCGATTTTACAAAAGCTCGATTTTCATAGCAATTTTCAAGTTAAGTCGCTCGTGATTGGTGAATCAATCAATTCTATTGTCGGTACGTGTGCACCTATACAAAGTAGTTGCAGTGATGTAATTTTTCTCTTTACTTTTTCGCGTGGATCCTCCTCGTGCCTTGGTAAAACTAAGCTAATTTTAAAAATATCCCTAGGCCCGTGGGTTAAGGAAAAAGGTGGATCTTTGAGGGGTGAAACTCGTTTGCGTAGATTCTAAAAGAACGGGGGTTGTGCAAGGAAAAATTGACTGAAAGCACTTCTCGCTGCGCTCGAGCGCTTTCAGCCATTTTTCCTGCACATTTACTATTCAAAACCATGATTTTCGCTGGAAGTGGACTGTTGAAGCATCCCAAAGCAAGTGTCGCTCCGGTTATCGCCGGATAACCGCAAAGCTGCGCAAAGCTAAGACTAGTTCAATCCACACGGACCGACAACAAAATGCCTGAATTCACCAATCCCGAGCGGCTTTGCTTGAAATTTTCTATAAAAATAGTGTTTTTAAAATCGATTTAAAAAAAAACTGGTGGTTTTAAGGCCATTTTCCTCACCTAATTCTCTTATTTAAAATATACGCTTTCAGAATTCATCGAAGTTTCAATCGTAAAATTTGCATTTAAGTGTCTACGTTTCTTACCTTGCACCCTAAAACGCTTTATTTTAATGTTTTTTTTTTTATCAAATTCCGTCGAGTTTTCTTTCATAAATATTATATTTTCAAGTCCTGGTTATAGAACTTGACCCAATACGAGTAATAAAATTGATTAAAAATGAAATTAATCAATATTTTTTATTGCGCTTTCGGGACTAACACGTCCTTTCGTCAGAAAAATAATAATTAATAACGTTAGTCCCGTAAGCTCATCCCGTAAATATTAATCTTTAGTTAATATCGACGAGTTAATAATATAATAACATTTTTAAATTATTAAGGCTGACTTGTATAGTCCAAGTTTAACCGGTAACTATGGTTTAAACTCGGATTTTGACTATTGTGATTGGTTAATCTACAGTTTAAAATTTTAAACTAGATCTATACAAGTCACCCTAAGTAAAGTAGCGAGCAAATAATTTTTTGTGTAATGAGTTAATTTTAAATATTAATTTTTTTTTTAATAAATTAAGAAAAATAAAAAAATTGATAAAAATTGTTTGTAATTAATAATAAAAATTTCCGGAAGGGAAACCACCGAAAATTTTACGTTTTGTAAAATTGTGCCCCCCCCCCCGGAAATAATGAAATCTTGACTACGGGCCTGATTAGTGATGACGTGACAGTGCCAGCGTCTAGAATTTATTGCTAACGAAAGTTGACCAACTAAACTATTGATCAAGACACACCTCGACTTTCAAGCAGTGAAGTAAACATAAATGACGTCAGACGTGGGCTTAATGCGTGAACTATACGTGAAAAAAATCGTTTGTATCAAATGTTATTGTTTTTGCTTGGCGCTTTTTCTCAATAAATTTTTATAATTTTATTAATAACGCTTGGGAGATTTCATTTTATTTTACATCTTACGTTAGAAAAAAATATGATTAGCTTGAAATCTACGCATCATCCTGTACATAGTCGAGTGTAAATGGCGTTCAAATTTCGAAGTTATCAAAATTCATTCTTCCGTTTCTTCGCATGAAAGTACAATTTTTGTGTTTTATGCCATTTATTTCCAGAACGTTACAAAAATTTAAATAATTGGTAGCATGCCGAAATCTTTTAACACTTCTTCATGTAAAGGCGCTAAAGGCATTTGATTTATTTATTGGAATACCACGTTATTTGAAAACTAGAATGTGGGATTCTCCCCCCCCCCCTACCAATTTTAATAACGTGGTATTCCAATAAATAAATCAACTGCCTTTAGCGCCGTTTACATGAAAAAGTGTTAAAAGATTTCGGCATGATAGCAATTATTTAAATATTTGTAACGTCCTGGAAATAAATGGCATAAAACGCAAAAATTGTACTTAAGCACTAGATATTGCTCTTAAGAATAACATGAATTAACTTCAGTTTTAAGTTTGTGGGTAAGCATTACATTTTTTTATATACTTTTTAGCTTTTAATTACTACATTCAAGTTTCTGTGTCCGCCATTTTGATTAACAACTTATGATTATTGCTTTTTGGAAGTGAAGTTTGAGTGGTGCTCAGTGATACCCTATCATATTATCAGCGTGAGGGTATATTTACCTTTCTCCCATGGTTGGTTTTTAATGGATGTTTCACATCTGGTTCCGTTTTTATCAGTCCCCAGTTGAACTGACATCGTTTGTTCCGATGTCAACACTTTATCAGCTGTGACGTTGTATTCGATGTTGTAAAATTTTAGATTTTATTTCTAATTTTATATTGAATTGTCCCAAGGTATCCCCTCGGGGTGTCCTGAATTTTACTTGCTTTGTTGTGATTTGTGTGTCTCCTATACTTGATTTTGAAATCAAACAATGTCAGCCCCACATGTGAACTCAACTTTTGTTTTCTTTAAATAAAACCAACTCTTCTGAGTTTTATTTAGGAATAGTGGCGTCCAAAACAATCGCCTGAGTCAGAAACGTGAAGAACCAAAAGAAAAACAAAAAGGAAGAAGAAAGTACTGGACAGGGGTGTAAGTAAATAACTGGCCCATGTACCCTAGCATCGTAGATCAGCAGGGCAAGTGGTACAAATTGCATTAGCACTGTATGTTTCACCAATAAGACGTCCGACGTACTCCTTTAAAAAGTTTTGTACTCCCTAAATGCCTAAATCATAGGTCTCTAAACTAAGGCCCGTGAGCCACACATCTTTAAAACGGCCGACGCATGTTGTTCGGAGCAAATGTAAGCTGTATGCAAATGTAAGCAAATCCAAGAAGTTCAATCATAAATTAAGGTTATTCGAAAAAAATTAAACGATTAGGTTTTAAAAAAAATTCATTCAACAGAAAAAATACGATTACAAGAATTAAGAGTACAAATTTTTTAATAAAAATTTATCGTACTAAAAAGAAAGATCATTCGTTGAAAACTATTATTGAAATTTCAGCCTTTTGTACCAAAGATAGTTGGTCACCAATAACATAAATCTGGATAGAATCCCACGTGTGACGTCACACTTGTTTGCTTCAGTTTCTATTCAAGGAGAGATAGGAAGAAGCGTGTCTGTAAGTTTAAATGGTCTAAAGACGTCACACTATTGGAGTCAACTGGAAAAAACCCGACTTCGATCGGTAAAAAAACACGAAAGAATAAGACAAGGACCGCTCAAGCTAATTATGTCAATTAAATTCGCATTTAAATATCCCGGCGTTGGAACGAAACCGACATTTTGCTGTCATATTTTTAAAATTTGACGTACCTATTTCGTCGTATAAAATGTAAATTTTGATGATACCAAAGTTATTTTGAAAGAAACTGCAGTTTTGGTCATGCGATGCGTAGCCGCTCAAGGCATTGCCACAAAAGATCCTCTCGTCATTCCCGAAAAAGATCCTCACGTCGTTCGTCTTGCGCTGGGTAACTTTACCTGAATTTCATTTAAAAATTGTTAAAAATTTTGTTTTAGCTCTTCCAGCTGTTGCCTCAATAGTGAAGAAGAACAAAATGTCTGCAACTGTTGCACCCGCGAAAGTCGCATTTCTAAATGTAGTGGCTCTAGTCGTCGTGTAAAATGCAAGACATCACACGAATGCAATTTAAAATGTCAAGATAAAAATACCGGCGTAGCAAAACCACTTAACGTTCATTTAAAATTACAATTGGTAAATGACCGCAATCGAAATAAAAAGTCCGACTGTTTGTGCGCAAAATATTTTCAAATGTTAAACGCATGCTATGGTGGACCTCCTCCATTTGGTCCAAATTTATATGGACAAGGTTAAACCAATTTACTATTTTTCTTTATTAAATTAATTAATCTTAGAAGATTCTAAAATATGATTACAGGAGAAGACAAACAAATTCCCTACTGCCCTCCTCCACAGCCGGAGAAAAAAAAATGCAGTTTTCTCTGTTTCAAAAAAGCCGACCCTAAAGTTGAACAAACATATCCTCGTCGCTCAAGCAGCCAACAGCGGCGCCTTTCTAATATCCAAGTACCTGTAGAACACGTAGATAGTACAACGCAAACTGAGCAAAAATCGCCTTTAAAAAGCTGTGAATGTTACGTCGAACAGATTTTAGACCCCAATCAAGATCGCAAAATCAGCACCCAAAGTGGAACGGGCAATGAACATGCATCCACAATGTTTCAAATAAACAGCACGTTAAATGAAATTACAAACACTTTACAAAACATCGAAACCAAATTACAACAGCCATCTGAACGAATGTCTCAAGAAACCGAAACTTTGAATTTTTCGACGCCCAGAATGTCCAGAACAAGAACATCTACAACGCCCAGAATGTCTACGACACCCAGAACGTCTACAAACCCCACGATTGTATCATTCTTTACTAAATGTGTACCACCACCGCCGTTGTTGACGTTATCAAAGCTCACGTATTTTCACAATCCTTCCCCAACAATTCCCATGTATCCTCCTCAAAAAACGTCTAAAACGAATTCGAGTTGTGAGGAAATGTTAAAATTATTTAATTTTGACGGAAAAAACAGTTTTGGTTTGAACCGTTGCGTTCCGAAACCAGATTATCTGAACAAGGGTGACATCTGCACCAATGAAACGGCATTCCAAACCAATAGCAACCACGATATGCTTTAAACATTTTTATCTTTGTAATTTCTTTTACAAGAAATATAAATTTCTAAACGATTAGTTAAATTATTTTCTATCGTAAGTTACAGGATAAAAACAGCGGGACGTGACATTTCAGAGCCGGATTTTTGGGGGCCGGATTTTAGGCCAGTCATCAAAAAAGGTATGAAAATAACGGAAGTTTTCAAATTTTGAGACAATATTGGAGAAGGTAAAAAAATAATAAATCCGATTTTGCACCCTTTTCCGCCCCCCCGCAACATTGCTAAATTAACAAAAAACGTAAATGTTCAGTAACTATTGGGAAAAAACAATTTGAAAGTTATGCAAACCTTGGAGAACATTCTAATAATTATTACATATCTTCAATAAAAATTGCACCTTGCTACGATTACCGGAACATGGCAAATAGTAGTTTATTAATTTAATTAAATAATTGCTTATGCAACCCAATAGGCAAGCAGATTAATAATCACAACTATTTGCAGTGTTCCGGTCATCGCAGCAGGGTGCAAACTTTATAAAAGATGTGTAATAGTTATTAAAATGTTCTCTAAAATTTGCATAAATATCGGAATTTTTTGCTATAGTGTTATTGCAAATTTACGTTTATTTTTAATTATGTAACAATGTTCCGGTGGGCAAAAAAGGGTGAAAAATCAGATTTATTCTTTTTTTACAGTCTACAATGTTGTCCCAAAATTTAAAAACTTTAGGAATTTTTGTCTAACTTTTCACTTTTTAAGTCTACAATGATTTCCTATTTTTAGGCGATGGACTTTTGGGCGCCGAAACAAAAAAATTAAAGCTCATTTAGGCTCTAATGAAGTTATAACGTTTGATACCAATTTTACCCCAAAAATTTGACTTGTGGGGGGGGGACGTGTCTACAGCTCACTCCAGCTATTTTGCGAATAACTCTAAAACAATTGAGGCTGAAACGAAAAAAATAAAAGCTAATTTAAGCTCTAGCGTTTGACACCAATTTCATCTAAAAATTCGACCGACTTGGGGGAATCTCGTTAATCCATTCCCGTGCGTCAGTGTGTGACAAGCAGGCAAAATTCGTATAAACGTAGACAGTAGCGGCGCACATAACTATACTGATCAAGAATCTTAGATAAGTTTGTCTGATGAACATATAATAAGATTGAAACAATTGAATTTTCATTCATTTCACCCCTTCCCCCATTCCAATCCATAACCAGTTTAACAGTTTTAATGAAATTCAACTCATATTTTGAGGTCGATACTCAAGTGTCTATGATTGGGTTCAGCAGAACCCCAGTTCAAATTTAATCTGAATAAAATTTTTCAGGCCTACCTTTAAATCACGATGAATAATGGGAGTTTGACAGTGATGTAACCGAGACACAGCTTCACAGGTATCACAGAATATGGTTAGCACTTCTTGTTCCGTAAAATTAGCCTTTCCTCTGGTCTTCATCAAGTTGAAAACGTTATTTTGACAGTAGGGCATCAAAAGCAACACCTCGTAGACTCCGCCACCGGTCGAATTTAAACTCGAATCGACGTAACCGATTATATTCTTGTGCCCGCTCAAGTTGCTCTAAAATAAGTGACGTAAACGACGGAGATCGTTGAATTAAAAAAAAAAACTTACTGCAATTTGAATTTCTCTTTTGGCTACATTAAGGTCCGGTTCATTATTAACGTACATTCTCTTGAGGGCATAGCGTAGCCCATTGTTTCCCTTAACTAAATAAACTATAGCGAAACCACCTAAAAGAAATTTGACACTTAAACAACACCACCCCCAAAATTAGTCTAAATAGGTTAAGTTCACCTTCGGCTAAAATATCCTCCACAGTAACCGTGTGACGTCCAATGGTGAACGCTTTACCAATAAAATTGTTTGTTTCCTTCGACGTGTTGTCGATTTTGGTTTCAATTTTTGAAAATAACTTCTTCATTTTGTGCCAGATTACTTCCAAGTTCGAACATAAGACATCGAATTCCAACAAATTAAAACTAACGCCTCGTTACAAACACAAACGTTACAGTTTCACTTATATTTACATAGTTCAAAATTTTAATTGATTAATTCTCAAATTAAATAATAATTTTATTAATAATTAAACTTGCATTTTAGTGACGTTATAAAATGATAAGTGACACTAAAGTGACATTTGACGCAGGCTTTTATGACAGCGGCTGGTAAAGCCGCGTTTGCGTTTAAAAGGGTCAGTTTGCGTGTCATTTTCTAAATTTGTAATTTTTTAAAATCAAATGTGTTTATTTTGTAAAAATTCGTCGGGGGCGACGTGCCTTTCGGTTTTTTGTGTTTTGAAAAAATTTAGGTAAAACAAAATAAAAAAGGGAAATTGGGACTTGCAATAATTAAAAGTCAGGTGGTGGACAGAAGAATTAAATTTTGAAAATTAATAATTTGTCTTGGTGGAATTAATCATCGATGTCGGATAATCGATTTTTGGTGAGCGATTGGGAAGATGATCTAAATAATGTGGACGTGGAAAAGAATCCTCACGGTGAGTTTTATTTTAACCGTAGTCGATTATAACCTCACTTTATAATACTTTTTCAAGAATCACCAGCAAAAGAAATACTGTGGGCTGCAGAAAATGGTTATTTGGATGTGATCGAAAGGTTGATGGAGAGCGATCCAAATTTGGTGAATGTGGTAGACAGTGACGGTTACACTCCGCTGCATAGAGCAAGTTACGGAAATCATGCCGAAGTGGTCAGTTATTTGTTACAACACGGGGCTAACGTCTTGGCTCAAACGAAGATGTTGTGGCAGCCGTTACATTCTGCATGTCAGTGGAATAACACCAAATGTGCTTTATGTTTGATACAAAATGGTGCAGACGTCAATGCTGTTAGCGAAGGAGGTATGTACCACTTGAATTTTCAAACACGGTTTAGTACCAAAGTACTTTGTTAATAGGACAGACACCACTTCATGTGGCTGCTTCTCATGGAGCCAATTATGCGACCGTACAGGTTTTACTAATGCATCCCGACATTAAAATAGATATAAAAAATAACAACAACGAAACCGCCTATGATATAGCTAAAAGAAGTTCAAAATATTATAGGATTTTTGATATGGGTATGGAAGCGTTGAACGGAATTAATTGATACTAAAGTTGTGATAGATAAAAATTGCTAAATTGTAAGCACTTATTAATTACTTAATTTTGCTTTTTTTACACTTATTTTTTTAAAATAAACTTATTTTTACAAGTAATGGCGTAGTAATTCGCTTTGAAAAAAGTACATCTTTTATGCTAATCAGTAATCACTAAAGAGTAAATAAAAAATATCTAAAATTTTTTTGGCAGAAAATATTGCTGGAATGACATCTACTGTTGCACAATTTTTTTAGCATTGAAACAAGCACATTGATTGTACGTGGCTGAAGTTGTACACGAACTCAAACTCAAAACTAAGTGTCTGAAAAACCTACCCTTAGATAACAAAAGTAAATTTTATGTACCAGCCGCATCTTTTAAGATCCCCTCATAAATTTTGGTGCACATGTTTAAAATATCATTACCAACCGCCATGTCAAATTTCATTAGCCGCATTAGAGGCTAAGGGTTTGAAAATCCTACCTTTAGATAAAAATCGGAAGTAAATTGGGTGTACCAGCCGCATTTTATAAGATCCCCTCATAAATTTTGGTGCACATGTTTAAAATATCATTACCAACCGCCATGTCAAATTTCATCAACCGCATTGGAGGCTAAGGGTTTGAAAATCCTACCTTTAGATAAAAATCGGAAGTAAATTTTGTGTCTAAGCCGCTTCTTTTAAGATCCCCTCATAAATTTTGGTGCACATGTTTAAAATATCATTACCAACCGCCATGTCAAATTTCATTAGCCGCATTAGAGGCTAAGGGTTTGAAAATCCTACCTTTAGATAAAAATCGGAAGTAAATTGGGTGTACCAGCCGCATTTTATAAGATCCCCTCATAAATTTTGGCACACATGTTTAAAAAATCATTACTATCCGCCATGTCAAATTTCATCAACCGCATTAGAAGCTAAGGGTTTGAAAATCCTACCTTTAGATAAAAATCGGAAGTAAATTTTGTGTCTAAGTCGCTTCTTTTAAGATCCCCTCATAAATTTTGGTGCACATGTTTAAAATATCATTACCAACCGCCATGTCAAATTTCATTAGCCGCATTAGAGGCTAAGGGTTTGAAAATCCTACCTTTAGATAAAAATCGGAAGTAAATTGGGTTTACCAGCCGCATTTTATAAGATCCCCTCATAAATTTTGGTACACATGTTTAAAAAATCATTACTAACAGCCATGTCAAATTTCATCAACCGCATTAGAGGCTAAGGGTTTGAAAATTCTACCTTTAGATAAAAATCGGAATTAAATTTTGTGTCTAAGCCGCTTTTTTTAAGATCCCCTCATAAATTTTGGTGCACATGTTTAAAATATCATTACCAACCGCCGTGTCAAATTTCATTAGCCGCATTAGAGGCTAAGGGTTTGAAAATCCTACCGTTAGATAAAAATCGGAAGTAAATTGCGTGTACCAGCCGCATTTAATAAGATCCCCTCATAAATTTTGGTACACATGTTTAAAATATCATTACCAACAACCTTGTTAAATTTCATTAGCCGCATTAGAGGCTAAGGGTTTGAAAATCCTACCTTTAGATAAAAATCGGAAGTAAATTTTGTGTCTAAGCCGCATCTTATAAGATCCCCTCATAAATTTTGGTGCACATGTTTAAAATATCATTACCAACCGCCATGTCAAATTTCATTAGCCGCATTAGAGGCTAAGGGTTTGAAAATCCTACCTTTAGATAAAAATCGGAAGTAAATTGGGTTTACCAGCCGCATTTTATAAGATCCCCTCATAAATTTTGGTACACATGTTTAAAAAATCATTACTAACAGCCATGTCAAATTTCATCAACCGCATTAGAGGCTAAGGGTTTGAAAATTCTACCTTTAGGTAAAAATCGGAATTAAATTTTGTGTCTAAGCCGCTTTTTTTAAGATCCCCTCATAAATTTTGGTGCACATGTTTAAAATATCATTACCAACCGCCATGTCAAATTTCATTAGCCGCATTAGAGGCTAAGGGTTTGAAAATCCTACCGTTAGATAAAAATCGGAAGTAAATTGCGTGTACCAGCCGCATTTAATAAGATCCCCTCATAAATTTTGGTACACATGTTTAAAATATCATTACCAACAACCTTGTTAAATTTCATTAGCCGCATTAGAGGCTAAGGGTTTGAAAATCCTACCTTTAGATAAAAATCGGAATTAAATTGGGTGTACCAGCCGCATGTTATAAGATCCCCTCATAAATTTTGGTGCACATGTTTAAAATATCATTACCAATCGCCATGTTAAATTTAATTAGCCGCATTAGAGGCTAAGGGTTTGAAAATCCTACCTTTAGATAAAAATCGGAAGTAAATTGCGTGTACCAGCTGCATCTTATAAGATCCCCTCTTAAATTTTGGTGCACATGTTTAAGATATCATTACCAACCGCCATGTCAAATTTTATTAGCCGCATTAGAGGCTAAGGGTTTGAAAATCCTACTTTTAGATAAAAATCGGAAGTATATTGGGTGTACCAGCCGCATTTTATAAGATCCCCTCATAAATTTTGGTACACATGTTTAAAAAATCATTACTAACCGCCATGTCAAATTTCATCAACCGCATTAGAGGCTAAGGGTTTGAAAATCCTACCTTTAGATAAAAATCAGAATTAAATTTTGTGTCTAAGCCGCTTCTTTTAAGATCCCCTCATAAATTTTGGTGCACATGTTTAAAATATCATTACCAACCGCCATGTCAAATTTCATCAACCGCATTGGAGGCTAAGGGTTTGAAAATCCTACCTTTAGATAAAAATCGGAAGTAAATTGCGTGTACCAGCCGCATTTTATAAGATCCCCTCATAAATTTTGGTGCACATGTTTAAAATATCATTACCAACCGCCATGTCAAATTTCATCAACCGCATTGGAGGCTAAGGGTTTGAAAAACCTACCTTTAGATAAAAATCGGAATTAAATTTTGTGTCTAAGCCGCATCTTATAAGATCCCCTCATAAATTTTGGTGCACATGTTTAATATATCATTACCAACCGCCATGTCAAATTTCATTAGCCGCATTAGAGGCTAAGGGTTTGAAAATCCTACCTTTAGATAAAAATCGGAAGTAAATTGCGTGTACCAGCTGCATCTTATAAGATCCCCTCTTAAATTTTAGTGCACATGTTTAAGATATCATTACCAACCGCCATGTCAAATTTCATTAGCCGCATTAGAGGCTAGTGGTTTGAAAAACCTGCAAAAAATGCTGAAGGTGGGAGACACTCCAGCGCGCGAGATTTCCAGTCGGATCACTTATGCTCATGAGCTACTATAAATAATTATGTAAACTTTGTACCTTAACAGATGGTCGTAGTTTCTCGAATTTTATCTAAAGGTAGGATTTTTAAACCCTTATTTATGTTATTATTTATAAATTTATGAGGGGATCTTAAAAGATGCGGCTTAGATATAAAATTTACTTTTGTTATCTAAGGGTAGGTTTTTGAGACACTTAGTTTTGAGTTTGAGTTCGTGTACAACTTCATCTACGTTTCAACATCAATTCCTTCAGAAATTTTTAAAATCAGAGTACCGGTTACTGAACTACTCCCAAATCATTTTCAAAAATTGCGTATAACTCAGGAACAAGTAAACTTCAAGAATTCGTATTGATCAGATAATCAAGTTAGTGGATTAGGTACAATTTTTCCAAGGAGGAGGCGATTACCCCTTGATCCGCTCTTGATGAGGTACCAACTTGAGAATATTATTATATAAGTTGGTGAATTTGTATTATTTTTTTAATAAAATTATTAATCAGTATAAAATAAAAGTTGAACGAATCCACGAAGTTATGAAAGATTCAGCAAGCAAAGAGGATATTGATCTTGAGGTTCTGATAAAACAAGAACCACTAGAGGAAAGCGACGAGGATGTCACTACTGAGAAGGTGATAAAGCAAGAAACGATAGCAACTGAAGATGGAAGCAGAAGTTTTGTAACGGAAATTAAAGAAGAACCGAGAGAGCTTCAAGATGATGCTGTATCAATGGAAGATAAAAATGAAGAAATGAAAAATATTGGAGACAATTTAAAAAATGAACCTCAAACTGCTGCAAGTTCACAATTCATTTGTGATATTTGTAATGTTAAATTTAAATGGAAATTCGGTTTAAAAAGGCACTTGATACGACACACCGAAAAAAAAGAAACTTTTACTTGCCAAGTTTGTGAAGCCGAATTTGGTAGCAAATACAATTTAAATCGTCATTTGCGGTGTCATACTGGAGAAAAGTGCTACGAGTGTGATTCTTGTGATTTTAAAACTGGAGACGAAAGCAATTTGATACGCCATAAAAAAAATCATTTGGGGATAAAACCATTTGCTTGTGAAATGTGCAATTATAAAAGTGGCGAACGCGGCAAATTAAAACGTCACATGAAAGTTCACACTAACAGAATATCATACGTTTGTAAGATTTGTAATTTTAAATGTCCATATAAGAATGCATTGAAGAGGCATTTCGCAGAAACCCGCCACAAATAATTAAAGATTTTTTAATTGTTTAATAAAAATCTAAATATAATATTTTTAATATGACACGACGCTAAATTTTGCTCACATTTTCATGCAGCTAAAAATAATTTACTGTATGCAACTTGCGCAATTTTTTATGACAAATTTAGCAAGCGCGCTTATGTATTAAGGTCCAAACCAGTGTTGCCAAATCTTAAATTTATGAAGTCTTTTAGTAACACTTAGTGCCGGACTTTTGGGAGTTACCAACTGACAGACAACGCACAACCTTAACCGCGTGGGTCTATAAATGTGAAATATGACACATGAGCTCCTTATATGACGTAGGTGAGCACTAAAGAACGGATTTCATGAATGAAAAAAAAAGATTCTCACTGTTATTTAGTGACTCGCATGAATGTATTAACGAGAATTTTATGAATAGATGAGCTCGAATAACCACTCAAAAGAGGTCAACGCGGCCTTGCTGGACCAAGTTTTCAGGAAACTATTCTTTTTGATAAAAGCACTTACAAGAGAAATCCACCGGTTGAGCTTAGGTTAGTGTTAGGAAATGATGTTTTTAATTAATACCGCTGAAATAGAGAATATTTTTCATCACTTCTAGGTCACAAAATTTCAAGTAAATTTTATAAATAAAATAATCTCTTTTTATTAATAAAAACTTAAAAAAACATCAAAAAATAAATTACATACTTCAAATAATACCTATCATTTATGACTTGTTTCTCTTTTCAAATTTTGAAGATTTTCATTCAACAGTGCATAATTAATTGGATTCATTGTATATTTTTCAGATGTTTGTTTTTCGTGCCCCTCGGTTTCTCCCATTTCGTCCGAACCGCAATTTTCCTCCTTAACCTCCTCCATCAGAATTTCCTTCATTGTTTGTAATTGTTTCTTCATTGTATCAACCACCGTCGACTTTTCCATCATCGCCGTACCCTGGCACTGTGAAGATAAAGAAAACTTTTCGAGCCATTCTTCGTATTCTTGATCAATTCTTTCCAAATTTTTTAGGTTAAACTCTTCGTCGTAAGTAAAAATATTAAACGGAATGGAATCCAGCGTGTGTTTCATTTTAAAAATGTTATCTTTGATGGAGTAGGACGACAAGACGAATTTGTTTTCTAACCCAAACACGCGCGACTCGGGGACAATAAGGAAAGAACTGGTTAACCGCAGAAAATTAAATGCAAAACTAGCATCGAGTATACTATAATCCATTAATTTGTTAACTAGGGATTTTAAAACCAAATACTGGTCGCCTGTTATACGAATTTTGGCATCCGATCTAAAAATTTGCTTGAGCACTAAAGAAGTTTGAGCAAAAATTTATTGTAACTCACCCGAAATAATGCAAGCGCTGAATGGTGTACATTAAATATAACCCTCCGACTCGTATGTAGTTGGAATCGGAATAAATCACAAATTTTTTGATTATATTAAACAGGTATGTGCTATACCTGTGCAAATTTACAAACTGCTCCGCTCTGTTAAAATAACATTGTTGTACTCATTAGATTTTAGGTGTAAAAACTTACTCGAAAAGTTCCCACATGGAATTTTCCACCCAGATTTCTTTGAAGCAGTTAAAAGTGATGTCGGTCTTTGCGACAAATTTTCTTAGAAAGTTTTCGCAATCGTCTTGGAAACCATCAAAAATATTTTTTATGCAATGAAGTTGATATGAATTGTTATCAGAAAATTTAGCAATTGCATTCTTGTGATTACGCGGGAAGCTTTTCGCAGCCATGCCCTCACCTGTTGAAGAAAATTATTTACAAAATATTTTTTTAACGGTAACTTTACAGCGGAAAAAGACGTATTTATGTGAGGTTAAGATTTGACAGTTGTCAAAATATGAAATTGTGTATATCAGTGGCGGAGCTACAATTGAACAACGGTTTTTTTTTATCTTAATGCAAAGATTAATAAGAGCTATAATATCTATAATTTGATTAAATCACCAATTAAATCAGTTAAATTGTTAATAACTAGGTGGAAAGCCCGTCCACGGACGGGCAGCTAGCTGGTGGATCTTTATTTTAGCGCTATTAATTTTGTGTTACTTAAAAGATTTAAAACATTTCCTAGTTTAGTAAATAAATCGCATTCAAAATTTGGATTAAAAAAGTTTTCTCTTCTTTAAAATAAAACAAAGACCTACTGATAATAAATATTTTATTTAGAGTACACTGAAAAATTGGTAAACTATTCTTATATATAATATCAGATTTGATTAATAACAAGTCTGCAAATGAACATGTAGGTAAAAACTTCGTAAATTTATTATTACTTTACTCCTTAGGCCGCACTAACATCCTAGTGTGTTTCAAACTGTAATATTTATTGTTTTTTGTAAAACCAGACCAAAATAATGCACGATAATTTTTATCAGGTACTTGGCCACGATAAAAATACTTTCCATTCAGATTGTTTTGTGCGCAACTAAAATTGTACCACCAGGCACCACCTAAAAGAAGGAAATATGTTATTAGTAGATTACAGAGCCGTATATAAGTTTTGGGGGTTTAAACCTCCCATGGCACAGCGAAGAAGTAAAAAAATAGGTCTAAAACTTTTTTTGCGGTAAAACCCCCTCCATGACAGAAAAAAAATTTGTTTTAGGTAAAACCCCTCTCATGACTTATGTCTAACTACGACCCTTGTAGATTAATTTTGCAGGTACATAGTAGTTATATATTTTGGTACAGGCTTTAAATATTCATATCTCAAAATCTCTTATCCAATTTTAATTATTTAACAAATATTATTATAAATCTTACGTCGATGTTCGGCGCAGTTAGATGGTGTATCGTTATCTCTGGTCCTAAATTTCTTTGAACCGAAGGAAATTAAGGAATTACCAGCATCTCCCGAATAAACACCCAAAACTTTTAAGGAATATTCTTCTATTTTTGATTCCACTCTAAACTCGGAATAAGATGCACTTTTGTAATTTGATTCAAAATCACCTAGCTCAATCAGCAATTCGTTGTCTTTAAAACCTGTTAAGAGATGAACGTTCTCTAAACGTAACTATTCTTGTAATGTTCCCAATCTAAATAAAAATCTTGGGAGCCATCAAATCTTCTTTGTATCACCGTCCAACCGCCACCCCTAGTTTTCAAATCACATACCACCTCGAAAGGTTTCGGCGCATTTTCCGGTTGTATCATGTAGGTACCAGAAGTTGTTATTTCTGATTCTTGAACTTCATTACAATTTCTTGGATTTGATGGAATTTGATGACAAATCCACTAATGATCTAAAAATAAAAATTATAAAATACAGTTTTTCCCGTAATTTTCTCGGTAGATTTTTGATAGCCCATCTGCCGCTCCTGATTGTAAGCTAAAGTTCAATTAGGGGTTTAAAAAAGATATTATTAAACCTGTATGACACAGATGCATAATTTTACATAAAATTTACATGTAAATGGTAACTAACCAATGAAAAACGTCCGATGGCTACTAATACGCTCTTTCTATTGGTTAGTTACCATGTATATGTAAAATTATGCATCGTGTTATACAAGCTTTAAAAAGAAAAAATTTCGAAACAATTGAAAAATTTATGATGATTTAGTAAAAAAAAAATTCTCGGGATTTGAAACTTGCGGGAAATGAGAAACTCTAAATCACGGACCTCTTAAAATAAATGGACTGCTATTCAAGGTAAAAAAGTGTATCCACTTTTCAAAATTATTTAATATCTTGCACCATTTTCGACTTAGATCATATATATTATATGATTATGTAATATATATGATCTAAGATTTTCGAGTTGTTGGAGGTAAACTGGCATGAGCCATACTCGAGCATTCACTTAGGGTGTCTAATTTTATAACTATAAAAGGACAGTCATTCTGCACAAAAAAATAATACTCACGCTTTATTTATTCTGTCTGCATAGTTCATCATAAACTTGTTTGGTTAAAACAAATGAGTGATAAATTTTAGATGAATTGCATACCTTGTGCTTGTAATGTTGATAAGCGACGAAACGGTTTGTTTTATCGCTTCCACTTCGGAAGGCAAATTTCTAGTGGCATCCATCAATTCTTAAATGTTTTCAAGAAATTGTTTTTCCATATTTTCCACTTTGGCTTCCAAGTTTTCGATATTCTGAACGACCGAGGAGCCAGGACATGACAAATTTCTATTGGCATCCATCGATTCTTGAATGTTTTTACCCAAAGGGCATAGCCGGATTAATATGAGTAATCTGCTCCCGCGACTTTTTTGGCTCATACTCAGGAGATTGATTTGGTGTCGAATAAAAATAATTCACACCAATTTTTACCTCTTTAACTCTAACGGTTGTCGAGATTTTCAAAAAAAACCTGTTTTTTCAATTTTATTTTTATAGTAAAATTCACAATTAATCAATGATGAATTTTTTCCTAATTCTTAGGAGTTTAAGACATGAGAAAAAAATTATAATCATGATTTTCTAACAAAAAGCCGATTTTTGGCAGACGAAAAAAATTAAAATCTTTTTTTTTAGCCTTTTTGAAATATATTACTCACCAAAATTCGTCTGAAAATGTCTATTATTATATTAAATAATATAATATATAATATTATAGTATATTATACACCGAGGGAGTAAAGTGCCACTTTTCGTCATGAGGGTAAAGGTTTTTACCCGAGACGCAGTCGAGGGGAAAATTTACCCGAAGGACGAGAAGTCACTTTACTCCCGAGCGCGAATATACTATTTTTTGTCTTTCCGCTATAAATCGATTATTTCTATATCTCGAAGTTTAATTTCGTGAACTACTCGAATTTCTAGAAGAATTTGTTAAATAAAATTTAAGTTTTCAAAAATACAAAGCGGTTTAGATAGTCGATCTTTCTTAAAAATAACCATAAACTTTATTATGCCTACCCCAGATGTGGTAGTTTGCGTAACATGATATCATTGTCAAAGTACCGTATGCATTTTTGGAATCTTAGACGTAGTAATAAATTTGATTTTTTTACTTTTCGTCCCGCTGTTTTACTTTTCGTCCCGCTACTTTACTTTTCGTCCCGCTCCTAAGTAAACTGGCACTTTGCTCCCACAAAAGTGGGAGTAAAGTGACCGCTTTACTCCCGGAAAGACAAAAAAATATTTATGTAGTTAACTATGAATTTTATTTCGTGATCATCTTTCTTATGAGGGATATAATTTTTATAAATATTTGAAAATTTGTATTTAAATGATATTTACTATAGTAACTACTACTATAAAGTATATTGTATAAAAAACATCTTTTATCTTACATCTTTCAGATGTAAAAATAAAGTTGAATTAACCATGAATACGGCATGGTTTTTTTTAAATTTACGCGGGTTTAGTTTAGTTTGCCAAGTAGGCACCAGGATCGTGTTTACGTTGTGTTGCCATCATTTAACACGCAGGTATCACTTCTCACTATATATTTTCTTTGATTATACTCCTCTACACTCAGGAATTTTTTGACATGGTAGAATTATGGTAGAGAAATATTATATTTCTCAATCAACGGTAGAACAATATAAAAAAAAAATAAAAATTTATTTTTTTTCTAAAATCTTGCGTTCTAAATAACTTATATTTTTTTTAGCTAAAAAAAATTTGTCTAAAATATTTTTTCCCAAAAATTATTTTTGAGAAAATATAAATAAAGATTACCATAAAAAAATTCATATACATATATATATACTGTCTTATGTAATTAAAAGGGTTATTAATGATTGAAAATACACTCAAAGATGATACTTATAAATATTTTTAAACTATTAAAAATTATTTTCGTTATTCCGGCCGTTAAATTAGGTGTTTACGTCCTGATTTGAGGTACTAAAAGTGCCTTTTTACGTCCTAGGACGTTAAAAAGGGGGGGTCATAATTTTTTACGTCCTAGGACGTAAAGTAAAGGGGGGGGGTATAAAATAAAACATGATATATTTACGCAAAACATCATTAATTCGAATGAAAATGTTTAATATTTATAACGCAATTCGAAAATAACGAAAATTAATATTTATAACGCAATTCGAAAATAACGCATCTCTTGATTCTTCTTTGTTCTCCTCGCTGTTGTTTAAAGATGCGCCCGAAGATGCCCGTTCTTTGATTGATTTTGACATTGTAACACTTCACAACACACACGTCCGAAATTTTTAAATTGTTCATTTATTCTGGTCTGGTGCGAAGGACCAGGGCTGTTACCCCATATCTTCGCAGACTTGAAGAGTAAGGTTGCGGGCTTGCCCGCAACGTTACGTCGGATGATTTTTATTGAGGCGTACCTCTGAAAATTAGCGCGAAGCTAAGTCCTGGCTGTGTTAACCTGTGGGACCTACAGCTTTACGTGGAATCCGAACCACGGAGTCGGATAAATTTTGTGGCCGGGTTGGGGATCGAACCTAGCCCCGCCAAACTAAAGTCCTCTCCTTAGCCCGTTCACCTAATTCACCTCCTCTAATTTTTAAATTGAGAATATGAATCCTTATTTCACCAAATAGACAAACTTGACAAATGACTTGCAACCTTCACGCCATCTATCGATAGTTATCTCAGAGCTATTATATAAAATCGCGAATTTTGTAGGATATTTTCCCCAAAATAACGAAAAGTTGTTTATATGACTCTGACGTTAGGGTCGCGAATAAAAGAATGATTACAAAACCAATCAGAAGAGCCAGATTTCCATTTTCAATACATAGCCTCTCACCACGTTGTTGCGAATAAAAATGAGGTAGTCCCGTTAAAACGAAAAGCAGTTTATGCCACTCGGACGTAAACTGATTTTACGTCCTTGTGACGAAAACTACTATTCTAATTGTGATGTGTTTTAGATGTTTGATTCTTCACCCTGTATAAATCATTTCAGCGAAAAACTTCACCCTGAATGCGGTCCTTAAAAATATAGTTTGGAAATCTATGTTACTTTCCACCCTGTATGGTAGAATTGTTACTACTTGAAGAATTAATAATCCAGTGCTTAAGTACAATTTTTGTGTTTTATGCCATTTATTTCCAGGACGTTACAAAAATTTAAATAATTGCTAGCATGCCGAAATCTTTTAACACTTCTTCATGTAAAGGCGCTAAAAGCAATTGATTTATTTATTGGAATTCCACGTTATTTGAAAACTAGAATGTGGAATTCTCCCCTCCCCCCACCAATTTTAGTTTTCAAATAACGTAGTATTCCAATAAATAAATCAATTGTCTTTAGCGTCTTTACATGAAGAAGTGTTAAAAGATTTCGGCATGCTAGCAATTATTCAAATTTTTGTAACGTCCTGTAAATGAATGACATAAAGCACAAAAATTGTACTTAAGCCGAATAACAAAAGAGCATAGTTTGGAGGGCAGTTTACATCCCAGATTAGTGGCAATCTTTTTGCTCGGAGGGCAGTTTACAGTTTATGGTAAAATTTGGAGGGCAGTTTACATAACCCCCTGGTGACAACTGGCCTAAGAATTTTCACAGAAATATATTATTTCGCTTCTTGTTAAATTTTACTACAGATTTTCGCTCGATCAGTAAAATTTCTAAAATTTTCTAAATAGTGAAAAAGATGGGGTTATGTAAACTGCCCTCCAAATTTGACCATAAACAAGAAGCGAAATAATATATTTCTGTGAAAATTCTTAGGCCAGTTGTCATCAGGGCCATTTGTCGCCAAGGCCAGTTGTTTGAGGCGAGTTGTCGCAGGGCCAAGTGGCTTAGGGCCAATTGTCGGTACACCGGCTTAAGGCCTAAACAGAATGAACGCGAAACCAACTCGACGTAACGTCCGTCAAAAGTTAAATGTATGCAGTTGCAATACGATCGAACAGAATGAACGCTCGCAATGCGATTCCAACGTCGAACGTTGGCAAACTTAACGCGAAACGACCACTACCAACTACAATTTGGTGATTTAATTTTTAAATCAATATAAGTTGGTAACATTATTTGTCATTTTTATAAGATACATTAAATATAACATGTAAAAAATTAAAAATAGTTTGAAATCATCCATTGTCTTTAATTTTAATAAGAATATGCTAAGACAGGCCCGTACCCAGGGGGGGGGCATCTGGGGGCACGTGCCCCCCCCCCGAAATGTTCAAAAAAAATTTTTTTTTTTTCAAAGTAAATGAAAATTTGTTTATAATAATAAAAATTCTCGAAAGAAAAACCATTAAAAATTTTACTTTTTACTAAGTGCCCCCCTCGAAATTAAATCCTGGGTACGGGCCTGTGCTAAGAGAATAAGTTAACACGTCAACAAATAACAACACTTATTTTAAGATTATGCAGGTCAGGCTGTGAGGTTAGGTTTTCGACGTCGCGTTGGTTTCGCGTTATTCTGTGCAGTATCGTTTCGAAAGCGTAACGTCAGCGTTTGACGGACGTTACGTTGCGTTGGTTTCGCGTTCATTCTGTTTAGGCCTTTAAACATATGGGACAGATACAACTGCCGCCCAAGCAGGTAAAAAGCATACCCCTCAAGAGCATTCTGTGTTTCGCTAGCAAAATTAAATTTTCAACTTATGGTAATTAAAAGTAAATTGATTCAAATTAAAATTATGGATAAAACTATACAACTTTACATAGTACTATTTATCTGTCGTAAAAATAAAAAATAAACTATAATTACGTGAGTAATTACTTGCTGATACGAGAGATCTAATTTTTGTAATTATTAGTTACTCTTATATTTGGTTTACAAATTGCTCCGAATTAAACGTGTCACATGTGAACTTATTAAGGCTGGGAATTTTTAACATTTTTGTATTCGAATATTCGTTCAACAAATTACTAGAATATTCAAATTATTCGAATATTTAGATTATTCGAATACTCTGATTATTTGAATATTCAAATTATTCGAATATTCTGATTATTCGAATACTCTGATTATTCGAATACTTAGATTATTCGAATACTCAGATTATTCGAATATTCGATTATTTGAATATTCGATTATTTGCAGGGTTGTAATGTTTAAAACATTTTGTTTTAAACAAGGTGTTTTAAACATGTTTAAAACAAAATTCATTTAAAACATCAATTTGTTTTAAACATGTTTTAAATGCGTTTAAAACAGGTGTTTAATTTTGTGTAAGTTTAAAACATGTTTTTTTTAGATTTTTAATTTTTTTTTTAAAGATTATTAATAATAATTTATTCAAAATTTATGAAAAATAAAAAAATTTAGCTACAGAGGTTCGAACCACCGTCCCTTTAAGTCCTACACGCTTTACCATTCTAAGTAGTCACTGATACAACTACATAGGGTGGTCCATAAACTATGTGAAGCGTGTTTGGCGGTTTCTCCCCCCCCCCCGCAGTAAGATTTTGTGAGATTTGGCTGGACCCCCTCCCACGTCCCCCTAATCTTATTTGAGATTTTTTTAAATGGAAATTTTTAGTGTAAATTCATTGAATTTATTAAAAAAAAACATAATTTGCTTAAAAACCATTATTTGACTAGTTAAGACAATCGCAATTAATTTAACACAAGTTACTCGCAATTTTACAGTTTCTTGCGAGAAAAAATCTATCGCCCCACGTAAGATTGGATGAGATTCGGCTCGACCCCTCCCCTAAACGCCTCACGTAATTTATAGATACCCTCATACTAATACATTTTATTTTTATGATTATGTTCCACCGAACAGATAATGTTCAAAATTTTACCATGTACAGAAGAATAAACGGAAAGTTTTCTGTAAAAAATTCGTGATTAACATATTTAAGGAACATACTATATGTATTTAAATAAAGCGACCAAAACTTTTTTATTTTTTTAAAATAAAAGAAAAACGTAAAAAAGAAACTTTTCTTTACCAAAAAGTTTCATTAAAAAATATTCTTTAAAACAATTACAATAAAATAAAAACAAAAAAAAACACTTTTTTTCTTATTATTAAATCTTTGAGTAGGAAAGCTGAAATTTTCAGAAAAATGTTTTTTTTCGATTAAAAATCAAACGGATTTTTAAAAATCTTCAGGGGCAGTTTTTGCATGCTTACTCGGTAGGTGTATAAAGCTAAAGATAGATAAGAGAACAAATTTTTTTTTAGTTTTAAACATTGTTTTAAACATGTTTTTCTGTTTAAAACATGTTTTTTTTCTAAGGTAATAAAAAACCGTTTTAAACATAAAAAACTGTTTTAAACATAAAAAAAACGTTTGTTTTGTTTTATTTAAAAAAAACATGTTTTTTTACAATTTATTTGAAGAAAATATTCGAATAATTAATTTAAATAGAATAAATTCGACTATTCATTTCACCTGTCATCTGTCAAATGAGGACCAATAAAAATGTTGGATGTCAGGTTTTATGGCCAACGAAAATGAAAGTACAATGCTTATATAATAGTAAATATTTTGTAAATTGGTAATACCAGGGCAAGTTTTTGACACCAAATGCAACTTTTTTTACGAGTCGTAAACGGTCTGAAAACAACGAAAAATTGTATTTTAATTGCATATAGTGAATAATAAGGGAGTTTTAAGCGCAACTTTTCACGTTACCGCAACTTTCCACATATTTGCAGCTTCCCTGCAACTTTTACAAATTACAAGTTAAATAAATTTTTTTTTTTCAATTTTTTCCTGAATTTTTAATTTCCATAAATCTTAAGCCCGTTATGAGCAGCAAATGGTAACTAACCAATAAAACGCACGTGTTAGTATCCATCGGACGCTTTCTATTGGTTACCTACCATATACTAAGTACGACCCTGTACGAGTTATTTTTAAATTTTGAGTTGTTTAGTTTTATATTTGTATGTTTTTATGATTTTTTAAGATTAATAAATGCAACTTTTTGTGTTTAAAATGCAACAAAAAAATTGCCCTAATTATAATTATTCTATAACAAAATTAAATATGACAATGTATTTATTAATTTTATAAATTTCTATGTGTATATTCTTTATTGTTTTCAAGAAATAAAAAAAAATATAAGAAATGCAACTGTTTTTGTTTAATTGCTACTTTTATGATTAATAAATACAACTTTTCGTGTTTTAGGTCCGTATGACACGATGCTAAATTTTACATAAAATTTACATGTAAATGGTAACTAACCAATGAAAAATGTCCGATGGGTGCTAATACGCCTTTTCTATTGGTTAGTTACCATTTACATGTAAATTTTATGTAAAATTATGCATCGTGTCATACGGGGTTTGAATGCAACAATAGAATTGCCCTAGTATTAACTTTAATCAGGATTAATACTTAATCCGGCTAATACTTACTCGGGATCAAAGATTATAATTTAGAGAAACCCACCAATTAGATTGATTAATTAAAGGTTAATTTGGATATTTGAATAAATATCTCTCTATATCAAATTACTCGAATACTTCAATTATTTGAATATTCAAATTAATTGAATATTCACATTAATCGAATATTCAGATTAATCGAATATTCAAATTATTTGAATATTCAGATTAATCGAATATTCAAATTATTCGAATATTCAGATTAATCGAATATTCAAATTATTCGAATATTCAGATTAATCGAATATTCAAATTAATCGAATAATTTGAATAGTGCTGTTGAGAAAATATTCGTATTCGAATATTCGAATACTCGATTAGTTGATTATATTCGATTTTGATTCCCAGCCTTAGAACTTATCAATTTTAAAACCATTTAAAAAAGTTATCAAACTGTAGATATAGGCGTTATATTCTAGTAAAATTTTATCTTTGTAAAGAATTTCCTTAATTGCCCGAAAACTTGGTAATTACTCAGATATTTGTCAAAAAAGTAGTATAAATAGTGTCAACTTGAAAGTAGATTTAATATAGTTGTTCAAACCATGAAGCTAACTTATTATTACTTAACCTTTGCCATTCTATTTCTTGTAATGGCGACTGCAGCATCGCAAGGGCAGCAAAATCGTAAGTAGATTTACAATTAAAAATGTAATTTTATTCCTTGATATACCGGGTGCTGAATGAGTTAGGCTAACATAGGATATTAACGTGTAAAAATTTATTTGTGCAAATTCCTGCTTCCCTAATTATTTTAGAGAAAAATTGAAAGACACAAATATAATGTAGAAATATAAACTGCGAATGATAAAAGCATTAAATTTTATCTAGCTTTTACTAAGAAGGTAAAAAAATTCTTTTAAAATTGTTAAAATTTTGATTTATCAGACTGGCCATGTAAGTTTCCATGGTAATTATTTTTGTGTATGTGTTGTAAGATACAGTCCTACTTGAAATTTCACAATGAGTGACTTTTATTAATTAATTTTTGTAGATGTACTACATACTAATAAATAACCAATAAAAACTTTTTTCTTTTATTGTTATCAATCGGTTATTGTTATCAAAAACCTCACGTCCCAATGTGATCACATTAAGCGGGCCCCACAGTATTAGTATTAATAAATCATATATTAATTAATTTTTTGCAATTTTATTTCTTGACAGAACCCTGTACGAAATTTGGAATTCCAATACCCTCTACAACTTGTTCCAGTAGCTGCACTTTTACATCACCTCTTGGATCTTGTTCTAAGGGACTCAGTTGCTGCATTAAAGTGTATTAAATGTAAAATAAATTGTAATAAGCTACTAATGTAATAAACGATTACTCAATTTATGTGTATCCTTGATTGCACATTTTTTGCATTTTAAGTTGTTTTGGAGTTTGAGTTAACCTTGGCAGCGGCTTCATGTGATCGCCAGTGCCGGATGAAGCCAGCGCGGAGCCCGTAGCAAATGTTGTCACGCCCCCCCCCCTGTTCTCTTAAACGACCGTTTTTACCACTCTTAACTAAAAACGCTATTAATAAAATATGCATTTTTAATAAGTTTTATATCAGTTCCGGTTGCGTCGTCCAAGTGGATAATCTGATCAGGCTGACCAATGCAATCTTCTGGATCTCCGGAAAACCGGAATCCACCAAGGCTTTCTTGGAGTGCCTGACTTTTCAAAATTTTCAAAAATTTGTGGTACAAGTTTTTGGGCGTTTTTTCGAGTTTAACCAGGAATAGTGGCATGAGGCGACGATCCGTTCTACGTCGCAGCCGATGAACTAATAGCACAGAATGTGTTTTGACAAAAAATTCTTATTGATTTGAATTGAGAGAGAAAACGTAGCATGAGAAGGTCTCAGAATAGAACTGAATAGAATTTCTTAAAGCTTGGCATTCCAGTGGACATCTACACTGTTAGTGATCAAAGTAATCTTTGAGATCTACTTTGACAGGTTTCCACCTCACAGTTTATCTAATATCTCAGTATGGAGTTAGATACAATAGATCTAAAGTCTTATTAGGGCACCTATTGAGAATTGTTTAATGTACTCATTGAAACATTAGACCTTAGGCTATTTGTTGAAATTTGTTTTTCTAATAACTTAAATAAATTTTTTGTTAATTATACATACAATCCATAAAAATAAGTTTCGAAGATCAGAGGTTAGGGCTTAGGGGTCGTTCATAAAAAACATCTATGCCTAGGGAGAAATGGATCACAAAATGCGACTAATATCATTGCCACCTATATTTTACAAGCCACGAAGGCGCAAATTTGGCAACGTCGCCGGTGATCCTACTTTTCAATGACAGTGACAACAGTTTGTTAGTAATAATTCATTAACTGGGGTCCGTTGACTTAGCCCCCCCAAGTTAAAATTTTTTCTCAAAAAGCTAACTCCCGAATCCTTATAGCTAGCACCAGCTAGCACCCAAGTATGAAAGCTAGCACCGTTATAGTTTTTTCACAAATCGCAACTGAATCCGGGGGGGGGCCAAGTCAACGCTAGCCCCCCCAAGTTAATATTTTTTCTCAAAAAGCTAGCTCCCGAGTCCTTATAGCTAGCACCCAAGTATGAAAGCTAGCACCGTTATAGTTTTTCCACAAATCGATATTGAAACCATTGCACAGTAGGGTATGTGGTTTCAAAAAGTGGCAATAAATGAAATTCTATTATATCGGATTTATAAGTTAGACATATATTTTGGGGCTTTTAGTAGTATCTAAAAAATACTTTGCATAATTGTTTGCACATTTATTTACTTAAAAAATGAGTTTATTTAAAAAAAATTAATTTATCGGCAAAAAAAATAGGAAGAGCTTTAAAGCTTTCAAATTTGGAAAGTATGTACCTATTAAAACATCTAAAAAAGTAATAGCAAAGCTCAGGAAGAAAATAAAATATTTAAATCCCAATTATTATTATTATCCGCAAAAAAAAACTAAAGTTAGTAATCATATTCAAATCTTCCGTTTTTCAGGTGCATGTCAGTGCTCCCCCCTCCCTCACTTTCGAATTTTTGGATGAATTTGGTGTCAAATGTTAGAGCATTCTTTGAGCTTGAATGAGCTTTTATTATTTTTGTTTAATCTTTTTTTTTAGTTATTTTTATTTTATTGGCGTTATTGTTTGAAGATATTGAAGTTATTGGCGAAAAACTACTGGGGGGAGGGGGGAATTGTAGACATGTTTTTCCGTTTTTCTTCTCATTTTGAATTTATATGTGCAATTGATGTTAATCGATAAAGCTTGGTTTTTTTCGACTAAACTCCGAGCAACATGCGTTAATTCGTAATGTTTTAAAAATTTATTATTTCGGCAAAACGGTAGTATTACCCAATTGCTTCACTATTTCCGACTAACAGATATTTGATGAGCCCCAAAACATTTTAGCCATTGGATCATAAATTTTTTTTTATTAGCAACAATAACAACGTTAAGCTGCTTCAAATCAATATTAGATTTTCACAGCATGATTTCTATTTCGGTAAATTTTAAGGTTGCGAAGTTATTGGCAAAAAACTACGGGGGGGGGGGGGAGTTGTAGACATGTTTTTTCGTTTCTCTTCTCATTTTGAATGTATAAGTGCAATTGATATTAATCAATAGAGTTTTGCTTTAGCCTGAATGAGCTTCAATGAACAAGAGTTTAATTTAATTTTTTACAAAGTTAAAGATAGTTGAAATTTTTGACTAAACTCCGAGCAACATGCGTTGAATTTTAAGTTTTTGTAAATCTCTTAAGTTGATAATCTGCATACTTTGAATATACATAACTTCTCTAAATACGCAATATTTTATTTTTTACAAACAAAATTTATTAAAATCGAATAATTTACCGTAATAGAAATCATGCCGAGAAAATCTAATATTGATTTAAAGCAGCTTAACGTTATTATTGTTGCTAATAAAAAAAAATTTATGATCCAATGGTTAAAATGTTTTAGGGCTCATCAAATATCTGTTAGTCGGAAATAGTAAATCAATTGGGTAATACTACCGTTTTGCCGAAATAATAAATTTTAAAAACATTACGAATTAACGCATGTTGCTCGGAGGTTAGTCAAAAATTTCAACTATTCATAGCTTTGCAAAAAATTAACTTAAACTCTTGCTCACTGAAGCTCATTTAGGCTCAAAGGAAGCTCTATCGATTGACATCAATTGCACACATAAATTCAAAGTGAGAAGTAAAACTTCAAACCATGTCTACAACTTAGCCCCCCCCCCTCACCCAGTAGTTTTTCGAGGACAACTTCAAGATTTTTGAAGCTCAAACAAAAATAATGGAAGCTCATTCAGTTCATTTGAGTAAAATATAGAGAATTTACATATATCCAGAGTAAGAGATTTTGAAAAACTTATGATTTTTGACGCATGTTGCTCGGAGCTTAGTCGAAAATTTTAACTATCCATAACTGTGTAAAAAATTAACTTAGTGTTGCTCTCTGAAGTTTATTTAGGTTCAAACGAAGCTTTATCGATTGACAACAATTGCACATACAAATTCAATATGAGTAGAAAAATTAAAAAACATATCTACTAAGTAGTTTCTTCTAGTTCTCCTAGAGCTCATCCACTAGTTTTTCTCAAATAACTTCGAGACCTTTGACGCTCAATCGAAAATATTGAAAGCACATTCAAGCTCAAACAATGCTTTAACGTTTGACACCAACTTCATCCAAAAGTTCGATAGTGGGGTAGGGGGAGGGCACTGACATGCACCTGAAAAATGGAAGATTTAAATATGATTAGTAACTTTAGTTTTTCTTGCGGATATTAATGATAATTGGAATTTAAAAATTTCATTTTCTTGCTGAGCTTTGCTATATTCACGTTTTACTTGAAACGTATTTACACATACTTTCCAAATTTGAAAGCTTTAAAGCACTTCCTATTTTTTTTGCCGATAAATTAATTTTTTTTAAATAAACTCATTTTTTAAGTAAATAAATGTGCAAACAATTATGCAAAGTATTTTTTAGATACTACTAAAAGCCCCAAAATATATATCTAACTTATAAATCCGATAAAATAGAATTTCATTTATTGCCACTTTTTGAAGCCACATACCCTACTGTGCAATGGTTTCAATATCGATTTGTGGAAAAACTATAACGGTGCTAGCTTTCATACTTGGGTGCTAGCTGGTGCTAGCTATAAGGATTCGGGAGCTAGCTTTTTGAGAAAAAATATTAACTTGGGGGGGCTAGCGTTGACTTGGCCCCCCCCCGGATTCAGTTGCGATTTGTGAAAAAACTATAACGGTGCTAGCTTTCATACTTGGGTGCTAGCTGGTGCTAGCTATAAGGATTCGGGAGCTAGCTTTTTGAGAAAAAATTTTAACTTGGGGGGGCTAAGTCAACGGACCCCTGTGAGTTGTAAGAAATGCAAAAGGTGACAATGTTGGAAATGTTTATTTTGATTATTTGCAAAGAGGGGAATTGTCGATACCTAAAAATGAAGTAATTTTGACAATATGAAACTTTTATGCAATATTTTACTATATTATAAATAATTCCGAACTGGAAGCAAAATTTTCAAACCAAAAAATTGTATTAGTAATAACACGAACAATTTTTTTCTTTATACGAAACATTTGAAAGTAGGACCACCAAGTCCTGTCAATGCGATGTTGCCAAATGAATCTTCATGGCTTGTAGTAAAGGTGGCATTACTAATATAAGTGTGATCAAGGGTGGAAGAAAAGTTAGCCAAATATGACGTCCACATAAAAATGTTATTTTTGGGATTTCTAAGAAAATTGTGAAGGTTATGACTAGACAAGGGAAAGTAAAAAGTGGGATTGAAAACACTATCGATAAACATAAGGTAATTAATAGTAAATTGCTGATAATTATGGAAGATCTAATTTTTGTATTTATTAGTTATATCTTTTGTAAATAATTTCCTTCATTGTCCGATAGGGAACGTACCCATACTACGTGACCCGTTTAGGGGGGTCTTCAAAATACCACGCTTGGTCACCGGGGCGGGGGAGGGGGTTTAAGTTTTGGTCACGTAGTCATAATCTTTTAGGGAAATCTTGCGCTTTTTTGAGCTATATTCAAAAATAAATGAAAAGAAGACTTTTGTTTTTAAATAAAGACAAATATAAGCCAAATTAATTTTTTTAACTTTGTGTTTTGCAAAAAATGATTTAAAACCATATTTATGAACTACTACGTGAAAAAATAGGGGGAGGGGGAGGGAGTCTTGGCATATACTACGGATGATCACCGAGAGGGGGATGGGGTAAAAAATTGTAAAAAATGGGTCACGTAGTACGGGTACGTTTCTTAAGCATTGTAGAATTTTTTCAAAAAATTGTTTTAAAATAGATTACTCTAAAATTGCCGAACAGACAGTTCAAATTTAAATTTGATCGGATCAAAATAGAAGGAGCTAGCGGTTCGCCAGCTTCGAAAAACATTGTTAAATTAAAGAAATCTTTATTTTACCTCTAATCTGCGATGCCTACGCCATATAATTGAGGAAGTCGCGTGCAAAACTGGTTAAATCCATATTATTTTACCAAAATAGAGTAAAACATGTTTTCTATATAAATTTTGTGCCGCCTACGCGATTCTAAAGTTATTTTTGAGGAAAATCGATTACATCTTGCTTAAAAAGCCTATCAAAGTTGGTGTTTTGAGGCAAAATCGGTTATATCTCAAATTTGATGAAGATGAAGAACAGATAATGAGACGGATAGAGGAGGGACGAGCTGAGTCTGATGATAATAGTCCATTTGTGATTGTTTTTAATTAAAAAAAGTTTTTTTTTTAATTTTTTTTCTAAATTTATAAAAAAAATTGAGTTTCTTTTCAAGTTCTTGTTTTTTTATGTATTTTGTAAAGCCTTTTATTAAATTAATTTGTGTTTAAAATAAGAATAAATTTATTTTTTGAAAGAATGTATTAATTTGCGTGCAAAACGGGTTATATCCATTTGTTTTTTTACTTTTAAGTGAAAACCTTTGGACAATTTATAAAAATTATTCCAGATATACCATGCGCAGCCATAATAAATCGCAACAACTCCACGTCTGAACTGTTCAATTATTCTTTTGAGCCAGAAGAGAAACGTTTTTTTGCTTTCCTTAACATTTTACAAGAATGGACTTAACCGGTTTTGCACGCGACCTCCTTAATTGTCCTCTCAAATGAAGATTCTTGAATAGTTTAAGGGAGTGTTCCCACTAGACATGTAACATTAAATTAACATCGGCGATGTTAATTTTTTAATGTTAATACAACGTCACAATAAAACGTTGCGTCAATGTTGTTTTATCATTTGTAACATTGTACCAACATTGCTTCAATATTGCATTTCCACATCGCTTTAATATTAATGTGATGTGATAAGGATATAATTTAAATATTGTTATAACATTGTGCACATGTTATTTGTAACAAAAATTAAATGTTGTAGTAACGTTGAACTAATATTAAAAATGAATTTATATACACAAAATGATAAAAGGATACATTTTTTGATGCATCATAAAAATTTATTTATGCAACATTTGGACCATTAGCGTATATTTGCTTATTAAAAATTTAATTTTTAATTAAAAAATTCATTTCTGCCAAATGATATGATAATTTAACATCGACGCGACGTTGTTAAATTTTTCAATGTTGATACAACATTACTACAAAACGTTGTTTCAATGTTGCTTTAACATTGTACTAGCATTGCTTCAGTATTACATTTCCACATCGCTTTAATATTAATGCGATGTGATAGGGATATAATTTAAACATTGTAATGACATTGTGTTTTTTAATGTTAAAGTAACATTACTTTTTAATGTTAAAGCAACATTACTTTTTAATGTTAAGTCAACATTATTTTTTTATTAAAAAAAAACATTAATAATTAACGTTGTATAAGCGGACATTCAACGGTTGTGGCAATGTTGCCACAACATCGCCTCAACAATTTAACCAACTTCGCAAGTGAATTTTTTATTATATCGTGTGTTAACGGTGTGACAATGTTATTTTTATTTTTATATAGGGCGTAAAACCTCGTTTTACGTCCTTGTGACGAAAACTACTTTTTCTCTTCTTTAAAATAAAACAAAGACCTACTCATAATAAATATTTTTCTATTTATTTAGTATAAAATTAATATAAATTATAAATCTCAACAAAGAATTAATAAATAATTAATTTTTTGAACAGTGGGAACACTGAAACATTGGTAAATTTTTATCGCTACTTTACACCTTAGGCCGCACTAACATCCTAGTGTGTTTCAAGCTGTAATAAGGATTTTTTTCCGTAAAACTATACCAATATAATGTACGAGAATAATGTTCAGGTATTTGGCCACGATCCAAATACTTTCCATTCAGATTGCTTCGTGTGCAACCAGAATCGATGTACCACCAGGCACCATCTAAAAGAAGAAAATATAGTTATATTGGAAGTAATTAATTCACAACGTAAAAGTTTGTTAGTATATTTCAGAGCCGTATGTATATAAGTTTTGGGAGTTCACCCCCACCCCCCATAGCATAGCGATAGCGAAAGAGTAAAAAGATGGGTCATAGGGCCGGTTCCACTAGTGTTGATTAAATTGTTGATTAAGTAATCACGGTTAGAAATTTAAAAAAGTATTTAACCGACATTAACTTCGAAGCGTTTCACCGAGTGCTTTAAGTCTACGATTAGTTGATTGCTTCAACTTTGTTTATGCTCGGTTTTTGCTTATAAAGGCTATTCTAATTGGTTGATAGATAGTCACGTGATAGTTTTATAGTAGAGGTTGGTATGTTTTATAGCAATTCATATCTTTTACGCGACTCTGTATGTAGGGTATGTATGTCCCAAAGTGGTGCATTAAATTTCTTCAAGTGATATCGTTTATCGTGAATTATTAATTATTTAACAAATGTCAAAATTTGGGTATTCTTAAGCGTTTGATTTTCTTTCATCTTGTAAGATGAAATTTTGCTTGCTATGACTTATTAAAATATTATTATAAATCTTACGTAGACGTAGGGCGCAGGCAGATGGTGTATCCTTATCTTTGGTCTTAAATTTCATTCTAGCGTTGTAAGGTAAGTCATCGCCAGCATCTCCCGAATAAACACCCAAAACTTTTAAAGAATATTCTTCCATTTGGGATCCAACGCTGAACTTGGAATAAGATGCACTTTTGTTGTGTGATTCAAAATCACCTAGTTCAATCAGCAATTCGTTGTCTTCAAAACCCGTTAAAAGATGTATATTTTCTAGTCCAAGCCAAAATTCGCCCGCCAAATTACCAAAACCATACTTGTAATCCTGCCAATTTAGATAAAAATCTTGGGTCCCATCAAATCTTCTTTGTATCACCGTCCAACCGCCTCCTCTAGTTTCCAAATCGCATACTACCTCGAAAGGTTTGGTAGCATTTTCCGGTTGTATTATGTAGGTACCAGAAGTTGTTTTATCAAATTCTCGAACTTCCTTACAATTTTTTGGATTTGATTCGATGGAATTCGATGACAAATCCACCAATGATCTAAAAATAAAAATTATGAAATATTTTGGTTATCAGGCAAGGTTCCAGTCATTCTGCATTTATAACAAACGAGTGAAAAATTTTAGATGATTTTTGGTAGGTGAAACATGATGTTTCACTAATAGTAACTCCAATAAAATTGTTTAAATAATAATATTATGGAAAGAGGCTATTAGAGTTAAAATTCCCAATGTAAAAATTACGTTTAATCTACGTTGAATATCGAAAGAGTGACGTGAAACTGAAAATGCATACCTTGTGCTTGTAATGTTAATAAGCGCCGAAACGTTTCGCTTTATCGCTTCCACATCGGAAGGCAAATTTCTAGTGGCATCCATCAATTCTTGAATGTTTTTACCCAAATTTTCCACTTGGGCTTCCAAGTTTTCCACTTTGACTTCTAAGTTTTCGTTATTCTGAACGACCGGGGAGGCAGGACATGACAAATTTTTAGAGGCATCCATCAATTCTTGAATGTTTTTACCCAAATTTTCCACTTTGGCTTCCAAGTTTTCCACTTTGACTTCTAAGTTTTCGTTATTCTGAACGACCGGGGAGGCAGGACATGACAAATTTCTAGAGGCATCCATCAATTCTTGAATGTTTTTACCCAAATTTTCCACCTTGGCTTCCAAGTTTTCATTATTCTGAACGACCGGGGACGCAGGACATGAAGAGCCTTGTGTCAACTGATTTTCTAGAGACTGAAAACGTTGGTTGGTGTCCGTTATCAAGTAATCTAGTTTTTCCATACACAAAGCTTCTAATCGAGTTAATAACATCTGCGTCCCTTCATCATTCACTTTAGGGTCAGGGGGGATCAGAGTGGTGGCTTCCTAAAAGGGCTTATTTAACAAAAAGTTGTAAAATAAAATTTTCGAAAAACTTACCACACTTCTTTTTCTGGTCATATCATGATTTTGAGAAGTAACCACACCAAAAATAACTACAATTGCAAATCCTAACGACGTCATCATCATGGCACTTTCTGAACAACTTATTTTGACTAAAACAAAATTATACTATTCATATCTCGCAAACGTGTTATATATAAGCCTGCCTCAGTAGTTTAAGAAAAAATTGATATAATGAGCTGAACTTCAAGAAGGACACTTTTTTGTTTAAGTAAATGTTTTAAATTGGATGAGCGAAATTTTTCTCACGATATAAATATCTTTATTTATTAGTACACATGTCTGTAAAAAAAGCATCAAAAGGTCAAATTGCAAATGTATCTGTCATCACTTATTTTACTATAATTTTGATAATAATTAACGATGAAATTGATATTTTATTCATGAAATGCAAATTGTTAAAAAATGTCACACTTTCCCCTAAGGGTTAAGGGAATCATTTGACAATATCACAAGTAAATTGATTAATTTATTTAATGTAATTTTTTGGTTTAATGGAACATGATATTATCATTACATTCTGTAAATCTTTAACGTTTTGTTATTTAATTTAAAGCTTTGTGAGAAAATACAATTATAGTACAGGAGAAATACGCAAATAAAATAAAAATAGGTGTTAGGTGCAACTAATTTCTACAAAGTCGAGCTTTGAATTTTTTAATTTGTTGTTAGTATCTTTTTGACATACTAAAAGTCTAAAAAGTCTAAGTTTGCAAAATGAATATTTTTGGCACAAAAGTTTTAAAGAAAAGACGCGCATGAATGGATTAACGAGATTCTTATTAAAAAAGTTTTGACATAGGTACTAAAAGTCTAGAGAAATCTAAGTATGCGTATGCGTTTTCTTGGTACACCAATTTTAAAATTAAGACGCGCATGATTGGATTAACGAGATTTTTTTTTATTATTATTAATTTTTATGATTATAAAATGCGTTTTATATTACAATTACAAATTAATTTTGTAAATCTTACATATTTCATAAGGGAAAAGACAAATCTAATAGTCTTCTTAAATTTCTTTTAAATGCAAAATTCTTTCGATGCACTATTTGTGCAATCCCTACCAGAACAGTTACTTACAATGTATCTCATCAGTACATTTCACACCATAACGTCGACAGGTACATCTACCACTACCACACTGCTATGAGCTGTAGTTAATCTCGTACTTTTTTCTAACCCCACTTTTCAGGGTTAGCAATATTGGTGTTCATAGTTTTCCAACAAAGACAGTGTAAATGTACGCGGAGAAGATGATGAATAGCAGCATCTTCTGTAGGTGGTAATCTTGCAATATTGAATTCACTTAAATTGGCAGTTGTGATTTTTTTCAAGTATAGATTAACAGTAGGTTCAGAGTCTCTGCTTTTGGTTTTCTACCATACAATAATTATATCAATGTTTTGGTACCTATATCTATGAGTTCTTTCCTGTTTGCATTTTCTGATTTAAACAGAGTAGCACAAGTGCTTTTTTTCTCTAAGAATCTCGTTAATCCATTCATGCGCATTTTTATTTTAAAATTGTTGAGCCAAAAAACACATTTTAAACATTAAATTTAGATTCTTCTAGACTTTTACTATGTCAAAAAGATACCAACAAAAATCTAAAAAAATTATATTCCGTTTCTGTGGGAATTAATTATAGTATAGCCAAAAAACTTATTTTTCTAAGAATCTCGTTAATCCATTCATGCGGAATCATGTACATGATCCTACGTAGGATTTATTCAAAAATTTGTTTAAAAAAAATTGCGTTAAAATTAAATTTTTTTTTTAAATTTGCTTTAAAATTGGCTATAGAATCGTCAAATAATTTTAATTTTTTGAAAAAACTCTACTATGCTCACAATAAAATCTTATTTTGAAGCTACAAACAGTTCAAATTTGAATTCGATCGAATAAAAATTGGAGGACTAGCGGTTCGCCAAACTCGAAAAACATGGTTTTAAAGAAGACAGTGCTTAAAGTTTCAAGCAGTAGAATTAAAAAAAAATGTATTTTATCTCTAATCTGCGATGCCTGCTCCATAGAATTGTTCTTCCAAATGAAAAGTCTTGAATAGTTTAAGGGGTGTGGCATCGCTACGGCACTGAACTACCTCTCCCACAGTTATTGGCGCCCAATTGAATATTTACTAAAGGATATTTACTTAAAAACTAAAGGATTTTTGGCCAAAAAATCTGTCGGCCAAATGAGTTTGGCAAAATGACAATGATTCCCGGCTTACAACTACCAACCAGTTAAACTCACACTTATGATGTAATTAATCTGATGAAAGATGAATCTATCACTAAAGCCTTCAGCTATCTAATTTTGTTTGTGACCTTTGGATCAATATATTATTGTATTACTAGCTGGAAAACCCGTCCACAGATGGGTAGCTAGCCAGGGGATCTCTTTTTTAGCGGTTTTTAACGGTTTTTATTTAAAAAATATATGTATTATTTCCTAACACTAACCTAAGCTCGACCAGTGGATCTCATTTGACAGGCTTTATTAAAAAGAAAAAGTTTTCCAATATTGAAAATTTTAATTTTTTACGTTCTTACGTTCAAAAATTAATGATGATAAATTCAATGCATTTATTATTAAAAATGAAAAAGTTAAATATTAAATTTTTTGGATCATCGGATTAACGAAGATAAACTTGTACTAATTAGGTTATCGGGCAGATTAATATAGTTGGAAAACTCAATCACATATGGGCATCTTGCCAAAGTTGAAAACTCGATTGTGTGCGACTCGATCCCAAAGGAAGTGATTTTAAGTTGATACAACAAACAACATTCAACCAATTAGAGTGTAATGCGTGAGTTACGTTTAGTGTCCAAGAAGAATTTAAAAAAAAGTAAATTTACTTTAAAATCATTTATTGATTTGCTAACATCGATTTTAGAAGTTATACAATCAATAGTTACAACTACGTTATTACATATGAGTGACCGTACTCTACGATAATTACAATCTTACTGCTTGTGGATGACAATGCTCTTATATTTATATTATAAAAATGCTTATAAACTATTTGCAGAATTAACATTAAAAACATAAACAAGTGTTGCACATAAACTGCACTCGAAGAGGTTATCCACGTGTGGCTTGAAATACTAGGATGTTATGGTGACAACATGACAAATGCTTATAAACTATTTGCAGAATTAACATTAAAAACATAAACAAGTGTTGCACATAAACTGCACTCGAAGAGGTCATCCACGTGTGGCTTGAAATACTAGGATGTTATGGTGACAACATGACACGTGCCCTAATAAAGCATTGACTCGATCCCACGCTCTTGTGATTCAAACACATTGATTACTGCATTGCCTAAACTAGCGGCCTAAAAAGTGTCCTGGTCCCCTTGATAGGTAGAAATAGTAACTTTTGGCTTTACAATATGGTAAGAATTCACAAAACCATCATTCGCATTTAGGCCCGTAGCCAGGGAGGGGCACCTGGGGGTACGTGCCCCCCCCTCCCGAAATGTTAAAAAAAATATTTTTTTTTGGAAAGGAAAATTCTCGAAAGAAAAACCATTAAAAATTTTACTTTTTGCTAAGTGCCCCCCCCGAAATTAAATCCTGGCTACGGGCCTGCTCACCTTGTTCTCACTTATGTAGCACAAGCTTGGGACTTCGCTTCTAAATACCAAATGAAAAAACTGGAAACAATCCAAAATTTATGCATCAAACAAGCCATGTCCGCTTCATGGTTTGCTATTTCAAATAAACAATTAAAAGCCTAAATTCACTCAATTTATTTATCAAAGCCGTGATACTAAACTTTTACAAAACTTCTTTAACTCAAGAAATCCTTTTATCCAAAATTTTAAAAATTACGACATCAAAAACTCCCAGACCCAAAGACATTTTTTCATCTCCCCAATAAATCCAAAATTTTATTTTTTTCCATTCTATGATATCTAGTATCTACACTAGAGATGAATGCGAGACTAATTTTTATTGTCCGGTCCCGCGATCGCCTTGCAGGTCCCGCATGTCCCCCAAATCCCGTATGTACTTTAACAAGAAACAAGAAAAAAAAACAAGAAACCTCCAAGAAAAAAGTCCTTTTTCCCACAATTTTATTTCGATTGACCTTTTTTTTCGTCGCCAAATTTGCGACCCAAATCAAGAATTAAATGTTTAAAAATTATTACTTACATTTGAAACTGCGCATGTGCGGGATTGAATTACCCTACCCGTCCTAGACTAAATTAAATTTAATAAAAAATAAAAAAAAACTAAAAAAAAAAGTATTGTTTTGTATATTATATACAGTGTGTTCACGAAAAGTGGTAACAGTGAATAATTCTTAAATATTACTAGATACAAAAAAAAGTTTAAATAGTTTTTTATTCAACTCCAAATTTTCTATTGGAAACTGTCAAAGTATATTTTTTTATACTTCAAATTCAACCGGAAGTAAACATAAAATTTTTTTTCAAATGGCAACATGTCTTTTTTTAACATTTTTGTAATCTGCAATTTTTTCTCTATAAATATATATAAAATTTTCATAAGGTTACATAAGAAAAAATTCGAGAAAACACAAGATTTAAACAAACAGTAATAATTTACTGATTATTTACACATAATAGGTATGTAGAGTGCCATGAAAAACAAAATATCACGACACCGAAAACACAACATTTCATTTATCTGATAAATTTTTCAAAATTGCCACCGTTTTGTTCAAGATATGATTCTAATTTTCGCAGAAGTTCTGGCGATTTGGTGATAATTGATAGATGCTAAATTAATTTTGGTTTTTAAATTTTTTAAATTTAAAGATAGATTTGCCTAAACTACCATTTTTAAATGACTCCATAGAAAGAGTCTAATGGTGTCATATCATAATAATGGTGTTTTGTTTTTCATAGCACTCTACATACGTAATTCATAAATTATTATTGTTTGTTTAAATCTTGTGTTTTCTCGAATTTTTTCTTATATAACCATATGAAAATTTTATATGTATTTATAGAGAAAAAATTGCAGATTACAAAAAGGTTAAAAAAAAGACATGTTGCCATTTGAAAAAAAAATTTTATGTTTACTTCCGGTTGAATTTGAAGTATAAAAAAATATACTTTGACAGTTTCCAATAGAAAATTTGGAATTGAATAAAAAACTATTTAAACTTTTTTTTGTATCTAGTAATATTTAAGAATTATTCACTGTTACCACTTTTCGTGAACACACTGTATATTATGTGAATTGGTTTATCCGTGAAATAAATTATTATTATTATTATTATTATAAATTGACAAGATTGGCACTCGTTCCGCGCGAGACTATATTGGCATCAAGGGACGGAACGGGATTTTTCCCATCCCGCATTCTTCTATAATGCACATTACATCATCACTATTACCAATTATAAATCATCTTTTCTTTGATTTGATATAAATCATAATTTTTTTCTCTTCCTGGGTATTTTATTTAAACTTAGCGCCCATTGAGTTATTTTCTAATCTAGCTGTAGATATACGGAGCAGAAAAGCTGACATTAGCGCCCTCTAGAGTTAAAAAATTTCATATCAAAAGTTCACTTTTTAACGCTAGAGGCGCTAACGTCGAGGTTTCTTTTTTCTTATTGGACAATTACAGAAAATTAGCTCTTTTATTGGGGAATTAACGAAAAAGCTTAACGCTAGAACATCTAGCGTCAAATAAGTGAACTTTTGTCATGAACTTTTTTTATGTGGGAGGGGAGCTTTCTCGCTCCCTATACAAGGTCTTCAGGGAATAGAGTTAACGAGTGGGAACCTAAACTTCCCATTTTCTCAGAGCTTGGTGCAAGAAACATAGAACGAACTGCCATTAGTCCAGCAAACGGAAGTGGCATCTTTGTGGAAAAAACACAGAAACAAAAATTATTTTTTTACATTTCTCTATGGCCCCTTCTCCTACCCTTCTGTCAATTGTCAATGACGCATGCGCAATTTAGGTTAGGTTGAAATTTTATAAAATTCAGGATTGTTTAGCTTTTAGCTGTTTATTTTTTTTTTATAATATGGAAAATGGACAGTGTGTAACTTTGGAAAAAGTTGAAATAAAAGAGGAGAATTTTGAATTTATAGCTAATCAGTCAGGTAACTCGAATCATTTACTGTTGCTAAGATACCATTGGTGGTTTTAACCTTCGGTTAATTAACAACTTACTAAATTCTTTTTAGAGAACGAAAATTTTGATGGACTAAATAAGCTCGAGGAATTCGAATGCGAGCTGGAAGATTTTCAATTTTCTGTTGACGTCAAACAAGAGGAAGAAATCGCTCTGGTTGGAAGTAACGCACTGGAACCTGTAAAATTTAAGATCGAAAAATTGTTTGAGTGCGAAACTTGTAATTACAGAAGTGCATACAAAAGTCACTTTGAACGCCACGTACGAATTCATTCGGGTGAAAAACCATTTGGATGCGAAATTTGTGATTATAAATCTGCAGACAAAAGCAGCTTACAAAGACACGTTCGACTTCACGGAAGCAAAAAACCGTTTCAATGTGTAAGTTGCGATTTTAAAACTTGGAACGAAAATAATTTACAGCGGCATACCTTGAGGATTCATTTTGACGAAAAGCCGTTTTTGCGTGATTTATGTGAAAATAAAACCTCGGACACGTCTCATTTGCGGTTTCATGCAGGCCATGAGTCGTTTGCGTGTGAAATTTGTGGACCGAAGAAAATACAAAAACATTTTAAATTTTACCGACAAATTAACTTTGAGAAACGATTTGCGTGTAGAGTGTGTGATTATAGGGGTTTGGATAATTCCAGCTTACAACGGCATATCAGGACTCACACAGGTGAAAAACCTTTTGGATGTGAGATTTGCGACTTCAGATCAGCTTTAAAGAGCAATTTAACTAAGCACTTGAAAATTCATCAATGTAGGGAACCGGTGAAAATTAAACGTGAAAAGAAATTTTTTTGTGGAACCTGCGGATATGGAACGTCAACCAACACAAATTTATTACGACACCTAAAAGTTCATTCGAATGAAAAACCGTTTTCTTGTGATAGCTGCAGTTACAAATGCGCAGATAAGAGTAGCTTACGGAGACACATAAGAATTCACACGGGGGAAAAACCGTTTTCGTGTGAGACCTGCAGTTACAAATGCGGAGATAGCGGTAGTTTCAGACGACATATACAACTCCACTCGGGCGAAAAGCCATTCGGATGTGAGATTTGCAGTTTTAGAACAGCGCTAAAAAGTAATTTATACAAACATTTAAAAACTCACGAACCGAAGGAACATGAAGTGAAAATCGAACGGGAAAAGATTTACGTATGCGAAATTTGTGGGTATCGAACTGCAATTAGTACGAATCTACTCCGCCACTTAAGAATACACTTGGGGGAGAAACCGTTCTCGTGTGAAATTTGCAAATATAAGTCGGCAGATAAGAGCAGTTTAATACGGCACGAGAGACTTCACAGCGACGTGAAATCTTTTATGTGTAAAGTTTGCGACTACAAATCCAACGATAGGAGCAGCTTAAAGAAACACTTAAAGATTCACGGAGAAAAGACGCTGGCATGCGAAATTTGCGATTTTAAAACTGTGAGCAAAAATAATCTACAGCGCCACTTGAGAACTCACACGGGAGAAAAACCGTTCGGGTGTGATTTGTGCAGTTATAGGAGCGCCGATAAAAGTAGTCTGATGAAACACGGGAAAGTTCACACTTACGATCAAACTTTTCTTACGTGCCAAGTTTGTAATAAACAATTTATCGAAAAAAGCAGCTTCGACAGGCATGCGAAAATCCACACAGGAAATAAACCCTTCGAATGCAAGATTTGCAGCTTTAGGTCCTCTGAAAGTGGCAATTTGAAGCGGCATTTGAAAATTCATAACAGAAAGGAAAAAGAGAAAAACGTTAAGTAAGTTTAATTTTTAAATTATTGAACTGTAATTTATTATAGTAAATTATAAAAAATTCAGGAATTTCAATAAATTTTTTCACATGATACCTGATAAGTTAAAAGGCCCCAAACTCTAACTTTTTCCGAATGCTTTTTTGTAATGTTTGTGAATCGGTCTAAAAAATTTACACCTTTTTATAACATTAGAAAGTCCAAATCCAATACAATGATGAATTAGATTCATCTATATTTTCAAAGATTTCGGTGGAGGAGTTTCGTGGGTCTAGAAGTATATTTTTAATGAGTGAACTGTCTCAGAGATCCCGGTTAATTAGTTCCGTGTGCATTAGAAAAATTGCAACATAGCTAAGAAATACTTCAAAGATGAGTTTTCCATGTTTCATTAAGCAGGGGCTTGTGGGGTACAACTTTTTAGTGTTTGCTTTTGATAGCGGAACACTTCAGTTTGACCTCAAAATTGTAAAAAAAAAAATTAAATAAGTAACCTAAGCTCTTACTTATCCAAACGTATCAGAGCTTACGTCATTTTCTAAACTGTGGTCTTTTTAAAATAAATTTGTGGTCAGTGAGTGGGCGATCGGCAGCGGGAATGTCGTAAATCATTCACGAGCGCCAGTGGTGGACACATAACAAATAAGATCTGTATAGACTTGCAGAGTAACGGCGCATACGCTCACGTACCTATTCGCTGTGTGCGTAGGTGTAGAGGGGATACGAAAATCGATCGAAGCGTTCGGTGTGGCCGGTAATAGAACTGAATTGGGACTTGCTTTATGTGATTACCATGGATTTAAAAGGATTATGACCCGCAACTCCCTACCTGAAAGCTTAAAATTTGCCAGCTTTTTATATGTCAAGAGTCCCAATTATTTTGTCTATTTGAGCCACCAGAGGGCAGCAAGAGCAACGCACACAGCGAATATCCATTGTATGTTTCTAAAAACTTTCCGCATGCCACCAAGTGACTCAGAACCGTTATAGTATATCTACTAATTTTTTTCCAAAAAAAATTTTTACTTCAGCAAATGCTTTTATTTTGGTGAAGTCCTAATTTTCAGAAATGAACAATGTTCAATTTTTTTACAACCCCCAATACGCATACTTAAGTTAAATAAAAAATTAATTTCGAAAAGCATGCAAAATGTCATAAATGTTTCTTGAAAAACTGTCATTTGTCAAGTTGTCGTCCCCTAACAAACCGGCAAAAAGAAAATCGCCGCCAGTGTGTCGTCTAGTTGACGGTTTCTGTTTCCCACATGCCCCCACCATAATATTTCTGTGCCATGATAGAAGTTCACTTTTTTAACGTTAGAGGGGCTACCGTCGAGCTTTCTCGCTAATTCTTCATCCCAAATTTGCCAACTGAATTAATTCAAAATTGCCAACTTTTTGTTAGTTTTGCAACTTTTCGTAAAAGACATAAAAAATGCCAAATTGATAAACTTTTGAGTGTTTTTGCCAAATTTCTAAAATATTGGGGGGGGGGGAGCTCCCCCTCATGAGCACGTTCCTGACTGTCTTAGCTGGAAACGCTTCCAACATTTTATTGATTGGATGAATAGACATCTAACGAGTATAGCGAAAAAACTGATGAGCTGGTAAAACGGTGCAAATAGATGAATCCCGCGCGCGGGACGAGTGCCAATCCTGTCAATTTAGTCCAGAACGGGTGGTAATTCAATTCCGCACATGCCCAGTTTCAAATGTAAGTCATAATTTTTAATCTCTTATTTCATGTTTTGGGTCGCAAAATTTGGCTAAGGGATAATATAAAAAAGGTCATTCAAAATGAAATAATTGGAAAAAAATTAGATCAGTTATTTCACTGTGTAATATAAGATTCACGAGAAAACAGGACCGAGAAATACAAAAAGTTTCATGTTTTAGGTCGCAAATGTGGGTATTAGGGGTTAAAAAAGGTCATTCGAAATTAAATTGTGGGGAAAAGGACCGAGAAAAACAAAAATTTTTATGTTTAGGGTCGCAAATTTGGGTAGGGGTTAAATAAAGAAGGTCATTCAAAAAAAAATTGTTGCAGAAAAGGACCAAGAAATACAAAAAGTTTCAGGTTTTGGGTCAGAAATTTGGGTAATGGTTAAAAAAACGGTCATTTGAAATAAAATTGTGGGAAAAACGGACCTAGAAATAAAAAAGTTTCGGGATTTTGGTTGCAAATTTGGCTAGGGGATTTTAAAAAAAAACTCATTTGATATGAAATTATGGGAAAAAAGAACTGAGAAATACAAAAAGTTTCATGTTGGGGTCGCAAATGTGGGTAGCGGTTAAAAAAAATTGTCATTTGAAATAAAATTGTGGGACAAAAAGACCGAGAAATACAAAAAGTTTTAGGTTTTGGGTCACAAATGTGGGTAGTGGTTAAAAAAAAACGGTCATTTGAAATATAATTTTGGGAAAAAAACGAGAAAACAAAAACTTTCAGGTTTTGGGTCGGAAATTTGGGTGAGGGTTAAAAAAACGGTAATTTGAAATAAAATTGTGGGAAAAACGGACCGAGAAATACAAAAAGTTTCGGGTTTTGGGTCGCAAATTTGGCTAGGGGATTTAAAATAAAATTCATTTGATATGAAATTATAGGAAAAAAGGACCGAGAAATACAAAAAGTTTCAGGTTTTGGGTAGTAAATGTGCGTAGGGGTTAAAAAAACCGGTCAATTGAAATAAAATTGTGAGAAAAAACCGAGAAATACAAAAAGTTTTAGGTTTTGGGTCACAAATGTGGGTAGTGGTTAAAAAAAACGGTCATTTGAAATATAATTTTGGGAAAAAAACGAGAAAACAAAAGCTTTCAGGTTTTGGGTCGGAAATTTGGGTAAGGGTTAAAAAATCGGTCATTTGAAATAAAATTGTGGGAAAAACGGACCGAGAAATACAAAAAGTTTCAGGTTTTGGGTAGTAAATGTGCGTAGGGGTTAAAAAAACCGGTCAATTGAAATAAAATTGTGGGAAAAAACCGAGAAATACAAAAAGTTTCAGGTTTTGGGTCGCAAATTAGGGTAGGGGTTAAAAAAAAGGTCATTCGAAATATAACTGTGGGAAAAACGGACTGAGAAATACAAAAATTTTCATCTTTTGGGTCGTAAATGTGGGTAGGGGTTAAAAAAAACGGTCATTTGAAATAAAATTGTGGGAAAAACGGAGCGAGAAATAAAAAAAGTTTCGGGTTTTTGGTTGCAAATTTGGCTAGGGGATTTAAAAAAAAACTCATTTGATATGAAATTACGGGAAAAAAGAACTGAGAAATACAAAAAGTTTCATGTTTGGGTAGCGGTTAAAAAAAATGGTCATTTGAAATAAAATTGTGGGACAAAAAGACCGAGAAATACAAAAAGTTTTAGGTTTTGGGTCACAAATGTGGGTAGTGGTTAAAAAAAACGATCATTTGAAATATAATTTTGGGAAAAAAACGAGAAAACAAAAGCTTTCAGGTTTTGGGTCGGAAATTTGGGTAAGGGTTAAAAAATCGGTCATTTGAAATAAAATTGTGGGAAAAACGGACCGAGAAATACAAAAAGTTTCAGGTTTTGGGTAGTAAATGTGCGTAGGGGTTAAAAAAACCGGTCAATTGAAATAAAATTGTGGGAAAAAACCGAGAAATACAAAAAGTTTCAGGTTTTGGGTCGCAAATTAGGGTAGGGGTTAAAAAAAGGTCATTCGAAATAAAACTGTGGGAAAAACGGACTGAGAAATACAAAAAGTTTCATCTTTTGGGTCGTAAATGTGGGTAGGGGTTAAAAAAAAACGGTCATTTGAAATAAAATTGTGGGAAAAACGGACCGAGAAATAAAAAAAGTTTCGGGTTTTTGGTTGCAAATTTGGCTAGGGGATTTAAAAAAAAACTCATTTGATATGAAATTACGGGAAAAAAGAACTGAGAAATACAAAAAGTTTCATGTTTGGGTCGCAAATGTGGGTAGCGGTTAAAAAAACCGGTCATTTGAAATAAAATTGTGGGACAAAATGACCGAGAAATACAAAAAGTTTTAGGTTTTGGGTCACAAATGTGGGTAGTGGGTAAAAAAACGGTCATTTGAAATATAATGTTGCGAAAAAAAATGAGAAAACAAAAGCTTTCAGGTTTTGGGTCGGAAATTTGGGTAAGGGTTAAAAAAACGGTAATTTGAAATAAAATTGTGGGAAAAACTGACCGAGAAATAAATAAAGTTTCGGGTTTTTGGTTGCAAATTTGGCTAGGGGATTTAAAAAAAAACTCATTTGATATGAAATTACGGGAAAAAAGAACTGAGAAATACAAAAAGTTTCATGTTTGGGTAGCGGTTAAAAAAAATGGTCATTTGAAATAAAATTGTGGGACAAAAAGACCGAGAAATACAAAAAGTTTTAGGTTTTGGGTCACAAATGTGGGTAGTGGTTAAAAAAAACGGTCATTTGAAATATAATTTTGGGAAAAAAACGAGAAAACAAAAGCTTTCAGGTTTTGGGTCGGAAATTTGGGTAAGGGTTAAAAAATCGGTCATTTGAAATAAAATTGTGGGAAAAACGGACCGAGAAATACAAAAAGTTTCAGGTTTTGGGTAGTAAATGTGCGTAGGGGTTAAAAAAACCGGTCAATTGAAATAAAATTGTGGGAAAAAACCGAGAAATACAAAAAGTTTCAGGTTTTGGGTCGCAAATTAGGGTAGGGGTTAAAAAAAAGGGCATTCGAAATAAAACTGTGGGAAAAACGGACTGAGAAATACAAAAAGTTTCATCTTTTGGGTCGTAAATGTCGGTAGGGGTTAAAAAAAACGGTCATTTGAAATAAAATTGTGGGAAAAACGGACCGAGAAATAAAAAAAGTTTCGGGTTTTTGGTTGCAAATTTGGCTAGGGGATTTAAAAAAAAACTCATTTGATATGAAATTACGGGAAAAAAGAACTGAGAAATACAAAAAGTTTCATGTTTGGGTAGCTGTTAAAAAAAATGGTCATTTGAAATAAAATTGTGGAACAAAAAGACCGAGAAATACAAAAAGTTTTAGGTTTTGGGTCACAAATGTGGGTAGTGGTTAAAAAAAACGGTCATTTGAAATATAATTTTGGGAAAAAAACGAGAAAACAAAAGCTTTCAGGTTTTGGGTCGGAAATTTGGGTAAGGTTAAAAAATCGGTCATTTGAAATAAAATTGTGGGAAAAACGGACCGAGAAATACAAAAAGTTTCAGGTTTTGGGTAGTAAATGTGCGTAGGGGTTAAAAAAACCGGTCAATTGAAATAAAATTGTGGGAAAAAACCGAGAAATACAAAAAGTTTCAGGTTTTGGGTCGCAAATTAGGGTAGGGGTTAAAAAAAAGGTCATTCGAAATAAAACTGTGGGAAAAACGGACTGAGAAATACAAAAATTTTCATCTTTTGGGTCGTAAATGTGGGTAGGGGTTAAAAAAAACGGTCATTTGAAATAAAATTGTGGGAAAAACGGACCGAGAAATAAAAAAAGTTTCGGGTTTTTGGTTGCAAATTTGGCTAGGGGATTTAAAAAAAAACTTATTTGATATGAAATTACGGGAAAAAAGAACTGAGAAATACAAAAAGTTTCATGTTTGGGTCGCAAATGTGGGTAGCGGTTAAAAAAACCGGTCATTTGAAATAAAATTGTGGGAAGAACAGACCGAGAAATACAAAAAGTTTCGGGTTTTGGGTCGCAAATTTGGCTAGAGGATTTAAAATAAAAGTCATTTGATATGAAATTATAGGAAAAATGGACTGAGAAATACAAAAAGTTTCATGTTTGGGTCGCAAATGTGGGTAGCGGTTAAAAAAACCTGTCATTTGAAATAAAATTGTGAGACAAAAAGACCGAGAAATACAAAAAGTTTCAGGTTTTGGGTCGCAAATGTGCGTAGGGGTTAAAAAAACCGGTCAATTGAAATAAAATTTGGGAAAAAACCGAGAGATACAAAAAGTTTCAGGTTTTGGGTCGCAAATTAGGGTATGGGTTAAAAACAAAGGTCATTCGAAATAAAACTGTGGGAAAAACGGACTGAGAAATACAAAAAGTTTTATCTTTTGGGTCGTAAATGTGGGTAGGGGTTAAAATAAACGTTCTGGATTCTGGATTCTGGATTTTATTGTGGAGGGCAAGACAAGCTCGCACGCACTTAGGCCTCTAAACCGGGCCCATTGTACTACCTCCGATTTCCCAGCAGTGTATGTGGCGCGACTAGGAATGGAACTGCGGTTTACCGCTTCCTAGCCCGCCAGCATATGCTTAACACCACACTGCTGGTTAAAATAAACGTTCATTTGAAAGAAAATTGTGGGGAAAAAACGGACAAATACAAAAACTTTCAGGTATTGGGTCGGAAATTTGATTAAGGGTTAAAAAATTCTCATTTGAAATAAAGTTGTGGGAAAAACGGACCGAGAAATACAAAAAGTTTTATGTTTTAGGACGCAAATGTGGGTAGGGGTTAAAAAAACGGTTAATTGAAATAAAATTGTGTAAAAAGAGGACCGAGAAATACAAAAAGTTTCATGTTTTGGGTCGCAAATGTGCGTAGGGGTTAAAAAACAGTCATTCGAAATAAAATTGTGGAAAAAAGGACCGAGAAATACAAAAAGTTTTAGGTTTTGGGTCGCAAATAAGGGTAGGGGTTAAAAATACGGTCATTCGAAATGAAACTGTGGGAAAAAAGGACTGAGAAATACAAAAAGTTTCATCTTTTGGATCTTAAATGTGGGTAGGGGTTAAAAAAACGGTCATTTGAAATAAAATTGTTGGAAAAAAAAACGAGAAATACAAAAACTTTCAGGTTTTGGGTCGGCAATTTGAGTAAGGGTTAAAAAAATGGACACTTGAAATAAAATTGTGGGAAAAACGGACCGAGAAATACAAAAAGTTTCGGTTTTGGGTCGCAAATTTGGATAGGGGATTTAAAAAAAGTCATTTGATGTGAAAATATGGGAAAAATGGACCGAGAAATACAAAAAGTTTCATGTTTGGGTCACAAATGTGGGTAGCGGTTTAAAAAATCGGTTATTTGAAATAAAATTGTGGGACAAAAAGACCGAGAAATACAAGTTTCAGGTTTTGGGTGGTAAATTTGGGTAAGGGTTAAAAAAATGCTCATTTGAAATAAAGTTGTGGGAAAAACGGAGCGAGAAATACAAAAAGTTTTATGTTTTTGGACGCAAATGTGGGTAGGGGTTAAAAAAGAAACGGTCAATTGAAATAAAATTGTGGGAAAAAAGGACCGAGAAATACAAAAAGTTTCGGGTTTTAGGTCGCAAATTTTGCTAGGGGATTTAAAAAAAAGTCATTTGATGTGAAATTATGGGTTAAAAAGGACCGAGAAATACAAAGAGTTTCATGTTTGGGTCACAAATGTGAGTAGTGGTTAAAAAATACATTATTATTATTATTAGCTCTGTTCGTTTGTCAAGCACTAACTTGAACTGAACACGTTTGAGTGACGTCAGAGTTCAACTTGGTGCAGGTATTTTCAAGAGTACAAACGAACGCTTTCAGTTCACGTTAGTTCATGTAAATAGTGGAGTTAACCTAAAATCATAGACCGATAACCTCAAATTTGTAAAAGTTTTTATCTGGTCAAATTGTATTTGATATAATTTAATAAATTAATGTAATTAAGAATCAATAAATGAACAATTATCGATATAGTCAAACGTATTAGCCGTAAAACGTAAGAGTAGAAGTCTCCAAGTAAAAAGACTAATAAAGTAATAATTTTGTAAATTTAGCAGGTCATTTTGTATTACCTCATACGAAGGCAAGAGGAAGGAAGCTGTGCTTTAACCCCTTCTGCTTTTATTAGGGCTCGCACCATAAAATAGTACTTACATTTTTGTATGGTTGTGTATTTTATAAAATAACGCATGAATAAATCCGTTTTTTCAAAACAAACAGCTTTCTACTTGTTTATAACATATGTTTATTGTAATTAGTAGGTTTTCTGTAATATTATTAACATTAAGTTCACTAATATATTTGATTATAGGTTCTGAAGAAGCGAAAATCAATACCTCGAAACGTAAATAAATTAACAAATTTTAATTTGTTCAATGTACCCACAAGCCACAAAACAATAATAATGTATATTTTAAGTCGGTTAAAGCCAACGAGTAACGTCATAAAAATAAACGATATTAAAAAATTAGTCATTAATTATTACAACTTGATCAGCTTAAAATGTAAAATTCACTAATCGAGGAATCTCTTAAGGATAACTGCTATTGGAATGGCAATGCATAGATTCGGAGTTCGATCCTAATATCATTCGAAAACGATATAATTTCTGATATCTTTTGAATTAATGTATTTTAAAATTATTTTCTCTTTAATTAATACAACGATACTTCCACATCTGTTACATATCAACTACATTTCCTAAAAAAACAAATGAAATTATGTATGTACGCCGATAACAAAATGTTAACTAAAAACCAATAATCAAATCACAAGTGAAGTTGCAACGGTTGCTACCTGTTAAAAAACTTATTAATTTCACCAATTAATTGCAAAATACTTGTATTTACGTTGACGTAACTGTCAATTTTCAATTATTTTAGGTTACTTTCGCGATCGAAAAATCCCCACCACAAATGTTAGATAGTTGTTCTAACTTGAACTGGCCTGTACCTGATCTTGAGTGCGAACGAGTTAAAGATGAACTGAACAAGAACTAGAACATCAAACGAACGCTTTTATTTTGCACTAACTTGCTCGGTTCAGGTTAGTTCAACAAACGAACAGACCTATTGTATACCTTGTTATTGTAATAGAGGAAGGGGGGAATGAAAATTATAATTGGAAATTAGGTCCCAAATACTGAAAGGATGAGAAATCCTGGACTAAACCACTATATATTACGATACGTGCAGTCTTGAATTACTGAATTAAACGGACGAACAACTGTGGCCTTTAAGACTGCGTATCAATTTTTTTCCAAGTTAAGTCAAAAAGACTTACTGCAAAATTTTTTTAAAATTTATTGGATACCTTTGGTAATTGTAAACCAAATTTCAGTAACGGGCAAATTATAAAAACTTCTGTCATTGGGTTATCGACTACTGTCAATTTTAAATACAAATACTTCGCGTTCCGCCACTGCAGTTTGCTGTCACTGGAAATTTGACATCTTGAAATTGTATATTTATTTTGAATTAATACAATAAAAAGTAAAATTACTCTGTAATTCCATACTCAATTTTCAAATATGGAGGTAGTTGTGTTTTGCAAAGATCATTTTATTCATATTTGCCAAATGTGGAGGCGGTTGTGTTTTCCCAAGATCAATTTTTTGTTAATCGTGCAGCTCCAAAAAATCTAAATTATGTTTGATCCAACAGCCATTCAAGAATTTAAAATAAAGGAAGAAAGCCACGATTTTGTTTTTCATATTTTAGAAAAAGGAGGTGAGTCTGCTGTAGTACTCCCACTTTTGAACGTAGCGTTTGGGACATTTTCTTCTTTCATAACATCTTCATCATTTTAGGAAGTACACATCCAAACAGAAACATAAAAACAGAAGTGGTAGAACTTCTAGAAACTCGAAACGTGTGCTTGAAAAAATGTAAACAAGAAATTCAAAAACAACCCAAAACTTTTTACTGTTGTTATTTTTGCAATTTAAAGTTTGCATCAAGAAGTTTTCTGAAGAAGCATTTGTTAAATCACGCAGTAAGGAAACTTTCTGCTTGTGACTTGTGTAATTGTACAATCTTACAAATAAGCTACCTGCGATATTTAAGCAAGGATTCGTTTATTTGCGGAACATGTAATTTAATAACTCGGCTAGCAAAAAAATCCTTTACTCAAAATGAAGGTTTTCAAAGACGTTTAAAAAAACAATTTTTCTGTAAAGTTTGCGATTATAAATGTACAAGGAATAGTTCGTTACAAGTTCATTTAAGAATTCACAGTGGCGAAAAACCATTCTCGTGCGAAATTTGCGACTATAAATGCACAGATAAAAGAAACTTGCAGCGTCATTTGAGAATTCACACAGGCGAGAAACCGTATCTGTGTACGGTTTGTGATTATAAATGTGCAGATAAAAGCTCACTTCGAATACATTCGAGAGTACACACCGGAGAGAAGCCTTTTGTATGTGAATACTGCGACTACAAGTCTATTGATAAGAGAAACTTACGTCGACATTTAGCGATACACACAGGAGAAAAACCTCATTCGTGTAAAATTTGTAATTATAAAACAGTTAACAAAAGAAATTTGCGGCGACATTTAAAGGTCCACACATAAATTATGTTTTTTTGGCAATGTTGAGTTTTTTGAAGTAGGTATACAAAAAAAGAATTAGATTCTTAGCTAATTTTACTTACAAGTATTTGTTTTGATTGTCTAAGTTTGATTTACAGCACAGTATAACTCGAATTAAAATAAACCCATAAACCTACTTGATTTTTTCTATTACGTATATGTCCTAGCTCCCTCAAGAAGTGATTAGATTTTAGCAGAAAATCCTGTTGATTTTTAGTGACGTACAAGAATGGATTAACGAGCTACCCAGAAAGAATAATTACTGTTGACTATGAAACGAACAAAAGAATAACTTTGGAAGTTTTTGAAATTTTAAAATTATAGACGCGCATGAACAGATAAATGAGATTCAAAAAAATTATTACTGTTTTAAAATCTATACGAATCCAAAATTTTATTCAGAAATTTTAATGTCGCTCTTTAAAACAATCTCAATTTCGAAACAGTAATTTTTGTACTATTTTTTTGTTAATTCATTAGTTAAATTGTTTCAGAAATATATTTGATGTTTTCTATTTCCACCTCCGTGGAACCGCCCAAATTCTATTCGAATTCGAAGTTTTAATATTTTATTAAATATTTTTAATTTCACTTCCCCTAAAGACATCAAACCCTTACGACGACCTAATGATAAACAGTAATTTTTTTAAATATTTTTCCATTAATATGTTGGTAAATTTCTTCGGATTTTTAATTTCAGAATTTTATTTCTAAAGGAACTTTAAGACCACTGAGGAAATCGAACTGCGGGGTTAAAGCAACGCAGATTTTGCCTAAATTAATTTTAATTATTGAAAAAAACGGGCAAATTAAGCCGACGGTTTCCCTGAGTTGATGAATTGCCAACATTAACATAAAAACTAGGGCTACGGGCACATCTGATGGGCAGCCTAGCAAGCTACTTGCCTGGATGCCAAGGAAACTTGACTAGGGCTGGAAATTCATTTCGCATTTAAAATTTAGAATATAAAAAAACGTTTGTCCCTTCTTTAAAATAAATAAGAAATTTACTCATAAAAAAAATATTTTTATTTATTTCCTACAAAATTAATATAACTTGTAAATCACGACAAAGAGTCGATCAATTAATTTTTTAAATTGAGAAATTAAAAAACTATTCTTATAACTAAATACAACACAAATCAATTATAATTGCTTAATAATTCTGAAAATAAAATTCATAGAATCAATTCCAAAAAAATTCAAAAATGACTTTACTGTTTGAACTTGTGGGTAAAAACTTAATTAATATTATTATTACTTTACACCTTGGGCCGCACTAATATCCTAGTGTGTTTCAAAGCGGCATAGCTCTTATAATTATACCAATATACACTAATATAAGATGGAGCAGGTACTTGGCCACGATCAAAATACTTTCCATTCAGATTGCTATAAGCATCATAATTGTACCACCAGGCACCATCTAAAACAAGAAAATATGATAATTATTATTAAAGGCCGTGTGACATGTGTGTAAATTTGTTAACACATTTTTTTAGCAAATTTAGTTTACGCACTTGTCACACGGCATTACAGATAAGTTTGTGTCCATTTAATAATAATTTATTTGTTATTATTTTTTGGGTTAGTGGAATATTAAATAATAATTAGATTCTGTAAATCTTCAATGTTTCGCTATTTTACATTTGCTATTTCGCTTCGCCAGGTAACACAATTAATAGTAAAATAAAAATGACAAATTCAAATGTGAAGTTCTAAAAAGAAACGTTCAAGATTTGCAAAATCTAATGGGTTGGAAGTAATTAAATCGTAGCGTAAAATTTGGTAGCATTTCGATTTACAAGCAGCTATTTTTTTCACGAATCTCTTAGCAAAGTCTTTAAAAATTTATATCTCAAAATTTCTCATCCAATTATTATATAATTGCTTATTTAACAAATGTGCAAATTTGGACACACTTAAGCTTGTGAATACCAAATTAAAAGCCGATAGAACAAAAAGAAGAAATTGACTTGTAAGAAGAAATTTCGCTCGCTAGGACTTAATAAAAATATTATTATAAATCTTACGCCAACGTTGCGCCCCGTTATAAGATGCATAATTATCTTGATCGTTATCATAAGTAGTAAACTTGCTTCCAAGTTGTTGAATCAATGAATCACCACCAGCATCTCCCGAATATGCACCCAACTCCTTTAAAGAATATCCTTCTATTTCTGAACCAACTCCGAACTTGGAATAAGATGCACTTATGTTGTTTGATTCAAAATCACCTAGCTCAACCAGCAATTCGTTGTCTTCAAAACCCGTTAAGAGATGAATGTTCTCTAAACCCAGCCAAAATTCGCCGCCTAAATTACCAAAACCATTCTTGTAATGTTGCCAATCCAAATAAAATTCTTGGGAGCCATCAAATCTTCTTTGTATCACCGTCCAACCGCCTCCTCTAGTTTTTAAATCACATACAGCTTCGAATGGTTTTGGCGCACCTTCCGGTTGTATCATGTAAGTACCAGAAACGGTTTTTTCAGATTCTCGAACTCTTCTACAATTTTTTGGATATTGCACAGTACAATTGAGCGGGAAAGTAGTCGAGGTTGCTTGTAATCTAAAATATTTGATAAATATCAATTTTTGATGATTTTTGAATTCTGAATATGGAATTTGCATTAACAGTGTGTTTTACTAATATTAATAACTCGAATAAAATTATTTAAATAATACGAGTATGGAAAAAAAATCTATAAAAGGTTTTATGTGAAATATCGACACTTAAAATGCATACCTTGTAACGTTAATAAGAGACGAAACGTTTTGCTTTATCGCTTCTACGTCGGATGTCAAATTTCTAGTGGCATCCATCAATTCTTGAATATTTGTACCCAAATCTTCCACTTTGGCTTCCAAATTTTCGTTATTTTGAACGACTGGGGACGCAGAACTTGGCATGTTTTTAGTGACATCCATCAATTCTTTAATATTTTTACCCAAATTTTCCACTTTTAGTTCCAAGTTTTCGATATTTTGAATGACGGGGGACGAAAGACATGAAGAACCTCGGGACAACTGATTTTCCAAAAATTCAAAGCGGCTGTTGGTGTCCGCTATTAAGAACTCCAATGTTTCTATCCGTAAACCTTCCAAACGAGTTAGTAGCTTCATCCCTTTATTTTCCACATTAGGATCAGAAGAAATGGGGGTTGTAGCTTCCTAAATGGGATTATTTAACGAAAAGTTGTAATATAAAATTTTCGAAAAACTTACCGCACTTCTTTTTCTGTCCATCCCTCGGAATGGGGTTTGTAAATTCACATCATAATTTTTAGAAGTAACCACACCAAAAATAACTACAATAATTGTAAATTCTAACAGGAACATCATCATGGCACTTTCTGATTCACTTCTTACGAATCAAACTAAATATTTAACATTCGTATCCCCCAGATCGGTTATAGATGATATAAGTCTGCTTTTGTAAGTTGAAAAAACCTGCGACACTTTTTATTGTTCAAGTAAGGTTTTAAATTGGATGAGCAAAACTTTTCTCACGATATAAATATTTATTGCACATATGGCTGTTAAAAAAGCATCAAAAGGTCAAATTGCAAATGTGTTTGTTACAGTTGATTTTGCTAATAATAATTAACCATGAAATTGATATCACAAATAAAATTTCTTATAAAGTTTTGCATTAGCAGTCTACCATGAAAATGACCAATAAATTAAATATTGAGTGTATATTTTCATCGTTTAAAAAAGGAAATTAAAAAATGTTATAATATTGGTAAAAATTAAGTATTAACTCTTTGAAGTTCTTCTTTTTTTCCCAAAATGTAATTGTTTCATTTTCAACAATTTCCGGATGTCAATTAAAAAGATTATGAATATTAATATAACAGCATCGTTCCAGAATTAATTGAATGAGTTTTGTGATCTTAAATTGACGTTATATTAGTAATTTTAGGAAAAATTAAGAGAATTTTTTAGCCATGTTAACAAAATTTTATTAAAACACCCTAAAAAGTATTCTAGTAAAAGTATAGTAAGTTAAATATCTTCAATATTCCCCCCACCCCCAAGCAATCCAATAACCCCACTCCCTTTAACCAACACCTTACTTAATTCTTTACTCTCGTCTAAACCGGGTCCGTTGACTTGGCCCCCCCAAGTTAAAATTTTTTCTCAAAAAGCTAGCTCCCGAATCCTTATAGCTAGCACCCAAGTATGAAAGCTAGCACCGTTATAGTTTTTCCACAAATCGATATTGAAACCATTGCACAGTGGGGTATGTGGCTTCAAAAAGTGGCAATAAATGAAATTCTATTTCATCGGATTTATAAGTTATATATGGGGCATTCCACACCAAATCGACCACTTTTGAACCCGACCCCTTTTGATTTTCCTGAAATTTTTACATATTATACTATCTCATCAACAACAGTTCTGTGAATTTTTTCAAAATTTTTTACTCAACCCAAAAAAAGTTACGAATTTTTAGAAAAACTGCTGTTTTTTTTTTCAAACGATCGTAACTATTTCAAAAATTGACTAATCGGAACGTTTTTTTTTTTTGGTTTTGTTTGTCTTTAAACGTACTTTTCAGGAAAAAATACAAAAAAAATATTCAAACTTAGATTCTACAAAATTTTTCATTTTTTCGGAGAAAATCATTGATTTTTTGAATTTCGACACTTTTGATTTTTGATTTTTTTATTTAAAACAAAACTCTGATTTATTCCGCGTATAACAACGCAAACCCCATAATGGGCCAACATTTCTTTCTATTTCTTTTGTTTAATTGAAAAATATTATTTGCGTAAAAATAAAACAAAATATTTTTTAATTAAACAAAAAAAATAGAAAAAAATTTTGGCCCATTATGGGGTTTGCGTTGTTATACGCGGAATAAATCAGAGTTGTTTTTGAAATAAAAAAATCAAAAATCAAAAGGGGAAAAATTTGAAAAATTAATGATTTTCTCCGAAAAAATAAAAAATTTTGTAAAATCCAAGTTTGTATATTTTTTTGGTATTTTTTCCTGAAAAGTACGTTTAAAGACAAATAAATACAAAAAAAAGAAGGTTTTGATTAGTCAATTTTTGAAAAAGTTACGATCGTTTGAAGAAAAAAAACATCAGTTTTTCTAAAAATTCTTAACTTTGTAAACAATTTTGAAAAAATTTACAGAACTGTTTTTGATGGGATAGTATAATACGTAAAGTCAGTTGTGTAATTTTTTTCAAAATTTTTTACAAAGTTAAAATTTCAGAAAAACTGATGGTTTTTTCTTCAAACAATCGTAATTATTTCAAAAATTGACTAATCAAAACGTTCTTTTTTTTTGTTTTTGTTCGTCTTTAAACGTACTTTTCAGGAAAAAATAAAAAAAAAATATTCAAACTTGGATTCTACAAAATTTTTTATTTTTTCGGAGAAAATCATTGATTTTTCAAATTTGTCCACTTTTGATTTTTGATTTTTTTTTTCAAAAGAAACTCTTATTTATTTCTCGTATAACAACGAAAACATCATAGTGGGCCCACATTTCTTTCTATTTTTTTTGTTTAATTAAAAAATATTTTGTTTTATTTTTTCGCAAATAATATTTTTTAATTAAACAAAAGAAATAGAAAGAAATGTCGGCTCATTATGGGGTTTGCGTTGTTATACGCAAAATAAATCAAAATTTTTTTTTTAAATAAAAAAATCAAAAATCAAAAGTGTCGAAATTTGAAAAATTAATGATTTTCTCTGAAAAAATGAAAAATTTTGTAGAATCCAAGTTTGAATATTTTTGTTGTATTTTTTCCTGAAAAGTACGTTTAAAGACAAACAAAACTAAAAAAAAAACGTTCCGATTAGTCAATTTTTGACATAGTTACGATCGTTTGAAGAAAAACAACATCAGTTTTTCTAAAAATTCGTAACTCTTTTTGGGTTGAATAAAAAATTTTGAAAAAATTTACAAAACTGTTTTTGGTGAGATAGTATAATATGTAAAAATTTCAGGAAAATCAAAAGGGGTCGGGTTCAAAAGTGGTCGATTTGGTGTTGAATGCTCCATATATATATTGGGGCTTTTAGTAGTATGTAAAAAATACTTTGCATAATTGTTTGCACATTTATGTACTTAAAAAATGAGTTTATTTAAAAAAATTTAATTTATCGGCAACAAAAATAGGGAGAGCTTTAAATCTTCCTTTGGAAAGTATGTGTAAATACGCCTCAAGTAAAACGTGAATATAGCAAAGTTCAGCAAGAAAATAAAATTTTTAAATCCCAATTATCATTATTATCCGCGAAAAAAAAACTAAAGTTACTAATCATATTTAAATCTTCCATTTTTCAAGTGCATGTCAGTGCCCTCCCCTACTTTCGAACTTTTGAATGAATTTGGGTGTCATTTTGAGTGAATTTGTAAAACATTGTTTGAGCTTGAATGTGCTTCCATTATTTTCGATTGAGCCTCAAAGTCTCGAAGTTATTTGAGAAAAACTAGTAGAGGAGCTCTAGGAGAACTAGGAAAAACTAGTAGATAATATGTTTTTTTAATTTTCCTTCTCATTTTGAATTTGTATGTGTAATTGATGTCAATCGATAGAGCTTCGTTTGAGCCTAAATAAGCTTCAGAGAGCAAAACTAAGTTAATTTTTTACACAGTTATGGATAGTTGTAATTTTCGACTAAACTCCGAGCAACATGCGTTAAATCTTAAGTTTTTTAAAATATCATACTCTGGATATATGTAAATTCTCTATACTTTACTCAAATGAACTGAATGAGCTTCCATTATTTTTGTTTGAGCTTCAAAAATCTCGAAGTTATCCCCGAAAAACTACTGGGAGGGGGGGGAAATTGTAGACATGGTTTGCAGTTTTCCTTCTCATTTTGAATTTATGTGTTTAATTGATGTCAATCGATAGAGTTTCCTTTGAACCTGAATGAACTTTAGTGAGCAAGAGTTGAAGTTAATTTTTTGCAAAGCTATGAATAGTTGAAATTTTTGACTAACCTCCGAGCAACTTGCGTTAATTTGTAATGTTTTTAAAATTTATTATTTTGGCAAAACGGTAGTAGTATTATCCAATTGATTTACTATTTCCTACTAACAGATATTTGATGAGTCCCAAAACATTTTAACCATTGGATCATAAATTTTTTTTTTATTAGCAACAATAACAACATTAAGCTGCTTCAAATCAATATTAGATTTTCTCGGCATGATTTCTATTTCGGTAAATTATTCGATTTTAAAAAATTTTATTTTTGTAAAAAATAATGCGTATTTAGAGAAATTATGTATATTCAAAGTACTTAAGAGATTTACAAAAACTTAAAATTTAACGCATGTTGCTCGGAGTGTAGTCAAAAATTTCAACTATCCTTAACTTTGTAAATAATTAACTTAAACTCTTGCTCACTGAAGCTCATTCAGGCTCGAGCAAAACTCTATTGATTAACATCAATTGCACTTATAAATTCAAAATGAGAAGAGAAATGGAAAAACATGTTTACAACTCCCCCCCACTAGTTTTTTGTCAATAACTTCGCGACCTTTATAGATCAAACAAAAATAGTGAAAGCTCATTCAAGCTCAAACGATGCTCTAATGCAGGCATGTCAAACTCGTTTATCACCAAGGACCACATCAAGTATTACACGCAAGCCGCGGGCCGCCGCATTAGCAAACAAAAAAGAAAAGGTAATTACACAGTCGCGTATATATATATGTTACGGGAAAAGTACGTATACCGGTAAAAGTACACATTTTCCGGTAAATGTGCACTTATACCGGCGCTTATGGTAAATGTAGATACAATGTACTTTTCCCAATAAAATTAGAGAAATGTGCACATATACCAAGCAATGATGGGAAAAGTACATATATCGAGATTTGAAAACAATTTAGTTTTTAGTGTGTTAAAACAGGAGCGGCGGGGCTTGAATTTTCTGTGGAATGTATCATGGGTATTTTATTAATAATAATACAAATTTTAAGTAAACTGAAAAGCTGCAAAAAATGTAATTACTTCCTTTTACATATTTTTTATATAACTTCAATTTGGTCAAATCTTAGTTTTTAATTTATTACTATTCTTTCGACGCTTGCTTCCCCCCCCCCGCCCGGTTAACAAAATACTATTGGACAAATTACGAAAAAGCTATTGGTTCAATAATTTTCTATTAAACAAATCGATGCTTTTGCTATTGGTTTTCAATACTAATAGCAATAGTTTTTTGTCATTAATCCAATAGTATTTATTTTTGTCTGATCACGCATAAATGCGATTATTTGCGAGGTACGACGCACCCTATAAAATTTTTCTTCAGTTCGACTGACAAAGACACCGTAGAAATGTTTAATTAGTGTAATTAGTAAATAATTATTTAAGGTTAAATTATTGAAATGTACACAATCGAATAATGTGTAGAAATTGTCAAAATTTATTTATTTTAATAATTCAAATTATAATTCTTAATATCCAATTAATTTCAAATTAATTTAATAAAATTTGATTGAAAATAAAAAACAGAATAATAATAATTAAAGTAATCTTTATTGCAGCACTGATCGCGTACTAACTAATTTTCTTTCTTTTTAGTTTTAAATATTATTATATTGACATTTTAATTTTAAGGTTATGTTTACAATATAAATTGCATTCGTCTATTCACTTTTACCAAGGTACATGTTCACATGTGCACATTTCCCGGTAATTGTAAGGATAACGCTGTCTTTTAAATTATTCAACCCACTTTTACCAACTCCCATGGAACATGTACACATTTACATATATATTATCCCGTAACATATATATTTATTTATTTACTACAAACTTAACATAAGTTGTAAATCACGACAAAGAGTCGATCAATTACATTTTTAAATAACAACTGAGAAATTAAAAAACTATTATTATGACTAAATACAACACAAATCAATCATAATTGCTTAATAATAATTTTGAAAATAAAATTCATAGAAACAATTCCAAAAAAAAATTCAAAAATGACTTTACTGTTTGAACTTGTGGGTAAAAACTTGGTTAATATTAGGTACATGGACTTATTTTGGAACAGGAATTCAGCGATCCTAGCGGTAGAAGTGATGAACCCATACGGTTAAGAGCTCGCCATTTTAATCTTAGTTGCTGGTCCTATCTTTCTAAGTCCATAATTAGGTATTATTACTTTACACCTTAGGCCGCACTAACATCCTAGTATGTTTCAAACTGTACTGAGTGTTCTTATACCTATACCAATATATATTAATATAATATGGATCAGGTACTTCGCCACGTTCAAAATACTTTCCATTCAAATTGCTATAAGCATCGTGGTTGTACCACCAGGCACCATCTAAAACAAAAAAATATGTTAATTATTAAAGGCCGTGTGACACGTGTGTTTTGTTTACACATTTTTTAGCAAATTTAGTTTACGCACTTGTCAGTTGTCACACGGCATTAAAGATAAGTTTGCGTCCATTTAATAATAATTTATTTGTTGTTATTTTTTGGAATAGTGAACTATTAAATAATAATTAGATTCTGTAAATCTCAACGTTTCGCTATTTTACATTCGCTATTTCGCTTCGATGACAAAATCAAATGTGAAGTTATAAAAAGAAACGTTAAACATTTACAAAATGTGATTATTATTTAATAGTCCATTATTCTAAAAAAATGACAATAAATAAACTATCTTACTCAGTTATATTGGAAATAATTAAATGGCAGCGTAAAATTTGGTAGCAGTTTGATTTACAAGCCTTGAAAAATTTACATCTCAAAATCCCTTATCCAATTATTATGCCCGCTGTACACTAAAACTGGGAATTTTTAACATTTTTGTATTCGAATATTCGTTCAACAAATTACTAGAATATTCAAATTATTCGAATATTTAGATTATTCGAATATTTAGATTATTCGAATACTCTGATTATTTGAATATTCAAATTATTCGAATATTCTGATTATTCGAATATTTGATTATTTGAATATTCGATTATTCGAATATTCGATTATTTGAAGAAAATATTCGAATATTCGATTAATTAATTTAAATAGAATAAATTCGACTATTCATTTCCCCTGTCATCTGTCAAATGAGGACCAATAAAAATGTTGGATGTCAGATTTTATGGCCAACGAAAATGAAAGTACAATGCTTATATAATAGTAAATATTTTGTAAATTGGTAATACTAGGGCAAGTTTTTGACACCAAATGTAACTTTTTTTACGAGTCGTAAACGGTCTGAATACAACTAAAAATTGTATTTTAATTGCATATAGTGAATAATAAGGGAGTTTTAAGCGCAACTTTTCACGTTACCGCAACTTTCCACATATTTGCAGCTTCCCTGCAACTTTTACAAATTACAAGTTAAATAAATTTTTTTTTTTAATTTTTCCCTGAATTTTTAATTTCCATAAATCTTAAGCCCATTATGAGCAGCAAATGGTAACTAACCAATAGAAAGCACGTGTTAGTATCCATAGGACGCTTGGATATTTGAATAAATATCTCTCTATATCAAATTACTCCAATACTTCAGTTATTTGAATATTTAAATTAATCGAATATTCACATTAATCGAATATTCAGATTAATCGAATATTCAGATTAATCGAATATTCAAATTATTCGAATATTCAGATTAATCGAATATTCAAATTATTCGAATATTCAAATTAATCGAATATTCAAATTATTCGAATATTCAGATTAATCGAATATTCAAATTATTCGAATAATTTGAATAGTGCTGTTGAGAAAATATTCGTATTCGAATATTCGTATACTCGATTAGTTGATTATATTCGATTTTGATTCCCAGCCTTACTGTACACTCTCGCCGAGTGCTCGTGCGACCATCTAAATTACACACTACCAGGCACACCAAGACGGACGAGACATGGCGAGAGCACCCATCTTACACTCTCGCCCTGTCTCGCCGAAAGTTTAAAGCGGGCATTAGATATACAATTACGTATGTAACAAATGTACAAATTTGGACATACTTAAGCTTGTGAATGACAAATTAAAAGCCGATAAGACAAAAAGAAGAAATTAACTTGTAAGAAGAAATTTCGCTCGCTAGGACTTAATAAAAATATTATTATAAATCTTACGCCAACGTTGCGCCCCGTTATAAGATGCATAATTATCTTGATCGTTATCATAAGTAGTAAACTTGCTTCCAACTTGTTGAATCAATGAATCACTAGCATTTCCCGAATATGCACCCAACTTCTCTAAATGATATCCTTCCATTTCTGATCCAACTTTGAATTTGGAGTAAGATGCACTTATGTTGTTTGATTCAAAACCACCTAACTCAATCAGCAATTCGTTGTCTTCTAAACCCGTTAAGAGATGAATGTTCTCTAAGCCAAGCCAAAATTCGCTCCTCAAATTACCGAAACCGTTCTTGTAATGTTGCCAATCCAAATAAAAATCTTGCGAGCCATCAAATCTTCTTTGTATCACCGTCCAACCGCCACCCATAGTTTTTAAATCACATACAACTTCGAAAGGTTTTGGCGCACCTTCCGGTTGTATCATGTTGGTATCAGTAGCTGTTTTTTGAGATTCTTGAACCTCTCTACAATTTCTTGGATATTGTACAGTACCATTGAGCGGGACAGTAGTCGAGGTTGCTTGTAATCTAAAATATTTGATAAATATCAATTTTTGTGTGTTTTACTAATATTAATAACTCGAATAAAATTATTTAAATAATACGAGTATGGAAAAAAAATCTTTAAAGGTTTTACTTGAAATATCCAAAGAGTATGACATGACATTGAAAATGCATACCTTGTAACATTAATAAGAGACGAAACGTTTTGCTTTATCGCTTCTACATCGGATGTCAAATTTCTAATAGCATCCATCAATTCTTGAATATTTGTACCCAAATCTTCCACTTTGGCTTCCAAGTTTTCGATATTCTGAACGACCGGGGACGCAGAACTTGGCAAATTTTTAGTGGCATTCATCAATTCTTCAATATTTTTACCTAAATTTTCCACTTCGGCTTCCAAATTTTCGTTATTCTGAACGACCGGCGACACAGAACTTGGTATGTTTTTAATGGCATCCATCAATTCTTGAATATTTTTACCCAAATTTTCCACTTTGAGTTCCAAGTTTTCGATATTTTGAACGACGGGGGACGAAGGACATGAAGAACCTTGGGACAACTGATTTTCCAAAAATTCAAAGCGGCTGTTGGTGTCCGCTATTAAGAACTCCAATTTTTCTATCCGTAAACCTTCCAAACGAGTTAGTAGCTTCATCCCTTTATTTTCCACGTTAGGGTCGAAGGAAATCGGGGTTGTAGCTTCCTAAATGGGCTTCTTTAACGAAAAGTTGTAAAATAAATTTTTGAAAAGCTTACCGCACTTCTTTTTCTGATCATCCCTCTAAATGAGGTTTGTAAATTGGCATCATGGTTCTGAGAAGTAACCACACCAAAAATAACTACAATAATTGTAAATCCTAACGAGAGCATCATCATGGCACTTTCTGATCCACTTATTACGAATCAAACTAAATATTTAACATTCGTATCCCGCTGATCGTTTATATATAAGTCTGCTTTTGTAAGTTGAAAAATAAAGCGATCTTGAAAAAGGACACTTTTTTATTGTTCAAGTAATGTTTTAAATTGAATTTTCCCACGTTATAAATGTCTTTATATATTGCACATGTCTGTAAAAAAAAGTATCAAAAGGTTAAACTGCAAATGTGTTTGTTACAGTTTATTTTGCTAATAATAATTAAAATTAACGATGAAATTGATATCACAAATAAATTTTCATATAAATTTATGCATTAGCATGGAAATTAATTTGAAAATGTTATTATAATTACATAAGAATGGATCTTATTAGAATTAAATTATAATATTGGTATAAAATGAAACATTAACTTTTTGAATGTTTTTTTCTATTTCAAAAATTGAAATTGTTTAATTTTCCACAATTTTCAGATGGAAATAAAAAGATTTTTTATTTTTAAAAAGAAAATTAATTGAATGAGTTTTGTGATCTTAAATCGGTTTTAGTTAAAGGGGTAGTTATATATAGTAATTTTCGGTAAAATTAAGAGACTTTTTTAGCCCATGTTAACAAAATTTTATTAAAACGCACTAAAGAGTTTGGTTTACCCGCATATAAATTTTTTAAGAAGTAAATCTTGACAAACGGATGGTGTCTTTGCTCCAATTTATTATGACATGCGGTGACCATGATAATTCTGGAACAGCTCATCTTAAATAAAAAAAAGAAGCAAAAAGATCTCATTAATATAGATAATAATTCCGTGAACGACGGAATTTTTATTTAGACCAAAATCACGATTGTTTCGACTCAACAAACTGAATTTTTTTAACCCCGAAAATCATATTTTTTTGGGAAAATTTTCCCCATTTTTTTTTTAATTGAATTTCTGTATTCATACAATTTTCGGTTCCATGTTACGTTAATTTGAACATTTATTTTACTACGTGAAGTTTATTTTTTTTGTAAAGTTAACTGATAAAATTTTTATGTCTAATTAAAGTGGTTCTATTGTTGTTCGTTCCATAAGGTGCATGTCAGCGGTCTTCTACAGTTTAGAATTTTTGAATGAATTTGGTGTCAATCGTTAGAGCATTGTTTGAACCTGAATGAGCTTCTATTATTTTTATTTGAACCTTAAAAGTTTCGGAGTTATTCGCAAGAAGGTACTGGGGGGAGGTAGATACGATGCCCTCCCCCCGTTTCGAATTTTTGGATGAATTTAGTATCAAAAGTTAGAGCATCGTTTGAGCTTGAATGAGCTTCCAATATTTTTGTTTGAGCCTCAAAGGTCGTTGAGTTATTCGCGAAAAACTACTGGAGGGGCTGTAGACATGTTTTGCAATTTTCCTTCCCATATCGTCAATCGATAAAGCTTGGAATAAACCTGGATGAGCTTCAGTAAGCAATATTTTAAGTTAATATTTTACAAAGTTATTTTGACTAAACTCCGAGCAACTTACGTTAATTAAATTATTGGTAATAATTTGCTAATTTGGTAATATTACTACTTTGATGTTAGAAACTAGGGTTTAATCATTGCCATCTTTAGTTTTACAAGCCGTGAAGTTACATTTGGCAACGTCGCATTGACAGCGCTTGGTGGTCCTATTTTCAAATGTTTCTTATAAAGGAAAAATTGTTTTGTGTTATTTTAAGTTAATAAACAGATAAAAAAAAATGATGCAATTTTATGTTTTAAAAGTTTATTATGAAAAATATTAATTAATTGTTACAAAAACATATCTTAAAGTATAAAGATTAAATAAAAACAATACATAGGTTTATGATAGTGTTTGTAGTTTTCTCTATTTTGTTACAGTTTCAATACTTTTAACTGATCATTATTTCGTTTCGTATAATTGTTTAATAGAATATTGCAAAACAACTTGTATATTTCTATAAATAAAGTTTTAGGACATTGCTCACATGAATAACATTTAAAAAAATTATCTTCAAAGAAGCGATTGGCGTTTAACTTATTAGCATTGCAAGCTTTACTAAAAAAGCTTTTTGGTTTACAAGCTTTAAAAATTTTGCTTTCAATTTTTCCAAAAAGTCAGATTTGTTTTTGGGTAAAGCAAATGTGGTAACCACAGGTGCACCCTTTTTTAATGTGCTATCATAATTCGATGTGCAGTCTGATACACAGCATCTAAGAGGCATCTATAAACAATATAATAATGTTAATGTTATTAATGCAGTTTACCAATAATTAATTATTCAAATTTCTATTCAAATTATTCTATAAAATGAAATGCGAATTATAAAAAGTAAAATTTTAAGTTACAACTACCTCTAATCTAACGAAGAATTGAATCTATATTTTCGACTTTGACTTAATGTATTTAAATCAGTACTTGTGTACTTACCTTTTGTTGTGTTTGCAATATAATTTGATCACTTAAATTTACGTTTTATTAGTGTTAAAATACAAAATATTTCAAATACAAAATCTTAGCTACAATCAACTAAAAATTCAGTTCCTTGTGTACATACCTTTTGTGCGAGTCCATTACCAATAAAATATTATTAGAATGATTTTACACTGATACATTCAAAAATAACATCATTAATAACCGTTGATTTGAGCAATTAATAAATTATTACTAACAAAGTGCTATCACTGTCATTGAAAAATAGGACCACCGGCGACGTTGCCAAATTTGTGTCTTCACGGCTTGTAAAACTAAAGATGGCAATGGTTTAATCCAGGTGCATGTCGCTGCCCCCCCCCCCCCCCCAAATTGAATTTTGAGATGAAATTGGTGTCAATCGTTAGAGCCTAAATGAGCTTCTATTTTTTTCGTTTGAGCCTCAACCGTCGCGGAGATATTCGCAAAAATGTTTTGGGAGAGCTGTAGACACGTTGCCCCCCCCCAAGTCGAATTTTGGGTTAAAAATGGTGTCAAACGTTAGGGGGGGGGCTGTAGATATGTTATTCTATTTTCGCTCATATTTTGAATTTTGGGCTGAAATTGGTGTCAAACGTTAGAGCTTCGTTAGAGCTTAAATGAGCTTTCATATTTTTTGTTTGAGCCTCAACCGTCGCGAAGATATTCGCGAAAACGTTTGGGGGGGGGGGGGCTGTAGACATGTTTTTCTATTTTCGCTCATATTATAAATTTTGGGCTGAAATTGGTGTCAAACGTTAGAGCTTCGTTAGAACTTAAATGAGCTTCCATTTCCATCATTTTAACTTCATTTTTTACAAAGTTACAGGCATTTTTAATTTTCGAGCCACCGAGCAAGTTCCGTGTGATAATCCGGATTATTATTATATCAAGTTTTTTCTATTACATTAGATTAAAATATTTAATCCGATTAACAGAACTAATCCTGCTTTCTATTATAATAAATTTTGATAATAAATAAAACTGGAAAAATTAATTTTACAAAATAAATTTTATTAATCAAAAGTAATACAAATAATGTACTTTTTTTTTCTAAATGTATGTTTTTGCTCATAAACTACATACTATGAATTGGTTTTTTTGGCAATTGTAGTTCTCCGTACTATCTAAGTTAAAAGTTATTCTCAAAAAACAATTTTCTCTCTCATTTTGAATTTATGTGTGCAGGGACGTGCCCAACCAACTTTTTTCGGGAGGAAAAAATTTCAAATTTGCCAACTGAGTTACTTTAAAGTTGCCAACTTTTTGTAAGTTTTGCAATTTTTTGTAAATTTAGACATAAAAAAATGCCAAATTGACCAACTTTTCTACTATCGATCTACGATCGATACTAGATTGTATCGATCCCCTACTTCCCTCCTATCAACGGCGATAGATTATTTCAGTCAATAATACTTTAATTAATATTATTTTTATTATCTGCGATTGGTTGATATAAGATATGATTATCAATAATATGATTATTGCATACAGCTGCACGCATTGAGTAAAATGCAACACAATTTAAAAATTTTTAAATTATCAAAAATGGCGGGGTTAATTTACATCGATAAAATATTTTTATTTTACTTTAAAGGATATTGTAAATAATCCTTACTCCTAAAGACTTTTACCTTTTTCATCTACCTGAAATAAAAAGGTTCAAAAAAGGATCGGAGGTAGTTTACTTAGGATGCGTTCCACTTAAAGCCCACGACGACCGCAGCGTGGTCCCGTGGTTCTTTGATTGGACTAAAGATCGAGAGCGGTTATTTGATTGGACTGACGAACGACCGTGGTCACGTGGGCTTTAAGTGGAACGCACCCTTATACATGTTTTTAGATTTTTTTTTATTTAATTTAGATATTAACCCCGGTATTCATAAAAACGTAATATTTACAATAGGTTTACTAAAGATTTAAAAGCCTTACGAATGCTTTTAAAATGCCTTATATCCCTTATAAAGGGTTTGCAAACCTTTTTTAAGTATTTTTCACTTTTATGAATACCGGGGCAATAGTTTATTTCATACAGCTGCATACATTGAGTAAAATCCAACACAATTTAAAATTTTTAAATTGTCGAAAATGGCAGGGTTAATTTACATCGATAAAATATTTTTTGGCCCAAAAAATTTTATTTGTGAAAATAAAATTTTAAAATTTACGGCACACTATGGCACACAACGGACACAATCTAGCACAATTAAAATTTTTGGAATTATCGAAAATGGCGGTGCTAACGACTTTTGATAAAACACGTTTTGGCCCAGAAAAATTTTATTTTTTAAAATAAATGATTTTTATTTTTGATTGAGGATGATTTTTATTGAGGCGTACCTCTGAAAATTAGCGCGAAGCTAAGTCCTGGCTGTGTTAACCTGTGGGACCTACAGCTTTACGTGGAATCCGAACCACGGAGTCGGATAAATTTTGTGGCCGGGTTGGGGATCGAACCTAGCCCCGCCAAACTAGAGTCCTCTCCTTAGCCCGTTCACCTAATTCACCTCCTCGTTCATCCGTTCATCATCATTTATTCTGGTCTGGTGCGAAGCACCAGGGCTGTTGCCCCATATCTTCGCAGACTTGAAGAGTAAGGTTGCGGGCTTGCCCGCAACGTTACGTCGGATGATTTTTATTGAGGCGTACCTCTGAAAATTAGCGCAAAGCTAAGTCCTGGCTGTGTTAACCTGTGGGACCTACAGCTTTACGTGGAATCCGAACCACGGAGTCGGATAAATTTTGTGGCCGGGTTGGGGTTCAGGTGAACACATGTTTATCGCTTAGGTTATTAATAACATGACAAATGACTTGCAACCTTTACGCCATCTATCGATAGTTATCTGAGATCGTGAATTTTGTCGGATATTATCGCCAAAATTACGAAAAGTTGTTGATATTACTCGGACGGAGTAGAGTAGTAAACATAAATTAAAAACCTAACCTAACCTGTTCACACACACACACTTTTTACGATAAACTTCATGTAGCTGTAGCTGACACTTGGCATCTGCGGAGCAGATGCGGGCGACAGCCCGCTTATCTCCTTCATCTGGTTTTGAGAACTGACGTAGAGAATTTTTTACAGGGATTTCAAACCCGAGGAGCGGCGTTGAGCCGGTGTCATGATTATTATTGCGCTGTAAGGTAAGCACTGCGGGGCCGGGAGCTAACGTCGAATTGTCCGCGCGTGCACGCACGTGTGGGGCAATCCTCGCGCACGCGGCGGCGCGAGTGCTTACCTTGGGCCCCTTCTACAATAACAGAGCCTCAGTCGCGCCGTTGCTACAGCGTTTTTATTAAAATATAAAAAAAAATTTTTACAATTTACAAACTCAACAATAATCGAACAATAGGCGCTGAAAAAAAAAAAATTTTTAAATACACAAGCTGAAAAAAAAGAAGATTAATTGGACAGAACAATGACGGATATTTGTAACCTCCCCGAGGCAGCGTGAACACTCCTCACTGGAACACGTCGTCCTCGGAGTCAGAGTCTGAATACGATCGAGGTCATGGTCGGCAGCAAACATTTGCAGAAGGGAACGTTTCTCATTGGTCAGCCCATTGGCGTTCCAATAAACGGTTTTTAGGGCTGCGGGAATTGTAGTCGTCATGAAATCTTATGAGCGATGGCGTGGGCTGAAGGACAGGAAAAAAAAGTTAAACGACTCTGACAAACTGTCCGAGGGTTTCCTGGATCACCTCGGAAGACATTCCGAACCTGATGAGTTCTAGGGTAACCCTAACTATTTCGCGTTTGGACGCGGTGAATTTACCGCTATCGTCTGTAGGAGGGATGTTGGAAGGCTTGTCTTTTTTGGGAGCCTCGGATAGTTTCTGAGAGGGGACTGATTGGGTGGGCCTTGATCGGGCCTCCTGGGCGTTTTGGGAGGGAGCTGGTTGGGTAAGGTTTGACCGGGCCACCTGAACGTAGGAACGTTCATTGGTGACCGGCCTGTACGAGTGTCTCGGTTGGCTGTTGAAGGGAGTTTGTCGAGGGAGAGATAATAAGATCCTCTTGGACCTCTTTAGCGTCTATGTTGATGGGGATGCCCCTAATGGCTGCTTTTAGGGGCTTTTCCTCTCTCAACTGGTGGAAATACCATCTTCCTTCTTCGGGAGTAAGTACTTCCTCGAAGTACTTGTAAATCGCCTTATAGTCGTTTTCGCTGGCGGGAGTGATGCTCAGTCCGCCAGCGAGTAATTTGGCTTTTGTAAAGTGAATCCCGCGCCTCAAGAATTCAGCCTTTATGCTTTTCCACTTAGCAGTATCCCTCAGCACTAACGGAGGGATCCTAGTTTTGAGTGGAACGGCCAAAGGGAATTCCTGACGGGGCGTCTGACTGGGGGGTGAATGGACTGGGAGAGTGTTACGGGGGTTGTCGGTGTTTGCAGAGGGGAGTGTTTGATCGGGTAGTTCATGGTCTGTCAATTGGATGATCTGCCCGTCTACCTCCATCGGTAGGTTGACGAGCTCACCCGCCAATTGGGAGCCAATTAAATCCTCTAGTGGGGGGAGGTTAACAAAATTATCCGTTAGATTGGTACTTACCTGTCCGTCACCAATCGGCTTCTTCTTCTTTTTGGAGTATCTGTCGCGGCTGCGTGACACACTACTTGAAGCAGGTCTTGATTTTGATTTTTTGCGCTGCTTACGCCTGGTCTCACGATCGCGTTTTCTTTCATCTTCCTTAGGCATATCCTGCAGTTTTGGTTGGCTGGATTCGGTCTTTTCACATTGGTTGGCCGGTATAATTGGCTCTTCCTTATCCGGCTCTTCGGTGGACATCGTGGCTTCTTCACTTTGCACGGTTACAGGGTTGCTCGAAACAACCGTTCTTCCTTTAATGGCGCTCTGCCTTTTGGCCTCAAACTTTTCCAGGCTTGAGGTGATCAGGTTCTTGTAACCCATCAGCTTCTTATGAGTGCTGATGGCGTCATCGTAAACCGCCTTTACCCTTTGGTAAGAGCGGCTATCCGGTCTTTCTCCCAAACTTTGATAAAACGCCTTCGTCGGGCTCGATCCATACGCGTCCAATTCCTTCTTTGTCTTGGCTGCCAGATTGGCCTGCTCCAATAGGAAAGCCTCTAAATTGGCTAGCATGCGCTGGAGTTCCACTTCAGTTAAATCGGATATAAACTTCATGATAAACTTCAATTCATCGATACCAAAGAGACAAACTCGACCAAAGACTTGCAACCTTCACGACATCTGTCGATAGTTATTTCAGAGCTATTACATTATATATGCGAAAAATCGGGAATTGGTTCTTTTCGAAACATCATTAGACAAACTATTGTTCGATACTAGCGGAAAACTATTTCTCCATTCTCGGCTTTATGTTCACGAACTCAGCCTTCGGCCTCGTGCGCAAAACTCAGCCTCGAATGGAAAAATCTTAGTTTTCCTAACTAGTATCGAAAATAGCTATTTCACAATTTTATGCAGCTAAAAATAATTTTCTGTATGCAACGTTTGCAATTTTTAACCCCCGATCCAAAAAGAGGGGTGTTATGTGTTTAACGTTTGTATCTGTGTGCCTGTCTGTGGGATCGTAGCTCCTAAACGAATGAACCGATTTTGATTTAGTTTTTATTGTTTGCAAGATGACTTGATCGAGAGTGTTCCTAGCTATGATTCAAAAAAATCTGTTTAGTCTGGAATTAAAAATTACTTATATAGTTAATTGAATTTTCAAAAAAAAAACAAGAAAATAAAATGATTAATAATGTTTTAGATTAGATGAGCAATAATTTTCCCACGTTATAAATATCTTTATTCATTACACTAAATACAACACAAATTCATCAAAATTTCTTAATCAGTCTGAAAATGAAATTTATACATAGAAACAGTGAAAAAAATAAAAAAAAACTTAAAGAAAAACTTAAATATTTATTATTACTTTACACCTTAGGCCGCACTAACATCGTAGTGTGTTTTAAACTGTAGTAGGCGCTCTTATAAGAAAACCAAAATACTGTATCTGTTAGGCCATAAGGAAAATAATGTCCATTCAGATTGCTAAAATTATAGATGCTGTACCACCAAGCACCATCTAAAACAAGAAAGTATTGTCGTGTTCTGACGAACAACTCTTTAAAAGCCGTAGCCGTTATAGTCGGTAGTTTGCATTAATGAGCTCTCTCAGTAGTAGGTTCCAGGGTATGCTTAAATTATCCACAACAAATGAAACAAAACCTTTACCGGGCATCAATAAAATTTTACTCAGATAAATTTGGTTATCAATAATATTGTCAAAAACAGAAAACAGAATTTTTGTTAAATCAAAATTCCACAATGAATAAATCAGATATAGACAAAATTTATCTACAAGTTCCCACATTTACTATTTCAAACTTATTACTGTAACTTGTAAACAAATCAGGCATTATAAATTGTACAAAATGAAATAAAAATAATAGCACAAAATTATTGTCTTATTTAAAATCTCGCGCCGACCTGTTATAAACCACATAAAACCAAACTGTTACTTTTTATGCCTATTCGCAACTGAAGTTCGATGTAACGCGTATCACAACAGTAGATCGTAATCGTCGTATTAAAAAAATTAAAGTTAATCTCGATGGTAATCTAATTGTATCAAATTACGAATTTGGTGCATCGAAGTGATTAAAGTTGATGTAATACTCCAATCAATCTGTTGTCCACTAAATTTCCAGGTTCGTATAAAATGTGACTAACATAACCTCTCATTGTAATTTTTATAAATTCCGTTTTCAGAAAAATAATATCGAAATAGCGCAAAATAAAAGAATTTAAATTCTAATTACCATTCGATGGCTTCATTACTTGTTGTTAGATGTGAATAAAACTCGATGGAAAACATCAAAAATGCGGCCATTTCACAACTCCAGGTAGAAATTTTCATAGCCAATTCCGGAAATCAATCTTGCAGAAAAACCATCATATTCATCATACTGACACTGTACTCATCATAATTATAATTATAATTTACAATTCAGGCCGAAATTCCAACACTTCACAACTTATCGAGAAAATTTGTCTTCCTCGAAAACACAACTTAACACTCCGGCCTCTCAGTCAGTAGTCCTTATCTTCCTACAAAATTTTCCTTTCCTTTCCGTTCCAGGTTTTTGGAAATCGTGGCCCATGCTGATTCGTCGATTTTTCCAGCGAAATTTGAAATTTTTCCAAAAAAAATTGATATCACAAAATTTTAAAATTACTTTTCAACAATTACCGCACCATCTAGAGTTATTTACGAATAACACGACGTTATAGTTTTCTATGCACGCATTCACTTATTTATTAAAAAGAAGGTAAACAAATTAACAATGCAAAAATTCAATTAAAACAAAATGCAGTCATATCTGATTAATTTAACTTTTTAGATTTCTGGAACAAAATATCCATCTATGAAATCCTGTTTTCTTAGCAACAAGCAAAATTATGGCCATTAAGAGAAAAACCATTCAACTTGTCCGAGTAAAACTTAAAATCATACAAAATTCAATGAAATGACAAATCAACATCAATTGTGGATATTTTAAACTTTTGGTAATTAGTTCGTCCCACGTCAGTATGTTAGTTATTAAAGGCTGTAAGGCTCTGGCCACACGTGCAGTAAAATCCTGCTGGAAGCAGCAGTAAAAGCCAAGTAGGCGCATTTTCAAGGTAATCCTGATACAAGTGCATTGCTAAAGCTGCGACATTACCTTTCATTTACCTTGAGGATGAGCGTTTGAGGATGCAGGAACGCCCATCCTCAAGGTAAATGAAAGGTAATGTCGCAGCTTTAGCAATGCACTTGTATCAGGATTACCTTGAAAATGCGCCTACTTGGCTTTTACTGCTGCTTCCAGCAGGATTTTACTGCACGTGTGGTTAGAGCCTAAATCTTAAACGTTTTGCTGTTTTATTTAAAGCTTTTGCCAGGAAACACAATTATATATTTATTATATTGCAAGCGATTTTTAAACGTTTAAAAAATTTCAAATTCCCTATCTTGAATTCCCAGTAATACAGCTTTATCATCAGTACCAATGCACTAATTTTTACCACAGCTGGCTGAGTCGGTAGACTCTATTTCAAATAAAAAAAAAACGAGATTTTTTCCCCTTCTATTTCATAATTTAACTTATAGAATTTTTTCCTACATTTACTCTAAGCAATATACGTTAACAAAAAAATCAGAAAAGTTCAAAAAATATTCCGCGGGATATCCCGTCTCGTCTCGCATTCATCTCTAATTATATTATCGGTTTATACCGCAATCCGCTGTTTCCCGGTTCTCAAATACCAAGCGGCATTTGGTCTGTAAGCATTTTACATTTTTTACCTAGGACTAGGAGCCAGCCCGCTGTAGAAGCCCCCAACTTGGAAGACCAGCGAGACGGCCAGAATAAAGTTGTTACTTCTCGGATTTGAACAGGGTATTGAGCGTTCGTAGTAAAATCACTTTACCATTATTACTCTCCGACCTTCTCAAAACACAATTAATAGTAAAAACTTAAATTAAAAATTAAAAAAAAAAACTCGAAAAAGAAAATCTTTAAAAAGTAAAAAATAAAATCCAAGCGTCGTCGCGTCGGGAGACCTAGGTAGTTGAAGTGTTAATAAATTTTATTCTGTATCATTTTTAGTTGTATTCTGTTTTTATTTTATTTATTTAGCGGTCCCCCGACGCGACGACGGCGATGCTTGAATTTTATTTTTTACTTTTTAAAGATTTTCTTTGTCGGGGTTTTTTTAAATTTAAGTTTTATTTCATGCTTTTTGAACTTTAAATATTACTAGTACGGCCTTGCCTTCATCAACTTTTTATATTACAAGTACGGCCCTGATTTCATCAACTAGACTAGAAAACAGCAAATGATCTTCGAACGGCTAAACCGATTTTTTTGAATCATAGCTAAGAACACTCTCGATCAAGTCAGCTTTCAAACAAAAAATAACTAAATCAAAATCGGTTCATTCGTTTGGGACCTACGACCCCACAGACAGACGTATTTTCGTAATAAAAATATGATTATAAATCTTACGGTAATATTTAGCCAAATTAAAAGATGGATTATCATCTTGATCTTTATCTTTAGTTGTAAACTTCATTCCAACGTCTTGAATCAAGGAATTACCAGCATCTCCCGAATATCTACCCAGTGTTTTTATGGGATATCCTTCCATTTCTGATCCCACTCTAAACTTGGAATAAGATGCACTTTTATTTTTTGATTCAAAATCACCTAGCTCAATCAGCAATTCGATATCTTCAAAATCCGTTAAGAGATGAATGTTCTCTAAACCGAGCCAAAATTCGCCGCTCAAATTACCAAAACCATTTTTGTAATTTTGCCAATCCAAATAAAAATCTTGGGAGCCATCAAATCTTCTTTGTATCACCGTCCAACCGCCTCCCCTAGTTTTCAAATCGCATACCACTTCGAAAGGTTTTGGCGAACCTTTCGGTTGTATCATGTAGGTACCAGATGCTGTTTTTAGAAATTCTTGAACTTCTCTACAATTTCTTGGATATTGCACAGTACTATTAAGCGGGAAAGTATTGAAGGTCGAGGTTTGTGAATCTTTTAGGTCCTGTAATCCTTCGTTGCAAATTTGTTTTAATTCCGAATTTGATGAGAAATTCATCAATGATCTAAAATTAAAATTATAAAATATAGGTAGGTAACTTTTAAAAAATTGACAGATATTAGATAATTGTAGCATTTTTTCACAGCGTTGGTTGGTTCAATATTATGTTGATAGAATAAACAAAATTTCATTAAAACTTTAATTATATCGTGTTATTCAAAATGAATTAAATTATTTCAAATAACTGATCATTTTTTGATGATTTTGGATTCTGACAATACCTACGGAATTTGCATAAACAGTATGTTTCACTTTTCCACAGTGTGGAAAAAAAAGTACGTCTTTAAAAGGTTTTACGAAAAATATCCAAAATGCATACCTTGTAACGTTAATAAGAGACGGAACGTTTTGCTTTATCGCTTCTACATCGGATGGTAGATTTGTAGTGACATCTATCAATTCTTGAATATTTGTACCCAAATTTTCTATATTCTGAACGACTGGGGACCCAAAACTTGACATATTTTTAGTGGCATCCATCAATTTTTGAACATTTGTACTCAAAATTTCCATTTTGGCTTCCAAGTTTTCGATATTCTGAGCGACCGTGGACGCAGATCTTGACATATTTTTAGTGGCATCCATCAAGTTTTGAATATTTTTATCCAAATTTTCCACTTTGGCATCCAAGTTTTCCATTTTGGCTTCCAAGTTTTCGAAATTTTGAACGACCGGGGACGCAGGACACGAAGAGTTTTGAGAGAATTGGTTTTCTAAAGATTCAAAACGTGTATTGGTGTCCGTTATCAGCATTTCCAGTTTTTCCACACACAGAGCTTCTAAACGAGTCAGCAGTAGTTTAATTCCTTCATCATCGATTTTAGGGTTCACACGACTCGATGTCGTGGCTTCCTAAATGGGTTTATTTAGCGAAAAATTGAGAAGTATACGTTTAGCAAAACTTACCACACTTCTTTGCGTTTCTTCATAGGGAAGTTGTGAATTCATATCACGATTCTGAGCAGTAACCACACCAAAAATAACTAAAATCGTAAGTCTTAATAGCGACATCATTGTAGAAGACATTAATCTAATCATGACCGAAACTGAATATATACCAATTCATATCTAGCGAATGGGTTAAAAGTTTAACACCTATAAGATTTGCAAAAAAAAGATGCATTGCTTAATTTTTATTTGCTTTATCGCTAAATATAGGTCAAGATTAGGATTTAGATTATCGCGCTGGAAACTTTATTATTTATTTCTTGTTGATTTCAGATGGCCAAATTATTAGTTTTGAAAAAACAAACAAATTAACAATTGTTTATTGATTTTCTCATAGTAGTAAAGTAATAACAGGAAAAAAACAAAATTATCATTACAGCATCTACAGTAACACTGGTAAATGATATTAATCTACCATTAAATTAATATTTTCGCGGATAAATTGGAAGAACGGTTAGCAAATTTTCGTTAGGTTATTGGATAACAAAGATTAGAGTTTTGTAAAATTTTTGTAATATTTTCTTAATCCGAAATGCGATAAAATAAGGAATTACCAAAAATTATTTTAGTTTATCAAGTATTTATCAAAGTTACAATTATTTAAAGTAAAGTTGATAACCTCCGACTAGAAATTTTTCTATTTTTGTTATTCAAACAATAAACCATTTAATAAATTTCCTGTAGTAAATGAATCGCATAATGGGCGTCCATAGGACCATTTTCAAGGGGGAGGCAAAATCAAAAAAGAAATTTATTATAAAAGAATTTTAATCATTTAAAACCGAAAGTTTTAGAAAATTTTAAAAACTTGGGCTGGTGAAATATTAAATGCCTAAAAAAAATTTAAGCAGCCAAGAGCCGGAGGAGGGCAGCTGGCCCTTTTGCCCCCCCCCCTCCAATGAACGCCCATGAATCGCATTTAAAATTTAGAATTTAAAAACACAGTTTATACCTTTTTAAAATAAATAAAAAACCTACTCATAAAACATATTTTTTTATTTACAAAATTAAATAATACAAGTTATAAATAACGAAAAAGAAAATACTGTTTTTAATTATTATTAATTTACACATTAGGTCGCACTAACATCCTAGTGTGTTTTAAACTGGAAAAGTCGTACTTATAATTATACCAATATATTGTAATTTGACGTGATTCAGGTATTTGACCACGACCAAGATACTTTCCATTTAGATTGCTATAATCAGGGCCGTACCACCAGCCACCACCTAAAATAAAAAAATATGTTAGTGTGACACGTGTGTAAATTTGATAATGAGCTTAAAATTTGGTCGCAGATCGATTCGCAAGCTGTAGTTTTCCTAGCTGATCGTTTAACACAGCCTTTAAAATCTATCATACCTAATTATTATAATTAATCCAGAGCAATTAGGTTCACACATCGGAACCTACCCATAATAATGAATGGATTTGGATGTTTCCGAATTTTTAGAATTTCTTATACCAAAAAGTAAAAAGTTTACCTGGAAAATACTGCAAATTAATGAAATTTTGATAAGTTGTTTAGGGGTACACTAGGATGTCTATCCCAATTTTTTACTCCGGGAACCCTGTGCTAACTTAAGGGGGAGCAAAAACCTCAAAAGTTTTGGACTTTTTTCAGTTTTTTGCTTATATCTTGTAAGCTAAGCATATTTTGTGTACTACAATGCAATACAAAGTTGTAGAGCATTAAATTTGCTAAAATTTGGTTAATAAAGCAAATTTTTATACCTAATATTAACCAAAATATATCCAATCAAAGACAAAGCTTCTCAAAATGTAAAAAAATAGACAAAAAACAAAGGTTTTGGCTCTATAACGAACTATTTATTACTATCGTTTCTATGGTAATTATGTTAGTCACTGTCATCAATATAAACATCTATGACTACCTTCCGCCCTTCCCCACCTCTTTCCTCAAACACGAAGATGTCTCATTTTAATTGACATTTCGCACATTAAAATCAGGCATATTTACGTTAGGTGCAATGAGAAAGGAAGGGGTGGGGACTTCTCTCTAGATCTGTTGATCTGGTTATTTCCAGCACCTGCGTCGTTTCCTTGGCAGTGCTAGATCTGTGAGCTTCTAAATTGTTTAACGTCCGATAGGTAGTTTGCCAGACTGGCCTTCAGACGCGCCTGTAACTCTGGTTTTTATGTTAATGATGGCGATTCATTAACCCAGGAGGACCACCGGCTTAACGTGCTATCCGAAGCACGGAGACTAGTCATAAGAAAGTTACCCTTCTCCGGATTTGAGCCCGGTACCTCGCATTCGCAGTTCATATTGATAAGTGATTAACATAATTAACATAAAAATGATGGTAATAAATGGTTATAGGGGCAAAACCTTTGTTTTTTGGCCTCTTTTTTTTACATTTTATGAAACTTTGTCTAACTTTGTTCAACTGTATCTCAGTTACTATTAAGTCTAAAAATTTGTTTCACCAACCAAATTTTAGCAAATTTGGTGCTTTAATGAAAAAATAAAAAAATGAAATTTTGAATTTTATTTAAGCAATAAAACTCGTTATAAAAAAAATCTTTGCTTGACATTTTGAAATTTTAATAATTTGAATGCTTCTTTCCACAATTTGGACATGTTTGATAAGAGAGGAAAATGTGATAAAATAAGAGTAAAAAAGGTTTAAATTTAAATCACACTTAATTCCATGATTCTTAATTTCACTCATTTATCCACTTATCTCAATATAAAAAAATTTTATTAACCAGAATTAAATAAGCTCTTTAAATTTAAAATCATTTTTTTTCAACAGTTTTCTTGTGGGCTTAAACAGAATTTTGAAAGTCTTAATATTTTAATTTGTGTCATACAGACTTAAAATAATTTTGTAGTTTTTAATTCTTCGTGATTACTTCATTAATATTTCTTTTGGGGAGAGGTAAGTACTATTGACGCGAAAGTAACAATTTTACGATTGAAACCTCGATGAATTCTGAAAGAGCATATTTTAAATAAGAGAATTAACTAAGAGAGAAGGTCTAAAAAACACTAGTTCTTTCAAACTTTGAATTTAAAAAAGGTCGATTTTCATAGCAAATTTTAAGCTAAGTCGCTCGTGATTGGTGAATCGATGCATTCTATGGTCAGTCCGTGTGCGGGCACTCTTAACAGTGTAGCTGTTGTCAATTTTCTCAGTAACTAGCAAATCCGTTCTCCTTTTTAGGACCAAAATTATTTTAGAAAATGGATGTTTTTATTTAAAGAACGGTTAATACTTTTTCGCACGGATCCTCCTCATGCCATGGTGGTTTTCATAAAAAAACCCCTAGACCCGCGGATGAAAAAAAAAGGTTGATCATAGAGAGGTGAAACTCGTTTTTGCATGGATTCTACAAGAACCGTGGTTGTGCAATTAAAAATTAACTGGATGCACTCTACGCTTCGCTTCGAGCGCCTCCAGCCATTTTTACTGCACAATAACTATTAAAAAACATGATTTTTCACTCAAAGTGCACTGTTGAAACATATTAATGCTAGTGTGGCTCTTGTTATCTTCTCACTGCCTATAGCCTAGACCCTAGAGTAATTTAAATTACACGGACCGACCATAGAATGCATTGATTTACCAATCACGAGTGACTTAGCTTAAAATTTGCTGAAAAAATCAAAGTTTTTAAAATCGATTTTTGAAAAAACTGGTGGTTTTAAGGTCTTTTTTCGGAACTAATTATCTTATAACTTATAACATATGTGTTTTAATCGTAAAATTGTAATTTTTGCGTCAACCCTACTTACGTCTTACCCTTCTTTTTACACGATTAATGTTTTTGCGTTAAAAAAAATAAACAAATTGCTATATTTTTTACTTCTTTTTAAGCACCTGTACATCGGCGACAGAAAGAAATATAAAAAACCTTGAAGTCTTTTAAAGTTTAAAGTAAAAAGTATCCTGTAAATTTCAAAAATTTGTTTCTTATCAAACATATTCAAATTGGAGCCTGAAACATACAAATTCTTAAAATTTCAAAATTTCAAGCAAAGATTGTTGACACTGGAGTCAATTAAAAATCACAAAAAGCCAATAAAATATACATATTTTCAAGGTGCATGTCGTTGCCCCCTCCCCCAAAATTGAATTTTGAGATGAAATTGGTGTCAATCGTTAGAGCATCGTTAGAGCCTAAATGAGCTTCCATTTTTTTCGTTTGAGCCTTAACCGTCGCGAAGATATTTGCGAACACGTTGGGGGGGGGGCTAGACATGTTTTCCTATTTTTGCTCATATTTTAAATTTTGGGCTGAAATTAGTGTCAAACGTTAGAGCTTAAATGAGCTTCCATTTCCATCATTTTAACTTCATTTTTTACAAAGTTACAGGCATTTTTAATTTTCGAACCTCCGAGCAAGTTCCGTGTGATAATCCTCAAGTTTTTTCTATTACATTAGATTAAAATATTTAATCCGATTAAAAAAACTAATCCTGCTTTCCATTATAATAAATTTTGATAATAAATAAAACTGGAAAAATTAATTTTATTAATCAAAAGTAATACAAATAACGCATGTTTTTTCTCTAAATGTATGTTTTTGCTCATAAACTACATACTATGAATTTCAAAAATTTCAAATTTGCCAACTGAGTTACTTCAAAGTTGTCAACTTTTTGTAAGTTTTGCAATTTTTTGTAAATTTAAACATAAAAGAATGCCAAATTGACCAACTTTTGGGTGTTTTAGTCAAATTTTTAAAACTTTGGGGGGGGGCTCCCCCCTATGGGCTCGTCTCTGTATGTTTGCAGTTGATAGAGCTTCGTTTGAGCTTGAAAGAGCTTCAGTGAGTAAGATTTTAAATTAATTTTGTACAAAGTTATGAACAGTTGAAATTTTCGACTAAACTCTGAGCCACATGCGTTAAATCGTAAGGTTTTTTAAAATTTTAAGATTTTCTCAGCATGATTTCTATTTCGGTAAATTACTTCGATTTTAAAAATTTTATATTATTAAAAAATAAAACGTTGCTTATTTAGAGAACTTATTTTTATTCAAAGAATTTAGATTATCGGCTTAAGAGATTTAAAGAAACTTATGATTTAACGCATGTTGCTCGGAGAGTAACAATCCATAAGTTTGTAAAAAGTTATCTGACAGTCTTGCTCACTGAAGCTCATTCTGGCTCAGACAAAGCTCTATCGATTGACATCAATTGCACACATAATTTCAAAATGAGAAGCAAAATTGTAAAACATGTCTAAAGCCCCCCACCCCCCAATAGCTTGCCCCCTCTCCCGCTCCCCCAAATTGAATTTTGAGATGAAATTGGTGTCAATCGTTGGAGCCTAAATAAGCTCAAATTGTTTTTGTATGAGCCTCAACCGTTGCAAAGATATTTGCAAATACGTATGGGGGGGGGAGGCTCTAAACACGTTGGCCCTCCCAAGCTGAATTTTCAGATAAAAATTGTGTCAGACGTTGGAGCTTTTTTTTAGTTTTAAATATAAGCTCTAGTTCATAGTTAAGCTTTTACTTATTTTCATTTGAGCCTCAACCGTTGCAAAGATATTTGCAAAAACGTTTGGGGGGGGGGCTAAACACCTTGGCCCTGTTCACACGGAACTTGCTCGGAGGCTCGAAAATTAAAAATGCCTGTAACTTTGTAAAAAATGAAGTTCAATTGATGGAAATGGTAGCTCATTTAAGCTCTAACGAAGCTCTAACGTTTGACACCAATTTCAGCCCAAAATTCAAAATATAAGCGAAAATAGAAAAACATGTTTATAGCCCCCCCCCCCCAACGTTATCGCGAATATCTTGACGACGGTTGAGGCTTAAACGAAAAAAATGGAAGCTCATTTAGGCTCTAACGATGCTCTAGCGTTTGACACCATTTTCATCCCAAAATTCGACTTGGGGGATGGCCAACGTGTCTACAGCCCCCCCAAACATTTTCGCGAATATCTCCGCGACGGTTGAAGCTCAAACGAAAAAAATGGAAGCTCATTTAGGCTCTAACGATGCTTTAACGATTGACACCAATTTCATCTCAAAATTCAATTTGGGGGGGGGGCAGCGACATGCACCTATATCTCTAATAAAAAAATTTTTACAGCCACAACAAAGCTCAATATACTGTATTTTGTGTGAATCGGAAGTGGTGCGTGCGAAAATTGAATTCTTATAGATTTTGGTCTTTAGAAACCTAAAGAACATTCCCACAAAGTATGAGCAATTGCTGGTTTTGCCGATTTGATGATTTCATTATGGAATGACTCAAAAGTAAATAATAACAAATTCAATTTTTTAATTCTCGACCCCAGGTCTTTGATACACTGCGATACACCTGCGAGCGATTTTTAAGCACTTTCACAAGCACTAAAGCATAAAGAAATCAACAACTGCATTGAGTTAAATGGCCATACAATAATCTGCCAATTTTTATAAAAAACTTTATTGAGACGAATAGGGTCTTGTTAAGTAATCTATTCATGCACGACATTAAAAATCGCAAATAAAAGAAGTGCATGTCAGTGCCCCCCCCCCCCCCCCCCCCATTTTCCAATTTTTGAATGAATTTGGTGTCAAACGTTAGAGCATCGTTTGAGCTTGAATGAGCTTTTATTATTTTCGTTTGAGCCTTAAAGGTCGCGAAGTGATTCGCGAAAAACAAGTGGGGGGGGGGAGGGCTGTAGACATGATGGCCCCCCTACTTTTGAATTTTTGAATGAATTTGGTGTCAAACGTTAGAGCATCGTTTGAGCCTGAATGAGCTTTCATTATTTTTTTTTGAGGTTAAATATTTTTTGGTAGGACATTAAATTTTTATTACGAAAGTACGCCACTGGTTGACTCTAATATTGAATTTTTCGTGCTAGCGCCCTCTAATCAGAGAATGCTTAAAAATGATGACAAGCGGTCTGACGTGATATTTAGATATTAACCTGAAAAAATGATGTAATAAAAAATATAATTTGGAAATATTAAGAAATACCAAAGAAAGTTAAGTTCGTTAACTCAAAATAGGTAAGTTGGAAAATTTTTGAAACATTACAAATAATTTGACGTAATTTTAATAGATGTTTTTATTAAAAAATGAAATTTATTATTACAGATTACAAATAAAAAAAGCACAATTCGACATGACGACAAGATTTTTTTACGTTTATGGTGGGTTCTGTGCCACCCATCCGTGGGAAATCATGGCTGTGTTGACCGTAACTACTTGCTTGTTGACCGTCGAAAGTCAACACTCATCAGAAAATTTAGACCACAAGATCGAACATAATGCAGATTTTGCATTTACTATACTAATACAATGCCTCGTTGTAATCTGCAGCTGTTTCCAATTTTGTAAATTACTAAGAACGGGTAAAAATTACGTTCTAGGAACTGCCAGTCTCTTAACAGTCCTTTTAAGTTTCTTATTAACATCGACTATGATCAACTATGTTCACGCTGACTTAGCAAACCTCAAAACCACGTTACTGTGTTTTCTACTTATAAGTCACTTATCGAAGGCCGGAAAATTGGAAAAATTTGATTTGCATCACGATAACGTCAAAGAAAATATTGGCACGGGAATGGCTCGATTAGGACCGACAATGACTGAGGATACTTTTTTGGAGGCTTTAGTGATAGGAATGGGAACGTTATCGGGAGTCGATCATCTCAATGTGGCATCCTACAGTTTACTGTTGTCGGTTTTAGTTAATTATGCTGTTTTTATGACTTTTTACCCAGCTTGTTTGGCGTTAATTATAGACTTTCACAAAACCGGTTACACGGGTGGAAAATTTAGTGTATCGGAAGAGGAAGAAAAAATAAACCCAGTCGCACAAAGGGTCAAGCTGATTATGACCATCGGACTTAGCTTAGTTCATTTAAGCAAACTATACAGCCGATTGTTTTACCAACAAGATAAAGGAATCCATATAGAAAATTTGAACAAAACGGAAAGTGATACTGTACTTCGTCAAAACATTTTGAAATGGGTGCCCTCGAGTACCTACCACATCGTCATTTTGATGATATTTTTAGCTTTAGTCGTCAAATTTGTGTTTTTTGAAGACGAGGAAGACAATCGACAACAACATTTTGAAGAAACGAAAGACATAACAATTGTTTACGAAGAAAAGGAATCCCAAACGGAGCACGAAAACAAACCTCCAGCTTTGGAAGCGACTCCTCAACGACTGCGAGATTTAGACGAATGTTTGGAAATTTATAATTTGAATTTGGATGCAAGTAAATTGACCGATGAAGAAGTTACGCTCTTGGTAAAGCACAAGCACATCGCAATGTATCAAATTGAAAAAGCCGTTGCGGATCCTAAACGTGGAGTAAAAATTAGAAGAAATCTTATCGGTTCGTTAACAAATTTGCCGTTTGAAAATTACGATTACACCCAGGTACTAGGTGCTTGTTGCGAAAATATCATCGGATACGTTCCCCTTCCGGTCGGTATCGTCGGACCCCTTCACCTGGACGGTCAACTAATTCGAGTGCCACTTGCTACAACGGAAGGCTGTCTCGTAGCGAGTACGAATAGGGGTAGTAGGGCGTTACTAAAGTGCGGTATCACCAGCAAAGTCGTTGACGATGGTATGACTAGAGGACCCGTTGTTCGATTTCCGTCCGTTACAGAAGCAAGCACCGCAAAAAGTTGGATGGAAGAACCTGAAAATTTTGAACTTATGAAAAATAGTTTTGACGCAAGTAGTCGATTTGCAAGGTTAACGAGGGTTGGTGTACGAATCGTGGGAAGACTTTTGTACTTACGATTTGTTGCCACGACTGGCGATGCAATGGGAATGAACATGCTTTGTAAGGGAACGGAACTTTCCTTGAAAATGGTGAAATCTCATTTTCCAAAAATGGAAATTTTAAGTTTGAGTGGTAATACGTGTACCGATAAGAAATCGGCGGCTATTAATTGGATCGAAGGTAGAGGGAAGTCGGTGGTGTGTGAAGCAATCGTGCCAGGCGATGTTGTGTCCTCGGTTTTGAAAACTACCGTGGGTGCTTTAGTTGAAGTGAACACTGCAAAAAATTTGATCGGTTCGGCTGTGGCGGGTAGCATTGGGGGTTTTAACGCGCATGCTGCAAATTTGGTGACTGCTATTTTTATTGCTACAGGTCAGGATCCCGCACAAAACGTCGGTAGTAGTAATTGTATGACTCTTATGGAGCCTTGGGGTGAACGTGGTGAAGATTTGTATATGACCTGTACTATGCCGTCTATTGAAGTCGGAACAGTAGGTGGAGGTACTGGATTACTTGCCCAATCGGCCTGTTTAGAGATATTAGGAGTAAAAGGGCCACATAAACTCAATCCTGGAGAAAATGCAAATAAGCTTGCTCGCATTGTTTGTGGTACGGTTTTGGCCGGTGAATTATCGTTAATTTCTGCTTTAACATCGGGTCATTTAGTAAAGAGTCATTTGAAACATAATCGATCAGACACCAAGTTTTCCTAACTACAATAATGAGAGCAAGCGCATCAAGTCTGCTGCTTAACCACATGGTCTTCTTAATTGTATTTTGATACAATGCAATGCGGCTCTGCCAGTACACAATTAAGATCCGACTGCTCACTGTGGTGGCATAGAAAGCAGCACAAGATCCCACGTCTTGTTGCTAGATTTTTTTATTGCAAAATTGTTTTTGTAAGTTAAAAATATACCTATCTCTAAGAATAGTGGTTATAATTTATTGTAAACCGTTGAACCAACTTTTTAACTACGAGGGAATATTTTTATAATCGTTTGTGCAAATAGTAGTTTTCGCCACAAGGACGTAAAATCACTTTACGTCCGAGTGGTGTAAACTGCTTTTCGTTGTGACGGGAGTACCTCATTTTCATTTGTGACCCCTTTTTTTACTCCCTAGGACGTGAAAAGTAAAAAGACCGCCCCTTTTTTTACTCCCACTTTTCGATCCTCAAATGTAAACCACTTACTTTACGGTAGGAACAACGAATAAGTATTTTTTGAATTAGTTGTTGAGTTAGATACTTACTGAGATTTTCAAAAAAAAACATTACCAAAACTGACGCGCATGATTGGATTAACGAGATTCTGGGTAAAACCAACTGGCTAACGTTCAAAATAGTCTCAATCGTTTGTACTTTGTTTGTGTTGTTCAAAAATTATTTTCGTTTGTACTCAAATAGTTTTCTAGAAATTTCAAAAATTTGTGGGGGGTAATTTCGGATTGAGAATAGTCTAGATTGTTTGCGCTAGTTTTATTTTCAAAATAATAATTGCACAAACGAAGAACCAATGATCGAGAGTTCGTGACTATTTTGAATCCAATATTTCAAAAACACAAATCTACAATTACCCCCCCCCCCACCCAGCTAATTTTTGAAATATTTCTGTAAGTGGGTTAAAACGAAAATAATGGGAGTAGGTCGCTAACCCAGACTGCGATTTTAAAAATTTCCACTGGACAGAATGATAGTAAAGGTCCAAAAAGCGATAATACAACAAAAAAATTGCGGACCATTGCAAATAGGGCTTGCATTTAAAAAAAAATTTAATTTTCCATGAAGGCGCGGGAGTAGCATACAACATTTCATCGGCTGTAACAATAAAGTTAACCCCGCCCACTTCGTTAAGCTATGAGGGACTACGGCAGTTCCGCATGCAGTGCAATGGCCCCTGCTTGGTCAAACATGTGAAATTCTTCGTTCAGGTACTTCTTAGTCATGGGCGTCCATAGGACCATTTTTAGGGAGGGGGGGTGCAAAATCAAAAAAAAATTTATTATAATAGAATTTTAATCATTTAAAACCGCAAGTTTTAGAAAATTTTAAAAACTTGGGCTGGAGAAATATTAAATGTCTAAAAAAAATTAAGTAGCCAAGAGCCAGGGGGGGCAGCCGACCCTTTTGCCCCCTCCCCCCCATGGACGCCCATATTCTTAGTTGTGTTGCAATCTTTTTAACGGACGGAAATAACCGAAACCGCACATCTATTGGATATGAACAAACGATGACCTTTGAATAGATTTATTTTTTAATGTGATAATATTTATAAAGAGTCTTTCAAAAGCGAAGCCCCATGATATAATAATAAAGGTATTCTATTGCGCAGATTATGTAGTAGTCTCCACGTGACGTCATGCGCAACAATTACCAAAGTGGAACTCACATCTGTCATACCTTATTTATTTTATTATATCATGAGCGACGCCCCATTTTGTTTTAGAAATAAAACACATTTATTTGAAAATTATGGAAATTTTTATTTCACTATAAAGGACAATCAGAGACGTGCCCAACCAACTTTTTTCTGGGAGGGGGGAATCCCAAATTTGCAAACTGAATTAAGGCTGTGTTCTCACTTAGAATCAAAATTCGATTTTAAATAGAAAATGGACTATTTGGTGTACAATAACAGTAGCTGACCAAAAACGTACAATAAAAAATAAAGTAATGTGTAAAAAAAATCGCGAATGCAAGAGATACGCGCATTTAAGCGTTAATTTTATTTATAATTTTCTGACTTTATTTTTGAAAATAACGCGTTCAAATTTTTACAGTATGTCTAAAACGTTATTTTTAATATTATGTCGGAGCCAAAATTTTTTTTAAATTGCGTTAAAAAAAACTTTTTTCGCGATTTATTTAGTCGCGATAAAAACGCTCTGACATAATATTGTAAATAACATTTCAGATATACTGTAAAAATTTTAACTCGTTATTTTCAAAAATAAAGTCAGAAAATTGTAAATAAAAAAGTGGTTGCGAGAGAACAGCCTTAATTCAAAATTGCCAACTTTTTGTAAATTTAGACAAAAAATTGCCAAATTGACCAACTTTTGAGTGTTTTTGCCAACTTTCTATACTATTTTTAGTGGACACGTCCCTGAGGACAATGTACGAGTTAAGTTCTACAACCAGGACTCGAAGATATTATATTTATTAAAGAAAAATCAATGGAATTTGATAAAAAAAAACATTAAAATAAAGCGTTTTAGATATGGATGAATGTTGTATACCGATTAGATTGCAATTTTTCTTCAATATTCACCTCTATTGACTTATTCTGTAACCCGTCCGTGTGGATTTACTTATGGTTCAGGCTGGGCGGGGCAAACAAACACGGGAGTGGCAGTAGCATTTGTACCATGGTAGCGGTAACATCGAATTAAAATCACTTTTTAGGGGCTTATTTGGCTTAAATTTTCCGTAAAAAAGATAGATCCACCCCCTTCTTAGTAGTAGAGATATTATTAATTATTACAGCGTTAGTCAAAACGACTAAGAGCGTTATCAAGTGCATCTATGAATTATTTTAAAACTTCAAATAAAATTTACATGTTTGACCGAGTGCTACTCGCTCCAGCCAGGGTTGTAATGTTTAAAACATTTTGTTTTAAACAAGGTGTTTTAAACATGTTTAAAACAAAATTCATTTAAAACATCATTTTGTTTTAAACATGTTTTAAATGTGTTTAAAACAGGTGTTTAATTTGGTGTATGTTTAAAACATGTTTTTTTTTTACATTTTCCAATTTTTTTTACATTTTTCAATTTTTTTTTACATTTTCCAATTTTTTTTTAATTAAAAATAATAATTTATTCAAAATTTATAAAAAAATATAAAAATTTGACGACTTCTTCAATCTTCTTCAAAAATTGAGGAATTTTTATTTAGGGCTCTCATAATAGACACAAGCTTTGATGCTTTTTCTGTCCCTAGTCTATTACGGAGTTTACTGTGCACCAGTCCAAATGAAGAAAATAATCTTTCAATTCCGGCAGAAGAAGCTACAGCAGAATGCAACTGAATTGCTAAATTATGCATTTCTGCATTTATACTCCTTTGTAGGGAATTCCACCAAGCCAATGGGGTTACATTAACGACGGTATCTTCCAAAAATAAATAATTTTTGAACGGTGATGCTTTGGCTTGGTATTGAATTACAAATGAAAGTGCTTTTGAATGATATGCACCTACGTACTCCAATGCTTCTTCCAATTGATTTTGATTTAGATTTTGTCCTCTAAATCGATGATCCAATAAGTTGGCCAAGTAATGGGCTGGTGTCATAACCATATTAAATCGCTTCTCGCAGCATTCAAATTCATGTTCGTCAAAAAGATCCCTTGCTTTGTTTAACATTTCAATCCATACTTCTGTGGCTTCTCCGATTGAGCACGTCTCTGCTTGTACTTTGTCCAACGAAGTAGATATTATTTTTAATTTTTGTAAATAATTGTATGTGTTGCTTTTTAAACTTAAATCATTAACAAGTTTAGATATATTTGTTTCAATCGCAACGGGATTTTCTGTACATACTTTCGACAAAAACGGCCAGTTATCCAAGTACGATTCCAAACAATCAGCTAAGGTATTCCAACGAACATCTTGTGGAAGTTTCAGTTTAGCCCCACCAGCTTGTTTATATTTAGCTGCTGGGAAGTGGTGATATTTAAAATATTTTATGATTTTTTTTATGCTGTCTTTAATATTAAGGGATGGCGTATCAATATCTTTTGCTAATAAATTTAACATGTGGGCCGCGCAACCATAGCTTAATATATCGGGCATACCAAGTTCTGCACATTTAGATAATTCAATTCTCATTTTTTTCATATTACTTGCATTGTCTGTAACAATACTTCCAATGGTACAACCAAACTTTTGACATTTTTTTACTGCATCTACAGTTAATTTCAATAGATATTCTGAAGTATGGCTTGCATCATCTGTATCTATTGTTTCTATTAAATGGATAGCCTCCTGAGAAACATCTGTTACCGACACACATACGATTGGTTCATTATGGATGTTGCTCCATCCATCCAGTGCCATGCATACCGTTTTGTCCTTTAGCGTTTTTTGAACATCTAACCATATGGAACTATGCACATCATCCAGCAAATGGCTGGAAATTTGTGCTCGATTTGGAGGGGTGTATCCAGGTCGTAAAATATTAATCAATTTTTGAAATTCTGGATGATCTACAAGCCGGAATGCTGAATTCGTAGAATAAATAAATCTTGCCATTTGCAAATCTATTTTGTGCTTTTCGGCAAGGGTAGTTTTGGTAACAAAAGAATCCAGAACCCCTACTGCTGCTTGCTTGGATGACGATTTTGGTAAAAAGGAAGCAGACGCAATCGAAATTGAAGAATTCGTCTTGCGTATTTTTTGGCGGTTTTCATCCATGTTTCTATCAATATCATTATCGTCACTACTTTCGTTAGAGCTGTTAACGTCTTCATCTCGTGATATAAAATTTTTGCATTTCATTAAGTGAGTTTTCATACGAGCTACCAATGCAGCCATTTCCTTTTTACATATTTTACATCTTGCTCTTGTACAAGATGTTTTAGCATCTTTTGTCTTATCAAAGTTTTGCCAAATCGGATCTAATCTTCTTCCAGTTCCACTCATGTTTAAATTCTTCTTCTGAAACTTCTTCTAAATATATATTTTTCAATGTTTGTCTATGTGTGCACAATTCTTTTATGCATCTAATAATATTTTTTTTAACTTATATAATTTATAATATTAATATTCGGTTGGTATTAATTACCGGATGATCACCACCACCTTCAGGGCCAGTTGTATAAAAGAGGATAATCTTTGACATAGATTAAACTCTAATTTATACCAATCAGAACAGAAAAAATTTTATTTTAATTTTTCTATTGGTTTAATTTGAAGTTTAATCCATGGTCAGCGATTATCCCCTTTTGTACAACTCAACTGGCCCTTATAGAGTTTTCTCAAGAAGTAATTCCTTCTCAATGAATCAACGGATACCTTTTTATTATTAGTATCATAAAATTAAAGTAATATGTTAATAATTTAACATTTTAAATAAATTTAAAGTAGTATAGAGCTAATGAAAGATAAGAACACGTTTTTTTTTTTTAGTTTTAAACATCGTTTTAAACATGTTTTTCTGTTTAAAACATGTTTTTTTTTCTAAGGTAATAAAAAACCGTTTTAAACAAAAAAAACTGTTTTAAACATAAAAAAAACGTTTGTTTTGTTTTATTTAAAAAAAACATGTTTTTTTGCAACCCTGGCTCCAGCTCGTACACTTTAAAATGGGTGGAGCTTACTTACCAGCGGTGGCCAATGAAAGGTTCACGTATACTACTAACCGCTCGTTCAAGTCGAATTTTTGAAAATTTTAAAATTTAAATAATAAGCCCTATTTTCAATGGTTCATAAATTTTTTGTTTTATTATTACATTTTGGGCCATTTTCTATCATTATTTGTTTAAGATATTTTTAAAATCGGAGTCCTGGTTAATGAACTGTTCCCTCGTAACCAAAATAATAATGCTCTCCAATTGTGGTTTTCCCCTTTTCCAGGTAATCAATGAGAATGATACTCAGTGGATCGTAGAAATGCAGGAAAGTTCGGATGTTTTTCAAATCGGACGCAGATTGAGCGCATTTTAGAATTCATTTTGCAGACATTTTTTCATGCTCAAATCAACATGGATGATGCGATGGATGCGTTTGTATTAAATAGGGTCTCGCTCTACATTTTAGTCAAAAAATGGATCTTTTGGGTATCTCGTTTTTCCTCGTTTGATTAGCCAATTGTTTTGTTGCTAGTAGAACAGCAAAGCCGGTTCTAGCTCATTTTTGCGTAGAATTCGTTAAATCTCAATTTAATTGCTCAAATTTTTATTTGCGGTTTAATAATTATTGTGCATAATATATGAATTACAATATTAATTTTGCGCTAGTTGCGTAGCTCTCATAGGCGTACGCAGCGCCATATGTCATAGGTAATGGTGGCATAAAACACTAGGCTCAAATTGACTAGCTTCACTTGAACGGAACCAATTGAGCCACGCAACTTGCGGATTAAAACATTTAAAAAATGATCGGATGATAACAAATGATTATCCCGAGATAATCCGGAACCAATCCAGGACGCGGCTTCTCTGTGCCTAAAGTGGTTATGGTTAGTATCAACTTCCGCACTTTTCGTTCCTATGGTTTACTTGCTCTTGTGCTCTAAAAAAACATTCAATATAAAAAAAGACATCCAAATGGAAATTGATTAACGGATTCTACGTATGTATATGAAAAGTTACTCACTGCGAAAGGAGTACTTTCAAGAGCATCTCATTGTTACGGATTCGGACAGCTACCTTCATCGTCCAAGTTACAACTTCCAGGTTCTTTCACTAAAAACAGATCAAATATAATATAAAATTAAGTTAATTAAATTAAAATTTGATCCTACCATCATCTTCGTTCCAGATGAACAAAAACAAAGTCAGGTAGCCTACTTTATTTTCGCAAAGGCTAATTGACTCGGGGATGGTCATGAAGCATCTTAAAAAAAGCGTTCCTTGCGGAGTCTTCAAATGTTGAAAGTTGCCTAGTCAACTGCCTTTCTTGCACATGTGAACCTGCAAAGTTTGCACCACTTCACCAAATAGGGGATGGGTAAGTTCACAAGTCATCCATCATATCATCGATCTGCATACGAATCCCTCTTTGACAAAAACAAGAGTGTCGTCAATCCAAATGCTACAATTGGGTTTCATTTAGTAGGCAAAGCATTCACAAGAAGTATGAAATGTCGCATTACCATAAAAGGTTAAATCCACTGGCTTTTTATTATATGAATCAGCTGCCACCAGGACTATATTAGTTTAATTCATGGATAGACCAATCCCATAATGTAATTCTTGAACATTTTAATAATTTTTAAACACTACTGATGTGTGTTTGGGATCATTGTCTTCAATAAAAGTAAAATTGGGGCCGATTATTTTCTTCTAAAATTTCTAAATGGTTTTACTTCCTCACAATTCAAAATGAGCATGAAAATTGACGAGTCCACTTTAAGAAAAAAGTTGAAGAAAAGATGTGGTGCATCAAAGCTTTGGACGTTTCACATCCATATTTGACCGACAACAAGAAGAAAAGTTAACAGAACATTGAAGGCAGTTAGGTCTAAGATTTTATGGACTAACTTTCAAGTCCTTGCAACGCTTGGGCTTCGAATTTGCACAACAACATAATTTAAATCACCACTTTGACGACGAAAAAGAAATGGTGGGAAAAGAATGGATCCGAAGCTTCATGAAAATGGTACTCTTCTCGGAAAACGAGTGTGGGACGGATAATGGGTTTTAATGAAGTGCAAGTATCTCCTGTTTTTAATATGGATGAAACTGGCCATTCCACTTTGCCATATATCGAATAGCAAAAGTGGTCAGTCCTAAAGGAAAGAGAATTGTGGGAATTTGTCTCTGCGTAAAGTGCGGTTTGCTGCTTTAGCGCCTCGGGAAACTACGTGCCATTCGCTTTAATTTTTCTTAGAAAGCGTAAGAAAGACTAACTTGTGAATGGAGAACCGCCAGATTCAAATCTTATTCCGGTTATATTATATTAACGGTCAGTTATTTATTGAATGGCTTGTGACAGCCATAGTTCACACATCATCATGAGAGAGAGAGAGAGAGATTCCACCTCACAGCAGCCATGAGACTCGGGCACTAGATCACTTAATAACCTATTTGAAGCTTGCTCTGATAAGTGGATGGTTACCAATCCGAGAAGAACCATAACTCAATTTCAAATTGCAGAAATTTTCGAAACTGCATATTTAAGAAAAAATTACAAAAGTGCACTAAAAAGTAGAAAATAATTTTAATAAAAGCAAACAAAGCTTCTTGCATTTCATATTGACACAAGTAATCGTACAGAGGAGTTAGTTTTAAAAAATTGGTAAGTAAAATTACATTTCTAAAAGACGAGAAATCTTAGTCTTAAACTTTCTTAAACGCCACAAGTCACAACTTAGGACTCGCAACTGTCAAAATATTAAAAGGTCGAGAGCTGTAGTATCGCCTGAGACTGAGAGAAAAATTAGTCTGGTTTCAGAAAATGTAGGATTTATCCTTTAGACCGTAAGAAAATCTTGAATCGTCTCCCAAGTGCCCCTACTGAAAATATGCATGCCATTGAAGGAAATATAAACAATGTAGTGGTGGACATGCTTAAGTCAGTGAGGTATTTTGATACATCAATACAGAGAAAAAGAAGAAAGAAGGTCGAGGTGATAGCTGGCAAAAGTGTAACTAGAGCAGACTTTCGAGAAGAAAGTAAGGCAAATGAATAAGAAGAAAAGATGTCTGAGTTTAGCGGAAATGAAGAAGCAGAATTACCTAGATTTAGTGGAGAGTAAATGCTATATTTGATTCTTCACAAGCAGATCATTGAATATTAGATTACATGTTCAAATTGTGTCTAATATTTTTTTTGTCTATTCTGCACATGTTGATCATTTAGATCATTAAGTATTAGTTACATAATATATCAACATTGTTTTATTTATGACACGTGTATGTAATAAAAATTATATTATGCTGAACTATATTTCTTTGGAAAAACATTTGAGGTTACGACGGATGCTTCTAACGGGGCCATGGGGGAGATTCTTTCCCAGGGATCAAATAAACCAATTTGTTACGTATCGCAAACCTTGAATGAGTCGGAAAGAAAATACCGGGGTTTATAAGGATTTCTTATTTTTGGGTGACAGAGAACACCCACAATCACAGACTGAAGTAAGTGCTACAAAAGAAACCCATGTTACAACACTAAGCCATGTTAAATAGCTGTAACCGTAAAAAAGAAGAAGATCGAAAAGTTTGGAAAAGGGCAGGAAGAACAAAACCGCCATACGTACCATTTGAGAAGATGATCATCAAAGGTCTACAATGTAAACGACCTTATTGTAATTAATTATTAAGAAAACTGAATTTGGGCGGGGTTTAAAATTAAAGAAAAGATATTTGGAACTATTATGTCATAACAAAAACGAAATCCAATACCAGCCATGACGTTATTGGAATATATCCATCCCTGAGAACTCATTACTCCACCGACTGAGCGAGCCGGAGTGTGGCGTTCCTTCAGCGAGGGTATCCGCAACAACTGATCATCGAGATCTTGCGATTTAAAGCCATTAGACTTCTTCCTTTGGGGCTATCTTAAATCTCAGGTCTATGCAAATAAACCGCAAACAATAATTGATGCCCTCAAAGTCAAGCTAACAAACGCCATCCAGCAAATTCAACCAGATTTTTGCGACAGTCGTCCAAAAAAAAACCATTCTCGGAAACTTACTAAAGATTTATTACAAGATTTTGTTTTATTTGACATCGGCGAATATCGTACATTCGTTCAGATGTTGCAAGAAATAGCAGCAACATATCAACTACAACTTCGTTAAGAAGAAAACCTACTGAGGTACTTATACTGCCAGTGAAGAAGAGAAATTTGTTATTAGAGTTTGATTTATTTTCTTTTTTTCTATTCTATCTACAACAAGATCAAAATGGAGGAATATTTTAAGTATTCTTGGAGTCACCACTTCAAGCAAACCATCTGGTTTCCTCCACCAGGAAGACTTAACGTTCAGATAGGACAATTTTCTGATATCTAGCTTAAATGAAGAAGAATAACCTCTCTATTTTGGAAGCTCCGAGTTGAACCCTGAGGTGCTTAAACTGACATGCAGAAATGCTCGGTTATGTCAATCGCAGAACCAAATAGGAATCAGTTTGTATGCAATGGGACAACTCCTTTTAGAAACTTTTAGGGAAGAAGGTGGGAGCAACCGGAAGTGCATCCAAATGTTACAGGATGCAAATCGCATCTTGATTAACATTAACCATTCCTTAGCATAATCAAGGAAAGAAGGAGCATCCGACAGATCCGAAGTCAAGACCAAGAAAACGGTCTCCAAAACATTTATCCCAAAGCCTCCCTCGATCGACATGGCAACCTCAAAGGGGACCAGCACACCCCAAATACACCACCAACCGGTCATTCAGGCCTTTTAGTTCTGCCAGGGGGATTGAAGACCACTGTAACATTATATAGATGGTCAAAAGATGCAATCTAACGACTATAAAAACAATGTGGCATTTTCAGTGTCACGTAACTTTTTCGATATTTCAAGTATATTACACGTAATTTTTACATTGAACCTCTTAAAGCTGATAACCTTTCAATATGATTACGTAAATAATTTTATTCGAGTTATTAGCGAAACATAAGGTAAATTCCGTAGTAAAAATCATCTAAAATTTGTCACAAATTATTAAGTTCTTAGGATCTGTATTTCATGGTTTAACTGTGGTAGATTTAAGGAAACTTCCTTATAAATTTGCAACAGTAAACAAACACCTCTCTATAGGTGAACGTTCTGTACTCTGCGGCGGCCATCTTAAAACATTTATATTTAAGTTATTTAAATAATTTGTGACTATTTTGGCCTTTATGTATTGGAGCATTATCTTGTTGCGATATAAATTTTTCAGCAATGTTAATTGCTTTCCATCAGGTATTATTAGTATTTATAAGTTTACTGCAACGGTGACACACTTGTCAAATAATTTTAAGAGTAGGTTTTACACACTTAAGACTAAAATTCATATTTTTAGTTCATTGGGGCAATTTTTCCCGTTACAATGCACCATCTATTTATTTATCACCAAATTTATAATCCTAAAGTATCATAGAATGACCAAAGCAAAAAGAAGAGATTAAAAAAAAACACTCAAACGAATTAGAGAAGTGAATAAAAGAGCGAGAGCGCAATAAACGTTTTTAACTGGCGCTGCGAACAGGATAGTTTCACGAGTACAACACTTCTTAATTGAAAAACGACCACGAGAAAAACTGTGACTTCAAGTTTTAAACGATGGCCTTAAAGAATATTCCAGAGCGTCTTATTAAAAATGAATCAATTTATTTATTATTAATTTCAGCCGATGGACTTTACTTGATGTCGACTTTTTACATACTTTCAGATTTTGAATCGTTTAGCTTGAGTGTGCCATTGATTGTAAATAATTTTATGGAAACTAATTTTGGACCAACCAGGGTCGCACAAATTAGCGAAATTGTTCCCGAACCCTCATTTCCCCTGCAGAAATTCCAGTAATCAATGTTGATCCCCTTGATGAATCCAAATTGTTCAGAAACTTCTTTAGAAGATAAAGTTTTACTTATGCTAAATTTGTTTAGCGATAGATTTCACTTTTCTACTCGAAAACAAGAAGTCGAGTAATGTAACACTTTCCACTGGTAGAGAAGAATTTCCAACCCATAAAGTAATTCTAGCAGCTCGAAGGTCAGTTTTCAGAGTCATGTTTCAGCATGATATGGAAGAAAGTAGAAATAAAAGTCAATAACTTTTTGACCTTAATCTTAGTCTACTTAAACTTATAGACACGCCCTTCTAAAAAGGAAAGATGTGTGAAGTTACACATGGAATTGTATTTAAGATATCGTAACGACTTGTCCTTATATAAAAATAAAAACGGTTACGATCAGAAATCGGTCGCCCACGTACTTGATATTAAATTACAATCTACAGCACTCTGGAATCATTATTGCCTGTAATGTTGTAATCTGTAGGTACTATTGCAAATAATACAAAAAATTTCTGCTAGATGGCGGGATACTATCACGTCACATTTGGTGGCAGCGATGGGATGTAATAAAATGTAATAAAATAAGAGGTTGGATTATGATTTACAGTATAATATACACCGGCTGTATGGCAAGTGGCACCTTCCAGCTGGAACCACATATCGTCCACAGCCATAATATCTTTCAGCACATAAAAAGTTTGTAATATGTCTACAAACGAAGTCATAGTAAATAGGCATAAAATAATTATACTAAAATGTTAAAATTTAAACTACTACTACCCCAAAAGTAAATATGTAATTACTGGGTTCCCATTTTGGACCACATGTATGTAAGCAGCCTAAGCAATAAACGCCATACAGAACTTTTTTTTTTCAAATAAATTTGTTTTAATTTTGCGCATTTCAGCAAGATTTGCTGCTGCTCCTTCAGGGCAGCGTGTAATTTTTTAGAACACACATCGAACTCTGATTGGTCGTTGATCGTACCAACTTAAAGTGACCTTAGCACTCCATCAAAAAATACCCTTAATACAACAACACAATCTTCTTAATATGTAATATTAAACGTCAAGTAGCGTTCATTCACATTTCTAGCCGGTAGTGGCGTTACGATCACATGTCGCCGTAAATTTGCGAAATATTCGCCTTCAAGAGTTATTTTTGTTGAAAAAAAAGATGTCCCAAGGAAGCAAAACGGTCCACGCTATTAAGAGGCCTCGATCTTCTAGCCACCGAAGAAGAAGTGCTGACCTCAATAAGGACAATCACCGGTGCCGAAAGACACATCACCCTTCGGTCCCTAAAGAAGATAAGTAACGGGACGCAGGTCGCTCACCATGTGAGCGACATCCCAAGTGCCGACCACCTTTTTAAAAAGAAAAAAATCAGCATCGGATTCGCCGAGTGTAAAATCACAGAGCTTACAAGGTGCTTTTCGATGCTGGGCCTCCGACCACCAGTCGTCGGCGCGCAAGGGCCCGGACAGGAGAGGCCAATGCTGGAACAATGCGTAGACTGGCAGGCACGGTGGGACATAGCGGAAAGTGGTCGTTGGACTCATCGGCACATACCAGACATTGGGGCATGGGTCGGGCGGGGGCACGGAGAGTTGAACTATCGCCTAACCCAGATGCTCTCCGACCACGGGTGCTTCAACGCGTACCTGCACCACTTCAAATTGAGGGAGCACGATACGTGCTATTACTGTGGCGACAGCGACACCTCCGAGCACACATTCTATCAGTGCTGGAGGTGGGAAAGGCAACGCCAGCTTCTCTCGCTGGAGTTCGGGGAATTGCTCACCCCAGAGAACACCACAGACTACATGCTAAGAGACGAACACAGCTGGCGGAAGATAACGACCTACATCTTGGATATCCACAAAGCCAAGGAAAAACATGAAAGACTAGAGCAAGCCGAAAACAGTGGTAGACATAAGTGACAGTGACATTAATAGTGAAAATGACACGTAAAGTGAAAAGCGAGAAGATACCGACCATCGCAAGATGGAACTGGCAGGGGCAGGCTGTTCCAACAGCCACCCTCGGAAAAAGCCTGAAGGAATGCCGAGAGGCGAATACCGGGCCACCGAGGGAAATAGGGGGTGAGTTTAGTGGGTGAAACCCCACACTCCCGGGTCAGATTGACCCGGGGTCTTGTTCAAGATTCTCACCTCCTGTTCAATAAAAAAAAAAGGTTAGGTTAGGTCAAGTCGCGAGCCATACACAGACGGTGTAAGTCGTGTTTTTCGAGCTCCCGACCCAGTGAAACAGTTTGTGCGGACAAAGTTACCGGAAATTCTTGATTTTTGGCAAAAGTGTGTAAGGAGTGGCACTGCACGCAACTATAAAATTTCGGAATTTTTGGATCAGCGGAAGGCAGACAAAGTGGAAAAATAAAACAATCATTAACATTGAGCAAGTGCGTGTTCCAACCTTTAGTGATTAACATCAACTTCGCCCTCGAGTGTAAAATCTCGTTTTACGTCCTTGTGACGAAAACTACTATTTTATTCCCCAAAAAACTCGAAAAGTGCTTCAAATAAAGGAAAACATTAATTTGCAAATGGCGATTGGGTGTGGCACTTGCTAAAAACGGCTGCCAAAAATCAACTCGCAACCCAAATTCAATAAAAATTTAAATATATATCCCTGGCGCTAGAGCGCAAATAATAGCAATTTCAAAAAACGGCCAAAACGGAAAAAATTTTCAAAAAATTTTATTACCTCATAAATTCAATAACAAGTTTCGAATCGAAAACATTCAGTTAAAAATCAACCGACAATCGGATAAATAAAAAAATTTAAACAAGCATCCCTTGCATTAGAGCGCAAGGGATAGCAGTTCAATTTTTTCAAAATTTGGAAATAAAAAAGTGCAAATATAAATTGGGAAATTTCGGAGTGTTAGAGTAGTGACACTTAAAAGTGCTTCGATTTTTCACCCTCTAACCACCGAGGATGAAATATTGACCTCGATAAGGACAGCCACAGGGGCCAAAGGACACATCACCCTTCGGTCCCTAAAGAGGTTAAGCAACGGAACGCAGGTCGATCACATAGTGAGCGACATTAAAAGTGCCGACCGCCTGATAAACAAGAACAAAATCAGCATCGGATTCGACGAGTGCAAACTCACAGAATTCACACGGTGCTTTCGATGCTGGGCCTCCGACCACCAATCGTCGGCGTGCGAGGGCCCGGACAGGAGAGGCCAATGTTGGAACTGGTTCCAGCCAGGCCACACGGCCGACAGCTGCACCAGAGAAGCTCCATCCTGCGCCGACTGCCACAGCCACAGAACAGGCAGGTGCCCACGAGGCACCACTCACACCACCAGCCAACGACGGGACTGACCCTCCCAAAGCGGCACCGGGAGGTGAGGCAACCTCCTGCAACAGCGGCCGGCTCAGGTTCCTGCACACGGCCAGGGCGGCACACGATCTTCTACTCGAAACTGCCCACCGACTGAAGATCGATGTGGCGCTGCTATCGGAGGCAAACCTCCTGGGATCGGCCAATTTTATTAAAGACCCTAGTGGCAGGGCGGCCATCTACCTGCCACCTACAACACCAGTAGAGGGATTAGGCAGCGGAGAAGGCTACGCTTGGGCGCAGATTCGGGGGGTCAGAGTAATTAGCTGCTATTACTCGCCAAACGACCCGATCGAAGACTTCAAAGCCCAGCTAGACCTGCTAGCTGCGGAGGCCAGAACGGCCCGAGCCCAAGGAAGACAAGTGATAATCGGCGGGGACTTCAACGCGAAGTCTCCGGAGTGGGGCTCGCCCGAAGAGGATCCAAGAGGAGAAGCCCTAACGGACATCCTAGGCCAGGCCGGGCTAGAGGTGGAGAACGTCGGCAATACCCCAACGTTTACCAGGGGAAACTCCACCTCTATCATCGACGTAACTTTGGCCACCAGCCAGGCAAGCCAAAACATTAAGAATTGGAAAGTTCTAGATGAAGAGACCCTGAGCGACCATCGGTACATCTACTTCTGCTTGGAGAAACTAGCTCACGACAGAGCACCACAAGCAGAAGGATGGTCATCCAACAAGATGGACCAAGAAGAGCTCAGGGAACGATTCAAAGTAAGAACAGAAGAACATCAACCGCAGAACGCCGAGGAGCTAAAGGAGGCTCTGCTAGGAGCCTGCGACGAGGCGATGCCAAGAAGGCAAGGGCCGAAAAGGCGACCGGTCCACTGGTGGACACCGGAGATCGCCGACGCTCGAAAAACGGCAAAGAGGCTTGACAGAAAAGCCTAGCGGGAAAAAAGTCAAACCTCTATAGAAGAGTATAAGGCCGCCAAGAAGAAGCTTAGACAAGCCATAGCAGACAGCAAGAAAACTTGCTGGTCTAAGCTTTTTCAAACCCTAGAGGACGATCCCTGGGGACTGGCCTACAAGATAGTGAGGGGGAAACTGAGAGGAGGCAGGAACATGAGCGGACCAAGCCCATCTAAGGTCCGGGACATGCTATTGCGACGGTGCTATTTCCGACACACCAAACCTTTGTCGAAACAAGAATGCCTTCCCCTCCACAAGAAGAAGACCTCTTCACTATCGAAGAGCTCAACGCGGCTATCGCCAGATTGCCTACTGATATCTCATCCCAGGACTGGCTGTGAAGATAGCAGCAACGACGGGTAGGTCAGCATTCCTAGCCGCATTCAACAACTGCCTCGTAAAGGGAGAGTTAAACATAACATCATAATATTTCAGCCACACGTGGATGACCTCTTCGAATGCAGTTCATGCACTGTAATAAATACAAGAGCATTGTCATCTAGAGATAGTGGTATAGTAATTATAGTATAGTACGGTCAGACGTAATGTTTTAACGTAGTTAGAAATATTAATTGTTTAATATTCTAAAATCGATGTTATCAATTCAATAAACGTTTTAAATTAAATTTGCTTTTTTTTTAATCTTCTTGGTCACTAAACGTAACCAATAGACGAGCTCAGCAGCTACAGACCTAATATATGCTTGCTAGACCACGTAGGCAAAGTCTTAGAAAGAATGGTCCTGGAGAAGTTGCTTCAGGACATAGAAACTAGTAGCAACCTGAGCGAAAGACAGTACGGCTTCCGAAGCGGCAGATCGACCATGGATGCTTTAAAAGCTATAGTTGGGACCGCCGGGGAAGCAATACAGGGCACCTGGAGAATCAGAAGCCTATGCCTTGTAGTCACCGTGGACGTTAGAAATGCCTTCAACTGCGCAGGGTGGAAGCACATACTACCCTCACTTAGGGCCCGAGAATCTTAAGAAAGAGATAAGAAAGTAACAAGCGGGTTCCACAAGGATCAGTCCTGGGTCCGACCTTGTGGAACGTAATGTACAACGACGTCCTCGAACTTCCACTCCCAGAGGACGTAACGCTAATTGGATTTGCCGACAACCTGATCCTAATTGTGACGGATAGGGAGGCGTTAGCGGTAGAAAGAAAAGCAAACGAGGCAATAGCAGCCATCAACACATGGGCAACCAGCCGCGGATTAACACTCGTCCCAGAGAAGTCGGAAGCGGTAATAATCCGCGGAAAGAGAAAAGCCCCTGGTATGAGGCTACATCTAGGTGGGTCACCAGTTGTAATCAAAGACAGCGTGACCATACTAGGGGTAAAAATTGACAAAAATCTAAACTTTGCTGACCACATCAGAACTGATGCCCAACATTGGCGGCCCCAAACCGACAAAAAGAAGAATGTTGAGCAGGGTTGCTCACACAGTGATGCTGTACGCCGTCCTTGTGTGGCAAGAAGCAATGAACGTCGAACGCAACTGCGACGCCGTGAGAGTTCTGGCCTCGATGCCGCCAATAGACTTATTGGCGAGGGAAAGAACAGATACACGAGCCGGATCGGACCCGACTACTAAGCAACAGATGCTCGACGAGTGGCAAACAAGATGGGCCAATGGTACAGGTTAGACCAAAAGGCTAATCCCAGACCTTCGTCCCTGAGTAACGAGGAAGTACGGGGAGGTGAAGTTCCACCTAGCCCAAGTACTCAAATGTAAAAGAGGCAAATGTTGGAACTGCTGCCAGCCAGGCCACACAGCCCGACAGCTGCACTTTCTTTTGTACCCCAAGTCTATCTCCAGGATAGTGAGACTGATACCCGCCATATAAAGTTATTTCTCCGCGATGCTATGGTACCCACAGATAAGAAAGCTATCAATCAGTGAAAGTTTCATCAGATAGAATACCATCCTTTTTGGTAACGAATTTAAAAAAAATATATTTTACAAATTATTACACTCTTCCTGTACATTTAACATATTTTTAATATATTGCCCCCCAATTTTCAGCAAGTAGAATCTAATACATTTTCGTGAGTTCGTAAATGACCTATCAGGGTTCTTTTTGCTGTATATTTAGCATCACAAATTTTACAAGTAAATAATTTATTTCCGGTATGAATTTTCGAATGCCTTTTCAAGTGCTCCTTTCGTGAACATTTATAATTACACATTTCACAACCAAACGGTTTTTCACCAGTATGAGTTTTGAAATGCCTTTTCAAAGTTCTCTGCTCGGAACAAACATATTCGCAGATTTCACAAGCAAACGGTTTAATTCCCGTATGAGTACTCAAGTGCCTTTTCAAAGTTACCTGCACCGTACATCGAAAATCACACAGTTCACATGCAAATGGTTTCACCCCCGTGTGACTTCTTAAATGGACCAGCAAATATTCCTTCCGAACACACTTATAATCACAAATTTCACATGCAAACGGCTTCTCGCCTGAATGAGTTTTTAAATGGTTCTTCCAAGTCGCCCTATGAGAAAATTTATAACCACAAACTTCGCATGAAAAAGGCTTCTCTTTTTCGCCCCCCGTATGACTTTTTAAATGAAACTGGAAAGTTTCTTTTCGCGAGTATGTATTACCGCAAATTTCACAAGCAAATGGTTTTTCTCCCGTATGACTCCTCAAATGTACGTTAAAACATTCTTTTCGTGAATAGCTTTTACCACAAAATTCACAAGCGAACAGTTTCTCGCCTGTGTGAGTTCTTAAATGCCTGACTAATTTTTCTCTTTGTGAACACTTGTAATCGCAAAGTTCACACTCGAGAGGTTTTTCACCTGTATGAATTTGTAAATGTCGTTTTAAATTTGCTTTATGTGAAGACTTGTAGTTACAGGTATCACAAGCAAACGGTTTTTCGCCGGTATGAGTTCGTAAGTGCAGTTTTACCATTTCTTTGTTGGGACACCTATAATCACATATATCACACTTAAAAGGTTTTTCACCAGTATGCGTTTTGATGTGTTCCCTCATGCGACGTTTGTATCCAGTTTTATAATCACAAACATCACATGTTAACGGATTTTTGTCTCGACGAGTAAATTGCTTTTGACCTTGATCACAAATTTTAACATTAATTTGATGATCCAATTCTTCTTCTTTAATATCGATGGAATGGTGCAAATCTTCGAACAGGGCTTCAGTACTTTCAATCTCTTCGAGTTTTATTTCAAAACTAAAATTTGTGTTAGTGACGTTGATAGTTTGTTCCAAAATCGGAAACTCCTGCTGAAGTAAAATTTTATCCATACTTAAATAATAAATTGGAAGATTACATTAAAACAGCAACTGCAAAAAATGCCTTTATAAATTGCACGTAAAATCAAATTCACATTTTGCAACACTTTATATACCTGGTCTCGATGACAAATTTTTAAGAAGTACCAAATTAAAAAATTTTGCCAGATTTAGAATTTTATAAGATTTTAAAATCTGTTTGTTTAAAGAAATTTTTTCAATTCATCCAAAATAAATACAAACAAGCAACCTCCATTTTTTTTTATAAAATAAAAACGTGACTTTTATAAAAATTAATTTACACTAACCTTGTAACGACGCTGCTCTTCGATAAGATTTTATTGTTACCTTTACATTTTACAAAAGGCAAAAACTGATTTTGAATTCTTCTTTTAGATTACAAAAATACATTTCACTATTATATAAACTCACCACGTCACTACAACTTAATAAATGACACGACACCGACAGACGCCATGTTAATGGTGGGGGTTCGCCACTTGAACTTCTAAAAACTGTGTTTATTTATGAACGCGAGATGGCGCAACGAAAACATAGTTTTTTACCATTGATATTTAAAAGTCTCGAATTCCAAAAGATTTCGATAATCGAACACATTTCTTCAGTTTACCGGAAAAACCATTTACAAGTTGGCGGCCATATTTTTTTTTTAGTTTAAAAACAATGCGTTAATTTTGTAGCATCCCCCCCCCAAAGTACCAATTTTTTTAAGCAAAAGATTACTTTATTAAGGGTAGTTCACACTACATGATTTATCATATGACTTAGTCATAAGGAAAGTCATGGCTAAAATCATACCATCGCAACAGCCAATCATAAAAGCCATAACTTCTATAATATCAAAAATCATATAGTGTGAACGTAAAAAAATCTCTCATATGAGAAGTCATGTGACAAGTCATATGATAAATCATGTAGTGTGAACTACCCTTAAAACTTATATATTAGACCTTTAATACAAAAGTCCATTTACGGTGCACCAAACTTCGGGAGTAAAGTTTGTCACAATGCCACTTGATTCTTTAAAACAAAGAAAAGCTAGCCAACTTTGGGTATTTAATCCACAGTACGGAGATTTTTGGGTCGCGCTTTGCGCGGTCGTGGGTTTTTTATGTAGCTAGTGTATTTACCACGACAAACTCTGTAGCGTCTTCAGTGACACTATCCGCAAAATATGGAAATTAGGGCACCTCATGAATGATAACTTATCACCAACAAAATAGATTTTTAGTTTGCAGCCAAAAATGTAAAATATACAAACACTTACGTGGACTTGAGCAGACATTCAACTAAGCTACCATTAAAAGCAATAACCATACTATAGATCAAAGAATATGTAGACGCCATAGATCTATAAATCAAAAATACTACTGCCTCCTATACTTACAAACCGTGAACATGCAAATTTGTATGCATCTAAATTGAAAATCGACAAATATTGCGGAGCACGGAGGCAACACTTAAAAAGAATGAAAAGCACCCGACTACCAATTCAATTTATTCTTATACCGACTAAAAGGAAAACGTAATACTAATATCAGTAGACCATATAGAAAAGAATATACTGATCAAAGATGACGTAACGTCACTGAAGAAGAGTTATACTTTTGAAGCTTAATTGCTATTCTTATATTAGCAAGCAAGACAATATAGTGAAAACTGTTTTATTTTACGTCCAAATTTTGCTAAGTCCTGGCGCCCAAAAATTTTGGCTTTTAAAAATCCGGAACCTAAATGGTAGCGTCTAAACGGCGGGGCTCAAAAATCCTAACCCGCCGCTAGGTAGCTGTTAAATTGTAGAAAATTTTTGACGTATACTTAAAATTATTCTTTAGTTAATTAAAATTGATAACAAGTTTAGATAAGTTTTATTTTAGTTAACAGATAAAATCTTCATAATATTCTTCCATATTCTTCAAAATAACTTTATTAATAGTACATCTTTATGGCGTTCATTTGATCAAGTTTAATTTTTTCACTCATCATAAAAAGTCGCTCAATGTAAAAGTTTTGATTTAACAATTGAATTAGAAACTATGAGCTGGCCGGAGCACTACAAAGATTGTCTTTACTATTGATTGAAAGACAGGCTCGTAGCCAGGATTTCATTTCGAGGGGGGCACTTGAAAATAACCTTTTGTAAAAATAAAATTTTTGGTGGTTGCCCCCCCTTCTGGGAATTTTTATTATTACAAACAAATTTGTTCAATATTTTACTTTTTTAATTTATTAAAAAAATTTTTGTTAAATTACTTCGAAATTAAAATTTTAAATTTAAAAGTCCCGCCCATCTCAAAGAGTAGGAGCCGGAACGTAGAAATGGTATGAAGCGCTACGACAGAAGCATCGTATGAAATCAGTGGTCGCTTTTTCGTCAAACTTGTGAATTTAATTTATACATTGATTTATCGATGATGAATCTTAATCGGACACAGTTGCGGGTTCAAAAACAATTCTACGTGCTGCTACGCTTCTTCCAGTCGCTTTGCAACACTCCGAGCCGTTTATATTAATTTTTGGTCCATTTTCTATCATTTGTTTCTTTAGAAATGTATAAAATTGGAGTCTTGGTTAATGAATTGCTCCCCAAATTTTTTTCTATTTAAAAATTTTTTTCTTTTGAACGTGCCCCCCCTAGCTACGGTCCTGTTAAAAGATATTTTCCTATTTTAAAATTTGATTATTTTGGGAGCGGGTATTAGCAGAGTTTAATATAATATAAGTAGTTTAGAACGCGTTGCACATGGGCGTCTATTGGGGGGAGCAAAAGGGTCAGCTGCGCCCCCCTGGCTCTCGGCTGTTTAATTTTTTTAGACATTTAATATTTCACCAGCCTAAGTTTTTAAAATTTTCATTTTGCCTCCCCCCCCCCTGAAAATGATCTTATGGACGCTCATGGCGTTGCAACATTTTTCCGATGCCCAACTTCCAACCTTATCAATCCGAGGCTAGTATGAGGCTTTTTGGTATTGTACTTTTTTTGAGCACTAAGAAACCGGTCCAACATGACGACTAAACCTCCAACCTCAAAGAAACCGAGTGCTCTGCATTATTATCCCATATTTCAATATTAAATTTTAAAATTAATATTAAAATTTGCTTTAGTTTTAATTTTAAAAATAGATAAAAAGCCACTATTTTGTATTTTGTAGTACTTTATAACGAGAAAATCTTTGTTCATCCAAAACAAAATTTATCAATTTTTTTTCACACATTTCTGAATGGATAACGCTATAAAAAAAAGTGGGCGACTTTTTTGTGTCTGTGTAAAAATTTATAAGGGCTTGTACATTTTGAAGCTTTTTATATATTTAGTTTAGATTCTGTCGTTTGCATACTTTTCGATACCACCTCGTGTAATAAATTTTTTTAATTATATATATGAAGCAATTTATTTTAGTTGCTTCGTGAAATTACTTTATTTATTGATAGTAAATCATATAGTACACCTCTAGCCAGGCCCGCAGCCAGGGGGGGCACGTGCCCCCCCTAAAATGTTCAAGAAAAAAATTTTTTTTAAGTAAAGAAAAATTTCTTTTCATTTCATAATAATAAAAATTCTCGAAAAAAAAACCGTTAAAAATTTTACTTTTACGAGCCCCCCCCCCCCCCGAAATTAAATCCTAGCTCCGGACCTGCCTCTAGCAATAGGGAGAATTATCCAACTATCGTCGCCGTCGAGTAACGTCGTGTCTGGAATATTGATATAACAATTCTTGCCCTTTCAGTTTTATGTTTTTGCAGTAGCAATTAGTCAGTTAATCTTTAACGTTCAATCGAGCAACATCCGGTCATCATTGAGTGACGATACAGAAATTTGAATGTACTTGGGCGGTAAGATTAGTAAACGTTTTCTTAGCAATTTTTGGTGGAAATTCCCCAACTAAATTTTTTGTAAAGTTTAGTTTTATTTTATTTTAATTTTAATTTTTAGGAGCAGCCCCCCCTTGAATCTGCCCTTACGCTCCTTGACATTTTTTTTTATTGTGAGATTTTTTGTTGGTATTGACGTGGATAACATATTTAAAAGAAATAAAAAATAGTAAAGTCTACAAATTAAATTTTTTTTATTTTAGGAAATAAAATAGGCTATAGAAATCCGTCAAGTTCAAATTTTAAAAATGAAACTCATTTCTAAAATATTAAATCTACAATTTGAACCCCTAGATATCGTTTTTGAAATATATTTATACTTGATTTATTTTGGAAGTGCATGGCTAATTTGGATGGTTTTAAAAGAATTAACAATTATTGGAGTGTTGATTGTGCCTGGTGGTTTTTATGTAGCAAATAACACCTACACGGATTTTAGGTTTATTAATACAACATAGGATAATTTATGTGTGTGTGAAAAATGAAAAAAATTACAGTTAGGAAAACCAAGTGTAGAATAACAAATTATTTTTTGTAACATCCGAAGAAGTTTAGTCTGAAGAATAAATTAATGAAAATGGAAATATTTACAATAAATTATATCAATTATTCTGCCTATGATGGATTACCAACTTGTACTTTAATAATAAAATTATTAGATTAACAAAATTTTAGTAGGTACCTATTATTAAATTTACCATAAAAAAAACGGCTTGTAGGAACAAGGTTTTTTTTTCTTTATTTTTCTAATTATTTTTTTAGTATTAATAAATTGCGACATATGGTGGAGGTGCCAGGTCCTGATTTTTTTCCACGTTGTAGTGACGAAAAGTATCCCGTTTTGTACCTTAAATTGAGTACAAAAACAATTTATTTATGGTCGGGATAGCAAAAAAAAGTTTGCTTACGCCATGGGGGGGTAGGGAGATTACCAAAAAATAAAATTTTTAGACCCTTTTTTTATTACGGTTAAACCACCAAAATTCCTCTTTATGTACGGCCCCGATAGGCGGTTTGATCGTCCGGATGACAAGAGCACATTTCTTCTGGATAAACTCGTTAATATTAACCGCGTTTAAATATTCATCCAGCCAGCCAGCCATCTAACAAATTTTTGTTGAAACTATCGATACATAACCTTAAATTTGCTTATATTGACAGTTTAAAAATGATAAAACAATTTAATTTAATTTGTCACTGTCAATATAAGTAATTATTATAACCCTCTTCATAAATTTTTTTCAACAAAAATTCGTTAGATGGCAGGCGAAATCTCTCCGATTACTCGAAGTAGCAATGAATATTCGAAAGCGGTCAATATGGAGGCCTTGTCTTGATGGTTTTCCTGTAGTCCCGATCTATGTGATCTCTACTACTCTTTTGAATTAAGTGGCATGAGTATACAGAATTTCTGCTGCTGCTCTAAGCAGGCCCACTCAAGAGTTTAGCCCCCCTCCCATCTGTAGGTCCTTGAAGTCGTGGTTTTGGTATCTTACCAACTTTTGGGGCGCGTTTAGGAACCTCCGTTCGGTACTCAACCTTAGCAGAGCCGCTTTTTCCCAGCTTTGGAACCAAATAGTCACCCATCAGACCGGTTGTCTACATTATCCCGACTTGTTTGTTCGTGGAGAGGTGCATACTCGGCTGTCACCATCGACGACGTTCCAAAAAAGAACTTTCCAAAGAAAGGAGAAGGTGAACTCTAACTCAAAAAATTTGATGGCTTAAGCCTTTCGTTTATTTGAGGGGAGAGGAACTCACAAATTGTGGGTCGGTCCCCCCTTTCTCTTTTTATTTTTAAAGTTTACCAGATTTAGGGACGGTCATTTGCCTTGTAAGTAACGCGTTCAACTGCGAATGCGAGGTACCGGGTTCAAATCCGGAGAAGAAAAACTTTCTTATGACTAGTCTCTGTGCTTCGGAAGGCACGTTAAGCCGGTGGTCGTTAATGAATCACCATCAACTAATATAAAAGACCAGCACGCTGCTGCTGCTACTCCAGCGTGTCATTTTTTTTAGGACACACAACGCACTCTGATTGGTTGTTTTTAGCAACTTCAAATCAACTCCCCTGGGATCGAGTTGCACACCAAACGAGTTTCCAACGTTGCAACGCGTTGGTGGGACGCCCGTCCGCGATTGAATCAGTTATATAATCCTTATTATTTTTAAACCAATTAAAATTGTCAGTATTAGGGATTTATTTTTTTTCAATGAAGATTGTAAAAAGAGAAATCCATCGGTTGAACTTATATTAGTGTTGGTGTTTAAAATCGATTTTTTTTAAATTAATACCGCTAAAATAGAGATCCACCGGCTAGCTACTCGTCCGTGGACGGGCTTTCCACCTAGTCATTAACATAAAAAACCAGAGTTACAGGTTCGTCTGGAGGCCAGTCTAGCAAACTACCTATCGGACGTTAAACAATTTATATGCTAACAGATCCAGCACTGCCAAGGAAACGACGCAGATGCTGGAAATAACAGGCCGGCGTACGCTTAAATTCAGAGAAAGGAGAAGACCAGATTTAGTACGCCCAGTCGATCGTCGGTCGTTAAACACAAGTTTTTTGGAAATAGCGCGTGCGCTAAGACGTCCCAAGTCTTGTAGGAGGAAAGTTGGCTAGTGTACCCCGGCTGAAGACCGAGTACACAGTTAAGAGTGTTCGTTCGTTGTCAAATGGTCGAACCAAACCCAAGAACCCGCGACAAAATTCTACCGTCTCACTGAGTACACCAGTGAGACGGGTGTGGGGACACCACCCAAAATTCAGAATTGGGTGGTAGTGTCGGCATGAAGTTGCCGGGAAACGCTAACGCATATCTTCCGCACAATCTTCAGCTCTATACCAAATTCTGCCCTTTCGGGTCTTTACTCTTCGTCCTGTGTTTTGCCGGACAATATATCCACCAACATCCTTTCTATGGCAGCCCAGTTTTCCGAACTTTCCAACATAAGTTTGACGAGGTTGTTTGGGCTGATATCAGTGCCTAGCTGCGTTCTAGTTTCTCGTCTTAGCTGGTCCCATTTAATGCAGAAAAAGATGGTATGCTCCGCATCGTTGTTCTTCCCCCCCCCCCGTAGAGACAATTAGGGGAGTTTGCTCTGTTGAACCTATGAAGGTAGCTCCGGAAGCAACCATGCCCGCTGAGTGCTTGAGTGATTTCAAAGTTTTGACTCCAGTAGTTTTCTATTTCTTTTATTTCCAGAGCTGTCCTCCATACCGGGACAGCGTATAACATACCGTACTTAGGAGCCTCCTCTTGGCTTCAATGGGGCCTATCTTGTTCGGCATTATTTTTGCTCTCTTGCTTTGCTTTGCTTTGCACCTCTCGAGAGGTGGGGTTTAAAAGATAGGCAGTTATCTACGTCTATCCCTAGGATCCTAGTCTGGTCACTCGTCGGGACCACTTGTCCGCCCACAAGAAAGTGAATGGGTCTCCTATGCCTTTTCCCCAAAACAACCACTGCTTTGGTCTTTTCTGGGACAATTTGCAGGCCTCTGCCGGCCATCTAGTCATAAATATCGGCCACTGTCCAGTTAATCAGATCCTTCAGCTCACTCTCCGTGCGGCCCTCGACTTCGACCGTGATGTCGTCTGCAAATCCTGTGATTCTCACCTCCGGTAGCGTGGGAAGCCTAAAGACGTCGTCGTACATCACGTTCCACAGAAAGGGGCCAAGAACCAAGCCTTGCAGGACGCCACTGGATATCGACAGGGTGTGCTACCATAGCTCCTCCTCTACCAGCAGCTGCTTTCCTCGAAAGTAGCTCGCTACTATGTTTAATAGGTAGGGTGACACCCCCTTGCTCTCCAGTTTTGCCATGATGAGTTCCCACCTTGCGGAGTTGAACGCGTTCCGAACATCTAATGTGACCAGGGCCACAAAACGTCTGCTCTTTCGAGTTCCCTTCTTTGCAGCAGAGACCCGTAGGACAATACTCTCGACTGCATCCACGGTGGATCTTCTCTTCCGAAACCCGTACCTACTGTCCATCCGCCAGGCCTTCATTTTTGTCGATCTCTTGTTGGAGCCTATTGAGTATGAGGCGTTCGAATAGTTTGCCAACGTGGTCTAGGAGACAAATAGGTCTTTACGAGCTCGGAAGGTGTAGGGGCTTGTTGCCTTTTCTCAGCAGTACCAGCTTCGCCATCTTCCATTTTTCGGGGTATTTTCCCTCCGCTAGACACTTGTTAAAAATTTCCAGGAGGGCTTTCGGTCGGGCACGCCGTCTGGTCCTGGAGCTTTGTTTGCTTACATTTTGGCTGCCGTCGCCCTCAGTTTCATCTCGTTAAAAAGCAGGACCTCGTCATTCGTAGGTCTGGCTGAGAAGCGTAGCTCCGGATGCTTGGGATAGATAGAGCGAATAATATCTCTAAGGCGCGTCTCAGTTAGACCCGGAATTTTTGGTGACAATTTGATAAGTTCTCCCCCAAACGTCCCTATTCACCTCCTTGATAAGGCCATTCCAGTACTTTCTCTGGCTGTCGTTAATGGTATTTCTGAGCTCCTTTCTGCGTTGTGCCAGTGCTAGTCTAGATTCCTCTCGCTGTTCGAGGAATGTTGTTCTGCGCAGTCTTGTGAATTTTCTTCTGGCTTTTACACAGTTTTTTCTGGCCCGAGATATTTCTTCTGTCCACCAGTGCACGCCTTTTTTGGGGGGTTCCTGGATTTGGTTTTTCCCTTTTCTCCTGTTTCTATTTTTTATAGATCTATGGTTACATCATTCACTGTGACTACCAACATCAAGCTGTTAAAAGTCCTATATTTCTTTACACTTTATTTTGTTTTGCTGTTATGACACTTGTTGTCAAAAATCAAGGTATAAATACCTTGATAATAACCCAAATAATCTTGTAAATAAATACTTTTAACTCTATGTGAAATAATTATCCAAACTGACTGTTCTTCTTTTAATATTGAAGATCAATTTTTTGAATTAAAACTTGACAATTGATTAACAAAATGGAAGACAGAAGTAATTTGGTTATTATAAAATCCGAAATACAGGAAGAGACTCCAGAAGAGCGGTCAACAGCAACCGATCGGTTTGGACCATATAAAGGTAAAAATAATTGTGGTAGTTCACTACATTTTCCAGTAGTCAAATGTTTTAGAGCACAACTACAATGAGGTTATGTCGGAAGAATTTGAAAAAAACAAGAAGTTAATGAGAACCGAAAAATCTGGTTGTACTAAGCAAGACATTGATTGTACAAAATTTTTGACCAAAGAACAAAAAATTAAAGAGGAAATTTTTGACTACGAGGTAACAGATTTACACCATTCAATCGACATCAAAGAGGAAGACGAGTTTATGGAAAGTGAGCGTACTGGTATCGGTGAAGTGGAGAGTGATGCCCAAGAAGAAGAAGAAGAATATTCTGTTGCACAAGGTAAACCATTTTTATGTACTCACAGTACATTCTGCTTTTAACGAATACTGAATATAGCGAGAAACCGGTTTTAACGAGCATAAATTCATGGAAAGTTTGGTTTTATTTGCCTTCATTGCATACTGCGAGATCGAATCCTGATGCTTGGTCTTGTAATAAATAAATACCTTTACATTTGTGCTGCTTTTTTGTACGTGGTCGGGATGACAAAGATTGAAATTTTGCTTACAGTAAAAATTTGAAGGGGTCAAAATGAAAGCATGGTAAGTCATCAACCCATGACTTACTTCACTTTCATTCTAACCCTCTCGATTGATTTATGAAATTCAGTTCCTCGTAGATTTTCGAATGGGAACCATGTTGGGTCAGCCCATTAAATTCAAACGCAAACAGTTCACCGTCGGTCAAAAAAAAGACATTCTACAGAAAGTGCACGCTGGTGTACGCAAGTCAGACGTGTGCAAAGAATTTAGCTTATCCAGTTCGACGTTGTCCACTTTTTTGAAAAACGAAAACAAGTTAAATGAATCGTCCATTGAAAACACCAAAAGAAAAAAACAAAGGACAACCAAAAGGAAAGATCTAGATGAAGCACTACTAAATTGGTTTCGCATTCAAAGAAATAAAAGCATCCGAGGACCCACGTTAAAAAAGAAGGCCACTCAGTTTGGCGTTTTGTTGGGTTACGGTGACGATTTTAAATGTTCCACAAGTTGGATTAACAGATTTAAACGAAGACACAACATAAACTTTGGTAAAGTTGTAGGTGAAACAAAATCTGTTCGTCATATCGTTACGGGAGATTGGTTATCCGATTATTGGCTTCGAGTAAAGTGTGGGTATGCAGATGTTGACATTTTTAACGCCGATGAGACCGGTCTTTTTTACAAGCTAACACCCGATAAAACACTGAAGTATAAAGATGAAAAGTGCTGCGGGGGTAAATTGTCGAACGAAAGAGTTACGGTTTTTCTTTGTGCTAACGCTGATGGTTCCGAAAAACGAAAACTCTTAATTGTTGGTCAAGTTAAAATGCCCCGTTGCTTTAGGGATATAAAATCTTTACCTGTCAAATATCGGGCAAACAAAACTGCGTGGATGACGTCAGAATATTTTGCCGAAGAGCTTCGTGACTGGGATTCAGAACTTATTCAAAAAAACAGAAAAATTCTTTTAGTTGTGAAGCACTGCCCTGCTCATCGAGAAGTTTCTGATCTAAAAAATATAAACTTGGTATTTTTACCTCACAATACGATGACCTCGGTGCTGCAGCCGATGGATCACGGAATAATTAATTCACTTAAATTCAATTATCGAAAGATTCTTGTGCTGCATGTAATAGATAGCATCGAAAATAAGAAAAAAAATCTTGTGACTCTTCTTGACGCGATTCGATTTGTGGACCGAGCTTGGATGAATGTTGCCCAAGTGACGATAAGAAATTGTTTTAATCGCTCGGGATTTTTAAATAAAGTTACCGCAGATGAAGAAGACTGCCAATGGGATGATGCGGGGTCTTTGAGTGAACTATTAAACACCAAAATTGTAAGTTTTGAAGAGTTTGTTCAGGTGGACAATCTTGTGTCGACCAGTGAAGAGAATGTAAATGAGGAATGTGGAATTGAAAGTGCTGAATCAGATGAAGATGAAACGTCTCCACTACCCGAAAAGATTTCACGTTTAGAAGCCAGAAATTGCCTGATGAAAGTGCGAAGCTTTTTTGAAAATGGAAATGTTGCTGAGGAGTCTTTTAATTTTTTATCAAGTTTGGAAAATTTGATTGACTTAACGGCATTGAAAGAGAAGCAAAGAAAAATTACTGATTATTTTGTATAATTTGCGCTGTTATTTTACCTAAGGTATAAATTTAATTCTTTATCTGTGTTCTTATAATTTATTTCTCTTTGTTATAATATTTATAATACAATAAAAAATTAATTTTATGCACCAAATTTCATTTTGAATGTAAAAGATTTTAAATATTCAGATATTTCAAGGTTTGAAGAAGTTAAGATTGAGCTTTTGTTGGGTATTAGGTCTTTATTTTTAATATAGTACTGCCGACGTTTTGGGTCTATTTAGGCCAATAAAGGGGCCTGTAACAAACGTAATTATTTTATTAAGTTTTCAGATATAACAAGCTAATTTAAAACTCCTGTGTTTTCTTGTTACAACCGGATTCTACTATATCATAATATTATTACTATTTACTGACTGAATTTGTCTTCATTTTTTACTTGATTTTACGAGCCATGTTTTCCATTTTTAATTACAATTATTTTCTATGAATTAAGGTGCAATTTAGATAATTCGCACTCAGGATATTCTGAACCGTTTTATCAAATTTGGGGGGTGAGTACGATAACCTGGCACCAGATTTGAAAATTTTTTTAATGAAATTATATTAGGTGAGGGTGCAAACATCAAATATAAAAAAAGATCACATTTTTAAGACCATTTCAATCGCATTTTTTGAAGTCAACGAACATGAGAGCAGCAGTAATACTTGCACCATGGTAGCGTTAACATTGAATTTAATTCATCATTTAGGGGCTTTTTTGGATATAAAATTTGCCAAAATAAAAAGAGAGATCTATCCCCTTCCTAGTAGCACACTTTACTGAGTAGGAGATATCTTTAATTAGTATAGCACGAGGTGTAAATCACGGGCATAAATTGTGTACATCAGACTTCAAACTACCCAAACTTTCTCGGACTTCCTAGGACTACCCGAGACTTTCTCGAACTTCCCCAGACTTCCTGGGACTACCCAAATTTCCTTGGACTACCCAGACTACCCGGCTCTATTAAACTGAATTTTCATTCTGTAGCACCCTAATTGACTTACAATTCTGTACGTATTAAATAACAAAAGTCATAAATTTATTGTTCAATCAATAATTAAAATTTGTTTTGCCAATTTTAACAAGGGGAACCATGGGCGTCCACTTGGGGAGGGCAAAAGGGTCGGCTGCCCCCCCCTGGCTCTCGGCTGCTTAATTTTTTTTAGACATTTAATATTTCACCAGCCCAAGTTTTTAAAATTTTCTAAACTTTTGGTTTTAAATCATTAAAATTCTTTTATAATAAATTTTTTTTTCATTTTGCTCCCCCCTGAAAAAATCTTATAGACGCCCATGAGGGGAAGCCTCCTACTATTTCTATGGTCGTCATCACCGATTTTGTTCAGATTCCAACATAAACACACGAAATAATTCAAACTGCTGTTGAACAGTGTTGTCAGATTATAGAAATCTGTGGCTTCAACTTTTAACTGAAAAAACGCCCAAAACCGCAAAACGTGGCGCCAAAATTTAAATTCAATGTAAAAAATCCAAAATAAAATTGAAATTTAATTTTCAAAATTTTGAAAATTTCAAAGTTCAAAATTTTTACAACATAGATTGTTGGTATGAAAATGAGCTATTATTTTCTTTAAAAAGATCCGTAACTAAGCATTGCTCATAGGGGGGGGGGGGGGGGGGGGTATTTTAAGCACAATAATAATAATGATAATATTTTTTTTTAATAATTATAATTCTTTGGGAATTACTTATGCTATGGGGGGGGGGAATTGAATGGATCTAAACCAATATTTGCACAATTAATAACGTCATCACTTGGCCAGTCGATAATCTTTGGCTAATTGTGTAAACTATCTTTTCATATATTGCCACCAAAAACTTACCTTTACTGAATATTTAGTAATTGTCTAGATTGAGATAATAGCAATCTCTAGAATTAAAAGCTTTTTGATAAAAGTTCACTTTTTTAACGCTAGAGGTGCTAACGTCAAACTTTCTTGCTTTCTTATTAGAGAATTAGCGAGAAAGCTCGACGGTAGAGCCTCTAGCGTTAAAAAAGCAAACTTTTATTATAAATTGTTTTCTTGGAAGAAGAGAACTTTGCCGCTGTCTATGTTACTCAATTTTCCTTGAGGTGTAAAATTATTTTTCGACTCTGCGCTCCTTCCGGTCGTTTTGCAACACTCCGAGCCGTTTTGACTAACACTGTACTAATTGACAGTCCCCCTCCATAGGGGGTTTACTAGCCATTGAGTGGAGGGGCCCTCAGTTTACAGACCACTTATTGTTTGAGTAACCGGGCCCAAAATTGCATGTGAGGAGGCTGCTAATTGATAATATTCTTGAAGGTTTTCTAACTTGGCAAAGGTGCTACTAAGAAGGAGGTAGATTTTTTTTTTCGACAAATTTAAACCAAATAAGCCCCTAAACTAAAACCACACGGACCGGTGACAGAATAGGTCAATAGAGGTCGCTATTAACCGAAAATAGCAAACTTTAAAATCGATTATTAGCTAAAGTAGGGGTCAGCAACCTTTTATTGTAAAAGGGCTAAATAAAGGGCAAAAAAGAGTTGCAGGCCGCACCAAGACGCCTTGCGGGTTGCCGACCGCTGAGCTAAACTAATCGATATACAACATTCCTCCATATCTAAAACGCTTTATTTTAATGTTTTTTTTATCAAATTCCGTCGAGTTTTCTTTCATAAATATTATATCTTTGAATCCTGGTTATAGAACTTGACCTATAATACTAAAAATTCCCGGAAGGGGAACCACCGCAAATTTTGCTTTTTTACAACCCCCCCCTGAAATAAAATTCTGGCGCTGAGGGTCGATTTGACAATGTTTTTCTCCTATTCCTTTGATGTGGGCGAGGCTAATTTTATTCTTACAGCCATTGAAGTGTCGTAAAATGCCGTTCCATGTAAAATTGCACCAAACTTCTGCAGGGAAGTTTATCGCAACGTCACTTGATCCTTTTAGAACAAAAAAGTAGCTAACCTCGGATATTTAAACCACAGTCGGAGAGTTATGGGTTGCGCGTTTCGTGTGGGTACTAGAAAGTATCTAGTGTATTTACCACGACAAGCATCATAGTGTCTTCAGTGACACTATCTGCGAAAAATGGAAATTGAGTGCCAGTTGATAATAAGAAACTTTATCACTAACAATAGTATATTACTGGCCGAGCCTCGAAAATGATCCGTTACTGGGCGCACAGCTATATTGAAAAGCGAGCGTAAGCGACGTTTTTTTTTTTCATTACACGTCTGTTTTTAAAGTGACTAGAGAATGTTGTGTTTTCTCACCTGATAGGTCGCTCGGAAAGTGACGTTTTCTCGACGCTTTCCGATAAAATAGATTTTTAGTTTGGAGCCAAAAGATGTTAGTTATAAAATAAAAAATCACTTACGTGAATTCGAGAGGACCCCCCAACCAGGCTACCATCAAAAAATGATCAATAATTAATTAATCCAAAGTCACTCCAACTTTTTAACACCACTTCAACCACTTTTCTTAACCTGTCTTTTCAAAAATCTCTAGCAAAAATTCCATGGTTGCATACTTTTAGATGCAAAATATTATTAAAAATTTAATTTAGTAGATTATAGCAGCACCCGAAAGCATACAGGGTGTTACAAAGTTTAGTTGTTTTTTTTTGAAAATATAAGCCTTACTTGCAATGGTCTACAAAATTGATGTTACGAATCTTAATGACCATGCACCAGATCGCGGATAGTTACTAGATCTGAAGTTTTGTCAAGTCCATTCGATAAGGTAAACCGGTCAATATGCAATTAAAAGTATAATTTCTGAGGTATCCCCGCTCTTTTTCAAGCCTTGTAATTATTTACGACGAGCGCACGAACCGTCAGCACAATGCAGCAACCGGGACCAATCAGACGTAAAATAAGAAACATGATTTTCACTGAAAAAAAAAGTGGCATGATATTGATGAAAATGTACATCTTATTGATGAAAAAAGCATCAATTTTGCGCCTATGAAGAAGTTTATCAATAGGTATGATGAAATGTTTCATCAAATGTACATCATTTTTTAGTTCATCAATATGCGATATGATGAACGAGTTCTTTCAAAATTTTTGAAAAATTGTAGCGTTTTGATGCATATTATGTAGGTATATATGTCAAAAAAAAAAACAAACAAAAAATGAACAAAATCTTTAATATGACATACTCGTTCATTATATTGATGATCCCATTATTAAATATGAAGAACAACATCATTGATTTGCTGTACTCCTTCATCATATTGAAGATCTTATTCATAAATATGATGAACAACATCGTCGATTTGATGTACTCGGTCATCATATTGATGATCTTATTTCTAAATGTGATGAATCAGATCATTGATTTGATGTACTCATTCACCATACTGGTGATCTTATTCATAAATATGATGAACAAAATCATTAATATGAGCCTGTATTAAGCATACAGGGTGTTACAAAATTTAGTTTTTTTTTGAAAATATAAGCCTTACTTGCAATGGTCTACAAAACTGATGTTATCTTGATCACCATGCACCAGGTCGCGGATCGTTACTAGCTCTGAATTGTTGTCAAGTCCGTTAGATAAGGTAAACCGGTCAATATGCAATTAAAAGTATAATTTCTGCGGTATATCCCCGCTCCTTTTCAAGCCTTGTAATTATTTACGACGAGCGCACGAACCGTCAACACAATGCAGCAACCGGGACCAATCAGACGTAAAATATAGAAACTTGACAACCGATTATTTCTTAATCGAATCGATATTTAACATTCATCCTCACTTTAAACGCTTAATTTTAAAGTTTACTATCAGATTCCGTCGAGTTTTTCTAAATAACTATAATATTTTATCTTCGGTGCCTGGTTATCGTATTCTAACCCAAATTTGGTTAGTAATATAATTATTTATTTCAATATCGATATTTTTAGGTTACAGTAAAATCTGTTTTATCCGGCATTGTATTAGGAGGTGGCATCTCATTAACCGGCATATTTCAAAATTGTTTAATTGCAAAAAAAGTTGTTAAAATAACCAAAATGTATTTTATCAGGGCCGTAGTTAGACTAAGTCATGGGAGGGGTTTTACCGAAAAACAAAGCCTTTAAACCCTTTTTTTTACTTCTTTGCTATGCCATAGGGAAGATTTGAACCCCCAAAACCACCCCTTTATATACGACCCTGATTTTATTTAAAAAATTGCACCTTTTAAAAATTTAGGAGCAACTCCTCCTAACTGTGTGATTGCAACCGTTTTTATTTCAAGCGCCTGTATTTTTGCATTAAATTAGACCGAATTATACAGGAAACCGTCGAAGAAGTGGAGATCCCAAATACCTCACATTGGAAGAATTCGGAAAAGCTAAGGCGGAGAAAATGCCAAATCCTTCTGACGGAAATTTTTTAAAGCAGTTTGTTGATATTGGTACACGACGAGGTATTTCGAGCCAAATTTTAAGATATTTTCAGGATGTACCTACGAGCCAAAATTGATGCTCAAAATGTTGTAAAATAAAAAGTTATAATTTAACATTTCTTTATTTATTAAATATATTATCTTGTGTTTCGGAGGGTGGGGAAGTTGGGCAGGACTCTAAAGAAGCATGAAAGGCAAAAGTGGACGAATTGTATTACGGAATGATTACATCATTGAGGCTGTGGCAATCCTTCCATACTTTCAAATTTGTTAAAAATAGGAATTGTCCGATAAAACTAGGACGACTGGCCACCATAATTATTAATTATGAATTATTTTGAAATTTTACACGATTTAAAGAGTTTTGACACCTTCGTTATACAAATTACTTGTAAATCATTGGTAAAACCCAAACTAATTTCTAGTTCAGCCCAATATTTAATTGTGATGTTTACGATGTTATGCATAAGTACGGACATGTTTCTGATTCCGATTTTGAATTCATCATTTCAGAAACACAATGTACATGTAGAATTGGAAATCGAGTTAAACGTGGAAGAAAACCATATACACAACGTAAAAAAAAGGCTTTTTTGTTTAGGAAAAGCAATGGCGCAGTTTTACCAATATTAAAGAAGGCAGACCATCTTACTAAAATCGGTTTAGGTAAGTAAATACGATAGTATTATAACAATTGACATAAATATACAGTGGAACGTCAATAATCCGAACAATCAAAAAGGACGTAAAACGAGATTTTACACTCGAGGGCGGAGTTTTGAAGACGAGGAGAGCGTAGCGAAGCCGAGGCGCACGAACCGCACCGAGTGGTGTAATAGTAGTTTTCGTTGTTCCGGCCGTAAAATGAGTGGTTTCCGGCCTGTGCAGGGACGGCTTCCATACAGTCACAAATAAAAATGAGGTGGTCCCGTCACAACGAAAAGCAGTTTACGCCACTCGGACGTAAAGAGATTTTACACCACTCGGTGCGCCTCGGCTTCGCTACGCTCGCCTCGTCTTCAAAACTCCGCCGTGTAAAATCTCGTTTTACGTCCTTGTGACGAAAAATCTCTTTACGTCCGAGTGGCGTAAACTGCTTTTTGTTGTGACGGGACCACCTCATTTTTATTTGTGACGGTATGGAAGCCGTCCCTGCACAGGCCGGAAACCACTCATTTTACGGCCGGAACAACGAAAATACTTTTTACACGCGGTAAGGCCGAACAACTATGACCTTATCATATTATTCGTACGGTCGTATTCCTTCTGAGTGAGGCCGAAATACCACATATAGCTAATAATTATAAAAATAATGACGTACTTGCATATTATAGGTATTTTATGATTTTAGGAAAACGAAATTTGACGTTGAAAAGATCTTGGAATTTAAGCGAAGTAGAAACCTACATTTGCTCACAATATCCAGATGTGCCATTACAATTAATAGGTTTTAAATTGGGAAAATGTAGTAGAGATAAAAAATTTAAGTCTTTAAATCCCTATAAAACATCAGAGGACATTTTGGAACAAGTGAAACGAGGATATCTTTTAATATTACCCAATCGAGATATTAAAATGACCGAATTAACTAAACAACGAATTGATAAACGGGTATATCGTAATAAGACAATAACAACACGAGCAGTGGTAAAGCCACGGAAAGGGATTAATCCTCCAGATCCGCCAGTGGACCCTTTGCTTTAGACCCAAATAAAACTAACTAAAGGTAACAACAGAATATGAAGCAAAATTTATTTTGTTTATTTATTTAAGATATTAATAGTTTTAATAAAATATTTTTAAAAGTAATGATTTTTTAATAGGCTATAAGCTTTTCACCAACCATACAACATCCAAAATTGGAAAGTGTCCATTAGCTTGAAAAAATGAAGAAGTTACCATCTACTGCTTTAAAAGGATTCGTTTTAATATTTCTTAAAACAAAGGACAAGTGCAAAAACTAGGCGAGGCTATCTCTGAAACTAGAAGAGATATTGAAATGCGGTTTGCGGTGAGTTTCAAAACTGTAAGGACTTATACTGGAAAACTATACACGGCTTCTTAGATCTAAGTTTAAAAAAACCTGGGGCGTTGAGACTGGTGCTCACTAAGAACAGAATCGCAACAACAAAAAATAATTTTCTTAAGAGTTCATGGGCGTCCTTTATGGGGGGGGGCTCTGGCTGCTTGATTTTTTAGACATTTAATATTCCACATGCACAAGTTTTTAAAATTTTTGGTTTAAATTATGATTACAATTCTTTTATAATAATTTTTTTTTTATTTCCCTCCCCTCCTCTTGAAAATGATCCTATGGACGCCCATGGCTGTTAGGATTTTATAGACGTATCGTGAGGAAAGATCCATCTGTGGGTTTGGAAGCGTTTGGAATTATAACTGACTAATTGTTGTTCCAATGAAATTTTCCGCAAAATCCGTGAGTACAATTCACCGCAAACCCGGATCTGCGCAAGTACAGTTTGGCGTTGTTTGGTAAAACCGGGAACTCTGTTAAAAGTCCACTATGAACAACCACTCTTAATCCCGACAACCACTTCAACCGGGATATTAGAAAATGTTGATCTTTGAGACAGTTCAACTCATTAAAAATATTCCGCAGGGCCAACAAATAATTTGAATGTAAATATTAAAAGAACTGGTAACACCACTTTCAGTCCACTCATTAAAAAAATCACTGAGGCCCAACAACAACCCCAGCTGCAATATTAGAAAATGTAGATCTCCGAGACAGTTCAGCATGTAATACCGTACATGTAAATTGGTGAAGTTCACATGATGGATTACTGTCGATCGTTTTGCTTTTGGTATAGTTACAATTCTTCAGGTAATTCGAACGGACAGGCCCGTACCCAGGATTTAATTTGGGGGGGGGGCACTTAGTAAAAGTAAAATTTTTAATGGTTTTTCTTTCGAGAATTTTTATTATTATAAACAAATTTTTATTTACTTTGAAAAAAAAATTTTTTTTTTAACATTTCGGGGGGGCACGTGCCCTCAGGTGCCCTCCCTTGGGTACCGGCCTGCGAACGGAGTTTACATTACCCCCTTATTATATCTTTCAGCGTTGATTATCGTCTAGAAAATTAAAACTGAATCGAGTGTGAACCGAACTGCTTTCGCGCCGAACTGGATTTGTACCCAAACGGTTGAGCGGGAACAGTTCATCAACCAGGACTTCGATTTTAAGAGTTTCTAAAGCAACAAATGATAGAGAATGGACCAAAAAGCAATAATAAAACAAAAAATTAGTGAACCGTTGCAAATAGGGCTTATTTTTTCAAATTTTAAATTTTTTACATGAACGAGATGTTTTCCGCGGTTTGTAACATACATGAGCCTTTTATTGGCCGCCACTAGTAATTAAGCTCCGCCCACCTCAAAGAGTAGAAGCCGAAACGTGGAAATGGTGTGAGGCGCTACGCAGGGACGTGTCCAACTAACTTTTTCTCGGAGGATCAATCCCAAATTAATTAAAAATTGCCAAACTTTTGTAAATTTAAACATAAAAAAATGCCAACTTGACCAACTTTTGAGTGATTTACCCCCCCCCCCCCCCCCTCTGTCGGGCACGTTCCTGGCACTACAACAGGAGCTTTGTATGGAATCAGTGGCTTCTTCTTCGTCAAACGTGTGAATTTAATTTAAGGTTTTAAATTGATTTATCGATGATGGATCCTAATCGAACACAGTTACGTTGTCAAAATCAACTATCCCTGGGGGCTTTCCAATTCGGCGAAGGTGCTACTAAGAAGGGGGTGGATCTCGCTTTCTTTTCCGACAAATATAAGCCCCTAAAAAGTGATTTTCATTCGATGAAAATGCTACTGCTGCTCCCGTGTTTGTTTGCCAAGCTCAGCCTGAAACGTAAAGTAAAAGGTGCATGTCAGTGCCTTCCCCCACTTTCGAATTTTTTGATGAATTTGGTGTCAAACATTAGAGCATCGTTTGAGCTTGAATGAGCTTCTATTATTTTCGTTTGAGCCTCAAAGGTTGCGAAGTTATTCGCGAAAAACAAGTGGGAGGGGGTGGCTGTAGACATGATGACCCCCCCCTCCCCACTTTCGAATTTTTGGATGAATTTGGTGTCAAACGTTAGAGCATCGTTTGCGCTTGAATGAGCTTTTATTATTGTCATTTGAGCCTCAAAAGTCGAGAAGTTATTTGCAAAAAGTTAGTGGGGGGCTGTAGACATGATGGCCCCCCTTTCGAATTTTTGGATGAATTAGGTGTCAAACGTTAGAGCATCGTTCGAGCTTCCATTACTTTTGTTGAAGCCTCAACGGTTGCGAAGTTATTCGCGAAAAACTAGTTGGGGGGGGGGGGGGCTGTAGACATATTTGCAATTTTCTTACTCGTTTTAAATTTATATGTGCAATTTATGTCAATCGATAGAGCTTCGTTTGAGCCCGAATGAGCTTCAGAGAGCAAGACTTTAAGTTAATTTTTTACAAAGTTATGGATAGTTGAAATTTTCGACTAAACTCCGAACAACATGCGTCAAATCTAAAGTTTTTATAAATCTTTTTAGCTGATAAACTACATACTCTGAATATATAATTCTCTATATTTAACTCAAAAACGTTAGAGCATCGTTCGAGGCTGAATGAGAATTTGCGAAAAACTACTAGGGAGGAGGGGTTGCGTAGATATGATGACCCCCCCCCCAGTTTCGAATTTTTTGATGAATTTAGTGTCAAACGTTTGAGCTTGAATTAGCTTCCATTATTTTTATTTGAGTTTCAAAGGTCGCGAAGTTATTCGCGAAAAACTACTGAGAGGGGGGGGGGAGTTGTGGACATGTTTTGCAGTTTTCTTTCTCATTTTGAATTTATGTGTGCAATTGATGTCAATCGATAAAGCTTCGTTTGAGCCTGAATGAGCTTCCATTATTTTCGTTTGAGCCTTAAAGGTTACGAAGTTATTTGCAAAAAACTACTGGGGGGGGGGGCGTAGACATGATAACCTCCCAGTTTCGAATTTTTTGATGAATTCAGTGTCAAACGTTTGAGCTTGAATTAGCTTCCATTATTTTTATTTGAGTTTCAAAGGTCGCGAAAAACTACTGAGAGGGGGGCGGAGTTGTAGACATGTTTTGCAGTTTTATTTCTCATTTTGAATTTATGTGTGCAATTGATGTCAATCGATAAAGCTTCGTTTGAGCCTGAATGAGCTTCCATTATTTTCGTTTGAGCCTTAAAGGTTACGAAGTTATTTGCGAAAAACTACTGGGGGGGGGGGCGTAGACATGATAACCTCCCAGTTTCGAATTTTTTGATGAATTCAGTGTCAAACGTTAGAGCATCGTTTGAGCCTAAAACTCGAACAAAAATAATGGAAGCTCATTCAGGCTCAAACGTTTTGACACTAAATTCATCCAAAAATTCGAAACTGGGGAGAGGGGTCATCATGTCTACGGCTAGAGGGCCTAAAGTGGGGGGCACTTACATACACTTTAAAAAGTAAATTCAAACGGACCGGTGACAGAATAAGTCAATAGAGGTCAATTTTGAACGAAAATTACAAACTTTAAATTCAATTATTAGCTAAACTAATCGATATACAATGTTCCTCCATATCTAAAACGCTTTATTTTAATGTTTTCTATGAAATTCCGTCGAGTTTTCTTTCATAAATATTAGATCTTCGAGTCCTGATTATAGAACTAGACTCAAAAAACTTTTTTTTCCTACATTGCCAAATAGCTTAGTTCACTGCCTACAAATCCCCACTACTCCGAGCTGTTTGGTTTGGTAGCCGTTCGCGATGGAGCTTCCAATCGCCGCTACCGCCAGGTGTGAGGTAAGTTCTGTGATTCATTTTTTGTGTGCTAAGGACACTACGCCTATAAAAATTAAATTTAAAATAATAAATAAAAAATTAATAAAAAAATAAAAACAGAAGATGTGCGAATTGATCCCCAATGTCAATAAGACTACTAATGACAGAACATTTGCATTATCACAAGGTGGGTCCCCAGACCCCACACCGCCTGTGCAATAACCGACCGCATCAACCAATTTGGATGGAATAACGTTACCCCCCCTCCCATATACATAGCATAAGTTTCGCCAGGGCACTTCGAGCGAAAATCATGTTTTTTAATAGCTATTGTGCAGTAAAAATGGCTGGAGGCGCTCGGAGTGAAGCGTAGAGTGCATCCAGTCAATTTTTACTTGCACAACCACCGTTCTTGTAGAATCCACGAAAATACGAGTTCACCTTTCAATGATCCACCTTTTCCTTGACCCGTGGGCCTAGGGGTATTTTTATAATGAGTCTAGTTTTCATAAAGATGTACAAGTAACTGAGAAAATTGTCAACAGCTACACTATTATGCATGGAAGCACACGTACCGACCACAGAATGCCAGTGTTAATTCTCTTATTTAAAATATGCTCTTTCAGAATTCATGTTGGTTTCAATCGTAAAATTGTTATTTTCGCGTCAAGAGTGCCTACCTCTCCCCCCCTCCAATAATTTCGCAAATAATTCCGAAACGGTAGGCTCAAAAAAAAATTTTGAAGCTCATTGAAGTTTGACCCCAAAATTCCACTTGAGGAGCCACGTCCCCCCTTTAATTGCAAGGGGCCAATTAAAAAATATCATTAAGTAACACTTTAAAATTTAATTTATCAAAATATAGAAAAAAATTACAAAAATACCATCTAATGTATTTTAAGCAGCAAAAGATGGTGTAAAGCTTTTACTAATTTTATTTATCGATTGACGTCGCGATTTAGGCCTCGACTGCCTCAATTCCATTTTTAAGCTGGCCTTTTTCAACTTATCAATTTTCCGTTGCCTATCTTGAGCTATTAATGCCATTCGTTCCGACACGGTTAAGGTAAAAAAAGTATCGTAAAATTCATGGCATGCCGAAGTCAGTTGTACGATCAAACGCCGATGCAATTCAATGTCTGCTATGGGGATCGAATCCACGTCATCTTTGTGCAGTTGAAAAGCACAAGTTATCGTGTCGTGAATTGTTTGAATCAGACCTCTCACGTGCTCCGTTCGTTTCAGCCTTCGAACCAAGTAACCTCTAGCTGCCGCAGTCAAAACTGTCGCAGCCCACCTCTGTAATAAAAAACTTCCTAATAAGTGCCTCCACCGTTTTTATTAACCAACCTACCTCTCGAGGAACGCGGCGTTCGGAATTATCGGAAAAAAGTTGCCGACTGCAGTTGACCGTCCTATCATCGGATGACAACCTTTTATAATCATCGAGACTCATTAAAACGTTCAACGGATCGGAGTCGATTTCGTTGTGCGTTGCATTTCGCTGAAAGTTTGATACGGTTTCATTTTCGCAACCGTCGCTCTCGAAATCGATGAGGAGCGGCGTGGAAGTATTAAAAATCGTCGAATTGATTTCCGAACGCGACGTCACTTCGTAACGTTGCCGATTTTCGTTTTGTAAAGAAGAATCGTAGTCGCGCAAGTCGGACGACTGGCTCTCTAAAATATCCGCCAAAGCCGCTTCCATTTCCTCTAAGTGTGAGTCCATTAGGTTAATTTCGTGTGAGCTTTCTTCAGTCTCAACGAAGTGCATTTTTATCAAATTATCAATCGTTTCGTTATTAAACGATAGAAAATTTTCATCCAGGATGGAAGATTCTTGTAATTTTTTGTTTCCACTTGGAACTAAAACAAATGAAACACCGCGATTAACACCCCGATCCGCGAGTCTTTCTCTTCAAGTTATTTCACTATGAGTAAGCGTCATAGAAATATTTGAACCACTCACCCGAACTGTCCTTGCCTTCCAAAGTTTCATAAGCGGAATCGTATAACGCAGAGGAACAATCTAATTCACTCTCAGTAGGCATCAACTGAATGGATTTCTCCTTTTCTTGATTTTTCAAGTATTCTAGTAAGGCAGGACTAGGTGACAACAACGTATATGAATTGCTTCGAATCAATTTCGGTTTCTCCGGACAGGCAACAATTTTATCACAATGTGTTACTAAGGCTTCCGTGGTGGTTGCAGACGAGCTTGCATCATCACTCAACAAAACGATTCCATCTTTATTGTACTCGGTCACGTCGAAAACAAAACTAACCAAATTTTTTTTATCACAATGCACTCCAACAGCATCACGTTCCGTTTGCACTTTTTCATCATTGAAGGCCACTTTGTGCTCCAAACTTGTACAACTTTTTCTTGTAGTAATCGCATCGACACTTCTATTCAGAGACGGTTCCAAGGAGTCGATGAATGCCTTCAAGTCGCGTTCGTACTTCAACCGTTTTTCAATCTCAATGGCTTTTCTCTTGTCTTCATTTATTTCGATTCTTCTTGCAGATGTAATCTAAAATTTTACAGCAAATTTTTGGGTAGTAAATGCATCTTTCAAAATTATCTTACCAGAGGAGGAAGGAACTTAATGCCTTTTACTTTAATGCAGGATTCGTAATTGAACAGTTCCATTTTAGACACATAAAATTGAAACAAAAATAACAAATAAGTTTAAATTCGTCATAACTAAGTTTTAAATAAAATTAACCCTGAACTGAAATAACCGCTTGAATTTTTGACAGATTTGTGACAGCTGTTGTATTTACAACAGTGGCGGCTTATGGTATTTTTACAGTAGGGGCGATTTAAGAATTCTCTGAATTTACGCGCGTTGCTAAGAACGGTTTACTTTTGCAGCCGTTGCTACGGGAAGTTTTACTTTTCGGCTTTGACAGCAGGCCAAAAAATGTAACTTTCTAGGCGATTAGAAGTAGATTATTTTTCTCTGTGTATAAAAACACAAAGGATTGCAATAATTAGAAGCTAACTTCAACCGGATTGCGCCGAAAAACACAGCTTTTGATGCGTACACGTCCGGCCATTTCGCCTAATAGCATTTTGTGCTAAAAATCTAATTGTTTTTTATTAAAGACTTAAAAAAAAACAAATGGAAAATAAACCTGAAGCAACAACTATTCTAGCCAGTACAAAAATTAAAGAAGAAATAATTGACTCAACTTTCGATCGCCTTGACGAACCAGGTTAGAAAGATGTAATTATAGGAAAAGGAAATTTTAACGTCAACTGTTTTAGAAAATTTGTATGATAATGTGGATATTAAAATAGAGGATTATGGTGTCGATTTACATCATTCGATAGATGTAAAAGAAGAATTTGTAGAAATTTCTAATTCACCGCAAGTGGTTAAACGAGAAACTCAAAATAGGTCGCAGGAGTTGACTAAATTTTATTGTTGCTATTGCAATTCTGAATTTACACGAAAAAGTACGTTAAAGCAGCATCTTTTAACCCATATGGTTTTAGAAGTGTTTAAGTGTGAACACTGCGATTACACGACTGTCCAAAAACGAGAATTACAAAAGCATTCAAAATTTCATCGAGAGTTAGAAGGAGAAGTGAAACAATTTCCTTGTTTATTTTGTGATTATAAAAGTTCAGAAAACAGTAAATTGAAGCGGCATTTAAAGATTCACACAGGTGAGAAACCATTCGAATGTGAAATTTGTGATTATAAAACCGGACGAAGCGATGACTTGAAGCGGCATTTAAAAACGCACACGGAAGACAAACCGTTCGTATGTGAAGTGTGCAATTTTAAATGTAAAGTGAAAAGCACCTTGGATATACACGTAAGAATTCACACCGGAGAGAGGCCGTTTGCGTGCGCGTGTTGCGATTACAAAGCGACAAAAATAAGAGAATTGCAAAAACATTTAAAGAGTCACACGAGAGTCAAAAAAGTGTTTGCGTGTGATATTTGTGACTTTAAATGTGATGCGAGGAAAGGTTTACAAAGTCATACAAAAGTTCACGCAGAAAATAAACAATTTGCTTGCACGATTTGCAATTATCGTAGTGCGGAAAAGGGTAAATTAAAGCGGCATTTAAGAATTCATACAGGAGAGAAGCCGTTTTCATGTGAATCTTGTGAATATAGAAGTTCGCGGCGTGATGACTTGAAAAGACACGTTAAGTGCCATTCGGATAAAATTAAAAAAAAGTGAATACCTACCTGGGGGATAGCACGAGAAACAGGCTTAAGAATTTATCAATTTTCAGATGATCGGATGATGGGAAATGGTGCAAAAAGCAATTATAAAACAAAAATTTTGAGGACTATTGAAAATGGGCCCTAATTTTCTACAAAAATTTATGCAAATACAGTGTATTGGCTAATGAAATGAGATAAGCTCCGCCCACCTCATACACTTGCATAAGTTTAGGACCAAATTACTTGAATTTAAAAAACTTTGTTCCTAACACTAACCTAAGCTCGACCTGTGGATCTCTCTTAAGGGTATAAATCAGGACTCATAAACTGTGAAATTAGCTCGATGTTAACGCTACCATAGTGTACGTACGACTACTGCTCTCGCAGTCGATCGCCACGCCCACTCTTAAACTGAACAAAATCAACACACACGGGTAATAGAATGCAGTGATTATGGTCGCATTCTGTGTAAAATGGTAAACTTTAAAATCGATATTTGGGATTAATCCTCACCTTAAACGCTTCATTTTAATGTATTCTATCAAATCCCATTGAGTTTTCATTAATAAATTTAATATCTTCTGGGCCTGTTTTTCGTTCTACTACCCTTACCTGATTTAAAAGAAAGAAATTGAGGAAAGAAAAAATTTGACATTATTTTCTTAAATAAATTATAAATCAATACTTGCTTGATTTTGATTGGTTGTCGACTCGGTATACTAAATATAATATTAAAAATAGTATTATTATTTACCTATGAAGGCATGAGTGTGCTCCGAATAACATACGGGCTTACCTAAGAACTCAAATGACAAAACTTGCCATTTTTGTCCGTTGTGATGCGCATGAATGAATTAACGAGATTCTTACTACCAAACGCTCCTTCACTAACCACAAACTGCCCCCAGCAACTTTTAAAAATATACATTGCTGATCGATTTCTAATCAGAAAAAAAGTTTTCCTGAAAAATTTGAGCTTTCCAATCCAAAGGTTACAAAATAATAAGAAAAACGTGTTTTTTTTTTGGTTTTTATTTTATTGTGTCTGTTTTATTGAGTGAGTATTTTTTAATGTAAGAAGCAAAATTGCTAACACGAGTGAGCTAGGGAGAACTTTTGACAGGTGCATGTCCCCCCCCCCAATTCGAATTTTGACTACAAAATAGTCGAAATCGTTTGTGCTTCGCTTGTACCTGTTTGTGCAAACATTATTTTCGTTTGTACCCAAATAGTTTTTGAGAAATTTCAAAATTTCGCTGGGGGGGGGGGCTGGAGACTTGCTAGCCCCCCATGTCGAATTTTGACTCCAAAATAGTCTAAATCGTTTGTGCTTTATTTGTACCTGTTTGTGCAAACATTATTTTCGTTTGTACCCAAATAGTTTTCGAGAAATTTCAAAATTTCGCTGGGGGTGGCTGGAGACATGCTTTTTTAAATTTCGAATTTTGGATTCAAAATAGTCTAAAACGTTTGTAATTCGCTTGTGATTGTTTGTGCAAGTTTCATTTTCGTTTGTACCCAAATAGTTTTTGAGATTTTCAAGAAAAACATTAAAGAAATTGACGCGCATGAGTAGATTAACGAGATTCTGGGTAAAACTTACAGGATCACGTTCAAAATATTCTCTATCGTTTGTACCTGTTTGTGCAAGTTTCATTTTTGTATGTACCCAAATTTCAAAATTTCGCTGGGGGGGGCTAGAGACATGCTTTTTTAAATTTCGAATTTAAAATAGTCTAGAACGTTTGTACTTCGTTTGTGCTAGTTTTATTTTCGTTTGTACCCAAATAGTTTTTGAGATTTTCAAGAAAAACAAAGAAACTGACGCGCATGAGTGGATTAACGAGATTCTTAGTACGGGGAAACACAGAAGTTTTTCAAACATAGATACTGACGCGCATGAGTGGATTAACGAGTGGTGGTGGCGCCAGAATGATTAAGTGCTGGTGATCTAGAGTGGTAAAAATCATACAAAAACCATAAATTTAGTTCTTAGAGTAGTTATAGAAGCTTCCCAAATTTTCTCTGCAATCAAAAATATTCACAGCAATTGCAAACCAACTCACCCTTTCCATTACAATCTGTCAGTTTCTGGTTTTTGTTGGTAGGTATATTTAAATTGCTTATTTGAATTCTCAGATTCAATTTTTTTTACCTCAACTATAATTAATGAAATAATTAAAATGAATAAAATATAATTATTTATTTTGAATAGCACTACATTCTTTAGAATTTGGCTGTCGATTGACTTTCAAAATCCATTTCACCGATGTGAATGGCCATATAAAAATTATAAACCAATTTCTCCAAATTTAAAAAAGTTTGAACTTAATTTTGATTGATATTTTCTTACAAAAAATATATTTTGTTTAAATGTGCTGAAACTTTGTAATTTTACTAATATAATATCACTAAATCCTATAAAAATAATGATAAATTCTTAAGGTTTAAGGGGGTAGTATTCCCAGATGTTAAAATGTCCATTTTCTTGAATTGATCAATAATTCACTTAAATTGTTTTTTTTTTATTTTCTTGGGACGTTTACAAATTACACTAAATTTTCTATTTTTGTTACTCAAAAGATAAACCATTTAGTACATTTCCTATAGTTTAGTAAATGAATCGCATTAAAAATTTGGAATTTAAAAAACCGTTTATCCCTTTTTTAAAATAAATACAAGTTATAAAATCACGACAGAGAATTAATGAATAATTAATTTTTTGAACACACAAGTAGTAACCACACTGAAAAATTAAAGAACTATTCTTATAAGTAAACTAGCTGACCCGGCAAACGTTGTTTTGCCCCTGTGTCAATCCCGGTCAATAAAATTTTTTTTTTTATTTTACAATTTAATTTTTTTTTTTAATTTTTAAAAAATTGGGGTATAAAAAATAGATGTTTGCCGATTCGCACACCTACCCGATAAGCACACAAAATTTTATCAAAATCGGTTCAGCCGTTTCGGAGGAGTTTGGGAACAAACACCGCGTCGAGAATTTTATATATTAGATAGAAGATAACACAAATTAATCAAAATTTTTTAATAAGTCTGAAAATGAAATTTATATGTAGAAACAGTTAAAAAAATTCAAAAATGACTTTATTGTTTGAACTTTTAGGTAAAAACTTAATTAATTATTATTACTTTACACCTTAGGCCGCACTAACATCTTAGTGTGTTTTAAACTGTACCAGTTTTCCTTATAATGAAACCAAAATATTCCTAAGTACCCAAGTGTTTGGCCACGATCAAAATACTTTCCATTCAAACTGCTATGAGCACTAGCGGTGTAGTACCACCAGGCACCATCTAAAACAATAAAATTTGTTAGTTATTAAAGACCGTGTGTGACACGTGAGTAAATTTGTTGAACCAACCAATATTGGAATCAATGGTTTACACTTTACACACTTGTTATAAGAGAAATTGATTTATTTTATTCGACGCAAATCTTAAAAACGAATAAATTTAAAAAAATTTAAATCTCTTATCTAATTTAATTACTTAATTATTTAACAAATGTACAAATTTGGACATACTTAAGCTTGTGAATACAAAATTGGAAGTGGATAGAAAAAAAGAAGAAATTGATTTGTAAGACGTGTAAATATTAAATATGTAAATATATAAATAGGTTTGTTATTAAGTATTATAAATCTTACGATAAATGTCAACCACGTCGCTACCAGAATCTGAATCTTGATCGTTATCTTTAGTAGAAAACTTGGCTCCAACTTGTTGAATCAATGAATCACTAGCATCTCCCGAATATGCACCCAGCTCTTTTAAAGGATATCCTTCCATTTCTGATCCCACGTTGAACTTGGAATAAAATGCACTGACGTTGTTTGATTCAAAATCACCTAGCTCAACCAGCAATTCGTTGTCTTCAAAACCCGTTAAGAGATGAATGTTCTCTAAACCAAGCCAAAATTCGCCGCTCAAATTACCGAAACCATTCTTATAATTTTGCCAATCCAGAAAAAAATCTTGAGAGCCATCAAATCTCCTTTGTATCACCGTCCAACCGCCTCCCCTAGTTTTCAAATCGCATACCGCCTCGAAAGGTTTTGGCGCACCTTCCGGTTGTATCATGTAGGTTTCCGATGCCGTTTTTTCAGACTCTCGAACTTCTCTACAATTTTTTGGATACAGCTTATTGGGAGTCAAATTGAGTGGCAAAGATGTAGAGGTTGGTGTTTGAAAATCTTTCGTTTCCTGTGATCCCTCGTTGCAAATTTGTTTTAATTCCGAGTTTGATGACAAATCCACCAATGATCTAAAAATAATAAAAATTCTAAATCATAATTATTTTTTTTTTTTTGATTTTTGGACAATTCAATTACATAAAAAAAGTTTTAAATTTTAATGAATTTCTTAAAACGTGTGACTTAAAATGCGTGAACTTGTGTTCCCAAGATTACGAGTTTTAAGTTGTTTTTAAATTTTAGCTAATATAAGGGTGGTATTAGTTTTTAGTATTGTAGCAGCAACAGCATTCAAAGAATAAACATCACTAAACAATCGACGCATTTTTATTTTCGACTTTTATAATTATTTTTCATTTTCGATCCACAATAATTAATTCAACAGGTTATGTGCCCAGTTTAATTAATTCAGCAATCTACAGGTATACATATTAAATTTTATACTTCTTTACAAAAATATTATCACAATAATAGTCATAATCAGGACCGTCTTCATGATTCGAAGTTCATTGGAATAATTCGCAAGAAAAATTATAAAATCAAATGTTTCAATCTCATTCATGATTCTACTCGTGAAACTGATATCATCCAAGGTAGTTAGATTTACAAGGTATGATACTGCGCATCTTTAAACGTCAAAATATTCAATATGGCGGACGGCTCGTGACTGAAATAGACAGCATCGACATCTACCTTGACTTTTGCGCCATCTAGTCTATTAATCTAAAATCTTAATAATTCAATATGGCGGACTCTACGTGACTATGCGCAGTACAAGACGAGTTTTGGTTTACATATAGATCAGGGGTTCCTAAACTTTTAAGGCAACGGAACCTTGAGCAAATCCCAAAAATTTGACGAAACCCCACATCAAATGATTGCAAATAAAAGACCCTGCAATTTAAATATAATATATAAATTTTGATTATATTTAAATATAATCAAAAAAATTCAAAAATAAATAATTTCGCGGAACCCCGGTAACTTTAGGAACCGAGGATATAGATCATAGAATAATAGATCATACCAGGTGCATGTCCCCCCCCATTCGAATTTTGACTCCAAAATAGTCGAAATCGTTTATGCTTCCTTTGTACCTGTTTGTGCAAACATTATTTTCGTTTGTGCCCAAATAGTTTCCGAGAAATTTCAAAATTTCGCTAGGGGGGGAACTGGAGACATGCTTTTTTAAATTTCAAATTTTGGATTCAAAATAGTCTAGAACGTTTGTAATTCGCTTGTGATTGTTTGTGCAAGTTTTATTTTCGTTTGTACCCAAATAGTTTTTGAGATTTTCAAAAAAAACATCAAGGATACTGACGCGCATGAATGGATTAACGAGATTCTAGGTATAACTTACAGGATCACGTTCAAAATATGCTCTATCGTTTGTACTTTGTTTGTGCAAGTTTCATTTTTGTTTGTACCCAAACAGTTTTTGAGATTTTCAAGAAAAACATCAGAGATACTAACGCGCATGAGTGGATTAACGAGATTCTGGGTAAAACTTACAAGATCACGTTCAAAATATTCTCTATCGTTTGTACCTGTTTGTGCAAGTTTTTATTTTTGTTTGTACCCAAATAGTTTTTGAGATTTTCAAGAAAAACATCAAAGAAACTGACGCGCATGAGTGGATTAACGAGATTCTTAGCACGGGGAAACACATGGAACACATAAGTAGAGAGCGGATTTATATGTAACAACAGACCCGTCTTAAGGTATAGACTAATATAAATCACCAATAGAAAACGATTATTAGCGCTAATAAGAGTTTTATATTGATGATAGACTTTGTTTGACCAATTACTTAAGAGGTGTTACCCTTAGACGGGTCTGTTATTACATATAAATCCGCTCTCTACACATAAGATATGGAGCAACAGTTGATTAGAAACTTAAGAAGGGAAGGATGTAATGTGTTGAATACAAAGTTATCCCTGGATTAAAGGATTATTATTTTATATTGGTAACAAATTGGTATTATTTGGTATTGGTAAAATAATTTGTAAAATACTATATAAACAAAACCTTTTCATTAAATAAATAAGTACAACAGACATATTACATTTAGGGTGACTTGTATAGATCTAGTTTAAAATTTTAAACTGTAGATTAACCAATCACAATAGTCAAAATCCGAGTTTAAACCATAGTTACCGGTTAAACTTGGACTATACAAGTCAACCTTAGTATCCTTTATTATTCACGTATTCATTAAATCAAAGAATCATGCCTAAACCGTCAGAAATTAATTTTGAATTGTTGCTTGAAATTCTTCAGAAATTCAATTTTTTTTTTTATTTTCCGTAATAAAAAATTAGTTTGAAAAAAGTTTGGTGTGCATATTTACTGTTAATCATGCAAATCACCTTGAACATAGCATAATGATCTACATTTCCTAGGTGGTGTGCGTTTAAAAATAACAAAAAAAAAATTGTGTATCATTTATTTTAATTTTTAATGGTGAATAATAGTCCATATTAAATAAATATGAGAATCTTTGCAAGTGCAATTTAACTTTAAATCCAAAATTTTAAAATCTTCTGTGTTTCCCCGTGCTAAGAATCTCGTTAATCCACTCATGCGCGTCAGTATCTTTGATGTTTTTCTTGAAAATCTCAAAAACTGTTTGGGTACAAACAAAAATGAAACTTGCACAAACAAAGTACAAACGATAGAGCATATTTTGAACGTGATCCTGTAAGTTATACCTAGAATCTCGTTAATCCATTCATGCGCGTCAGTATCCTTGATGTTTTTTTTTGAAAATCTCAAAAACTATTTGGGTACAAACGAAAATAAAACTTGCACAAACAAGCACAAACGTTCTAAACTATTTTAAATCCAAAATTCGAAATTTAAAAAAGCATGTCTCCAGCACCCCCCAGCGAAATTTTGAAATTTCTCAAAAATTATTTGAGTACAAACAAAAATGAAACTTGCACAAACAGGTACAAACGAAGTACAAACGATAGAGACTATTTTGAACGTGATCCTGTAAGTTTTAACCAGAATCTCGTTAATCTACTCATGCGAGTCAGTTTCTTTGATGTTTTTCTTGAAAATCTCAAAAACTGTTTGGGTACAAACAAAAATGAAACTTGCACAAACAAAGTACAAACGATAGAGCATATTTTGAACGTGATCCTGTAAGTTATAACTAGAATCTCGTTAATCCATTCATGCGCGTCAGTATCCTTGATGTTTTTTTTTGAAAATCTCAAAAACTATTTGGGTACAAACGAAAATAAAACTTGCACAAACAAGCACAAACGTTCTAAACTATTTTAAATCCAAAATTCGAAATTTAAAAAAGCATGTCTCCAGCACCCCCCAGCGAAATTTTGAAATTTCTCAAAAATTATTTGAGTACAAACAAAAATGAAACTTGCACAAACAGGTACAAACGATAGAGACTATTTTGAACGTGATCCTGTAAGTTTTAACCAGAATCTCGTTAATCTACTCATGCGAGTCAGTTTCTTTGATGTTTTTCTTGAAAATCTCAAAAACTATTTGGGTACAAACGAAAATAAAACTTGCACAAACTAGCACAAACGTTTAACAAACGTTCTAGACTATTTTGAATCCAAACTTCAAAATTTTAAAAAATTCTGTGTTTCCCCGTGCTAAAAGAATCTCGTTAAGCCATTCATGCGCGTCAGTTTTCATGATGTTTTTCTTAAAAATCTCAAAAACTATTTGGGTACAAACGAAAATAAGACTTGCACAAACAATCACAACAAAGTACAAACGATAGAGAGTATTTTGAACGAGATCCTATAAGTTTTACCCAGAATCTCGTTAATCCACTCATGCGCGTCAGTATTTTTGATGTTTTTCTTGAAAATCTCAAAAACTGTTTGGGTACAAACAAAAATGAAACTTGCACAAACAAAGTACAAACGATAGAAAATATTTTGAACATGATCCTGTAAGTTTTACCAAGAATCTCGTCAATCCACTCATGCGCGTCAGTTTCTTTGTTTTTCTTGAAAATCTCAAAAACTATTTGGGTACAAACGAAAATAATGCTTGCACAAACAGGTACAAACAAAGCACAAACGATTTAGACTATTTTGTAGTCAAAATTCGACATGGGGGGGCTAGCATGTCTCCAGCCCCCCCCCACCCAGCAAAATTTTGAAATTTCTCAAAAACTATTTGGGTACTAACGAAAATAATGTTTGCACAAACAGGTACAAACGAAGCACAAACGATTTAGACTATTTTGGAGTCAAAATTTGAATTGGGGGGGCTGGGGACATGCACCTGATCATACCTTGTAATCTATATACATTGGATATCATCAGACCTGAACTGGTTTTATGAAAATACAATTTTTATATGACAATATTAAAGGATTATCAGCTTTAAGAAGTCCTATGTAAAAATTACTTGAAACTGAAAATACATACCTTGTAACATTAATAAGAGACGAAACGTTTTGCTTTATCGTTCCCACATCGGAAGGTAAATTTCTAGTAGCATCTATCAATTCTTGAATGCTTTTACCCAAATTTTCCACTTTGATTTCCAAGTTTTCGTTATTCTGAATGACCGGGGACGCAGGACACGATGAGACTTGAGACAACTTATTTTCCAAAGATTCAAAACGTCTGTTGGTTTCCGTAATCAAGAATTGCAAGTTTTCGACACATAAACTTTCCAAACGGGTCAGTAGAAGCTTTATCCCATCATCTATGATTATAGGATCCGGTGGAATAGGAGTCGTGGCTTCCTAAGTGGGCTTAATTAAGGAAATGTTGTGAAACAAAATTTTAGAAAAACTTACCACGCTTTGTTTGTTCTCTTGGGTTTGTAAATTTATATCATGATTTTGAGAAGTAACTACACCAAAAATAACTAAAATTGTTAATCGTAACAGCGACATCATCTCGGCTCTTTATGATCCGCTTGTTATGACTCGAGCTAAATATATACTGCGTGTTCTTGGCAGAGTACCAGGCTCTTGTATTAATAATATACAAAATATTTTTGAATGTGATGCCAAATTATTTGAGTTCAACGATAACCGATATTTGAGGAAATACATAATTATGGTACCCCAAATAAAGGTAACATTGCATTAAAGCATATAAATTTAAGTTTTGCTATTATACGAGGGTTAAAGTTGAAAAGCTTTAAAAAAGAGCTAAAGACTTGTTTGAAAGATATCAAAATTGTGATAAAATTTTGAAGTTCGAAAAAAATTCCTTTGGCTTACGCAGAATCAAACCTTCGTAAAATGAAACTTCCACATTACTCCAAATTCTTTACTTTTATTGTTTCGTATTAAAAAATATTTACATTTATACTATGGTATTTAATGAATAAAAAAGTTTATTTCATGCTTACATGACCGAAGCAAATCTCGCATTTTTCCTTCTTGTAACAGATTTAATAAGTATCGGCTGACGAAAATGGTAACACATTTTCTGTTTTTCCAATAATAATAACCATGTAAAGTTTATTTATAAAAAACGTTGTTCAGTATTTTCTACGTTTCAAAATGTCCGGTTTCCAATTTATCGGGTACGCCTCTTCCGTAGCAGTTTCGTCCTCCTTATAAATCTTGATCGATTTGTCAGCATCAGTTGTAATCAGACGTAAACCTGATTTATCAAATGTCATTGAAAATATTCCAGCTTCGCTGTCCATAGAACCCGGCTGCACTGGTGCTTGTAACCTTTGGAAATTATAACCGGTTCGCCAATCCCAGAAGAATAATGTCCCGTTGTCACCACCCGATACCATAACACTTTCTTCGTTGATAGCCAAACAATTTACAATTGCGTTGTGACCAGAAACATTTTGAATAAACTTCCCGTCGGGACACTTCCACTGTTTAATGTTATCGGGCGAACCCGAAGCAAACATATTTAGCCGCGGGTGGAAGATAACACTCCGAACACTCTTTTTATGATTTGTAAGTGTACAAACCGATTTACCCGCTGCTAAATCCCACAGTCGAATGGTCGAATCGTGAGAACCTGTTATGACCTGGGGCTCCGATGACTGACAAATTACAGTTGCAACGGTGTTGGTATGGCCTTGTAACGTATGAATATTGGCTTTTGTACGCATGTCCCAAACTCTTGCCGTTGAGTCACGTCCAGCAGTCACCAACACATCGATCGTAGGATGCAAAGCCATCGAGTAAACTGCAGATAAGTGACCATGATAATGCCGAATTACTTTGTTGTATTCCAAATCCCAACACTTGACTTGCCGATCGTCACCACAACTAAACAAGTACGGATGGCGATCACTAATTGCAAGACCCCGTACGGTACTAACGTGTCCCGTTAACGACACCTTCAACTGTCCACTAGCCAAATCCCAAATCTTTATTATTCTGTCTGCTGCTCCCGTCGCAAACCATTGATTCGCCGGTTCGACCGCAACACACATCACCCACCCTAAATGTCCCGACATAACTCGAGCCAACTTCCACGGTGCATGCCACTTTGGCTTCGGCATACTGGGTGCTTTACGAATCAAACTTTGAGTAGTAGTCGGGGTATTCCTTTGTACCAAACTGTTTTCGTTATATAAAGAAACCACCATTTCGTCGGAACTCGAAGGAGCTTCAGTTTCACTTGGAAATGTTGGCCCGGAGGTGGAATTGCTACGAACGCTATCGGTTGCTTGTAATTGTTTTATTGCTTGCATCTTTTTAACGTCGTCAAAAACGGCTCCATAATTATCGCGAGCTTTCACCTTTTTGCGAAGTTCGTCGGCAGTTTCGTCAATTGGAGGCAAAATGTTTTGATTAGATAGAAACATGTCGTGCGATCGTTTTAGCGACCTAAACACCAAAGTGTGCACCGTAAGTCGATGAACCTCTTCCTGCATTTTCTAAAGCTTGAAATAGTCACTGTTTGCAAAAATACGTAAAAGTAGGACACCAAATTAGTTTTAACCTAAAAATGCGCGTAGAAATTTAATAATCTTCTTTTTAGGTACCAACATTAAGAAAAAAAAAATTTTTTTTAGTAAAGTAGGTCGTACATGAAACCCGTCAAACTTTGACGTTAATGCCTTCTTTAAAATTGAAAAATATAAAATTGCATCATTCTTTACGTATTTTTTCGTATTTCTTCAAGGCAATGCGTACCATTCGCCACTGTTTATAACATAACCTCCAAATTTAAATGTCAAATCTTGTAATTTGTTGACAAATGTCCGGAACGCTAAGAAAATTCTAAAATTATTTTGTTTCAAACCATAAACTGAAACTAACTTTAGATTTGTTCTAAATTTCAATCATTTGAGGAGACCTTTTAAAATGGATAATATTGGGGGGAAAGAAGTGGCGCAAGGAAATATAATAAAAGGTTAGTGTGAATCGAGAACTTACAGTAGGTATCATTCACAAAATTTTTTAGCAAACAAGAATTTTAAATTAGAAGTAAAATTGGAAAATGAAGACAATAATTATTCGGATAGTGTCAATAATTATTTGATGTATATTAAAAAGGAAGATATAATTTTTGAGACTGCAAGTGAAGAGAAAATTTATAAACAAGAAATGGTTACAGTGCTAGAAAATCCTCAAAATAACTTACAGAATGGCTGTTCCGAAATAAAAACAAACATTGGTATGATTTTTCTTGATCAATTAAAAAAACCGAAAATTCACCACGATAAGAAGTTTGCATGTAAGATTTGTAAATATGTGACCACAAATAAGAATTACTTACAAAGACATTTGAAAATTCATATGGTGGTGAAACCGTATTTGTGCAAAATTTGTGATTATCGAACTGCACACAAAGTGTGCTTACAACTTCATTTAAAAATACACAAAGATGAAAGATCTTTCGAGTGCGAATTTTGTTGTTATAAAGCAATCGATAAATATAAATTACAGCAACATAATATGACGGTCCATGCTAAGGAGAAATCATTTTTTTGCGGGACGTGTAACTTCCGAACTGCACATAAAGGTTATTTAAAAGAACACTTAAGAATCCATTCAGATGAAAAGCTATTTCAATGTTACACTTGTGGTTATGGAGTCAATAAAAAACATCGTTTAATATTACACATGTACACTCACACCGGTGAGAAACCATTTATCTGCAAAGTATGCAACTACAGAACTGCAAACAAAGGTCGACTAACAGAGCATTTGAAAATTCACACGGGTGATAAACCGTTCCAGTGCGACACTTGTGGGTTTAGAGCTTACAAAATAAGTGCTTTAAATCGGCACACCCGGATTCACACCGGAGAAAAACCATTTTCTTGCGATTTGTGTCATTACAGAACAGCAAGTAAAAATCACCTACAGGAGCACACAAGAACACATACCAAAGAAAAACCATTTGCTTGTAATTTGTGTGACTATCGAGCTGCCTCCAAAGGTAATTTACACCACCACGTGAGAATCCACACTAAAGATAAACCATTTGCTTGCCATATTTGTGACTACAGATCGATTCGAAATGCTAAGTTACAAAGACATTTATTAACTCACACCGGTGAAAAGCCGTTTTCCTGCCAAGTTTGTCACCGTAAATTTCCAGAAAATAGATCATTGAAACGGCATTTGATAACTCACAGTATTAGTGTTATTTGATGACTTTCAATCATTTAGATTGAAAGTTAAGCTTAAGAACTTGTAATAATATATTTTGTTCAGGTTCAGTTGGGTCAGGCGCGGATGCCAGGGGGCAATGGGTGTAATTGTTCCTCACGACCGAAGCACTTTGATTTGATCAAATTATGGTTTTTGATTAATTATTTTTTGTTTAGAACGAATTTTTTGGAAGAGGAAATTTTGCCCCCCCCCCCTAAACGAAGTTTTGTATCCGCGCCAGAGTTGGGAATGATATGTAATGAACATCGTGGTCATTGTATTATTACTTGAATAATAAAATTCTTTAAATTAAAAAAACAGCCGTTTATCTTTGCAACAAAATTTGAGCAGTTCAAATTGAGCGCGGTGGTGGTTTGCAGTTTCAGGAAGTAGGGGGATTCGCGGGGGTTAATTTACTTCTAACAGATTGTAAGCAGTGGGCTAATTTAACCTGACACCCCTTTGTTGCAAGATTGGAAGCGACCGGACGAATTTTTGTTTTTGCTCATTAGCTCCGCCCAGTCATCTTATTCCAACTGAACTTTAATCGTGTGAGATATACCAGGGCTAAGCCTCTAAAGGTACAGGGTGGCAAAATGGATGGCGCATCCTCGATCTCTTTTTTTGAGAAAATCTCAATGGCGAAAACCAAAATTTGCTATTTTTTTTTGTTTTCGAGTTATAGCCAAAAGTTCGATAATTAAACTTTTCTATAAATGTCGATATTTTGGTTGTTTTTGAAGTTACCAAAAAAGTGTTAACACTTTCTTCAGACACTTTTTTAAGGGCAACAAAATGGGATAAAGAGATTTTAAATATCTAGATTAGTTTCCGAGTTATAACATAAAGTTGTGTTTTTTTAAATAGAAACCATAGTTGGCTATGACATTTTTAAATGGCGTTTTTTATTCTCTTTTCAATGATGTATAACATGTGGGGTCTAATATTTTAGTTTCATCCCATTTTATTAAAAAATGTAATAAAAATAAAGAATGAAAAATTTAATATAATAGTAACTGTTTTTAAATATATAAATTATTAACTCGTTGATATTAGATAATATAAAACTTCAAAATATCGAGTTATTATTTTATTAACTGTTTTTAGTAGATAACAATAAAAAATATTCAATACTTAACAAAAATTACAGTAAAAATTACAAACTGAACTCAGTTGTTTACAATACCATACTTATAACTTTGTCAAAATAAACACTACGAAATTGGCATCTAAAAAATTCTTTTACCCATTAGTTTTTAGTAGGAAAATATTTGTTTAGTTGCTGTCATTAAAATATTAAATATTTATTAGCAATTCTAATAAAATATTATTATATTTACCTGTTATTTCACGTAAATGTAAAATGGCTTATGAACACTATGAAAAATACGATATGTTGGAGTGCTTCATTCAAGCTAGTTATATAATCTTGTTCTTGCATGTGCAACGTATTTTAGTAATTATCTAACTAAACATATTGGACATATTTTTAGCTGCAGCCAACAGTTCGGCTTCGCTAAACCCCGGGGTTCCTCATCCCGTCGGAGCTCGGTCACGCTTCATCTGGGGGTGTACGGAAAAGAGGGTCTGGATGATTGACCTGACCCTTGTTTCAGTCAGGCCTGGGATCGCTGGTCTTCCCATCTTTCTGGTCACTATTTGATCGGCTCTTCCCCAAATCTTTCTATTTATCTCATCCATTAGTTTTTCCCAGTGCTTTTTCTGGCTATCACTGATGGCTTTGCTCAAATCTTTCCTATGCTGTGCGAGGGCCTGGTGTGCAATCTCTGGTATTTTTTTGGCCCTGACACAGGATCTACTGGCCAGGGCCACGTCTCCAAACTACCAGATAAACATGTCTACACCCTCCCATAATAAGGAGGCATCATGTCTACGCCCCCCTCCCCAGTAGGGTTTTTAACCTTTGAGGCTTAAACGAAAATAACGGAAGCTCATTCAGGCCCAAACGATGCTCTAAAGTTTGACACAAAATTTATCCAAAAATTCAAAACGGAGGGGGCCATTAACATGCACCTAGCCTCTAATCTCCTTCATCTGATGGATGTAGCAGACGTGGTGTTTGTGGTGATGATTAGCCTGGAAAAGGATAGCGTAAAGCGATGGTCGTACTCGCGAGAATTTGGCCAGAAAAATTGATGCGATAGGCAACAGCGAGTCCATCTAATGTTGAGGAAAATAGGCGAACCTAATTTTCACAAACAACCCAAAAACGGGGACTTCAAAACCGACTGTGGGCCAAACGGCATGTGGCTGAAGTTAGAAACGGATTCGGATTTGGATTCAGATTTACAATTTTACAGTGGACCAAGTAAATCTTCAACAAAATATAAAATTTTGTAAAATGTACGTTATTAAGGCAATTTCTGAAAGCAAACGATGTATACAATTACAAATGTGTGTTCTAAATTAGGCTAAAAAATATTTTGACCACCGGGAAGCCCTAAATGGTATTAAAACTCATTATCAAAAAAATAAAAAAATAACACATGTGCTCTAAATCTAACCACTGCTAAAAATTCCATTTTATAGAAAATCATAAATATAAAACATTGTAATCGTTAAGTCAAGAGGCAAGGGGGCAGATTTCCGTGCTAAAAATCAAAATAAAAAAAAATCGGACTGTGCCAAAATCTGACAAATCTCAAAAATTTGAAAATATTTAGTTACGTATGTACAAAAATTTTCATACCCTAACTCAGAGGTCTAGGGGGTAAATTTGCGAATCCAACAAAAAATTTAAAAAAAAAATTCGCTGTGTGCCAATATCCCACTTATCTCAAAAAATTGACAATATTTAGTTACGTATGTACAAAAATTTTCATACCCTAACTCAGAGGTCTAGGGGGTAAATTTGCGAATCCAACAAAAAATTTAAAAAAAAATCGCAGTGTGCCAAAATCCAACTTATCTCAAAAAGTCGACAATATTTAGTTACGTATGTACAAAAATTTTCATACCCCAACTCAGAGGTCTAGGGGGTAAATTTGCGACTCCAACAAAATATTAAAAAAAAAATTGCAGTATGCCAAAATCCGACCCAACTCAAAAAATCAACAATATTTAGTTACGTATGCACAAAAATTTTCATACCCTAACTCAGAGGTCTAAGGGGTAGATTTGCGACTCCAACAAAAAATTTAAAAAAAAATCGCAGTGTGCCAAAATCCGACCCAACTCAAAAAATCAACAATATTTAGTTACGTATGTACAAAAATTTTTAGACCCTAACTCAGAGGTCTAAGGGGTCTATTTGCGACTCCAACAAAAAATTTTAAATAAAATCGCAGTGTGCCAAAATCCGACCCAACTCAAAAAATCAACAATATTTAGTTACGTATGCACTAAAATTTTCATACCCTAACTCAGAGGTCTAGGGGGTAGATTTGCGACTCCCAACAAAAAATTAAAAAAAAAATCGCAGTGTGCCAATATCCCACTTATCTCAAAAAATTGACAATATTTAGTTACGTATGTACAAAAATTTTCATACCCTAACTCAGAGGTCTAGGGGGTAGATTTGCGACTCCAACAAAATATTAAAAAAAAAATTGCAGTGTGCCAAAATCCGACCCAACTCAAAAAATCAACAATATTTAGTTACGTATGCTCAAAAATTTTCATACCCTAACTCAGAGGTCTCGGGGGTCCATTTGCGACTCCAACAAAAAATTTTAAATAAAATCGCAGTGTGCCCAAATCCGACATATCTCAAAAAATCGACAATATTTAGTTACGTATGTACAAAAATTTTCATACCCCAACTCAGAGGTCTAGGGGGTAAATTTGCGACTCCAACAAAATATTAAAAAAAAAATTGCAGTATGCCAAAATCCGACCCAACTCAAAAAATCAACAATATTTAGTTACGTATGCACAAAAATTTTCATACCCTAACTCAGAGGTCTAGGGGGTAAATTTGCGAATCCAACAAAAAATTTAAAAAAAAATCGCAGTGTGCCAAAATCCAACTTATCTCAAAAAGTCGACAATATTTAGTTACGTATGTACAAAAATTTTCATACCCCAACTCAGAGGTCTAGGGGGTAAATTTGCGACTCCAACAAAATATTAAAAAAAAAATTGCAGTATGCCAAAATCCGACCCAACTCAAAAAATCAACAATATTTAGTTACGTATGCACAAAAATTTTCATACCCTAACTCAGAGGTCTAAGGGGTAGATTTGCGACTCCAACAAAAAATTTAAAAAAAAATCGCAGTGTGCCAAAATCCGACCCAACCCAAAAAATCAACAATATTTAGTTACGTATGTACAAAAATTTTTAGACCCTAACTCAGAGGTCTAAGGGGTCTATTTGCGACTCCAACAAAAAATTTTAAATAAAATCGCAGTGTGCCAAAATCCGACCCAACTCAAAAAATCAACAATATTTAGTTACGTATGCACTAAAATTTTCATACCCTAACTCAGAGGTCTAGGGGGTAGATTTGCGACTCCCAACAAAAAATTAAAAAAAAAATCGCAGTGTGCCAATATCCCACTTATCTCAAAAAATTGACAATATTTAGTTACGTATGTACAAAAATTTTCATACCCTAACTCAGAGGTCTAGGGGGTAGATTTGCGACTCCAACAAAATATTAAAAAAAAAATTGCAGTGTGCCAAAATCCGACCCAACTCAAAAAATCAACAATATTTAGTTACGTATGCTCAAAAATTTTCATACCCTAACTCAGAGGTCTCGGGGGTCCATTTGCGACTCCAACAAAAAATTTTTAATAAAATCGCAGTGTGCCCAAATCCGACATATCTCAAAAAATCGACAATATTTAGTTACGTATGTACAAAAATTTTCATACCCCAACTCAGAGGTCTAGGGGGTAAATTTGCGACTCCAACAAAATATTAAAAAAAAAATTGCAGTATGCCAAAATCCGACCCAACTCAAAAAATCAACAATATTTAGTTACGTATGCACAAAAATTTTCATACCCTAACTCAGAGGTCTAAGGGGTAGATTTGCGACTCCAACAAAAAATTTAAAAAAAAATCGCAGTGTGCCAAAATCCGACCCAACTCAAAAAATCAACAATATTTAGTTACGTATGTACAAAAATTTTCATACCCTAACTCAGAGGTCTCGGGGGTCCATTTGCGACTCCAACAAAAAATTTTAAATAAAATCGCAGTGTGCCCAAATCCGACATATCTCAAAAAATCGACAATATTTAGTTACGTATGTACAAAAATTTTCATACCTTAACTCACAGTTCAAGGGGGTAAATTTGCGAATTCAACAAAAAATTTAAAAAAAATCGCAGTGTACCATCTTTGATTATACTCATAGATGTACAAATTCTTACAATTATTGAATTAGAACTATTGACTGGAAACTGTAGCTGGCTCTCAGTCTATTAAAGTGTATTTAAATAAAATTTATCTTTAGCAGTAATTGGTAATTCGCATCAATAGAAAATGCGTATTAGTGGACATCGGAAGGTTTTCATTAGTTAGTTACCATTTACATGTAAATTTATGCAAAATTATGCTTCGCGTCATATAGTTTTAAGGGAAGGGAAAGTCAGTAAAAATCCTACGTACACCTAGTAATTCTAAGAACAGTGCCGTAACTACGGTATGGTCAATATTGTCCCGGCCATTAGACACCGTTTGAATGCAGATGCTAAAATTCGAATAAAAACTATTGTATTTAATACAAGTGCCGAAAATTACAACGTAACTAAATATTGTCGATTTTTTGAGATAAGTCGGATTTTGGCACACTGCAATTTTTTTTTTTAATTTTTTGTTGGAGTCGCAAATTTACCCCCTAGACCTCTGAGTTAAGGTATGAAAATTTTTGTACTTACGTAACTAAATATTGTCAATTTTTTGAGATACGTGGGATTTTGGCACACTGCGATTTTTTTTTAAATTTTTTGTTGGATTCGCAAATCTACCCCCTAGACCTCTGAGTTAGGGTATGAAAATTTTTGTACTTACGTAACTAAATATTGTCAATTTTTTGAGATAAGTCGGATTTTGGCACACTGCGATTTTTTTTTAAATTTTTTGTTGGAGTCGCAAATGTGCCCCCTAGACCTCTGAGTTAAGGTATGAAAATTTTTGTACTTACGTAACTAAATATTGTCAATATTTTGAGATAAGTTGGATTTTGGCACACTGCGTTTTTTTTTAAATTTTTTGTTGGAGTCGCAAATCTACCCCCTAGACCTCTGAGTTAGGGTATGAAAATTTTTGTACCTACGTAACTAAATATTGTCGATATTTTGAGATAAGTGAGATTTTGGCACACTGCGATTTTTTTTTAAATTTTTTGTTGGAGTCGCAAATGTACCCCCTAGACCTCTGAGTTAAGGTATGAAAATTTTTGTAGTTACGTAACTAAATATTGTCAATATTTTGAGATAAGTGGGATTTTGGCACACTGCGATTTTTTTTTTAAATTTTTGTTGGAGTCGCAAATCTACCCCCTAGACCTCTGAGTTACGGTATGAAAATTTTTGTACTTACGTAACTAAATATTGTCCATTTTTTTTAGATAAGTCGGATTTTGGCACACTGCGATTTTTTTTTATTTTTATTTTATCACGGAAATCTGCCCCCTTGCCTCTTGACTTAACAATTACAATGTTTTATATTTATGATTTTCTATAAAATGGAATTTTTAGCCGTGGTTAGATTTAGAGCACATGTGTTATTTTTTTATTTTTTTGATAATGAGTTTTAATACCATTTAGGGCTTCCCGGTGGTTAAAATATTTTTTAGCCTAATTTAGAACACACATTTGTAATTGTATACATCGTTTTCTTTCAGAAATTGCCTTAATAACGTACATTTTACAAAATTTTATATTTTGTTGAAGATTTACTTGGTCCACTGTAAAATTGTAAATCTGAATCCAAATCCAAATCCGTTTCTAACTTCAGCCACATCAAACGGCGGAGTGTTGTGAAACGTTATCGCAAACGTCGTAATCAAGATGTAGAGGCAAACCCATTTTTTACTATGCCATGAAAACCATGGCAGAAAAATTGTTTTGAAGTCAATTTGGATTGTGCTTACACAAGATACGACAGGATTTTCATTTCTTCGATATCACAAGAATTGCTGAGAACTTCACAATTAAGCCATTCCATAAAATAACACAAACTTTTGCCAAATTTGCGCCTTCATGGCTTGTAAAATAAAGGTGGCAATGTCCGGGTTCATGAACCCGGTCAGATATTCGATCGCTCTTTGTATTTACTTTTCTTATCGATAATTCAATATTTAAATTCAATTTATTGTCGTTATTAAGCAAGGCGTGGCACGACCTTTAAAATAAAGTGCTGACTACGTGTATTTTCATAAGCGTGGTGGGGCTGGACCTAGTTGTGTGTATACAAAATGTGTTCTCAAAATACCGTAATCGTGAATTCCAAAGTGGATTCCGCTGTAAAAGAAATTTTGAGAAAAGAAAAAATTAACGATTATGTTTTTGAAGTAACGCAAGGCTCTGCAAAAGGAGACGGATTCGCGGGTGTGATTACCAGTGTTAAAATTACTGGCAAAACCAAGGAAAACTTGACAAAAACTTTAGATTTAATAGTAAAACGTGCATCGGAGAGCGACGCATTTAGAGCAAACTTTCCACTAGTCCAAATATTTAAAACAGAATTCCACATGTACTCTCATGTCTTTCCTGCATTTAAATCCTTCGAAATTGAAAACAATCTAACACCGTCATCGCTGCATCCTCATTTTTATTACGCGACGGATGAAGATCACAACGAAACAATAATAATGGAAAATATTAAAAGCAAAGGTTTCGAGATGCACGAAGGAGATGTAATAAATAACGACCACATGAATTTAGCCTTAGAGCAGTGCGCGCGACTGCACGCATTATCCTTTGCACTGAGGGAGCGTCATCCAAAAAAATTTGGAGAGTTAGTTTTTTCTTACAGCTTATTCCGTAACTTTTTGGAAAAATCTTTGAGGCAAAGTGTGCTGGACTTATTTGCGAAAACTTCATCGATTCTCGATCCTGTTACCGATTCCGAGACTATCAAAAAATTTAATTCGTTCGTCCAAAATTTCGATTCGTACGTTCAACTTTTGAAGACGCATATCGATGATAAATCTTCTGTTATTCTGCACGGCGACTTATGGCCAAATAATATGATGTTTAAATATGAGGTAAAATTTCTTTGATTTTGAAAAATCATTCAAATTCAAGGATGTACGAAAATAATTGTTATTGTTCACGTAAAATTTTATCGTAAGCAAACCATAAATGATGAGAACCAGAAACCTTGATTTAAACTCTTATTATCAGCGATTTTGTTTAAAAAATATAAATTTAAGGCGCCTCTCTTGTCGTTTAAACTGCAAGGTTTCGAACAAGTCAAGATTGTGTTGTTAATAATAAATATTTGTCAACGATAAAATTTGTTATTATTTTAGGATTCCAATCAACCCACCAAACCAACGCAGGTATGCTTGTTCGATTTTCAAGGTTCCAGATTAGGACCACCCGTGATGGATTTGATTTACTTTTTCTATTGTAGCTGTTCTTCGGAGCTTTATGAAAATTTAGATCAACATTTGAACACCTATTACACAAATCTATCTAACTACTTGAAAACATATAAATGCGATTCTTCCGAATTGTATCCGCTGCACGTTTTTCAAGAACAATGGAAGATATACGCCAAGTTTGCCATTATTCATGTTCAATTTTTTGCGCAAATTAAATCTTCTGGTGAAAGCGAATTGGCAGATATTGAAGCGACAGCGGAATCGAATGCGGATGTTTCGTCTTCATTTTCCTTCAAAGACACGTGCAATGAAGAAGTTTATAAAAATATCATGAAACCTTTATTATCTCACTTAATCAAACATGATTTTTTGTAAATCGAAACTTACAATAAATTTAGAACTAATGAATAAAAATTTTTAAGATAATATATTTCTTGATGTGGCACAAAATTAGTACAAAATTAAAAACTAATATTTTGTTGAATTTAAACCATTTAAGTTTATTTTGTGCAGCTTATGGTAGCTCTTTTGCATCTGACAAGACTTCGACACAAGGCGAGTAAATTTCAAGCATCCCATAGCACGACTATTTAGAGCGAAAATCAAGAAGCCGCTGGTCCAACTGATGACAATCTGAGATCATAACACCAGCATCTTCACTTCATCCATCTGCTCCGACATCGCCATCGCCCAATCAGATGGAAAACTGAATTGAAAAAAAAAACACAGAGGTACATAAGAATCCGTAGAAAATTCGATTGTTTTTGAATATTGCATTTTTGAGGTGAAAAAATTTCATCGGGGTTAACCTATCGTTTTTGCAAAATTCGATTAAAATTTCCAATTTGAAGGAAGCCCTAGACGATCAATCTGCTTGATCAAACGATTGAGTCAATCGATTGACGAGCGCTTCAATCAACCTCAATCAGCCTATCAGTCTTTTGATGAAAACCCCCTAATCAGTGGATTCGTGTTAAAACCAGGAACATCTTGACCACTTAAAATAGTAGAAATGTTTTTTAGTACTTTGTATCCTATATTTCTGTAAAATTTCTCTAGGCGATCAAGCGCCCTTTCCAACCGCTTGAGTCATTCAAACTTTCTATCAATCACCGTCAATGCTTGCTTCAAGCGGGTTTCTGAACGCTCAATCACGCTTGATACAATCGATTGACTCAAGCTTTTGATCAAAAGATTGATCGTCTAGACTGGAGCGTCCTTAAGTCATAATAATTATGAATGTTGCATAAAAATAAAAGGAATGTTGCATTTTTGAGGTGAAAAATTTTCAAAGGCGTTAAGGACGCTCTAGACGATCAATCATTTTGATCAAAAGCTTGAGTCAATCGATTGTATCAAACGTGATTGATCGTTTAGAAACCGGTTTGACGCTTGAAGCAAGCATTGACGGTGATTGATAGAAAGTTTGAATGACTCAAGCGGTTGAAGAGGGCGCTTGATCGTCTAGGGCAATTTCCGTCAAGCATTGCGTCAGTCACTGGAGTTCATTAGCTTATTAATTGATTTATATTGCGATTATCTGGAATTGTGGAAAGTGAAGAGCAAAGATTATTTCAATAGAAAAAAAAAGTGCGGCGCTAGAGAAAATCGTGAAGACATTGAAAGTGCTGAAACCTGATTTCACTGTGAAGCAATTGAAAGCATAAATTAATGTTCTCAGAACGAACTTCAACAGGGACTTCAAGACCATCGAGGGTAAAATGTGTCAGGGACGTCTACAGATGACATCCTTGAACCTTCTCTTTGGCATTACAATGACCATTACTTTATAACAGATTTTTCTCGATGTCAGGGCGTACTAACTTCAGTAGATAATCAAGATTTTCTTGATTCATTCTCAAAAAGTTCCTGTATGTAGTCTTCTGGTTTCGAATCACGCAGAAAATTGAGTAAATGTTCATGAGTGAAGCGGTTTTTCATTTTGTACCACCGTCAATTTTTGTTTGTTGTTTTTCCGCTTGAGGGCAACCAGTGTTAAAGCGAGGAAGCCCAAATCTGTATTCGAAACCATTGTTCATAGGTGTGCACTGCTCCACTTCACGACTTCCACTGATAAGAGGGTTTTGATGAAAAGACTGAAGGCCTGATTGAGGTTAATTGAAGCGCGCGTCAATCGATTGACTCAAGCAGATTGATTGTCTAAGGCCTCCTTTAATCTATCGTTTTTGCAAAATCCGACTAAAACTTCCAAGTGAATTAAGTGATTGAGTTTGATGGATTTAGGGATTTAGGTGCGTAGTATACCAAAATCGCATTTTTAGCTGGCGCAAACGACGGTTAGTAACTTCAAAACTAACCTTACGAAAATGAAGGTGAGTTTCTTTGGTGCGACTTCGGCGATGTTCTCTTGGAAAGGAAGTTTTAGTCAGTGTTTGTTGATTAGTACGTTGTTTCTTTAGGGGCTTCTTGCCTAAGACTCGTTCTGTTGAGGCCTAAAGCGAGGTTTGATGGCTCGTTTCTTCTACACTTTATTTCTTCAAGGTTTTCTAGAGTAGCTCAGTCAGTCGGCGAGCATCTTGACATTGTACCCCTCGTACGTCTAGGATCTGGCAAATACACTTCTTTCATTTGTCGGTTTTTTTAGCACGTCGGAGGGATCCTCGGCACCAAGATCTTTGGCACCTCTTTGGTCGACGTCTTGGTCACCCCTACTTCAAGAATTTGGCTACCCCTGCACCTGAATTAAAAAATTTCAACTGCCATCTGTCAATAATTGTCCCCAACAGCAAAATAATTTTGTTCGTTACAAATTCAAAATTGTTTTTCTTGGTTTTAAGTTTTTCCTATTTTGAGAAAAATCAGTAATTTTGTAATGGAAAATACAGTAGTAGTAACTACCGTCACATCTGTTAAAACTGAAGAAGATGAAGATTGTGACCGACGTGATATCGTTTTTGAAAATGCAGAAATTAGAGGTTAGGAATTTTGTAAACAATTAATTTATTGTTTTTTTAGTTTGTTTGAAAAAACAATCATAATTTTAATATTTATGAGCACATTTGATTAATTTTAGATGATTCCCGCGTGAAAATTGAAAAAGTCGAACACGGCATTGAAGAATTACATGATTCAATCGAAGTTGTTCCAGACGACGATAAATTGATCGAAACTTTAAATGAAACAAGTAACAGTAAAGATACCTTTTTGGTAGCAGCAGATGTGCATCAGGTAGGAAATTCTTTTGCAACACCAAATCAAAACATTACTAAAATAATTTTTATATTTTAGAATAGTTGTGATTGTTCGGAACAAGTTCGAAGCAAAAATGTGGAGATCAAAAAACCAGCAAATGGTCCGAATAATAGTCGACCTATTTATAAAACTGCACAAAAACTGAGGACTAAAAGGAAGCGCGAAATCTTAGCAAGATCTCGTATTGTAGCAAGCGATTTATTATTGGCAAAATTAGAACTGGTTCGTTTTTCTACTAGTATATTAAGAAAAGAAAGTGAAAAAAGAAGAAGGGCGGAAAATGCAGAAAATAAGTTAAAACTTCAAATTTTAAAGTTGCGAAAAAATGCGGCGATTGTACAAAATAAAGTAAAACTGCAAATTTTAAAAGCTAAGCTGGAAATTAAAAACGCTAATTTAAATAATTGTGGATATTTTTAAATTTTTTGGCATAACTAACAAGGGTAGGGCCAGGTTTGCTTATCACCAATTGGGTTTCTTTTTACTGTACCCTTAGGCCGCAGTTAGAACTCTAATAGCTCCTAATTATAAGACCCTTTTTTCAGTCATTTTTGAGAAAACGCGCAAACAATTTTTATAAATCATCGCTCTTATCGGTAGTATCCAAAGTTTGATTTTTGGAGTTAAAAACTTCAGGTTTTTGGGGTTTTTTGTTTAAATTTAAATTACGTTTAATTTGTTTGTCATGTTTGTGGATCACTGCTAATATTAACTTTATTTGAGAATTTATTTGTGATATCAATTTCATAGTTCATGGTTAATTATTATTTTCAAAATTATACCAAAATAAATTATAACAGGACACATTTACAATTTGACCTTTTGGTGCCTTTTTTTATAGAGACATATGCAATAAAAAAAGATATTTATAAAATGGGAAAATTAGATGTATAATAAAAAGAAATCGATGTTTTTTTTGTGGTTATTACTCATCCAATTTTAAAAAAAATTACTTCTATTTCATTATTTTAATAAAATGTATCAGTAAAAATCAAAATTAAACTCAAATTTTCTTAAATTTGAAGAAATTAAAGCTACAAATTTTGTTTTCTGGTAACTTTGAATTGTCTTTCGAGTAAAAAAAAGGAGAAAATGTATTTGGGTCATTCCACCAAATAAAATATTTTTTGAAGTGTGACCCCAACGGATTTTTTTCAAATTTTGTGGAGTTATTTTCTGTATAAAAATAATGACTCACTGAAAAATTTAGCTCTTAATATTAAGTACTTTCGTAGTAATAATTTTTTGAATTTTGACAATTTTGAAATTTTTAACTTTTTCGTTAATTTTTTTGAAGTAGAAAGATTATTCATAAAAATACGAGAACTACAGTTTCTTTTGTAAAAAATCATCAGCTTTTCAATGAATATATTAATTTTTTATTATAAGTAGGAAAAGACCCCCAAAATTTTAATTAAAGTAAAAAAATTGATTTTTTTGACAGTGCGGCAAGTTTTTATTCAAATTTGATATTTTTTTCTGAAAGCTGAGATTTTTGTAAACAAAATACCTAATTTTTACGATGTGAATAGTTTTTGTTTAAGTACAAATAAATAAAATGTACGATCTTTACGATTAAAAAACTTTTATTTTTGAATATTACTCATATTGAAATTTTTTTAAGATTTATTGTGTTAATTATTTACTTTCTGTTCATAAAAAATTGTTTAATCACACTTTTTCGTATTTAATTTTAGATAATTTAAAAAAAAATTATGCAGTAAAAAAACTTGACAAAAGTTGTATCGCTCTTAGGGAACGTACCCATACTACGTGACCTATTTTTTTACAATTTTTTACCCCTGCCCCCCCTCGGTGACCATCCGTAGTATATGCCAAGACCCCCCCCCCCCCTCCCCCAATTTTGTCACGTAGTAGTTCACAAATATGGTTTTAAACCATTTTTTGCAAACACAAAGTTAAAAAAAAATTAAATTGGTTCATATTTGTCTTTATTTAAAAACAAAAGTTTTCTTGTCATTTATTTTTGAATATAGCTCAAAAAAGCGCGAGATTTCCCTAAACAATATTGACTACGTGACAAAAACTTAAGCCCCCTCCCCCGCCCCGGTGACCAAGCGTGGTATTTTGAAGACCCCCCTCCCCCCCCTAAACGGGTCACGTAGTATGGGTACGTTCCCTTAACGATAAATTTCTATCACGATTTGGAATATTACTTAAATCTACTTACTGGAAAATCACTCAAGATCATACAATCCACCCTTAATATATTCAAGTAATATTCCAAATTGTGATAGTTTATTGTTAAGAGCGCCATAAATTTCGTTAAGTTTTATTTACTGCATAATTTTTTTCAAAATATTATCTGAAATTAAATACGAAAAAGTGTGATTAAACAATTTTTTATGAACAAAAAGTAAATAATTAACATAAAAAACCTTAGAGAAAAGTTTCAATATGAGTAATATTCAAAAATAAAAGTTTTTTATTTGTAAAAATCGTACATTTTATTTATTTGTGTTTAAACAAACAATATGCACATCGTGAAAATTAGGTATTTTGTGTAAAAAAATCTCAGCTTTCAGAAAAAAATATCAAATTTGAAAAAAAACTTGCCGCACTATCAAAAATATCAATTTTTTTACTTTAATTAAAATTTTGGGGGTCTTTTGCTACTTATAATAAACAATTAATATTTTCATTGAAAAGCTGAGGATTTTTTACAAAAGAAACTGTACTTCTCGTATTTTTATAAATAATATTTCTACTTCAAAAATATTAACAAAAAAGTTAAAAATTTCAAAATTGTCAAAATTCAAAAAATCATTATTTTTATACAGAGAATAACTCCACAAAATTTGAAAAAATCCGCGGGGGTCACACTTCAAAAAAGATTTTATTTGGTGGAACGACCCATTTATTTGTTACTTCAATACTTTGCCTATAAATCACACAGATATTTTTATATTTGATGAAGCAATAGTTGTTCATCCAGTTTTCTTGAAAACCTTTCATATTTTCTTCAAAATTATAATTCTTAATGCTCGTCGTCATTTTAAATTTTCATTTGTATCTAATCAAAAAATTAATTTTGCTATTAAAATTAGGTGCACATGGGGGGCACTTTTTTATGCTTTTTTTTACAAACATGTACTATATATGGGGCATTCCACACCAAATCGACCACTTTTGAACCCGACCCCTTTTGATTTTCCTGAAATTTTTACATATTATACTTTCTCACCAAAAACAGTTCTGTGAATTTTTTCAAAATTTTTTATTCAACCCAAAAAGAGTTACGAATTTTTAGAAAAACTGATGTTGTTTTTCTTCAAACGATCGTAACTATGTCAAAAATTGACTAATCGGAACGTTTTTTTTTGTTTTTCTTTGTCTTTAAACGTACTTTTCAGGATAAAATACAAAAAAAATATTCAAACTTGGATTCTACAAAATATTTCATTTTTTCGGAGAAAATCATTAATTTTTCAAATTTCGACACTTTTGATTTTTGATTTTTTTATTTAAAAAAAAAATCTGATTTATTCCGCGTATAACAACGCAAACCCCATAATGGGCCGACATTTCTTTCTATTTCTTTTGTTTAATTAATAGTAGTTTTCGTCACAAGGACGTAAAACGAGATTTTACACCCGAGGGGCGGGGTTTCTAATGCGAGGCGTAGCGAAGCAAAGCCGAGACGCACGAACCGTTCCGAGGAGTGTAAAATCAGTTTACGTCCGAGTGGCATAAACTGCTTTTCGTTATAACGGGACTACCTCATTTTTATTCGCAACAACGTGGTGAGAGGCTATGTATTGAAAATGGAAATCTGGCTCTTCTGATTGGTTTGGTAATCATTCATTTTATTCGCGACCCTGACGTCAGAGTCATATAAACAACTTTTCGTTATTTTGGGGAAAATATCCTACAAAATTCGCGATTTTATATAATAGCTCTGAGATAACTATCGATAGATGGTGTGAGGGTTGCAAGTCATTTGTCAAGTTTGTCTCTTTGGTGAGATAAGGATTCATATTCTCAATTTAAAAATTTCGGACGTGTGTGTTGTGAAGTGTTACAATGTCAAAATCAATCAAAGAATGGGCATCTTCGGGCGCATTCTTCAAACAACAGCGAGGAGGACAAAGAAGAATCAAGAGGTGCGTTATTTTCGAATTGCGTTATAAATATTAAACATTTTCATTCGAATTAATGATGTTTTGCGTAAATATATCATGTTTTATTTTATAACCCCCCCTTTTTTACGTCCTAGGACGTAAAAAATTATTACCCCCCCCTTTTTAACGTTCTAGGACGTAAAAAGACACTTTTCGTACCTCAAATCATGACGTAAACACCTAATTTAACGGCCGGAATAACGAAAAATATATTGTTTTCTAACAGTAACCTAATCTCTACCGGTAAATTTAAACGTCCTTGCGCTCAAAAATGATGATAAATTTATAGTCCAAGAGCCAGCGACAAAAAAATTCAAGAGTTTTTTGAAAATTTGATACTTTCAGATTAGACAGTATTTTGGCTATAAATAGCCAGGGTACAGTCAGCAGGCCAGGTATCGGGACACTTGGCGCTGGCGCGCCATTAGGAAAAGTGTAATACAGTTACTAGATAGATAGAATAAAAAAGGGAAAAACGCTTGTACAGGTTGATTTTAATTTTAAGGGGGCTACTTTTACTGTTATAGTGCTATTTATAAACATTGACAGTTCAACCCTTGAAGTGAAGGGTGAACCACCCTTACAGTCTTGAATGCAATCAGGAATTGAAACAATTCTTTCATCATTTCGTAAACTTCTGTAAGTATCAAAGCTAAAGTTTCAAAAACGCATTTTACTTTTCTGATAAAAAATATATCCATTTTTTCATTCAAAATTCTAAGAGTGGTTTGCCCTTTACTTTAAGGGTTGAACTGTCAATGTTTATAAATAGCACTATAACTGTAAAAATAGCCCCCTTAAAATTAAAATCAACCTGTCCAAGCGTTTTTCCTTTTTTATTCTTAAATGTCTTGAAATATCGGTTTTGCAGCTTTAATTTTTTTGTTGAATAATTGATAAAACTTTAAAAAAATTATAGAACTGAATTCAGGGAAGCAAGACCTTTCAAATGAGGTGTTACTTGCCATATCATCCCTATTAACATTTTAGGGGTTGTCACCGCAACGCGTCTGTTTCGTTTTCAAAAGGCCACCCTGTATGTTAGTTACAGTAAAAGTTTATTATTAAGAAGATAAGAAAGAAAGGATTTGAAATAAGTAATATTAAATGTGTGATCATATTTTCGCTAAAGAGTCTGATACTCTATTTACCATAATTTCAATAAAAAAATTTGAAATTCGTGGGCCCGGTTAGCGTACTCAACTCAAATCTTTATTACTACTTTTCTAAGATGCAAAATTTATTATTGTATGGTGTACGTACATTTAAAATCATACCAAAGTTTTTTGTTAAAGCCGCTCGTCGATAATAAACTTAAAAATATTTAACAATAAAAATCAAACTTTTTGATGTGCGTCATGGATTTTGAAGTGACGAATTAGGTTTCGCTTAAAAATAGTCTTAAAGTCACAAAATTCGCAAACAAACGGTTTTTCACCGGTGTGTAGCATCGAGTGCTGCTGTAGCTGATCTTTCCGGGCACACATAAAATTACAATTTCTACATGCAAAAACCTTTTCACCGCTGTGAATTTTCATGTGTTGGTGCAACACACCTTTTCGGGAGCACATAAAATTACAAACGTCACACGACAATCTGTTCTCGTGAGTTTTCAAATGACGGGTCAGGTTACGCTTAAATGTGGATTTAAAATTGCACGTGTCACACCCAAACGGCTTTTCGCCCGTGTGGATTTTAAGATGTTGTTGTAGCTGATCTTTGCGGGAGAACTTGTACTCACAGTGTATGCATTGAAATGGCGTTTCGCCGCTGTGAATTCTGGTATGGTTGTGTAGTACGTCTCTCCGAGCGGTTTTAAAATCGCAAATATTGCACCCGAACGGTTTCTCCCCGGTATGCATTCTTATGTGAATTTGTAAACCACCCTTATAAGCACATTTAAAATCGCAAAACCTGCACTCGTACGGTTTTTCACCGGTGTGAACTCTTACGTGTTGTTCTAAATTTCGTTTTCGAAAGCACTTATAATTGCAACTATCACACGCGTATGGTTTGTTGTCGTTATGAATCGTCAAATGTTCTTTAAACCTTCGTTTGTAGTAACACCGATAGCTGCAAATTTCACAAACAAATGGTTGTTCGTTCGAGTGAATTTTTTGATGAATATTTAGGCTACTCTTGGTTAGACATCTGTAAACGCAAAATTCACATGCAAATGGTTTTTCATCATCAACGGTGTGCCGTTTCGAATGGGTCTGCAGTTGTGCTTTCGTTGCGCTTTTATAATCGCACACTTCGCAGGCCCACGGCTGCACCCCCGTATGGACACTGACGTGTTTGTCCAAATATTTCCGTTTGGTACATTTATAGCCACAAATTTCACACGTAAATTGCTTTTCACCTGTGTGTATTCTTACATGTTTCTGTAAACTGCTACTGTATGCGCATTTGTACTCACAAAATTCACAATTAAACGGTTTTTCCCCCGTATGAGTTTTCATGTGTTGACCCAAATTACTTTTCTGCAAACATTTAAAATCACAAAATTTACACAAAAAGAATTTTTCCCTGGTGTGAATTAACAAATGCTGACGTAAATTACTTTTCAGCAAACATTTAAAATTACAAATGTCACACGTGAATGGTTTGTTGTTCAAAGGGGTCCCATTCTTTTGTCTCGTACACTCATGAGGTTCTTCCTTTACAACAATTGGGTGCACCTTTTGAAAATCATCGTCACAGTGTTTTTCTCCGATAAAAACTTTCCAGAAGGGTTCGAGGTTTCCTAACAAAAAGAAATATTTTAATTTATGAAAAATTTAATGCTCCCTAATGTTTCTAAAATAGAATTACCCTATACAAACCTTCCTTGGGTCCAAGTATACTCAATGTATCATCATCGTCTTTCTCTCCTCGTACAGGTTCCTCCTTGATAAACACATAATTTTGCATAATGTGCGAATTTAGGATGTAACTTTGTGACATTTGTATTAAGATTATTTTCACTTTCACAAGTCTGTTTGCAACGAAATTGTACCCCTTTCGCTACTTCAAATTTCATTAAAATTTGGTGATTTTGACAGTAACTATGACGCGTTCACAATAAATACAAATCAATGACCTCTCTGATCACAAAAATGCAATAATTTTAAATGATAATCAATTTTAATAAACCCAAAAGAAAGTAACAATTTTAAAAATAATATTTTTGATAACAATTACATTTATAAAACACAATAAATTTTGAACTTGTGTTTTTCGATACGCATGCGTAAATAGTCAAATTTTGTACAAGTTATTTTTGTTTTATTAATATTATTTAAAAGGTATTTTTTTATTTCATTATAAAAGATTATAATTATTATTATGTTTTATTATAAACAATATAATTAAAGTAACAATTATTTGCTTAATTTTAGTAAACAGAAAAAGTTAGGTTATAAACTTTTCAAATTGTTTCAGCAGTCATCAAACTACAGTCCGCGGGGTTCCATTTTTTCATCTGTTTTATAAATTGGCTTTTTAAAGTTATAAAGTTAAATTAAATTCAAGTTTTTGTCCTTGGCGTGCCTGTACGCGGGTTCCCATCTTGACAAAACAGCTAAAATCACAAAATAATAGTCCATATTAAATAAATCTGAGAATCTGTGCAAGTGCAATTTAACTTTAAATCAAAAATTCAAAATTTTAAAAACTTCTGTGTTTCCCCGTGCTAAGAATCTCGTTAATCCACTCATGCGCGTCAGTTTCTTTGTTGTTTCTCTTGAAAATCTCAAAAACTATTTGGGTACAAACGAAAATAAAACTTGCACAAACAAGCACAAACGAAGTACAAACGTTCTAGACTATTTTAAATCCAAAATTCAAAATTTGAAAAAGCATGTCTCCAGCCCCCCCCAGCGAAATTTTGAAATTTCTGGAAAACTATTTGGGTACAAACAAAAATAAAACTTGCACAAACAGGTACAAACGAAGTACAAACGATAGAGAATATTTTGAACGTGATCCTGTAAGTTTTACCTAGAATCTCGTTAATCCATTCATGCGCGTCAGTATCAATGATGTTTTTCTTGAAATCTCAAAAACTATTTGGGTACAAACGAAAATAAAACTTGCACAAACAAACACAAACGAAGTACAAACGTTCTAGACTATTTTAAATCCAAAATTCAAAATTTAAAAAAGCATGTCTCCAGCCCCCCCCAGCGAAATTTTGAAATTTCTCGAAAACTATTTGGGTACAAACAAGAATAAAACTTGCACAAACAGGTACAAACGAAGTACAAACGATAGAAAATATTTTGAACGTGATCCTGTAAGTTTTACCAAGAATCTCGTTAATCCACTCATGCGCGTCAGTTCCCTTGTTTTTCTTAAAAATCTCAAAAACTATTTGGGTACAAACGAAAATAAAACTTGCACAAACAAGCACAAACAAAGTACAAACGTTCTAGACTATTTTGAATCCAAGATTCGCAATTTAAAAAAGCATGTCTCCAGCCCCCCCCAGCGAAATTTTGAAATTTCTCGAAAACTATTTAGGTACAAACGAAAATAATGTTTGCACAAACAGGTACAAACGAAGCACAAACGATTTAGACTATTTTGGAGTCAAAATTCGACATGGGGGGGGCTAGCATGTCTCCAGCCCCCCCCAGCGAAATTTTGAAATTTCTCAAAAACTATTTGGGTACAGATCGATAGGACTTTTAGTTTCAGTTGCTATACCTTGAATTAACTATTGTACTGCAACCTCCCCCTAGAGAGCTATCGGGAACGTTGGGTACTACGTCCAAGAGCCGCTGAAGTAGCCAGCATACCTATTCCCTTCAGGGGCTGCAAGACCCAAGAAGAGACCCGTAGGTGTCGAGGTTCCCCGACAGACAGGCCGAGTACTGATCGTTGCTACGTTTCCCAAGAACCACCAGCCACTGCGAATCCACCTCAGTGAGCAAGCTCACAAAGACGGGGGGGTTAAGCAAGCATACGCGAGAATTAACCCCGGGCTCCCGTCTTCCCGCAGACGGTTGTTTTATTCGAATCCTCCCGTAAATCGTGGAGTTTAACTGATTCAGGGACGTCCGTTAACGCCCTTTAGAGATTTACTTGCAAATCTCAAAGTTCAAGCCGAGGCTTCGGAGTCCACCGAAGTCAGCAACCTACCGCGCTGCCCAGGTCACCCTGTAGCAGGTTAAGATTGTGTCTCCTTAGTTATCCGTTTGGTTTCCGTTGAGAAATGAGATTTCAAGACCATACCGCGCTACTACGGTAAGGGTTGAGATGATTCATCCTCTCTGTTCACCACTATTTGGGTACAAACGAAAATAATGTTTGCACAAACAGGTACAAACGAAGCACAAACGATTTAGACTATTTTGGAGTCAAAATTCGAATTGGGGGGGGGGGGGCTGGGGACATGCACCTAATTTTAGTTGAATAATAAAGTAGCCAAAACAAATTTTATAAAGAATTCAATTTTTTTATAGTTGTTTTCTATCTCTAATAGCTACCAAGATATGGTCTTAAAAATGCGTATAAGTTGGCAAAAAAGGGAAAATCCACGACTAGATTTGGTTTTTCGGCGACTATCTCATTTTTAGTTGTGGCGGACCAATTTAAAGGCTAAGTTCTAGTTGATGGTCATATGGTTTAGATCTTCTTCATATTTGGTGTGGAGAAGCCCCATGATGTCCTGAACACGGAAACTATTTATAAGCCCGTAAAAAATTGTGCACTTCGAGCGAAAATCATGGTTTTCAATAGTAAATGTGCAGGAAAAATGGCTTAAAGCGCTCGAGCGCAGCGACGATAGCCACACTCACGGCACTGTCCCGGTCTTTGCGCTTCTCGGCTTCACGTGCCCTTTTGATTGCCACAAGGTCCCACGCGGGGGCATGGAAGCGAGGACTAAGGTACAGTCACTAGATAGATACAGTACCGCAACGTCCGGCCATTTTGGGTCCAAAATAATACTTTCTCTCTCTCGCACTCATTGGCCGATGATAGAGAGTGCGAGAGAGAAAGCGTTATTTTGGACCCAAAATGGCCGGACGTTGCGGTACTGTATCTATCTAGTGACTGTAGACTAAGGAGGCGTCTGCGGAAATTGTTCGGTAGCCGCACACCACCCTTAGGTCAACTCGGAGTTGCACGCACATAAGTCTGTCCCGGTTTCGCGCCGACAGATCTTGAGTTGGTCCACCGCCGCATACCAAACAGGTGCGGCATATAGCACGGTGGACTGCGTCAGTCTTCCCAGGGTCCTTCTTTTTACTGTCTTAGGTCCACTCATGTTAAGCATTAGTCTAGCAAGCAATGTTGTAATCGCTTGCGTTTATACCACAGCCGTCTTGATGTGTGTTGCAAAGTTCACGCTCTTGTCGACCACCACACCAAGGACAGTGACCTCCTTTCTTACCTCTATGGGCTTGCCGTTCAGCAAGAGGAAAACCCTGGACTCCGGCTAGCGTTCGCACACCACGACCGCTTCGGACTTTTAGACCGATAGAGCCAGTCCAATCCACTATGATACGAATGGCCTCGTTGGCTCTGCTTTCCAACTTTTTGCTGTCTGAGCCCTCTACGATCAGGGTGAGGTCGTTCGCAAAGCCCACTATCTTGACTCCGTCCGGGAGTATACAAGACGTAGCACGCCGTCATACATAATGTTCCACAACAGCGGTCCCAATACCTAACCCTGGGGAACTCCGCTGGTGACACGTACCGGCGCGCCGTCCTCGTCCTCTAGGCCCAGGAGGAGATGTCTGTCGCTGAGGTAACTGACCAGGATGTTGTAGAGTTCCGGTTTGATCTTAAGTTTCCTTATCGCCTCCAAGATGTAGGTCCACCCCGCGCTGTTGAAGGCGTTGCAGACGTCAAGGGTGACCAGCATGACGTACTTTTTCGTTCTCCTTGTCCCACTCCTCGCCGTAGCTACCGCGCCAAGAATATCTTTTAGAGCGTCGGCGGTTAATTTCCCGGTACGAAAACCATACTGGTTTGTGGAGAGGCTTCCACATTGATGGATCTCCTTCTGTAGTTTCTCGAGGAGTTTGGCCGCGTGGTCGATGAGGCAGATGGGCTTATATGACAAGGGTTTTTTCGGCGGCTTGATGCCCTTGCGTATCAGCACTAACCTGGCAATCTTCCACTCAGCCAGGAATTCTCCTTTGGCGAGACAACCATTGAAGACGCTTAGGAAGTGCTCCGGGCACTGTAAAGCCGCTGTTCTCACCACCCCGCCCGTGATGCGCCTTGTCTGAAGGTACTGGCGAAAGGTAGGAAACGTAGACCTTTAAATGCAAATTTTACGATTGAAACCTCGATGAATTCTGAAAGAGCATATTTTAAATAAAAGAATTAAGTGAGGAAAATGGCCTTAAAACCAACAGTTTTTTCAAAAATCGAATTTAAAAAGCACGATTTTCATAGCAATTTTTAAGTTCAGGCGCTCGGGATTGGTGAATCAATGCATTCTATTGACAGTCCGTGTAGTTTGAACTGGTCTTAGCTTTGCGCAGAGCGACGATTACCGGAGCGACACTTGCATTGGGATGGTGCAACAGTGCACCTCGAACGAAAATCATGGTTTTTAATAGTAAATGTGCAGGAAAAATGGCTTAAAGCGCCCGAGCGCAGCGAGGGATGCTTTAAGTCGATTTTTCTTTGCACAACCACCCTGCGTTTAGAATCCACTCAAAAGAGTTTCACCCCTCAAAGATCCACCATTTTCCTTAATCCACGGGCCTAGGGGTATTTTTAAAATAAGTGTCGTTTTCATCAAAATGGCCCGAAGCGCCCGAAGGGCGCGTAGGGTCAATTTCGATGAAAACCACCATGGCACGAGTAGGATCCACACGAAAAAATAATCATCAGCGGGGCTCTTATGCATAACAGTGCACGGACAGAGCACAGAATGCATTGATTCACCAATCACGAGCGACGTAACTTGAAAATTGCTATGAAAATCGAGCTTTTTTAAATTCGATTTTTGAAAAAACTGTTGGTTTTAAGGCCATTTTCCTCGCCGAATTCTCTTATTTAAAGTGTGCTTTTTCATAATAAATTGAGGTTTTAATCGTAAAATTTTTATTGTGGGGTCTACGTTTCCTGCCTTTCCCCTAATTTTCTCTTCCGTTGTTGTTGGATGAGTCGGGAATAGATGTTTGACCACCTCTCTCGCTTTGTCGGGAGATAGTCCGTGGCCCTTTCCTCCGCGTTACTTGTTGCGGACGATCTTGTATGGTAGTCCTCAGGGGACGCTGTCCAGGTCGTCCAGGAGGTCTTTCCAGCATTTTCGCTTGCTTTAATTGATTTTTATCGAGAGCAGCTTTTTTGCCTTCTTATGGCTGCGTTCTGCTTCAGTTCTTTCCGTCGTTCCCGCAGTCGTCCTCTGGATTTTTCTCCTGAGCCGCCTAGTCTCCGCGATGTCGGGTGTCCACTAGTGGACCGGGGGCCGATGGAAAGAGACCTAGCGGAGCATGCGCTTGTCGCATACTCGGCTCAGCATCCTGAAGAGCTCCTGCTTCCTTGATTAGGGGGCTATTTTTCTAAGACCATCATATTTACGACTTCTTAGCAGTTTTTCGCAAATAACTTGGCGACCTTTGAGGCTCAAACGAAAATAATGGATGCTCATAGAAGCCACAGATTTTTGTCTTTTATCAAACAAGTCCAAATCTAAACTATAGCCTGAAATGTGCAAAATTCTTAAAATTTTAAAATTTCAAGCAGAGATTTTTTTCACAACGAGTTGACTGAACGAGTTGATTTTAATTCTTTTATATTTTATTCTGATGACGGATGATATAATCATCTGAAAGCTTAATAAATCATTTAATTAACTTTTAATTTTTATAATAACTCGATATTTTAAAGTTTAAATATAATTTAATTCTTTTAAGATATTTGCACTTTGGTATCTGAGAATGATTAGACTTTCATATTCAACAGCGCAGACACTGATAGAGTTAATTAAATATCACAATAAAAGTCAATAAAATATACGTATTTTCAATACCATGTTATTTTGCAGGTATATAAATTAGGTAAATTTTTTTTCGTTATTCCGGCCGTTAAATTAGGTATTTACGTCCTGATTTGAGGTACTAAAAGTGCCTTTTTACGTCCTAGGACGTTAAAAAGGGGGGTCATAATTTTTTACGTCCTTGGACGTAAAAAAGGGGGGCAATAAAATAAAACATGATATATTTACGCAAAACATCATTAATTCGAATGAAAATATTTAATATTTATAACGCAATTCGAAAATAACGCACCTCTTGATTCTTCTTTGTTCTCCTAGCTGTTGTTTGAAGAATGCGCCTGAAGATGCCCGCTCTTTGATTGATTTTGACATTGTAACACTTCACAACACACACGTCCGAAATTTTTAAATTCGAAATTTTTAAATTGAGAATATGAATCCTTATCTCACCAAATAGACAAACTTGACAAATGACTTGCAACCTTCACGCCATCTATCGATAGTTATCTCAGAGCTATTATATAAAATCGCAAATTTTGTAGGATATTTCCTTTCCTCAAAATAACGAAAATTTGTTTATATGACTCTGACGACAGGGTCTCGAATAAAATGAATGATTACCAAACCAATCAGAAGAGCCAGATTTCCATTTTCAATACATAGCCTCTCACCACGTTGTTGCGAATAAAAATGAGGTAGTCCCGTTATAACGAAAAGCAGTTTATGCCACTCGGACGTAAACTGATTTTACACTCCTTGGAACGGTTCGTGCGTCTCGACTTCGCTTCGCCTTTGAAACCCCGCCCCTCGGGTGTAAAATCTCGTTTTACGTCCTTGTGACGAAAACTACTATTTATTTTTTCTGAAAACTACCAACTTTTAGCTTCAAAATGCCAACATTCTCTAACAGAAAGAATTTCTATTATTCGAAGAAAGAAAAGTGTAAAAATCTTGGAATTGAAGAAAAGTAAATTAAAAAATTTTTTTACTTTTTGTAGTAAATTGGGCGAGTACAAGGCTACGAGATAAACGGCGTGTGACTGATAAGTTTATAACCGTGTACCGCCTAATTTGATGAACAAGGTAATTCTAATTACTCTAAATAAAATAATTTGGGCAGAAAAATATAACCACATAAGACCACAATGCAGACTTTCTTATCACTGGAATAAACGTAAAACACCTGGACTTTTTATCTTATTTACATTACTACTGTTACCGCCTCGTAAGGGCTAAATAAAGTATTTAAGCAAATAATTAAACTCAAAACTCATTTTTAAAATATTCTTTTTCCATAAGATTTGTCGCTTCTTTCTTTCAAATTTCAAAAATTCAATTTTGAGCTTATTAATCGAGTTACAAAAAAAAAATAAACTACACCCTTATTTATTTAAACTAAACTTTCAAAACAAAAAATTTAAAAAAATGCATGAAATTTTCATGCATTAAAAAAAATTTGTTTAGTTTACAGTGATTGAATCACCGCGTGATCGATATATCGGCGTCTAAAACTAACCGTAACCTACTCTCAAGTTCACTTGTAGTTTTGTACGCGAATTAAACGCAGTAATTTCTACTCTACGCAATTGAAAAGAAGACAAATTTAAAATGAATAATTTAGCCGATCCAGTTACTTTCGCTAAAGATTTTTTAGCCGGAGGTGTATCAGCCGCAATTTCAAAAACCGCCGTAGCTCCAATTGAAAGAGTAAAATTACTCCTGCAAGTTCAACATGTCTCCAAGCAAATCTCTAGCGAGCAACGTTATAAGGGTAAGAAATTTTTAACATTTTTCGATTCGACATTACGTAAGCGTTCAAAGTCAGATGGTCCCAATTCAATTTTGCTTTCCGCATTTTTATTATAGGTAATAATTGTCATCTAATCGGTCATTGTAGAGATTTTTTCAAGGTTGGATTGTTACAAAATTTATTTCGTAATCACACGCTCTTTAATTATTACGATTAATACGAGTACTAAACAACTTACAATAAATTATAGTTATTAGTTATAAAACTAAATAGAGGAAATTTATTTTAATTAAATGACTTTTAAAATTACCAAAAATCGTGTAGGCTTCTTCAATAAGGATAACACAATTTTGTATTTAAATAAAACACAGAATAATTGAGATATCAACGACTTAAAGTAACCTCTTAAAAAGAAATCCAACGCGTGAGCGAAAGTGGCCATTCGACCTAACCATTCGTCGAAACTTCCCGATTATACCAAACTTTAATTTAATTATTAAATTTAATATTCAAAAATGGGGTCTTTATGTGGATTTCACAGTTAATTACTAATAGTCACCCCCTCCCTCTTGATAATTAATTTTAAAAGTAAATAATCTTAAAATTACTCATTCTGTTTTGATGATGTAATAAGTTGTAATGTTATAAAAATAAAATTATATACAAACAATTACATTACGTAGAGATTAGGTACGCACGTTTTTCAAGTATTTGAATGATTTGGTAAATTTATCGCTTTGTCTACATTTTTTCTGTAGTATTCTCAAACTGAAGTGCCTTCAAACTCCATCTTATCTGTTCTATTTTATGATAACTTAATTTGCTATCCCAGTAACATAGAACAAAGCGCTCGTTTACGTATTGATAAAATTTTTTAAATTGATTTAATTTCACTCGAGTATCTGAAAGGCAATTTAATCCTCATTTTCTGAACTAGGTGAAGATGGGAACACCGCTAACCGCAGTTTAAGCTGCATTCACAACCTTAAAACTTACTTTTAAAGTAAGCTTGGCCCAATGCAATATTTTTATAATTTTTAGACTCTTTTTAAGCACAAAACCTTTATAACGAGCTATGACCCCCCCCCTCCACATGTAGATCTCCATGGGTTGCATAATGTTCTACCTTGGATCATGTCAGGCAAAACTTTTAAAAATGTAAAGCTATGATGCTGAAATTTGATGGAAATGTCACTGACTAATGTGGAAATCTAACAAAATTTAAAAAAGCAAATCAGGTGATTGAGAGCGTCGCGTCGCGTCGAGAAACCCTCACAGGAAATCCTAAATAAATCGCTGCTAATTCATTGTATTATATTTTTTCTGTATTACAATTTTTTTCTGCAGGTATGGTCGATTGTTTTGTTCGCATCCCCAAAGAACAAGGAGTTCTTGCGTACTGGCGTGGTAATACCGCCAACGTCATCCGTTACTTCCCAACCCAAGCTTTGAACTTCGCCTTCAAGGACAAGTACAAGCAAATTTTCCTTAGTGGAGTAGACAAGAAAACACAATTCTGGAGTTATTTTCTGGGAAATATGGCATCCGGGGGTGCTGCTGGAGCAACCTCTTTGTGCTTCGTATACCCTCTTGATTTTGCCAGAACCAGGTAGGATTTCTCTCGTAACAAATGTTTTTTGTCTTCTTACGCCACGACCTTGCACTAAAATCTGCGACATCGTGACCAAAATTGCATTTTAGTCTCGGTTGTCAAAGTCTTAAATGTAATTTTAAATCAGAATGCGGGACTTAATAAAGTGGAATCCCTAGGGACTTAAGTAAAACAAAAAAAACGAGTTGCTATGACAACGTCCATTTTATAACGTACAAAAACTTCAAATTGACATTATTTATACATTTAAATATTTAATAGGGTTGACTAAAAAAAATTAAAAAATTTTTTTTTTAGGTTGGCCGCCGATACCGGTAAAGCCGCAGCTGATCGTGAATTCAAAGGTCTCTCAAATTGTTTAGCTAAAATCTACAAATCCGACGGTCTTGGTGGTTTATACAAAGGTTTCGGTGTGTCAGTACAAGGTATTATCATCTACCGTGCTGTTCTCTTCGGTTTCTACGACACTGCCAAAGGAATTTTGCCTGATCCCAAGAACACCCCACTCGTAGTATCATGGGCTATTGCACAGGTAAAAATCTTATTCAAAAGCACAATTTTAAAAAATTAACACATTTTGTCTTGCAGTCCGTAACCACAATCGGTGGTATCATCTCTTATCCATTCGACACCGTACGGAGACGTATGATGATGCAATCTGGTCGCAAAGGCGCCGATATTATGTACAAAAACACATTCCACTGCTGGGCCACGATAGCCAAAACTGAAGGTGGCAAAGCCTTCTTCAAGGGAGCTTTCTCCAACATTATCCGCGGTACAGGAGGCGCTCTCGTGTTGGTCATGTACGATGAAATCAAGAACTTACTTTAAATTAGAGCATGGACACGTTTATTATTATTTCATCTGTGTATTCTTATTTAACTTTGATTTAATGTCCCGGGTATGTTTGTCGATATTTGTCGAAATTACGATAAAAACCCGTAAAATAAAAGTACAAATTACTCCTACCTCTGTAGAAAGGTTTTCCCACCATTTCTTGTTTTAAATCCTAAATCGTTTGTGCCTCGTTTTTGCAAAAGTTATTTTCGTATGTACCAAAACCGAAATAATTTTTGAGATTTTTGAAGAAACATTCCATTGACACAAACGTGCATGAATGGATTAACGAAATTCTAGGTAACAAAACAAATAAAGTTTTTTCAAATTTTGAAGTTTGGATTCAAAATAGAAAAACATTAACGACGTGAAGGCACAAACAAAGAACAAACTAATGATACTACTTTTAACTTAATCCTGTAGGAATTCACTAGAATCTCGTTAATCCAATCATTCGCGTCAGTGTCGTTGGTGTTTTTCTTAAAAATCTCTAAAATTATTTGGGTACAAACAAAAATAAAGCTTAAACAAACAAGCGCTAACAAAGCATAAACCATTTGGATTATTTAGAAAAATATGAACTCCGGGGGTGTTGCTTATTTGTGGACATGCCTCTGCCCACCGAACGGTAGTAGTTATGGACTCGTAGTAGATGTGGTGTTGTAAAAAGCGGTTAGTAAAAAACCTCATGCTTAAAAAACCTTCCACTTAATACTAATCCTAAGACGACTTAATTTTCGTAACAGTGGCGTAACTACCCGAAAACTGAGTAGCCAATCGCCTTCGGGCCCGGAAGTTTTGATGATTTTCTTCATCAAAAAATTAATGAAATTATGAATGTAATTATTAATGAGATAAAGGGTTACGTCGCGTCGTACAAATAAGAATTTGTTCATGATTTTTATGAACGAGTTTATTATAATTATTAATGTAATCATTAATAGAACGAATCTGTACGTCATTTGAGTGATTTTGTTCATCATATTTATGTATAATTTCGTCCCTATAATACACTGAAAAAAAGTGGCATTATATTGATGAATATGTATATCATATTGATGAAAAAATCACCAATTTTGCGCCGATGAAGAAGTTCATCAATATCATGAACAAGTTTTTCAAAAATATTTAAAAAATTAAAGGTTATTGATGATCAAAATCATTAATAAGACGTAAAAGTGGCATCATATTGATGAAAAATATCATTGATTTGATGCAGTCGTTCATCATATTGATGATTTTTAAACCGACCTCAAAAAAAGGAGGAGTTTCTCAATTCGTCTGTATATAATATATTTTTTTTTATGGATGTTCGGGCATAACTTTTTACAGAGTGATCCGATTTTGATGAATTTTTTTTTATTTTAAAAAGTTTATTTTATTTTATCACTTTTCATTGTTACATAACTTAAGAATTTATTGCAATTTACGATTCATCCTCTTAATTGCATCTAAATAATTGTGTAAATGCGTAAAATATTGCCTTACAGGGCATCTGGAAAAAGCTCTACCACAACCACCTGTTTTTTGAGACACCCTGTATATAATAAGCTGGTGCTATATTTAAAGAAAATAAGCGACACTCTACCAACGATTTTCAGTGAGCATGAGCATATACACATGAGCATACATATGAGCATATACACATAATCATAAAAACAAATTATGAATATAATCATTAATCATCAATTTAATAAACGAGTACGTCTTATCGATGATGTTGTTTGTCATATTTATGAACATGCTCATCATATTTATGAATCCGTTCATCATAATTATGTATGCAAACATTAATATGATGAACGAGTACATCAAATCAATGATGTTGTCCATCATATTTATGAACATGTTCATCATAATTATGCATGCAATAATTATTATGAAAAACGAGTACGTCATATGGATTTTGTTCTTTATCGTATTTATGAACTCGTTCATCATAATTGTGTATGCAAACATCAAATGATGAACGAGTATGTCAAATCAATGATCTTGTTTATCGCATTTAAAAATAAGATCGTTATAATATAATGAACGAGTACATCAAATCAATGATGTTGTTCTTCATATTTATTAATGAGATCATCAATATGATGAATGAGCACGTCATATTAATGATTTAGTTCATCATAGTTATGAATAAGATCACCAGTACGATGAACGAGTACATCATATTAAAGATTTTGTTCATCATATATTGGATTCTATTGTGAAGGGCAGGACAAGCTCGCACGCACTTAGGCCTCTAAATCGGGCCCATTGCACTACCTCCGATTTCCCAGCAGTGTATGTGGCGCGACTAGGAATAGAACTGCGGTTTTCCGCTTCTTAGCCTGCCAGTATATGCTTAACACCACACTGCTGGTTGTTCATCATATATACCTACATATGCATCAATAAGCTACAATTTTTCAAATTTTTTGAAGAACTCGTTTATCATATCGATGAACTTATTCATCATATTGCTGAACTTCTTCATCGGCGCAAAATTGATGATTTTTTCAACAATATGATGCCACTTTTTTTTTCAGTGTACAGTGGGTTTGAAATAAAACAAGACAAGTTTTGAATCAAAACGAGGCTCGTTTTAAAACAAAACTATAGTGGTTTTGAATTAAAACGAGATTACAGCCGGAGGTACATAGGAAGTTTTGGCTGTCCTCAACGCAGAAGCATAAACACTCGCCGAGGCCACCCATCGCATAGGTGCAATAGCGATCTTCTGCAAAAAGAGACTTCTGGGTACAGGGACGTGCTCAATCAATTTTTTTTTGGGAGGGGGAGAAATTTCAAATTTGCCAACTGAATTAATTCAAAATTGCCAACTTTTTGTAAGTTTTGCAACTTTTTGTAAATTTAGACTTAAAAAAATGCCAAATTGACCAACTTTTGGGTTTTTTTGTAAACTTTTTGCTAATTTTCTGAAACGTTGGGGGAAGGAAGGTCCCCCCTCATGAGCACGTCTCTGTCTGGGTATATTAATTTAATTCTGTCACTTTAAATAAAACGGCAAAGATACACAGAAAAAAAATTGAAGTAATTTTTACTATAATTGAAGTGCAAATCAATCTCGCACCAATTTTGAAGTTAATTTTACTACAATTGAAGTAAATTTGACATTAATTGAAATAATATTTACTTCAAAATTGGTACGAGATTGATTTGGAATTTAATTTTTTCTCTGTGTAAGCACATGCTTAACAAAATAAACGCAGTTTACTTTGTTTTCATTGATGAACCAAAATAGTTGACCAATGAAAACACCGTAAACTACTAAAAAGTATAAATCAAAATATAAAATAGTATATTTTGAGTTATTAATCAAAATTATATTATATTAAAACGAAACAACGCGTTGTCATAATTTATTTATATTAGGTATATATTTATTGATTTCAATTATTAATAACTTATGACAAAAAGTTTTTCAAAATAATGTAATTCAATGACTAAAAATGTAATAAAAAGCTTATAATTAGTTGGAAATCCATTTGGGTGCTACCAATCAGAAGCCCCCATTTTTGTTAAGTTGGTAGTAGACGAACGACCATTCAGACTTTTATAATCAAGCCGTACCTAGTTAAATCCATATATTGGACATTTTGGGCCCTGAAGGATATCCTGTAAAAATTCTAATTATACAACAAAAATAAATGCGTTATTTTTTTATTTTTCTTTTATTGGCTGTCATTTTTGAGGAAACCATCTGCTTCCACCACCACCACCTCCATCCCATCGAGGACGTTTGTGCCTATTGTTATGGCCATGGGAAAAAGGATTTTCCCTTTTATTTGTATTTTTAATCATTTCAGTTGGTCCGTCTAGATTACTGTGTGGAGTATAAGGTGCGGGAAAAAGTGTATTTGGTGGTAGCATAGACGAACCGATTGTATCTGCTCCGACATTAGTTCCATTGTTTGACGCCGTACTGTCGATAGAATTTGATTGGATAACTATTGGCTCGCTCATATTTAATTCTTCATCAAAAACCATAGAGAATTCCCCAACTTTCTGTAAATCGCCATATTTGGAAGTGTTTAAGGTGAGACAATTTCGCCATAAAGACGCGTAACCTTTGGTTAGTTTTACAATATCGCCTGGAATTAATAATGCACTTGCTTCGTCCCAAATACTTGCATTTATGCAAGCACTTTCATCGGCGACCTTAAATGTTCGAACCTTGCGATTAGCTTTGGTTACAATGGATTGTCCAGCTTCGAGTATGATAAATGTGGTGTTGACGTTTTTCATGCCGTGTTTCAGGTTCTTAATCTGGGTGAAATTTTGTTCCATTTTAAGGGTCTATGATATAAGTAATTAAATTTGTTTTTCACTTATATATTTTTTTTATTTGACAATAAAAAAACCATTGTACCAACGCTCGAGAAAGCTGACGTTAGCGTCCTCTAGAGTTAAAAAATTCTATAATAGAAGTTCACTTTTTTAACGCTAAAGACGTTAAAGCTTTATTGCTCAATTTATTAGTGGAGAATTTGCGAGAAACTCGACGGAAGCGCTTCTAGCGTTAAACAAGTGAACTTCTATCAAAAAAATTTGTTTATGAGGAGCTTCTCGCTCCCTATTGGCGTTTTACATTAACAAAACGCCACTACGCGGAATAATTTCAAACTCGTTTGTAACGTATAGTAAGTACCAACATAAACACCACAAACAAACATTTTTTTTTGTTTACATTAACAAAACGCCACCACACGGAATAATTGGTACTGCTGAAAGACGTAATGTTGTTATTGACGGTGGCGCCACCAACGGTAATGTAAAACGCAAATAGAATATTTTAACGGTTTGTTAAAAATTAAAAAAAATTGAAACTCATTATTTTATCAATATGTTAAAATACGATTAAAATGGATTTTCTCTGGCAGGGGACCAAACCTTTGATTTATTAAAGTCTATTATAAGCGGATTATAGGTAATATATTTAAATTTGATTGGTTCGTACAAGCTTCTATTTTACAATGTAATGCAACTTTATTTTAGTATATGTGATAAACGCCGTTGTGAACAGGACCTCGTTGACCGCAAGCACCTACATTAAAAGTAAAACGAGAAATTTAATAAAATTGCAGCTTTTGTTGAAATATTGACAGAAAATTTTCCAATTAAGGTGAGAACACAAAAATAATATATTTTTTTAGTATTACAACAATAAAAAACCAACGCGCTGATCTTCCTCTTTAGCCTGCTCCAGCGTGTCATTTTTTAGAACACGCAACGCATTCTGATTGGTCGTTGTCGTTCATTGGTCTTATCAATTTAAAATCATCTCTCCTTGGATCGAGTTGCACACTAATTGAGTTTCAAACCTCGGAAAGTTGCCCGTACGTGGATGGGACTTTCAGCTGTCATAAATATAAAATGTCAGCACCAGGGGCGGATAGGCCCACCGGGCTACCGGGAAATTTTCTGGAGGGCCGTCGGTCAGTGGGACCGTAACCGAAATAAAAATTTTGCCTGAGGCGCTGATTTGGGCTTTGACAATTACATTTTTGGGCCGCCGGCCGCTAATTTTTTGGTAGATTTTTGATAGCCCATCTGCCCTTGGTCAGCACGCTGCTTTTGTTTCTTTTCTTTCAGCTTGTGATTGTCATTTCAGACACTGTAAAAATTTTAACTCGTAATTTTCAAAAATAAAGTCAGAAAATTGTAAATAAAAAAGTGGTTGCGAGAGAACAGCCTTAACATAATAGCAAGTAATTGGGGGGGGGGGATAGTAAACAAAAGGTAATTCAATAAGTTTTTTGTTTGCGACATTTGGGTGACATTTGTTTGCTAAATTTGGCTACCAATGAAAAAAACTGGCAACACTGTATAGGGAGCGAGAAATTCCCATAAAAAAGTTTATGATAAAAGTTCACTTTCTTAACGCTAGAGGCGCTACCGTCAAGATTTCTCACTAATTCTCCAATAATAGAGCTAATTCTTCCTAACTTTAGTTGAAAAGGTAAACTTCTTTTACAAAAAAGTGAAAGAGATTACATAATTTGCACAATAGCAGGCCCGTAGCTAGGATTTAATTTCAGGGGGGGGGGCACTTGTAAAAATTAAAATTTTTGGTGGTTCTCCTTCCAAGAATTTTTATTATTATAAACAAATTTTCTTTTACTTTCAAAAAAAACATTTTTTTTTTGAACATTTTGGGGGTGGCTACCGGCCTGCACGATAGCATATGTTTATTTATTATAGAATTAGTCGAGCTTAGGTAAGTGTTAAAAAATTACTTTTCTTTAATTAAGACCGTTAAAAACAGCTAAAATATAAGTTCACTGGCTAGCTACTCGTCCGTGGACGGGCTTTTCAGCTAGTTAATAATTCTTTAAAATTACTTATGGTTTTAGGAGGGAGGGGAAAGTTAAACTTCCGTTATATACGGTCCTGGGATGAATTAAAGTAAAGAATGAGAATAGAACGACAACCCTGACTCCGATTTTAAAAATTTTTAAAGCAAATTTTGAATGAAAATAGACCAAAGAACAATAATAAAACATAAAATTTATGAACTGTGGTAAATAAGCCATATTATCTAAAATTTAAAAATCTTATATGATTGAGACGGTTCTCGCGGTTACTTAAAAAATTTCATGGAGCTTTCTCGCTTTCTTATTAAACAATTAGCAAAAAGTAGCTTTTTTATTGGAGAATTAGCAAGAAAGCTAGACGGTGGTGCCCCTAGCGTTAAAAAGGTGAACTTTTATTATAAACTTTTTTTGTGGGGGGGAGCTTTCTCGCTCACTACAATTTGAATGATTTCAATAGACGCGTCTTATGAAAACAATGTAATATTTCTTTTAAAGTAATAATTTATTACTAATAAAAGATGTCATTTATAATTAAATTTTAAATCTAGATAATTGCGCCACACATTTAAAAAATTTTAAGGACAAGGTTTACCCGGTTTACAAGTGTGACACTTGTACTAATTTGTTAACAAGTCACTGATTGGTTAAACAAATAACATTGGCACCAACATCCTTTTTGTTACTTTTGTTTGCCCTTCATTGTTAGGGCCAACTATAAATAGAGAAATCTGCATTTTGTATTCAAGAAGCGATAAAAAAGGGCGTGTCCATCAAGTTTAAATGGTTTAATGGTTTTTAATAGTTTAAATGGTGATTTCTTTGCACTTAAGGTGAGTTTTTTCTTAAACAAATTTGTTATTACAAATGTAATTTTAAACTGAAAACGAATGAATATTCTTAAAAAATGCACATTTTCCACGTGTTTCATCCAAGATTTTTTCTGTGAATGTTTGACAAGAGGATTAAAAAATTAGAAATGCAATGCAAATCATTCATTCTTTGATGTCAAATTATTCTAAAAATCTTTGAATTAAATCTAATTTAAACTGTAATTTAAAATTAGTTTTCCGTACTAGTGCGGAAAACCTTACTTTTCATAACTTGTTCATTTTATTGAAATGTTGGATTTTTAATGAAGTTTTTTTACAAAATTCTGAAGAATCATTTTTACTTAAAACGTAGAAGTTTTGAAATCAATTCCTTTTTTAATTACCCTAAATATTAGATAATTAAATAAGTAAAAAAATTTATAAAAATAAAAAGTTTATTGTTTTAAAATTTAAATGAAATATCCAATTTAATTTTTAAATATCCACCATCTTTTTAAACCGTTCCACTTAAACCTTACGACGACCACGGCTGATCGTCAGTCGAAAGTACCAACAAAAAACCTAAAACACTTAAAATTAATAAACGACAAATTGATAGATTCAGTTGGTACACATCGTTTTGTAATGTAAGCAACTGGAATAAATAGGAATCCCACTTAAGGGATGCTATAAAAATAATTTAACGCAATGAACATTTAGAAAATTATTTGGCTTATTTACCAGTAGCAGTAAGTACATTTTTACTAGATCCAATAAGGATTTTTAAATTTTTTTAATCTTATTTAGAAAATTTTTAGTTACCAATATGTCAACTCTAGAACTGCCGGTAATACCACCCTCAAATCACAAAATAAGGAAAACAAATCAATTACATTTTTTAAAAAAATTGTTGGAAAAAATAATAAAGAAAGATATCGCAGCTGAATTTTTTACGATAATACCAAAAGAAAATGTTAAAAATCCAATGGATTTCAAGACGGTTCAGCTAAGATTAAACAATTATTTTTATGGAGGTGGACGGGAATGCATTAAAGACATTCATCTTGTTTTTTCAAATGCAAGCAAAGATATTGAGAGTTCCAAAAGTACCATAGACAACGCGAAAAAATTGGAGAATATTTTTTATGCAGAATTGGAAGCTTTGCCAAAACCAGAAATTGATTTAATCAGTACAAGTAGTGATAGAGGTACTTACCAAAATTTATAGCTCGTAAGTTTTTGACCTACTAATAAAATGCATTTATAGGTTCAAAATCTTCTAAAGTAATGAAAAAGAGAAAAAAATCTCCGGAAACTTTGAATGTAAAAGGTAAAAAATTAGGAAATGACAGAACGTCCAAAATGATGGAAGCGCTAAAATTGAAACCTGATCAAAATAGTGAGAAAAGTAAGTTTACATTTTTGTAATTCTTACTTGTAATGGAAACTCGCATATAATGGACAAATTCTCAAACTAAATTTCTACAATTTAAGTAATTTCCGCTTATAATGAACTTATTTATTAAGTCCATTATAAGCGGATTTCTTTAGTTACATAATTTTAAATATTACTTACTAAATAATTTGAAATATTTTTAGAGACGAAAACTTCAAACAAAAGTGATAACGTCGCAGTAAAAAATATTAAGGAACCCGTAGATAAAACCCTTGTAAATTTAAATAAACTATCGCTTCCACTGGATTACATCGATCATTTAAAGCTTTATGACAATCTTTTAAAAGTAAGATCGATGAACAAAAAATTCCAGCATAAATATTCAGCAGTTAAACAGAAGAAAAAAGCACAAAAAACTTTAAGTACGCCGATACCTAAGGCTTCAACGTCCAAAAAACCGAAAGAAGAAAAACATGTAATTCCTTCAAGTTCACGAATTGAAACTTCATCTTCGAAGCAGAAGGATGGTCCAGTAAATCCAAAAAGTAGTCTCACATTACCCAATGTCAACAGATTGGGAATACAAAAGCCTATGGATTTGGATGCTTTGTTGGGTTCCGAAAGATTTCGCCCTCTACCAAAAAAACCAATTGTAACAGAAGAAAGAAAAAAACAACGAGATCTTCAACAGCAAAATAGGAAAAATTTAGGGGGGAAAGCAAATTTCTGCCTCGCTGCAGATATAATGCAAGCTTTTGAAATGGAACATAAGTTTTATCCATATAATGACAAAGAAAGGAACGTACCATCCAAGAATTCAGTACAAGCGGGATAAGCATTAACTAATTTTTTGAAGTTTGATTTTTAACAAGAAGAGATTAGTTGGATGTGGAATACAACTAAACTGTGCAACTGAACTAGGATTTGGGTTCAAGTTCAGGTGAAGCGAGGGGTCAAAATTTAAATAATAGACAATTACAAAATTGCGTTCAATTTTACTTAATATTTTTAAGTTTTTAATTAATAAACTAAATAGAAGTCTGTAATTTACTATAATAAACATAATAAAAGATATTATAGATATTTACAAAAACTCAATCGGAAAGCGAAGCCGTTGTAACACCTTGTATGCTTTCGGGTGCTGTGTTTATTAAATTGAATTTTTAATAATATTTTGCGCCTGAAAGTATGCAACCATAACATCTTTTCTAGGGATTTTTAGGATAGTGTCATTGAAGACGCTATTGAGCTTGTCGTGGTAAATACACTAGATACTTTCTAAGAATCACAAAACGAGCAGCGGGTGACCCATGACTTTCTGACTGTGGGTTAAATACCCGAAGTTAGCTACTTTTTTGTTCTAAAAGGATCAAGTGCGTCGTGAAAAACTTCATTGCCGAAGTTTGGTGCACAAGTTTTGTGCAAAGATTGTGGTGAAAGGGTTTTGGATTCGTACCCCACGTTGCGAGCCAAGAAAGTGAAACACAAATTGCTCCAATGTGGGTCACTTACCTCGCTGATCTGCAATAAAATGGCAGGCAAGCCAGCTAAGGGATTACACCCCTGCCCAGTACCAGAGCGTGGGTCGCGCGTACGCGGTTCGTGGATTCTTCTCGTTCTGACTCAGACGGTCTTTAGCAACTAACTAAGGAAAAAATATCGGACGCCAGTTTTCTAAATAAAACACGAAAGTAGGAGAAGAGTTGGTTTTATTTAAAGAAACAAGTCGAGTTAAAAAGTGAGGATGAACGCTAAATATTGATTAGTTTAGGTTTAAGGACTAATTGATTATTAAGTTTTGATTTTCCATGTTTTATTCACTCTGTTACTGCATTTTGTTATTGACGGTACGTGCGCTTGACGTAAATACTATGATCAAAGTTTAGTAAGGGTCGGGGTTAAAAACGCACAAATTTTCAAAAAGATAGAACGTTTTCTAAAAATAAAATTCAAATTGTTGGAACTTTTCATTGCATTTGCACCAACTAGTAATTATTATCAATAGTAATTATCTTTTCATGGTAGTTACCTCGCGACCTTGCAAATTTTCATACAATTAGTTATTCTTCTTTTCAAAAGCACTAAAAAATAAACACACTAAATTTTATTATTTTTATTTTCTCTCGGTTTCAAAAAAGTAAAAACTTTTATACCAAATAAAATTTCTACGCTTCTTTCTACGGGGGGGGGGGGTATACACACACCCACACGGCGCTGTAGGTCTGTGCCTATAGACTAGCATTTGCAGAGCAGGTGTGGGCGATAGCCCGCTTTTCTCCTTCAAGACTGACTATGGGAATTTTTTACAGGGATTTCAAACCCGAGGAGTGGCATTGAGCCAAATCTTAGTAATGCATTAAAAAGTACTTTAGGGTCCTATACAGCGGAGCATCGGTTACACAGCACCGTCGACTAAAAAAAAAAAAATTGAATGCAGAAAAATAATTAAGCAAAAACATAAAAGCAAAAGGTAAAAGAAAGGGGGGGGTCAGGATTGTGAGAATGATGAGGTCTAGGATTTAAAGTATGGGTATGGTGGTCGTTTTGGAGATGATAATGTCTTTTGGTTGTGGAGTTTTTGGGAAATTGTTGATGTCATAGGAACCGAGAGATTGGATGGGCATTTGGTGTAAAGTTTGGTGGTCAAATAGCGTATGAAGCTTTTACGCCAAAGGTGGCCTAAAAAAGCCTCTTTTTTATCTAGTTTTGGGCAGCAACCCTCATGCTGGGACTCTGTAAGGTAGGACCGGCCGAATGATGGATTTATAAATCCTAACTTTCTCCTTCGGCTGCAAATCGCTGATTTTTTCAATCAGTGAGACTAGAAAAATACTTATCCAGTGCTTAAGTACAATTTTTGTGTTTTATGCCATTTATTTCCAGGACGTTACAAAAATTTAAATAATTGCTAGTTAGCCGAAATCTTTTAACACTTCTGCATATAAAGGCGCTAAAGGCAATTGATTTATTTATTGGAATACCACGTTATTTGAAAACTAGAATTGGTGGGGGGGGGGAGAATCCCAAGAAGAGGGGGGAGAAGGCCTCTGAAAAAGCCTTCTGTGATCTTCTTGGTTATGAGGAGGTTCTAGTAGGTGGCGAAGGTATCGTTGACAAAATACAGTCACCCCCTTTCTAGTAGCACACTTTGCCAAGTTGGATCTGTGTATTTTTACCTCTGTCGCTATTTTTATTAAAAATTACGCCATGCGTCATTCACTAGATAATAATATATCTGAAAATTTACTCTCAAAATTTTAAGCAAGACGGTAAGATTTGTAAGATTGAAAAATGTAGTTTTGAGAAAAACACATTTAAAAATTTGATCAACTTTCTAAGATACGGTAGAAAAAATTATACTTTTAATTTGTGTTGTCAGTACCATGAATGGTTTGCTTTCCATATTGACAGCAGAAGACCCAATATGTCGTGGATGCAATGAAGAGGAAGAAACAGCCAAACATGTACTTTGTTACTGTCCGGCGTTCACTTCAACAAGAGGATCTGTGTTGGGGGATTCTGGCCCGACATGGCCAGAATCAGGACACTCCACGTGCCAGGATCCTAGAGTTCATCTTAACTCTAGACTGGCTCATTGGGGAATGACAGGACTGTAACAATGTTTTTCTGATACTTAAGAATTCACGGTTTTTTATTAGCAAAAGCATTCAATTCTAGAGTGGCCTTACCTCTTTTTATGCATCTCATTTGTAGCTTAAATGCAGTGTCGCGAACAAGTCAAAACTACAAAGAAAAATCAAATTTATCAAGGACTACGACAAGATTTGAATATTTGTTATGTACTTTCTGGTTTTCGATTCAGCACGAAAAGTCACATTTTACTTCAAAATTAATTTTAATTTTAAAATTGCAAGTTTTACCTAATTAATTCAAACCATTTAAAAATGTTTATTATTTTTTTTTAATTTGATTTTTATAGTTTTTTATTATTTTTTGGAGGCGGTCGGAGAGTAATAGTCAACCGAGTTGACTACGAACGCTCAATACCTGGTTCGAATCCGGATAAAAGTACAACTTTATTCTGACCGTCTCGCTGGTCCTCCAGGTTGGGGTTTTTACGTCGGGCTGGCTCCCCGTCGTAGGTAAAAAATGTAAAATGCTTACAAAACCAAACGCCGCCTGGCGATGTTTGGAATCGGAAGACCTCGTTGAGCGTTAATAAAACCGAATTATTCATACATATTATTTTTTTAATTTATTATTAACTCTAACAGCAGGAAAATTATGATAAAAATGGTAGTTATCTTACCCCCCCTCCCCTCGGGGGGAGGTGATTGTGACAAATGTGTTTGTTTCGTAGGTGGTAAGTGTAAATGATAAACTTTTTTGATTGGTAATACATAAACAAACTTTTTACAAATGAGGAGGAGCTTTCTAGCAAATTACTGTAATCTTGGATCGCTTTTTCCAAAGACTTCCGATACGTGAAACGGAGGAGATTTAATACGATCGAATCATAACACTGATTTAAAATTGAATTATTGTTAAAAATTTTGACATTTACTCAAAGGCAGTTTCAAGAAAAAAATTCTATTTTGTGAAATTATTTATTTTACAGAATTCCATAATAATAAAACGTAACTACTAACTAAAAATTGAGAAATAATTTATTCACTAGCTAATTTGAATTCGCTGCATCAAGAAAAAATTAATTTTGCAACAGTTTACTCTTTGTTCTTTAATTAATTAATGCAAATATTTTAATGGTCAATACCCTAACATAGTACGTAAAAAAGGTAATTTTTTCTTAATACAAAAACTTTATTACGAATGCCTTTTTAATTTACAAACAGTATACAGGGTGTTTACAAAAGAATTAAGGCTCGAAATTTCAGATCTTACTACCGTAACCCAAATTTATTTTTGCCGTGATTCAGATTCCACGTCAAGTTATAAGTCCTGTTTGCTGTTGTTAAGTATACAATATAAATGTGTTTATTTTAAAAAAAAAGGCTAATCTAAATGTTGTGCTGCGTGAGTACGAATTCTTAGCTTTACATTATAATACTAGCTAAAAATCCCGTCCACGGACAAGCAGCTCATCAAAGTTGAAAACTTGATTGGTGTAGAACTCGATTCCAGAGAAGAAGAGAAGAAGCAACCAATCAGAATATATTGTGTGCTCTAAGAAAATAGCACGCTAGAGGAGCAGCGGGACCTGGGACCTAAGGGCCCTTTTATTATTTTGGATGTTGGGAAAGCATTCAGCGGAATCTGTACCTTTTATAAAAATCAAATTTATCTTGTTGGCTAAGTGAGAACAAAGCACCCTGTAGATATTCGATAATTGTAAAAATCAATATTTTTGCAGAACCCCTAAAAATGTGTAATAGCGGATGTTCGTTAAATCGTAACAATAAATTTAAGCAAATTGGTGGGGAGAATAGAGATAAAAAGTGATCTTTTTGTAAGTTAGTGTACTCATTTTGAACTAAAATCTTTGAAGTTCTGTCAAAAATTTTCTCATCTTCTATAATTTACTGTAAGTTTATTTTATTATTGTTTTAATTGTTTTTTTGACTTTTATTTTCAATTTTAAATTTAAAATGAAAAAACTGAAACCCTATAAATTACCCAAAGATACAAAAAACACTCTGAGTAGTTAATTTGTCATATTGTCGTGATATTTTCAGTCACTCTGGATGAGTGGGGGTATTGAGTGAAGTTTAATGTCATACGTTTTGGAAGATTTTACAGCTGCAAAATATTTTTGTACCGTGACTTACCGGACACCCTGATGTAATCTCAATCTGTACATTTGTTTTTAGATTAATTTCGACTATGGCTGTTACCCATAATATTACAATACCAGAAAGTCGTTTATCAGATGATTTTGAACTGCTGTTTAAAAACCAAGAATTTAGTGATGTTACGTTATCCGCTGTTGGAGAAGAATTTCGAGTCCATAAATGTATCCTATCAGCGCGAAGTTCCGTTTTTAAGAACATGTTTCACCATGACATGAAAGAAATGCAGCAAAATCGTGTTGAAATAAAAGATATGAACCCCAAAGTACTTAAAGAATTATTACGATTTATTTACACCGGAAAGGTTTCCAATTTGGAAGAAATCGCCAGCGATTTGTTAATTGGAGCTGATAAATATGCATTGGAAAGGTTAAAGCTAATATGTGGAAAAAATTTATGTGGCAGTTTGTCAGTTGAAAATGTTATTAAAACTTATATTCTAGCGGATGTTCTTGGTATGGATCAAGTTAAAACTTCGGCAAGAGAATTTTTAAATGGTCATTCTCAGAAAGTAGTAACCACAGATGGATGGAAATCGATGATTAAAACGCACCCTCATCTTGTTACAGAAGCATATCTTGCACTTGCAAGTAGTACTTTACAAGTTCCTTCCGAAGAATCTCGAGCAAAATATTCGAGAAAAATCGTTTACCTTGCGGATAAATAAAAGGGTTTGATGTCCGTATAATTTTGAATGGTCCTGGGCATGACCTGAAACTGCATCCCATGTTCTTTGCAAAAAGAATAAGCTCCATCTTTGTGTAGTGGATATGATGAGGGGTTTGGATTCCAAGTTGGACCGTAGTTTCCGCAGGTTAATCTCTGTCTCCAACGCGTGGCTCCAAAAGACGTTCTAGAATATTTCAGTAGTTTTGCTTTGCATTAGCAGCAAATTCAAAGAACCTCTTCACAGCTCCAAAGGAAGAACAGTAGACCTTACAGTAGTTACCTCTTTTTCAGGCAGGTACCAAAAAAAAGGGCTTCATGAGAAAGTGAGTGCTTACATTACATATGGCTGAAGTTAGAAACGGATTTAGATTTGGATTCAGATTCAGATTTACAATTTTACAGTGGACCAAGTAAATCTTCAACAAAATATAAAATTTTGTAAAATGTACGTTACTAGGGCAATTTCTGAAAGCAAACGATGTATACAATAAATGTGTGTTCTAAATTAGGCTAAAAAATATTTTGACCACCGGGAAGCCCTAAATGGTATTAAAACTCATTATCAAAACAATAAAAAAATATCACATGTGCTCTAAATCTAACCACTGCTAAAAATTCCATTTTATAGAAAATCATAAATATAAAACATTGTAATTGTTAAGTCAAGAGGCAAGGGGGCAGATTTCCGTGCTAAAAATAAAAATAAAAAAAATCGGACTGTGCCAAAATCTGACCCACCTCAAAAATTTGAAAATATTTAGTTACGTATGTACAAAAAATTTCATACCCTAACTCAGAGGTCTAGGGGGTAGATTTACGACTCCAAAAAAAAATTAAAAAAAAAATCGCAGTGTGCCAAAATCCGACTTATCTAAAAAAATTGACAATATTTAGTTACGTATGTACAAAAATTTTCATACCCTAACTCAGAGGTCTAGGGGGTAGATTTGCGACTCCAACAAAAAATTTAAAAAAAAATCGCAATGTGCCAAAATCCCACTTATCTCAAAAAATTGACAATATTTAGTTACGTATGTAAAAAAATTTTCATACCCTAACTCAGAGGTCTAGGGGGTAAATTTGCGAATCCAACAAAAAATTTAAAAAAAAATCGCAGTGTGCCAAAATCCAACTTATCTAAAAAAATTGACAATAATTAGTTACGTATGTACAAAAATTTTCATACCCCAACTCAGAGGTCTAGGGGGTAAATTTGCGACTCGAACGAAATATTAAAAAAAAAATTGCAGTGTGCCAAAATCCGACCCAACTCAAAAAATCAACAATATTTAGTTACGTATGCACAAAAATTTTCATACTTTAACTCAGAGGTCTAGGGGGTAGATTTGCGACTCCAACAAAAAATTTAAAAAAAAATCGCAGTGTGCCAAAATCCCACTTATCTCAAAAAATTGACAATATTTAGTTACGTATGTACAAAAATTTTCATACCCAAAGTCAGAGGTCTAGGGGGTAGATTTGCGACTCCAACAAAAAATTTAAAAAAAAATCGCAGTGTGCCAAAATCCGACCCAACTCAAAAAATCAACAATATTTAGATACGTATGTACAAAAATGTTCATACCCTAACTCAGAAGTCTAGGGGGTAGATTTGCGACTCCAACAAAAAATTTAAAAAAAAATCGCAGTGTGCCAAAATCCGACTTATCTCAAAAAATTGACAATATTTAGTTACGTATGTACAAAAATTTTCATACCCTAACTCAGAGGTCTAGGGGGTAGATTTGCGACCGAAACAAAAAATTTAAAAAAAATTCGCAGTGTGCCAAAATCCGACTTATCTCAAAAAATCGACAATATTTAGTTACGTATGTACAAAAATTTTCATACCCTAACTCAGAGGTCTAGGGGGTAGATTTGCGACCCCAACAAAAAATTTAAAAAAAATTCGCAGTGTGCCAAAATCCGACTTATCTAAAAAAATCGACAATATTTAGTTACGTTGTAATTTTCGGCACTTGTATTAAATACAATAGTTTTTATTCGAATTTTAGCATCTGCATTCAAACGGTGTCTAATGGCCGAGACAATATTGACCATACCGTAGTTACGGCACTGATCTTAGAATGACTAGGTCTACGTAGAATTTTTACTGACTTTCCGTTCCCTTAAAACTATATGACGCGATGCATAATTTTAGAAAAAAATTTACATGTAAATGGTAACTAACTAATGAAAACCTTCCGATGTCCACTAATACGCTTTTTCTATTGATGCGAATTACCAATTACTGCTAAAGATAAATTTTATTTAAATACACTTTAATAGACTGAGAGCCAGCTACAGTTTCCAGTCAATAGTTCTAATTCAATAATTGTAAGAATTTGTACATCTATGAGTATAATCAAAGATGGTACACTGCGATTTTTTTTAAATTTTTTGTTGGATTTGCAAATTTACCCCCTAGACCTGTGAGTTAGGGTATGAAAATTTTTGTACATACGTAACTAAATATTGTCAATTTTTTGAGATAAGTGGGATTTTGACACATTGCGATTTTTTTTTAAATTTTTTGTTGGAGTTGCTAATCTATCCCCTAGACCTCTGAGTTGGGGTATGAAAATTTTTGTACATACGTAACTAAATATTGCCGATTTTTTGAGATAAGTCGAATTTTGGCACACTGCGATTTTTTTTTTTAAATTTTTTGTTGGAGTTGCAAATTTACCTCCTAGACCTATGAGTTAGGGTATGAAAATTTTTGTACATACGTAACTAAATATTGTCGATTTTTTGAGATATGTCGGATTTTGACACACTGCGATTTTTTTTTTAATTTTTTGTTGGAAGAGCAAATGTACACCCTAGACCTCTGAGTCAGGGTAAGAAAATTTTTATACATACGTAACTAAATATTGTCAATTTTTTTAGATAAGTCAGATTTTGGCACACTGCGATTTTTTTTTAAATTTTTTGTTGGAGTCGCAAATGTACCCCCTAGACCTCTGAGTTAGGGTATGAAAATTTTTGTACTTACGTAACTAAATATTGTCAATTTTTTGAGATAAGTGGGATTTTGGCACACTGCGATTTTTTTTTAAATTTTTTGTTGGAGTAGCTAATCTACCCCCTAGAACTCTGAGTTGGGGTATGAAAATTTTTGTACATACGTAACTAAATATTGCCGATTTTTTGAGATAAGTCAAATTTTGGCACACTGCGATTTTTTTTATTAAATTTTTTGTTGGAGTCGCAAATTTACCCCCTACACCTCTGAGTTAGGGTATGAAAATTTTTGTACATACGTAACTAAATATTGTCGAGTTTTTGAGATATGTCGGATTTTTCCACACTGCGATTGTTTTTTTAATTTTTTGTTGGAGTTGCAAATGTACCCCCTAGACCTCTGAGTCAGGGTATGAAAATTTTTATACATACGTAATTAAATATTGTCAATTTTTTGAGATAAGTGGGATTTTGGCACACTGCGATTTTTTTTTTAATTTTTTGTTGGAGTCGCAAATCTACCCCCTAGACCTCTGAGTTAGGGTATGAAAATTTTTGTGCATACGTAACTAAATATTGTCGATTTTTTGAGATAAGTCGGATTTTGGCACACTGCGATTTTTTTTTAAATTTTTTGTTGGAGTCGCAAATCTACCCCCTAGACCTCTGAGTTAGGGTTTGAAAATTTTTGTACATACGTAACTACTAAATATTGTCGATTTTTTGAGATAAGTCGGATTTTGGCACTCTGCGATTTTTTTTTAAATTTTTTGTTGGAGTCGCAAATCTACCCCCTAAACCTCTGAGTTAGGGTTTGAAAATTTTTTTACATACGTAACTAAATATTGTCGATTTTTTGAGATAAGTCGGATTTTGGCACACTGCGATTTTTTTTTAAATTTTTTGTTGGAGTCGCAAATCTACCCCTTAAACCTCTGAGTTAGGGTTTGAAAATTTTTTTACATACGTAACTAAATATTGTCGATTTTTTGAGATAAGTCGGATTTTGGCACACTGCGATTTTTTTTTAAATTTTTTGTTGGAGTCGCAAATCTACCCCCTAAACCTCTGAGTTAGGGTTTGAAAATTTTTGTACATACGTAACTAAATATTGTCGATTTTTTGAGATAAGTCGGATTTTGGCACACTGCGATTTTTTTTTTAATTTTTTGTTGGAGTCGCAAATCTACCCCCTAGACCTCTGAGTTATGGTATGAAAATTTTTGTGCATACGTAACTAAATATTGTCGATTTTTTGAGATAAGTCGGATTTTGGCACACTGCGATTTTTTTTTAAATTTTTTGTTGGAGTCGCAAATCTACCCCCTAGACCTCTGAGTTGTTGTTTAAAAATTTTTGTACATACGTAACTACTAAATATTGTCGATTTTTTGAGATAAGTCGGATTTTGGCACACTGCGATTTTTTTTTTTAATTTTTTGTTGGAGTCGCAAATCTACCCCCTAAACCTCTGAGTTAGGGTTTGAAAATTTTTGTACTTACGTAACTAAATATTGTCAATTATTTGAGATAAGTGGGATTTTGGCACACTGCGATTTTTTTTTAAATATTTGTTTGGAGTCGCAAATGTACCCCCTAGACCTCTGAGTTAGGGTATGAAAATTTTTGTACATACGTAACTAAATATTTTCAAATTTTTGAAATGGGTCAGATTTTGGCACAATCCGATTTGTTTTATTTTTAATTTTAGCACGGAAATCTGCCCCCTTGCCTTATAAAATGTTTTATATTTATGATTTTCTATAAAATGGAATTTTTAGCAGTGGTTAGATTTAGAGCACATGTGATATTTTTTTATTTTTTTGATAATGAGTTTCAATACCATTTAGGGCTTCCCGGTGGTCAAAATATTTTTTAGCCTAATTTAGAACACACATTTGTAATTGTATACATCGTTTGCTTTCAGAAATTGCCCTAATAACGTACATTTTACAAAATTTTATATTTTGTTGATTTACTTGGTCCACTGTAAAATTGTAAATCTGAATCTGAATCCAAATCCGTTTCTAACTTCAGCCACATTTACATTACGGCAAAAAGATTGTGGGACTTTGTACATCCAACAAAATACGTAAACATTTTTATTTAAGAGTTAATGGTCAAGAATATTAGATTAGATTAATTAATTGTAGACTAAATTGTTCTATTATAAAGAATTTTGTAATCGAGTGCTTGAAAGGCTTCTATATTAATTGGTGTATTTCTACTGATGCTAGGAAGTAAAATCATGGCAGGTAACTTAATCTTTGTTAATACATTGCCCAAAAAAAGTTCTAAATGCAGTTGTTTTTGTTAAGGTGGTAATAAATTAAAACTCGTCATTTCTCACCTCTTATTTGAAATAAAATTTTAAATAATAGACCAAGAGAAAAATAATAGACCTTCTTTAAGTTTCAGATGTGGTTGTTCGGCCTTCGGTCTTATCCTTTCAAAAAATTATTGTTAATCTATTCATTCACGTCACTAAATGACAGTGAGAATCTTATTGACCCATTCATGCGCATTCCTGATAATTAAAAAAACGTGATAAATACTTTTTGGATAGGATTTTCATAAAACCCATTCTTAATGCTCACCTACGTCTTTACGTTTCTAGATCCACCGGTTTAGGCTGTGCGTTATCTGTCAGTCAGTCACTTACATTTTTTTATTAAGACGGTCGGTCAACCGAGGTGACTACAAACTCTTAAATCTCAATACTCGGTTTGAATCCGAGTAAAGTAACAACTTTATTCTGGCCGTCTCGCTGGTCCTCCAGGTTAGGGATTATGCGTCTGACTAGCTCTTCGCAGTCTGGCGATGCTTGAAAATTGAAAAACGTTGCAGAATGTTACAAAAACAGAATAATAATATTACTATTTTAACGTAATTCTAACGTTAATGAGTATCGTTGCGTGTCACATCTCTTTTCTTAAATTACCCAATCACTTAATAGTTAAAGCACTGGGCGTCTTTCTGGACATAGCAAAGGCGTTCGACAAGATCTGGCTCGTAAGCCTTCTCTACAAAATGTTGTTAGCTGGAATGAAGCTAGACCTGGTTCAACTCATTGTCTCCTACTTCTGTAGACGAAGGTTTAGTGTCAAAATCGAAGGGCACAGATCTACCCGTCGTCCTATCATTGCAGGGGTAACCCAAGGGTCCATTCTCACTCCTACCCTGTTTAACATATTTACCTACGACTTTCCTCCCTTCCCCAATGTTTGCAGACGATGTGGGATTGATACTGCTTAAGATCATGCGCGATGTCATCAAAACCATCGAACCGTGGTATTACAAATGGTGACTAATAGCAAATCCCCTAAAAAGCGCAGCCATGCTTTTCAGCAAAAAGCACAAACAGCCACACGACAAAATCATGATGAACAACGTAGCCATTGGCAGACGCAAACCTTGGTGTCACCCTGGACCCTCTCTTGTCCTGGGTTAACACACCAACGCTTGTTTAACTAAGACCAAGGAACTAAGGGGGGCCCTGTACCTTTTTCTCAAATCCAGTAGTCGGATCAAACCTCAAGACAAATTACGTATTTATCAAACAATCATAAGACCCGTCCTGACTTATGCAGCCCCCTTCTGGCCTTTGCGTCTAAATTGCAAATGACCAAATTATGTGGGCTTTACAATCGAAGTGTGAGACAGATGATTGGCGCCTTCTGGTTTCTAACCAACCGACAGATCCATGCTGTAATGGGTGCAAAACACTAGACCAACTTATAAAAGACATCACTTCCAACCTTCATGTACAAAAAAAGGAATTTTTCGACTAATCCACTTATCAGCAACCTAGGGAACTACGACAACAACACACCCACCCTCGGACCAAAAAATATTATCTCTCCCCTTCAACTCCCCGACATGTTATTAAATAAAAGGTGGTAGGGGTGTAACTGACGTTCCAAGCAAGAGGTACATATCATATTATAATAATTGTCAGGGCTTGATGCTATCCTGGGTTTGAAATCCCGTAAAATTCCCTATGCCAGTTTTTTTTCAAATGAAGGAGATAAGCGGGCTTCGCTCGCATCTGCTCCGGTAAGAAATGTAATTAATAATACTTGATACCTGGAGCGCCACAGCTAGGCCTTATTTCTAATTCGTCTGATGGATGAAGCGGACGTTGTGTTTGAGAAGATTGTAACACCCTGTATGCTTTCGGATGTTATTATCTTTTAAATTCAATTTTTAAAGATATTTTGCGCCTGAGAGTATGCAACCATAGTTACTTCCAAATATTTTTAGTGCTTTTCCTAGGGATTTTTAAGAAGTCAAGTTGTGATCAAAGAAGAAAATCGTTGTAAAAAGTGATTTCTTTTTTAGACTTTTTGGATTGATCAAATTGATTACCTTTAGTGCCTGGCCACACTTGCAGTAAAATGCTGCTAGCAGTAGCAGTAAAAACGCAAAAAGGCGCATTTTCAAGGTAATGCTGATACAAGTGCGTTGCTGAAGCTGCGACATTGCATTTCATTTACCTTGATTATGAGCGTTCCTGCGTTTCTCAAGAGACATTTACAGCTTAGTGTGGCCAGGCACTTATGCACGACCGTTTACTGTTTGTATCACGAAGTTATTACTGCAAACATTGATCATTCTCGTGCATGTGCGGTATTGTTTTTTTTGTAACTTAAGCCCGTATGACACGATGCATAATTTTACATAAAATTTACATGTAAATGGTAACCAATAGAAAGAGGGTATTAGTAGCCATCAGACGTTTTTCATTGGTTAGTTACCATTTACATGTAAATTTTATGTAAAATTATGCATCGTGTTACACGGGCTTCAGTCGAGAGTCCGCTCTAGTTCACGTATAAGTAATTTTGTATTTTACATCTTTGGCTGCAAAGTTATCATTCTTGGTTAAGTTAATTAATTAATTTTTATCTTTTGCGGATAGTGTCACTGAAGACGCTACAGAGCTTTGTTGTGGTAAATACACTAGTTAAAACCAAGACCCAACAAATCGCTTAAAGCGCGACCCACGACTCTCCGTACTGTGGGTTAAATACCCAAAGTTGGCTACCTTTTATTGTTGTAAAAGATCAAGTAGCGTTGTGACAAACTTCACTGCTGAAGTTTGATGCAAGGTAATACGCATCGAAAAATAGCGTCAAGCTATGGTCGTATGGTGCTCGTAAAAGAATATAGAAGAAGATGATTTGACTCATATTTAAACACCTACTAGTAGGTTAGATCTTCCCTTTAACCTCCCCCTAAGTAAAGGGATGCTGGCCATAACTCGCCACGCTGGCGCTGGCCTGAGGCTGGCGAGTAATCCGCAGATTTTTAGACTATAATTGTTTTACGTTCATCCAACAAGCAAATACGTATAAAGAATTCTATGAAATATAAACATTGGAAAACAAGAAAGTCTTAAGCGCCAAAACTATAATGTTCCTGTCTGACATGTCAACTTCTACAAGTGCTGTGACTATTTTTAATATACTAAAGGTAAAATAAACGCGTATGTTATAACGTTGTTTAAAGTTAACCAAGCACAATTATTGTGAGCTAAACTGCAATAGCGCCTAAGACTTTTTAGCTTTCCACCTTTGATATAGTACAGAAATTAGCGATTAATTTATTTTATTTTACATAATATTACATAAATACAAAGTACCTAATCTGATTTTTAGCCTAAACGTGTAAAATTTTTTTACAGAATTTTAATTGAACAGAAAACAACTGAAAGGTAGAAATAAAAAAGTGTAAAGCTGCAAAGTGAAAAGTTACATGAAATAACCCCCTGCTTCCCCAATAAAAAATAATTTATACTAATATAACTACAACGCAAGCGCAATAGATAAAAAAGAACGAATTTTGTCTTCTGCGCATGACTTTTATCTATTGCGCATGATCGTAACCGCACTTTTAACAATTTATAGGGTTGTTAAAACATAACACTGTTACATCAAAAAGTAGACAAAATCTTTTCAAAAAATTGTTTTAATTTAATAGGCTCCCCCTCTCTCGGAAAGCTTCTGGTTTTTTAGTTATTAGAAAATATTTATTTATAAAATAAATTTGTTTTTCAATATCAACTTTCAAAAATTGTTCACTTTCGGAGATAGGATCCAGCAACTTTTTTAAAGGGGGCGATGCCATAAATTGAAAAAAAAAATGTTAAAATTGATAACCCCCCCCCCCTTTGTTTTTTTTTCCATATTTTTAGTTTTTATAATAATATTATTTTATATAATTATAATGCTTAATTTTTCCAAAGAGGAAAATCTCAAGCATAAATTCACCTTTTTTGTCTATCGTTGTAAGTAATTGCATTAAAACGCAGTTTATTAAAATTAAAAAAAAAATAAACAGCTCAAAACTACTTATTCAGCATAAAATCGGAGTTTAATTTAAATTATACCACAACCACAACTATAACATGTAGTAGATAAATTAACACTTAAGCGACTGGCGACACATTTTGCTAACGTTAATAATGTGAAAATAAAATGGCGGTCGTTTAAGTGTTAATATTTGCTTTATTGGTAAATGTAAGGTCGGTCAATTAGAACATTATATTATAATAAAAGACGTCTGTATCGATGGTAACGCTTTGTGACGCTCGTATAAGCAACAACCACGCTGAAAAAAATTCTAGCGATTTGTACTACAATTGTAGCTCAAAGTATTATAATTTGTAGCTGGCTAGTGATAAGTACAAAGTAGTAATCTACAATAAAATTCTGTGAGCAATTTTTGTAGTAAAAATTACTGCAAATTGTAGTCATTTTGAATTTTTACTATTTTTGTAGTAAATATTTTTACAAATTATAGTAATGAGTTCTACAATCAAACATTACTACATTATAGCAAAATTTAATAAAAATGTGTAGTAATTTGATTGTAGAATTTATTACCATAATTTGTAGTAATTTTTACTACAAAAAATGCTTACAAAATTTTATTAAAGTTTTTAAAAACCAAAACTTGCTGGTAGTTTAATTGACCAACCCTAGAGAAATATCAATAATTAAGCCAAAAAAAAAAATTCCTTTAGAATTTTAATCTTCACCGCAAGGTGTAAACCTCAACGGAATATCATCATTGGGCGCTAGTAAAAATCCTTTAGGATTATACTTCATCGGTAATTTAATTTCTCTGCTTGGTGAAACTTTAAAATTCATTATAATTGCAGCGAGTCCAACTTTACCATTAATTAAAGCAAATCTGGCACCTGCAAAAAAATTAATATTTTTGGAACCATTTTTTGTTTAGTGAACCGAAATATTTAGATTACCTATGCAGTTATGTAAGCCTTCTCCAAAAGGTATGTACACGCAGCTCGGAATTTTTTGCTTGTTCTCTGAAGAAAATCGCTCTGGGTCAAACTTGTCAGGGTCGGGAAAATAATTTGGGTCCATATGCAGTCCAAAAAGTGAAATGTAAACCGGCATTCCTTTTTTGACAATTACATCTGTGCCGGGTATTTTGTATGTTTTCGTACACCTTCGGTCCATGAAAGGCACCACCGGAAACTTTCGTAAAGATTCTAAAAACAATTTAAAAAATTAGTAATTTCAAAACCCTACGTTGGGCGCCAAGTTTTGTTGCAAAACAAAAAATCAAATGGCAGACAGAAAAAAAAACCAAAAAAAATAGTGAAGAAACTTTACAATTTGGTGTTTTTTTTATTATATAAATTCTAATTGCAAATTTTAAATAAATAAGTGAAATTTTTTAAGACCTAAAAGTTCATATTATTCAACATATGAATAATGAATAAATTGGATTGTGAATAACTTGTAGTATGTAGATGAATTTTTATTTTAATCGAAGGTTAATATAAAACTACTTAAAGCAGTTTAAAGTAATTAAATAATAATTATAGTTCATAATTAAACTTTACTATACTACGTCCTAAAATATTTTTATTTTAATTGTATATTTGATACGCATAATAATTCTGCGATGTCCTTTTCTGTTTTAATATAATCTTATTTAATACCCAATTTTAAAAAATTTAAAAAATTTTTTTTATTTAATTTAAATGATATGTATAATGTAGATGTTGGATTTGTATTGCTTAATAATTTATTTTCTTGTGTCAAAATTATATCAAGTAGTTTTTAAACAAGTGCTACAAAAAAACGAGTTGATCTCGCTAACTAAGAACCATCAATTTTTATTTTCTGGAGCAAACCTCCACGATGATGTTGCTCTCCTCAAAGGATCACTCCAACTCTTTATTTTTTATCTGATTGTTTTGATAGCAATTCAAATTTTATAATAAGAAAGTAATCAAATTTAAAAAAAAGTCTCTTACCAGAAACAACCATATCCAAATATTTCATGTCCGCAAATGCATCGTAAGATAACTCCCCATGCTTCTGATAAACTTCTTTAATTTCCTTACGTAATTTATCCTGAATTTCAGGATTTAATGCAAGTTCGATTAAAGTGAAAAACATATTAGATCCTGTAGTTTCATAACCGGCTATGAAAAATTGAATGGCTTGAGCGACCAACGCATTATCGTCCAAAAACCCAAACGGTTTATCACCGTTAGAATTCGACTTTTCTTCTTTGGATTGGTTGTTTTTTATTTGGATTAAAACATCAACCAAATCTCCTCTATATGCCTTATTAACCTCCCTGTCTTTCAACACTTCAAAAAACACCTTCTTCAAGAAGTGGCCAGCTGGTGGATCGATATACTTCATTCTGAAGACCTTCACTAATATGGGAGCAAAAAACAAGGAAATGAACTGAACCCCTCTTGAAAAATTGAACTCGAAAACTCTTTTGGAAGCCTTCCGAAACTCTGCATTTTCATTTTTGAAGGAATTTGCTGCGATTCCAAAAACACAGGAAGTAATAACATCCGTTGTAAAGGTCAGTCCTATGTCTCGAATGTATAATACGTCATCTTTCACAACTTTGCTGTTTATATATTCGACCATGTCCTTGGAAGCGGCTACCATTAAAGGAGTCATATTTTTTATTTTTCCACTAGCTAGCGCGGGTGTTATTTTTGTCCTAATGCTTCTCCATAATGGAGTTTTAACAACAAACAGCACATCTTTACCAAAAGTATCGTCTTTTCTATTTTCTATGATACTTCTATCCGCAAAATATTCAAAATCTTTCACCAGGATTCTTTTGATTAATTCTGGATCACGTATAAGTAGAAAAGGTTTATCAAATACGAAGAATCCATAAAATCTTTCTTTGGTCGACTTGTGGAATTCGTAGACTAATTCCGCGATGGAAGTTTGTAAGATACATATGGGAAAAATATTCCCAAAAAATGTAGTTGGTTTTGCGTATGGTACGTTCTGCTTTTTCCAGTAATCGAAGTTTCTCCTCAAGTGAAAGTATAGCAATATAATTGCAGTTACTGCTAAAAATATTGCCAGATCAGTAAACGGCAACATCTGAAACAAATAAAATAATGATAGTGATATATAAAGCGAAGAGTCTTTGTCGCAGAAGTATCAGCAACCAATTGACGTCCAGGCCAACTTGTACTCTCAATTTATTCTGTGCGCCATCTCCTTACCATGCATCTAGCTCTTTATGCGCATGCTCTGTTACAGCTCTAGGTAGCTGAGTGGATTAACAAAATTCTCATTACCGACCGCTCACTCACTGACCGACCACAAATTGATTTTAAAAGAAAAGCAAAGTGGAATTATATTCAAAACGTATTCAGATAGATTGCATATTGACCACAATGATTATAAAAAAAATAAATAAAATAACAAATAATAACCTAAGCTCTTACGTTTCTAAACCTATCAAAGATAACGTTATTTGTTAAACTATGCTCATCTTTTGAGATGAGCTAAGTGGACGGGCTCTAGGCTAGAAACCCTAGGTTCGATTCCCAATCCGGCTACATTTATCCGACTTCATTATGACCCTCTCCTCTCGGAAGGCAGTGGCAGTCCACCGGGAGTAATCTGCTAAAAAATTTATTTAATAATAACATATTAAATTGGTCATAAATTTGTGGTCAGAGAGTGAACGCTTGGTAACAAAAATCTTGTTAATCCATTCATGCGCGTCAGTGGTGGGAACATAACGGACAAGATTCGTATAGACGTAGAAAGTAACGGCGCATGTGAGCACGCTTTAAAATGCAACTGAAACTTAAAAAAAAAATAGATAATAATTTCATTATCTCAGACAAGCATGACCAAAAAACTTAATAAATATAACGTAATAAGTACTTATCTAAATCATTTTTTACATTTTAATGTAATCGTTAAGTAACAGCTTATCTCTCTTTCGTAACGTGATTAGCATATAATCGGAAATTTTTAACGTAAAAATGTTCATATTTTAAAAAATTGTCATATTTTCGAAAATTAAGCTCATTAGTAATTTTGAAAATTCAAAATTTTATTTTATGTACATCAGGGGGGTCAAAATGGCGGCCCTCCGCTTATTTTTTTGCGACCCAAATAAAGTTCTCTACCGATCGACGCATATTGCTCGCAGGAAATGTAGGTAAGGAATTCAACAAGTTCAATATTATAAAATAGGGGTAGTAGATCGTAAACCCAAACTTATATTTTAAAATTTTTCACTCGACAGAATGATAGAAAATGATTGAAAAAACAATAATAAAACAAAAAATTTGAGAAAAATTGCAAATAGAGCTTATATTTTCAGAAAAACGCAAAATTTTGCATGAAATAGCATTTAACTACATTTTATTGGCTGCCGAAAGAAAGTTGGCCACGCCCAAGCACACTTTATTTAGATTTTAGAATGGACGTTGATTTACCGTTGTTGCGTTGTCAAAATCAGCACTATACGCCCTTCGCTACAATCTCCTCCGCTACGGACGCTTCGGGCCGTTTTGATTTACTCTGTACTAACTAAGCGACGGTTTTGCTTTGCAGCTAACGCGATTGGCTGTGAACGCAAAATTTTGGATTCTAATCCGGGGAAGCGCAAAATTTCTTATGATTAATCTCCGTGCTTTGAAAGGGACGTTAAGCCGGTGGTCTTCTTGGGTTAGTGAACTGTCATCATTAACATAAAAAAACCAACTATATGCTGATAGAATAAATAGTTCCAAGGACAGCCCCCCCCCACATGAAGACATTTCCTATCCACTGAGTAGAGAAGCCCTCGGCTTGCAGGAAATTTAAAAATTTTTACGCTACTCGGATGTAAAGAGATTTTACACCACTCGGTGCGGTTCGTGCGTCTCGGCTTCGCTACGCTCGCCTCGTCTTCAAAACCCCGCCCTCGAGTGTAAAATCTTGTTTTACGTCCTTGTGACGAAAACTACTATTATAAAAGGGCTTACTTTTTGTTTGAGTAGCCGGGCCCAAACAGAGACGTGCCCAACCAACTTTTTTTGGGGGGAGCAATCTCAAATTTTCCAACTGAATTAATTCAAAATTTTCAGTTTTTTGTAAGTTTTGCAACTTTTTGTAGTTTTAGACAAAAAAATTTCTAAATTGACCAACTTTTGAATGTTTTTGTCAACTTTTTAAAATATTGGGGAGGAAGCTCTCCGCTATCTCTCACATCTGGCCCTAAAATTACATGTAAGAGGCTGGCAAAGGAAACTCGACACTAGACAAGGAAAGAAAAATCTTAGTTAAAAATGAAAAAAAAGAAGTTGTACTAACTAAAGATATCCCCTAGACCGGTTCTACTTGACATAGTGTGCTACTAGGAAAGGGGTGACTAGATTTTAAGATAGATCCAAGATTTTCCGTAGATTTTTCTTTTTATTTCGGCAAATTTAAGCGAAAAAATCCTCTCAACAGTGATTTTAATTCGATGATGTAATTTTAAATTAAATGTAAATGTAGGTTATAAAAAATAATTTTTTTTTACTAGTCTTAAAAATTTTAATCAGTTAGCATAAGGAGCAAGAAAATTGACGTTGACGTCTTCTGAAGTTAAAAAATTTTATGAAAGCAGTTCGCTTGTTTAATGCTAGAGGCGCTAACGTTGAGCATTCTCTCTTTCTAATTGGAGAATTAGCTCCCTTATGGGAGAAAGCTTGACGGTAGCGCTTTAAGCGTTAAATAAGTAAACTTTTATTATGAACTTTTTTCATCTTTTTTTTTTCTTAAGTTTAATAGATTTTAACTGAAAGTAAGTCTCAAAATTTGGCAATTCATTTCACTTCAATTCAGGGGGGGGGGTGTTTGTAAAAATTAAAATTTTTGGTGGTTTTTCTTTCGAGAATTTTTATTATTATACACAAATTTTCTTTTACTTTCCAAAAAATATTTTTTTGGACATTTTGGAGGGGGGCACGTGCCCTTAGGTGCTCCTCCCTTAGCTACGGGCCTGCGGCAATTTACACCAAATTTTAAAAAAAATTCCAAGGGTACTCTAACCTCCCCGAATTAAGGGGTCAACTCTCCACTGATTTCTGTTTAAAGCGCATTTTTTGTATTTGGCCATAACCGCTAAAAGTTCTTGTTACGGCTCTGCTAATCAATATATGACATTCTTCCGTATTTAAATCGCTTAATTTTAATGTTATCTATCAAATTCCGTTGAGTTTTTATTAATAAATATAACATTTTCGAGTCTGGGTTATCGTACTAGACTCCCAATCATTTAAAAATAAAAAAAGAGTTCTAAAAGAAGGAAAAATAAGTTTGACATCCCAGATGTACAAAACATAAATAGATTTGTTCCAATCAGCCAGAAACCGTACAATGTATTGCGCATGAGCGTGACCGTACATTGTACGGTTTTTCGACAAACCTAATATTTCACTGCTTTTATATTTTAAAACCTCGCAGACTTTACATTTGAATTTGTAAATGAGCGTAATAAATTTTTTCCAGATTCGAACCTCGCACATAATTCAAAAAACTCCGGAATCCAAGAAATTGATATTATCAACTTTATAGAGATTTTTGAATTACTTTAGAATAATGAGTTTTAATTTTCCATATATAAAAAATAGATTTTCTATTAATAGAATCGAATCAGAGAAACTGATTTAAATGACATACCCGGGTGGTAAAACGACATAGTGGCCTTTTAGCTCTTTCGCTGAAATTTAATAAGGTAAGATGCTTGATGATATTTTACAGTATAGATGTATATTTTTTAAATTTTAAAACAAATTAATTTTTAATTTTTTTGCAAACTTACAATTTCACCCCTTTTAAAAATGTTTTTCAATTTTAATTCAATTTTTTTGAAAAAAAGTAATATTAAGATTTTTTGTGCAAAATTAGTTGTTTTTGTCGATGATTCAAGGCCGTAGAAAGAAATTTTCAAAAAAGAAATTTTAGACGCTTGTTAATCCCTTGCTATGCCATAGAGAAGGAGGCGAACCCTTAACAGCCCCCCCCTTGTGATGATTAAAAATTAAAAATCGCCAAAATATTTTCTAAATTTCGTCCACTAAAAATATAACCAAATAAAAATATAACCAAATAACCAAAAAAAAAAAAAATTACAAAAATATTTTTAAATTTGAAAATGAGATTTTTGTTTTACTAAAAATTTTAAACAGTAAACTAAAAAACGTATTAATTTTATGTTAAAACAAAAATTTTTAGGTAATTTTTACAAACTTTTATTGAAGTTTAATTTAAAAAAATATTTCCTAAAAAATATATAATTAAAAATCGACTTCCATAAAAATAACTTTTATTAACTTTCAACCCCCTAACAGTAATAATAAATTTTTTGCTCCAATACCATGATAAAAAAAAAACATAAATGTTGAAGTCATCTACAAAAATTTTGGAAATTTTTTTAGACGTAAATTCAAAATTTTAAAATTAAATAAAATATAAAAATTGTCAATTTTATATTTTAACGAACTTTTCGCCTAATATTTTTTCCAAATTTTTGGAGGAAATTTTAATAGATATTAAAAATTAAAAAATATATTCACAACACAACTTTTTTTTAATATTAAAAATATTATTTTGGTTATAGGTACTTACTTTAATAACGTTAAGAAAACTTCGTTATCAGAAAATATTTTTAACTACTATACTTTGGTCGTTTACCACAACTGTAAAAACAAATTAAAAATTACTTAACATTTAAAAGTTATATTAATTTGAATCATTATTACATAATTATTTAAATTATAATTAATCTCATTGAACCTTGAATCTATGCAACAGAACACAATTTTTTACCATTATGTTCCTATTTGGTGTTTCATAAATTTTTTGTAATAATTAATATTTTAGAATATTTTATCGTGGGTTATCTTGACAATATTCTTACGATATGATTGATAATGCGCTCGAAATGAGTTAAGTTAATTATATAATATCACTATTTGAAAAGTTCCGTATCTTTACAATAGAACCACTTTATTTCCCATCAAAAAACTTTGACAAAAAAAAATTATTTGACAAAAAATAAATGATTAAAATGCAGAGATTATCCAAAAAATCGGTCAAAAATAAAATTTTTTACAAAAATATTTTTAAAAAATACCCTGTGAAAATTATGAAGTTTCACTCATTGGCGGTTTTGAAATGAACTGATGAAGCGACATGACAAAACTGACATAAATTGCAGTCAATCCTTGCACTTTGCAAAAAGAATCTGATGGAAATTATCAGGAGGGAGGGGTCGATGAACCGCGACTCTAGATTATAAATCATTTTATTATCATTTTTGTCATTTTAGAATAAAAATTTGTTTAGATGTAGTACCGTCAAGTCAAAGGGGGCGACTTTGACCAGTTCTCAAATTAAAATGCTAGTTACACCCACTTAAAAAAAATTTCAAATAAATTTTGGATACATTTTTTGAGTCTACGTCAGCGATCTCAAACTGGTGGTGCGCCCCTAGAAGGGTGTGATAACTAGAGGTTAGATTTTTTAGAAAAAAGGTACCTAAAAAGGTTTTAAAAATAGCGATTTTGGATCTTATAAATACAAAAAAATGAGAGATTGCATGACTTTACCATACATTAATGTTATGATTAGAGATGAAATTTTTAAGTTTTGCCTTTTTTTTATTTTAGCTTTTATTATATAAGTCCTATTTATTTTTAAATTTTTTCCTTTTTCTTTTTTTAATTTTTACGACCTATTTTAGCATTTTGGAAATTTTTTTTTTAATTTTCAGACTTACTTTTTGTCTTGCTTTTTCTTATTTTAAATTTTTTCCTATTTTAACCTATTTAACACTTATTTTAACATTTTGGAAACTTTTTTTTTAATTTTCAGTTCAAATAAAAAAAAATCTTGCTTTTCTTCATTCAAAGGCCATTCAAAAAAATTGTGGAAAAAAAGACTGAAAGATACAAAATGTTTTTGGGTTACAAATTTGGTAACGGGGTTAAAAAAAATTCAGAAAAATTATGGGAAAAAAGATCGAAAGATACAAAATGTTTCACGTTTAGTACTTTTTGGAACCTTTTTTAGGTACCTTTTTTTGAATTTATACAACATAAAAATCTCACCTCTAGTTATGATAGTATAATATTAGGTCTGTTTGGTACCGCAGTCCTAGTGCTACACTAACTACACTACTACAAATTGATTGGTGGTACAATTACCAACCCACTTTTTACACCAATCAATTTGTAGTAGTGTAGTTAGTGTAGCACTAGGACTGTGGTACCAAACAGACCTATTATGTCTTGCAGACTAATTCAATACAATTTGTACCTAATTAGTGCGTCACTAATTTGATAGTAAATCGAGTCACCTTCCAGGGATCATCCCTTTTATCGATAACTCGATGCCAAAATTCAAAAACTGATAGAACGCGATTGTTGGTATAGGCAACGTCGATGAAGCGGGAATATTTCGAACTTTAAAAAATAAATTACGGCTTGTGATCGCTAATATTTATTTCGTAAAACTGGGTTGAAATTTTCTAACAAATAAAAATAACAATACAATAACAATACAATAACAAAACAATAACAAAACAATAATGTAGTACTTACAATTTCTGCTTTCACCGATTTGCACTATAAACTCAATTCGCTAAAGCCAAAGCCTATGCTATATATGCCCCATTTTAGATTGTTTAAGTTGGCACAACCGGTGAAGACAGAACCTGCAAGCGCCAAATTCAAATTAAGCCAGGGGCGTATCAAGGCTGTTTAAAGTTTCTGTCACATACTCCCCTTCAGTACAGTGAACCTCTTCTTCGGAGTTCAATTTACTTTTGACATCTAGGACAGCTACTTTAGCGGCGGCTCTTGTGTACGATCCCTTTGGTGTCATCACTACTACCCGTCGAACTTGATCACTCTTCCCCTTGATAACAGCAATCACTTTCCCTTTTTTCCAGGAATCTCGATGTTTATCATCCATAATGACTACTACATCTCCAATCTCAATCGGCTTCACTCGACCAAACCATTTTGTAGTTCGGTTAATTATTGGGAGATACTCTGTTATCCATCGGCGCCAGAACTGATTTGCCATTTGCTGAGACAGTACATAGTGAGATCGTAAGTACTGATGGTCTTCGGAGTACTCAATAAGGGGTTTCGAGCCACTAGACGAGCCTAGGAGTAAATGGTTAGGTGTCAGAGCTTCCTGATCCTCAGTTTCGAGTGAGACATATGTCAATGGTCGAGAGTTCACGATGCTTTCTACCTCCATCAAATAGCATCGTAGAGACTCATCGTTGGGTTTCTTCATTGGCATCACCTTCATTAGAGAAGTCTTGACGGACCTAACTAGTCTCTCCCAACATCCTCCCATGTGCGGTGTTAGCGGGGGGTTAAACAACCAACGTATTTCTCTGAATTCGCGTCGATAATCATCTTGAGACATTTGTTTGTATAGTTCGCGTAGTTCGTTTGCGACTCCCACAAAGTTGGTGCCATTGTCTGATCGAATTTCGATCGGAGTGCCTCTTCTGGCAACGAAGTTCCGTATGGCCATCCAACATGAATTCTTGTTCAGAGAATGAACGATCTCCAAGTGAATCGCACGAATAGTTAGGCACGTAAACAGCGCGATCCACCGTTTCTCTGTTCTTCGACCAACTGAGACTTCGAGGGGACCAAAATAATCGAGTCCAACATAAGAAAACGGTGCAGTGAACGTGGCCACGCGTGCCGGTGGATGTTCAGCCATTTGGGGTGGGGACGGTTTCGCTCGATCGTTTTTGCATGCCTGACATGTCGATCTCACTTTTTGCACACAGCGTCGTAGTCGGGTGATCGCAAATCGTTGTCTGATTTCATTTATGACCTGTTCGTGGTTGCCATGTAAATATTTGTGGTGGTAATCGTTGATGATAAGATTCGTAACTGGATGATTTCGAGGAAGAATAATCGGGTTCATTCCATCGTATGTTGCTCCTACTACGTTGATTGCACGACCGCGCATACGCAATACTCCGGCTTCGTCAAGGAAAGGAGTCATCTTAAAGATTGAGCTTGATTTTTCAATGGGTTTACCAGGAGCGTTCTTCAGGTTAAAAATTTCTTCTTTAAAGCATTCCGATTGCACTTGGCGAAAGATTTCTTGTTCTGCTCTCAAGATTTCATCAGTGACTAACTCCCCTCGTCCATCACCTATTACTATCCCTTTTGCTTTCCAAAATATTCTTAAGATCCAGGCTTGCGTACGAATAAGTCTGCGCCATCGAGAAAAGCGTTCATACTTTGGGATTAAACTGGATATAATTACTTGGACATGGGTCATCACAGGAAACGCTTCTTCTTCGGTTTTAAATTTTGTATTACACTGTCGCTCTTTAGGCCATTCATCTTCGGGCAGGTACAGAAACTCCGGTCCAGTAAACCAACGACATTCCGAACTCATCTTAGGTTGATCTTTCCACTTAGTGGCTTCGTCCGCGACGTTATGCTTTGTGGGAACCCATCGCCACTCTTCCAGTTTTGTTACATCTAGGACCTCTCCAACACGAAATGCCACAAATTGACGGTATTTTCTATCATCAGATCTTAGCCACGATAACACATCGATTGAATCTGACCAAAAAGACCTACGGTTGGGTCTTATGGAATGGCTATTGATGATTGTATTGCATAGCCTTGATCCTAACACCGCTGCTTGTAGTTCCAGCCGTGGAACAGACATCAGTTTTTGTGGGGCGACCTTAGTTTTTGCACCGACGAGTACGCACTTAATGCCAAGCGTGCTTTCAAACCGGAAGTATGCCACTGCTGCAAATGCGTTGATCGAGGCGTCCACAAAAACATGCAATTGTAGATTGTTGTAAGATACCGATAAGTAGCACCTTGGTATTTTGATTTCACTAAGCTTCGGTAGTGCTTGAGTCCATGCGATCCACTTCTTATGTTGCTCGTTAGTAATAGGTTGATCCCACGTAACCGATGATCGCCAGATTTCCTGTAACAATATCTTGACAAATACCAAAAAACTTGCAATCAGCCCTAGGGGGTCAAAAACCATCATTAAGGTTCTCAGGACCTCACGTTTGGTCGGATGACGTCGACCATCGATAATCTCCGTAGGCACTCGATCGAGATTTATGGAGTAGAAAAAAGTATCGTCTACAGTAGACCACCACATTCCAAGAACCTTTGAGCCATCCGGATTGCTATCTAAGTTCACAGCCTTATTTAAGATTTCTGCTTTCATGGCTCCGAGTAGACGAGTCGAGTTGGAGACAAAGTTCCTAATTTCAAACCCGGCTGCGGCATGAATTTTTACCACGTCTTGGGCCACAGTAATTGCCTCCTCTTCGGTGTCGAAACTATCCAGCCAATCGTCTACGTAATGATTTTCTTTAATTGCCAGTACTGCTCTCGGATTGCTGTTAATGAACTGTAGAGCATTTTTGTTCTTCACAAAGTGTGCAGTACTGGGGGAACATGATGCGCCAAAGGTCATCACACACATAACGAACACTTCTATTTCGTTGGTGGAGTCGTTGCGCCACAGGAAGCGTTGTGCTTGCTGATCTTCCTTGCATACCTTGATTTGATGGTACATCTCTTTTATATCACCAGATATCGCTATTCGGCGTTCACGGAATCTAGACAGAATGTTTGATAAGGAGCATAGTAGGTCAGGTCCTTTAAGGAGCATTGAGTTTAGCGAGATCCCATTCACCGTTGCGGCAGCGTCCCACACCATTCTGACCTTTCCTGGCTTGTTGGGATTGGTTACTGCAAAAATGGGTAGGTACCAAGTTTTCGGAGTAGTCTGATTAACTTCGCTACGGGATAGTTTACGAGCGTAGCCCTTGCTAACGTAGTCTTTCATTTGTTGTTTCAAGTTTCTAGCGAGCGCTGGATCTTTCCTCATCTTCTGTTCCAAACACAGTAGTCTACGTTTAGCCATATTATAACTGTCCGGAAGTTCGATTACTTTATATCGCCAGAGTAGGCTGGTACTATATCTTCCAGAAACCCTTTCGATAGTATTTTCTAAAATCTCCGTTGCTCGCTGGTCGTCTTTGGATAATAACGGAGTCTCTTGCTTTGTAACTCCAAAATTTTCAGTAGAGAAGAATTCCTTAATTTGTTCGTGGAGTTGATCATCACGAGCACAACCACATTCATGGAACTGATGACGTTCCGCACCCATTTTAGATTCACTAGTTCGGAGAGGGCCAAAGACTGTCCAACCTAGTTTCGTTTTTATCGCAATCAGTTCCTCATCCGTACCCTTTCGTACTCGAAGCGGCAGACACGGTTGGTAATTGTTTAATCCAATTAGTATTCTCGGTCTTGCATTCTCGAATTCTGACACCGGCAAACCTTTGAGATGTTGGTAGCCAGGTTTTGACGAGTTATACTTTAGTGTTTGCGAGGGAAGACCCAGAGACTTCACCGTTCTCACATCAGACAGCATGAACTGCGTACTGCCTGGCATGACTCCCGATATTCCCAGTGAAACGCGCCTGCTATGAGATTCCTCTCTAATTGTGTCACCCGTCCATTTCAGGTGAAGTGGCGTTATTGGGCCTTTAAGTCCGAGAACCTTCGAAACTTCCTCGTCTATCATCGTAACAGTCGAACCTTCATCCAAAAATGCAAACGTGTTGTACGCACCTTGTGGACCATACAATCGCACGGGTAGAATTCGAAACAATATTTTTGACATCGCCAACCCATGATGTGAAACTAAAGCGTCGCTTTCGGATGGCTTCGATATAGAATGGATTTTGGGGTCATGGAGTAGCGGGTGATGCTTCATCTCACAACTTACAATAGAACACACTTTTGTCGATTTACATCGCGATGGGTGATGCTTTCCAAGGCATTTACGGCACAATTTATGTTGATATACGGCTTTTCTTCTATCTTCAACTAGTAAGTCTAGGAACAGCGGACATGCGTTTACAAAATGGATTCCGTCTTCACAAATTACGCAATCTACATGTTGCCGTTGTTTCTTACCTTCCTCACGATCACTATGCGGTTCCTTGACCGTGTGTGCAGCATGAACTTGGTGGTTTCGTTTCTGTTGGTATTGCTGGGCTACTTTTTCTTCGAATCTTCTCGGTGCTGGATTCCTGATACTAGCGACGCTTCCCACTTCGTCAGCAAGTTGAGTTAACCAATCGGCAAAGGTAGATAGATTGGAGCTGTCAAAATTGGCTTGGTAAAAATCATCCGTGGCACTTGGTTTTTCGTGTTTAAACTTCGCCCAAGATACTTTCAGGTAACCCGATAACTTGCCAACCAGTTCTTGAACCAATATTGGATTATTAAGATAGTTCGACAGGCCAGATACTTTCATAGTTGCAACCACATGTTGCACGGTCACGGAGAAGTCAAGAATCGACTCGATTCGGTCTTGAGTTACATAAGGATGAGATCGCAGTTGTTCATTTAGCAACTGCAGGATCTGCTCGGGTCTTCCAAATTTATTTCTTAATACGTTCAGCACTTGTTGAAGCGTACCTGGAAAAAATAAATATCTCTTCACTTGTTCAAGCGCCGATCCTTGTAGGCATTGTTGGAGTCGATTTAAGTTTTCTTCCTCACTAAAATTACACTCTTCGGATGTCCTTCTAAACCATGATATAAACATCGGCCACTCTTCTACCTTTCCCGTAAATTTGCACATATTTGTCGACATGATCTGCCTCATGCTGAGATGTCTCGTTGTTATTGGTTCCTGACTATCAGAGGGTTTGGCTTGACTTTTTGACCATCCAATGTTAGTCTCCGTATGATTATCGTTAGTCCCTACCATTAATCCGTTATTCCGAGGGTTACTATTTGTTTCGCCACTTCCTTTCATCCAAGCTTGGACGCGTTGCTGCGGCTCTTCTTTAGGCACTATCGAGACCCTATCCGATTCACCATCTGAATCTGATTCTTCTGCTGCGAGATCAAACTTTTTATGTAAGTACTCCAGTTTTAACTTTAGCTCTGCCTCGAGTCGAGCATCCTCTAAACGTTTGCTTCTTTTAGAGGATCCTTTTGAAGTTTTCGACTTGCTTGACGTGCTTTTATTCGAGTTTAGACCTTTTCCTTTTTCTGATTTTGACGTATATGCAGAAACTGGATTATGAGTATGGACAGGCATCAGCTCCTTCAGCCGTTCCTGTAGTTTCTTGATTTCAGCTTCGCGTTCATTTTCTAAACATGGTTTGCAAACCCAGGGAACTTTCTCCACAGTTTCATCGACTCCCGCGCAACTGAAGTGATACCAGCTATCACACTTATCACATTGTACCATGTAGTCGTTATCTTTAGCGTAACATGCGTTACAACTTGAAGCCATATCGTGTCCAATTGGTGTGCGAATCATAACCTTAAACTTATACACGTGGTAAATTAAAATTTCAAAATGTTGGTATAGGCAACGTCGATGAAGCGGGAATATTTCGAACTTTAAAAAATAAATTACGGCTTGTGATCGCTAATATTTATTTCGTAAAACTGGGTTGAAATTTTCTAACAAATAAAAATAACAATACAATAACAATACAATAACAAAACAATAACAAAACAATAATGTAGTACTTACAATTTCTGCTTTCACCGATTTGCACTATAAACTCAATTCGCTAAAGCCAAAGCCTATGCTATATATGCCCCATTTTAGATTGTTTAAGTTGGCACAACCGGTGAAGACAGAACCTGCAAGCGCCAAATTCAAATTAAGCCAGGGGCGTATCAAGGCTGTTTAAAGTTTCTGTCACAGCGATGCTATGATTTTATCTTTCGGTGAGTGGATTTATCTGGACAGATGCACATAGCATAACTTGCGACATTAGGTCTGTTTGGTACCACAATCCTAGTGCTACACTAACTACACTACTACTAATTGATTGGTGGTACAATTACCAACCCACTTTTTACACCAATCAATACGGGCGTCACTCATTTCCTGCCACTCTTGCGTTTCCGTGGACTGATTTTAACCAAAATCTAATCAAATCTAAGTCTCAATATAATAAAAGAACTAAATATCAAATTTGGTTGAGAAATTCCTATTGGTTTGGGCGCTAGAGCGCACACAAAATTAAGAGACACAGACACACAGACATTTCTTGATATTTGGTCTTTTTGACTCGTTTGACCTCAAATACTGTAAATCCGTGAAAATCTAAAAATTTTTTTTTTCGATTACATAACTCATACGGTAAAGAAAAAAGTCCTAAAAAAGTACTAAACGTGAAACATTTTGAAATTTTTCGATCTTCTTTCACACAATTTTTAACCTTTTTTTTAACCCCCTAACCAAATTTGTGACCCAAAACATAAAACATTTTGTATCTTTCAGTCTTTTTTTCCCACAATTCCTTTGAATGGCAAATTTTTGGCTAGGATGTTTAAAAAAAAAGCCTTTTTTTAAACCTCTTACCCAAAAATTTTCGATGTGAAACATCTCGTATCTCTCGTCTCTTTTACCCATATTTTTTTTGAATGATCTTTTTTAACCCCCTCCCCCCTAAATTTAGTGAATTTCAACATAAAGTGAAAATAATTTTTTTATAAAAAGTGAAGAAAATTAATTAAATTAATAACAGTTTCATTACAACAAAAATTAAAAAGCAATTAAAAAAAGAGTTTCCAAAATGCTAAAATAGGTCGTAAAAATTTAAAGAAAAAAAAGGCAAAAATTAAGGTTGAAAATTAAAAAAAAGTTTCAAAAATGCTAAAATAAGTCTTAAAAATTAAAAAAAAAGAGAAAAAAATAAAAAAGATAAAAATAAATAGGAGGCGCACTCGCAGGGGCCCAAAAGCGGCGACGTAAGAACAGGTGAAGCCAGGCCTCCGAGAATATTGAGCAATCATGGTATATGGATAACGGGACCGTCCCTTTTTTTGATTACCTGTCCCGGTGTCCCGACAATGAACTTCGGGACGCAAAATTGTCCCGTTTTCGGAAATCGCGTGCTATGTTGCTACCATAACAATGCAATGTTAGGATAAATATAAATAAATAACTAAACATTTCTAATATATTTTTTGAGGAAAGGTAAGAAACGTAGACACCAAAATAAAAATTTTACGATTGAAACTTCGATTTATTCTGAAAGAGCACATTTTAAATGAGAGACTTAGGTGAGGAAAAATGCCTTAAAACCACTAGTTTCTTCAAAAATCGAATTTAAAAAAGCTCGATTTTCATAGCAAATTTTACATGCAGTCGCCCGTGATTGGTTGATTCAGGCATTCTGTCGTCAGTCCGTGTGGAGTAATGCATAAAGGTGTTGCACTTTAACGATGGGTTTATTACTTTTTCGCGTCGATCCTCCTCGTGCCATGGTTGTTTTCATCAAAATGACCCAAAGCGCCCGAAGCGAACTACACTCATTATAAAAATACCCCTAGGCCCGTGGGTTAAGGAAAAAGATGGATCCTTGAGGGGTGCAAAACTCGTTTTGCGTGGATTTTTCAAGAACGGTGGTTGTGCAAGGAAAAATTGACTAAAAGCACTTCTCGCTGCTCTCGAGCGCTTTCAGCCATTTTTCCGGCACATTTATTATTGAAAACCATGATTTTTGCTTGAAGTGCACTGTTGAAGCATCCCAATGCAAGTGTCGCTCCGGTAATCGCCTCTCTGCGCAAAGCTAAGACTAGTTCAATCCACACAGACCGACGACACAATGCCTAAATTCACCAATCCCGAGCGACTTTGCTTGAAATTTGCTATGAAAATGGAGCTTTTTTCAAATCGATTTTAAAAAAAACTAGTGGTTTTAAGCCCATTTTGTTCACCTAATTCTCTTATTTAAAATATGCTCTTTCAGAATTCATCGAGGTTTCAATCGTAAAATTTGCATTTAAGTGTCTACGTTTCTTACCTTGCACTTATTTTGAATTTGTAATAATAGCTAACTTTCGCTAAATGTTAAAAAATAAAAGGTACTTCTTGGAAACTAAAATGGTACTAAATGATAGTAAAAAGTATTCAAGTTAAAATTTTATTGCAGCCATTCGATATACTACATTTTCTCAAATGGTAAAAACACATGGTAAAAAAAACATATTTATTTTAAATTATTTCAAAAAAATTTAAACGGCCAAAAATGCAAGAGGGGGGAGCAAAAGAATCAGCTGCCATCCTTCAGATCAGAAAAAGATTTTTTGTTTTTCCGGGAGTAAAGCGGTCACTTTACTCCCATTTTTGCGGGAGCAAAGTGCCAGTTTACTTAGGAGCGGGACGAAAAGTAAAGTAGCGGGACGAAAAGGTAAAGTAGCGGGACGAAAAGTAAAACAGCGGGACGAAAAGTAAAAAAATCAAATTTATTACTACGTCTAAGATTCCAAAAATGCATACGGTACTTTGACAATGATATCATGTTACGCAAACTACCACATCTGGGGTAGGCATAATAAAGTTTATGGTTATTTTCAAGAAAGGTCGACTACCTGAACCGCTTTGTATTTTTGAAAACTTAAATTTTATTTAACAAATTCTTCTAGAAATTCGAGTAGTTGACGAAATTAAACTTCGAGATATAGAAATAATCGATTTATAGCGGAAAGACAAAAAATAGTATATTCGCGCTCGGGAGTAAAGTGACTTCTCATCCTTCGGGTAAATTTTCCCCTCGACTGCGTCTCGGGTAAAAACCTTTACCCTCATGACGAAAAGTGGCACTTTACTCCCTCGGTGTATAATATACTATTATAAGGAAAATAAACTATACATATACTTAATTTTATTTCATTTTTCAATTTGATATAATTTTCAAAAATTGTTGTTATTTTCTAAAGTGTTTGAACCCTCTCCCCCAAAATGTAAAAAAACGGGCGTGAAACCGGGGGGTCTGGGGGGTATAGAATACCCCCCGCACAAGGAAGTAACGAAAAGGCTTCTCAAAATTGATAACGACACAAATTTAATTTCAAACAAAACAAATTTTTCTTTGTTATACCTGACCTCCCAGACACTCAGATTTTTCGATTGTTTACTTTTAAAAAGTAGACCTCTATGTCAGAAAAAGATATTTTCTGGAATATCAACTACATAGTACTGAATTTTATCTCATTTTAGTTTTTTTTAGAATGACCAAACCAATTAGATATCCCAAAATGTAATAAAATTTGCGTAAAACTGGGGGGTTTGGGGGGTATAGAATACCCTCCAGCACATGAAACTTTAAAATTGACTTTAAAAATTAATAAAGCTTCAAGTTTAATTTTTCAATTTTTTCTTAATGACTGGAGGGTATTCCATACCCCCCAGACCCCCCGGTTTTCTAATTGTTTATTTTTAAAAATACCCTCCAGATTAGGACAAGATTTTTTCATGACCATAAAACTACCTAATACTTAATATCATCTTATTTTAAAGTGCGATTTCAAATTTTTAGTTCAGCTAAGTCCTTAGCTAATTTTGCTCTTCAAATTTGTGCACCCTTGCCCTACGTCAACTACTTGCTTTTCTACTTTTGATCAGGGACGTACCCATGGGGGGGAGCTTTGCCCCCCCCCAATGTTGTAGAAAGTTAGGCTCCTCCTAGACTCCTGAACGTTAGGTCTCTCCTTTTAAATTCCCCCCAGTGGAGGGAGAGGGGGTTGTACCCATCACTCACCACGCTAGGCAGGCGGGTTGGCAAGTAGTCCGCAGATCAAGTTTGGACTTTTTTAGATCACAGCACAAATCTGACGCAACCAGGATTAGAACCGCGGTTCACCGCTCTCTATTCTATCCATGTTTGATTTACACCAGACTGCTGGTAGATAATATGAGTAAATAAACCTAAAGGACTACTCTAAACATTAGCCTAAGAACCAAAAAGTTAAAAAATATTTAAAAATCAAAATAAAACCTGAAAAGTGTCCAAACCATCCCCGGTCTCCCCTACTGACGGTGATAACACTGGTCAAGATGTGGAAAACTGCCCAGCGATGTTCGATTTCTAAGAATTGGAAAAAGCGGCAAAAAACATGGTGGATGGCATACCATCCGATACATTTGCAAGAAACACCCCGACACCATCCTAAGGGTGTTCAACAATTGCCTGTAGACCAGGACCTTCCCGAATTCTTCCGAAAGAAGGCCAGGATGGTCTTGATTAGGAAGGGGGGATAAGTCATTCAATAACCCCCAGTTCATATACCGTTCGATTTACTTGATTGACAATCTGGGGATGCTGTTCAAGCGCCTGTCACTCGCAGAATCAATATGAATTTGTTAAGAGACGCTATGTTGATTGTTAACAGCATCTGCCGTGTTTTTGGATGAATCGCATTATCCATTAGGTACATTTTAATGATAATAATTCATGTTTTTGATGTTTCTTGTTATCTACATAATTTTCATTATACTTTGAAAAAAATAACAGATAAAAGAACTAATCGTTTATTGCACATAAAAATCCAAAAGATTTCTTGATAAACTCAAATAATGCTATTACTTTTGCTAATTCACTGAGTTTGGTAAAAATGTATTTTACACATTGTCGATAATTAAAAATAATTATTTTTATTTCATCATAAAATAATTAAATAAACACAAAGATACATAATTATCAAATATTAAAAATAGAATCTTTATTTAACCTTTCAGTAGCCAAAGTGCATTACTCAAAAATTGCATGATGTATCAAGTTAATTTGATAAGGAATGATTTTAACCGAAAAACTACCATTTCTTGTATTTTATACAACTAAACTTCATTATTTCAGTGAATTAGTCTTCACTAAAAATTGGCCCAATTGACTGAATTGGGTAACAATGTGTTACCCATTCGACCCGGTCACACCGCCGTCCCATGGTCCCCTCACTTGCTTCTGTTTATCGCAACACCAAAAAATTGATATTATAGATTACAATACTTTTTCTAAAAAAAGGTACAAATTTTAGGAATACATAAAACTCATAAAAGTCTTAATAAACATAAGTCCAAAAACCATTTATTCGAGAGTTCTTCTACAGGAAGAAAATAACAAATTAATAAATATATGTATACTACATTAGATATGTAATGTGTACATTACCGATATCTTTTACATAATTATTATCAACGTTAAAATTTTCGAGTTAAATATTTTGTATAATGCAAAAATATTAAGTCAAAACTTTGTCCAGAAAAATTAGGAATTGGGATTCCCCCCAAAAAATACTAAACTATTAAAATTATGATGGTCCAGAATTTTTTGCGTTAACTACAATCCCGTACTTCTTAAATTTAGTTTTAGCAACATTTTGAGTACGCAAGAGCACAATAATGTTGTCCAGACCCAAATTTTTTTCAAATTTTTCATTGAAATTATAATGACATCTGCTTATAATGGATAAGTTCATTATAAGCTTAGACTATAATAATTTGAACACGGAACAATAATCAAGTGCCAAAAAATTCTCATAATTTTGTACATCCCTCTAACTAGAAGAATAAAAATTTCAAAATTTTGAGGAGTATTTTTTATTCAACTCAGGAGCCAACCCTCATAAAATCCATAAATTGACAAAAGAAAATTTATCGTAAATAAAATATTTTACAAGGTAATAAAAATGAAACTTTAATCTACTATTGGTATATTAAAAGTTGACAGTAGTTTAATCAAAACCAAGCATTATACAAAGTAAATTAAAATGAATTACTAACAAACAAATATTAAAAAAATTAATGTCTAAAATTAAATTAAATTTATTTACATATTAAACAACTCCGTAATATATTTATTCCTTGGTGACAACTTGTAACCATGCTTGTTGAGGATTACCATCCCCGTTCGGAAGTCGAACTTTAACATAAACAGGTCGACCGCTACTTCCATCCTGCCCTAATTCACTCACTCCATTGATAAGTTTACTATCGCCCACAATTTCAGCAAAATCTTCAGTAGTTCCTAAAATATGTTCATCACCAACTTGATCGTCTCCATCGTCCACTCCTTCGCCTTCTTCCGCATACTCGATATGCTACAATACAAAAGACCAACTCTTAATAATTACGATTCTCACGAGCATACCAAGAAAATTGTTTACCTGTCCATCGATGATAATATGTTGAATACCTTCACCATCCATAACTTGATCGTGATCCAAAGTAACAAAACCCTTATCATCGGTAAATACTTCGTTTCCTTCCAACAACATGTGTTCGGCAATAAAAAGTTTGGAATCTTCCGGCACATCTTCCTCAGTCATTTCAATAGTTTCCAAAGTTGTTGCTATGTCCCCTTCAATAATTTCCATTTCGCCGTTTGAATTTACAGTAACAAACTGATGATCGTCGGTTTTCATTCTTGGCTGATTGATAACAATCGTATCATTCCAGTGACGCTTTTCAGTCATGTGATGGTAAAGTTGGGGCTTGCGCATAAATCCACTTCCGCACACCAAACATTCGTAAGGTTTCTTATCCGAATGGGTATAAAGATGAGAATTCCTATTGTCGCGACTATTGAAATGTTTGCCACAAACGCCGCAAGAGTACGGTTTTTCCCCGGTGTGAATACGCTTGTGTTTTTTGAAATGTTCAGGATAAACAAAAGTTGCTTCACATTCTTCACATTTATAAGGCCGCTCGCCTGTGTGAGCCGCTTTTATGTGATAGTCCAGTAATCTAAAGAAAGAAAATTATTATTTGAATTCTAGGTTATGAATAGTAAGTACACATTTATAAAGGCCATTAGCGTAAGAACTAAAAGTTCAAATATTCGCGTTTTACATTAACACAACGCCACCACACGCAATAATTTCAAGCTGCTGTTGGGCGTAATGTTGTTATTGATGGTGGCGCCATCAACGGTAATGTAAAACGCGAATATTGCTTAGCAAAAATTTAATAACTATGAATTTTGGAAAACGACTGTCCCAAGTCGAAACGAACAGTACCAGGAAAAACAAACAAACAAAATTCACAATTACAAATTATTAAATTTTTCGGCTCTGCTTTGTCTTAACTGGAATTGCTACGATCATTATGAATGGCTACTAAAAAATAGTAGAAATTTCCTCAATTTTAATAATTAAAAGTTGTATTTGTTCGACATGAATTAGTAAAAATTATTTTTAACTAGACGACTAAGATCATATCTGTGCTTTGTTACACCGTGGTTTTCTTTGGAAACTCACATTGAATATTATTAGCATAGTGCAGGGTTGCCACAGAGTTCTAAGCGAGAAGTGAGTGAAAAAAGTGTATAAATTTTCAAAAAAAGTGAAGAAAAGTGTATAGCAATTTTGAAAAAAGTGACAATTAGTATAAAAATATTTTACTTCGGACAATAACATAGCAAGCCAATGCCACAAGATCCTGATGCAAGACCCACAGCGAGCCTCCTTCAGTTAGAATCAGTGTGTCGAACTGCTCTAGGGACATTTAGGAACTTTTCCCAAAATTTTTTTAAATGACTTTTTTTTAACCCCCTAACCAAATTTACAATCCAAAACATGAAAAATGATTTTATGTTTTACACATTTTGTACCTCTCGGCCTTTTTTCCTAAAATTTTTTTTGAACAATCTTTTTTAACCTGCCTTCATTTCCTCCGAGCAACATGCGTAGTCCCCCAAAATTAATTTGTTCCATGTAACATGATTGCTTAATTTTCTCGGTAGCCTACGTCACTTTGGGCACCCAAGGAGTTCGCGGATTATGTGCGAACCAATAGTTACGCCACTGCTGACGCGCATAAATGAATTTACAAAATTTCTTTTTGTTTCTTTAAATTTCTTCATTTCTTCGCATGTAAAGGGTTTCAAACTCATTCCAGCCGTGGATCAATTTTTGCTAGTGATTTTTTACTTTTCTCCCCATCTCATTTTTTCCCCCAAAAATTTTATTGATTGACTTTCTATTTTTTTTTAATTCTATTTCATAATTTTACTTGTCAATTCCCTAGTCTACATTTGCTCCAAGCAACATGCGTCGACAATTTTTAAAATTCTATTTTTGTATTTAATTAAATTAAATTTTTGTAAGTGAAATCCTAAAAAAAGTGAAAATAGTGAATATTTTTAAAAAAAGTGAAGAAACGTGTAAGAATTTCGAAAAAGTGAATAAAGTGAAAAAAGTGTATCTGTGGCAACCCTGCAAAGTTATGATTTGTCATCCGAGCTGACAAATTCTCCAATTTAAAGTAGCGATTTCCAAACTAGGAAGAGCGTACTGGTGCAAAAAAAGACCCGAAATTTTGTTGTTAAAAAAAAGTAATTGAAAATGTATTGAGTAGGTCAGGCCTGTAGCCAGGGGGGACACCTGGGGGTGCGTGCCCCTCCCCCCAAATGTTCAGAAAACAAAAATTTTTTTTGAAAGTAAAGAAAAATTTGTTTATAATAAAAATTCTCGGAAGGGGAACCACCAAAAATTAAAATTTTTAAAAGTGGCCCCCCCCGAAATTAATTCCTAGCTACAAGCCTGGAGTAGGTTTAGGACAATGATAACCCACAACACGAATTTAAAAATTTAATTTTGCAGTGAATATTATTCAGATTAGCTCCGACGACACCCGATTTTCCAACACCCTCGTAGAAGTTTATAAATATTGAATTTGAAAATGTGAATCTCTGAGACAGTCCACTCATTAAAAATATCCCTCTAAGCCCACGTAGCTTCTCAAATCGGCGCAGATGGTACAGTTCGGTGCGAGTACAGTCGCAAAATCCGACAGCGACTCCAACCAAAATTTTAGAAAATGTAGATCTTTGTATTTAACGTTGCCTATCGTCTAGAACAGCGGTGGCGAACCTTTTTATGTACGAGTGCCAAAAGTTTACAAACAGTATTAATCGAGTTGCTCTCGTGCCGAACACTTTAATAGGGAAAGAATTAAAAAAATTTTTTATTTCATAATTGTATTTTTGAAAAATTTTCAAAAAAAAACTGAAAACTACGAATTTAAAAAATCTACTTTGATCGTTTAAAAATGTACAATACGATTTTCAAAAAAACTGTATTTACTCTTCCCTCCAGGGCCGTAACAAGTGATTATGGTAAGCGGTGTAATTTAAATAACATTACTCCCCCTTACCGTTCAAAAAAAATTTTTTAAATACTATTTATTTAAACAATATTAAAAATATGGTTAAACCAAAACAAATCTATTATAAAATGTAAATAAATTAGTGTAAAACCGGGGGGTCTGGGGGGGTATGGAATACCCCCCAGCACAAGGAACTAACAAGGTAACTTTTCAAAATTGATAAAGAAGCCAATTTAATTCTTTAGTGAATATCTCTTCCTTATTTTTAGCTGGGGGGTAACCTCCCAGACCCACCGGTTTCACGCCAGTCTTTTTAAATTATAGGAGTTCTTTGCTAGATCTTCTAGAATCTGAGAAAACGGGCGTAAAACCGTGAGGTCTAGGGGGGTATCCCCCCATAGAATTAATTAGATGAATTTTCTAAATTGTCGAAGACGATAAAAATGAGGATAATTCTTGAGAAAACATTTTTTTACTCGTGGTTGGGAGGTATTCCATTTTTCTAATTGCTTTTTGTACCGTTTTGTATCATTCTGGTCAGTAAAGATTTTTAAAATCAGAGTACTGGATATCGCTTTACTTTCCAACAAAAGAAGCAAAAAATCTGACATTAGCGTTCTTTAGAATAAATTAAAAAATGTAATAAAAAAAGTTTACTTTTTTAACGTTCAAGCCGCTAACGTCAACTTTCTCGCTCCCTTATTGGAGAATTAGCTAGAAATCTTGACGGTAGCGCCTTTTAGCGTTAAGAAAGTGAACTTTTTTTAAATGATCATTTGTCATGAACTTTTATCGTGGGGGGAGGGAAACTTTCTCGCTCCTTATTGCTTTTGCTTAGCCGTTTTTACACAGCTGAATGTATTCAACTAGAGATGAATGCGGGACTAATTTTTTTGTCCCGTCCCGTCCCGCAGTGCCGCCTCGTCGTGTAAGTTCCGTACCGTCCCGCGGGTCTCGCACGTCCAGCGGATCACGCACGTTAGACTCATGCGCAGATTAAAAATTATGACTTAAATTTGAACTGCGCATGCGTCTGACAGCGTCTACTTTCAACTGCTGAAAAACTGGGCTATTACTAGGCATCTAAATTGATGCTAAATTGGCATCTCGTCCCGCGCGGGACTAAATTGGCATCCCGTCCGGGACTAAATTGGCATCCCGTCCCGCGCGAAACTAAGTTTATAAAATGTCCCGCGCTGGACTACATATTCTAATTATGCCGCGGGACAAAAAATATCCCGTTCGGTCCCGCATTCATCTTTAAAATAAATTTAGAAATCAAACGCATCTGAATCAATTTCAGATGTTACAAGTTACAGAACTGATCAATTATTATCACTTAATCAGTTATCCCTGCCAGGCATTTCCCGGTGTCAAAAATTAATCAAATATCGCTATTAAAAATTAGGGGTTGATGGTAAAAGTGTGAAAATTTAGGGTTGCATGTATTTTGTAATGCCACATCATCTATTCTATATCAATATAAATAAAAATTAATTTAAAAATCCTCTCAATTCTTAGCTTTCAGAAAAAAATGTAAAATTTGAAAAAAAAATTTGCCGCACTGTCAAAAAAATCATTTTTTTACATTAATTAAAATTTTGGGGATCTTCTAATCTGTAACTGCTTACATCGAGTCTCACCACAAATTTTTATATATATACACCACCTATAGTGATTAAATACTCACCGCCTTCTTTTAAAGCCTTTGCCACATTCTTTACATTTATAACGTTTATCATCTAAATGAGTGGCCCTTTTGTGGGACTGCAGATTGGAACGTTGACTAAAGGTGGAACCACACATTTCGCACTGATATGGACGTTCTCCAGTGTGCGTACGTTCGTGATCCCTTATTTCAGCCTTTCGTGCAAACGCCTTGTTACAAATGTTACAAACAAACGGTTTGAATCCCGTGTGAACAATCGAGTGAACTTCTAAGTTATGGGCCGAACCAAACTGCTTAGCTGTTAAAGAAACAGATTAAGTAATAAGTTTCGAAAAAAAAATTGCTACTTACAGCACAGTTGACACGAAAATTCTTTAAGGCCAGAATGAATTCGCTCGTGTTGAGTTAAATTTTGTTGACTAAGGAAAGATTTATCGCATTGAGTGCATTTGAAAGGACGAGGTCTAACTTCATGCGTTTTCTCGTGAGCTTTGAAAGTGTACTTAGATGCAAAATCTTTCCCGCAAATGCTGCACTGGTACGGACGCACGCCGATATGAGTGTTATAATGTTCTTCCAATAAATTCTTCGAACTATACTTTTTCTTACACAGGTCACAACCCCACGCCTTATTTTGTGGGTAATGCATACGTTTGTGTATTCTGAACAATCGCAAATTGCAAAATATTCGATTACACACCTCGCATTGAAAATCGCCTTCTTCGTTTGCTATGTGCGCGTCCATGTGAGTTGAAAGGTCAGGACGTTTGCGAAAATCTTGACCACAAACATCGCAAATATACAGACGCTCGTCGTGCATTTCACGCAAATGCGCAATTATTGCTTTGGCTTCTCCACATACCGTATTTTCGATATCGCACAGCATACACGTGAACATGTTATCTTCACGACTCACAAGCTGTAAGTTTTAAAATATTAAAAATTCTATAAAAATATAATTGTGGAATTGTATTTTGAATGAAACATTCTACTAAGACAGCAAACGTAAAAAAAAACAAAAATCTGTCAAAAAAATGGGAGGAATCAAATTTAAAACAATACCCAAAACTCACAGGTGCAGTGATTTCCTCCTTGATAGTCTTCCCAACTACGGTAAACTTCTTGTTATCTTCGATAAGATCTCTCTTCTTCAGAATGTTAGGTTTGAGAGCCAATTCGATGTCCTGTTCATATTTTATATTCACTTGTTCTTCTACAAAAAAAAATTAATTAAAAATTTGAAAGAAAATTAAAAGTAAAAACCTAACCTAAACTTTTCTCCACATTCTCGGCAGCTTGTAAAAGCAGATCGGTGTTGTCTTCTTGAGGTGGTTCATAATCAGAATCAGACGAATGATTAATAGCTCCTGAATCAATTTCGCCATGAAAACTCTGATAGTGTTCATTATTGTCCTCCAATTCTTCGCCATCTGTCCCGTGAATTCGCCCCAACTGCAATTCAATGTCTTCCTTTGAGAAAACATGTTGAATTTCTCCTTGCTGAAAAAAACACTAAATATTTCAATTGAAGTAAATCATAAGTACCAACCTCATTTATCACTTCAATTATTGCATAATCACTAAAATAATAATTACTAAGATCATTAATATCAAAAGTTGCTTGGGACATTTTGATTTTTGTGTGAGCAATTAACCACAATACCAACTTACAACTGACTTTAGTAAAATTTTATCATTCAGAATATCCCCACCAGATTTTTTTTGCATAACCAATTTTGATTGGTTTTAAAATTTTTTAAAATAAACTACACATTTTCATTTTAAACATAAGCTCTTATCTGTGATTAGTATAAAGGCAAACAACGTTTACACACAAATTACTCCAACTTGCAGCCAAATGTATGTAGTTGAAACAAAACAATTAAATTTACCATGCATCAAGAGGTGCAAATTGTTAACACCAAACATTCCGCCAATTTCGAGAAAATCGATTTTCAAAAATTATATTCCATGACATTTATTGGAAATGACTTGCTCGAATGGATTAACGAGATTCCTACTACGTGGAGACAAATTCAAAAAAATTGCAAATCAATATTTTCAAAATGCGTTTGGCGGAGCTTCGGACCAAACCGAACGCGGTGAAAGTCAGTCAAGTGATCTGCAGAAATTTATTCGAAGTATATTTGAAAATGATCACACGAAACTTGAAAATCAGCTCACTGTTTTTTAGTACCTTTGAACATTTTTATTTTGTGTTCAAAATCAAATTTTATGCTTAAATGAATGTAAATGCCAAGTTACCTTTTATCCCGAAATGAAACAAAAACAACAAAATTAATATTTTATTGCATTATCTAGAAAATAAAGAAGTAGGTCTTAGTTGTGGGGCTACAATTTTAAAATTTTCCAAAAGAGAAAATGGTAGAAGACGGTTCAAAAAACAAGAATAAAACAAAAAATTTGTGAACCATTGCAAATAAGACTTATTTTTTGAAAAAATACCAAAAAATTACATGAAATAATATTTAATGACAATTGATTGGGTGCCGCTAGAAGGCTAGCCCCGCCCATCGCATAAGCTTTTTTCAAAATTTATGCGCCTAAAGTCGATTTTAGTAAATACAGTAGATTAGAATTTTAGTGTGGATCTGAGATTGAACGTAGTTGCGTTGTCAACCCTGCGCGCGCTTCGCTCCCTCACGAGATGTTTTGACTAAAACTGTAGGCTGTACTTATTAAAGATATCCCCCCAAGCCAGTCCAACTCGACAAAGTGTGCTACTAGGAATGAGATAAATCTCTCTTTTTTTCCCGGCAAATTAAAGTCAAAAATACTACTAAACAGTAAAATTTGTTCGATGTTAACTGTGCGCGTCGCTCCCCTCTCTCAGTACTAAGACTGAAGTACAGTGAACGCATCATCAATACAATGCACGATAAAGTCGCTTTTCGAACAGAAATTGAAAAATTTAAAATCGATTCTTTGCTAAAATAATCAACATACGACATTCCTCCGTATCTAAAACGCTTCATTTTAAGGTTATCTATCAAATTTCATTGAGTTTCCTTTAATAAATATTATATATTCGAGTCCCGGTTGTCGTCCTAAACCCGAAAAAAAATTTTCAATTTTTATCCAGATCAAGTTGTAAATATATCTGTAACACGAAAATTTCATTATCACGGAGCGGGCGTCTGGATCTCACGTCGTCTCAATGCTCTGCATATTTTTAAACCTCGTTATAACCGGATTTTTTATAGCAAATATTAAATACATGATCCAATGTTAGTGATTGGCAATTCTCATTAGACCAGATTTCGTAATATACTAATATTTTTTAAGTGAGACAAAAACAAACTTTCCATGACCCAGTCCTTGTTTTAACAGATATCTTATTACATCCAGATTCGTTACAGTTGGATTCTACTGTATGACCTTTTAATAGATGTGGTCTAAATATATGAGACTCATATTAAACACCAAAGATCTGACAATTCTAATTACAACACATTGATTAAAAAAAAAGCGAAATATAACATCAAAAAACAATTTTCCGATTTTTTGACACTTTTAGTTTTATGAAGACCATATTCTTCCAAAAAAACAAAAATAATTGAGTCCTGTATCTGTACATTCAATTTTTGATTAAATTTAAACGAAAAAAACTAATTTTGATTCAAAAAACAAAATTCATTGATTCAAAGAATAAAATTCGTTAATGAAATGAAGAAGATTCTCATAGACCCGTGAACCAAATTCATTAGGTGTTATTTTGCTTGCACTTAGCAAGTTAGTGCAAATTAAAAAGTTCCTTTTCATGAACTAATGATCACGTATAGAACATCAACTTTTTACAATACCTGCGAAGGAGGAGTAGGCACTGCAAGTTACAATAATTAATTTGCACTAAATTGGTAGGTGCAAACAATCAAACCAAACGAAATTCATAGATCCAATAAACAAAATTTACTAATCCAATGAATAAGATTCATAGATTCAATAAATATAATTCATAAAACCAATGAACAAAATTTGTAGATTCAATACACTAATTTACATTTTTCTAAGTAGGGGATGGGTGATGCCTGAAAGTAAAAAAATCATCTTACGTAATACATGAACAGCACTAAATAGATTACTGTTAGTTATACTTGCAAACACTGCAAAAAAAGTAAAAAAATCCAAACAAAAAGAGATAATTTTTGAGGAAAGTGGGGGGGGGGGAGTAAACAATAAATTTTTTTTACAATTTTGTGAAAAAGTTATTGTGAAACTGGTACATTCTGCAAAAATATGGAAAAAATTGTAAGGCGCTCAAGGGGTGGCTTTAGAGGAAAAAAAGCTATAACAATTTTGTTTAAAATTTTTGAAGCTTGGTTTTTGCAAAAATAGCCTGTTCATTTGGTACATACTGCAAAAATAGTGAAAAAATTCTAAGCGGTTAGGGGGTGGCTTTAGAGCAGGGGTTCTTAACCGCGGGTCGCCTTTAAGCGAGCCTGCCTAAAGGCTCTTAAATTTTTTTTTTTTAATTAAAAAGAAATTTTTGCAGCCCATCCAAAACGGCTCCTCAATTTGACGTTATAATCCGGCGTAAGCAGCAGCAATCGGGGTTAGTTAAAAATAGTTTTAAAAAATTCTATAAATAGAAATGGTTTACTTTTTGGGGAAAGTGGGGTGGAGGGTAAAAAATAAAATTTTATTTAAAAAAAAATTCTAAACGAAAAAGTGTAATTTTTAAGGGTGTACTGTTAACCTGTCGATAATCGTCTTGCATCTAATTCATCTTCACCTGTACCACTGTTGATATGATTAAGGGCCTTCTGATAATTACCAACAAGTAATTGCAATTCTTCGAGTTCGTCGATAAAAAAAATGTAAAAATAGTGAAAAAATTATAAGCGCTTAAGGGGTGGCTTTAAAGGAGGAAAAACTATAAAAAATTTGTTTAAAATTTTTGAAACATGTACATATTAGTGTTATACTTGCGAACGCTGTAAAAATAGTAGAAAATTCTAAACAGAAAGGGGTGATTTTTGAGAGTGGGGGAGGTTAAACAATAAAAATGTTTGTCACTGTTCGGTTGTATGACACCATAGATGTACACTAAAATCAGGCCCAATTTGATGAGTAATCCTGATAATGTTGTAATTATTCCCATGATAGGTAATGTTTTTTGACAATACCAAACTTGAATTGAGAATTTTAAAAGTATACAAGTATTCAGAAACAAAAAAATTAAGTGAACAAGAAACTTACTTGTGAATTTTCATCATCGGAAGAAGGTATTTCTAAAATCGTCTTGTGATGCTGTTCTTCGCTAATTCTACTATCGCTTTTATCCAATTCATCTTCATCTGTACCACTGTTGAGATGATTTAGGGTCTTCTGATAATTACCAATAAGCTCATCTTTCACTTCTTCAACCCTCTGTTCCAATTCTTCGAGTTCGTCGATCAATTTGAAACATTTCTTGCATATTAGCAACGAATGTGCATTCTCTTCGCTTACAGTTTCTTCCAAAAGTAAAGAAATTACTTGGGCCAGGGGTTTTTCCGTGCATGTTAAGCTCTACAAATAACAAAAAAAAATTTTTATTTTTGGATTCTAATGTTCAATAATTAGTAACTACGTTACCTACCTCTCTATTAAATATTTGCACCGAATTTCTTGTGGAAACACCCACTCGTGAATTACATATCAAACAGTGAGGATTTTCTTTTGCACTGCTTGACATCTAAAAATAAAAAAGAAATAACAACTAGCAGAAAGTTTATGCATTTCGTTTTAGAAATTTGGTACCACGAAGACCGAAACGTCAAAATTTGAAATTAAGAAAATTCAAAAACGAAACAAACAAAATGCCCTAAATAACACTTCATAAATTCGATCAAATCGCGTTAAATATGTCCGCCCGCGTATCAAAAACGGATACAAACCACATGTGACGCAATTACATTCGGAGGGCCCGTACAAATCAAAAAAATATAATTTAACAAAATTGTTACCTCTGTTTTAAATATTTGGTACACTTTTTAGGGAAACATTAAATTTTTGTTGAATACAGGGCTGACGATCAACAAATGCTGCCAAGCTTGAGAACGTGACGCCGTGAAATATTAACAATTGACGTCAGCTACGCACGCTGCGCAAACACTTAATAACAAAATGGCTGTGCCCTTTCGATTTGCGTATCGATTTTATCGCTTATTAGGATTTCAAAATTGTGTTAATTAGTGAATTCGTTCCAAATTTATTTGCCAAAATATTACAAATCCGGGATTTTTAATTTTTATTAGTTTTTTTTGTCTCGACTACTCGGCGTGAAGTTGGTCACGTTTACAGTGGTTCTACAACAAAGTTCTAGGTCGTATAATAATAGCTCATAATTTTGATAACGTAATCCATGTTTCGTAAATAAAATTGTTTAAAAAAACGTTGTTTTTGCTTAATCCTTGATTCGCTCAGTCATACATTGGGTCAACGTTTGCCAGTGGCGTGCTGAACTTTTTGGAACGGGAAGGGCAGAGCGTTATTAGGGGGCGCATAATGGGTTTCATTTTCACGTATTTTAAGAGGTCCGTGTTCGTATCCCAATGAAACATAACATAAAACGAAGTAGGAGTGAGGAGCGTACGGTAAGACAGAAAAATTTAAGGGGTCATATTTGCTAAAAAAAAATGAATTTGCTTTTGCCTGTAGAAATAAATTTTAACATGAAATAATGTTAGCAAAATTACAATAACTTAATAGAAAAAAAGTTATAATGAACAATTAAAACAGCTAATTAAAAATTACAAAAAGAAAAATTTTTTATATTAAAAACGTGTGCGTTCAGCGAGCTCAACTGCTTAGTGTCATCAGTCAACTATGATAAGTAAAGTATGATGACACTCAGCAGTTTGAATTTCGCTGAACGATGTGCTTACAGTCAGCAACCATTGCCTAGCAACCTTAAACTAATCATAAGATGAACAAACGCAGCGTAAAATTTTTGCGCTGAGTTTTTTAGTCAACAGTTGTAAGTAAGCGCATGCTCAGCAAAACCTGATAGTCAACTTCTCAGCCTCTCAGCTTCGCTGAACGCACACATTGCTTGAGATTCGAAGAGTTGAAAGAATCTAAACATTAAGGTACCCCTCACCCCGAAATGTTCAGAAATTTTTTTTTTTAAGTAAAGGAAAATTTGTTTATAATAATAAAAATTCTTGGAAGGGAAACCACCAAAAATTTTACTTTTTACAAGTGCCCCCCCCCCCCGAAATTAAATCCTAGCTACGGGCCTGTAAGAAATGTCTGTGTGTTACTGAATTTTGTGTGCGCTTTAGCTCTCAAACTAATAAGAATTTTCCAACCAAATTTCATAATGAAACTTACCTAGAGCTGATTAGATTTGGTTGAACAAATGAATGGCGCGCATGAATGGATGAACGAGATGCCCCTGCTTTCCTGAAAAATTGTTATAGGTATTTTTTGTAATTTAAGGCTCAGGGGTACATTGTGTAAATCGACCGGTGGTTCTCTCTTTCAACGGCCCCCTCGTTCAAAAATAATCGACTACTAACACTAACCTAAGCTCGACCAGTGGATCTCTCATCGGGTCATAAACCACGCCTCGTGGTGAAAAACGACCCTTTACGTCCTGGTGATCAGGCCCGTAGCTAGGATTTAATTTCGGGGGGGCACTTGTAAAAAGTAAAATTTTTGGTGGTTTCCCTTCCGAAAATTTTTATTTTCTTTCTTTACTTGCAAAAAAAATTTGTTTTTTGGAACATTTCGGGGGGGGGATGAAAAAAATCCCGTCCCGTCTAGCGCGCGGGACGGGATGTCGATTCAATCCCGCGCGGGACGGGATTTCGATTCAGTCCCGCGTGGAACGGGATGCCAATTCAGTCCCGCGTTTGATTTATAAATTTATTTCAGAGATGAAGGTGGGACGGGACGGGATATCCCGCGGGATATTTTTTGTCCCGTGGCATATTTAGAATATTTAGTCCAGCGCGGGACATTTAATAAACTCAGTCCCGCGCGGGACAAGATTTCAATGTAGTCCCGCGCGGGACGAAATTTTTTCTCTTTCTATTTCATAATTTAACTTATTGAATCCTTTCCCTACATTTACTCTAAGTAATATGCGTTAACAAAAAAATTCATTCGGGCTGCGTTGTATAAAATAAATCAAATGCGGGACTGCGGGATCCGGTCCCGCGCGGGACTGAGTTGAAAAAATATCCCGCGCAGGACTAAATATTCAAAATATTCCGCTAGACAAAAAAAATATCCTACGGGATATCCCGTCCCATCCCGCATTCATCTCTATTTTAAATTCAACAAAACAATTGCCCTAGTAATAGCCCAGTTTTTCAGCAGTTGGAAAGTAGACGCATGCGCAGTTTCAAATTTAAGTCATAATTTTTAATCTGCACATGCGTCTGACGTGCGGAATCCGCGGGACATGACGGGACTTACACGACGAGGCGGCACTGCGGGACGGGACAAAAAAATTAGTCCCGCATTCATCTCTAATTAGGCCCGTAGCCAGGGGGGGCACGTGCCCCCCCCGAAATGTTCAGAAAAAAAAATTTTTTTTGAAAGTAAAGGAAAATTTGTTTATAATAATAAAAATTCTCGGAAGAGGAGCCAACAAAAATTTAAATTTTTACAAGTGCCCCCCCCCCGAAATTAAATCCTAGCTACGGTCCTGTCTCTAATATAAACTACAATTTTTAAAGGGTTTCGAAAAAATAATCTAATCAAAAAATTTGATCAGATCCCCTCGTGACCAATGTCTAGCACGGCCCTGAGAAAAAATGGTTCCGTATTCTTTACATTTCATCATAATTTATGAGTATGAATTTCGTTAATCCATTCATGCGCAAACTACTATTTTTTTAAAATCATATTTCATAATTTAACTTGTTGAATCCTTCGCTTACATTTACTCCAAGCAACATGCGTCACCTGGTCGTTTGCGCAAATATACAGGGTGGCCCTTTGAAAACGAAACAGACGGGATTGTGGCCAGCAGAATTTTGCGACCAATGTTACTCCAGTATTGTTTCATCCCTTCGCGTTGCGATGACAACCCCTAAAATGTTATAGGGATGATATGGCAAGTAACACCTCATTTAAAAGGTCTTGCTTCCCTGAATTTAGTTCTATAATTTTTTTAAAGTTTTATCAATTATTCAACAAAAAAATTGAAGCTGCAAAAATGCGAAATAAATCCGATATTTCAAGACATTTAAGAATAAAAAAGGGAAAAACGCTTGTACAGGTTGATTTTAATTTCAAGGAGGCCACAATCCCGTCTGTTTCGTTTTCAAAGGGCCACCCTGTATAATTGGGCAGTGCCTACTTTATTGATTTTCTTACGTCTTTTTTAAACCTAATAATTTTCAATTTTTTCCGAAGTTTTTTTTTGAATGACATTTCTTTTTATTTTAACCCTATTTTCATGATTGAACATGAATTCCTCACCTACATTTATCATACAATAAATCAAACGGCATATTCTTCTCTAGACCATACAACCATTTCAAATCGAATAGGATCTCGTTAATCCATTCATGCGCATCGTTAAAAATCAAAAAAAAAATTCAGAAAACTAATAAAAATGTTATTTATTGTTTTAAAAATTACATTTACATATCCTCTGTGCTCCATTTATACGTCTCTTCTTGATTCATAAGCTTCGAATTTTGGTTTTCAATAAACTTAATTTCGTATCCATTCGAACGATCGACACCGTCCCATTGATGGCCCGGTGGTATACCAAATCTGTTGGGCAAATAACTAAAAGTGCTACTTTGTTTCAAAACCGTCCCTGGTTTCAACGGATTTTTCTTTTTCATAAATTCCAACATGGGATCCCCCTCTCGAACTTGCTGTTTTAAATAATTTTCCAAATCTTCATCGTCCGCATACCTCGCTAACGGTTTGTTCATTTCGTGTAAATCTTGTGCCAGTTTTTCCTCCTTATCTTGAACCTGTTTCAAACCGTGTCCCCATCTCGAATATATTTCTTGATACTTGGCTTCTTCCTTCTCCCGCTTTGCTCGCTCTTCCGCTTTCCTTGCCGAATCTGCATTTCGACCAGTTTTCCGTTCCCTCGGTTTATTAAAAACTGTACTTTCCTTGCATAAAGCATCAAACATATCATTTTCGAGTTGCTTAAACGTTTCCATTTCTTTTGCCATATCTTGAGCATTCTGGAAAGCGGCAGTTTTTCCGTCAAGAGTTTTGGTCATGCGTTTTGCGGGAATCATATACCTGCCTTTTGAGTCGCCTGGTAAAAGTTTTCGTTTTTTGTTACGTTCTGGACTGCCAACACCCGATTGGCGCCTCGGAGGACTGGAATCTAAACTTTTACTACTTGTTTTTTTTCTTGGTGGACTTAAGTCTGAAGGACTTCTTGATTGCCTCCTTCTTCGTGGTGGACTTGAATCTTGCTTTTGTTGTCTCGAGTGACTTCTGGCAGGACTTTCATTCAACTTACTTCGTCTTGGAGGACTGTAGTCTCGATTTTTTCGTCTCGGAGGACTGCTATCAAAGTTCTTCCGCCTGGGAGGACTATTATCGGAATTTCGTCGCCTAGGAGGACTACCCTCACTTTTTTTTCTGTCCGAATGTCTTCGTCGTGGTGGACTATTATCAGAGTTTCCTTTTCTGGGAGGGTCGCTATCAACATTTTTCCGCCTTGGAGGGCTACTGTCATATTTCTTACGTATAGTAAAACTGGAAGAGTTTCGGTTTTCACTTTGTCCTTCCTCCTCCGGTTCAATTTTGACGGTATTCAATTCTACCGGTATCCAAGAATTTGTTTTAAAATCGGAATGTCGTAAATGCAACGGTCGTTCATCTATAACGCCTACAATCTGAGGAGCATCTTCGTTAGCATCCAACAAACTAATCGTCCCCTCTTCCGTAACCGTGAAGTTAATATCAACATCGTCGTCGATTATTTTAACACTAAAAAAAAAAGAGGTAAAAAATCGATAAATTTTAGGTTAGAAATTAAAACTTACCTAGCACCTGCCACTGGCTTCTTTTTTTTCTTTTTGATCTTTTTCTTCTTATCGTCTGAGGTATCAGCAGACATATACCGCTTTAAGTATTCTTTTTGATTAATTTGTGCCATTAAAAAATATCAATAACCTATCGACGTAAGTTTACGTAAAGTTGACAGTAGTAAATCAGTGCTTCTCAAACATTTCATAAACGGGCTAAAAATTAAGGTCTTATGTACCCAATCGATTCTGGATTAATTTATTTAAATAAATTACCTTTTTTCCTGTTGGTATTTAATAATAAATTACTTAAGTTACATGTAGCATGTACCATGTAGGCGAAGTTTTTATCCACCATCGTTTTTAACCTAAAATTTTTTAACGTCAAAAATTTAAAATAAACGATTTCTGAATTTAAAATATGCTAACACGAAATGGAAGGTATCATAATAGAAAACAAAGCAGAAGTAGCTGAAAGCGAATCATCCATAATTTTGGTGGAACCTTTCTACGGTGGATCTCATAGACAATTGATCGACACACTGAAAAAGTGTTAGTAAAAAATTGTTTTTTTTTGTCTAAATTTTAGTCCTTATTCTGTTGTAGATCTTCCAAACAATGAGTTGATAACGTTAAGGGCAAAAAAGTGGCATTGGAGGGCACGTTGCAGTGCACTGACGCTTTCGGAACTGATCCCGAAAGTTACAAACCAAAATGTGCTTTTCTGCAGTTCTGTGTTAAGTCTTGCCGAATTGCTGGGTTTGAGACCCGATTTGTGTTCTTTAAAAAAGGTTGTTTATTTTCACGAGAACCAACTAGTCTACCCAAAACAAGTTATTAAAGACCGCGATGTTCAGTACGCTTATAACCAAATTACAACTTGGTACGTAAATTACTACCATTACAACCGTTTTTTGTTTACTTTTTTTTAATAGTTTAGCAGCCGATGTTGTTGTTTTTAATTCTCATTACAACAAAGATTCCTTTCTGCAAAACATAACAAAGATCGTTAAAATGTTACCCGATTATAAACCTAAGGATTTGCGTACTAAAATAGAACCGAAGTGTCAGGTAATATATTTTCCGGTCGAATTTCCACTAACGGAAATCCATGAGAAAAATAATGACAACATTTTGCACATTGTCTGGCCACATCGATGGGAATTTGATAAGGATCCGATAGCTTTTGTGAACGTTTTAACCAGATTAAATGCCGATGGATTGGATTTTAAGGTTTCCATTATTGGACAAACATTTGATGAGGTGCCTGAAATTTTTAAAAATGTTAAACAATTATTAGGTAACAAAATAGTGAATTACGGCTTCGTAGAAAGCAGAAATGAATATTTCAAAATTATGCGGATGTGCCATGTTGCAGTTTCGACAGCCCAACATGAATTTTTTGGAGTTTCGATGTTAGTATAATTTATTTGTAGATCATGCAAGTAGTCCAGGCAAAGAAACCGAATCATTTTCTTATTTTAGGCTAGAAGCTTCCTTCTGCGGATGTCTACCATTGGTTCCAAATCGCCTGGTATATCCAGAAATTTACCCAGATATTTGTATATATCAAGACGATGATGGATTATATACAAAACTGAAAGAATATTGTAATAATTTGAATTTATTGAAAAGAGATCTTAATTCCATAAACTTTGATTTTGATAAATTTTCAATTAATAGACTTTTACCCAAATATTTGAATTTATTTAATTCAAGGTGATCTCAAACAGCAATAAATATTTTTATTTAAAAGTAATATCGTACATTGATTTCTTCCTTTTTGCTCAAGTTATTATGTTTGAAAATCAAAATACCGAAGTTAAATTAAGTGGTTTTAATGAGAGTACAAAAACTCACAATAATTACGATTCCCCCCTCCCGTAACCGACTGCAGCCATTCGATACACATTTTCTCAAAACATAAATACCCAAATAAAAAAACACATTTATTTTTTATTAGCATATTAGACAGTATTATTATTGTAAAATATTATGTTTCAAAAAAATTTAAACGGCTAAGAACCGGGGGGGGGGGGGAAGGAGCAAAAACAGCACCTGCTTTCCTGCCATCTTCCAGGTCAGAGAAAAATTTTGTAAGGAAAATAAACTACACAATACTTAATTTAATATCATTTTTCAATGAGATAGGGGAAATGTGCCTATGGTGGACCCCCGCCAATGATGGACCACTGGCTGTATTTTCCAATTTACAACACATAATCTACTACTGCCATATTGGTTAGGTTGACTGAAGTTTACAGACAGTTGTTGGCAACTATGACATTGGCACATATGTGGACTTATGATGGACCTTTCGAATATTTTTTTTAAAATGCTTATATTATTAAACAGGAAATTAATTGATAAAAAATGCACTTTATACTAAAGTAAACTTTAAATTAAGTATAGATTTTCATATAAAAAAATTAATAACTCCAAACCTAAAAATGATATAATGATTTTTCCTTAAGGGGTCTATCATAGGCACATTTCCCTTATATTTGATAGCATTTTCAAAAATTGTTTCTATTTTCTAAAGTGTTTGGACCATCTTCCCCAAAATGTAAAAAAACGAGCTTAAAACCAGGAGGGTCTGGGAAGTATGGAATACCAGTGAATTTTCACATCCAAAAACAAAATAATAGAAATCCATCGCCTTTTTGACGTATTCTCATGTATTTTGATTGGAAATTTTGTCTGGCCCAGTTTATTTTCTTAGTAATAAATAATAAAATTATACTTTTACGGTTTATTGAAGTCATCGTAATAAAGGATTTTCAATTTTTCAACTATGTAAATCGTTTTGAACAATTTCTTGTCGTTTCCGCTTGCTGCAAATGAAATTTTTGGGCTCTACGCACCTAAATGCGTTATGTACAATGTTTAAAACGACTTGTAAATTTTGGTCGGATTTTACAAAAACGATAGATTTTTTCCTTTGAATTTTTTTCACCCCAAAAATAAAATTTTGGAAATCCATCGCTTTGTCGACGTATTCTCATGTATTTTATTTTGTAATAAGTAATAAAATTATACTTTTACGGTCCATTGAAGTCGTGATAAAGAATTTTCAATTTTTCAACTTTGTAAGTCGTTTTGCACAATTTCTTGACGTTTCCGCTTGCTGCAAATGAGATTTGCGGACTCTACGCACGCAAATGCGTTATGTAGAATGTTTAAAACGACTTGGAGATTTTGGTCGGATTTTACAAAAACGATAGAAAACCCCTTTGAATTTTTTTCACCTTAAAAATAAAATTTTGGAAATTTATTGCTTTTTGACGTATTCTCATGTATTTTGATCAAAAATGTTGTCTGGCCCAGTTTATTTTGTAATAAGTAATAAAATTATACTTATACGGTCCATTGAAATCGTAATAAAGAATTTTCAATTTTTCAACTTTTTAGTCCTATGTATGACATCTGTTTAGCGTTACGTAGACGTTAAAAACCCGTTATTTAAGTAAGGTCTTTATTTAGTCATTCTATAACGTTACTTTATAGTTTTGTAGACGTTAGTCACACGTAATTTAATGACGTCTCTATTTAGCCATATGTATGACGTTTTTTCAGCGATAGGTAAACGTTAAGAACACGTCACTTAAATGACGTCTCTATTTAGTCTTCATATAAGGTTTCTACACCGTCTCATAGAAGTTAGTATAAGTTATTTAAATGACGTCTTTATTTAGTCTTATGTATGACATCTGTTTAGCGTTACGTAGACGTTAAAAACACGTTGTTTAAGTAACGTCTTTATTTAGTATTTGTATAACGTTTTTACAACGTCTCATAGAAGTTAGCAAAAATTATTTAAATGACGTCTTTATTTAGTCATTTTATAACGTTATTTTATGATCTTAAAGAAGTTAGTCACACGTAATTTAATAACGTTTTTATTTAGTCTTATGTATGACGTCTGTTTAGCGTTACGTAGGCGTTAAAAACACGTTATTTAAGTGACGTCTTTATTTAGTCTTCGTATAACGTTTTTACAAGGTCTCATAGAAGTTATCATAAATTATTTAAACGACGTCTTTATTTAGTCATATGTATGACGTCTCTTTAGCGATACTTAAACGTTAAGAACACGTCACTTAAATGACGTTTTTATATAACGTTACTACAACGTCTCATAGAAGTTAGCATAAGTTATTTAAATGACGTCTTTATTTTTTAGTCTTATGTATGACGTCTGTTTAACGTTACGTAGACGTTAAAAACACGTTGTTTAAGTGACGTCTCTATTTAGTCATTCTATAACGTTACTTTAATGTTTTATAGATGTTAAGCACACGTAACTTAAAAACGTCTCTATTTAGTCATATGTATGACGTTTCTTCAGCGTTACACCGATGTTAGAAATACGTTATTTAAATGACGTTTTTATAACCCTTTTAAACAACGCCCCTTTATCAATTTATGACGTTTCTTCAACGTCTCGTAGACGTGAAGCACACGTTAATTAGATGACGTTTTTTTTGTCATTTATTTGACGTTTCTAGGACGTCCATAATAGGTCAAATGACGTCGCCGTCGCATGATCACTAGTTATCGACAACATTATGACGTCATTTGGATACGAATTGCTACCTGGGTACGCACCCAAATGCGTTATGTACAATGTTTAAAACGACTTGGAGATTTTGGTCGGATTTGAATTTTTTTCACCCTAAAAATCAAATTTTAGAAATTCATCGCTTTTTCGACGTACTCTTTTGTATTTTGATCAGAAATTTTGTTTGACCCAGTTTATTTTGTAATAAGTAATAAAATTATACTTTTACGGTCCATTGAAATTGTAATAAATAATTATCAATTTTTCAACTTTGTACGTTGTTTTGAACAATTTCTTGTCGTTTCCGCCTGCTACAAATGAGATTTTCGGACTCTACACACCTAAATGCGTTATGTACAATGTTTAAAACGACTTGGAAATTTTGGTCGGATTTTAAAAAACGATAAATTATCCCCTTTGAATTTTTTTCACCCCAAAGATTTAATAATAGAAATCTATCGCTTTTTCGAAGTATTCTCATGTATTTTGATTTCTTAGTCGCATCCGCCTGCTGCAAATAAGATTTTTCAACTCTACGCACCCAAATGCGTTATGTACAATGTTTAAAACGTCTTGGAAATTTTGATCAGATTTTATAAAAACGATAGATTAACCCCTTTGAATTTTTTTTACCTCAAATATTAAATAATAGAAATCCATCGCTTTTTCGACGTATTCTCATGTATTTTGATTAGAAATTTTGTTTGGCCCAGTTTATTTTACAATAAGTACTAAAATTATACTTTTACGATCCATTGAAGTCGTAATAAAGGATTTTTAATTTTTTAGCTTTGTAAGTCGTTTTGAACGATTTCTTGTAGCTTCCGCCTGTTGAAAATGGGATTTTCGGACTCTACGCACCCAAATGAGTTTTGTACAACGTTTAAAACGACTTGGAAATTTTGGACAAATTTTACAAAAACGATAGATTAACCATTTGAATTTTTTTCAACCCAAAAATTAAATAATAGAAATCCATCGCTTTCTCGACGTATTCTCGTGTATTTTGATTAGAAATTTCGTCAGGCCCAGTTTATTTTGCAATAAGTAATAAAATTATACTTTTACGTTTCATTGAAGTCGTAATAAAGAATTTTCAATTTTTCAACTTTGTAAGTCGTTTCGAACGATTTCTTGTCGCTTCCGCCTGCTGAAAATAAGATTTTTGACCTCTACGCACCCAAATGCGTTATGTACAATCTTTAAAACAACTTGAAAATTTTGGTCGGTTTTTACAAAAACGATAGATTAACCATTTGAATTTTTTTCAACCCAAAAATTAAATAATAGAAATCCATCGCTTTCTCGACGTATTCTCTCTCGTGCATTTTGATTAGAAATTTCGTCAGGCCCAGTTTATTTTGCAATAAGTAATAAAATTATACTTTTACGTTCCATTGAAGTCGTAATAAAGGATTTTCAATTTTTCAACTTTGTAAGTCGTTTCGAACAATTTGTTGTAGCTTCCGCCTGCTGAAAATGAGATTTTTGGCCTCTACGCACCCAAATGCGTTATGTACAATCTTTAAAACAACTTGAAAATTTTGGTCGGATTTTACAAAAAGGATAGATTAACCCCTTCGAATTTTTTTACCCCAAAAATTAAATAATAGAAATCCATCGCTTTTTCGACGTATTTTCATGTATTTTGATTAGAAATTTTGTCAGGCCCAGTTTATTTTGCAATAAGTAATAAAATTATACTTTTACGTTCCATTGAAGTCGTAATAAAGGATTTTCAATTTTTCAACTTTGTAAGTCGTTTTGAACGATTTCTTGTCGCTTCCGCCTGCTGAAAATAAGATTTTTGGCCTCTACGCACCCAAATGCGTTATGTACAATCTTTAAAACAACTTGAAAATTTTGGTCGGATTTTACAAAAAGGATAGATTAACCCCTTCGAATTTTTTTACCCCAAAAATTAAATAATAGAAATCCATCGCTTTTTCGACGTATTTTCATGTATTTTGATTAGAAATTTTGTCAGGCCCAGTTTATTTTGCAATAAGTAATAAAATTATACTTTTACGTTCCATTGAAGTCGTAATAAAGGATTTTCAATTTTTCAACTTTGTAAGTTGTTTTGAACGATTTCTTGTCGCTTCCGCCTGCTGAAAATAAGATTTTTGGCCTCTACGCACCCAAATGCGTTATGTACAATCTTTAAAACAACTTGAAAATTTTGGTCGGATTTTACAAAAACGATAGGTTAACCCCTTCGAATTTTTTTACCCCAAAAATTAAATAATAGAAATCCATCGCTTTTTCGACGTATTTTCATGTATTTTGATTAGAAATTTTGTCAGGCCCAGTTTATTTTGCAATAAGTAATAAAATTATACTTTTACGTTCCATTGAAGTCGTAATAAAGGATTTTCAATTTTTCAACTTTGTAAGTCGTTTTGAACGATTTCTTGTCGCTTCCGCCTGCTGAAAATAAGATTTTTGGCCTCTACGCACCCAAATGCGTTATGTACAATCTTTAAAACAACTTGAAAATTTTGGTCGGATTTTACAAAAAGGATAGATTAACCCCTTCGAATTTTTTTACCCCAAAAATTAAATAATAGAAATCCATCGCTTTTTCGACGTATTTTCATGTATTTTGATTAGAAATTTTGTCAGGCCCAGTTTATTTTGCAATAAGTAATAAAATTATACTTTTACGTTCCATTGAAGTCGTAATAAAGGATTTTCAATTTTTCAACTTTGTAAGTCGTTTTGAACGATTTCTTGTCGCTTCCGCCTGCTGAAAATAAGATTTTTGGCCTCTACGCACCCAAATGCGTTATGTACAATCTTTAAAACAACTTGAAAATTTTGGTCGGATTTTACAAAAACGATAGGTTAACCCCTTCGAATTTTTTTACCCCAAAAATTAAATAATAGAAATCCATCGCTTTTTCGACGTATTTTCATGTATTTTGATTAGAAATTTTGTCAGGCCCAGTTTATTTTGCAATAAGTAATAAAATTATACTTTTACGTTCCATTGAAGTCGTAATAAAGGATTTTCAATTTTTCAACTTTGTAAGTCGTTTTGAACGATTTCTTGTCGCTTCCGCCTGCTGAAAATAAGATTTTTGGCCTCTACGCACCCAAATGCGTTATGTACAATCTTTAAAACAACTTGAAAATTTTGGTCGGATTTTACAAAAACGATAGGTTAACCCCTTCGAATTTTTTTACCCCAAAAATTAAATAATAGAAATCCATCGCTTTTTCGACGTATTTTCATGTATTTTGATTAGAAATTTTGTCAGGCCCAGTTTATTTTGCAATAAGTAATAAAATTATACTTTTACGTTCCATTGAAGTCGTAATAAAGGATTTTCAATTTTTCAACTTTGTAAGTCGTTTTGAACGATTTCTTGTCGCTTCCGCCTGCTGAAAATAAGATTTTTGGCCTCTACGCACCCAAATGCGTTATGTACAATCTTTAAAACAACTTGAAAATTTTGGTCGGATTTTACAAAAAGGATAGATTAACCCCTTCGAATTTTTTTACCCCAAAAATTAAATAATAGAAATCCATCGCTTTTTCGACGTATTTTCATGTATTTTGATTAGAAATTTTGTCAGGCCCAGTTTATTTTGCAATAAGTAATAAAATTATACTTTTACGTTCCATTGAAGTCGTAATAAAGGATTTTCAATTTTTCAACTTTGTAAGTCGTTTTGAACGATTTCTTGTCGCTTCCGCCTGCTGAAAATAAGATTTTTGGCCTCTACGCACCCAAATGCGTTATGTACAATCTTTAAAACAACTTGAAAATTTTGGTCGGATTTTACAAAAACGATAGGTTAACCCCTTCGAATTTTTTTACCCCAAAAATTAAATAATAGAAATCCATCGCTTTTTCGACGTATTTTCATGTATTTTGATTAGAAATTTTGTCAGGCCCAGTTTATTTTGCAATAAGTAATAAAATTATACTTTTACGTTCCATTGAAGTCGTAATAAAGGATTTTCAATTTTTCAACTTTGTAAGTCGTTTTGAACGATTTCTTGTCGCTTCCGTCTGCTGAAAATAAGATTTTTGGCCTCTACGCACCCAAATGCGTTATGTACAATCTTTAAAACAACTTGAAAATTTTGGTCTAATTTTACAAAAACGATAGATTAACCCCTTCGAATTTTTTTACTCCAAAAATTAAATAATAGAAATCCATCGCTTTTTCGACGTATTTTCATGTATTTTGATTAGAAATTTTGTCAGGCCCAGTTTATTTTGCAATAAGTAATAAAATTATACTTTTACGTTCCATTGAAGTCGTAATAAAGGATTTTCAATTTTTCAACTTTGTAAGTCGTTTTGAACGATTTCTTGTCGCTTCCGCCTGCTGAAAATAAGATTTTTGGCCTCTACGCACCCAAATGCGTTATGTACAATCTTTAAAACAACTTGAAAATTTTGGTCGGATTTTACAAAAACGATAGGTTAACCCCTTCGAATTTTTTTACCCCAAAAATTAAATAATAGAAATCCATCGCTTTTTCGACGTATTTTCATGTATTTTGATTAGAAATTTTGTCAGGCCCAGTTTATTTTGCAATAAGTAATAAAATTATACTTTTACGTTCCATTGAAGTCGTAATAAAGGATTTTCAATTTTTCAACTTTGTAAGTCGTTTTGAACGATTTCTTGTCGCTTCCGCCTGCTGAAAATAAGATTTTTGGCCTCTACGCACCCAAATGCGTTATGTACAATCTTTAAAACAACTTGAAAATTTTGGTCGGATTTTACAAAAACGATAGGTTAACCCCTTCGAATTTTTTTACCCCAAAAATTAAATAATAGAAATCCATCGCTTTTTCGACGTATTTTCATGTATTTTGATTAGAAATTTTGTCAGGCCCAGTTTATTTTGCAATAAGTAATAAAATTATACTTTTACGTTCCATTGAAGTCGTAATAAAGGATTTTCAATTTTTCAACTTTGTAAGTCGTTTTGAACGATTTCTTGTCGCTTCCGTCTGCTGAAAATAAGATTTTTGGCCTCTATGCACCCAAATGCGTTATGTACAATCTTTAAAACAACTTGAAAATTTTGGTCGGATTTTACAAAAAGGATAGATTAACCCCTTCGAATTTTTTTACCCCAAAAATTAAATAATAGAAATCCATCGCTTTTTCGACGTATTTTCATGTATTTTGATTAGAAAGTTTGTCAGGCCCTGTTTATTTTGCAATAAGTAATAAAATTATACTTTTACGTTCCATTGAAGTCGTAATAAAGGATTTTCAATTTTTCAACTTTGTAAGTCGTTTTGAACGATTTCTTGTCGCTTCCGCCTGCTGAAAATAAGATTTTTGGCCTCTACGCACCCAAATGCGTTATGTACAATCTTTAAAACAACTTGAAAATTTTGGTCGGATTTTACAAAAACGATAGGTTAACCCCTTCGAATTTTTTTACCCCAAAAATTAAATAATAGAAATCCATCGCTTTTTCGACGTATTTTCATGTATTTTGATTAGAAATTTTGTCAGGCCCAGTTTATTTTGCAATAAGTAATAAAATTATACTTTTACGTTCCATTGAAGTCGTAATAAAGGATTTTCAATTTTTCAACTTTGTAAGTCGTTTTGAACGATTTCTTGTCGCTTCCGTCTGCTGAAAATGAGATTTTTGGCCTCCACGCACCCAAATGCGTTATGTACAATATTTCATGTTTTAAACGACTTAGAAATTTTGGTCGAATTCAAAAATAAAATTTTGGAAATTCATTGCTTTTTTCGACGTATTCTTATATGTATTTTGATTTGAAATTTCGTCTGGACCGGTTTATTTTGTAAAATGTAATAAAATTATACTTTTACGTACGGTTCATTGAAGTCGTAATAAGGAATTTTCAATTTTTCAACTTTGTAAGTCGTTTGAACAATTTCTTGTCGTTTCCGCCTGCTGCAAATGAGATTTTCGGACTCTACGCACCTAAATGCGATATGTACAATGTTTAAAACGACTTGGAAATTTTGGTCGGATTTTATTAAACGATAGATAAACCCATTGTATTATTGGTTAAATTAGCCCAGGTAGCACACTATGTTGGCGCAATATTGGTGCAATATTGGGAAATCAATATTGCCCCAATATCGAGATGTTAAACTTTTCCAATATTGGGGCAATATTGCTTTCCAATATTGGAAAAGTTTGAAAATTGGAAAAGTTTAACATCTCGATATTGGGGCAATATTGATTTTCAATATTGGGGCAATATTGATTTTTAATATTGCCCCAATATTGAAAAGGTTTAACATCTTGATATTGGGGCAATATTGATTTCCAATATTGGCGCAATATTAATTTTCAATATTGCACCAACATTGAAAAAAGTTTACATCTCGATATTGGGGCAATAATGATTTCCCAATATTGGAAGTCAATATATTGCGCTAATTATTGAGAAGTGAACATTTTCCAATATCGGCGGAATATTGATTTCCAATATTGAAGCTATATTTATTTTAAGTATTGTGCTAGGATCGACGTGTAAACACTCTCCAATCAATATTGATTTGATATATTTTATTTTTTTTATGTTCTTTATTTGAATTATATATTTATTTACGGAAATATCACAAGTAATCAAATATATTACAAGATTTAAACATTATACAAACATACAAATTTACATTCTTGATCATTTTCTGTGGTATCTAACCACGACTCTTCGAATAAACGCGACATCTATCGACGACTCTTCAAATAAACCCGATAATATTTAGAAATAATTTTTAAACATTACATTGTTTTGCCAGTGTCCTTTTTGGATATGTATTGTAGCACCGAACATCTCATATAAACCTGACAATTAAATATTTAACTATTTTTGTTACTTACCTCATAACACAAACCAAGATTCAAACTCATGACCGATCATTTAAATGTTACAAGAGCCAACTACTCTAACCACTTACCTATGGAGGGTAACCTATTAGTTTATTAAATTTGTTTACTTTTAACGGCATAGTTGTTATTTTCGGAGCAAATCTGATTAATAAATTGTGGTATAAAATAATATGGCGTTTAAAAAATATATTATACTTATAAGCCAACATTTTGATGCCATATTTAGCTAATATTGGTGCAATATTGTTTTCCAATATTGGGGCAATATATGATATCAATATTGTACTAATATTGGCTAAATCTTGGTGCAATATTGCACCAATATTGATGACCATATTGTTTGTCACTATTCAGCCAATATTGGTGCAATATTGTTTTCCAGTATTGGGCAATATATGCAAAATTATACATCGTTTCGCACAGACTTAAGTTAGTAATATAATATAAGTCTTTTTATTAGATTATCTTTTAATCTCTTTGCGGTTGGTAACTAAGTTTCCTATGGCTCGAGGTTATAACGGTAAAAAATATTTTTTTTCTTACAAATACTTATTAAAACCCGACTTAAAAAAATATGTTATAAGTTTAACGTGTACATCTGTTTTTCTGTCTGTGGGGTCGTAAGTCCCAAACGAATGAACCGATTTTAATTTAGTTACTTTTGTTTTAAAGGTGACTTGATCGACTTGTGTAACTAAACTATAATGTAGGTTCATCCTATCAGAATTTTCTATTTTTGTGGTTTAGATGTTTGATACTTCACCCTATATAAATCATTACGACGAAAAGTTTCACCCTGAATGCGATCCTTAAAAATGAGATTTGGAAATCTATGTCACTTTCCATCCTGTACGATAAAATTGTTGATATTTCCAATATTGGAAAACAATATTGCCCCAATATTAGAAAACAATATTGCACCAATTTTGGCTGAATATTGACAAACAATATTGGTCATCAATATTGGCTAAATCTTGGTACAATATTGATATCATATATTGCCCCAATATTGATATCATATATTGCCCCAATATTGGAAAACAATATTGCACCAATATTGGCTGAATATTGACAGACAATATTGATATCATATATTACCCCAATATTGGAAAACAATATTGCACCAAGATTTAGCCAATATTAGTGCAATATTGATATCATATATTGCCCCAATATTGGAAAACAATATTGCACCAATATTGTCTAAATATTGGGGCAATATTGCCCCAATATTATGTGCTACCTGGGAGGGGATAGGACTGCTCCTTAAACATAACATAAATAAGCACAAAAAGGTTGTGCAGAAGGTTAGCACTGGTGAAGGCGGAAGAAATACATTCATTTAATTGTATTATGTATGTACAATGTACATAACAGGCTGATGTAGATATCATTCAGAAATGATGAAGTTTGAAGAGGAAAATTACTGGAGACCTTTAAATAGGTGAAACATTGATAGTTTCCAGCATTTCTTTGTTATTTCTAATAATTTCAAAGCAATTTGATCTAATGTTGCTATGGTACTAGAAAATACTATAAATTATTATTAAATTATTACTCAAGACAAATCATGATATTCACGTGCACGATTAGAACGTTAGAAAAATGCAACTGTCTGTCTTAATGAAAAATCCAATACATTATTATCACTCCAAAAACACGTGAATATTATAATTAAATGAAATCAACAAGAAATGTTATCTACTCCTACGCATTTATATTTTAACAGTAATATCGTAATCACAGAAAACTTACAATAGTTAGGCAATGTGAGCAAAAATGGACTAACCCACAAATTAGCTACTTTTTGGGCATAGGAGAAATAATCGTGCATTAAATTCGGTAAAATCGTGAATAAGATCAAAACATGTAGTAATTCGTTTAAAGGTTTATTTAAAGTTTATTTCTCTATTTTGCAACTACATCCTTTAGTAGAATTAAAGTCGACTAGTTTTCTCAAAATTTTGAATTTTTAGGAATGTACAATAACATCTTTTTGTCGCTTCTTTTTAAATTTTATTTTTGTTTGGTCGATATTCCTTGAAATTCGCGCTACATTATAAAATTGTAATGACGTCTTCCGCAAATATAATTATTTGTTTACAATAATTTAGAGATTATGAAATTAATTGCTTTGCAACATTGTAACGAATGCATTTAATCGTGATTAAGATTTTCGTAAAATTGATAATACTTAAAATTATTATTGTAAAGATAAGTTCAAAGAGCTTGAACGGTCATTAAAATGGTGATATAAAACTAATTGCTTTAATTTTTCTAATTATTTTATAATTATAACTAACTTTATGATAATTTTGTGATTTATCTATAATAGATGAAGCTCGCATATTATGAACGAATTAATTCTCTAAATTCTTCAATGGATGGTTAAAATGGTTGTAATGGAAACCCGCATATAATGAACAAAATTTTCCCAATTAAACTCTAATTTATCCGTGGATTATTTTTGGGGTGCAATCAACTCCTTTAATATTATACCCTTTCGTATAATAAACTAGAAATATTTTCCATTAGTTTAACTCCTCTTAGTTAGCCCCGCCTCTTATTAAGACTTCCTGTAGGTAATTACATCGAGCGCACGTTCCGTCAACAGAAAGCAGAAGCCAGAGTAAATCAAACGTGAAATACCAAATCTTTACAATCAATTATTAATTTAGTTCATTATAAGCGAAAATGCAAAAAACTTATAAAATTGTCCATTATGTGGAGTTGTTCATTAGACGTGAGTTCATTACAGGTGTATTTCTAATAAGAAAAAATTACCATTAAAAAAGATTAAGAATTTAGAAAAGTAAAGAACAAATTCCGCTTATGATGGACTGTAATAATCGATTTAGTACATTATAAACAAAAGTGGGAAGAACAGTTAACATAGAGAATTAGTTCATTAGATGTCGGATAATTTCAATGTTATTGTTAAATTACCAAAGCAAACTGAATTTGGAAGATTAAGGTGGTTCTGTCACGTTCAACAAATGGATACTGATTGATTACCAAAGAAACGTAGGAATGGGACTCAACAAGATCGGGAAAAACTTGGGATAATATTCAAAACAAAAGGTAAAATTGCTTACTTTATTCACGGTGTTTGGATTATAGAAATAAAACTAAAACATGAGGCAAGAACTGACTTACAAATGTTTTGTCAAGTTCGATTATTTTTTTTTCTATTATCCTTTCTGCAGTAACTTAGACCAAGGCTAATTTGATATTATATATTATTTAATATTAAATTTAATTATAATCTTAATTATCGCATTACTTTTAAGAAAATTATTTATCTAACGTACTAATTGCTATGTAAAGTACCAATTAAAGCTATTATTTATTCTTATAGAATTAATAAACAAGTTTGTTTATTAAAATTCAATTTATCTTGTCTTAAAAGCGCTTTAATCAAAAATAATTGAATCCGGGAAAATTGATTTCTTTTCGTTTTTTGATTTCAGTTATATTTTTCTATTTTGTTCTAAATTGGATAATTTTGGTTATAATTAGACTTTTAAATTATATTTCTTAAAAAGATCTTAAAATTTTTTTTATTAAAAATTGTCGAGGTTGAGGTGCCCTCTTGCATCGCTGGACACTCGAGGTTTCCTAAGTTTCCTTTAGGTTGTAAAGCTATAGTTCGCGCGGTATATAAGAGGTATACAAGGAGCATCAGATACTTTTACGAAATGTACAATTCGGAATATACAAAAAAAGTAAATTTGTGGTTAGTGAGTGAGCGATAACTGTCATTTTTTGTTTATTGCGGATCTTGAAGAGAAGTTTCGAGGCCGCAGGCCGAGTTAAGACAGGAAAAAGGCAGAAATGCGAGTCCAAAAGTCAAGCTGTGTTTTGTGATAATGGAAGATGACCTCAAAAAACAGACAAGAAAAGTGGTTGTTTTTTGGTGGACATTTTTACCAACAAAATGTCTATACTATTAGTAAATAAAACAAAAGAAGTTATTGCCATTTTGATGGTTTTCTGATACCACTAGCTGTCATCACAAAATATAGCTTTGTACTTCTGCTTCTCTCCTAATGTATAGCTCAGCCTGCGGCCATCCTAAATCCTATTTCTTGTAACATAGCTCGGCCTCCGGCCTCGCACTTCTTTTTAATTTATAGAGTAAACGTTTGGGTAGTTTTACTCCCGCTCACCTATAGAATGACACAAAAAACATGACAATATAGAAAATTTTGTAAAAAATAGGTTAAAAAAAATCAAAAACAAGACACCCACATAATTTGTTTTAGTTTTTAGAGACAAAAGGAGAGCAACAGAATGTGATTGTTTTTAAAAGCTTTTCTGTATTGGCTAAGTAAGTATAAAAAAAGTATTATTTTTGAAATAACAATAACAATAACGCATTTTAGTTCACATGTACTTGAATGATGAAATTCCAAAATATTTTACAATAGATTACAATTTTAATATCTGGATTAATTAATATTATTATAGAAACAATTGATGGTCCGGTTCAATAAATTATTAATTATGTTTACTTTTGAATGAAATGCTAATGAATTAATTGATTAATTAAATTTTACTTTAACAAATGGAAAAATATTTAAATATTTAAAAATCATTTAAATGTTGTTTTTGTAACTAGTTACGAAAAAGGATTGTTTTGTAATCCGGGTAGATCTGTTGACGCGAGTAAGCGGAGCGCACGAGTTCTCACATTTTGCAAAAAAATTTTAGACAATTTGATTTTGAAAATGACGCGCATGACTGAAATAACGAGATTTCCAGTAAATTAGTAGACCGGTGAATATTTGTCAATCCATTCGTGCGCATCATTTTGGCTACTAAATGATGATCAACCTTTTAAAATTGATTTTTTTTGTGAAATGTTACAATTTGCATTTGTTGAAGTTCTAATCATAATAATCTACCGTAGGTAAAACTTTAAAAACAAAAAATTGTCAAAAAGGCGTATTTTTTAATCAATGTCAAAATTTCTTTTTTAAATTGTCTAAATCTGCTAATTTAAAAAAAAATTGCATGAACTGGATATTTTAATTCAAAGCTGTAAAAAAATAAAACTTTTGGTTCAACGATTTATACTTCACTTTTTCAAAATCAAAATTAAATATGGCACAATTTTGTGCTAATTATGTGCTTTATATGCAAATTTTGTGTTTTACCGGTTTTGCGGTAAAAGATAAATATGTGTGATTATTAGGTGCTGAGTTTTTATCAAGCTAAAACCCCCAACACAAGAAATTTGCATTTAAACAAAATTAAATATACAGTAATTTTGTGCTAATTATGTGTTCTGTTAAATTTGCATTTAAAAAAATTGAATATATACAGTAATTTTGTGGTAATTATATGTTCTACTCGCGAATTAAATGCTCTAACGGTTTTGCGGTAAAAATGAATCTGCGGAGAGTAGATGCAGGGTGCACTGAAAAAAAAAATTGGCATCATATTGATGAAAATGTACATCATAATATAGATGAAAAAATCATCAATTTTGCGCCGATGAAAAAGTTCATCAATATGATGAATGAGTTCATCGATATGATGTACGAGTTCTTCAAAAATTTGTGAAAAATTGTAGCGTATTGATGCATATGTATGTAGGTATATATGATGACCAAATCTTCAATATGACGTACTCGTTTATCATATTGATGATCTCATTAATAAATATAAAGAACAACATCATTCATTTGATGTACTCCTTCATCATATTGAAGATCTTATTCATAAATATGATGAACAACATTATCGATTTGATGTACTCGTTCATCGTCTTCTTCTTCTTCATATTGCTCCTTGACAGAAGTGTCGTGACCAATTTAATATATTATTATTAAATGGCTTTCTTGGCAAATTACTCTCGGTGGTTTGCCATTGCCTTCTTAGAGGAGATGGTGATAATGAAGTTAGATAAATTTTGTAGCTGAGTTGGGGATCGAACCCAGGGCTTCTAGTCTAAAGTCCGGTCCTCAGTCCGTTCACTTAGCTCACCTCTCTTCTCGTTCTTCTTGTTCATCATACTGGTGATCTTATTCATAAATATTATGAACAAAATCTTCAATATGACGTACTCGTTCATCATATTGATGATCTCATTAGTAAATATAAAAAACAACATCATTGATGTGATGTACTCGTTCATCATATTGACGATCTTATTTCTAAATATGATGAACAAGATTATTGATTTGATGTACTCCTTCATCACATTGAAGATCGTATTCATAAATATGATGATCAACATCAACGATAAGACGTACTCGTTTATTATATTGATGATTATATTCATTATAACAAGTAAAAATACTAAGAAAATGCTAAGCGCTGTCTTTTTTCAAAGACAAATTTTTGAATGCTATTGATGACGGATATTCATATTATTGCAATTAAATAGACACTTATGCGCGTCATTTACTCGGTTATAATTAATTTGTGTATATAGAAACTCGAAGAAATTCTCGAATATTTTGTAAAAAAAACGCATATTTATGTTAGAAATTTAACCGGTTAAACCACAGCTCCGTGACATATACGGGCACTTTTACAAATGCTTTAAAGAATTTAGAGTTGAACTTTTAGGACATAAGAAATTACATCTTTGGCATAAAAAATGATATTTTTGATATCAAATGATATGATTTGATAATGTTGCAAGTTTTTTTTTGAAAGATAAATTTCAAAAAAAAAAATTTAAAAGGTGTAGGTAATATTAAATAGTATCTACTTATTGTAAAATCCTTGTCAAAATAAGTTCCTTTATCGGTTTTGTATTTTGTTATAAATATATCATGTTAATTTTTTCATAAAGTTTATTATTAACTATTCATGATGTTAATAAACTTTAATTGGACTATAAAGAATAATAAAAAATGTTTTATTCCATATATTACAATGTAACATTAACTTTTAGTACAAACTTTAATTGATTGTTTTCAATATCTCGCGGCGCCATTTTGCGTAACCGATTCGGTGCAAAGACTTTTCGTACAAATTAATTAATTAACTCCTCTTAATCAATCTCATAATTCCAAAAAAACCCTAAGTTCTAAATTTATTTATATTTATGGCGTATTAACCACAAACATAACATTCTAAAAAAGAACACAGTTTAACTAATAACCTAAGCTCAGCAACTCCAAAACTGGCTATTTATAAGTTCACAAAACTCGAAGTACGGGATATTTATCCAAATCGATGTTTAAGTTCACTCAACTAGAAAAAATATTCCTAGAGTCCAGAAAACTCCAAAACCGGGATCTTTTAGTTTACGAATTTACCTGGTATGTTTTTAGTTTAAAATTTATTCTTAATTATGGCATATTTATCATCATAAACATAACATTCTAAAAAAAAGCAAAGTTTAACTAATAACCTAAGCTGAAGAACTCCAAAACTGGGATATTTATAAACCCATAAAACTCAAAAACCTGGATCTGTAAGTCTGCTCGCTTGGTACTCATGCAACTCTAACCTAACATAACTCAACAAACCGACGTTTTCAACAAACTCACTCAATTGAAAAAAGAATCCCTGAAGCTCACGCAATTCCAAAAACCGGGATCTTTAAGTCAACGAGTTATCCTGATATGTTTTTAGTTAAAAATTCTGCTATAAACTAACGAAATGCAATTTAAAATAAAAGTTTTACTTTGATGTTGTCGGTTGCACAAGGAAGCGGTAACAGCGGTAGGCCCCGCCTGTTACCAAAGCTTGCTGTGAGAATTTACGCCAAGCGCACGTATTGTCAACAGAATGCAGCAACTGAACGGTTTTTATGTACGTAAAAAATCAAAACTTTACAATCGATTATTTCCTAAATTAATCGATATTGGACGTTCATCTGTAATTTATACTCTTCATTTTAATGTTATCTAAATATTTATAAAAAAATGACAATTTTTATTTACTTTAAAGGAAATTTTTTAAGGAAACCGCAGTGGCGCATTTCTTAGATTTCAGTAGAAGAATTAAAACGCCCACTATGTCGTTTTATCTGGGTATGTCATTTTCGCCTACAGAGTGCTACTAAAGCAATGCTAACGATTTTGATTGGTAACAAAAATTTATATTCCGGTATCCGTTCCGTCCTGGTGTCCTATCTAACAATAATTCCTGATACACTTGAAAATTAAATGTCAAAACAAAACGATAAGGAAGTTGAATAACTTTTAAATGTAAACAAATCCAATAGTAGGGCACTTTTTTAAATTTTATTAATAATTCTTATTTACTATGTTGTACATACTTGCGCTCGTAATATATGGCAGTTGCAAAAAGTAAGTCAATGGGTCCAATAAACTGACCATATCGATTTTAATGAGGTTAAATTTTGCATTATTACTACATTACATTATTTTAAACAAAATTTTCTTCATCGTCATAGGTATTTTTTTACTCTTTGTTTTGTTCTACTTATGATTTTTTCACATATTTTGCGTCAACATTTCATTAAATCAAACAGAATTTCACATTATTTTGATAATAAGAATTTGAGTTTTTACATCGGTATTTTCATCTACACATAATTCTTGAGGTAAGCTAGGTAAAAATGTGTACAGACCCTATATGATTTTATTACTCCTGCGCACTGCTGAAATAAGATTTTTTAAATTTTATTAAATGATTGGTGGAGGTGATGTTATAGTTTGGGGGTGCATTTACATAGATCAGGAAAAGAAGTTTTGAATTTTTTAGTGGTGGTAATCCTGAATCTTTAATCTGTTAAGTTAACCTTAACAACAAAGTTATAATATTTTATGGGATTTAGTTTTTCCAAGAATTCCAAACAAAATAATTGAATTATGTCCACGTTTTGACAATGTGGGTATGGCGACACTTTTGAACTATATCATCAAATTATTTCATGTTGTTTTCTCTAAGCAACCCAATTAATTTTATGAAATGAAAGTCATTCCAATGTAAACAATTTTTCCTGATTTTAACATTTTTTGAAGAACCATCAGTGTTGTTATTATTCAATTTTGGTTAATTAAATAATTAAATTGATATAAATTACCAATTTTTAAGTGGGCTAAACATTAAAAAAATTAAAAATAAACTTTTTGAGATAAAATTTGATAAAAAAATAAAAGGTTGATTTCGATAAACTTTTAATAAAGTTTAAATTAGATGCAAATTAAAACTGGTTTTGTAATATTACAAAACAAGGAAATAAAACAAACTTATCAATTTTGATTATCAGTTCAAAGAACGCCTACATTTCTGATTATCATTTATGCATGCATGGTAATTATTATTTATCGAAGAACCTTGACTATGTAATATTGGTAACATCAGTGATTTTGTCTTAAAAGTATAATTTATTTATGGATAAAAAATTTTTTCTTACATAATTTTACGATCGTGCGGATTTACCACGTGGGACTAAAAATAAATTGAAGGTTTATTATTATTATTTAAATATATCTGCTTATGTTGATGTTTTATTCATAAACAATTTCGTATTTCTGAATTTCTGATGAACTGAGAAAAGGTTCGATTTTGGAACTCACGCAATTTTGAAACTCTTTATTTAATTCGCTAGTGATTTTTGCATAAGTCAAAGTGCGACAGTTCAACAATAAATAATACAATTTTTTATCTTATTTTTTTGGATAACTTGGCGACGGTATCTGTTCACGTATTATTTAAAAGAGGATACTCAAAAGTTCATCAAACTTATAAATGCACAGCCATATAACAAATGGGTTACATAGAGACAACAAATAATGAAACTCCTAATTTGCTACCTCCGGGTTCTGTAGCGGTTCACCGCTCATGCTACATTTCCAGCCACTCCATTGAAAAAAAATTTGAAACATTATGTATCAGATATCTTGTTTTTACAATAAAATTAAGTATATGGGGTACAATGAAACATATGTTTCAGTGTGCCCCATTTGACACTATTGACAACCGTGTACTAAATTTCGGCTTTTAAATAAAATATCGTATCAGTATTGTTGTGATTATTATGAAATAATATCGTGTAGGTAAGCTAGTTAAAAGTTTGGAAAAATTTGTTACCTTTAACAAAATATTTTTTGCTTAAATTAGAAACAAAATAATTTAAATAATGGCATAAATTTTCAACCATTCAAGAAAGATAATCAATCAGTTGATTATGATTAACTCAGGAAGGCAGTCAGACCTCAAAAAGTCATAAAAATTATAGGTCATCAAGCGTAAGCTCAGTCAAGCCTTACAATAAATTATTAATAAATCTTCCATGTTAAACCGTTATAAACAGAAAAAACAGTAATAAACAAGTTACATAATTTATAATAATTATTATTGCACAATTTATTAAGAAGATTATAAGTTATACTACATTTAATGTGCATTTTTGAGTGTACCAGATTCATTATAAAATAGTTAAAATATGTTCAATTTATTTTCCTTTTTAAAATTTGGATCGACCTATTTTGCAGAAAGGCGGATCCGTATAGCAAAGGTACGCGTTCATCTATCGGCATCGTACGCATCGCATGCATCGGATCCTGGTAAATCCGTACGGGATGCTCAAGTAGGCAACTTTTCCGATGAGTACGATGGGTGCAGCTGATGTTTGGCTGCATCAGTGTTTGCATTTTTTATAATAGTATTTGTTCATAATAAATAAATAAATCTTAATAGTTTAATATAAATAGCAATTAAATTATTATATTATTAAATTGTACCTAATATTAAATAAGTATAATATTTTAAAAATTATATCAAGTTAAAATTAATTATTATTCTGACGAAAAAGTCGCATTTTAGCTCAAAAGCTAAAATAACAAATTAAAAATTTAAACGTATTTACTTTATTTTAACTTGATATAATTTTGAGGTGCATTAAAATTCAGCTTTAGCAAGCTTTAGGTTGTAAAAGTACAAATGCCTTTATTTGAAAAAGAAGTAATAAATTAATCCGCCGTTGGTAGGTCTTTGGGTTTTTGAGCCAATAGGTACATTTCTTTTACCTTCCGTGGTGCTTAGGGCCGCCCACATTATATTTCTACGATCCGATGCCGTTTGATACGATCCGAATAAGTGCACAAACTTGACGTAAAAGATACGATTTGTCCGATGCGTGCTATGCGTACGATGCCGATAGATGAACGCGTACCTCAAAAGGGGGCTAAGGGGGAGGTTTTAGTCAGTAAAAGTCTGACACTACCGTTATAGATGGTGACGGTGTCTCGTACGAGATTTCCCCTCCCTGCAAGAAAAAACAAAAAAAGTAGAAGTAAACAGATGAATTCGTATTTTTGGGACACTTTCAGGTGTGATCTAAGTGATCTGTGCTAACGACAACAGTTAAAAATTCAAATTCCGTCTGAAAAAAGTCGCATTAATGTGCTTATTATTGTAGAATTTTTGGAACCGTAATGTTTAAATCACAAGTAATATTTTAAACCTAAAAGTAAAATTTCAATTAATTAATAATGACAAAACGTAGTGGGGTTTCAAACCATAAAATTTAAGCATCCAAATTCAGATTTATAATATTCAAAATGCTAGCTTTCAGCAATAAACTAATGTAAGTTGATTTTCGTCCAGTTTTGAATGGCAGAATTGTACGGTTTCTGTGCAAGCACATCTATGTCAAAGATTTTCTTTAGAAAAATGAAGACAAATTGTGAATATTTTATCAAGTTTGTTGAAAACAATTGTTTGGAACTCACATATTTGAATTTAAAATTTAATTGTTTCGGCGATAGTAAACCATTTGATTCTTCAGTGATTTAAATAATTCATTGATTTATTATTTGATAAAATTCATTTTTATTTTCGACTTGTAGGTACAATTTAACAAAGTTAGACGACTTGAATTATCACAGCAGTAAATGCACTTTGTGAGGTTGTCCAGTGTAACATTCAATAAAATCTGCGTATTAAAATTTTTACACGAATTTAAAAGTGTCAGCTTCATTTTTTAAATTTTGTAAAATACAGCGATTTTCTGTTTTTCGAAAATTTGGTAAATACAATCTATGATTGTCCGTAAATGAAATTTTGCTGTTTATTATGATTTCAGCAGCAAGCAAAATTTTTTTAAAAAAATTTTCAGTTTCAAGCAAATCGACCGAGCTTATAGTTAAAATTTTAATAAAAAGAAAAATCTGCAAATTTTACACTTACAACAACCCCAAAATTTGACAAAAATCATTAAAATTAGAATAGTGAAATATTATTAATATGTAAATTAATACTTAATTTTATTATAAATTAAAAAAAAATAGTTATTTTTTAAGTTATATTCTAAAATGATCGTCCAATTCAAACCTATTTAAATTTATGAATTTAAAAAATTACTTGTTTTTAAAAATTATCTAAAGCTTTTAAATTGCATTTTACGGCTTTCCTGATGAAAATACGACATCGGCTATAAAACAGTTGTATACAACTCCTGTCCTGTATACAGGACGCGAGGCGATTTTACTGCATTTTTAAAAATAAACATGGACCAAAAATTAAGGCTGCAAGGACCCACCAAAATTTTTTCATTATTTTTGTTTAAAGGTCGTCTACAAAAAAACTTTTAAAAAATTTGAAAAATAAAAGCGGTATCGCTCACAATACAAAATTTTTTAAAATCAGCTAATTAAGTCACAATTTAGAAAAACTGAAAATTGTCCAAATTTAAAATCAATTTCAAAATTTTTTTGCTCATTTCCCTCAACCCGTTCAAACTTTTGGTGTTTTTTTTAAATATTCTGCACTGCTGTGACTGAATATTCGCTCAAAAAATTATACCTGGTGCTCATCTTAATAGAGTTCATACTGATGCTATAATAGTAGTATTAACATTATTTTTAGACAGTGCGAATGAATGGATTAACGAGATTCATCAACCGGTATTCCAATTTAAAAAATTTCTGGACGATGGAATGATAGAATACGATCTAAAAAGCAATAATAAAACAAAAAATTTGCAAACCATTGCAAATGGATCATTTGCAATCAAAAATTATGTATCCATCGTAAATTTTAACGCTGTTAAAATTGACTCTACGCCCCCTCCGCTCCGGTCCCCTTCATTCAAAAGGCTTCGAGCGGTTTTGACAAACTCTACTAATTCATAATATCTCTAGGAGCCATCCAACTCGGCAAAAGTAAGGGGATAAATCTCTCTTTTTTTCCGGGAAATTTAAGCCCAAAAAGCCCCTAAACAGTGATTTTAATTCGATGTTAAGGCTACCATAATAGTTCAAGTACAACTGTTTGTTTCTGTTTTTGTTGGCCAGTCCAACCTAAAACTTAAGTAAATCCACAACGGACGGGTAACAGAATGGTCATTATGGTCGATTTTTGTGCAAAAATTGGAAACTTTAAAAACAATTATTAGCTAAAAAGATATGCAATTTAAAAAAAAATAAAAAACCTTCGAGTACCGGTTAATGAACTTGATCCTAATATATTTGTATTGTCAAGCAGTGTATCATTGAAAACCACTTTAATCTACTCAAGCGTAACATATTTTTCCAATAGAACCATTGGTCTACTAAACCATTGGAAATTTTGCTATTTCAGTGGATTAATAAGCCAATCTAGTTAATCTATTCATGTGAATCATTTTTACTGTCCCTATGAGTAACATGAAAAAAAAAATTGAATGAAGTCCTAATTACGATCTACTCGTATAGTATAATTTAACGCAAACTGCCATGTGAAAACGCAACCCCTAATGAGATGAATGCCCAAAAAAAAGTTCCAGATTAAGTTACAATCCGGAGAGTGCAGCTCTCCAGTTTACGTTGCCACGGTGTTGTAGACCAACTCCAAATGATAAAATTGCAAAGTGGGAGATCGAAGATACTGAAAAAAAATTAGTGTGAGGCAACTTCTCCTATAAAACACTGGGACGTAAAAAAAAGATCAAAATAATCGAGAGTCGTGTGCATTATTCAAATAATTACAAAAAATACATTCTGATTTTAAATGAAGCCTTACGATGTCAAAAAGAGTTTCCCGCAATATGAAAAAAGTAAACTATAACGACAAAGGTTTTAGGCAAAAGTCCGAATAAACACGTCAGTTGCACGAATTTGTAGAATAAAAGTTACTTATTCGTATGAGCTCTGGTAAGTTTACATAAATACAAGTAGTGCGTTCCACTTAAGCTCATGATTATTTGATTGCACTGAAGATCGACCGTGGTCTTTGTGGGCTTCAAGTGGAACGCACCCAAGATGACACCAACTTCTTCCATCCGCTTGACGTGCGACTTCAAAAATGACAAATCGTTACACCTGTTCCAAATTGCGCTTGACCGTAGAACCCGACAGACACTGCACAAGATGTGAATACAATGCCACAGCTCATCCAGATGTAATAGAATTCCCCAAGATAGCAAACTCGACTTTTTGAAACGAAAAGGAAGTTGAAAAAGAAAAAAGTAATAAACAGCTGAGTGTGGTCGGATTTGATCGTTATCATTTTTAATACTAAAATATCAAAATTAAAATTGAAGTAAAATTCAGCAATTCATCAAAAACGTGACGTTTCAATCGCTTTTCGTGCAAGACTGCCTATATTTTGCACGTTTGCGCAGGCCGATGACCTCGAAAAAAATTCTGCTTTGCTGTACAGGCATCAGGAAATAATTAAAAATGATTTAAGAAAAAGAAAAACACTTGCCAAACAAAGCAAGTATACAGCAGAAAAAAAGACAATAATGCGGAATTAGAAACATTTAGATGTATGATTGTAAATAAACTATTAAATATCCTAAAGTTCACAAATAAAAAAATTCGTTTTAGATGGTATTTTTAAATTTATTGCGAAATTAGGCAACTCTGCCCCACTAAAATTTTCAAAAAGCATACATAAATTGTTAAAGTGTAAAATTAAACGGAACAAAAACTTAAAAATTGGCAAGTCAAATTTTTTGCAAACAAGCGATGGGTTATTTGCTGACAATGTGGATGATAGCAATAACCCATTGCTTAAAGTTCAAGAGACAAAAACTGTATTTTATTGTTTAATTAACTTGCTTAATTAACTCTATCTGCCAGTGCTAAAAATAGAAACTTATTTATTAGTATGCAATTTTTTTAAATCTGTGTCTACATAAATATGCGCAATTATCTCTTTGAACACTAAACAAAATTCTTTGTTTGAAAAACGTTGGAGAAAAGTTTTTGTTTTATTTTATTCTTTTGTACCTACTCTTCAGTCAAATTGTCTAATTTTATGGGTTAATTTTAGCGTTAGGTGCAGTTCATTAAAAAAATTATGTAACTTTGCATCACCCGGTACATAGAATATTTTCTGTAAAATTAAAGGTGGCTAATAACGTCGTTTTTCCTTTTTACATCCGTGAGGGTTTAATCAAATTTTTGTATCCGGACACGGAACCAGATCGTAATCAATTCAATTGTATTGAATCAATAAATTTTAACATAAAATTTTTTATGGTATTAACGAAAAAATTTATTGGGTTTATGAATTTGTTCGTTATATTTACGAACATTTTATAAAATCACTGATTTACACTGAGACAGTGTAGGTGAGAGCTTTCATTATCGCTATACTTTCTCAATTTTCTCAAATTATTATTAATTGTGCTTGTTTTTTTCTTCCGGTTTGTTACTCTTCGCCCGTTGAAATCTCCTGATACGTAAACCACTCCTGTCGTGTTTTCTATTGTCAGTTGTAGTTTTTCCAAAAACTTTTTGTTTTATTTGCTTGCTTGTGGTAGTGTTAGAATCAGTAATATTTCCGAAAAAAATTTCAATATTTTAATAATTGATTGATCGATTTGATTGCTCTCAAATTTCGATTAATACAATCGAATTAGCAATTGATGGGAGATATCTACCCTGCGCGAATTTTAGAGATGTATTGGAAGCAAAAATAAATGAAGTGATAATATAATAATAAATGGCCAGATAATTAGTAAAATCTGATATTCTCGTGACATTAATCGTTTGATTACATCAGGTATAATCGTACAGAGTTAATTTGAAAGCGAAGAGATTGCCATGCGATTACATCAAATATTGCACGTGGATAGATAACTCATGTGAAGAAAAATTAGAATACTTATTCAAAATATCTAATCGGGAATTACTCATTCTGTGGTAACATTAGAAAATTCTGAGAAATAGAATTCACTACGATTTTCGATGACAAATTTTTATAAATTCCACAAAACCAAAAGTCATGTACACGATCAATGTACATGATTTTTCTCACTAATTAAGATTTTATAACAATAAAATAAGCAGAAATGGATATTTGTGACCTTAAATTCTCTAATTGATCAATTTATTTATTTCATTTCAATAATATTATTACGGACTTAAGACAACAATAGTTTACATTATATTTTACTTATCACAAAATTAATTAATTAATATTTTAATGAGTTATTGAAAACTAAAAGGATGTAATTTTGAGAATTTTTTATAGAAATAATTTCGCAATTTTTCACAATAAGAAAATCTGAAAATTTTAGACTAAACCTAGCCAGTGATGGAAGTGATGACGCAATGCGCAGAAATAAAATTTGCACCTTTATTTGCAAAAAATTTAGTAAAGAACTGATGAATATTTGACAAATAATTGAGAAATGTTTAACAAATAACTAAAAATTTTTTGAAAAATAACTGACTAATTTTTTGACAAATGTTTAATAAAGCACATGACAAATATTTGACCATTTGTTTATTTTCAAATTATTTGTTTAAATATTTGACAGAGAACAGACAAATAGCTAAGTAAATTTAAAATACCGTTATATCGAGATTTTCTTTACATTTTTTTTTGAACATGTTAACGATTTCACAGACATATTCACGTTAAAAATATATAAATTAACCTAAAATTGCTGATTGGCTCAATTCTTCGTCCTTTTTACAAATTTATACAGATTTATTTTTCTTAAACGATTGTTTTACAGTAATGGTGTCCAAAAATTTATTTTAATACAAGAAAATAAAATAACTAATAACCTAAGCTCTTACTTTTTCAAACCTGCCAAGAGCTTACGTTATTTGTTAAATTGTGGTTTTCCTTTTAAAATAAATTTGTGGTCAGTGAGCGGACGTTAGCAAGAATCTCGTTAATCCATTCGTGCATCTCAGTTGAAGAAAAAGAAGATGTTTTTCAGTTGACGTCAAACCTTAGGATGGTCCTGATTGTGGCTCTTTTATTATAACGATTTGTAAAGTATGATATTATTTATGTGTATATTCTTTACGACCTATTCCTCAACAGGGCCGGATAAGCTCAACGAGACCGTGGACCGTCAATCCATTTCTAATTGCACTGTTTTGGGCCGTGACAATTACATTTTTGGGCCACCGCCCGCTAATTTTCCGGTAGATTTTTGGTAGCCCATCTGTTCCTGTTCCTTAATATAATATTTGTTATTATTATTTATGGCTAGGTTTGTGCTCAGCTTTAACAAAAATCCGTTAGAAAGCGCTCCAAACTCAAACGTTTGATGTGTTCTGTGCATCTTGTGTTTTATACTTGATTTTGATTTTCAAACATAACCTTATAAATCTCAATCTCTAATGAGATGATTGATTAAAACAGAGACCGGAGTCTATCGCAATCTGACAGCTGTTTATTAGTGCGGAGGCAAGGCCGTAAAATTCTGAAAAACAAAAAAGTAGTTTAGGATTTTAGTTTTAATGGCACAAAAAAAATAATCGAGAGGTTTGTTTACAATTCCAACAGTAATTGCAATATGATGGCTGTGCAAAACAATACACACAGTATAAAAATTATGGTTGTAGGTTTGTATTAGGGTCCCTAAAATATAAATTTTACGATTGAAACCTTGATGTTTTCTGAAAGAGTATATTTTAAATAAGAGAATTAACTAAGACGGAATGCCTTAAATGCACCTGTTTTTTCAAAAATAGAATTTAAAAAAGCTCGATTTTCATAGCAATTTTCAACTTCAGTCGCTCGAGATTGGTGAATCAATGCATTCGATTGACAGTCAGTGTAGTTTGAACTAGTCTTAGCTTTGCGCAGAGCGGCGATAACCGGAGCGACACTTGCATTGGGATGCTTTAGCAGTGCACGTCGCGAAAATCATGGTTTTCAATAGTAAATGTGCAGGAAAAATGGCTTTAAGCGCCCGAGCGCAGCGAGGAGTGCTTTAAGTCGATTTTTCCTTGCACAACCACCTTTTCAAATAGTAAATGTGCAGATCCACCATTTTCCTTAATCCACGGGCCTAGGGGTATTTTTATAATGAGTGTCGTTTTACCACCATTGCACGAGTAGGATCCACGCGAAAAAGTAACTACCGCTCGTTAAATTTAAGTAACCCTTTTCTTATGTAATTTTGGTCCTAAAAAGAAAAACGTATTCGTACCATAGCGTACGAGTTACTGACAAATTTGTCAACAGCTACACTCTTATGTATAGGAACACACGTACCGTCAACTGAATGCCTTGATTCACCAATCACGAGCGATTTACTTTCAAATTTGCAGTAAAAATCGAGCTTTTTAAATTCCATTTTTGAAAAAAACAGGCGCATTTAAGGCATTCCGTCTTGGTTAATTCTCTTATTTAAAATATACTCTTTCAGAAAACATCGAGGTTTCAATCGTAAAATTTGTATTTTCGGGACCCTAATACGTACCTTTCCCCAAAATAAAACGCAAAAGCCAACAATAACATGTCGGCCAACACAAAATAAAAAGAAAAAAAATTACTTACATATGAGCTCTAGTAAGTTCACAACTATAAAATCGGCAGGCACTTTTTTCCATTCGAAATACGACGTGTAACATTTGACAGCTCTGTTATTGCAAACACAAAACTCTGCTTGCTGACCTTGAATCTGCTGGACCAGTGAGAGATTTGATGCGGATTGAAACTGGATCATCCAAATGATGAAAGAATTCCCAGTGATTCGTCTTCCACAAAAACAAGGTTGGCAAAGGTTATGGATCAAAAACTGCGTAAAAATTTTGAACATAAAAATGGTCCCCAGATGTGTCCTCAAGAAAACAGAAGCAGAAGAATTTGGCACAAAAACAGTGACGACGGAATCAAAATATTCTTCCACGTTCAAACAAATCGTCATTTAAAAATACTGAAACCAAACAATCAATTGCTCGGCAAAACTAAATTCTTACGCTGCCTTGCAGTTTATCAACACTTGCACCAAAATGCCAGCATTGAAATATTTGCATTAAATTCAAATAAAAATGCAGAATCGGAATCGAGAGATTTTCGTGAAATGAAAAGGAAAGTAAAACTAAGTAACCAATGCAAAAATTTGCTACAAGCGAAATAAGTCAAAAGTTTTTTGTATATATACAAAAAACGCAATTTGGGCTTTTCTATTGATTTATTAGGTCATCACTTAAAACGGGTATACAATTGGTAAGAAAATTATAACACATCAAAGTTTAGAATTTTTTTTAATTGTTTTGCTTTAGATGATTCAATTTTAAACTTACTTTATAGCATCCATGCTATTCAACGCAGAAGTATTGAGATGGTACAAAGGCATACAAAAAATTTAGTGTAAATTTTGATTTACTGGAGAAACCGTACAACAAATTGAAGATCATTTAGAATTTCTGAATTCGTGTCAAGAAAAGGTTCAAAATTATTCTTACTGTTGGCAGAACTTTTGTAAATGAAATAAAATTTTTTTAATGAAACGCCATTATTGATATAATTATAACTATAAAATAAAAGGTTTCGTAACAATAAATAGTTTTTTTTATATATTATTCGTCAATATGAGTACTTCCCATAAATATTCTCGTCTACACATAATCATAAAAACAAATCATGAATATAATAAACGAAAAATAAACGAGTACGTCTTATCGATGATGTTGATCATCATATTTTTTTATTGTTTATGCATGTAATAATCATTATGATGAACGCGAGTACGTCATATTGAAAATTTTGTTCATCATATTTAGGAATAAGATCACCAGTATGATGAACGAGTACATCAAATCAATGATCTTGTTCATCATATTTAGAAATAAGATCTTCAATATGATGAATGAGTACATCAAATCGATGATGTTGTTCATCATATTTATGAATAAGTTCTTCAATGTGAAGAAGGAGTACATCAAATCAATGATGTTGTACTTCATATTTATTAATGAGATCATCAATATGATGAACGAGTACGTTATATTGAAGATTTTGTTCATCATATATATGAATAAGATTACCAGTGTGATGAACGAGTACATCAAATTAATGATCTTGTTCATCATATTTAGAAATAAGATCATCAATTTGATGAACGAGTACATCAAATCGAGGATGTTGTTCATCATATTTATGAATAAGTTCTTCAATATGATGAAGGAGTACATCAAAGATGTTGTTCTTCATATTTATGAATAAGTTTTTCAATATGATGAAGGAGTACATCAAATCAATGATGTTATTCTTCATATTTATTAACGAGATCATCAATATGATGAATGAGTACGTCATATTGAAGATTTTGTTCATCATATTTACCAACATATGCATCAGTACGATACAATTTTTTAAATTTTTTTGAAGAATTCGTACATCATTTCGATGAACTCATTCATCAATATGATGTACATTTTCATCAATATGATGCCACTTTTTTTTTCAGTGACGTACGCCAATGGTTTCTAAATCGTCCGAGAGAAAGAAGTCCAAAATTGCTATAGCAGAACTTCTTCTTTATTTTGTATGTTTTGTATCGTTCTAATGTTATATAATGGAATTAATATGCATTAAAGCAAAGCAGTGGCATCGATCGCTTTACGTATTTTACGAAGGCTACAAGAAATTATTGCAAAATTGAAATCGTTTTCTTTTTGTAACGTGTAAAAATGGTTGAAATTTTGATTAAAAATTTTGATAGTTTGTCAGTCATCAATATTTGCCGTTTTATTCTATCAACGACAAAATCTAAGCGCCGCAGGTGATTTACTCTTTGTTTATTCTTTTGGTTTTAGCTACGTTTCTTCGCAGTTTAGACATGAAAACGAGAATAATATAGGAATGAACTTGAAGCATTGAGGTGACGACTCGGAAAATTGCAGTAAATACATCGAATTGAATAGCAATTATTGACTTAGTGATAACATTTACGGACGATTTTTTTTATTCGTTCCGACAACTGTAACATCAAAGTTGTAAGGTCATTCAGATACGTTGTTTTATTTGGATTAGACTGTTACTTCAAGTAGGCAGCCTGATCGATGAACTCGTGATTCAGATAGACGTACACGTCGAGTCCCTCAAGATAAATATTTTTTAACCCAATTTTTAAGCTTTTCTGGCTAGCCACTTCTTCCTGTCTTCTGAAGAGGAATCCTCGGTACCCCGGCTCTCGAACTCAAGATAAATTAGCTAGTTACCCTAACTTTTGACGGTACATTTTTTATAGCAGTTCCAAAACCGATTTATTTTGTCTACAAAAATAATGATATTGTTTGCAAACTTAGGACATAGATTTTTGAACCAATGAGCTCTTGATAAAGGTCAAGAAGCTCAACGACACTCGAATATTGAACGACCACTCCAAGAATTTGACCTTTATCTCTCACTTTGTAATAGTCAAAATAGGAAACGAAAATATTTTTGATGACTAATAATGTATTTTTATTGGACAGTCAATAAAAATAGTTGGTAATGTTTAATTAACAGAATCGTCAATTTATTTATAAACAAATTAGCAGACGAGATTTGTTTAACACAAAATAAAATAATTATCCTAGACTAACATGTAATTGGCGCTTAATTATTTTTAAAAATGTATCCGTATTCTTTTAATTACGAAACGTGATCATCTTCAGATAATGCGCTAAATGAATATTGGACTTTATTCATTTCACATAGATATATAAACTTTAAATCCGTTTTTTATATCAGTTCATGATTAAACACTTTAGTGGTTACTTGTCAGTGTGGAAAAACAATTCGGCTAAAAGTCCCTTTTGGTTACTTTACCTCGACTTGAAAAAAGTTTAAAGAATTTTTGCGGAAGTGTAAAAAAAGTGATTTTTCAAAATGGAAAAAATTATTAAGGTAATTTTCTTGCCCAAGTCTAAATTTCCGAGTTGGGAAATTAATTTATACTTTTTCATAATTTTCACGATTTCCAAAAATTGTAATTAAGGGTGCTACGCCTGAATTTAGAAAAATGTGAACAAAACGTGATCGAGATTAATTAACTTATTAATTAGTGTTAACTTTTAGCGTTTCTTCGTACACGGAATAATAATTAAAATTAATTTATTGCTTGTTTATGTTTTTCATATTTTAATTATTAGATAATCAAATTTAAAATGTATTAAGTCAAGACTTTTAACTTTAATGAAGTGTTTCGTCAATAAATTTATTTATTTTTTAATTTAATTACAAAAAAACACTACATTTTTATTGTTTCAGGCTTTGATGATAATAATGTCCGTTTTTGTTATCTTACAACTAACAACAGCAAGACCACAACCTTCTGAAATCGGTGGATTGGAGTTCAGTCTTAGTGGATGCCAAATAGACGTAAGTTGAAATATTTTCAACTTTTTTCTTTCATCTCACTTCCGTCTTTGAACTTTTTTTGGATTTCATCCAACTACGGTTTTCTGATGCAACATGGGCTAATGTGCGAATAAAGCACTTTTTTCAAAAAATTTTTTCCCGAATTGGAAAATTTCAGTTCCGACTTGTTTGGCAACATCAATATACGAACCTTGATCCCGTCAACCTTCAATACCAAAAACAATTATTACGTCGCACCTAAATTTTTCAGACATTCAAACAATTTACGTTTTTTTCAAAACATTTTTCATTTTACACTTATTTTTATTATGAAAAAATACTAGTTTACGTTCCAAAAACAAAAATTTATAATTTTCAATTAATATTTTGCAATTTTCAGTATTACTTTTCCGCCCTAGAGCGTAAAAGTGGCGTTTTCCGCACTGAAAACCGGGTGTAAAGTAGTAGTTTACGCGATCGAATAAAAATATTGTTTTTTACAACCGAGTCATATCAAATTTCTAGAACTTTTTTTTACGTTATTTTAAACAGTGTCGTGTAGTTTTCGTAGAAATTGAGTGGAGCTCCAAAAATCAAGAGATTTTATTTCATAGTAAAAATTAAGTAAAAGTAAATTAGAAATTTGACTTCAAAATAATTTAGAAAATACCGAAAATGACTACAATTTGTAGAACTCCACACTACAAAAATTTCAGACAACATATTATTTAATATTACTACAAATTTGTATGATTTAATCAAAAATCAAAAAATTCCAAACTTAAACAAAACGAAGAATTTTTTTAAAATTTGTTCTTAGAAATCAAACCGACTTTGACAACTTTTATACAAAATTGAGTAATTTTTAAAAAGTAACATTAAAAATCACTGCGCCAACCAACCCTAGACACCACAATTTATTTTAAAAATTTTAATAGTAAAATGATGATTTTTGAAGGGTCAGAAATTAGTGAACAGTGCTAAAATAGTAAAATAAATTGTAAACACTGTCAAACTACTGAAAAAATGTTAAACAAAAAAGGGGGGTTAATATTAAAAATTTAATTTTTAAAATTTTGAAGGTATGTAAGTTTTATGTTTTAAATCCGCGAACACTAAAAAAACAGTAAAAACATTTTTACATTTTTAAAACATTTTTAAAAACATAAATTAGCGATTTCCAAACTAGGAGACGCGCCTTCTTGGCAGGGATTGGTGCAAAAAAGCGCAAAATTTTGTTGTTGAAAAAAAAGTTTCTATTTTATTACTGCATTTTTCCGCATTATTTTATGAAATGCAAGAAGAAAACGCTAAGATTAAAATATTTTTTAAAGGGGTGGGGGGAAGTAACATAAAGTTTGAAAACTACTGATCTAAAGAGCGCGTCAACCAACCCCGGCCCCTTCATTAAATTTAAAATATATGTAATGAACAAACCATTAACATTTTTTTATACAAAAAGTTCCCTCTTAAAGAAAAAGGGGCATCGTACAATATTTTGTGACTGTGACAAAAATCGCCACTATCTAACAAGGCTAATTTCTTATGGTTAAAACCAAAATCGCGATCATGTAATATGGGTTTGTGACCCACATTTTCGACAGATTTTACAAGTTGACAAATACTTTTAGCTTTTACTTCACGTTAAAGCTTAATAAAATAGATCAGAGCAAAAATGACGCACATGAATGTATTAACGAGATTATCACTATTAAACAATTTAAGTAAATTACAAAAAAATATTACCTAGATTCTCAGTAGATTTTTAGACAAATGGGTAGCATTAATCCAAAGAATTACAATTAGTAAAGAAGTGGAGGAATCTCGTTAATCCATTTATGCGCGTTATTCAACTGTCGATAAGCATAACTTAAAAAAAACCAAGTCCTAATATTATTATCAAAATACTCAATGATTCTGAAATTAGGCGCGGATTTATAAGTGATAACAATAACAGAAGTGGCGTAACAGCCAGTGTGGGCAGCGTGCGAATAAACACTTCCCGTAAAATCCAAAAAACAAACAAAAAACTAGTAAGGCTCCCCCAGAGCCTTAACAAAAGTAAAAAGTGGCTGTATCAAGCGGTTTAATTTGCCCCTTCCTCTCCCGCCGTTTAAACAAAAGATTTTTTTTTAATATTTATTTATACTTTGTTTGCCGATAATTATTTGGAATTGTAGACATCAATAACCAATTAATTTATTTATACAAAAATTAAAAATATATTTAAATCAAAACAAATTTATTTCTCTAAAATGTGAAAAAATAAGCGCAAGACTGGGGGGTCTGGGGGGTATGGAATACCCCCCAGCACAACGAAGTAACAATATAACTTTTCAAAATTGATAAAAAAGTAAATTTAATTCTTGAGAATTCATTTTTGGCTGGGGGGTATTCCATAGCATCCGGTTTTTCAATTCCTTAATTATTGTGTACCCTCCAGGTTATGGGAAGATTTTTTCAGAAACATAAACTAGAACATAATATTTAATTTTATCTCGTTATAAGTGTTTAATTTATTTTCCATGGTGGATAAGCTCATTAAACACCTTAAATGTAAAAAAATTAGCATACAACCAAGGAGAGGGGTCTGAGGAGGCATAAAAAGTGACGTCAATACTCGGGCGGGGGGGGGGGTACACAATGCTTTTAGCCTGCTTAAACTGCATTTGCGATCAAATTTTGTCTTTATTTATTTTTAAATCGTGCACTTTTCAATCGAAAAGCTTCCTAGGCCCAAAATTAGAAGTTACGGCATTCGTTCCTTCTGAAACACAGTCACCTTTGTTGAGGTCCTCTCAATCCATGTAAAGGTGGATTACTCCTTTTATCTCTTTCAAGTCACTCTTTTACCTCCGATTTCATCACAGAGTGTGGATGTCCACTAAAAGGCCGAGCCGAAAAATTCTGTCAGAATTGCCGCTCTGTAATTCAACCAGCGATCACACCACTCCATTGCTGTGGCTTTAACAATTTTGGTCTATTTTTAACACAAGAATTAGTTCCGCATTTATATCACTGATTAATTTGATCTATTGTTACTATACGTGTAAATCATAATTAGAACTTCAATAGGTTAAATTATAAGACCCAATATTCAACCATTTAGAAAAATTTTATTGTAAGATATAATAATATAATGTTTGGTTTAACGAACGTCACAATTCCATAAATAATATTTCTTAAAATCGCTAAAAGTTGCGATTCAAATAAATAAACTTAAAAAAAATGTTTATATCATAATAATTATCAGACCATTACTATATTATGATAATTAAAACTAACTGTTTTAAATAAAAGAATCTAGCCAGCACCAAACAAATTTTAGCAATTTGTACTAGATTCCTCAGTCTTATAATTTTTTTTTTTTAAATATTATCGTGAGTTAACTAGAACACAATTAGAAAATTATTAACTAGATAGTATTTTAATTGAGTCATACTCGGCCTATTAAATTGTAATAGTAATTTTCAATAATTTCTGAATTGTTTACCTATTTTTCAGACGTCTAGACATCCGCACGATATGTCTACATGCGTAATATAAACGAATAACTGACGTCACACACGTATACGCGTCACGATTGGTGTAGGTCACGCACGTATGTCTTGTGGGAACCCTGGGGTTCCCACAATTCTTTGAATTTTGCTTCATTTCGTACTCTTCAAATTACTGACGTTTTTAGTGAATTTTTTTGGAAAAGTACTAAAAAACAAAATTCCCTATTTAAATTATTAGTTATCGCATAAATATTTTTATCATACTAATAAATTTATTAATTTAATTAATTTTGTTACAGAGTAAACTACAAGAAACCTGTCAAAGGTGTGCCAAAGCTACAAAGTCAAATGTAGTTTATCCGATGTGTTGTTCAAACGAAGACGAAGCTTACTTATGGTGCCAAAAATATTTAGGATATGGAATTCATTAGCGACATATCCAAATTATTAGCTTTTATCTCTAATTTTAAGTATTTATTTTTTATTATTACTTTAAGAACGAACAAGTTGCAACAATATCAATGCAAATATATGCGATAAGAAGAGTCGTAAAAGACTCGGATTATCACACTTGATCACAGCAGCTCAAGGGGCACAGTGTTCCCAAAAATGCAATCGTTACACTGTGCCCCCATAATATTTAAGTATGTATTTACATGTTAGTCTAAAAATTGCTCAAATATTTTACGATTGCATCAACTTTCCGTTGCATTAAATCGTACTATTCTTTTAAAGCTTTAAGGTAGCAGTAAAAATAGTAATAATTTTTGTGATATTTTTTGCATGTGTTTTTAGAAATGTTAGTGAATTATGTTTTGTTGTGTACATGGCTGTGAGATTTTTTATTTAAATAAAAAATAATTTTTAAAAAATAAAAAACATTTATTTAATTTTTTAACGCGTTGTTTTTGGTAGTTTTTTGCTATCTTTAACGCTAAATTGTTGTTCCAATTTTCTGAAATAAGCCAAATCTTTTTCGGTAATGGAAGGTTTCAGATCTTCTAACGATTTTTTAAAGTCGTCCAACGTTACCACGATATCTTTGTGAGTTACCTCATTCGCTTCACCTAAAAAAATTAAAAATAGTAAAATTGCAAAATTGGCATATCGTTAAATTACCGTTTTCAATTTTCTCGATGACCTTACGGACAGCGCTCTTCCATGCGTGGTAAGCAAGTCCATAAAAATCAGCACCCGTTAAATTTTTAGGACAGAAATCAATAACGTCACTTAAATTAGTACCATCTGCTAGGTTGAACCTTAAAAAAAAAAGTTAAAAAATAAAAAAAAAAATTAAAAGTTTCGCTTACTTTCTCGTTAGAGCCGTAAGTACACTAAGTTTCGAGTCGGGATCGGTACACGGACCAACGTATAAAAGTTTATCAAAACGTCCCGGTCGTAGAAGAGCTTGATCGATCAGATCTGGACGATTAGTTGCACCAATAATAAAAATACTCGACTGTTGGTTAAGACCGTCCATTTCAGCTAAAAGTTGGGAAACAACGCGGTCCATGACGCCACCCGAATCACCAGATGCTCCTCTATTTGGTGCCAATGAATCCAGCTCATCAAAAAATATAATACAAGGGGACGCTTCACGTGCTTTATCAAATACTAAATAAAAAAAAAAAAATCAAAATTAAAAGTTAAATTTTCATACCAACTTACCATCTCTGATATTTTTTTCTGATTGTCCCACGTACATGTTAAGAAGTTCGGGACCTTTTACAGACAAAAAGCACAAATTGCACTCGGTAGCGACGGCTTTGGCTAACAAGGTTTTCCCCGTACCAGGGGGCCCATAAAGTAAAATTCCTAAAAATTTTCATGTAACACAAAACTTTTCAACAAAAATTAAGGATGAATTACCTGAACATTTCAACCCAGACTGCACAAAAAATGCCGGACTTTTCATGTGTAAATCGACGGTTTTAATAATCTCTTTTTTAACATCAGACAAACCCCCAATATCAGACCACTGCACTTTTGGAATTTTAGGTGCTCCCATACTTCGAGAATAATTCGATTGCATCAAATCTACAGCATAATTAAAATCGTCGTCTTGTAATTCGCCATAACTTTTCTTCTGACGGGCATGATAAACCAAAGCCTTCAAGTCTTCGAAAAGAAATCCTCGACTTTTATTGCTAATTTCTTCCAAATTAGCATCGAAAGGTAACCGTTGAGTTTCCAAAATCCACTCAAGCATTCGAACTCGTTGTGAGTTATCTGGAACGTTGACCTCAAAAATTTCCAAAAACGTTCTCAACATGGAAGGGGGAATTTCTTTGGAATTACTAACACATATCAAAATAACGGGAAATTTGTTGTCGGTAAACAAATTGTTCAGTTGCGTTTTGAAAAAGCTTAAGATTCGTTCGTCGTATTCCCCTTCATTATTCTTCCCGAAATTCTAAAAAAATTAATTTTTATAAAATATAATTTTGTCTTGGTGTTTGGGACGGACAAATTTCTTAAGAATTTTTAAAAATAAATTTATACAGTACAGTCTCGATATAGTGAACATACTATATATTATAGTGGACTATCCACTGCAGCGAACACCAAAATATTAACATTGACCTCTTAAGAAGAGCATTTTTTCAGGGCATATGAGAATTTGTAGGTAATTTGTTGCTAATTAGATACCGCAAATCGCGAATTTGTTGCTCTTACCGTTAGCGAATTGCAGCTATTTGAGTAGTGGCGGCGCTAGCTTATTATGAAGCCAGAGACGCCACCACTCAAAATTTATTAAAATTTAAAAAGAAGTATATGGGAAATTGTGGCTAATTTGTTACCGCAATCGCGAATTTGTTGCTCTTACCCCCCCCCCCCCCCCAAAGTTTTTGCAAATAACTCCGCGACGATTAAGGCTCAAACAAAAATATTCGAAGCTCATTGATGCTCAAACGTTTGACGCAAAAATTCAATTTGGGGGGCCAGCGACATTTCCCTCCTGAATGCGGTCCTTAAAAATGACATTTCGAAATTTATGTTACTTTCCACCATGTATGATAAAATTGTTTAATCTTATATTTTATACAATTTTCATGTAAATGCTAACCAACCAATAGAAAGAGCGTATTAGTATACATCAGACAATTTTCATTGGCTATTTATCATTAAAATGTAAATTTTATGCAAAATTATGCATCGTGTCATACAGGCTTTTAGATAACTAAAAAATTAGAAACAATAAAAGGTAAAAAATGAGACATTTAAAGAAACCTTTTAATTAAAAATCGTGTAACTTCCACATAAAAATGCCATAAAAATAAATAAAAATTTATTTTGTTTTATTTTTACGCAAATAATATTTTTTAATTAAGAAGGGCATTTTTTTCAGGGCCCTTTTAATTTAATCAACAGATGGCGCCTACTTAAATATTTTTATAAAATAAGAGGAATTTGCTATATTTAAAATAGAGCAAATTCGTTGAGATAATACTATTCTATAAACAATATTCTTGATCTTAAGCTATTTTGAGTTCGTAATATTTATTTATAAAAACACAATTTATAATTAAAGTTTAATTATCTTTTTTTATAAGTGAGTGTGTTTTGACATACTCAATACGAACTCAAAATAGCTTAAGATCAAGAATATTGTTTATAGAATAGTATTATCTCAACGAATTTGCTATATTTTAAATGTAGCAAATTCCTCTTATTTTATAAAAATATTTAAGTAGACGCCATCTGTTGATTAAATTAAAAGGGCCTTGAAAAAAATGCCCCTCTTAAACAAAAGAAATAGAAAGAAATGTCGGCCCATTATGGGATTTGCGTTGTTATACGCGGAATAAATCAGATCTTTTTTTTTAAATAAAAAAATGAAAAATCAAAACTGTCGTAATTTGAAAAATCAATGATTTTCTCAGAAAAAATGAAAAATTTTGTAGAATCCAAGTTTGAATATTTTTTTTGTATTTTTTCCTGAAAAGTACGTTTAAAGACAAACAAAAACAAAAAAAAAACGTTCCGATTAGTCAATTTTTGACATAGTTACGATCGTTTGAAGAAAAACAACATCAGTTTTTCTAAAAATTCGTAACTCTTTTTGGGTTGAATAAAAAATTTTGAAAAAATTCACAGAACTGTTTTTGGTGAGATAGTATAATATGTAAAAATTTCAGGAAAATCAAAATGGGTCGGGTTCAAAAGTGGTCGATTTGGTGTGGAATGCCCCATATACATGACAATTCTGATTGGTTCTTTTGTGTGACGTCAGCTCCCGTAGACGTCAGCTCCGGTAACGTTTTGCTCATGTTAGGAGTGGTCAAAAAAATTTAAAAAAAATTCTGAAGACTCAGTTTGACCTCTACTTTCAAATAAAAAAATAAAAAAAACAGTGAAACTCGTCCATTGAAAGTGAAGACTGGGATATTGCAAAAAATCTAATTATAACAGACAAGTTGATTTCCACTGGTGAAGCATTGAAATCTTTAAATAATGTTATTCACTGGGCTGAAGAAAACGCGGATGAATTATTAGAATATTCTAATGTAGTTGTTCTTCAAGACCTGAGAGTTAAGTTTGTTCAAAAAATGTACAATAGGCCAACAAAGCAAAGTAAATTAACAGATTTTTTTCAAGCTATTATCTAGTAATATTTTATTTAAATTTTTTTTTACTTTGTATTGCATACTACTATAATATAGAATATTGTGTATGTAATTCATTATACAGTGTGTTCACGAAAAGTGGTAACAGTGAATAATTCTTAAATATTACAAGATACAAAAAAAAGTTTAAATTGTTTTTTATTCAACTCCAAATTTTCTATTGGAAACTGTCAAAGTATATTTTTTTATACTTCAAATTCAACCGGAAGTAAACATAAATTTTTTTTTTCAAATGGCAACATGTCTTTTTTTTAACATTTTTGTTAACTGCAATTTTTTCTCTATAAATACATATAAAATTTTCATAAGGTTACATAAGAAAAAATTCGAGAAAACACAAGATTTAAACAAACAATAATAATTTACTGATTATTTACACATAGGTATGTAGAGTGCCATGAAAAACAAAACATCACGACACCGAAAACACATTTCATTTATTTGATAAATTTTTCAAAATTGCCACAGTTTTGTTCAAGAAATGATTATAATTTTCGCAGAAGTTCTGGCGATTTGGTGATAATTGATAGATGCTAAATTAATTTTGGTTTTTAAATTTTTTAAATTTAAAGATAGATTTGCCTAAACTACCATTTTTAAATGACTCCATAGAAACAGTCTAATGGTGTCATATCATAATAATGGTGTTTTGTTTTTCATAGCACTCTACATACGTAATTAATAAATTATTATTGTTTGTATAAATCTTGTGTTTTCACGAATTTTTTTTTATGTAACCTTATGAAAATTTTATATGTAGTATTTATAGAGAAAAAATTGCAGATTACAAAAATGTTAAAAAAAAGACATGTTGCCATTTGAAAAAAAATTTTATGTTTACTTCCGGTTGAATTTGAAGTATAAAAAAATATACTTTGACAGTTTCCAATAGAAAATTTGGAGTTGAATAAAAAACTATTTAAACTTTTATTTGTATCTAGTAATATTTAAGAATTATTCACTGTTACCACTTTTCGTGAACACACTGTATATATTTTTAAGAATTTGTGTTTCCTTATTCTATTTGAAATATTAGGTTATTAATGTAATAAACGCACTGTAAGTATCATTGTTGTGTAGTTTTTCTGCACTCTAAATAGTGACAACCTCGGTGAAGTAACAAAGACGTTCCTCAATTAGTTCACTATATCGAGACTGTACTGTAAGCTGTTTCGGACTTTTTTGTAAGAAATTTTATTCTCAACAATTGTCCGTATTTGTTATAAATTTTACAAACTGTTAGTAGTAATATTATAATATAAACCGGAGATGTCATAAAAAAAAGCATGAACTGATCCCGTAGAGACCATTTATAGCTTTTACAATTTGACCGATGACAAATCATTAATTTCAGATTCTTTACAATTACGGAAAAACTGGTTTTTGCCAGTATATCAGGCTAAAGGTCACCGTGAGCTCACAATATTTAGATAAGTCATGCAAAGGCAGTTATATACCATATCATTGTTCGTCTCACAACCTTACGATTCAAATGCAATAGAAATAATAAAAATGGTATTAAAGAAATTAATAAACAATTTACCATCGCAAAAAACAACAAATAGTCAGGACCATATCCAGAATCAATAAATAAGCAATTAAAAGCATCGATTCAAACTCATCTAAATTTTTAGAACGGAAAACAAAATATTTACCTCAAAATTGTTAATAACCAAAATACAAGGCGAACACAGTTTGGCTTTCGTGAAAACGTTACTTAATTTAATTTCTGATTGTGCGTAAGTCGAAGACGTGATTTCTCTACTCGACGTTTCAAATAAATGGAGGCCCAAATTTGACGTTAAGCTAGCAACCATTTCACACTTTCCACTTCCTTTTTTACCTTGTAACAAAAAACAAGGTTTCAATTTTAAAGAATCTGAAAAAAAAGATGTAATTTAGAAAGGCCTGCCCTGTTCGCCAATAAAAAATAATTACGATTGTGTAAATTACATAACAACATAATAAGGAAGTAAAATTTTCTTTGAGATCAGAGTACAATTGATAAGTATAAACTTAATCGCTCAGCAAATCTCTACTTTTAGACAAAATAAATTACTATCGTTCAAAGGTCAAACATTTATCGTAGATACTTACTTTTACTTAAAAACGGTGTAATTGATTTTTTCAGACTTTCTACGTAAGATTCCAATCCGTACGGACACAAATCAATCAAATTACTTTCAAATTTTGCGTCACCGTTGGAAAATTCGAATACTTTTCTTGATATCGGAGCAATGTAGGTTTGAACATTCGGAGACAGTTTCAAGGTAGTTTCCCCATAGACACACAAAACAGTACGTTTGGAAATTTGGTCACCGTCTAACAACACTTGATTGCACTTAAAATGGACATCGCTTAATCCTAACTTTGTCGAAGTGAAAAAAAATTCGGGATGATACTGCCGAATGTTGATTGTTATGACGTCATTTTCGCGGATCAATTTTGGAACTTCAAAGTAGTTTTTGAGTAATTTTTGTACAGTTTCGTGTTTTATGTCGATGCACGGATTAACTAACGACAAGTCGACTTCGGGAGCAAAATTGACGAGGGCTCTGCGTAGCTGCACATCGGAAGCATCGTTTAGATTAAACTTGAGGTTATTGCTTAGGTAAACTACATCCTGGTCGAGATTTTCCATTCCAATGACAAAACATATCCTCTTCAATATTTTATTTTGGTAAAGTTTCACAAATTTGGTATTAATATTGCAATCGTTCAAATATTTTTGGTTTACAATTATCACATTATTTACATCAACGTTACCTATTTTTGGTAGAGTTTGAATTAAAGCACTAGGTATAGCTTCCAGTTTAAAGGTCTTCTCTAAAGTTTTCATTCGGAAGTAATTATTTAACATGTAAATAAAAAAATGCGGTGAGCATCGACTAAAACGTAACTGTGAAGCGTAACATAACATTTTGAAATATGTTGATAATTTCGGCTGCATTGTAATATTCTTTTGTAACTCAAAACAAATGCACAAAAAATACTACTTAAATAATTTAATTGATACTAAAATATTTACATCTTGAGAGTGTTTACAAATTTTTAGGTTACAAAACGGAAGTGTTACCAACGTCACTACAAAACTTTGTTGTTTTGGGTGCATAACTGTCAAGGGGATTTACTAAACCTTCATAATATTTAAAATTGAAAAATAAAAAAAATAAAAATCCACTTCAGGTAGTTTATGTTTGGTACAAATTTTGTAATCCAATTTTGACCTGCATTTGAAATTTTGCAAACATGAGTAGTTTCAATGACAATACAATATTACTAGTTAATTCCCGGAAGTAAGTTAATCTGATTTACAATTGATGCTTTCTGAATCAAAGCTTGAAATGGTGTAAATCAGCTTACTGTTGAAACACAAAAATTTTATTCTGTGCAAAATTATGAATTTTTTATCGTTTAAAAATGTGTGTATCATTTTATGAAATAAAGAAGGGAAGCGCCAAAATAAAATTTTTTTTAAGGGGGGCCGTAGTAACATAAAGTTTTGAAACCAATGCGCTAACAATGGGAACAAAACAAAAATGCAATCAAACAACAGGATCAATAATGAATGATCCAGATGGCCTCACCCTAAATTAATAAATTTAGCCTCATTAGAGCCTAAGGGGGTAAACTTTCTCATCATTAGTTCATTACCATTTCTTAGTTACAAAAAAATACTTATATGGCGCTGGCGGTACTATATCATAATATAAAAAAGAAAAATGTAAATTGTTTTTAATAGTTTATTTATCACATGAAAACTTTTTAATTTTAATGTTTTGTATATTTTTCCTATAATTGATCATGAAACCGCTTCAAATTCAGGTTTTGTCTTTATAATGACCTGCAGAAGGCAATAACAAAGTTTTATCAAGATTGGTTATCATAAAAATTTTACGTGGCAAAAGCAGGGAAGGATCCAGGTGCACAAATATAAGGCGCAAAATAAGCAAGAGACTAGGAAGCTTAGCTACCCTTGAAAATATTTCAAATAATTTATGTTTCTGAAAAATCTCTAAAGAGATTTTCAAAAGTAAAGAAAATTTTTAAACCGGTGGGTCTGGGGGGTAGGAAATACCCCCCAGCCGTAAGTAAGACAAAGATGTTTTCCCAACAATTACATTTATTTTTTTTCCGGCTTATTAAGCTTATTTAAGCACTAACAATTGACACAAATTTCACTCAAAACCTTAAATGAGGGGAGGGAGGGAGGGCAGCGACATAAACTTCTTGAATTATTCTATCCGACAATCAACAATTGATCTTATGTTACGTTGTTTGTTCTTATGAAAATTAATTTTTACTTTTTAGCAAATCTTTTTAATTTTTAAATAAAAGGTTTTTTTTAAATTATTGAATTTATTGTTATCGTCTATTTTGTAATGAATTATTTTTTGATAATTATATATTTTGGGTTTATAGACCAATGGTTTACGGTTTTTCTTTTAATTATTGATTTCTTATTTAATTTTATTTTTCAGTCTATGACATTGTCCCCCTTAAAAAAGTTGCTAGAACCGCTCCCAAATAAGAGTTAAATATAATACCCCCACTTCAAAACCGAGGTATAGATCCGCGCTTGATTAAAGGTGCAAACTAATAATTGTATGTTCGTAGCGTTTGGTACTTACAACCAAATTTAATTAATTTTTGTTTCTATTTTGTGTGTTGTAATACTTTTATTGTGTAGTTATTACAATTTTATGTAAGTTTTTTTAACATTTTGAAAATATTTGTTCCGGAAAATCAACAAAATATCAGGTAAAGTTATTTTGAGTTATCGCATAAATTATTGCGATTGCATTATTCTGAACTTTAGTTCGTTTAAAATATTTTAAAATTTTAAATTCTCTTTTTAAAACTTTTTTTTGGTAACTTTTAACTGAGATTACTTATATCTTGTATTTTCAATTGATTAAATTAATTTAGGTTTTTACTTAAACGGTTTAACTTACGAATTTAACAAACTTTTAATCGTTGATTAACCTTAACAGACCATTGATAAACTGCCCTAAATTTATTATACCAGGTACCAGGAGGTAGAGAAGTAGTTCACAGAAAAACATAGGTACGTGGTACGTCATTTTGATGAACACTTTTAATCAAATGAAATTCATCATAATGATGAATAAATCATTAATATGACGTACAAAATCTTCGTTTAAATTTAATGAATGATGAACTATTCATCAATATGATGCATTTGATTTCATCAATTTCTATAATTTTTATTTATCAAAATGATGAACAAATCATCAATACGACGTACACCATCATTGTTTAAATTTAATGAACTAATATTATTCATCAATATGATGAATTTTATTTCATCAGTTTCTATAATTTTAATTTATCTTAACGACGAATAAATTATCAATATGAAGTGCAAAATCATCGTTTCGATTTAATTTTATTTCATCAATTTCTATAATTTTAATTTACCTTAACTATGAACAAATCATCAATATGACGTACAAAATCATCGTTTAAATTAAATAAATGATGAGCTATTCATCAATATGATGCTTTTGATTTCATCAATTTCTGTAAATATTATTTATCTATGAATAAATTATCAATATGAAGTGCAAAATCATGTGCAAAATCATGCAAAAGCAGTAAAAGTTGCCCCCTTAAAATTAAAATAAACCTGATGTCTAAGCATTTTTCCCTTTTTTATTCTTAAATGTATTGAAATATCGGATTTATTTTGCATTCTTGCAGCTTCAATTGTTTTGATGAATAATTTATAAAACTTAAAAAAATTATAGCAGTGAATTCAGAGAAGCAAGAGCTTTCTAATGAGGTGTTACTTGCCATATCATCCCTATTAACATTTTAGGGTTTGTCATCACAGCGCGAAGGGATTAAACAATACCAGAGTAAAATTAGTCGCAAAAGTTGTCCCCCTCGATGATAAAATTGACGTGTTTTTGCATTTCTTCAAAAAAAAATTTAGCTGGCCACAATCCCGTCTGTTTCGTTTTCAAAGAGCCACCCTGTATTTTCCATCTAGTCACATAGGTTTACTTAAGCTTATCTTATTTTTTATAGCTCTGTTTTAATTTTTATGTAATCTATAGCATTACAATCTAAGGGTCTGTCAGTTCAATTACAATAGCTGTGAAAAACAACCATTTAGTGGCTAGCGGAAATTTTAGCTTAATTAAAAGATATTTGAAAGAAAATGTGACGATTTGTAAAAGTCCGGCAATGATTACTACTAAAAAACTTTGTAAATTGTTGGCAACGCTGGTTTGGATCTTAACCCGCAAGGCCGCGTTCTTAATTTGTCGTCATAAAAAATTGCACACGTTGCATAAAAATAATTATTTTGATCTGCATAAAATTTAACAGTAACTTAAAATTTTGGAAGCAAATTAAAGTTAAACTGCTTATAGTTATAATTTATAACTTATAAATTTTGACTATGTCCTAAATTTTAAGTTTTTTTGTAAATTAAAATTTATATAGATTTTTTTTCAAGGATTTTGACTAAGTCGACTAGAACTAATTAATAGACAAAAGAAAAAATGGCAAATATAAGAGAAGAAGAATTGGAGGTCCCGCAGCCTCTTATTGTTTATTATTATTATTACCCAAATCTACAAAATGTAGTCGCAGAGTATTCATATCCAGGATATTTTGTACCATCACAGGTAGATTATAATTACTTTTTAACCCCCGACCCAAAAAGAGGGGTGTAATGTGTTTAACGTGTGTATCTGTGTGTCTATCTGTGGGGTCGTAGCTCCCAAACAAATAAACCGATTTTGATTTAGTTTTTTTTGTTTGAAAGGTGACTTGATCGAGAGTGTTCTTAGCTATAATTTAAAAAAATCGGTTTAGCCGTTCAAAGATCATTTGCTGTTTTCTAGTCTAGTTGATGAAATCAGGGTCGTACTTGTAATATAAAAAGTTGATGAAGGCCGTACCTACTAGTAATACTTAATGTTTAAAAGGCAAATTAAAAATTTAAAAAACCCCCGAAAAGAAAATTTTTAAAAAGTAAAAAATAAAATCCAAGCGTCGCGTCCCGCTAAGTAAATAAAATAAATACAGAATACTACTAAAAATGATACAGTATGAAATTTAAATACACGTCAACTACCTAGGTCCCCGATGCGACGACGCTTGGATTTTATTTTTTACTTTTTAAAGATTTTCTTTGTCGGGGGTTTTTTAAATTTTTAATTTAATTTTTTATTTTTATTTCCTTTAACTGGATTATACCAAAACCTTTTACCAATAACAAACTATTCAAAGTGCTATTATTTTCAGTAAAATTAGTAATTATTTCATTACAGTAGGCGGTAGAATCTCGCATATCCGAAATATATGGGAATTATCGACGTCGGATATGTCGGTTAATCGTAATAGTAATATTTTTCTATCTAATCCGCGTGATGAGCGGTAGAGGTCGTTCGAGCTAAGTTGAATCAGAGGTGAAAATGGGCAGATACGAAAATTCGTCTAGTCCACTTACCCCCCGGCACCGGCACGTTATCCTTCCAGGTGTACTGCGTAGATATTTCTCCCTGTTGATTCAAGTTAGTTCAAACCAAGCTCAAACTCCTGAAACCGGGAAAAAAAACTTCCGATAGACATGATTTTTATTTATCAAAAACTAACTTTTAGGTCCCTAACCAAAGATTTTCAAAGAAGAAATCAAAGTTGGTGCCTCCAACCAAGTGGTAAGTTAAACAAATCATCTGGGGGAGAGGTGAGGGAATATTTTTACTAATTTCTGCTCCTGGCTGCAAGCGCCTACAATAGTCACATGTCGATAAAGAAAATTATTTAATTCCCTCCCTTCCTGGAGTGACGTGGTGTGTTACACAAATGTTGTTTTGTAGCAATTGGTATAATAAATTCCCAGTACCACCGCGTTGGAGAGAATTAGTTGAAAGAAATGTGGAATATATTAATGCAAGAGAACACAACAAAATAAATCAAATCAGGTTAGTATGTCTGTTTAGGACAGAAGTCTGTTAACTTTAGCGGTCATATTGGTACTAACGTATATTTTGTATAATATGTTTTTATTTCTTCCCATTAGTCCGAAAACCGTACAGTGTACGGTCACGCTCGTGCGCAATAGATAAATAAACCTTTTACTTTATTGGCAATGCAGTTACCACTTGACTAGAAATTTAAGTGTTAATAGTTTTAATTTTTTATAGGAATACATTATTGGGACCGAATAATATTAAATTCACAAATTACGCACGGTTTTTCCGTTATGTTTTATGGATGGAAGAAATTGGCGAAGAAGTAATAATAAGTAGGAACAATTTAAATAGAGTAAGTTGCTTTAATTATCCTTTTTTATATTTACCTTAATTTTCCAGGTTACTATGACCCTCGTCCAAGAAGAAAAAGAAAACGTAAGTTGTTTTCCCATCATTAATTTTTTTCTTTATCTTTAATTTTCAGGTTAATGAGACCTCTGCCAAAAATCAAAGTCGTTTTGAGTTAAAAGTGCAAGGATTAGGTGAAAACAGACGTTCTTTAATTATGCATGATATTGTAAAAATTAGGAAGCATGGAAGTGACGAAATAACTTACGAAGGAAGAGTAATTAGAGTATTAGATGAAAAAATTTACATCGGATGTCTCAACGTCAGGTAAGCTAAAATAAAGAAAAAATTAACTTTTCAAATATTCCGCCTATTCCAGATTTGATAAATGGCTTAGAGGGAATTCTACAATTCAGTTAGATATCGCGTTTAAACCGAACCCAATTAGTTACATACGGATGCATAAAGGACTTGAATACATTCACAGAAAACGTGAGTTACTAAAAGCTGTGGTCCTTGGTCCATTTGAAACTGCGATAAATTCCAAACACCACGTTTATTGGGACATTACAAGTGAAGAAGAGTAAGTTTTTTTTCACAAAAGTTTGGCCATTCGTTCATTTTATTTTTTTTGCAAGAGTTTTCAATAAGGAAATTTTTCAAAACCCAGAACAAAAACAAGCAGTTCGAAATATCGTAAATTTTACTTCAGGATGTTTTCCATATATTCTGGTTGGTCCTCCAGGAACCGGAAAAACAGTTACAATGGTGGAAGCAATTTTGCAAGTTAGTTCAAACAAATTTTGCAAATTTTTGGAAAGTTTAGCTTTCATTTCAGATAAAAAAAAAATTTTGTAACTCCCACATTTTGGTTTGTGGATTTACAAATGAATCGTGTGAAATCCTCACAAAAAAACTGATACCATGGTGTACAAAAGATGAGTTAATCCGCGTTTATTCTCCATCTTATTCTCGGTAATTATAAAATTTTTATTGTGTCAAGTTGGAAATTGTGTGACTTTTTGATAGGAATAGAATATGTGACGATGTTAAAGAATACAGTAATTTGAAAGGTGTTGAAAATCAATCCATACCTGAGAATGGTAGCATGCAAAGCTACCGCATCCTTGTCACCACGTTAAACACGAGTGGACGGTTTTTAAATAAAACACCATATTTTTGTCCCACGCACGTTTTTATTGATGAAGCTGCGCAGGCTTCAGAACCCCAAGCAGTAACTGCTATTGCATTACTCTCTGACAGCAGCTATCAAATAGTTTTAGCTGGAGATCCTCAACAAATGAGTCCTTTTGTGTTATCTGAACACGCGAAAGAGTATGGTCTGGACAAGTCATTACTTGAAACAATGATGAAACGTAACTTATACAAAGATGATCATCCCGATTATATTACAAAACTGAGATTAAATTATAGGGCTCATCCCAATGTCCTCCATCTTCCAAATGAATTATTTTATGAAAACCAGTTAAAGGTACATATTTGTTTTTTCTAATAAATTGTAGTGAGTGATTCCAACATTTTTTCCATCAGGCCGTGTCAGAGAAAGCACTTCGTGATCCGATAGCTTCTATTTATGTTTACCATGAAATGTATCGACCAAAGAGGAACAATAACGACAAAGTCGAAGACGGCTATGCAGCTACAGAATTTTATTCTGTAATTTCGAAAGTGACAAACTCCAATTTCAGGTAAAAAATGCATTAATCATTCAAGTCTTGGGATTTAATAATAAAGTTTCAGTTACTATAACCAAGAGGAAATAGACATGGTTTTACAGACTGTTGCAGCCCTCATTAGTTTAACGAAAGAAAAATTAAATCCTCCAGTAAACCAGAATGATATAGGAATTATTACACCTTACAGTGCCCAGGTTAGTATATTTTATTTATTTTTGCGATACCGAAATACCAGTATTCTAATTTTGATGGTGGTGATTAATTAATATTATATAAGGGGGATAGTTCGATAACCAGGACCGCGATTTGTTCTTGCTAATTTTATAATAATAACATATATCTATTTAAATAGGTGTTTCAAATTAAAAAGAGATTGACTAAAGAAGGGTTTGTGGATGTTGAAGTAGGCTCGCCTGAAACATTCCAAGGTCGGGAAAAACGAATTATCATCATAAGTACCGTAACAGCCAAGCAGAATGAATGTCTAAATGATGCGAACTCTAATCTTGGATTTATTAAAAATCCACAGGTAAGTTAAGTAAAGACTTTTTAATAAAAATTTTTTAATAAAGGCCATTATAAATCAGGCCCCGAAATAAAATCAATTTGATTTTGTAATTAATCGTAAAATTTTTTTTTAGCGATTTAACCTTGCGGTAACTCGTGCTATGAGTAAATTAATAGTTATCGGCTGTCCAAATGCGTTAGAATTGGATGAAAGACATTGGTTACAATATATTAAATACTGTGTGGGGCATAATTCCTATTTTGGTCCTGGAATTGAACGTTTTATAGAACCACAATGAAGTGACTAACAATGCTAGTGCATTTTTTAAACACTTTTTTACCTCGCGATGTTATTTTGTGATTTAATTTCAATTAAAAAAAAAAATTATTTATTACTAGATGTTTTTGTGACCTTATAACCAATAATTTCGACGGCCATTAGCCATCTAAATATTTTCCAAAGCTCAGAAAAGTATCACTTTGTAAAAAAATTTCTCTCCGGAAAAAAAAATCTCTGAGAAAAAGAGAAAAATAAAGTTGGGTAGAAAAATAAAAAAATAATGTTTACACGTGGAAATCAAATTTAATACCTATCTCAGGCTTGCGCCAGGTAATTTCTGGTTTACGAAAGTCCTGTTGCAGGTTAGCGCCAGCACTTGCTTGCTTCTAGCCAAGTCTGTCACAGGACTGTCTACGGTAAATTCATGCACCATTTTACCCAGACAGGACCTGTCATAGAAGTGCTAAGTACCCGACACAGGTGCAGGTCCTGGATGACTTTCCTTTCCCTGACAGGTAATTCCCTGTTCCTGAGAATAGTTCCCTGAGAACTTTTGGCCTTTGCACAACTACTGAACCTTCAGTATCATTAAAAGGCTTTTGACTTATTTGTAAAGCACAGAGCAAGAGAACTTTTTGGCATAACATGCCAGGACAAAAACAGGCGAAGAAATATATAGAGTACGCGATTGTAGAGGTTAAAAAGCTTTTTTTTTATCAACGAGCGAAATTAGACTCATTACGAGGTTGCTCATTGGGCATGCCCAATGAGATATTACGTCAAAAAATTGAGATTGGGAGGCGATGTTATGTGCAAACTGTGAATCGGAGATTGAATCAGCCGAACACATTCTCTGCAGGTGTAGTGCTTTTAGGCTACAATATTTGGAACAGATACAACTGACACCCAATGAAGTGAAAAGAAAACCTTTCAGAAGCATTCTATGTTTTCCTAGTAAAATTGAATTTCTGAAAATCTAATAAGTAGGGTTAAGAACAAAAGATAAAAATTGGTCGCAGCTCTGCAAGGAAAAATCATTTTAAAAATAAAAAATTTAAAACAATCTATTTCAGAATCACAAAAAAGTGCTTTAGTCGTGAGTCACGGAGGTAAGCAATTAAACCCATTTCCCCCTTATCTCGCGACTGTTCCATTTTTAATGTAAATTAGATTTAAAAAAATTTAAAATAACAACCTACAACTCTCGTTAAGTATACCGGCAAAATGCAATCAAATCAACTTTTAATAACTGCAGTTACTAGGTTTTTTGATTGTATACGAGAACGCAGTTCATAATTAACGGAAATACTATAAAACTTAGTTTAAGTTCAGTTGCAGAAATTTTCAGTCGATAACTAATATTTAATACGTCATTGTGATAAATAACAACTCCCCCCTCCCCAGAACCAAGGTGTAGATCAGCGATTGATTGAAGGTGCAGAACAATAATTGTGTGTTTGTAGCGTTTGGTACTTACAACCAAATTTAATTAATTTTCTGTTTTTTATTTGTGTGTTGTGTAGTTATTACAATTTTATGCAAATTTTTTTAACATTTTAAAAATATTTGTTCTGGAAAATCAACAAAATATCAGGTAAAGTTATTTCGAGCTATCGCATAAATTATTGAAATTGCATTATTCTAAACTTCAGTTCGTTTAGAATGTTTTAAAATTTTAAATTCTTTTTTTTGGTAACTTTTAACTGAGATTACTTATATCTTGTATTTACAATTGATTAAATTACTTCAGGTTTTTATAATAATTTTAAATATTTGAAAGTCCCTGGTGCAGACTTGGCCGTGGTTCTGCTTATCTATATCGAGGGCCATTTTTTCAATGCTTAAGCGGTTTAACTTACTAATTTAACAATTTTTTAATCGTTGATTAACCTTAACAGCCCATTGATAAACTGCCCTAAATCTATTATACTAATATTATAAAGAGGTAGTACACAGAAAAACATAGGTACGTGGTACGTCTTATTGATGAACACTTTTCATCAAATGTAATTCATCGTAATGATGAATAAATCATCAATATTACGTACAAAATCATCGTTACATTTAATGAATGATTAACTATTCATCAATATGATGCATTTGATTTCATCAATTTCTATAATTTTTAGTCATCATAATGATAGACAAATCATCAATATGACGTAGAAAATCATTGTTTAAATTTAATCATTGATGAACTATTCATCAATATGATGAACTTTATTTCATCAGTTTTTATAATTTAATTTATCTTAACGCTGAACAAATCATCAATATGAAGTGCAAAATCATCGTTTCTATTTAATTTTATTTCATAAATTACTAGAATTTCAATTTACCTTAAGAGGGGCACTTTTTTCAGGACCCTTTTAATTTAATCAACAGATGGCGCATACTTAAATATTTTTATAAAATACTAGGAGGCTTTTGTATTTAGAATATAGCAAATTCGTTGAGATAATACTATTCTATGAACAATATTCTTGGTCTTAAGCCATTTTGGGTTCGTATTGAGTATGTCAAAACACACTCACTTACAAAAAAAATAATTAAACTTTAATTATGAATTGTGTTTTTATAAATAAATATTACGAACCCAAAATGGCTTAAGACCAAGAATATTGTTTATAGAATAGTATTATCTTAACGAATTTGCAACATTTTAAATACAAAAGCCTCCTAGTATTTTATAAAAATATTTAAGTAGGCGCCATCTGTTGATTAACTTAAAAGGGCCCTGAAAAAAGTGCCCCTCTTAATTATGAACAAATCATCAATATGACGTACAGGGTGGCTCAATTTCGATCCTTCTTATGGGGAAATCGGTAACTATGGGAGATATCAAAAAATGGATGGCGCATCCTCGATCTCTTTTTTTGAGAAAATCTTAATGGCGAAAACCAAAATTTGCTATCTTTTTTTGTTTTCGAGTTATAGCCAAAAGTTCGATAATTAGACTTTTCTATAAATGTCGATATTTTGGTTGTTTTTGAAGTTACTAAAAAAGTGTTAACACTTTCTTCAGACACTTTTTTAAGTGCAACAAAATGGAATAAAGAGATTTTAAATATCTAGATTAGTTTCCGAAATATAACATAAAGTTGTGTTTTTTTAAATAGAAACCATAGTTGGCTATGACATTTTTAAATGGCGTTTTTTATCCTCTTTTCAATGATGTATAACATGTGGGGTCTAATATTTTAGTTTCATCCCATTTTATTAAAAAATGTAATAAAAATAAAGAAGAATGAAAAATTTAATATAATAGTAACTGTTTTTAGTAGATAACAATAAAAAATATTCAATACTTAACAAAAATTACAGTAAGTAAGTAAGTATGCAAATTTTTTGATATCTCCCATGGTTACCGATTTCCCCATAAGAAGGATCGAAATTGAGCCACCCTGTACAAAATCATCGTTAAAATTTAATGAATGATGAGCTATTCATCGATATGATGCACTTGATTTCATTAATTTCTGTAAATATTATTTATCACAATAATGAAGAAATCATCAATATGAAGTGAAAAATCATCGTTTAAATTTAATGAATAATGAACTATTCATCAATATGATGCATTTGATTTTATCAATTATTATAATTTTAATTTACCTTAACTATGAACAAATCATCAATATGACGTACAAAATTATCGTTTTAATTTAATGAATGATGAACTATTCATCAATATGGTGTCACTTTTTTTTTCAGTGTAAAGTTTGTAAGTTTAGATGTAAGAGATAATCTCCGAAATTACTTATCCAATTTCAAAAATTTTTTAAAAATATTTTGAATGGACATAAGCTGTATATTATTCTGCTAAAATAAAAGGGCTGAGAGCAACCGGTCTAAGACGTTTCGGCGCAGCCGATTCGGCGCGATCGTTTCGGCGCAGCCGGTTTGGCTCGAGGAAGGTTCGGCGCGAGAACGGTTCGGCGCAAGGCGGTTCGGCGCGAGGCCGATTCGGCGCGAGAATTTAATATCATAGGCATAAAATACTTTTTATAAACATGTTAGAATAAGTGAGGATTACTAAACCTGAACCCGGACCTGTATATGACGTTAATGAAATACTCTGCCCTGACTAATAATTTTAAATAAATGCGTTGAGTAAGTAATACCAACCTAATTTGGTATTATTAGGTTGGTAATCAACTATAACAGTATTACTATATCAAAACACAGTTTATCATAGGTGTGTGAAGACAGTAGAAGAACCTAAATATAGAAAATCGAGAAGAATATTATTTTAGCTTCATTTATTGCAAATATTTTGGCTCACGCTAACATCAGAAGTGGGATTCGAACCAACGTTTAACTGCAAACGGATAAGTTTTTTTTTGTCGTGTTTTTTTTTTTGTTTTTGTTGGTTTTGTGTTTTATTTTTTCTCTCGTTTGGTTTAAAATGAATCAAAATACAGAAGATTCCCAAAATGCAATTCAAAATCCGGACGGATATCCGATGGACAAACGCACGATGCCGTTAATAGCAAATTTTTGATTGATGAATAATGGATTGAACAAATAAACGATTTAAAGAAACGAACTAAAATATCCGATTTTATTATGATATTGAAAGAGTGAGACGCTCTACGAGAAAATGAAAAATAAAGTTTTTCGATGGATGGAAACCATTTGATAGGAGTTGGAATAATTTGTGTATGACTTTTGAATAACGTTCCCCAAACAAGAAACATGGCACACGAAGCTAAACAAGGCAGCTAATATAGAAAGTTTAAACCTTGTTAGTTTATGTGAATACGGAATAGAGAAAATACGTAGTACCAACCTCAACTGGAATGGCAGAAAGTAATACGTTCCATTGGTGGAATGAATAACGATATTATTCGACAAAGAATACGAATAAATGTACCAAAGAATCAACAAGATCTTAAAGCTTTACTTCGACAATATGATAGCGAAATCAAAGATGATCATCGAAGAGTACCAAAACAACTCAAGCTAGATACTATGCAATCGTATGAGAAAAACGGAAATTATCAAAAAAATGTTTCAACTGTAAAAAAAAAATAGGTCATTCAAAGAAAGACTGTAAATATTCAGAAAACCCGAAGCATGCAATGAAAGAAATCTAAATTAAGAAGCAAAAGAAGTGTTATAATAGTAAAGAAATTCAACTTGTAGCTGAGGATTGCAAAATTGGCTTTGAGTCTACCGCCTTGCAAGCTCCTGGAAGAGAAGTCGATAGACAGTAGTTGTATTCCTGGCGTAGATGGCGTAAATCATGGGCTCCCAACCGGTGGTACGCGTACCCCTGGTGGTACGCGGGAACGTTTCAGGTGGTACGCGTAAGTGATGTGTGCAAGAGTGAAGATAAGTTCCATTACTCCTAATGTTGATATTTTAAATTTTAATCTTTAAAATATCGTTAAAAACTCGCTATTCTAGCTCCAGTTTTTAAAAAATTTTTCCCAGGTGGTACGCAGGTGCAAAAAGGTTGGGAACCCCTGACGTAGATTGATTGGTTGGAAGACGATTCGGCGTCCCGGATTGTGCGTTGTCATGGGAAATTATGGATTGAACTTGGCGTAGTTCTCAATGATGAGACCCCGAATTTGATATGTACTGGATAGTGATATAAGTGTGTTGTCAGGAATGGACGAAGAGTGGAAAGGTGGAGTCCCGAGCGTTGGATGATTTTTGTATATTGGTGAATGCACCGTAATCTTGGTTGTGATTGGCGCATTTTTGAAGTATCCGTATATTTGCTCTCGTAGAGAACAAAACTTCTAAACAGTCTATGGTTACTTTGGGTTTTTTGTTTAAACGAGCTGGCATCCAGGGGCAGTCATGACTGATAAAGCGGAAATTTTCACTTCATCGGAATTCGTTAATTGTTTTAAACGAGAAGATGTTGAATTGCACCTTAAAAATGTGGGAGTGCCCAGAGGTGGCGGACAGGTAAAATCAGTGATAAAAGTCTTGTCTGATCTAGTGAAAAGTGCGTTGAACAACAGAAAGGAGATTGAATGGTTTGCAATATTGACCGGAATTGAAGCAGTACTTAATGAAGGTAAAAGTTTGGCAACTTGATATACGTCGGATGCATTTATGTTCTGAGGGAAGAATCGCGCAAGTGGAAATAGGATTTGGCAACAGTAAGATTTGGAAAGCTAAGCGGGAAGTTTTTGGGACTAAGCAAAATTATAGAAATGCTGGCTAACGAACGTTGCGTATTTGGAGGTTGGAGAAACTAGTGAAAGAGGCTACTTATGAACAGTTGAGAGGCTGGTTTAACAGACAATTTTGAGGAAAATATGACTAGTGAAGCAATTTGATTCATTGCTTTTCTTTGGTAAGTACATTTATACTATAATGTACATTTTCACATATACAAAACAATACTGAAAGTAGCTGTTTACAGTACAGAAACGTAAAATTTTACTTTATAGTACAGAAATGTCAAAACCTCAATTGTTTTATGTGCAATCCTACTAAAATGTACACTTTGACATATATTTTTGACGTATTTTGTGAATTTTAAATATTTTATTGCTTAGCAACATACGTATTTCGTTAAATTATTATCGTACATTTTTTTGCAGAAAATGTGCATTTCATTCCAATTACACATAAAATAGTTTATGCGCTTTATCCTTAAGGTGCCTTTTTGGCATTTGCGTGGTTATAGACTTCGTCTGCGCCTCAGTCTATAATTTTCCGCGCTCATGCCAAGAAGATGCACTTTCAGGACTTGGTGCATAAATAACTATTACGGACGGTAGAACCAAGTTATTTAAGGCGTTGCGGCCGAGTTATTTAAGGCGTTGCGGCCGAGTTATTTAAGGCGTTGCGGCCGAATTATTTAAGGCGTTGCGGCCGAATTATTTAAGGCGTTGCGGCCGAGTTATTTAAGGCGTTGCGGCCGAATTATTTAAGGCGTTGCGGCCGAGTTATTTAAGGCGTTGCGGCCGAGTTATTTAAGGCGTTGCGGCCGAATTATTTAAGGCGTTGCGGCCGAGTTATTTAAGGCGTTGCGGCCGAATTATTTAAGGCGTTGCGGCCGAATTATTTAAGGCGTTGCGGCCGAGTTATTTAAGGCGTTGCGGCCGAATTATTTAAGGCGTTGCGGCCGAGTTATTTAAGGCGTTGCGGCCGAGTTATTTAAGGCGTTGCGGCCGAGTTATTTAAGGCGTTGCGGCCGAGTTATTTAAGGCGTTGCGGCCGAATTATTTAAGGCGTTGCGGCCGAGTTATTTAAGGCGTTGCGGCCGAATTATTTAAGGCGTTGCGGCCGAGTTATTTATGGCGTTATTCAAAATTCAAAAAAAAAAAAAAAAATGTCACGGGGACGCGACAATTGCAGGAAGGCCGTGTTAGAATAAGTGAGGATTACTAAACCTGAACCCGGACCTGTATATGACGTTAATGAAATACTCTGCCCTGACTAATAATTTTAAATAAATGCGTTGAGTAAGTAATACCAACCTAATTTGGTATTATTAGGTTGGTAATCAACTATAACAGTATTACTATATCAAAACACAGTTTATCATAGGTGTGTGAAGACAGTAGAAGAACCTAAATATAGAAAATCGAGAAGAATATTATTTTAGCTTCATTTATTGCAAATATTTTGGCTCACGCTAACAAACATAAATCATTATTTATGCGGATGTAGAAAATTATTTATTATTTGACTTTTATCTGATCGGTCGGTTTAATTAATGGTTTATTCAATTAATCATATATGCATTTTAACTTACAGAAAACTATGGATGTCATATTGACACAGGACCGTAGCTAGACATAAGTCATGTAGGGGTGTTACCTAAAACAATTTTGTTTTATGCTACGAGAAGGGTTTTACCAAAAAAAAGCTTTTAAAACTTTTTTTACTTCATAGCTATGTCATGCAAAGGGTTTGAACCCCCAAATTCCCCCCCCCCTTATATAATGCTCTGTATTGACATTCTATTAGATAAAAACAAAAATAACAATAAAAAAAAGTTTAAAAAATTATAAATATTGATGAATATTATGTAGTGTGGTTAATAATTTTTTTTTGAATTGTATTGTTTAAAAATCGATTATACAAAAACCCCAATTCTAGATTAAAAACTGCCTCAAACTCACTCAAATGATTATTTTGTAACTATTAGATGAATAGTTGTATCTTTTTGTATCTAATGTCTGCCTGACTAAAATTCAAAGAAAAAAATTCAAAGACTAAAATTCAAGGAAAATTAAATGTTTGTAATTACTTGCGCCAAAAAGTCTTCGCGCCGAACTGGTTTGCACATAATGGGCTTGCGCCGAAAAACTTTTGCGCCCAACCGGCTCGTGTCAAAAAGTCTTCGCGCTGAACTGGCTTGCGCCGAAACGGCCGCGCCAAAACGACCGCGCCAAAACGGCCGCGCCAAAACGGCCGCGCCAAAACGGCCGCGCCAAAACGGCCGCGCCAAAACGGCCGCGCCAAAACGGTTGCGCCAAACCGGCTGCGCCAAAACGTCCCATCCCGGAGAGCAACGGGCGGGCAAAGCCGCGGGCAGATCTACATCATTTCAAGCTTTAATTCAGAAAGCATCAATTTTTATTTCAGCTTCGTCTGAAAATTTACAATTGGTGCTTTTTGAATTAAAGCTTGAAATAGTGAAGTGTTTCAATAAACTTGTTAAACTTATCGATTTATTTAAAAACCCAATGTTACTTTCATTTTTTTTTAGATTTAAATATTTTCCATCCGGTCATATAGGTTTACTTAACGTTATCTTATTTTTATAGCTCTATAAAAATTTGTTCTAATTTTTATGTAATCTGATATCACTAGCATTACAATGTAATGGTGAGTCAGTTTAATTACAATAGCTGTGAAAAACAACCATGTAGCGGCTAGCGGAAATTCAAGCGGAAAATGTGACGATTTGTAAAAGTCCGGCACTGATTACTATTATAAAACTTTGTAAATTTAACAGTTTGCAACGCTGGTTTGGATCTTAACACGCAAGCGCGCGTTCTAAATTTGTCATCATAAAAAATTTCACACGTTGCATACAGATAATTATTTTTATCTGCATAAAATTTAACAGTAATTTAAGATATTAAAAGCAAATTAAAGTTAAACTGCTTATAAAATTATGACTTTCATAAATTTTGAGTTTTTATGTAAATTAAAATTGATATAGATTTTTTTTCAAGGATTTTGACCACGTCGACTAAAGCTAATTAGTAGACAAAAGAAAAAATGGAAAATAAGAAAGAAGAAGAATTGCCGGTCCTGCAGCCTCTTGTTAATTATTATTACCCAAGTCTACAAAATGTAGCCGCTGGGTATTCATATCCTGGATATTTTGTACCATCAGAGGTAGATTATACTTACTTTTTTATTTTGATCTTATTTATCTGGATTATACCAAAACCTTTTACCAATAACAAACTAATCAAAGTGCTTTTATTTTCGGTAAAATTAGTAATCATTTTATTACAGTATAGGCGGTAGAATCTCGCATATCCGACATTTATGGGAATTATCGACGTCGGATATGTCGGTTAATCGTAATAATAATATTTTGCTATCTAATCCGCGTGATGAGCGGTAGAGGTCGCTCGAGCTAAGTTGAATCAGAGGTAAAAATGAGCAGATACGAAAATTCGTCTAGTACACTTACCCCCCAACACCGGCACGTTATCCTTCCAGATGTACTGCGTTGATATTTTTCCCTGTTGATTCAAGTTAGTTCAAGCCAAGCTCAAACTTCTGAAACCGGGGAAAGAAACTTTCTATAGTCATAATTTTTATTGATCAAAAATTAACTTTTAGGTCCCTAACCAAAGCTTTTCACAGAAGAAATCAAAGTTGGTGATTCGAATCAACAGGTAAGTTAAACAAATCATCTGGGGGAGAGAGATGGGAGAGAGAAGAATATTTTTACTGATTTTTGCTAAAGCAGTTTCCTGCTTCTGGTTGCAAGCGCCGAAAATCGTCACATGTTGATAAGAAGTGTAACCGCATAAAAAATTATTTAATTCTCTCTCTTCCTCAAGTGACGTGGTATGTTACACAAATGTTGTTTTGTAGCAATTGGCATAATAAATTTGAAGTACCACCGCGTTGGAGAAAATCAGTTGAAAGAAATGAGGAATATATTAATGAAAGCGAACGTAACGAAATAAATCAAATGAGGTTAGTATGTCTGTTTAGGACAGAAGTCTGTCAACTCTAGCGGTCATGTTGGTATATACTAACGTATATTTTGTATTTGTTTTTATTTTCTCCAATTTGTCCAAAAACCGTACAGTGTACGGTCACGCTCATGCGCAATAGATAAATAAATTTTTTTATTTTATTGGCAATGCAGTTACCACTTGACCAGAAATTTAAGTGTTAATAGTTTTAATATTTTTATAGGAAGAAATTATTATTGGGACCGAATGATGAGAAACTCACATATTACGAACAGTTTTTCCGTTACGTTTTATGGATGGAAGAAATTGGCGAAGAAGTAATGATAAGTAGGAACAATTTAAATAATGTAAGTTGCTTTAATTATCCTCTTTTGTATTTACTTTAATTTTCTAGGTTACTATGACCCTCGTCAAAAATAGTTCTGATGTTAAATCCAAAAAAAAGATAGGAAAGAAAAATGACAAAGAAAAAGAAAACGTAAGTTGTTTTTTTTCCTATTGTTCACTTTTTTCTTTATCTTTAATTTTCAGATTAATGAGAGCCCTGCTAAAAATCAAACTTGTTTTGAGTTAAAAGTGCAAGGATTAGGTGAAAACAGACCTTCCATAATGAAGTATGATATTGTAGAAATTAGTAAGCATGACGGAAGTGACGAAATAACTTACGAAGGAAAAGTAATTAGAATATTAGATGAAAAAATTCACATCGGATGTCTCAATGCCAAGTAAGCTAAAACAAATAAAAAATTGACTTTTTCAAGTATTCGGCTTATTCCAGTTTTGATAAATGGCTTAGAGGGAATTCTACAATTAAGTTAGATATCGCGTTTAAACCGAACTCAATTCGATACATACCGATGCATAAAGGACTTGAATACATTCACAGAAAACCTGAGTTACTGAAAGCTGTGGTCTTGGATCCATCTGAAACTGCGATAAATTCCAAACACCACGTTTATTGGGACATTTCAAGTGAAGAAGAGTAAGTTTTTTTTTTTTACAAAAGTTTGGCCATTCGTTCATTTTATTTTTTTTGCAAGAGTTTTCAACAAGGAAATTTTTCAAAATCCAGAACAAAAACAAGCAGTTCGAAATATCGTAAATTTTACTTCAGGATGTTTTCCATATATTCTGGTTGGTCCTCCAGGAACCGGAAAAACAGTTACAATGGTGGAAGCAATTTTGCAAGTTAGTTCAAACAAATTTTGCAAATTTTTGGAAAGTTTATCTTTGATTTCAGATTAAAAAAAAATTTTGTAATTCCCACATTTTGGTTTGTGGATGTACAAATGAATCGTGTGAAATGCTCACAAAAAAACTGATACCATGGTGTACAAAAGATGAGTTAATCCGCGTTTATTCTTCAGCTTATTCTCGGTAATTATAAAAATTTTATTGTGGCAAGTTGGAAATTGGGTTACTTTTTGATAGGAATAAAATACGTGACAATGTTAAAGAATACAGTAATTTGAAAGATGTTGAAGATGAATCCATACCTGACAATGGTAGCATGCAAAGCTACCGCATCCTTGTCACCACGTTAAACGCGAGTGGACGGTATTTAAATAAAACACCATATTTTTGTCCCACGCACGTTTTTATTGATGAAGCTGCACAGGCTTCAGAGCCCCAAGCAGTAACTGCTATTGCATTACTCTCTCAAAGCAGCTTTCAAATAGTTTTAGCTGGAGATCCTCAACAAATGAGTCCTTATGTGTTATCTGAACACGCGAAAATGTATGGTCTGGACAAGTCATTACTTGAAACAATGATAAAACGTAATTTATACAAAGATAATCATCCCGATTATATTACAAAACTGAGATTAAATTATCGGTCTCATCCCAATGTCCTCCATCTTCCAAATGAATTATTTTATGAAAACCAGTTAAAGGTACATATTTATTTTTCTAATAAATTGTAGTGAGTGATTCCAACATTTTTTCCATCAGGCCGTGTCAGAGAAAGCACTTCGTGATCCGATAGCTTCCATTTATGTTTACCATGAAATGTATCGACCAAAGAGACCAAAGACCAAAAATAACGACAAAGTCGAAGACGGCTATGCAGCTACAGAATTTTATTCTGTAATTTCGGAGGAGACCAGAAACTCTAATTTCAGGTAAAAATGCATCAATCAATCAGGTCTTGGGACTCAATAATAAAGTTTCAGTTACTATAACCAAGAGGAAATAGACATGGTTTTACAGACTGTTGCAGCCCTCATTAGTTTAACGAAAGAAAAATTAAATCCTCCAGTAAACCAGAATGATATAGGAATTATTACACCTTACAGTGCCCAGGTTAGTATATTTTATTTATTTTTGCGATACCGAAATACCAGTATTCTAATTTTGATGGTGGTGATAAATTAATATTATATAAGGGGGATAGTTCGATAACCAGGACCGCGATTTGTTCCTGCTTAAGTTTAAAATAATAACACATATATATTTAAATAGGTGCTTCGAATTAAAGAAAGCTTGACTAAAGAAGGGTTTGTGGATGTTGAAGTAGGCTCGCCCGAAACATTCCAAGGTCGTGAAAAACGAATTATTATCATAAGTACCGTAAGAGCCAAGCAGAATGAATGTCCAAATGATGCAAAATACAATCTTGGATTTATTAAAGTTCCACAGGTAAGTTAAGTAAGGACTCTAATCACACGAATTATTATTATTGCCATTGTAAATGAGCCTTCGAAATAAAATCATTTTAATTTTTTAATTAACCCTAAATTTTTTTTTAGCGATTTAACGTTGCGGTAACTCGTGCTATGAGTAAATTAATAGTTATCGGCTGTCTAAATGTGTTAGAATTGGATGAAAAACATTGGTTACAATATATTAAATACTGTGTGGGGCATAATTCCTATTTTGGGCCTGGAATTGAACGTTTTATAGAACCAAAATGAAGTGACTAACAATGCTAGTGCATTTTCTAAATAACTTTTTACTTTGTGATGTTATTTTATGATTTAATTTCAATTTAAAATGTTTCAAATTTCTTATAAAAAAATTATTTTACTACATGTTTTTGTGATTTTATATCCAATAATTTATCGTTTAGCGGTTTGTTTAGCTTGAATTTTCTAGAAAAATAAGATCCACCCTCTTTTTAGAGCACCTTTTTCGAGGTGGAAGGCCCTCAGGGATATTATTAATCAGTACGTTAGATGTCAAAACGGTTCGGAGTGATACAAAGCGACCGGAGGGAGGGCAGCGGCACCTAGAAATCATCATCGATAAATTAATTTAAAATTTTAAATAAAATTTACACGTTTGACGATGAGAAAGTCACTGATTTTTACGTTCTGGCTCCTACTCTTGTTAATATCAGTCTGAATTTAAGAACAAAGTATAAGCATCAATCCTGTATTCCTTTCACTAACAGTAAACTACAGAACTTTAAATCGGTTCATTTTTTATTAGATGGTATAAGATATTTTAAAATTTTACATTTTAACAAATAAATATATTAAAAATTAATAAATAAATTGAATTATGACATCTATAATTTTATTTCAAGTTCTTATAAAAACGTACGGAAGCAGTGACAGCATAAACTTTTCGAGAACGTTGCTGTGCTCTGGAGTATAGATGAAAATCGAGTTGGACACCGTCAAGGAAGATGACAAAAAACCATCCCAAATTTGCCAGCTAAGCTCGCAACTACGGTGAGCAATGAGTAAATCTTTCCTAGAGTACGTGGTTCTGTTTGCTCTGATGTTTGGACCACAAAATTAGTGAAACCAATAATTTAAAAAAATAATTTTTAATAGCAAAACAATAATAGGTTTATCAAAATCTGAAAGTCTTCTGTGTAAAAATGTAGTCAGATGTCAAAAGTGTTTTCTTTTTTTGATAACTTAAAGTTACGCTTTTGCGTCTAATAGGGTGCAATCGTGTGATATCGATTATTTACAATTTTAAAAATAAAATAAATCTCTGAAATGTTTTTATTGCGACGCTACTGTGATATTTACTCGGATAATGTCAAAGCTCTCACCTTTCTGACAGATGTAGTATTCTTTCTACTGGTCTGAATCTGCTTCTGAATATTGAGAATAGTTCGATTTTTTTGGTTTTTTAAGATGAGGCAATGGGTACAATTGCCCCCCTCTTTTTTTGATCAATTTTTAACCGGGATTAATTAATACACAATCCTGTAAAAAAAGTGTTCCTGACATTTTCCGTTTGCGTTTGGTACGCCGTTGGGCATTCTAAATAATCCTTTGCGCAACGCTGATGTTTGTTTAGTTTGACAGACGTAATTCAGACTGTCATTTTTTTTTGCTATCTGAGCGGACTTGTTAGTTTGAAATTTTGATTTTACCGTTCGATTTAAGTTTTTTTGAGAGGCTGTTCGTCTTGTGCGCTGCCCTTATATTTATTAATCGCTTATGCAGATTTTGTCAAATTCATATTGTCGTGGCTGCGTAAGTTAATACCGATAATATATTTTTCTTACTTTTACCTGTTGGAGTTTTTGTTTCATTAATGGAATATTTTTTGCTGTGACCTCGAAAGATTGTAGCTCTTGTAGCTGTTGCCTTTTTAATAAAACTGTTTTTAATTATTTGTGTTTTTAGTTACTTCAAGAAGCAAAAATATTATACCCATCCTTGTCTCTAAATTAACAGAGTTAGTTTTACCATCAGGGTCCCGCACGCCAAACTTATCAGTTTTGCTGGGTGTGCGAAGATTTCTTTTTTCAAAGAGAAATTTTCTTACAATTTTAAAATCAGTTTAGTATGATTATTAATAATTTTAGTGAATGATGAAATCAAATTCATTTTATTGATGAATGATTTATCAGTCATCAAACCAAATCGATAATTTTGTACATCATATTAGATTTATCAATATGATAATTAAAAATTTCCACTAATCGATTAAGTAAAATTTATTGAATTATTGATCAAACATTCATCATTTATCCAAATAAAAAATTAATGAAATAAAAAAATGCAACATATTGATGATTTGTTACATTTTCATTATTATGATAGTCATGAAGATTTGTTCAGCATTATGATATTGATGATTTGTTCACCATTATGATAAATAAGAATAAAAAAAATTGATAATATAAAATGATTATCATCAATTATATTGATGAATTCATTAAATATAAACGAAGATTTTGTACGTCATGTTGATAATTTGTTCATCATTACGATAATTAAAAATTACAAAAATTGATGAAATAAAATGCATCATATTGATGAATAGTTTATCATTCATTAAATTTAAACGATGATTTTGTACGTCATATGTGTTGATGATTTGTTAATTATTATGATGAATAAGAATTACAAAAATTGATGAAATAAAATGCATCATATTGATGATCAGTTCATCGTTCATTAAATTTAAACGACGATTTTGTACGTGATATTGATGATTTGTTTACAATTATGATGAATAAGAATTAAAAAAATTGATGATATAAATTGAATATCATCATTTGTATTGAGGAATTGTTCATTATTCTTTAATGTAAACAATGATTTTGTACGTCATATTGATGATTTGTGCATGATTATGATAGTGATGATGATTTGTTCATCATTATGATAAATAAAAATCACAGAAATTGATGGAATCAAATGCATCACATTGATGAATAGTTCATCATCATTTATTAAATTTAAACGATGACTTTGTACGTTATATTGATGATTTGTTCGCAATTATAATAAATAAAAAAAAAAAATTGATGATATAAAATCCATCATTTTCTTTAATTTTTATTTATCATAATGATGAACAAATCATCATCGCTATCATAATGATAAACAAATCATCAATATGACGTACAAAATCATCTTTTATATTAAAGAATAATGAACAATTCATCAATATAAATAAAATTATCATATGATAATTATATGATTATCATCAATTCTTTAATATAGACGATGATTTTGTACGTAAAGAATAATAAACAATTCATCAATATAAATAAATTTATCATATACCTAATAATTACATGATTATCATCAATTTTTTAATAGAAACGATGATTTTGATGTGCGTCATATTGATGATTTGTTTATCATTATAATAGCAATGATGATTTGTTCATCATTATAATAAATAAAAATTACAGGAATTGATGGAATCAATTGCATCATATTGATAATTTGTTCACAATTGTGATGAATAAGAATAAAAAAAATTGATGATATAAAATGATTATCATCAATTATATTGATGAATAGTTTATTATTCTTTAATATAAACGATGAATTTGTACATTATATTGATGATTTGTTCATCATTATGATAGTGATGATGATATGTTCAGCATTATGATATTGATGATTTGTTCACCATTATGATGAATAAGAATAAAAAACATTGATAATATAAAATGATTATCATTAATTATATTGATGAATTCATTAAATATAAACAATAATTTTGTACGTCATATTGATGATTTGTTCATCATTATGATAAATAAAAATTACAAAAATTGATGAAATCAAATGCATCATACTGATGAATAGTTCTTCATCATTCATTAAATTTAAACGATGATAACATTATAAGAAATTTAATTTGATGAATAGTATTCATCAACATGACTTACCTTTTTTTCAATGTACCGAGAAGCATTGCAGAGCTAGCCAGAAGAGTTAAAGTGGAACCTCAAACGGTTTTTTACAGTTAACCAAAAAAGTGACCGTGAGGCCGAAGGTACTAGTTAATCTGATTTACAATTGATGCTTTCTGAATTAAAGCTAAAAGTGGTGTGCATTTGAAATTTAAGAAATTCTTTTGATCGTCAGGTTAAATTAATTAGTAAACTTGTATTTCCATTTTAATTTGTCCTAGTTTTTTTAATAAAGTGATATTTGATTTTTTTTGATTGCTTGTTGGGGATTAAAGTTTTTACGGTATCCATGGTTTTAAGATGGTAAAAAATGATTTTGCCAGTATGTAGTTGTTTCAGTCTTGAGCTCTCGAGATAAACTTGGATAAAAATACAGCCATCATGGCCGAGATCCTTCACCATGGGGTTTTTGGCGTCGGGACAGTGATCGTAAAGCTTTTTTGTAGCTTTCTTGATGTTTTCTTTTAGGGTGTTAAGCTGCATGTTCTTGTAAAAAACTGCATTTGGAATTAATCATTCCGTGTTGAGGATGCGGAGAAAGAACTGGCTTTGGAGTATTTGGAGGTTTTTTTTTGTTTGTATATGAAATTCAATATCACGCTGAGGCTGCGTAGGTGAATACGTGTGGTTTTGAACAGCCCCAACCAGAGAAAACGCTTCATGTTACTTCTACGTCCGATCAAGAGATCCAATGTCGCCCGCCATTAGGACCTTTACCTGATTTTGAAGTTTTGTGATATGATCTTTTTAGTTTGGGGCGCTCATCTAAGATGGACCCTAAATATTTAGTAGACTTTACTCAAAGAATTTTTCTATTAAATTTTTTGAGGTTTGAGATGAATGGGATGGCCCTTAAATTTGCGGAATATGATGGCCGCACTTTTGTCCAAGTTTATCTCTTTACGAAAAGTATGGTAATTTGGAACACCAACTGAAGATTTTTTTGGGCTAGGAGTGCGGCTTAGTAAGAGGAAAGAAAGCTTGATGGGGCGTTCAGGTCTTTGCAGTAGTAAAAACGAGAACTTGCATGTCACTCATTTGAATAACCAGCGAGATAAGAGCGAACCCTGTAACACTCCCGACGTAGTCGACCTCTCAGTAGAGCGGATACGCTGCATCTTCACCTTGAACTTCTTGCTTCTGAGAAAGGTGCCCAGCAGCTTTACTAGTCATAGGGGAAAATTCTTGCCCGTAAAAGTTTGTAAATTAGCCCGTTATGCCATACCTAATCAAAAGCCTTCGACACATCTAAGAATGTGCCAACGGTAGCTTCGTTTCGGCTAAGTGTCTTGGAGGTGTGTTCCACCAAACAAAGAATCTGATAGTAGGTGGAGCATCCGAGCTGGAAGTCAAACTGCTTGTCTTGGATTGGGTAGTCTTTGAGCGTTTTTACTAACCTATTTAGTATGATACGTTCTATAATCTTTACCATGGTTGGAAACAGACTGATGGGTCTATAATTACTATTATCTTATATATCTGTGAGATAGTTCAAGTACTACTTCAGCTTTTACATTGTTAGCTACGCCTAAAGCCCAAGTAAATCCATATAGACGGGTAATAGAATTCAGTTATTATAGTCGCTTTTCGTGCAGAAATTGGAAACTTTAAAATTGATTATTAGCTAAACTAATCGATATTAGTGATTCGTCCGCTTTTTAATCGATTAATTTTATTATAATCTATCAAATGCCGTTGAGTTTTTTTCAATTGATATAATATCTTCGAATCCGGGTTATGTAACAAGAACCAAAACCAAACTTTAACTTAAATATTTTGATTTGCAAGTTTCAATTTTTATTTTCCATATTTTTCCAGGTAAACAAAATTGATAAAAATCCTGGACAAGATTAAATTCCCTTCGGACGTTCCGTGACGTGTAAAAAATAAGGACTTGTTCAGGAAAATATCTCTAAAATAAATAAAATTTGTTAGGAATTTTTAACAATTTTTAGGACAAACGTGCGGTTTTATGGTTTGGCAGTTTTTCATAATAACACAATATGTTATTATTTTATTTTTATTGGTATTTTATTATTATTGGTTTCATTTTATTTAATCGCGTGACGATTATAAAAAGCTTTTTATGCAGTTATCAGCTTTGAATTCTGAATAAAGGGTGATCTAATAATAGGTGTCACACTATTCAATGAAAATATCACGACATCCATTCCATTGTTGTTTAATTATTTAAAAATTACCTTTAATCTTTTCATTTGTTAATTTAACCCTTTATTTAAAAAAATATTTGAATTTTTGATTAATTTGATCGCTATGTATACCATCATCAAATGACGAATTGGCAGGTATGCGTGGATTTTCCTATGACAAAAATACAAAGATGACTTGGGAAAGGAATTTTATTCCCACAAAAGCGCAAACTCGTGATCAACTAGCGTGTTTTGAATGGAATACACACACCCTTGTTTCTACCCCGTGCTAGGATACTCCTGGCATTATAAAACACGCGTGTGGATCTTTTAATAATTTTTGTTATTTGTCTGTGTGAAAAAAGTGCAATAATGATTTTCTTACCAAAAATTAGTACCTAAGCTAATTTTGAAAACTATAAAGTGCACTTACGAATAACTTTTAGTGAGTGAGTACCTTAGCAATTGCGCTTAATTAAAACCAAAATTTTAAAAACCAAATTTTCTTCTTCACTTATAATTTTTAATTTTCTTTTTCAAATTTGTTTGTTTTCTCTTGATGTTTTCTAAGAGAGCGATTCGGCGCCGGCTTTTTTCAATTTACATTGAAATCGATGTTTTATTTCATTAAATTATGGAAACTTTTCATGTTTTGACGGATACCTCTCAAAAATTTAATAATGTTCCATTATTTGACTTTTAATTAATTACCCCCTAAAAGTCAAGGGTACTTTCAATGTTCAATAGATTAACGCATTATTTATGCGATTATCGCCAATAACCGATCAATAACTTGTAGCATTATCACTTTTTCTTTTCTGTGTTCACGTTGGGTCAAGGAAGGTTGGAAATTGATTAAAAAATTATAAATCGCAATTTTTTTACGAAGCCACCGCGTAGACTAAGTGGCTAGACGTCGTGGGGCCAAACAAAGTACTGCCAAATTGGGAACGTTTGGCTTGGTTTTGATAGATGTTTAATTCGGCAATAAAAATAAACTTTTTCGGTTACTTCAAAATCAATAAAAGTTCTATATCAATTTGTTAGTAGTATAATTAACAGAAAGCAAACGATGAAACAAAATCGATGTGCGTAATGTGCACGATTTTGAAATTACAATTTCGATAAAACAAGTAAAGTAATTGGTGCAATTTGTTACCTACAAAATATTAGTGGGTCTGTCTCAACAATTGATTAAACTTTCTGAGGATTTACATTTTTAAAAGGGATTTGCCCAAATGAGTTTTGAATTAATCATAAAGTTGCAAAAAAAAATTTTGGAAACTAAAAGCGAAGTTACTTTTTTATTTTAATAATATCAAAACCAAACTTTTTTTTTCGCATTACTTTTATTTGTTATTTTGAATCATTAATATTTAATTATATAAATAATAAATAATTGTGGTAAATTAAGCAGCTTGCATAATATAAATTGGTGACCCCCACGTGTCACGAATAAACCGCATTGTAAATACTAACCGAGTTGGTTTTGGGGTGTTAAACATTAACCAATTTCTTGATAGAATTACTAACTAACCAAAAAATTAATTGTTTTCCAGGAACCGTAATAAAAGAAAGCTCAAAAGGAAAGTCAAAGATCATTGATATTTCTACCACCATTAATACCAAATTGTCGATGTTTGAATGGAAGTTACTATAGCGATTTTTAATAAAGGGTAACTAATAGACACTTTCCTACTGTAAACAAAGCCAAAGTCGGATTTGCAATAGAAACGCTAAATATAAGCAATAATACGAAGCAGGACAAAAGAAAGTGACAATAAAAAAATATTTTTGGCGCGTTATTAAAAAGACATTTTCGAAACGTTCGTGATAAATTTTCTTATATCGGAATTATTTCATTGTGTATGAGTGCGTCAACGTAATGGGGTGTAATACGAGTAAAGAAACGGTGCCCCTACCAGAAGATAAAAATGGAACGGATAACATCGAAGAAAAGAATGCCAACGAAATTAACGGTAAGAAAAATTACTTGTTACTGTTGAATTTTTAATAAGGCAGAATTTTTATGTCTACCTGTAGCGTCGTAGCATAGAAATTGGTCATTTAATATTTAAGTCCGGCGATGTATGTAGTATGTGGTTTTATTGAACTTTCGCTATGTACTACTGAATATAATTCGGTACATAATAATAACGTATTTTTCGTTAATTTTTAAAATTTCAAATTATATACTGTACTTACCGGTTGTTTAAATTATTAATAAATAAAAATAACAAATATCACCAGAACGAGAATAATTGAATATATATATCGGGACTAATAACATAATATAGACAAGGATAGCAATAATAATTATTATTAACCTAGTAGACGCTCGTTTGATTTCTATCGTGAAATTTGATAGTTCATTTTCGTGTTTACTTATCATTTAGATTATCACACTTTATAGGTTCTACATTTTGTGTCAAATCATTTTTTCACCAAAGGCTAGACGGTGATTTATAAATAACGTAAATTTGAATTCTTCCACAATTAAAAATTGTACCTAATGAAAATTTCCAAAACTTCAAAATTATTGACCGCAAAAAGCGGCCTGCGTAGAATAAAAGATTTGGCAAACTAACGACTGCGGAATTGAATAAGCAGAGCAGTAAAGTTTCTGACTTCCTTAATTGGCAATTGTATCAGAATAGCATTTTGGAAAATTAAATGACTCCAGGTGGTAAATGTGGAGGTGCCTTGCTTTGAACAATATGGATTAATTCAGTTCACACTCCTTTGTCTAGACAGAACGACGGTTAAAAGGGAAAACCCAAAACGAGCAATTAAATTATTTCGGGAAATTTCAACAATTAATAAGTGGTCTTCAATTTCATTACGCTAATTAAAGGAGGAAAATTATGAACTGGAGAAATTAATTAGAACGCCTCACGCAACGTTTAATCAAATTAAATGTTACTTAAGGAATTAAATATAAATCTTCATAAATTTAGAGTAGGTGAACTGTCGATAAATGTACGGTCAATTTTTTTGTATTATTGTAGAAAATAATAACAATTCGGAACATAAATCACTTTTAATTGAATTAGCTTTCCGATACGGACTGAATAAATAAAATTCAAAAATGTGATTTATTAACTTAATATCATGAAAGTATAGACTATACAGGGTGATCCACAATCATTAATATTGTAGCAATATTGCCTTACTCATTACTACAGGGAGCGAGAAAGCTGACGTTAGTGTCCTCTAGAGTTAAAAAATTTCATAAAAGATGTGCACTTTTTTAACGCTAAAAGCACTGACGTCAAACTTTCTCGTTTCCTTAATGGAGAATTAGCGAGAAATCTGGACGGTAGCGCCTCTAGCGTTAAAAAAGTGAACTTTTGTCATAAACTTTTTTCATGGAAGAAGAAAACTTTTTTGCTTCTTATAAACATAAAAAATTCGTTTTTCAAATACTTTTTAGTTATGCTGCAATCTTTTTAATGCATGAACTAACTAACCGCAATTTCTGAGATAATTCACTCATTGAAAAGATCCCTATAGACATACAAAACTTCTCAATTTTTAAAAATGTAGATATCTGAGATAGCCCACCCATTAAAAATCCCTCTTTTCTAGGCCTACAAAAGTCCTCAATCAAATCGTTAAAAATGTGGATCTCTGAGGCAGTTCAACTTACGAATTTAACTGTTAACGGTTACTACAAAATGCGATTTATTTATAAAATGCTTTATTTTAGAAAATATTTGTTTTTGAGACACCTTACATTATTCTCAAAGTATTTTTTCAAACAACTACTCAATTATTAATCATAAAACGCAAACTTTTTTCTATTGACGTGTAACACCCTGTATGCTTTCGGGTGCCATTATCTATTAAATTGAATTTTTAAGAATATTTTGCCTCTGAAAGTATGCAACCATAGTTACTTTCAAATATTTGGAATCTTTTTTAGAGATTTTTGAATGGAGAGATTGAGGGAGAGCAAGATCGAATGAAAGTAAGGTGTTGAAAAGTTCAAGTGAATATTTTTTTAGATTAATTATTGATCCGATTTTTTTCATGGTAGCTTGGTTTTAAAGTCTTTTTGAATTCACGTAAGTGATTTTGCATTTTTATAATTAACATCATTTGGCTGCAAACTAAAAATCTTTTCTTGGTAATAAGTTAGTTTTTCATTCGTGATTTCTTATTATCAACTGGCGCCTAATTTATATCTTTTGCAAATAGTGTCATTGAAGACGCTATAAAGATTGTCGTGGTAAATACACTAGAAACTTTCTAAGACCCACAAAACACGCAGAGCGCGACCCATTAACTCTCAGAACTGTGGGTTAAATACCCGAGATTAGCTACCTTTCTTTGTTCTAAAAGGATCAAGTAGCGTTTTAACAAACTTTACTCCCAAAGTTTGGTGCAGTAGGCGGCAAGTTAACCCAGCCAAGTCAGCTCTAGTAGAGTCCAAGCAGTTCGGATTTACGATTTTTCTAAACCGGGGCAAAAACTAAGCAAGCCTTAAAATTTAAAAAGAAAAAACAAAATTTTACTTGAAATAACATTTAATCACAAATGATTGAGTGTCGCTAGAAGGGTAGCCCCGCCCATAAATTTCTTGCAAAAATCATTCAATTCAATACATCATTTTCAATCAAAATGTATGTGTCCAGCGTAAATTTTAATGTGAATGTAAGATTGAACGCAGCTGTGCTTAAAATCGACTCTGCGCGCTTCGCTCCGTCACCTCCGCTCCGCACGCTACGAGCCGTTTCGACTAACGCTGTACTAATTAAAAATATCTTTCGGGCCGGTCCAGCTCGGCAAAGTGTGCTACTAGTTAAATTCGAGAAATTTAAGCCAAAAATACCCTTAAATAGTAAAATTTGCTGGATGTTAACGCTACCAAGGTTCAAGTGCTACTGCTGCCTTTGTGTTTGTTCGCTTTACGATTTATTCACCGAGATGAATCACTTCTTGTTTTCTCTTCTTTGATACTCTAGATCGATTTCACCTTAGCGTGTGGATGCCCACTGGAAGGCCGAGCTAAGAAATTATGTCTAGTTTGCGATTTAAACCCAAAATTTTTGCTCTATACTCAACCAGCGGTCACGTCACTCTACAGCTGTGGCTACGCTCAGCCTGCAGTGTAAATAAATCTACACCAATTGTTAACAAAATGTCCTATAAAAGCAAATTTCGCACAAAAATTGCTAACTTTATAAGCGATTATTAGCTAAACTAATCAAAATATGACATTCCTCCACATCTAAATCGCTTCATTTTAATGTTATTTATCAAATTCCGTTAAGTTTTCTTTAATAAATATAATATCTTCAAATTCCGCTTTTTGAACTAGAACCTATTAAATTATAAAATTGAAGACGCGCATGGATTAACGAGTCAAACAAAGTAGTTTTTATTAAACAAATGCAGTTATATAGATGAACGTTAAGTCTATCAATATAAAATTAAATTCTAGACTTGGTTTAAAAATTAATTTTGCCAATTTAATATTTTTGTTATGCCTTAACGGTACTGTGACTATTTTTGCATGAATATCGAATAAAAAAAATGTCCTGACTTTCACAACTCATAACAATTCTAAAATTAAAATTGCGCATGGATTAACGAGATTCCTGTCACCTATGGACTATTAACAAATGCAATTAGGAAAGAATGATGAATCTACGAAAAGAAGAAATTATTTATGTTGTTAGGTAAATAATTATGTAATTACGGTTGGTCCAATCTTAAAAGGGTGGCGTCACAGAACGTAAATTACTTAGAGAAAAAAAAGAGGAGGAAGTGATTCAAAATTCGACAAAATTTCGGATGTTCTTTATAATAAACGAGCTCTTAAATTCCAGAGTTGACTTTAATTCAATCGTTAATTAAGATTTTTAATGAATTTCGCTCCTGCAGGTTTTAAATATTTAAAAAGAGTCCAATAGCCCCTGTTCCCCTACTTCTAAGTGCCTGCAAATCGTTAAAAAATATTAAAAATTAAATTTTTCCATAAATGTTAAAATACAACTTCCGTTTAACGTTGTGATTAAGATTTTACCGCATCGGGAGGGGTAGTTTAAATCTTCAAAATTTTGTAATACAAATCTAAAGCCTGTAAAAATTTACATGTAAATGATAACTAACCAATGAAAAACGTCTGATGGCTACTAAATACGCTCTTTCTATTGGTTAGTTACAATTTACATGTAAATTTTATGCAAAAGTATGCAGCGTGTCATACAGACTTAAAAAATAAAATTAAATGTAAATAAAATCTAAATAAAATACATGGCGTATTTTAAAAAATTAAACGGAAAATTTACTTAAATTTGCATGCTTTCAAAAATCCGCAACTTACATAAAAATGAATTACCACATTAAAATATTAAAATAAAAAATTAGAGAACATTTTAAATTGTACCTACATAAATCATCGTGACACAATTTAAAATTATGAAAACTACGAAAGTGAGTCAAATATTAATGTCATGATGCAGTACAAAAATAAATTACACTTACAATTTGCACGCAAATATCAATTACATATTTATTTACTGCTACAAAGAGAAGTGGTACGATATCTCGAGCAGTTCGAAAAACTCGTGACCAAAATATAAGGTGTCTGTTGAAAATGACAATTTAAATCTAAAATTATCATAAAATAATACACACGTAAATGAAAGTCAGCTGTTAAATTATAAATATTTTAATTAACCTTAATGAATGACCGGTGTTGGATTTTATACGTGAGGTGGAATAAACTGATTACGTTTACCTTCACTTAATATTCTAAACGTTAAGTTACTTTCTTTCTAAATGCAGTACAATTATGAACTAAAGTAAACTCACAACCCTGGGTACACATCATAGCGCCTTCGGCGTTTGAGCACCGGAACTTTTGATCCTAAATAATAAATTAATTTATAATATAACTTATTCTGAAAAAAAAGGAAATTTTAGCAAATAACTTAAAAAGAGCAAAATTCAACAAATAACCTAAGCTCTGATGTGTCAAAAATATCCGTATGTGATTTTATCAACTTAAAGTAAAGCAAACTTTGTATAAAGCGCTTGTACAGATATTTAATGACGTTTTTCCTTACCACTACACCAAATCAATGTCAAAATAACCTTTTGTTATATTCTGAAATATCAAACCGGGTTGTCGGCATTTGCGATTGATTCCATCGATAACAGCAAGAAGTATTGATGAATCACTACCCTGTTTACTCTCTGACACGTTGTTCTGTTATTGATGTTACTGTAACATGTGAAAAGCAATTTCCATTGTACATCTTGGATCAATAACACATCATGTGACTATCGCGTTTACAGAATTTCATAAATTTTGTTCTGTAGTTTAAACAATTCACCAACAGAGGTCGCCTCAGTGAAACCAAACCAGCGTTAACATTCAGAACTTCAATTTAATTATAAAATTTAACATTTAATCAATAATAATGAATGTAATTAGGTAATTAAGTTGTAACAGAGAATTCTCTGTCCAAAAGCGACCTAATAATAATAATAATGGTAACAGCATAGACTATTGACAAAAATGCGATAATTTTATAACATAAAAGGTTGTTAAATTGATTTTTAATGAGTTTGTAATTAACGTTAGAATTAACTTCATAGTCTGTAACAATGGCGCCAAGTGAAGCGAATAATTGAAAATTCTATTCAAATTCTAGGCGACGACTTAATTTATTTTATGTGTACAGCAGAATAATTGTGTAAATTTGTCTTTAATTAATTTTTTTTCGGAAGAATATTATATTGTAAACATGAATATAAAATTTTAAAGCGTCAACGAAACAATTTATAAGATAATCATCTTTTAATGTAAGCAAAATGTAAATGCTAATCAAAGTGATAGTCTCAAAATATTCAGATATTCTAATAAATTATGTAAAATAGTAAAATGGTAATAAATATACTTGTGAGCAGGTGCATTGTCTTGCAGGAAAAATATGCATTTAATCAATTTCTATCGTTTGTTTTCTTATTTTAAGGTACCTAAAATATCAGCGTTGTATATGCACCTTTTATAATAATAAATTCAAAGAATTCCTTTAAAATATTAAAAAATTGAAGTCACCAGTCACCACCTTTAAATACCAATATATGAACTAGATGAAACTCATAAAAGTAATTATAGGTAATGTAAAATATAACTTGACCTCAACAGTGCCCATTCACTTCCACTTCTTGTTAATAACGATGCTTGTGATAGCAAATGCTAGTGCATGCATGCAATACAAGGTAAATCGATTCACGAAGCTCTTCGTTCTTCGTTTGGTTACGGTCTTATACACGGAATTATATGTAATAGAGAACACTAGGATTCAAAAAACATTTTCCAGTTTTGCATTTCTCTAGATCTAGATCTTCCTGAAAATCAAATTATCAGAAGTTTTAAATAGACTCTTTAACAACGTCAATATAATTTCTAGTTAGAGATTTGCTTATTTACGTTCAAAGAAGCTATTGTTATTGGTTGACTATTGTTCTCTTTATCAGACCTCAGCAGACATATTGTATATTATTTAGATATTGCAGTTTATGCCTTACCTCAATATAACATTGAATTTGTAATATTCTCGAAGCACACAACATTAAATTAATGTACTTAATGTGTTCCTGCAAAATAGAGCAAATTTGCTATAAATAAAAGCGAATCTAATACTTTTGACACACTGTCAAGTTAATGATCATTAAAGGATCTTTTGAGTCAAAATCGGATAAACGATTTGAAAACGATTCGAAAAGATACTCAAATTACCATTTATATTGTTATTTTCTCAATTAACCGTGTAACTGGAGGGATACTTATATTTAATACATTAAATTATTTGCGAAACTCTGCTTTAAGAAAAGTTAATGATCATTAACTTTTAGGCTTTAACATCAACTAATATCACGGTTTAGGGGTATTTTTACCGTTAAAAAAAATTCAGTGGTCGGGCTTAGGTTAGTGTTAGGAATCGATTTTTTTTAATCAAAATAAACCTCTCAATTGAGAAGTGGGCGGGGTTAACCTTATGACTTTAACCAATTCAATGTCGTTAAGTGGCAGTTTATGTAATTTTTAAGTTTTTTGTAAATCCATAAAAATTTTGATTTATATAATTTATCCCGTTTTCATAAATACGTAATTGTCTTAATATTTGTGACCGATAATAAATACCCTATTATTGATGTCTGATAACATTAAAAAAAGATTAACTATGATAATATTTAATTCATATTCTCATTCAGATTGTTTTATTAGTTACCGATAGTCTAATATGTGATTGCAAAGTGATTTATTATTAAGCATTGATTTGTAAATTAGTTATTCATAAAGTCAGTACCTTAATTAAAAAATATTAGAAAGATGCAGCAAAAAAAATTGCTAGCAAATAGCGCTTAAAAATTGCAAGCAAATAGCAAGCTGAAATTACAAGCAAATAGCGCTTAAAAATTGCTAGCAAATTGCAAGCTGAAATCACAAGGAAATAGCTAGCAAATAGCGCCTAAAAATTGCTAGCAAATAGCAAGCTGAAATTACAAGCAAATTGCTAGCAAATAGCGCCTAAAAATTGCTAGCAAATAGCAAGCTGAAATTACAAGCAAATTGCCAGCAAATAGCGCTTAAAAATTGCTTGCAAATAACAAACTGAAATTATATGCAAATTGCTATCAAATAGCGCCTAAAAATTGCTAGCAAATAGCACCTAAAAATTGCTAGCTCGTTGCAAACTGAAATCACAAGCAAATTGTTAGAAAATAGCACCTAAAAATTGCTAGCAAATAGCAAGCTGAAATTACAAGCAAATAGCGCTTAAAAATTGCTAGCAAATTTCAAGCTGAAATCACAAGCAAATTGCGAGAAAATAGTGCTTAAAAATTGCTAGCAAATTGCAAGCTGAAATCACAAGCAAATTGCTAGCAAATAGCGCTTAAAAATTGCTAGCAAATAGCAAGCTGAAATTACAAGCAAATAGCGCTTAAAAATTGCTAACAAATTGCAAGCTGAAATCACAAGGAAATAGCTAGCAAATAGCGCCTAAAAATTGCTAGCAAATAGCAAGCTGAAATTACAAGCAAATTGCCAGCAAATAGCGCTTAAAAATTGCTTGCAAATAACAAGCTGAAATTATATGCAAATTGCTATCAAATAGCGCCTAAAAATTACTAGCATATAGCACCTAAAAATTGCTAGCTCGTTGCAAACTGAAATCACAAGCAAATTGTTAGAAAATAGCACCTAAAAATTGCTAGCAAATAGCAAGCTGAAATTACAAGCAAATAGCGCTTAAAAATTGCTAGCAAATTTCAAGCTGAAAACACAAGCAAATTGCGAGCAAATAGCGCTTAAAAATTGCTAGCAAATTTCAAGCTGAAATCACAAGAAAATTGCGAGCAAATAGCGCTTAAAAATTGCTAGCAAATTGCAAGCTGAAATTACAAGCAAATAGCGGTTAAAAATTGCTAGCAAATTTTAAGATGAAATCACAAAAAAATTGCGAGCAAATCCCAGGTAACACACATCATTGGGGCAACACCGGGGCAACACTGGGCCAATACCGGCAGCAACGGCCCAACATTGGGACAACATTGGGGCAGTATTGTGTGTTACCTGGGATACCGCTTAAAAATTGCTAGCAAATTGCAAGCTGAAATCACAAGCAAATTGCTAGCAAATAGCGCTTAAAAATTGCTAGCGAATAGCAAGCTGAAATTACAAGCAAATAGCGCTTAAAAATTGCTAGCAAATTGCAAGCTGAAATCACAAGGAAATAGCTAGCAAATAGCGCCTAAAAATTGCTAGCAAATAGCAAGCTGAAATTACAAGCAAATTGCTAGCAAATAGCGCCTAAAAATTACTAGCATATAGCACCTAAAAATTACTAGCATATAGCACCTAAAAATTGCTAGCTCGTTGCAAACTGAAATCACAACCAAATTGTTAGAAAATAGAACCTAAAAATTGCTAGCAAATAGCAAGCTGAAATTACAAGCAAATTGCCAGCAAATAGCGCTTAAAAATTGCTAGCAAATAGCAAGCTGAAATTACAAGCAAATTGCGCTTAAAAATAGATAGCAAATTTCAAGCTAAAATCACAAGCAAATTGCGAGCAAATAGCGCTTAAAAATTGCTAGCAAATTTCAAGCTGAAATCACAAGAAAATTGCGAGCAAATAGCGCTTAAAAATTGCTAGCAAATTGCAAGCTGAAATCACAAGGAAATTGCTAGCAAATAGCGCCTAAAAATTGCTAGTAAATAGCAAGCTGAAATTACAAGCAAATTGCCAGCAAATAGCGCATAAAAATTGCTAGCAAATAGCGCTTAAAAATTGCTAGCGAATTGCAAACTGAAATTATATGCAAATTGCGATCAAGTAGCGCCTAAAAATTGCTAGCAAATAGCAAGCTGAAATAACAAGCAAATTGCTAGCAAATAGCGCCTAAATATTGCTAGTCATTTTTTGATGTTTTGATGTCTTAGTTGCTTGCAAATTGCTACCGCCTAGTTGCCTGCAATTTGCGCGCTGTCAGCAAGTAAAGCTTCTGGCTGCTTGCTAAAAAATAGTGGGGCCAAATCAGCAAATTTGCTGTAATTATGCTGCAAATTTAAAGCTATTTTTAAAAGCAAGTTGCTAACAAATTGCTGCTATTCATCTTCAAAATGCTACTTGGGCAGAATAAAACATTCAAATTCCTGATCTTTCTAAAAATTGTAATTTTTAAATAAGATTTGGTTAAATTGTCAGATAATTTTGTATTTTGATTTAAATAGTTTTTTTATAGGAAATCTGATGTTTTCAGGTCATATAATGGCGTCTGTGCTCATAAAAAAGTTAAAAATCAGATGTTGCCTAAACAAAAGTCACATTGATGTTTTACTTGTTTTAATTATTGTACGGCCATAATAATAAAATCTGAACTGATTTTTAACCTTAAAAAATGAGCATTTAGTTACTAATAACAAAAAGTAAACAAAGCGGAGCTACAAACCAAAAACAATTTTATGCAGCTGAATACAAACAAGATAGGTATAAATAATTAAAGTTGATTTACGTCCAGATTTCAATGAGTTTTCAAAATTCTTCACAAAAATAAAAGCAAAGGCAAAAAAGTTGGTACACTTGTGACCGCGGCGACTATAAATTTTCAACACATGCACGTGGCATCGATTGGTATAATTAAAGACAGTGACGCACAATTTCATAATTTTGATTTGTATTATGATATTAATTTTGACTTGTAAAATTTTACAAAAGTCAGCGAGCTTAATTCAACAGCTGTAAATGTACTTTTTTCGGAATGGCCAGTACGGTAAAGTAAACAATTAAAATAGTAAAGAATCTGCAATCTCCATAGTTTGAGCAGCCGCAACAGCAAATCTAATATTTTTTGTTAGGAAAACCTCAAAAATGATTAGTCTGAGGCTGAATCGTACTGGTGATATTCGATTATTGGTAGCAGACTTATAAGTCAGTAGCTCTTCGGTTGGTTTTGTGGATGACAATTACATTTACGATTTTCCAAAAGTCGAGGAAGCGATGGCAAAGTCATCTGTTTTTGCTGGTAGTATATACGTCGAGCGCACGTACCGTCAACAAAATGTGAAAACCGGGACCAACCGTAGGCCGCATAACCTTGCAAAACTGCTAAAAAACAAATGCCATAATTTTATATTTATTACTAAAGTTTCATTATTTTTTTTCATCTATAACTAAAGCAAAAAATCATAATCTAAATTTTAAATGTAAACGTTCAATATTTTCTTAAAAGTTATGACTTTTGACCTAAAAGTTTTAACATTTCTTTTCGTAACTTAATATTTTTATTACCAAAATCCGTTATGGTTTTCTTTTAACTCCGGACGTCAATTTTTATTAATTTTAGAATTGTTTATTGTCAGAATATTTCTTATAAGTTTTTCTGTAATAATTTATAATAATTTTCTTATTATTTCTTGTTGGAAAAAAAAGGGCAACAACTTCTGTGGGTTTTTTAAAAGAAATTTACCAATAAAAAAAAGTAAAAAATTGTCTACCTGCTGATCATTAAATGATGCTCCTTAAAAAGACGAAATTAGAAAGATACATCGAATTTTAAATGTAGCTGCAACACATAAAACACGTAATTCAAGTGACTGTTAAATATTTTACTATTCGCACCACTTCCAGCGCCAACTTCAATTGCAAAATTCAGCCAAAAGAAATATACAACTTTAACTAAATATTTGAAGTGTGGAAAGATATTAAATATTTAGAAACATGGCGATGACATATCTCGAGGTTTTAAAAATTTTGAAGTCAAAACAGGAAATTTACTTGTAATGTAGCGCGGTTAACTTTAAAGTTTAAATTAAAAACATTGCCTGGGGAGGTACATGTAGTATATAAAAATACTTAATAATGTATAAGGTTTTTTTTAATCTTTTAAAGATAAAAACTCGTTTTATAAAACAAATTAAAATGCAAAAGTATTTCTTTATTTCAGCTGACAGTCAACTGTTAGTGTGGCATTTTAACAGTTTTGTTGGCTGTGAGCCAGTTACTAGCTGATTTTTACAACTGTCAGTTAGCTGTTTGCAAAAAACCACTAACGGCCAAGTAGTTATAAAAATTCTCAGCAGCGTTTTTGATCAAAATGTTACTTTTCCTCCCTAGGGATCAAAAACCTCAACTGCGAAGTGCTACTTTCTAGACAAGTTTGTTTTTGCTCTCCCCTAATTTGATACTTTTATTTGAACACCCTGTATAGGAAAAGTAAACTGGTATTAACTGAACCGTAAGACGAAGCAATTTTGAATATTAAATTACTGCTCGACTCAAAATTTAATAAACGTATAAAAATCAATTTTTAATATTAAAATTCGACGTATTTCAAACAAAACAAACAGAAAGTAAATTATTATAAAATGCATTTTTTTGTTTTATTGTATCGCTAAATACTATTAAAAATATTTCATCAGCTCGTGAAAAATTTAAAACAAAAAAATTCGTATAAAAACACTTTTACGCTTTTCTTTCTAACAGTAAATTATAATTATAAAAGCATTAAATTAATTATGAAAAAAGTAGTACTGAAAACATGAAATTTTTAAAATCCGTAATAGACGATCATTAGCCTTATAGAATGGTCGTCTTTGTGTTTCAGAGGGCACTTAAAACCGTCGGTTTACTTAGGCTGATGAGCGTGAAATCTTGGCGAAGCTGAGATGTCTAACTACAGAATTGGAATTAATGAGTTTTTCGGTGCCTTTACCATAACTCACAGATTGATGTTGAATCCATAGAACCGTAGTTTTCCATTCCGTCACTAACTTGTTAAGGTATACATATAGTGGGAGCAAATTTTATGCTCCGGTTTACTTGCATTTAAATATCCGTCCGGTTGCCTGCTTTGTGTTTGGTTACGTTCTGCCACCAGCGCTAGCGTTCACTGTGTGACCACCTTAACACTACAAGTCATACTCAAAACAAGTTTAATTAATATTTAAGCATCTTGTCGGTAATGCTTACAACACCTAAAGGGTATCAACGCCTAGTAATCCGAAGGACCTCTTTAAATAATTTAACCGGTATTAGCGACGAGCAGTATGTACAAAGAGCAGATGTAATCAATATTAACTATGATACGCTAGTTCAGAGTATCTATTGTTTGTGTTTAATGCAAAACACGAGTTTTCGTACTTCTGATTAACAATTAAATTAAAAAGCTACTTGATTCGTTATGAATCTTTGTTCAAAAATTCAAGTGTTACGGTAAAAGCACAACGGTACCTGATGTTAAGGGCGACTAGCTTTTATTTCCAGTTATGATTTTTATCTAATCATTATCATTGTTTTTCGAACATTAGTAGTTCTGTCTTTTGTTCACAGAGTGATAGTCTTAATTACTCGGCCTTTTGCTTATTTAATTAATTATTTTGCTTGTACGTGACTTTTTGTGTTACTAACAGACAGACTGAAGAAAGATAGCAAACAGACAAAATTATAAATTAAACCGAATTACACCTAACGCTAATTTTAACTTGTAAAATCAATTACAAAAGGTTAATAATAATTAAAATAGTAGGCAACTCACGATAGGTGCAAAATATGTCAAATAAATAAATCAAATTTGACAGAAAAAAGTTTAAATCGATTGATTGGTTCTCGAGATTACCGAAAATATGTGAGAAAAGTTTTACAAAATACTCGAGAACTAATTGATCAATTTTACAGCATTTCTTTATAGCTTTCATTTGAAGCATTAACAGAAATATTGGAACAAAAATTATTTGTTTCTATAAAATCCCTTTTTAATAACTCGGGAACGAATCGATCGACTTGAGTTATTTTGTATTAAAGGATTTACAGTTTTATATAGCTTTTATTCGTATAAACCTTCAAATTCAAAAATTACATGATTCTTTTTCTATCGCCTCTTGTTTTTAGTTTAAGGGACATTTTGTCCAAATCTACAGCTGATGAATCACTAATTTTGACAGTTCTTTTTTTGAACGAATGTAAAAAATCTTAAATAAAAAGAAAATCCCTCGTATTTTGCAAAAAAATGGGTTTAAAATTTATTTCTAAATTTAAAATTCACTAAAAACAAAAAAAAGTATCAAAATTTGTGATTTATCAGCTATAGGTTCTTCTTGTTAGTAGAATCAAATTGGAAAAACATAACAAATTATTACAGACTGAAAAAAATGCTGAATGCAATAATGTTAAAAACTACTAAAAAAATTTTTTTTAACAATTATTATACAAATAGTAAATTGAATTTCTTACAGAAAAGTCCATAGTAGCACATTTTTAAAATTGCAATGTTATTGGTTTAGTTGTTATTTGTGAATTTGGCTTAAACTAACCTTTATAATCATTTGCTAGAAAGCTCCTTCGTCAAGTTATTTATAAATGCGCCTGTGATTGCTTAGTTTGGAGGATGTCCTTATCCACTTCCAACGATGTCTTACCGCCTAACAAATTCATCTTGGACACAACCGCATTTGATGAACTCAGGATTCCAGGAAAAACATGCAAACTTAATTTTACGATCCCGAATGCTCCTCCTCACGACATCTCCCAATCTTCTCAACCCTAGCAACCACCAAATGTTTATTTATTTAATAAAAGTAATTCCAAATATAAAAAACGGTACCAAGTAAATTTGATTTCAAATTGAAAAAATATTTTAGGGTCGTGTATATGGTGCCCTGACTAAATCCAAGTGGAATTGCTAACCATAAATAAAATCATCAAGTAAAATTCATGAACAGCAATAGAGGTCAAAAATTTTATCATTAACTATAAGAGAAAGAATCAATCAGAACAAGAGAACAGAAAACTCTAACAGAAGAGTGGAAATTAAAAAAAGAAACATTTTTTTTCTCAGAGAAAAAGAGGAAATAAAAAAAAACCACTAACGTGAAAAAACAAAAATGCTAATACAAGAAAGAAATCAAGTAAAAAAATTCAAAAAAATGCCGAGGAAGGCTCGCCGAAGGAAGAAAAGTAACGATTTGGAGTGCCAGAAGCAACAACGACTCAAGAGACAATTAAGTTCAAAACTCAAGTTTACTCTTTGCCGTACTATAAAAACCCTCACTTAAAACCACTACTGATGCCGTAAAGAACAATGAACAACCTCTTAACCAAGAATGCACCGTGACCTTTGTTTGCCAAATGTGCTTTGCCACGGACCGCTACTCTATGCCGCTGTTCCTAATAAAACGTGCCAACATTATTAAATTCCTGACCATCTTCAACGTGTAATTCAGCGTCACTACAATGATGCATACACTGCAAAACCATAAGGTATACCACCAATAGAAATGCACTAATGCAGAAAGCAGAAATGCATGGGCAACCCTGTCCATACTAAACGTCAGCCTAGGGACCCTACCAAAAGAAGAATCACCTTATTGTGCAGGTATTGCTTGCCATTGGTCATTGACTCTGCGCGTACGTGCATGGTTTAAGCAGTCTTGCAAAGGTAGCGATTGTAAACGGCTAAGTTTGGATGGATTGACCAATTTTACGTCTTGTTAACTTCAATATTTAGTAAGAATAATGTCTTTTTAACTACTATTTTTGCCGTCATTTGTGTACCATTACATGTAGCCATTGCTACCTAACATTAACATCTGTTGCCTAAAAATATGGTATGCTTTTTTACCATCTGGCATGACTTCTGTCCTAACACGTTACGTGGTTTTAAGTCTCAAGTTTTGACGACCTTATCCGACCACACTCAGTTATTTACGTTTATTGTTGTTGTTGTTATCATCCATAAACTATGCCATAATATTCAACTTCCGTTTTTGTTTGGAAATGCTAAGTTTGCCACTTTGGGGAGTTCTATCGTATTAATATTAGTTAGAAAACCCGTCCACGGACGGGTAACTAGCCAGTGGATATCTTTTTTAGCAGCTTTTAAAGGTCTTAATTAAAAAAAAAAACAGGCAGTCTGGCGTAAATCAAACACGGATAGACTAGAGAGCCGGGGCACCGCAGTTTTAATCCTGATTACGTCGGATGTGCTGCGATCTAAAAAGTCCAAAGTCGATTTGTGGACTATAGGGGAAGGCAAAAGAAAACCACTCCATTAACATTTCTCAAGTAAAGTCTTCTTGGCTTAGCCAGGAAGATTGCCAACATTCGAGTTCGGAAAAAAATGCACTAACCTAAGCTCGACAGGTATAATATAACAGATGAATATTAAATTTTCTGGATGGATACATCATCGGAGTAACGGCGAGATAAAGTTGGACTAATTAAGTTGTCGGACTGATCTGCTAGAAAGCTCATCCACGGACGGGTAGTTTTCCAAGGTTAGAAACTCAATTGATGTTCAAGTCGATCTTAAGTTCAGTGCCTGACTGGCCAGGTCGGCAATTTGGCAAATTCCGAAACACCACGACCCACGAATAACCACATTTAAACAATAAACAACGAACTGCTTGAAGTACATTTTTAGTTTGTGGTTTGTCAGTTCCAGAATTTAACTTTAACCGCGTTTATTTGTTAATGTCGAGATTAGCCGGTTAAGGTCCAAATCATATGTTAGCGTACAGAGGTACAGTGCAGTACATGAACAATCTTTCTCCTCTATCCTTCACTCTCGAAAGAGTATGGTGACCTTAATGGTTCTTTTAGCAAATTATTCTTGGTGGTTTGCCATTGCCTTCAGAGGGGAGAGAGTCATAATAAAGTTTGATTAATTTTGTAGCCGGGTTGGGAATCTAACCTAGGGCTTCTAGCCTAGAATCCGGTCCTTAGCCTGTTCACTTAGCTCACCTTTTAGCTCAGCTCACATGAACAATATAAAACATTCAATATAGAAGAGGAAACTACATTTTTCCGGAGTCCAGAAAGCTGCCAGTCCACCACTATCTACGGGAGAGTTGTAACCAATTACAAAACCAGAGCGCGTTGCGTGTCCTAAAAGAAGACATGCTGGAGCAGGAGGAGAAAGGGAAGTGAAAGAAGAGCGTGCTGGCCTATTATTATTGTGATGGTGCTTCTATTTATTTGAAACAACTCGACCTTTTGTCATCTGTTGAAGCCGCACGTCAAGACAACTAAAATAACGATGCCACAACTTTTTATCATTATTATCACTTTTAATTTTTTTTATAACGGGATTGTTTGTGTTACACCAGCAATGCAAAGTTTTCTGCAGGACCACTAGTCGACAATCAACAACCAAAACTAAACACTGCTTTAAAAACCATGCTGAACACTCTTTTCAATTCCCCCCCCCCTTCTCCAAACGGACGGAAATTGTCATCACCCACTACGATTCCCAGGAGTCTACACATCAAAATTTAGTAAAGTAAACCACGTTCGTCACGGCCACTCTGGACCACCTTGCCACCTTCGAGCCATTGTTTTTCTGAACTTTATTTTTCCTGGGATAGTTTTGGCTCTTATATAAAAAATGTTAAAAATGTTATATCCACTTCCTTCATAATAGCATCTTTGTCAAGTTAAAAAGCCCTAGGAATTTTATTACCTAATACAGCAAGTCAAAATGGCCCGGAGCCGTCTGGAGCGGAGCGGAGATGGCGTAGAGTCAATTTTGACAACGCTAATACTGTGTCCGATTAGTGCCCATCATCAAAAAATCAATTTAAAACCATAAATTAAATTCAAATTTTGCCGAGTTTCTTCGAGTTTTTTCCGAGTTTTTCCCCTCCCTTCCCAAACCACTATTGAAACACTTCGTGTTTTTTTTTTGCAGTAATCGCTTTAACAGCAACATACACAGAAAAAAAAATTGGAGATGTGGCCATCACATGACTTTACCATACATTAATCTTATGGTACGATATTATGTTTTGCGCACTACTTTAATACAGTTTACAAAAAAGTACGATTTACGATTTTGGCCGCTCTCTATTATTTGGCGCCTATGTGCAGTTTTCACAGTATACCCATGATTATTACATTACAAAAAATAAATAAAAATTTAAAAAAAATGGCATCTCGTTAATGAGCGTCACTAATTTACTCCCAATCTCACGTTTCCGTGAACCGATTTTAACCAAAATCTAATCAAATCTAAGTTTCAATATAAAAGTACTAAATATAAAATTTGGTTGAGAAATTTCTATTAGTTTGGGCGCTAGAGCGCACACAAAATTAAGTGACATACAGACACACAGACACACTGACACAAAGACATTTTTTTGATGTTGGGTTTCTTTCAACTCGTTTGACTTCAAGGACTGTAAATTCGTGAAAATCTGAAAAAAAAATTTTTTCGATTACATAACTTTCCCATTCGGTATGGTAAAGTAAAAATCCGTGAAAATCTGAAAAAAAAAATTTTTTTCCATTACATAACTTTCCCATTCGGTATGGTAAAGTAAAAAGTGGTGTGTATTTAACGAAATTCGTCGTTAATATGACTTTAAAGGCCTAAACAGAATGAACGCGAAACCAACGCGACGTAACGTCCGTCAAACGCTGACGTTACGCTTTCGAAACGATACTGCACAGAATAGCGCGAAACCGACGCGACGTCGAAAACCTAACCTCACAGCCTAACCTGCATAATCTTAAAATAAGTATTGTTATTTGTTGACATGTTAACTTATTCTCTTAGCTTATTCTTATTAAAATTAAAGACAATGGATGATTTCGAACTATTTTTAAATTTTTACATGTTATATTTAATGTATCTTATAAAAATGACAAATAACGTTACCAACTTATATTGATTTAAAAATTAAATCACCAAATTGTAGTTGGTAGTGGTCGTTTCGCGTTAAGTTTGCCAACGTTCGACGTTGGGATCGCGTTGCGAGCGTTCATTCTGTTCGAACGTATTGCAACTACATACATTTAACTTTTGACGGACGTTACGTCGCGTTGGTTTCGCGTTCATTCTGTTTAGGCCTTAAATCCTATGAAACTTTTTGTTAATATTACGACAAGCATTTCGTTAATTATGGTAGTAATAGTAATATTTACGAATATATCATAATAGTTACGACATTTTTCGTTAATATTATTACACAATAGCGACAATAGCGTGTAGATTAGACTACGATTTTACGAAAAATTAATAATAGTAACGAAATTTTCGTTAATATAGCAAATTTCCGTTTAATAACCGCATTTCGTAAATATAACGACGGACTATTTTTTCTGTGTATAAACTTTTAAACACAATTTTTATTTTTTAATCTCTCTTCCAAAAAAAAAATTACCCCTTTTCGTTTAGAATTTTTTCACTATTTTTGCAATGTTTGCAAGAATAACAACTAATAATTAAAGTTTTAAAAATTTTAAACAAAATAATTTTAATAAAAATATTTGTCGAAGATTTCTCATCAAAATTCACCCCTTGCGATTAGAATTTTTTCATTTTTTTTTTGTAAAATTCACAGGTTAATACCTATTAATAAATTTTAAAAATTTTAGACACACAGTTATAATTAAAGCTTCTCAATTCTATCCCTTCTTCGTTTATAATTTTTAAAATGGGTCTAGTTCGATAACCGGGACTTGAAGATAACAACATTAAAGCTCTACAAAGAAAAAAATAAACTTTAAATTAAATTAGTATGGGCTAGTAACACTATGCGACGATACTGCAGTGGTACTTCATTTAACAACTTAAAAGTGGGTAGGGTTTACTTTTACGCGGCAACCAATGAAAAGCTTATGTATCTTGCAAACCGCGGGAACCACATCGATTACACCAGATTTATAAAAATTTGAGAAAATAAGGCCCATTTGCAACGATTCATAAATTTTATGTTTTATTATTGATTTTTGATCCATTTTTTTTCATAATTTTCTTTAACAATTTTTAAAATTGGAGTCCAGGTTGTCGTTTAAATTCCAAACTCCGATTCGCTGTCTGCATCTGTTACTGACTTCCACTTTTATTTGCTTTGGGTTGGAATCTCACTTGGCAGAAAACAGCCCCGTAATGAGTCTGATTTCATTGCTTTCCGCTTCCAATTTTGGGATTTCCATTTTTCTGTGTGTTTTGGATACCCTACAGAATGGTTCGAGTCCAGTTGGGGGCGTTTTTAGCCTGATCTAGCTAGTTAACTTTTGAATAAGAAAAAACTGCCACATAAATTACTCATTAGATGACGAATTAGACAAGAATAAAAGTATCTACTTACTTTGAGCTCTGGTAAGTTTACAAATTTAATGGTGACAAACGCTCTTTTTACTTTGAAGTTAATAAATCGTAAACTTGTTTCAAATTAACAGACGATACTTGACCGCTATTAACACGATCACAATGAACACCAGTGAAAGAGCTGTTGTTGGTGATGCTAAGCAAAACTGCACTATCCAGATAAACGAAAATTTTCCTAAGTGACTCGTCTTTCAACAAAGAACGAAGTTTTTAGGTTAGAATCTGATATGATTTACGCATTTTGATGTCATCATTGGGTTATTTTGTATTCAAACTTTTGAAATAGACACTTGGTATAAATTTTTCCGCTCATCAAATATGCCACATGTGACAGAATACGTAGTTTAAATACCATCCTTGACACCCAGAAGTGCAAAAGGTTCTATTATGTATGTTTTCTGGCGAATTCCATTTAGCTGTTGACGGTGTATCCCGGAAGAGAATTCAAACTAGTTTAGTAATATCCGTTTATTAAATTATGTATATGGTAAATTGTTAGTGTTGTGATTGGAAGTTACATTAAACTGTTAATAATTAATTAATTAATTTGGAATTTCATTTGAATAAACGGCAAATTTTACTTATTCCCAATTGCAAATTTAAATAGGGACCAAATTTGATTAAACAATGACTGCAAACGCTTGCGCCAACGGGAACGTCTAACTTGGGTTTAAAAATTCCAAGCATAGCGAATAATTTAAATAGCAAATAATGGATAAGCAAAGACAAGAAAAACCGTAGTAATCAACCATGATGTAAAAAATTCAATAATGTTGTTATTATAACTTGGTTGTTCTTCGAGCAACATTGTTTTTCATTTGCGTTTTGAAAAATGTTGTCGTTAACTAAACCGCAGTTCATTTCTGATTTTTATTATTTAGAACAACACAATCAACACGGCACGCTTTGGCTCATTAAAATTTAAACCTTAATTGAATATTAATTGGAATCGAGCGTTTTTCTGGGATATTTCTGTAAAATATTATAAAATGTTTCAAGAGACATCAATAGAATGCCTTAATCAAACATTCCGTATTCGTCTCAATTGCGAGGAAAGCCGGAATAATGCGCCCCACACCGAGTTTTCACCTTGCATTTGGATGCGACTGACGCTACAAAATTTTCTCCTGAAACATGAAAAACGAGTTCCGTGACGTAGGTCGTACTTTGTAGCGGGTTGTTAGTTTTCTCGTATATAATGTTTGCAAGGACTCAAATTTTGTTACTAGTGTGTGGTGCTTTTTGAAAGGTTTCAGTGAAAATTTTTAAGGTGAGTCGCTTTTACAACTTCTAAAGAAAATCAAAAACTTTTCGAAAGAAAGTTGAAAAATAATAAAAACTTTTGTCTTAACACTTGAGCTGTTTTTCTGCGATTTTCTTGAAAATTATTTTCCGGTTTCTTGTATTTTTTTAAAGAAAAATTTTTTTAACACGAAAATTTGTTGAAGTAATTAATTTATTTTGATTGGGGGGACGCAATTTTTAAGCTGGTTTAGATTTCTTTTTTAAATCGGTTAAATGCTTTAATCAATTATCGCGTAATGACGCTTTTACACCTTAATTGGACGAACATAAAAAAGTAATTGGGACATTTAGAAGTCCTTATCGATAATCCTGATGCTTTAGAAAGGATACTCCCGGTTCACCTAGTGACGTCACCGGACGTGCCCTATATTATCCCCAGCAACTATTTTTGGAACGCATTCACCATTCGTACAATTTACAACTTTTGTTATGAAACAACAAAAGAAAATATTTATAATCATATTCTCCTACAATAACAACACAACAAAACGGGAAGCTTTCAACTATAAAATATGACTTAATGAAAATTGATGTCGAAATGAAATTAGGTAAGCAATTTAACAATTCAAAACCTAATGTTTACTTCACGCAAACATGTGCAGTTAAATTTGTGCATTTTAACGTAAAAAAAATTGAACTTTTTAAGATTTCCCGGAAATGACTGTCCTACATGCACATTCCACTAAGAGTTGCTTATAAACAACGCTTAATTCATTTAATCGTTATAATATAGAAAATTGCAAATTTCGCCTATCAACACAAATTTTACATTAGCGCGAAGAATCGCGTGACTAACATTTTTAGAACTTTATTGCCGAGTTTCTTTATGCCTTGAGCTCTAAAAGCTTCCTCTCGAAATGGAAGCCCTAGGATATATGATAAAATGTGACCACCTCACCTCTAAAACAAACCGATTTTTTACAACTTTTTCTAAGTGGAATATTTTTTAATTTATAAAGTCAAGTAATAAGGAACTTCAGCTGAAAAGCTAAAAGTTAATTTGCATTTCAAAAGAATTGCATTTAAAGCGAATTTTTTTTGAAATCTACCGCTGGAGCTGCTTTTAAATTCCTTTTGTGACATTGCACCTTTAACGTTTATCAAAATCTGAAGTTTTGGAGAAAGCGACACTTTTTTGATATTTATGGATTTTGCCAGGTTTCTACTAAAAACGGTAATGATTTAAACTCGATAAGCCGGGAGCTTTTACGTCAAATTTATTTTGCTAAATTGGTCGTTCAAATGTTATCGGGCATAAAGAAAACGGATTAAGTGACAAGTTGGAAAAATGCACAGTTACTTAGGCATCAAAATTAATTCCGCTTGCTATCCATGTTTCTCATCAAGGAAATACTTACGTTTATCCTACTTGTTTAAATTTTTTCGCTCTTCTGAACAAAAATTGAAAGAAAACACCGCATCAAAGTAGGATTGAGCTTTTGCAATATTTAATCTAACCTAGAGCTATTACAACTCATAATAAAACAAAGCCTTTGTACTATCTCTTTTGATCTCCCCACTTTTATCGAGTGCCTCTGCTGTTTGGTTATAAATTTCCTTCAATTAAGAGACATCTTTTGTGTAGAACGCTGATATTTTCAGGTGCAAGACGATTTCGATTTTCTTCCTAGCATACATCATTATTTCGTGATAAACAGCACCACGGGAGAATTTTCGGTAAATTTCAGGTCAAAGTGTATTTTATGGGAGCTATAAAATAAAGATCAAATTGATTCAATAAGTCATTTTTAGGTATATACTTCGGTGCGCCATTAATAAGATCGAAACATGTATATTATCGTTATTGGAAATTCTAGTTGATTTAGTTTGATTAATAATCCGTAGAAAATTTCAAAATATTTAAAAACAAATTTTTTTTTTGACGTATGGATCATTTGTTTTTCTTCAACTCTAATTAAGTCGGAGCGAACCAGGGATTTACCGTATTTATTAGGTTTTTATTAGGTTAGGTTGTGGTTGTTAAACCTTGACTGTTTTGAAGTGCTGCTCTTTAAGTGCGTGTCTCATTGATAAAAATAAGTGGTAATCCGAAGAAGCCATGTTTGCCTTTGCTTTGTGTGAAGGTGCGTTGTCATGCAGCAAATTCTACTCCATTCTGGTCGATTTTTGATCGTCGATTTGTTATCGGTAGCAATCAGAATTTATGGTTTTTTTAGTTGTTTTGATCGCTCTTTGTCTCTCACATCAAAATCACTATTTTAAAGCGTTTAAACCAGTCGGTTCAAGTTGTTTTTGGTGGAGCATACACCATAAATTTTTTCAAGCAATCGACGTATTTCAGTAGCAGTTTTCTTTAAATTAAAACCAAAACGTAATGTTCTCAATGATAAAAAAATATGTTGCTGTTTGAGACACGTTCTTCTGTTCACTAATTTTTATAAAAGAATGTCAAATAATGAAAAAAATGCAACCACCTTTGTTACCTAAATTTGTAACCGTAAAAACCCGGAAATGAATGCATTTACTTGACAACGTCAAAATTAAACTAACTTTTCGTCAACGTTAGATTTAAATTTTTTAAATTTTAATAACAATCGACTTGATCGCAGTTGAGAGAATAATGGCGCATTTTAATTTTAAAATTATTCTACCACTATTAATTTTGCCAATTGAGATGATTTTTAGCACAAGTTCGAAAATTTGCATGTTAAAAAGATCATCTAGAAAAGCTATGCAAATTTAAAGCGGTTTGAAAGAAATTGACGAAAAATATCAAGCAGCTGTCAGTTTTTAAATTTTTGATTTTTTTTAACAATAAAATTATTAAAAACAGTTTTTTTTTAGTCATTTTACACTAATAAGTTCACTTAATTTTGAGAGCGGTTTTTTTGGCGGTTTATATCGATGGTTTGTCATTGAGTGGCTGAAGAGACGCTGTTAGAATTCTTATGTTCTAACAATGGCGTAACTAGCCATGTGCAGGGTGTGCAAAAAACACCGGTGTCTCTGGCACACCGGTGTCAAGCAAAGTTTTTATGTCACTGTGTTCTAAATAGAGCCGCAACGAGTGTAAAAAGAGCCTGTGGCATTTTACTTTTGCTTGTATATGGCTGGGGGGTATTCCATACCCCCCAGACCCCCCGGTCTTTGATTGATTATTTTTTTAAATATCATCAAGGTCAAAGTGAAAACGGAACCGGACAACTGAGTGACAGACAACTGGGTGACGGACAACTGGGCGATGATGAAACTAGGCGATTGGTAAACCAAGCGACGGTCAACCGGGCGTGGGACAACTGAGTAATGCGTAATCTGGGCGCCGGGTAAACCGGACGACTGTCAAACTGGACGACGTATAAGTGGGTGACGCTACTGTAAATTTCGGGCATTTAAAATAGAGAATTATTATAATAACCTTTATAATATTTTAAATAAGAAAATTAAATAAGGAGATGGCCTTAAAACCACCAGTTTTTTCATAAATCGATTTTAAAAACTTCGATTTTCACAGCAAATTTTAAGCTAAGTTGCTCGTAATTGGTCAATTCTGGCATTCTGTGGTCAGTCCGTGTAAATTACGTTACTCTAAGAGTCTAAACTATACGCAGAGAGAGGATAACCGGTGCAACACTAGCATTCATATGCTTCAACAATGCACTTCAACAGAGCGAAAATCATGTTCTTTAATAGTTCATGTGCAGTAAAAATGGCTGGAGGCGCTCGAGCTTAGCGAAGAGTGCATCCAGCCAATTTTTACTTGCACAACCACCGTTCTCGTAAAATCCACGTAAAAACGAGTTTTACCTCTCATTGATCTACTTTTTTAACATATCCCTAGGCCACGGGGCCTATAAGTTTCTTGCTAAATATTTCAATTCTTCCAAATGCTTCAGGTTGTCGCCTAGTTTATCCGTCACCCAGTTGTCCGTCGCCCAGTGAGATTCGTCCATTTGTCGTGTACGGAAGTCAAAATTATTAAAAACGCAAATTTAATTCTTGAAAATGCATACTTTTGCTTGTATACGGCTGGGGGTATTTCATACCCCCTAGACCCCCCGTTCTTTAATTGCTCGCTTTCTAAGATATCCTCCAGGTCAAGGACAGTTTTTCAGATTTTTTCAAATTTTATCAAATCTTGTTTTTTCCTTTTTTTCTAGGGTAGCTAATCCCCTAACTTATTTTGTGTCTAAAACCTGTGCGTCACCTTTCACCAAAACAATAAAATTTAAATCGGTCACAAAATTCAGCAACTGTCTCGACTAAAACTATTAAAATTTTGCAATGAAGTTAGCCACATAAGTTTTTTGGATCGTAGGGGCACATTTTTTTTAAGAAAAGTTTTGTGGGAGGAATTGTTTATTTTTAAATCTAATTATTAGAAAAGTGACCTGAGACTTCAATTTCTGATATTTTTTTTAATTTAGCGTTTTAGTGATTTATCAAAAATCCCTGAAAATTTAAGTTTGTTGAAAGTGCACTGGCGGGTAAAGACAAAAATTTTATATTTGATTTTGAATCCAAACATGGGCATTTGCTATTGTTTTGCTCTTAAAAATGTAATTTTGGCAGCTGTTAAATTTCGTTTATTATTTAAATTATTTTCTTTTACAATAAACTGGCGTTCATAGTAAACTTTCAAAATTCAAAAAAATGTATCGTTATAGCCAAATTTGAAATAAATTAATTTTTAAATAAATTATACTATCTTTAAACGTAATATGGTAGGGGAAATCCCTTATTTTATATATTAATATTGAGTTATTATGCCACTGAGCGCTAAAATAAGACCGCCCCTCTTATTCATTTTTTTGATGCCGCTTCTGCTTCTTACAATTCTCAAAATACACAATAAATATAAAGATATCGTATCAAAAATAAATTTCAGATATAAAACAAAAAGTCACTTGAAGCAGTAAAATTTTTTATACTTCGGCTTCACATACGGACAAGACATTATTTGTCACTGACTGACCCATTCATAAAAGATTGGGATTGCTTCAATTCCAAGAAAGTTGGAAGGTTAAAATTATAAAAAATCAGAACAAGTTAAGTTATGTCTTGTAAGTGCGAAGGCCGATCTTGGCACTTATGATCATAAAGCCAATCTATGTTATACCTGGATGAGAAGTGAGTAGCTCAGCTATGTTACTCGACTAAGAGAAGTGCGAAGTTGCAGGCCAAGCTATGGTATTATAATTAGAAAAATTATAATTGATCATATTAAAATAAAAACATATGATGTGGTGCAAAATAAGACTTTCCCATTTACCAGTTTAAATAATGACAAATTACATTTTTTAATGAAATGAGAGGTGAGCTAAGTGAACGGGATAACGACCGGACTCTAGGTTAAAAGCCCTAGGTTTGATCCCCAACCCAGCTACAAAATGTATCCAACTTCATTATGACCCTCTTCTCTCGAAAGGCAATGGCAAACCACCGAGAGTAATTTGCCAGAGAACCATTTAATATAATATTAATGGTCGCCAACCTTCGCCAACCTTAAGAAAAAGAAAAACATTTTTTAACGCTTTCCTCCATTGTTAGTCCGTATTTGCTGTGTGCATTTCTCCTGCTGTATTCTGGTGGCTTAAATAGACGAAAATAATTGGGACTCTTGACATATAAACTTTAAGCTTTCAGGTAGGAAGTTGCTGGTCATATCCTATTAAGTCCATGATAATCACATAAAGCAAGTCCCAATTTAGTTTTATTACCGGCCACTCCGAACGCTTCGATCAATTTTTAGTATCTTTTTTACACCTACGCACACAGCGAATAAGTACGGTCCTGCTTTGCTTACATTCGTCTACTTGTAAACTTGGTTATATTAATCTGGGAAAAAGTTAGCAAAAACACTCAAGAGTTGGTCAATTTGGCATTTTTTATAGCTAAATTTACAAAAAGTTGCAAAACTTACAGAAAGTTGGCAATTTTGAATTAATTCAGTTGGCAAATTTGCAAATTTAGAATTTGGTTGGTTGGGCACGTCCCTGCTGCCCAAGCCAAAAAAAACAAACAATTTTCAAGCAGTTGCGGATGATCAATAACGTTAAAACGTTTCAACCATTTGTATTTTGAGTGATCATCAATAATGTAATGCAAAGTTAGGTTAGGTGTCAAAATTGTTTTTATATCTAAACTTTTGTGCTTTTGCAAAGAAGTAATTTTTGTAAGTGAATAATACTAATAAAATTTTATTTTGACATCTAACCTAACTTTGCATTAATTCATACTAAACTGATTTGACATTTTATCAACTTAACTTAAAGATAGTACAATTTATTTAAAAATTAATTCATTTTAAATTTGAATAAAACAATACATTTTTTTGAAATTTATAGTGAACGCCGGTTTATTGAAGCAGGAAATAATTTAAATGGTAAACGTACTTGAATGAAATTTGACAGCTGTCAATGCGAAGTTATATTTTTAAGTACAAAACAAAAGCAAATGCCCATTTTTGGATTCAGGATCAAATATAAAACTTCTGTCTCTAAACGTCAATCTAAAAGTGCTAAGTGATGTTATGTGGCTAAATTCATAAAAAAAACGTCAATTGCAGATTCTTACGTGTCTGCTTTAACCACTATTAATGGTTTAGAAATAAATGTGATCCACGGGGATATTTTAGGGCCTTTTCCTATTTGTTTAAAAGATTTACTGCACAACTCAAATTTTATAGGCTATTAAGTACGTGAAAGACCTGATTTGAGTCGGGTTTTTGTCCCGAAAAATTCGATCTCCATCAAAGCGACGCAAATCAAATCGCATAGTAATTTTCAAGATATGCTCTGCAATCGTGATAGATTTCAAATTAAATGCTAGTAAAATCACGTGATAACATTATTTTCTGATAATCTTACATTATAATTATTATAATTAACTGTAAATGCTCCTCGTTAAATGTATCGCAAATAAATTTATGCATTATTAGTAGCATTTATTTTTCAAAATTTCTCACTAAATTTTCATATACCCAATTAAATATGTAGCAGAAGGATCACCTACCCTTAAATTTATAACTTATGCATTGAGCACTTTGAAAGATATCCTTGAGCTACGTAATTATTAAATTGTATTTGCTTTGATTTTGATTAAATTTACTTTTACACGCTGGAGTCGCTCAGATCGAATCTATTACAAATGACCTATAATCGCTTACCTGTCCAGCTTCGACAATAAAATCTCAAAATCGATTCAACAAAACCCTTGTTAGGTCACAGAAAAAACAAACCCTTTCTGTCAAGCAGCTTGTCGACACTATTAAGCAGGTTGTTAATAGCATTGCTAGTAAACTTTCTGAACAGAAACTTCGATCGCGTTAAGCTGACAACGTTGTTCGAAAAGTAATTTATTTTTTAAATTTTTAATCGTGCTTCTAACTGAAAAGCATTTTTCTGTCGTTTTGACTCTGTCAAGTTTTTATTTTTGTAATACTAAAATTAAGTTTATTAAACAAGTGACGCTAACAGAAAACTGACATTTGGAATGTCACAATAATCGTAAATAAAATCATAAAGTAATAATTTTATTCTGATGGCAATCGAAAACCGAAGTGTAAATAGCAAAATTAAAAGTAAATGGACTTCACGCGCATTCGAATTAGTCAGTGAATAGAATCGATCTCAGAGTCTTGACGATTTTAAATTTGCTAAATTCAGTATATTGAAGATGAAGTTACATGATTTGTAACTTTTTGAGATCTTTCGATCTGTTTTATGAAAAACTGTGTTAAGTTTTCTTAGCACTATTTAGCTGTTTTACATCTAATAAGTAGGTTGCTAGGTTTTTATGTGCTCGTAACCTTGGTTTTTTTTTTTATTAAAAATCAATAATTTAAATTTACAGATCCGTTAATGTTAAGATAAAATTTATCGGTATTGAAAAAAACGTGACTAATCAAAAAGTAATTCTGGATTAGCAAGCTAACAAGTACTAATCAGTTTTTAATCTTGTAATAAATTTAAAATTTATTTATTCCATTATTTTTAAAATATTAGAATTAATCTTTTTTTAACGTAAAGCTCTCTATAAGGAAAGTTGATGCTTTATTTATAGGGGACTCCCTAGTACAAAACACTAATTAGTTTTGAAATACCATTAAAAGTAAAGCATGAGCCTGTTAATTGGAAATATTTAGAACTCTAATTATTTTAATTGATTTTAAACGGAAGCCTGAAAGTAAATATTAAGCCGGCTTCGGTCAAAGGAAAGATTACCATTCATTGCATTATTAACTATTAAGAACCCGGTTGTTATTTTAATTAAATTGAGCGGGAGTATTACGAAAAAATTGTTTTAGGGTGCTTATCGCAAAGCGGTAAACTTATGATGTAAGGAAACTTGACGCTACAATTTGTACCAAAATAGGGAAGATGTAGTGTTTCTATGGTTACAGGACACCAGATAGTAAGTTTGTTTTGCTAGTCTGGTCAATACAGTACCTATAATACCTCGAACTTACGCGATAGGTAGGACTGAGTAATAACCGTGTAAGTCAAATTCGCATAAGTCAGGGTATTATTTCATATTTTCCTTATTTTGAAGCATTTTTTAACAACTGGAATTTAAGAAAAATACCTAAATAAATTCTAAGATAATGTTGCGAAATTAAGAGCGTTGCGAAATATTTTATCCAAATTTTTTGATCAAAATTTTTGTAATTTATGAGTACCGCAATTTTAACGTCGTTTAATTGCGTGCTAAATGGTTAACTTTACAATCATCGTGACTTGTTCACATAATATCCGCATTAGCGCACGCTACTTGTATCACACGTTCGAAATTGATTGAAATGTGAGGGATCATGTCGCAGGTGAATTGCTGCAATTTTAATGTTGCTTATTAGATTGGAAACATTCGCTTTTAGCCGTTCAACCGTAAATTATAAAATGGTCTTTGTTTAACTGATTTAAACATTACTTTATATTACAATTAGAACAAAGGGGTGGTTTTTTTTGAAGGTGATGTTTTAATCACGTTTGTATAGGTTTACCCACATAACTTAATTAAGAAACTTTGTAACTTGTACAGAGAAAAAAGAACGTTCTGAATTAAATTAATGAAACGTTATACTATTCATGGGGTCACCAATTTGTGCAACCGCAAGCAAAATTGGTTTTATAAATAACTTATAAATTCAATATTACCTTTTGAAAATATTTTATATTTACCAGCATGTGAAGACAATAAGTTTTTTCAAATCGTGTGTTTGTAGTTACATTCGAAAAAAAACAACATGCAACATAAAATACTGATAACTCAAGCTGATTATACGCGTACACGTTTAAAACGTAAGCGTTAAATTATTTAAAGCGCTTTTTTAATAATGCACAGCGCTGTACAAAATTAAGCATAACTTAAAATCGTATACACGAATTTTTTTGTATAATTTCTTTAAAAAAATAACAATAGTAGGGAGTCCAGATTATCACAGAAACCTGTCAAATTTTACCATTTGTTCTATAAATACGTTATTCAAGGCTCTTGTTAATAAATAATTATTTGGTTTTATAAAAATAATCATTAAGAAAATTTTATAATAGAAACTGTAGCGTTCTTTTGATTACACAATTTTATGATATCAATCGATCTAAATTCATAAGTAAAAAACCAATAATTGTTATGAAACTTTTTTATCCGGTTATAAATAATAATAACGAAACTTTTGTTCTCGTAATATTTACTCGATTGTGTAAAATTGTATAAATATTCTAACATAGATGATTGAATTTATTAAAATTTATGATGCAAATGAAGTTGAAATTATTGATTCCAAAATCAGGTATAGCACACAAACAAGAGAAGTTACAGGATTGATCACGACTGATGACGAATAAAAACACAAATAATTTTTTTGTTATTCGTTATTAGACTGAATTTTTAGATTGTTAGACTTACCCCCTTATTCTGTAACTTTTCGTTATCGTTCGTTATCGTTAAGAACCGTAAAGTTTGGTTTCCACATATTACCTACTATTTAATGCAATTCTGAGTGTAAACTAAACTTTACGGTTCTTAGCGATTTCATAACGATAAGAAACGATAACGAAAAGTTACAGAATAGGGGGGTTAGACTGAAGATTGGTGACAGTCTCTCTAGTCAAAAGATCTAAAAAGCAAATTAATGCAGTCACAATAAGAAGCTTTTTAAATGAGATGTGGAAAGAACTACCGCTTAATAAACGCAACACAAATACAACAATAAATTTATACCAAAGCTCGTCGATTGCAAGTCGCGCTGGAAACTCCCGCATAAAAGCAAGCAGTAACTGCAAGAAATAACGAATTCTCAGACAAGATACCGAGTACTTTTTAATTTCCTATTTACGAAGTATAAAGTTTTGCAACTACTAATTTAAATAAATGAAGTAAAGAACTAATAATTAGATTTTGGCTTAAATCTCTCAGCTAAAACTTTTTGTTTATTTGCGATTCACTGATTTTTAATGACGAGCACGAATAGATTAACGAGATTTTTATTCGGCTCCAAATTTTTTATAAAGAATGACGTGGTAATTTAACAAATAAAAGCATAAATTTTTTCAACGCAATTGCTCGTTTCATGGTACTTGAAGATGCTTGAAAGTTTTTTATAGGTATTTACCAGTAAGTCAATGAAAACTAAGCAGATCCGTACCTACGAAGTGATAATAACAGGTACCAAAGAAGAAATTAAAAAATTTAATTTGCTACTATTTACTTTTACTTTTTAAATGGGAAAGTCATGTGTTGTGTCACATCAGATTTTTTTACTTTAGACTTAAATATTTATTTTTCTATAGTTTACAGCTGCATCGGACTTGATGATGTTTTTTAAAATACACTTCTAAACAATTTGAACAATTTCCAGAATTATTCCCCAGAAATAAATTAAAATATTTAAAAAAAATTAAACTTGAAATTGAAATTTTATCAAAAATTATCTTTATTATAGAATCGGGGCTAAGCATTTGACAAAAACGTAGATGACTGATGTTGTTGATACAAAATTACCTTCCTCAGAGGTATCCAATTTTGACTCACAAAATTTCTGTTAATAATTGTATTAGTTCGATGTTGTAAATTAAACATTCAATATTTAGTTCAAAAAAGAATAAAAAAAAAAAAATTTTAAAATTTAAACTTCTGCAATTGTGGTTGACAGTCAGAAACATAAGTCTCGTCAAATATTATGAACTTAGAGATTTCACGACTGTACATTTAATATTAATTATTTAAAACTCTTAACTGTATTTGTTGTATCGAACAAGTTAAACATGTGAACTAATCCTAACAAATCTACGTCAATTCGTCGCGGTCAATTCATTGCGCGACAATTCGTCGCCTGCGACAATACGTCACCTACGACAATTCGTCGCCTACGACAATTCGCCTCCTAAAATAATTCGTCGCGCTCGATAATTTATTGCGTGCAACGATAAACCATTTTGAAATACATTTTTGAAATTTTTTCAAAAACCACAATTAATCGCTCTTGACAATTCGTAACCTAACGTAATTAATTGCGCGCTACAATCGATGAAAAAAGTACAATATAGTTATTTATTTATTTTCTGATAAATAAAAACAAGAACAACCTTTTAATTTTATATTCGTAATTGAAAATTATTAGGTATGACACGTACAGACTTGATATATGAACATAAAACTTTGCTAAAAATGCTATATACGTAGTAGTATGTGTATAATTGGTTAGCCCCAAAGTCAGCCTTAGATTTTTAAAAGCAATTCGTATTGTATTTAAACTAAGCGCCATGACTGACCAATATGATAATTAAGCATGGCTTTGCGCTTTTGCCAATTGGTCAATTGGTGGGCAATTCCTGTCTATGTAACAACATGGCAATTCTAATTGGTTCTTTTGTGTGACGTCAGCTACCGTTGACTCCGGTAATGTTTTTCAAATTTTTTTTTTTAATTTTGAAGACTAAGTTTGACATTTATTTTTAAATAATAAAAAAACAAACAGTGAAACTCGTCTATTGTACTAAAAAATTTTAAAAATGTATTTTAAAAAACATTTTAAAATGATTTATCGTCGCAAACAACAAATTGTCGTAGGCGACGAATTGTCGCAGGCGAGGAATTGTCGTAGGCGAAGAATTGTCGCAGGCGACGAATTGTCGTAGGCGACCAATTGTCGGGCGATGAATTGACCGCGACAAATGGACGGTACACCAATCCGAATAATTTTACAATAAAATTTTAAAGTAACGCCACTGGACTGAAATAACATTTGCAAATGTAAGTATTAAATAATGTCGTTGCAATAAGTTAAATAAAAAAAATTATTTTAAGTAAGAATTCGTCTCGTGTCAATGACACCGATTTTTAAAATTTTATTAAGGATTATTAAATTTTATTAAGTTTTAATACCTGGTACTAAAAAATCGCAAAATTTTGAGGTTAAAATGGAAAATCCTATGCAATGCATTAAAATTTACTAAAAATGAGGCAATCAATCGCTATCCATTAGTGAGAGTTTTGTAAAACTTCAGTATTTGTAGGGATGAATTCAATCTATTCAAGGGCGTTACTAACTAGTTTACTCCTCCTCTTTTTCTACTAGTAGAGTAATAATAATTCATGTAAATTTGTTAAATTTCATTAATCAAATTTATTAGTAAAAATTTTGTTAAAATTGATTCAGTATTTGGAGGAATCTCGTTAATCTCATCATTCACATAAATAATAATTAATTTAATTTTCTCTCTTTTTCTGGCAATCGATTAAAAATAAGATCCAATATAATCAATTGCTAAAAATCTTAAAATAAAATTCTATGGCCTAATAAATAGTAAATAATAAAATAATAAATAAAATAAAAATATGCCTAATAAATAGGCATTGTTTTGATTGGTTAGATTTCCAAGTGAGGCCAAAGCTTTATAAAAAAAAAGTTATTAAAAAAAAGAAGTAGATGCCAAAGCTTACCGAATGAAAGTCGTCTTGAAAATTTATAATCAAATGCAGCCGTGACTAAAACTTAGCTTCTTAGGTTAGCTTTTGCTAATCGAAAAGATCCGCAACGATCGTCAAATGTGCGCATCAAGACTACGCAAAATTTTGCGTATAAAAAAGGTTTTGGATAATGGCGGCGACAAAACCAAAAATATTCGTCTACGTTCTATTAAATCGGCACTCAAAATCGTCAAGCAAACATAAAAATTAGCCTGCTAGTTTAATGGCTCGGAGGAACTAAATTCTTTCGCCGCGCCGCAGCTTATCAAGGCACGCATTTAATAGGTATAAGCGCAAATAAAAATACATTTTAAAATATTGTAAATCGATGTAGATGGCCAAAAATAGTAACAAAAAAAGTATTCTACAATTTAAATGCGTTTTAAAATTGTCAACAGAATTTATTCAATTGAATCTGTGATCCAGTTGTTCAATAAAATCAAACATTTTAAAGCTGCAAAATGTATACAATTTATTAATTAATATAAGTTTGATTCATCATCATAATTTTTTTATAAAATTTTTTTTTTATAATGTCTAAAAATAACAACATTTCATTATTAATTCTTTTCAAAGCATTCCATCAAGAGATCTCATAACTATAATTTTTAATCAGATTTTTGTAATCTGGTAAGAAGCTTAAATTTTATTGTGCAATAATTCTAGACGATCGTCTAGTTCGTGATTGATGCAGTTGTTCGGCCTTTGCTCTCACAAAGTTAAAATTGTTACAAATTTTTTTTGTTCTGTATAGCGTTAGGATTGCACATTACCGAGCGTTATATAGACGATCGTAACTACCCGAAAGTCATCGATTTAGACATTTACAATAAGCTGTACTTGTGTATAGCTTAAGTGGCGCTCCCCTACCTGACTATTTTAATGTTAACTAAATTATTGCACCCGGTTTTTTGTTGGGAACTTCAGGGTGAATTACATCTATAGTCTAAGTAAAGTTTAGAAAATCCTAAAAACTACAACTACAAGATTAAATTCAATTGGTCTGTTATCAATCAGAGGCGCCTAAACTTAATCATAAAAAGAACCAATCAGGTGCTTTTAGTAGCGTTACTAATTAGCGTTAATAACTTTATGTCACTATTTGCTTAAAACAAAATTTCAAATTTACATTTATACTATAACAATTACAATAATTTTATCACCATTTCTAAATAGGTTTGTTGCTATGATTCATTACATTAATAAAACCGTAAAGCGGTACACTTAAACTATAGAAAAATATCGAATATTGCGTTATTAAAACATAAAATATGACCAGTTTTTGAAAATAGTTGATAATTTGGTATTAGACTGGAAATTGCTGACTTTTTAATGCCTGGTATTATTAATTTTAGTACGTTTTAAAACGAATCTATTAGTTGTAAATGAACGAAAAGTACATAAATCACATTGTCGTAAAACTTAATCGGTTGTTTATTGTCGAGATAGCACATCGCTTTGAAATTTTCTACGTTTACGTTTAAGTTTAGCGTTTATGCTGTAAAAGAAAAGTTTTTTTTCTAACAAAGATTTTATTACATTTTTGTCTTTAATTTCCTGTTATATACTTTTATTCTGCTGTTATAGTTATCGTGCGGTTGTAAAAGTTTTGTTTAATACCAAGTTTTTGCGTTATAATTCTTCTGGTTTAATTCGAATTCTGACAACTGCAACGAACGCAGGAGTGTAATATTGGAAATAATTTTCAAATTTCCCGCGTCTATTTCCTAAATAACTAAAATAAATTCCAGTCGCAATCAAAACTAATTAATTACTAATCAAGTCAAAAAATTAGTTACAAAAATAATACGGCACACCTCAATTTACATATCAAGTCAGACGTAATTGCTTAAAATAACATTTGGGGTAGATTCAAACGGGTAATAATAATATTCATTTTAGCTCATTGCACATAAAATAAATATTGTTCGCTTTACGTGAAAAAAAATAATAGAAAAGTATAATATGTTCAATAAATAACGCAAGGGCCGTTTCAATTTTGCGAAATAATATTTTCAGCAGTTTGCAAAAATCCTGAAAGCATTTATAATGTAAAATATTCAAGTTCAGACGGAAGCGAGGGTCCTAGACTATCATAAATCGCAGGTAGTCAACTAACCCGACCTGGGCGATCCCTGCCGCATGTGCCTGTTCGCACAATAAGAAATTCGAAGACAAGAAAATAACAAATTAAAGAACCAATAAACCAATTATTTTAAAAATAGCCAATCTAACCTCAGGTGGTTATCGATGTGGTCATCTAATTCCCTACTAACACCGTACATTACAATAATTAACTTTGTAAATTGAGTAACCTTACCTATCCGACGTAGACTTTTTAAGTTTTTCATACTAATTTTAAGAACGGCTCTATTAATTTTAGAAAACCTTTTAAGCAACACATACCCCCAACCTTAATTAAACCCGACGTGGTAAAAGTGATAGTATTTGGATGTTGTAAAATCCAAAAATATGAAGTAAAAAAAAATTGGGTTACTTCTCTTTAGTCCGGGATTCACTTGTGACCGTGGACGAAAGAACGTTAAGTACCTTATCTTTTAGTTAAAATCGTTAAGCTTCATTTTACTGCCGCCGTCATATTGAATAAATTTGCATCACTCAGTTTAGTTTTAGATGGTTAAAGAACATGAATCCTTTAGTTTAAAGGTTGCGACTCTTCTGCATTTCATAAAACCGAATCATTACAACTTTTTATTTGGGCTTTTCAACTTGAAAAGTTGTGTTTACTCTTAAATGAATCTGATAGACTGTGAGAAATTAAGCCCGGGTCTCTATTTGAGCTTCTGTAAGTTAGTTTCAGTTGTGGTTTGTGTTACCTCTCTCGGGAATAAAGCTGAAGTTTGTTACTCTGTATGTTACAAGAGGATATTAAATTGATAAAAGTTTGTGTTGCTTCTCCACACCCTCCGCATCCTAACGGCATTTGGAAAGACGCCGTTCACTCCTCGAAATTTTAAAAATAGAATCGCGATAAGAAAGTTTCTCATTTAAACAATAAAAGAATAACCATATACAAACAAGTTTATGATCCGGCTCGAAGGGCCATTAGCGAATGGTTGAAGCAATTCAAAAAGGAAGTTCAAATATTTTTTACAACCACGGTTATACATCTTACAATAATGAACTCAAATAATGCTGAAATAAGCTTTGTAAGAAGTCCGATCAATAGTCGTTATCTTAGAAATGCGAACTTTAGACGACTAATCGCAAAAGTTTTCCTTTTCGTGACAGTAATTTGGTAGTTTTTGATTGTGTGCCATACCAACAGTATAACATGAAAATTACCTAAAAAATTCGAGATTAAATTAGTGACGCACAAAGCGGCAAACGTTACAAAAGGTTTTATCGATCATTTATTAGGTGACGAACGACACCTTTATTCAGCTCGTGCCAAAAGTTTACACTCATTAAGCAAATCTCGTTCGAAATTAAGAAGGAAAAAATGCACTATTACGTAACTAAATAGTTAATCAAATTCCTAAACAAAATTACCGACTTTATTGATACAATTTAATTAAATATCTACTACAAATTTCATCGCTACTTCCTAATTAAAATTTTAATTGAAAATTGTTTACCGACGGCTAGCATTCGTGTTACAATACACGAAGACGGCAGCGGACGCAAACTGCAAATAAGCAAAACAATAAATGCGCTATCAAAAATAAAATTCAATTATGAAACGGTTGAAGTTTTTATAATAATAAAACAAACCAAATTAAATTTCTTCCGAATTAAGCGGTAGTGTGACGTGACGCTAAAAGAACAAAAGAAATGTGGGTATTTTTATTAAAAAATAAGTTTTGTTTTACCTTGCTGCCGGGTACTTTCCCTCAACAAAATACTCTCGAAACCCTGAATTAGTGTAGGATATTGCATTGCAGATTGGAGCGTAAACTCTTAAGTTAGGAAGCGAAAACCTAGATTTCCAATTTCAGCTCAGTGCTTTTAGATTTACTTATTTTAATACCTAAATACAGGGTGGTTCAGTATCGCCTTTTAGTTGGGCGCCAATTGTAACGCAATTCTATTATTTATTTGTTTAATTACATGGGCTGAATGACTCAGGTTAATTAATACAAAAAAATTAATGATACTTAAGTTAATTACATTATTTTGTTGATATTTTTATACTTTAATCCCAATTGTGACGGTTATTGCTGACAGTTCTCCACCTCAGTCCCCCAGGGTCTCATTATAGAGTATTTGTTTTTACCAATCAATTTACTCTCTTTCTTTTTAAATAAATAATAGTACATTCTTGAAAATTAGGTCTAACAAAAGTTATGAAACTTAGAAAGTAGCAATGTGCTTTATTTTCAGTAAATAAAATTAATGAACAAAAATGATATACAATTACAAGTGGTATTGATTTGGCGAGACTTTTAAAACCAATTTTACATCAATACTTATTTGTTTTGAAAAGTATAATTAAACAAATCCACTTTTCATACTTTCATTTGGATATAATTTATGTTTTTAATTATTTTCATTTTCTTCCAAACAGAGCACTTCATAATTAGTACAAAAGTACTCATAATACTTGATTATTTTTAAAGGGTAATATAACTAAGTTAATTAATTTAGTACACAGAGAAAAAATTGAAGTAATTTTTACTATAATTGAAGTGCAAATCAATCTCGCACCATTTTTGAAGTTAATTTTACTACAATATTATAATATTTACTTCAAAATTAGTGCGAGATTGATTTGGAATTCAATTTTTTCTCTGTGTAGCCAACGCGTTCCGCTGCAAACGCGAGGTACCGGGTTCAAATCCGGGTAAGGGTAAAACTTTCTTATGACTTGTTTCCGTGTTTCGGAAAACACGTTAAGCTCGTGGTCCTTTTGGGCTAGTGAATTGCTATCATTAACAACATAAAAAAAACCAGGGTTACAGACACATCTGAAGGCTAGCCTAGCATGCTACTTACCGGACGTAAAAACAACTATGTACTCACAGAAAAGCCAATAGTGCCAAAGAGAGAGTAGGACAACAACCCTGACTCCTATTTTAAAATTTTCTAAGGCAAAATATGAAAAAAAAATGGATCAAAGAGCAATAATAAAACATAAAATTTTGAATAATCGAGGCGGTTCTTGCGGTTTCTAGCATACATGAGCTTTTCATTAGCACCTCTAGTAGTAGAAAGTGGAGCAAATTGTACCATGCAGCATAACTGCAGGATCACCGCATAGTATTACTAACCCCTTCTCGATGAAACATTAATTTAATTTAAGGTTTTAAATTGATTTTTTGATGATGGATCTTAATCAGACACAGTGGCGTTGTCAAAATTGACTCCACCTTATCCGCGTAAAGTATTCAAGGTTTTAAATAACGTTACTGGGTTCGATTAGGATCCAATGATGGATCATTCTCGGATAGAGTTGCGTTGTCAAAATTGATTCTCAGCGTTTTTACGCTCCCGCCGGTCGCTTCGGAACGCTTCAAGCCAATTTGCCTAACGCTTTATTAGGTAATATTATCCCTAGCCTTTTCCATCTCAACAAAGGTGCTACTATAAAAGTGGCGATAATAAACTTTTTTTGATCCCTTTAACTAGTTTAAACTAGCAATTAGCAAGAAAAAGATGAAACTTTTAGGTAATCGATTCTCTTTAAACTTGGCACATTCCTAGCGTACCACATTACATAGTACAATAAAATCTTAAAGGAACAATGAGGACTTTTTGAACATCACATTTAAATTTTTGTTAACTATTTATATTATAAATTAATTTTTATTTTGATAGTGCAAACCCGTACTAGCTCAGTTGTTTTAATAAGCGCATGTAGATTCTTACGGATTGTAAACAATTTTTCTTAATTTTGAGGTGCTAGGCTGTAGTAAAAATGCACAAAAGAAAACAGATAACTTTACAATTTAGATGCTGAGATTAATTAAGAGAGCTTAATTAAACAGAAAAGTTAAGGGTAATAAATTCTGCATGATATGAGAAAATTGTCCTTTAACAAAATTGGATGACTTATACTCTGGAGTTGTTGCTCAACTGAAATTTTCTAAAGGTTTTTACGTGTTTTGCTATAATGGATACCCTAAAAAATAAAGTTTCGGTGAAAAAAGATACGACAAAATATTTTGATTTACCCGCGCTAGTGAATAGTGGTAAATTTTGGAGTTGAAGAGAGGAAGATTTTTCTTTTCTGTAAAAGAATTTCAAGTTGTATTCTTGAGTTTAATTGTTTAATCTGCGAGGTGGATAGCAATTTTGGAGTTAGTCAGGTTGAAAGTACTAAAAGATTTTTTGATTTTTTTGGGGTAATGTAAACTGGGCCAAAAAACTACCTGAAAGTGGTAAACTGGGCCAAAAGCAATTTTTACTAAAATTTTGAGCATCGTAAACTGGGCCAAAAGCAAATTTTATTAAAATTTTGAAAATAGTAAACTGGGCCAAAATCAGAATTTTTTAAGTAACCGCTGAATTGAAATTAAAATTTTTTCAATTTTTATAAAAACCACCATAGCACGAGGAGGATCCACGCGAAAACGAGTTTTACCTCTCAATGATCCACCTTTTCCTTAACCCACGGACCTAGGAGTATGTTTATAATAAGAGTAGTTACCCGTGGTAGTGACCACGGCACGAGGAGGATCCACGTCAAAAAGTATTAAGGTGGTAGAACAATAAGCTTTGAGCTTGTGTCAAGTTCAATTCAAAAACGAATAATTGTAGAAAGTTGAAATTTTCAGAATATACGTAAATTATGATTTTACTTTGCATAAGCTATTTTTCATTTAAAATAATTAATATAAAATATTTTTTTTGTTAATTTTCAATAAAATACACTTTTGTTGTAAATATAAAATAGCTTATGTTATGTAAAATTATCTTTTATGTATATTCTGAAAATTTCAACTCTCTACGATTACTCGTTTTTGAGATAAACTTGACACTAGAATTGAAGCAATGTACATGAAATTTCAAATGTTAACTAATCAGAAGTAAAGGATCAATTAATATCAATAAAATACACCAATAAAATATCACTAAGCAACTAGTGACATCTGTTGAATTTTATTATCTATTCCAATTGATCTAGGATCTTAACCGTACGTTAAAGTTGCGTACGACGGGTCCCCCGTACGACTAAGTGAGAAACATATCTCTATATAATATAAAAACTTATATAAATCTTATTTTGAAGGACCGCATTCAGGGTGAAATTTTTCGTCGTAATGATTTATATAGGGTGAAGTATCAATCATCTAAAACACATAAATAGAGAATTCTGATAGGAGGTTTTACAGTACTCCTCGGTTACTTTGAATATAATTCGTTCCTTGTTGTATATATTTATGTATAATGTGTATTAATAAATATTAAAAATAAAATAGATAATTTTATTTATAAATTTCATATTTTGTTGAAATGTATTCCGTAAAAGTCGGAAGTCAACCCAAAGATATTAATTTTACTATCCGTAAATTTTATTCCTAAATTGTAAACTATAAACATAAATCTTCTACTATTTCTATAGGAAATTAAACTAAATAAGCTGAAAAAAAACAAATCTGCGCGAAAAGGTAGATCGGGCGCGAGGATGTAGATCTGTCGGTAGGTTACAGTTAGTTTCTGATATTTTTTTTAAATAATAACAAAAAAGAATTCACACCGGCATACCACTAAACTGTAAACATAAATCTTCCACTATTTCTGTAAGAAATTAAACTAAATAAGCTGAAAACAAACAAATCTGCGCAAAAAGGTAGATTGGGCGCGAAGATGTAGATCTGTCGGTAGGTTACAGTTAGTTTTTGATATTTTTTTTTAAATAATAACAAAAAGAATTCACACCGGCACACTACTAAACTATAAACATAAATCTTCCACTATTTCTATAAGAAATTAAACTTTGGCCCAGTTTACCATTTTCAAAATTTTAGTAAAATTTGCTTTTGGCCCAGTTTACTATTTTCAAAATTTTAATAAAATTTGCTTTTGGACCAGTTTACCATTTTCAAAATTTTAATAAAATTTGCTTTTGGCCCAGTTTACCATTTTCAAAATTTGGCTCACTTTACCATTGGCCCAGTTTACATTCACCCATTTTTTTTTATTCATAAGTCGTAAACCTCATGAAAAACTATGAAAAGAATATAAAAAATTCTCATGTATTGAAAATTGGTATTTGGGTGAATAACCATAGTTTGATCTTTAAATCAAGTAATTCTAGAATTAAGATATTTTTGAGGTTAACCCCCAAGTAACATTTTTCCCAACTTAAATTAAAATTTCTCTGCCAGGGCCCTGCCGAATTTTGCCAGAGGTTTAAAACAGGGTTTATATGACAGATCTCTTACAGATACCTGTCAGGTATCCATAAGAAATGATTTGCAAGGCTCTGCAAAAAATCTTCGGCAGGGCCCTGCTAGGTACTCTGTTGTAGGAAATTTTTAAAGCACTGAAAAATTTCTTTGTTAGAGCCCTGCCCCTGGGTTTTAAAACCCCTGGGTTTTAGCAAAGCTCTAAAAAAAATTTCTGTTAGAGCTGCCAGATACTTTGTTGCAAGATTTTTGCAGGCTCCTGCAAAAAATCTGTGGCAGGGCCCTGCTCGGTACTCTGTTGCAGGGAATTTTCAGAGCCCTGAAAAAAATCTCTGTTAGAGCCCTGCCAGATACTCCTGTTGCAGAGTATTTGCAGGCCCCTGATCCAAAAAATCTGTGGCAAAGCCTTGCTAGATACTGAAAAACAGCTCTGAAAAACACGTGTAATCTACGATAAAAGTTAACTCTGTAACAACTTTCAGGCAGGTCTTTAGCAGATACCCTTGCAGGTTTCTAACAGAGAATCCTGGTAGGTCTTTAACAGAGAGCTTTGGCAGATCTCTGTTACAGGTACCTGACAGATACCCTGGTAGGTATCGAAAAATAATTTGTTACAAATGCTACAGAGGAATTACATGGTCCAATTTCTCTGTTTCTTATTATGTGACAGAGCCTTTTAAAATTCAATTACAGGGACATGACTCTGTAAGATTTTTCTGCCAGAAACCTGGCAGATATCTGGCAGGGTAAAAATGCTACTTAGGCCACGTGGTACAAAATTTTTAAGTACAACTTATTCAAAAAATAGAACTCTATATGTCTACCAAATAATTTTGAACATTTGTAAGATGATCATATAGTGAACTATTTTGTATTTTGGGAAACAATAATAATTTATCTTCAAAACTGGAAAATGACGTAGTATCCAATGCTGATGGTGACTGTAGCTTTTAGTTAGGGTTGCCAACCATACTTTATAATATAGTACCTTACTTTATTTTGGGCAGTTATACTTTATAATATACAATTAAAATAAAGTATGCTAAAATACTTTATTTTTACTCTTCTTATTCTAAAAATTTTTTTAACTTGGAAAAAAAATCAAATTTTTTTTTTGACGTTATGTTGGTAATGTGTGTATGTACGTACGATGCACCAAAACCAACCAATGACAGACGGCTAATTAAACCTTAGTAACTGCGCCATCTATTAAAAAAGTTAGCTTCCAAATGATAGATCTATAATAACCTCTTTATAATTCATTTGATAATTCAACATTTACTTTAGCTTTTATGGAAAGAATTTTCTCAGTGATGATTGTAAAGTGGCGAGACGAAAAAAAAAGCTTCCATAGATTCAATAAAAAATGAAGTATTTATTTTTTTAAATTTAGATTTAGACTGTAATACTAGTAATCCCAAATTTGTCAACTGAATTAATTAAAAATTGTTAACTTTTTGTAGGGTCTTGCAACTTTTTGTAAATTTAGACATAAAAAAGGCCAACCTGACCAACTTTTGAGCGTTTTTGTCACTATTTGCCAAATTTCTAAAATATTGGGGGGAGGGGAAAGTTGTCCCCCCCTTGAGCACGTCCCTGATTAAAAAATACTTTATTTTTCTTACAAATACTTTTTTTTTCGTCTTTCAAAGACAAGTTACTTTATTTTCCTCAAAAATAGTTGGCAACCCTACTTTTAGTGCCGGTCAAGTAAAATATTAGTGATTTTTTGACCGTTGAGTTAGAACATAGGCGTCACATTTCAAGATCTTTTCAGGTAGATAAAAACAATTTATGTTTTTTATAAAAATTTCATATTTTTGTACATCTTCATTTATTTTGACATAATCCTAGATGCAAAAAATAGTGGGGTTTATTTTTTTATACGAAAAGTATCAACATAAAATTGTTTTTTGATTAGAGTTAAAATTGTTAATTTTATTAAGGGTTTCATTGTTGTGTTTTATAACAATTTTGGTGTATTTATTACAATTTGTCACATATAAAAAAAATAAAGTAGAGTCATTGCTAGCCGGAGCATTCAGAGATTGTATTTCTCTAAAGTATTTAAAAATTTTGTATATTAAAATAGAAAAGGAAGAAAAATTGAAATAGTTGTATATAGTGAACGGCATGGGATCGGATGATGGTTGGAATAATATACTAAAAAGACAAATAAATAGATAAAAAGTTGCATTTTTATTGCCTATGAATATGAACAGATGGGCAAGTTTAGTTTAAAGGTCATTAACACTCTGAAATTCAACTTTTCAAATTTTTTATTCAGAGAGAATAAAGATTTCCAAGTATTACCAAGTAGAAATAAACAAAATTCCCCAGCATTAAAAAACCTGCACCGCAGCTAGAACCAAATTATGACGTAGAGAAATAAGTAAAATCGATCTTGATTTGAATAAATCAAAAAATTATACATAGGTTTTTCATCAAAAAGTCATTGAAAATTGGTAACCAGAAAATGACAAATTACAGAATCTAACTTTTGAAGTAGAAGTAAAGAGTATAATTGCTATAAGTCAAAATTCGTCTCAACTGGAATAAAATTTCTGTAATTTATCCATACTTGACCATCAAAAATTAGTTAAAACCCAATTGCTCAATTGAACAGTTTGTGGCTACCCCATAAACGAGGAATCCCCAGTGAGTGCGAATCATAAGTTTTCGATAATTATGTCCCAGAGACGGTCATTGCCTTGCAATTGACGCAATCGGTTGCAAACGCAAGGTACCGGGTTTAAATCCGGGAAAAGGTAACAAATTCTGACAACTAGCCTCCGTGCTTCGGAGAGCACGTTGAACCGGCGGTCCCCTTGATTTGATAAATTGCCACCATTAACAATCAACAAGGCTTCAGACACATCTGAAGGTTTAGTTTAGCAAGCTACTTAGCAAATGTAAAGCAGCTATAATCACAAATCAATCTGCGGACGTCTAGTCATTGTAGCAAGTTATTCCCGTAAACCCTATCACACATTTGATAGGAAGCCTAGTACATCTAACAGTGAATAGACAAACGCTAAAAATAAAGAAAAGCTACCAATAAAATATAAAACGAACATAAACTTGCAGAGTCTGATTTGAAAGGCTTACCAGCAGTTTCCAAAGTAAATCTTAAAAATATTGGATCAAGATCTTGATTTTATAATTGATTGATATTCAGTTAGTTATAGTGCTATTCTCAGCTATGTCTCAAGCATATCCAAGCACAAAATTACAAAATTACAACGCCATTCAAATATAAGTGATGTAGGTAGAGGTATAAAGTGTGTGACGCCCATATTTACGATTAATCGTTTTAAAAACAAAATAATTTTTTGAACTTGATGTTTAGAACCCAACTTTGATTGGTACATTAGTTTATGACTAGCCTGTAATAGTTTAAGTGTGGCCTTTAGGTCGCACAGTGTGGGAACTTTAGTTATAGATAAATAATAAAAATTTGACATGTACTAACCTTTTTTTGTTGTTTCAGGTAAGGGAACTTATTAATTAAGCAGTCGAAAATTTACGTAAGTGAATTAAAAAAATAAATATTGTGACCGACCGAATGAAGTTGGTCTAAAATCAATACAAAATTTAGTAACTTTACACACACAGATACTTTTTGTTGAATACCTCTAGATTACTTTAGGTACTTTTGTAACTTTTGGTAGTCTCCTGTATCTGTACCTAATACCTCAGTTTGATCAGTAAAGACATAAAGAAAAAGATGAGTAAGCTGTAAGAAAAAAAGATGCGATGCTGCTGTTCAAGTTTAATTTACAATTTCCAACGCTAGGCAATACAATCAGCACTATGAAAAAAATTAAGCTGCTCAGAGCACCAATTTCGTTGCTTTAAGAAACAATCATGATAAGCTAAACTAAACCCATCCAATGTACAAATTTTTATTGATTTGCTTAAATTGTTAGTGTTTAAACGCTCAGTTTTCAACCAATTAGTCTTTATTTATACAGAAATATTTTTCTTTATGCCGAATCACTTGAAATGATAATATAATTGTGAGGTTAGTGTAATAAACAATAATTGCATATTTACATTCAAGCATTCCTACAAAATCTACAAATTTTACTATTAAATTGTAGACAATTTGCATAAGAGAGATAAGTACGAAAAGGTCAATAGAATGAACGGCATATATGCAAATTGTAAAAGTTGACCTACGAATTTGTAATTGGTAAATGGGTAGTTTTCAACGAAATCAGATATAATATGTTTTGATTTGTTTACCACATAAAAACCACAAAAAAATTCCCGATAAATTTATTTTTCACCTCTCATTTTCTAGTTAATCGACTTTCATTAGCGAAAAAAAGTGAGTGGCGCCCTTTTTTTATTTCTTTTTTTAGTTTTACCCCAGAGACTTAACAATATTTGCGCGTGTACGCAACACCCAGCTTTACAAAATTAGAACTAAAAATTAGTTAAAATTAAAAATTGAAGTATTAATTCAACACTACGATTGCTCCTTAGATAAATAATAATTATTTTACCTTAATTTAAAGAATTTTTGATTGTTTTACGATTTTCTTTCTTAAAGGCTTCGAAAGGCTAGGTTAACATTTTACAATTTAGTTTTTATAAATAATAAATTATTCATTAATAAAGTATTTTGTTAAAGCAAACAAAATTAACAAGGATAGCTCTTGTAATAAATAAATATAAGGTAATGGAAATTAACGCTTTTAACCACTGAGTTTACGATATAATTTCCAATTTAAGTGCAAAATTTTAGATTATTTCGGTCGAGTTTAATTTGTTTTAATTAGCTTAAATTACCTTAATCTAAAGTTGTAAATTTAACAAGACAAACAAACTCAAGTAAATAAGTTAAAGATTGGTAAATAAATTTTTGGGTACCAATTTATTGCGACTCCTTCGGCGGGTTTCCAAATAAATCCATATTAAGTTAATTATAATTTCCGTTCTCATCAACAACCACTCTAATTTTAATTTTTGAACTGCAAGTTACATCACAAATTATTAATGGACGATCTGGTGGACTGCGTGTATGAATGATGTTTAGCCAAAATTTTGATTGAAGCTTGAATGTAGATACCACTCACACTTGATTAATTAAATGGTAACTAAAACGATGTCGCAGGCATTGCAAACAAACAATCGATTTTTAATTAAATTTTTCTACAAAAGAAAAGTTTTTAAGTGATTCTTATTTTGAATGTAAAACCCGAAAAATGCGTCTAAAGGATACGCATCCACGCATCCCTTTTATCATTGATACACCACGCTTGACCGGCAAATTTATTTTTAGTCTCAACTAAATTTAAAAAAAAATTTTTATCTTGATTTAAATTTAATTTATCACCGACGGAAGTAAATGTCTCTACTTTTGTCTTCATTTTTAATTTTGTTTAATAAAATTAAAAATTGCCCACTTTTTTAAATTAAAAATTAACCCGAGAGTTTCTTAATTTGATTTGTTCTTATACTTAAAAACTTTTTTTCAAGTAATAAGCAAGCAGTTATATTAAAAATTTAATTTGAAAATGATATACGACCGGTTTTTTTTTATTAAACTTTGTGAGTTACAGCAAGATGTTTGAAAAAAAATTGGATTTTCTAAAAATCTTTAATTTACATACCGATGCCTCCCGAGTTGGTTTAGGGTCTATTTTATTTAAAGTTGAAAATGGTTGTAGTAGTATGGGTGACGCTTTTTTCAAGTAGTCCAGGATCATAAACTGGGAAGGGGTGTACAAATTAAAAATAGGCGAACATCACAATTAAAGGGCGCCACTACTGTTTAATTGCTAATTAACTCAGGGGACTAGTAAAATTCAGAACGATTATTAAATTTCGATAAACCGAGCTTTACAAAAAAAATGAACGTTTAACAAATTTGAAAAAAGGACAGTGCAATTAGTTAAAAAGCACACAAATAAAAATTGATTTGCTGTTTGCTCGAATAAACTAAACTGGTGATTGTTAAACTAATTAATTAATTAACAATAAAAATAAATTAACAAAATGTTTTTGGGTAGGGTGATGTCCGAGCTAGTTCTTTTTTAGGCTTGTTCACCGTAATAAATTTAATTCAAAATACACAAAATATTTTACATATAATACCACAAATGAAATGTCTCATTTTACGTGACTCGTATTTCTCGCATGCAGAAACCGCTTTAGAAACGAAATGTCTAATATTTCATGGAAATTCTCCTCAAAAGTGAAATTATTTGATGAAGTCAAATTATTCACAAAGAACAAACTCGTGCAGAAAATATGCAACCAAAATAATAATTAATTCTGCAAAAAGAAAACTCTTAAAACCAGACAACATAGAAGTCAAGTTAAATGCCAGATTATATTGGAAAACTAATTAAAGTCAAAAGCCAAAGCATGAAGAGAATATCAAAGTAGGAGAAATGTCCATTAAACGGATTAACACTTGACGTTAAAAACAAGCTGACAAATTAATGGTATTCTTAAAATTTTTAATTATCTTTGGGTCTTAACAAAATACACATTATGATATTCTACTGTGATCATTTGATGAATGGTAATATACAATATATACAGAGTGGAATTACAGTGCATGATTACAATTAAGATACGGCTATAGACGATATGTGGTTGCAGCAAGACAGTGCCACTTGCCACTCATCATAACCTCTTATTTAAACATTCTTTAGGTGGCAGTACCGTTATTTAGGAATTTATGGCACCTCGATATCAAGCTCAACAAATTTGAAGCAGTAAATTATTATCGCAATCGAGAAATTTACAAATGGGCGTCTAATCGCAGCTATGCAATTTCAATGCACTTCTGGATTAAACGTGGCAGTAAAGTAGCTCAATCAATACCTCACGTAACATATTTCAAATATGAAAGTATAATAATTGGGTAATTAATTCCACTTTTGATTAAATCATGTTTACAAGAGACGCCGAATAAGTTTCCATTCAAAAACTCCGTAAGCAAAGCAATTAACTTCTCGAAACCAATATTTACGCTGTAATTTATTATGTATCTAGTTTTCCAAGCATAACATTAATTCTCAATTATGTTTACGTGAAATTTCAGGTGAGAAAACAAAAATATCTATGCAGAAATTCCGAAACGGAGAGAATGAAATTTGCAAAGGGTTTGCCAATAACAAACAGCTTACGTGCTTACGGTTTTCAGAAAGCAAACACCAACAACTTTAATCCCTAGAGCAGCAGACGACCTTTCGACCTCCTTTTGAGAATCACATACGATATGCATCAATTGTTGATTAGATTAACTAACGTGTCAAAATTCATAATTTATTGTAAAAAATGGCCTAACAATTGGATTAACCATCCATTTCTTCCAACATTTAAAAATTAAATAGATTTCCATAATTTAACAGAATTTAATTTTTATTACTTACTCCTGTGTGTGTATCTCGGGTTCATCGCTAATTTGATCTGACTTTGAGAATTGTTAACCACTTGAACATTATTACAATCAGATTTAGTTAGTAGTGAAGTTCATTAGGGAAGACTAATACAATAAAGAAATCTTGTTTGAAAATAAAACATAAAATACTAACTTATTTTTGGAAATGAATAACAATAACTTAATTTTCGCCAGGGAACTTTGGTGTTACGTCATCCTAACCCGACCAATCGGAGAAGCTGCTTTGGTTGCATAATCAGTGGAGGTGATTATGCAAGATCAGGTGTGTGATGATATAACAACAACGCTGTATGACAAGGACTACTATATTCACGATAATTCTGATCGATAAAATAAACACTCGTAACTCGTGTCAATTACCGTCATTAAAAGACGTCGTGTTTCCTTGTTAAATTTAACAAGAGACAGCAGTTGCTAGAAGATTAACCACGAAGCGTATACAAGTCGAATATTTGACATTCGCGTCGTTCCAAAACCGCCATCGATTTCCACATTCATCTTTTGATGTATCAAAAGCAAACGTTTATTATTATTTTATATATAGTAAGGTCATATTCCGCACATTTGCAACTTCTACTTTTCAATTTTCAAAAGCTTGTAAGCGCCAAACGAATTTCTTTCCTTAAATTTAGAAAATTGCAGGACTTCAAAATCTAGAAGAAAATTTAAATAAAACGTTATTTATTATTCTTTTAAACTTTTTTTAATTAATTATTTTAATTAAGCCACTTTTAAACCTAAAAAATTTCATTTTCATATTCCAAGTGAAAAATTGCTTTTTGAATAGGATCGCTTTGAATAAGTCGCTTGTCACAGGATATAACATGGAGAAAATTTTCTGCGTTGATATTAATTCATCCTAATGCTGAATTATTATAGAAACCGTTAATAGTACAATGTTAACGTTTTGTTTGATAAAATCTAATTAATTTATTTTTGTGTTATCAGAATTATCGTGAATATAGTAGTCCTTGTCATACAGCTGTGTTGTTAAATCATCGCACACCTGATCTTATTTCAGCAGTTCCACTTTATTTATTAGTTATTAACAATTGATAAATTATTTGTTTCTAAAAATAAGTTAGTATTTTATTTTAAAATGGGGCATTCCATAAGTCAGGGACACTTTTGACCACTTTAACCACAGCAATGCTTTTTCTCTCTTGAGGTTAGTGGCCGGTTAACAAAATGAAAAGCGGGAAATTTAAATTTATATAGGTACATAAAGTTCATAATATTTTAAATAAATAGAGATGAAATATTACCGATGAAAACGCTGCAAAAAGATGGAAAATGGATGCCTAAAACAGTATGGTATTAGCTGTCAGACTGCTTACGGCATCCATTACTGTACTTGCAATTTCAGCCGCTAGATGAAGTTTTGTTAATATTTTTCGCCTATATCACGAAGTGAGGGCGTTCTTGCTTTTTTCGACAGCAGTTTTTAAAATTTGCTAAGTGGTTAGCATGTCAATTTTTCGAACCCAGACTAACGAGTTTGATTCATGTGGCATACCATATAAATAAACCTCTACCTACTATAATTAAAATCTAATTATTACAAAAAAATCCTTTTACGTAATTTTGTAATTGATCACTTTGTTTTGAAAACTGTAGTAAAAAAATGGCTAAGCTTCTTAGATATAGAAATTAAATGGAAAGTAATTCGTTAGATTTTACGTAACATTTCATCTGTTAAGCTGGATTTATAGTTTAGTAGCTAACGCTGACGTTGGGAGCTGACGCTTAACTTGATATGAATTTTGCGAGGCGAACACAGCAAGGCGAACAGAAGTTTCTAAGCTAATCTAAGATTTATTTTTTAACATGACGTGTTCAAATGAAAGTAAAATACTTATTTCGCTAAACTAAAATTTAGAGAGAAATCTAATCGGATTCGGGGATTCCCAAACTCTAGTGATAGTTTAAGAATCAAACTAAATTTTGTGTTTCAAGTTAATAACCCAAAAATATATTTATGTATTTTAATTTTATAAAATAAACAACGTTAAGGTGCAAACAGCAAAATTTGATGTGGATCACGATCGACATCGCCAAATATATTTTTGGTTATTAACTTGTGAAAATTACAAATAAGAATTTTTAAAAGAATTTAAAGCAAAGTTGGAATTTGAGTTATATGACCTATAGTTCTAAAGCTTTCTGCGTTTTCCACCAAACTACATTAAATAAATTGTTACCAATTTGAAATCAATTAAAATTTCGGCCATTCAATTTAAATGAATAGCATCATCTAGTGTTATAATTTTGCGTAATTCGCTTAGCAACTTTTCATTTTGACCCTTAGATACGCGTCCTTATCTTCGAACTCCATGCTCACAACTAATAAAGCAGCATCTCGAATTTATCTAATCTAGTTATCTTGTAAAAACAATCGAATTAATATTAGGACAGACTTGCCTTGTTTTGAAATGCTTCTAATCTTGCAGAATTTTCTTCCAATTGGTCCTGTTACTTTATTTGATCTATATGATTTGTTTGTGTTTAAAACTCAAAAAAACAAATTTTGAGAAATAAGGCAAGTTTGTCCTAACAAAATTTTTTGTATTGTTACTAATGGAAGTCTTTTAGGTGTCAAATTTAAATCATTACCATTGTCATCTGTTGGGCAACAAAGTAATCGAATGAAAATTGGAAAATCCGATACAGCTATAAATTGTTCTGTGTTTTGTAACCTCCTTGCCGAACTATTAAAGTGGAGTCACTTGTGGGCAGTTGGCATAAGACTCAGGCGATTGTCCGGCAGATAACTAAAGATCTTATAAATTAAATTAAAATTAAAATAAAAATGCATCACAGCTGTGATTAAATTGTGACGTAGACATCAAGATCTGCAAAACTGCAGCTAAAAGCATGGTAAGCACTATAAACAATGAATTTAGTATAGAATTACCATAGTACTTACATTTACTGTCGCAGTAGCCACTCGAACTTTACACAGAATTACATATTACAGTTGAGAATCTTTTAAGAAAATCACTTAAAACTGTTTGTGGCTTTCAATATACGTAAAACTACAAACAAACGAATAAATTGACCTACAGAATGCAACGTTGTTTCTAAATGAAATTTAAATTAACTAAGCATCTCGTAACGTCTTGTAGATTAAATTACTAAAATTAATACTATTTAAAGTTGTTGATCAACTGACGCAAGCAAAAAACTGACATTTGGAATCTCACAAACCATATCGACTTTTCTGGTTAAAAATCATTCGCATTTTCTTACAACTTCTTCTAATTAAAGTTCGACATGTTGAGACGACGTTCGACGTGAGATTACAAAGTTGTACGTGATTTCCCTTGATAAATTACATTACCAGCTTCAAAATTTTACACAAAAGCAAAAATCAATATTTTTACAAGTCATCCACATTGAAATGAAAGCATAAGGTAAAAATTAATTTAATTGCTTAAAAAAATAGATAATGCATCGGAAAAGTCTGCAAATTAGAGAATTGGTCACAATTTATAACTTTTAAATTAAAACAAAATTAAAATTGATTTAAAAATTTGTGCTGCAAGTCTTCGGTAAATTAAATTTTTTAAAAGTTTAATGTACCAACAAAAATATGGTCAGAATAGTCAAAGCTGGACATTTGAATGTAATCGGTTGAACGCGGCCGTTTGAATGCGAAGAAGGAGTTATGAAATTAAACGGTTTTATTGATAATAAGCGAGTTGAACAAACTCAATTAGTAGAAATCCATTTTTATTTTTAACGGCTTGTTAAAAGTTTTATAAATTCGGTCTTTATTTCCTTAAGTTGGCAATAGAATTGACATATAATTATTTAGAAAGAAGGGAGGTCCACCCCTTCCTAGTAGCACCTTTGCCGAGTTAGATAGGCTTCAGGGATATTATTAATTAGTATAGCATTAGTCAAAACGGCTCAAAGCTTTTTTTGGAGCGGAGAGGAGCAAAGAGGGCGTAGAGTCAATTTTGATAACACCACTATGTTTGATTAGCATTTAAATGTCCCTGTGTTCAAACGGCCGCGTTCAAATGTCCTAGACCGTAGAATAGTCATAGCTCTAATTTAAAGCGTCCTTTACACTACGATTTATTACAGGATTTCTAGGAAGATTTTTTGTTTGACATCTCTTAGCGGTTATGATGGTTTTCAGTTCACACTATGTGTTTGGTTACGATCACAAAAATAGTAAATTACTGATGAACAAATTGAAACATAAATGAGAAAGATGACCAAATCAGAGAACAGAGTCTGTCGCAATCTCAAGTCCCTCCAGTTTTTATAACCTCAATGTTATAGACCAGCTCTTGATGCGTTGCGGAAGCGAGGCCGTGGATTTTAAAATTAAGAGGTAGTTTAGAGAAACTTCAATAAAACACTGATGATGGTAAATGCTTTAATGACAAAAATAATAGAGAGAGGTAGTCATAATTCCAATATCGGAATTGGAAATGGTCGTCAAATTGGCTTACCAAAACTACGCAGAGCTCATGCACATAAAAGAGCCTTTCGTATCAATTTTGCTTACCAGATGTTTAAACGGGAGCTAAAGCCATAAGCGAGAGCAAAGGTGCACCGTCAATTCGTCGCGTCCAATTCATCGTAACGGTAATTCGTCGCCTACGACAATTAGTTGCCTAAAATAATTTGTCGCGTTAGAATATTTATCGCGTGCGACGATAAACTATTTTAAAATTTTTTAGTACATCAACAGACAAGTTTCACTGTTGTTTTTCTTATTATTTGAAAGTAAATGTCAAACTGAATCTTTAAAATTACAAAAAAAATTTAAAAACATTACCGGAGTCAACGGTAGCTGACGTCACACAAAAGAACCAATTAGAATTGCAATGCTGTTACATCGACAGGAATTGCCCATCAATTGACAATAGCGCAAAGCCATGCTTAATTATCATTGATCAATCATGGCGCTTAGTTTAAATACAATACGAATTGTTTTTAAAAATCTAAGGCTTACTTTTGAGGCTAACCAATTATACATATACTGGGGAAAGGTAAGTAGGCTAGACTCTAAAATAAAAATTTTACGATTGAAACCTAGATTAATTCTGAAAAAGCATAGCATATTTTAAATAAGAGAATTAGGTGAGGAAGATGGCCTTAAAACCACCAGTTTTTTCAAAAATTGATTTAAAAAAAGCTCGATTTTTATAGCAATTTTCAAGTTAAGTTGCTCGTGATTGGTGAATCAATGCATTCTATTGTCGGCACTTGTGCACCTATACAAAATAGTCGCAAAATTCAATAGTTGCAATAGTAGTTACGCTAGCCTACGCTTTGCTGCGCTACGCTTCGGCCGCTTCAGGCCATTTTTTTGAAAACTACACTCATTATAAAAATACCCCTAAGCCTGTGGGTTAAGGAAAAAGGCGGATCTTTGAGAGGTAAAACTCGTTTTTGCGTGGATTCTACAAGAACAGTAGTTGTGAAAAGAAAAATTGACTGAAAGCACTCCTCGCTGCGCTCGGGCGCTTTCAGCCATTTTTTCTGCACATTTACTATTGAAAACCATGATTTTTGCTCGAAGTGCACTGTTGAAGCATCCCAATGCAAACGTAGCTTCGGTTATCGCCTTTATGCACAAAGCTTAGAGTAGTTTAATCCACTCAGACTGACGACAGAATACCTGAATTCACCAATCACGAGCGACTTGGCTTAAAATTAGCTGTGAAAATTGAAGTTTTTAAAATCAATTTTTGAAAAATCTGGTAGATTTAAGGCCATCTTTCTCGCCTAATTCTCTTATTTAAAATATGATCTTTCAGAATTCACCAAGGTTTCAATCGTACAATTTGCATTTTAGCGTCTAGCCTAATTTCCTTGCACCCATACACTACATAGCATTTTTATCAAAGTTATATGTTCATCATCATTAAGCTTTTTACGTTCTAAGTAGAACATTGCTTTTCCCTTTTTGGGAATTACAAATCCGATTAGCGGGGTGGATTAGTCCTCATATTACCTATTTTCGATAAATCAATATCTATTTCACCACATCGTGTAGATGTCCACTGAAAGGCCGAGCTAAGAAATTCTGTATAGTCCGCGATTTGAACCCAGGATTTCCGCTCTGTACTCAACCAGCGGTCACATCACTCCACGGCTGTGGCTTATATCAAGATCAAGATAACATATTATGGTTTTTAGGGTATAACCATTAATTATTATTATTTCACAGTATAATATAAGATATCGTTGGGTACAACTCGTACGAAAAATTCTATGATAAATCGCACAGTTTAAAGGACGCTTTGCAGACATATAAATATTGCAATCTTTGAGTTACACGATACAATATTTACAATAAATTTTAATTACACGAAAAAAAACAAGAATGCATTCCTCGAGTTAAACGGTATTTGAACTACACGGTTTTTAAAAAAATTTATATAACGAAATCGTAACGGCATTTCAAATTTTGTCAGTTTTTTGTAAAATATTTGTAGTTATTGGTTAAACATATTTTTCAGTTATTTGTCTAATTTTGACATAAACACGTTTGTAAAATTGGTAACATGTTCAAAAAAAAAGTTATAAAAACCTCGATATTTGGAACGGTGTAACGTTATTTCAAATATAATAAACAATTGGTTTAACATTTGTCTGAGTGTTGGAATAAAACCTTCTCTTTTATATGAGTTGCTGACATCGAGTTGCACGGTTTTATGTTACACGAAACACAATAATATTTCAGTTTACATCAACCCTCAGTCTTAACTTACATGATTTTGACTTGCACAATACCAATTAATCGTGTAACTCAAGGGATACCTAAAGATCTTATATTAGTTTTTTAAAATCTAGTTCTATTCAATAATATAAATCTGCCGAAGAGTTCCATCAGATTATAATGTAAGTACTATTGAATAAGATTCTTGAGTTCGATATTGTAATTTCTTATTCAAAGTTGCCAAGTTTGCAATTAAAAGGATCCTTATCTCAGGAAACAATTAAAGCACAAGTCAGCCATCGATCAACACATAAAACCATTTTGTTTGTTTTTTGTTTGATACGAGCAAGGACATTATAGTATCTCAACCTCTGGGAGCTATCATCCTTTCCCATACTAAATCTCACATATTCTCAAATGCATTTGCCAAGTAGTCTCGAGGGTTGAGATTAAATTAAACAAAATTGAGTCAAATTGAAGGCTCACCTTTTCATGAATTCAAAGTTACAACTCTATTAAAATTTAAGAGAGATATAAATTGGTTTTTGGAAAAAGAGTTATTTTCCTATCCAGTAAAAATTAATTTGAACATAAAAATAAGAACTGAAGAAAATAAGGGTGCTTTATAATACACGTCGATGCCAAAAAATAATACAAACTTTCCACATTTTCACATCATAAAATTTCGAATTTATTGGCTGTCCTAGAAACAAAGTTGAACTTGGCTTAAAATTTTTTTTGTAAAAGTTTATCTTATAAATTTTCTTATTTTAGAAATGAATATGTTTTTGTGAAAATAAAAATCGATAAAAGTCAACACTTTCTCTGTGGACCTCTAATCTTAAGTAACATCCCAAGCTCCCCAAGTTTGTCATCTGTCAGAATATTTGAGTTGACGAATAAAAGCTGAGACTTCAAATCTTATCAGATTTTAGAAAGGTTTTTATGAAACCTTTCAAATGAAATGCTTTCTCAGAAGTTAAAATATGTAATTTTTAAAACTAACATTCCGTTGATTAAATTATTATTATTGGCACGATAAAAATCTCGGCTTGCTCTAGTACTTTTTCTTTGTAAAGTAAAGCTTGTCGATAGTCATTTGATTTAAACTCGATATCCTACGGGTTTCTGACACTTGGCCTGCCCGGCAAACCGCTTATTTGAGAGTTAAGATTTTTTTATTTAAATTCTATAAAAATGTTGCAAAATTATAAACACTGCAAAATTGGAAAAGGTTGCTCGAGCGGCTACTGAATTGTCCTATAACAAGAAACAGCAAAAGGCTTTAATTTGACATTTGAAATGTCCTACTCTGAGGTTGGTTTTAGAAATAGTTAAATAAAAAGAGTAACACTTCAAGGATGCAACATGAATTTGTTCCAAACGATTGTCCATTTTTTGATTTGATTGATTGAATTGTCGTATTATTTATGTAAATAGCCAATAGTAGAATTTTTAACAATTTAATTTACGATAATTCCGCAAAAGATAAAGAATTTGCCCATAAATACTACCAAACTATCAGTAAAGAGAAATATTTTAGAGGAAATGTAGTAGGGAGACTAAGATTATATTAAATATTGACGAGAATAGAGTTGTATAAGCACAAGCCATATATATTAATCAATATATATAGCGTATAAATCACGTTAATAATTTAGATTATATTGCTGCTGCTTGCATGGTTTCAAGTTTATAGACAATATCTAGATAGAAAATTTATAATACATTTATTTTCAAATTATACGTTCATAAATTTCTTGTTTATATTTGTATTTTCTTGAAAGTCGATGTTTGAAATTAATGCGGTTATAATCCAAAAAAACGTTGTTTGCTGTTTGTTTGATGCAAAGGCCAAAAAATACCACAATATTTGGGTTGGTAAGCTAGTAATTTGGTCTTAAAGTACTGGTCATTTGCTCCATATATATGCAAGCGTTAACTCGAGCTTAACGTTAGATCGATCCAAGAAATCTCGGTTTTAAATTTACGGTACTGGGTATACATGCACTTAGTTAGGTTAGTTCAAAATGAAAGCAATGTTCTCGATCCTGACTGATTCAACCAAGATCAAACTGTTTTTTGCTTGAGCTAAAAAGTCTATATTTTTTAGCTCAGTCTAACTCAAATCGGTCGTTAGGTTCACTTATCTAAACTAACAAGTTCGATCTGAGTCAGCTCGAGCTAAGGTGTGCGTGTATATGGAGAAACTATAATGAAATTATGAGTAATTTGAAACCGCACTAATCAAGGTATTTCTGTTCTGGTGCTTTCCAGTACTTTTGTTTGTTCTTTGAATGAAATTGCACTAAGAATCTTTTTCTCAAAAATATTTAACTGCCACATTTTTGTACTTTTATTGTCATGCAGCATAATAGGATTCCTGCTGCATACTATGTATAACAATAACGGTTGCATCAAGCTTTCATAAATTATCATTTGCTCTCGTTTCATATTTCATCATTTCTTGTTTGTAGAAACATATTCTAATTTGTGCAATATTCTATAAATCAACTCTTTTTTTAAATTTATACTACTATCCCAGACTGAGTAATTTAATATAAAAAAAATAAAAAAAAAGCTCAAGTGAGACTCATGATATCACATACCAGATGTATCTTTTAAGATATCCTACTAAATTTTTGTAGAAATGTTTAAAATACGATTACAAACAGCGCTGCCAAATTTTATAAACGGCTTTAGAGGCTAAAAGACTGAAAAACCTACCCTTAGATTTAAAAAAAGCAACTTAATTGCGGGTACCGCCGTCTCTAATCCTCTTTCTCCAGCTATGCAAAAAAATTTTAAAAATTTTACCACAGGTTGAAGATACAGAGTTTACCGTAATAATCGATCATTACTCTTTGCTGTGGTTCATAAACATAAAAAATCCGTCGGGACGTTTCACCCGTTGGAGTGTCCGTCTCTTTCAGCATTCATTTGGAATTAAGCACAGAAAAAGTCAGTTAAACATAAAAAAGTTACATTATATTAAATTAAAGTAAACAAAAATTTAAAAAGGGAATCTTAAAAGATGTGCCCTGTATACAGGCAATTTAGTTGATTTTTTATCTAAAAGTAGATCTGTCACAGCTTTAGTTTTTGATTTTGTTTATTAAATTTGGCAAGGTTGTTAGTAATGGTATTTTAAACGTGTGGTTAAAAATTTAGAAGGATACCTCAAAAGGTGCCCCAGGCACACGCAATTAAGTGGAAGTTAAAGGTTTGAGAGACAATTAAGCTATTTTGCATTTAAGTTCGCGTACAACTTCAGCTACGTAGAAGCTCATTTATTTGAGAAACAAAGAACAATAAGTGAAACAAAACTTAATCAATATCAAAATTAAGGGGCACTATCAAAATTATTGTCTTCTAACCTATAATTAAATTCAAAATGGCAAGAAAAAAATAATTTGCGTAAGTATTAAAAAACAATTGCTTTACGACCTTTTTTATGTACATTACTTGATTCTTTTTCAATAAAAAAATGTAGCTAACCTCGGGTATTTAACCCACAGTTCGGAAACTTATGGTTGGCGCTCTGCCCGTTTTGTGGGTCCTAGAAAGTATCTAGTGTATTTACTACGACAAGCTCTATAGCGTCTTCAGTGACACTATCAGCAAAAGATGGAAATTGGGCGCCAGTTGATAATAAGAAACCACAAATTAAAACTTATTACTTACAAAAAAAAATTTTTGTTTGCAGCCAAAAGATATTAAATACAAAATGCAAAATTACTTACGTAAACTTGAGCTACCATGAAAAATCTGATCTATCAATTGGATCAATAATTGATTCAAAAAAAATCTTAGAAAAGGAATTAACTCTGATTTTAACCTCACTTCCACTTGTTAGATCTCTCTGTCTTTTTTTCAACCTTTCTTTTCAAAAATCCTTAAAAAAAAATTTTATGGTTGCATACTTTCAGGCGTATAGTATATTTCCGAAAGCATACAGGGTGTTTCAAGCGTTCCAAATGTCTTAAGGTGCTTCTAGAGTGAAAACAGTTTTACCAGTGCCGGCTTACCAGCTCATTTCCTTTCAATGTCAGCTATTAATGTTACCAAACACAAAACTGAAGGTGGCAACCCGACAGATATTATTTAAATGCAAAGATCAAAGCGGATGAAGCGGATCTAAAACTATCGTTTAATGAATTAGTATGATAATGCTGAAAACCGTCGCAAGATTTTGAAATATCATATTATCGTTTACAGGAATAGATCAACAGGGGAAGGTATTATGAGGACGCATTCTTGTAAAAGTTTGCATAAATTTATTTTGTAATTAAAAGTCTCTTTTTAGTCTTTTTACCCTACAAATAGGGTGTGGTGAGCCTTTAACTAAGGCTTTTTATGGCAGATTACTCTCGGTGGTTTGCCATTGCCTTCCGGAAGAAGAGGGTCATAATGAAGTTAGATAAATTTTTGTAGCCGGGTTGGGGTTCGAACCTAGGGCTTCTAGCCTAGAGTCCGGTATTTAGCCCGTTCACTTAGCTCACCTCTTATCTCAAAGTATAAAAAATAATTTCACATTTTAATGTACAGTTTTCCCTCAAGTGAAGTTTCTATGTTGTAAAAACAACCTACTTAAATTATAATTGTAAGAAATTGTCAATTTATTTGCAGCAGGTCATATTTTCAAAATTTATTTTGAAAATTTATTTTCCTGGCTAAGCCAAGAAGATTTTTCTAGAGAAATCTTAATGGGGTGGTTTCCCGTTGCCTTCCCCCATAGTCCACAGATCGACTTTAGACTTTTTAGATCACAGCATATCCGACGCAAGCAGGATTAGAACAGCGATGCTCCGCTTTCTAGTCTATCGTAAAGTATACAATTAAGGTGCTTTATTTATTTCTAAACAATTTTATTTAATTTTTTTATTTTCAGTTGTTAATACAAGAAGTAGTAAAATTTTTTTAAAAGTTAAATTTGTTTTTGTAGTTGCAATCAAGACAATTAGTAAAAAACTGTGCTGTTTAATATCTAAATAAGAATAAGTGAGTTGTTAAATTGCTAAAATTCGATAACGCACATAAAATTATCCTTTCTATGATTAAAAATTATTTCTCATATAACAAAGTTTTATTTATTTACAAAATTCAAAAAATATGTATTTTAACTTTCCAGTTCAACAATAAAACTTAGAGTGGATGAGCTGGCCGGAGCATATCATAGATTGTTTTTGCTAATTACTTAAAAAACATTTCTCTATATTAAAAAATTAATTTTTTTGGTAGCGGGCATTAGTACATTACTATATATAACATTTAACCTCGGTCCCTAAAGAAATAAGGTACGCCATTGTTTCCATCCAAAAACTTTTTACTGTAACTCCTTCATTTGACAGTCGGCTTTGCATAAAATTTATCGTTTTTGTTTGTATCCTAACGATTTATTTAAATCCAATAGAAATTAGTAATTGGTCAAAAGGGTCAAGTACAAAATCAGCTGCTATCGTTCAGAAAGAAGTAGCATATTTTATTCATCATTTGATGTCTAAAATAGTCCTTAATTATTTCTGAGTTAGAAGATACTACATAATATTACTATTAAAAGAAAAGTATGTCAATCGATACATAATTATCTACTATTTATTTTTTATCACCTCACCCCAAGTGACACCAACTTTGTTATATTAACTGGCACACCATCAATTGTCATTCCAAAAATTAAGGATTTTTAGAAAATTACATCTTTCAGAACAAAAATAGAAATTGAATCAGGTGTAGATGAACAAAAATGCACTTGAGGGTGAATTTCAATGGATTTACATTCCAAAAAGTTTTAAAAATTAGATACAGTCCTTACCACACACGGAACTTTGGTGTTACGTTATCTTAAAAAGCAATCAAAGAAGTTGCTTTTTTTAACGACAGCGTTTTAGGGCAAAGACTTCATCTAAACATATGGCTAAAAACCCGGTGAATTGTTAGCATTTAATTAGGACCAGTGTTGAGTTTTAAGGTTATGTGCCCGTTTAATTGGATTCAATCGTACAGTAATTAGTTATTGCTAAAATTAAACGCCCCGATGTGTTTGTTTAAGTTCTTTGTTTTTAAATTTTAATTTTACAATCTCGAACTAATAATTTATATGTGTTTGCAAGCAAACAGAAAGCTAGGACATCTCATTTCAACAGCAAAATAAACAATCAGAGTTTTATTTATCTTTCCCTTAAGGCATCACCGACTCGTTTTAAACGATTTTCCATCCGACTATTTATAGTTATGAAACAAAGAGGGAAAATCGAGGATATCTGAAATTTAATTAAATTTACCGATGTTATTTCTCAATTTCAGTTTTTCATAAAATTATTTTGATTACGTAGCGCTGAAATTGGGCATGTGGAACACGTATTGTATCGATAACGGTGAAATAAAATATTATTTTATTATTGTTTTACTGTTTTTACGTGGTTGAAAAAACACAAAAGGACTATGATGGAAAGTGCAGGTATTTCTCGGATAAATAAGAAAACTTCAATGAGAATAGACGATACAAACGGAAAAACTTTTAAAGTTATCTCTCAAGAATACTTTGTAAAATAATAAAACAAGGAACATTCGGGATTTTACAATATTGTGATAAAACATTTTCAAACTTCAGTGAAAGGTTTCTTTTGCTAAATAATAAATAAATATTTTGACTTCTTTGTATACAGTTAAACTTATTTTATTTGACTTAAATTGTTTTGATTACTGTCATTAAATTTGTTTTGGTTTCTTAAATTTACACGTTCAACCGGATTTACTTACGGATGGTAATTGGTGTTGTACCACATCTTTTTTATCGTAAATGTTACCTTTTTTTTAAATACAAAAAATTCTGTTCTATTTCCACACATAAAACTTTGGTGTACTTTTTAAATTAACCGGAAGAGGCGCTCTTTTCAGTGTAATTATTTATTACTGCCATAATTGTACGAAATTACACCAAAATCATTTAAATTGATGACTACTGCTAAGCTCGCTTTGTTTTAAAAGGTTTCATCCGTAAATGATGTATTAAATTAAGTTTAAAAAATGCATAACTTACATTTAGTGGTCACGATTGTCCAACATTGAAATAAAGCAGACAATACATCGCCGGTTTTGCGTTTTTCATTATTACATTTTCTCGTGTAACTAATTTAGAAAAACATTTAGATGTAACTATGATGGATACCTTAGATACAAAGAGTGCCAAAATTCATGATAAATTCCCATTAGACTCAAACACTGAAAAATCACCTCGGGGGGTCAAAACCCTCTAGCAGAGTTGAGATTCATTTATAAAAATTGCAAAACCCTTAAAAGTCAGTGTTACATAAAATTGAAGTAATACAAACTTGAGAAAATTGGACACTATAATAGAAAAAATAAAGTTTGAGCGCAGTTAATATGCATAAGAAGAAAATTGGCAAACCAAATACCAATAATTTCAACATATTGGTTTATTTTATTTTTGAAAACAAAATCTAAATATTAATTTTCTCTTCAGCAACACTTAAATTTTCATTCTAGTTTGTCATAAATAATTTATAAAAAGTTCACAAGTTTCCTTTCGGCAGGGCATTATAAATGTATTATGCAGTTACGCCATGTCGACACCTTTTTAACCCAGTTTCATTCAAAAAAAAAATACAATTTTACTTTGAAAAATTCAAAAGGTGCATCTGCCATTTCACTGTTAATTGTTTTCACAAAACGAAAATATGTAAAAAAACCAGAACAGCAAACAAAGTTGCGGATCGATGTGATGCGGGAAAGTCGACATGAAAGAGAATACAAGAACGATTTTTTTTGTTTTTTAACTTAAAAGGCATGCAAAAAATTTAATTTTGAAATGATTTACTGTGCAATATTTACCTTGTCTGATAAAGACTCAGGTGTTTTGTCACGCTTTTGAAACTAATGATACTCACATTTTAAGTTCAAGCCGGCGTAATAGGGTTTGTCGTGAAAAAGTTATACGAAGCTTATAATTTACAATAGATGACTATCTTGTGTGTAACTTTTTCTTAAGAAAATTGCTAAAAAGGAACAAAAAATGCTGAACGTAGTTTATTAAAAAAGGTGCACTTTTGCTTGTGTTGCTCTAAAGCGACGTAAAAGTTTTGTAGCGAATACTGCAATTTTTTATTAAAATAATTTATTTAATTACTCCGGAGAGGTTTCTTGACGACAACTCTTTTGTATTACAGGGGTTAGGATTTAATAGGCAAAGTTTAAAATTTCTCTCATTACCTGAAGGATAACAGAATAGTACAACGTAACCTCTTCTATGTAAGCTTACTTTACATAATAAAGATATTCTTCTCCAATTCTTTCAATTGGAGTGTCCTGTGATTAGAATTTTTAAAGTTAAAACGATAAAAAAGTTGTAACTTCATTCAAATGAAAAGCAGAAAGAATGAGAACTTTAATTAAATCCGAAGGTCTGTGCACACTGCTACCTGACTTACTTGTTAATTGAAAACTTAGATTTAAATTTTTGTAAATTTTTTTAGGGTAAATTAAAATTAAGTATAAATTCACATCTCAAAATCTTTCAATTTTTTACTAGATGCTTCAGTTAGGGTCCACTTTTCCGCCCTATATAACAACACATACGCAGAACAGTGCCTTTTTTGTTCCCAGTGCATTTCTGAATCCAAATTAGGTCCTTTCTAAATGCTTCTTGAAAACTCCTACACTAACTTATGAAAGGAGCTAATACAATACCAGCATTTTATTTTTAAAATTTTTGGTTTATCTTGTCCAAATTTTTGAATCATTCATATATTTAATTTACAGCCTTCTTTTTCGTGTAAGATTAAGAGTTAAAAAAAATATATAAACGCAGAAAAACTAATAAAAATTTTGTTGTTTGACTTCAGAAAAGGCTTTTGCCTGGAAGAAAACCTGAGATTAATCCAGATTAAATAAAAAAAGCAAATGTGTAACAAATAACACTAAAATTACACTTATTTTAAAAATTTACGTTTTGTTTTATGAAAATGCAACATTAAAAATTTTGTAACCAGTGCGCGTATGACCAAACTGATAACAGAAAGTTAATTTTAAAAAAGTTCAACAAGAAAATTACGTCTTTTGATCGACGACTGTTCTAAGGCCAAACTACGATTTAATTCAAAATAAAATTTATTATTGATTTTTAATAAAAACTGTAGTGAGTTCTATAAGAATTAAAATTAAACCAAGATTAGGAGTTTTATTCGTGAAAATTGAATTGTTTTTATTTGTGTATCGGGGAATTAAAGTAAAAAAAATTAATTTAAAACAGTCACGATAAGTAACTAAAAAGTGAATTAAATTCCAGGGAAGAAAGTAATTGAATTCCGAAAAATTTTGAAAACCGCTAAACAAGTAATTTTTGGTTAAAATTGTTAGAAAGAAAAAAATGAGACTTGCTTTTAACTTACCTGCTGATCTCCGGCTTGGAGTGACATAAGGACAAGGTCACCTAGTGAGAAATTGTCTGACTATCAGTTAAACATTAAAATTCAGTAGCGCATTGAAAAATTACTTTTTGGGTTTTTTTTGAAAATTCTCAAGTTTTACACAATAACACTTTGGAAGTCACAAGCGAGACTGATTAGTTTTTTTTCAATTATTTATTGAAAAGCACACCATTACATGTTAACTTTTTTTAATACTCAAGATTTTGTCAATGAATCGAATTTAAATTGGATTACCTTCATTTTTATTAAATTTTATTAGATTGTTTTATAAAATTTTTACTGATTTTTATTTGAAGTTTTGCTACAGAATTAATTAACATTTTTAAACCACGGCCCCTGAAAAGAATTTCTTAGGGTTTACCGTAGTTACGAGTTAGCCAAGGTGAATTTCAGCAAGATTTTACAGGTAAACTATCGCAATAAATTTTAAATTTATTTCTTTTGTATTAATTAGACGGTTAAATTTTTTACTTAAATTGGTAATATTACATTAATATTATAATTTTAAGTCCCACGCTGAGGTGTCATTTTGTTACGATAAAGTATTTCTGTATAATTTTTAAATTGCGTGAGCGTATAAGCGTATAGTATTTTATTTACTTGTAATTGTAAGGCGCAAGAGTGGCAGGTTTAACAAGGAGTGTTCGGGTAGCGACGCGACTGCTATATACTGTAACTTTTGATCAGGAGTTGAGTGCGTGGCTCATTTTGATCGTGTCGGATGCTTCGCCCTGTTGTTTCTTGTTGTTGTAAGTTGGCTGATTTCTGGATAACTTTTTTCTTTTTCGGGGCGTGTTGGAGGTGCCTTTAAAACCTCTTTAAATTTTTTTCACTCTAAAAAAATAATAGAAAACTCACTTTTTTCAATATATTCGTATGTATTTTGATGAGAAAATTTGTCTGGCGCAGTTTATTTTTGGCTAAGAAGGAAAATGCCACTTAGTCTCATTCAAGTAGTAAAAATCGATTGTTAGATTTTCACTTTTATCAGCAATTTTGAACCATTTTCTTTGCTATCCGTCAGCTGAAAATGCAAAATTTGAATTCTACGCATTAAAATAGATTGTCTACAATAAAAAACAGAACTTTAAAATTTTAGTCAGATTTTAAAAAAACGGTGAATTTTTTTCACCTCAAAAAATAAATATTACAAAACTCACTCTTTTTAGACTTATTTTTTTTATGTATTTTGATGAGAAAATTCGTCTGACGCAGTTTATTTTTAGCTAAGAATGAAAATTACACTTTTAGGGTCTCATTCAAGTTGTAAAAATCGATTGTTAGATTTTCACCCATATCAGCGATTTTGAACCATTTTCTTTGCTTTCCGCCAGCTGAAAATGCAAAATTTGATATCTACACATTAAAATTTGGTTGTCTACAATGAAAAACGGCATTTTAAAATTTCAGTCAAATTTTACAAAAAATTTTTTCACCCTAAAAAATATATATTTCAAAACTCACTCTTTTTTGGATTGTAGGTTTGTATTAGGGTCCCTAAAATACAAATTTTACGATTGAAACCTCGATGGATTCTAAATAAGCAAATATTAAATAAGAGAATTAACTATGACGGAAGGCCTTAAATCTACCAGTTTTTTCAAAAATCGATTTTAAAAAAGCTCGATTTTTCATAGCAATTTCAAGTTCAGTCGCTTGGGATTGGTGAATCAATGCATTCTATTGTCGGTCCATATCCCTGTCGGTTGAACTAGTCTTAGCTTTGCGCAGAGCGGCAATAACCGGAGCAACACTTGTATTGGGATGCTTCAACAGTGCTCTTCGAGCGAAAATCATGGTTTTCAATAGTAAATTTAGAATCCACGCAAACGAGTTTCACCCCTCAAAGATCCACCTTTTTCCTTAACCCACGGGCCTAGGGGTATTTTTAAATTAGTGTAGTTTTCACAAAAATGACCCAAAGCGGCCGAAACGTAGCGAAGCTTAGGTTCATAGCACGAGGAGGATCCACGCGAAAAAGTAATAACGTTTGTTAAATTTGTAAAGTGCAACACTATTATGCATTACTGCATACGCACCGACAACTGAATACCTTGATTCACCAATCACAAGAGATTTACCTTCAAATTTGCAGTGAAAATCGAGCTTTTTTAAATTAGATTTTTGAACAAACAGGTGCATTTAAGGCATTACGTCTTAGTTAATTCTTTTATTTAAAATATGCTCTTTCAGAATACAGCGAGGTTTTCATCGTAAAATTTGTATTTTAGGGTCCCTAATACAAACCTTTTCCCCTTTTTTGACGTATTGTTATGTATTTTGATGAGAAAATTCGTCTGATGCTATTTATTTTTAACTGAAAATGAAAATTAAGTTTTTACGGCTTCATTCAAGTTGTAAAAATTGATTGTTGGATTTTCACTTATTTCAGCGATTTTGAACCATTTTCCTTGCTTTCCGCCAACTCAAAATGCAAAATTTGAATTCTACGCATCAAAATACGTCATCGACACTAAAAAACACAACTTTAATATTTTAGTGGGATTTTACAAAAACGGTAGTAACCACTTTGAATTTTTTTCATATCAAAAAATAAATATTAGAAAACTCACTTTTTTGACGTACTCCGATGTATTTTTATGAGAAAATTTGTCTGACGCAGTTTATTTTTGGCTAAGAATGAAAATTACACTTTTACGGTTTCATTCAATTGATAAAAATCAAATTTTAGATTTTCACGTATATCAGCGATTTTAAAACATTTCTTTACTTTCAGCCAACCCAAAATGCAAATTTTGAATTTTACGTATCAAAATACGTCGTCGACAATGAAAAACACCACTTCAAAATTTTAGTCGGAATATAATAAAACAGTAGATTAACTAACCCCTCTAAATTTTTTTCACCCCAAAAAATAAATAATAAAAAACTCACTTTTTTTCGACGTATTGTTAAATATTTTGATGAGAAAATTCGTCTGACGCAGTTTATTTTTAACTAAGAATGAAAAGTGCACTTTTATGGCCTCATTCAAGTTATAAAAATCAAAATTTGGATTTTCACTTATATCAGCGATTTTGAACCATTTCCTTTGCTTTCCGCCAACTAAAAATGAAAAATTTAAATTCTACGCATCAAAATACGTCGTCGACAATAAAAAAACAACACTTTAAAATTGTAGTGGGATTTTGCAAATAGGTAGATTTGAATTTTTTACACCCCAAAAAATAAGTATTAGATAACTCACTCTTTTTCCACGTATTTTTGGCTAAGAATGAAAATTTCCCCCTTGCGATCTCATTCAATTAATAAAAATCGATTTTTGGATTTTATGTCGTTTTTGCGGTTTCTAGTTGAATGTCAGCGCTCGCTGCAATTAGTTTTGATGTAGACTTTTTTTCTAGTATGGTGTCGCAAGTGTAAATGTTTTTGATATATTCTGTCGAGTTGACTTTTACTAGGAAAATTGGCATGAATTGGCGATCGTAACCTCTTCGAATGAGGTGGACTGCTGTGATTGAACCACTTTTGCAGCTCGTTCTTGATGGCGTCTGGTTTTATGGAGCATGGTAAGCCTTGAACGACTGCTGAAAGTAGACGTTGTGGAGTTGGCATCAAGGTTTTTCTTCTTTTTTTCTGGCGTGGCTTGGATTTCCATTGGGATCAGGTTTGCACCTTCTTCATCAAAGTTGCTGTCGGATTGTTAGAGCAGCAAGGTAGTGAGTAATTTTGCGATGATGTAGGTTGGTGTAAAATTAGGAAAAAATCGACTTTTGAGGGGAGTAGGAAACGTAGACGTAACGCCCTGTATGTCATTTCCGGGTATTACTATTTTTTAAATCTGATATTTAATTATATTTTACCCCTGGAAGTATGCAACTAAAGTAGCATTTTACATTGTGCTTTTGAATTCAACAGGGTATTTTGAAAAGTCAAGTTGCACTCAAGGTGAGAGAAATCAAACGAGTTGAGGGGTGAGTGTTAAAACAGAGTAATTTCCTTTTGAGATTTTCGGATCAATTATTATTATTGATTCTATTGATTAACAAACCAGCAGATTTTTAGTTAAGTGCCAGGAGCTTAGTTGAGAGTCAGCTCAAATCCACTTAAATGATCTTGTATTTAACATCTACATGTACAGGTAGTTTGGTGTAGTGGTTAGGGATTGGAGCTATAAATCCAAAAATCTTAGGTTCAAATCCCGATCGCTCCCAAATTTATCTGTGCCGTGTTTAGGATTACACGTTAAACTATCATCCTACTATGACGTTTAGTCGGTAGAACTGCTGACTTGTAATTCGGTTTGGCCTTTATGGTTTAGCGGGTTTATCCCGTATTGCAGTATTCAATGAGTTGTCGTTAGATGTCGTGTATATCCCAGTGCAGTATTCGAAGATTCGTCCATAGATGTCGCGTTTATGACTGCAGCATTTGAAGAGACGTCACGATGTCGTGTTACCGGTGAGATGTTCACGGATTTGAAGTTGTTTCGTTGTCGTATGATAAAGTTGTAAAATGGTTTATCCGTATATGTAATAAATAATAAATAATAATAATAATAAATAACATCTTTTCCTGCAAAATAAAAATCAATTTTTTTGGTGGTAAGTTATCATTCTCAGTTTCTTATTATCAACTGGTGCTCTAATTTCCATCTTTTGCTGATAGTGTCACTGAAGATGCTAAAAAGCTTTATAGTGGTAAATACACTAGTTACATCCAAGAACCTACAAATCGCGCAAAGCGCCACTCACGATTCTCCGTACTGTAGGTTAAATATCCAAATTTGGCTACTATTTTTTGTTTTAAATGATATAGTGGCATTGTGACAAACTTCACTGCCTAAGTTTGGTGCAACTTTTCTATATCTCCATCTGAGTGCCAATTTCTCGTGGTTTTTTTGGAAATATTTGGAATTCAAGATTTTATATCTCGTGCAATTTAGTCATTTATGGAGTATAAAATAAAATCTTTGTTACTATCCATTATCTCTAAAAACAATTTAGAAACCAAATAAAAAAAAATAATAAAACAGTAATTATTCCAATGTTTTGTAAAATGTCCATAATAAAAGCATAATAATGTAGGTACTATTAATAATAATTAAATGAAGTAATTTTGAAAAAGTAAAATATTTATACCTAAAATATTTAAAATATTTTACTTTATTTAAATGAAAGTCTGCAACATTAGTTTAAAAGAAAACTTAATAAAAGTTTCATCGTTAAATTTTAAATTTAGCCTATAAGCAGTTATTAATATTGCCCCTTTATAGGTTAAATTTTGTTAGGTAGATACGTCAAATTAATAAACTTTCTTATAGCGTGACCTAAATACGGAAGCGTGGTATTTTAATTCTACCTCGAAGTAATTTAACAAAAGTTTAACCATAAATAATGCCATTAAAGTCAATAATGCGATTTAAAAGTTTCCTTTTCGTTATTTTCAGAACAAAACGAAGAAAAGCCAGCGTCTGCCAAAACTATTACTATCAAGTCCGCATCTCGTAGTGAACCGAACACAACTTCTCCCGAAGGGACCAAAGAGGAAAATAACATTGAAAGTGAAACATTAGATCCTGAATTAGATCAAGCTGCTGTTAAAATCCAAGCAGTTTTTAGGGGACACCAAACAAGAAAAACAATGAAACAAGAAGATAAATCGAATGCAAAAAGTGTTCAGCAAGAACAGCAACAACTAGAAGAGGAGTTTTCATCTGATGATGTCGGTAAGTAAAAAAACCGTTCGTTCAATTTCTTATGTTATTCCACTACAAACTAAACAATACAATAAAATCCAATGACTTACTTTAGATTTTTCGATCCTTTCACGCACAGTTTAATGATTGGTTCAAGTGGACGGATCGTCAAAATTTAATTTAAACTGCTAAAATTTATTTCTGTATTTCGTATAATTACAACTTTAACAATTTTCCTAATTAGTAACCTCAGCAGACCTTGTACAGTTCAATTTAAACTGGCCGATTTACTATATAACTTTGAAATAGTGCTAGGATTAATTGAATTCATTATGAGGAAGAAAGGAATAAATGTAGTTACGTTCTGGAACCGGGACTTCATGTTTCTGTACAATCACAGCGTCAGCGATATAAATATGAGTTAATCAATTCAATAGAAGTAATTACAATTTATGTATGAGAAGTTTGCGTTATTAAATTTTCGACATGGCAACGACTAAAGTTTTGAGCCCTGACTTAGACTCAAATCTGTTAAATTTTTGCCCATTTAAGGACCTTATTATTGATTTGGTTTATTGGTTGCCTCAAAATAATAATATACTAATTATAAACATCACAAAAATAATTTAAACACACGAAATTACAGTTAAAGTATACCAACTCATTTTACAAATTTCTTAGTGACAAGTGGTGGAGAGCAGTTAATGTAAATTGCCTATATAAGTATTTAACAATTTTTTTACAAAAAATTTGTTTTTTTCCAAATAACTTCAATTATTTATCTATAAATTTAGTAATACCACGCCCAATCATTCATTAAGCTAGGTTTACATTATTCATTTCAACTGATCTACTCAGTTGAATTCATTTGACATGAACGCGTATTAATGAGCAGCTTTAATACTAAGAGATTGCCTTGCAGTTTTTTGATCGTCAGTAAAATTATATCGAGGTTATATGAGGCTATAAAATATCATTAACTTGATAAATTATTACTTGTTTTTAATCAAAGAAACTTGAAAAGTTTGCTTTGAAAATGTGATTTGTTATATTGTAAGTTTTACCTTCACTTGCCAACTTTGAAACGATTAAAAATACACCCCAGTTCTAGGTCACGTGAAACATCACGACAATAAAATAAGAAGATGCCGAAAGGGTTGCCAAATTTTAGATTTGCATTCAAAAAATAAGCTAAAATATTAAATTGATAAAAAAATAATTATACTAGAAATAAATTTTAAATTTGAAAAAATATAATTTGTCATGAACATTCGATGAGGTTCGATGATGTTTGATTTGTATATTTAAGTGAATCAAATTTCAAAAATCTCTTTAGTGCTTAAAATTGATTGTTTATTTACAAACAAAAAAATTAATTAAAAGTAAATTTTAAAATTGAAAAATTTTATCTGTTATGAACAATAACAATTACTAAAGACTAAATAAAATATAAAATTTAGTGAATAATTTACTATATTTTACGTGAAAAAAAATTAATTACTTTACAATTGGCCATTTATGTAACTTTTATTTTTCCAATTTTACAAATTGTAGCTTAATCTAATTTTTTTTCAAAATAACTTCGGCTAACTTCGGGAATTTAACCCAAAGTATGGAGAAACATGTACAAATTTGTACATAATTTATATTCAGCTGACGCGCATAATGGATTAACGAGATTCTCAGTTTTATGTTGTTAGGGACGTAAATAAAAGAATCTCATAACCATTATTATTTTTATAATATTTCACCGGAGCTACTAAAGTTGATGCCTTCCCCCCCCTTAACGGATCTTTGTTGAAACCGCTAAGGCATTTCTAAGGCTTTGAGCTTTTATTTTTCCTGGAAATTCATAAAATCTAAAATTTACAATTTATTGATGTAACATAATCAAAAATAATTATTATTCTATGCTTAGTTTCAACAAAAATCCGTTAGATAGCGCCACGAACTTTAATAACCGAATCACTCAGATTATCCAAACATTTGCAAAGTCGGCTGAAGTGATGATGCGATAACAGAACATCTGGCACACTCGTACTATTAATACACGAACGGAAATCAAACAAACAAGCATTTCCGTTATAAGCAATGCTCAAGCGTGAGCTGTCGAAATAGGCACGTGACATGCAACCAAAGTTTTTAAATTCCTACTAGACGCGATTAGCACAAATCAAACTAAGAAGTCACATAATCCGGTAGTCGAATGAGGTATAAAATTACACCTATAATTATACCTAGTGGTAATTTCAACTTGTAAAGTTGCGTGCTTTATCACATCTAGATCGCAATCGCCAAATAAATCTACGAAAAAAACAACCACACTCCTGCGGAGGTCAGGACCTTAAAATTACCAGATTATAAATGATTAAACATTCAATCATTCAATCACACGATCACAAAAACAAAAAATTGTTGTTGTCAAAAATATATATTTTTGAAGTGGACGACATATAGCTAATGAAAATTATGCTATTCAGCAATTTTAACTGTGAGTATCCAGATGGGGTTAAAACGAACTAATTACCAAGTCGTAGACCATCAAGGAAATGTCCCAACACTTGAATTTACTCGGTCAATTTGGGTTATGCAAAATTGTCATATTGTAACAAAAACAAGACCGTTTTAATGTTAAAATTGAAATGAAACGTAGCAAACACTACAAAAGCGTTCTTGTAATTTACCCAACAATGCGAAAATTTTTTCCCGTTGATAATGTTGATATTATTAATATTTATATTAGAATGTCCAGATCGCTATCGCCAAATAAATCTACAAAAAAAATCAACTTTGAATTAAAATTACAAGTGCGGTTGCAGCAAAAAATTGTATTAATATGTGATTTTACGTGTTTAAACCTTTATGTACTACTGGATATTTTAGAACCCACAACAATTTTTTTTTTTTTAATTAAAAATTTTACTGACATCTGCATATCAAATTCTTTAATCGATTTATTGAATAACTTGGGGAAGATGCCTTGCTACTCGTGATAGCTACATCAACGTCTCAACTATGTAAAACAATCTTACTTATTTAAATATGACCGCGCGCCATACCGAGGGTGCATGATATGGTAAGGGTGAATTCTAAAGCAGGAGATTGTTTTACATAGCGGTAGCATCGATGCACTTACATGTATACATTATGACGTCAATGCTAGCAGCGCGGTATCTTTGACATGTTTCTACCTTATGATATTCTTACTTTACGGTAATCAATAACATAAACCGATAAATAGTAAATAAATTTATTCCAATTTTGCGCTGTCGATAACTCAGCTATCTTTACATAAGACTGTTTTATTTTGAAATGTGATAGTAAGCAAATGTGTGGTGTGCGTGTGTATACATCATAATTATTTTGGTAATGCATGTTTACATTATTCGGTGCTAACCATTACCTACGTATGTCACGCAATTTTTCACGTTGCATTTTTTTCTAATAAATAATGAACTTAAAATAACAATAAATTAAGCATTGTTTTCCAGTTGAGTCTAAAATTCCATTAAATTTACTATACCTACATTCGAAATTTTATTAATCACTAAATTGGGCACAAGTCAAAATTTATTACATTTTAGAAGTTATTATAGCTTTGCGTGTGCTGTTTGCCAAGTAAATCGATTTTTATTATTAAAAAATTGTGGTACCAGTGGTATCGATCCACTCGATTTTTTATTTTGAAAAATTTATGATTTTTTTAGACACGTTCAAATTATTTTTTAAATATTTTATAAGCTCCTCAGATGGATTTAATGAAAAAAAACAAAAGTATATCACGAATGAATGAGTAAATTTTGTAACTTTATGATTTATAGATCAAGGAGGGTAGGTGGGTGAAATAACAGGTAGTCCTAAGAGGAGCGCGACAACGTGTAATCAATAAATACACTGGAAGCGGTCACTATGCTGGGGGATGATGTATGTGTCTATACACACAGCTAACACATAAATATTATTTTTATTTATGGGCAAACATAAATAAAGCCTTTGGTCATTTCTGTAATAAATTGATCCTTCGTCAGTTTTAGCTGAAAGAAATTTCTCACTTTGGAATACGATACAGTTATATTCAATTAGAAAATGTTAGCTTTCAAGTTTGAGAGTTTCTTCTGCAGGAAAATCCGCTACATATTTTTTGTTTCATTCTCATTACTTCAAGGAGCTACAAAGAAAATTTACTGAACAAGAAAACCTTTGAAGTTTTTGCATTTGCAATATAAAACATTGTCAACTTATTGTCAAAATTACCAAACAGCCTCTTTAAATTTCTTTTTCTTTATCAGCTGTTTTTGTATCCCTCGGATATAGGTAATCATCCATCGTTAGGCATCAGCTTTTTCTCCACTTCATACTCTCGGTGCTGCTTTTGGGTTAGTTCCAAGTTGACTCGCATAAATAATAATTAGAAATCTTACCATATTTTTGCGTTACAATTTTTTCATTTAAACTTATCTTAAAAAAGTTTTCAAGTGACACTTGAAGCTTAGAATTAAAATAATTCATCACTGTCTCGTAGGTGGAGCTAGGATTTAACCCTCCTTCAGCCCTCAGTCAGGTTCAACTGTGATTTGATAGTGATGCTTATTAAAAAATTTTTCAGGCCATCAGACAACAGACAACGCAAAATATCAGAACGACTTACTAAATGTTCGACAATTCATTAGGGCGCCACTTTGACTTCCGACAAAAACTACGTTGAGATTTTCTTTAAAAAAAGATTTTTGAATAGACTGTTGAAATATTTTCAAAAAAAAAGTCAAAAAACTAATTCAAAAGCATCTTCACCCTTAATTTAACCACCCAAAAGAGTTACACCGTCGGGCTACATTTTTCGTTGACAACTGCATAATAAAACGACTAGAAAGTGTATAATCTGTAGTTCATTTAGTGACCGACAATGGCATTAAAAACAAAATTTTACATACATAACCAAAAAAACACAATTAACCCACAAAATTCTGAAAGGCATAAGATAACATACATAAAATTATCACAGTACCATTAAATACAAAATGACCGAGAGTAAGTAGGATAAAAAAATTTTTACTGAAATTATTGTAGCTTAGGGCATAAATAATAAATATAAACCTAAAAATTTTGCAGATTATTCAAAAATTGGGGATAAATAGGGCCAAAAACTGTAAAAACAATATGAACGTATTTTATTGGTTGTTTGAATAAATTTAGCTCCACCTTTAAATCATGATGATTTAGTGAAGATGTCATCAGTTACAGAAGTAATCGACAACTGCTTTGTCCTGTTGGGTTTTAGAAGTTCTGATGCCGCTCTAAGCAGTACTAAGCCGCTCAAAGTTTGCAGATCCTTTTCCTCTAAAAGTTGGTTTCTTTCCGGTAGCGTTTGAGAATTTCCGTCTGATGCTCAACTCCGAAAGAGCCGTGTTTTCCCAGCTTTGGTACCAAATGGACACCTACCTGACCGGATTCCCACCCGGCTACAACGTAGAGTGGTGCATTTCCCTCGGCTACCCTCATCGACTTTGCAGCCGTGAAAACTTCCCGATCGGAACTTTTGTAAAAAATAAGAAGGCCCCCCTCTCCAAGTGGCTTTACCAGCGGTTTCTGATGCGTAGTGTTAATGAAATCCTTTACCCTCTTAGTTTGCAGATTTGTTTCACAGTCGTACGTCGCACGTCAAACACAAGATTTTTGAAAAAAAAAACGCGCACGCTTTGCTAAACCTTGCTACAAGTATTTAAGTTAAGAGCACGTACCGTCAACAGCATGCAGCTGTTGGGGCGGTTCTTACGTGAAAAAACAAACTTTACAATCGACTATTTTCTAAATTAACTGATATTTGACCGTTCATTTTCACCTGAAACGCTTTATTTTCATGTTATCTATTCGATCCCGTAGAGTTTTTGTAAATAACTATAAGATATTCAATTTTATTGATTCAAAGTTAAGTTGACCAAAATCTCAGTCGTAAACAGTAACTTATGAATAATCGTAAAGATAAATTAAGAATACAACGTCGCAAAGGTCGTCTAAAAAATTTATTACTGACTGTCTAAATTGTTGAGGATATAAATTACTTAAACTAAAACATCCATTAATAGAAGATAAAAAGCAGAATCTCGTTAATCCATTCATGAGCGTAACTCTAATTTTATAAATTACTAATTTGTTTGGGCGGTAAAACGGACATAAAATTCTTGGACAGAAACATTTTGTAACAATTGTTTTATTTAATTTGACGCTTGCACCAAACTTCGGCAGTGAAGTTTGTTACAACGCCATTTGATCCTTTTAGAACAAGAAAAGGTGGCTATTCGCGTTTTACATTACCGTTGGTGGCGCCACCGTCAATAGCAACATTACGTCTTTCAGCAGTTCCAATTATTTCGTGTGGTGGCGTTTAGTTAATGTAAACAAAAGAAAATGTTTGTTTATGGTGTTTATGTTGGTATTTACTATACGTTACAAACGAGTTTGAAATTATTCCGCGTGGAGGCGTTTTGTTAATGTAAAACGCGAATAACCTTGGATATTTAACCCACAGCCGGAGAGTTATGGATAGCGCACAGCGCGTTTTGTGGAAAATATCTAGTGTATTTACCACGACAAGCTGCTATGTAGCGTCTTCAAAGACACTATCTGCAAAAAATGGAAAAGCCATTGATTCTTAAAAATAAGGGTAGCTTAGGAAAACTTAAACAAACGCAAATCATAATAATTTGTTTTTAATTGATAACAAAATTTTTGAAAGATGTGGTCATAGATCCAATAATTTCAATGTTGTGACTGCAAATATATTGTCGTGAAACGACCTTAAAAAGTCACTTTCCCCATTTTCAATTTAACGAAATTAAGTCGAAATTGATAATTTTGTTTTTCTTTCATTTTTTTATGTTATTTTGATTTATCAAAGAGACTCAAAGGAAATATTTGTAACTCTTAACGCAAAAAAACACAAACTTTATTTTCTTTTAATTTTGAAATTTGAATTAATTTTTGTATTGTAAATTGTTTAAAAAGTTTAAAAGTGAGCGCGCGATAAGGTGATTTGTACAACGCAAGTTTGAGCGATATCAAAAATCAAAAAGAAGGAAGAGAAAATTTTGCAGAAAGTCAGTCGACCGAAGAGGAGGGTCTTAAAAGCAAGCCGACCAAGAGTCGTGAGAGAGAGTCGACATTTAGTCATTTTTGACTAGTTAGTTTTTGGCCGCCAAAAAAGGCGTTAATTTTGAGTGATTGGTTAGTGAGATCGTCTTGGTCTTATGAGGACCAGAATTTTATGAAGCTTGGATTAGCGTTTTGACCAAAAGTCATTGGTCGACGATATTGGAATTTGAAAAGTTTGTCCCGAGTTTGAGACACTTAAAAATTCGTTCTTTCGGCCTGTTTCGTAATTCGTAAATCAGCCTGTTTGCTGCAATCGCTCGGAAGCAACTCAATATTCTTTTGCTGGGTTCAACTAGCAGTATCAGCATTTGCACGACATGCATGCAGATACACACAAAAAAACAAAGGTGTACTTAAAAGTAGAACAATTTGTGCCTAGATTGTCTACAAGTACAAATTGGGTGAAAATTAGGTACAATTGTACTTAATTTTGGTCAAATTCAGTCATCTTTAGCGCAATTGTACTATTTTATAGCACAAATTGTGCTAAATTTTTACACAATTTGTACCTGTAGACAATCTAGGCACAAATTGTTCTACTTTTAAGTACACATTTTTTCTGTGCACTGCAAATAAAACGCACGGTCTGCCTAAGGAATTATCGTAAAATGCTATTCGAGAAGTAACTAAATAATAAAAATAGAAAAATTGTTACAACAAACATTGCTTTTATAATAGCTATTTTCGATACTAGTTAGGAAAACTAAGATTTTTCCATACGAGGCTGAGTTTTGCGCACGAGGCCGAAGGCCGAGTTCGTGAACATAAAGCTGAGTATGGAGAAATAGTTTTCCGCTAGTATCGAACAATAGTTTGTCTAATGATGTTTCGAAAAAGAACCAATTCCCGATTTTTCGCACATAATAACTATCGACAGATGGCGTGAAGGTTGCAAGTCTTTGGTCAAGTTTGTCTCTGTGGTATCGATAAACCGAAGTGGCCAAAAGAATTTTAGTCCCGACCATTGCTGCAGATATGGAATCAACTACGATTGGCGTTCCTCTAGCCAATCACGGTCTGATACACATTTCAGCAGCATACAACAGGCCCGACGTTGATTGCACCAAAGACGTTTCCGAGCTTCTTCAAAGCAGCGGAGACACCCCGCACGTCATTGCCGGTGACCTAAACTGCAAACACTCCGCCTGGAATTCGAGAGCCACTAATGCAATAGGACGCAAACTCAAACTTCTTGCAGAACAATTCCCTTTCACGATAGACGCCCCAACCGACCCTACCCATTATTCTAGTATTCACCATTCCTCAGATGTGCTCGACATAGTCATCTTTAAAAACTTCCTCCTCCAGCACCAACTGGAAGTAGGTGAACACCTACTTTCGGATCATTACCCCGTTCTTCTCACCCTGGGTGTCCCCACCCACGGTGCTCCGCTCCCCGACAAAACCCATAGCAAGACGGACTGGCCCGCTTTCCAGGACCACCTCCGCTTGAACCTGGGCAAAATCCCCATCATCAATACTGTTGCGGAACTGGAGAACTACGTTGTTAGCTTTGAGCAAGCCATCAATGATTCTATCAGTTTCGCAACAAAGACAACCTCCACTCCCTATTCCCGCCCTGCAGTCCCTAAATATTTACTGGACCTTATCCACGCTAAGCGGCGTGCCCACAAGGTGGCGAAACGCACTTGGCATCCCGACGACATCAGGCGTGCTTCCGAGCTTCGGACGCAACTCACATCCGAACTCGCGAAGTACAAAAGCGACAAATGGGCGGACAAGATCGAAAACTTGTCCTTCCAAAACCGATCAGCTTGGAGCATGGTGAAATCCCTTAAAGGCGTTCGCTCCTCTATTCCCCCCCTCAAAAAATCAGATAACTCCCTCGCTTACTTTCCCCTGGACAAAGCCGAACTGTTCGCCGATATTCTTCAGGAACAGTTTTCCCCGAACAAGGTAAATACGTCCGACCGTGATCTTCTAAAACATATCGATAAGATTAACAAGACGGTGCGAGACAGATTAGTGCAAGCCGACCCCGATCCCATCCCCCCCGCCTCTTATTTTGAAATAAAGAGTGCCATAAAATTTACTTCCCCCAGGAAAGCCCCCGGTCCTGATCAAATTCCCAACTTAGCGCTGAAAAACCTTCCTAAAAAGGCCATATCAGCGCTAACTGCGATTATCAATGCCATACTTAGACTGAAGCATTTTCCCGGCAGGTGGAAGTTGGCAGATGTCATCCTCATACCTAAGCCGGGAAAATGCTCGTCCAATCCCCTCAACTACAGACCGATATCTCTTCTCTCCTCCATCGCCAAGATAGCGGAGAAAATCATACTCTCCCGCCTTCTTGACGAGGTGGAAAGGCTCGGCATCCTCCCCGACGAACAGTTCGGGTTTCGCCAGGGTCACTCGACCACCCATCAAATTCTTAGAATAACAGAAAAGATTACGGAAGGTTTTTCCAGAGGCCATAGAGGTTTGGCTGTCCTGCTGGACATAGCCAAAGCCTTTGACAAAGTTTGGCACACAGGTTTACTGTATAAGCTTTACATGGCTAGAGTTAATCCAAGCCTAGTGAGGCTTATCGCATCCTACCTGTGTGCCAGAACCTTCCGCGTCAAAATCAATGCCCAATTCTCCACGATTAGACCTATACACGCGGGGGTGCCCCAAGGATCTATCTTATCCCCCGCGCTCTTCAACATATATACCCACGACATCCCCATTCCCCAAAACGTAACGATGGGTATTTTCGCTGACGACACTGCGATCGTTACAACTCACCCGAGACGAAAGAGGAACGTTACTATCGTTCGTGATACGCTGAAGCTTCTTCAACCCTGGTTCTACAAGTGGAGACTTGTAGTAAACCCGGGGAAGAGCGAAGCTATCATGTTCGATAGAAAACGACACCCTCCCGACAAAATCGAGATGTTTGGCGAGGTAATTCCTTGGAAAGACTCCGTCAAATATCTCGGGGTCACCCTCGACCCAAGACTAAGCTGGTCCAAACACATTGCGAACTGTGTATCCCAAGCTAAAGCCCTTAAGGGCTCCCTTGCTCCACTGATCGGTAGAAATAGCTGCTTGCGCCACAAAGATCGGATCAGGATCTACAAGGCGGTCATCCGCCCGGTCCTTACGTACGCGGTCCCGGCATGGGGGTTCGCATCTTCTAATCAAATGAAAAGATTGGAAACCATGCAAAACGTCTGCATAAGACAAGCCATGGACGCCCCATGGTTTGTCACTAATAGACAACTCCAGGCAGCTTCCGGAGTCAAGCCCCTGGATTCTTTCATAAAAGACCTAACATCTAAACTGTACTTGAAAAGCTCCGACTGCCACAATCCACTCATCCAAGCCCTGGGTCGTTACGACACTAACGACTACCCAAGGACGCCTAGGCCCAAGGATATAATTATCCCTAAAACAGTTGTATTGCCTCCCCACCCTAGATCACCCCAACAAAGCAACCCAATACCAGACATCACGTATTCAGACTCTGACTCCGAGGACGGCGTGTTCCAGTGAGGAGTGTTCACGCTGCCCCGGGGAGGTTACAAATATTCGTCATTGTCCTGTCCAATTAATCTTCTTCCTTTTCAGCTTGTGTTTTTAAATTTTTTTTCAGCGCCTATTAGATTATTGTTGTGTTTGTAAATTGTAAAAAATTATTTTTTTATATTAATAAAAACGCTGTAGCAACGGCGCGACCGAGGCTCTGTTATTGTAGAAAGGGCTCAAGGTAAGCACATCGCGCCGCCGCGGGCGCGGGGATTGTCTCACCCGTGCATGCACGCGCGGACAATTCGACGTTAGCCTCCGGCCCCGCAGTGCTTACCTTATAGCGTAATAACAAACAAGACACCGGCTCGACGCCGCTCCTCGGGTTTGAAATCCCTGTAAAAAATTCTCAACGTCAGGTTTCTAATCAGACGAAGGAGATAAGCGGGCTATCGCCCGCATCTGCTCCGCAGATGCCAAGTGTCAGCTACAAGAATTTTAGGTAACGACGATCCTCAACCGCCAACATCGAAATCAAATGCCACATCTACGGCCGATTTAAGTAAGGTGAACACCTTTAACAATTGTTCAAATTTTACTGTGCATGTCCATTTTAAATAAAGTGTTTTTTCATAGTAAAAATTTTGTGTGTTTTTTTTTAAATTTATGTTTACTACTCTACTAACCTAGAGAGAACAGATTAGGTTAGGTTAGGTTAGGTTTTTAATTTATGTTTAATACTCTACTCCGTCCGAGTAATATCAACAACTTTTCGATTTTTTGGGGGTAATAGCCGACAAAATTCACGATCTCAGATAAGTATCGATAGATGGCGTGAAGGTTGCAAATCATTTGTCATGTTTTTAATAACCTAAGCGATAAACATGTGTTCACCCGAACGGATGAACACCTTCTAACTATCTAACTATCGATAGATGGCGTGAAGGTTGCAAATCTTTTGTCATGTTATTAATAACCTAACCGATAAACAGGCGTTCACCCGAACGGATGAACTCGTTCGGGCGGAATTTCAGTGCGGAAAAGTAATTACTTTTCCGCAAGTAATTACTTTTCCACACTAGTGCGGGAAAGTAATTTCAGTGCGGAAAAGTAATTACTTCTCCGCACTGAAATTTGTACTTTTCCAAACAGTGCGAGAAAGTAGTGCCTTTCCAAACTCAATTGGATATCACAAAGTACCACTTTTCGAAACAGAATTAGACAAAAATACTTATTACACTAATTTACTAACTTATTACAATCTCGGTGATTTGTTTGACTCTATCAATAGGCCCAAACATCAGAGCTAACAGTTCAGCAAGAAAAAATTGTTTTATTTAACATAATTATTAGAAGTTGAAAGATGTTATAGAAAAAATGAAGTTAAAATTAATGTATTGCCAAGATTTAGAGTATTCTTGTGTAACGGTCTTAATAAAATTTCTGATTTGTCTGATTGTTATTTTGTTAATCATCCAAAATCTGTCTGTTAGTAACGCAAAAAGTCTATGATAATTATTGCAATAGGAAAAAGCGGTAAATCTTGTGACTTTACGTATCTTAAATATCTCTTGATTAATTAGACCACAATAATTAAACGCGATACATGAAGTTACAGATTACTGTACAGATAACGAATGCCATTGTTAAAATTGGCAACATATCGTATTTTGAAGAAAAAACCGTGTAGTATTCGCTGTGTGCGTAGGTGTAGAGGGGATACGAAAATCGATCAAAGCGTTCGGAGTGGCCGGTAATAGAACTGAGTTGGGACTTGCTTTATGTGATTACCATGGACTTAGAAGGATTATGACCCGCAACTCCCTACCTAAAAGCTTAAAATTTGCCAGCTTTTTATATGCCAAGAGTCCCAATTATTTTGTCTATTTGAGCCACCAGAGGGCAGCAAGAGCAACGCACACAGCGAATAGGTGACGACCAACGCTAGCGTGCTTGTCGAAAAGACCACAACACTGAATTATGGTTGCCACTTGCAATTGGATATATTTCATAGATAACGTTTCGTTGTAGTATCATCACAGATTAACATGACATGATACTGTAACGACACAATTGTTCTATTTGATATTTCATAAGATATTTTAGAAACGACATCTATGATAGTTCAATATCGTAGTTTTTCCGACAAGCACGCTAGTGGTAGTCGTCTCCTATACTACATGATTTTGTTTCCAAAATGGGAAGTCGGGCAATAAATCTCACTCACGAAAATGGACGAAAAAGCAATTATAAAACATAAAAAATATAAACCCCGTTGCAAATATTTATAATTTAAAAAAATTACCTATGATAAAAGCGGTTATTGAGGTTTGAGTCTTTGATTGGTTTTTCCCATAACTAAACTCTGCCCACTTTCAGTAGAATGACCGGTTTAGTAGAAGGCCTCTACGCTCCTTTCAGTCGCTTTGGAAAGCTTCCAGCCAATTTGATTAACGCTTTATTAGGTAATAATATCCCTTAGAGCTTTCCAACTCAAAAAAGTGCTAATTTGAAGGGGTAAAATTTAATTCAAAAATACCTCTAAAAAGTCAAATTTGCTCGATGTTAACTGTACTATGGTTGAGGTGCAAGTAACGGTGCTCAGCAAAACTCCACCCATTGACCGTCAATATAAATAAATCTGCACGTACCGCTAACACAGTTCATCAATAAAAGTCAGAATTGAACCAAAATTTCAAACTTCAAAATCAATTATTAAGATAACTAACCAATGTACAACATTTCTTCATACCTAAAACGCTTCATTTTAATATTTTCTATCAGATTCCGTTAAGTTTTCTTTCATAAATATTATACTTTCAGGTTAGATCTAATGTCCGAGACCCCCATAATACATTCACAAAAGTAAAAAATAACAGATAATAATTAATTAATAAAATGATGTTGTTTGAGCTTCCAAAGTTGGATATTTTTGAATACACAAGAATAGTATACGAATAAAACTGAGGTTTTTTGCTTGTCACTACAAAAGTAATGACAAAAACGGGGTAATGTCGGAGGACCAAAAGAAAGATGGAGGGGGCAGTGATTGATAGTGACGTAACGGGTACACTTACCTAATACGTTCAGAAGAAGAAGAACCTAGAAATGTAATGCAATTATATGTGAAAGCCACAGTTCAAAAACAAATTAACCAGCAATTGCTGCCACCAGGCTCAATTAGATATTGTAGATGAGCCAATTTATTAGAGTAAATAAAGTAATAATAATAATTATGAGATTGCACTTCACTTAACTAAAATAAAATTAAAACTAACATCCCATTAAAACAAAAATTCTTTTTTAAACGATCTCTTTCTGAACGATCCGCTTCTGACAGGTAAAATTTAAGAATCAGTTAAGTACATCTATTTCATTTTAAGTAAGCAAACTTTTTTGGTAACAAATAAATCAAAGAGACAAATAAACAATAAAAGCTCTTTGGTATTGACATAGAGGAAGAGATTTCTAGCAAATTAGTTGATTAAATATAAATTAAATCGGTAGATTTCTTACAGCCTGCCATGAAATTAATTTTTGGAAAACCGGACCAAAAAGTTTGCAAGTGCTTGTTCGGCTATATTTTTCTGATTTCTGATAACAAAAGATGTTAAAGTAAACATGAAAATTAATGAGCGCTATTGTTATGGACTCATAGGCCTCTTTAAATAATAATTTTTAAATATTAGTACAATACATTGTACTAATATTTAATAAAATTTGCAGTAATTTTATTGCAATATTTTTTAGTACCTACTACTATAATTTGTAGATAAAATTACTACAAAACTTTAAATATTGAAAATTACTACAATTTGTCTAAATTTTTTCTACAAAAATTGTCTACAAGATTTAATTGAAGAGCATTACAAATTTGTGCTTATTATTAGCCAAGTAAAAATTGTAGTACTCTGTGCTACAAAATTGTAGTAGGAATTACTATAACCTTTTTTCAACGTAGGCTTCCTTATAAATTTTACTTATACACCGGGAATCACCGATTTGAGAAAGTAAAACTTATAAATTCAAAATTATACAATAATTTATAACAAAATTTAATTTTAACGCACGTACTTTGCTATATTTGTAATAAATAACGGGATTTAATGAAGGTTAATAACAAAATTGTTACAATTAAATCCGAAAATTACGTAATAAGTAGCGACGAAATTAAGCTATTAAATGATTAAAGGTACCTATGCAAATAATTACCTGCTAGTTTTGATTAATAGAATCTGTGTGATAAGGGAAACTTTTGAATAGAACAAGGTCGGGTTCAAACAAAAAGTAAACCTTGCTGTTTAATACGGGGTGGTTTAAAATTATTAAACACTGATGAGCTTATTCACTGCCACCTATACTTACAAGCCGTGAACATACATATGGCAACGTCGTTTTGACAGCTCTTGGTGGTTCTACTTTCAAAATGTTGTTTTTCATTTTAAATTAATAAGTAGATTTGATAAATGTGCAATTGTATTATCAAAAAAAATTATATTATTGCTATAAAAAATATAAACACAGATATAACTAATAAAAACAATTTCTAGGTTTATGAAAGAGTATGTAATTTTTTCTGTAATTGTAATTTGTCACACAAATTTAATATTTATAAACCACATAAACCAAAGACAAAATTTGAAGGTTAAGACCACCGGTGGCGTTGCCAAATTTGCATGTTCACGGCTTGTAAGTATAGGAGGCAGTGGCTTATTGAATTTTGTTAAAAACTGCAATGAAATTGCATGAAGTCACAAATACCATCGCAAAAACCAGTAAATCGCGAGATGCTTATCCAGAAATTAGCAAGAAAACGAATAAAATCCACAATGGATTACTATGTTGTTTCAACCTTATTCACGATTATATTTATTTTGTGTCGTGTATTTCGAACAAAAATCAACATCAGAAATGAACCGCCGTGTACAAAATAAAGTAGCACTCGGCCCAATTATTTCCATCTGACGCATTGTTTTCATTGGAATCAAATCTATCCAAACTTGTTCCTGTCAGTAACTTTTCCATTGTAATATCGTTCTTTATTATCAACTTAGTGAAAATATCGATTAGAACTGTTTTTTTTTGTGTTAGAGCGATATTTATTTACTCGTATCCTTTTATCACAGTCAATTAATTAACCGTCAACATGCGTACATTTTGCTTTCAGTAATTGGTCAAAAATTATTAATTGAACTGGAGCCTAAACGCAATTATTGTTGGATGCCCCAATTTTTCAAAATTATCTCCTTGTTCAGTATCGTGTCACAAGCTAATGGATTTTTCTCTCGTCAAGTTTAATTGAAAACGAATGTTTTATTCATTCATCGAACAAAGTAAGAGTAGTAAAGAAATTAAATTTAATATCTATCTAAAATTCTAAATTGTGACATCAAGTTGATGGTTAAATTATACGTGATAAGGAAATGTCGTGCAAAGCTCTACATATCGAACATCCCCCAGGGAATTGTCTTATGAAAATAACTTTCTGGGAGAAGGATATTATGTAAATATTTTGTCGACAATATATAACTTTGTTACAAAGTGAGATTTGTCTTTAACTAAAATATTCAACTCGAGGTTTAGCGAGTCAGCTAATATTTCAATTTTTCCAATTGAATTTGCAACTTGGTATTGAAATAGTTTCATTGTTACCTACCGTTCCTGAAAAAGTTTGGTTCCAATATTCAATAAACTGCATAACACACAAAACTCAAGCATTGTTGCTTCAACGTGTGACGTCCATTATTTAATTCTGGTTAAGGGAAGCGATTACAGATTAAATTTCGATATTTTTGACGAGGAAAATTGAATTTCAAAATTGATAATGGTTTTCTTAACCGAGTCAGATAGGTATGTGAAAAACTGAATTTATCAATTATATTTTTATGTAGATTATTGGAATTCTCTTTTGTACCGCTTTTCTTCCCTTAATTTAATTTTTTAAATTTTATGGTAAGGCTATGCTTTTATAATTAAAAAATTTATAAAAAAAAACCGACGCGACGGCTGTGTCCCTGAACATATAATAAATTCGAAACCTCGGCTTCAATTTTTTATTGTGAACATGTTACCGATTTTACAGATGTATTCACGTCAAAACGAAGATCAATCGCAAGATTAATTTGTAAGTGTTAATTTGGAGAAAGCTTAACAGTTCAGATGTGTTGAAAGCCATAAATTTAGGAATTTTATTAATATATTAAATCAACGAAGGAAAACAAATCATCCGATGAAAATTGGCACTTTCTTTGGAAAAAACATCTAAATTAATTTATCAAAAGTGAATTATTGGTATGTTTTGATGAATTGTTTTTATCAAATTATTTTTGCTAAAGAAAGCAGATACAAGAACAGAATTGACGGTCGATAATTATAAGGTAATTTTTATGGAACATAGGACAATGTAAATTTAAGTCACACTATCAACACCTACACAATTTATTTTGAATAAATCACAATTTAAGTAATGCGCAGATACGAAAGTTTGTCTGGTTGAGTCCATATTTCTATTTGAGAGATGTAAATTCAAAGCCTTCATAAGTTTGTAAGTAAATTAAATCACGACGGCAATGACACGCTCTCCCGCCACATTAAATTGGCAGATATTGTCGTTGAAGATCCAACTAACTTTACGTTTATTTTACAACCGTTACACAATGATGTTACACGTTACATATTATCATATAATATCGATTGGTTTTTCCAAAAATTGAATTTAAAGTTTACATTTTTATGCACATATCGACCGTAATGACCGTATTCTATTATCCGTCCGTGTCAATTTAGTTGGGTTTGTGACTGAAACAACCGCGAGAGCAGCAGGAGTGGTTGCACAGTCGTAGCGTTAACATCGAACTAATATCACGGTTCAGGGATATTTTTACCGTTAAAAAAGACATCTACCAAGACCACTGCTCTAGCTTAGGTTAGTGCTAGAAAACAATTTTTTTTAATCAAAATAGAATTCTATCTGTAGTAAATTTGGCTTAATATTTTTTATAAACTTCTGCGAGAATGTTGTCAATGAAGACAACAACTCTTAAAATAAATGGACTGCTGATAGCCATCGTTTTTACGCCAAAAAAGTAAAGCTTATATGGGCGTCGTCATTTGTGGTGCAGTTCTAGGAAATTTCAAATAGTTACTCATTTATGTTTGCCATATGCCAAATTTGCCATAGTTCTTTTTCAGACCATGGGCGTCGCATAAAATATCATGCAAAAATATTGACAAAATTAAAATTTTTTCAAAAAAAATTAAAAAATTTACTACAAGACTTCTCTATCCCAAAATTATACGACATTACATAAATTATACGAATAAATTTATTACAAAATTATCTATATTAATCAATGAAAACTAATCTTCCACTACAAATCGATGCATATTTAAATAGTAAAAATTTTTGCACAAACTTTAAGATGAAATAAAAATTATACAATCAAGGAAGAGCGGTAGACACAACCTTACCAATGTCGACAACCCGAAACCACAACGAAAAACCACTGTGTTTCTACCTCGTTTGCTTTCATCAGTACCGCACACTTCTTAAACCACTTGATTTCATCAGTACCGCACACTTCTTAAACCACTTGATTGCACTGATGGAAGCAAACAAGTTAGAAACACAGTGGTTTTTCGTCGTGGTTTTGGGTTGCCGACATTGGTAAGGCTGTGTCTACCGCTCTTCCTTGATTGTATAATTTTTATTTCATCTTAAAGTTTGTGCAAAAATTTTTACTATATTAATCAAGTTAGATTATCGTTTTTAAATTTCCCTCAAAAATCCTAAGTTGCTATTGGTTATATTCCAACCAATAACCGTTGCACCACAAATGGCGGCTTCCTAGATAGACACACTTTTTTGTCTATCAGCAGTCCATTTATTTTAAGAAGTCCGTGGATGTAACCAATTCAGGGTGCGTTCCACTTAAAGCCCACGACGACCACGGTCGATCATCAGTCCAATCAAATAACAGCGCTCGATTTTTAGTCCAATCAAAGAACCTTGGGACCACGCCGCGGTCACCCATGGGCTTAAATGGAACGCACTGTCAATATTGTTAAATGCCAGATCTTGTAATTTTTTAATTTTTTGTAAATTTTAGGCCCCATTTTCAATTGTTCATAAAATTTTTGTTTTATGATTGCCTTTTGGACCATTTACTAACATTCCTTTCTTCAAAAATATTTAAATTCATGGTCCTGGATTTCGTGCTATTCCCGAACAATTACTTTAGAATCACTGATTGACTTAATTTGGTTAAAATGCTTTTTCAAAAAGTATAAAAAAGTTAACGTTTCCAATCAAAGGACGTTAACTAACACAGCATAATTTATAAATAAAATAGTGTAATCTGTCTATAATGGACTCGCTTGTAATGAAAACTCGAATACATAATATGAACTTATTCCGAAGGATTCTTAAAGAAGCTCTAGACGATCAATCTGCTTGATCAAACGATTGAGTCAATCGATTTTCAGTCTTTTGATCAAAACCCCCTCATCAGTGGAAGTCGTGAAGTGGAGCAGTGCACTCCTGTTGTTTTTTTCTTTCTAACCTGTAGTTGATGATAAACAATGGTTTCCAATACAAACACTGGTTACCTTCAAACGGAAAAAAGAGCAAAATAAAAAACGACGGTGGTCCAATAAGGAGTGGTACAAAATGAGAAACCGCTTCACTCATGAACATTTACTCAATTTTCTGCGTGATTTGGAAACAGAGGACTGCAGAAACTTTTTGAGAATGGACCAAGAAAGTTTTGATTACCAAGAGCCGTTAAATTTGAGACAGACAAAGTTAGAAAAATCATTATGACTTATGAGTTATGATATGACATTTATGACGGTTTCGACGGAGTGACTGATGCAATGCTTGACAGAAATTGTCTTAGACGATCAAGCGCCCTCTTCAACTGCTTGAGTCATTTAAACTTTATATCAATCACCGTCAATGCTTGCTTCAAGCGTCAAACGGGTTTCTAAACGATCAATCATGCTTGATACAATCGATTGACTCAAGCTTTTGATCAAAATAATTGATCATCTGAAGCGTCTTTAAAGGAAGCACTAGACGATCAATCTTATCAAACTTTATCAAACGATTGGGTCAATCGCTTGACGAGCGCTTCAATCAACCTCAATCAGCATATCAGTCTTTTGATCAAAACCCCCTAATCAATGAATTCATGTTAAAACTAGGAACATATTGACCACTTAAAGTAATAGAAATGTTTTTTAATACTTTGCATCCTATATTTTTTGTAAAATTGCTCTAGACGATCAAGCGCCTTCTTCAACCGTTTGAGTTATTTAAAGTTTATATCAATTACCGTCAACGCTTGTTTCAAGCGTCAAACGGGTTTCTAAACGATCAATCACGCTTGATACAATCGATTGACTCGAGCTTTTGATCAAAATGATTGATCGTCTAAAGGGTCCTTTAGACTAAGCTCTTATTTATTAAAATACGGTTAAAATAAACACTTGTTTATATGTCCTTATTCTTTGATGCTTTGATGTCTATCATAAGCGGACAACACATCAACAAAATGTATCTAATGCGCAATAAAAAAAGTTTATTTTGAGAATTAGGATAAAAAAAAGATTCACTTTCAACTATTTTATTCAAAAAGTTCCTTCCCTAATTTTTGATGATTAAAGTTTTTAAAACTTTAAACAAAGTAAGACATGTAATTTCAATAAAATTGAAAGGAGTTTTAGTTCTTGACCTTCCCTTTACATTTATCAACTTGGTAAACCCCATTAAATAGTAAAAGAAAAACTGAATTAAAAAAAATATCATACTTTGTTATGAATAATTCATTACAACTCCGAACTTTTGATATGCTTATTTTAGTAAAACTTTCACTTTAGCGTACGTAGAATAGGAAAGTATTGTAATCGTGCAGAAAAAGTTGTGATTTTGATAAATTTACACATTTTGAGGTCCTAAAAGTTAGATGAGATTATTTTGTGTGCGCTCTACCTTACAAATCAATAAGAAATTTTCAATTAAGACGCGCATGTATATGTTTAATGAGATTCCACTGTTGCTTTTCTTTGTACAAAATAAGAGGAAATTTAATTTTTGTGTTTATTTATCTGTTGATAATTAAAAGCCACAATTAATTTTATCGATTTTGAAACAAATAAATAAAATAATTATTTATAAGGCGTTCTGACCTCTGGATGCTACGGTAATAGCAGCAACCGAAACTACACAGCTTCACTGATAGAAAAAAAGTGGTTAATCTTTGTCTTTAGCGTAGAAAGCAGGGAATCACATGATTTTTTATTTTTATGTAAAAATAAATTACATAAAGTACCTAAATCTACAATTTCCTTAAAAAGCAGTAGAATTTCGTTAATACATTCATGCGTGTCACCACCATATTCAAACTTTTTTGACTTATGGGATCTCAAAACAAGTAAATTCATCACAAGGTTACAATACTTTTCGTGTAAAGTAGTAAAAGAACTGCAAAATTAGAAGCACTTCGAAATAAGGTTAATCTGCTATATAAAAAAGCTACTGAAAGTACGAGTGTTTTAAAGGTTTATAAAATAATCAGTACTTCGCTCAGTGTTTATGAAGTGCGACTGCTTTCAATATATTTCATAAGTACTTAAACGTACAATGGAAAAGTGCTTTCATTGTGCAGTTAATGTACTTGTGAAATATCCTTGATTATACGTGAATCTCAGAGAATTCCTTTGACATAGAAATATGTACGTGGTTAATCATATAATGGAAGTTGTTCTCAACTATAACATAATTGAATTCGATTAAATCCAAGGATTTCAAATACTTGCTCAAATATATTTAGTTCAAAAAAAAACAATATCCGTAAAAATGATATTTTCAGAAAAATAATTAGGTCAAACGTGAAACAGAAGTTTACCTAGTCGGTTCTATATGCCAATATTTACTATCGATACTACAACTAATTACGTACTACCGATATTTCAAAACGCTCATTAAAATTTCAAACCCTTTTACTAAATGCTAAATTTCACGACCTTTTTTTGCAAAACTGATCGTGAATATATTAAGTGCATTAATTTGCTTTTAAACTATAAAGCGTGCATTAGCAAATTCATGATAAAAAAAAAGGGTTGTAAAACATACGTTTCAAAATATTTCTTCGTTTTTGCGACTAGAATGGTGTAGTTTAATTAGTAATTTAGCCGAAGGCGGTAGTTTCTTGAGCTTCCTTCAAAGAACTTTATGTTTTAACGGCGTTGCTTAATATACAGCAGATTAAGTGCTACCTATAAAATATAAGCGAAAATTCAATTTAACAAGAAAATAGAGGTAAATAAACGTCTGCAAGTTTACATCACAACCAATTATAACGTTTAAGTTTGTTTCAATTGAATTGGGTATTCAGTCCTATATAATTGCCCGCCCTAATTGCTCTCTCTGAGTTAGATTGCTTCATCGACCTTTAATTCACCTTGCTTTTTTACTTCTTTCTTTTCGACAACATCGGTAACAATTTATAATTTAAATTGGCGCCCCGTGTGTGGGGCTCGATTAAGAACAAAGTACTGCTTAGGTATATTGAATAAAAATTTTGAAAATAATAAGCACGGTGGTTTTAACCAAACACGTAAATATGGTTAAAGGAAAGCAATAAAGTTTTATTTAGGTATTATATCGCTATATTTTTTACAAAAGTAACGATCTACTATGTCGTGAAATAAAGGTCTGTTAAGTAATGTCGGGCAAAATGCCATAACAATAAATTATTGTAAGGAAAACAAATAAGAGAAACAATTTTTGGCATTGGTTAAATAAAGCGTATTGGGGTTTATGGTTTAAATTAATCGAAAATTTAAATTTTTTTAAAGGGGCAAAAACAGAGGAAGCTAGTGGATCTTATTTAAAAAAGGATAATAAAACAATCGTCTACAAATTGCTTTGACAGATTATGATCCTGCACGGTTTGCGGCTTAAACCATAAGGGATCATCTCCATCTGAGCCAAATTTTTGTATAATGCTAGCGAATTTTAAGAAATATTTAATCGGAAATTAAATCTTAATCTTAAATTTGATTGCCTTTCGTATTTGCGGAAGCGTTATCTCGGAATTAAAGCAAATTGAGAGAGAATTGATCTCTTCTAGTGGAGTGCGATAATACTTACATACCAACACCCTTTACGTATCGTATTGAATTTAATCGACTTTGTCGAATAGCATTAATGGATTTAGCTAGAATTAATCTAGCGCACACAATACAACAATAATTTAAAATGGATTTTCGCATTTCTGCAAGTTCTCCTTCCATTCCGCCTATATGGAGCAAATCGACCCATTACTCCTATTGTAGTGTTTATTCTATACACGTGTGACGTAAATTTTGCTTTTCAATTTTGTTGTGCTTTTGGATCGATACTTATTTTGTTAAACGACCCTTCTGAATTATTAAGAACCACTGAAATAAAATTAATGAACTATCCATTGTATAGAACCTTAGACGTCTCGATCGATGAATTTGTTTTTGTAACTAAAATACTAGTGGCAAAAAGTGGCAAAAAATAAATGAGGAATTTTCTCCATTGTTTCAGAACTGACGCACGCCGCGACCAAAATTCAAGCATCTTTTAGGGGCCACATGGTACGTAAACAAAAAGAAGGCAAAGGAGATGAGGGGCCAGAAAAACCTAATAATGTGAGTATTTGGAAAATAAAATAACAGTTTTGTTAGGGTGTACAACGACACTGTCATTATTTATATCCACCTTTTGTGTCTGCAGAGCCGGCACTAACGTTTGTTTATTTTCTAACAAATTGTTCAAGAGAAGTACAATTCAAGGGTCGCTTACTTTAAGCAGCCGGAAATGAATCTCTCTACAATTCCGGTATCCACCGCTACATTTTTTTTTGTTCCGCAGAAGTACATCCCGTTGTTCATTCAATTTTACTTCAGATAAAAACATGCAATAAAGATTTAATAACTCCAAAACACAAAACAAGAGATTTTATTATATTCGACGTTAAATTCATTTATTACCCCAAGCTCAACGCGGTTTTATTTTAATACCTAACATCAAACTTATAGTTTATCGACTTAAAATGAGTACCTTTATGTACGTACGTACGTACGGTACATAGAACCAACTAAAAAGTTTATTAAAGAGGCGAATACTTTCATATTTTATGTCACTTTACGTTTACCAGGACTCTAAAGCTTCCAAACTTATTTTCCACCATTTTCCGGTACTCATATTATTTCTTACACTTCAAATAAGTAAAGAAATTGACACAAAAATTATACCTCTAGATGTATAAGTATGGATTTCCAACGGTCGTAAATATAATATAAGTGTCAATTTAGTATTTGACACTTCCGTAGTTTGTTCGTTCGATTAAATGGACAGTAAAAGTAAAGGACGCATTTGTTTTATAAAAAACCAATAATCAAATGAATCCAACTAAAAAAAACCCTGAGATAAAAAAATTATGACGTATCGGTAAAATTGGCGCCCAACGTGGGGCTCGATTAATAATAACAAGTAATTGGATATAATTTAACTTTCCCATACAAAAGGGCAATTACTGGGATACTTTTTACCCGCTACGATATTCTAGGGTTAAAGAAACGTGGCAATCAATATCAGGTCAAAGCCAAACAGAAGAAAATTTAGAAGTCAATAAATGATCAGAAACGCCTTTATAAAAGTTTTCCGCGCTACCTACCAGTTTTTGATAGAATAACTTGAAAAGTTTCGTGTTCGATTAGTGTTTTAAATACTTTTATTTTATTTACAGTTTGTTAGTCGTCAAGTCTACGTTATTAAATTTTAAACCGCCCTAAACTAAAACAACTTTTTCTAGTAGACGAAATACAAAAAACGGAGAGAACTTTCCAAGTAGGGTAGAAGGAAACCACAATTAAACATTGAATCGGATTTAGTTGAGCTGAAAACTAATCGACTCCGTTTATTGATCATGTACATAGAGCATTACTATTTTATCATATTACTATATTTGCATATAAATGGCGATTGTCGAGAACAGCTCTTGGGATATTAAAAATGTAACGAAATACGCAAATACGTCTAGCGACAACGCCCAAAACTACTAAAATGAGTAAAATTTACCGCACAGACCACTTATGTTAAAGGTGACCGGTCTTTATTTCCTACGTCGAGAGTAAAGGAGAACTCGTGAACGCTTACCTGGAAACTAACTACAGAAGAATAACAGGGTCCATGTACCTTAATAAAATAAAAAAAATATTTCTTTCAATGTTTTGAAAATGATTAAGAATTAATCGGTTAATATTTTCAACTTCGGACGTTTCGCATTTACACAATTCTAAGTTTAGTCGTAAACAAGAAAAGTTTTAGAGCCACGGCAGTGGAGTGATGTGGTCGCTGGTTGCGTTACGAGCGGAAATTCTGAGTTCAAATCTCAAACGCATTAGAATTTCTTACTTTACATTACATTACATTAATTTTTTACATTACATTTTTAGGAGGAGTTTTCTAGCTAATTATAATATCGGGTACTTTTTGCAATAACTCATCGTTATCGTCAGGTTATAAGTTTCTTTGGGTAGAAACATAACATATTTTTATATGTTAAATGTAGCGCAAACCGGGTATGTATTGTCGTCTTATTTCATATGTCTCAATTTCAAGGTGTTATTGATTAAAAAAATTGTGACTCACCCACATCAGAAGATTCAGTTAATTTGGAACGTCGTCAATAAAGTGATTTTCAGTGCACCGATTTGCAACTTTTTGTTTTTAAACAGCATAGTATCTAATTAGTAGTGTCGGTAAAACAGAATTTTAGTTGATTTCTTGTGTCGACAAATCATTTGAACATAAGCGTATAATGAGTATTATTATTACAGTTTGGTGCATTTATTACAGCGTGCAACGTTAAGAACAAGAGTCATTGCTAGCCGGAGCATTCAAAAATCGTATTTCTCATTAGTACTTGTAAAAATTTACCAATCTTTCGATTTTAATGCAAGAAAAGCGATTGGGAGAGTACAGTATATTAAAATCAGTTTCCAGCAATTAATTGTGGCTAGATGATCGTAAATACCCAACTCCGAGTGAATTACAAAGCACATTATAAAATTACGGCAACTGTAAATCATCTCAAAAATACAAATGAAAATCATTCCAAAATAAAAATAAATAAATTGTGTACCTAAATGACTTCACAATGCGTAAATAATCATAGTTTAAATTGATTTGTCACTAATAATATTTTCAAAAAGCAATCAAAATTATGTTAAGCATTCGTCATAGGATTTTCTTTGATTCTGCTTTCTGAAACAATATCGATTAGAGCTCCATCTGCAGATAAGCAGCTGTAGAACCTTCATCAAGCAAACTAAGCATAAACAATGTGTAAAGCTTAATTTTTATATATTATTTTGTCCGATTATCCGGGAGCGCTCTCATTGGTCCAAATACTTTGTCATTGTCACTGTCAAAGTCATTGAACCAATGAGGGCGCTCTCGGATGATCGAACAAACGTACAAACGGATACATAAAAATTAAGCTTAATTCAGATGAGGGCAGTTCTTAGGCTTCATACGTTTCAAATAATTGTGGCAAAGCATTACTAGATCAAAAGGTAAACAAGATAATAATTTGGAGCGTTTTAATTGGCTATGAATTATAAGGATAAACGGACGAACAGACAAAGAGCCAAATTAAACTATTTGGTTGTAGTTCAATAACACTGGCCCGAAGATATTACATTTAAGGAAAAAACTCAACGGAATTTGATAGATGACACTAAAATTAAGCGATTAAATAGAGGATGAATCGCCAACATCGATTAGTTTAGCCAAAAATCGATATTAAAGTTGTCAATTTTTTAGTAAAAGTCGATCTTAATGAAGTATTCAATTACCTGCCTGTGTGCTTTAGATTGGTCTTGTGTTGGAGCGTGGAGAGCAACGTGGGGAGTTGTAGACTTACCCCCCTATTCTGTAACTTTTCGTTATCGTTCGTTATCGTAATGGTTAACAACCGTAAAGCTTGGTTTACGCTCAGAATTGCATTAAATAGTAATGTAATGGTATACGAAAACGAAACTTTATGGTTCTTAACGATTTCATAACGATAACGAACGGTAACGAAAAGTTACAGAATAGGGGGGTTAACATAGAATTGATTTCACGGTCTAAGGTTTTTTTGGCTTAAATTTGCCGAAAAAAAGAGATATACACCCGTCGAGCTTAGGTTAGTGTTAAAAATCAATCTTTTTTATGAGTAGAGCGATAAAAGAAAGTTTTGCTTGTCAAGCTTAGGTTAGTGTTAAGACACGATTTTTTTGTTAATACCGCTAAAACAGAGAGCCACCGCCTACTTTTAATTAGTAGAAATATCTCAAAGGTGCCTGTTAATTACGTCCGTCTGTTAAAAAACTTGCAGCATAACTAAGAAGTACTTGAACAATACATTTTCCATGTTTGACAAAACAGAGGCTTGTGCAGTACAACTTGCCGTGTTCGTTGTCCTGTTGGGTTTCAGGAGTACCGATTTTAATTAAATCTCATCTCTTTTCTTGAATTGAACTCTTGAGTGTGAAATTCGGGGTACGGTCGGGGATTTCTGTTCGGTACTCAACTCCGGCTGAGCCGTGTTTTCCCGACGTTAGAACCCAACCGCGCACCCGTCCGACCGGTTCTACACCTTATCTCGACTTAAATTCCGTAGAGAGGTTCATGCTCAGCTGTCGCCCTCGACGACTTTAGAGTAAAGGCACTTCCCGAGCTTGGACTTTCCAAAGAATAAGAGGGGGCGCTGACATGAAGAAACCGCAAGTAGCCTTTAAACTGACGGCTTAGGCCTTTCTGTGATAGGAGAGGGTGGGTGAATCTCCCCGCCTTCATTTGTTAGTTTGTTTGCCCAGTCGATATCGCTCGTCACACACCGGTTTTTTTTAGAAATTTCGCTTACGATAAACCGTCTTATGTCTAGTCGAAGAAAGTTGGCTGATGTAACCCGGGTGAAGGTCGAGTTACACAGTTAAAGGTGGATCATCCGTAGTCAAACAGCCAAACCGAACCCCAAAACCACCACCAAACCAACACCGTCTCCTGAGTAAAGGCAAACTACGCACGAGCACGGGGGGGGGCGTAATGCCTCCCCCTTACGTAGTGCGGTTCGCAGATCTATCTACCAATCTGGAACGCAGTCCCTCCCTCTTGTCCAATCTGAGGCTCTTTCTGATCGTTGAATGATCCAGATGGAGGGTGGCTTGAATCGGGGAGCCCGATAAATGCGCAGTTCGGGGAGTGATGCGATTGGCAAGCGCTACTCACTCATTGGATCGCCGGCTCTGCATGGACCAGAGTGGTCGTTGCTTGAGCCAGGGAGTCCTACAGTGCGTTCCACTTAAGCCCATGGGCGACCGCGGCTTGGTCACTTCGTTCTTTGATTGGTCTAAAGATCGAGTGCGGTTATTTGATTGGACTGACGATTGACCGTAGTCGTCGTGGGCTTTAAGTGGAACGCACCCTGAATACCAATTCAGAATACCAAACATCCACGGACTTTTGATTGATTTTGGACTGCTTTCTATCATTCTGTCTATTAAAAATATCTATAATCACGGTTCAGGTTATCGAACTATCCTCTAATTCTTCTTGGTAGAAACCTAAAAGTCCAAAATAGTGGAAATTGTAAAAACCTGATATTAAAGACAAATAAAACTAATAGCCACGGTAACTACGCATAACACAACATAATAATTATTCGGTAAACTGTAGGCTTTAAAGTAAATAAGAGCAATATTTACACACTCACAGTATTGAGGTCAGGCGCAGCTTATTTAATAAACACGAAATCAGATATTATATAATACGTTTACACAATTCAAACAAAGCTTTTCAATTTATTAAACAAATAATGAATTTAAGTTGAATAACATGCGTGATGGTGGCGTTACACGATAGTTAGATCGCCCAAATAGCACCTCCTCAACCCATTTGTTCTCAGTGGATTCACTGTGATACCACCTTTTTAATAATTTATTACTATTGCTCCATTTTGATGAAATAAAGTGAATAAAATTCTTTTATTGTTGTTTAAAATAATTGTGGGACTGAAAGGGTTAATACGCTACTATCTGTGTAGCCCATGTCCTCTATCATCAAATGTCTGAAAAAACATACTGATGATCTCGTTTCATAGTTAACAAGACGCAGAAGTTTCAAATATTAATCATTAATACCAAATTTTTAGATGTAGTCAATCAAGTAGAAGCGTGGCAAAGTTCGGCACTTTGCACCTATTTACCGATAACGTGAATACCCATAAAATGCAGGAAATCTACCAAAAGTCTTTGTCTAAACTGTAGAACATCTAAAAAATCTACTAAACGTTGGTTCATCGATAAAAACAAGAACTAGGTTTTACAAGAAGACAACGATCCCAAACATCGCAACAAGCAATTATTTACGCCGATGGCGACTAGGCGTAATGTATTATTAACCCAATTGCATCTTTGTTCTAATGTGACTTATCAAAATGCATATCTCCTTCAGATCATAAATCCCAAAACTTAATTGGTATTTGATTACGTCAAAAACTCTAATATAAAAATCAAAGTCCCACGAAATTACGTTCTGGTACCATTAATCCTTAGAATTAAATTACCTACAAATCAATAAATTTATAGCTCAAAACAATAATTGGTAAAAATTAAGCGCTTTTAGCTACAAGTACCTGATACTCTAATCTCAAAGGTCGTAAGGGCCAATTTTCAAGATTTTTACTTACAATTTATTTTATATTACTTCTTGCTTTCCGAACAATACTTACATGATTTCATTTATTATTACTTCAAACTGTAAAAAAAAAACTCCCATCGCTTATTTGACTGCCACGTTTCCGTCATCTATTCTCGTTTATCGCCTTTGTTACGTTATATATTTCGAAGTTCCTTTCTATTAGATGATCATAAAAATGTTGGATGAGTATAAGCCTCCATTTTATGTACGCAATTCTTACGTTTCTCAGTTGTGTAAATATGACAAGGCAAAAAATGTTCGCTTCTAGAAGCACATTTTTTATTCATCTTACAAATGGACGACAAATTTAAATTTTAAATCTGTTCAAGTGTACAGGAACGTGAAAATTTTAAACAAATTTCTCGAGCGCGATAGTGGCCACATCCAAAAGCGACACCAGAGGATGTTTTATCGATTCCAATTTCAGTATTAATATGAATAAATTATTTTGATTTGCCAAGTTTGATAAAATTTTCATGATCAACATCCAAATCGATATCAACTCAAGAAACGACAATCGCATCACATATCAGCAAATTTCCTCCATAGACTACATTGAAAAACACAATTTGATGAAACGCTTCAAGCGTATAAAAATAAACAGATAAAACGTTAGTATTTCCTTCCAACAAAATAAATATATATTTTTTTGTAATCTAAACTAGGTAAATATTATATATCTAAAGCAATTATTTCTGTAATAATAAATAATTTTTTTTATTTGAAAATAATTTCCAAGTTTTCTTAGATTTTTTTGCGTTTTCTCATTGATTTTTTGTTAATTTTGGCTTTACTAGTAAAAATATACAGTTTTTGCTACAAAACTTTGGTGTTACGTCATCGTATAAGCGGCGTTCATAATAAAGTGGGGTCTTGCCTCTAATTGGCGCTTGTCAGCTTTCTACAAAAACCACACTTTATTGTGAACGCTGCTTTAGAATTATATAACACCAAAGTTCTGCGGCAAGGACATGAAATTAGTTCTTAGAGAGATAGGGTGTTTTGTCAAATCTGAAATTCCAATCCAAAAATTACCCAGGGATAACAAACAGCCGTTATATACATTTTTTTCATAGTTAGTTGCCAGATAATTGCCTCAGTCACAACGTGAAAAAACCAACAAACCGTGCAACTCAAGCTCTGATAAGTAAATGGATTAAAATCCTAGATAGTCTGTCTAATGTAGGTTCGTGGATTATCGGGATAGGTAGTTCAAATTTGTGCCATAAAAATAAAGCAGTAATTGCTCAAATTTAAACCACTTGCTTTTATGATCTACGAGTACTGAGGTGAACAGACTAACTACGATTGTACTCCTTTCAAACACCAGAGGTTGGGTCGCACGGATACAGTTTATGGGTTCGGTGGAAAACGATTCGGCGCAAAACAAAGAAAAAATCAATTTAGTTACGAAATACAATTAAAAATTAGATAGTTTTTACTACTAAATAAATAACATAAAATAACATATAACCTAAGCTACAAACAAGGATTCTTAAAAATGGTGCTAAAAAAATATAAGATGAGGCGGTCGGAGCAAGCAGTTAGTATGATGACTGTTAACTCAGAATGCCCGGTTCGATTTCAGACAAAATATGGACTTTATTCTGGAAGTTACCAAGCAAAACGGAAAGAGACCCCACTGTGTACGTAGGTACCTTGTTCCAAAAAAGCAACATTTGCAAATAATAAACAACTGTAAATCATGAATACTATCACAATGCCCAAATTTGGGCATACTGCCCAAAAAGCAAAAAGTTTAGATAGTTTTGATTTCAGATACAAAATTACTCTATATTGTATTAAAAAAAAATTTATTACTTTTGCCAAACTATCCCCACACCAAACCGTTTCGCGTAGAAATGTCTTTGTGACAAAACGACTCATAATTGTAAAGACCTCGTTCTGTCTGTCTCTTAGTAACGCAAGAAAGTCACATATTACCCTAATTTAAGAATAATTTATCAAAAAAGTAGTTTACATTTTGTTTAAAAAAGGCAATAAAACTATTTTTATATATTTATCATTGTCAGGAACAAATCATCAATATGACAAACAAAATCATTGTTTAAATTTAATCTATGATGAACTTATACATCAATATGATGCATTTGATTTCATCAATTTCTGTAATTTTTACTTATCTTAATAATGAACAAATCATCAATATGACGTACAAAATCATCGTTTAAATTTAATGAATGATGAACTATTCATCAATATGATTCATTTGATTTCATCAATTTCTATAATTTTTATTTATCTTAATGATGAACAAATCATCAAATGACATATTAAATCATTGTTTAAATTTAATTAATAATGAACTATTCATCAGTATTGATTTCATCAATTTCTGTAATTTTTATTTATCATATAATGATGAACAAATTATCAATATGACGCACAAAATCATCGCTTAAATTTAATGAATGATGAACTATTCATCAATATGATGAATTTTATTTCATCAATATCTGTAATTTTTATTTATCATAATGATGAACAAATCATCAATATGACGTATTTAAATGATCGTTTAAATTTTAATATAGTAATTCAATAAAATTAAGCCACAGCAGTGGAGTGATGTGATCGCTGGTTGAGTGTAGAGCGGAAATTCTGGATTCAAATCGCGGATTGCACAGAATTTCTTGGTTCGGCCTTCCGGTGAACATCCACACTCTGTGGTGATCCCTGATATTTGTGTCGACGTCATTATCGTAAATACGGCTGCGTCACACACGCAAAGTTTGCAAGATAGGTTAGGTAAGCAGGGAAAAGCCATGGGCCTTCTAGGCCTGTAGAGCTTCCATATATAATTCAATAAAATTATTAATTAATTTAAAGCTAAAAAATTGATTTCATTTTCCGATAACATGATACAGCTAAATTTTACATATTAAAAGTGTTTAATTTATTGTATTATCATTTTAACGTAAAGTACGACGACAATTTTAAAAAAATATCAAAGGGCGGAAAGGTTAAAGAAGGTTAAAGGTTGGACTGCTACGCCAAAGTGATCTTTAACCAAAGATACAAGAGCTGTTCAAAAATTAATGATAAAAATGCTTTACAGCCGTAAATGGACTGTTTTTGTACTCGACTTGAGGTACGAAACGGGGCACTTTTCGTCACTAGGACGTGAAAAAGCCCCGCTTCATATACGAAAATAGTAGTTTATATCACAAGGACTTAAACCGATACTTTTTACTACGACGGGCGTGAGCCACCAAGCGAAGGCAATAATACAGTAGGGCTGAGAATTAATTTCAATTAATATTTTTGAAATAATCGATTGTTCGATCACTCGATTATTTTCAATTAATCGATTGTTTTCGATTATTTTCGATTGTTTGCCATTAATCGATTGTTCGATTATTTTTGATTATTAATCGATTGTTTTCGATTATTCGATTATTTTTGATCAATCGATTATTTTTGATTAATCGATTGTTCTCGATTATTCGATTATTTTCGATTGTTTGCCATTAATCTGTTCGATGAATTTCAATATTGTTCCATTATTTTCGATTAATCAGTTGTTTTTGACTAAGCGATTGTTCATTTATGTTACATAAAACGAATATGAAATAGTACGCAAAACAAGTTTTTTTAAAGTAATTTTAGTAAAATAAAACCGAGATGTAAAGAATTGAACAATAGATTAATCAGATTTTTCGATTAATCGATTATTTTCGATTGTTTTTGATTAATCGATTGTTTATTTATGTTATATGGAACCAATATGGAGTAATACGCATGTTGCTCGGAGGAAATGTAGGCTAGGGGTTTAAAAAGCCCATTCAAAGAAATGTTAGTACAAAAAGGCCGAAAGGTAAAAAATCGAACAATAATTAATCAATTAAATTTTTTGATTAATCGATTGTTAATATTAACAATCGCTCAGTCCTAGTCTCGACTTTTTATAAAGTTATAGTAATTCTAAAATTAATTACGCGCATGAACGGATTAACGGGATTCCTAGTGCTCATTCAAAAATAAATGGTTTTTATTAAAGAGTCAAAAATTCGGAAAAAGTTGCGGACTGTAAAGCGGCGTTCACAATGAAGTGGATAAAGTGAAGTGGAAAAAGTAGAAATTAATCAATCAGAATAATTGATTGTTCGATTATTTTCAATTCAAAATATTAATTGTTTTTACTCAATCGACTTTCGATTTTTTCCACACAATCCATTTTCGATTGTTAATTTTAACAATCGTCTACTTCTAGCAGGGCCGTGCTCATGGGGGGATGGTAGGTATCTCTATATTTTAGAAAGTTGGCTAAAACACTCAAAAGTTGGTCACTTTGGCAATTTTTTTGTCTAAATTTACAAAAAGTAGCAATTTTGAATTAATTCAGTTGGCAAATTTGGGATTGCTTCCCTTTTACAAAAGTTGACCTCAAGCCATGTGACTAGCCTATGTGTATATGATTTGTCACACTAGGTGAGACGAGCCCCAGTGTGAAATTCACACTGTGAACAGGGTTTTAACGTTTTAAAGACGTGTGACGGCCTTAACACTTCAAGAAAAAATTTTAGTTATATTGCATAGCTTTAATACCAAAATATATAGTCTATTATGAACAAATTATTTGCGAGTTTTTTTTATCACCATTTTCCTCCCTTTGTGGCAGATGACCACAAAACAAAGACCACATTATTTTTCAATGTGCGCAGTAGATATTTTTGGCACTTAAAAGTCTCGACGCCCAAACGGCGGCGCCCAAAAATCCGGGGCCCAAAAATATGGCGCCCAAATGTCACGTACCGATACTTTTTACTGCGAGCGGCGATTACTTTATTCAGATTCGATTTGAGTTACGAAACGGAGCAGTTTTCGTCAGTAGGACGTGAAAAGCGAGAGACGGGGCAATTTTTTCGTTATAGTCTTATAGTAAAAAATATTTTTCGTTATTTTGGGAGTATAAATAGACACTTTTCGTACCTGTTTTTAGGTCGTCAAGAAGCTCTTTGGGTTTGTTCGGGCGTTAATAATCGTTTTCTATTGGTGATTTAAATTAGTCTATACCTTAAGACCGGTCTGCTGCAAAAATTTTGTCGGATATTATTCCAAAAATAACGAAAAGTTTTTCATATTACTCGGACTCCAGGGTTTTTTCACCCCTCGGCTATTGTTATTCCCCTCGCCTGGCGGCTCGGGTGATAAACCTCGCCTTGTGGTGAAAAACGACCCTTTACATCATTGTGATATAAACTACTATTATAATACACGGACGTAACTTCTTTTCACTACTCGGTTTTATTATTCCCCTCGCCTAGCGGTTCGGGTCATAAACCACACCCTCATAATGAAAAGTATCGGTTTACGTCGTTGTAAACTACAAATTCAATCTTCCATATCTACATGCTCTTTTTGAAGTAGCCTCGTGCCACTTTTTAAACACCAACGCTAGACCATTTTTCTCAAACTCCTTGCAGCGCGCCTCTACAGCTTTAATGACCTCTTGATTGGTATTGAATTTTCCCTGAGCAGAAACTTGACTTCGGGGAATAGCCAGAAGTCGCACGGGGCCAAATCCAAACTATACGGAGGATGGAGTACAACGTTTGATCTTGACATACAGAGACAAGATGTTGAATTTGCTCCGGTGTGGGCAGGCGCAGCACCCACTTGCAAGACACCCGTCGCAAAAAGCGCTTTCAACTGGAATTTCTAGGCATGCGACGACCTCTCTAACTTTAATTTGTTGTTCTTTGCGGACGATAGAAGCAACAAATTTTCCCTCGGGGTTACTATTATCATTATATATTTTGAACAGCCCTCGTATCTTTGAGTTAAATGTTGAATGTAATTGAATTCTCTGTAATTAAAGTTTATACACTTTCCATGGTTTGCATCTTGCGTTAAACTGTAAGTCCCCTGCGTCGGTAGATACTTTAATATGCTTGCTACGGACATATAAAATAAGTACGAGTAAGCAGCATCAGCAGTATTAAATTAATTAAATCAATAATTTTGTCGTTGTAATAAATTGTTTATTTATTTGATATCATTGAGACGAAATTTAGCCGTATTATTTAGTACATTTCTAAGAAAACAGCAACAATAGTTGTTGCCAATGACCACGCACGCACGAGCAGTCTGGTATGTTAAACGTTAATAATACGTTAGCATAATAAGTGCTATACGGTTGTCATGGGGTCCAACCGTGACACAGCAGCACAACACAAACTGCTCAAAATTTGCTCCGCTGCCTCGATGGCCCACCTGACGGCATTTCATTTTAGATTAGAGACAGAACGCTAACTTGGCCTACAAATTTAAAGACAGTTTAATTTATTAGAAATATTCCAGATGCCTACGTAACTCCCTAACCGGGATCTTAGAAAGAATGGATCTCTGGGATAGTTTAACTTAGTCAAAATGTACCCAAATGCAAACAAATAATCTAAATCGTAATATTTAAACCAAAATTGCAAGCGTTGTTTTACGTATTTACGCGGAGTACATGTACCGACGACAGAACGCCGTAAACGTAGCAATTCAAATGTCAAAAATACAGTAAAATATTTGTAGAATTTGATATAAATTTGAAATTCCTTTATTTTTCAGCCAACTCCAGAAGAAGAAGAATTAGATATAGACTTAACGGATCCGGAATTAAACAAGGCAGCCACAAAAATCCAAGCATCTTTTCGTGGACACGCTGCTCGCAGAGAAGCGGAAGCAGAGGCAGAGGCAGCCGAAGCAACCACCAACAAGTGAATCCCTTTTGTAATAAAGTATTTTTAAACCTAAACCAATTCGCAGTTGAATTCTTCAAACGGTGGTACCCTAATATAATTTTCAATAAAAATGTGATTATTATTATTGATAGTTATTGTATATAAATAATTAATTTGTTATCGCACTTTGATTTTATGTAAAAATACGAACATTTTGTTTAGTTATAAGTAAAAAATTGTGTTAATGGGTTGTTAGAATCAACCAACCTTCGTAATACTGACTGCCCTTTAAAGACCTTACTCTCAGTAAAAGCTTAAATTTAGGGTTAGCGAAATTCTCTTGTTAGAAAAGTGGAACCGCGTTAAGCGAGACTTGTATCAACTTAATCTTGAACTTGACTTGTTTCCTCTGACGAGGACCGAAAGGCCGAAACGTTTTAAAAATCGACTATTTGCTTCCGGACAAAGTTAATTAATTTTGGCAATCGCTAATGTGCAAAAGCTCTAAGTAAACATTTGCTCTTTCATGGTAGGATTTGTTTGTTAAAGGAAGTGTTTGCTTAGCTTAAACAAATTTGTCCCTTTGTCATTCAACTTATTTACATGCTATAATATTCTGTTTGTATATGAAAAGATTAGAACATAAATCCTAGCAGGGAAAACAAGTTTTGGTCGGACAAAAGTTTTTGCTTAGTAAGGACCCACTTTAGAGACCGCACATTTTGCCGTTTTGTTACACAAATTGTACCAGGACAATTTGTTGTTTCGTTTCTTTTCAACTAATTGGTGTTTCATTTGTTTTGCTTTGACATCTGAAAGAATTCGTTGGCTAAAAGCGAAATTGTAAATAATTTACCTTGCGAAATCTCTCATAATGACCCAATCGATCAGCCTTAATCGTGTTAATTAAAATTTCACCACCACCAACTTAAATTACAGCTACAATCACAAGATAAACTATTAATTATTAAAAAAATTGACCAACTTTCAGCTTGCAAAGTCGTTTCAGTTAAATTTTGACCAGATGCGTGTGATTTTGGGATGACGTCAGTGATGTCGAAAAATTGGATGTTACCAAAATCATTCGGTTTTATCTAAAGAAGATTTATAAATTTGTGTTCACCCAGGAATTGACTCCATTAGTCTGACGTCAAAACGCCTAGATATAGGCCACCCGTACAACACGAATTTGAATCAGTGCTTAGTGGTCATTTGCTTATGCACCGATTCAAATTTGTGTAGTTTAGTTGGCCTATAGCTAGGCGTTTTGACGTCATCACTAATACAGTCAGTTGCAGATTCGTAAATCCAATGAAACGACGGTATTTAAAAAATGCGCGAATTTTAAATTACAATTTGTTAAAGCACTTTACCTAATTGATAGAATGTAATTTACTTGTAAGAACACAAAATATTGTAGCTGATTAACTTTATAGTTACAACAAAAAAATTCAAATATATTCTAGTAAATAAAACTATATATTATACCTAAACATTGTATACTTGTCGAAAAGCATTTGTTACTCAATCACTTAGAAGATTAGTAAAGTTTTTTGAATAAATTTGTAGTAATAATATTGTAGAAACATTGCAAAATCATTGAAAAAGCGTTCATGTAGTTACAAAATTTCGAGAAAAACCTTGAAACTTGACAGATACCATTTTTTGGATTTTACTTTTTGGGACATTTTCAATTGTTCTATTTAAGCGTTGAGTGATGAGGTTCTAATTGACGAATTGATTGTGTTAGCGGCCAAAATTGAGTTGGGCTGAGATGGCCTACATTATGTCTGGATTCGTCCATCGGTGAACTTATCACTCTACGATTTAAATGTGGTTTTCAAGAACATTAAGCCTAATAGATATTTCCAAAGGGCTTTTATCTTAAGCATTACTATACTTTAAGAGCCTTTAAGTGCATTACTTAAATTTGATCTGAATTGTACTGCAACTTTATGCTTTAAATATGTTAATGTAAATGCCGCTTCCAGAAACCTAATTATGCAAATTTCTTTATTTACATACCTATCACAAAAATTGTTTGTTTACTAAATATATTTATTGTAATAGTAATAAACCTAATAATAATTAAACTGAATTTTGTTTTCCAAAATGCATATTCTACTTTGGGATGTACTGATGTAATACGTTGTAATTTTCTCTTTCGAAGGTTCAATTTGGCGTGTTTCCCATTAATTTATTTATGTGAATGAGGGTTTTAACTATATTTTAGTGATTAAGATTTGGCATATTTGAAATTTATAAGAAGCACAAGAGCAGGTGGCACCAACCCTGCTTAAATTTTTCAACCGTCGAAAAATTGAAGAAAGGGGGAACGGCAGGAAACGTAGACCCCCCAATAAAAATTTTACGATTAAAACCTCGATTTATTGTGATAAAGCACACTTTAAATAAGAGAATTAGGTGAGGAAAATGGCCTTAAAACCAACAGTTTTTTCAAAAATCGAATTTAAAAAAGCTTGATTTTCCAAGGATAAATCGCTCGTGATTGGTTAATCACGGTAAGCCAGGCATTGTGTTGACGATACGTGCGTTCCAATACATAAGGATCTTCTGGATCTTATGTGGAAGGCAAGACAAGCTCGCACGCACTTAGGCCTCTAAATTGGGCCCATTGTACTACTTCCGATTTCCCAGCAGTGTATGTAGCGCGACTAGGAATAGAACTGCGGTTTTCCGCTTCGTAGCCGGCCAGTATATGCTTAACACCACACTGCTGGTTTCCTAATACATAAGAGTGTAGCTGTTGACAAATTTGTCAGTAACTCTTACGCTATGGTAGGAATGCGTTCTCCTTTTTTATTAATTAAAAATTTTAATTTAAAAATTTAAAATTATTTAAAAATTACTTCAGGAAAGGGTTACTTAAATTTAACGAACGGTAGTTACTTTTTAGCGTGGATCCTACTCTTGCGAGGGTGGTTTTGATCAAAATTGACTCGAAGCACCCCTCGCTGCGCTCGGGCGCTTCGAGCCATTTTGATCAAAACGACAACTAATTTAAAAATATCCCTAGGCCCGTGGATTAAGGAAAAGGTGGATCTTTGAGGGGTGAAACTCGTGAGAGTGGATTTTTAACGCAGGGTAGTTGTGCGAAGAAAAATCGACTTAAAGCACCCCTCGCTGCGCTCGGGCGCTTTAAGCCATTTTTCCCGCACATTTAGGGTTGAAAACCATGATTTTCGTTCGGAGTGCACTGTTGCTGCATCCCAATGCAAGTGTCGCTTATGTTGTCCCCGCTCTGCGCCAAGCTAAGACCAGTTGACAGTGCACGTACTGTCAAGAGAATGAACTGAATGAATTGATTCACCAATCCCGGGCGACTTTGCTCAAAATTTACTGTGAAAAACGTGCTTTTTTAAATTCGATTTTTGAAAAAACTGTTGGATTTAAGGCCATTTTCCTCACCTAATTCTCTTATTTAAAATATGCTCTTTCAGAATTCATCAAGGTTTCAATCGTAAAATTTGCATTTAAAGGTCTACGTTTCTTACCTTTCACCTACAATTTTATAAAATCAACTCCTGCCCCAAATCTCTGCTTTTGTTAGCCGACTACGTATCTTGGGGTGCGTTCCACTTAAAGGCCACGACGACCACGGTCGTTCGTCAGTCCAATCAAATAACCGCTCTCGATCTTTAGTCCAATCAAAAAACCACGGGACCACGCTGCAGTCGTCGTGGGCTTTAAGTGGAACGCACCCTTGGTCTGTCTATGAAAACAAACTAAAGGTTAGCCGTTGTTTTGGTAAACGAGTGCACTGCTGCGGCGTGAGGCTAACACCGTCCTCCATCAGCTATGTCCTGCGAAAATAAAAAGTCAACCTCAGAAAAATCAAAAACGAAAGCATCGTAGGTGCTTCGATCTGTGAAAATTCTACAACCTTCGCAGTCGTCATTTTTACACCATACACAGAAAAAAAAAGTGTACTTAAAAGTAGAACAATTTGTGCCTAGATTGTCTACACGTACAAATTGGGTGAAAATTAGGTACAATTGTACTTAATTTTAGTCAAATTCAGTCATCTCTAGCGCAATTGTACTATTTTATAGCACAAATTGTGCTAAATTTTTACACGATTTGTACCTGTAGACAATCTAGGCACAAATTGTTCTACTTTTAAGTACACATTTTTTTCTGTGTATCTTGCCGTGTTACAATAAATAGGAAATAACCTGTATATAGAAGCACAGGTATGGAACTACTAAACCATGAATATAACAATCAGAGCTTCCCATATTAAACCGAAAAAACTATAAATGTCAGCAGAGTAATTAAAGCGTGGCAAAAGTGGCGTAGGGCAAAGGTTCACAAATTTGAGGCGCAAAATTAGCTAAGGGCTTAACTGCCCTAAAAATTAAAAATCAGCAATTTCAAATGAGATCTCTTTCCTTCGATCTTACCATGAATCATCAGCTTCTCCATTGCTTTTGTTTTTTCGCGCAATATGTCCGAAATATTGTAAGTAGGATTGACTTATCCTGGTTGACAGCCGTGTTTTGATCTTCAGCTTGTTTAGGATAGACACATTTGTACGGTGCGCCGTCTACGGAATTCTCAGCATTCTTCTGTTAGTCCACATTTCAAAGGCCTCCACTCTTCTTCTATCGTCTTTCTTCATGGTCCACGTCTCGGCCTCATATGTAGCCACTGGAAATACAAGTGCATTCAAAAGCCTCATCTTTGTTCTCTTAGTAACTGTCCTGTCCTTATTTCTGGCGTATTCCCTTTAGAATTAGATATCAGAGAGCCCAGGTAATTAAAGTTTTGTATTACTTTTGACCCCATGAATGTGTGGATGTTGGGGTAGTTATTATTGGCGCGATCTACTATCATGACTTTTGTTTTGTTGTGATTGAGCAGTAATCACAAAGTTTTGATCTTTCACGTAAGAACGGCACGGTTGTCGCATCCTGTTGACGGTACGTGCGCTCGACGTAAATACTTGGAACAATATTATCTCAATTGATGACGATTATGACATCAAGAAGATGCACTGGGTGTGTATCGTAAAAGTAATTTTTCCGCAGTTTATTATCTGCTTTGTGGGTGCTTTATCGTGCCTGTGCATCATCTTTACCTCTCCTGTGGGATGCCTCCAACGTTACGTTTTCTAGAGTGGCCAACATCTGTCACTTACATGTAATAAATTCATAAGTAAATAATGCACTAAACTTATGATGAAATAAAATTATGCAATTAAGTAAGAACGATAGACAAAGCCGTACCGATACGTCTTTCTGGCATGCGCTGAGAAATTGCAAATGTGGAATTTGACAGGCATATAGCGGTCTTTTTGCAGTGATAAAAACCTTAGATCATCTATCAAAGATAAAAACAGTAGCCATGTTATACTGAGATTATGCAATCGAGTGTTTAATAAGTTTACGGTACTGATGAAGACTAACGAGTCAGAAACACAGAGTTTTTGTGGGTGATGGTTTTCGGGATGTCGACGTATCGGTAAGGCTGTGTCTACCGTTCTTACTTAATTGCATAATTTTATTTCATCGTAAGTTTAGTGCATTATTTACTTACTAATTGTTACTTGCATCAATGTTATATGCGATATCATTTTTAGTAGGTATTAAATTAATTCGGAGGTTGATCATGTCTTGCGTGTATTGTTGCGTATTGTTTGTAATGTAATGTAATTTCCATCTTTTGCGGATAGTGTCACTGAAGACGCTACAGAGCTTGTCGTGGTAAATACACTACATACTTTCTAGGACCCACAAAACGCGCAGAGCGCGACCCATGACTCTCCGAACTGTGAGTTAAATACCCGAGGTTTAGCTACCTTTTTTTGTTCTAAAAAGATCAAGTGCCGTTGTGACAAACTTTACTGCCAAAGTTTGGTGCAATATTAGGTATAGTTATTTGCAAAAACTCAACAAGATTTGATAGATAACATTAAAATAAAGCGTTCAGGCTATGGGCGAACATCAAATATCGATTAATTTAAGAAATACTCGATTGTAAAATTTTGATTTTTCATGATAGAACTGCGTGGTTGTCGCATTATGTTGACGGTACGTGCTCTTGACGTAAATACTTAGAGCAAGGTTTAGTAAAAGGCTAATGGTCACAGCTGCAGTGTTTACTCTATGCTTCAGGACCGACCTAGACCAGTTCTAAATAAGTCAACATGTTCGAAGAAATTTTTTTTTCATAAATTCCTGCCTTTGCATTCTTCGTGCTGGTGTTGCCTTTCCTTTCTGTCGGACTCTTCTGGGCGTCCCGACGCCATGTTCTCGGAAGTTACCGTTCGGTAACTACGGAAACTACTCAATCAAATTCATACAAAGGTTGATTATCGCCTTGCGCGGATCAACACTCGACTTTGTTGCGTGCTGAGGCTCTGTGCTTGCTTTAGTATACTCACACTCATTAAACCATCTACGCGATGTTCTCAGACGTTGAAAGAGGTAATGGGTTTACCACTCCAGATTTTAATGACTCAAAAATGATAGGTACAAGTTTCTAGATTGCATGGTCATAATAGCCGAAGCGTTTACCAGAATTATAACAGGAAGGTTGTGAAAAGTGGGCAAAGTGGAATTTCTTATTCCGCTTTCCTGCCCGTCGAGCTCGACTCTTCTGCGTAAAACTTACTCGTAATGGTAAGTTTTTTTAAGAGGTAAGAACATTATTCGTAATGTTTCCATTTTCTCGAAGGCTGATTTCTACCTTACAGTGCGCGTAACAGCACTCCACATACTATTTATCATTTCTCATGAGATGTCCAAAATTTGAAAAAGGTAAGGAGATAAAATAATCAAACTAAAAATTTTACTTTAAAATTTGTTTTGCTAATTTTTAAGTAAAAACGTACCACGCAGATTCGTGGACTTAAATATTCGTTTTAGTATAAGAAACAAGAAAGCATAAACACCATAAGTAAACATTTTCTTTTGTTTACATTAACAAAACGCCACCACACGGAATAACTGGAACTGCTGAAAGACGTAATGTTGTTATTGACGGTGGCGCCACCAACGGTAATGTAAAACGCGAATAGGCTTGAGCGGCTTAAGTATCCCGATTTCCCGATTTTTAATAAAATTGATTTTAGTAAAGATGATTTGTCAAAACAGCTACTCAATTCAAAACTTCATTTACAGCTCAAAATTGGTTATAAATACAGCCATAATTTTTGTTTCTAACAGAAAGAGGAGAATTTTCCGAAGGTTTTGATATAATTTTTAACCGGTTTTAATAACATTTTCACAATGTTAATTAGCAATTTTATATCAAAGGCACACGATTAATTTAAATTTAAAATATGCCAGGATGCGATTACAATAGTAATATTTAAAATTCCGCATTAAAATTGTTTAAATTTCAAGTATTGTACGAGCTGTAAATTTCTAGTCCTAATGATAGATCAGGCCCTTAAAAATTATTTTTTAAAGTAGAACCTTCTGAACAAAACAACGTAGCCTCTAAAATATTGAAGTAGGTGACAACTAACATCTAATATTACTTGAAGATATGATAAAACAAAGTTAAAAATAAAAGTGACGTCTCTAGCTGAAGTTCTAAATTCACCGCTAGACGGCGTCTTCCTTAGCTAGATATTCCAATAGGTGGAAAGCCCATCCACGGACGGGTAATCTCTATTTTATCGGTATTAATTAAAATAAATATTAAGGTTTTATTTTGCTCGCCAAAAACACGAATGTTTAATGAGAGTGTAACTCAAAAATATGATTAGTAATCTAGGGTTAAGAAAGTGTCCATTTAGACCACTCTTTCCTTAAGTGTGATTTACAGAGATGCTTTTTTATTGAGCCTTACAGCTGATTACATTTTGATTAAAAATAGTTCAAAGAAACTCGAGTTTGAGTGAAGCGCATGAATGGATAAACGAGATTCCATCAAAGATTGTTTATTTTGAAACACACGCGTGTAAAGTTGGTTGCATAATCTACAGTATTTGCTTACATTTTAGAATAAATTCTTCTCAAGTCACTTAAACTTTGATCCTAAAGTACTAAAAAATTGTACGTACAAATTTGTGAAATTTTTGTAGTAATAAGATGTTCATAAATTGTAATCATTTTTAAGTGCTACAAATTTGTATTAAATAAATTTAAACAAATTCTACAAAACATTAAGACACATTATTTCTGTGTAGTAAAAACAATTCAAGAACTTGGAGGAACAAATTTTTATTCCAAACTCAACATTCCAGAAAAAAATACCACATTTTGAATAAATTTAGCTACAAACCCCACTCGTTAAAATCACCAGTTTTAAAATCATCAAGTCCAAATTTTTTCATTGACGGTGGCAAATCACTCCGGCACTCTAAATGTTCAGGGTAACTCCAATGAACCATAAAATCATCACTTTCCGTTTTATTGTGTTTAAAGTTGTACTTTTCAATCCACGACTCAACACTAGGAATATCAGGTACTTCTTGTGCTTTACATTTCTTTTCATAATCCTCCCATTCAACTAAAAACCACAACATCAAAACACAGCTTCCGAAAGTAACGGTCAAACTTACCTTGTTGCTTCAAACTCCACAACTCTTCTTGGCTGTAGTGAGTGTACTTGCAATTTCCAGCAAATTGGCACTCGCCGTGTTGCAAAAAGCGACGACAAGGCGTCTTCTGGGATTCTTCCAGCAATATAACTCTGGGATCTAAAATTTTGAGGTTAGACGTCAAAATTTCGTTAAAAATAATCTTACCTCTGTGTTGTTCATAGTGCAGGTTACGTAATTTAATGTGGTAGGTGCTGCTTAAATGTTTACGCCGGGCTTCCAATTCGTCGATGAAGGTTTTGTTGCAGTATTCGCAAAAATATCGTCTCCCCATTTTTAAACTTTGTTTACTTCAAAAATGCCGGTAAAGTAAGAATCTGTCAAATATTTGTTTGGTCAGACCCGGACTCCAACTGTCAGAAATCCTTCATTTTTTTTGACGTTTTAATGTCAGTTTCATCAGTAAAATTCCTGCTGCGATTGTTTTAGTCTTAAACAAACCTGGTTTTTGTTTAACAGGAACAAGTGAACGCTTGAGGAACGAAAATTCGTTTACGGAAATAAAAATCAAATAAAAATAATGGTTTATATTTTAAAACAATCTTACCAACCTAACCGAATTAAAAAATATGTTGGTTTTTTCACTTTTTTGAATTAATTCAAATGCGGTCCTGCTGAATGTGATGTTTTGGTGCGATGCTGTAGATACCTGTAAACAATGATAACATGACGTCATGAAAGCAAGTCGTAACTGGTTCGCTCCAATCAGAAATTTGTTTAGTTAACGTTGCGTAGGTAAAGTGTGCGTGTGTGTTGTTTTCCTATTAGTTTTCGCGTTTGTGTAATTGTTGAACGATGTAAACACTAAAAAATGTGGTTGTACACTCGACTATTAGTTTTATAAAAGTTTGATGTTGTTTTCTGTTCACAATTTTATTTTTAGGTAAGTTTCAGGATGTTTACGTTATTTTCGTACCTACATAGTTTATTTTATGCGGTGTAATTTTTACGCAAAATTACAATTCTGGAATGCTGCTGCAATGTGCTGGTACCATTATTAATAATTATTATTATTACACATTTAATATAATTAGGTTTCGTTAAATTTTAACGTACCTACGTGGGTGATTCCAGAAGGTTAACGACACAAGAATCTTCTTTAAAAATTAAATGGTTCAATTATGCCCGATTTGTTGTTTTTTTAGTTTCCGTTTAAAGTGAACTTTACAACCTTTATTTTATTTAACGGACGTCATCGCTTTTAAAATGCTTCCCGCTCTCGCTTCTCTAAAATGTGTTAAAAAATCTATTATTTATGTACATCACGATTATTTTGTGATAATAACAAATGCCGACAAAAACAATTACACAATAAAAAAAAATGACGGTTCGGTATAAACAACCAAAAATGTCACATTCTTCTGTTTCTTGACCTTAAGTTTTGACATAATTATTTTTTTGTTTTAATTTCGAATTAAAGGTTTATAAATACATCAGTAAGTCAACTTTCGATTTCACTAAATTATTAAATCAATAAGTTCGTGTTTACATAATTTTATAATGCTAATATAATCAATAAATTAAGCGACTTAAATATTTTCGAGAATTAAGCAGGGTTTTTGTGGTCAACAGATGCACTGCACTAATTACCCCCTAGCTCTCTTCAAAAGGTGGAATTTGCTTCAGCTTAAAATTACCTGTTGCTCATTTATTTGTAGTCTACTAGCCGAAGTGATTAGTTAGTGACAAATGAAACGAATGTTTCCTGTAAGGGTAAGTAACTTCCTTCTAATTGCTGAGAAAGTCTTCATTGTAATATTTTTCTGAAATACAGGGACTGAACTGAACTAAAATTAACCTCCGAGTGTATCAGAATTTTATAGAGTGCTTTGTGCTCAAAAATTAAGCTTTGTATTAGCTATAAGGAGCGAGAAAGCTCACTGTTTTAACGTTAGATGCGCTAACGTCGAGCTTTGTCGCTCCTTAAATACAAGGACTGAATTGAACTGTTTATTAACTTCCGAGTGTATCAGAATTTTATAGAGTGCTTTGTGCTCAAAAATTAAGCTTTGCATTAGCTATATGGAGCGAGAAAGCTCACTGTTTTAACGTTAGACGCGCTAACGTCGAGCTTTCTCGCTCCTTAAATACAAGGACTGAATTGAACTGTTTATTAACTTCCGAGTGTATCAGAATTTTATAGAGTGCTTTGTGCTCAAAAATTAAGCTTTGTATTAGCTATAAGGAACGAGAAAGCTCACTTTTTTAACGCTAGACGCGGTAACGTCGAGCTTTCTCGCTCCTTAAATACAGGGACTGAATTGAACTGATTATTAACTTCCGAGTGTATCAGAATTTTATAGAGTGCTTTGTACTCAAAAATTAAGCTTTGTATTAGCTATAAGGAACGAGAAAGCTCACTTTTTTAACGCTAGACGCGCTAACGTCGAGCTTTCTCGCTCCTTAAATACAGGGACTGAATTGAATTGATTATTAACTTCCGAGTGTATCAGAATTTTATAGAGTGCTTTGTACTCAAAAATTAAGCTTTGCATTAGCTATATGGAGCGAGAAAGCTCACTGTTTTAACGTTAGATGCGCTAACGTCGAGCTTTCTCGCTCCTTAAATACAAGGACTGAATTGAACTGATTATTAACTTCCGAGTGTATCAGAATTTTATAGAGTGCTTTGTGCTAAAAAATCAAGCTTTGTATTAGCTATAAGGAGCGAGAAATCTTATTTTCTTAACGTCAGAGGCGCTACCGTCGAGGTTTCTCGCTATATCTCCAATAAGGGAGCGAGAAAGCTCGACGTTAGCTCCTCTAGCGTTAAAGAAGTGAACTTTTATCATGAAATTTTTTAACTCTAGAGGACGCTAACATCAGATTTCTCGCTCCCTATTAATAGCTCCAGTTTTTCCATAAATTAATATATAACTTATGCAGGGCCAAATTAATGCTACTTCTTCCATTTCTTAATATTTTATTCAAAAACCCAGCCCTAGTATCTGTAAATCTAAAACTAGCTAGGATCATTATAGTTTTCTTTTAGAATTAGAGACGCGCATGAATGGGTTAACGAGAATTCTGATGAGGCAAATCCGAGAGCGGACTAAACGCTGCAAGAAAAATAAAAAGGAAATGAATGAAAATATATTATGTTCTATGTTACATAGTTCCATATCGAAATATGTCATTTGTTAAGATTTCCTGTGAGTTTTTTAATTTCTATTGCTATATTTTTATTTGAGTTGAACGCCGATGCAAACTGAAACTGTCAAATGTTAATCCAAACATGTGCTAGTCCGGATTTCCTTGTAATCCTGATAGAATGTAAAAATGTAAATTTAATGTTATGTATCTCATAATCCGGACTAAACTCTGATCTTCTAATCCGGATCATATAAAACACACACAGATAAAGGTCAACCATGTCATGTGTTTACGTTACCATGTGTAATTCTCGCCGCATTTGAATTAATAGGGGGAAATCCCGACTAAATGTGAAACATTAGAAATTCGGATTCGGTTAGTTTCAATGGATCCGGATTAGTGAAAGTTTACTGTACGTCGAAACATTTCAGTATAAAATTTTGAATTTTAGGAATTCAAATTCCTGTTGCTATTATAATATAATTTATTATATAATAATATTATAATATAATATAATGCTGTTTATAATATTATATTTTTTGCCATGGAACTTTGGTGTAGCGGTTAAAGAATGGGCTTATTAGATCTAAAGTAGAGATGAATCCTGGACGGGGCGGGAAATTTAGAATATTTAGTCCCGCGCGGGACACTTGTCAACTTAGTCCCGCGCGGGACGGGATTCCGCAGTCCCGTATTTGATTTATTTTATCCAATGCAGCCCGAATGAGCTTTTCATATTGCTCATGGTAAATGTAGGGAAGGGATTCAATAAGTTAAATTGTGAAATAGAAGGGGATAAAATGCCGTCCCGCGCTGGCTAAATATTCTAAATATCCCGCGGAATATTCCGTCCCGCATTCATCTCTAATCTAAAAGTCATAGGTTCAAATCCCGGCCGCTCCTAAATGTATCTGTGCCGTGTTTAGCAGATTTTCCCGTATATTTTTGCTTACTTATCGACCGATCCACGCATGTTGCTCGGAGCAAATGAAGGCGATGGATTCAACGATTATGAATTTTTGGGAAAAATTGAAAATTATTAGATTTTAGAAAATAATCAAATTAATCCGCGGAAATTTTGATTATCTGGAAATGGCCCGCAGCTGGAATGAGTTTGACACCCCTGATCTAATATAAGAATGGTCATTGCCTTGTAACTAACGACATCGGCTGCGAACGCGAGGTAGCGGGGTCAAAAAACCAAAGCAACCTCTGTGATTGGTTAGGATGACGTAACACCAAAGTTTTGTGGTAAGGAATATACGTTTAAGGAAATTAAGAATATCTGGCAAAGTTAATACAGTTTACAGTCAAGTTTTTTAATTTACGTTACTACGCGCTAAACATAATCAATTCAGCGTTATCTGCTTATGATTTAATTCAAAATCAGGTTTAACTCTATCAAGGCATAAATCGACTTGTCCACAAACATAAAGAAGTTTGACAATTGACTAGGGCGCCAATTGTTTTTATTTACCATAAAATCTCATGTCGTCAATTATTTATTTCGTAATTAAACAAAGTTTATTCTCCAGACATATCATAGGATATATTATTGCCCCCCCCTCTTTAACACAGTAAAGTTTTAGATGCGTAGATTCTAAAGCATGAGGTTCTCTCTAAATCAAAAATATATAGAAGAGTAATATTGTAAATTACCTCACCAGGCTGCTTCCAGAGTGAAGAAAAATTTACCGGCGCCGGCTTACCAGCTCATCTTTCTCCAATGTAAACGAACACAAACGAAGGTGCAATTAGACAGATATTTCAGAATAAGAATAAGTCAGAATCTTCCTTTGAATCTTTCGGGTATAACTATGACACCATGGCTCCTCCCACGGATTACTAGTGAGAACTGGAGCTAAAATACAAGATCCACATAATACATAAAAAAAATAAGTAAAATTAATTCGACTGCTGCGCCTTGCAACAATGTGTAATTATCGAAGGGCCAGTCACTACCTAATTTTGATATACAAATAAATGAGAAATTTTGGGCTTTTCTGTGGGTTTATTTGGAATTTTACTGTAAATTATTTTTGAGAGTAACGTACCCCTTAATAATTGTGCAAATTTCATTAAATCTACCGATTTTTTTTTCAGTATAAATAATAAAAATCAAAAATCAATTTTAACGTCTCCGATTGGACCCGAACCATTCTGTGGGTTATCCAAAACACATAGGTGGGGGGGGGGGCGGGATCTTGAAGTGAGAAACGGAGGGCAAGAAAACTCGGATAAAGATTAGTTCGCAGATGCTAAAAGGCTTCTTTTATTTTCATTACGGGGCTGCTGACTGGATAGCGATACTACTCAGTAAGATGGGACTGGAAGTCAATGACAGGTGCAAACTCTGCGAATCAGCCGAACACATTCTCTGAACGCAGATTGAATTCCTGAAAACCTAATTAGGAGAGTTATATGAACAAAAGATCAACACTGGTCGCAGTTCTGAAAGGGTTTCGCAGCCAATCGACCCCATGATTACAAATAATGCCAACGAAATGGATAAAGGCTTCCAGCTGCTATAAAGTAGAGCATCTTATTCAAAAATATAATTAATTGCGCCCTTGACCTTAACCTACGAAATAATACAAGACTTGTCATACATAATGAATAGACGAGCAGGTGCCGCAAAAATATCCATCCATTATCAATATCCTTCGAAAAAAATGACGTAATTGAAAGAGAGTTAAAAAATTGTTGTAAAAAATGTTGCATGTGCAACATTTCTGAAATTTAAAACTTCATAGCTATCTAATAGCAATTAACGAAACTTGGACGTTTATAGTTCGTGTCGTTTTACTTTTTATTGCAATATTTTAATTTTCTATTGTTTAAATTTACAGTCTATTTAATTATTTGAATTTTTTTGTTATAAACAAACGACCGTTAAAATAAATGTGGCTAATGTGCTCTACTTGCACTTGGAGATAATTTTATTTAACAATAGATAGTGTGTAATCTCGTTAATCCATTCACGCGCATCAATAGATATAGTATTTTACTACCCTAATTTTTTTTTTAATTATATAAATGTTCCAATTATTGTAGGCAGTATATTATAACGATTTTTAATTTAATTAAAAAAATATGATTTGCCTTGGAAAATAATCACTTTGATAGATTGTAACCAATTATAATTTGTATGCAGTCGCCTACAATTTTATATTTTTAACAATAATTAAAAAGTAAATATCAAATTATTGGTATGAAAAGTTGATTTCCCTTATTATTTTCTCTAATGCCTCGAGACAAACGAAGAATGAGCTGATCACGCTAAAGGTGAATAAACCAATTTTTTTACTTCGTGGATGTACCTACCCTAAAATATTTACCTACCCTTGAGTCGTCAGGAAGTGCACCTTTTCTTTTGTACTTTGTACCTTTTCACTTTACATAGTTACAGGATTATAAAAATCCTGTTTGTTGAGAAAGCACTTCAAGTTACATTATAATAATTTGCATTATCTTCCATAATAAAAAAAAAGTTGCAATTGCACTTTCTTAGAAGCGATAGATAACAGATACTAAAGTACACAATAGATAATAACGGTAAATCAAAAAAACATAAAAGGCACTTCAATATTAACTTTCCAATTTTGAAAGCAATAAAGATTAGTTTCGCATTTTGCAAATATTTTTGCGATGACTTATGTTTTTTTACTACCTGTTTAGTTTGAGCACAAAATAACCTATGAATCACTTCCCCATTTAAAACGAATAAAAAGTTTGTTATTAATTTATTAAAAATTTTTGTGCACGTTAGCAATATAATTCAGGGTCGGTACTAATTTGTGCGGGTAAACAAGGATAAACAAAAATTAACTAGTAACAAAAACGGAAATAATTATTATTGTAAAAAAGTTTTTTGGTTTTTTTGGTGTAGATGTCGTTAGCAGGCAACCTACATATTTTTGAACGCTAAAAAGCTTGCCAAGATTTTTTTGTGGGTTATTTTAGTTATTAATTAGTTGACCTTCCATTATTTGTATATAGTATTTGTAGTAATTCGTTGAGGAAAGTCGTCAATGAAATTCTCCTTGCCCACATCTTTTTTTTAATTTTGCTAAAAAAAAAATTAACCCGTAAGTGCACGCGCCGCGGCAATGTAGCCGCACTAATGACAAGTGACACTTACTATAACCGGGTAGTAGGGGCTAGGTCTTTTTGTTAGTCGGGGACGAGCAGTCAAGGTTGACAAGTCGTCAGTTTTATGAGTAATTTACGAATTTCTTCTGAACCTCTTCGTTTAATTTTTTTTAATTTTACTACTCGAGGGTTAAGTTAGATAATTTGTTGTTTTAATTATGCATTCTTTCCATTACTGTGGTAATAATTTTATTAATTTTTAAGCTTTATTTATCAAGTTCCTCAGTTTTGCTCCTTGCCAGGGAACTTTGGTGTTACGTCATCGCACACCTGACCGTATATAACCACGACCATTGGTTATATAACCAAAACAGTTCCCGTGATTGGTTGGGTTAGGATGACGTAACTTTACAAGACGAAATTAAATCACAATTTTTACGCCCTTCCCTTCACGTCTTTGTTACATCAATTCTTAATTTTTTCATCTCAGTTTTCCTGGATGAACAACAAAAAGCTTCGGTTTTTTAAACAATTTAATTGTATGGTTGGTTACTGTATATTTAGAAGAAATTTTTAAAAACCAGTAAAGCATTCCGCATGACAATGCAATTTACCCCTTTTAACCCATTGTTATTATTATCATTTAACTACACAGTGATTTCCGACATCTGTCAGGCGTGTCGAAAACAGAACATCTTCCGTTATATTTATAGAAATTCAAAAATAATATTATACGATTGCATCTATTGCAAACAAATCCTACAATTTTTCATGATTCTATTTTAGATTAGATAAGCACGGTTATCTCAGAAATTTTGTTTATTTATTTTAAAACTTGTTTTTGAGAGAGAAATTATATATAAATTAGTTATATTTTTTGACTTACTGTAAGAACAGTACAAAAAAATAATGAATTAGCTTTGTATTTCTCCTTAATCCTAATTTTCAACATTGCCTCACTCCATTTTTATTTTTTGATTGAAATATTTATGAAAAACTGATTATTATTCGACTAGAATTTACTATACTGGGGGTTTTGATTTGAGTCGGGGTTATTTGAGAATTAATCTCGTTAGTCCAATCATGCGCGTCACTGATTTTAGTCTAGTTTTACCTAATACTAAGTTTAGTCTGCAGTATTTGGTTTTAATAATGCTACAAGAAACTACAAAGGTTCTAGATTTTAGAGCCAAATTTTGTAATCAAAATATTAAGGGGGGTAGAGCATGGGCAAAACAACCACGAAACAACGTATCTTTAACTTATTACGGTTTTGAAATTTGAATATACCCAGTTTCCCCAATAAGAACAGTTACTTTTTCAATCAATTTCGGATGGAAAACTCAACTGCTATATTCCGGACAGTTTAAGGAAAAATCGAGAAAAATTAACCTTCGTTTTGTGATTTGATGTTTTCAAAGTGAAAGTTGAATAAAAGTTTGTTTCTTAAATTTTTTGGTTTATGTTTTTCTACTCAAATCCATTCGAAATTTTGCTCATTTGCTAGAACGTCATAACTCAAAAATGACACTTTTCGAGTTATGACATTATTCAATCAAATGAACGATTTCTGAATTGTTTGCTGCTTTCAAAGCGGATGCTCAAAATTAGCGAGAAACTCGTCGTTCAAGTGGGTCTTTTTTTCCCCATAAATTGATTAATTCAAATAAGTTCGCCTAAAATAGCGGCCCCCATTATAATTAATTCTGTTTCCGGTAGCAAAATTCTACAAAACGATCGCTTTGGTATCGTTGATGTAATTATATCAATTCTGCTCATTGCCATGTGTCTCATAAATCCCATCAACGTATGAATGGTCACTTATAAAAATTTAAATACATGTTAGAATAAGTGAGGATTACTAAACCTGAACCCGGACCTGTATATGACGTTAATGAAATACTCTGCCCTGACTAATAATTTTAAATAAATGCGTTGAGTAAGTAATACCAACCTAATTTGGTATTATTAGGTTGGTAATCAACTATAACAGTATTACTATATCAAAACACAGTTTATCATAGGTGTGTGAAGAGAGTAGAAGAACCTAAATATAGAAAATCGAGAAGAATATTATTTTAGCTTCATTTATTGCAAATATTTTGGCTCACGCTAACATCAGAAGTGGAATTCGAACCAACGTTTAACTGCAAACGGATAAGTTTTTTTTTGTCGTGTTTTTTTTTGTTTTTGTTGGTTTTGTGTTTTATTTTTTCTCTCGTTTGGTTTAAAATGAATCAAAATACAGAAGATTCCCAAAATGCAATTCAAAATCCGGACGGATATCCGATGGACAAACGCACGATGCCGTTAATAGCAAATTTTTGATTGATGAATAATGGATTGAACAAATAAACGATTTAAAGAAACGAACTAAAATATCCGATTTTATTATGATATTGAAAGAGTGAGACGCTCTACGAGAAAATGAAAAATAAAGTTTTTCGATGGATGGAAACCATTTGATAGGAGTTGGAATAATTTGTGTATGACTTTTGAATAACGTTCCCCAAACAAGAAACATGGCACACGAAGCTAAACAAGGCAGCTAATATAGAAAGTTTAAACCTTGTTAGTTTATGTGAATACGGAATAGAGAAAATACGTAGTACCAACCTCAACTGGAATGGCAGAAAGTAATACGTTCCATTGGTGGAATGAATAACGATATTATTCGACAAAGAATACGAATAAATGTACCAAAGAATCAACAAGATCTTAAAGCTTTACTTCGACAATATGATAGCGAAATCAAAGATGATCATCGAAGAGTACCAAAACAACTCAAGCTAGATACTATGCAATCGTATGAGAAAAACGGAAATTATCAAAAAAATGTTTCAACTGTAAAAAAAAAATAGGTCATTCAAAGAAAGACTGTAAATATTCAGAAAACCCGAAGCATGCAATGAAAGAAATCTAAATTAAGAAGCAAAAGAAGTGTTATAATAGTAAAGAAATTCAACTTGTAGCTGAGGATTGCAAAATTGGCTTTGAGTCTACCGCCTTGCAAGCTCCTGGAAGAGAAGTCGATAGACAGTAGTTGTATTCCTGGCGTAGATGGCGTAAATCATGGGCTCCCAACCGGTGGTACGCGTACCCCTGGTGGTACGCGGGAACGTTTCAGGTGGTACGCGTAAGTGATGTGTGCAAGAGTGAAGATAAGTTCCATTACTCCTAATGTTGATATTTTAAATTTTAATCTTTAAAATATCGTTAAAAACTCGCTATTCTAGCTCCAGTTTTTAAAAAAATTTTCCCAGGTGGTACGCAGGTGCAAAAAGGTTGGGAACCCCTGACGTAGATTGATTGGTTGGAAGACGATTCGGCGTCCCGGATTGTGCGTTGTCATGGGAAATTATGGATTGAACTTGGCGTAGTTCTCAATGATGAGACCCCGAATTTGATATGTACTGGATAGTGATATAAGTGTGTTGTCAGGAATGGACGAAGAGTGGAAAGGTGGAGTCCCGAGCGTTGGATGATTTTTGTATATTGGTGAATGCACCGTAATCTTGGTTGTGATTGGCGCATTTTTGAAGTATCCGTATATTTGCTCTCGTAGAGAACAAAACTTCTAAACAGTCTATGGTTACTTTGGGTTTTTTGTTTAAACGAGCTGGCATCCAGGGGCAGTCATGACTGATAAAGCGGAAATTTTCACTTCATCGGAATTCGTTAATTGTTTTAAACGAGAAGATGTTGAATTGCACCTTAAAAATGTGGGAGTGCCCAGAGGTGGCGGACAGGTAAAATCAGTGATAAAAGTCTTGTCTGATCTAGTGAAAAGTGCGTTGAACAACAGAAAGGAGATTGAATGGTTTGCAATATTGACCGGAATTGAAGCAGTACTTAATGAAGGTAAAAGTTTGGCAACTTGATATACGTCGGATGCATTTATGTTCTGAGGGAAGAATCGCGCAAGTGGAAATAGGATTTGGCAACAGTAAGATTTGGAAAGCTAAGCGGGAAGTTTTTGGGACTAAGCAAAATTATAGAAATGCTGGCTAACGAACGTTGCGTATTTGGAGGTTGGAGAAACTAGTGAAAGAGGCTACTTATGAACAGTTGAGAGGCTGGTTTAACAGACAATTTTGAGGAAAATATGACTAGTGAAGCAATTTGATTCATTGCTTTTCTTTGGTAAGTACATTTATACTATAATGTACATTTTCACATATACAAAACAATACTGAAAGTAGCTGTTTACAGTACAGAAACGTAAAATTTTACTTTATAGTACAGAAATGTCAAAACCTCAATTGTTTTATGTGCAATCCTACTAAAATGTACACTTTGACATATATTTTTGACGTATTTTGTGAATTTTAAATATTTTATTGCTTAGCAACATACGTATTTCGTTAAATTATTATCGTACATTTTTTTGCAGAAAATGTGCATTTCATTCCAATTACACATAAAATAGTTTATGCGCTTTATCCTTAAGGTGCCTTTTTGGCATTTGCGTGGTTATAGACTTCGTCTGCGCCTCAGTCTATAATTTTCCGCGCTCATGCCAAGAAGATGCACTTTCAGGACTTGGTGCATAAATAACTATTACGGACGGTAGAACCAAGTTATTTAAGGCGTTGCGGCCGAGTTATTTAAGGCGTTGCGGCCGAGTTATTTAAGGCGTTGCGGCCGAATTATTTAAGGCGTTGCGGCCGAATTATTTAAGGCGTTGCGGCCGAGTTATTTAAGGCGTTGCGGCCGAATTATTTAAGGCGTTGCGGCCGAGTTATTTAAGGCGTTGCGGCCGAGTTATTTAAGGCGTTGCGGCCGAATTATTTAAGGCGTTGCGGCCGAGTTATTTAAGGCGTTGCGGCCGAATTATTTAAGGCGTTGCGGCCGAATTATTTAAGGCGTTGCGGCCGAGTTATTTAAGGCGTTGCGGCCGAATTATTTAAGGCGTTGCGGCCGAGTTATTTAAGGCGTTGCGGCCGAGTTATTTAAGGCGTTGCGGCCGAGTTATTTAAGGCGTTGCGGCCGAGTTATTTAAGGCGTTGCGGCCGAATTATTTAAGGCGTTGCGGCCGAGTTATTTAAGGCGTTGCGGCCGAATTATTTAAGGCGTTGCGGCCGAGTTATTTATGGCGTTATTCAAAATTCAAAAAAAAAAAAAAAAATGTCACGGGGACGCGACAATTGCAGGAAGGCCGTGTTAGAATAAGTGAGGATTACTAAACCTGAACCCGGACCTGTATATGACGTTAATGAAATACTCTGCCCTGACTAATAATTTTAAATAAATGCGTTGAGTAAGTAATACCAACCTAATTTGGTATTATTAGGTTGGTAATCAACTATAACAGTATTACTATATCAAAACACAGTTTATCATAGGTGTGTGAAGACAGTAGAAGAACCTAAATATAGAAAATCGAGAAGAATATTATTTTAGCTTCATTTATTGCAAATATTTTGGCTCACGCTAACATACATAAAATGCAAATCGCTTTAATCAGTGGCGTCACCTAACATTTCATAACAGTGAGAATAACCCCGAAGTGTTTAAATAACATAGTGACGACACTGCTCTGTTTATTATGCAACATTTAAAAATGGGAAAATATTTTTATGTTTATTGAGTAGTTTAATTTTATTTGTGATATCATCAAATGAATTAATTTATTAATTAAGAGTTTGCAAACAAACTCATTATTTTTTTTTATTTAAATTTTTTCTAGTTTTTAATCTTTGCTCTATAACTGCCAGTTTTAACACTTGCGTTAAGTATGACGAGCCCCACTTTTGCCATTTGTCTGTTTCTTCACTTAACCTGTGACGTCATATGATACCATAAATTAATTGTGTAAATATTGTATAATCTACTCTCTTAATTGTGCTAATAGACCGATAAAATTAAACATTGTAAGTGTTGATGATAATTTCAATAAAAATTTTAACCAGCGCTAAAAAATAAATTAACTACATAATTATGCTATTCACCCTAAGAAGAAATGTAGAACATTTACTATTATTAATGATGAGGTTCGGTGATTTAATTTTTTTAAATGCGCTTCTGTGTCTTTTATGTTTTGAACTAAAAATAATTACTACTTCGGGGTTATTACAAAAGTTATGTAGGTATGTGGAAGGTATGCGGTGGGCGGTAGGTAATATATTAAATTCGACCCACTTCCTCGACAAAACTGAAAATTACAGCGACTAGTAATTTTTTTTTCATCTTCCTGTCTTTTATTTCCAATGATTTTAGAAAAAAAAATTTATATTAAAAGTGAGGAAATAGTACATTATGCAACAAGGGGGTAAAGTGATACTTTTTAGAACAAGGGGGAAAAAGTTAATTCTAGGCGCAAAGCGAACTTCGTTTTTCTTTAGTCAACTGCTGTGTTACGTATGTTGCTCGGAGAACCCATGTGCCTAAAAATGTCAGCGCAGCGCTAATAAATGATCCTTGAAAAAAGGTGCTAAATAAAAAAAGGGGGAGGAGGGGGTATTTAAATTACTATTATATTTTTTTCAAGGCAGGCTACGCCTGCATGGGTTCTCATTTCAACGGTCGCTTCCTTTTGGTCGCGCTTAAACGCCCGGATCTGGAGTTAGGTCCTGCAGACGAAATTTATTAGAATTCTTGATTGTCGGTTGCATTACACTAACGTAGTGTAGAAGGTGACTTATTTTCGATTTGTTTGCAAAATTAATCACAGTATTTCCAAAACAAAAAATGGCGTTAAATTGGCAAATTTAATTTTCAAACCAACTATGGAATGTAATAATGCAGCCTTTTATGTTTATGTGCAAATTTGACTTGCTGATCGTGTGCATAACATAATAATTTTCTCGTTTGTTAGTTACAATATCTATAGGTACATAATTTATTGCATTTGTTTAAAAATATAATTTTTTTGAGTGGGTAGCAAGAATCTCGTTAATTCATTCATGTACGTCTTTAATTTAGGATGGAATAATTTACAAAGTAATTCTTTTCAGTAGCGCAGGGTGGCCGCGGCAACCTGTCACATGTCCTTTTTTTACCCAAAGATTTTTGTTTACAGGGTCCTCTGACTCTGACACACCGGTGCCAAGCAGAATTGTTACGGCAGTGATTCTTTTAGAAGAAAAAGTTAAGCCATATTTTTTTTGTCATTGTTTCCTTGACAACATAACCTTCTTTTCAATTTCTATACAAAAATTCACAGTATTTCAGAAACAAAACAAAAATTAAATTGGTAAAATTAATTTCCAAACCAACTTTGGAATATAAAGTTGCGTTTAGATAGCGCGAGTTTGCCTCGCGAATCTGATTCGCGCATCAATCCTCGCGTCGTGTAGACGGTTTTATGGCGCGAATCACGACTCGCGAGGCATATGCACTGCGAGCGGTCGGTAGGTCGGTCTCGACCGCGCGTCAAAGGTGCCTCGCACTTTGATACTCGCGCGGTGTAAACTTCGTGTTGGTGTTTCCATGTTATTCAGATACTGGCGGCTCGCCCTGCATCATGACTCACCATGCATCTATTTGTGGGATGCCTCGCGGGAGTGATGCGCGAATCTTCCTCGCGAATCAGATTCGCGAGGCAAACTCGCGCTATCTAAACGCAACTTAAGAGTCGTTTTTAGGCGGCCTTCACAATGAAGCGGGATCTTGGCAAGCGCCAATTAGATTAAAGCATTTTCTCCTATTCTTTTCTATGATTTAAAAATTGTTGATTTTGATTGGCGCTTGCCAGATTTCTACAGCAAGGCAAGCTCCACTTCTTAATGAACGCTGCTTTACAGTTCGCAACTTTTTCCGAATTTTTGACTCTTCAATAAAAACTAATTATTTTTGAATGGGCACTAGGAATCTTGTTAATCCGTTCATGCGCGTCATTAATTTTAGAATTACTATAACTTTATAAAAAATCAAGACTAGGGCTGAGCCCTATCGATTAATCGAAAAATCTGATTGATTAATTATTGTTCGATTTTTTTACCTCTCGGCTTTTTTGTACTAACATTTTTCTTCAAATGCCTCGATGTCCCACCTGATGTGAGTGGTCGGTTTGCTAGGGTTTTACCTTTTCGCCAGAGCCTTTTTCAACCGAAAGATTCATATTTTACCGTCTAAATTACGTTCAGATTAAAGCTAGAAATATAAACATTGCACTCATCTGTAAATGACAATTGATGTATGAGAATCTGTTAAACGATCCTGCGATGGAACGGTGAGGCGAGCTCAAACCCAAAAAAGATTCTTCATAAGATCTGGATGTTCTAACTGAATGAGAGAAGTCATTCGAACCTGTCATTTGCTTAAAAGAGTTTAACTCATTTTCGCGTTCTCGTTTATCCTTGAGACACTATCGCCTCTAAATTAAATTAAAATGCATTTCAGCTGCCATAAAATGTGACCTACGTTTTACCGCCATGATTAGCGCAAGTGGAATTATATCAGTTCCCAGGTATAAAACATCCATTAAAAGTAACCATAAAACAGGCAGTTAGAGATGAGTCTAATTGCACAGGTAATTAATTTTAAAAAAGCTTCACGCTACAAATTTTACAGGCAGAAAAATTCGTCTCGGGTGAAATGAAATGTTGTTAAGTACTCATCAACGAACTCAAACAGTCGAATTTTTAATAAATAAAACGAAAATCTCTCACCTAACTGTTTGTGGCTTATAATTAAACAAAAAGAAATCAACGAAATGGAATTAATTACCAACTTTGGTAACTGACGCCAAGAGCAAAACTGACATTTAGAATGTTACGTCTAAAAAACCATGTTTGTATTTCTGTTAATTTTTTTTCCTTTTTTGTCTGTAGGTGCCCAATAAATTTTCTACAATACAAAATTTAAGTTACCTACTACCAACATTCCACTAAATATTCTAATATTGTATCATGAATTCCTTGCAGGTGCATCGAGCATATCAAACGAATTTCCGACTTCCAACACGCAAAGCGATCCTTGCTTTCAATTATTTCTCGTGCATTAATCGTTGTTAAGGTCAGTAACCCGTTTGGGGACTGAGATAATTTACGATATTCTAGTTAAATATTAATTTTATTATTTAAAATAAATTGAATGCAATAATAATGTCGAGGATCAAAAAAATTGTATGGCATTTTTTCATATTCACTGAACCGATTTCAGAAAATAACGAACTTGTTTAGCTGGTAGAAGTTAATAAGTGATGCTTAAGAGAATTAATTAATAATTATTAGTATAGAATGTACACTTTAACATCTCGGAGTGGTTGAGATAAGCGTTCATTTTTCTATTTCCAAGACCTTCAACTTGGTTGGCTCTCTGGAGTGCCTACCTACGCTGTTCCATACCGTACACGCATTTTGACTATTTTTAGACGGTTTCGGTACCAAAGGTAAATTGAAAGTGTTGCAAAAATTTGTACACATTATATGACATAATGGTAAACTGTTGAAGGACGTGATAATTAAATGTCGCTTTTCATAAGTAATGAAACGTGTTTTAATGATAAAAATGCAATTAACGCTTATACATGTGCGTTCAGTGAGTTATTAAACACATGTTTTCTATTTTAATGGACTGATAAAACAAAGTTTACTGTAGGAGTTACCCAAACTTGAGATTCCACTCTTCCACAGCAAACGTAATCAGTAGAGTGTGAACATTACCAAGTTTGCAGTTATGAAGTGAAAATTATAACTTGGCTGTTTTTATCGAAAAACCTTCCATTTTTCGCATTCCTAGTCGATGAAGTCGCATGTTGTTGGCGTTCGAGATAAAAGTTGCTCATCTTGAACTATGCAAAAGTTGAATTACGCAATTGTTTTGTCCATTGTCAACACACCTAATCCACCAAATATAAAGCTACTTGAAACGTTCCAGATATATCTCGGAACCTTGGACGGTTCGGACGGGAAAATAACAGCTTAATCCGCTTATAATGGACCTCAAAGGACGTCTTTATTAAGCCGAGTTTAATATTTTAATTATATTTTAATACTTTTATAGCATCAGTTTAGTCGAAGAACTAGTCCATTATAAGCGGGATTGCACTTTAATATTATCAATTGTAACACGCTAATGCGGAGCATTTCGTAAACTAAAAACAAATTAACCGATAATTACTGAAAAAAAAAATTTAATTATATTTCTTTGTTTTAGTGCACCTAATATCAAAAATCATATAAACATAAAAGAAAAATGCACTCATAGTAAAAGAAAACTTAGCAATTAAAAACTTTCTTTTATAAATCCGCAACGAAAAATTTAATGAAACAAAAACATCGAATCAAGAACACTAATTGAACTAAATCTATTTATGATTTTCTTTTGTTCAAGTTTTCTCTTTTGTTTTTATTTCCTTTACAAGCGGTGCCATCTGTGGACCATTACAATTTGAAGTTTTACTTAAAAAAATCTTCTTGATAAAATTCAGACACTGACTAACTGGGTCACTAAGAACGGGTTAAATGGATTTTTCATCTACCATTTAGTTAGTGACGCGCATGAATGGATTAACGAGATTTGTATAAACGGGCTAGGCCGAACGACTTAAAATTTAAAATTATTTTGTTTACTTTCGTCCTAATTTTTTAAATATTTTTCTGATTAATAATTTGGATATTTACAATTAGTGATAAATACGTACGTAGTATCAGCTTTCATTTGTTTGTTATTTATTTTAGTAAAATTTATATGACGAAATTGCGTGACTGTTAGTTTTTAAATATCGAATTTTAACGATTTTTGCTTCCGAATCGGATAAATGAAACGGTAAAGTTTAGAAGTTTAGCCCACATATTATTCAGGTAACCTAACGTATGATTTGATTTTCTGTTTCAGATATGTCTGCAGTTACTCTAAGCACCTCAAATCCGGGGTCAGTCACTAATAACAATAATACGAATAATGGAGCTATAGAATTAACTGAAAGTGGTGGAAGAGCCCTAAAATTGCAAACAGACGCTCCACACCTGGTGAGCCTCGGAGGGGGACGATTGAGTACTGCCGTTACTTTACATCCAATACCTCAAGGTTTGATTTTTTTAAATTTATTTTTGACTTGACATATTATGAGCTTTTTATTATTTTAAATTTGAAGAGCGGATGTGAAGTTTTCTTTTTTTGGTCGCGTATCGAGTGCATTCGGAAATAGAACAAAGTATACGAAGTGAACTATTTGGGTTTTTACAATTTCGAAACAAAGAGAATGAACGGATATCAATCTGTTACAAGTTACATGTGTAATGAAAATGAGATTATTTTTAACAACCGTCACACACATCTTCCACTTAATCGATAAATTATTACGGCAACCTTAACGTATAAAATTTTAATTAAAACTGAATAGTTGAAATGGAATTAAATTTTAATGAGGTAATCGGACGACAGTGATTAAAAATTTGTTATTCAATATTTAAAACGATTTATTTGAAATAGGATTTTTCATTAGTTTCGAAGAAATGTACCGGATGCTTTCATTAAGTTAGATTCAATATGTATATTGGAATCAATGATTTGATTCGTTTTGGAGAAATTTGGTTTGGAAAAATTTTCATTTAACTTTCATTATATGGACAGTGAAAATAACGCGCATGAATGTTTAACGAGATTCTTAGATGTCTACTAATCAACTGTAATTAGTGGACCAGTGGGTTACGTAAATCATGTATAAAGATTAGTAGAATCTCGTTAATCCGCTCATCCAGGTCGTATCAACTGTTTATGTAAATAACATTTTTCAAAATTAGGAGTTTACAATTTACAGTTAGTAGTTGAGTCCTAATCATGGCTTTCACGTATGTGTTAAAAAGTCACATCGGTGAATCAATGTGGGACCCTTCTCTTATTAATTCTACAGATATCTCTCTTTCATATTTGAATAAAATCTATGGAAGACAACTGCATAATTTTTTAATTTTTGAAAACTTTTTTGAGTAACTGGAGTGAGCTGGTTCATAAGTTTGTGGCGCTCTTTACCGGATTTTTTAAAACTCGGCGTATGTTGATCACCAGTTAAATTGAATTTGGAAAACCAGCTGACGATTTTTGTAAATTTTGGATTTTATAAAAAAAGCATAGCATAGCTTATTTGCCTAACCGGAGTGTATTGGGGGCAAAGCTCCTATGACCTTATTCATTGCATGAATTGCTCTCTAAAAGAAGCACCGTCACAATCGATGCAAAAGACAGACGCAGAGGCTACGTGTTACAAAAAAAATTCTGTAATGCCCGCTGTACACTCTTGGCGAGACAGGGCGAGAGTGTAGATGGGTGCTCTCGCCATGTCTGGGTGTGCCTGGTAGTGTGTAGTTTAGATGGTCCCAAGAGCACGTGACCTCTCGGCGAGAGTGTACAGCGGGCATAAAAAGTAGAAATTATTTTTGTGTGCGGGACCCGGGTTCTGGTGCTGGCACCACTCGCACCACCTGTTGCTAGGTCACCGAAATACCCCATCAATGACCGTCTACCAAACTGACGCGTTTTGTGGTTTTCATCAAAATTGGGAGAAATACACCTCAATCTTTGTAGCGGTGATTTGAAAAGTGGGACTTGAAGCAAACTTTTTTTTTAAATCCCGAAGTTCATCATGCGGCTCATGTCAATTTCGTCGTCGCTGGAAGTAATTTATCAGTCGGTGTGAAAACCCTTACAAATGTACTATCCGGTTTCAATAAAAATTCGTTAGAAAGCTTTAAAAAAATAATTTTTTATTTGTCCAAAAATGACTTTCCGTACTTTCCAGAGCCCTCCCCCCCACACCCAGTTTTCCGATTACTTGGTTTTAAAAGCATCCTCTAGGTAAAGAGGTGATTTTGTTTAAGAACATAAACTACGCGTACTTAATTTGATATTTATTTTTGGGACCCCTTAAATGTTAAAAAACAGGCGCTAAACCGGGGGGTCTGGGGGGTATGGAATACCCCCCAGCACAAGGAAGTAATCAGATGACTTTTCAAAACTTATCAAGACGCAAATTTAATTCTTGAGAAAATATCGTTGTTTTACTTACGGCTGGAGGGTATTCCATGCCCCCCAGACCTCCCGGTTTATCGATTGTTCATTTTAAAATACCCTCCAGGTTAGGGAAAAATTTTTTCAGGAAAATAAACTCTATAATACTTAATTTCATCTAATTTTGATTGTTTTTTTTATTTTCTAGTCTAAAGTGGCTAAGCCCGCTAGACCCCTAAAATGTGATGAAAACGGGGGGTCTGGAGTGCATAGAATACCCCCAGCTTAAAGAAGTAACGATATGACTTTCCAAAATTGATCAAGACGCAAATTTAATTCTTAAAAAATTATTGTTGTTTTACTTACGCCTGAGGGTTATTTCATACTTCCCAGACCCCCCGGCTTTCCGATAGTTTAGTTTTAAAAGTATCTTACACGTCTAGGAAAGATTTTTTGGAAATATAAACTATATAATACTTAATTTGATCTCGAACCACAGCCGTGGAATGATGCGACCGGTGATTAAGAGACGGAAATTCTGGGTTCAAAGCGCCCCGACAATAATAATAAATAATTTGATTTTATTTCTTAAATATTTATGACGCGCGCGAATGGATTAACGAAATTCTCTCTACCGACTCCCAATCAATAACCAAATAATTTAAGAACAAAATTTACAATAATTCAAACCCATCCATATGAACTGCATATTGACCACAAATTTATTCTAGAAAAATAAATAAAATAACAAATAATCTAAGCTACTGGTTTATATACGAGAATCTCGTTAATCCATTCATGCGCGTCAGTGGTAAACACATAACGAATAATAATAATATTCGTATAGACGAAGAGAGGAACAGTATATAACGAGTTGGACCCAACGTTAGTTATTATAATAATTTTAACAGTCTGGATGTTTCGTCGCATCTTGAATTTACAATACAACCGCTGTCAGGAGGCCCATAGCTAGGATTTAATTTCGGTAGGGGCACTTGTAAAAAGTAAAATTTTCGGTGGTTTCCCTTCCGAGAATTTTTATTTCTGAACTTTTATGAACATTTGGGAGAGGGGCACGTGCCCTCAGGTGCCCTTCCCTTGTCTACGGGCCTGGCTGTCAGGCTATCTAAATTGTTCAACTGTTGGCTTCGTTTTCGAGAAGGACGTCTTTCAATCAACTCACACGTTCGCCGTTTTGTTTTATGTTGTATTGTAAGCCACAAACAGTTTTTTTATTTAATTTATAATTTGATAATTAAGTTTGTGGATAACTCCGTAATCATTTTATTCCACCTGGGACTAATTTTGACGTTAAATAATTTTATAGTTTTAACACCAACTGTCTATAAGTTCATTCTGTGATGTGAAATTTTTTACTTTCAGTTTTTAATTTCCGAGTGGTTATATCGTTTATAATGCAGTACTTGGCGAACACGGTTTAGATACAACACGGAACGAATTACCGCGTTATAGGCTATGGTGGTTTTTATGCCCTCTTTGCCATGCTTGAAGTTTGCACCTGTAGGATGTTAAAAGTTCCACTTTTACTACGTCACATTGTAATAGCAGCTGCGGTGCAATTTTATTCGAATGTGAAGATTTAATTTACAACGAGTTTTTCTCACGAGTGCAGAAGGGCTAGTCAGCACTCTATCCTATAACTTTAAATTCTATGCTGCTGATAGCCCTACAGTTTAACGTGGAATCCGAACCATGTCACGGTTAAATATGGGGTCGGGCGGTATTCGAACGCCGGACCCTTGATCCAAAGTCTACCACCATACAAACTACCCGTTGTAGGACTGCCATCAAAATTTGAAAAGTAAAAATTATTTTCTAAAATATTCGCTCGTGGGTCATTGTTACTTCTCTCAGAATCTTTGAGAGTTAATTTATTTACATTTTTGTTGTTGATTATTACATAAATTGTAATATTATTCTGAGCACACATTTAGACGACGCGACGCATACTTACTTTTTTGTAGTGTGTGTTGCCTAACCCAAGGTAAAATTTTCTTTTTATTTCAATGCCAGTGGCGTAACATAAGGAACTTTTTGGAAAAAATTTCGTTTTTATTAAAATGGAGGAGAATTCAATTTGAAATATTTTTTCAGGACGTATCACTCTCGGTAGTGGTCCCGGGGTTGATATCGTGGTGCAAGGAACAGGAGTGGAAGCACTTCATTGCCATATAGAAAATAGTGGAGGCATAGTCACGCTTTATCCATTATCAGAAAATCTTTCTGTTGATGGAGTCAACGTCTCAAAACCCGTACGCCTGTCACAAGGTAGGTAAAATTTATTTAATTTTCTGTTGGGTTTGCTACATTTCTACTTTGAAGGGGTTATGTTAACAATCGGTCGTTCAAACTATCTACGTTTTAATCATCCGGCTGAAGCTCAATTGATGAAGTCTGTTTTACCCAACGCACGAATTTCGATGGCACCTATTAAGTTTAATTTAGAAAATAATGAAGATGTACAATACGCAACAAAGAAACCACCCACGATTCCTCGCCGAAATTCAGATGAAGATCCACCAACGAATAACATTCAAATGAAGGTATCCAAATTTGAATATCTCGCTGCTCAAAATTTCAAACAATCCATTTCACCGAAAGTATTCTCCTCAAATTCGGTAACCGTCAACACTCCAGCTAAAGACGTATTGGGGCGAGCACCTCCAGATTTGCAAGATTTTGCCAAAAATTTACCTCAACCCGCAATCAATTATTCGGATTCGAGTTACAACGACAAACAAAAAAATAAGACTCCAGATCGACAATTTTTTGGCCGTAAATCGCCTCAGTACGTTAACGTCGCAGTTAACAACGACACCAAAGCCATCAACAATCGCGTTGCCATATACGAAAACGGCTGCATACCAAAACAACCCAACGTTTTGCTCAACGTCAATTTGGATCAACAACCCAAAAACGAACTTAACAATATGAATAACAAAACTATTAATACAAATCAAGTAAACAAATCCTTAAACGTTAATCGAACTCCACCCCCGGTGTCGAGTTTCAATCCGTCGCCCAGCTTCAACAGAAACCAACCTCAGTATTTTAGAAGCGTTACACCTAATCCTTCCCCTAATACAAACATAAATTTGAATCGTAAAAGTAGTGGATCACTGAACGAATTGAATAAAAGTGTGACCGAAATTTTTGACCAAGTTTCCAACGAAATAACGCAAAGGAGGGAAGATGCGGAAACGCGTAGAAATCAGGTAAGGAAAAGTTTATACATTGCGTTTATTCAGGCCCGTACCCAGGGGGGGGCACCTGGGGGCACGTGCCCCCCCCGAAATGTTCAAAAAAAAAAATTTTTTTTTAAAGTAAATGAAAATTTGTTTATAATAATAAAAATTCTCGAAAAAAAAACCATTAAAAATTTTACTTTTTACTAAGTGCCCCCCCCGAAATTAAATCCTGGGTACGGGCCTGCGTTTATTGCATATAAAATAAAACATAAATAGTAGGTACATAGATAATTGTTATCATTTTGTCAATATGGTATTGATATGAAATGGTTTTTAATAACAACTTTTTTTGTCGGTTTATCGGAAGCGGCCATGTGGATGCGGGAGCTTATATTATTGCTCATTTATTACAAGAATTATCTTTTAAAAGTTTACTCTTGATGTTTTTGTTTACTGAATTATTATGTTTCGTTAATCTCGTAGCCAGGTATCTTTTTTTGGGGCGGGTCGCGCATTTTTTTTTAAGGGTGGCTTAGCTATTTTTTTTCTCTATTTCTAGCCATTTGTAAGTCACTTTGCTTCTACTTTTTATGGAGCTTTGTGAAAGCAAAAATCACATCGAAAATAAACTCTTAAAAGTGTCACTTTACTGCCTTGTAACATAATATGCTATTTTCCCATTTCTATAATCCCGCTTTTAGACGAGCCCCCTTATTTTGCTCTCACCTTTGTATTGCGGATGTTGCTTGGAGCATACGAAATAAAATGGCCATTTTCTTCCCGACTTTTGGGAATAAAGTTTGACCCGTATCCCGTACGCGGCATTGAGTATGACTTGATAAAGCGAGAATAAAAAGGGGCAGCGGGGAGTAGTTTACATATTACATCGAATAATACCTGCTGAATAATAATGAGCTGAATAATCAGCTCATCGGAATTATCACATTGCTATCCCGCGACCTTGCAAAATTTGCATTTAAATTGTTTTGCAACCCAATTCAATAATTTTCGTAGATTTTCAAAGTTCTTATAAAGTGTTAAAAAGAAACAATAATTTCAAATTTTTTTCTACTAATTTTATTTCGCATTATTTTCAAAAATAAAACTTATTTTTCCGATTATTTCTTTTCGTTAAAAAATGAATATTTTGGATAGATTTCATTTGACATATTGGAAAGGGTAGGATGTTACGTGTTACAATTTAAGATTTTCAAGTTGTGCGGCGGCATTCACAGTGAAGTGGGGTCTTACTTTGTTTTGGTAGAAAGCTGGCAAGCGCCAATTAAAATCGACAATTTGTAAATCATAGAAAAGGATAGAAGAAAATACTTTGGAGTACTTCAATATCCTGGACCGCGATTTTAAAAATTTCTGAAGGATAGAGTGATATAAAATGGTCCAAAAAGCAATAATAAAACAAAATTTGCGGGCTTACAGGCTCATAAAAACTGAAAGTTGACTTCTACCACCTGGAGGACAACAGCAGTTGCTTCGCATACAATCCGGTGACCCCCTGCATTGTCAATGTCCTATTCACTGTTTAAGTACGTTTTTAAGGGTGGATCCGAATCTGACGTAATTGCGTTGTCAAAATCGACTCTACGCGCCCTTCGCTACGGACGCCCCGAGAAACTCGGCAAAGTGTGCTACTAGGAAGGGGGTGGATCACCCTCGATGTTAACTGTACGTTGGTGTAGTTATGACCAAACCAGCCGCGAGTCAGTCACCACTCTTCGTGCTAAGCCTAACGTTGAGTACACGCACCATCAACACAATGCACGATAAGGTCGCATTTCGAACGAAAATTGCAATTATTTAGACTGTTATCTGTCAAAAATACCGTTGAGTTTTCTTTAATAAATTTAATATCTTCGGGCCCAGGTAAATGAAGACCCAAATACTGTAATTTAATTGGCGCTTGCCAGCTTTCTACCAAAGCAAGGCAATTAAGACCCCCACTTTATTGTGAACGTCGCTTAAGAGGAAATGTGAAGAAAATGGCGTATTCCAACTTTGTCCATCAGTTGGTATTTTATTTGTATCAATATTTTTGTTTGGGAATTGGTGAGGGGGGGGGTAGAATCCCATATTTTAGTGCTTTTAAATACAGTATAATTCACCTATAATAGACGTTCATTATAAGCGAAGTTAATTTAAATCTAATTTATTATATTGATTACGTAGAAGTTTAATCGGCGATTAGTTCATTATAGGCGAGTTACCATTACACGCCAGTCCCTTATACCTGAATTACTCTATACTTTTAGAAAAATGAGTACTTTTAGAACTTAGGCTATGCATTATTATTCGAGCACACGTTTAGTGGTCGTCAACCTCCGCAGCTGATGAAATAAACTTGAGAAATTCCATCATTCCAATGAAATATGCGGAAGAAGCCTTACAAAAATTTCACTTGAAAGGTTCAGACCACAACTATTCTAGATGTTCAGATCAGTGCCGGAGTAAGCGCGCGGGGCCCGCAGCAAATATTGTCGTAGCACCCTCTTTATTTTTGAATAAACTTTTTTTTTTCCTTTTTCCCAACTAAAAACGCTATTTTTCCCGAGGCTAATCACTAATATTTAAATGATTTTTATTTTGTTTTGCAAATGATTTTGGACGAGACCCCGTATATTTAATGTATATGCAATGAAGCCAAGTTTTAGTACTCGCTAGTGATAAAGAATCGTGATACCATAAAAATAAATAAATTGTGAATACCTACCGACTGTTAGTCATGATGAATTGTTGGTGGCTTCGTGGTGTTTATTTGTGGTGAAGCCATCTTGAGGTTTTTATCGGCCGCTTTAGTAAGAATTTGACCATTTTATTTTTATAACGTAATTATTTTAAAATTCAATAATTTTTAAAAATAGGTCACACCTTTCCGCGTACAATTATTTATTTGTGTTTGTGACTTTTTTTTAATCCAAGCAAGTGACACATTTGATAAGATAATAAAAAGAAACGAGTTATCACTTGTATATTTTGATAAGGCGCATGCAGATCGTGTCAAGGAACAACAAATAGAGAAGGCCGAACAGGCACGTCTTGAAGAAATATTAAGTATGTGTGCCGAATACGAACGACAGGCCCAATGGGAAAAAAACAACAAACCAACCCCAAATAGGTACGTAAGCAATGAATTTTAGACAAACGGAAATTGTGATAAAAAGTTTTAGAATTAAAACGAACGGTTCATTGCCACGAGATAAGCGTCAATGTCCGCCGAGTCCATATAGTTCATCATCCCCAATTCATGCAACTCCATCCCCAAATTCGCGAGACGGTTCCATTTTCCAATTTGATCTGGACAAGACGCAAAATGAAGAAAATTGCTCGTACGAAAATGGCTCCTTAAACCGCCTCTCACCTAGAGACACAAATTCAAAATTTTATTACGAGAATGTCGAAATTCGATCTGAAAACAGTCACTCCAACTATGTCAATTCGTACGAAAACGTTCACATTATTCAACCAAATTCGATCCCGCCGTACCCACACTCGCCGAGAACCAGAATAAAAACCATCCCAACTCTGAGTAAAGAAAGGTAACCCAAAATGCCGCACTTCCAAAAGAAATGTTTAATAAAACCTCTTTTTAGTTCCCCAAAAGATCCAATCCAACTGATCGACCACAAATTTTCAATTTTGAGTGCGGAACAAACATTACTAGAAAATTTAAACAAAGAAATTCCATCGGAAAACAAAGAGTGCTTCGATACTCCTTACCGAAAACCCACCCCCACTAAAAATGTTCTCCTCATGGAAAAAAATTCAGATTTCCAAAACGTCACTCAAAATACTTTCGAACGAAATCGGTTGGTGAAAGAAAAAAACGACGCCGATAAGCAGAAGTTCGAAACGCTCAAAAAGAAAAAACACGAAATTTCGACTGCTATGGCAAACACAAAAAGAAAAATGGCCGAAATTCGGATGCAAGAAGAGGAACTAAACAGAGAGGTAAGTCACGTTTTTTTGTCAAATTAAAAAGTTTCTTCAGGTTTTTGTTTGGCGTTTAGCTTGAAATGGAACGAGCGTTAATTAACGGCGAATACAAATCAAAATTGCTGGAATTGGAAGAAGTGGAAAAGCGAAAACAAAAACTGATTGATCAGGCCCGCGAAATCGAACTGAAGATGAAAGATTGCCAAGTTACTCAAAGTGAACACCAAGACGACTGTAAACTAAAGTTAGATCACGCTCAAGAAAATATGAACCGTGTCGAAGAGAAATTAAACGGTGCCAAGAAAGGCAGTTCGGAATATCAGGAATTATTTGAAGAGTTTTTGAATGCCCAAGAAATTTTGGATAACGAACGCAAAACTTTTGAGGATTTAGAATTTCATCATTTGGAAGAGGAGGCAGATTGGTTGGCGACTCGGGAAGAGATTCAGCGTGAGATTTTGGATTTGAGTAAAAGAATTGAGATGGTGAAAACTCAAATTAGTGAATTGGAACAACAAACTATCGATACGTCTCAACATAATATTAAGGAGTTGGCTGTTTTGGAGACACAGCTGATCAAGTGCTTGCAGGCATTGGAAGAGAAGAGAATGCATTTGAAGACGGTGGAGGGTGAAATGAGGAACATTTCAAAGCAAGAATCAGATCAGGAGGTTTCAAGCGACAGTGATAGTGACAAACCGAAAGGCACTAATAATTTTAGGATGACCAATATGAGTTGTTCTTTTATTGATACGAGAACTAGTTCGATCGATGACGTAATATATAACATGTCCCAATCGTTCAACGAGAAAATGTTGCAGGAGAAGTCGATTTTGGAAGGTGGAATGGGTAAGAATTTTTTTCGATCAATTTTTTTTATTATTAAAAATTTTATTGTTATTTCCAGTAGCTAGAAGATGTCCGTCACAAGATGACATCGATAGGATCAGCAAGGTAACATCAAGTGCCCCTATCAGTATTGAAGATGGCCGAGGTTCGTTGGGCAAAAAAACCATCGAATCGCTCAAAGAAATTGAGCGTAATCGGCAGCTACATTTAGTGCAAGAAGGTACTAAATTATGCCCATATTTTTTTCACTGATTTTTATTTTTTTTTTGTTGCGGTAGGTTCTAAAGTAATTGAAGAGGAAAGAAGAAGAGTTTTCGAATTGAAGCAGCGCGCCCAAAACGAGGTTAGGACTGAATGGGCCAAAAGGCAGCAAAATTGTTCGTCACTTACATCGACCGAATCGGATGACCTTCGTAATAGGTATGGATTTTTTTCTATAATCTGGTATAACCAACTTTTAAAAAATAGATCAATTAATGTTGGTTTAATCTAATCTCATAGTTTATAAACTTCTCGTGTCATTTATTTAGTGATATCAGTGCTTTGTGTGCCGTGTTAGCAAATACATCTGTAGTGTTTTTAAAATTGAGTTTCCAATGTTGAAATTATGAAAAAGTTTTAATCGTATTTTGAAGTTGATCCATGAATCATGTTGAAAAAATTTCGTAAATGGTATAAAAATGTAATAATTGTATGGTATTAATTACGGGTGCGGTTTTCACGCTGTTGTAAAAATTGTTCATGTAAAATTAAATTTTTTTTTAACTACAAACAGCACAACTCTTCCACTTCGAACTCTGAATGTTTGGATTGTTTAATTTACGAGTTCGAGCGTTGAGCGGCGCGTCGCGTCAACATAGCGTCGTGTAGTAAAGAATCAAATAACAATGAGTTATTTCCCGCTAAATGCTCACGTAGTACTGAAAGCAACTTTTAACGCTAAAATCATGCCAAAGGTGCAAAGTAGTTCAGTTAAAAGCCCAAACAGCCTTGGGCACTAAAATGCCAAACAAAAAACACTTATTATCAAGGTACGGACATGCCGAAGATGTGTCGCGTCGATTAGAGGAAAATTACTTAGCGATAAAAGTTTTATCGCGCACTTTTAAATCAGGAAGTTTATTTGACATCTCTTACATGTCCGTACCACTTCTCTATTTGCCGTTTTTTGTTATTGTAATATTTGAACTTTTCTTATCGCTGCTTCTTCTAAATGTAACTGGGTCGCGTATTTTGATTATTTCCGACATAGAAAATAGGTTACCCGGAAAATTAATTCTATTATTGAAAGTATCGAATTTTTAAAATTTATTTATAGCTTCAATGTTATAGAATATCACATAGTATGAAATTTAATCGGTCACTTTCATTTTTAAAGAAGTAAATTTTGTTAATCTTGGAGAAATTTTGAATGAAGTTACATTTCATTTTTCACCCTGGAGGATCAGGATTGGCCAGGGAGAATCGCTCTAGCAATGCGCGCGAAAGGGAGAGAGCCGAACGCATAATCGACGGCGATGGTGGGAACAACACATAGTTTTGTTTAATTGATGCTTCTCTTAGAGGTTTCATTTTAACTCCGGTTTGTTCTTTTAGGAAGGGGCAGTGTAAAGAATATGCTATCTTGGTGAGTTCTGAATAAAATTAGAATAGGAATTAGATATTAGTCAAGATAGTTTGGGGAGAATTGTTTTGACATTGCAAAAACGAGAACGTCGAGTCTAAAATGAACATGTAATCCAATATAAAACGTTGTTAATGTTCCAAGTAACAAAAGCCGCTCAAAAACTTTATCTTAACCCCGGTTTGTACTTTTAGGGGAGGGCTGTGTAACAAATTTTTATAATTCCTTACTAAGATGTTACCTTATTTTTAATACTTTGGTTATTTATGAATGAAGTCACCTTACATTTTTCAAGTTGGTTGAGAGGTCTAACCTGTAGATACGGGCATGATCAAAATAGTCGATGAAATTTTGTATTTTATCATAAAATTTAATGCTTTAATTTAATATGAAAAAATACATCCCGTAATCTCGGAATTTAAAACCGGAATCCTCGGTAATTTTTTAATCCGGTCTCGACGCATGTTGCTCGGAGTAAATATATGTGCGAGGGGCTTTAAAAGAAATAATTCAAATCAAATTTTGGAAAAAATTCAAAATTATTAGGGATCTTTATTATAAGGAACGAGAAAGCTGATGTTAAAGTTTTCGAGAGTTAAAAAATTTCATGTTCGTAGTTCACGTTTTTAACGCTAGAGGTGCTAACGTCGAGCTTTCTCCTTCGTTTATCGGAGAATTAGCGGGAAAGCTTGACGGTATTGTCTCTAGCATTAAAAAAGTGAACTTCTATCATGAACAGTAGATAAAATTAGAAATTTTATTACCCTCCCCCTTCTCCGGATCTCAGGGAATTTAGAAATTTTTATTCGAAAATAAAATAACAAATAGTCTAAGCTGCTATTGTACTATAAGCAAGCGCTACGAGCCATGCAGACGCAGGGCTGAGTTGACGATAAGTGTCTGGCCACACGTGCAGTAAAAGCCAAGTAGGCGCATTGCGCATTGTGGATGGGCGTTCCTGCATCCTCAAACGCCCATCCTCAAGGTAAATGAAAGGTAATGTCGCAGCTTTAGCAATGCACTTGTATTAGCATTACCTTGAAAATGCGCCTACTTGGCTTTTACTGCTTTTACCAGGATGATTTTCTTGCACGTGTGGCCAGACACTAAGTCGTCTTTTATTTGTCGTTTGTGACGCAGCCGTATTTACGGTAATGACGTCGACACAAATATCAGATTTTACCACAGAATGTGGATGTCTACTGGAAGGTCGAGCTGAGAAATTTTGTGCAGTCCACGATTTGAACTCAGAATTTTCGCTCTGCAACTCGACCAACGATCACATCACTCCACTGTTATGTTTTAAGCTGTTACTTTTCCATACCTTAATTTTTAAAATTGTGCTTTTTTTAAAATAAATTTGCGGTCGGTAGCTGGAATCTCGTTAATCCATTCGTGCGCATTTGTAGTGACACCTAGGTGACGGTATGCTCGACTACAGCTTATTGTTTTTTTTGTTACAAATTATTTCACTAAACTGAAGTTGAGTATAATATACTAAACTATAAGGTTAAATTTCATGTTAAAGTGACGTTTATTGACAAATTTAATTTAGAAATCTTGTTTTTACCAATTTTTACAAGCTATAAAAAACGACATTTTATTTACATTTTTTTGTATGTCGTAAAAACACAATTTGTAATTAAATTGTTCAATAAAAGTTATTTAAGCACAAAAATTTTATCTGAAATTATGTAATACACCACTTCAGTTTTATGAAGTTTATATTTTTTATTTTTTTATTTTTAAATTTTTTTTTTTTAATTTTTAAATTTGTTAATGATGAAACTCAATGGAATTTGATCGATAACATTAAAATGAATCGTTTAAGGTGAAGTTTAATCCTAAATATCGATTAGTTTAGTCAAAAATCGACAATTTTACTCAGAAATCGATCGTAATGACCGCATTCTATTACCCGTTCATGTGCATTTAGTTGGGTTTGAGGCTGGACGTGGTGAACGTCTGCGAGAGCAGAAGTAGTATCTACACCATGGTAACGTTAACATCGACCTATATCGCGGTATTTTTACCTTAAAAGAAAGATCTACCGGTCGAGCTTAGGTTAGTGTTAGGAAAGATATTTTTATTAATGGACTGTTTACCAGGAACTTAGGTTAGTGTTAGTAAACGATATCTTTTTATGTTAATTGCGAGCTGTCAAGATAATTTATAATCAATTTTTGCAAGTGAGGATTATATAAACTGCGGGGTGGGCGGAGCTTATCTCATCGCATTAGCTAATACACGGTATTCACATGAATTTTTGGGGAAATTAGGGCCTGTTTTCAACGGTTTCAAACCAATCAAACTGCCAAAGATATGAATTATACTCGCTTATGATGGTTATTACTCCCTCGGATGGGAGTAATAACAATAACGCTTGCTAGGGCTCGTGTCGTAAACATATTCTCTAGAATTATCACCTTATTTATTGCTATGAATCATTTATTCGTCAAATATAACACTTGTAATGATTAATATTGGACGATATCACTTGTAAATCATAACTATAGTCTTATATTTTACCTATATTGGTACTTGTTGAATTTGTTTCTTTGTTTTTACCTGCAAATATCATCGATGATAATCATCATTATGATATTATAGCCATCAAGAAGTCTGCATCAAAATTTGCTTAAAATCGTTTTGCGAAAATTTGCTACAAAATTTAACAAATTAATCCGCTTATAATAGACTCGATTAGTCCATTATAGACGTTTTATCAAAAATAGTAATTTAGTCCGAACAAGAAGCGAGTCCATTATAAGTGGAAATAATTTATTCGAAAATTGATTTTTTTGATCACCATTTTTTTTTATGTCAAAAAAAATGTTGGGTTCAATACAAGCAAAATTTTTTTATTTTTGCTTAGCTGAATTTTCTTTTGGCATGGCCCCAAAAAGCAAATTACATTGGACAATAAAAAATCGTTATTACACTTGGCAAATTGTAAGTTTTTTTGGTTGTTTTCACATTTATCGAAATAGACTCATCTAATGGTTTGATGTTGATAACACCTGCTGTTGGTGTTAAATTAAGAAAAAAAGTTCACAGGTGTTGAGAAGCGTTTAATATTTTGTAAGGTTTATCATTAGCATGAACGTTAATAAATGTTGACGTCAATTCAATGTACAAAATAATTATTATTGTAAAATTCTAATTTAATTTTTTTCCTCCATTTACTTTCAGCATAACAGGAAGTGACGAAATTGATCAAAATCGTGCAAGTCGAGAAGAGAAACAGAACGAAAATGATGTCATGGTAAAAAAGGTAAGTGGTAACAAATAACAACCCATCCTTCCCAAAAACTAAAACGTTGCACTTTACACTGGGGTCCGAAGGATTCTGGAAATTTCGATCGTCATGTAATTAAATGTGAACTTATCGGAAGAGGCGTAAACTCACAACAGATGAAACAAATTTGTATAGGTGCAAAGTGTGGAAAGGAAAGATATTACAATTTTATAGCTTTGGTATTAATCAAATGATTTAGAAGTTATCCGGAACTTGAAATTCGGATTGTTGCCAATTTTCTAAACAAATTTTTACAATAAATTTTGATAGCAACGTTCTGATTCAAAAGTTACTAAACCGTAACGGTTTCTCGACTAAACAAAGCGAAGTGAGTAAGTGCGGAACTAACGTAGGTGTCTCGCTTTTCTGTGAGTAATCGGAATTAAAATAAATCAATTGGTTAATCAAACCGAAGAGGTCAAACCGTAGTTTTTAATGAGAATAAGATGTGTTTTCAAGAGGACGACGCGACAACACGGTAGACAACATTGTGTTTTTTAAAAACAACTAAACGTAAGCGTAACTGTCTCTAAATGCAAGTTTAAAGTAAACAAAATTAGAAGTAAATATCCCGTAAAATATAAATCGAAACATTAAAAGTTACAACAATAAACTTTGGCATCAATGGTCGTAACGGGGATTTTAGAAATTGATTTAAAACTTCCCATTTACAAATTAATTTGAATGGCGATGCTTGAACTGCCGGAAATTCTGTTGACATGAAACGAGTTAAAATAATGAAATCATGATTTTCAAAATAAATTTAGATTTTAGTGCGCTGTTTACTCGTAAAACTTGATATAATAATTTCCCAGGTGTGCTTTAAACAAGTTAATTGAGCATAAAAAATGTTATTAATTAACGCACCAGCTATTTGCACGTAAATGCGTATAAATAGCTAAATAAATTACGCGTTCGATTATAAAAAAAAAACTAAACTACAATTTTAAGGTGTGGTTACCCCAAAATATGTTTTATTTTCTAGGTCTGACGTATTTACAAAATTTCTGTACTGTACGACTTCATTTTACGTAAATTATAACTGATTGTAGATGACAGCTGTGAAATATAACCACAAAATTTATTATTTAACAAACATAACCTAAAAATTGGATAATTAATTGTAATTCGTCCAAAAACTCTGGAGAAAAACAATATTTTTGCGAAGTTTACATAACACAAAATGGAATTTCTGAATCATCAGTGTCAAACAAAGAATATGAAATATTAGCTATCAAATGCTACAAAGTGAAAATATCGCTTTTTAACACGGACGTATAAATATTTATACGTCACCGGTACAAATGACTAGCAGTCGGTCGAATGTATGCGACAATCAACAAAGCAAAATTTATTTATAGGTTATGTGGGTGTGCCATTTTAAAAATTGACATAAACAAACCGACATTTTTTCCTACTAAATTGTATTTATTAACCAGTAAATCTTTTTCTTGTTAGTCTTGAAGTTTGAGAACAAATGAAAAAGATGCTGAAGAGGCGGTGCTTTGTCCTGTTGAAACAGAACTTTTCTCTCTTTGTCAAATGACTTGATTTCATCACTCTGCCCTTGCAATAAATTAGTCTAATATTTCGTGATTGTTTTTCTCGCTTTTGGGTAAATTACAAAATTCATCTTCAGCACATCCCACCACTTGTTACAGGCTATCAACTTTGGCTTTTTCCACCCACTATTTTTTTAACTGTTGTTTGATCTTACTTGCGTGTATATTTATGTGTGATTCCATTTTCCATCCATATTGATGTGGTCGGGACGTACCTGTTTCCTTCTTTTCTCCGATTTCGGCGGGATCACTGTCAGTCCCCTTTCCCTGACTCAGTGGAGGACGGTGGCAATGACTTCGTTTGTTTTGGCCTCCGCCACTCTTGCGTTTCTATCACGAACGATCAGGATGAAATCGTTCACAAAACTCACTGGGGAGGGTCACTCCTTCTAGAAGCTGGAGGGAGCTTGATACTGTCATGTTATCCGAACCGCGTTCTCTATCTAACCTTAAGTTGCGATTCCCCAGGAAGGTTGTGATAATATTATAGAGTTTTTGCTTTCCGGATTGTCCTAGCTATAAAAGTTCAAGGTGTCGACTGTGGATCTGCCTCTCTTAAATCCAAAATGGTTATTGGAAAGGCCGCCGGACTTTTAAATTTCGTTGTTGAATATGATCAAAATAAATTTTTGCACAAGTTTTTCGATGAGGTCCAACAAACATTAGCCTACAGGAGAAGGGTTCATCCAGAGGTTTTTGGCTCTTCCGGATGAGCACCAGGTCCGCCTTCTTCCATATTGAGGGAAATTCGTCAGTCTGGCGGCAGTAAGGAATATCTCTTGATGCTCTAAGATCAAGACTTAAAACTTTCTCTTTAAACGCCATCCGGGCTGGGGCCTTATCTGCTCCAGGAAGCTCTTTGCCGCTTGTTGTAACTCTGGAGGGTTAGTATACGCGATTCGATGGTTTTTGGTTGGATAGAGAACAGTTCATCGGAGTTCTTTGCTTTGGGTTCTCTTTCACAAGCTTGGATGCCTTCCCCCATGGGTCTTTCAGTTTTGTTAAGAGATCCTCTTTGCATTTATTTTTAAACCTCTTGATTTCAGTTCTGAGATCATTTCTAGTTTTTTGAAGAGATTTTAGGATGCTCCGTGGTTAGCTGTTCCCCAAAAGATCTTTGTTGCTCTACGGAGCTGGTTCGAGGTTGATCTAAAAACTGCAATGTGACCCGACCACCAGCAAACGGGTTTATGGGTGTCAATGCCTTTTTGTATTACTTACAAGGAGAACGCGCCTACTCGTCATCACCGATTTCGTCCAAATTTACAGTATATGTAGGGCTTGACTAGAAATAAAAGTGACATAAGTGGTATGTCGAGATAGCCAAGCGTTTGTTAAAAAATTAAATTTTTGTCGCAGTCTAAATTCATAAGTATTTTATAGGGTACAACTTGGATACGAGGATAGTGGTTCAAGCCTTCGTCAGGGCACTTTTTTTGTCGGATTTTTTTTCAGCTCTTTGACTTCTTTTCAATTTTTACAATACTTATGACACAAATAAACCGAAATAATCTATAAATAGCATTTTCATTTAAAACGTTTGGTCATCTCGACATACCACTTATGTCACTTTCATTTCTAGTCATGCCCTACATATACTGTGAATTTGGACCCCCTTCCCCTTGTTAGGTAAATGCAAGAGTTCTTGGATCAAAAAAATGTTCAAATTATAAATTGGTTTTGTCCCTCAATGCTACTTTCGTTTTTATTAAACTTTTGGATATAATCAAAATAGTGAAAAAAATTTAAACGTAAGGGGGTGATTTTTGAGGGCAATGGGGGGTAAGATTTTTTATTTAAAATTTTGTAAATATATTACTGTTAAACTTGTAAACACTACAAAAATATTGAAAAAATTCAAAGCACTTCGGGAATGGATTTAAGGGGTTAGGCTACAGTAACACAGTGTGAATTTTGAAAATTAATTCCGGAAAAACTACAAATGCGCTTACCTTCATTTTTGGGTATTTGTTAATCTTAATCTTACTCAGTATACATAAAGTATAATTTTATTAAAAAATATTTAAAATTGTATTTAGTTTAATTTTGTTTCTCTTAGATGGTGAAAACAATGAAAAAATATTTTTATTAATTATATTGCATGGGTAATCGTGTGACACAGGATTTTGCTAAATTTTTTTCTGTTAATTTTTATTTTAAAAATAGCCTATAAATTATAAAAGATGCATTATTTTTAGAAAAATGAATTCAAAAATTGCTTTTTCAGCAATGTAAACGAAAATATAGTCAACATTCTGCATCACACGATAGCCCACACATTGAAATTATTGAGAAATTTTTCTTATTTTTTTCAGATCGATCAAATTGACAAAATTATGTTCATGACAACTCCTACAATTATAAAAAATATTTTTTAATAAAATTATACATGTAATATTCAGTAGGATTGACATTAATAAATATCCAAGAATTAAGGTAATCGCATTTGTAATTTTTCCGAAATTAATTTTCAAAATTCACACTGTTTTACTGTAGCCTAACCCCTTAAGGGGAATAAGCGATAAAAATGTTAATAATTTTTGAAATTTGGTAAATATATTATTGTTAAACTTGTAAACACTACAAAAATAGTAAAAAAAATCTAGGCGGAAGGGGAAGCGTTTTTGAGGGGATGAAAATGTAACATTTTCTATAAAAATTTTAAAAAACTAAGTTTATTAATGTTAAATCTGTGAGTGTCGCAAAAATAATGAAAAAATTCTAATAACAAATTTGGTCGGTTTCACAAAAGCGTTTATGTATTTCTATGGATTTCACATTTTGTGATTTTCTTCTTCTCGGCAGCAGAGATATCTTGGCCGCCTGGGGAGCCTCTGTTTCTGCAGCACGGCTTGCTTTCTTAACCCCTAATTTTTCCTGGAGTTGTTTTTCCTAATCACCTGAAATCCATGCGATCAGAGGTTGATGTTTCTTTCCAGCTTTGCCAAAGTTAAAAAATAAAAGGTACTAATATAATTATTAATATTAGGTCTGTTTGGTATCACAGTCGTAGTGCTACACTAACTACACTACTACAAATTGATTGGTGTAAAAATTGGGTTGGTATTATTGTACCACCAATCAATTTGTAGTAGTGTAGTTAGTGTAGCACTAGGACTGTGGTACCAAACAGACCTATTAAATGGTTCTATCGGCAAATTACTTTTGGTGGTTTGCCATTGGTTCCGAGAGGAGAGGGTCATGATGAAGTTGGATAAATTTTGTAGCCGGGTTGGGGATCGAACCTAGGGCTTCTAGCCTAGAGTCCGGTCCTTAACCCGTTCACTTAGCTCACCTCTATATCACATATATAAAAGACCAGCACGCTGCTGCTCCAGCGTGTCATTTTTCACTCTCTGATTGGTTGTTGTCTTTGGTCCTACCAACTTAAAATTACCTTAGTACTCTATTCAGAAAAGGTTATATATATTTCTATATGGAATGATAAAGTAATTTTAAGTTGGTACGACCGACGACAACAACCAATCAGAGTGCGCTGTGTGTTCTAAAAAAAATTACACGTTGGAGCAGTAGCAGCGTGTTATTTTTTACGCGCTTTAATTGGTCATTGTCGTTAATTATACAAACTTAAAATCACCTCCCCTGGGATCGAGTAGCACACCAATTAAGTTTTCAACCTTGATATCAGGCGGTTCAGGCCCGTAGCCAGGGGAAGGCATCTTGGGGCACGTGCCCCCCCTCCCGAAATGTTCAGAAAATTTTTTTTAAAGTAAAGGAAAATTTGTTTAAATAATAAAAATTCTCGGATGGGGAACCACCAAACATTTTAATTTTTCTAGTGGCCCCCCCAAATTAAATCCTAGCTACGGGCCTGCCGCGGTTGAACTAGCTATATTAATTACATGATCCAATTTTTTACCAATTTAAAATCACCTCTCTTGGCATCGAGTTGCATACAAAGTAAGTTTCAACTGGGGTACTTATACAGGGTGGCCCTTTGAAAACGAAACAGACGGGATTGTGGCCAGCAGAATTTTTTTCTTAAGAAATACAAAAACACGTCAATTTTATCATTGAGGGGGACAACTTTTGCGACTAATGTTACTTCCGTATTGTTTCATCCCTTTGAGTTGCGATGACAACCCCTAAAATGATAATAGGGATGATATGGCAAGTAACACCTCATTTGAAAGGTCTTGCTTCCCTGAATTCAGTTCTATAATTTTTTTAAAGTTTTATTAATTATTCAACAAAAAAATTGAAGCTGCAAAAATGCGAAATAAATCCGATATTTCAAGACATTTAAAAATAAAAGAAGGAAAAACGCTTGGACAGGTCTGTTTCGTTTTCAAAGGGCCACCCTGTATATAAATTTATCTCGGTTAATCCAAAGACGATCTTTGGTAAGTCCAAAGATTATCCATTAAGAAAATTTAATATTCAACTTTTACATTTTCAATAAATGATATTAAATAATAATAAACAATAATAAACGGGCAGCACATACAACTTCTTAAGCGTGTCATATTTTTAAGACACACAACGCACTCGGATTGGTTATTGTCGTTGGTTTTTAGCAACTTAAAATCTACTCCCCTGGGATCGAGTTACACACCAAACGAGTTTCCAACGTTGAGGACGTTTGAACGTGAACAATTAAAATTGTCAGTATTAGAGATTTATTTTTTTAATGAAGATTATAATACAAGAAATCCATCGGTTGAGCTTATGTTAGTGTTGGTGTTTGAAAACCATTTTTTTTTTAATTAATACCGCTGAAATAGAGATCCACCGGCTAGCTGCCCGTCCTTTGACGGGCTTTTCAACTAGTTAGATATAATTTTCAAAAATTGTTTCTGTTTTCTAAATTGTCTGGACCCCCTCCCCTAAAATGTAAAAAAAACTTGGCGTGAAACCGGGGGGTATGCAATACCCCCAGCACAAGGAAGTAACAAGAAGGCTTTTCAAAATTGTTTAATTCGAAAGAAGACATATTTTTCTTTATTATACCTGACCTCCCAGACACCTTGGTTTTTTGATTGTTTACTTTTAAAAGTACCCTTTATGTCAGGGAATACTGTAAAATTCATACTGAATTTTATTTCATTTTTAAGTTTTTTTTTTCTAGGGCGACCAAACCAGTTAGATATCCCAAAATGTAAAGAAATGGGCGTAAAACCGGGGGGTCTGGGGGGTATGGAATACCCTCCAGAGCTTTAAAAATGACTTTAAAATTGGTAAAGCCGCAAATTTAATTCTAGAAAAAAATATCTTTTTTTTAATGGCTAGAGGGTATTCCATACCCCCCAGACCGAGGGGTCAGTCACTGGAGAAAATTTGTACAATAATACTATAATACAGAATAATACAAGTAATACAAAATAATTCAAGTAATACAGTGTAATACTAGTATAATACAAAATAATACACGTAATACATCGTAATATTAGTATAATACACAATAATACACGTAATACTGAAGGTAATACAAAGTAATACTTGTAATACAGCGTAATACTAGTATAATACAAAGTAATACATGTAATACACTGTAATACAAAATAATACACGTAATACAACATAATACACGTAATACAAAATAGTCTATGTTGTCATGAAAATTTTGTTTTTAAAATAATTATCAGAAAAACCGAGACAAACGTAATTCTACAACAAACATGTACAATACAAATTCAAAACAAGTAGGAAAATTGCAAAACATGTCTATCCCCCACTAGTTTTTTGCAAATAACTTCGCGAAAGGCTCAAAGGGAAAGAGGCTCAAACAAAAATAATGGACGCTCAATCAAGCTCAAACGATTCTCTAACGTTTATTTTGTTTCTTTTCTAAAGATAGCGAAGTTATTTGCGAAAATAATGATGGAGGGGGGAGGGGCTGTGGACACGATGCCTACCCCCCACTTTTGAATTTTTGGATGAATTCAGTGTCAAACGTTAGAGCATTGTTTGAGCCTGAATGAGCTTTGATTCTTTTCGTTTGAGCCTCAAAGGTTGCAAAGTTATTCACGAAAAACTACAATTGGGAGGGGAGACGGGGGAGGGAGTTGTAGACATGTTTTGCAGTTTTCCTTCTTATTTTGAATTTATTTGTGCAATTGATGTCAATCGCTAGAGCTTCTTTGAGCCTGAATGAGCTTTAGTGAGCAAGAGTTTAAGTTAATTTTACAAAATTTTGGATAGTAGAAATTTTCGACTATTTTTAGTAGTAGAAATTTTTATTTTGGCGAAACGGTAATATTACCCAATTGCTTTACTATTTCCGACCAGCAGATATTTGATGGGCCCCAAAACTTTTTACACATTGAATAATAAATTTTTTTTATTAGCAACAATAACAACGTTAAGCTGCTTTAAATCAATATTAGATTTTCTCGGCATGATTTCCATTTCGGTAAATTACTTCGATTTTCGTAGGTCCCCCGACGCGACGACGTTTGGATTTTATTTTTTACTTTTTAAAGATTTTCTTTGTCGGGTTTTTTTTAAGTTTTTAATTTAAGTTTTATTTGATGCTTTTTAAACTTTAAATATTACTAGTACGGCCCTGCCTTCATCAACTTTTTATATTGCAAGTACGGCCCTGTTTTTATCAACTAGACTAGAAAACAGCAAATGATCTTCAAACGGCTAAGCAGATTTTTTTTAAATCATAGCTAATAACTAATAACACTTTCGATCAAGTTACCTTTCAAACAAAAAAACTAAATCAAAATTGGTTCATTCGTTTGGGAGCTACGACCCCACAGACAGACACACAGATACACACGTTAAACCAGGCCCGTACCCAGGGGGGGCACCTGGGGGCACGTGCCCCCCCCCCCCCCGAAATGTTCAAAAAAATTTTTTTTTTAAAGTAAATGAAAATTTGTTTATAATAATAAAAATTCTCGAAAAAAAAACATTAAAAATTTTACTTTTTACTAAGTGCCCCCCCCCCCGAAATTAAATCCTGGGTACGGGCCTGCGTTAAACACATAACATCCCTCTTTTTGGGTCGATGGTTAAAAAGAACTAAATCTGATGTTCAAAAAAATGACAACCCCTTCTTCACTTCCATCAGCAAATTTGTAACAAATTATCACAAATAGAACTCAGCACACTAATCATCCAGTAAATCTCTTGGCAATGTCACGTAACTTTTCGATATTACTATTCATACTAAACGTAATACCAAATAATACTGGTAATACTAAACATAATACACAAATTACAAAAAATAAAGGTAGTAATACAAATAATACACTTAAAATACTACAAGAATTACTGAACGTAATTCACGTATTACAAATAATACAAGTAGTAATACAAGATAATACACGTATAATACAAAATAATACCTGTATAATACTAAATAATACACGTAATACAAAATAATACATGTATAATACACGTAATACAAAATAATACATGCATAATACACGTAATACAAAATAATACGGAATACCAAAGTAATACAGGTAATACTGAACGTAATACTCGTAATACTCAATGTAATACTGAAGACTTGTACAAATAATACTCCAGTGACTGACCCCTCGCCCCAGACCCTCCGGTTTTCCGATTATTTACATAATACATATTATACATAAATACATATTAATTAGGCAGGATTAAGTTTTTTTTTAATTGGATTGAATATTTTAATCCTATAAAATAGAATTAAAATTGAAAATGTTTGTACGGTACTTGCCCGGAGCATTCGAAATTTGTTTCGTAACTTTGCAAAAAATGAAATTAAATTGATGGAAATGGAAGCTCATTCAAGCTCAAACGAAGCTCTAACCATATTAGAGGGAGGGTATGGAATACCCTCTAGCCATTAAAAAAAAGATGTTTTTTTCTAGAATTAAATTTGCGGCTTTACCAATTTTAAAGTCATTTTTAAAGTTCTGGAGGGTATTCCATACCCCCCAGACCCCCCGGTTTTACGCCCATTTCTTTACATTTTGGGATATATCAATTTCACACACAAATTTTAAATAAGAACGAAAATAGAAAAAACATATTATCTACAGCCGCCCTCCCAAGAATTTTGCGAATAACTCCGCGACGGTTGAGGCTCAAATGAAAACTTTGGATGCTGCTCAAACGTTTGACACTTTCACCCAAAAATTTGATTGGGGGGGGGGGGCAGCGACATGCACTTCCCGTACTAGTGGACTATATTACTGTGGATCCCCAATAAACCATATCCAATTTCACGGTTTTGCTAATTTTGGTCCAATTTTGAATTATGTCAGAAGATTTATAAGATAAATTTTTTTATTTACTACCTACTAAAAAAATTTTTTTTGAAAATAAGTATCCGATTTCGCGTGTCAAATATTTCTTTTACTTTGCGGATCATTAAAACACGTCCAATTTGTGCCAAACATTTTATTCGATAATTAAATTTGTGCACGTAAAATCGTTTATCAAAATAATGTGATTTATCGCTTTTCTTAGTTATCTACCTAACAGAAACTAGGCGTTTCTTGATGCTGTGCCAAAATTTAAGTTCATTCAATTTTTAATGGCAATCCTAAGTACTAACGTCATTGTGTTTTCCAATTTTGAATGAAATAGCGAAAATAAAAATTTTTCTCTTGTACAAAAAAGACATTAGTGACGGTTTTTGTCCAGCCCGCTTTGATATTATCATCTCTTACCATCTCCGTTGGAACTTTTGTTTTTGTTTATCATCAACATTTTTTTGTATTTACAATAATTTTCGTGATTAATGCACAAAGTCTACTGCATTGTTAAGGTTAATAATATAAGCATGAAATCACGCAACGGAATTTTGAATAGCTTTCGGATGGATAATAAAATCCACGTTTCTGCGTTATTTTCAGTGTTTTGATGTTTGTAAAAATTTACAACTACTTAACAACTCCACTGTTCTAATATTGGAAATATTAACCAGAAGTAAATGTCATAAAACTTTTATTGTATTTTTATAAAATTAAATTGATATTTCCCCCATATTTTTTTTTATTTATTTTGAAATTTGCTATCTTTTTATTTCTTTATGTCTAGACTTTATTTTCTGTAATTTAATCTGTACAGTTAATTGAATAAAATACGGGGAGCGTTCAAAAAATCACAGTTTTGCCATTTTTCGTTTGAAAATTGACGATTTTTCACTTTATTCACATTTGAAAACTTTCAACCCAAAATTTCGCAAACAAATTATGTTTCATCTGTCGTTAAATAAATATTAGGCGAGTTTATGTTATTTCAGGACAAGGAGGGAATTATGATCCAGCTTAAATTAGTCACACCTAAGCCGTCTTTGAATATAGGCGCACGCGGATTGGTAAAAATAAGTTCGCGCGAATTTTTTCGCAATTATTTAAATTTTTACAGTTATGTCCCTTTGGATGAATTATATTAGAATCGGTAATAAAAATAACAAAAAAACAACAAAAAACTTGAATAGAAAATCGGCGTCATACAGTGTGAGTGTCTGATTTGAAATTTAAATTTTTGGGTGTCACTGAAGGACTTACGTTTCTATAATTTCGTGTTTCAGTTACATTCGGAACCCGAAAGTCCCGAATCTCCACGTCCGTTATCAGAAACCAGCGATATAAGCGTAGAAGTTGGACCTCTGGGGAAACGAAAACCTCGACAAAATCTTGACAAAACTCGACCACTTACGAGGTATTTGCCAATTCGAAGTTCCGAGTTGGATTTACGGCAGCACATTGAATCAGCTGGTAAGTTTACTTTTGTTCCAAGTCACAAAAGTTTCTTATGGTGGGTCCCCCTTTTTCAGGACACCAGGTGGTGTTGTGTCCCCACGTCATCATCAATTCATCAACTTGTCGTGGATTTTTGCACAAAAAGGGTTCAAAATTGAACGGATGGTCAAGAAGATGGTTCGTTTTGGACCGACTGAAACGGACGTTTGTGTATTATGCCGATAAAAGTGAGAAGAAAGTTCGAGGTGGAGCTTATTTCCAGGTAAAGTTTTTTCCCTTAGTTTCCCGTTTATAAAAGCAAATTATGAGAGGTACGTTGCCAAAAATTTTGGCACTTTGAACACATAATTTGAACACTTTTGACGTGGAGGTATTTTTATCTCAAAACTATTTTGCGATTATGTTTATATTTTGATGATAAAAATACAAAGTTGATCAAATATTCATCCAACTACGCTTCCTTTACAGCTGTTAGAAGCTTGTCAGTGTTACAGAAACATTGTGTGAACAATCGGCTGGAGTTTTAGGTGACCAGAACTATAAATTTAAATAATGCGGTTCCGCGGGGACCAAACTCTTTTTGGGAGCCTTCGCAATGTCTATGTCAACTATGAATCTTGTTATTTTAGTAGAAGGTCAACTAAACGTTTTAAGAATTTTATATTTTTAAATTCAAATTTTGAAACTAAATTTGGGGGCGCGCTTTCTGCAGTTTTTTGAAGGAAATGAAATTTTGTACAAAAAAGTCGTAAAAGGGACGACATCTAAAATCGTGGATAGCCACTAATGGCTCAAAATCTGCGACTTTAAATGCTCCCACGGTTAAACTTTCCCAGATATGCTCTCGTGGACCTTTTGGAAAGCTCCGCATAAAACGTGTCACAATTGACTTTATCTATTTTAATATGGTGAAATCAGCAAATGATAACGATAATTAATTCAATTGTGAGTGTAAAGCAAACTTTCCGGTTCTAAAAGATTCCTTTAGAACATCGGGTATCTACCAGTCGACGCATGTTGCTCGGAGCAAATGTAGGTGAAGGGGATCAATAAATACAATGCTGATGTTGGGTTAAAAACGGTCATAAAAAAGAATTTTCGGGAAAAACTGAAAATTATTAGATTTACAAAAGACAGAAATCAGAAAAATAATAACCAAATTGCACGCCGGCGCTAAACCGTTTTGTTACGCCACTGGAAACGGGTAATAAAAATTAGCTGAAAAAAAAGCGATTTTAGTTAGAAAAGAATAGCGACAACATTTGCTACGGACCCCGCAATGTTTTAATCTGGAACTGAAGGCAGCTAGCCCTTATATCCAGTTTCGAGAGCAGGGATATCGTGGATTTTTAACTCATGTGTTTATTTGCTCGCTAATTAAAGAAAAAAGAACCTGAACTCCAATCCATTCAATAAAATGCTCAAGAAAATAAAACGTGCTTTTATACAGGTAACAAAAGTAAAACAAAAAATGGGGTTGACATGTTTGAAGTTCAAAATCAGGTACGGGACACAAAAAACACTTCTGAAACAACTAATCAAGTTAAATTCAAAGGGTTCTGGCGGAACACCGAGAAAATCAACAATTATGCTGTCATCTAAAGGCAAACCTAACCTAAAGACTAACAATCGTAATTGTAAAGCAACTCACCCCAACAAATTAATAATCAATAATTTAATCAAGTGAATCGCTCGAGAGACGGTCATTTGTCATGTAGGTAACGCGATCAACTGCAAATGCGAGGTACCGGGTTTAAATCCGTAGAAGGGAAACTTTCTTATGACTAGTCTCCGTGCTTCGGAAGGCACGTTAGCCGGTGGTCCTCCTGGATTAATGAATCGTCGTCATTAACATAAAAATCAGGGTTACAGGCGCGTCTGGGGGTCAGTCTAGCAAACTACCTATCGGACGTTAAACAATTTAAACAAGGAAACGACGCAGATGCTGGAAATAACAAACCGTAGGCTTAAATTCAGAAGAAAAAGAAGAAGCTCGAGTGCACGTAGACGGAATGTATTGCTTTAGTATCTCACATTCTTAAACGCGCTACTTAGAACTCATATGGACAAGGTATTAAGCTGGTGCATTTAGACGACGCCCGCGAAGGAATCCCGTGAATAGATGCAGAGCGAGCCGCTAGTATCAGTGAGACAGCGCATAATACGGAAACACCAACACGAAGTTTATACAGCGCAAAATAAAAGTGCGAGTCTTCTTTGTGCGACGGCTCGTTGTGCCACGAGCTATGTATTGCGTTCTAAAACTGTCTAGACAATGTAAGAATTGATGCTCGAATAAGACTCTGTGAGTCAAACTCGCTACGTCTAAACACGACATTACGATATCTTACTAATTTACTATATGCGTTTTCATAACGCGCTCTTTTACGCGTAAAACGCCTCATCTGGACAGGTTCTAAAGGCGCGTTTGGACGACGCGAGTTTGACTCGCGCATCAATCTTTGCGTCGTGTAGCGGGTTGTGGAACGTGATCGCGACTCGCGAGGCATATGCGCGGCGAGCCGCAGGAGATTTGCGCTGTGTAAATGCACCAAACTTCGGCAGTGAAGTTGGCCACAACGCAACTTGATCCTTTTAGAACAAAAAAAGTTAGCTAACTTTACGGGTATTTAGCCCACAGTCGGAGAATATACGGATCGCGTATACGCGGTTCGTGGGTTCTTAGAAAATATCTAATGTATTTACTACGAGAAGCTCTTAATGTCTTCAGTAACCCTTACTGCGAACGATGGAAATTTGGGCGCCAGTTGATAACAAGGAATCACGAATGAAAAACTTATCACCAAAAAAAAAAAAATTTTTAGTTTGCAACTAAAAGATGTTAAATAGAAAATGTGTAAAATCACTTGCGTGAATATTCGAGAAGACTTTCACACCAAGCTACCATAAAACAATCCAATCAAACAATTGGATCAATAATTAATCCAGAAAAATCTCAAAGAAAACACTTCTAAACTTTTTAACACCTCACTCTCTACCTGTTCCATCTCCATCCTTTACTGGGGGCTCGCCCTGCATCATGACTCTCAATGCGCGAGTTTGACTCGCGAGTCAAATTCGCGTCGTTTAACTGATGCGTTTTACGCGCGCGATTACGGAGGTAGCATCTAATCTCTCTATTACTATCACTCACTGCAAGTATCGCGCGATTGCTGAACGCAGCAATGGCTCTCCTAGACTCTCGAGTTAAAGATGTCGACATATGAAACGTTCACGTGAAATATGTTGAACATGCGGTTGGTGATCACCGCTTTTATCGACCGTGAACAGTGAGACATCTTCAGTAAGCTGCTATTTATTGCACCTTCCGACCCGTCTAAATTAACAGATTTGTTTTTCTTCTGCATTGACCGCAAGCAGCGACGTATATTGGCAATATCGGCATCTTTTACTGGAGTAGTAGAGCAGTTAAAAATAAAAGGTTAAAAACGGAATCTAAAAATTAGGAATTTATATTTCAAAGATATTTGACACAGTATCCCAAAAACGATTTAAAAAATATAGAACGTTTAGAAATGCTATTTTAAATTAACCCATTGTTTCCGGAGTAAAAAGCCGGCTTTATTTTACAGCCAACTTGTTTTGAAAAATCAAACTTTATTGTGAAAAATAGCCGACAATAGATTTAGCTAATCGAATAATCAAGTTCGTCGGTTAGTAATAACAACATTTAATCGATAGGGGAGACCGGCGTTAATTGGCACATTTTGGAGTTGGTCATTTTTTTAAAAGTTTTTTCAAAATTTATTTTACAGCTACAAAATGCAAATCTTTGACTGTAATTTTATCAAATTTACAAATCATTTGCTCTATTAGGGCAAAGTTCTGAGAAAGTTAAAAGATAAGTATGACAAGTTGCCCAGCGCATGGGGTAAGTTGGCACAAATGATGGAAATGTGAAATTTTATTTAAAAAAATAAATACGTCGAAGAGAAATTTGCTTTAAACATGAAAAAATAAACTTTTTATCATTTGCCTTACCCCTGTAGTCAATTGGCCCCGGTATCCTCTACTAATTCAAAAAATTCTACTTTTACAATAATAGTAAAACGTAGTATAACCACATTTACCTTGTAATACTTGAAAAAAAAAACGTAAACAGATTAAATGCGTTTAAAATTAGCTATTTCTAAATATAAAAAATAATGAAGAAAATTTGGTTGGGTTGTGAAAAATCGGGGAATTTTTAGCTGGAAGCTGGCAATTAAAATTCAATAAATAGGTAATTTATTTTAATAAAATTCAACCATTTTCTTTTTATATTATGAGTTGCTCATATAGAGATCGGCCAAAAGTAATTTGTTCAAGATGCGTTCATAATAAAAAAATATGTGAATATGAAAATTAGGTAACATTTGCTAAAGCCAGGGTCATCCACGAAAATGGGGGGGGGGTTCAAATTATTAGGATAACACCGTTACACATGAGAAGAGGGTTAAAAAAATTTAAATTTATTTTGACGTAGTTAATACACTAATAATTGTACACGGCATTCGAAACATCCGGTAAATTTTATCGTTATTTTTTAGTAACGCATGAAAGGTTAATTCTGAGATAATAACCGAGATATTTGATACTAACCCAGGTGGACGCTTTTTAAGATGTCCAACTTATTAACAGAAAATGGATAGCGTTTAGAGTATTCCTCGTTTGAAGCCAATAACACCGGACTATTTAGACATCCTCCTCTTCATTCGGTTCCTCTTTTCTAACGAGGATTTGACCGCTACACTTCATTTCGACTAAGGTTCTTTTAGAAGACTACCACGGTGGTTTACTGTTGTCTGTTGAAGAGAGAATTTGGCTCACCTGGGCCACCTTTAAACCTCCATATTTGAAGTATAGTAATAACTACACGTGCAAATAGAAATTAGGTACCCACTTAAGAAACAATGGGATAAATGCCAAATTAGCTTTTATTTTTGATTTACTCTGACAGTTTTCATTTGTTTGTTACAGGCAATTGAGGAGGTATATTTGGACCATTCAAATTCCGTAAAATCGCCAAATCCGCATTTAACCTTTATCGTAAAGACCCACCAACGCCATTATTACTTAATGGCCCCTTCGCCAGAAGCCATGAGAATTTGGATCGACGTTGTTTTTACAGGTGCGGAAGGTTATCAGGAATTTGAACACGGAACTTGAGTGATGTTTCCAGCTTACTTTGTTTACTGTGGTCCAGTGTTGTAATTACAGTGGGGGGGAGGACGAATAATAAATAACCTCTCTTTCATTAAAAGTCCGTTTCATGTTATTTTTATTCTTGTGTGACACAATGCTGTTTGAATAACGAGAAAAGTATTAAAAGGCGGACGAAATTTTTTTATTATCATAATTTTAGTAGTTACCAAATTTTGTATTTTATAGATCTGTTGTTGAAAACAATTTTGTAATATTAAAAATCAAAGTATTTATCCGAATAGTGAGAATCAAGTGCCTTGTCGAGGTTAATTTTGATTAATTGATTACAAAAATTTTAATATATTAATATTATTATTAAATGTTATTATACATAAGGAAATTGTGCGTAAACTTATTATGTTAAGACTGGTTTTTAAACCTTTGTGTAATTTTTTTTAAATAAATTACTATATATTTAGTTTTTTTTTAAACATGTTCGTTCCAGAGTTCTAGCTTATTATTACCATAATTTATTTATGGTGGTTCTTCGTCCCCACTTAATTATAAAAATTATTCAAGAAATACTAGGCAAAAATGGAGATCATAATTGGGAGCGTTCTGATTGGCTATGAACGATTCCGGCAGACAAGATACTGAAAAAGCTAAAGGAATGGTCATCAGTAAATTCCCAAACTCTTTTAGACTGCAGTAAACCTTGAGAAAACTTTCCAGGGGTCGTGGTTCAAATGCTGTTTAAATTTACGTCGAAAACTCGTCAAATTTTTTTAATTAAATCTAATATCAAAATTATTCATCAAATTTTGTTACTCTACAATTAAAAATTGAGCAACTAGAAGGTTCAAAGGTTAAAAGTATAACAAAAAATTAAAAATATGTTTTCGTTCACGTATTGATCAAACCTTGCAATTCATAGACTTTGCTCAGCGACAACCAATCAATGTAACTAAGGTCGACCCACCTTAAGAATGGGCTTATTTTGTTTTAAATCCTGGTTGTAATTGTCGACGATCTGCGGCATAGGAGAGTGCACCTCGCTCTAATAATTTTAATCATGGACTACTTGTTCGAACGCATCTTGATCGTCAGAGGCGAGAATGGACATGAAGATTTCGACCTCTTTAGTGGAGTTCCGCAGAGCTCGGTACTTGGGTCGACTTTAGTGGTATTCTTCGTCTTGGGCTTTCGGACGGGGTTACTATCGTGGGTTTTGCTGACGACATTACCTTCGTTATCGAGGCCAAATCGGATAAGAAAGTGATGCGGAAAGCTAATGCGTCCATCGAGCTAATATTGGTATGGACATCTGGCCATGGACTCCAGCTAGTCCCTGAGAAGACGCAGGCAGTTCTCCTCACCGGCCGCAGGAAATTGAAAGATATCACTTTTAAAATGGGTGATCACATCGTCACTACAACGACAACTAAAACAATTAAAATTTTTGGCGTCACTCTTGACTAGTGATGGGTAGTTCGCGAACGAACTAATAAAAAGAACTATTTTTTTACACAAACTAAATGAATTATTTCGTCAAATCAAAGTGAACTAGTTCAAAACGAACGAGATGCGAACGACAACGAGTATCTACGAACTAGTTTAAGACAGTTCGTTCAATGAGTCTCGGTCGGTTTCGATCTAATATCGTTCAGATCTCTTTCTCGCCAACATAACATCCACCAACGTTCAGTTGGTTTACTTTTAGTTTGCGAACAAATGAACGATAACCGTACTCTAGTTATCGTTCACCTCACCGTTCGTTCAAATGAGTCTCGGTCTCAAATTGTTTGGATCTCTTTCTCTCCAACATATCACCAGTTCGTTCGTTCAGTTTTAGTTCGCGAACAAACTAAGAAAATTAACGATTCTTTTTGGTGAACGAATATTCCCATCTCTACTCTTGACAAGGGACTGACCTTTGCCGCACACGCGAAAACCATCACTCGTAAAGCAGCGGCAAGTTTGGCAACTCTCACGAGATTAATGCCGAATATGGAGAGTCTATTTTCTTGCAAGAGACGAGTGATTGAAGCAGTGGTTCAGTCCATCATTTTATATGTCTTCCCGGTCTGGAGCGACGCGTTGTTCAAATACAGAAACACCGACACCGGATGAACGGGCTTCTCCGAAGAGCAGCACTTAGGATCTGCAGCGGATACCGTACAATTTCAGAAACAGCAATTATGGTCTTGGCGGAGAGGTCCGCCAACTACCAGGCGCCCCAGCCGGAGCTGAGGCAACAATAGAAGCCGTTTACCACAAGTGGCAAGGGGAGTGGCGATTCGATACAAAAGGAGAATGGACCAGAAGGCTGATACCTGATCTGCAAACTTGGGTTCATAGAAGACATGGCGAACTGAGCTACCACATGACGCAGGTCCTCACTGGCCACGGGTGTTTCCCCTGGTTGGATTTCAACGGTGTAAAAAAACTCCGAGGGGTAACTCGTCACCTTGACCCCAGAAGACCTTGTGAGCACCATATTCGGTAGTGAGGAAAAATGGATGGAGGTGACTGAGAAAATAACAAGGATTTACATCGTGCAAAAGAAGAGAAAAGTCCCGAAAGGGAGAAGAAACAGCCGGCTTTCATTCTCCATAAAGGCGACTCATACAAGATGACGATAAAATTCCGACTGGTGCGGTGAAGAATTGCAGTACCACGCGCTAATCGTGAAAAGCGGCATATATCACAGAACAGGGGGGGGTTATAGTGGGTGAAAATTCCACACTACCAGTAAGCACGGTCCTCCTGATGTCTTTGAAAAATTTTCCCCCTTCCTCCGCAAAAAAAATCCTGGTTGTAAACTCTAACGTCGAGGGATCCAGATTCTGTTGCAATCTGAAGAGCTGTAACACCCTGTATGCTTTCGGGTGTTATTATTCATACTTTTGAATTCGAATTTTAAAAATATTTTGCGCCTGAGAATATGCAACCATAGTTACTCCCCCCTAATATCTAGAGTCTTTTCTAGTAATTTTAAGAAAGTCAAGTTGCGGTCAGAGAGAAAGAGAGAGGAAATCGAAAAAGTTAAGGTGTGGGTTGTAAAAAAAGAGTGGTTTCTGTTTTAGATTTTTGGATCAATTATTGATCATATCATTATCATCATATATGTGGCGCCCAATTTCCATCTTTTGCGAATAGTGTCACTGAAGACACTACAGAGCTTTGTCGTGGGAAATACATTAGTTTCATCCAAGAACCCACGAATCCTCGCCGTTCTGTGGGTTAAATACCCGAAGTTAGCTACCTTTTTTTTTGTTTTAAAGGATTAAGTAAACAAAGTTCAGCTCTTCAGTTCATGTAGTCACGATCTTGTAACCTAGCGTTTAATAGCTTGCAAGATCATGGCTACATAAACTGGAGATCTTCTCTGCGGATTGCAGAGGGCAGCTTATGTTTCACTGTGTGAAGTAAAACTGGATAGCCCAAATAATAGAAAACTCCCCAAAATAATCCGTAACGTCCAAGAGAAAACAAAGTTTGAAGGTTAGGTTCTTCTGGTTTGTCAATAACAACACCAAAGACGCTGCTAACTGTAGAAGATCGGAAATGGTCGTAAGACTTAAGCACCAAATCTGCGTAGAGCTTGCGCACTGAAAATGAGCCTTCCTTACTCATACCAAATGTTACACTGGAGTCCAAACCATAAGCAACAGCTGGACCACTTGCCATAAACAGTGGCGTCAAGACCAACAGACATTCAAAAGTGAGTCAAAAATATCTGCACTAAACAAAATCGCTGTACCTAAACAAAAGTAGGTCCGATCTTCGCTGTTGCTATCGGGAGATTGTCTATTATTAAGAGTAGACGTCTCTAGAATCAAAATATTAACCACCTCAGGTAAAGGCTCTTGTACGAGACGAGGGACAATTTTGCAAACGTTAGTACGATATTTTTATAAATAAAACACGAAATCTTTCGTTTCTGGCGTGTATACCCTTAATAATACCTCTTCGATATCTCTGACCCCGCGCGGCGTTACAAATTCTTAATATTTAAAAAAAAATTACTCAAGATGACCAAACGTACCGGAACAGTCAGGAGATGTTCCAGGTTTTGGAACGCCGGAAAGGACATTCATACCTTGGAGGATCACCAAATGCGACTAAAAGTGGGATTTATATGGAACAAAAAGAATTATTATAGATAATAAATTAAGTATTTTATTTTCTTTGGTATTAAAGAGGAGGTTTACCCCCACGCTTACGTACCTAATCACAGCTACCAAATTAAATTTGCGGATCGGCTTGTCCGCGAATTAAAATAATCCGATCAAGGTCTGGTGGCAGCAGAGTAATTTCCTAATTAATTTGTTTTCTGTTTATCTCGAAAACCGTTGATTCTAGACCAAAAAGTATAATAACCTAAACTGCAGAAAACTTCAAGCTCTTTAACAAAGTATTTAACAATGTATACCAAAAACTCAATAGTTCTGGTGTTATGGGCATTTTGAAGTTTACTCAGGGTGCGTTTTTGAATGTAATTTCAAGTGGCTTTCATTTGTGGCTTTATAATCGCACATTTCACACAAAAACGATCTCTCTCCTGTGTGGATCCGTACGTGCCTCTGTAAATCACTTTTATTTGCACTTTTATAATCACAAATTTTGCATCCAAACGGTTTTTCCCCCGTATGAATCCTAAAATGTTTCTGTAAATTACTCTTACTTGTCGACTTATAATCACAAATTTCACATGCAAAAGGCTTATCTCCAGTGTGAACCCTTACGTGCCTTAGTAAGTCGCTTTTGTGGGAACTCTTATAATCGCACTGATCGCATGCAAATGGTTTTTCTCCAGTGTGAGTCCTAAAATGCCTTCGCAATTTACTTCTATCTGCACATTTATAATCGCACCTGCTGCACGTAAATAATTTGTAGCCCGTATGAACCCTTAAATGTTCCTGAAGGTAACTTTTTCTCGCAGTTCTCAAGTTACAAATTTCACAAGAAAATGGTTTTTCTCCGGTGTGTTTTCTTGAATGCTTCAACAAGTCACTTTTATGCACGCTTCGATAGTCACAAATTTCACACCCAAATGGTTTCTTCCCCGAGTGAATTTTTGAGTGCCTTTGTAAGTCACTTTTATTGGTACTTTTGTAATCACACGCTTCGCAAGTAAACGGTCGTTCTCCTGTATGGGTTCGCAAGTGTCTTTGTAGGTTGCATCGTTTTGAACTCCCATAACCACAAATACTACACAAAAATCGCTTCTGTGGATAATCTTAAGGCTTCTTACTCTCAATAAATGGAGTTTCTTTTATCTCTATTTTAATATCTGCTACCTGGTAGATGTCCTCTACTTCAATTTTAAATTTTCCACCACAATTTTCATTTTCTAAAATTTAAAAAAAAGGAATAAATTGTATCGTAATGGGATATTATCATTGGCAAGCCCCCCTATATTAAAATTTTAAAAACAAATCAAACGGGAGTAAATGCAGAAAATTAATCTAACCTTCTAATTCATCAAAGAAATTATCTCGTTGTTCTTCTTCCAATTTAATTTTTACAAAAGTTGTACCACTAAAGTGCTCTTGCATTTCTATAACTTTAAGTTTGACATCAACTTCTGTCAAAGTGTTTGACAGACTGTCAAAATAAACTGTTGCCAATACAGTCAAAGCGGTTTTAACTTAAATTTGGTAATTTTAAAAGCTTCTTCAATTATTAAATCTAGGTTTTCGACCTTCCTGGGCCGCTATCTTGAAAAAACCAGCCAAAAATACGGTCAAATCTAGTTTTTCCCATATAACTCTTTTCTTATGCAAATTTGAGTTAAAATACCCTTAAGAAATTTTATAGAGTATAAAATTTTCAACAAGTTTTGTATTTATAATTTTTATTTATTTTTAATGGCCACAGAGATATAAAGTCGTAAAAATTTTTTAATTTTGAACAAAAATAATAACCCCATTTTTATACCTAATGTGCAATTAGCACATGACCTACTTACAAAATACAAAATAATATCTATTTTTGACAGCTGCCAAATCTCATTTGACTAGGAAAAGCGAGTCAGGTTAAAAAAGTTTAATTTTTGCTGTTATTTTGAGTTCAACTGTTTGAACTACTTTGAACGCCCCCCCACCCCCCCAATCAAATTTTTAGATGAAATTAGTGTCACTCGTTATAACCTTAATAAACTTTCATTTTTTTTGTTATCCGTGAAAAATCGTTATTTGTGAAGTAGTTAAGAAAGAAGGGCCACATATACGCCCCCCTCGCAACCCAATATAAAATTTTTTGCTAAAATTATTGTCAAACTTTAAAGCCTAAATGCACCTGGAGCAAATAGTGTAACTTTTGCATTTGTTACGTGGTTCTGCTTTATATTATTTCATTTCACGATATTCCTCGATCCCGCCCGGCATTTTCACTTGCGCATGTTATGAAGGCATTTCGTGCAAGTGTTGATAAGTAACAAATTTAGTCCCAACGATTTCTTCAGTACCGATTTAGTGACCGTGGACTTTTTTGGTTCTGACGTCATTGTTGTCATTCTAAGTTGTGTGTGACCAGTCATCTAACTGTCGCTTGGTGTCGTTGGCTTCTGTTTGTTTTTCTCTTTATGCACAAACTTCTACGCAATTTTTGATTGCATCCAAATTCAGTCGGTTAGCGACATAGGCGTTGTTAATTACATCAACAACATAACCACAAATTTCCCTAACACACGTTCGCCAACTTGGATCCTTCTATCATGTGGATTAGGATTGCTTCGTACTACATCATCGACTCCCACATGGTCCAGCCAACATCAGCAAACAAGTGTTACTTCGCGACAAGTTTTTCAATTTCACCTGCGAAGCCCCACGACCTACATATCTCAATTGAAGGAAATTGCCTGTCATCTTATTACTTTGTAAATTTACCAGAGCTCTCACGTAAGTAAATTTTTTCTTTCCAATTCGTGTTGACCGACGTGTATTGTTAGCTTTTTTTATCCGTTTTGATGTAGCCTTTAGAGGTTATTGTGAATATGGGAGGTTGCTTAATTACGGTAAATACTAGAGAAAAATGCGGGTTGAGAAAAATCAGTCCCATGCGGGACGGGCGGCAATTTAGTCCCGCACATGTACAGTTTTAAATTTAAATCATAACTTTTATCTGCGCATACGTCTGAAAGTTTCAAACAAATCCGCAAAACGTGCGGGATCTGGGTGACGTACAAAATCCGCAGAACGTACGGAATCCGCGGGACGAGACAAGAAAAAGTAGTCCCGCATTTTTCTTTATTACAGTAAATACATTTTGACTATTTGCTTTTTTTTAAGAGCTTTCGCAAGCTATGCGTTTTTCAGAATCTACTGCCTTTCTTCCGCACAAATCAAGAGCTAGTCTATTAACATCGTAGCTAATTAAAATGAATAAATTCTCTCTAAATTGCGACACAGACTCTGGTTTTGTTTTAGCCAACCCTCTCATTAGAGGTTGCGTCTCAGAAAGTAATTTTTGTTTTAATGGACGCGAAGCCGTGTTAGGCGTAGCATCGCGGTGGGCTGATTTTAAATGTTTGTGTACGTTACATGTATGAGTTTAAATTTCAAATGTTATAGATCGAGTTAATCAAAGTTTCCAATTCAAATATGTTACTACAGATCAAATAGCAAACAAATTCAAAACATGCGTATGAAGATTTCAAGAAAAGGTTTGATGAAAAGATAAAATTGAATAAACAGGTAAGAATTGTGCGGTTCCGGACCAATGGACACCACCGAAAAAACGCAAATCCAAAAGGACGGAGATTCAAAAGAATGCAGCTCTAAAAGGACGCGGCCCCAAAAGTGATATATGTTGGTATTTATTAACCCCAAAAATGGGGGAAAAAAGTTATATCTACCCCTTTCATAGGAGCACCTTTGTCGAGTTGGAAGGCCTTAAAGGATATTATTAGCTAATACAGCGTCAGTCAAGACAGCTTGGAGCCGTCTCGAAAATAATTTATTATTATTTACATTTTCTTGCATTTTCTATTGGGTTTCTCAAGTTTTAGGTTATATGATTATCAAAAATTAACGTTAAATTATTATTAATTATTATTCAACTCAATATATAAAAAAAAAGCTTTTGGCTGTGAGTGAGAAGAGGCGCAATTGCATCCATTGCCCCCCCTGTATCCGCGCCTGACCTCAATAAAATCTGCTATTTTCAAAAATTTTGGATTTTGTTGAAATTAAGATTTTGAGACTGAAAAAATGTGCTCCAAAAATTTGTATTACAATAATTTATTACTAAAAATTCTTTAAATCTTCAAGTTAACATAATTGTGAAAAAAAAATTTTAAATTAGAAACGAGCATCATGAAATTTTGAAACGAATTTAAGTAAGTTTTCTACGTTTTGCACGCTGTTGTTAATGCCTGTAATTGATGAACTGGAACCATGGGTAATGCCATATGATCGAATTTTTCTCTTGATAATTAAAGTTATATTAGTTTCCTCCATTTGAAATAATTCCCTAAACTTATCATCTCTTAGCAAACTTTTAGTTATAATATTTTGCAAATGGTCTTCATTTAGCTTTTGTGCCATTGATAGAAAAAGATTATGGTTCATGATTTCTTCTATTTTGTCGTTTATTATTTTCATGTTCAAGTTACTCAATGTATTATCGTCAGATGAGCTGGAACCATTGTCAGTCGTCATCATTTCTTCAAATTGTAAATTGTCTAGCTTGAAATCACTTGGCTGAAAACGTTTAGTTGCGTGATTTACCAATTCGTCTTCATTTCCTCGTTTACGAGCCATTTGATTTATTAAAAGAATAAATAAAATCAACCACTGTCAATTATTTTTCGCACAATGTAATTAAAAACTGCATAAGGAAATTTGCGCACTAAAATCTGTCTTTGCATGATAAGGTTCAAACCTTTAATCGGAGCGGCGCAGTAGATAATACTCAAAATCAAATCAGCTCTTACAATAAATTAGTCTCAATGTAAAAGTATTAAATATAAAATTTAGTTTCAAAATTTTTATTCGTTTGGAAGTTACAGCGCACACAAAATTTAGTGACACACACACGCACGCACAGACATTTCTTGATGTTTGGTCTCTTTCAACTCATTGAAGCACAAGGACTATAATTTCATCAAAATCTGATTTTTTTATTAGAATAATTTCCCACTCTATGTATGTATGATATTAGTACGGGAGGTGACCTTATAAAAAGAATTTCGGTGCGTGGAGTTCAAAAATCACATTTTCTGATGACGGAAACAATCGTAAGCAGATCAAAAACACTGATATAGCTGCAAAATTAAAAATTCTTAATTACGACTAAAGCCGACCGTAAAAACTTAGTTTTTGTACTGTAATATTAGATTCACAATTTTAAATTTGCCGCTATGAAAAAAATAATTTTAGTAAAATATTTTCGTACGCCTATGGAGTGGAATGCGAGAATAACGGGGCTTGAAGGCAACGAAAGAATGACGCACGGTAATCTCGGCCCTTTCTGGTTTACAAGGTACTAGGGTGCAGACGTGACTTTGAGATTTTGGAGTTTTTAGTTTTGTTCGCTTGAGTTTTTTGATTTTAAGAATCAAATAAACTATAAATAAATTGCAATTTTTATGTAAGTAATTTTAAATTGATATTTCTAATTACTAAATTTAAAGATAGTAGGTTTTTAAATAATATTTACATTCGCATACACGTGCGTTACGATGAGTCATACATCGACGTTGGTTCACATATATAGAGTGTTTTAAAATTAATGTTGCTTTGTTCATAACTACTTTAAACTTAATTATCTCTATTTGCATATAACTATATAAATTATATTTTGTATATAAATATTGGTGATGAAATTTACAGTCTTGGCTATGCAATTACATATATGTTGGCTTTTTGGGAATGTACAGGGTGTGGAATATGTTTCATAATTATTATTTAATTATTGGTGTTGAGGTATTAAAAGATGATTTTAATAGATCGAGAGGGTTGGTAATTTATATAAATTCAAGGTATGAAAATCAAGATGGCGCCGGTATAGCGTCATTTTGAGGTAGTGTAACGTCACTAGACGAGGGTTGGTAATTTATACAAATTCAAGGTATGAAAACAAGATGGCGCCGGTATAGCGTCAACTTTTGAGGTAGGGTGACGTCACTCGATAACGAAGTTTGCCCTAGGTTAGCGTAATATCATGAACTTGCTGGTGTGAATGTAGTAGTATGTACGAGCCTGCGAGGATGAACCTAGAATATTCCGTATTCGAGGCTAGGTCTGCACAGGCCTCGCAGGACGTGATAACTGGCATCCAAAATCGTACACGATAGTTAGTATGAATGTATTTAGTAAACCATTACGTAGTAGAGTGTCCCCCAATCTACCATAAATATGTCCCGAGTGTAGGTTCGGTGGTATTGCACTATCCGAGGGGTAAACTTTGTTGTGTGATGTTGATTGGTTTGAGAAAGGTGATAAATATAACAATTACGAATTTTAGGTATGTATCAAAAAAAAAAAAAATAAATAAATACGACAAAGTCAAAAGACGCATAAAAATGCAATAATAAAGTCAAAAGACATGAAAATATAATACAATTACAATTAAACTATTATTAATAATAAAATATTCTCAAAGAGAATCAAACAAATATCAAACGATAGAAAGGTTTTACCAAATTGCTACCAAGATTATTAAACGATTTACCAGTAAATATATATAAAATGTAATCAAATTCGTGTTCAAATATGTTCAGTTACTCAAGTATAATTGAGAGGTGGTGTCCATTTAAGTTGGCTTGTTGTTCCAATCTCTACTTTTTTCTTTTTTTTTACATAAATAAATATAAATTAATCCCATTTTAGTGCTTTATTGTGTTTATTAAATGGGTGGAGAAATAGGTGGCGTTTAGATGCGATCCGACGATCTGAGGTTGAATCATTGTGTAATTATGTAGATTTACTAACGACATTTTAGCATTACCAAGGCATCGAAGTGTAAGTTTGGATAGGAGATTAGTACTGACCTCACGAACTGTGTCTTTCGGTTCTAAAAAGAAGTTTGGTTCTTATCACGGCTTGCGCATTTACAACGTGGAGGTTCATTGACGATCACAGGCTTACGACGAGGCTGTTTGAATTTCTAATAGGTGGAGTTAAATGAGAGCGGGAAATTCAAATTCAAAGGTCGATATTACAGTACTTATTGCAAAACAGACAGAAAAAACGATGGTTTTAATAAAATGAATTTTTGGAGTGAAAAAAATTCAAAGGTGTTAATCTATCGTTTTTGAAAAATCCCACCGACATTTCAAAGTGATTTTTAATATTGCCTAAGACGTATTTTGGTGCCTAGAGTTCAAAAATTTCATTTTCTAGTGGCGGAAACGATCGTAAAGCGTTCAAAAATATTGCACAGAAAAAAAGTTTTGTGTTAAACTTACACAATGTTATGCTGTTGAAATTGTGCACTGCATAAGCCTAAATTATGCTTTTGCTGGGTATAGCGGTTGTTAGAAATATGCAAAATTTTATACCTGACAAATTGTATTGAATATTCTCACAATAGTTGTGTTCTTAAGATTATGCGAATTGTAAACGCAAAATTGTACTTGAATAGTTGCTGAAACGGACAATTCAAAAGTTTTTCTTTTACATTTTGTCTTACTATTGGTTGTCTCAAGTTTCTACAAAGTTACGATATTTGGCTAAGGAAATCTTAACCTTTATAACAGTTTGATTTTTACATTTAATTTGACTTAATTGACTTATTGATTTTATATATTATATATTTATATAAACATAAAATTTTTTTTCAAATAGCAACATGTCTTTTTTTTAACATTTTTGTAATCTGCAATTTTTTCTCTATATATACTGTAATGTTGAAGGCTCAAATTAACATTTAGGAGTGATTTAGCTACAAGTAGTGGTGTCGTCTCACTTATTGAGGGATCGGCAAAGCAATTTATAAACAAAATGATACATAACAATTCACTGATGAAGATCAGTTACAATAAACACAAAATTTTACACTGAATCACAAAAACACACCTACATCTTGTTGACAAGTGAGGCTGCGATATGTGAAAACCTTAGTTAGTCAATAAAAGCCACAAATTTTGGCATAAACATTTGAAACTTTATAAATAGTAAAGATTAACAGAGCAGATCATGCCTTAATCAAATAAACTTTTTAAAAAAATAAATTGAAAGCATAAACAATCAAATTTGACGTTCCGATGTAAGTGCGTAGCACAAAATTGTTAAATTGTATAAAATTTAGATTTAATGTGAAATTTTGTGAATAAGTTAAAGAACTAAATTGTAAACATGAACAATGGTAAAATTTTGGAGAATATACACTGGAGGAGAGATGAGCAAGCTTTATAGTTGAAAATCGTAAATTGACCATGTGGTTGTCCAAAGATGATTGAAGTATCAAATTGTGTTGAAAAGACGTGCAGAATGGTCCCCAGCACAGATAGTATAAATTTTACCTAAAGAAAAGAAATATTAACAAATTTATCAAAATTTATGATTTATAAAATTATCTGCTTAAATGTCAGATTCTAAATTAATTAATTACTCGAGTTTGAGGTAGCTTTGAGAAGAGAAATTTGTTCAGTAAAGATGGGAGATATAAAGGAAACTTTCTGTAAAATTTCAGGAAGATCTGAAACAATTTTGAAAAAAATGTAATTTCAAAAACGGCCACAAGGGGAAAAATTTGGAAAAACAATGAAATTTACATGTAAAAATCAGTATTAACTCAATCGTCGTAAGATCCGCATGTGCGAATTTAACCTAAATTTAAATTTAACAAATTTTTGAACTCAGAATATTAAAAAAAAAAAAAAAATTTTTAAATAAAAAATATTTCTACATAAGTGCTTCCAAAAATAATGATTTGGATACTGCAAATAAATTTGAAAATTATGGATATGATATAATTTGGACAAAGCCACAGCAGTGGAGTGATGTGATCGCTGGTTGAGTATAGAGCGGAAATTCTGGGTTCAAATCGCGGATTGCACAGAATTTCTTGGTTTGGCCTTCCGGTGAACATCCACACTCTGTGGTGATCCCTGATATTAGTGTCGACGTCATTACCGTAAATACGGCTGCGTCACACACGCAAAGTTATCAAGATAGGTTAGGTAAGCAGGGAAAAGCCATGGGCCTTCTAGGTCTGTAGAGCTGTCATATATAATTTGGACAATAGAACCAAAAGTTGGCTTAAGTACGAAGATTATATTTTCATTACCTGGACAGAAGAGGACATTTTTTCGTCGAGCTCCTAGAATAGGTAAAAAGAGCTCTTTAATATTTTTGATCGATCGATATTTCCCCTTTATTTTTATATTTAGTTTGTTCAATTGTAATTTTAAGGTTTCGGTTTTCATTCGCACAAACTTTTAGGTTAGAATTTGTTACACCTAAAATAAAAATAGTTATTGTTAAATAGCGTTTAATTTTTATTAACATAAATTTACCTGAATAGATTAAATTAAATTTGATAGTTTTATGAAAATTCAATTTTTAATTTATAATAACAGCTGTACTTGTTTTCTTTACTTTTATAAAGTGGACATCGTTGTAAAGTGAATAAAAGGTTGTAAGGCGTTTACTGTCAATTCAAGAATAAAGGTGAGTTTGCGGTATCACGTATCACTCTACACTCACTTCAAAAAGAACATTTTTATTTATCATATTTTTTTATTTTAATAATTAACACTAATTAACTCCCACCATTTCACACTTATCACTCGATTTTACGCTTATCACTACATATAAATTTGGCACCCAAAACGTGGGAGCGTTCGATTAATAAATTACACTAATTTAATATATTTCAACTTTAATATAATTTCGACGTAAACGTCACATATAAATTTGGCGTCAAACGTGGGGCTACTTTTCAGCTAAACGTCACAATACATATAAAATTTTCATAAGGTTACATAAGAAAAAAATCGAGAAAGCACAAGATTTAAACAAACAATAATAATTTATTAAACTACACTCATTATAAAAATATCCCTAGGCCCGTGGGTTAAGGAAAAGGTGGATCTTTGAGGGGTGAAACTCGTTAGCGTGGATTCTAAAAGCAGGGTGGTTGTGCAAGGAAAAATTGACTGAAAGCACTCCTCGCTGCGCTCGGGCGCTTTCAGCCATTTCTCCGGCACATTTACTATTGAAAACCATGATTTTCGCTCGAAGTGCACTGTTGAAGCATCCCAATGCAAGTGGCGCTCCGGTTATCGCCTCTCTGCGCAAAGTTAAGAATACTTCAATCCGCACGGACCGACGACATAATGACTGAATTTATCAATTCCGAACGACTTTGCTTGAAATTTACTATGAAAATCGTGCATTTTTAAATTCGATTTTTGAAAAAACTAGTGACTTTAAGGTCCTCGTCCTTATCTAAATCTCTTATTTAATATATCCTTTTGCAGAATTCATCGAGGTTTCAATCGTAAAATTGCTATTTTAGGATCGTACTTTCTTACCTACAACCACAAGGGGCGTCTCACAATAATATGACGACTATTCATATGACGTAACAACTTTGAATAGAATTTTGCATTTTTGATGCAGACACAGGCGAAATTTTAAGAATTTTTTTTGTAGCTTGTAGGGAATTCAAATCAGAATCATATCAAAGTTTTTTTAGAATAGTCGGAAAATTCTAAGATAATTAAATAAATTTTTGAAAACTTGACAAATTTTTTATTGTGAAATAATTTCAAAATATTATTTTTATATTTTTTGGTACATTTTTGATTTTTATGAATTTTTTGAGATTTTTCGAACAGCTTTTAGTACAAGAAAATGAAGAAATCGAGAAAGTGGCGAAAAAACATATTTTTCCTTATAAATTCAACAGGAATTAAATTAAAAGGCTGAAATTTTGCATACAACTGTTTTTTTACATAAAAAACTTTGTAAAAAATTCCCACCAAAATACATAAGAATTCGGGGAATAAGCGATGGTTATCTTGAAATGAATTTTTGGGCTGAAACAATTCAAAGGGGTTAATCTATCGATTTTTCAAAATCCGACCGACAGTCGGACAGACGAAAAGTCGCTTTCAACACCTTATACAAAGGATTCGGGTGTGGAGAGTCCAAAAATCGCATTTTCAGGTGGCGGAAACGATAGTATAGCGTTCAAAAACACTGATATAGCTGACAAATAAAAAAAAGAGTGTTAGAAAATCAGCTACGAATTAAAAGTCATAACTTCGGTATAATTTTCAGTTTTAAACAAATAAAATTTGATTAATAAATTCTACGAGTGTTATCTACTGCGCGGCGCCAATTAATAGTGTGAACTTTATCATGCAAAGCCAGATTTTAGTGCGGTTTTTAATAAATTAGTACTTGTATTGTGCGAAAAATAATTGACAATTTTGGATTTTATTTAAAACCAGTGATTTTCATTTAATATATGAAATGGCTTGTAAACGGCAAAATGAAGACAATTTGGAAAATCATGGAACTAAACGTTTTCGACTGGATAAAATAAGGGAATTATTACAAACTGAAAAAAGTAATACCATCAGTAACGATGGTTCTAGCTCATCTAACGTTAATTCTAATACATCAACTGTTACTACATTCAATAACGATATCATTCAAGTAACAGAGGAAGCACTTGAAATGATTATGAAATTTCATGATTCTCTACCAACAGAACGAAAGGTAAATGAAGACGAATTGCTAAAGATGATAACTATTGGTTTGCGACGTAATGCTTACTTGAGGGAATCATTTCAAGCCGATGAAACTAATATAACTTCAATGATCAATAGAAGAATTCGATCACATGGCACTAACGATGGTTCCAGCTCATCTAACATTAATTCTAACATATCACCACCTGCTAATACAATGATTCTAAAAGACTTGAAATTATTTTGGATGGAGCTTTACCTAATACTCCGTGAAGTATTCTGTCTAAAAAAATTTAAATTTATAAATATGGTATCCTTGGAAGAATATATAGATGTTTGTTTTATGAAAGTACGAGAGCGACTTGGGCATAAATTCGTAGATCAAGTAAATTTATGTTTTCGACCAGGAAAATGCCCGAAAGAATCATTTAAAAAGGAGAGAATTAATATAACTGATATTGTTAAAATAATATCATATGATAATTCTAATTCTGGTATATCACCTGCCCCTGCAGACTTGAAAATTTTTGTGAAAAACGTAATGGGCCTATTTGATGGTTTAAAAAAATTAGGTTTTCTCGAACAATCAAATCCTCTTTCAAATCCACTTTCAAGAGAATTCATAAAATTTGTAGTAAAAGCAGAGCGTGATCTTATTAGTTTTCAATAAAATAAAAATTGTGTAGTGTAACAAAGTCGCATTTTTTGTTCAAATTTGTAAAATTTTATTGTACCTAATTACTATGTTAACCTGAACATTTTAAAATTTGTTGGTAATAAATATATTAAGTATAATACAAAATTTTGAAGGATTTTTTCACCGTCTTAAAATCACAATTTGAACGAAATCCAAAATTTCAGTTGTTGTTGGTCTCCTTCCTTTTTTCGTTCTTATGTCCTACAGAGTTATTCTGGCTTTAGAAACTTCAAATAATCATCTAAAACAAAAATAACCACTTTTGGCTTCCAAAAAACCTCCAAATTTTAGGACTTTTTTTTTTACTTTTTCGCCTATAACCACTGCCTCCTATATTTAGAAGTCGTGAACATACATTTACTAACGCGGCTTTGACAGCACTTGGTGGTCCTACTTTCAAAGTGTTTCAAAGACAAATTGTTTTTTATTGCTGGAAAACAACTAACAAAATTTTACGAGGCTAACCCTACAGAAACTGCAAGTACAGTAATGGCTGGCGTAAACAGTCTGACAGCCAATACCATACTGCATAACTGATTTGACAGCTGTCAAAAATACTGTGTTAGCCAGCCATTTTCCATCTTTTGCAGCGCCCTCATCGGTAATATTTTATGCCTATTCGCTGTGTGCGTAGGTGTAGAGGGGACACGAAAATCGATCGAAGCGTTCGGAGTGGCCGATAATAGAACTGAATTGGGACTTGTTTTATGTGATTACTAGAGATGAGATTTTTAGGTTTTTACCTTTTTTTTATTTTACGTTTTATTTTATTGGTACCAAAATTCGTTTCATGAAAAACGACGTTATTTAAGCCCTATTTATTTTGACCTTTTTTGTCATTTTTTAATTTTTACGACCTATTTTAGCATTTTGGAAACCTTTTTTTAATTTTCAGTTTAAATAGAAAAAAATCTCACCCTTACGATGCCTCGAACCTAAATTAAAATTTTTTTATTGTTTTTTTTTAAATTTGAATTTGTTGCTCGGTGGTGGCAGTTTACCAAATGTGCCAACCTAAGAAAAATTACAAATTTTCAGTGGATATCTAAGAATGCTTAGGTATAAAATCCCTTTTTTAGTACTTTTATAGGACCTTTTTTTTGTGTTTATAGGACCTAAAATCGCTTTTTTTAGAACCTTTTTAGGTACCTTTTTTTGATTTTATACGACCTAAAAGATCTCACCTCTAGTGATTACCATGGACTTAGAAGGGTTATGACCCGCAACTCCCTACCTGAAAGCTTAAAATTTGCCAGCTTTTTATATGTCAAAAGTCCCAATTATTTTGTCTATTTGAGCCACCAGAGGGCAGCAAGAGCAACGCACACAGCGAATAGGCTTTTATTAACTGTCAGTTTTACTTTTTAATTTATACTTGCAATTTATACCGTTAAGCCCTGGGCCTGCATGGCCTGTAGCGCTTGCTTATATATATATTGTCGTGTTCTGACGAACAACTCTTTAAAGTCCGTGCTCAATTTGTCGGAGTTTGCAATAGGAGGCTCTCCCAGGGAGCGAGTTCAAGAGAGATTTCAAAATTTCCACAATTAAATAAAACAAAATTATGCAGGGCATTAACAAAAATTTACTTAGACGAATGTTGGTAATAATTAATGTCTTGATTACAAATAAAAACGAAATTTTTATCATTAAATCAAATTCAACAATAGAATAAACCAGATATTGACGTGATCTATCTACAAGTTCACACATTTACTATGTCAAATTTATTACTATAACTTGTAAATAAATCGTACGTTGTAATTATTGTACAAACTGAAAATAAAATAATTGTGCATTTAATAAATTAAAATTGTTTGATTTAAATGTTCGCGCCGACCTGTAATTGAACGCGTAATTCACAACTGAACGCAGCCATCGGTAGCAACAGTAGTTTGTAATGGACGTACATTACACGAGCTGATTAAATTTACCATAATAAAGTTATTTACAACCACAAACGAATTAATCCAATAATTAAATAGTTGTAACAGTGCTTTAAAATTGGTGCAAAAGTGAAATTAATTTGTTATAAACGAAGTTTCCAGGTTTGAAAAAGTGTGTCTCGTGTATAACCTCGAATTCTTCAAACTCATAATTATCAAATTCCAGATAAAACTAATGTCGAAATAACGCAAAATAAAAGAATTCAAATTATAATTACCCTATGATGACTTCAGATAATACCATTATGAGAAAATAAATCGTGATAAGATTTCATACAATGAACGGCCATCATTCCAGTTTATCAGGTAAATTATCCAAATTTCATATTCCATAACCCAATCTTCCAGACATTATAATTCTCATTATGCTGACACTTCACTAATCTTACTTGTAATTATAATCCACAACTTAATTTCAAAATTGTTACATTTTCAAGACTTATCGAGAAATTTTTCTCCTCGAATTCACAACTTTACTCCTTCGCTTCTCAGTCAGCAATCCCTTCTCGCACACAAATTTTTCACTTCCTCTCCTTTCCAGGTTTTTGGAAATCGTGTCTCATGCCGATTGGTCATTACAAACAGCCAAATTTGAAAAAATTTCCAAAAAAATTAAATGTTACCAATTTAATTCAAATTTGAATCGCTTCCAACACCATTTAGTTCTATTAGCACAAAACACGAAATTACAGGTCTCCGTACGCACTCACTTTAGTTTTAAAAAGGTAAACAAATTAACAATACAAAAAAATTTAATTAAATAAAACGCAGTCATATCTGATTAATTTAAATTCTTTCAGGTTTTGGAACAATACTCCACCTGTAAAAATCTCGTTTTCAGCATACCAAACAATAGGCAACAACTGAATACAATACAACCGCAATTCGTCCAAATATATCAAAATTACTCAAATTTAAGAAAAGATCAAATTAAACTTTTAATTGTGGAAATTCTCAAATGGGTAATTACCACGGGTCATTACAATACATTTATACCGCTAAGTCTAAGTCATATTAGTATATTGTATTATCCTAATCGCATTATTTACTTTTATGCAAAACATTGGAGAAATTTTTGAAGTACGATTTGGTCCAAATCTGGAAATACAATCTCCGATAGCACCGACTAGCAATGACTATATATTTTTTATTATATTGGAAACTTAGCACTCAGCAGTTAAATTATGAAATATCCAGTAATACGACAATACATTATTAGGCGTACTCTTCCCAAATGGATTAACGAGATTCCCACTACCAACCGCTGACTGATTATGTTGACTGCATATCAAAGCAGCTACAGCCGTGGAGTGATGTGACCGCTGGTTGAGTACATTCTGGGTTCAAATCGCGGACTATACAGAATTTCTTAGCTCGGCCTTCCAGTGGGCATCCACACGCTGTGGTGAAATCGATATTGATTTATGTGAACTATGAAATATGATGAGAACTAATCCACCCCGCCAATCGGATTTATAATTCGCAAAAAAAGAAAGAAATGTTCTACTTAGAACGTAAAAAGCTTAATGATGATAATATCAAAGTGAATAGAAAATGCCCAAAAGCTCCGTCGGTCTCTAAGTCTATACGGATCTTATCCGTTGTATCCACCTATGACGCGCACGAATGGATTAACGAAATATGGATTAACGGAAACGACATGTGATTGTAGCGCCACTAACGGCTAGAAAAGTAAATTAACGATACTTGACGTTTGACATTACATACATATGAAAAGGTTATGTCGTTTTATTAATGATATTTTTGGATCCCTCGTCCGCAAAAGGGAAATTTTGAAAAATTTAATTTTCTTGTTTCTCAACAATAAGTAAAAATGAATCTAAAAATTTAAATCTGCCAATTTTCACCCGCTAAATCTTGATAGTTTCGTTAATATACGCTTTATCCCGTATTATTCGCGTTTTACATAACCGTTGGTGGCGCCACCGTCAATAACAACTTTACGTCTTTCAGTAGTTCCAATTATTGCGTGTGGTGGCGTTTTGTTAATGTAAACAAAAGAAAATGTGGTGGTAGGTTTGTATTTGGGACGCTAAAATGCAAATTTTACGATTGAAACCTCGATGAATTCTGAATAAGCAAATATTAAATAAGAAAATTAACTATAACGGAAGGCCTTAAATCTACCAGTTTTTTCAAAAAAGCTCGATTTTCAAGTTCAGTCGCTCGGGATTGATGAATCAATGCATTCTATTGACAGTCCGTGTAGTTTGAACTATAGGAACACACGTACCGTCTACTGAATGCCTTGATTCACCAATCACTAGCGATTTACCTTCAAATTTGCAGTGAAAATCGAGCTTTTCTAAATTCGATTTTTGAAGAAACAGGTGCATTTAAGACATTCTGTTATAGTTAATTCTCTTATTTAAAATATACTCTTTCAGAATACATCGAGGTTTTAATCGTAAAATTTGTATTTTAGCGTCCCAAATACAAACCTTTCCCCGAAAATGTACCCCCAGAACCCACATGGATTCACCGATCATGACTCTGTGGCCTAGAACGCTGAGTTCTTTTATGTTGCATCTTCTTTTTCTTATTGCTAAGATTGCTGTCGACTTCACGGGCACGACTTGAAGACCCTGCCCGTCTATCCATGAAGCAATGATTCCAATGGCCTTATCAGTTAGTCTCTTTAGTTCTTCCTCTCTTTTGTCTTTAGTTGACAAGTGTCAGATCGTCGGCGAATCCGACAACTCCAATCGGAGCACTCCGTTGTACATTATGTTCCACAAGGTAGGGCCCAACACCGACCCTTGTGGAACACCACTGGTTACCTCATGTTCCCCGTTCGTGAGCTCCCCCTCTTTGAAGATGGACCTAGGGCTAAGGTAGCTCTTCAATAGTTTTATCAATTATTTGGATATGTTTCGTCTCTCGAGTTCGCTTATAATGGCTGACCATCCTGCAGAGTTGAAGGCATTCTTGATGTCGAGAGCCACAACAAGACAGAGCTTGTGTTTCATCCACGCACCTGAGTTCGCCTCCGCCACCAACTGTTTGATTCTGAAGAGTGCATCCACTGTCGAGCGACCCCTGACGAACCCATATTGGTCATCCGAGAGACCCCCGGTGGCTTGGATCTCTTTTTGCAGTCTATTTAGCAAGAGGCGTTCAAATAGTTGCCCAAGTTGTCAATTAGGCAGATCGGTCTATAGGTGCTTACCCACCTATAAATAAACAGCCCCACGCTTTTATATTGATGTTTTTAAGATGCTGCCTATGAGAAAAACATGACAATTCAAGGTTTATACCACACACTTCCAACGATTGGCCTTGCAATTTATTAATCGTCATTGCAAATGCAAGGTGAACAGGACACTGGACACGCTTAAATTGAAACTAAAAGAACTGATTGCTACTAAAAGTAAAAAAACTTTGTAAATTTAAGAGTTGGCAACGCTGGTTTGGACGTTAATACGCAAGCGCGTGTGATAAATTTGTCATAAAAAATTGCACACGTTGCATACAGAAAATTATTTTTAGCTGCATAAAATTGTAGCAAAAATATTAGCAAACTTAGGTATTTCATATTACAACCCAAATCTTGGAGTCCCCTTCAAATTAACTCTTGTTAATTATAAAAGTTTATTATTTTTATTATATTTATTACAATTTTTACAACGTAACACTTTTTAATTTTTTGTAGGGATTTTTAATAAATAACTAAATCTTCACTTGAAATTCAAAATAAACAAGCAACCTGTCATACTTTATATGTATAATTCGGACTGCTTAATACATTGCAAGGTAAGTAACAAATACATGCTAAACACATCACAATGCATCACGCTACAGCTAGAAACCGTTTTATCCGTTCCCAAACTACCAGCCTTGCGGTTGGGTCTGGTTTAAAGCTTTTTACTTTTTTTACCTACGACGAGGAGCTGGCCCGTCGGTAGAACCCCCAACCTGGAGGACCAGCGAGACGGTCGGTATACAGTTGTAACTTCACCCGGATTCGAACCGGGTATTAAGCGTTCGTAGTCAACTCGCTTGACCATTGCTCTACGACCGTCTCTTTACTTTATGCATCTGTCAAAATTCTGTCATTTTAACTTTTGCACTTTTAACAAACTTAAACTTTGCAGGGATTTTTTATAAATTACTAAATTAAGAAAAATCAAAAATTGAAGCCCGGTATACTTTTATAGTACAATTAGAATTTAAAGTAAACAATTCCTGTGTCAAAACTTTTTCAAAAAAGGGAGCCCCCTACGTACCACGAAACTTATGTGGGAAAAATCCCCAAATGATTGTATTTAATTCAAACTTTACGGCTCTTACCAATTCGCTAAGAGTTAAACGGTTTTCCCGTCTATATGAGTCAATATATGCCTTTTTAAAAATTTCTTAAGTGTACATTTATAGTCACAAACTTCACACTTAAACGGTTTCTCGCCAGTGTGTGCCATTAAATGTATTTTTAAACCGTTCTTCCGTGCGAATTCAAAGTCACAAACTTGACATAAAAGGTTTCTTGCCTGTGTGGATTATTAAATGGTTTTTTAAGTTGCCCTTCCTCGTACATTTAAAATCACAAACTTTACATTTAAACGATTTCTCGCCTATGTGTTTTATTACATGTAATTTTAAATTGTCCTTCCGTGTGCATTTGAAGTCACAAACTTTACATTTAAACGATTTCTCGCCTATGTGTTTTATTACATGCTGTTTTAAACTGCCCTTCCGTGTGCATTTGAAGTCACAAACTTCACATCTAAATGGTTTTTCGCCAGTGTGTTTCATTAAATGCAATTTTAAATTCTCCCTCTGAGCGCTTTTGTAATCACAAACATGGCATACAAACGGTTTTTCGCCTGTATGGGTCCTTAAATGAATTCTTAAACTATCCTTTTGTACACATTTGTAGCCACAAACTTCACATTTAAACGGTTTCTTACCAGTGTGTGTCATTAAATGTAATCTGAAATGCTGCTTCCGTGAAAATTTGGAATTACAAACTTCACATGTATGCATTAACTCAGTCACATGAATCATTAAATGCTCTTTTAACTTTGCACTTTGAGCACACTTATAGCCACAAACTCCGCATATACACGGCTTCTTGGCTGAATTAAAATTATAAATTTCATGTATAAGCGGCTTACAATTTGTTTTTGTTACGTTAATGCAATAATTATGATCCAAATGTTCCAAGTCCAATTCCACTTCTTCCGTCTTAATTTGGGTGTGATTATTTGTTTGCCATAGAATCCCCTGTAACAAAGCTATCATTTTAACTTTTGCACTTTTAGCAAACTTAAATTTTCAGGGATTTTTGTTAAATGACTAAATTAGGAAAAATCAAAAATTAAAGCTTCGGGACAATTTTATAGTAATTAAATATACAATTTTTCAGTAAAAAAATTTGGTTGTATCAAAAAATAGGGAAAATACAGGGGGCAAATGCAGACTCCGACCATTTTCTGGTGGTAGCGACAATGAGACCAAAAATTAAATATTACATTAGATTAGAATTGTTTTCACACTTTTTGAACAGAGCACAGATCCAGAAGAAGCCAAGTCACAAAGTAAGTCCCACCTGAAAATAGAAAAATAATGTTCGAAGAGTGCAAAAAGTTGCCACTTTTTGAACGTCATTTTTCAATTTACAAGTGTGATTTGGCTTCTGCTAGATCTGTGCCCTTCATAGTTTACCTCATCACTATCCTGTTGATATTCTAAATGCGGATCTTCTTCTTCTTCCTCCTTAATGTCAATGGAGTGGTGCAACTCTTCTAATTCGGCTTCTGTGACCTCCAGTTTGAATTCGCTCGTGGGAGCGGGCAAACCATCGATAGCTTCTTGACATTCCCCATACTTATCCATTGATGAAAGAGTAATAATTCTAATAAATAATAAAGAAGTTACTATGAATTCAACGTATCGTATCACTCACGAGGTATAAACTCGCGCATTTAATGACGTTTCATAATTCAATATGGCGGACGTACACATAGGCGCGACTTTTCAAAATTTGCATGGGGCAGGTATGTATTTTTAAATGTTTTGTTGAAATCAAATAATTTCTTTGAAATAAATAGTTTGAACTTAAATAGTTTCTTTAAAATAAAAGAAGCCATCAAATACACCGCCAGTAGAAAAGCTCCCGGACCTGACACCATCACCAACGTGGCGCTGAAAAACCTTCCCAAAAAGGCTATTGCAGCTTTAACCGCCATCATTAACGCCATTCTTAGACTAAAGCATTTTCCCAGTAGGTGGAAGTTGTCCGATGTCATCCTCATACCAAAGCCGGGAAAATGCTCGTCGAACTCCCAAAACTACGAACCCATATCCCTACTCTCTTCCATTGGAAAGATAGCGAAAAAAATCATACTTTTCTGTCTCCAAGACGAAGTAGACAGACTCAATATACTATCTAACGAACAATTCGGCTTTCGAAAGAGCCACTCGACCACACACCAAATACTAAGACTAACCGAAAAGATCACAGATGGTTTTGATCACAGACCTTCGACAAAGTATGGCACATAGGATTGCTGTATAAGCTTTACATTGCAGGAATTAATTCAAGCCTTGTGAAGCTTATCACATCCTACCTCTGCGCCAGAACCTTCCGGGTCAAGATAAACACACATTACTCAACAACAAGACTAATACTAGCGGGGGTACCTTAAGGATCCATCCTGTCTCCATACTTTTCAACATCTACACACACGACATTCCAATATCACGAAACGCTACGATCGCCTGCTTTGCAGACAATATAGCTATCCTCACGGCACACCCACGACGCAACAGAAACGTTACTATCGTTTGAGATACGCTGAAGCTCCTTCAACTTTGGTACCCTAAGTGGAGATTCGTAGTAAACCCGGGGAAGAGCGAAGTCATCTTGTTCGATAAGAAACGCCACCCGCCCGACAAACTCGAGATGTTTGGCGCAGCGATTTCCTGGAAGGACTCCGTCAGATATCTCGGGGTAACTCTAGACACCAGACTATCACGTGCTAAACACATCGATACTTCATCACCAAAGCCAAAGGGCTTGTGTGTTTGCTTGTCAGTGAGGTCGCTTGTCAGCGTGGTCACTTGTCATGTGTTCGGCTGTCGTGCGTTCACTTGTCGTGGGTTCGCTTGTATGTGGTCACCTGTCCGGTCACCACCTTGTTCCACTGATTGCGGCCGCCAATAGACAAAATTAGGATCTATAAGGCCGGTCTAAACTGGTTCGGCCGTTCCTAACTTCGAGCAACCAGATGAAAAAGCTTGACTTGAAAACAAAATGTTTGCATTAGACAAGCCATGGGTGCACCATGGTTCCTTACGAACAGACAGTTACAGGCCGCCGCCGGCATGAAACCCTTCAGTGTGTTCCACTTAAGCCCATGGGCGACCGCGGCTTAGTCCCGTGGTTCTTTGATTAGACTAAAGATCGAGAGCGGTTATTTGATTGGTCTGACGAACGACCATGGTCGTCGTGGGATTTAAGTGGAACACACTGGAACACAAAAATGCATCAAGGACCTCACTATGAATCTATACAAAAATCCCTTAAGCCCAGAGATATCATCTCTCCTAAGGCTGCCATTGTGCTTAATCTTAATCTCCCTTACCCTAGACCATCGGGACCAGCTTCCGTTCCCCTTCCCGATTCCGACTCTATTTTTCAGTAGACTGGGATGTACTTGCCTAACCAGGTCCTATTCCAAACAGGACACATCTTTTTGTTTCATTTTTGTTTTTAACTTTTTTTTTGCTTCCTTACTCGACCTTTAAATTATTTGTAAAATGTTTTTGTTTTTATAATTAATAAACCTCCGACGGTTTCGGTGTAGCTGGTGCTTGTCAGCGGTATAAAAACCCAAGGTAAGCAAACTCGCGTCGCTTCGACTTCGCAGTGTTTCCTTACTGTGCAATAATAAGACTCGGCTCTATGTCTCTCCTCAGGTTTGAAATCCCTGTAAAAAATTCCCAAACGTCAGTTACTTTTTAACAGATGACGGAGATAAGCGGGCCGTCGCCTTCATCTGCTCCGCAGATGCCATTTAATGATACCTGATAGTAGCATCATTTTCAACTGCAATGGATGTGAGAAGCACGCACGCTATCGACGATTTATTCCGTTGTGATGATCGCGGTAAATTCGAAGTACTTCAACTTGTAGGCGTAACTCATACGCAATGTTGCAAATCCGCTCTTCTTTTTAGGACCAAAATTACTTTAGAAAAGGGATGCTTTGATTTAACGAACGCTTATTACTTTTTCGCGTGGATCCTCCTCGTGCCATGGTGGTTTTTATAAAAATTTACCCTACGTTATGCTGCGCTTCGGCCGCTTCGGGCCATTTTTATGAAAACTACACTTATTATAAAAATACCCTTAGGCCCGTTGGTTAAGGAAAAGGTGGATAATTGAGAGATAAAACTTGTTTTTGCGTGGATTCTACAAGAACGGTGGTTGTGCCAGTAAAAATCGCTACACTCGAGCGCTTCCAGCCATTTTTACTGCACATTAACTATTAAAAACCATGATTTTCGCTCGAAGTGCACTGTTGAAGCATATGAATGCTAGTGATGAGGCTCTAAAAAGTGACGTGTCACAAGACCTAAATTTTCTTTGTAAATTTATTTTCGCTTTTTTCAATATTTGCAAAAGAAAAACATCCACTTTTATGAAATTTTCTTTTTCTCAATTTACAAAATTTTTACAGCCAAAGTTAATAATTTTCATAGATCAAAAATCACACCTTCGGTGTCGCCGTGCTGTCCGTTGCACGCAAACCTTTCTTTAAAAACAAAAAACCCAACTTTGGCCTTTGTAAAACCAGAGGCGTTTAGCATCCAATTTCAACTTTTGTAAAATTATCAAATTTACAAAATTACAAGTTATGAAAAATACAAATTAATCAAAATTTCTTTATATGAAAATAATACGACAATACATATATTTTTTGAACATGTTACCGATTTTACAGACGTATTATGTTGTGTAAAATTAAACAAAAATTACAAGAAATTTTATTAAGAAAACAAGTAAGAACATTTCTAACCTTTTGTACAACAAGAAATATATTTGAAAATATGACTAAAATAAAAAAAAAAACGGAGGGGGGGAGAGAAAAGAAAAACGTGGTATTTATATACGTTATCGATTTTGGATACGTATTTATATAAATATGTTTAACAATTGACTAGAAATACTTGAGAACCGGGTCCAAAAAATATTTAATTTTTTTTTTATTCCACGGGATTTGATAGATAAAATTAAAATAAAGCGTTTAAGGTGAGGAATAATCTCAAATATCGATTAGTTTGGCCAAAAATAGATTTTACAGTTAACATTTTTGTGCAAATATCAATCTTAATGGCCTCATTCTGTTACCCGTCTGTGTGCTTTTAATTGGTCTTGCGGCTAAGCGTGACAACCGATCGTAAGAAAAGTAGTAGTACCTACACTGAATTTGCTGTGTATAGTGCTGAATTTTTGACAAAGAGACAATTGTTGGTCAATTTGTTTATTTTCTAATTATTTTTTAAAATTAATTAAGTCACTCTTGTATGTTCGTTTTATTGATTACCGAAAACTTCAGTGTAATCCTTTTCATTGAAGAGATATAGAGTGTTCTCATAGTATTAAATAAAAAAAAAGAAATCGAAACAGCAAACAAAAACATCAAAGTTTTTTCTTTTTTTTGAAACATGTTACCGATTTCACAGACGAATTCACGTCAAAACACCAAGTTCTCTGCAAACTGAACTGCCTCAGATAAACGACATATGAGGCTGTGCTCTTGAGCTACGCAAAAGTCGTGCGTTATGTTTACCGTATTAAGGGGCGGGGCCTACCGCAGCAGCAACTTACTTGTGCAACTGACAACATAAAACTAAAAATTTTATTTGAAATTACATTTTGTTAATTATAAGGAAATTTTTTATTAAAAACTTATCACAAAAATCCGTAGATTTCAGATTCCGAGATGGTTTTTCCTGAAAATATTTGTTCACTAAGTGAACGGAGTTACAAATCCCGGTTTTCAATTTCCGGGGACTCAAACGTCCTGTATTTAAACTCTTTTTCCTTATGAGGATGTTTAGGGGCAAACAAATTCTTGGTAGTAAAAATAATTGGGGGGATGTTACCACATGGAAAATATTTAAACAAATATTTACAAACATAAACTAGTGGGGTGCACGAAATACTTCATAAAACATAATAATAATTTAATTAAAATAATAATTTGATTTTACTCAATAATCATCAATATTTTCGATAAAAATTTAGGGGTGGGCGGAGCTAAAGTTATGAAACAGCCAATAAAATACTACCATTTTATTTTTACTGTTTTTTCGCTCTAACTTTGACCGATTTACAAAATGTAATCAAAATTTACATTGTTCTCTTTAAAATAAACCGAACAAAACATAATGTCAGTTTCTAAGGTGGAAATACTAACAATAATTTACTACAAATAAAATTAAATACCTACATAAATTACAATTCAGTAGAATTAAACTATCATATGGATGGGTTTCTAAATCAACGCTGGGCTAAATAAATCATTCCTTTTGTAGAGGAGCAACGTCGTTCTTTCGGTGAGTTTTTACATGAACTTGTAAACTTCTCTTTTGCGCAAATTTTATATCACATATTTCGCACCTAAATGGCTTTTCGCCCGAATGCATTCTGAAGTGAAATAACATGTTATGTCTGTGCGAGAACCTGGCATCACAAATTTCACACACGAAAGGTTTTTCCCCGGTATGGATTCTCAAGTGAGTTCGCAAATGTCCCCTTTCGGAACTTCTATAATCGCAATAGGTACACGGATAGGGTTTTTCACCTGTGTGGGTTCTTAAATGCCGTACCAAACTTCCATGTTGTGAAAATTTCAACTGGCAGATCTCACACCCGTAGGGTTTTTCACCAGTGTGAATTCTAAAGTGAGTTTTCAAGTCCGTGCTCCGCGTAACCCTCAAGTCACAAATTTCACATACAAATAATTTTTCACCAGTATGAGTTTTGATGTGAGTTTGTAAACTTCCTTTGTGCGAAAATCTCATATTGCAAATATCACAAGAATATGGTTTTTCCCCAGTGTGAATTCTAAAGTGCGTTGTTAAAACTGACTTCTCGGCAAATCTTAAATTACAAACTTTACAGGCGTACGGCTTCTCACCTGTATGAATCCTCGCGTGCGATTTCAGGTTTTCCTTCCGTGAAAATCTTAATTTGCAGATTTCACATGAGAATGGTTTTTCTCCGGTGTGAATTCTTGAGTGTCTTCGTAAATTGGATCTATTTGAAAATTCCACATTACAAAGTTCACAAGAAACAGTTTTTCCAGCTGGGTTAATTGTTCCGGATAACTTTTCACTGTGAGTTTCTTCTTTCAATTCTTCATGAATTTCAAGTTGGAATGGTGCAACTTCTTCTTTAATATCAACAGAATGAAAATTTATTTTATGTTGAACTTGTGCAATTTCTTCAGCTTTCTTGTATTCGTCTTCCAAATATTCTACTTTAATCATAGCAGCAAATTTGATTTAACTCAACTGTCAAATGTTTAACATTTGTGAGGTTATGTTCTACCAGAAAAATTGAATTTTACCTTGAAATTATTGGGAAACGCAATTAGCAGAACGCACATTAATAATTACAATAAAATAAGAGAATTTATAAAATTAAAGATAATTACCCACATTCACTACTTGTTGACGTTGTAGTTCACGGTCATACCAATAGGTGGATTTGATTGGTAAAATGATTATAGCAACTGCAAATCAACTCACCTTATCTACTAAAATTAAAACAAAAATTTCTCTCTTACTCTCAATCTCTGATAAGAGGGTTGACCAAACAAAGAACAAAGTTCGTCGCAATCTGGAGAGAACTTCTTCAATATTTTTTAACTCTGATGTTATAAAACTAGCTCTCTATTAGTGCAGAGGCAAAACGGTAGATTCTAAAACAAAAATTTAATATTTTGGGTAAACTGCAATAAAACACTGATGACGTTAAATGCTTTCAATCGAGATACGACGTGTGACTTTAAAGGTAAAATTAAAAAATTTGCTACAAAGTAACGGGTAACACTTGATCAACTTCATCCCGAACACAAAACATCGCTTACAGATGTAGAACGCAACTGGACCAGTGAGCGGAAACAAAAAATTTCCTCCAGGTGAATAAAAAAAAACAAAGTTTGTAAGTTTAGCTTCTGGTTGTCAAAACAACAACAATCAAAAACTGCTAACCCAAGAAAATGGGCAATAATTTTAGATTTTTAGAACGTATCAAATTAAAGAGGTTCCCCAGATGTCAAAGATGTTTCGTCAGAAACTAACAGAAGCCAAGCGATAGTTAGGCAACTGGCCACACACAAACTTAACACGATAACAATGATCTCGGAATCAAAAATATTTGTCCACGTCGAAGTCGTTCCTAAAGGAGGTTGAAAAGCTTCTCTCCAATATTTTAGAAAATTGGCAAAGAAGTGGCAAAATTACTCAAAAGGTCAATTTGGAATTTTTTATGCCCTACTTTGTATTCAATGTATTACTTACCAGAAGTTCCACGTTCAACCAAACTGGCACTCAAAAAAAAGCACTCAAACGCCGGAGTTGCAGCTTATCAAGACTTGTACAAAAATTGTCTGTATTTTTGAATGCGTTTAAACACAAATAACAATGCAGGGTTGATATAAAAAATAATCGTGAAATGAAATAAAAAGTAGAACAACGTAACAAATGCAAAAAATATTTATGTTTACTTCTAGGGTTATCCTTATCCTTGTTTCCTCGCAGAAATTGTTTCACTCACTTAAAACTCCTGCATCAAACTTTGGCAGTGAAGTTTGTCATAACGCCACTTGATCTTTTTAGAACAAAAAGAAAGGTAGCTAACTTTGAGTATTTTACCCACAACTCGAAGAGTCATGAGTCGCACTTTGCACGTTTTGTGGGTTTTTGGATGTAATTATTGTATTTACCACGACAAAGTTCTCTAGCGTTTTCAGTGACACTATCCGCTAAAGGCGAAAGGTGGGCGCCAGTTGATAATAAGAAACCACAAATGATAACTTATCAATCACCAAAAAAATAGATTTTTACTTTGCAGACAAAGATGTAAAATGCAAAATCACTTACGTGAACTCTGATCTTCCTAATTAAAAACAGTAAACAGACATACAAAAAGGTAATCAATTTGATCAATAATTGATCCTCGAACAAAAAAAATTACTCGAACCTTTGATCACCTCTCTTCAACTCGTTTGATTTCTTTGAAAATGTGGATCTCTGAGACAGTCCACTCATTTAAAATATCCCTCTAAGGTGACAAAACTTTTCAACCTGAAATCGTTAAAATGTGGATCTCTGAGACGCTTTGTCAGAAACCAACAGAAGCCAACGACACCAAGCTACAGTTGTGCGACTGGCCACACATGAACTTGGCACGATAACAAAAATCATTTACAAAAATTGTACCGGTAGGTACCGGTTTAACAGATGGTGTTCAAAAATTCAATTGTATCTTCGTTCCAGTCTTGCCAATTTAGCCGTTTTTTTGGTGCTTTAGCGGTGAAAAACTACCATTTAGCAGCTAGCGGAAATTCTAGCTTAATTAAAAGATATCTGACGGAAAATGTGTCAATTTAAGAATTGGCAACGCGCTGGTTTAGATTTTAATACGCCAAAATGCAGTCGCTAAAAAACACCTAGTACTTTAGGAAAACTTAACATTAGAAAATTGTTGGTGAAAACGGCCATAAATCTTTGTTATCTTATTGTGACTTTATTAAATTAAAAATTTTTTTTTGTATTTAAAATAATTTAAGTTGTTTGTATTTTAAAAGCCGTACGACAAGAGCGAATCCGGGGTGATGGGGAAGGGAGGCGATTGCCCCCTTTTTGGAAAAATTAATCACTATAATATCAAGTTTATTTATAAAAAATCAGTGTTTACAATTTCATAACAAATTTTGTTGTTACATGCTGTCATTGTCAATTTTTTCGACATCGATAATTATAAATAATCCAATGTTGGTTCCAACTTTGGTTCTAACTATGGTCGTTTAACCAATGGATGGTTAATATTTTCTGAGTTTGACCTCTTTCCTCTTACTCGTCTATTCTTAAACCACGTTACAATAGTATCGCAGGAGACTTCGAAATCTTCGGAGAATTTTTGGACTTCATCAGAACTAAGATAAAATTTACCACTTTCATAAGTCGCTTCTAGGATTGCCGTCTGATTTTCGGAAAAAATATTTCTTTTTCTTTCCTCAAGAGGGTCGAAAAGAGGTCTATAATTTAAAGTACGATAAATCGGGCGCTTTTCATCTCCCATAGATTCACTTGGTGTATTTTCAATCTCTTCATCTGTAGTTTCATTTTCAGGTGATTGTAATCCAATTATTTCGCGCAACTTAGTGTTTTGAGGATCGGTTAATGAATGAAAGGTAATCTGGCCTTCCTCTTTATTTACAGAAATTATATAATTTCCGGATAGACTACCATATTTTACTTGCACAATTTCGTCATCAGTATCTTCAGATTCTTCGGAGGTCGTAAGATAATCACTGCTTTCTTCCTCATTTTTTTCAGTTGCACTGTCGGTTTGTGATGAATTCTCATCACTTGAAAAATCGTTCATTTCATTTTTTTCAGTTGCACTGTCGGTTTGTGATGAATTCTTATCACTTGAAAAATCGTTCATTTCATTTTTTTCAGTTGCACTGTCGGTTTGTGATGAATTCTCATCACTTGAAAAATCGTTCATTTCATTTTCTTCAGTTGCACTGTCGGCTTGTGATGAACTCTCATCACTTGCAAAAACGTTTATTGGTTCTCTATATTTTTTATTTGGACTATTAATTTCCATAATAATTGGTTGATTTTTGCACAATAGTTATTATTTTTTTGTACAGAAAAAATTCATTACCAACCTAAAAATGATTAAATCAGGATTACAAATAGGGATTATTTTTCTCTTTCCGAGTTAACGTGTAGTTACTTATTAGATCTTCAAAGACAAATATCGGCGCATTAAATGTTAAGAAAAAACAGTCCATTACCGTCGTGATTTAATTTAGAGTTCTCATAAGCAAAAACCAACGGTGACAAATAAGCAGATCCCGCTTGCATCCCTCGAGTTGGCAATTTGGAGTGGTGCTTATTTAGTTTGTATTATTAATTACTAGGTGGAAAGCTTGTCAACGGACAGGTAGCTATCTGGTGGATCTCTATTTTAGAGGTATTAATTAAAGCGGTGAGCTAAGTCAACGGGCTAAAGACCGAACTCTAGGCTAGAAGCCCTAGGTGCGATCCCCAACCCGGCTACAAAATTTATCCAACTTTATTATGACCCTCTCCTCTCGGAAGGCAATGGCAAACCACCGAGAGTAATCTGCCAAGAAATCCATTTAATAATAACATATTAAATTGGATTAACATATAAAAAAAAAGAAAAATTTAAAAAAAATTGATTCTAAACACTAACACTAACCTAAGCTCAACGGATGGATCTCTCTTTTGACATTCTTCATTAAAAAAATCTCTAATACTGACAAATTTAATTGTTTTGCGTTTTTAACCCCTAACCTACATTTGCTCCGGACAACATGCGCAGTACTCCATAATTTGTTCCAAGTAACATAAATAAACAATCGGTTAATCAAAAACAAAAGATTATAATCTGACAATCAAAAATAATCGAACAATTGTTTGATCAACAAAAAACAAACAAACAAATTTTTTGGAGAACGAACTACCTTTTGTTTTAAAAAAACCCTAGCCTACGATTACTCCAAGCAACATGCGTAATACTCTATATTTGTTTCAAGTAACATTGATAAACAATCGGTTAGTTGAAAACAATCAATAATTAATAGTAATTCCAGCCCTTAATAGTAAATCCTAAAATTCGATTTTAGATTTTTCACATTTGTCAACGATTTCTAATAATTTCCATTGCTTTTGGGCAGTTGGAAATTTTTGGAACTTTACGCATTAAAATACCTCGAGTACAATGACAAAAACGACTTGCAAATTTTACTTAGATTTTACAAAAACAGTAGATTAACCTTTTTGAATTTTTTTCACCCCAAAAAATTAATATTAGAAAACTATAGCTTCCTCGACGGATTCTTATGCATTTTTGATGAGAAAATTTGTCTGACGCAGTTTATTTTTCGCTAAGTATTAAAATTAATCTTTTGCGGTCGATTAAATTCCTAAAAATCGATGTTTGAATTTTCACACTTGTCGACGATTTCTAACGATTTCCCTTGCCTTTCGCCAGCTAAAAATACAATTTTTGTACTCTAAGTATTAAAATACGTCGTCTACAATGACAAAAATGACTTAAAAATTTTATTCGGATTTTACAAAAACGGTAGATTAACCTTTTTGAATTTTTTTTACCCCAAAATATAAATATTGGAAAACTACAGCTTTTTCAACGGTATCTTATGTATTTTGATTACAAAATTCGTCTGACGCAGCTTATGCTTTGAAGTATTAAAATTTAACTTTTGCGGTTAATTAAATTCCATAAAATCAATTTTTGAATTTTCATGTTTGTCAGCGATATCTAACGATTTTCCTTTCTTTTCGGCATCTGATAAAGCAATTTTTGGACTCTAAGCATTAAAATACGTCGCCTTACAATGACCAAAACGACTTGAAAATTTTACTCAAATTTTACATAAACTGTAGATTAAATTTTTTGAAATTTCCCACTTTGAATTTATTGCACTCCAAAAAATAAATATTGGAAAACTTATGTATTTTGATGAGAAACTTTGTATGACGTAGTTTATTTTCGGCTAAGTATTAAATTTAAACTTTCGCGGTCAATTAAAGTCGTAAAAATCCAATTTTGATTTTTCACATTTGTCAAAGATTTTGACAATTTTCCTTGCTTTTCGGCAGCTCAAAATGCAATTTTTAGACTATACGAATTAAAATACGTGCCTACAATGACAAAAACAACTTGAAAAATTTACTCGGATTTTACAAAAACGGTAGAATAACCCTTTTGAATTTTTTTAACCCCAAAAATAAATATTGGAAAACTATAGATTTTTCGACGGATTCTTATGTATTTTGATGAGAAAATTCTCAAAAAAAAACAACTTGAAAAATTTACTCGGATTTTACAAAAACGGTAGAATAACCCTTTTGAATTTTTTTAACCCCAAAAAATAAATATTGGAAAACTATAGATTTTTTGACGGATTCTTATGTATTTTGATGAGAAAATTCGTCTGAGGAAGTTTATTTTCCGCTAGGTATTAAAATTAAACTTTTGCGGCCGATTAAAGTCTTAAAAGTCGATTTTTGATTTTTACACTTCTTGTCAACGATTTCTAACGATTTTCCTTGTTTTTCGCCTGCTGAAAATGCAATTTTTGAACTTTATTAAATTTATTAAGATACGTGGAACAGAAGTAGCATTCTTATAAGGACTAAGAAAAAATATTCCTAAAAATGGATTTTGGAAGTCTATCCTATATTAGAGAGGCAGCAACAAACGATGGAAAGATAAGCTGAAAGTGCGCCATTACCGTGTTGATCATATAAACATCGAAAAATGTTTTAATTGTGAACGATTTTGGCACACCTCCTGATCACCAACCCCCCTGAGCACCACGCTATTTAGTGTGCAGTCAAAGCAAGGGTTGTTGGCACCAATATGAAGAACGGTACACTAGTCGGCATTCAGCGTGAGCAACCAAACCTTCGACCAGCCATCTATTCTATCCAAGTCGGACTGTAGAACTGATTTGTTGACGAGCGGATTGTGGTAAATCTTTAAGTCGTCTGCAAACACACTTTTAGAAAAACGGATATATTCGACGAGGTCCACAACGTAGACAAGGAAAAGAATTGGTCTCAGCACAGAACCTTGAGGTACGCCGCTGAGTACCGGTTGCGGATCTGACAACAAATCTCCAACTCGCACACGAAAGGTACGTTCCGTTAGGAAGTCTTTGATCCAATTTAATAGATTGCCACGAACACCATAGTGTTCCAGCTTCAACAGTAGTCTTTCTTTTAGGACTCGGTCAAAAGCCTTGAAAAAGTCTAGGTATACAACATTGGTTGGGTTCCGCGAGTCCCAAGATTTAGTCCAATCGTTCAGATTCATCAGTAAATTTGAGATTACTGATCTACCCTGAAGGAAGCCATGCTGGCAATTTGGAATCACTGAATTGGCCAGCAAAAACTCTGTAAGCTCTTTAGCCACAATTTTTTCCATGCACTTACAGATGACGGAAGTAAGGCTGATCGGTCTGTAATTACTAGCAGCAAGTTTATCTCTTTTTTTGTAGATAGGTACAACAATTGATTTTCTCCAATCCTGGAACAAAGTTTCTAGATTTAGTGATGCCTGCATTGAGGTTGACAAGGGTTCTACTAATGAAGTTGCGCAACTTTTGACAGAATTTGGAGAAATGCCGTCTGGTCCCGGGCTTGAGTCTGCCTTTAGTGCAGTTAGATGCTCGAAGACAGTGTTTTTGGAGAATTTTATTGTGGTCAAGCTGTTTTGGATTCGACTTGAAGCATTCAAGGTAGGCAAATTCGGTGGTTCACTAACAAAAAACGCTATGGAATTGGCGTGGAAATATCTCGGACATGATTTTAGTATCAGATGATTTTGATCCATCCTGGTAGCGCAAGGTTATTGACGGTACTCGCGAAGTCAAGTTTTGACTGATGTATTTGTAAAAGTGCTTACCTTCGTCGTAATCGTCGTCACTTGCTTTCAAGTTAATTTCGAATTGTTTTCAACTGTCGTGCATGTGTATTTTGTATTTGACGCTATTTACAACCGAATTAAATTGAAACTGTGCTATGAATTGAATCAGTATTTATTGAAACGTGTGAACAGAAACTCATTCAAGTCGTGTTCAACTTTTGTTGATTAACTAAAACCGGCCAACTAAACTTGAAGCGTGAGAACGCGCTTTAAGAGTTGGTAACGTTGGTTTGGATTTTAATACGCAAGCGCACGTCCACTTCTAACGTTAAGATCTATTCCCAACTCTAAATCTTTGTTATTTTATTGTGATTTTATTAAATTTATTTGTATTCAAAATAATTTAAGCTGTTTGTATTTTAAAAGCCGTATGACAAGGATGGATCCGAAAGGGGGGTGAAATGAAAAAGCTACGCGATTACCCCTTTTTTGGAAAAATTAATCACTATAATATACAAAAAGTAAAAACTAAAATTACTTAAAAAAAGTATAGAGGGAGTTACTTAACCAACAATTTAATCCGAGGTGGTGGAACCGGCCCTTACAATTTCATAACAAATTTTGTGTTCGTACCTATATTAGTCGTTTAACCAATGAGTGGTTGATATTTTCTTTTTTTTTTGCTATCTTTTCTTTTGCTCGTCTATTCTTAAACCACGTTAGAATAGCCTTACAGGGGACCTCGAAATCATTGGAGAATTTTTGGGCCTCATCAGAACTAAGAAAAATTTTACCTCTTTTAAAAGTCGCTTCTAGGATTGTCGTCTGATTTTGAGAAAAAACAATCCTTTTTCTTATATTACGAGAGGCGACAATAGTTCTATTTCTTATATTATGATATATTGGTTGTTTTTTATGTCCCATAGGTTGACTTGGTGTATTTTCATGATTTTGATTTTTAGTTTTCTTTCCAGGTGATTTTATTCCAAGTATTTTGCGCAACTTAGTGTTTTGGGGATCGGTTAATGAATGAAAGGTAACCTGGCCTTCCTCTTTATTTACACACATCATAAAATTTCCGGATAGGCTACCATATTCTACTTGCACAATTTCGTCTTCAGTATTTTCAAGTTCTTTGGAGGGCGCAAGGTAATCACTGCTTTCTTCCCCATTTTCTTCAAGTGCACTCTCGATTTGTGATGAATTCTCATTATCTGAATAAGCGTTCATTGCTTTTATATGTTTTTTATTTTACTGTTAATTTTCAAAATAATTGGTTGATTTTTGTACAATAGTTATTATTTTTATATATGTTAGAATAAGTGAGGATTACTAAACCTGAACCCGGACCTGTATATGACGTTAATGAAATACTCTGCCCTGACTAATAATTTTAAATAAATGCGTTGAGTAAGTAATACCAACCTAATTTGGTATTATTAGGTTGGTAATCAACTATAACAGTATTACTATATCAAAACACAGTTTATCATAGGTGTGTGAAGAGAGTAGAAGAACCTAAATATAGAAAATCGAGAAGAATATTATTTTAGCTTCATTTATTGCAAATATTTTGGCTCACGCTAACATCAGAAGTGGAATTCGAACCAACGTTTAACTGCAAACGGATAAGTTTTTTTTTGTCGTGTTTTTTTTTGTTTTTGTTGGTTTTGTGTTTTATTTTTTCTCTCGTTTGGTTTAAAATGAATCAAAATACAGAAGATTCCCAAAATGCAATTCAAAATCCGGACGGATATCCGATGGACAAACGCACGATGCCGTTAATAGCAAATTTTTGATTGATGAATAATGGATTGAACAAATAAACGATTTAAAGAAACGAACTAAAATATCCGATTTTATTATGATATTGAAAGAGTGAGACGCTCTACGAGAAAATGAAAAATAAAGTTTTTCGATGGATGGAAACCATTTGATAGGAGTTGGAATAATTTGTGTATGACTTTTGAATAACGTTCCCCAAACAAGAAACATGGCACACGAAGCTAAACAAGGCAGCTAATATAGAAAGTTTAAACCTTGTTAGTTTATGTGAATACGGAATAGAGAAAATACGTAGTACCAACCTCAACTGGAATGGCAGAAAGTAATACGTTCCATTGGTGGAATGAATAACGATATTATTCGACAAAGAATACGAATAAATGTACCAAAGAATCAACAAGATCTTAAAGCTTTACTTCGACAATATGATAGCGAAATCAAAGATGATCATCGAAGAGTACCAAAACAACTCAAGCTAGATACTATGCAATCGTATGAGAAAAACGGAAATTATCAAAAAAATGTTTCAACTGTAAAAAAAAAATAGGTCATTCAAAGAAAGACTGTAAATATTCAGAAAACCCGAAGCATGCAATGAAAGAAATCTAAATTAAGAAGCAAAAGAAGTGTTATAATAGTAAAGAAATTCAACTTGTAGCTGAGGATTGCAAAATTGGCTTTGAGTCTACCGCCTTGCAAGCTCCTGGAAGAGAAGTCGATAGACAGTAGTTGTATTCCTGGCGTAGATGGCGTAAATCATGGGCTCCCAACCGGTGGTACGCGTACCCCTGGTGGTACGCGGGAACGTTTCAGGTGGTACGCGTAAGTGATGTGTGCAAGAGTGAAGATAAGTTCCATTACTCCTAATGTTGATATTTTAAATTTTAATCTTTAAAATATCGTTAAAAACTCGCTATTCTAGCTCCAGTTTTTAAAAAATTTTTCCCAGGTGGTACGCAGGTGCAAAAAGGTTGGGAACCCCTGACGTAGATTGATTGGTTGGAAGACGATTCGGCGTCCCGGATTGTGCGTTGTCATGGGAAATTATGGATTGAACTTGGCGTAGTTCTCAATGATGAGACCCCGAATTTGATATGTACTGGATAGTGATATAAGTGTGTTGTCAGGAATGGACGAAGAGTGGAAAGGTGGAGTCCCGAGCGTTGGATGATTTTTGTATATTGGTGAATGCACCGTAATCTTGGTTGTGATTGGCGCATTTTTGAAGTATCCGTATATTTGCTCTCGTAGAGAACAAAACTTCTAAACAGTCTATGGTTACTTTGGGTTTTTTGTTTAAACGAGCTGGCATCCAGGGGCAGTCATGACTGATAAAGCGGAAATTTTCACTTCATCGGAATTCGTTAATTGTTTTAAACGAGAAGATGTTGAATTGCACCTTAAAAATGTGGGAGTGCCCAGAGGTGGCGGACAGGTAAAATCAGTGATAAAAGTCTTGTCTGATCTAGTGAAAAGTGCGTTGAACAACAGAAAGGAGATTGAATGGTTTGCAATATTGACCGGAATTGAAGCAGTACTTAATGAAGGTAAAAGTTTGGCAACTTGATATACGTCGGATGCATTTATGTTCTGAGGGAAGAATCGCGCAAGTGGAAATAGGATTTGGCAACAGTAAGATTTGGAAAGCTAAGCGGGAAGTTTTTGGGACTAAGCAAAATTATAGAAATGCTGGCTAACGAACGTTGCGTATTTGGAGGTTGGAGAAACTAGTGAAAGAGGCTACTTATGAACAGTTGAGAGGCTGGTTTAACAGACAATTTTGAGGAAAATATGACTAGTGAAGCAATTTGATTCATTGCTTTTCTTTGGTAAGTACATTTATACTATAATGTACATTTTCACATATACAAAACAATACTGAAAGTAGCTGTTTACAGTACAGAAACGTAAAATTTTACTTTATAGTACAGAAATGTCAAAACCTCAATTGTTTTATGTGCAATCCTACTAAAATGTACACTTTGACATATATTTTTGACGTATTTTGTGAATTTTAAATATTTTATTGCTTAGCAACATACGTATTTCGTTAAATTATTATCGTACATTTTTTTGCAGAAAATGTGCATTTCATTCCAATTACACATAAAATAGTTTATGCGCTTTATCCTTAAGGTGCCTTTTTGGCATTTGCGTGGTTATAGACTTCGTCTGCGCCTCAGTCTATAATTTTCCGCGCTCATGCCAAGAAGATGCACTTTCAGGACTTGGTGCATAAATAACTATTACGGACGGTAGAACCAAGTTATTTAAGGCGTTGCGGCCGAGTTATTTAAGGCGTTGCGGCCGAGTTATTTAAGGCGTTGCGGCCGAATTATTTAAGGCGTTGCGGCCGAATTATTTAAGGCGTTGCGGCCGAGTTATTTAAGGCGTTGCGGCCGAATTATTTAAGGCGTTGCGGCCGAGTTATTTAAGGCGTTGCGGCCGAGTTATTTAAGGCGTTGCGGCCGAATTATTTAAGGCGTTGCGGCCGAGTTATTTAAGGCGTTGCGGCCGAATTATTTAAGGCGTTGCGGCCGAATTATTTAAGGCGTTGCGGCCGAGTTATTTAAGGCGTTGCGGCCGAATTATTTAAGGCGTTGCGGCCGAGTTATTTAAGGCGTTGCGGCCGAGTTATTTAAGGCGTTGCGGCCGAGTTATTTAAGGCGTTGCGGCCGAGTTATTTAAGGCGTTGCGGCCGAATTATTTAAGGCGTTGCGGCCGAGTTATTTAAGGCGTTGCGGCCGAATTATTTAAGGCGTTGCGGCCGAGTTATTTATGGCGTTATTCAAAATTCAAAAAAAAAAAAAAAATGTCACGGGGACGCGACAATTGCAGGAAGGCCGTGTTAGAATAAGTGAGGATTACTAAACCTGAACCCGGACCTGTATATGACGTTAATGAAATACTCTGCCCTGACTAATAATTTTAAATAAATGCGTTGAGTAAGTAATACCAACCTAATTTGGTATTATTAGGTTGGTAATCAACTATAACAGTATTACTATATCAAAACACAGTTTATCATAGGTGTGTGAAGAGAGTAGAAGAACCTAAATATAGAAAATCGAGAAGAATATTATTTTAGCTTCATTTATTGCAAATATTTTGGCTCACGCTAACATATATATAGAAAAAATTCATTATCAAACAAAAAACGATAAAATCAGGATTAAAAATAGGGATTATCTTTTTTTTCCGAGTTGACGCATAGTTACTTAGATCTTCAAATACAAATATCTACGAATTAAATGTGTAGAAAGAACATGCCATTGCCGTCGTGATTTAATTTAGAGTTCTCACAAGTTCTCGACAATGCTCAGATCCCGCATGTATCCCGCGAGTTGGCAATTTGGCGTGGTGCTTATTTATATTTTGTGTTATTAATTACCAGATGGATAGCCCGTCCACGGACAGGTAGCTAGCCGGTGGATCTCTATTTTAGTGGTATTAATAAAAAAAACAAAATTATTTCTAAACACCAACACTAACCTAAGCTCAACCGACGAATCTCTCTTTTAACATTCTTTATTAAAAAAAAATTGTTGGCGTTTTTAACCCCTAGCCTACATTTGCTCCGAGCAACATACGCACTACTATAAATAATCATTCGGTTAATCGAAAACAATCGATAATAATTATAGGCGTAAAATATTACCGATGGGGGCGCTGCAAAAGATGGAAAATGGATCAGTTATGCAGTATGGTATTGGCTGTCAGACTGCTTACGGCATCCATGATTGTACTTGCAATTTCAGCCTCTAGACGGCGTTTTGCTAATATTTTTTGCCTATAGTAATTTAAGCCCTTTACAGTAAGTCCTAAAAATTGATTTTTGATTATTCATATTTGTCAACAATTTCTAACGATTTCTCTTGCTTTTCGGCAGCTGAAAATGCAATTTTTGAACTCTACTTATTAAAATACGTCTCTTACAATGACAAAACGACTTCCAAATTTTACTTAGATTTTACAAAAACGGTAGATTAACCCTCTTGAATTTTTTTTATCGTAATCGTTCCCGATTTCGTCATTACCGAGTTTTGAAGATTTTGTATTGATAAGATGAGTCATTCAGCGATCGAATCATGAAGACAACACTTTGTAAGTAACATTTAAGCTTATCGTTTATTACTGTGTGTTTGAAGTCTACGATCGTGCGTTGGTCGTCACCGTAAATTTTACCGTCGTGTCACTTTTGTGATGTAATCTTAGTTGTTTATTTAAGTCACGTTTTTATGTCCACTTTGGGACAAACCATTTTAAATGAGCCCTTCGGCTCGAGTAATTTTACATTACTCTAATATTATTTGTAGTATTTTGTATTTAGACTTAGGCAGTCTTTTACACGAATTCTATTCACTTAGGGTAACTTTTAAGTATTTATCATTCTTGGAATGAGCCACTTGCTGAGTCTATCAGTAATGTGTTTTGTACGACGAATTTTGAAGATCATTATAGTTTTTGTTATCAGTACTACTGCATTTTTCTTTGTGCATGTTTATGTTTACAGATGTAAGATTCGAAGCTGTATGACCATCTTCAGACAAGGGTAGGTTGGTAGTGACGACACTTACGACGTTTCCCTTTTTGTATATTTATTTGTTCATGACGCTTTTCTCGAGGGCCACCATGTGTTCCAAATCGTTGGGTTACCGGTTCACCACAGCATGTTAGGTCCAGGACATTCCTTGTGAACCCTGGCGCTCAACTCTGTCCCGTTTTCTCAATTTTGATTGATGTTTAGCCATCCCGTCTAGCCTTGCAACGTGTTTACCTTATTATCGTACCATCTGATCCACGGCCATTAAACCACTGAGCTACAAAGCAAAATGACGTTTGTTGTAGGCGACGGTAGATGCAGCTTGGCGGGATTAACCCGTAACATCTTATGCATTTTTGATGAGAAAATTTGTCTGAGGCAGTTTATTTTCCGCTAAGTATTAAAATTAATCTTTTGCGGTTGATTAAATTCCCAAAAGTCGATGTTTGAATTTTCACACTTGTCGACGATTTCTAACGATTTCCGTTGTCTTTCGCCAGCTAAAAATGCAATTTTTGTACTGTACGAATTAAAATACGTAGCCTACAATGACTAAAACGGCTTGAAAATTTTACTCGGATTTTACGAAAGCGGTAGATTAACCCCTTTAAATATTTTTCACCCCAAAAAATAAATATTGGAAAACTATAGTTTATCGACGGATTCTTATGTATTTTGATGAAATAATTTGTCTGACGCAGTTTATGCTTTGCTAAGTATTAAAATTTAACTTTTGCGGTCGATTAAATTCCCTAAAATCAATGTTTGATTTTTCATGTTTGTCAGCGTTATCTAACAATTTCTTTGCTTTTTGGCAGCTGAAAAAGCAATTTTTGGACTCTACGCATTAAAATACGTCATCTACAATGACTAAAACGACTTAAAAATTTTACTCGGATTTTACATAAACAAACGGTTAATTAAATTTTTTAAATTTTTCCTCCTTTGAATTTATTGCACATCAAAAAATAAATATTGGAAAACTATAGCTTTCTCAACGGATTCTTATGTATTTTGATGAAATAATTCGTCTGACGCAGTTTATTCTTTGCTAAGTATTAAAATTTAACTTTTGCGGTCGATTAAATTCCCTAAAATCAATTTTTGATTTTTTATGTTTGTCAGCGTTATCTAACAATTTTCTTTGCTTTTCGGCAGCTTAAAATGCAATTTTTAGACTATACGCCTTAAAATACGTGCCTACAATGACAAAAACGACTTGAAAAATTTACTCGAATTTTACAAAAACGGTAGATCTACAGCTAAGTGTATTTCTAAATGTAAGAAAATAGGTAAGTAATTGGAGCACAAAATTGGCACAAATTGGCACAAAATTATGACATGCTTTCATCAAATTTTGCACTGATTTCTTAAGAATTAATAAATTTTTGATATATAAATACAATTTTGTAGGTAGATATTGAATATCTAAACAAGTTTAATAATCTGTTGTTAGACCATAATTAACAAAAATTGTCGTCATTTACAGTATACATAATTTCATGTTGTAAATCAAAATAAAAAAAATTGAATTGATTTAGTTTTTAATATTTAGGAAAATTGAATTATATTTATAATTTCGATAACCATCGCATTGCCAGGGTTTTCATTTTTATTAAACATGAAAATGGTTCATTTTATGAAAGAAAACTTCATCAAAATTTAGCAAGTACTGAGGTGGGAAAAATTGTGAAGTGTTCGCTATGTGATTTTTTGCAAAAATTTACATTTTTTATTCCAAAAAAACTACATAGAATAAAATTTTGCAATTTTATTTTGTTATACACTAATAAATATTGAAAGCTAAACCTAAATATATTTGCAACTATTTAATTTTCCAGCAAAGGAAGAATAAAGGGGTTCTGTAAAAGCGGAGGTTCAAGTGTAAAGGATCCTTAAACTTGTCCGCCCTGTTTTTCCAGTAATGATTGCAGTAGCGTATACACCGAAAAGGAAAATTTGATCAACTAAAACAGATCCTATAAATACATTAATCAAAACATAAATTGTACGGATGCAATTACGCTCAAAAAAGTACTTAGCTGGAGATTTCCAAATCCGCCAGCCATTATTTTTATAGGTTGCTGAGACCGCATTATCCCCATTATTAAAGATTTTCGAAAATCGTTATCAGTATCGGTTAGATGCCAACCACAATGAAAGAAATGGTCCGACAGATCAGCGCTCTAAAATTTTTGTACAGGATGTTTCTAATGTTAGAAGCTTTCTTACCTCAAACAGTAATTCGCTACCCATAAAACAATAAATAAATATTTCGCCTAAATGTGTTAAGAAGAAAGCAACTCCTCCCATTCTTTCTTGTGGCATACAAGTCTAAAAAAAGAAAGAAATCAAGTTTCTGTTGTATTCCTTTCTGGGAAGGTACTTATACTATGACAAATGTAGATACGCAAACTGCGACTATAGTGGTTAAGAATTGAACCAAAATATAATGTTTGAATATGTCGTTAATATCGTGTGACACCCTGTATAAAAAAAAGCATTCAATTAATTTAGATTAATGCAAAACAAGACCAAGTATGCAAAATTTACGATTATTCATATTCCGTCTCCCGCTGTAGCTGCACCAAAAAGCTGCCTGGTGGCAGCTACAGCAAGACATGGGACCCTGTGATACCAGTCATTTTTGTAGACTTGGTCATGTTGTACAACAAACTCACTTGATTAACTTTTTATGGTGGTTTAAAGCAATCTGCATAATTTTCTTTGCATTTTGTGTTCTGAACTTATAATCGTCTAAAATTGCTTTTTGGACATTTTCTCTTACGTAAGTTTTCAGTAGTTTAAATTGAGCAACACAAACTGACAGGATACTGATGATCAAAAAATCGCATCCACAAACAATAATCGTGAGATTCATATTAAAAAAACTTTGGAACGACAACATCAATTCGTAATATGGGCTCTTCCACCAATCATACGGATATGTTGTCAAGAATGATAAATATCTATACAATAATGCATTTGTGACATATTGCATAGCACAGAAACAACCTGCTAATGTATAAGAAGAAAGGACAAAAATTATTCGACGACTGATAACTAGCAACTCGTTATTGATACGTGCTCCAACAACATCCGAAGGCCAAAACTCATGATATATTACATTCAAAAGATTGTTTAATTTTCCCTTTTTGGTAATCATCATATGATATCTTGAAATCCCCTGAAATCAAGCGTATATTAAAAGAGTCAGTGCGGTGTGAATATAAGAGTAATTTGCGTAGATGGTACATAAAACTAACGGTGATAAAATTGCACAGCTGGTAAGCAAAATTGTGGATATGAGATATATTTATCTATACTTAAATTTGATTGGTTCTTGCAAATTTCTACCTTACAATGCAATACAAGTAAAGCCTACTTTCATTAAGACTCAAAGTCTTTACAAAATGAGAGTGAAACATCAAAAGTTTGCACTTACCTCAATCATAGCAATGAAAGTTGTCATTGATAAAACTATTAGCTTTATATCTGAATTAGCGTGAATAGCAAAATGTATGTTTCCGTATAGAAAAAAGCAGTATATGAAAATACAGAAACGTTGTAACCAAAATGACAGTTTACTGTAATTTTCCGGCCAAAAACTACAGAACGACATAATAATTTTTGTTGGTAAAAATACCCATTTTGCATTATCTCGAACTACGTGTAAAGGTAATTTTTTACTACCATCCAAACTCCACATTTTCGTTGTTACTCTGTATAAGTTCTTGATATAAATGCAATTTTGTATGATAGTTGCATGTCTATATCAAAACAAAAGTAGCTATAGTTACCTGTTATTAGTCTCTAATTACTCAAGTAACCTATTATTAGACCCTTACGAAAAAAAAATTCAATAGATTTAAATTTTTAACATTTGAGACATTGATTTTTTGTTAAATTATTGTTACAAAAGTGAATAAAATTGCAATTCTGCAATTAATTTTAAAATACTGTCTTTAGTTAACTTGTTGACTATGTAAATATTTTTGTATGAATATGATTAATTTTTTAATAAAAACCATTGAGTTTTGAAAAAAAACAATTTATGAAGAAAATTAATTTTTTGACCTTAAGTATGCTCGGTACTTTGTTCGTTAGAGGGCGACACCTAATAATGTTGCAAGTTATGTTATGTGCAGCTGTCAAAGAGATAATGGTGGGTTTATAGAGCGAGATAAGCGATAAGAGATAGTGGATAAGAAATAAGAGATAGTGACTAACGGATAAGCGGGTTTATACAATGAGATAAGGAATTTAAGAAATGCACATGTTACGCATGAGCAGTTCAAATTATTTTGAAACTTGGACAGGCCACGACAGCTTATGTTTATAGTTTGGTTTTGTCATCGTGAAACATATTTTTCAAATCTTTTAATTTTATGGTTTGATTACCCAGAAATTTGGCATCTTTTATACTAAATAAATTTTGCAAACTAAATTTGAGAATATTTTAAATGAAATATTTCGAATTCATAAAATACAAATGGATAGTCAAGATTTAGCGCGAAACAAAGCCTATATAACCCAGAATAATTTAATAATTTCCCTTAACATTTTTGCAAATCTCTAACTGCGAATAAATTTTAAAATTCGATTTATTGTTTAATAAAAACCGCCTGCTACTTATATATAGACAAAATTAATAATTATTAAATATAGATAAATAAATATTTGGAATAATTGTCGTTCAAAAATTTATATTATTATTATTTAAAAAATTATATAAAATTGATATTTTATAATACATACGCAACATAACAGCGATAAAAAAAGTAAAATATTAATTCGTAATGACACAAATGAGCGGGTAAAATTTAGTTCAAATGAACGTCGACGGGATAAGAGATAAGAAGTTGAAAAATGTTCAACTTTTATCCCTTATCTCTTAGCGCTTATCGCGTTGTATAAACGCTACTACGGTATTCCTATGGTTTAACTTTCTTATCCACTATCTCTTATCGCTTATCTCGCTCTATAAACGCACCATAAGCGGGCTTTCGCCCGCATCTGCCCCGCAGATGCCAAGTGTCAGCTGCAGCTACAAGAAAAAATCATAGCATCGAATCAATCGTTCGATCAGCTTTTGAATTGTTGGCATCAAGCATCCCAGCATTCCTAGAATGTGATTCCGTTAGTGACGCATTAATTAGGTACTGTGTTGGGAAGAGAGCGACACCTAATAATGTCGGAAGTTATGTTATGCGCACCTGTCAAGATAAATCCTTTCACAAAAAATTTTGAAATATAGAGTGCCATAAAATTTATTTTCCCCAGGAAAGCCCCCGGCCCTGATCAAATTCCCAACTTAGCGCTGAAAAACCTTCCTAAAAAGGCCATATCAGCGCTAACTGCAATTATCAATGCCATACTTAGACTGAAGTATTTTCCCGGCAGGTGGAAGTTGGCAGATGTCATCCTCATACCTAAGCCGGGAAAATGCTCGTCCAATCCCCTCAACTACAGACCGATATCCCTCCTCTCCTCCATCGCCAAGATGGCGGAAAAAATCATACTCTCCCGCCTTCTTGACGCTTTGGCTTCATAGAGCTTTGGCTGTCTTGCTGGACATAGCCAAAGCCTTTGACAAAGTTTGGCACACTGGTTTGCTGTATAAGCTTTACATGGCTAGAGTTAATCCAAGCGCTTATCACATCCTACCTGTGTGCCAAAACCATCCGTGTCAAAATCATTGCATAATTCTCCACGATTAGACCTATACACGCGGGGGTGCCCCAAGGATCTATCCTATCCCCCGCGCTCTTCAACATATTGACGTGGATTCTGATAGGTTGGAGATTCTAAAATTATCCACAAATAAATTTTCATTTGGTCAAAGTTTTGTTTTTGAAGTTTTCGTTAATTTAATCAGATGAGTAGTAACCTGTTAATTTTTTCAATTACGTGTCAAAGGGATACGTGCAGAGACGAGATTTTAGGCTGGGAGATTTGTCCGTATCGCCTGAAAATTAAACATTTCAAACATGAAAAACGTTAAATTTTTGATTAATTTATTTTTTGTTTGTTTTCAAAATTGTTAACTTACGTTTAAATTGAGTTGGTACAAAGGTAGCTACGATCATCGATGCAGTGTTTTTAATTTAAAAGTGTAGTTCGCAATTTAAAAATTTAGTGACTTCAAAATGTTGAATTTGACATCTGAAAATTCGAATTTCGCTGGAAAACCAACCAACCAGAGTGCGACACGATTTTCCGATGAAAAATTAGTACAGGAAACGAGATAAATGGTCAGTTGCTATAGAGTAATGGAGGTGAGAAGTCTAGAACTTAACGGCTTCATTGTGTTATCTTCGAAGGTGTGAAAATTACCCATTGGTAATTAATTTAACGATGATTATGAGCAACTGGGTTTTTGTTTGATTGTGTGTGCTACGAAAGAAGAGCATTAGAAAATTTTGAAGTTTTTTTGGAAAATTTTACTGACTGATAACATAAGGTCACCATTTTGTAAAGTCGTGGATGCAAGGAATTTGATGAGCGATCTTCAATTATTCAAGCCATCATTTTGGTAAATACAATTTGAATTAATTATTCACACGATTTCAACGATTATCTTCGATATTTGTTATAATGTTGTGGAATTATTTGAGGTTAATTACATTTGACATTAAATTCGTACTTCAAGTTACATTTATCATCGAACTTATACACTTAATTAATTAAACACATCAGTGGAACAATTTTAATATTTAAGTCGTGTTATTTAACTGTAAAATTTAAATTTAGGTGATAATTTTTTTGTACGGATATTTTTCGTATTTGGTAGTGGCTACCATATCAACAACGGTACCAACTTTCGAACAGTTACAAAGGCGCTAATATTTTAAAATTAAACAATTTTTCTTATTTTGTACAAATTTTATTGCAGATGTTTTGTTTAAATTATAGTATGACGTTGATTATCTTACAAATTGGAGATACTGTTATTGAAGTTTAAATGTGTAAATATGTAAGATAATTCTTCATGTTTTTGGAATTAGTGATTGAGTCGATAAAGTTTAATTATAAGGTTTCGTCTCAATTTTTTTTTTACTAATTTGATTATGACTACTACTTTCATCGAATTAAATTATAATTTCATCCCAGAGTTTTTTTTGTTTCATTTGTTGTGGATAATTTAAGCAGACCCTGGAATTCACTACCTGAGAGAGCTCATTAATGCAGACTACCGACTATAACAGCTACGGCTTTTAAAGAGTTGTTCGTCAGAACACGACATCTTTTATTTGACGCGTCAACGTGGGGCTCGACAAAGTAAACGTGGGGCTGGTAAAAACGTACGTGGGGTTGCAAAAAACGTCTACGTAGAGCGGCGAAAATAGTTCGTGCGCACACATCTTTTAATTGGCACGAACGTGGGGCTCCGAAAAACAAAAGTGGATTTTTCACTCAATAAAATTAATAGTAGGATTTTTGAAAATAAGGGGATTAATTGCAATTAGGTTAATAAAATAAAATGGAAAATATAACAGGGGATAACCCATCGGAAGACATTTCCGATACGGAAGTACAAAATGTGCCTGAGGATAGAGTAGTACCTGAGACAAGGGAAGAAACAATACAGGTGATTAGTGATGAGTCAGTTGGGGAATTAGAACAAGGGGATGTAACTGGTTCATCTGGAATGACAAGTACACCATGTGATCCTAAACAAAGTACAGTAGGAGAATTGACTTGGGAGAGGTTTACTAATTTTATGATGGAAATGAAAACAGATAACAAAGCACTATTAACAGAAATGAAAACAGATAATGAAAGGATATCAAAAGAAAATAAAATTCAATTAAAAAATCAATTATCTGAAATGGAAAACAGGCTAAAAAATGACATTAATGAGGTTAAAAACAAATTAAGGGTTTTGGATAAATATGGGAAAAATCTAGACACAATGGACAATTTAAAAATTAAAGACGAGGGGATAATAAAAGTTTCAAACCAAAATACTGAAATAGATCAAATTAATCAAATCGACGATAAAAATTTAATCACTGTAAATTGTTCTGTTGTAGAGGAAAATTTGGAACCGGTAGTTTCAAATGAGTTTTTGACCTTTACTGATATTTGTGAAGAACTTGAGGACATAAAAATTTTGGATATAGTTGTCAATGAAATTAAAATTTACACTAGAAAACAAATTAGGGGGATGAAATTAAGAAAGTTGAAAGCCAAAAGGAAATTAAAGTTTACAAAACACCCTGGTAAAAGTAAAACTAAAAGAAAAGAATTTAGATTTAAGGTTAAAAATTTAAAAATTTATTCAAAAGAGGAGGTTTTGGCCGATTTGGAAATTTCTCAGGTGAATGATAAGGATGAACAGCAACAAAATTTATTTTTATTTCAAACAAACGATAAGGTAAACGAAACGGAAAATTTAGGATATTTTATTAAAGAAAATTTTGAAGTTTTTGATAAAAATGAAAATGACAAAAATTCAAAATTAATTAAATTGATTATTTTTTGTAAATTAATTTCTTGCACGAGGAAAGTTGCAGGAAAAGAATGGCTGTGTGTCATGTTAAAGTGGGCTTATCGCAGAGTGCGATGGAAAACAAATTTTTGTAAATAAAAACCTAAATTGATAAAAACAAAATTTTAAAATTATAAGACAATTGCAATTAACATGGATTTTGAAAATTTAAGAGATTAGTAAAAATTTGTAAAGAATTGAATTTTGTAAATAGTATTAATTAATAAAGTAAATTTAGTAGTTTGTAAGATAAATAAAAGATTGGGGGATAATTGTAAATTAGATGAAATAAATTAAAATTAAAAATTGTAAATTTGATAAAGGAGAAAATTAAAAATAAAATTATGAGTATGATCATCAAACATTCCTGAAAATTATTGAAATTAAGAATTTAAAAATTAAAACATGGGTAGAATAAAAGTTTTAAATGAGGTACTGAGTAATTTTAATTAATTAAGGTTTTTCTAAAAATTAAGGTGGAAACATTACAACAAATTTAATAATAAAAATTAAAGTCGTATTTAGCAAGATAATTGAAAATTAATAATAAAGTTGATAATTATCTAAAGAATTTGTTACTGTGAGATTTTGGAGTTTAATAATTTTAAGGGGTTTAATTAAAATGGGGAAAATTAATAAAGAATTATGAATTGAGATTAAAGTGAATTGATATGAAATTTATGAATAATTAATTGGGAAATATAAAATAAAATGATTAAAGTAATTTGAAAGCCACAGTAAAGGATTTAAGTAAATAAAAGTTAATTGGAGGATTGAGATTCAGTAAAATTGCAAGGTACGAGTGAAAGTTTAAAATTGTTAAATATCCACAAGGGAAAAATTAAGATTTTGAAAAATTAAGAGGTATTTGGATGAAATTTGAATTCTATCAGTTTTGTTGAATGAATTAAAGTTACATAGTGGAAGGAATTGTTTTGATGAATTAGTCATTTGATTTGTAAATAAAAATTGTAAATGTGATTAGTTAAAATTAAAGTAAATAAGAATAAGGGTGAAAATTATAAGTTTTAAGATCAAATAAGTTTGTTAGTTGGGATTTTCATTTTGTATTGTAAATGGTTGTATTTAGTTTGATAGTGGGAAAAATGAAAATTTAACGTTAAGAGGGGAAATATTTTTTTTGTGTTATTTTACTCACAATTGTTTTTAAAAATAAAAAAAATTGGTTTGTAAAATAAAGGGGATGTTGACGTGGATTCTGATAGGTTGGAGATTCTAAAATTATCCACAAATAAATTTTCATTTGGTCAAAGTTTTGTTTTTGAAGTTTTCGTTAATTTAATCAGATGAGTAGTAACCTGTTAATTTTTTCAATTACGTGTCAAAGGGATACGTGCAGAGACGAGATTTTAGGCTGGGAGATTTGTCCGTATCGCCTGAAAATTAAACATTTCAAACATGAAAAACGTTAAATTTTTGATTAATTTATTTTTTGTTTGTTTTCAAAATTGTTAACTTACGTTTAAATTGAGTTGGTACAAAGGTAGCTACGATCATCGATGCAGTGTTTTTAATTTAAAAATGTAGTTCGCAATTTAAAAATTTAGTGACTTCAAAATGTTGAATTTGACATCTGAAAATTCGAATTTCGCTGGAAAACCAACCAACCAGAGTGCGACACGATTTTCCGATGAAAAATTAGTACAGGAAACGAGATAAATGGTCAGTTGCTATAGAGTAATGGAGGTGAGAAGTCTAGAACTTAACGGCTTCATTGTGTTATCTTCGAAGATGTGAAAATTACCCATTGGTAATTAATTTAACGATGATTATGAGCAACTGGGTTTTTGTTTGATTGTGTGTGCTACGAAAGAAGAGCATTAGAAAATTTTGAAGTTTTTTTGGAAAATTTTACTGACTGATAACATAAGGTCACCATTTTGTAAAGTCGTGGATGCAAGGAATTTGATGAGCGATCTTCAATTATTCAAGCCATCATTTTGGTAAATACAATTTGAATTAATTATTCACACGATTTCAACGATTATCTTCGATATTTGTTATAATGTTGTGGAATTATTTGAGGTTAATTTCATTTGACATTAAATTTGTACTTCAAGTTACATTTATCATCGAACTTATACACTTAATTAATTAAACACATCAGTGGAACAATTTTAATATTTAAGTCGTGTTATTTAACTGTAAAATTTAAATTTAGGTGATAATTTTTTTGTACGGATATTTTTCGTATTTGGTAGTGGCTACCATATCAACAACGGTACCAACTTTCGAACAGTTACAAAGGCGCTAATATTTTAAAATTAAACAATTTTTCTTATTTTGTACAAATTTTATTGCAGATGTTTTGTTTAAATTATAGTATGACGTTGATTATCTTACAAATTGGAGATACTGTTATTGAAGTTTAAATGTGTAAATTTGTAAGATAATTCTTCATGTTTTTGGAATTATCGATTGAGTCGATAAAGTTTAATTATAAGGTTTCGTCTCAATTTTTTTTTTACTAATTTGATTATGACTACTACTTTCATCGAATTAAATTATAATTTCATCCCAGAGTTTTTTTTGTTTCATTTGTTGTGGATAATTTAAGCAGACCCTGGAATTCACTACCTGAGAGAGCTCATTAATGCAGACTACCGACTATAACAGCTACGGCTTTTAAAGAGTTGTTCGTCAGAACACGACAATATATACCCACGACATTCCCATTCCCCAAAACGAAACGATGGGTATTTTCGCTGATGACACTGCGATCGTTACAACTCACCCGAGACAAAAGAGGAACGTTACTATCGTTCGTGATACGCTAAAGCTTCTTCAACCCTGGTTCTACAAGTGGAGACTTGTAGTAAACCCGGGGAAGAGCAAAGCTATTATGTTCGATAGAAAACGACACCCCCCCGACAAAATCGAGATGTTTGGCAAAGTAATTTCTTGGAAGGATTCCTTCAAATATTTCGACCTTCGACACTAGACTCTCTTGATCGAAACACATCAGCAGATGTATTTCTCAAGCAAGAGGCTTTAAGGGTTCTCTAGCTCCACTGATCGGTAGAAAAAGCAGCTTAAGAAGAGCATTTTTTTCAGGGCTCCTTTAATTTAATCAACAGATGGCGCCTACTTAAATATTTTTATAAAATAAAAGGAATTTGCTATATTTAAAATATAGCAAATTCGTTGAGATAATACTATTCTATAAACAATATTCTTGATCTTAAGCTATTTTGAGTTCGTATTGAGTATATCAAAACACACTTACTTACAAAAAAAAGATAATTAAACTTTAATCATGAATTGTGTTTTTATAAATAAATATTACGAACTCAAAATTGCTTAAGATCAAGAATATTGTTTATAGAATAGTATTATCTCAACGAATTTGCTATATTTTAAATATAGCAAATTCCTCTTATTTTATAAAAATATTTAAGTAAGCGCCATCTGTTGATTTAATTAAAAGGGCCCTGAAAAAAATGCCCCTCTTAAAGCCTAAAGATAAACGTATGATCTATAAAGCCATCATCCGGCCGGTCCTAACCTATGCAGTCCCAGCATGGGGGTGGCATCGCAAAATCAGATGAACAGACTTTTTACCATGCAGAACGTCCGTATTACCAGGCCATAGCTGCACCATGGTTTGTCACTAATAAACAACTCCAGGCAGCTTCTGGCGTTAAGCCTCTGAATTCTTTCATACACGACCTGACCAATAAATTTTACCTCAAATGCTCTGACATTCCCAATTATACTAATCCACTCCCTTGGCCGTTATGATTCCAACCACTATCCTAAAATCCTTCGTTCTAAAGACATTATTGCTCCTTAAACGATCACCATCCCTATACCTCCAAATCCCAGACCTCAACATCTCCATAATCCTGTCCCCGACACCAACCAAGACTTCGACTTCAAATCCGACGACGTATTCTAGTGAATAGATCACTGATTTTATTTTATTTTTAATTTATTTTTATTTTTTTTCAGCTTTTACTTTTGCTTAATTATTTTTCTTTTTAGCTCCTATTAGATTATTTATTTTATTATTGTGTAAATTGCAAGTTTTTTATTTAATAATAAAACATAGGCGTTACTCGGTTTCGCAGTGCTTACCTTATAGTGCAATAATAAGCAGACTCCGGCTCAATGCCGCTCCTCGGGTTTGAAATCTCGGTAAAAAAATCTCAAAAATTATGTTTTAATAACAGACGATGAAGATAAGCGGGCTTGCCCGCATTTGCTCCGCAGATGCCAAGTAGAAAAAACAGAAAAATTGTAGCATCAAATCAATCGTTCGATTAGTTTTTAAATTGTTGGCATCGAGTTATCGATAAAATATTTAGATAGATAAATTTCTAGCACAAGTAAGAGCAATGGAGTAATGACATCAAATCCTGGCCTCATCAAAGAGATGTTGCTAAGAGTCATTAGTATTATTACAGCAGCTTCTGCCTGTTCTTTGCTGCGTAAAGTTTACTGTACTTTTTCTGGTGAACGGAGGGGAAGAAATTTAACTCGTACAAAAGTGTTTGCGCAATGTGGTGTAACCAGTTTGGCGCAGTAATCTCTTTTTTTGAAAGAAACCAAACGGACGCCTAAGGAGTAGAAATCTTAGCCTGCTACAGGAAGATCTGGGCAGCGCTCTTAAACTTGAGATGGAAAGTAAATCTCTAAAGGGCGTTAGCGGCACGTTCCTGAATTAGTTAAACTCCACAATTACGGGAGAATTCGAATAGATAACCGTCTGCGAGAAAATGGGAGCCCGGGGCTAATTCTCGCGTATGCGTGCTTAGCCCCCCCGTCTTGTGTGATTGCTAACTGAAAAGGATTCGCAGTGACTGGTGGTTTTTGGGAATAGTGGCAACGATCAGCACTTGGCTTGTTTGTTGGGGAACCTTGACAAAGACGCCCTACTCGAGTCTTGCAGCTCTTTAGATGAGGGTTAGGTAGCTGGGATAAGAATTATTAAGGGGGATAGTAGCCCAGCGGCACCAAGGTTGTCACAAAATACTGCCGTATATATTGTCGTGTTCTGACGAACAACTCTTTAAAAGCCGTAGCTGTTATAGTCGGTAGTCTGCATTAATGAGCTCTCTCAGGTAGTGAATTCCAGGGTCTGCTTAAATTATCCACAACAAATGAAACAAAAAACTCTGGGATGAAATTATAATTTAATTCGATGAAAGTAGTAGTCATAATCAAATTAGTAAAAAAAAAATTGAGACGAAACCTTATAATTAAACTTTATCGACTCAATCGATAATTCCAAAAACATGAAGAATTATCCTACAAATTTACACATTTAAACTTCAATAACAGTATCTCCAATTTGTAAGATAATCAACGTCATACTATAGTTTAAACAAAACATCTGCAATAAAATTTGTACAAAATAAGAAAATTTGTTTAATTTTAAAATATTAGCGCCTTTGTAACTGTTCGAAAGTTGGTACCGTTGTTGATATGGTAGCCACTACCAAATACGAAAAATATCCGTACGAAAAAATTTTATCACCTAAATTTAAATTTTGCTGTTAAATAACACGAACTAATTATCAAAATGTTCCACTGGTGTATTTAATTAATTAAATGTGAGGAAATCTGTTCATAATTGTGACTCGAAATGTAAATTTTTCTACGTCCATTGTAGCTAACCTCAAAATTTCCGTGACATCGCAACAAATATCGAAGACAATTGCTGATACAGCGTAATTAAACAATTTAAAAATTATTTACCAAGACGATGGCTTGAATAATAGAAGATTGCCCCTCGAATTCTTTGCATCTACGATTTGACAAAATGGTGACCTCATGTTATCAGTTAGTAAAATTTTCCAAAAACTTCAAAATTTTCTAATGCTCTTCTTTCGTAGCACACACGCACAATCAAAAACCTCCAGTTGCTCATCATCTTCGTAAAATTAATTACAAATTTGTAATTTTCAAACACATTCGAAGATAACACTTTGAAGCCGTTAAGTCGTAGACTTCACACCTCCATTACTCTATAGCAACTCACCATTTATCTCCTTTCCTGTACTAATTTTTCATCGGAAAATCGTGTCGCACTCTGGTTGGTTGGTTTTCCAGCGAAATTCGAATTTTCAGATGCCAAATTCAACATTTTGAAGTCACTAAATTTTAAATTGCGAACTACACTTTTAAATTAAAAACACTGCATCGATGATCGTAACTACCTTTGTACCAACTCAATTTAAACGTAAGTTTACAATTTTAAGAACAAACAAAAAATAAATTAATCAAAAATTTAACGTTTTTCATATTTGAAATGTTTAATTTTCAGGCGATACGGACAAATCTCCCAGCCTAAAATCTTGTCTCTGCACGTATCCCTTTGGCACGTAATTGAAAAAATTAACAGGTTACTACTCATCTGATTAAATTAACGAAAACTTCAAAAACAAAACTTTGACCAAATGAAAATTTATTTGTGGATAATTTTAGAATCTCCAACCTATCAGAATCCACGTCAATATATTGAGTTTTCATATAAGTAGCAACTAAGGTCGGGTTGCACCAACGTCTATTAAAATTGGCATATTAAGCGCTATTACCATAATAGCCATTACTCTGTTAAAATTATTTTAATAACGTTATTAGGTTATTAGTTTAATATTTTAATAATTGCTAAGACAACGCTATTGTCATTGTCAAAACTTTGCAGTTAGAACTGCCCTTATAATGTTGTATTTTCACGTTTATTTTCATATCTAATAAAAAATGCATCTTATATTGTCTTTTTTCAATCACATTTTATATACACAGGGAGTAAATTTATAATTTGCAATATACCGCAGCAATTTGTTAGATTTTTGAAAATCTCACGACGTGGAGTTCTTTCTTGAAATCACTGCATATTGCAATTGTATAACGACCACAGAAGATGTAGAAGAATAGAAAATTTTCACATCGCCCGGTCCTATAAAATCATTTTCATAAGCGACAAAGTTTAAAATTTATGCCTACAAAATTGTGAAGCTTGAGAAAATTACCTCGCTTTTGATAAGGCTTGTCCAAAAAATTAATATTTCTATCTTTCGCTTGATTCATTGAAAAAGATTTGTTGTTTAAAAAAATTTATTTCAAATTCAACGATTACTTGTCAACTTTGATGTAGTTCATAACCTAAAAATCTATTATTTATGTCAAAATATTTGTTAAAGTTATTACCTTGTTAAATTTTTTTGCGTTGCACCAACATTTTTCTCAATTAAAAATCTCATATTAGTTATTATGAAATTCAACGATGGTTGCCATACTAATTTGACATTTCTTTTTTGTTTAAATATTAATTTTAGGTTAATACAGTAGCGTATCTATATGATATCTATAAAAGTGAAAATCAAGTACTATCCAAGAAAATGCAAATGTTGAAAAATTAACAAAAAAATTTAAAATATTAACTTAATTCTCAATCCTAAATTCCTGAACTATTCCTAGATCCGCCACTAGGTAAATTTGTACGTGAATATTAAAAATATATCATAGAAATTAACGAAAAAAATGTAGAAGAAAATTCTTGATCAAAATATATAAGCAGAAATTGCAACAATCCAAGTCATCATTTTTATAAAAGAGACGATATCCTACAATTTTTGCATCACGCTTTGATTTTCTTGGCCCAATAGTAGTTTTCAATATCCAGTGGCAAAAAGTGAAGTAACTCTTCGTTTGCTTTAGCACTCAATCAGAAAACAGTTCTCCAACTTCAATGATTTGAAGGCTTTAATATTTGGGAAATATTATTAAATACGAATTTTTTTCAGTGGTAATGAATAACTTTTTCTTTTCTGTATTAAAGACAACATAATATTACTGTAATAATATCCACATATTGTGAGTAAATACATAGAGGAATATTAACTACTCAAAATGTGAGGCTTTAGTAACAAATTAACAAATTTATGTCTCCATCTGTACTCGAAAAAGAAGTTAAAGATGACATTTTTTACTCATAATAATATAATTTTAAATTCATTTTTCAAATTCTATGTAGTTCATAACTTAATTTTTTTTCATCAAATTTTTTCTAATAAAATTTCGGCTTGAAATTTTAATTGACCAATTTTGGCTAATTTGCTTATTATTAGATTTATTACCCTGTTAAACTAAGTCGCGATGGTGCAACGCATTTTTTTGGTAACTACGGAATTTTTATTAAATATTTAATAATTTTGCTAATAATTTCCTTAATAACTGTTGTTGCGAATGAAACTGACATATGTCATTCATTTTAATTGAGATTTTAATCTAGTAATAAGTTAAGTCTCGTTGGTGCAACGCATCTTATGTCAAAATGTCAATTTTTAATCTAGTAATAGCTTATTACTCTATTAAATCCTTATTATGCGTTGGTGCAACCGGACCTAAATCTCAAAAGTTCTAACACTGTGGCGTACACTTTATGGCCTTACAAACTACCATGATAAAATTAAAACTAAAATATTCTAAATGCACAGTTGGTATTTTAAGCAGACGACCAAACATAATTTTTTGTAGATGATCTTAAATTTCCGAAGTTACTTTATAGCTAAAGAACGGCTGAACCGATTTTTGTGATTTTTGATTTGTCTTCAGCTCGAAAAGCAGAATAACTATTAAAACATCGTAAAAATTAACAAACATTTTATTTTCTGCTTTGTATTCGGTAGAGAGCGATACCTAAATATGTCATGTGCAAGTGTCAAGATACATCCATTCACCAAAAGAAAAAATCATAGCATCGAATCAATCGTTCAATCAGTTTTTGAAATTTGAAATTTTGCAAAAAAGAAGGTTAGTTTGAAATTGAAATGCAATATTACAGGTGCTACTAATAATTTATTTAAGTATTTTATTTATTATACGTGTATAAATATGTGAAAGCTAAATCTAAATATATTGTCGTGTTCTGTTGAACAAGCACTAAAAAGGTCAGTAGCTCGTTAGTCGGAGTTTACACTTTCGAGACCATCTCAAGAGTAGGTTCCAAAAAAAATTGATTTTCAAACTATCCACAATCAATAAAACAAAACCTTTACCGGGCATCAATAAAATTTTACTCAGATAAATTTGGTTATCAATAATATTTTATCAAAAACAGAAAACAGAATTTTTGTTAAATCAAAATTCCACAACGAATAAATCAGATATCGACGAGATTTATCTACAAGTTCTCACATTTACTATTCCAAAATCTATTACTCTAACTTGTAAACAAATCAAGCATTATAAATTGTACAAGCTGAAATAAAATAATAATACGCATAAATAATTGTCTTATTTAAAATTTCGCGCCGACCTATAATAATTCGTATGAAAAACTGTTAATTTCTACCGCTAGACACAAATAAAGTTCGACGTAACGCGTTATGCACATGTTGATCCAAATCATCATAAAAAATTAATCTCAACGGTAACGTAATTAATCCAAATATTGAAATTGTTGCTTCGATGTTGTTAAAGTTGATGTAACATTACAATCAACCTGTTATTAGCGAATTTTCCAGGTTTGTAAAAAAAATGTGCATCATATAACCTCGAATTGTAAAACTTATAAATTTCGTTTTCCAGATAAATAATGTAGAAATAGCGTAAAATAAAAGAATTCAAATTCTAATTACCATTCGATGGCTTCATAAATCGTTGTTAAATGGAAATAAATTGCGATAAAACTTTACAAAATGGACGGTCATCATTCCAGGTTATTAGGTAAAATTATCCATAATATCACATTCCAGAACTCAATTTTCCAGAAATTACCATGCTCATCATACTGACACTTCACTAATCAAAATTGCAATTGTAATTTACACTCCATTCTCATATTACAATATTTCACAACTTATCGAGAAAATTTTGTCTTCCTCGAAAACACAACTTAACACGTCCACCTCTCGGTCAGTAATCCTTATCTTTTTACAAAATTTTCCTTTCTTTTCCGTTTCTGGTTTTTGGAAATCGTGGCCCATGCTGATTCGTCGATTTTTCCAGCGAAATTTGAAATTTTTCCAAAAAAAATTGATATCACAAATTTTTAAATTACTTTACAACAATTACCGCACCATCTAGAGTTATTTATGAACAATACGACGTTATAGTTTTCTATGCACGCATTCACTTATTTATTAAAAAAAAAGTAAACAAATTAACAATGCAAAAATTCAATTAAAACAAAATGCAGTCATATCTGATTAATTTAACTTTTTAGATTTCTGGAACAAAATATCCATCTATGAAATCCTGTTTTCTTAGCAACAAGCAAAATTATGGCCATTAAGAGAAAAACCATTCAACTTGTCCGAGTAAAACTTAAAATCATACAAAATTCAATGGAATGACAAATCAACATCAATTGTGGATATTTTAAACTTTTGGTAATTAGTTCGTCCCACGTCAATATTTTCAACTATTTAACATTACAGTGAAAGAGAAGTCTACAATGCATACTAGAGGTGCTGGAAAAGCGAAAATTGGTGCAGGAGCAGTGGATCCTTATACTTGTCCGCCTTGTTTCTCCAGTAACGATTGCAGCAGTGTATACACCGAAAACGAAAACTTTATCAACTAAAACAAAACCTATAAATACACTAATTAAAATATAAAACGTACGGCGTCTTTACATTCAGAAAAGTATTTAGCTGGAGATATCCAAATCCACCAGCCGTTATTTTTATAGGTTGCTGAGAACGCATTATCCCCATTATTAAAGATTTTCGAAAATCGTTATCAGTGTCGGTCAGATGCCATCCACAATGAAATAAATGGTCCGATAGATCAGCACTCTAAAATGTTTGTTGATACAGGGTGTATCTAAAATTAATGGTTTTCTTACCTCAAAAAGTAATTGGTTACCCATATAACAATAAATAAATATTTGGCACATGTGCCCCAAAAAGTAAGTAATTGCACCAACTCTGTCTTGTGGCAAAGTAGTCTAAAAAAATGATATTCAATATTTTTTCTAAACTTAACCTCATAACAAGATACTCACGATGACAAAGGTGGATAAGCAAACTGAAACGATGGTGGTTAAAAACAGAAGCAAAACGTAGTATTTAAATATATCGTTTATATCTTGAGAAACCCTGTAAAATCAAGAATGATTTCAATTAAGGTAAATTAAAAATAATATGCACAACCAAACCAAGCCTGCAAAATTTTCGAGTTTTTTAAATTTCGTAATTCCAAAATCTCAAAAAAGAGGACGCTGGGATAAAAGTCACGTCCATATCTATTTTGTAAACTTGGTCATGGTGTATAATACACTCACTTTATTAATTTTTCGTGATACTTTAAAGCAAACTGTAACCTTTCTTTTGCATGTTTTGTTTTAAACTTATAATCGTTCAAAATGGCTGCCTGGACTTTTTCTATTACGTATGTTTTTAGCAGCTTAAATTGAGCAATGCAAACTGACATTACACTGATAAATATGAAGGTACCTCCAAAAATAAGTAATGTTAAATTTATAAAAAGAAAACATTGAAAGCACAACATCAACTCATAATAAGGGCTTTTCCACCAATTATACGGATAGGTTGTCCGAAATAGTAAGTATTTAAAATATAATGCATTTACTATGAATTGCACATAGCCAAAATAAGCTGCTAATGTAAAAGAGCAGAGCATAAAAATTATTCTTCGGCTGCTAACTAACAGCTCGTTATTGATACGTTCTCCAACAACATCCGAAGACCAAAATTCATGGTACATTGTATTTAGTAGATTATTTAATTTATCTTTTTTGGTTATCACCATATGATATACTGAAATTCCCTGAAAGTGAAAGTTTTTATTACATAAATAAAAAAAACTACAATTTGTTAATATGAAGGCATCGTTGCACAGCAATGCTCGAGCTTCATTGGGTTGAAGATTCTATAGAATAACATAACATCAATTTTTGCACTTACCTCAATAATAACAATGACAAATATTAGGGTTAAACATATGATCGTTATATCAGAATTAGCGTGGGTCGCAAAATGTACATTGCCGTATAGAAGAAAACAATATGCAAAAATACAGAAGCATTTCAACCAAAATGAAAATTTACTATGATTTTCAGGCCAACAACTGCAGATTGATAGAATTATTTTTGTTGGCAAAAACACCCATTTTGCATTGTCTCGTACTACGTGCAAAGGTAGCATTTTGCTGCCTTCTAAACACGACATTGTTATAAAAGTGGAAGGAATTTTAAAGAGGATATAAAAAATGTAGTTTTGATTCGTAGTTGCATTTCTCTGTTAATTACACGTTATTAGACTCTAATTAACGTAAATTATTATCAACCACAGATGGCTAATTATATCGGGGTTTATGGATCAGAATATAAGAAATGAAATTGATTTTGAGAGTGTAGGTCAGTAGGTCACATTAGGTATGCATTTCCGGAAATTCGCTTGTTGGAAAGATTTTTCCGGTTTGACATCTGAGAGCATGGTCAGGTTGACTCAAGAACATTTTTTAAAGACCTACACAATCAGACTAAATAGAAGCATGGCTAACAGTTTGACAATTTATTTTCTATTCAAAGACATAACCATTATAATGCCAAAAATGATGGTGTTCCTACTAAAAATACAAAATTTTCTGGTGTGAATGAAAAGTCCAAAATAATTTAGAAAGGATTTGTAAAACAATTACTTTTTCAACCAATTTTTATTTATTTTGATAAGTCAAAACAACTGGGTTTATTATTGTCCAAAAAGGAGAAGATATTTGATTTCTATATTTAAAAACCATTTTTTGTTACTCCGGTCGTATTTGGGGTACTTTTTATACCCTTGTTTTTAGGACGTAAAGAAGCTTTTTTTGCTACTTTTTTTTAACGTTTTGAGATTTTTTCGTATCATGGGGCGTAGCCGAAAAGTTTTTTCGTCATTTTGGGTGTAAAGTAAGTTTTTTCGTCTCACTTTGTTTGGGTACCTTCTCGAAAGGGTTTTCGAGTTTTTTTAGGCTGTGTACGGAATTTTTCGGGGGCTGATCGGGAAAAAATAGAAAAATACAAAAATTTTCAAAAATCATTTATTAACATTTGCGTATAACACAAAAGCAGTGAATGCTATGACTTGCCTATCTAAACGCGCTTTTCGTCGTCTTTATTTTTGATCTTCAAAATATGCGTCTATCGGCGCATAAAAAATCCTGTAGAGGAGACTAGAACGCGTAGATCGGCTATCGTGGCCCAGAATGTAGTCTGAAATAGAAAGTAATGTATAAATTTGCCACATAAATACTGCTTTTTGCTGAGCGCGATAGTACCTACCACATGCGATTCATCGAAATTTTGCGATTTTTTTGCAACGTGTTGCATGAACATTGATAGATGGCGACCACAATCTCGTACTTATTGATTATTTAACAATTATTTCTTGGTTTTTAAGCATTTTTAATTGAAAACACTGACACACAATACGCACACGTCTGAACCGCACGAAAGCACAAATTGAATTAAACATGGCGCCCCAACATGGCCGCCCTCTAGGGTACTTATCAACTGGTGCCAAGAAAAACAACATGGTTACAACTAAAAGTTGGTCGATGTCAATTAAAACGTGTTATTATTTATGAAATTTAAGCAATTATTGCAAAAAATCGTGAATTTTGTAGTATATTTTCCCCAAAATAACGAAAAGTTGTTTATATGACTCGGACGTAAGGGTTTTTTCACCTTTCAAGCTATTTATTCCCCTTGCCGCTGCGCGGCTCGTATCATAAACTACGCCCTTCGTATTGAAAAACGACCCTTTACATCCTTGTGATATAAACTACTATTTCATGTCATGAGGCGTAGCCAAATAATTTTTTCATATCATGGGGCGTAGCCAAATAGTTTTTTCACATCATGGGATGTAGCCGAACAACTTTTTTCAGCTCGAGGGGAGAGGCATACAAAATAAGGAATGGTACCACACAAATTATAAAAATACATAACTTTATTTTTGAATTCGATTAAAAATCGGCAATGTGCAGAGTAGAAAAACTTGCCTGTCGTTGAAATTTTTGAAGCAAAACTTACATTTCGTTGTCTTCATTTTTGATCTCCAAAATATGCGCTTATCAGCGCATAAAAAATCTTGTAGAGGAGACTAGAACGCGTAGATCGACTATCGTGGTCCAGAATGTATTCTAAAATAAAAAATAATGTATAAATCCGCCTCATAAATACTGTTTTTGGTAAGCGCAATAACAGATTTTACTACTGACATACAAATTTGACTATCGCTTATAGTGCGTTCCACTTAAAGCTCACGACGACCGCGCCGCGGTCGTGTAATTTAGCTTTCCATTTATTGACATTCGCCTACGGATGTTATGGTCGTTTTTTGTGGTGGAACAGCTTCGCGGGCCGTGTTAGCTAATTTAAATTTCAAATTAAAATTTTTAAATTTTAAAACATAAATTAAATCACGTGTTGCTTTTTGCAGTGCAACGACGATAAATAATTTACAGTGAATTACAATAGATATTTGGTAAAACTTTTTGTAAAAAAATATATTTATGTATTTTAATTTCATAAATAAATTATTATAATTTTTATAACTTTTACAACAGGCGTCGTGGTTGTAGCGGGCTAGCAATCGGTGACGTCACGGATGACATTTTGAGCTCAACCGCGACGACCGCCGCTTTAAGTGGAACGATTTAAAGTCGCCCATGGTCAACCGCGGTCGTCGTGGGCTCTAAGTGGAACGCACCCTTAGAATGTACTTACCACGTGTAATGCATCGATGATGATTTTGCGATTTTTTGCAACGTGTCCTTGTACATCGATAGATGCGACTACAATGTCGTATTTATTGATTATTTAAAGATTATTTTTTAGTTTTTAGTCATTTTTAATTCGAAACATCTACACGATAAACACACACGTCTGCACTGTACGAGAGCTCAAATTGAAATGAACATGGCGTTCAACATCAACATGGCGGACATACTCCAGAGCGCCAACTGCTACCAACAAAATCACAATGGTTACAACTAGAAGTTGGTTTTACACTACAAAAATGTCAATTAAAACATGTTATTATTTATGAAATTTATGCAATTATTGGATAAAAATTGTGAATTTTGTCGGATTTAATTCCGAAAAAACGAAAAATATTTCATGTCACACGGACCTTTGGGTCTTTTCAGCACTCGGCTATTGTAATTCCTCTCGTCATTCGGCTCGGGTCATAAACCACGCCTCGTAATGAAAAAAGACCCTTTACGTCCCTCCAACGTTTTCCCCTTCCCTTCTGTTGGTATGTTTATCGGACTCTGCGCTTTCAAATTTATCGTGTTAAATAATAAAATAGGCATCGCGAGTTCAAATCTGATTTTGCAAACATAGAAGGTTAGTTTGAAATTAAAACGCAATATTGCAGGTGCTAATAATAATTTATTTATTTCTTTATGTAGTATTTGCGATAGCCCAATAGCTATAAACATTAATTTATTAAATAGGTGAGAGATAAATGTAAATATTGCAGTGTTGTGTAGTGTGCCCATAAAGGGACCCGTGACTTAAATAAATTATCACTCCAGTTCTACAAAACAATGCGTGATCCTGCAGTGTATTGGACAAGTACAATTTAATCAAATCAAAAAGAAAAAGGACTTGACGTCCTGACGTTCAGGACCACGTGGTTTTTTTTAAAAAAAAGAAAGGATGATTAAAATAATTGAATGTCAAAATCTGTAAAAATGAATTAATTTAAGTCATGTGGTAGTTCACAAAGTTTGGAAAAAGTTGAGTAACAAAAAAATTACGAGAAACAAAAAAAATAAAACTGTTAAAAAAGTGGACGAAAAGGATCAAGGAGAAGGACCGTTGTTTTAAAAAATGTAAAAAACAAAGAGAATTCAGTTCATTTTTTTATGCAAAATTTAATTGCAAGAGTACAAAATTAAAGAGAAATTGTGTAGGAAAGCAGTGTTGGGTGGTTTATCGGAACCGGGGAAATAAATAAAATTTATTCAAAACAAAAAAACAGAAAAACAAAGAGAATGACCGGAAACACTGATAAACATTGGGAATGTTTATGTGATTGTAATTAATGTCAATAATTTTGCATTCGTAGTAAATTTTGTTTTGATCAATAGATCAGTTGTATTTTGTTATCTTCAGTGATCACAATGATAGAATTTATTTTTTGTCTGAAACGAACGTAAAACAGGATCACGTATAAGGATCGTCTTGGAAATAAATATTTTCAACGCACATCTGGTAAACAACCGAAGTCTGTTGGTAAACGAATAGAACGGGACTACTAGGCCAGTAATTATAGCAAAACAAGGTATAAAAAAAAGCAAAAGTTTTAAAATTTGGAGACAATATTGGAAAAGGTAAAAAAATAATAAATTTGATTTTGCACTTTTTTCCGCCCCTCGGAACATTGTTAAATTTACAAAAAACGTAAATTTTTAATACCTTTTTGAAAAAAATTCGGATAGTTATGCAAACTTTGCAGAACATTCCAGAACAGGTAATAATTAGACTCATCCAACCTTATGAGGATAATTCATTTAAGTTACGGGACGATAAACAAATTCTCATATGAGAAGTGAGTTAAGTAATCATGTGCTGTAAAAGAGAAACTTTCAATGAATGCTATTAGGAGTGCTACAAAAGCGAGCATTAGGTTTAGAAGAAGAGGATCCTTAAACTTGTCCGCCTTGCTTCTCCACCATCGTTTGCAGTAGTGTAAATACAGAAAACGAAAACTTGATGAGCTAAAACAAAATCGATAAATACATTAATCAAAATGTAATACGTGTACGGGTGCCATTACATCTATAAAGACACTTAACTGCAAGTATCCAAATCCACCAGCCGTTATTTTTATAGGTTGCTGAGAACGCATAATCGCCATTATTAAAGATTTTTGAAAATCGTTATCAGTATCGGTTAGATGCCATCCACAATGAAAGAAATGATCCGATAGATCAGCACTCTAAAATGTTTGTTTATACAGGGTGTTTTTGAAGTAAAAGCTTTTTTTACCTCAAAAAGTAATTGGTTACCCATATAACAATAAATAAATATTTGGCTTATGTGCCCTAAAAAGTAAGTCATTGAACCCAGTCTTCCTTGTGGCGAGAAAGTCTAAAAAAGGGATATTAAAAATTTTCTCCAAATAACAAGATACTCACGATGGCAAAAGTGGATAAGCATACTGAGACGATGGTGGTTAAGAATAAAAGCAAAATGTAGTATTTAAATATATCGTTTATATCTTGAGAAACCCTGTAAAACCGAGAAGTGATTACAATTAGGTTAAATTAAAAATAATATACACAACTAAACCAAGCCTACAAAATTTTCAACTTTCTTGTATTTCAATTCGCAGTTGACTCTATCCGAAGTAAAATAAAACCTAGTGGCAGCACGAGAGAGGGCGCATCTCAATTTTGTAAACTTGGCCATGGTACACTCACTTTATTAATTTTTTATGATGGTTTAAAGCAATCTGTAAGATTTTCTTTGCATGTTTTGTTTTAAACTTATAGTCGTTTAGAATGGCTGCTTGCACATTTTCTGTTATGTATACTTTAAGTAGTTTAAATTGAGCAATGCAAACTGACATCGTACTGCAAAACATAAAATTGCCGCCAAAAAAAATAACTGCTAAATTTATAATAAAAAAACTTTGAAAGCAGAACATCAATTCATAATATGGGCTTTTCCACCAATTATACGGATAACTGGTCAGAAATGGTAAATATTTTTCAAATAAAGCATTTTCTATATATTGCACATCACCAAAATATGCAGCTAACGTACAAAAACAGAGCACAAAAATTAATCCTCGGCTGCTAACCAACAGCTCGTAATTGGTACGTTCTCCAACAAAATCTGAAGACCAAAATTCATGATAGATGGTATTTAGCAGATTATTTAATTTTTCCTTTTTAATCAACGCCATGTGATATACTGCCATGCCCTGAAAGCAGATATTTTTCTAAATAAATGAAAAATATGATGAATTGCATTGTTAATACGAAGGCATCGTTGCATAGCATTGCACGCAAACACGCGGTCTGTCTGCATCTTACAATGAAAGTAATACCAATGTTTCTGTCAATACATCAAATTTAGCACTTACCTCAATAATAACGTTGGAAAATGTCAGGGTTAAAACAATGAGTTCTATATCAGAATTAGCGTGGATAGCAAAATGTATGTTTCCGTATAGAAAAAAACAATACGACAAAATACAGAAATATTTTAACCAAAATGAAAATTTACTATGATTTTCAGGCCAACAACAGCCGACCGACATGATTATTTTTGTTGGTAAAAACACCCATTTTGCATTGTCTCGTACTACGTGCAACGGTAGCTTTTTGCTGTCTTCCAAACTCCACATTTTCATTCTTAATCTGAAGAGGTTCGTGAACAGAATGTAAGTGCAGCTTTGTATGATAGTTGCATTTATATATTGAAAACTTTTTCAGGTGTAATTACCTGTTATTATGTTATTAGACTCCAATTAAAGTAAATTATCTTCAATTACGAAGGTTTAATTATATCGCCGTTTATAAATCAGAATATAAGGATTTAAATTATTTCAGAGATTATAATTGAGCAAGAGGTCAGTAGGTCACATTAAAAATGCGTTTCCGGAAATACGTTCTATGGAAAAACTATCGGAAAACTGGAAGGGTGGGAGAATATTCTCCCTTTTTGCAAGTCAGCAAAAAGTTGTTTTCTCAAGAATTAAATTTGAGTTTTTATTAATTAGGAAAAGTCATCTGGTTACTTTTTTTTACTGGAAGGTATTCCAAACCCCCCACCCCAGGTTTCTTCACATTTTAGGAAATTTAGCAAATTTAAACAATTAAAAATTGTTAAAAACTAATTAAAAGGACACGTTCTATAATAAGGACTACCTACATATGGGGCATTCCACACCAAATCGACCACTTTTGAACCAAACCCCTTTTGATTTTCCTGAAATTTTTGCATATTATACTATCTCACCAACAAATGTTCTGTGAATTTTTTCAAAATTTTTTACTCAACCCAAAAAAAGTTACGAATTTTTAAAAAAACTGATGATTTTTTTCTTCAAACGATCGTAACTATTTCAAAAATTGACTAATCGGAACGTTTTTTTTTGTTTTTGTTTGTCTTTAAACGTACTTTTCAGGAAAAAATACAAAATAGTATATTATACATCATGGGACTAAGGTGCCACTTTTCATCCCGCGTGTAAAGGTTTTTGCACGAGGTTTACCGAGTGCAAAAATCGCACACGGGATGAAAAGTCACCTTAGTCCCAAGATATATTGTCGTGTTCTATAGAACAAGCGCTAAAGAAGTCCATGCTGTTATAGTCGGAGTTTGCAATATAAGGCTCTCCCAGGGAGTGAGTTCAAGAAAGATTTCAAAAATTCCACAATTAAAATAAAACACAAATGCAGGGAATGAACAAATCTTTACTTAGACGAATGTTGTAATCAAATCTAAAGGAATTATACAAATGAAACGTAATCTTATCGTTAATATCATTCAACGCAGTTGGAATATCAAATATTTCACATAACTGTCCTACAAATTTACACATTTAATTACCAAATAATTTCTACAACTTGTAAGACAATTATAAAGTTTAATAAAATTTTATAAATCTGGAATAAATTTGTACAAAAAAATGATAAATTGTTCTCATTTAAATTTAAGTCTGGCGCCGAATCAAATAGTTCAAATTGATGGTAGCAATGACCATACTAGTAGTTAGTAGAAAATGTGTAGCATATTCCCTAAAACGTCGCAAGTTAAACACTTCCATAACTAATCTTCTTAAAAACCGAATAAATTGGAATAGTGATTATAAAAGTTCTAGTGAATTTAATTAGCAAAGTGCGATAAATTAATTATTAACTGCACACGAATATTCAAATTTTCCATAACGTGCATCTTGTTTAACCTCAAAATCTTAAATTGCATTTTAACGAAAATGTTGAAAATAATTGTTGAAAACGTTCAAAATAAAAGAATTGAGATGCTATTTACCAACAAGATGATCCAAAGAAGCCAAAATTGAGCCATATAAAATTCATATCCATGACTTAACAAAATGAAGAACCAGATTATACAGCATGACAGGTAAGTCTCCTTTCCAATGTTTCCACCAAACCATCAATCATCCCATCACACGAAATCATCGTTGCACTCACAATAATCTTTTTAGTTGCTCAACACTATTACAAAACTATTTGCAAATTATTCAATTTATCCAACATCAGAAAATCTACAACGAGGGGGTTGAGCTCACGACTCCATCTCGCTCATGGTCACCCTCTAACCTCTTTATCAATTTTCCCAATTTTTACTTCCTGTCCTTTTTAGATTTTTGGAAATTCGTGTCAAATGCCCATTGGTCAATTACACCCGCCAAATTTGAAGAATCCATTGCCAAGTTAAACATTTCAAAATTACCACACAATAAATTATTACACTATCTTGTAGTTCTAAGGCGTACCAACGATTGCAGTCTGCTACCACCGCACAACACTTTAATTTAAAATTAGGTAAGAAAACAAAACATAAAAGAAAATTACATTTCCAAAATTAAACGCTTTTCCATTTTTGATTAATTCAACTCTTTCAGGTTCTGGAACAAAAATCCACCTATAAAATTACGTTTCTGCGCACCATAACTATCAGTACAACAAATGAATACAAATAATTTTATTCGTCCGAGTAAAAATTAAAATCACTCAAATTTAAGAAATTATCAAATTAACCTTTAATTGTGGAAATTCTCAAAATTGGTAATTACCACGGTTCATGTCATCATATTAGTAGTTTATATCACGAGGGCGTAAGGGGTTGTTTTTCGTCACGAGACGTAGTTTATGACACGAGCCGCAAGGCGGCGAGGGGAACAATAGTCGAGAGATGGAAAAACCCTGGAGCCCGAGTATTATGAACAGCTTTTCGTGAATTTGGAAATAATATCCGACAAAATTCACGATTTTTATGCAATAATTGCAGAAATTTCATAAATTTATAACACGTTTTAATTGACATCGTGGTAGTATAAAACCAACTTCTACTTGTAACTATGGTGTTTTTCTTGGTACTAGTTGGTACTCTGGAGGGCGGCCATGTTGGGGCGCCATGTTCATTTTGATTTCTGCTCTCGTGATGTTTGAACGTTTGTGTATTGTGTCGTGTGTTTTCAATTAAAAATGCCTAAAAACCAAGAAATAATCGTTAAATAATCAATAAATACGACATTGTGGTCGCATCTATCGATGTTCATGGACACGTTGCAATAAAATCGCAAATTCGATATCGATGGATCACGTGGTAGGTGCTATCGAACTCAGCAAAAAGCGGTATTTATGGGGCTACAAAGCCACGATAGTCGATCTACGTGTTTAGTCTCCCCTACAGGATTTTTTATGCGCCGACAGGCGCATATTTTGAAGATCAAAAATGAAAACGACGAAAAGCACGTTCGCCGAAGACAACCGCAAAACGTTGTAGATACGGAAGACAGGCAAGTTTTTCACAATTGTGTGGTTAAGATTAAATATGTCAATAAATAATTTTTGAGAATTTTTGTTTGTTTGAAATTTTTTACTCCCGGTATTTTTTTACTCCCGGGAGAAAAATAAAGTGTGACAAAAAGAGCTTTTTTACTCCCGAAAACCCGGGTGTAAAGTAGTCACTTTACACCCAAAATCACGAAAACTATTTTTCACAATTTGTCAATTAATTACATCAGTCAATAACTAAATTTGAGATTTTGAATTTGCAAAACTATTTAGTAAAACGTGACGTTTCCTTTTTTTGAAGTTTTTTTTCTATGAATATCGTTCTTTTATCTTTATTCCTTTATGTTTACTTTACTCCCACTTTGAAAAAAATTGGTATTTTACTCCCTCAAAAGTGGGAGTAAAGTGACCACTTTACTCTTGAAATTGTGAAAAAAATATTCAAACTTGGATTCTACAAAATTTTTCATTTTTTCGGAGAAAATCATTGATTTTTCAAATTTTGACACTTATGATTTTTGATTTTTTTATTTAAAAAAAACTCTGATTTATTCCGCGTATAACAACGCAAACCCCATAATGGGCCGACATTTCTTTCTATTTCTTTTGCTTAATTGAAAAATATAATTTGCGTAAAAATAAAACAAAATATTTTTTAATTAAACAAAAAAAATAGAAAGAAATGTCGGCCCATTATGGGGTTTGCGTTGTTATATGCGGAATAAATCAGAGGTTTTTTTAAATAAAAAAATCAAAAATCAAAAGTGGAAAAATTTGAAAAATTAATGATTTTCTCAAAAAAAAAAAAAAATTTTGTAGAATCCAAGTTGGGATATTTTTTTGTATTTTTTCCTGAAAAGTACGTTTAAAGACAAACAAAAACAGAAAAAGAACGTTTTGATTAGTCAATTTTTGAAAAAGTTACGATCGTTTGAAGAGAAAAAATATCAGTTTTTCTAAAAATTCATAACTTTGTAAACAATTTTGAAAAAATTTACAGAACTGTTTTTGATGGGATAGTATAATACGTAAAATCAGTTGTGTAATTTTTTTAAAATTTTTTTACAAAGTTCAATTTTTTTAGAAAAACTGATATTTTTTTTCTTCAAACGATCATAACTTTTTCAAAAATTGACTAATCATAACGTTCTTTTTTTTGTTTTTGTTTGTCTTTAAACGTACTTTTCAGGAAAAATACAAAAAAATATTCAAACTTGGATTCTACAAAATTTTTCATTTTTTCGGAGAAAATCATTGATTTTTGAAATTTTTCCACTTTTGATTTTTGATTTTTTTATTTCAAAAAAAACTCTGATTTATTCCGCGTATAACAACGAAAACCCCATAATGGGCCGACATTTCTTTCTATTTTTTTGTTTAATTAAAAAATATTTTGTTTTCTTTTTACGCAAATAATATTTTTCAATTAAACAGAAGAAATAGAAAGACACGTCGGCCAATTATGGGGTTTGCTTTGTTATACCCGGAATAAATCAGAGTTTTTTTTGAAATAAAAAAACCAAAAATCAAAAGTGTTGAAATTTGAAAAAGCAATGATTTTCTCCGAAAAAATGAAAAATTTTGTAGAATCTAAGTTTGAATATTTTTTTTGTATTTTTTCCTGAAAAGTACGTTTAAAGACAAACAAAAACAAAAAAAAAACGTTCCGATTAGTAAATTTTTGACATAGTTACGATCGTTTGAAGAAAAACTACACCAGTTTTTCTAAAACTTCGTAACTTTTTTTGGGTTGAGTAAAAATATTTGAAAAAATTCACAGAACTGTTTTTGGTGAGATAGTATAATATGTAAAAATTTCAGAAAAATCAAAAGGGGTCGGGTTCAAAAGTGGTCAATTTGGTGTGGAATGCCCCATATGTATTAGGGTTAATCATGTACATAATCATAGGTACAAACAGTAATTATACAACTAAAGCTGCTTCTTCTCGTTCCAAATTGCCAACGGTGTTTGGTTTTGTAAGCAATTGATATTTTTACCTACGAGGAGGAGCCAGCCCGACGTAGAAGTCCCAACCCAGAAAATCAGCGAGACGGCCAGAATAAAGTTGTAATTTCACCCGGATTCGAACCGGGTATTGAGCATTCGTAGTCAAACCGCTTGACTATTACTCTCCGACCGTCACTAGGTTATCCACAAGGACAGGCTCCAATATATAATATTTATGAAAGAAAACACAACCAAATCTGATAAAAACCATTAAAATAAAGCGTTTTAGATATGGAGAAATTTTGTATATTGATTAGTTTAGCTAATAATTGATTTTAAAGTTTAGTATTGTTGTTCAATTTTAACCTTTATTGACGCATTGTGTTAGCAGTACGTGAGTGGAGAACTACACTAACAATCGGTGAGTGGAGTTAACATCGAGAAAATCTCACTTTTTAGAGGTATTTTTGAATTAAATTTTACGAGAAAAGTAGTGACAGCCACTCCATTGTTAAGAACACCTTTTAGAAGGTTGATATATAAAAAAAGTTATATCTGCAGCTTCAAATTAGCACCTTTTTGGAGTTGGAAGGCTCTAATGGATATTTTTAGTTAGTAAGCGTTAATCAAAATGACCCTAAGCGTTGTGCAGCAATGAGCGGGAGCGTAGAAGCACCGAAAGTCAATTTTGACTACGCAACTGCATTTGAAAATGATTAATCGATAAATTAATTTAAAACCTTAAATACTTTACGCGGAAAAGAATTAGAGTCGATTTGACAACGCTACTGTGTCCGATTAGGATTCATTATCAAAAAATCAATTTAAAAGTAGTTCCTTTAAAATTAAAATCAACCTGTCTAAGCGTTTTTCCCTTTTTTATGCTTAAATGTATTGAAATATCGAATTTATTTCGCATTTTTGCGAAATTTCAATTTTTTCAATTTTTCAATTTCAATCAACTTCAACTTCAATTTTTTTGTTTAATAATTGATAAAACTTAAAAAAATGTATAGCAGTGAATTCAGGGAAGCAAGACCTTTCAAATAAGGTGTTACTTGCCATATCATCCCTATTAACATATTAGGGGTTGTTATCACAGCGCGAAGAGATGAAACAATACGGGAGTGACATTGGTCGCAAAAGTTGTCCCCCTCGATGATAAAATTGACCTGTTTCTGCATTTCTTAAAAAAAATTCTGCTGGTCACAATCCCGTCTGTTTCGTTTTTAAAGGGCCACATTGTATGAACGCTTTAGCTCTAGCGGAACTCAGATCAAACTTCTTAGTCTTCTCATGTAGACACTCTTGATATAATAATAATAAAGGTATGCTATTGCGCAGATTATGTAGTCTCCACGTGACGTCATGCGCAACAATTATCAAAATGCAATTAATATGTATGATTAAGATGTATTCAATATGTATCAGAAAATACATAAAATAACGTGGGTATGGCCAGGAGGAAGTAACAATAAAGGAAACCAAATAGATCACATTCTGGTAATTAAACGAAAAAAAGCTCTGATATTAGATGTGAAGACATACAGAGGAGCAAATGCGGACACAGATCACTACCTGGTAATTGCAAAAATCAAACAAACTGCCGAATTTTAAGATGAGCAGAACAAGGTCCAACAGGATAGCAACGGAAGAACTGAGCAAAGCTAAAATTAGAAAACAATATGAAGACAAATTGGAGAGTGAAATGGGGAAGACACCGGATATGAGGGATTAATAATAAACAAAGAAATAGAAATAGTCGCATACGCTGATGATATTGTTATATAATAGCAAGATCTCTGAAGAAGATGATCAAAACATTCAGAGAAGTTAGTAAGAGCAGCAGGCAAAATAGGCTTGAAAGTAAACGACAACAAGACGAAGTACATGAAATGCGATAAAAACTTTGATCACAAGAGAAATAAATTGAAAGTTGACAACTTTGAGTTTGAAGAAGTGGAAACATTTTGCTACCTGGAAGTGCTAGAAGACGGATCTAAAAGAAGAAGAGAAGAAATTGAAAGTAGACTCAAGGCTGGAAATAAAGCATTTTATGCAAACAAAAAATTCCTTGTGAGCAAACAACTAGCAAAGGGGACAAAGATTAAAATATACAGAACCTTGATCAGGCCTGTGGAGGATGATGAACGGTTATTGAGAGTTTTTGAGCGTAAGGTGTTGAGAACCATATTGGGACTCAAGAAAAAGACAAACGAAGATATGAGACGGCTTATGAACCATGAAATTTTAAAGGCTACGAGTGGGGAAGATATAGTCAAATTTGTAAAGGTCCAAAGAAAGCTCGACGATAAAAGTTATCACGATGTGGAAACCAAGCGAAAATCGGCCAAGAGGTAGACCGAGAATAAGGTGGTGGGATCAGGTGGTCAAAGATCTGAGAAACATGAACATAAGCAGATGGAACAAAAAGTATGTTTACAGAAGAATATGGGGGAAGATTATGGAGGATGCCAAGAGACACCCTAGACTGTGAAAGGAGGGAAGAAAACAAGAAAAATGGAAGTATGAAAATAATCAAGAGACGGATAAACTGGAAAATGGGGATTAATCCACCCCAATAAAATTTTGGTTCAAAATATGATTACGCGCAGAATTTTACTTACCACGTGACGTCATGCGCAACAATTACCAAAGTGGAACTCGCATCTATCATACCTTATTTATTTTATTATATCATAGTGGATATAACCAGCTAAAGGCAAACCAAGAAAAGCCGATTTAACGGTACAAACCGCCTTGAGTTAATGCGAGCCACGAACCACGGATCTCTTGAGTGTGAGTCACATGGACGGATGAGTCACAACGTTAAAGAACCCACAAACTGCGCATGCGCGACCCATGCTTTAGTACTGGACGGGAGTGTAATCCCTTAGCTGGCCTGTCTGCCATTCCATCGCAGATCAGCGGGGCAAGCGACACAAATAATTCAAATAAATTGACTGCCAATCAAAGTCAAAAAAGTGTGCTCATCTAGACTTCTTGGCTCGTATTAAGGGCAGTTTGATCTTGGTTTGAAACACTGATTTCACTTCAAACTAATTAAATTCATGTATATCCCAGTACGTAATTTTAAAAGCGAGCTTGGCTTAGATCGATCTAACGCACATATATACTTGGTAATCGGGTCGATGTCACCAAACGGATTTAAAATTCTTAAAGTCAGTCTCAAAATAAATAAAGGTGATATGCTGGGTGCGCCCGCATCAGATGTTATAATATGCTACACGAACTAAAAATGTTTGTTAATTATAGCGGAAATAGCGGAAACCACAGATTCTTTTCGAATTTCAGAAATTAATGGCCGGTTTTACAAAACTTTTAACAACGCGTTAAATTTAACTAACCAATAGAAAACGTCCTTTAGTAGTAATAAACCAATAGAATTCATCCGTCTTAGACAGAACCGAATTTATTATTTGCAATAAAATTCGTTGCTACCAAATTATTTGTGTCGTGGTTTGGATTCCACGTTCCTCGACAGTTCATTGCTTACGTTTAATCAGCAATGGGAATTTAATTACAACCGGGTTGAAATTTGACCTTGATGACTTTCTCCGTTTGTAAAATGGTACATCCAGAAATTGGATTAATCAATTTTGCTTACTAGAATGTTTTTCGATTTTTAATTTTCAGAAAATTATTGTTTCTTTAACCATTCATTTCAATATCGTTCGAGTTTTAAAAAATGTCTTAATGTTTGGGCAATAGAATGATTATCGTCGATGCGTGTTCTAATCACAAAACTTCCCCGACCTCATATATTTGAAAATCATCCGTGATAAGCAATAGTTAGTGCCAAATTTGACTTGCACGCTTAGCACCGCTTCGCACGGAGAATAACGCAATTTACAGTGGACCAAAAAAGTTTTTACCACTGCTACAGTATTTAAAATCTTTTCTGTAGTTAAGTGATCAAAATAAAATTAGCGAAATTAAGCTTAAACTTCCCAAAATTCAATTCCGTTCATCACAGTAAATCGGTGATTTAAAATTGAAACTTATGCAGTAATAGTCTGTTTTTCCAACTGGATTCTGATGGACGTTTATGATAACCCCTTCTTTGGTTTACTTATAACAACCATCGATCGTGTAAAGTTATATAAGCCCAAATTGTGAAACGATTTGATGTTTTATCTCGCGTACGTTCATCATGTTCAGTTCAAATGGTGTCAGTTCTGCAAAAAAACAGAGGCCCGTCACCACTGGATATTTAGCCCGTCCAAAATTGGGAGCTTTACGGAGTTCTCTTTATCCCAGTAAAAGTTTTAAACCAACTACTAACTATGGATACGAAAAGCGAAAGAAAGCCAGGTAAAATAATTACTAAGTTTTGTAAAAAAGATTTCATTGTTGTTCTCAACCAAAAAAATTTTTGGATTAACAATTCTTTTGCTAGAATCATGGTAATCGTTTATTTTGTACTTACATTGTATTTTTTAAACGATTCATGAAGTGGTAAAGAGAAATTTTTTTTGAAGATGATTAATTGTTAATTTAACCGCCAGTTAAAATGAAGAAAAGCGAATGAAAATGCGAATAAATTGCTTTATAATAACTTGAAGGGAAATAATTTCTAGCTGTGTTCAAGGTTGAGAACACAAAGAACTTTTGATAACATTTTTTTATTGATTATCTAGAAAAAAAGGGAAAACTAATAATAACATTGTTCTTTTGGCAAATTAAGAAAAAACCTCATCGTTTTCAATAATAAATCAATTAATTCATGGTTCATAAAATGCAACAACGTAATAATCTTGTGCTAATTTTGTGCCTTGCAGCGGGGTTGAACCAGAAGTTCTCACAAAATAGTTATATCACCGAATAAAAAAATGACAAAAATTAGAGGTAATTTTATGCTAATTATGTCGTACGTTATAGAAATCTGTGCTTAAATATCACAACAAGGATTCAGAGTGCAATTCTTACGAAAATTTGACAAGCTCAATTATCTCAAAATTAAAACATCCATCAGTAGGTACTTAAATTTTTTTGCTAATTTTGTGCCTTGCACATCGAAAATGCTCCTGCCTTATTTTGTTATTACAATTATTTTCTGATTGATTAACAAGTTAATTCTCAAATCTATTTTAAATTATCTGTCAATTATTGTTAATTTCTTTGAAACTTTGTTAATTTTGCGAATAACTTTTTCACTTCCTTATCCCGCTATGTTAAATCTTTATTTCTCTTTTTCGGTGTCATGCAATTTTCGTACTCCGTACCAGGTAACTTTATTATTCTTCTCACTACTCATTAGCTTTCAGCAAAATTATATATAATCACAAATAGGAGAAAATAATTTTAAATTATCCTTAACGAGTGACCACGGTTTCGGCATTATTTTTGCTCTCCCCAAACTTAAAGTATAAACAAACTTACCTCTTGTAAAAAACACCAGCGCCGGTTTTATAATTTTATTTAAAAAATTTTTCTCTGCCACACCGGCGCCAAGCAAAGTTGCGCTGTAAATATTTAGTAAAACAAACAAAAATTCAAATATACTAAATTAGAAAAATTCAAACTCAATACATTTTCAAATTAATTTTTTAAATAAAACTTCAATAAAAAACTTCTTAGACTTTTCCGCTTTTGTAAAATTGCTAGCTCAGTCGGAGAAAAACTATAATTTATTGTAGTTTTAATTTTTAATTGCTCACAAGGCGGTTATCGCGCGACCTTGCACTTTCAATAAATTTTGCTTGTTAAGACCGAGACCCTAACTCTGAACTGTGAATATTAAGTACATAATATTTCTTGGGTCACTAAAGAAACTTACCGGATACCAAAATCCATCCAGTGCTATATCCACTACCGTTTTTAATTCCAAAATGCAAAGCACGGTTTTTCTTAAACTGAGCAAATTTGATTCTTGTGGGTCAATCTGTAGTTTTATTTTTGTCTATCCATGCTCCCTACATAACCTCAAAATGCATATGCATTAACGTTATTGACCGGACCAGGCCCGTAGCTAAGATTTAATTTCCGTAGGGGGGGGGCACTTAGTAAAAAGTAAAATTTTTAATGGTTTTTCTTTCGAGAATTTTTATTATTATAAACAAATTTTCTTTTACTTTAAAAAAAAATTTGTTTTGAACATTTTAGAAGGGGCACGTGCTCCCAGGTGCCTCCCTGGCTACGGGCCTGGACCGGACGTTAATATCAATGTCTATCCCAGCAGGACTTTATCACTAATGACCAGATAATGACGTTAATGTCACTGCGTAGAAGGCATTTAAACCTGTAAATACTAATTAAACATTTTAAATTAAAAAACTTTTTGTAGAAAGCCGACGTTAACGACCTCTATAGTTAAAAAATTTTATGACAGAAGTTTACTTATTTAGCACTAGAGGCACTCGCTAACGTTTATCTTTCTCGCTCACTTATTGGAGAATTAGCGAGAAAGTTCAACGGTAGCGCTTCTAATATTCAAAAAGTAAACTTCTGTTATGAACTTTTTTTATGGGAAATGAGAGCTTTCTCGGTCCCTGTAAAAAAATTGTATAAGCAAGAAGTCCTTATGACACCTGTTAGGTAGTGATAAAAAACACAAGAAATTTTTTTGATGTTTTTTATTGATCGAAAAGAATGAAAGATGAATTTCATTGATTTTAAAAAGCGGGTGTTTTATAATATTTCAAATTATGGTCAAAACAAAACTTTATTTACAGCACTTGAAAATTCAAAAATTTGATATTTAAATTAATTGTGCGTGTTTGACACAAAATTGCTAATTAAAAGCGATAAAAAAGTTTCGTGACTTTCAAAAAGTTCTCTTCTTTTTATTAAAAAAAATTTTATTGCTGTTTCTATAACCAATTTTGAGCTGTAAATGAAGTTTTGAAACAGTCTTTAAAATTGCACTGTAGAAGTAGTTTGATAACCAAGACTGCGATTTTTAAAATTTCCATTTGACAGAATGATAGAAAACAGTTCAAAAAGAAATAATAAAATAAAAAATTTATGAACCATTGCAAATAGGGCTTATATTTAAAAAAATTAAAAATTTACATGAACTTGCATCTAAACACATTGGGTTGGATGCCTTTAGGTTAGCCCTGTACATTCTTCATGTAACCACGCCTGTGCAAAAGTTTAGAAATATTAGAGATGTCTGTATAATATAAATTTTAGGGTCAAAATCGACTCTCTGCGCTCTCCGCTCTAAGCCGTTTTAATTAACGCTGTATTTACTAAAAATATCTATGAAACTGGTCCTACTTGGTGAAGTGTGTTACTAAAGAGAAAGTGACTAGATTTTAGCTTTCTTCTTCTTAAGGTGCCGTTTTCTAATACCGGAGGTTAGCAACCATTAATATTAATATTAAATGGTTTTCTTGGCAAATTACTCTCGGTAGTTTGCTATTGCCTTTCGAGAGGAGAAGGTTATAATAAAGTTCTATAAATTTTTGTAGCTAAGTTGGGGATCTAACCTAGGGCTTCTAGCCTAGAGTCTGGTCCTTAGCCCGTTCACTTAGCTCACCCTTAAAAGCCCTTAAACAGTAATTTTAATTTAATGTTAAGAGGGGAATTTTTTTCAGGGCCCTTTTAATTTAATCAACAGATGGCGCCTACTTAAATATTTTTATAAAATAAGAGGAATTTGCTATATTTAAAATATAGCAAATTTGTTGAGATAATACTATTCTATAAACAATATTCTTGATCTTAAGCTATTTTGAGTTCGTAATATTTATTTATACAAACACAATTCATAATTCAAGTTTAATTATCTTTTTTGTAAGTGAGTGTGTTTTGACATACTCAATACGAACTCAAAATAGCTTAAGATCAAGAATATTGTTTATAGAATAGTATTATCTCAACGAATTTGCTATATTTTAAATATAGCAAATTCCTTTTATTTTATAAAAATATTTAAGTAGACGCCATCTGTTGATTAAATTAAAAGAGCCCTGAAAAAAATGCCCCTCTTAACGCTATACTGCTGCTCTCGTGTTCCTGAAGCGTAAGTGAATCCACACTGACGGATGACAGAATGGTCATTATGGTCGCTATTCGTGCAAAAATCGGAAAATTTAAAATTGATTATTAGCTAAACTAATCGATATAATATGTTTATATCAATCTACGGTATCTAAAACGCTTCATTTAAATGTTCTCTATTAAATTTTGTTGAGTTGTTTTAATAAATATATCGTCGGGTCCCGGTTATTGAAATAGACCCCGAATAGTTTAAGCTTTTCAAAATAAGCGTAAACTTGTTTACAAACTGTTTTTTAATCTTGGTTCAAAGACGATAACAAGGCTCAGAAAATATTAAGTTATTATAAAGGAAAAACTCAACGGGATTTTAAGGACAACATTAAAATGAAGCTTTAAAATTATAGGCAAACGTCAAAAATCGATTAGTTTAGGCAATAACCGATAATAAATAGTGATTTTACAACCGAATGGCTGAGCTTCCTATATTTTGTTGACGGTAGGTGTTAATAAGTGGACTGTCTCAGAGATCCCAATCTTCAAAGTTTTCTGACGTAAATGGAGTCTGCGGAAAAGATGCGAGCTCTGTACATAATTTTGGAAAATTTAATACGAAATTTCTGACTTTTGATAGTATTGACCCTGACTTGAACAAATAAATAAAGTTGGAGAGGGGAGGGAGAGTTTAAGCACTGTAGGTGATTTTCTTCAAAGTCAAAATTATCGTTGACGATCTCAACGCTAAAGACCCTGCCTGGAACAGCTGCAAAACCAACTCAGCAGGTAGCAAACTTATCCGCTTAGCAGACAGCAACCATTTCGTAGTTGACGCTCCAGTCGACTACACACATATCAGGTACAACCCTACCATTCCCAGCAACTCTCTTGATGACGACTTCAATCCTGAACACAGTCATTCTCCAACTAGGAGAGGACCGAAACGAAAAAACTCAATTGTATAGAACTAAAAATAAAATACCCCAAAGATCCATCCCCGGGGGATACAAACCCCGCATCCAAATCAGACTTTTCTGTGATGACGCGGGAGGGGAGGGGTCTCCACCAGCAATAAAGGGCCGGAATTTGTCGTCCGTAGACTGTTGGTGGTCCTGGCCGTCTGCCACGGATAGGTACGCTACGCACCTCTTCACGATTAAGCCGGGACAAAATGAGCATGTAACGAATTAATTGAACGTTTAGTTCCAAAGCGGGAAAAACACCGCTACGCCGGAGTTGAGTAACTGTCGAAGGTCCAAAAGCAGCCCCATAATGTCTGAAGAAAATAAAACCTACGGCACCGGTCTTACAGTGGGGGGAGGGGGGGAGCTTTTGACATATGTTTAAAGCGGCATTCAAGCCATTTAATTGATTAAAATGCAAAGATTATAAATTATAATAATCGATACTCTAAAACCAAACAGAACAAAGACTTCAAAGTGCAATGAACAATTTAGACTTGTATTTATAGAATATGGGTGAGCGGAGCTAAAATTGTACCAAGAATCCATACAATAATTATTTTCATTTGTTTTTCTGATTTTTAAACCTAATAATTTTAAATGATCAATAAACTTTTTATTTTCCAATTATTGTTATTTACACTCTCAACTTCCATAATTTCCTTAGAAAATTTTTAAATATTTGGGCTAGGTTAGCGCCCTTTCCTCCTAAAATTTTATTCTGTAAAATGAAAGGCTTTCGATTTGTAGATTAAAACAAATAAACAAATTTTGAAAGTTTTGCCCTTTTCCGTATAGAAAATTTAACAATCCACTTTAATATGGTAAACTTTTTAAAAAAAATCCGCTTCAATTACCGCCTTTTCTGTTACTTTTAAACCGACTTCAAATAAAGGAGGAGTTTCTCAATTCGTCTGTACTTCTTTTTTTATGGATGTTCGGGCATAACTTTTTACAGAGTGGTCCGATTTTAATGAATTTTTTTTTATTCGATAGAGTATACCTCCAAGGTAAAGGTAAAAAATAGGGAAAAATTCTACCCGTAAAGGTAGAAAATAAGGAATTATTGATTTTTTACTTATTCTGTTGAAACTTGGCATAGATGAGAACTTTAAACCAAGCAAATTAAATAATTAAGGTAGTAATTACTAATTAGTAGATTTTAATCACTAATAATTAAAAAATAAATAACTTTTAAACAAAAAATTAAACCGACCTCAAAAAGGAAACTAAAAAGCATGAAATAAATATATTACATTTTGAGTCTTAATAAGTAATGTTAGTAACTAATTTTGAGTCGGTGTAAAAGCAAAAAAACAAAAATCATTGAATTACTTTTAAAAAATTATCCAAACAAAAGTCACCCACGCTGCACCGACTCAAAATTAGTTACTAACATTACTTATTAAGACTCAAAATGTAATATATTTATTTCATGCTTTTTAGTTTCCTTTTTGAGGTCGGTTTAATTTTTTGTTTAAAAGTTTTTTATTTGATTTAATTCTTTTATATCTGGGATTTCGGATTATCGATCAACCGATAGTTTTTCTGGCTATTTTGTAAAAATTTAATATCAAAGAATGAATAACTTTAACATATAACTTATAACGTTTACATATTTTCAAAAAATCGTCTACGGCGCTCGATTTAAAAGTGACATTATATGATGTGCGTGAAGTTAGCCTCACTTTTTTTGAAATAGTGATTTTTTTTATTTGTGCTCAATTGTGCTCAAGTTGTGCTCAATGTGCTTAAAAGAATTTTTTGATTTTAAACAAAAATAACAAAAAAAATCGAAAAAAAAACTTTTTGACGCCAGCCCCCCTTTTTTTGAAATTGCAACTTTTTTTGGTTGTTCTCAATTGTGCTTAAGTTGTGCTCAATGTGCTTAAAAGAATTTTTTAATTTTAATCAAAAATAACCGTGTAAAGCGCGAAATAAGATTTCGACCTGGCCCCCCTTTTTTTGAAATTGCAACTTCTTTTGATTGTACTCAATTGTGCTTAAGTTGTGCTCAATGTGCTTAAAAGAATTTTTTAATTTTGATCAAAAATAACCGCGTAAAGCGTGAAATAAGATTTTGACCTAGCCCCCCTTTTTTGAAATTTTTCTTCTCATTTTGAATCTATGTGTGTAATTGATGTCAATCGATTGAGCTTCGTTAGAGCCTGAATGAGCTCTAGTGAGCAAGATTTTAAGTTAATATTTTAAAAAGTTATAGATAGTTGAAATTTTTGAGTAAACTCCGAGCAACACGCGTTTAATAGTAAGATCTTTTAAGGCTCGCAGTTTACTCAAATATTCAAATATTCCTAACTTTGTAAAAAAATTAACTCAAAATCTCGCTCACTGAAGATCATTCAGGCTCAAACAAAGCTCTAACGATTGACACTAATTTTATCCTAAAATTTAATTTAGGGGGGGGCAGCGACATGCACCTGAGCCTGCTTAGCCACCTATAAATTAACAGCCTTACGCTTTTAGACTGATGTTTTTAAGAAGCTTTGTTAGCTCTTATTAACATTATTTTTTACTATTTATTGCACTTTGTAAATTTAAATAAAAGGTTTCTATGAAAATTTTTAATTATTTTTTTTAATTTTTAAATTTTTTAGTCATATCTTTACAAATACAGCTTCTGAATTTAAACTAATATAGTCCTATCAGAATTCTCCATTTATGTCTTTTAGATGTTTGATACTTTACCCTGTATAAATCATTACGACGAAAAACTTTACCCTGAATGCGGTCCTTAAAAATGAAATTTAAAATCTATTTTACTTTTCATCCTGTATGATAAAATTGTTCAATGCACACCTTTTTTCTCTTATTTCGCGCCTTAAGCGGTTATTTTTGCTCAAAATTAAAAAATTCTTTTAAGCACATTGAGCACAACTTGTGCACAATCGAGAACAATAAAAAAAAAGTTGCAATTTCAAATAAAAGGGGGCTAGGTCGAAATCTTATTTCGCGCTTTACGCGGTTATTTTTAATCAAAACTAAAAAATTATTTTAAGCACATTGAGCACAATCGAAAACAATAAAAAAAAATTGCAATTTCAAAAAAAGGGGGGCCAGGTCGAAATCTTATTTCGCGCTTTACACGGTTATTTTTGATCAAAATTAAAAAAATCTTTTAAGCACATTGAGCACAATCGAGTACAATCAAAAAAAGTTGCAATTTCAAAAAAAGGGGGGCTAGGTAGAAATCTTATTTCGCGCTTTACGCGGTTATTTTTGATCAAAATTAAAAAATTCTTTTAAGCACATTGAACACAACTTAAGCACAATTGAGAACAACCAAAAAAAGTTGCAATTTCAAAAAAAGGGGGGGCTAGCGTCAAAAAGTGTTTTTTTTCGATTTTTTTTGTTCAAAATCAAAAAATTCTTTTAAGCACATTGAGCACAATTGAGCACAAATAAAAAAATCACAATTTCAAAAAAAGGGGGGCTAACTTCACGCACATCATTATATGACTCTTTTGTGTTTTAATTTATGAAAAATCTTAACGAACTTATTTTATTGTAAAATTGTAGAACTGCTCAGCACATAAAAAAGGGCGTTATAAATAAATTTATTATTTTTTGGATTTATAAATGTTTTCAAAAATTTATCTTTTTTTTTTAAAATATAGGATTTTTAATCTCAAAATGCTAAAATTTCAAATATTGAAGAAATTAACAACAACTTTTTTTTAATCAAGTCATAAACTAAAAATATGTAGGTAAATAAATGAAAAAAAATGTTTTTTTAAATTTTGAAAATATTTTTTGAAATTGCTTTATTTTGTTAAATCAATTTATTCAGAAACTATTAGAAAACTTTGTACATTTGCATAAAATATGCTTTAATCAATAAAAAAGTTGTCTAATTGGTTGTACAGCAAATTATCGATTTGTGCATTACCACCACTTGGGGTGAATTATTTTGTGTTACCAAGAGTAACAATGACAACAACGACAATGAGTCAAGTTACCGCGATAGTAGTACCTCATCACTTTCATCCAAAACCATGTTATTATCAACGCATTAAGTTATATTCTTCACTTAGTTAGACCAAAGTGCCAAAATAATGAATAAACTCAAAAAAAGCATAAAAATAAAAAATATGGTTAAAAAAAACGTGTAGCTGCTGCAATTAGATAGAAGTCCGTAAGATTCAATTTTTTTAAATATTGATTTCAATAACCTTATTTTCAGAAAATCGCACGATTCCAAAATGGATTTGAGAAAGCGCCCAGATTATGCTGATACTGCGTATCGCGAAGCTGTTTCTCGTTTACGTATGCTTTTGGCAGATAGTTACACTCCAATGAAACGACCACTGAGAGAACTGGACAGTGCTGGAGAAGAAACTGATAATCAATCCTTACTTAGTGGCGCAAGTCGGAATTCCAGGCCGAGCCATATTCACTATCGGTACAGTCCCAGTATACCACGAAGATATCCGTATTATAATCCTACAAGAACTCCATTAACTGTTTCCCACTTGGATTCAGAAAAAACCGTCATGTAAGATTCATTTTTGAGTTAAAAATAAAAACTAAACTTTAAATTTTAGAGATCCAAAATGGGATGCCTCTCCAAAACCTCCAGAACTGATGTCGTTTATTGAGAGGCAGGAAGAGTACATCGAGCAACTTGAAAATGAATCAAAATTGTGTAGGGTAAGTTAAAAGTTTCGCCTAGTTTTGGAGGTGTCCTTCAGAAATTTTTTCGTAGGGTGAACTTACAAGTCTTTTAAGAAAAGTAAAAGATGTTATTTCGGAAAATGAGGAGCTCCATGATAAGCAAAAGTCGTCTCTAATAAAATCAGTATTTCATACTATTGAAACCGAAACGGAAACTGAGACAGAAACCGACATGAAGAAGATGGTAATAATTGTTTAATTTTTTCCTACTTTCCGTAACTTAAACCACCTTTTCAGCACATTTTAAAATCCCCAAAACGAACAAGAAAACATATACATTTAGAGGGACCTAGCATCGTTTTTGAATCAAGAATATCCGAATTGGAAGCTCAATTAACTCAGCATAAAATTGAGCTCAAAAAGGCTTTGGATGAAAACGAATCCTTCAAGCGTAAAATCGCAGATGGAAGTTTGGCGGATGGTTATGGTTTAGAATCGCACAAAAAACATACGGAAACTTTGCAAAAGTAAGAAAGGAAAAAAATTTAAGTTCTTGTTGTTGTAAAACTCCATTTACGTTTCAGGGAAAAAAATCTGCTGCAAGATACTGTCACTAAATTACAAAACGCTTTGGTTCAGTTGAGGGATAAAGAAAACATTACGACCGATCAGATTAAGCGCAGTTTGGATACTGCCGAACAGGCACAATACGAAAAGAACTCTGCCGAAAATGAAGTCAGACGGCTTAAAGACGAACTTGATCGTCAGCACAGTAAACTGCGTGATGTAATTAACGAACAGGTTAACACGGTTTGATTAGACTCGATTGAGATTGTCACTCAAAAGTTTTAGGGACGGAGATTGGCTGATGAAAGGTCTGCAATAGAACGTCGGTACTCTCAACAGATCGAGCAGCTAACTACGGAATTGGGAGTGCAGTGGGAGACTACCAGTAAAGTACAAATGGAGTTGGACAAACAAAGAAGAGAAAATACCGATCTCAGAAGAGAGTTAGCCCAAAAACAAGCTTACATTGACGAACTCAAGAAGGAGATGCAAAATAAAATTGGTAAATATGGAATATTTTTACTATTAGTAGATCGAATAATTTCTAGCACTTTTGGTTGAGTACCAGTCTCAACACCCACTTAAGTAATTTTATTTAGACATTTACATGTTCATTTCCTCCATCAGCGACAATGCAATCAGATATTGGTGTTAACGGCGCCGAAAAGAGCGTTTTGGAGCAGCAAATTGCAACATTGCAATTGGCAAATGAACGGAACGAAAGGCAAGCACGTCAAGATTCCAATCGCTTGCAAGCTGAGCTGCAATCGTTAAGGCAACGACTCGATCGTGCAGATGCCGATCTCATTCACAGCAGAAGAGAAAACATAAGATTGAACGAACAAATTGCGTCGCTGGAGAAAGAGGTAAACATGAAACTAAGATTTTTAATGATTCAACTGAAATTCGGTTTCAGATAAATCTAAGTTCGGCGTTATCGGATGAAAGAGCAAAACGTGGAATTGGGAACGAAATCGTCGCTTTACCACCGCCATCCAAAGATAACCAAGAAAAGGATTTATCTGGTATCGTTAAAAATATGGAAAATAAACATGGTAGGTATAACTTAAAATAATCGTTTAGTAATTAGTTGGTGGGCTTTATCCATGAGTTGAGTCTTTACTCTACTTCCAAATTTAATGAATGGTGTTTTTGCAGCGGCCACTGTGGCCGAATTGGAAGGTATGATCAACTCGCAGAATCAACTCATGGACAAACTCACAGGAGAATGTCATGAACTTACTGTGAAACTTGAAGATGCCAGCAATCGGCACAAGTAAGGAAATTTATTTTGGTTTTTAGTAATATCGTGGCAAAAGTAACTGACATCCAAATTTAATGCTTTGCATTACGGTTCAATTTTATCAGTTGAACGGGAGAGACTTCTTCCGTTCCAATTTAGCTTCAAACTGATGATTTTTGAATTGGAATGATGTAGTGTTCAAAATCCAAAACTGCTTGAGTGTTGTGTAAGTGTAAACTAATGAAACTTGTGTTTGGTAGGAGCGGATCTAATAAACAACATAAGCGAGTCAGATTTGCAATCAGTCCGACCGACCAAACGCAAGGAACCCATTAAAGTTGACATAAGCGTCAAAGTTGTTCCCAAGCCCAATAAGGTTAGTTTACCGTTACACAACAAATACGAAATTTATGTTGGGAAATAATTTGGTTGGTTTTTCCATTACGGACATTGTTTCAAATTTTGATAAAAACGGTTGAGGGTTGAATAGGCTTAATTGGCAGTTCTCCGGCCGATTTTTATCGTCGATGTGAGATAATGTTTTAATTTTGGAGAACTACAAATTTTTTTAGAGAACACAAAAATGAGTTGCGCATGAAAAATAAAGAATTGATGTCTAAATTGCAAGAAGTGTGGACATTATTAAAGCAGTCGTGTTCAGACGGAAGGGACGATTACGTCCAGGTAATTGAATTTATTAAAAATAGTTTTAATGTGGTTAATTTGTTATAGGGAGGAAATACGGGAACTACAAGTTAACTTAGATTATTTAAGTAGCAGAGTTAATCTCACACAAAGTAATAATAAACTGCCGGCTCAATATAAAGGTACTTTTAGTAGAATGAGGACCGATTTATTAATGCAATAACCGTGACAAAAAATTTTGTTAAATTTTGCATTGATAAAACGGTACTTGAAACTAGAGGAAAAAATGTTGAACGGATCAACTAAGTTAGTTACAATGTAGTCGGTGCCTGAACTCGAAGCTTAGCTTAAGATTTATTGTAAAATAAAGCAATCTCAAATATTTTGACATTTTTAGATGAAGAATATAATAAACCAAGCACTCAATGGACAGCACAGCATACCCCTGCATCCACACCTAAACTGGCAGCAGGACAATCTAGAAATTCAATCGACAGACCTATGAGTAGAACCAGTAGTAACGCATCAATTAAACCTAACAGCCCACCACGGCGGAAACCATCAAATGAACAAAATAAGGTGATAAAAGGAAAGCCGCCAATTGCACCAAATACACAATATTCGCCAAATCAACAATATGCAACTAATCCTAATCAACAATATTCAACCGATCCGAATCAACAATATACGACCGATCCCAATCAACAATATTCGACCGACCCGAATCAACAATATTCTACAGATCCCAATCAACAATATATGACAGATCCAAATCAACAATATTCAACAGATCCGAATTTACAATATTCAACTGACCCAAATCAACAGTATGCAACCGATCCTAATCAATATTTTGAAGATCCTAATCAACAATATTCAACCGACCCTAATCAACAATATTCAACCGATCCAAATCAACAATATTCAACCGATCCAAATCAACAATATGCAACTGACCCTAATCAGCAATATTTGGATGATCAACAATATTCAACCGATCCGAATCAACAATATTCAACCGATCCAAATCAACAATACTCAACTGACCCGAATCAACAATATTCAACTGATCCTAATCAACAATATAATACAGATCCAAATCAGCAATATTCGACAGACCCCAATCAACAATATTCAACAGACCCGAATCAACAATATTCAACAGACCCAAATCAACAATACACAACAGATCCCAATCAACAATACGCGACTGATCAGAAATATCAAGGCTCTTCTGATTCCAAGTCACCAAGTATGCCTGAACCCAAAAATCAGAGTGCATCTGATATCAATAATCAACAAAAAGATTTAAATGCTCAACAGTATCAAAAAGACCCAAAACTTAAACCGGCAACACAACCATCTCCGCCGGCAAAAACACCAGCCAACCAAAAGAAATCCACCCTGCAAAGAAAACCATCGACAAAAGACGCCAGAAAACCGTAAAACGCCTTACGAAATAGTTGAATTGTAAAAATCCATTTAAGTGTTGATCGCTGCTGGTTTATTGTTATCAATCTTTAAATATTTATCTAAAACTGCTTTGCACAAATTTGTATGTATTTAAAATATTTTACAACTGCTAGTAATTTCAATAAATTATATTATAATGGTGAGTAAAAAGTTGTTATTTTATTGTTTAGAAATTAAAATTTTAAGGTTTTACCCAAAAAACGGAGGTGTAATCTCTTAGTTCGCTTGTTTACCATTCCATCGTAGATCAGCGGGGCAACTGGTACAAATTAAAGCAATTTTTTTTCTCAGTGAGTTGCTAAATTAAAAATGAAATAGATAAAATAAAGTAAGGCTGGGAATCAAAATCGAATATAATCAACTAATCGAGTATTCGAATACGAATATTTTCTCAACAGCACTATTCAAATTATTCGAATAATTTGAATATTCGATTAATCTGAATATTCGAATAATTTGAATATTCGATTAATCTGAATATTCGAATAATTTGAATATTCGATTAATCTGAATATTCGAATAATTTGAATATTTGATTAATCTGAATATTCGAATAATTTGAATATTCGATTAATCTGAATATTCGAATAATTTGAATATTTGATTAATCTGAATATTCGAATAATTTGAATATTCGATTAATCTGAATATTCTATTAATCTGAATATTTGATTAATGTGAATATTTGATTAATTTGAATATTCAAATAATTGAAGTATTCGAGTAATTTGATATAGAGAGATATTTATTCAAATATCCAAATTAACCTTTAATTAATCAATCTAATTGGTGGGTTTCTCTAAATTATAATCTTTGATCCGGAGTAAGTATTAGCCGAATTAAGTATTAATCCTGATTAAAGTTATTACTAGGGCAATTTTTATGTAAAAACTTTTACATAAAATTTACATGTAAATGGTAACTAACCAATAGAAAAAGCGTATTAGCACCCATCGGACGTTTTTCATTGGTTAGTTACCATTTACATGTAAATTTTATGTAAAATTTAGCATCGTATCATACGGACCTAAAACACGAAAAGTTGCATTTATTAATCATAAAAGTAGCAATTAAAGCAAAAACAGTTGCATTTATTATATTTTTTTTTATTTCTTGAAAACAATAAAGAATATACACATAGAAATTTATAAAATAAATAAATACATTGTCATATTTAATTTTGTTATAAAATAATTATAATTAGGGCAATTTTTTTGTTGCATTTTGAACACAAAAAGTTGCATTTATTAATCTTAAAAAAATCATAAAAACTTACAAAAATAAAACTAAACAACTCAAAAATAACTCGTACAGGGTCGTACTTAGTAAATGGTAGCTAACCAATAGAAAGCGTCCGATGGATACTAACACGTGCTTTCTATTATTAGCGTCCGATGGATACTAACACGTGCTTTCTATTGGTTAGTTACCATTTGCTGCTCATAACGGGCTTAAGATTTATGGAAATTAAAAATTCAGGAAAAAATTGAAAAAAAAATTTATTTAACTTGTAATTTGTAAAAATTGCAGGAAAGCTGCAAATATGTGGAAAGTTGCGGTAACGTGAAAAGTTGCGCTTAAAACTCCCTTATTATTCACTATATGCAATTAAAATACAATTTTTCGTTGTTTTCAGACCGTTTACGACTCGTAAAAAAAGTTGCATTTGGTGTCAAAAACTTGCCCTAGTATTACCAATTTACAAAATATTTACTATTATATAAGCATTGTACTTTCATCTTTGTTGGCCATAAAATCTGACATCCAACATTTTTATTGGTCCTCATTTGACAGATGACAGGTGAAATGAATAGTCGAATTTATTCTATTTAAATTAATTATTCGAATATTTTCTTCAAATAATCGAATATTCGAATAATCGAATATTCGAATAATCAAATATTCGAATAATCTGAGTATTCGAATAATCTGAGTATTCGAATAATCTAAGTATTCGAATAATCTGAGTATTCGAATAATCAGAATATTTGAATATTCAAATAATCAGAGTATTCGAATAATCTAAATATTCGAATAATCTAAATATTCGAATAATTTGAATATTCTAGTAATTTATTGAACGAATATTCGAATACAAAAATGTTAAAAATTCCCAGCCTTAAAATAAAGCTTAAATTAAGAAAGTTAGTCTACAAAAGTCTTGACACATTTTTACCTCACTTACCTACTTATAATTGATCAAATTATTTTAATTTCAAAGGTATCAAAAATGAGGTGAATGTCAGTGCCCCCCCCCCTCCACTTTTGAACTTTTGGATAAAGGTGTCAAATGTTACAGCAACGTTTGAGCTTGAATGAGTTTCCATTATTTTCGTTTGAGCTTCAAAGTTCGCAAAGTTATTTTGCAAAAAACAGGTAGGGGGGCTGTAGAGATGATGCTCCTCCCCACTTTCGAATTTTTGGATGAATTTGGTGTCAAAAGTTAGAGCATCTTTGAGCTTCAATGAACTTTTATTATTTTCGTATAAGACTTTAAGGTGGCGAAGTTATTCGCGAAAAACTAATGGGGGGAGCTGTAAATGGCATGTTTTGCAATTTCCGTACTCGTTTTGAATTTGAATGTAAAATTGATGTCAATCTGTCAATCAAAAAATGAATGATTGACAAAAAACTGTCAATCAAAATAATAGAAGCACATTCAAGCTCAAACGATACTTTAACGTTTGCCACTCAATTCATCAACCAATTCTAAACTGGGGGGGGGTAATCATGTTTACGCCCCCCCTACCCCCCCCGTAGTTTTTTGCGATCTTTAAGGCTCAAACAAAAATAATTATTTTTGTTTTTTTTCATTATAATGAAAGCTCATTCAGGCCCCAAGGATGACCTAACGTTTGACACTAAATTCATCTAAAAATTTGAAACTGAGGGGGCCATCATATCTACGCCCCCCCCCCTAGTAATTTTTTGCAAATAATGAAGCAATTGGGTAATACTACCGTTTAACCAAAATAAATTTTTTTAAAAACCTTAAGATTTAACGCATGTTGCTTGGAGTTTAGTCGAAAATTTGAACTATCCATAACTTTGTAAAAATTTGAAACTGGGGGGCCACCATATCTATGTCCCACCCATTAGTTTTTCGCAAATAATGAAGCAATTGGGTAATACTACCGTTTAACCAAAATAAAATTTTTTAAAAACCTTACAATTTAACGCATGTTGCTCGGAGTTTAGTCGAAAATTTCAACTTTCCATAAACTTTGTAAATATTTGAAACTGGGGGGCATCATATCTAAGTCTCCCCAGTAATTTTTTGCAAATAATGAAGCAATTGGGTAATACTACCGTTTAACCAAAATAAAATTTTTTAAAAACCTTACAATTTAACGCATGTTGCTCGGAGTTTAGTCGAAAATTTCAACTTTCCATAACTTTGTAAATATTTGAAACTGGGGGGCATCATATCTAAGTCTCCCCAGTAATTTTTCGCAAATAATGAAGCAATTGGGTAATACTACCGTTTAACCAAAATAAAATTTTTTAAAAACCTTACGATTTAACGCATGTTGCTCGGAGTTTAGTCGATAATTTTAATTATCCATAACTTTGTAATAATTTGAAACTAGGGGGCCATCATATCTATGTCCTCCCCAGTAGCTTTTTTGCAAATAATGAAGCAATTGGGTAATACCACCGTTTAACCAAAATAAAATTTTTTAAAAACCATACGATTTAACGCATGTTGCTCGGAATTTAGTGGAAAATTTTAACTATCATAACTTTGTAAAAATTTTAAACTGGGGGGACATCATATCTATGTCCCCCCCCCCAGTAGTTTTCCGCAAATAATAAAGCAATTGGGTAATACCACCGTTTAACCAAAATAAATTTTTTTAAAAACCTTACGATTTAACGCATGTTGCTCGGAGTTTAGTCGTAAATTTTAACTCAAGGTATATAGATTATAAGGTATGATCTATATGTGAACCAAAACTCGTCTTGTACTGCGCATAGTCACGTAGAGTCCGCCATATTGAATTATTAAGATTTTAGATTAATAGACTAGATGGCGCATAATCATATCTTTTAATCTATATACTTTGATTGGCCCAAGTAACTTATAAACGTCAAGGTAGATGTCGATACTGTCTATTTAAGTCACGAGCAGTCCGCCATATTGAATATTTTGACGTTTAAAGATGCGCAGTATCATACCTTGTAAATCTATCTACCTTGATTTTAACTATCCATAACTTTGTAAAAATTTGAAACTAGGGGGCAATCATATCTATGTCCTCCCAGTAGTTTTTTGCAAATAATGAAGCAATTGGGTAATACTAGGGTTTAACCAAAATAAAATTTTTTAAAAAGCCTTACGATTTAACGCATGTTGCTTGGAGTTTAGTCGAAAATTGTAATTATCCATAACTTTGTAATAATTTGAAAAGTGGGGGGCCATCATATCTATGTCACGCCAGTAGTTTGTCGCAAATAATGAAGCAATTGGATAATACTACCGTTTAAGCAAAATAAATATTTTTAAATACCTTACGATTTAACGCATGTTGCTCGGAGTTTAGTCGATAATTTTAATTATCCATAACTTTGTAATAATTTGAAACTAGGGGGCCATCATATCTATGTCCTCCCCAGTAGCTTTTTTGCAAATAATGAAGCAATTGGGTAATACCACCGTTTAACCAAAATAAAATTTTTTAAAAACCATACGATTTAACGCATGTTGCTCGGAATTTAGTGGAAAATTTTAACTATCATAACTTTGTAAAAATTTTAAACTGGGGGGACATCATATCTATGTCCCCCCCCCCAGTAGTTTTCCGCAAATAATAAAGCAATTGGGTAATACCACCGTTTAACCAAAATAAATTTTTTTAAAAACCTTACGATTTAACGCATGTTGCTCGGAGTTTAGTCGTAAATTTTAACTATCCATAACTTTGTAAAAATTTGAAACTAGGGGGCAATCATATCTATGTCCTCCCAGTAGTTTTTTGCAAATAATGAAGCAATTGGGTAATACTAGGGTTTAACCAAAATAAAATTTTTTAAAAAGCCTTACGATTTAACGCATGTTGCTTGGAGTTTAGTCGAAAATTGTAATTATCCATAACTTTGTAATAATTTGAAAAGTGGGGGGCCATCATATCTATGTCACGCCAGTAGTTTGTCGCAAATAATGAAGCAATTGGATAATACTACCGTTTAAGCAAAATAAATATTTTTAAATACCTTACGATTTAACGCATGTTGCTCGGAGTTTAGTCGATAATTTTAATTATCCATAACTTTGTAATAATTTGAAACTAGGGGGCCATCATATCTATGTCCTCCCCAGTAGCTTTTTTGCAAATAATGAAGCAATTGGGTAATACCACCGTTTAACCAAAATAAAATTTTTTAAAAACCATACGATTTAACGCATGTTGCTCGGAATTTAGTGGAAAATTTTAACTATCATAACTTTGTAAAAATTTTAAACTGGGGGGACATCATATCTATGTCCCCCCCCCCAGTAGTTTTCCGCAAATAATAAAGCAATTGGGTAATACCACCGTTTAACCAAAATAAATTTTTTTAAAAACCTTACGATTTAACGCATGTTGCTCGGAGTTTAGTCGTAAATTTTAACTATCCATAACTTTGTAAAAATTTGAAACTAGGGGGCAATCATATCTATGTCCTCCCAGTAGTTTTTTGCAAATAATGAAGCAATTGGGTAATACTAGGGTTTAACCAAAATAAAATTTTTTAAAAAGCCTTACGATTTAACGCATGTTGCTTGGAGTTTAGTCGAAAATTGTAATTATCCATAACTTTGTAATAATTTGAAAAGTGGGGGGCCATCATATCTATGTCACGCCAGTAGTTTGTCGCAAATAATGAAGCAATTGGATAATACTACCGTTTAAGCAAAATAAATATTTTTAAATACCTTACGATTTAACGCATGTTGCTCGGAGTTTAGTCAAAAATTTTAACTATTCATAACTTTGTAAAAATTTGAAACTGGGGGGCCATCATATCTAAGTCCCCCCAGTAGTTTTTCGCAAATAATGAAGCAATTGGGTAATACCACCGTTTAACGAAAACAATTTTTTTTAAAAAACCTTACGATTTAACGCATGTTGCTCGGAGTTTAGTCGAAAATTTTAACTATCCATAACTTTGTAAAAATTTGAAACTGGGGGCCATCATATCTATGTCCCCCCAGTAGTTTTTCGCAAATAATGAAATATTGAGTAATACTATCGTTTAACCAAAATAAATTTTATTAAAAATCTTGCGATTTAACGCATGTTGCTCGGAGTTTATTTAAAAATTTAAACTATCCATAACTTTGTAAAACTTTTAAACTGGGGGGCCATCATATTTATGTCCCCACAGTAGTTTTTTGCAAAATAATGAAGCAATTAGGTAATACTACGGTTTAACCAAAATAAAATTGTTTTAAAACCTTGCGATTTAACGCATGTTGCTTGGAGTTTAGTCGAAAATTTTATCTATCCATAACTTTGTAAAAATTTGAAACTGGGGGGCCATCACATCTAGGTCCCTACCAGTAGTTTTTCGCAAATAACGAAGCAATTGGGTAATACTACCGTTTAACCAAAATAAATTTTTATAAAAACTTTACGATTTAACCCATGTTGCTCGGAGTTTAGTGGAAAATTTTAATTGTCCATAACTTTATAAAAAATTAACTTAAACTCTTGCTCACTAAAGCTCATTCAGGCTCAATGGAAGCTCTATCGATTGACATTAATTGCACACATAAATTCAAAATCCCCCGTCCCCCTCCCCAGTAGTTTTTCGCAAATAATTTCGCGACCTTTGAGACTTAAAAAAAAAATGGAACTCATTCAGGTTCAATCGATGCTCTAACGTTTTTGAGTTAAATATAGAGAATTTATCTATCCATAACTGTAAAAAATTAACTTAAAGTCTTGCTCTCTAAAGCTCATTTAAGCTCAAACGAAGCTCTATCGATTGATATTAATTGCACTTATAAATTCAAAACAAGTAGAAAAATTGTAAAACATGTCTACAGCCCCCCACTAGTTTTTCGCGACCTTGAAAGCTCAAACGAAAATAATGGATGCTCAAACGTTCGACACCAAAATTATCCAAAAATTTGAAAGTGGGGGGACCATCATGTCTACAGACACCCCCCCACTTGTTTTTCGGGAACAACTTCGCGACTTTTGAGGCTCAAACGAAAATATTGGAAGCTTAAACGATGCTCTAACGTTCGACACCAAAATTATCCAAAAATTTGAAAGTGGGGGGATATCACGTCTATAGCCCCCCCCCCTACTTGTGTTTTGCAATCTTTGAGAGTCAAACAAAAATAATAGAAGCTCAAACGATGCTCTAACATTTGACACCAAATTCATCCAAAAATTCGAAAGTGGGAGGGGGGTGCACTGACATGAACCTTCAAAAATGTAACCAATTAAAGAACAATGAAACATTGAAAAATTTAATAAAAAACAAATAACACTCCAGAAAAATAATAAAAGTATGGCACCACAAAAAAATTTATAGTTTTTCTACAAATTGTATCACTCCGTAATCTCCCGTTTCCATCCAAGTGGGATCTTTTTCACGAACTTCTTTTACCACATTCGGTTTTAAGCCACATATAATGTCGCTCTTAACCGTGCGTAACGTACATAGATTAGAAGGTCCAAACCCATTTATCCCTTCCGAGGTAGGTACAGTAGGATCCCAATTTCGTTCCCCAAACAATTTACGATAGTTCAAGTCCCCTTTAAAAATTACCAATTTGGCTTCTGAAAGTTGTTCGTATAATTGTGGACTAACTTCCTGCATTTGACTATAATCAACAGGTAAGGTAAAGAAACCATCTTCAACTAACGTCCAAACATTTTCATGAACGTAAGCTTCCCATCGTAACCCTAGCGTATTCAAGTTTTCGTTTTCACTAGTTTTCAATTGATTAATTGTCCAATGAAAATCGTGAGTCATAACATCGGACACAAACCACGGTATTGTTTTAACGTACATTCTAATTTTGTTGGCCAAACCCTTCGTGATGATAAAATCTGCTAAACAAAGGTCCGTAAACAGTTCGTAACCCGCGTTGTCAAAAATTATATCTAAAAGTTTGATTATTAAATTTTTAATCGACATAAAATGTAAGATAACTAACCTACGGTTTCGGAACTCATATTACAAATCGCATTCCAAATTTGATCCGATTCATCGCTTAAAATGTTGGGTTCTAATTTCTCCAGTAATTCAAACGGATTTTCCGTTTGTTCAACTTCACCACCCGAAAATGATAAGTCACATTTGTTTCCCCAAAGGTTCAACTGTGGAAAAGTAGAACAAATAAAAATAAAATTATTGAACCATGTCTAACTCACCTTTAATAATTTAACAAAATTCTCTTTGATATCCTCTTCGTCATTCTCATTCAGTAAGGGCAATAAAGCACCACTTAAGTTTTTAACAGATTCCATAGCTACTAAATAAGATTCTTGCTTTTGATAACGAAAAGGATCGTAAGATTTCAAGCGTTCCCTGTGAAAAATCATTTCGAAATGAGTAAGGCGGAGGACACAGTAAAAGCAAATTTCCGATCCGGTTTACAAAAATATGTAAACTTACGTTAATTCAAATATTTCCCGTATTCTTCTGTACATATAACACTCTGTATGTAGCCAAATTGCCGTAAAATAAGACGGGTTATTTGCTTCCGCCAGGTAATCATTGTAGAATTTCACATCGGTTGCATTTGAAGTTATGTTCCGCATAGGTTTATTGGTCTGAATTTCATATTTGAGTTTTGATAAATCACCAATTACGGTTTTTAGTTCTTCTTTCGCATCCTAAAAATAAAAATAGAATAAAATATTTAAAAAACTAATTTATTTTTATTGTTTAATTCGATGTATAAGTAATCGTAAATACAAATTGAGAACAGTGAAAAAGAATAAATAAATAAAAAGAATAATTATAGGTAATTTAACAACTAGGTATTTTGTTAGTTTGACTTACCGCACCGTAACGTTTCCCAATATCGTCCTTATTTCTCACGAGAATATCTAAAGTTTGAGTGAGAATACGTGGCAAACGCTCTTTAACAGTTAGGTAAGCGTAGCTCCTAAAAAAAGGTTTAAAATAATTATAAGTAACCAACATGTATCGGTAGAATCACACCTTTTATAAAATGCACTAAGTGATGCGTTTATCGGAGTAGCTATATCCATAGTCACTATATCGTCCTTTGGGCATTGACACATTGACAAGTTGAAATTGTAAAATAAAAGGGAGACGAAAACAAAGGTAAATCTAAAGCAATACATTTTATAAATAATTCTACTGAACAAAGAGAAAATAACATACCAAAGAGTAAACCTGATACACCACAAGGTCAAGAGTCTATCGATTATGTAAAAGGTTATCGGAATATAATTTTCAAAGTCATAAATTCATGTTTGTTGTAAGAAATACCGATTAATATACAACATTATCATTTTGTAAAATTAACCTCAAACTTTTGACGTTTCTAGAATTTAACCATTTGGATCGTGATTTAACCCTTTAAGACTGAGACTGAATATACGCTGCAAAAGTTGCAGTTTCTTTTTGGAAGTTGGATAATCGTACTCCAATTCAAAGTGCAAAATCCAAAAGTGCAAAAGTGCAAAAAGCAAAAACAAAAAAATAACCTCTTTTTTTTTGGAGTTGCAAATCTACCCCCTAGACCTCTGAGTTAGAGTATAAATATTTTTGTACATACATAACTAAATATTATCAATTTTTTGAGTTGGGTCGGATTTTGGCACGCTGTGATTTTTTTTTAAATTTTTTGTTGGAGTCGCAAATGTACCCCTTAGACCTCTGAGTTAAGGTATGAAAATTTTTATGCATACATAACTAAATATTGTTGATTTTTTGAGATAAGCCGGATTTTGGCACACTGCGATTTTTTTTTAATTTATTGTTAGAGTCGCAAATTTACCCCCTGGACCTCTGAGTTAGGGTATGAAAATTTTTGCACTTACGTAACTAAATATTGTCAATTTTCTGAGATAAGTCGGATTTTGGCACACTGCGATTTTTTTTAAAATTTTTTGTTGGAGTCGCAAATCTACTCCCTAGACCTCTGAGTTAGGGTAATAAAATTTTTGTGCATACGTAATTAAATATTGTTGATTTTTTGAGTTGGGTCGGATTTTGGAACCCTGCAATTATTTTTTTAATTTTTTGTTGAATTCGCAAATTTACCCCTTTGACCTTTGAGTTGGGGTATGAAAATTTTTGTACATACGTAACTAAATATTGTCAATTTTTTGAGGTAAGTCGGATTTTGGCACACTGCGATTTTTTTTTTAATTTATTGTTGGAGTCGCAAATTTACCCCCTGGACCTCTGAGTTGGGGTATGAAAATTTTGGTACATACGTAACTAAATATTGTCAATTTTTTGAGATATGACGGATTTTGGCACACTGCGATTTTTTTTTAAATTTTTTGTTGGAGTCGCAAATGTACCCCTTAGACCTCTGAGTTAAGGTATAAAAATTTTTATGCATACATAACTAAATATTGTTGATTTTTTGAGATAAGTCGGAATTTGGCACACTGCGATTTTTTTTTAAATTTTTTGTTGGAGTCGCAAATTTACCCCCTGGACCTCTGAGTTAGGGTATGAAAATTTTTGTACATACGTAACTAAATATTGTCGATTTTTTGAGATAAGTCGGATTTTGGCACACTGCGATTTTTTTTTAAATTTTTTGTTGGAGTCGCAAATTTACCCTCTAGACCTCTGAGTTAGGGTATGAAAATTTTTGTACATACGTAACTAAATATTGTCGATTTTTTGAGATGAGTCGGATTTTGGCACACTGCGATTTTTTTTTAAATTTTTTGTTGGAGTCGCAAATCTACCCCCTAGACCTCTGAGTTAGGGTATGAAAATTTTTGTACATACGTAACTAAATATTGTCAATTTTTTGAGATAAGTCGGATTTTGGCACACTGCGATTTTTTTTTAAAGTTTTTGTTGGAGTCACAAATCTACCCACTAGACCTCTGAGTTAGGGTATGAAAATTTTTGTACATACGTAACTAAATATTTTCAATTTTTTTAGAATGGGGCAGATTTTGGCACAGTCTGATTTTTTTTTATTTTTAATTTCAGCACGGAAATCTGCCCCTTGTTTCTTGATTTAATAATTACAATTTTTTTTATTATGTTTTCTATAAAATGGAATTTTGAGCAGTGGTTAGAATTAGAGCACATATGTGTTATTTTTTTATTCTTTGATAATGAGTTTTAATACCATTTAGGGCTTTCCGGTGGTCCAAATTTTTTTTAGCCTAATTCAGAACACAAATTTGTAATTGTATACATCGTTTGCTTTCAGAAATTGCCATAATAACGTACATTTTACAAAATTTTAAAATTTGGATGAAGATTAACTTGGTCCACTGTAAAATTGTAAATCTGAATCTGAACCCAATCTAAATCCGTTTTTAACTTCAGCCACATGGGTAAAGGGACGTGCCCATGGGGGGGAGCTTCCCCCCAATGTTGTAGAAAGTTGGCAAGAGGTTGACAAAAACACCCAAAAGTTGGTCAATTTGGCATTTTTTTATGTCTAAATTAACAAAAAGTTGCAAAACTTACAAAAAGTTGGCAATTTTGAATTAATTCAGTTGGCGAATTTGAAATTTCTCCCCCCCGAAAAAAGTTGGTTGGGCACGTCCCTGCCTGGATAACGCTAAAATTCTCGATTTTCCTATATGTCGTCGAGTCGTAGACCATCAAGATGGCAGATGGACGCCGCATTGACGCCTTCGAGATGTGATATTGGAGACGTATGCTGCGAATCTCTTGGACAGCAAAAAGAACAAACGCGTCGATATTAAAAAAGCTAAAAATAAAAGATAGACTATCGACCATATGCCGACGACGCATCCTACAATATTTCGGACACGTGATGCGCAGATAGGGAAAATCTAGAGAAGCTGGTGGTTCAAGGAAAGATAGAAGGCAAGAGACTCAGAGGTAGATCACCCAATAGATGAATTGACCAAATAAAACAAATAACGAAACGTCGCCTACAGACAACAATAAGAGATGCAGAAGTCAGGCAAGAATGGAAGACAATAGTGAACAACAGCGAGTGAGCTTTTTGGATCACTATTCCTCATCAGCCATGAGGATACGACTAGAGAGAGAATAAAGCTATAAATTTGTATAAATCTTTGTTTTGACATTTTATAAGTCAGTTTTAAAGTATCATAAAATCTCGTGTCCGCGTCTTATGATATTCAAGATCTAAGGTCTCAAAAATCGGTTTATTGTAGATATCTTTTTTTTGCTCTTGTTAGTGAAGTTTTAGTAAAGATTTTTGTGACTTTATAGCATTAACTTTGATTGACTTTATAGCATAATCGCAACGTGAAATTTCCATAACATTCCAATTTACAATTAGTTACTTACATTAGTTTAGGAGGTTAGTTATTCAGCCTTAAAAGGTACATTTTATTTATTTTTTGCTTTTCACTTTTCTTTTTAGTCGGATATTAAATTACAAAATATTACCGCCCCCGCCTCAACAAAATAAAATTTTTCACTTATGACCTTTTGTATTTTGAGTGACGATATTATGCAATTATACGACATGCTTAAATCTATTTTTATAATCTTCTGAGCCCAGTAAGGGTTTTAAAATTAACTTTTAAATCTGAAAATTACGAATATGTACGAACACACCCAAAGTGACTCTTTGACACTGACTGTTTTGTGATTTATTGATTTTCTCAACGATTTGCATTATAAAAATATAGTAGTAGTATAAGTCGGTTTTAAACGTTTTGCGACGTTGCCCGATACCAAACTACCAACCTTGCGAATTGGCTTTTGGTTTGTTAGCATTTTACATTATTTACCTACGACGAGAAGCCAGCCCGTCGGTAGAACTTCCAACCTGGAGGACTAAGGAAACAGCCAGAATAAGTTGTTACTTACCCGAATTGCACAAAGCGCGACCCACGACTCTCCGCACTGTGGGCTAAATATCCAAAGTTGGCTATCTTTTTTTGTTGTTTTAAAGGATCAAGTGGTATTGTGACAAACTTCACTGCCAAAGTTTGGTGCAACAAAGAGAAGAAAGATTGGGACGGTCTCATTTAGAATGAGAGACCATCACATATCCCCGCAGAAGAATTTTAAAGTGTGCTAAAAAGCGAAGATTATTGTAAAACGTAGGTCTGTTTGTTATGTTCTTATGTTACTCCAAACTACTCCGAGTAAGTTAGTGTAAAAAATTGCGAAAATTGATTGATGTAAATGTAGATTGGTGATTTTACACCAATCAACTTATAGTTGGTGTAGTTTGGGTTGCACTGGGACTGTGCTACCAAACAAAGCTTACATTATGTCGTTTCTGAAGTCGGCCATTTTTTCTTTTCATTGATAATTAAAAAACAATTAAATTAGTATAAACAGTTTATTAGGAAATAATGCTTTTACAAACTTACATAATGTAAATAGTATTAAGTTATTAAGTAGGTACTCTTATTTAAGTAGTAATAGTAAAAATAGGTTTTGTAATATTATTATTTATGATTTTGTACACAAATCAGAAATTTTGAGTGTTCGGATAAAGTAGAATAAAATTTTGTAGTTTGGGTGCGTTCCACTTAAAAGCCTACGACGACCACGGTCGATCGTCAGTCCAATCAAAGAACCTCGCGACCACGTCGCGGTCGCGGTGGCTTAAGTGGAACCCACTAAAATCTAAAAAAATATACAAAATTCGTTTTGTGACTTTATGACAGTATAGAACTAAAAATATTTTTTTAATAACCTAAACGAACACTTAAGATCAGTGATTTGCAGAAATTGATGAAAGGAAACCATTGAAATGTCAGATTATTATACCAGATTTTAAGCTTGACATATTATTGTAACATTTATCAAAATTTAATTTTGAAAATTGGGGCCGTTCAAAAATACGTGACGAACTTACTAGATACCCAATTCCTCAGATTAACATTAAATACTTATAAAATTTTAAAAACTCTATTCATATTGAAAGTTGTTAAACGTATCACAAGCTCCCTTCTCGTGACATTTTGGAACTGCGTCCATATAACCGTCACATAAAATTTGAACAATCCTTACATTTTTATTACATTTGACTTAGGTAAGCCACACACAGCATATTATTTTAATGGTATAACAAATTATTATTTATTACCTTACTTAGCTAAGTATTATACGTTACAAGTAATAAACAAATGTTTTTAAAAATTTCGAGAAGTCAAATTTTGATTTCATGCTTTCTGAAATAAAAACTACTGAAGGTAACGGTTAAACATTAACTTGCAGTTTGTAGATTTGATTTTATCGTGCAGTAGGGGCGGGATTAGATATCCTGCTTTTCGACGCTGGATGTAAATGCTAGCTGCACTTACATGAAAAATAATGATAGCTAAACTTGACTTGTTTTTTAAGCTTTCATTAGAAATATTTTTTTTTTTATAACGGTTATATTTTAGTTTGAATAAAAGAAAAAATTAAAGCAAACAAGAGATGAAAATGATCAAATGAAAATTTATAGTGCAAGACAATGCACCTGTTCACAAAGTCAGAATAGCAATAAATGCCTAGAAATCATGAAGTTTGTAGAAAATTGATTATCCACTGTATTTGTGTTTACTAGCAGGTTTCCAAATTTGAAAAATAACTTTGAGAGCAAATTTCACCCTAATAAGTCAAAATTGTTATGTTTGATAAGAAATAAAATTTTGAAGAATTATTTCGTAATGAGCTTGCTATACAACAAAATTTTTAGACTAATTTTAAAGTTGAGATGACAGAAAACCGTCATTTTAAACCAAAAGACATTATCAATTTTTTTTTCAAAATTGCAAGGATAACAAATACAAATTTTGGAAATTATTTCATTATAGGTATACCGATAATTTAGACTACACAATTAAATTTGTGCCCATAAAATTTTTAGATTGTTTTAAAAATAACGTATAAGTGTGAACAAGAAGTTTCAGGTATGAGGTACACATATTATTTTTTCTACAACTATGCATTCAAAAGCAGAATCTAAATTCTAAATTAACATAAATACTAAGTTGCTAAAATTATTTTTTCTCTTACAGTACGGAAAGAAATTTACGTCAATTACTGTTAAAAAAAATTTATGGTGTTTTAAAACACTTACGTACTGCAAGAGAAAAAATGTTGTATGCTACTCGTTTGTAAAGTACTACGATTTGCTTCTCGTGCAAATAAAATTCGTATACTCATGCAAAAAGAGATCGCTTTACAAACTTGTTATGTATATGTTACAGTTAAAACCCGAAATCAGTTAAAACCCGATGTAACTAGTAAATTCTAGTTTTAACTAACCGCCTTAGTAAATTCTAGTTTTAACTGAAATAAGTTTAGTTAAAACTAGAATTAACTGATTTCTAACAAATTTCTTCAGTAAATTCTAGTTTTAACTAAAATTATACCAGTTAAAACTAGAATTAACTGAATTCTAACAAACTTCTTTAGTAAATTCTAGTTTTAACTGGTATAAGTTTAGTTAAAACTAGAATTAAGTAAAAGTAGATTTAATATTAGATAAAAATTGTTTTATTAAGCAATTATTCTATACATTATTATTATATTCTACTTATTGCCACGTGGCATGCTGTTGTGACATTTTGAATTGTAAAGTGCATCTGGCACTTGTTCTTGAGTCAAAAAAACTTTAGAATTTTCTTTAATTTTTTTTGTCATTGTCACTTTCAAATAAGTAAATTTAACTTTTGTTCAGAATATCATTAGATAGTAATGGAAACCAAACTTTACGATTTTTAACGATTCGATAACGATAGTCGATAACGAACAATCTCGAAAAGTTACCAAATGGGGGGGGTAGTTAAGCTCAATTTCCATGTATCCGTTTGTACGTTTATCCGATCATACAGGAGCGCTCTCATTGGTCCAGTTACTTTAAAAGTGACAATGACAAAAAAATTCTAAAGTTTTTTGACTCAAAAACAAATGCCAGATGAAAAAATGTACCTAAGGACTGCAGCGCAAAAAGCTGCCGTTAAATCTGGACAAGGGTTTGTCAGCTGTTCTTGTAAAAAAAATTGCACCCCAAAACGTTGCCTTTGTTTAAAAAGAGAAATTATTTGCAATTCAAAATGTCACAACAGCATGCCATGTGGCAATAAGTAGAATATAATAATAATGTATAAAATAATTGCTAAATAAGACAATATTTACTTTAATTCTAGTTTTAACTGGTATAATTTTAGTTAAAACTAGAATTTACTGAAGAAATTTGTTAGAAATCAGTTAATTCTAGTTTTAACTAAACTTATTTCAGTTAAAACTAGAATTTACTAATGCGGTTAGTTAAAACTAGAATTTACTAGTTACATCGGGTTTTAACTGATTTCGGGTTTTAACTGTAACATATATAAATAACTATTTCCGAACGTCGTCAATATCAACACGCAGTTAAGACGTACACTCTTCAGAAAATGCTACCCGGAGGGTCGACCTAATATTAAAAGTCGCGCATGAAATTTTGATTTAAATTTCTCGTGCTTAATGAACGAGCAAAAAATGTTATTTGCTTTTGCTCTTACACAGTAATAAAAATAAAATTTCCACCAAACATTCAAAAACATCACTGAAAAGTTGTATAGTTTTGTACAAAAAAAAGAGAGTAATTTGGTGCGGGCAGTTGTGTTGGGAATGAATACCCAAAATACCTGTTCAGTTCAAGCAAAACCGCACGTCGGAACAGTTAAACCTTTTAATTGGTACTTTTGATTACTGTCTTAGTCAAGGAACTTTGATGTTACGTCATTCACCACCAGTGGTGGTGTTTTTGTACGATCGGGTGTACAAAGACGTAACACTAAAGTTTCTTGGCAAAAACTATACAAAGTTTAGACCGTTTAACCATCTAGACACACCTCTTTATACCCCTCCTTAAATACAAACTGAATCAAACATTGTGACATCACGCGTGGGTAGTTTGATAATGTAAATATTAAATTATTTGAAAGTTTTTAATTATAAAATAAGTAATTTCATTTTGAACTCTCTCTCATTGTTTTGCTTCTTGACAGAAGCATTGTGACCATTAATTTTGGTATTAAATGGTTCTCTTGGCAGATTACTCTCGGTGGTTTGCCATTGCTTTCCGAGAGGAGAGGGTCATAATGAAGTTAGATAAATTGTGCAGCCGGGTTGGGGATCAAACCAAAGGCTGCTAGCTTAGAGTCCGGTCCTTAGCCCGTTAGCTCACCTCTCTTGAACTATACATTTTGAATTATACAACCCCAAATAAGGCCAAAGGCGCAAATCAAAGAATAATATTAAATTATTTATAACTTTTTAACTATAAAAGTGGTTTTATTTTGAACTACACAACCCCAAATAAGATCAAAGGCGTAAATCAAAGATCGCTTTAATGATTGTTATCGTTACAACAAGGTTACAACACATAAACACATCTGCATCAAGTTCTTCAACTAATTGAAACCCATCAAGAAGAAAAATGTAATGTAAAAATCATCGAGGTGTAAAAATTAAGGTGCAACTTTGTCACGAATTCCAAAACCTGTTGAAAATTCGAACAGAAACTGAAGTGAATTTTATGTATAAAATGCAATGATGCCTAAAAACTAAAGAACTACGGACTGTGTTTATTATAGCTACACCCCCCCCCCCCCCCCCTATTTGGTAAGCCACTACTTACCTTTAGATTTCGTGAAATATTCAAGTAAAAGTTTTAGTTTCTAAAACCCGATGTCAAACGGTGCGTCATCAATAATAAAACAGCCCAATGTATTTAAAATCAAACATAGAGAGCAGGGACGTGCTCATGGTGAAGGAGGAGCTTTCCTTTCCACAATATTTTAGAAATTCGGCAAAAAGTTGACAAAAACACTGAAAAGTTCGTCATTTTGGCATTTTTTATGTCTAAATTTACAAAAAGTTGGCAATTTTGAATTAATTCAGTTGGAAAATTTGGGATTGCTCCCCCCTAAAAAAAGTTGGTTGGACACGTCCCTGATAGAAGTTGCATTTTAGGCTTAGGCTACCTTTGATAAGTTGTGTAAAAAGTGAACGTTTTTGTTCATAATCGCGCAACAAATAATGTTAAATATCAAGCACGCAAACTTATCACCTCAAATAACTCAAGACACATTACATACATTGTGACCGTTCAATATGGCGTCAACAAAACTTCAATTTTGAATTATCAATTCAATTATTGGTTGTCATCAAAAGCTGTAGATGTAAAAAGACGCAAATATGAACTTACTTTCGTCAAGCATACAAGAGATTGCATTTGGATGGGTGACCGATTTTAGAACATTTCATGTAATTGCCCTGCTGCCTACCCGCATTTGGCCAGAGTAGTAGGGTATAGCTAAAAACGGGTTTATGAAAATTATTTACAGCCCAAATGCTTACTTTAAGTATTTTCACTTATGGTTTTGAAAATATCGATTAAATAGCTTATTTTCCTTATTGAACGTCATAATGAAATTATTACTGATGGATAAGGCAACCTTGGGGTAATGCCAAATTAAGTTAATTTTCAAACGTTTCTTAGCACACTTTGGAATAAAGCTTTCAAAAGTTTTTTCTTCGAATTAGGGATGTAACTCTCCCCAACCTTGTCAAGTGGCTTTACGTCCGCCGTGGCCTTCTAGTACATAAAAGCCATTGATGCCCGGTCTTTGGCCTCATAAAGGAGGTTCTTGATTATATACAGTAGCAGTAAACCTTATGCGTTTCTAACAGACAGACAGACATCGCAATTTATACCACAAATTAACTTTGTTTTCCAGTGTATGAGAAAAAATTTTTTAAACAGAAAGCATGAAATAATTTTTCGAGTAGTCCAATTTTTTTGTAGATTCGTACATGCATTACGAACATGTTTTTATTTTTATTTTCAAAATATTTTTACACTAATGCAAAGGCATGTACGAATGACCTGTTTTTCTTTTACAATTTTAGTCCAGTATAGGTAAAATTTTCTAAGTTAGATAAATCGGACAAATCAAATTTTGGTAAAGACTATTACTGAGTCTTTCACAGTTTAATGTTTTTCCGATAGATGGCGGCTTGCATCCACTGCAGGTAATTTGAGCAACAATTTGGTCGTTATTTTTACAAAAATTTTTTGTATCCGCGGTCTGATCACACAAAGACTCATTTTATTGATCTCTAGACTATCAAAAATATTAAAACCACTAACGCCATCTATGTTTCAAAATCTGAATTAACTTATCCAAATTTGATTTTGTTTGATTTTTTCTGTTTAAAAAATTCAACGCACTGGGTTAATGTAGGTACTTATAACATTTTTATTAATTTTAAGTTAAAACTAGTTTGTTTTTACAATTTTATAATTAACACATATTAAAAATTATAAATTCGGTATAGGTACTTATAATTTTTTTTGCTTTAATCGAAATTTAAAAGTTTCTGCCAAAATATGTTTTTACTCCTTTACCATTTTATTAAAGCACATAGATAAGCATCATTACTGATTACGTGGTTTCTGCGGGTCATCAGTGGTAAAATGCACATAAAAGTTACACTTAAATACACTTGAACAGTGGTAAGTAACTTTTTTGCACTAAATTGACGACTTATGACGTCACAGAAAATTCTGTTAACTCGATAACATTCAAAGTTGACTTTTTAACATTTACAGCACCCAAAAAATGGTAAAAAAAAATAATAATGGCACACTTATTTTGATAAAGGCTTTTAAATCTTACTAAAACAACCATGACAGCACCGAATTATATCCTTATACTACAATAATTTATTATTAACGACCTACAGTACAAAAATTTCAGTTCAAATTTGAAAAAGCCAATTCAAAAATAGTTTATTACCAAACCCAACAAATGCAAATTTTGTCAAACACCCTGTAAATCAGTAGGCACCTTCAATCACTCAACACTTATTAGTTTAAAAATTTTGGCCTTTTTAAAGTCTTATATTTATCTATTAAAGGTGAAGTTTAGTAATAATCCTTTTTTGATATCTACACGATTTCTTACCTACTTATTTCAAAAGTTTTGGAACATTTTCCATCTTACCGTTAAAATATTCAATACTTGTATAAATACCAATAGTTAACCCCTAATTAAACATTATTTTTTTAGGAAAAACTACAATATGTTTTATAATATAAAACGTTTACTAGAAATTGTTTACTAAAAAAAAATTCAAATTTGATTAATTCCTTGACGGTTAAACAGTAAACTCGGTGCTTTGACGTGTAATCAATTTATTTTGTAGCTATGCTTTATTTACATCGCAATCTGGATTTAAGAAGGGCGCATAAAAAGATGAAGTTTTTTGAAATGTACTGATGTAACTTGAGTTCTCTGTCAACATGGCTAAATTTATTTGAACTTTAATTGCAGTTTTTGGATCGCGATTTCGGCTTTAACCGAAACCACTTTTGTTACCACAAAATTACGATTATTAATAAAACTTTCTATTATGCTGGTGGATGCGCTCATAGCATTTATTGATAAAAGGTTAACGTTACAGAATTTAAAATATCTGAAGCTTTAAATTTTGGGCTGCATATCGAGATTATTCAAACTGAAAATTTTTACATGCATTTCAAAATTTGAATTTTAAATTCGTCGGTAAGAGGAAGTACGTAGATCAAATTTGAATTTTTTCTAGTAGCGATATACACGACACCTATGTATAAAACATTTTATAAAGAAATTGGACAAATAATTTTAACAAATAGGCAGTGAATATATTGGATACATAACCATTACTTATGCAGTAGCTGTTGGTTCGATTTCAATCGGGTGTAAATTTTCACACTTTCCAACAATACATTCCCGCATAAACAACATAATATCACAGATTAATTACAATCAATATCGGCATTCTTAGCAAAGAGGGGGTTATCGAGATCATCATTTAAAATTCTAAACGCATGTCGCTACGTTAGCCCCCGTAGGTTTATATCAGACACTTCGATGATGCGTTATTGTTGTTGTGGCAGTTGGAGCTGGCAATTTAGGAGAACATTGCATCTGTTCTTGTCCTACACACTTTTTTAATGTTCGAAATAACGTGTTTCTGAAATCCTCCGAAAAGAGGCAGTAAATGTAGAACGTTATCGAATAATTAGTGACTTCCAGTAAATTAGCTAGTGCCCGAAATACCTAAAACATAACAAAATTAAACTCAAAGTTACGAGAATTCATGCAAAAGTTTATACATTTTGTTCTGGTTTAAACAGGTTAATTTGCAAATGAATAAATAATAAATACTAGGAAAACTACAAATTTTGTTGAGAAACAAAAGCTTCCTAAAATTAATAAAGGTCAAAAGTTTTACTCGTGTGGCTGTTATTTGTGCGTGGAGACAGCTTGTGGACAGCTGCTGAGACAGAAATATCGAATTTATCGACATGAACTAATACCTCCCCGGAGTTTACCACTTTTCTACGTGTTTCACAAAGATATTTTTTTAATACTTTTTGATAGAGCGACTTAGATAACAAAATATTGTATAACTCCAATTTAGCGTAAAAATTAACTTGAGAATACAATTGATTATATTTTTTTAGTTTCTTTTTTAAACTATATTAGAAAAACTCATGTGTGCAACTCGGCGTAAAGTTAATTTTCCTTAACTCGTTGAACAAATATAAGGCTAAGAACTTGCACTATTTACTTTTAATTTGAAATTAAAACAAATTGGTATAAGATGATATCAATGTGGTTTAAATTGGTAGCGTCACGAGATGTATGGCATGTTGCACTATCTTGTTGAAACCACATTATTGTTTAGATCAAGGTTATATTTATAATAAATTAACGAACAATACTAAACACAAATATCAATTTTAGTAGATATCAGAAAAAAAGTTTGCTAGAATTTTTAAAAAATATATAGTATAAATTTGATAGCACTATTTTTATCTACTCTTTTTTTTGTTAATTTTCTTTTGTAAAATCTTGAAAAATGGTTAAGAAAATGCAAATTCTCAATTTTAAATTTTTTACATTTCCGTTTGGGTAAACGTCTTTGATTTCCTTCATAACCAACATCCTAAAGCAGTATTTCCTAATCTGGGGGTAAAATAACTATTTGATGGAGGGGGGAGGTAATAAAGATGAGGATCTTTAGAAAAACAAATTGGGTAACGCACCGTTTCAATTTTCAATAATTTTGTTTTCTTACCATATTTTTTTTGTTCCCTGTTAGGTCATAGGGTTAATAAAATCGAAATGAGTAAAAATCACTGTTATAGAGAGGTAACATCGATATCAATCACTATCTCATAATTTAAAAAAAGCGTTATAATTTTGTGCTGCTGTCACCAATATTGAGCTTCAGAAGATTTACAGAAAAATCGACAATTATGACCAAAATCAAATATTAGTGTTATAATAAAAAAAATACTACATAATTTTGTGCTATTTAAAGAAGATATTCAAGAATATATTAAACTATTAATTCTAATGCAAATAATAATAATTAGTGACTATTATTCACAAAATATTTTTAATGACATTAAAATAAGAGAAAATTTTATGTTCACAAGTTTACCGCGGTGACATAACAAAATATGGGTTCCCCATTTCCTCCAAAATTAAGCATTTTCAAATTTATCAAAAGTAAAAACAATGTAGTTCATAATTTTGTGTTTCGTTAAGACGCCATTGTCTTTGAAAATCTAAAAATTGGCACAAAATTATGTCAGATTTAAGATTTATTTTACTTTCTTATTTGCAAAGTAAAGCATTATAATCGTGGGGGAGAGTACGATAACCTGCAGATTATATACAGTTTGAAGCAACCGTTGTACGGGGCGCAAGTACAGTTTGACGTAGTATATTTTAGCGCACACTCTACAGCAGTAGAGTGATGTGAACGCTGGTTGAGTATAGAGAGACAGTTCTGAGTTCAAATCGCGGATTGCACAGAATTTCTTGACTCGACTTTCTGGTGGACATCAACATTCTGTGGTGATCCCTGATGTTTGTGTCGACGTTATTACCGTTGATACGGCTGCGTCACACACGAGAGTTTACAAGACAGGTTAGGTAGGCAGGGAATAAAGCCAAGGGCTTTCTAGGCCTGTAGACCTATAATATAAATATATTAAGAGAAATGGCACGCTAAACGGGCTTACAAATTTAAAAATTTAGAAAGATAATAGTAAAGAGCCAAAATAGCAAGTTTAAAAAAGATCAAAATACAAAAACTGGCATTTAACGATGAGCATTTTCTGTAACTATAAAGTTAGCCCTGCTTATCCCAATGATTCGAGAGCATAAACTATCGGTAAAAACGAGTAAACGTTTTCAAGTTGTACTTCAATAATCCTTACAGCCGTTCATGTTTGTTTTAACATGGAAAATTCATCGCTCAAGTACTAGAATTTGTTAGGACTAAAACTTTTTAAAATGAGTTTCTTTTAATAAACAAATAAAATAAACTAACGAATAACCTAAGCTATAAAGCAAAATTCTTAAAAAATATTGTAAATTAACAAAAAGTACGATAGTTTCCGTTACTAAATCAAATAAGCTTTTTACATTCTAAATAAAATATTGCTTTTCCTTTTTGGGAATTACAAATTCGATTAGCGGGGTGGATTCCCTATATTACATATTTCAGATAAATCAATATCAATTTCACTACAGCCTGTGGATGCCCACTGAAAGACCTAGAATTTCCGCTCTATACTCAACCAGCGGTCACATCACTCCAAGGCTGTGGCCATTATTAAATAAATAATATTTATTTAGTAACATAAATATCATAAAATAACAAACAACGATATAAATATAGAACTGGGCGATTGTTAAATTTAACAATCGATTATGTAAAAATAATCGATTTTACAAATTAATCGGTTAAACGAAAACAATTGATTGAAAACAATCGATTAATCAAAAACAATATTTTAACTGAAAACAATCGATTAATCAAACAATCGATTAATCAAAAACAATCAAACAATCACTTATTCGAAAACAATTGCTTATTTAAAAACAAACGCTTGATCATACTGTCAATTATTAGCAAAACAATAGGTTGCGAGAAAGCTGACGTTAACATCCTCTAGAGTTAAAAAATTTTATTATTACAGAAGTTCACTTTTTTAACACTAGAAGCGCTAAACGTCGAAGTTTTTCGCTCTTTTATAGGAGAATTAACAAATATTAGCTCTTTTATTGGAGATTTAACAAAAAAAACTGGACAGTAACCATAAAAAAATCGTAGTAGATAGTTAGTAGTAACATCGATTGTGATTAAATCGATTAAGCGATCAATCGATTAATCAAAAACAATTAAATAAGCAATTAATCAAAAGCAATCGAATAAACAAAAACAATTAAAAATAATCGATTAATCGAAAAATCTGATTGAATAATCTATTGCTCGATTTTTCACCCCTCGGCCTTTTTTTTGCCAAAATTATTTTGAATGACTTATTTTCTCTTACTACTGTATCATAAATAAACAATCGCTTAATCAAAAATAATTGAAATTCATTGAACAATCGATTAATCGCAAATAATTGAAAATAATCGAAAACAATCGAAAATAATCGAAAACAATCGAAAATAATCGATTAATTGAAAATAATCAAACAATCGATTAGTCAAGCAATAGATTATTCAAACAATCGATTAATTGAATAATCGATTAGTTGAACAATCGAAAACAATTAAATTTTCAATTTTTTTACCAAAATTATTTTTAATGACTTTTTTGCATACTACTCCAGCATAAATAAACAATCGAAAATAATCGAACAATTGAAATTTATCAAAAAGTCGATTAATCGCAAACAATCGAAAATAATCAATTAATCGAAAATAACTAAACAATCGATAATAATCGATTAATCCAAAAATTGATTGTTTTTGATCTAACTTCGACACATCATTGCTTTTGGGAAATTTAGGATAAAAAATAGGGAATTTTTGACCTTTGAAGACTTTCAGTCTGACATGAATAAGTAAATAAAATTGGAGAAAAAAAAAAGATGTAATAGGGGGGAGTTCAAGTACCGTAGTCGATTAACTTCAGAGTGCAATAATGAGATAAAGTGACTGAGATGACTAAAATTGAGCAAAAAACAAATACAATTGTACCAAATTTTAACAAAATTTGCATTTGTAGACAATCTAAACATAAATTTTTCTCACTTGATTAATCGATTATTCCAGTACTTCCTAATGTTTTCTATTAATCGGTTGTTCAATTATTTTTGATTGTTTTAGATTAATACATTGTTCAATTATTTTTGATTAATTGATTTTTTAATTAATCGAGTTTTAGATTTGTCGATTATTTCAAAAATATTAATCGATCATCGATTAATCGATTAAATAATCAATTAATCTAAATTAATTCATAGAAAAGAAATTGTACTTAAAAAGTAAAACAATTAAGATTTAGATTGTCTACAAGTACAAATTGCTTAAAAATGTAGTACAATTTGGGTTATCAAATAATACAATAGCACTAGAAATGACTAAAATTGTGCTAAAAACAAGTACAATTGTACCAAATTTTCACAAAACTTGCATTTGTAGACAATTTAAACACAAATTTTTCTTACTCGATTAATCGATTGTTCCATTACTTTCAATTGTTTTCTATTAATCGGTTGTTCAATTATTTTTGATTGTTTTGGATTAATAGATTGTTTGATTATTTTTGATTGTTTTTGATTAATTAATTATTTAATTAATCAATTTTTAGATTTGTCGATTATTTCAAAAATATTAATCGATCATCGATTAATCGATTAAATAGTTGATTTTTTTTGAACGTTTTTGAAATAATCAATTAATCAAAAAATTGATTAACCAAAAACAATCAAAAATAATCGAACAATCGATTAATGGAAAATAATCAAACAATGGAACAATAATGATGTAGCAACAGGTGACGCGAGTGGTGCCAGACACAGTTTATGTAATGATTTAACATTCGAATGTTTGATTAATCGATTGTGCGATTGTTTTAAATTAATCGAAATGATCGATTTTCGATTCTTAGTTTTAACAATCGCCCAGTCCTACTTACAATCATCATAAATGTGTCAAACTTTAAAAACATTGTGAGATTTTGAATGCGACGGAACGCGTCCCATTTAGGACTAAAAATAATTATGCTTAATAATAATAATATTACAGCTCTACAGGCCTAGAAGGCCCATAGTTTCATTCTCTGCCTACCTAACCTGTCTTGTAAACTCTCGTGTGTGACGCAGCCGTATCAACGGTAATGACGTCGACACAAATATCAGGGATCACCACAGGAGTGTGGATGCCCACCGGAAGGCCAAGCCAAGAAATTCTGTGCAATCCGCGATTTGAACCCAGAATTTCCGCTCTATACTCAACCAGCGATCACATCACTCCACTGCTGTGGCTAATTATGCTTAATAGTTTATATTATTTTATCCCACGGAATTTGAAAACACGGATGTTTGAGCTTGCTGACTTGGAAAGATATCCATAATGTCTATACAACTTCAAAACCGGTCTTTTTAAGTACACGGTTATGCGTGGTATGTTTTAAGTTAAAATTGCGCAGTTAAAAGTTTCACAAGTAATCGGCAACTGCAGAAGGTCCCGTCCCTTAGTGTAGCATTTTCTTCTTCCTCGGTCCTTTTACCCTAATGAAGGTTTGGTGACGTATGTATAACGTTCTCTTGGCAGATTACTCTCGGTGGTTTGCCATTGCCTTCCGAGGGAAGAGGGTCATAATGAAGTTGGATAAATTTTGTAGCCGGGTTAGGGATCGAACCTAGGGCTTCTAGCCTAGAGTCCGGTTCCTAGCCCGTTCACTTAGCTCACCTCTAGTGTAGCATAATATCACATTATTTTTGAAGTTTGCGGAAGCAAATATTCCATTACCTCTTTTAACTCTTAAAATATTGTGTTTGTCTCTTAGTAGCTAAGCTTAGCTACTAATTGTAAGCCGATGCAGTGAACCTTAGCTATAACCATAAAATCCAAAAACGTGAAAAAATTTTGAGTTCGTTTCTTAGTAAACTTTGCTCTAAGTATTTACGTCGAACACACGTACCGTCATTAGAACCCGGCAACTGGGCGGATCTTACGTAAAAAATCTAAACTTTATAACTGACTATTTCTTAAAATTTCAATTTTAGATGTTTATCCATAGCTTAAAATCTTTTTTTTTTCAGGGTGAAGAGTTATCGTACTCAAACAAAATTGTGATAAAAAATTTTAACTTGGCGTTTTTCCAACGATCTATGAGCTCCTAAGAAACGTTTTTGATAAATGTAAGTTATAAGCTAAGGGCAAATTATTGCAATTTATTTGTTTCTAGAAGCTTTTTTTGATTTTATTTTGAATTTTTAAATAATTTTTTGTTCTAAAGTAATATTTTACTTTAATAGCTTGTTTTCGTAATTGGATTTGCCTTTTAAGGATTTTGTTTTCATTTTCATCCTAAGTTGAAATTTTGCTTTTGCAATGCTGCAATAATTTTTATGAGGTCATAAAAAAGAAGGTATACGATGAGAAGGAAACAATTAAATAAATAAAAAGACTCCTATTGATATTTTATCGTAAAACTACCATATAAAGTTACAGCAATTCTAAAATTAATGACGGGCAAAAATGGATTAACGAGATTTCCGCTGTCTTCAAAAATATATAGAAATAAGACGCAAAGTTTAAAAAGAAATATGATGAAATCGGTTTTAAATTTGATAACGTGGTGATTGTGACTTAACATCGTGATATTTCTTAATTACATTATATTAATTTTGATTTTGAAAATTATTTAAAATAATATCATAATTGAAGAAATACAGTAAAAATGATGTTATTTTATATAAGCATAAGTAATAACAAAAATAAAATTACATAGTATAACCAGTTTTGTACGTAATGAAATTTGCTACAAAAAAGTCCGAGACAACATATTATATTAATTTCAAAAGTTTAGATAAGTGAGCTATTTGAAATAACAGAATTGTTATTTAGGTGGTTATCCAGGACTTGGATATCTACCATAATTAACTATAGAAGATAATTACATGTCATTACGGACTTTTTTGTACAACTATTTTTAAAATCTTAATGTTTATCAGTTATCACAAACGATTCTAACATTGAGTGAACTTTTAAATCAGTTAAACTACCGCCTGCTTTCTTTTAGCTAAAATTAGTATGGAAATATTCAACTTTTCCTAATAGTAGTAGAAAAATTTAATTTAAATGCATTCCATTTGAAGCTTATAAATTCAATTTTAAAAATTTTAGCATATTATAAAAAATTATTCATAATATGAATTTTAAAATATTTATTTTATATTTGGAAGCTCATGTATCTATTAATTTCAGTTCACTTGCATGGTTTCATGTTAAAATTAAGGCAAATAGTTCAAACTTTAAAAATATTTGGGTTTAGCTTGGATCATTTTCTTTCATAGAACTTTCGATTTGCTTAAATATTTTATTTTCTAGCAATGATTAAAACATAAAAAAAAATCAAAATCCTAATAAAAGTTCGATAAACAAACAGCACGAGCCAATTTAAAATTGAAATTTTTTACTAATCAAAATAATTTTTTACCCTCACAAAAAACAATAAGTAATCAATCGAATAAAGAAATAATCAGGGCCGTATCCAGATTCAATGTTAATTGGGAAATATGAAAAGCAGGGTATGAAATTTAAACGCATTAATATGACAAACTAAAGAATTTTTTTCTGACGGTGAAGTAATGCGATTGCTAGTTTTATTTTGCACCGTTAAAATAATATGCTCTGGTTTGAAATTAAAAGTTGGCACGACTGACGTCAGTAAAACTTCTGGGTCAAGTTTGTTAGGAATTTGACAGATAGCATTAAATTAAGCGTTTAAGGTGAGGTAGAAATATTGTAATCGATTAGTTTAGCTAATATTTGATTTTAAAATTCTCACTTACTTTTACGCCCGAAGAGTGGGGACCGACGGAGCACTTTAGTTGTATCTACATCATCGTACAGTTAAAGTCGAGCAAATTTCACGTTTTAGGGGTATTTTTGGCTGAAATTTAATGAAAAAAAAGGCAGATCTACCACTTTTTTAGTAGCACCTTTGCCGAGTTGGAAAGCCCCCAGAAATGTTATTAATTAGTGCAGCTTTAGTCAACACGGTTTGAAGTGCTGCGTAGCGACCGACGCGACGGGAGCGAAGCGGACGGAGAGTCGATATTTCTAGAACTCGCATCTGTCAATGAATAGTTCTAAGAATTTTTTGCAACCTCTTTAATGCCGCTATGTTATTTGAAGTTTCACCATCCTAATTCTTGAAATTTAGTAGCAGCATCGACGTGGAAACGGCTAGATGACCAGTACTTTTACACAATTTTTATGCAACAATTTGTAGGTTTGACCCTTTCAAAATCATAATATGCAGTTTTTGTAATTTTAGTTTTATTCTGAACCTGAATAGTTTTATCTTATGTTTTCTGTTTGATAAATAAAGCTAACTTTTCGACCTTTTCCAGTTTACATTTCGTTTTATTTTTTCAGAGCCTTGTATTTTAAATAACTCAGAATATTAGTTTTAAAAGAAATAGAACAGAAGTTTAACGTCTTTTGATTTGATAAAATTAAATTCAGCGGTAACAAAACACGTTTATGCAGGTGTTTAAAAAATAACAAACTGCGTTATCCGGTTACTCCAAAGACATACCATTGGAAAACAAACACTTATTGTAGTGAGCATTGAAACCGATACGCTTGGCTTGAGCGTTACGCAAAAAATCAATGTAAATAGTAGGAGATGGATTTTATTCATTTAAAGGAAATGTTCTAATAAAAGTGATACGAAATGATAACAAAATTTGATATGTCACTTGCAATTATGGAACCCTACACCAAATCTGGTAGTAAATTTAATAGGTGTATATCTAATAATTACAACCTAACTTCTGAAATATGAGTACTACATTATTTAAAGATCAAGCGTCACGTCGCGTCGCGCGGAAGCTGACGCTCTGTTGACGCTGTATTTATATACTCTAATGCTTTGCTGCCAGTTTCTACATACCTTTAAAAAAAGTATTTACTTTTCAGTAAAACATTATTTGGCCTTATGAAAGCAAAACTCAGCATTAAAAAATAAATAAAATAATTTTATGCGCACTGAAACGAAACAAATTTAGTGTAAACGTGCCCTTAAAGTACAAGAGTAAACAATTAAATTATGGACGAAAAGTCAACTCCAGAATATTATTCATGAATGAGAGAAATTAGTATTTATGAATAGAATCCACCATTCATAATTTATTTGCATTTGGTTTGTATGAAAATTTTGTTTGTATAATTTTGGAATACGTTAAATGAAACTTTTGTAAAGTTCACTAAAAGCTTTTCGCTTTCATGTTTTATGACAATTACAATTGAAAATGTGCTTACCTGATATGGATATCTGGTTAAATTTGCTTCCGAAAGGGTGACGTTGAGTATGACCATAGGAGACACACAAACCAGAAATAAAATGCTAGTCGATCCCAACAGCAGCATCAGTCTTCGTTCTTCCGCAAATTTTCTGGGATCCTCGTCGCCAGATGCAGTTCGACTAAGTGTCATTTGGCGACGCCTTTCACAGGATTTGCGGTAAACCAACAAAATTCTTAAATTAAGAGCAGCTAATAAAATTATAGGCACTACTTTAAAAATTAACTCCAGCAATACGGTGTAGATGCTGTATAGTGGATGATCGACGACGGCGGCCACATCCTGACGTTGGTATAATAACGTTCCGCTAGGATACACCATACAAGCAGTTACTCGGCTACGAAAAACACCGGGTAAGTATAGCAAGAACGTCACTAATGGAATTAGAACAACGGCTCTCTTAGGTGATCCTAAAATCGGACGAGCGTGTCCAGGATGACATACACTGACGTATCGTTCCAAAGTTAACGCTAAGAGCATTATGACTCCAACTCCTAGGCAACCGTTGCCCAAGAAAAGTTCCAAGTGTGCGTGATAAAACGCCAACGAAGAACTTTCCCAACGGCCGACCTCATGATGTATGAATATTCGATAAGCAAACGGAATCGCCAATAGAATAGCCAGAAGCGCCGCGGCGGAATAACCTGAAACAAATATTAAACTTAAAAGCTTTTAATGAATGAAAGTAACTTAAAAGCTTGCTCGTAGTATGCTTTAATTTAATCAAGAAACTTTAAGCAATGTTAACATTATTTGTTTCTCAGGTACCAGATGCCGCCTTTCAAATAATAATAATTGTAATTTCAAGTTAACGATTATTTGCTAAGTTCTTCATTGCGTTAGCACCAGGTCATTGTTTTCTTTTTGAGTTTGGTCAGTATAACGTTATATTGAACAAAAAAAAATGGTAGGGTAAGGTAACCCAACACAAAATATTTTGACATCTGTCAAAATGAGATTTTATTTAATTTAACCAATCAACATTCGATGGTCGACAATTTTCAGCCAATGAGATGCTTTCAAAATAATAATAGTAATTTAATATTACTGCTTTCGAAGGTAACCTGTAAAAAACACGACGTTTTTCGTACCTATACTTCATATAAGAATATTTTCGAAACTGATCGAGCATAGAAGAAACTAAAATATATTGCTGCGAGGAATGATGAAAGTAAATAATTTACAATTTAAAATGAGCTTTCAAAGAAAATAACATTCATATTTCAATTACATTGTTCCATAAATAAACAGCCGGAAAAATCATAGATGCGTATAAATAATGGAATAGAAATTGAATAACTTTTGTAAAAAGTTTTCAGTGAAACCAAGTATAAATTGTACTGCTGTGAATATTTTTCAAACGTACAGCTAATGAGGAAAATAACTACAAATTGTACTTAAGAAAGCTTGAAAAGTTATGCAAAAAAATAGTTTAACTTGAACTTATTTTAAAACCCTCTGTACTTAATTTTGAAACTAATCTTAGTTAGTAGGTACATTAACATTTAGATGTTGGTAACGTCACTTCGTCGACTTGTCACTTCAATATAAAAATTGGATTTGTAATGGATAGATGTACATTATTCAGTATATTTGCAAAAAATTTAATGCATCACACTTGCTGTCTTCCCAGATAATGACGCCAATGAAAATGTACCTTAGGTTAAAGCCAAAATCGCGATCATGCAATGAGGTTTTTGTTTTTAATCTTAATCAACAAGGGAAATAATGTAAATGTCAAGGTGATTTTGTGTTTATTTACGGTGCTTAATTATTTTGTGCTCACGTATTTGGATTATTTGTTTGATTTAATATGATAAATATTTGGCAACTACTGATAAATATTTGACGAATTATTTGATTAAATATTTAACAATATTTGAATTACCGTTACATTGAAGATTTTATTACATGTTTTTGAATATGTTACCGATTTCAGTCACGTCAATAAACAAACAGTAGAATCTCGTTAATTCATTTATGTGCGTCACTCGCACTTTTCTTTTTCGTGAACCGATTTTGACCAAAATCTTATAAATTCAAACCATAGATCCTATTATTATTATTATTAATACATAGATCGTTGGTTCAAAAATTTTAAACTTTAACCTAAAACTTAGATGATTTATAACTTTCTATTATAAACTGGTAAAACCTACGGCCATTTGCCGCAGCCTGTAAAGCGTCTAGTAAAACCTAGGTTAGTTAGTCCGCACTAATCCCCACGTAAAATATTTGGCCCTCTGACAACTAAAGGCTACCGACCTTATGACCTAAAGAATAATTTAAAATTTCTTGTTCTAAGTTTCAATATAAAAGCACTACAATATTAATAAAAAATTCATATTGATTTAAGCGAAAAAGCGTCTTCAAAATTCTTGGATATGCAGATATTTTACGGAAATATTTGAATTGTGTGACCTCAAAAATTTAAAAAGTTTCAGTTTTTTCTCGGCATTGTTACAATTCAAATGTAGGCGCTAATTAATGATTATTAATAATAGGTGGTGCAATTCGCCGTTTTACATTAACGAAACGCCACCACACGGAATAATTGAAACTGCTGTAAAACGTAATGTTGTTACTGGCGGTGGCGCTACAAACGGTAATGTAAAACGCGAATAGCGTGCGGTCTACCGACCAAGGTCAGTTTACCGGTTAAATCTTTTATTAACAGTAGATTTTAAAGTGGATCCAAGATTTTCCGTAGTTGCGTTATCAAAATCGACTCTCCGACCTCTCCGCTCCGGTTCTCCGGACACTTTAAGCCATTTTTATTAATGCTGTACTAATTAAAAATATTTCTTTAGAGCGATTCTACGCTGGAAAGTGTGCTACTAGAAAGGGAATGCTTAATCCTAAATAAATATTGGTAATGGAATTAACCGGTGCTGGCCGGTAGACCTCACACTATAGGGGGCAAGAAAGCTGACGTTAGGGTCCTTCTAGAGTTTAAAAATGTCATAAAAAAAGTTTACTTTTTTAACGCTACAGACGCTTAAGTCAAAGCTTGAAGGTAGCGCCTCTAGCATTAAAAAAGTGCACTTTTTTTTATAAACTTTATTATTGCAGTTATATAATACTAGGCGGAAAATCCGTCCACGAATGGGTAGCTAGCCGGTGAATTATTTTTAATTAAAAATCATTGGTTTCTGACACTAACCTAAGCTCAACCAGTAGATCTCACTTTTAACGGTCTGCATAAAAAAGAATAAATACTTAATACTGGGAATTTGCGCATAATCATATCTTTTAATCTATATACTTTCATTGGTCCAGGTAACTATTCAAGGTCAAGGTATGTCTATGCTGTCTATTTCAGTCACAAACCGTCCGGTATTGAATATTTTGAAGTTTAAAGATGCGCAGTATTATTAACTTGATTGGTGTGCAACTCGATCCTAGAGGAGGTGATTTTAAATTAGTACGACCAACGACAATAACGATCAGTCAGAGTGAGTTGTGTATTTTAAAAAGAATAAAACGTTGGAGAAAGAGCAGTAGCAGTTCGCTGGACTTTTATTATTGTGATTGACTTTATTTATGTTATTACGCTCTCCTAGAAAAAAATGTAATTTTGGCGTATCCACCGTTTATTTCACTTTTTAAGGATTTTTTTTTATAGTTTAGAATGCATGTTATTTATTTAGTAATAAACACGTTTTTCTGCCGAATCGGTTACTCCAAATTGGCTGCGCCGAAACGTCGTAGATCCTGTTTTACATTTTCTGCAAAAATCATTTATTTACATTTAGAATTTTTTACTATTTTTTGCAGTGTTTGAAAGTATAACAGTAATGTATTTATATCTACCAAGTTTCAAAAATTAAAAAAAAAATTTTTGATGTTTTATTTCGTTCAAAAATTCAAATTTTATGTTTTTAAAAAAATATTTTTTTGGGGCTTTTCCCCTTTTAGTTTATAAAATGATATACGCATTTTTACTTGGTAAAATGTATTAATAAAATTAAAACTGTATTTTTTTCAACAATTGCACTTTTCTCTCTACCAGTCCGTTCCATCCCAATTTGAAAAACACTGAACTAGAAGGATATTTTTAGCAACTTTCCATTTTGTAATTTTTACTTTTCAGGTGTAAGGTAATGAAATTACCTACGTAAAAGACTACATCAAAAATTGAATTTTTTTAAAAAACAGAAACACCTGGAAAGTAGAAATTAAATACGTATACGTCTACGAAGGGTAATAAAATTCAAGAAATATTATTTGGTAATTTAAATTTTAAATAACTTTTTGATTTTAACTGTTAAAAACTAAATGTTGAAATTCCTTTTCAATATAATTTGTAGAATAACGGGATTATCATAAATAATTCAGATCAAAGTCTATTTAAACCACAAATTTCCTAAATAATTTAAAACTTTTTTAATATATTTTCGAATTAAGTTTTTTTTATACTTGACGGTATTCAAAGTGTCCAAGACGAAATGTTTATTTTGTTAGTGTATTAATTGAATTCAAATCTTAAAATTTCGAAATCAATTAGTTATTTACGAAGAAAATGTTAAATTATCTCTTTTCAATTTTCTCTTTTTTTGGTTACTATAAAATGTTACTTTTATTCCATTGGTCCATTTCTTCCGTTACTTTTTAGCTTTTTCCTCTATTGATTTCAAATCGTCACCACATGATAAGATAAGTTTAGCTTTAATTTTCTTCTATTCTTAATCATACAGCCTAACCTTTCGATCAACAGGTAAGCTAGGTAGAAATGTGCAAATGTCTTAGATTTTATTACCAGTCGTGAATGATGTTCTAATTTTATTTTAAAATTACTTTCAATAAACTTTTTGTTACATTTGAATATTAAAGTTTAAATTAGAAGAAACGTACATAACAATTTTTTGATTGATTCCTTATCTTTTGCGGTTAAACACGGGAATTTTCAATGATTGTTCGAATTATTTTTTCCTGTTTGCACAGATTTTTGGCAAAATTCAAATATAAATTGGCAGTTTACCAGAAAAAGTAAAACAAACTGAACCACATAAATGCATATTGTTTCTTTGGGAATGCCGCCAAACTGTGTTAGTCAATATTAACGTTATCTAAATCCTAAATTATCATCCAACGTATGTTGACGTTATCCAGGTACTGATAAGATTGAAAAGTGGTAATCGCATTTCGTCACGATTTCAGAATGTGGTGGTTCCTTAATTTTTTAATGCTTTGCGCGTAAGTAAAATTTTATTTTAGAATTATTTAAATTATTACCGTCTTATTTTAGAGCACTTCGTGAAAGCTTAAGTGGTTTTACAAGTGGCGCACCGTGCAGTATACGCAACACTGCATATTTGGAAACAAAAGGTTTTTGGAAGTTTCCTAAACAAGAAGTGCAATGTATCGATATATCGTCGATGAAAAAGTTAATCAAAATTCCAAAATCGGTTAAATTTACAAACGCTACAACTTTATACGGAGATCACATAAATCTTCAGAAGCTTCCTCAACGTTTTCTCAAATCGACTCCCAACTTGAGCATGATCGATTTTTCCAGCAATAATTTACATAAGTTACACAAAAATGCATTTTCATCTCATCGCAATTTACGTATACTTTTACTAGCTGAAAATCACATCGGAATACCGCAAAAATATCCATTGCTTAGTTCAAAATCACTTGGGACTCTTTCGTTAAGTTCCAATCAGATCAAGAAATTGAGATTGAACACGTTCGCAGAATTACAAGAGCTTACGGTTTTGTATTTAGATAATAATTTATTGGTTAAATTGCATCAGAAAGTTTTTAAACCTTTAACAAAATTAAAATTTTTGGATTTGAGTAATAATCATTTGATGACCGTTCCGCATATTTTTTTAAATCATCCTAAAAGTGTTACCATTTTGGATGGTAATCCAATCAATGGAACAGTTGTTATAAGATAAATATTAATTTTGAACATCAAAAAAAAAAAATTAAACGCTAAGGTTTGTACCTAAGCTACATCTTTAAAAAGTTATTACTTTAGAAATATTTAAAATTGTTTATATTTGTGTAATATTGGAATTTTTAATAAAAATCTGAAAAAAGTTTGTTGCTGAATGAAAAATTCCTAAAATAAGTTTTAAATTAAACTATGAGAATTAAAATATTTTTAAATTACATTTTTTATTTTCAACATTTAATTACGAAAATGCATTACGAATTCTCTAATGGTTTATAGTTTTCAGGATTAAACTAATTTTATATGGCAAATCCTGCAGCCAACACCGGAAAAGCAAGGAATTCAATTATTTAATACTTTTAAAATAATGTATTTGTTAAATACACCATTAAATATTTTCTAAAGTTGCTAAATTTAATACTGATTGTTAGGTTAGGACATTGTTTTCTGTTTTGTGTGGTAATCCCCTAAAGAGTTAATAAAAAAAAAGTTCGAGACTTTGCAGGAACAGGAATTACATTTTTTTTTACTTTTTAACCCTTAAAGCCAATAAAATGGTATATTTTTTTCTTTTGCGATCTCTAGAGTTCTTATTATTTTGGATTCCCCAAGTTGAGAAACGATGGGTTAGGAGTTTTGACCACTGTCATATTTATTACTTCACTGCATAATCAACGTTTTGCAAACACTTTCTCTCTCTCAAACGGTAAGTATTATAGCAAAAATTGTCATAAGCAATACAACAAGAGCTCTGAATTTCAACAAAGACGTGATCAACAATTTAACGAGAGAAAATTTGATCATTCATAATCACGAAAGCGATCGAGCGCTTTTAGATCCTTTTCAAATAAAAAAAGGTAGCTAACCTTGGGTATTTAACCCACATCAGTCAGAAAGCAATGTGTCCCGTGTACTACAAACAAACCACCTGGTCTAAGCAGAGACGCCGGACAAGTCCAAACGACACGGACGCGAAGCAGCGACGTCTAAACAATTGAAACAACTAAAAAAAATTAACGCATTCAAATAAAAGCAAACAAAGCCCATGGGCAATCCTTCAGAGATGTCTGGAAAATTCAAACAAATCAAATCAAAGTATTATCTTCGTCGAACAGAAAATTCAAGACAAGCAAACCAAATCTCACTAGACCCACCAAAAACCACAGTTTAATTTAAAGCTAAGAAGAAAATTTAATTCAATCAATACAGATGAGTAAAACCTGAATAATGGAAAAAGCCAATGAAATTGCAATCAGCCAAGAACAGATTGGAAAATCAATTGTATTAATAAAACAAATAATGCAAAAAATATTCGCAATTTAGAAAAAGTGGAACATAAGGACAGTACAGACACGTACAGAAAAGAAATTAAGTTAGTTGAACTTTTCAAAGAACAGGTGACAGGAAATTGGAAATCATACCATCAACAGTTTAATAACCAGTAGGATAAGTGGGAGTAAATCAAATAAATATTGACAATTATTAATGGAGCAGTCAGTACTGGTAAAAGTTAAGTTGAACACTTCACTTCTATGTGGTCATAGTAAACCCCTAATTTTAACTTATGTGTGAGACTGCACATAGGGCATAAAGAGTGAAGTTAGGAATCTCATCAATCAACCATCAGCCACAGGGCTGTAGTAGTACACGGTGTTGTAAGCATCTCTAAAACCCTGTTCACACTATACAATTTCTTATGTAACTTATAAGGGTGCGTTCCACTTAAAGCCCACGATCGATCGTTAGTCTAATCAAATAACCGCCCTCAATTTTTAGTCCAATCAAAAAACCATAGGACCACGCCGTGGTCGCTCATGGGTTTAAGTGAAACGCACTGTAAGTTACTATAACTATGACTATAGTCATAGTTAAAATCATAACAGCCAATCATAAAAGCTATAACTTCTACGATGCCAAAAATCATGTAGTCTGAACATAAGCTACCATACTTTTTCAGAACCTTTGGCACGTTAATCCGGTACTCCTCCTGGGTTAATGAATTGCCATCATTACACTAATGGATGTAAAATATTTATATGTTCATAGAACTGACAACTGCAAAGGAAACGATGCAGATGATAGAAATAACAAGCCTTAAGACTTAAACTAAGTTAAAGCTAGTCGGATTTTACAAAAATAGTTGAATTTGTTTCACTCCAAAAATTAAATATTTTTTTTTAACGGATTCTTTTGTATTTTGATGAGAACAATCGTCTGACGTAGTTTATTTTTGAGTAAATATTAAAATTTAATTATTGCCATCGATTGAAGTCCTACAAATCAAATTTTGGTTTTTTACTTTTCTTGGCGATTTCGAACGACTTCCCTTCGTTTCTGATCAGCTTAAAATAAAATTTTGGAGTTTTGTGCACCAAAATACGTCACCTACACTGACAAAAACCACTCAAAAATTTTAGTTGGATTTTACAAAAACGGTAGATTAATCTCTTTTTACTCCAAAAATTAAATATCTAAAAATCATAGCTTTTTGACAGATCTTCATGTATTTTAATAACTAAAATTGTCTGACGTAGTTTATTTTTTAATGTAAACATTAAAATTAAGCTTTTGCGGTTGATTAAAGTTCTACAAATCAAATTTTGGTTGTTCACTTTTCTCGGCAACTTTGAACGACTTCTCTTTGTTTCCGCCAGCTCAAAATGTAATTTATGAACTCTACGCACCAAAATACGTCGCCTACACTGACAAAAACAACTTGAAAATTTTAGTCGAAATTTACAAAAACGGTAGATTAACCCCTTTGAAATTTTTTCACTTCAAAAATTTTATATTTGAAAACCATAGCTTTTTTGACAGATCCACATGTATTTTGCTGAGAAAAATCGTGTGACGTAGTTTATATTTGAGTAAATCTTAAAATTAATCTTTTGCGGATGATTGAAGTCTTAAAAATCAAATTTTGGTTTTTCATTTTTTTTGGGAATTTTGAACGACTTCTTTTCGTTTCCGCCAGCTCAAAATAAAATTTTAAAACTTTGCGCACAAAAGTACGTCGTCTACACTGACAAAAACCACTTGAAAACGTCAGTCAAATTTTACAAAAACCGTAGAAAAATACTTTTGAAATTTTTTCACCCAAAAATTAAATATTAGAAAACCATAGCTCTTTTTTGACGGATTGTCATGTATTTTAATGAGAAAAAGTCGTCTGACGTATGGTTTATTTTTGAGTAAATATTAAAGTTGTACTTTTGCGGACGATTAAAGTCCTAAAAATCAAATTTTAGTTTTTCACTTTTTTCGGCGATTTTGAACGACTTCCTTTCGTTTCCGCCATTTTAAATTAAAATTTTAAAGCGTTGCTTACTAAAATACGTCGTCTACACCGACAAAAACAACTTGAAAATTTTAGTCGGAATTTACAAAAACGGTCGATTTTTTTGAAATTTTTTTCCCAAACAATTAAATATCTGAAAATCATAGATTTTTTGACGAATCCTCATGTGTTTTGATAAGAAAAATTGTGTGACGTAGTTTATTTTTGAGTAAATATTAAAATTAAACTTTTGCGGTTGATTGAAGTTCTACAAATCAAATTAAAGTTTTTCACTTTTTACGGCGATTTCGAATAACTTCTCTTTGTTACCGCCAGCTCAAAATGTAATTTTTGAACTTTACGCATTAAAATATGTCGCCTACACTGACAAAAACAACTTGAAAATTTTAGTCGGAATTTACAAAAACGGTAGATTAACCTTTGAAATTTTTTCACCCAAAAAATTAAATATCAGAAAACCATAGTTTTTTTGACGGATTGCCTTGATTGTATTTTAATGAGAAAAAGTTGTCCGACGTATGATTTATTTTTGAGTAAATATTAAAGTTGTACTTTTGCGGACGATTAAAATGCTAAAAATTAAATTTTGTTTTTTTTACTTTTTTTTGCGATTTTGAACGACTTCTCTTCGTTTCCGCCAGTTTAAATTGAAATTTTAAAGCGTTGCGCACTAAAATGCGTCGCTTAAATTGAGAAAAACAACTTGAAAATTTTAGTCGGAATTCACAAAAACGGTAGATTAACACCCTTTCAAATTTTTTCATCCGAAAAATTAAATATCTGAATACCATAGCTTTTTTGACGGATTCTCATGTATTTTGATAAGAAAAATCGTCTGATGTAGTTTATTTTTGAGTAAATATTAAAATTAAACTTCTGCGGTTGATTGAACTTGTATAAATCAAATTTTGGTTTTTTACTTTTCTTGGTAATTTTGAACAACATCCCTTTGTTTCCGCCAGCTTAAAATGAAATTTTTGAACTTAACCCACTAAAATAAGTTGCCTACACTGACAAAAACAACTTGAAAAATTTAATCGCATTTTACAAAAGCGGTAGATTAACCCCTTTGAAAATTTTTCACCCCAAAAATTAAATATCTGAAAACCATAGCTTTTTTGACGGATTCTCATGTATTTTGATCAGAAAAATCGTCTGACGTAGTTTATTTTTGAGTAAATCTTAAAATTAAACTTTTGCGGTGGATTGAATTTGTACAAATCAAATTTTGGTTTTTCACTTTTTTTTGGCGATTTTGAACGACTTCCCTTTGCTTCCGCCAGCCCAAAATGAAATTTTTGAACTATACTCACCAAAATACGTCGCCTATACTGACAAAAACAACTTGAAAATTTTAGTTGGAATTCACAAAAACGGCGAATCCCATTTGAAATTTTTTGACCCCAAAAACTAAATATTTAAAAACCATAGCTTTTTTCACAGATCCTCATTTATTTTGACGAGAAAAATATTAAAATTAAACTTTTGCGATTGATTGAAATTCTAAAAATCAAATTTTAGTTTTTTACTTTTCTCGGCGATTTTGAACAACTTCCCTTTAGTTTTACCAGTTTAAAATAAAATTTTTGAACTCTACGCACCAAAATACGTCGCCCTGACAAAAACAACTCGAAAATTTTAGTCAGAATTTACAAAAACGGTAGATTAACCTTTGAAATTTTTTCATCCAAAAAATTAAATATCTAAAAACTATAGCTTTTTTGACGGATTCTCATGTATTTTGTTGATAAAAATTTAACCTTCGCGGACAATTAAAGTCATAAAAATCGATTTTTGGTTTTTCACTTTTTTCGGCAATTTGAACAACTTCCATTTGTTTCCGGCAGCTTAAAATAAAATTTTAAAACTTTGCGCTTTAAAATACGTCGCCTACACTGACAAAAACGACTTGAAAATTTTAGTCAGATTTTACAAAACGGTAGATTACCCTAAAGACCCCTTTGAAATTTTTTCACCCCGAAAATTAAATATCTGAAAACCATGGATTTTTCGACGAATCCTCTTGATATTTTTATAAAAAAAATATTAAAATTAAACTTTTGCGGTCGATTGAAATCCTACAAGTTGAATTTTAGTTCTTAACTTTTTTTGGCGGGTTTGAACGACTTTCGCCAGCTGAAAAAAACTTTTTTGAACTTTGCGCACCAAAATACGTCGTCTACACTGACAGAAACGTCTTGAGAATACAATTATATTTATTTAACTTATAATTAAATTTATGCATTAGGAAAAAATATCAAATGTGGTTGTTCGGCCTTTGGCATCACTGCCACACTAATTCAAAATAGTTTAGAAAAAAGTAGTTGATTATTTTGGCTGCCTCTATGATTGGGAGCCTACGTGCGCCGTTCACAGTGTATCCGTGACCCCTTAGTTACAATAGTTTAAAAAATAAAAAGTTTTATGTTTTTAGCCGCCCCTATAATTCGACGCTTATGTGCGGTTTGCGCAGTATGTCATTACAAAAAATAAAAAAAAATTTTTAAAAAAGCATTTAGTTAATGCGCGTCACTCATTTACTTTCATTCTTACGTTTCTGTAAACCGATTTTAACCAAAATCTAATCATATTTACGTCGCAATATAAAAATACTAAATATAAAATTTGGCTGAGAAATTCCTATTGGTTTGGGCGTTAAAGCGCATTCAAAATTAAGTGACACACAAACACACAGACATTTCTTGATGTTTGGTCTTTTTTAACTCGTTTGACCTCAAAGACTGTAAATTCGTCAATATCTAAGATAAAAAATTTTTTTGAATACAATTATAAAAAGAAGAAGTAAAAGGAGGAGCTTTCTAGCAAATTATTATATAATTGAGCTTAAGCAGTTTTTATACAGTGCGTTCCACTTAAGCCCATGGGCGACCGCGGCGTGGTCCTATGGTTTTTTGATTGGACTAAAAATCAAACGTGGTTATTTGATTGGACTGACGATCGACCGTGGTCGTCGTGGGCTTTAAGTGGAACGCACTCATAGTTAAAATTTTTATTCTTTTTTCAATCTCGTAAGTACCTCCCCACTAAAATTATTTAAAAATTCATTTTCTTGAGAGATTTTAAGAATTTTCAAAAAAATATTGTGTTTTATTAGATGTAGAAAAAGTAGGTAGTAATGAAGTTCTGAATTTATTTATTGTCACGAGTGAATACGAGAAGTGTAAGTAAATGAATGTCTGGGGTGCCTTTTGCATAAGAAATTGAAACTAAAATTTCACATGAGACTTTACAGGTGCGGGACTTACAATTTAACGTAGAATCGGGACCACGCCACTAATAATTCATACAACGCGCGCTTTTCCTTTTCATTTATTTAAAAACTAGTAATCGTAATTTATGAGGTTATTATATTATACATGGTTTTTTTTTTGGGTTTTAATATCAGTAACATTTGAATTTTTTTTTTCTAATTTAGTCCATGTTCTGGATTTTGGTTTATATCCTACAGTTTAACACCTACGTATTTACACCTACAGATTTTGAACCTATTGATTTATTACAACTACACAAATTTATAACTGTTGGATGTACCTGGAGGCCAAAGTTTAGAGTAAACGTTTAAAGTTAGATTTTTGCTTATAGTTCTTATTAAAAACGTTTTAAAATTACATTGGCCAAAGCGTACTAAGGAAATGTAATTAATACTGCTCTTAAAACCGACCTAACGGTATAGGGCAACTTTAGTTAAACCGCGCTAAAAACGTGGGCTAAGCGAGTAAGGCAAACTTTAAATTAAATGTAGGCTCTTTAGTTTGTACTAAGGGCACTTTGAACTAACTAAATGCAAGTATACCCTAGTACCGTAATTTTAAAACCGACTTTGCTCAGATTGAGCTAACGTTCAGTTCGAGCTAACGTGTGCATATATACGGAGTAAAAAACAGATAAGTCAGTTACTCACCACTTCTGTCATTGATAGGTGCAACGCTTGCATTCAATCTAGAGACCACTAATTTAAACACCCGAATACCCAAACTCAGAAATGTTTTATTTTTGATTTTGCTGTGTACGAATAATTTAAATAATAAAAACCAGCAACTTGATAGAATAACAAAAATATTTTCCAAGTGTAGTATGTGCCTAATAAAAGTAATACTTTTGTTTGAATGTAAATGGTTATTGGAATTTTTATGAATATTACAGGCAAAGTAAACAAGAGCTACCTAAATCGTGCGAAATTTAATCTTGGCTTATTTATTTAGTACCAAAGTCGACAATTTGATTTGTATTTATTGAAAGTAAATATTAAAGTTAGTTGGAACTTCCTTTGTTAACACATGAAATACATTTTTGATAATATGGAATTATTATTTCATTTCTAACGAGAATTTTTATTTTTTTTTAGTTTTAAGTTAGTTAGAATTGCATTTATAAGTCACACATTTGCTTAATCGGTTCAGTGAGGTCACAGAATACTCCGAACTTAGTTAATTTGTTGGATGAGATTTATGGATGGATGACTTGCTTCCAACGCGAATTAGTCTAATGTAATCATCTATCATGTTCTTAGGTTATTAGGAAAATAATTTCAACGTGAAAAGTAATCTGCATGTATTATTTTCAGCAATCGCATTCTCATCCTTATCTGTTATTGTAATAAGGAATTATAGAAACAAAGAAATACCGTGCAACTTGATAAACTACCCTAATTATTGTAAGAGTATGATGTGATTTTTGAATTAAAAATTTTAAGTCGGAAAAGTAAGAGATGAACAAACATAACTTTGGCGCCCAACGTGGGGCTGTATTATTTTATTCTTTAATTAACTGTTATTTAATTTTTTTCATCACAAAATTTTCAACGTATTTATGGTTATGGGTTATTAAGGTTGCAAAATATTCGGGTTAAATGGGTGACAATCAACAAAAGTCTTTAAATGAGTTAATCAAAACTATTTAAATATTTAAGATCTCTCTAAGGTTAATGAAGGATAATCCAATTTGTACATTTTGAGTTATTAAACCTCAAGCAATTTTTATTAATTTGCTTTAATATTATTCTAAAGTCGTTTTACGACGGAATCATCTTGCGCATCATAAGCACTCTGAAATGATGATACCTTTTCGGAGATAGATATTTTTATTTAGCATCGTTTGTAAAAGCTTCCAGCTTATTATTTTAGGTTGTTTTCTAGTATCCAAGCTAAATCCGAGAAATTCCAGTCACGATTCCGAAAGAACTGCCTTTCCTGCTACTGCTCGTTTCTTAATCTCGATCGCAACCAACTATATCTGGTTTCATTCAAAACTTCGATCTCAATTTAAAATAATTACCAATATTAATCACATTTACAAAGTAAAACACTACTGGTAAAAATTTCAATCACGTACCAACAACATATTTCATTTTTATCACGTAGCAGTGGATTTTTCACATCTTATTGAAATTTTTCACTAAAAAAAAAAAAAATTGTGAACTTTTAAAAATTAAAATCGTTGCAAATAAAGGACCTTTTGTGGTGCAGGAAAGAAGATTGATTGAAAAAAATTAAAATTTAACAGATGTAAAATGAAATTTTTATACTTAATTCAAATTACTACCACTTTTTCAGATTAACTAAATGAACGCGGTCTTTTAGGTTTTTAAAGAACGATAATTAATTACATCACACTCTGTTAATTTATAATTTTTTTAAAAGTTTATTATGATAAATTGTTGTGTTCATAATATATTTTTCTTTTCATCTCATGAAGTCTTGCATACAAATTTTGCGCTTAAATATAAAGTTATACCGTTGTCCATTAACTTAGCATTTAAATTATCCCTAATGTTACGTTGATGTTACTAAATAATAATATTTTAAGGTTACCTGCTTTTAAGGGTGTGCGTAATATTTTATTATATACTCAGGCGCCATATTTACGTTACAAACGGAGATTCTAATGTTAAATGTTATCTATTCGTTTATTGACCGTATTCTCTAAATTTTCGTTCTCACCGTTTACCATTTTGTTAATAAGATCATTTCATTTTTACCGCTCATTTAATTGTACAAGCTTTTCACTCTAGGTGGTTTAATTCTTGAGCAAATTCGGGAATGGATTAAAAATTAGGAAAATATGATCGATGAAAGCTTGCGATATCTAATTTAATTATTAGCGCTCATAGTAATTAATTTTACAAGTTAAAATTAGTTTTAAGATCAATTAAATGTCAAAATAATGACAGTCCTGTAGTTTTAACTAAATCTTACTTGCAATCCAGATTGCAACTATATATATCTAAGAGAAAGTAAAAGATTACATTATGACTAACAGATTACTCAAGCGGTGAGTTAATTTGCAATTGCATTACATCCTTTTAAATTACAGATAATACTTTTATTTAATATTTTAGCCTTTAAATAAGATGATTCTAAGTTGTGGATTCCTACATATGAGATTTGGTAAAAGCTGACACCAACTTCTTCCAATTGTTTGACGTGCGGCTTCAAAGATGGTAAATTTTAAAACACTTGTTTCTAAGCAAGCATAACACAACCCATCCAGATGCACTATAATTCTCCGAAATATTGTCTTAGTTCTTACAAAACAAAACGGAAGCTGTAGTTCATGACATGAGTTTTGGGAGCCAATAAATAATAAACAGCAAAGTGTGGTCGGAAGTGGTTGTTAAACTTGCACACCAGAATCACGAACGTGTAACGAATAAAAAGAGCCTTGACAGATGAATGTAAAAATAACAGAAAGATGAAAACTATAACCCATTTCTTCACACTCAAATATCTTAATTAAAACGAATGTAAAAACTGCAAAAAATTATATTACAAGTATCTTCAATCATTTTATGAAAAATTTTTTTTGTAACAATAAAAAAATAGTACCAGAACATGGAAATAATTTAAGGATACATTGATCATAAATGCTCGTTTTTAAAGATCTTTAGTTCCAAATTCTGTTGAAAATACCAATTTTATTTTCTGAGGTAAACTATCGTTTCCTAACACTAACCTAAGCTCAACCGGTAGATTTCTCCATTAAAGAACTTTATTAAAAATAATACTTTTCTAATACTGACAATTTTCTGGATGAATGATCGTCGGATTAACGGAGATCAAATTGGAGCACGTAGGTTGTCGGACAGATGGATCAAAGTCCTGGCTTTTTATTTTACAATGATCACTCTGTAAAATTACGCTTGTTTGCGCAAAACGAGCTCGTACCTTTGGTGAGCCCTGAAAAACTCTTCCTGAGGGCTCGTAGTTTCATTTGTTTGCTTTATTAAAAGCGGCAAAAGTCATTAAAAAAACTAATAAAGTTTCAAAAATAATTGTAATTAATTGAAAATCAAATAATGGTTAATCAATTAAAATCTTATTACTCGCTGACAGTCATCATAAATATCTGAAAATTTATGTTTTCAGCTGTAATTAGTCTTTAAAAGCGTTGTTTTCTATTTAATTAATCAAATTTGGTTGTGTAACCAAAAAATCTCAATAAAAATAATTCAAAAACAAAAAATCGATATGACGCTACGGTGTCGTAAATGTCAAAAAAACTTTGTTCAACCCGTTGACAGCTTATTGGATCTTTCACCTGATGTGTCGTTTTTCTGTACCGAGACTCCACTGGATATTGCTGATTCAAACCAATTTGAACTGCTACCGTATCCAAATTTTTCATTAATTTGTCTCTAGATTTGTCGATCTTCCAATCAAAGCTCAGCAAAACGTCAATCTTGTTAAGTTGCAATGTACTTAAATTATAAATTTTTTTAGATCAATCCGCCCCAATATTTTCAATTCAAACAAATCCATTATTTCTACACGATGCATTAATAATTTTTTGCAAAATATGTGCAAAAGCAACGAAATATTTAAAGTAAAAAATATTTTTCCTGAAAAGAAAGCGCACTAAAACTTCACTGTTTGTTTTTCTATAGTCGGAAATCAAAAAACTAATTTTCTTCCTGCTGCGAAATTTGTGTTTCTAATCATTTTAATGGGCGACGAACGCATTACCGATTTACCGTACCAATTTTTTTACGTAAAAACCGCTCAATCTTTAAATCGCAGTTTATTCTGTTGACGGTCCGTGCATTTGACGTAAATATTCTACACAATGTTCATTAAAAGACAAACGGTCATTGGTGAGGTGTTAAACCTGGGAGAAGACGAACACGTCTTCCCCAAAACCTGCTTGTTATGAACGGCACCATCATTCCGTGGTTCAGGACTTCCAAATACTTAGAGGTTATCCTGGACGAGAGGTCCCCATATTGAGTACACAAAGGATAAGGCTAGAGAGGCCAGAGCTGCTCTGCAGGTTTATAACTAAGAGAGGTAGCAAACTCGGGCAGAAACAAAAACTGCAGCATTACAAAACGTGCGTCCGGCCTATACTCACCTATGCGTCAACGGCATGGGGGTATGGGAACCGTGCCAAAATCAAAAAGCTGGGGGTTATTCAAATTAAATCAATTAGGCAGGCGATGGACGCAAAACTAATGCGTGTTATAAACGACTGACTCAGGTCAGACTTAAACACGGAGTCCGTCGCAGAATTTATTCGTCGCTAGGCGGCTAAATTCTACGTCATTTCGAAAACCCGTTGATCCGAAAGTTGGGCAAGTATCATGAGGGTTCAACGCGGTTCACGAAGCCCAAAGCCATCCTAAGTAGGGAACTTTTCTCCCCTTTGTCTAGGTTAGGTACCATGAGCACCAAGGGGAAAACCAAATAGCCCACTAACCCAAGGACCCCCCAACTTGCGCCGGCTTTTTGGCCACCTTCCACTTAACCATTCAACGGTCAAAAAGAGGCCTAAATTTCGACGTAAGAAAGGGGAACCGGGATTACAAGGTAGGCGGACAACTCCGCAAATCATCAATTGCGTTAATCTTTCTCTCTTTCTTCCTCCCTCCTTAGGTTAGATACAATCAGGAGACACCAAGGGAGGAAATGCTGTGAAATGCAATGAGTAGGTTCAAACCTTCCTGTAAGAATATTTACGGGTAAACGGACGTTTTCAACCACTACAATGCATACGTGAATACATAATTTAAGTTTTTCTGGCCAAAAAAAAAATTTAAATGAAGGTTACGCCCTTTGACCTATTAAGTGTCAATATATTGTTGTGTTCTGACGAACAACTCTTTAAGGTCCGTGCCTAAATTATCGGAGTTTGCAATACGAGGCTCTCCCAGGGAGCGAGTTCAATAGAGATTTTTTTAAATTTCCACAATTAAATAAAACAAGATTTATGCAGGGTATTATTAACAAAAATTTACTTAGACGAATGTTGGTAATAATTAAAGTCTTGATTACAAGCAAAAACGAAATTTTTGTCATTAAATCAAATTCAACAATAGTATTAAACCAGATATTGACGTGATCTATCCACAAGTTCACACATTTACTATGTCAAATTTATTACTATAACTTGTAAATAAATCGTACGATGTAATTATTGTACCAGCTGAAAATAAAGGCTCCGACCTGTGATTGAACGCGTAATTTACAGCTGAATGCAGCCCTCGGTAGCAACAGAAGTTCGCAATGACGCACAATACACGAGTTGATCAAATTCATCGAAATAAAGTTATTTACAACCACGAACGAATTAATCCAATAATTAAATAGTTGTAACAGTGCTTTAAAATTGGTGTAATAGTGAACTTAATTTGTTATAAACGAAGTTTCCAGGTTTGAAAAAGTGTGTCTCGTGCATAACCTCGAATTTTTCAAATTCATAATTTTTATATTCCAGATAAAAATAATGTCGAAATAACGCAAAATAAAATAATTCAAATTCTAATTACCCTCTGATGACTTCAAATAATGCCATTATGAGAAAATAAATCGTGATGAGATTTCACACCATGAACGACCATCATTCCAGTTTATCAGGTAAATTATTCAAAATTTCATATTCCATAACCCATTCTTCCAGAAATTATAATACTCATTACGCTGACACTTCACTAATCATGCTTGTAATTATAATTAACAACTTAATTTTAAAATTGTTACATTTCATAACTTATCGAGAAATTTTATTATCCTCTCGAAATCACAAATTTACTCGTTTGCCTCTCAGTCAGCAATCTCTTCTCGCATACCAATTTTTCTCACTTCCTGTCTTTTCCAGGTTTTTGGAAATCGTGTCTCACGCCGATTGGTCATTACAGCCAGCCAAATTTGAAAAATTTTCAAAAAAAATTAAATGTTACCAATTTAATTCAAATTTGAATCGCTTCCAGCACCATCTAGTTCTATTAGCACAAAACACGAAATTACAGGTCTCTTTGTACGCACTCACTTTTGTTTTAAAAAGGTAAACAAATTAACAATACAAAAAAAAATTTAATTAAATAAAACGCAGTCATATCTGATTAATTTAACTTTTTTCAGTTTTCGGAACAATACTCCACCTGTAAAAATCTCGTTTTCATCATACCAAACTATCGGTACAACAACTGATCGCAAATCAACAGCAATTTGTCCAAGTTAAATTTAAAATCATTCAAATTCAAGAAAATATCAAATTAAACTTTTAATTGTGGAAATCTCAAATGGGCAATTACCACGGGTCATGTCAATATATTGTAGTATAAGATTGGTACTTATCCAAATAATCAAAATTTGGGGTAAAAACTTTTTCCCAACTGAACAAAACTCCTACTTACCTCGGACTAGCTCAGCATGCAATTTATTCTTTTTAAATTTTGAAATATTTTTGTTAAATTTTTGGACGGCAGTGATGTAGATTTATATCTGAGCTATCTAAGATTTGCGGATGATATTATTTTGATGTCGGAAGACCTAGAGGAACTTAAGGACATGCTTCGATAACTCATTCAAGCGTCTAAGGAAATAGATTTAAAAATAAATATGAATAAAACCAAGATTATGACCCCAGATGACGTAAATATCGTTATTGGGAACCAAACAATTCAGAATGTTCTGGGTCACCTCATAAAACTTGGCAAAGACAACCAAACTGCGGAGGTAACAAGAAGAATTGGGCTAACTTGGGCGGCTTTTAGAAAGTTAGGACACATTTTAAAGAATCCAAAAATACCAATTAACTTAAAACGTAAGGTGTATGACATGTGTATTCTACCGGTAGCCACGTACGCCTTGCAGACTATGGCTATAACCAAAAAAATGGCAGACTACCCTAGAGTGACCCAGAGAGCGATGGAAAGAGCCATGCTTGGTATCTCATTGAAAGATAAAATCAGAAACGATATGATTAGAAAAATGACCGGGGTGACGGACGTGATGCGACGAGTGGCGGAGCTGAAATGGCGCTGGGCTGGACATGTGGCAAGACAGGAAAAAGATCGCTGGACGCTACGAAGTACGCAGTGGCGACTAAAAGAGACAAAAAGAAGCGTAGGAAGACCGCAAAGAAGATGGAAAGATGACATCAGAGAGACAGCGGGCGTGGGATGGCAACAGCTGGCACAGAACAGAGAAAAGTGGATGGAAAAAGGAGAGGCCTATGTTCAGGAGTGGACGGAAAACGGCTGAAAAGAAGAAGAGAAGATGTAGATTTTAATCGCAAAATTAATTTCAAAATGAAATATGGCCATGAATTGAAGCCGGACAAGTTGAACGAGACCAAACATCGAGAATTGTCTGTTTATCACTGAATTTTGTGTGCGCTCTAGCGCCTAAGTAAATAAGACTTTTTTAACCAAATTTTGTATATAAGTACTTTAAATTGAGACTGAGCTGATTAGATATCGGTTGAAAGAAACTTGAGTGTGAGTGACAAGCATGAGTGGATTAACGAGATTCTTTTATTTATAACGTAAAAGATGATTAAGCAGACTGTTCAAGCAGTACATAAGCGCCTAAATACAGAAACATTCAAAACTTCAAACTATTTTTTTGTAAAATGTATTGAATTATTGTGCAGGACTTAAAGTTGTCTAAAATTTCAAATTAAATTTCAAAATCATACAGAACAAATTTTTTTTTGCAAATAACCCTGTGAAATTGGGCATAAGCGATGGGAATTAAAACTAATTGATGCTTAAATGTTTGACATTAATTTTATGCAAAATTCAAATTCAAGTCGAATAAATTGAAAAAATGGTAACTAAAGAAGACGGCACACAAAGCATTTATTCCATTAGTTAAAAGCATCCCGAAACCTACTAAACAATTTTTAATTAAATTGAATATGCGTTCTTAGGGTGCATAAAAATGAAAAACTTTAAATTAACGGATTCTCATTAATATAATTCATTTTTAATTGTTTTTCGAGAAAAATCGTTGTTTTCTAACTCTACATTTAAAATTTAAACCTTTAAATCTTTCGTAACTTGTTGTTTGCACGTTTCAGTTAAATTCGAAATAACTATGAGTCTGTCTAAATTTGATAAGAAATTTTCCTGAAGAGCATTTAAGTTGGAAAACTTCTGACTTTTCACACATAAAATATTTAGTAGTGCTAATCGTAAAATTTAGATAAGAACGCACTTGCGTTCGTAGGTCTCCCGATTATTTTAAAGTATTTTATTTTTCATCCCTTATCGTCCCTAATAAAAAAAAACGCATCAAAATTTTGAATTTGTCAATGACTTTTTCTTCGAGATTAAAAGTTATTCACCCTTTTCCTCGTCTCGTTAAAGTAATAAGATGTAAACATTACAACTTATAATAGATTTAACCTTTTTTCTTATTATTTTTATCGTCGACAGGGAGTAAATCTTCTCCCTTTTAGATATAAATCTAAACAATCCGAAATTTGCTGAAAGTATTCAAGAGGAAGAAAATCCATATATCAATGATTATCAACAGCTGACCCCAGCATACAAACCTATTTCTCTTTTATCTCTTCAATAAAATTTTAATTGAAACAATTGCTTTTATCTCTGAGTAATTTGAAACGTCTTCAAAAACTTAAACCTCTTAACCTACCCCAACTTTTTTATCGACTTTTACACCTCAATTGCTTTTATGTAAGCTTTTAAAACTTTTAAAGTAGCAATTTTAAAGGATTTGCAAACGCAAAGGAAATTATTTAAATTGTTAATGAAATCATAATTTAGTACGATATTGGAAGACCAATCAGGAACGCGTCAACTTTTTTAAGTTGGTTTAATTGCGAGAAAGCGTTACGAACAGAGAAATTGAGTTTCTACAGCATTTTTTAAATAAATAAAAACAATTAAAAATCCAAAAAATCACTTTTCTGTTTTCTAGCAGATTTATGAAAAAATTAATGATCATTCCGTAAATAAGGATGTCATAAACGTTCCAAATTTTTGCCTAAATATTTCGTAGTTCGTAGGAATGTGTAGGCAAAGTTTCATAAAGATTAATTAAGCAATACTCTTGAGCATGTGGAGCTAAAATTACCATTTAACCGACTAAACGAGATAGTCTCCGTTTCGCTAAGACAATGTTCAGGTAATATAGAGGCTCAGTAAATATTACTACTTTTATAGTGAAAACAGTAAAAATTACTTTTTCTTTCGTTTGTATCAACAATTGGAATTTAAAAATGACCTGTGCTGACGTATCTTAGCAACGAAAAAGTAATAGATTGGAAACTTACCAAAGTAGGTTAACGGAAGATTAATTTAAATGGTGTTGGATAGAGACAATAGATAAATTAAACTTTTGTTGTCGGTAATCCGTTTAACATTACAAATTGTTTATCATTATAATTAAATTAAATGTCCGCTTTGCCGAAGACGTCGCCGAACATCTTTAATCCGGTAACTTAGTTACCGGTAAAGCGTAATAATGAGGTTCGGTTTAATCCTGCTACATTGAATTCAATTGCGGAAACGAATGTAGGGAAACCTACCCTGCCGAAATACTTGTGAGTGAATGCTTTAATGGAAGATAGTAAAAACTAACAACAACATTACAACATTCGCAGCCTGTTAATTTATTTAATTACATTACCCGTAATTTTAAATCTGTTTATTTAAGATATCGATTGGGCGAGCGTTCAGTTCCATTCAGTAAGCTTCTTAAGCAGTTAAGCCATTGCATCATCTTCAAAATACTCGATAAATATTTTTACAAGTTAAGTGCTCTTTCATTTGCTAACACAATTTTTAATAATTAAGATAAAATCAATATAGTACCTAAGGCGTTGAAAGATTCCAAATCAATCAAGTATTTTAATGAAAAATTTTCGTTTCTCTGTTTGTTATTTATGAGTTTTATCGACAGGAACTTAAATTAAAAATTAAAATAGAAATATAAAAGAAGCATAGGACAATAAAGATATTCAATATTGTCATAAGCGGAGAATGACAAGTTGAGCGGCCACCGTGTGTTAAGTTAAATTAAGACTTCGTTTTTAACAAAGGTTCATGCGAAAGTAATTCTGTTCATTATTTTCAAAAAAATGTAATAACATATAAACTATAAAGCTTGCGCATGCGCAGTGACTGACAATTTTAAATAAACTAGGTCCCTCATAGTTTATCTACTGATCAAGTTAAATAATATTTTTGATTATTTGTGGCACAAAGAACTTAAGATAAATCTTTAGGTACAAATGTGTTTTTTCAGCTATGGGAAAAACGAAAAACTTAAGAATTCACTTATCAAAAATTAAATTAAGATTTCAGCAATTTCCCATTATCAATGTAGTAGACTAGCAAGATTACCAAAATTTAGTATACTTGGCGCCGTCTGTGGTTATAGTAGCTTCTTATGACACAAAACTAAAGTAGGTTACCGCCGGCCGTAGTAAAAATATAAAACAGGAGTAAAAGTTTTATGAACAACCCAAAACATACTCGTATTAACGTCCTTAAAAAACCGTTACTTTGAGCGTAAATTTTATGTTACAAGAAAACACTGCATTTTCTCGAAATGATATCGATTACATTATTCACAAATGATGCGAAAAATAAATGTTTGATCAAAACTTCTGTATTTAGCTTTTGTAGCCGATCGCTACATAAACTTTATTTTCTTGTTATATTTTAAACACGATCGGTTGGCAAAATTGTAAATAAAACTGCCGCAAAAAAGTAACGACTTAGTTTAGTTTTGCAGATGAGCTACTCTTTTTGCTGTTTAAGACGAAATAATAATGCGTGTGAAACATTTTATGTGTAAAAAAGCCTCATGGAAAAGCTCGCAATTTTTTATTTATTTCTGAATTTTTGAAAGAATTATTTGTTTTGCAAGTGAGAAATGGTTATATTCAGTTCTGAACTGACAAGAAAGTCCATGAATATTTATTGGTTTAAGATTTACAAGTAAGTTTTGTTCTGAAGCGTCATATTGTAAATAATTAAATTATATAGCCGTTAAGGTGTACAAAATTTTATTAAGTCATGATTCGCTAACTTCAAAAGTTGGTATTACATAGGCCAACTAATGTATAAATTTTGTAACTTTGAATTCATTCTTTACCCAAGTTTTACTCAATCTGTTATTTTTTGTTGATTTGATTGGGTATATAGACCTTCCTCTGCTTTACTCAAGTAGCTTGGAATCTAGAAACAACTTACTTTTGTTTAGAGGGTTAGTTTTAAAGCAACCATTAAAAAACACAATTAATTCCAGCTTTAAACTTCAAAATGACGCTGTCGTAGAGTTTTTTTCTGTTATAGTAGTTCTACGTAACACACAACATTGTCATTTTTTTACATTCAACTTTGAATATAAAGGCAATGCCCCATAGCTGCTTCATCTGATGTATTGCAGCCTAACTGCAACGGAAGTAATATTTAAAGATGTTTTACCTTATCGTTATTATAATATGAATTATTTGTGTAAATACCAAACACAAGCCCGACAAGAAGCTGCATAAATCATAGACACTAATTATGACAATATAATAATAATAATAATCACAATGTCGTCTGCATAAGCCAGTATTTGCCATTCCTTTATTGCAATCGTTGATCTATTTCCCAATTTTCTTATTATGCTGTCCATTACCAGGTTGAACAAAGTGGCCGATAGTGCATCTCCTTGTCTCACCCCTCCATCAAATGAAAACTCATTTGTTTTGTTTGCTGCAATTTTCACAGTTGCGTTGGAATCTCACGTGTCATTTGGATAAGTCTTCTCATTTTTTTGGTATTTTCAGTTCAACCAACACTTCGTAGAGCTTCTCGCGTTTAATGGAGTCAAAAGCCTGTTGGAAATCGACAAACAGCAGGTGCATTTCTATATTATGTTCATGTGCTTTTTCGGCAATTTGTTTTACAATGTGTATTGCATCCACCGAGGAGTAAATCACGGGCATAAATGGTGCACAGCAGACTTCAAACTTTCCCGGACTACCCAGACTTCCTCAAACTTCCTCGGCATACCCGAGACTTCCTTGGACTACCCCAGACTTCTCGAGACTTCCTGAAACTACCCGAAACTTCCTCAGACTACCAGGCTCTATTGAATTAAAGTTTTATTCCTCAGTACCTTAATTGACCTTAATTAGTTTCTTTTACATAAACAAATCTATTATCTCAACGAATTTGCTCTATTTTAAATATAAAAGCCTCCAAGTTCTGTATAAAAATAGTTAACTAAACACCATCAGCGCCATCTGTTGATTGAATTAAAAAACCATAAATTATATGCCTTTCTTTGTACGAAATGCTATCTATTTGCTACGTGCAAGTTATGTTAACATCAAACTTTATTATGTTAATTCATTTTATATAATGTATAAGTGAATCCAAAGTTAGATGACCAATTTTCTGCAGAGTAGAGGTGGAGGAAAAACGTGCCAGTGCCTTTGTGTAAACGGACCTGACGGATTTGCGTTTCTGCTGTACTTAAACTATTTTAAAAATGTTCTTTAAAATTGAATACAGAGAGCAAGAAAGTTCGCCTTTTCTATAAAAAAAAGTTAATAACAAAAGTTAAATTTTTTAACGTTAGAAGCGCCACCGTCAAGATTTCTCACTAATTCTTCAATAAAGGAGCGAGAAAGTTTGACATTAGCGCCTCTAGCGTTAAAATAGTGAACTTCTTTTTTGAAATTCTAGAGGACGCTAACGTCGGCTTTTTCACTCCTTATATACAGTGCGTTCCACTTAAGCCCATGGGCGACCGCGGCGTGGTCCTATGGTTTTTTGATTGTACTAAAAATCGAACGAGGTTATTTCGTCGTCATGTTTCGTCATGTTTCGACGTTATGTCGTCGTGCGCTTTAAGTGGAACGCACCCTTAACATAGTATGTACCAGTATCGTAGTTAGGATTTCATTTTGAGGGAGTACTTGTAAAAAGTAAAATTTTTGGTGGTTCCTCTTTCGAGAATTTTTATTATTATAAACTAATTTTCTTTATATTTAAACTTCAAAATATCGAGTTATTATTAAAATTAAAAATTAATTAAACGATTTATTATTGTATATCTTATTCTGATGACGGACGATATAATCGTCTGAAAGCTTAATAAATCGTTTAATTAATTTTTAATTTTAATAATAACTCGTTATTTTGAAGTTTAAATATAATTTAAGGCTGTGTTCTCACTTAGAATGAAAATTCGATTTTAAATAGAAAATGGACTATTTGGTGTACAATAACAGTAGCTAACCAAAAACGTACTATAATAAAAAATAAAGTAATGTGTAAAAAAAATCGCGAATGCAAAAGATACTCGCATTTTAGCGTTAATTTTATTTACAATTTTCTTATTTTATTTTTAAAAATAACGCTTTCAAATTTTTACAGTATGTCTAAAACGTTATTTTTAATATTATGTCGGAGCCAAAATTTTTTAAAAATTGCTTTAAAAATTTTTTTTTTTGCAATTTATTTATTCGCGATAAAAGCGCTCCGACATAATAGGTATTGTAGATAACATTTCAGACATACTGTAAAAATTTTAACTCGTTATTTTCAAAAATAGCCACAGCAGTGGAGTGATGTGATTGCTGGTTGAGTATTAGAGCGGAAATTCTGGGTTCAAATCGCGGATTGCACAGAATTTCTTGGCTCGGCCTTCCGGTGGGCATCTACACTCCTGTGGTGATCCCTGATGTTTGTGTCGACGTTATTACTGTTGATACGGCTGCGTCACACACGAGAGTTTACAATACAGGTTAAGGTAGACAGGGAATGAAGCCATGGGCCTTCTAGGCCTGTAGAGCTGTAATATATATTTTCAAAAATAAAGTCAGAAAATTGTAAATAAAAAATATCAACGAGTTAATAATTTATCAATTTAAACTAATTTTCTTTTATTTACAAAAAAAAATATTTTTTTAACATTTTGGGAGGGGGAGGCACGTGCCCCAGGTGCCTTCTCCTGGCTACGGGTCTGGTATGTACAATGTACATAAGATAATATCAATACACAAATTGATGATTGATATTTTATATTGATTGATGCAAAAATAAAAAAAAAGTTAAAAACATTGATTTAAGATTCAAACAAATACTAAATCCGGATGTAGCTCATTAGCGTAACAAGCAGCGTTGCCAGCTTTAATCTTTTTTTTTACAACGTAATGGGCCACAAGTTGCTTATCTCTGATGTAATCAGGGGCCGCACTAGCAAGATTTTCAGGTTGTGCAAAGTCTAATTTTGCCCCCTCCCTTATGTATAGACTAAACTGATAAAAAACAAACAATTTTTACTTTAATTATTATAACTCAGACCTCCGAGATATTGATATAGGGTGCGTTCTACTTAAAGCCCACGACGACCACGGTCGATCGTCAGTCCAATCAAATAACCGCGTTTGATTTTTAGTCCAATCAAAAAACCATAGAACCACGCCGCGGTCGCCCATGGGCTTAAGTGGAACGCACTGATAGTAGTCTAAGTTTGGATAAGAAACAAATAACATTAAAAAAAAAAAATTTTGTTTGTTATATTCTTGATGATTTTTAAGATTTGTAATGACTAATTAATAATTAAAGTCATAGTGTAACTTGAAATTTGTAATACAACATTATTATTAGGTCTGTTTGGTATGCTACACCGAACTACTTCCAGTAAGTTAGTGTAAAAAATTGTAATAATTGATTGGTGTAAAAAGTGGGTTCAGGTGATTTTACACCAATCAATTTGTAGTTAGTGTAGCACTCTACTACTGTGATACCAAACAAAGCTATTGTATGCATTGATATTGTAATAAAGAGAGGAAGAGATGAATAAAGATTGACAAACGCTGATTTAAAGAATATAAAAATAATTAAAAATTAATTAAATACAACAATCAGAGATGTACTCGGGGGGGGGGGGGATTTTGAAATCTTTTATAAATTTGGCAAAAAGTTGGCTAATTTTGACATTTTTCATGTCCCAATTTCTTAAATAAAAAATAAAAATTTCTTAATTCCGATAATAAACAACGTTATTCTCAATGAAAAGTTGGGACTTCCCGGGACTACCTCGGACTTCCCGGGACTACCCAAAACTTCCACAATACCGTACACCAGACTTCCCACGTGATTTACCCCTCGGTTCGATCTAACACGATTTGTCTCTTTACTTTCTTGAATGCCACTCATTTATTTGGTTTGTTCTTAGTATTTCCTGTATGTTATTCCTCTTTTAAATTGGGTTAAGCTTGTATGTATTGTGTGTTGCCTATTTCTTTGAGCTGCGTTCGCGTTCAAACTTCAGTTTGGTTCAACACCTCAGAAACTTCCGTTTGATAACCTTATTCTTTCGATTATATCTCTACAAAATTTTCTATGAAAAATTAATTTATCTTTTACACAGTACCTTCAGTTTTCTCCTATTTTTTTGCTATCCTTCCGTATGCCTTCAGAGGTCTTCCACAGATTTTTTTGTGTTTCAATACACTTCAGCACCTTTAAATTTAACGAGCCAACTCTTGAACACGTATCGCTATTGTTACTCCGCGCTATCATCATATATGACAATATTACATAAGATAATATTTTATTAAACATAAGCGCAATATCTCATACCGCCTTCTTCTGATGTATTGCAGCCAAACTGTAACGGAAGTAATACTTAAAGATGTTTTACCTTTGAAAAAAATAAAGAAATAAATTGAACTGATTACTTCCGTAAAAGTTTAACCAGGAAAAAGTGTGGTAGAGGTGATAGTTCTGTTGGAATAAGATTTAGTCCAAAAATATTTTTTTTTCATTTCTTTGCGGAGTACAAGGTTTTGGAAATTGTGATGGGCAAGGACAATTTACAACACGTTGTAAATAAGCTTTTTTCTTTGCTTTTTGGAAAGTCTTGAAAAGAGCTTTGAGGATTTAGTCTTGAGTATTGAAGTCGTAGTTAAATGTTAAACTTATTGGCATTAAAATTTGTGATGGTAAATTTCTTAATTATTACGGAGTAAGGGATAGTCCAAGCAAACTCTGAAGTTTGCAATGTATTAAAAGTGGAAAAACTTTTGATTTCTGAAGCAGAGCGTGGGCCGTATAGTTCGTTAACTCTTGTACTCGACAGCAACGTAATTGTTGAATATTTTTTTAGAAGATAGCGATAGTTTTAGAAATCGTGTAAGCCTAATCAGAAGCAGCAGTAGTCAGTACCATAACACATTTACAGCACTGATGTGACGTGGGTGTTCTTTGCAAGTAGATCCTTTTTAATAGCATAAATAATGTGGTGCATGATCTCATCTTGGTATGCAGTATTAAGGGTATTGTTTGTGAGTTTTGTCGGTTTCATAATTTTATTTGGGTGACAGTGTATCAGACAATAAATTTGTTTGATCTTTAGACTTTATCTGGAGCTGAAGAGAATTTTTACTTGCTGGTCTTAGAAAATTACGTTTTCGAGTTCCAACAAATTCTACAAAATAAAGAAATCAACCAATTTATGAAAAAAATCAACGATTATCTAACATTTTACAAGCAGAAAAATTTCAAATATTGCCCAAATATTTCAAAAATAACTTAAACACTATCGCAGTTTTATATTAGGTAGGTACATAAAAATATCGTTTTCAACCTATCGGTTGCAATGCTTTTTTGTCATCCAGTTCAAATTCTTGCCTATCTTCAAAATCATCCAACTGCATACTTTGGAAATCGACTTAGTATCGTAAAAAGCCTCCAATTCCACCAAATCCTCTTACAAACTGAGAACCTTTTTGGGATTTGTCGGTAACAATTTCCAAAGTTGCTCCAAAATTCTGCTGATCTTGCAAGTTTTTGATTCAAGGGCCATCATTTTAACGCGTTATTGCGTCATTACAAAAAATAAATTCCTATTGCAATGCCTAACGGACATCTTGTTTTATTTTGAAAAAGTTGGTAAAAAATCCGGGTAAATAATTGTTAATACCAAAAAGTAGCTAGGCTCATTAACTAGGCTACAAAGAATTTACAGGACAGCAGTGTGGAATACACTTTAGCTTTAAAAATCAGGTGCTTTTGTGCTATTGCGCAGAAGTGCAAGTACAAAAATAAATAACAAATATTCTAAACGTATCCTAGTTTTTGGTAAATTCATTCTTTTCTCGATGCAAATAATGATATTCTTTTCTTTGTAACATTTTGTATGCTTTTGGGTGTTGTTATCTTTTAAGTTCAATTTTAAGGATATTTTGCTCTTGAAAGTGTGCAACCGTAGTTACTACAGAGCATCTTTAGTTTTTTTCTAGTACTTTTTAGAAAATCAAGTTGCGATCAAGAGATCGAAATCGAACGAGTTGAGGAGGTGAGTGTGTTAAAAAGTTCGAGTGATTTTCTTTTTAGATTTTTGGATCAATTTATTGATTCGAATGATTGTTTAATGGTAGTTTGGTTTTGCTCGAGTCCACGTAAGTGATTTTGTATTAACATCTTTTTCTGCAAAATAAAAATTTATTTTGTTCATAAGTTATCATTTTTGGTTTCGTGTTATCAATTGGCGCTTGAATTTCCATCCACTGAAAACGCTACAGAAATTTGTTGTGGTAATTAAACTGGATACTTTTTAGGATCCACAAAACGCGCAGAGCGCGACCCATAACTCTCTGAACTGTGGGTTCACACTTTTTGACCTCCGACTTTTACAGTTGCTTACATCGGATCATGTGTGAATTTTAAGAAAAGTTTTAGGATGCCAAAATACAAGTTTTTACGAGTTTACAGCTGGGTATCTCAATTTCCGAGATGTATACCTAACTTTGACTTAAATGACTGGACTATAAACAATTTTTGATTTACTTGTTTTAAAGTAATCAATTAAAATATTTCCAATTGCATCCCAAAAAACACTGGCAATTTCCTTTCAGCAGATAAAATTAATTTTACTTTGATTTAGGTAAGAGTAGTTGGCTTTTAATTAGTGCTTGTATTGTTGTTTTGTTTTGTAATGTAATCAATCAATTCAAATTTACCGCTTTTAATTATTATTTTTATATTAATTATTTTTCGAATCACTTTGTATATCAGGTTAATTCATTTAAATTATTTTTGATATCGCTGCGCCATCTAACTTGATCGAACAAAACCTTTCTGTTTTGTACGTAGCGCAGATGTGACGTGGCTCTCTTATGTCAGTATCTTTAATCTTTTAAACCACGTCAACTTCACTGTAGGTAACCGGCCACTAATCTAAAAAAAAAGAATCATTCTGGTAGATATCGGCGATATCAAAAACCATGTTTTGTACTTCTTTAATTTTTGTATTTGCGGTTTTAGTTTTTGGCCGTCTTTTTTCGTAAAGTCGTAATTTTTTTTATAAATCAAACATTTTTTCAAATATAGCGGCATACGTCTTAAAATTTTTGAGTCGAATTATCTTAACCGTTTAATAGCAAGAAAGACAAACACATGTTCCGTATACATACCCGCGTTAGCTCGAACTTAACGATAGATCGATCTAAGCAAGCTCGCCGGAGTGAAAAAGAGAAAAAAAAGGTACTGGATATAAGTACATACATTTAGTTAGTTCGAAGTGAAAGCAGTGTTTCCAACTCTGATTGCTTAAATCAAGAAATATCACTGTTGTTTCACAACGTTCACAACGACAAGCTAGTAATTTTGAATAGAAGTTATTAATATTATACAGCGTGCAGGACCTTAATTCCTGTACAAAGTAAAAATTAATAAATAATAAAAGAGGCTGAAACGATGTTTACTGCCTGTCCAAAATTTGCATAACTATGGACATCAACGCGTTGAGTACAGGAAACACTGAAAACAGACAAATATTTTATGTCTTTCCACTGGTCGACTTCTGCTCCTGCTGACTCTGACAATTAAATTTTTATGAGGTAATAATTCCCCATCAAAACAAATAATTGAAGAGGTAATAATTATGTACAAATACAATTAAAATTTTATTTTAATACGGACAATTTAAAATTCGTAATCATATTCTGTAACAACGACATAACGACCTCAATGTAGGCACTTAAATTTTTGAATACCGTCATTATCCTGCTCTTTTACATAAACTTATCTTTATAATTTTTCCTACTTCCTTCATGTTCGTATAATCCACCATGTCTATTTTCAAGCAAAAAAGTATCAAAATTATAATAATCGAAAAGTTAAAAGTCTAAATTTTAATTGGAATTATTATTAAAATAAAAGCCTTCGTTTACTTGTATCTGGATATTTTCAGATGTAATTAACAAAAAAGATAAGTTTTGACGTTCATTTTCTGTTCATTTAATTTTATGATAACGTCTAATGACTCCCTTACAACGGCTGTACAAAATCGTTTAACCCTTTATCTAGTCCTGAACCGCTTAATTATGTTCAACTGTTTGAATTTTATTTAGCGTTCTTAATCAATAGTTAAAGTTAAAAATTACTATCATCGGGGGTATTTGGAATTTGCTCTACTCAAAGATTCCTGTAAACTTTTATAAAACTAAAACAATATAAATTTATAGAGGGGAAGTACCTAATCAAATTTAATATCCATCTGGTGGTTGAAAAAGTAACTTTAAACCAAATATTAATTTTAAAATTAATTAAATCTCATTTTAAAAAACTGAAAATATGTTAAAGATTAATTTATTTATAATGGACTCGCTTATTATGGACGATTAATTTGACTAGCGGCTACCAAACCAAGCTAAGCGTCGCAGACAGCTCATAGTGGTTGAAAGTGTTCTTGGCGACTCCAGCGCTTATGAGGCTTTATTTTACGGACAACCTTAGAATTTTTGAAAACGTGCAACACAAGTAGATAACTAATCCACGTAATTTATTCTAAACAGCTAAATGCAGCAAAAATTCTATTGATTTCTATAAATTGTCACTAATTTCGTAGTAATGCTATTACCGTTTATCTACTATAATTTATTGTGAGATATCCTCTCGTATATCTTAGAAATTAATCAATTTCCTATCATAGACTCGGCAACTCTCTCCCTAAGCAGATATAGCAAAGCAATTTAAACTTTTTATTAAAGCAATTGAAGTAATTCTGAAAGTAATAAAAGCTGCATCCTACTAAAATTATTCGTTTCAAAACCAATTCATATTAAAAAGAAAATTTTCCGTGTATCAGTGTCGGAAATGATTAAGAAACCTAGTACATGCACTGAGCGTTAAATTCGTTTTAAATTTATTTATCTTAAATTTATATATCACATTTTCTGGATTTGTTATGTTACAATAACAAATGGATGTTAGTTTAATAAATCTTTAGTTGAAAAAGAAGTCTCTCAGTAAACCACTTTTCCAATTTTGATTGTCAAGTGGTTCTTCTATGTGCTTTATATTTTTTGCAAGCGACTGCTAATTATTAAAATCTGTTGACTAATATTTTTTTTTATTTTCTAAAAGTTTAGCATCTTAAATTCTACAAAATCAGTGTTAAAATTTGTTAAAACATTGAGGATGTTTAAAATTTGAACCTCTAGTGGTGAGTAGCGCAAGTTCTCGTCGCGAAGAACTTACTTTTTTTCATACCAAATTTATTTCATTTGTTCTGCAATTCTCTTTAAAATTAATATCATTAATTTCACTAGATCCGCTCCTGCATGATGCATTTTATTCTAAAATGTTTTAACAAAGTTTAGCAACCATAAAATTTGTTGATTTCTAGGTTAGCTATACGTACGTAAAATGTGTGCCCGAATCTACGTCAATTCGTAGCAGCCAATTCGTCGCGGTCAATGCATCGCGCGACAATTCGTCGCCTGCGACAATACGTCGCCTACGACAATTCCTCGCCTACGACAATTCGTCGTCTCCCCGCTTTGCGGCTCGTTTTCTAAACAGATTTCGTGCAATAAAAGCTTTGATTATGAAACTCGTTGTTTCATATACTATTTTAAAATGGTTTATTGTTGCACGCGATAATTTGTTTAGCGCGGCGAATTATTTTAGGCGACAAATCGTCGTAGGCGACGAATTGTCGTAGGCGAGGAATTGTCATAGGCGACATATTGTCGCAGGCAACGAATTGACCGCGACGAATTGACGGTACACCATCACTTGCAATTTTGTTAATGCTTTTGTATGTCTAGGATGATGCCGTGTTTGTTGTAGTGTTATGTACGTTTATTTGCTTGTCGATTTTTGTTGATTTACAACGCGTGTTCATGTATTATAAATATTTGTCGGCTTTGACGTAAACAACGCAAATGGAGATATTACGCTGATTTTGTAGCCTAGTACGATTTACAGGCAGCCGTTGTAAATCTTTACATCAGTAAAATCAGTCATTACCTGATACGATTTATAGGCGTACTTAATGATCATTTTCAACCCATCAAATAAAAAAAAAAGCTAATTTGATTAACTTAATTGAATTTAATTTGAAGATGACATGAGATGAAAGAAAATTAACAAAAGGTGAAGGCATAAAACGTATAAACAAAATTTTGTAACATAAAAATAAACACTTGAATGAAAACCTTGGTGCACTGTTGGTAAGCGATGTAAAAGTTTCCAGGGCGGAAGTAATAAATTTCAAACAAATTTTTAAAAATTTAAATTGAAATCTGTTAAATTTTAATTATTTTTTTTTATGGAATACTTACCAAAAATTTGTGTAATAAGGAAATTTAAAAAATCCACGACATGAACAAGCTACAAACTTCTTGTGCTTCAAATAGAATTTAACACCATTTTTTCGCAACTTTGTTTTAGTATAATTCATAGATTTTATTTAAAAATATTTTAAATACATCTAACAAGTTCTTTTTATTTTTTAGTGGCATTTTTGGATATTTTCCAGTTCAAAGCGTTCTTTTCATGCACGGTTAAGTGCTCGTTAAATTGAATTAAGAGCATCGCGACGTCTCTTATTTCGTGAAAAGTGTGCTCTTGTCAAAGTGCAAAATTCTTTTGCTTTGATTTCTTCTTCATTTCAAACGAATTAAAATTTGTTTATTGTATTGTCGCACTATAAAAAGTATTGAATTTTTTTCCCAATACTTACATTAACATCGTCGAGTAAACAGAAATGTGAGTTTTGCAATACAGCAATATATCAGTCGCCACCAGAATTAGCCTCAGCCACACTACTGATGTGGCTTGATTAAATAACGGAAATGCAAAGATGATTTAATAATAAATAAATTAAGTAACTAAAATTACCTATAAGTTAACAGTAAAACAACTGACGCCGGGTGGAAAACTGACATTGAAAATGTTACAATCTTTTCAAAACAATTAAATAAAAAATGAACTTTTCTAATAAATGTAATAAACGTCAGTATCTCATTTTTAAAACTACTTGGCTAAACAACTAAGTGAAAATTTATCTTAAAGTGAGCAGTTTAAAATAATTAAAGTTAGTGTAGAAATTTTAATTGAATGCTGGAAAACTATGTAGTACCAAATTGCAAAAGTTTCTTTGGTACTATAATTTGTTACAATAACTTATATTGTACGTAGCCGCACAGCACAAAGAAATTTTAATTTAATATGCGGCTTCTAACCTATGCGAATTTTATTTCTACTTACACGTACGTGCGTGTGGCAAGAAAATGCACGAATTCCTAAATTCAAATAGTTCTGATGAACAAAATGCATAAAATCAATAAAACTTGGTCGGAATTAAAAGTCTATACGTGCAAGTACAGGAGTAATGAAAAACACGTAAGGTCCTTAGGGGATTGGATTATAAATAAATATTGTAAAACGAGATGAAAAGTAAACAATGAAAATTTTCTAGTTAGAGTAAATTTAATAATTAGTAGTTTAAGTTAATTCAACGATCACACACAATCATCATTTCAATCCGTTTAAGCTCCTTTTGAAATGAAAATTAACAAGAGTTAAATCACCTGCGGCGCTTCATATTTTCACACCAAAGAGACTTCAATAGTAAGGCAGCCATTCATATAATTACAAAATTTACGGTGTTTTGGTAGCTCCTCATTTATATTACAATTAGTCAACATACAACAGGCGAAAACTGACATTTTTTACATTTTGGATAGAAAAAATGTAATTACTTATTTTTAAAATACCTATAAAATTGAAATAACTCCTGGTCGTATCCAAATTTTTGTTTGTTTTGTTTTCTAGTTTGCTTAAGAATTATAAATTTAGGGATTATTACTTATTGCCGCATGGGGGAGTTGTAATTGTAAAAATGAAATACAATGTAAACAACGACGGTAAAATTTGCTTGGACTAAATATTTGTCGAAAATAATTATTTGTCGAGTTATTAATAGCAATAGATGGTGCTAGGGTTTCAACAGTCATATTTGCATTGATTCTGATAAGCTTAATAAACCAACATAAACTTAAATGCTTAGCCTTGTAATTAATTTTAAAACAACCCTTAATATATGCAACCCCAATTGCATACTTGCTTTCTGTTGCATTATTTCCATTAAAGGGGTTAACTCTTGCTTTTAATGAGGGGAATAATTTTTGCTGTAGTGCTGGAATTTATTTAGATTTGTGTTAAGAAAGCAGCTGACATAGACGCAATCATTAGTAGCCCAAAGTTCAGCCTTCCAAGTAAATAATAAAACAAGCAACGCCTACTAAAACAAGAAATGAACAAAAAACAAACTTTCTTCCCCTAATAACAGCGTCCCAAAATTTCTTAGTTAAAATTTGGAAGTACGAATTGTTTTACTTTTAAAAGGTGGAACCAATGCACTTTCAAGATTTCAAGTTTTGCATCAAATTTGTAAATTTATTTTTTAAAGTTTGTACAAGTTGATAGAGTTGAAAGTTTGATTGTGGTTAGAACAATATTGTTAAATTTAATAAAGTGTTCTTAGAAGGTGCGAGTGTCTGTGTGTTACAAACAGATTGTAGCCCTAGTCGTACATTTTTTAAAAAGTCGAGCATTTAATGATGATTGTTTCACATATGAACTAATTTATATTACCATCAAGCTTTTTTTAAAGATTGTTATGTTTGATAAAAATAGAATAATGCTGAATTATTTCTTTGCATCATATTTTTGACAGCAATTTAACCTACAATTTATTTATTATACGGTGACATATTTCTTGTAACCAAATTAAATATAAAAACTGTGACATTCAAAATGTCAGTTTTTCTCGGCGTCAGTTGTTAATACGATTAATTTATTAATAACGATAAATTTAGTGATTCATTCTGCAAAGTAGTGGCAAGACGTTAAGAAAATTAAAATTTATTTAAAATGCTACGTCAAACTTTGTATGTATAAAAGCACCCGCAGCCGCAATACCAACTTTTTAAGCGGATATTTTGCTCACTAAAATAAGTATTAAAATCCATATGTCTTTATTCGTTTTGATTTTAATTTAAAGCTCCAGACAGTTTTAGTTGAATCTATTATTTTTATTTATTTATTCTTCAAGGATCTGTCTGCAGATAAATCGCTAGTATTTTTAATGCGTTCTTTTTTTTGTCGCAATTTTGGGTAGTAGCACGAGGAGCGATCCCAAAATATATTAAATTTATTAATAAAAACTCAATGGGATTTAATAGAATTCATTAAAATGACGCGTTTAAGGTGAGGATTAAACCCAAATATTGATTAGCTTGGCCAAAAATTGTTTTTGAAGTTTACCAGTTTACGCAGAATTGGACCATAATCACCGCATTCTATTACCGGTCCGTGTTGATTTAGTTAGGTTTGAGAGTAAGCGTGGCGGCCTTCGATCATATATACAATAGATAGGACATAGACCCATTTGTTATGAAGCCCAAAAAAGAACAACAAAGTTTGTTTTCCTTTTATAGTGCATCACAGGTTGCATACCTTCAAGGGCAAAGTGACATTTTAACGAATGTAACAAAACAGTAAAAACATTAACAAATTATAATTTTTATTAACATTTAATTAGTTTTTGTGTGTAAGCTTCTTTTGTAACTTTTCTAAAGTTGCCTTTGATCCGTAATGTAATCTAATACTTGAAAAACATTTGGATATTAATTTAACCAGTTTTATAGCCATGGATATACAATGGAACTTTATTAATGACCCATTGCACTATTAATATCATCAATCTTAATAATAAACCATAATAATAAATTAATACAAATTTGAAAATAAATGTAACCGAATTTTGCATTTATTGTGTAATTATTAATTGATTTCACATTTACCAACTTCGAAATAGTATAATTTATTTAAGTATTAATTAATTTCGTCATGTTTGCGATATTTTGCTTTGTTTTGAGAATGATTTGAGTCCTTGATTGCAATAAAAATATGTCAATGTGTATATTTAGTTGCAGCCGTTACAGGGGCTAACCAAAAGGAAAACAAACCCCGCGCACCCCACCAAAAATTTTTGAGCTTCAAAACAAACTGCTTCAGGTATACGGCTATGACCTATCTATTGTATAGATGATCTAAGGTGGCGGCCGACACTTGCCGTCTTTTTCTAAGTGCCGACGTCGTGATGCGTACAATATTTGGCTTGAAAGAAAAATGCACAGGTAGAGTTTAGGTTAGTGTTAGAACCTGATTTTTTTAAACGTATAAGCAAAGCGCCTGACGGTTGTCCCAAATCTTCACAGCCTATTGAAGTGGAGTGGGTTTGCGACCTTGGCTGCAACAGTGGATTTTGAAATGGGATTAATAATCTCTGATGTTCAGCGCAAAGCTAAGTTTGAGCGGCTTAACCAATAAGAGGTCAGCTGGAAAAAATGAGCAAAAAGTGTATGCACATCCGCACAAAGTGGCGGAGAACCATTGGTATGGACATCTGGAGATTCGTTTTGGTGCGCAAAAATTTAAGTGGTTTAACACAGGGTGTTAGAAAAAACGGCTGCTACAGTTGCTCTCTTGGTTTGACACCAGTTGATTTTGTGTTGCTTTAGGTTACTTGCTTAGTTCATTATAATCTCTCGGAAACTTTGCTTTTTGAAGCGTGCTGAGGAGCGATTTTACCATTGTCTTGTAACTTTTGAATAAAGTGCGTTTTTTTTGAGTGAAGGTGAGTAGCTCATATTTTTTGTGTTTATTACTTTGTTTTCTTGCTGTCTAATGTTGTAGTTTGGCCTGTACCTGAATGGTTCGATACGAGACTCATTAAAGGTTCTGTAATCAGAATGAGTAGAACACTTTAAATCTTTTAACAAAAATCAATTGTAGGGCAAGTCTGGTGCCAGAAACCGCGGCAATTCTAGTTCTAATAGAAAAAAGGTCTAGAGGGCTAATGTTCTTAACCCATGCAAAGTATGGCAATGGCGTAGGAGGTCAAGCCAAAACTAACTAAATTTTTGGTCACTCTAACAGTTGGGATAGTCCCTCGATATTATAACTTTTAGTCATGACTGGATGCACAAAAGTGCAAACAAAAGTAAGACAAACCCAGACAACATTTTTGTATTATTGCTATTATTGCGCCGGCTGAAGCCGGCCAAAAATATTGTGTTACTTAGGCAAACAGAAGAGATGAAACTTAACCAGTGTTCTACGATGCAGTAGGCCCAGACTCTGAAGGGAACCAAATGTAAAAACTTGCACGGGCAAAAGATGGAAACTCTGGTGGACTCCAAAAGCAACTGCTTAAATTTGAGATGTTTAAGTAAATCTTTAAGGGCATTAATATGACGTTCTTGAATTACAAACTCGTAACAGGGTGTGAACAAATAAACTGTCTGCGGGAGTGGATGCTTATGGTCAATTCTTGCGTAGGTATATATGCGTGCTTGATCCTGCCACTTAGAGAAATAAAATTCACAACAGCGTGTGGTAAAGAAAGTCTTTGCAAAAAACAGTTTTTCCTTAGTATGGACCTCAGCTCTCTGGCCTGTCTGTCAGAAAACTCTTTACCTATAGGACCTTACTTAGATATTGCAATCATTTAAAAATGAGATAAGTACCCTGGCTAAATGGTTCCTTTTAAAGGAAAACTAATGCGATGCGGTATAATACGTCGGCCGGTAGCTCTCTAGGATGAAGATGCAGTATAAATCTTATGTGTACAATTCTTCTTCTTAAGGTGGCGTTTCCTATCGGGGGTTGGCGACTAATTTAATATGTTATTATTAAATGGCGTTCTTGGCAGATTACTTTCGGTGGTTTGCCATTGCCTTCTGAGGTCTAGAATACATCATCTAAATCTAAAAGTTTAATCATCAGTCATCGTCGTTGTTTTTATTTTGAACCGGACCATCCTTAGATGGATTGAGGGCGTCCGTGGTTGCCTTGTCTGCAGCTTCTGTTGGGGTATCCAGGCTAATGAATTTGTTCTGGGTGGGTACTTCAACAGGTCCATTTACCCAGCCCCCCCCCCCCATTTTGATTTTTGGATCACTTTTAATGTCATTCGTTTGTGTACGTTTGTGCAATTATTTTTTTCGTTTGTGCATTCACCGTTCGCGAATTATTTAACAAATAAGTTTGGGGGGCTGGAGAATTGCCAGCCCCCCCATCGCGAATTTTGGGTCAAAATTGGTGTCAATCGTTTGTGCATCGTTTGTGTACGTTTGTGCATTCAATATTTTCGTTTGTGCAAACACAGTTCGCGAAATATTTACAATTTAAATGGGGGGAGCTGGAGAAATGCCAGCCCCCCCCCCATCGTGAATTTTGGGTCAAAATTGGTGTCAATCGTTTGTGCACGTTTGTCCATTCAATATTTTCGTTTGTGCAGGCACGGTTAGCGAAATATTTTCAATTGAATAACCGGCGAACATTTCTCCATCCTCATTCCCCCCCCCCCATTTTGACTTTTGCATCAATTTTTGTGTCACTCGTCTGTAAATATACGTTTGTGCATTCACTATTCTCGTTTGTGAATTCACAGTTTGTGAATTATTTAACAAATAAATATTTATAAATCTCCGAGCAACAACTGCCATAGTGTCTAGATTGCAATTTATTCTAGTCTACTGAAGAATACGCTGAAAATATTTTAATTTTCCGGAAATCGTCAGCGAAACAACACTTCCCTGCGTATCTACGCGCAGGGAAATTGAATTATACTAATTAGTCCGACTATGTCAGTAATTGATTTTTGCTGTTTTGACACATTGTTTATAACTATGTAGTCAACAAATTAACAAATTTGAATTTTGCTCATTTTAAAAATGTTTTTCAATTAGTTTTCGATTTTATCGAAATCGGCAGTAAAACTATATTTTTAATACTTAGCGGAAAATAAACTGCGTCAAGCGAATTTTCTCTTCAAAATACGTAAGAATTTGTCAAAAAAGCTATAGTTTTAGGTCATGCATGTCAGTGCCCCCTTCTCACTTTTGAATTTTTTTTCTTCGAATTTTCGAATTTAGTGTCAAACGTTAGAGCATCGATTGAGCCTGAATAAACTTCCATTATTTTTGTTTGAGCCTCTAAGGTCGCGAAGCTATTTGCGATAAACTAGTGGGAGGGCCGTAAACATCTTTGCAATTTTCCTTCTCATTTTGAATTTATGTGTGCAATTGATGTCAATCGATAGAGCTCGGTATGAGCCTGAATGAGTTTCAGAGAGCAACAGTTTAAGTTAATTTTTTACAAAGATATGGATAGTTGTAATTTTCGACTAAACTCCGAGCAACATGCGTTAAATCTTGAGTTTTTAAATCTCTTAAGCTGGTGATCTACATACTTTGGATATATAAATTCTTTAAATAAGCAACATTTTATTTTTTACAAATATAAAATTTTTTAAATAGAAGTAATTTATCTGAATAGAAATCATGCCGATAAAATCTAATATTGATTTGAAGTAGCTTAACAAAGTTGTTGTAGTTAATAAAGAAAAAATTTATGATCCAATGGCTAAAAAGTTTTGTGCCCCTTCAATTATGTGTTTGTTGGAAATAGTAAAGCATTGGGCTATCATGTCTGCAGCCCCACCCCCTTACCATTTGTTTTTCGCGAATAACTTCGCGACCTCTCAGGCTTAAACGAAAATAATGGAAGCTCATTCAAGCTCAAACCATGCTCTAACGTTTGCCATAAAATTTATCCAAAAATTTGAAAGTGGGGAGCTACTGACATGCACCTTATGGTTTTCCAATATTTATTTTTTGGGGCAAAAAATATTCAAACGGGTTAATATACCGTTTTTTTTAAATTCGACTAACATTTTCAAGTCGTTTTTGTGATTGTAGGCGACGCCTATGCATTACAATACGTCGCCTACAATCACTAAAACTGTGCTTGAAAATTTTAGCCGGATTTTACAAAAACGGTAGATAGAAATTTTTCACCCCAAAAATCTATAGCTTTCTTAATTTGAAGAGAAAATTTGCTTGACGCAGTTTATTTTCCGCTAAGTATTAAAAATATAATTTTACTGCCGATTTCGATAAAATCGAAATTTTAAAACACTAATTGAATAACATTTTTAAAATGAGCAAAAATCAAATTTGTTAATTTGTTGACTACATAGTTATAAACAATGTGTCAAAACAGCAAAAATCAATTACTGAGTCGGACTAATTAGTATAATTCAATTTCTCTGCGCGTAGATACGCAGGGAAGTGTTGTTTCGCTGACGATTTCCGGAAAATTAAAATATTTTTAGCGTATTCTTCAGTAGACTAGAATAAATTGCAATCTAGACACTATGGCAGTTGTTGCTCGGAGATTTATAAATATTCATTTGTTAAATAATTCACAAACTGTGAATTTACAAACGAGAATAGTGAATGCACAATGGTATATTTACAGACGAGTGACACAAAAATTGATGCAAAAGTCAAAATGGGGGGGGGGGGCAAATGAGGCTGGAGAAATGTTCGCCGGTTATTCACTTGAAAATATTTCGCTAACCGTGCTTGCTCAAACAAAAATAATAAATGCACAAACGTACACAAACGATGCAAAAACGATTGACACCAATTTTGACCTAAAATTCGCGATGGGGGGCTGGAGAAATGATGGCCGGTTATTCAATTAAAGATATTTCGCTGACCGTGCTTGCACAAACGAAAATATTGAATGCACAAACGTGCACAAGCGATGCACAAACGATTGACACCAATTTTGACCCAAAATTCACGAAAGGGGGGGCTGGCATTTCTCCAGCCCCCCCATTTAAATTGTAAATATTTCTCGAACTGTGTTTGCACAAACGAAAATATTGAATGCACAAACGTACACAAACGATGCACAAACGATGCACAAACGATTGACACCAATTTTGACCCAAAATTCGCGATGGGGGGGTGGCTGGCATTTCTCCAACCCCCCAAACTTATTTGTTAAATAATTCGCGAACGGTGAATGCACAAACGAAAAAAATAATTGCACAAACGTACACAAACGATGCACAAACGAATAACATAAAATGTGATCCAAAAATCAAAATGGGGGGGGGGGCTGGGGAAATGGACCTTACTTCAACATTGGCTACAGAAGAAAGTTTACGTTTATTGTAGCGTTGGCCTTCTTTGTCGAAGATGATGCAGCAAAGTGTGGGCAACAAAAATGTCACAATGTCTTACATTTCTTTGATATGAGATTCGAAATGCTGTAGGACTTTGATCTGTTGTTCATAGTCTGCATTGAATTCTTTTAAGGTTTTTTTTGAGGAGGGAATCAATTTTTCCCATTAAAGGTAAGGTAAGGTTTTCAAGTTTTTACTAGTGTCTGTGGTGAGCGAGATATTTTGTCTTAGAAAGTAAAGTTTCAAATAGCCGTTACCATTTCCCCAATTTTGAATTAAACGTGATTGGATATGCCTCAAGACCACATTTGATCTGTGAGCATTTAAATTGTTTAACATCCGATAGGTAGTTTGATAGACTGGCCTTCCAGATGGCGATTCATTAACCAAAGAGGACCATCGGTTTATCGTGCCTTCCGAAGCACGGAGACTAGTCATAAGAAAGTTTTCCTTTTTTGGATTTGAACCAAGTACCTCGCATTTGCAGTTGATTGCGTTATCTATAAGACAAATGACCGTCTCAAAATGTCTTACATTTTTTTGATCTGAGATTCGAGAGTTTTTGAATCTGAAACCCCAAAATCTTCTGCATCGAGTAATTATTTTTATCGCAGCTGAGTTTGTGTTTTCTTATTACGACATGCTTGGTAGACAGAACAACCGACGACGTAGAAGCAGCTGAATGGTTCATTATAACAAATATAATGTATTATTCGGTTTTATTAATGCTCTACGACGTGTTCCGATTCCCAAACATCGCCAGGCGGCGTTTGGTTTTGTAAGCATTTTACATTTTTTACCTAAGACGAGCGAGACGACCAGAATAAAGTTGTATTTTCACAACCGGGTATTTAACTCGCTTAACTATTTATTACTCTCCGACCGACAAATATAATAATTCATGATTAATAAAACTCATAGTTTTACTACAATATTATTATTGAATATCAGCACCGGATTTTGAATTAATATCTATCAATACTATTTATTTATTTCCAGTGACGCGCCCAACCAAATTTTTTCAAAGGAAAGCAATCCTAAATTTATCAACTAAATTAATTAAAAATTGTCAACTTTTTCTAAGTTTGGGACCTAAAACTGCCAAGTTGACCAACTTTTAAGTATTTTTGTCAAGTTTCTAAAATATTGTCAAAAAACTTCCCTCCAACTCCTCTTAGGCACGGCCTTGTTTATTCTATTTCATCTTCATCGCTTTCGATGACTTGGCTGCTTGGTTCTTTAGTTTTCCTACTGTAAAAATGACGCGCATAAATGGATTAACGAAATTCTCACTGTTAAACCAATTAGTTGTATTACAAGTATATTATCAAGGTCTCTAATAGATTTTTAGACTAATGGGTAGCGTTAATCTAACAAATTACTAAAAAATTGCAAATCTTGTTAATTTATTCAGGCGCGTGATTTCCACTGCCCTTAAGGTTAACGTTAAATGTTATTCAAAATTGATTTTTTTGATATTAGCTGAAGAGTTAATTACTTGATGAAATTGTAATTATGATTTACATGGTATAACAGATCAATTCGGTGATTCCAATGCTGCAATTTCTAAAAACGGGCTAACAAATTTTTTATAAGAGCTTAAAATTTTTATGCAGCAAAATTTTGATGTCGACGCGCTCTTGATAATAAATAAAGGAGTTAATAAATAATTGTGACATATGAGGGCCGTATGCAGCAGTCAGTAATAATTGTGACATGTTAATATTACCAACCGCGTTGTGTTTAATTTGAATGCAAATAATTCACATAATGATGATTGAATGAATGAATAGTAAACTGAATTTCTGAACTTTCCGATCTATCGAAGGTCTGGAGCGTAAAATACCTTAGCGCTTTCCTCACAATAATTATTATTATTGGCTAAATTTGTATAAAATGTTGGAGCTGACTGCTTATTTGAAACGTGAGGTTTTGAATTTCATTCTGACTACACGTTTTTCTAAAAGATCTTCTCATTTTAGTTTAGCGTAAGATAATACTAAGTAGTTAGCGTACCTACACTTGATTAGTTAATTACGTTAACGGTTTAAGCTAACATGGAAAGAACTAAAACTGAAATGGAAAATCGTTTTAGCTAAAACTTTGTAAATCATATCATTTTAATCTCAATTTGAGTTAGCGTTAAACGAGAAGAAAAATTACCTCTAGCCTCTTGTTTAATGAAATTTTGTGGTTTACTTAGTTTGGATTAAACGACTAAACGTCATCCGTTATAAATTGTTACGCTTGACAAAACGAACGCGTATTAATCACTGATCAAAAGTAATTTGTAGATAGGCTACGCCACTGGTAATCCCTTTTGTTAATATTACCGCGTAGCTTAAAATGCAAGTTTTACATGAACAGTTTGTATCGCACACCCTGAATACTTAACGTGGCACAATTAAAATGGAAATGCACAACATGTAACACGTATGCTCTAAATAACGTCGATTAAAACCCCTGCACAATCAAGAAGCTCGACACAAAACCATTACTATAATGTTCTGCAAAAGGGAGAACAATAAAATAATACTTTGTTAGCAAAGGATTACTACATTAAAAATATGTTACGTATTTGCACTGAACGAAATGTACCCGTTAGACCGTTATATTTTTAAATTAAACTTGTCTCTGTGTTTATCGATTAACCCTATTCTTTTTGTATTTTTTCTAACCCACAAACTTCCCTCTGGAAAGCCTTAACAACACAACAAATTTTTTTCTTGATAACTCACGAACGAGTGCAAAAAGTATTACAAAAATGCGCATGATTGGATTAAAAATAGTTTTTGATTTTGTGGTGGCAGCGTATGATTAAGTTTCTCTAAATGTATTCGTTTATGACAATAATCAAATGCGAAACCCTTTAAATAATTGATGATAACGTAGAGGGATCCAAAATATTACTTACCTCTCATGTAAATGTATGCGGTGCCTCTCATATTTCTACGCGTAAGTACTACAAGATTAAGTAAATTTCCGATAATTCCGAGACTACATATACCGGGAAGGGTATATCCATAGGCATATCGCTTAAGCGCAGTTGTATGGTTTTCCTCAAACCACATAGTGGCATTCATCCATGGACATAATGAACAACCCGCACCACTTCCATTTATACACAAAATTTGTCCAGGTGATTCACTCGAATATAAAAGCGACATATTCACATCATAACATGACCGCTTTATTATAAATTTTATCCAAGTTACTCCATGTCATCGATGTGGTTGCCTAAAAATAAAAAAAAAATGGTTAAACTTCCAATGTTTACTGAAGAATGAGATACTTGAACAAAGTAATTGAATTTTACGATCTTTTTTATTGCTACGTAATATGACGAATTTTTAATAAAAAACAATCACATAATACAAAATTCGTGACGTGCATGAATGGATTATCAAGATTTTCTATCGACAGTTTATCGATTTTTTCCGATTCTTTACGGTCGGCAGCTTCTTTTACGTTGTTGTTTTGGACACACCAGCAGAACATAAACCTTTAATCTGTGTTCTCCGTTGGAAAGCAAATTACTTTGGGGAATCCTTTCATTTTCTGGATGATACAATTTCGCTCGTAATCTCTTATTATCGATTTTCTCACAGTTCAGCTGCTACATCAACAAGCAGTCTTCTATGTTCACGATAGAGTTGATCAAGTGTTACCACAAGCCTTATCTCGATTAGAAAAAAGTACCTGCCACCTTATTATTTTCTAAACTTACCAGAGCTCTACGTAAGTAAACATTTTGATGTGAAACATCTATTGGCGCATTTATCCTGTAAAATCGATTAAAACGGCATGACCAATTCTGCCGTCACAGCGTGTAATATTAAATTGGCAAAACCGAATCTTTACGATCAATCACGACGAATGAATTTTGTGCGTATTTGTGCATCATTTTTATTTTTATTGTAAAACTAACTGTGTTTAAAATACAAATTATTTATTAATATTTTATTATTTTTTATTACTATTCTATGGTGTTTGTTTATTTTAGGTTAAAAATGTGTTTACTGATATCAACAACAACTAATAAAATTTTACTTTACTTTTTTAGTACACAAATAACGCAAGAGATACAACCTGAGCTCTTTTTTTTAAATCTACTGCTTTGGCTACAAATCAAGAGCTGGTCTATTAACATTATTGTGATTAAACAAATTAAAAAGAGTAGTTTTTGTTTCAATGAGTGATGAACTCTTTGTCATCACAAATAATGAGCAAAAGGGTCAGCTGTCCCCCTGGCTATCGGCTGCTTAATTTATTTTAGACATTTATTATTTCACCAGCCGAAGTTTTTAAAATTTTCTAAACTTTCGGCTTTAAATCATTAAAATTCTTTGATAATAAAATTTTTTTTTTATTTTTCCCTCTCCTGAAAATGATCTTATGGACGCTCATGTTGCGATGCCCCAGGTCTAAAGTCTAACAGGTTTATCTTCATGGCGCCTCAATCGTTCATCTTGTAGCGTTTTTTTCTTAAGATTTTTCAGCTAAGTAAAACTTTATATTAGCCTGAAATTATTTCCAAAATTTATCAAAATGTCGTTCTTCCGCTTTATCACCATAAAAGTTGGAAGTTTCATTTTGTTTGTGGGTAAGGTAAAATATTTATTATTTCCATTTTGAACGGAGTTTAAGTTTTTGATTAAATGTGTTTGGACATTTTGGTTTTCAGCTTTTGGTTATGGTTTTCCAGGAACAAAGTTAGAGTGGAACTGATAAATTTGCTTAACTTTTTATCAGCGTGATGGAAGCCATTGCCTCTTATGGCATTTTTTTTTACTTATTTTTTATCATCGTTGGTTACAATGGATGTTTCACATCTGGTTTTGTTTTTGTCAGTGCGACCTCGTTTCATTACCAGCATCGGAGATTTGTTCTGTCACAGCTGTGGAGAATAACACCAACGGTGTAGGATAGATAACGAAGTAACGATGAATTTATTAATTATTATTTTTAATAAATTAAATCGACATTGTGATGTAACCGTTTGCATGTGAATTGATTGTTCTTTAATTCTATGAAATTTTTTATTATTTTTAGCTTTACATTGGAAACCCAGTTTGAACGATGAATCATTAATATTCCAGAGGTTCCAAAAGAATGGAAATTTGAATCGAAAAGATTGAAGTGGAAACAGCGAAGGTTCTAAGGCGGTGCGACCGCACCAAGCGCCGTTCTAAGGAAGCGCCAAATCATCACAATATAACCAAAACAAAATATTCTTTCTTTTTAATGCAGAGTTGCCACAGAGTTCTAAGCGAAAAGTGAGTAAAAAAAGTGTATAAACTTAAAAAAAAGTAAAGAAAAATGTACCTATAGCAATTTTAAAAAAGTGGCAAACGTAGCAAGTCAAGACCACAGACTTTGGTTAAAAACCCACGGCGACCCCTTCATTTAATTTAAATTTTAAATACTTTATTCTTACAATTTTTTTGAATAATTTTTTTTTAACTCTCTAGCCAATTTTGCGACCCAAAACATAAAAACGATTCCATGTTTTACACATTTTGTACCTCTTGGCTTTCTTCTTCCAAAATTTTAGAACAAAGTTCCTTAGTGCGGCTTGCGGTAGAAGTTAAATGGTAGAAATTGGTAAAAATGGTAAAAAGCGTTATGCTCCTTCTTATGACTTTTTTTGAATGATTTTTTTAACCAGCTTACATTTTCTCCGAGCAACATGCGTACTACTACCAATATTTGTTTTATGTACAGCGTAATTTTTTGTGGAAGGCAGTGCTGATTTGAAGTTCACGTATGTCTACTACACATAAATGACCATACCTCTTTTACAAAAAATTATACTCTAACATGATTACTTAATTTTCTTGGTGGCTTAGCAACACCTCTTGCTACGTCATTGCCTTTGGACTCCTAAAAGTTTGCAGATCACGTGATTTTGCACACCGGTAGTTACGCCACTGCTGACGCTCATGAATAAATTTACAAAATTCTTTATTTTATACTTCCTTCCATTTTTTAACCTTATTTCACAATTTTACTTGTTGATTCCTTACTTTACATTTGCTCCAAGCAACATACGTCAATAGTTTTTAAAATTCTTTTTTTTATTTGTTTTTATTTGATTTCCTCAGGGTGTCAGGGTATCCCTTCAGAATATTCTAGATTTCACTTGCTTTGTTGTGTGTTTGTGTGTTTTTTATTTGCAATTTGCTGTGTGCATTTCTCTTCCTGCTCTCTGGTGGCTCAATAAATTTGGATTGTTTACATATAAAATTATGAACTTCTTAAAATAAATGGACTGCTATTTGCTGTGGGGGGTAAGTCAACGGCCTTAGGACCGGACTCTTGGCTTGAAACCCTAGACTTGATCCCTAACCCGGCTACAAAATTTATCCGACTTCATTATGACCGTCTTCTCTCGGAAGGCAATAGCAAACCACCGAGAGTAATCTGGCAAGAAAGCCATTTAATAATAACATATTAAATTAATCACGACACTTCTGCCAAGAACCAATACGAAGATAAAAAAGATTTCCTGTGTGCGTAGGTAGAAAAAGGATACGTAAACCGATCAAAGCGTTTGGAGTGCGCTAATAACCGAAACGAAATTGGGAGTGAGGCGCCGCCATTTGTGGTGCAGTTCTAGGAAATTTTAAATATTTACTGGTTTATGTTGGTGTTAAAACTAGTGTATTTCGGATTTCAACCCTAAGATTACCTCATTCTTTGTTATGAACAGTTAAAATTTAAATTACCCTCCAAAATGCCAAGTTGCTATTGGTTATAAAAGCAGTTACATCACAATAGGAGTTTTTTTCATTGAATAACAGTCCGTTTATTTTAAGAAGCCCGTGATTTTATATTATGTCAACAGTATCAAATTTATTAAACCACCAGAGGGCAGCAGGATGAATGCAAACAGCAACTTCAAAGTAAAAAATGTTTTTCCACCTAGGAGGCCTCCATATGTGGTGCAACTGTTGTAGCCAATAATAATTTAACATTTTGGAAGGTAATTTAAATTTCAATTGCTCATAATAAAAAATTAGGTTATCTTACGGTTGAAATGTAAAATATGATAATTTTAGTATCAAAAAAAAAAAAATTTGAAATTTCTTGCCACAAATTGCGGCGTCTATGTAGGCCTCCTTTCCTATTTTATTTCTATTACCGGCCACTCCAAACGCTTTGATCAGTTTGCGTATACCTTCTCTACTTACGCACACAGCAAATATATAGTTTTGGAATTAAACATTGTTAACCCCTATCTTTTACTAAACTTTGCTTTTTTTAATAAAGCGGCACTTCTATACTTATGCGTTTTATTTAAAAACCTGGCGCTTAAATTTTTTTTTTTTTTGTTAGTTACCAAATGATTGACTGAATCACAACGTGAAGAACCCACAAACAGCGTACGCGCAACCCACGTTCTATTACTGGACGGGGGTGTAATCTCTTAGATAACCTGCCTATCGTTTCATCGTAGATCAGCGAATCCCAAGGTGGCTTTAGTTTATTTTTTTTACAGGTTCTATTCCGCAATAACTTAAAATTTAAATGCATTAAAATGCGTGAATGTATGGACTATTTAGATTTAGAATACATCACAAACAAACCTTTATGGAAATTTAAAAGTCTGTAGTAAATCAATTTTAATTTTTATTAAGTCAATGAGGGTTTTTAGTTTTTAAACTTTGGTTTAGTGGTATTTTAACAAAAATTAAAAATTATCATATTAATTCGTATCGTCATGATCACCATGGAACGTAAATCAACTCCTAAGTGACATGACAACCCCTAATGAGAAGGTCAGCTTTTTTGATGATAAATCTAAAAAACTGGGTAATAAATCAACATAAATCACTGTAAAATTAAAACTGAGAAAACCAAACTGCACTATTTGCAACAAAATTACGTCCGCATTGAACTTCTGCTCTGAGTAGATTTCCAAATGCGCACAAAACAACCACCCACGCAGCTGCTGCTTGAAGCCAAATAAAATTAAAGTTTTTGAAATCTGTTAAAACAATTTAAAATAAAATGCAGGGTGAAAAAAAGTGAAGTACCGCATCGAGTAAAAATTAAGGTAATTAATTTAAAAAAAAACTGAAAACGAAATGAAACAATTTGTTTCAGCCGTAAATAGTTTATTAAGTTTCTTGTTGGGCTTGTGTTTGTCAAAGAATTGATAACGCGACCCGCAACCGGTGGACTTCAGAGCGTCAGCTTACTGTGGTTGAATTGTTTCATTTACAAATTTCAGTTGTAGAGCTTCTTATTGTAAAATTGTGACTTTTTGGCCATAAACCTTGTTTTAGGTTTGCAATAAATGAACGAACAACAAGAGGAGATTGCTAGCAAAATTATTATATTTAATATTTAAATCTTGAAGTTAGTTTTATTATTACAAGCTGATCTTAACTCGCAATTTATATAAAAATTTCAGTTTACTTTTTTGACTATTTTTGCTGTTTTAATGTAGGTTTCATAAAAATAAATAATTATTACATAAACTATTATTTAGATTTTCCTTTAAAAAGTGGTGAGCTTCAAGAGTTAGCTTTCACTTGCACGCGTCATGTTATAACAGCCAGAATCATTCAAAACTTTTCGATGACGAGCGATTAATGGCTTAGCGTAGTGCTTGTTCAGGAATACTTTAGTACCAAACAAATTTAAATATAAAAGGAATTTATTACAGCCCATAAATTCATTTTTGTTAAATAATCTTTACGAGGCATTTTTGTTTAAAAAAAAATGCAATGCGTGTTTAGCATTAGAGTATAATACATCTATCTTTATAATCTTCATAATTCCAAATTTAGTAGATACATTTAAACTGGCATAAACAAATTAAACTTGTGGGTAGAATTTTAGGCAGAAAACTTTCAGTACATTGTTGAATCTAATTTGTATTCACCCACACAGAATGCTTTACTAAAATATTGCATATCTCGCACACAGGGTCACATGATCCCGTCCATGCAAAAATTGGTTTGTTATTTTAATAAGCGTTCAGATTTTTGTGTCATTTTTTCTTTCTGTGTTTTCATATTGTTTTTTTAAATAAATTCCACTGTCCAATCAAATGCGAATTTTTATTTTTAAACTCAATTTTATTTAAATCTGGCGTTGTACTATCAACTGCAAAACGGTGATAACACAACAACGTAAAATAAAGTTACAAGCTTCACAAATGAAACTTGAAAATAAAATGTAAGCATTTTTGCAGCTGATGCTGAAGCACACCGATTGTTAGTCGCGTTGGAGATTCTTTAACAAACGTAAGCACGACAAGAAGCTATACGGACCATCGAAGATTATGATGTGTTTTAATAATTCAATAATTTATTTTCTCCACTGACTTATTAATAATCTGGAATAGTTTAATTAAACACGCAAAGATGGCAAACGCCGGCGGCCAAAGGCCGCACATTTAATCAAGTATTTTATTTTGCTTATTGAGTATCTTATTACCTTACGTATATTAAATTTCTGTTTAAATAAGATTACGGTAAAAGCCTTGCGTCGCTTCCGCTGACAAAATTGATTACAAAATGATACAACTTAATTACCAACAGTCAGAATAGCCAGGTAAATAAATTAACATTAAAATGTCAATCAATGTTTACATTAATGACTTATCGTATTGCAATCTATTTTAGGAATCAACTCAAAGCTAAGATAATTACTTTGATACGAGAATTGTATAGTAGCGAAAATATTAAATTAGTGACATTAATTATTATTGAAAGCACGATAATTATAATAATGCAAACACAAATAATTATATCTTCAAGTAAATTGTAACATTTATTATTCATTTAATGCTCATTTAGTGCTCATTCACTTTTTAAAATTATTAATTGGTTTTGAAATTTTCACTTGATGAAGTTCTAATTATAATCAACTCGTATAATAATAAACGTGCAATATGATGATGTGATGACCATATCTGGGATTTTAATGTACCGGTGCAACGAACCAATTAAGCGATTCTTAAGTTTTTAGGAAAAAAATATTAAAAATGTATGTTACGAAGTAGGCAAGCATAAAAATGCTATCAAAAATATAAAATGTGCAGTTCGTTTTCTTCAAGCACTAATTTCAGTAATTTGTAAGCCAAATGCAAAAAATCCTGCTTCAGCAATTTGAATATCAAGCAGACATTTAAAATAAAAAAGTACTCGTAAATATTACGTTAACGTGATAAATTATCAAAAAAGCATTTTTTTTCTTAACTAAATAAATTTGCGTTGTCCAATGTTATCAGTGAACTCAAGCAAGGATTGATAAATTTAGTAAGAATTAAAGTTTTAAGACGTGTAATTAAGTGACGGTGCAGCTAAGAGCGAATAAATTACTCATAAAGATATAAAAGGGGGAGAAAATTTATTTTCTGATTTGCTTAAAATAGTAATTCGTTATACTACTTTTTATCCGCAATGAAGGATAAATTATAGTGGTGTAAATTTAAAAATTTTTGATTTTAACCGATTTAATTTGTATTTTAATTTTTAGGTTAGTACAACATCGCGGAACTGGATTTTAAAAGTGTTCTATCAAAATTAGGGTAGTTAAGGGTGTAAATAACAAATAGAAAATTAGGGATAAGTAAGCTTTAAAACCTTAACAATTATATGCAAACATTGTATTGGCTGTCGCTATAACTTTAGCTCTGCTTACCGTTTATATTATAATATTTAGGTTGGAAAATCAGGATGAATTTAAAAAATGGAGAAAAAATATCCCCGTAAGCCATGTAATTTCTAAACCGGGATTTTTGAGCTCGTTCACCCCGCTAAGCCCTTACCTTTTAAAAATCCCTGTTCTAATTATTTACGTCGAGCGCACATACCGTCAACAGAATGCGACAATTCTACGGTTTTTACATGAATGATCAAAAATTTACAATCTCTGATTTCCTAAATTAATAAATATTTGACGTTGTTCTTCACCTTGAACGCTTTGTTTTAAAGTTATCTGTCACATCCCGTTGAGTTTTTGTTAATAACTATAATAGAATTCAAACTGAAATTTGGATTAAATAATTTCCCTCTTGAACAACCCTGGTACACTACAATTTTTATCACAGTCTTCTAAAATATCTTTAAATATTCGTACGAATAATGCATTTTGAGTTGCATTTCTAAAGAGCGAGAGATCATGTGACTTGAGATAAATCAATGTTTTAGATAAGATGTGTCTGCGATACATTCTGCTCGCATGCAATTTTTAATTCAGCCTTTGAAAGACATGAACGTCGTGTTTCATCGAACGGGAGTTTTTGTTCCACTTTTAAGTTTTTTGTAGGATATTTTGCCGAATTTTTTTTGTACGAAGTTTGAGACGTCTACGTACTCTAAAAGTGCAAAAAATGTTTTGATGAATGTTTGACGTGCACTGCCTTGCGTCATTTTCTGACTGTTTTTGAAGGCGCGATTCACGACCGCGGCTTTTGGTTCCGCTTGGTTTCAAAGTTTAATTTACTTTTCGCTTTCTTTTACGCCATTTGCAATTACAGTGAAGCATGGGCAGTGCTAGTACTTTTGAGATTTAGTTGCTATATGAAAACTTAATATATACGGCAACTTCTCGCAGAAAGCTAATAGGGACGTGGGGCACTACGTCCGAGGAGCCGCTGGTGTATGTTATGTCAATAAACGACAATAGCCCAGCTTACCTATTCCCTTATCTCGAAGGTTGCAAGATCCGAGTAGGGCCCTAGGTGGGGAGTCCCCGACAGACAGGCCAAGTGCTGAGGTTGGTACTCGGGAGATTCAGTTGCAGACCAAAAATCCTCTTTTTTTCCAAGAATGACCAGCCACTGCGAATCCTCCATGGTGAGCAAGCTCACAAAGACGGGGAGGCTAAGCACCCATACGCAAGAATTAACCCCGAGTTCCCGTCTTCCCGCAGACGATTATTTATTCAATTTCTCTTGTAAACATAGGGTTTGTCTAAATCAAGGACGTGCCGTTAACGCCTTATCGAGATTTACTTTCCATCTCAAGTTTAAGCCAAAGCTTCGGAGTCTACCAAAGTTTCCATCTTACGCCCACATAAGTTTCCTTGGGTAGGTTAAGATTTTTACTCTTTAGGTGTCCGTTTGGTTCCCTTCAAAAAGTGAGATTACTACGCCGTACCTTGCCACTTGCTGTAGAGGCTAAATTTCATCCCCTCCGTTTCCCGGAAGAAAGGTTCCCTTTGTCAGCAAAAGTTACTGCCCGTGCAGTACTAGCACTACACGGGATAAACTTCATCCCCTCCGTTCGCCAGAGTTGGTTCCTTTTGGAAGCATAAGTTACTGCACCGTGCAGTACTAGCACTTTACGGGCTAAACTTTATTCCTTCCGTTTACCAGAAAAAGATACAAAAAAACTTCGTGCAGCGAAGAGCCGGCACAGCACCCCGTGATCATCTTTTGCAGGGAAGGTCGTGAGGCCAATAGCTGCAAGGTGACAACTCCTATTGGTAACCGGGCCAGTAAGATTTTCTCTTCTCGGGATCGCCACATGAGCTCTTACATACCCGGGCATGTTGATCCTTTTACTAAAGAATTGTGCCTTTGTTCCAGAAATGCCTGCTGACTCTCGCCCGTTTGATGACTTAAACGCTATTAGCTATTAGTGGCGTTCCTACCCCACTTAAGGAAATGCTCGTCCAAGGCCGCCCTGTGGAGGCTGGCTACTTAACTTGCCGTGCAAACTTGAGATCCAAAAGGTCTTTAAAAGGGGACACGACCGTGGCACGTAACATGCGCTCAAAAATCACTAAATATCATCAACTAGCAGCAGAACGCTACTAATTAGATGACGAGACATTTGACTAGTCGACCGCGCACTCAACAGTTTCCTTCTAGCCCCCGACACTGTACAAACAGAAGGGGTTGGGTGTGCGGACCGTTTTTGGTAAAGATGTTACCGCCGGTAGTGTAAAAAAGAATTGCAAAATATGAAAAACGGGCGCGATGCACGGCCCGGCCGGAAAGACACGACACAGTCATCTAATCAGTAACAAACTGCGGGCGAGTGCAGAAAGCGTCGAGCGTGCATCTATTTGTCAAGTATTAAAAGAGTCATAGTTACTCTCAGTAAAGCATGAGCAGTCAAAGCTTCAACTTCAACTTTCGAGACTCGAACCATATGCATACATCGCAATTCTGTGAGCAGCGTCTTTAACTTTAAGTGCAGCTGTTCATCGTTAACGTTATCAAAAATTCTGTGAGTAAATCATCAAAACCGGTGCTTGTAAATTTAGTTTGGAGCAATTCAGCAGAAAACGTGGGCCACTATTGGCAATTTTGTGATACCAAAAAAATAAAAAAGTCAAAAAGCTTTTTTATTATTTGTGGTTATCGTCGCATTTTGGCTGTAACTGATTTGCAAATGTCTTTGAGGTTGTCAAAGCACTGCACTTCCTGGCACAGAGTAACTTTTCTGAAGTAATTGTTAAACTGCTTCGCAATTGTGGCAATTACAGACTATTGCCTGTGCTGCACCAAACTTCGGTAGTGAAGTTGTCACAATGCTACTTGATAATTTTAGAACAAAAAAATGTAGCTAACTTTGGGTATTTAACTCATAGTTTGGAGAATCATGGGTTGCGCTCTGCGCGTTTTGTGGATCCTAAAAAGTACCTAGTTTTAATTTTACTTTGTGATAAAATTTAGTACAATTAATTATTGCTAATCAACTTACTCTTCTTTTTTTTCTTTTTGGTCAATCGTGGCAGCATTCATGATTAACAATTGTTTTTTAAAAATTTGTACTTCATCGGAAATCGAACCGGGTATTTCAGGTCTTTAACTTGTTACAATGTAACAATGTTCAGAAAATCAATTTAATATTTGATTGAATTTTAAACAATTAACAGCTTTATTCGCTTGCATTGCAGAAACGGAACAAAAACGTACAGCGATGTACTTATATAGTTGCAATTAAATATTAATTTTATTTTATTGTTTACTTGTAAAACTCCAAAAGCTAATATTAAATATGCGATCGTATTTTCACTAAAGTTTTTGATGTTATAAAAGAACTTGACTTTTCACAAATAATTTTGAAATAACATTTATATTTGTAAGTATTCAATTAATAAGCTCAGATAAATTTTATTAACATATGTCATAGTTGATATTCGCGCATTAATTTAATTCATATTAAAAAATTTATGCGAGAAGAGTGCCGACTTAATTATTTAACCCTTTTATTTGAAGTTCAACTGTGTTATTAGTTGAAAGCCTTTTAATTTAAAAGTTCGCAAAAAAGTTGATTAATATTTATAATTACTTTATTCTTCATCCGTATATGATGGTGTCTAGTTATTTTATTATTTCGTGTTGTAAATAAAAATGAAAAAAATCAATTTCTGTTTTCCAACGCGTGATAGAAATTCGAGTTTTTCTTTTGTATACATGAAATAATAAAAAGTTAATAACGTGCGTTGTCAGACTTTTGACACGTGAAGCGATTCTAGAATTTACAAAATCTGTGCTCAGGATGGATCGATAGTGCAGCATTAAAACAGGATAGGTATCACTTGACCGCTTTCATCTTCCACAATGCCGTATTATGTAAGACACAATAAATACTGACAACGCTTGAATAGAACGCAGGCAATGATATACACAAAAGGAAAAAGTTGTTTGAATTCCGGACGTTATCTTACAATGTTCCGGATTTTGCGTTCATGAGCTCACAAATTGTCTTAGTTTACTGTAAGAGATGTTGAAAATTCTACCACGCTCGTTTCCACTTCCGTAAAAGGAAATTTGGCATAAAATTATATTCAACTGTGATTTGAACAAAAACCTTCTTGTCCCTTTTTGTACCCGCAACTTTCGAAATAATAATGAGTAAAATGCAAATTGAAAAATTTACGGTATTTTATAAAAACTAAAATCGATTAAAGATAAAACCGTTCCACGGTATTGCATTTCCATTATATCGCTTCGGTCAATTCAGATTTATTTCCTATTTACAACCCTAAAAAATTGCAACCAAAGTGTAAACAGGTCACGTATAAATAGGGACAACAGTCAAAATAGCATCTACCCATGTTTTTCAGCAAAAGAACACTTTAACTTGTCAGAATTACTTTATTTATATGTAACCCAAAAATAAATAACCGCGAAAATATACATTAAAGAAAATTGCAAAGAAATTTGATGGTAAATTCTGGAAGTGGTGAGCAATTTGGATTTTAAAAATTTATACGTTCAAAAAGAATAAATTAAGGATACTTTTACAATTGTCATTGGTTTTTTTAAATTTTAGTTTTCTTACAAATCCGGTATTGGTAACATTTACAACGACAGCTCAATGTTCTAAATTAAACTTACAAAGAAGGTAGCACTGAAACTCAAGAACAACCCTTCGAGTTTATTAAATTACACCCATTTTTCCCTATGCAATCAACAGAAAATGATACTATCCACATTCAACTATAAATGAACAATACTTAGTGCAGGACACTTCTTTGTTAGGGGTAGATTTCACGCAATTTTTGTTTCCGAGACAGCAAATTTTTGTATTTATTTGTTAGTTTCTCTTTCAATTGTTTCATCAGTATTCTTCAGAATTTTTATTCACCTTTTATTTTATACGAATAATTTTATACTTGATACACTGTCTTACACGCAGTAGTTGTGTTTTTTACTTGGCAGTCTTGCGCAGGTAGCGGATTGTGAGCGGTCACGTTATGATAGATTTGAACATTTTTATATGGTCTGTTATTTATGATACCATTTGGTGTTCAAATTCTAGTAATTCGACTAGTCTTGTTTGGTATTTTTATAATCCAAAAATTATTGCTGAATTTGCCACTTTCGGGAATTACTTTACATTTGGATGGATTGAGGTTGCTACTTGTTCCATAAACGCTGCTTACTGTACGGTTTCAGCATCGTTATCACCTCTGTAAATTATTTGTTTGTGATGCTTGAGAGTCAAATACTTTTATTTATTCGGAACAAGTTAAATCGTATGCTCTCTTTTGAAGCCGCACGTCCAAAAAATTGAAATAAAGCTGATGTCAACTTTGATTTTGAAAACTTACAAAGATTGCTATACTCTAATGTTTTAATTGAGAAGCTACCCTTAGATTAAATTTTATTTAGAAAACTTACATCGCACTTCTCAACAATTATTATCAAGAGCTAGTCTATACCAACATCGTGGCAACACAAACTCGAGAGCCACCTTATCCTGATTGTAAACTATTCTAAATTTTGGTTTTAGCAAAGATTATTTAAAACTAGAAGATGTTCAAAGCTATTCGCGTTTTACATTAACAAAACGCCACCACTCGGAATAATTTCAAACTCGTTTGTAACGTATAGTAAGTACCAACATAAACACCATAAGCAAACATTTTCTTTTGTTTACATTAACAAAACGCCACCACACGGAATAACTGGAACTGCTGAAAGACGTAATGTTGATTGACGGTGGCGCCACCAACGGTAATGTAAAACGCGAATAGGTTTTAATATGTCACAAATTTTGTTACAATGTACACGCAGTGTATAATATGTTGCATATACAACTAAATTATTAAATCGTATTTGTATCGTTGCGTTTCTTTCTTTCTAACAAGAATAACTCACACTTCTAGCAAAGCTACAAACCTAAATTTTACCTAAATTGGCAATGGATACTTTTATCCCGCTTTATCTTATGTATTTAACATAGAACTGAGTGCCCACCACAACTTATTCTCACCGCCATTCTTAACAACCTTGAAAATACCAAATAAACGAATTTAAAATTATATTTGCGACATCTATGATAAACCAAAGAAAGCTACATAACGACAAAACACAACTTTTTGAATACTGCAACTGGGATATAAACGGCACAGATAAATTTGGGAGCGATCAGGATTTGAACCTAAGATCTTCAGATCTACAGCTCTACTCCCTAACCACTGCACCAACTACCAGTATATTGTTAATTGCAAACTAAGTAGATTTGAAAAATTCAAAGCGCAACTAAGTTTACTGATAAAAGTATTAGTTTTACTTCAAAAAATTAGAATGCGCCTCGATAAATATGAAGTTTTTGAAAACAAATTTTATCAATTTTTAAATAATGTACTAGGTACTTTTTCGGTTGCGTTAATACACGAAAATGAACATTACAATTTAAATTCTTTATAATATAACTTAAATAATTTTTTTATTACTTAATTTCATAATTTATATTTAGAAAAAACAATAGTTTTACTATTTATAAATATTTTCTACGAGATCACAAAAATTTTTTATTAAAATTAATGGCGGTCAAGTAACTTTTTTTACTTACAAGTAAAATTTGCTTTGTAATTTACCTGCAAGTTAATAAATTAACAATAAGCAACCAACAGCACATTTTACTTATATTATAACTAAGGGTAAAAGTTACTATTAGGTCAAGTTTAGGTTAAATTTTCGGTAAAATTTACCTACATTTTTACGTAAAGGTAAATTTTACCAGAAAGTACAAATTAGGTAAACTATTAAGTAAATTTTCACTAAAAAATTAACCAAAAATTACTTTCTAGTAAAATAACCTATGAAGTCGAAAAATAAAAATAAAATTACGTCAGCTTTACTTTTATATTGACTAGGTACTAGGTCAAATAAACTTCTAAAGTTATGTTACCTAAAAAAATACCAAAATTTACTTATAGGTCAGAAAATTATGTAAAAATGACGTAAAATTTACAAGTGTAGGTAACATTTACTAAAAATTTTCACATGTGCTACTTGGGTAAAAACTATTGATTTTTGTATTAATAAATTAATATCTTTCAGCTAATAATTAATTTTAAAGTTTTTTAATTTTTGTTTAAAATTTGCCTCTGTTTGTTGACGGTACCTGTACTAAGACTTACTCTTACGCGCGAAGAGTAGGAACCGACGAAACACTTTTAGTAGTACACTATCGCACAGTTTATATCAAGCAAATTTCACTTTTAGGAGTATTTTTAATATCATTGATTAGAACAGCGTTAGTCAAAACACCTTAAAGCGTTGCGTAGCGACCGGTCGATCAAAGATAATTGATAATTCAATTTAAAACTTTAAATTAAATTCATCTTTTTGACGAAACAGGGGCCAGTGACTGCATGCGGTGCTGCTGCAATTGTGTCTCGTCCCGCGTTACACGTTCCGTTCTTATTCATTCAAGGTGGGTGAGGCTAACTTTACTTTACAGGGAAATAGAACGACAATCCTGTCTCCGATTTAAAAATTTTTTAAAGCAAATTATGAAAAAAAATAAACCAAAGAGCAATAATACAACATCAAGATTATGAACCATTTCAAATAGCCCTTATTATCTCAAATTTAAAAAAAGCTAGTATGATTAATGCGGTTTTAGCGGTTTGTTAGATACATAAGCTTTTCATTGGTTACTGCCAAAAGTAAACAACGCTCACATCTAGTAGTAGGTATAGAAGCAAGTTGTTAAATTTTTTTTTTTTAATTTTAAGAATTTCTTTTTTGGCGCTAAAATTTTTTATCAAAAAAATCCTCCGTCAGACGAGAGACAAAACAATGTACATGATAACCATATATTTTTTTTTAGACTACTCAGACGTGAGATTTCATGTACACCGTTTGGGCACCTAAATAAAAAAACACCTGTGTTGAAGAAGTGCCACGACGACAATTTTGAATATTTCGGCTTGAAATTTTTTTTACAAATACTTGAATATATAATAAAAATGACGGTTTAATTTAATTTAATGTATGAGTCATATTTTGTTAGAAAAAAAAATTCGGAAAATTGAACTGTTTTTTCCCTTGTCACAGTAGACTTCCCCCTTAAGTAGAACTGACGGTACTTGACATTTGGGCACTGCAGTTTGGGCGTTGGCCGTTTGGTTCTACCAGTGGATTTCTCTTCTAACGGTCCACTAATAAACAAAATTGTTTCCTAACACTAACCTAAGCATTTAACTATCTACTAATAAAAAAATTGGACAAAATGATAGACAAACAGTCTAAAAACAATAATAAAAAAAAAATTTGCTGATCATTGCATTAAGGGCCTATAAACCTGCATCAATCACATTGCATTGTTTGCGGCTAGAAGATTAGCCCCGCCCATGCCTCATGAAATTACACACCCGCAGAAAGTATATAAAAATTAGAGATAATATGATTTAGATTCAATGGTAGATCAGAGATTTTGTTAAAACTGTTAAATCTTACTTTGTTAGGTGCATGCCTTCAGCTCCTCTCTCTCCATTTAAAATTTTGAATTAAAAATAGTCTAAATTAGAGATGAATAGAGGACTACTGTCTTAAACGTCTTGCAGATCCCGCAAATCCCGCACATCCTGCTGATTTTCAAGCAATTTAAAACTGTCAAAAGCATGCGCAGAATAAAAATTATGATTTAAATATAAAACTGCGCATGCGTCAAATCAAACGCGGGACTGAATTGTCATCTCGTCCCGCATTCCTCTCTAATCTAAATCGTTTGTGACTGTTTGTGCAAAAATTAGTACAGGTTTGTATTCCAATAATTTTCAAAAAATTTCAAAGTTTGTGCAAGTTTTATTTCTTCTTCTTCTTAGTGCCATATCTTCTTTAGACTTTGGCTACCAATTTAATATTATTATTTTAATATTAAATAAATCACTAGGCAAATTATTCTCAGGGGTTTGCTATTGCCTTCCGAGAGGAAAGGGTCATAATGAAGTTGGATACATTTTTGTAGCCGGGTTGGGGATTGAACCTACGGCTTTTAGCCTAGAGTCCGGTCCTTAGTCCGTTCACTTAGCTCACCTATCATAAGTTTTATTTTAAGTTTTATTTAAAGTTGTACAAATCTGTACTAAAACTAAAAATATTCTTCTGCATCGGTTCTACTTGGAAAATTGTGCTACTAGAAAGGGGTGACAAGACTTTAAAGTAAGTCCGAGATTTGCTATGAATACTCCTAAATAAATGTTACCTAGATGTTAACTTTACGGCGACATAAACATTACTGCAGCTGCCGCAATGGATAGCCGCTCTCTTCTTCTAGAGTTTAGACTAAGTAAATCCACACGTACCATTAACAGAATACGTCCATAAAGTCAAATTTCGCGCAGAAATTGAAAAGTTAAAAATTAATTATTTGCTAAACTAATCGATATATGACAATCCGGGTGTCGGTAAGAAAGTACGATCCTAAAATAGCAATTTTACGATTGAAACCCCGATGATATCTGAAAAGGGTTATATTAAATAAGAGAATTAGATACAGACGAGGACCTTAAAAGCACTAGTTTTTTTCAAAATCGAATTTAAAAAACTTCGATTTTTATAGCAAATTTCAAGCTAAGTCGCTCGTCATTGGTAAATCAATGCATTCTGTGCTCCGTCCGTGCACGGGAATGCTTAACAGTCCGGCTGTTAACAATTTTTTCAGTAACTCGCACGCAATGTCGCACGCAAATCCGTTCTCTTTTTTAGGACCAAAATTACTTCAAAAAAAGGATGCCTTGAATTAACGAACGGTTATTACCTTTTCGCGTGGATCTCCCTCGTGCTATGTTAGTTTTTATCAAAATTGAAAAACTACACTTATTATAAAAATATCCCTAGGCCCGTGGGTCAAGGAAAAAGGTGGTACTTTGAGAGGTGAATCTCGTTTTTGCGTGGATTCTACAAGAACAGTGGTTGTGCAAAAAAAAATTGACTGAAAGCACTCCTCGCTGCGCTCGGGCGCTTTCAGCCATTTTTCCTGCACATTTACTATTGAAAACCATGATTTTTGCTTGAAGTGCACTGTTGAAGTATTCCAATGCAAGTGTCGCTTTGGTTATCGCCTTTCTGCGCAAAGCTTAGACTAGTTTAATCTACACGGACCGACGACAGAATTCCTGAATTCATTAATCCCGAGCGACTTTGCTTAAAATTTGCTATGAAAATCGTGCTTTTTTAAATTCGATTTTTAAAAAAACTAGTCCTTTTAAGGCCCTCGTTCGTATCTAATTCTCTTATTTAATATATTCTTTTTCAGAATTCATAGAGGTTTTAATCGTAAAATTGCTATTTTAGGATCGTACTTTCTTACCGACATCCGACAATCCTTCTTATCTAAAACGCTTTATTTTAGTGTTTCTGTTGAGTTTTCTTCCGGGAGTCTTCGAGTCCCGGTTGTAACTAAAATTAAAAATTGTTTGAAATTAAATACTAACCTAAGCTCCACAAGTTGATTAAATTTTTTTTCATACTCCAACTTATGTTTTTTGTGCTTTCTTCTTAGAAAATAAAATAAGTTTAACGCCCGGCACCCAAAAAGGGGCGTCCAAAAAGTCCTGGGGCCCAATAGTCTTGCCTTGAGTGAAACTGGCGTGCATTTGACGAAGTAACCGTTAGACGTTATGATTTGGTAGTTTCTTGTCTCATGTTATTAAAATCGTTAAACTTGTTAAAAGTATTAAAGAGGTACCACAATAAATACAGAAATTGCAGGCTTTAGTGCAAAGCAAAGAGAGGTGAGCTAAGGCAATGGAAAACCACCGAGAGAGAAGCAAATCATCCAAGAAAGCCATTTAATAACATATTAAATTAGTTACGACGCTTCGTCAAGAAGCATACGAAGATGAAGAAAAAGAATGCAAAGCTGAGAACTAAATACCAATAGGTACGTTTCTTCTGCACTTTTCCAATATTACTAAAAATTTTAAAAATGCGACTCTAGCAACTTTGTGAAAAGTAATTAAAAGAAATTGTCTGCTCATCGTGAAATTAACTTTCAGGTATATTATGAAAATTGTATTTCTGGCTTTCTAATCACGATTTTGGAAGTAGAAATAGAAGTAGATAATTTAGTAACTTTAGATACAGGTTAATACAATACGAGTATAATAAAAATTAATTTGTTTGGCAAAATTAGATTAAATGTGTTTTTTACGATAACCCAATTAACAATAATTAAGTCAAGAGTTTAACGCTAACTTTTATAAAACAAACGCAATTCACGATTTAATTAAAAAAATATATTTTTATAAAATTGAAGATTTTTGTTAAAAGAAAAAAAAAGATTGCTGTGCCTTTGGCCTCACTGAAGAAAAGTATTATTATTATATTTAATTATATAATTGCAATGCTCTAAACTAGGGCTGGTTAACAATTTTGTGACAATTTGATTAGAGATTGATAATCACGTGATTATTAGATTGCATTTTGCGCCACGATTGTCTTCAAGAAATGCAACATCCAATCAGATAAATTTGGTACGTGATTGCACGTGATGTATAATCAAATTCAGGTAGAGATGTAATTTAAAGTAAGAAAATAATCTACAACGGAGAGCATGCATAATAAAATCTGATGGTCTTTACACATTTTCACCTGACTTACCTGTAATTGGGGGAGATTAGACTTAAAACAAAAAATTACGTTAAGAAAATAAGATTTTAAAGGGAAACATACAAATAATTATTATTAATAAAGCTGGCAATCATAAAAATGAATAAATCGAATTAATAAAAGGTGACAAAGACCACTAACTTGCGAATCGCACTAATTTTCAAAGTTTGATTTTTGAAAACTTTAGTAGTAATTTAATTTTTATATAGCATCACATAATACAAATAAAAAAAATAAAATCAATTTCGAACACTCAGGATTACAAACACAACTGTTTTAGTGCATTAAAAAATTTTCCCCTTATTCTATTACGGACTAAGCGGGATAAGAAGTAGGATACTTGAATCGAATCAACTGAAGAGAGGCCACTGAACTTATTACTTATTGACCTGATCTCGACGCAAAAATGGAAAAAATAACACATCAAAATTTAACAATTTAAAGTTTTAATTTAAATGAACCGCTCGCTCGGGAAGTTGAACGTAAAAACAATTTAATTAATTACTAGCGTGAAAATCGTTCATTAACTTTTGGAAATAAAATTGTCTTTAAGTTGTTAATAAAGTGGATTTGAGAGGTTACTTAATTTTAAGAAAATTATTTAAGGAATACTAAGAAATTGTATTTTAGTGGCGCATTTTGTAAAGCACGTGAATGCAATTTAATAGAAGTGATTAGGTCCCAAAGACTTCTTTTAGCTTATTTAATGAATTTTCATATTTTATTAAGAGGGTTTCAGCTGCTTGGGGAGCTTAACCACATCTTTAGCGTTAGATACTTGAAAATTAACGAAAACAAACAAAATAAGAACGGTGTGGTAGTCGGTTTAAAGTTCATGATTAATTTTGTAATTTTCTTTCCTTTTGGCTTGACCTAAAAACTGAAACTTTTGATTTACTTTTTTGACGACGACGCGACGCTCTTTTCGTGTTGTTCATTTCTTTGCAACTAATGGTAGGATTTATTTGCTTGCTTTTCTTCCTATTTTCATTTAATCTGCCTTTTTCATAAATAATCCGTATAACTTATTGCTATTTTTTTTATTTTTTATAAACACTGTTCAAACTTTGGAATTTTATCTTCTAGCTTATTCCTCTATTACCTATAGCCTTTTCTCTTCATTCCCTCAAATTGGATTTGTAACTTATTGGAATCCGATGTTCTACCAACAGTTATGAAAAATTATGTTTTCTTTTTCTTGAACTTTATTAGGAAGTGGATGCACAATGGTAAAATAACAAAACGCTATAAACTAACGTTGTTTGTGAAATTCGATATATTTGTGGGACTTTATTGCGTATTTTCCAACTTTAAAAATGTTTACTTGTTTACCTTTACACACTGCGCATACCTCACATACTAATCCGTTTTGTTATCAATCAATTTCATTTTTCCTCGGATTACGCATTCATTCAAAAAAAAATTATTTTTAAACAGAAAAACTAAATAACGTGCGAGCGCACTCACAATAAAAATGTAGGATTCTCATTGGTTTTAAAATGTGGTAATTTTTGTTTAAATATCAGACGATTAGAAATAATTCTTGTCACCGTTATTGTGTAAACTTATCAAAGCTCTGGTAAGTACTTTTTATTTTTTTAAATCGTATAAATAATTGTATAAATTGACTGTTCTTTTCCTAATATTTTTGGAAAAAAAATAGGGAAATTCAATTCGTGAAAATACGACTTGGATAATTTAAAAAAATGAAACCTCGTCTAAGTTTATAAATTCGTGACCCGGCTTTGTATACTTAGTTAACATTAAATAGCAACCAGAAAATTAATTTTAAATGGCTTGTCGCTTACACACAATAAAAACTTAATTTCAATTATGTTCCATCATCTGTCGCCGAGTCATAAAGGCATAAGGTTGGTACCTTATCATTGTTAATTATTGAGTCTTACAAAAACATCTATTCATTAAGCGTCTTTGTTAATTTACTTTGCCATAAAGAAGATCGTATATCAAATGCCAAAGGCGTGACAAAAAACAAAATTTCGCAATGATATGGTTATTTAAAAAGTGAGCCTGTTATCTCGATTAAATGATTAAAAATGCTAAAACTTTAATCGAGTTGTAATCGCTATTCGATTCAAATTCTGATTACGATGTCGTTAAACGTTTCGGAACGTAGACTTTATTGAAATTACTACAACGTTTTTGTTCTTAATCTGAACGATTAAAGAAATTTAGTTGCGAAATTTATGTTAAAGAAGGAAACGATAAGTAGTAAAAGTTAAAGCGTTTAGACTTAATTTTGTTAACGAGTTTGTTTAATGGATTAGCAGTTTCCTTTCTGAACGTCTGTCGTATTTTTCTTTAGGAATTTTAAGAAAACAACAAAAATCAATATAAGTTTTAAGCCGCAATGGAAATTGTAAATTCTAGTACTTTCTGCTTCCAATCCAGGAAATAATAAGTTTAAATGGTGCAATTTAATTTTAGAACTTAATTTGTAGAAGTTACCACTTCAGCTGTTAATATTAATAGCCCGAAGTTATTATTATGTATTGGGTGTGCAAATTACTTCTTTTAATTTCTGGAGAAACTTTAGACCTTATCTTTTTTTATTGCAATTAATGACCGCTTACCATCTATCGGGAGCTTGCAAATTTGCTAATGATGGAAACTTGGGGAGTTTGAAGCGAAAAAGTCGTAGATGCTTTTCTCGAGGTCCCCTTTTGATGTATACTATTACACTTTATTACAGAAGTTTTCAGGAATATTACTTGGGAACTCTAACTAATCCCAGTTTGTATATTATGTAAGTGATCTTTTGACGACCGAATGCCAGTTCAGCTGACGATTTGTTTTTTCAAAGTGTCGATATTTGTGTGTTTGATGTTTCCATCTTCAGTACTGTTTTTGGACACCGTGTTAATGTTTATTTAAGACAACCTCATCCACCATTTTTTATCTCATAAAGTCGCCCGTCTGTCGGCTGCCATTTAGAAGAAAATCTATGTCACCGTTATGGTGTAAATTTACCAGAGCTCGAAGTAAGTACTTTTTTTTGAAATCGTGTAATTTGACCTCTGCTCTAGACGCTTCGGACCGTTTTGACAAACGCTGTACTTAAAAATATCTTTTTAAACCGGTCTTACTCATGTAAAACATGAAAAGTATTACCTGAAGTTGTCTCGGGACAGCCTACGAGTTATCGTGGGATGTCTTACAGGTCTTACAGGTTTTACAGGTCTTAAGATCAGCAGTCTGGCGTAAATCAAACACGGATAAACTAGAGAGCGGGGCACCGCGGTTCTAATCCTGGTTGCGTCGGATATGCTGTAATCTAAAAAGTCCAAAGTCGATCTGTGGACTATGGGAGAAGGCAACGGGAAACCACCCCATTAACATTTCCCTAGAAAAGTCTTCTTGGCTTAGCCAGGAAGATCGCCAACATCCGGATTCGGATAGGCACTTGAAGAAGAAGAAGTCTTACAGGACACTGTAAGCTAAACAAACACCTGCACATTATGGGACTGGTTGACAGCCCAATATGTCGCAGATGTGAAGAAGAAGATGAAACAGTAGAGCATGTGCTTTGCAACTGCCCGGTGTTAGTATCGAAAAGAGGATCCATGTTGGGCAGCTTCTGGCCTAGCATGGCCAGTATTAACGGCACACCGCTTTCTAAAGTACTCAAGTTCTTCTTAAGTTTGGGGTGGTTTGAGGAATAGGAGGCTGGTGGACTGCTAACATCGGAGGTAGCATAAGGAGGTAGCATAGCATGGTTTGCCCTCTACTTTCAATCCAGAATTCAGAGCCGGTCTTATTCGACAAAGTTCGCTACTAGAAAGGGAGTGAATCTACTTTGATGTGCTACGTCAAAACCTGCTTAAGTCGTCAAAATGTACCCGCGTCTAAACAATCGCGTCGGTGTACACATCATTATCAATAAATTGTTAGTGTATCTGACATTATAGCTTTGTTCCAACAAACCCATAAACCGCTCACTGTAAGGTTCAATCCTTAAAGTTTTGTAATAATTAATACAATACGGTGATATAAATCGTAATCGAGCGTAATTGCCGGAATTCAATTATCCGGAACAAAACTACCGGAGATCAAATTACCTGGAAATAAAACCACCTGGTGATCATATTACCGGAAGTAAAGAAATTACCAGGAGATCAAATTTCCGGAAAGCAAATTACTGGAAGTCAAATTCCCGGCTACGGTATTACTTATTAGCGGTGTTTTTTTAGCAGTTTGCAATTGTTTGGAACTGTCAGACGCATGCGCAGTCTTAAATTTAAGTTTGTATAAAAATTTCTTTTTGTGCAAAAGGAAATCTCCGCAGCACACCCAGTAAACTGGTAAGTTTGGCGTACGAGACCCTGATGATGATAACTAAATTGCGCTTCTCAAAGTAACTTAAAAGTTAATAACAATAGCTTTAAAAGGATAAATTTCATAACCACTTCAGTGATCCAAAAATGTAATCCAAGATAACCACAATAGGTAATATAAAGCTCAGATCTTACGGTGTAATCAAATTTGGTGTAGCACCAAACTTTGGAAGTGAAGTTTGTCAAAACGCCATTTGATCCTTTTAGAACAAAAAAAAGTAGCTAACCTCGGGTATTTAACATACAATTCGGAGAGTCATGGGTCGCGCGCTGCGCATTTTATGGGTTTTACAAAATATCTAGTGTATTTACTACGACAAGCTCAGTATAGCGTTCTCAATGACACTATCCGCGAAAGATGGAAATTAGGCGCCAGTTGATAATAAGAAACCACGAATAAAAACTTATCACCAACAAAATAGATTTTTTAGTTTGCAGTCAAAAGATGTTAAATATAAAATGCAAAATCACTTACGTGGACTTGAGAAAGCCTTCCAAAGCTACCATAAAAAAAATCGATTCAAAACAATCAAAAAAGAGGAATTTACTCGAACTTTTTATTACCCTTCTTCAATTTGTTTGACCTAGCTCTGTTTTTTTCTCTATCTGTCTCTTCAAAAATTCCTAGAAAAGATTTAAGATATTCGGGAGTAACTATGGTTACTTATTTTCAGGCGTAAAGTATTCTTAAATATCTTTGTCTTGTTGAATGTGTGTGTTAGGTGGATTTACAGGTGTTATAATGGTTTAACTTATAACCACTATTTCACTATTCAGGATGATACAAAACGGTCCAAAAAGCAACAGTATGCACTTCTTTTTTGTCCCCCCTCTGACCGTTGAATGGTCGATGGAGGAATGGTTCGAAAGATTGGTGTCAGTCGGGGGGGCCCTGGGTTCTCGTATGACTCTGGTCCTTGAGGTGACCGGTTCTTCGACTTCCGTCTCGGATTTAGCTGAAAGGTTAGGTTGGGGAGAAGAGAAGGTTAGCCTTAGAATTGCCTTGGACTTTTTGAATCTTGATTGATCTTCCTGGTATTGGCCCAGGCCTTGGATCAATGGGTTCTCTAAGTGTCCCGCGGTTTCGTAAAATTTATCTGCTTGACGGCATATAAATTCTACGACGGTCTCTATATTGGAGTCCATCCTAAGGCGGCAGTTTGGAACTTGCATCATCTGTGCCCCCATAACTTGTCTTATGGATTTGTTTAGCACAGTTTGTATTTTTTTAATTTAAAAGGGATGTGCGTAGCCCCACACAGTAGACGCGTAGGTCAGTATGGAGCGCACGCACCTCTTTACCAGTTTGACGCTGTTCCTACGGGAGAGCGTACTGCCCATTCTTAGAAGTGGGTAAAGTGCTCTCTTTGCCCCCCTTGCCTTGCTGCAAACCGCCCTTATGTCTGATCCCCAGTGAAGCTTATGGTCTAGGACCACCTCCAAATATTTAGAAGTCTTCGACCAGGTTTCCAAGCTTAAGATTATACTCCAGTGCACGAACGGGTGACAGAATAAGCTAATAAAGTAATAAAAATAAATATGAAACAAACATTTAATACTTTAAAGTTAATTATTGGCCAAAAAAATCAAAATTGGTGATTAATCCTCACCTTAAACGTTTTATTTTAATATTTTTTATCAAATTCTGTCGAGTTTTATTTAATAAATTTAAATTTTTAAAGATAATAAACTAAACCCAAACACAATTTTTTGCTAACACTAACCTAAGCCCGACCGTTGAATTTTTTTTAGAACGGTCTACTAATAAAAAGTAATGGCTTTCTAACACTAACCTAAGCTCAAACAGTGGATATCTTGTATCTAACTTCCACCATATTAAATTATTAAACGGCAAGGTAGAAAAGTCTACACTGTTTATTTCAATTAAAACTTGTCCGCCATATTGAATATTATGACGTTTAAAGATGCGCGGTATGATATCTTGGAAATCTATCAACCTTGAAATTAATTTTTAATTTACTATTTGATTATAAAAAAGAAAATCTTTGAATTGTTTATGGGTTAAAAATTTATCAAAGAATTATTAACAGGTAGGATTAATAGATGAAGTAAAACAAAATATAAAATTACTCCCAGCAAATCGTAAAACGTGCCTGCTGGAAAATTGTGCCCAGACTGGAAAACGCAGTGACAATGGCAAGCTTTTTAAATCAGAGATTAAATTCTCACTACAGAAGGCGTTTGTATAATCTTTTTGTATGGTGGTGTGTTCCCTTAACGATATGTTTTTACTATTTCTTGGTTCCCGCTCAGCTCTACAAGTTCTTACAATCTCAAAACATTAATTACTTCTTTATCCGACCAGATCAACGTATCTATAAGCCATAAAACTTTCACGACTCCTAAAATCCTAAAATGCGGAATGAAAACTGTCACTAGCTCTTAGACTATAAGGCTTACACAGCCAATCAATTCACTTGCATACTTCGATCTTTAGGTATTTTGCACCAAACTTTGGCAATAAAGTTGATCACAACGCCACTAGATCTTTTCAAACCACTGGATCAATAATAATTGATGTAGAAAAATCTCAGTGAAGAAGTCACTTCTAAACTTTTCAATCTCACTCCCACTTGTTCAATCTCCAATCTTTTTTTTTGCCAACCTCTTTTTTCAAAATTCCCTAAAATTGATTTTATGGTTTTATGATATTATTAAAAATTAATTATGATTTTTGATCAACCTGAAAGCACACATAGGGTGGTACAGTTTTAAATTCAAATTTCCCAACTTTAATGTTATTTTTATTCATTTTGGATATTTCATATTTTATTTTATTTAATACAGCATGCGCTTTCTATAGCTTGATGTAGCAAAATCTTTTGATTCTCGCAAAATAAATTCTAAAAAGTACTACTGCGAAATTAGGAACACTTCGAAATAAAGCACCTCTGCTTTGATAACCGAAAATTATCAATAAATTCACGCAATATCTCCGCCGTTTCACGACCGAGGCATTTGCAGAATCATAAAACAACTTAATTAATTTACCAATTAGATTGCTAATAATTATATCTACAAACAGCACAACTCAGATTGTCCAAATTACTCTTTGTTATGTGATTAAATCACCCTCAGCGTATTTTTGTAAACTTAATCGTTGATTTAGTTAAAACGAAATATGCGATTTTTGGGGTGTAGAGTAATAAGATAAACGGGAACGGCGTCGTGACGCCAAACGATCGTATGTAAATACTTCTAGAAGTTTAAAACTTCAATTAAATTGTAGGAACTGTAACTCTTCTGTTTTATCCTCTTGGTTATTGGGACTCTTGTTAATCACGAATTTGTATAGGAGCCGCAGAGATTTTGATTTGGATATTTGGTATGCTGTTAACGTAAGCTGTATAAGTTCATCGTGGATCAATTTAAAGTTGATTTTGCTCGAATTCGAAGAAGTTGCAATCTCTCGCTAACTGGGTTAACGTAACCTGCACCATCTGCTGCCATGTATAATTATTGATTTGGATGTTATAATTATGACATTGTCTTCAAGGGTTACTGACATTTAGGTTCCATCACTTTCAAGTATGGTCTTTTGGTATTTTTTTAGTTTACACGGAATCCTCTAACATCTGTACAACGAAGTATTATAATTATTTAACTTGTTTTGTGTTGTTAAAATGCGGTTTACTTGGCGAGCTTTATAATTGGTTTTGTGCGAAACATTTAATGGTTTGATTGGACGTTTAGTGTACCGCAAAGTTTCTATTTTCCCACTTAAATATTTATTTGTGTCTTTTCAAAGTTCATTTATATGAATTTGTTGCTTTTATCTTTAATCATTAATTTAATATTATTTAAAGTTCAATGATTAACCTAGAAATTAAAATAATTCTAGTTAAGTGTCAAACTTTGAGGTTAGAAGTTTTTGTAACTTCGGATTTTATGTACTTGCGTATGATCTATTGACCCTTCGACTTGCTTTTGAATCAACTGACATTTGAAATAATTGCTCATTTGTCTTAAGGATCATTAAAGTTTTAATACTTTAAGACTCATAAAATTGTTCCAATTTATTTTAGAAATACTTTTTCTGATTTCAATGTTATTTTTCCGTCAAATCCTTTTCATGAAATATGTCAACCAGAAATATCCGGGATAAGAAATAACTTTTTAGTAGTCGATGCTGATTCGATAAAATATTCAAAGTATTTTTAAAATTAATAAAGTAGGGTTAATATAATCCAGTTAATCCTAATTTTTAGTCGGTATTCCAATTTTTTCAAAGTTCTTATCGTCTACTACTGCGGATTGATTAGTTGTAACAAGTTTGAGTTTGAATTAAAGTAACATAGTAACTCACCGAATGTATTCTCTAGAAATTTATGCGGAAGTTCTAAAGCTGGATTGGCCCCATTAAACCTTATATTTATTGCTACTGTGAAGTAAACAACAGTCTTTAATCTGACAACTATCCTTCGATTATAATAAATTACCTTTAGGTCGGTACCTGAATTTCAAATGGACCAGGAAACGTAATATTAAATTTGTCCTTTTACTTTTTAAAAAGCCCTGGTATTACCATAACTATTCTGCCATAAACATAAAAATGAAAAATCAGTTTTTATCAAAAATTTGTTTTTTCCTTTATCCTCTTAAGCTTTTAAGGAAACATCCACGTAGATTTTTCTATTTGTATTCACCCTTGTATTTTTGTATCTAATAAAAATTTATTGCAAATCCCCCGTAACATATTAAATTAGTTTATTCTTTATAGTCTACAGAATATTGAAAGTTTATTGACATTTTTGTATTACCAAGGCGTACGGTAATTTTGAAAAAATTTCAAAGGCAAAGTCACTTCAATTTTAATTGGTTTATTAAACAGGATGTCATTTATATCATAACATCACAGGGATACGGCTGATAGTTTAAAGGATGTAGGGTCGTGCAATAAGTAGTTCCGAATTTCAAAATTAAAGGGGCAGATGGTTACGGTAATTTAAGGTCCAATATAAGGTTGAAATTTTAATTAAGAATTTTAAATAGCGAAACCCTAAAACTTAATTTGATTTGTTTATTCTGTTAATTACTAAAATTATTATTTATAAAAGGATAACCATAACAAGTATTTTCTAAAATTTTTATGACAGTTGTAAGTATAACCTATAAATCGTTTCCGTTTCTGTCAATTTAAACGATTCTTAACCTCACTTTTAAAAATATTTAAATTTATATATTGTAATTTCGGGATTTCGGAAAGTTTTTTACGTTTACCGTGGCACTAAAATTCATTTTATCGCTCGTGTGGCTACTTGCCCCGTCCATCCCCTAAAACTGTACAATTCAACGCCGTCCAAATCGACGCCATTGTTTGTTAAACTTTTTAATCAAAATGTTAAAAACCGTTTTGGTGATTTATGTTACCGCGCTCTCACTTCGTATATTATAAAAATTTGTAGTTTTTGCACAATCAATAACGAGATTACCAAAATGTTCCGACACTTTTTTAAACCATTCAATAATTTTTTTAAACTAAAAAACGACCAAGAGTTTCGGTTATAAAATTTGAAATATAGAATCTTGATAGAAGGTATGAGGGTAACTTTTCAACTCGAATCAAGTCGAACTAAGTTTAGGATGTTCTCCCTAGTCGCAACCAGGGGTGACTTTTTACATAATTCCCCTTACATATAGCAGCCTTTGGTGTGATTACAGACAGGGATCGCAGATTTAAGACTTGCCAACCCCCGATAGCAATATAAATGCAAGTGCTGGAAGTAATATCCCCAAAAGACGCAAATTAACAAAAGCGTTTAACAGAAGGTGAAATTTTTAATTCCATAATTTGTGCAGTTCCTACATTTTTTACAGTATCCGATGCTTTTAAGAATTTTTTTGGATGAAATTGGATTTCCCATAGGCTTTTTCTGTCAGGATATTTTATTTATTTTGATATTTTTAGAATGAGCAGGAAGTAAATTTGCAACTTTTTATAAGAAAATGGGGCAAAATAATTTGTGGATTTGGCAACAGCGCATTTTAACATTTTTATGCATTGGACATTTCTTCATTTCTTTTAAATCCAAACTTTTTCTAATATTTCATGCCCTCAGCACACACAAATTAAAAGAATTATGGCGATTTTGTGGAAAATACTCCCTAGTCGACTAATTTTCAAGTTGGTGACATTTATTGTTCCCAAACGTTTTTACGCTTTATACACGGTGTTTATTATAAAATATACTGATTTTCTTAAATAAAAAATTTAAGTAAACTAATACAATAAAATTTTTCCAAAAAAAAATTCGAAAATTATTTTTTAAATATTATTTTATCATTTTTTAGACCACCTTCAGGCAATTTATACATCCGCTTGGCAATATCGTATTTTTGAATCTGTCGGATTGAGACATTTCATTTCCTGTAATATTTCACTAACCCTCGACTAGAACTGCCTTTTTGTATGCATTCAAAATTCCTTCTGTTCCACATAACTGCTCTAAGTTCTTGAGTATAGAACAAAATGCTCCCGTCAATTGAATAAAATTTATGGTTTAATGACAATACGTTAAACTACCATACGAATTTACCCTCGTCCACTTTTAACAAAATTTACGGTTTAACGACTTTACGGCAACGCACTATCCGGCACTGTCATACCACCATACGCAGAAATTTACTGTAGTTTAAGGCGTCCCTGAATTGATAGGTTAGCATGGATTTTTATATAATGTCGTATTGCATTTTGACTCGAGCAACTGTAGATTATTTTGAATCAAAATTGAAATGATGCAAACTTTTAAATCAATCCAGAGTTACGTGCTCACTAATCCTAATGTAAAGTATAACACAATAAATATTGTAGTACGGCGGAACGTCCCAACTTCTCTGTAGTAAGGGTAGCAGTTCCAAACCCAACCCAAAATCAATTCAACACTTGAAATATAACAAATGATCTTTAATAAAGGTAATTTAAATAGGTGTTATAAATTGAGTACATACAATTGACAGTCTTTTTACTGCCGAAATCGCAAAGCATACGGAAAAGTTATTCTGCGCCAGCAACTTATAAAGTGTAGTGCTTTGGCAATACACTCTATTGTAAGAATTCTTAGAAATAACAGACAAAACGCATTGATAACCACCAATAATAAAACGGTTGTAAAAATTATATAGTTTTGTTAATTAAAATTACTTTTAAACTTCTAGCAAGCAAGCAAAGTTCAAGATACTGGAGATGTAAACCATGAGTCAATTTGAAACGATGGAAATATAGGAGCAGAGGGCAATTTTTCCCCAAATCTTTGGGTCCTGCAAAACAAAATTTAAACCAGCTCTGAAATTTAAAGGGGAATAAAAGACACTCCTATCAGTCTTTGTCATACTTGATCTTTTCTTCAGATTTCCTCAGTCTTTGGCGTGAGTTTGAAAGCCTAGCTATGTTGAGTTATTTCTGTAAACATCAGATTTTGCTAACACCTCGTAACACGGGTTACTAAATAAAGATATAAACTAACACTAACCTAAGCTCAAGGCTGAAATTTTTTTAAAAATATTTTATATTGCCACAGCCGTGGAGTGATGTGACCGCTGGTTTAGTTATAGAGTAGAAATTTTAGATGCAAATCGCAGACTTGAAGACTTGAGAGGTGAGCTAAGTAAACGAAATAAAAACCGGACTCTAGGCTAGAAGCCCTAGGTTTGATCCCCAACCCGGCTACAAAATTTATCCAACTTTATTATGACCCTCTCCTCTTGGAATGGCAATGGCAAACCACCGAGAGTAATCTGCCAAGAGAATCATTTAATAAAAATTACTGGTCACAATAGGAAAATATTGCCACAGCCGTGGAGTGATGTGACCGCTCATTGAGTTATACAGTGGAAATTTTGGGTGCAAATCGCAGACTCATCAGAACTTCTTAGTTCAGCCTTCTATTAAACATCTCTACATGCTGTAGTAAAATTGAACAAACAAGTTGCACTAAACTTCGGCAGTAGAGTTTGTTACAAAGCCACTTGATCTTTCAAAAAAAAAAAAAACAAAAAAGGTAGCCAACTTCGGGTATTTAACCCATAGTACGGAGAGCTATCAAACCTAAGACACCTGTCCTACGGAGAAAAGGAACTTTCAACCCTTGAGAAAAGATGTTAAAGTGGCACCAGAGATGCGGTATTCTGCAGTTTAAAATCTATACTTAATGCCACTAGATACAACAAAAGGAGATGAGATTAAAAACTAATCGGTACTCCAATTTTTTAAGTTTAAGTTAACGTGGGTCGAGATTAAAAGAGTTTACAAAAACCCTTACAAGGTTGAAGTTGGAAGCTCGACTGTCAATGCTTCACTGTAACGGTAAGTGTAAGTAACGGTAATTTTGACCAAAGGTAAGACAAGTGTTAAAATCAAACGTAATCAAAAGTAACAGTCATGTGTTTAGAACTAATCACCAAATGGCTCATGCGCAGAAAACGTTGCATGCCTAGCAAACGGAGAGCACGTTAATTATCCCTAATTTTTGAGTGATTCTTCTTTAAGCAAAAAAATACGTAGAACACGTAGATTGCAGTATTCCAAACCGGATATTTAAATAATTCTAAAAAATATCCTACAAAAAGAGCAAAAATGCTCCCCCCCCTCGTTCAATCTTTAAGGGTCAAAACGTTTTTAAATTAAAAATTGTTTATTGCGCACCATATTCAAAATTATTTTAGTGGTAAACGCCTCTAAAAAGTGTCATTGTTTCATTGTAATTTTGTGTTTATACTTGAAAAAGTTTTTGACTTCTAAGGTTCATGTAGAACCAAAATTAGGCTCCATAAAATTTAAAAAATCTAATATAGCAGAAAGGTAATTTAGGATGGCAATCCTGTAGTTTTTATTGTTTCATCTTTGTTCTTCCATCTCATCAAGTGCCAAAAACTTAAAAGTAATGTTTATAAGCAATAGCAAAGCTTCCAAAAAGTTAAAAACCTACGCATTGTCAAATTGCAACCAAAAAGCAATAATTTAAGTTCGAAAACCGCAAAAGACCAACATTAGAAAAATTTGTGTAGCAGAAATGGGTTCTTGTGTAGACAAAAATTTGTTTTTTCTGTGTTTAACAAAGGTCGATAGTTTAACTCTGATCATTAATCAAAGCTAATCAAATAAGCATTATTTATGCACTTGAATCTGCTGAGCTAGTTTATAAATTCATAGTATATTTATGTTTGCTTGTGCGTGCTGTAGGTTAACATAGTACATTTTTTTTGTTGTTCAAAATTTCACAAAGCTTGACTAGTCAAGTAAAATTACTTCTGCGTTTGATCAAATCTGAATTGCATCTTCAAACTGTACTAATGTAAAAAAATTATTTAAAAGTTAAAAATGTGCCAACAAACCCCGGTCTCCCTGTATCTCAAATTTCTGCGGTTAAAGCATTATACATCGTAAAATCTTGTAGAGAAATACTAAAACCCTGTAATAGGATTAATTTATTCCTAGTCACTATTGGTCAATGTTTGTAAAATTTGTATTAAGTTATTGGACAAATTACGTTGAACGTCTAAATTATCCAGTTTAAGTAACCATAAAATTGGTTTTACTTAACTACAAATTGCACGAGATGCATCTTATATCGAGTTTTCTTTTGACACAGTTACTTGCTAGGCGTAAGTAATAACGGCAGGGACTAGGAAAAGACGTAAAAAGGTCTCGAGTTTGTAATTAACTAACTTGAAAGGTTGATAGTTACAGATAATGGAAAGTCTATAAGAAAACAAGATTTTCCTATTGATAATAATGAAGTTAACAAGAATTACAAGATGTTGTTTCCTTTTAGTAGTCATTGAAAATAATTACAAAGTTTATAAAAATAAAACATTTCAAAGTTGCACTTTGTTCGCATTTTTATATTTTGGAAAGAAGCTTGAAAAATAACTTTTCTTGAGTGGGGTATTTTGATTAAGTGGTGAAATATGACGGGAGCGTTTTGTCAAGCTTTAATATATAAGTAAGTTTTTCGGCGAGGGTGAATTAAATAAAAAAGAAGAAGTTCAACAAAAACTACAAAACATAGTAAGAAAATCTTGCGTTTTAACTTTCGACTATAATAAATAGAAATTGTAATTTCTAAGTAGTTATTTTAAGATTTACAATTACTGTTTATGTTATTCAGCAATTCCCATTAATTTAAAAGAATTTGAAGTTTAGTATGTGATTAAATTTTTCGTGCAGTTAAACTTATAGCAAAACCCAACACAAATCTTGTATACAATTTTTACGGGTTTTTAGCCAATTTAGCCAAAATTTTTGAATTATTAGTAACGTTGTATATTAATATTTTTTGCAATTTACAGCTTCAACTACAATAATTTCAATAAAAAATTGTTAAAATTGTGGAACCGGTTAGCGTGCTACTCCCAAAAAATTTAAATTAAACCAAAGTTCACTTGATATTTGTTCAAATCTAACAATTTCGGTTTCAACCATCAGTCAAAAATAGCAGTAATTAAAAAGATTCACGAAAGCGGATAATGAGGGCACTGCTTTTCTCGAATCGATGATTTTTGTTAAGGGTGCTAAAAGCCAAAGACCGCTCTCACTCCCTATAATATGTGATCAATTTTATGTAACTCATAACACTATCAACGTTCTAAATCTTCTCTTTAATAATGATAGAGCTCTTTGATTAATGACGATGACAAATTTGTAGAATATTTGAACATTAATTATCTCTTTTTTCATATTTTCCTTGATGATTAATAACCAAAGAGATCAAAGAGTGTGTGTTTATTTTTCAATAAGTAAATTATAAAAGTAATTTCAAACGGCGCGGCGCTACTTTCATATTTAATATTTTTGTTTAGAATCCCTTTGATTAATACTTTTTTATCGATTTAATTCAATACCTTCAAATAAAATTACTATTTTATACTCGTAGCTTATACTAGAAGATTGGATACTATAACAAACTACGCCTACGCATACGTAAATTAATTTTGTTATAATAGTCTGTACGAACACAAAAAAGGAATTGTTTTAAAATTTAATTTTAAACAAATTCAAATCGATACGAATTTCTACATTCAAAAAAATTCTTATTTGCTTAAATATTTGACATTTTATTATCTCTTACCATTTTCTATTCTTGAAAAGAATCGCGATAGTTTACTATTTAAAAAACTGAAAACTAAAACAAAAATTTAGTATAGTTAAGTAAGAAATGAGAGCGGGAAATTTGAAAGTTAATTGCACTATTACATGGAATTTAAATTATAGTTCCAACTTTTAACGCAAATTTTATATGTCGCACATAAAACCAGTTCACCCTGTATAACTAATACGAATTTGAAGGTTTATTATCATCTGTAAACGAAATTGGAAAACAATAAGTTTTGATGGATTATAAAAAATAAAACAAAACAAATTGTGTTTTATCCTAAAACCGATAAAGCGAACTGGTAACAAAAAATAACGGGTATGTTTACGAAAGGTTTCATATGTCATAAACAAGTATTTACAGATACTTAGGCTAAAAATAGTAAATTCATCAAATGCTTGAAAGCCAAGCGAAACAGGAAGCAAAAGTATTAAAAAGTGACGAAGGCTCGAGTATTTCTGTTACTGTACTACATGTCGGAAAAGCGATGATCGTCGACAGTAAGCTAAGAAAAAATTAAATATCCTCAACATTCAAGAATGCAATATAAAATATGTCAACAGTCTCAAAAGATTGTGACAGTAAAAATTAATCAGCATATCATGTCAATTGTATTATGTTACCATAGTTTTTTCTTAAATGGTACTTTTACTCCGGTCAAATTAAGCGTTTGTTTTGAATATAACGATTAAATAATGTAAACTTTATTTTAACAATTTTTTTTTACTTTAAACAGTGAGAAACACGTCATTTTGGTTTTACTGCCACCGGCTACTTTACTGCCGCCGAAAAAAAGGTAAACTTTTGTATTGAATCATAACATTTCGTATTTAATAACATTTAAAAAAAAACGGAATTTTATGACATAAAAATTCAATATGCCATATACGATTAAAAGAAACTTTCTAATAAAAGAGAAGAATAAAAGAAACTTGACAGATAAAAGTTTGTACTATAGAAAACAGAAATTGAAAAACTTTCGTTCCTTCTTTCTTCTGTCTGTCTTATTTGCTTTTTTAATTATGAAAAATTATTTAAACTATATCCACATTTTCTGTGGTATATCGACGCAAATTATAGAATTTTAGTTTGGACTATTTTCTTTTCGACACTTGTAATTAATTATAATTTAACGTAAAAAGTATTTTTTTGCAATCAAATTTAAATACTAGGTTGGAATCTTACACAAATCAGTCATTTGCGTGAAGTTTTAAACTATATTTTATTGTAATGTCGTTGCATATCCATTGGCAAACGTAATACCTCTAAATATTAATGATCATTAACTGTCTTGAAATCGGAGATTTGTAAATAATTAAATTTTTGGAACGGGTTAAGAGTAATAGTTAAGTAATAGTAACGGAAGTACCTTTTATACGTGTAAAATGATTTTTAATTATCATTAACTTTAATATAATTATAGTTAAAAAGTATTCAAGTTATTATTCATTCAGTGACTTATTGTTATTTCAACTAAATAAAATTATAGGTATTATTTAAAATAAACTAATTAAATTAGTTGCAAACCTCTGATTTAAAAAGAGTTAATGATCATTAATTTTCAGTTTCATAAAAACAAAAATTTTTTTGTAATTTTTCCTGTTGTTTCTATAGTGGGAAAACCGTGTTAGGGTTATATTGTATACCCTCTATCTATTTAGTCACACCGTCGCGTCGTCAAAAATTAATATTGATATTAGAAATAAAAAGAACTTACGTATGAGCTCTTGTAAGTTTACTTAGTAAAATATGACACCAACTTTTTCCAATTGTTTGACGTGCGGCTTTGAAGATGACGAAATTGTTACACTTCTTTCATATAAACAGAAGCACAATTTCGCAAGATAAAATGTATATCGCTGTCTCCCCCCCCCTAGTAAAATTTTTGGGTCAAATTTGTGTCAAACGTTTAAGCATCGTGTGAGCCTCAACCGTCAATAATTATTTGCAAAATCTCTCAAAGTAGAATTTTGAGGTGAATTTGGTGTCAAACGGTTGAGCATCAGAACTTACGGAAAAATACGGAACTTGCTCGGAATTCTTGACATTTTCAAACATCAATAACTTATTGGTATAAAATTAAACTACTTAAAGTGATGATAATAATTGAAGTTGATTCACATTCAAACCAAACTAATAATTGGCACCAATGTCATCAAAAATTTGATATTGGAGGGCTATATATTATAGAGAGGTGAGCTAGGTGGACGGGCTATAAGCTATAAAGACCGGAAATTTAACAGATTACATGATGTTCCTTTCTCTTTTCGGAGGGCAATGGCAAACCACCGAGGTGTAATTTGTCATGAATGCTTATGTTAAAAAGGTCATCATAATTCTGTCAAAATGCATACGATTAAGAAGTAGAAGAAGAACGTATCTATCCCCCCCCCCCCAGTTAATTTTGAGGGTATAGAATAACTTGAATGCGGTCGTTAGCATATCGATTAAACGCACAGACTGCTAATTCAGAATACCCGGTTTAACTCCAGGCGAAGTAAAAATATTATTCTGACCGTCTCCACTTGCAAGGCAACGGCAAACCACTGAGGTGTAATTTGCTTAAAAAACATTTGAAATATGTGTTACTATGTCCTTCCGTAGGACGAAAAAATCTGAAAAAGAGAGAATAACTCGGCGTAGCCATCTCGCAGCCGGTTACCTCGCCGCGGGCTAACTCACCGCAAAATTTGTTTTGGAAATAGGAAAGTAACTCTAGAAGATGATAGTAAACGATCCAAACAGCATTAATAAAAAGAATTGCGGATCATTGATAATTGTAAAAATTGCTCTAAAATTTACAAAAAATTATAAAATACGCGTTTAACGACATTGAATTAGATGCAGTTTAAGGTAAGAGGTAAGCCATCTTCATTTTTACCAGAAGAGAACTAAAGTTTTTCGTTAACAGTAGCAAATCCCAAGATTTTACCCCGCCCCCCAAGCCCCTGTTTACTCAAACATGAAAAATTCATCTTTTAAATTCTTTTTAGTTATGTTGCAATCTTTATAATGCACGTATCTAATTAACTGGAATATCTGACACACTCCACTCATTAAAAATATCTCTCTAGGCCCACAAAACTCTTCAAGCGGAATCTTTAAAACTGTGGATTTTTGAGACAGTCCACTTATTAGAAATATCCCTCTAGGCCCACAAAACCCTTCAAATAGATTCTTTTAAATTGTGGATCTCTGAGATAATCCACTCATTAAAAATACCTTTTTAGATTCACTGAACTCTTAAGCCAGAATCTTTAAAAATGTGGATCTCTGAGACAGTCCACTCATTAACAATATCCCTTTAGGTCCATAAAACTCGGTTACTACAAAATACAATTTATTTATAAAATGTTTGTTTTTGAGATACTCTATATTATTATCAAAGTTATTTTTTGCCCGGTTACTCCATTATTAAACATAAAATGCAAACTCTTTTTAACTGACAGCGGAGAGTTTATCACGGCGAGTTGTCCCAGCCCCATTTTGGAAGCTCATTGAGACTCAAACGATGTTCATATGTTTGACCCTAATTTTACATAAAAATTTAAAAACGCCAACTTATGTACATATTATTCACCCCTCTCCACCTATTTTGGGGATAATTTTGCAACGATTAAGCTAAAACAACAAATTTTAGAAGTTTTGGTTTTAGATCCACTTCTTAGAAATAATAAATCATCAAAATAATGAAAGTGACTCACAGTGTTTAGTTGGATTAGCCCCTTAAACGAATCAAAAATTTTAATTTGAAGAAATAAAATTTAAATTCAGGATTATCGTACGAAGCTTGCTCGGAGGACTACATTTTTAGAATACTCTTAACTTTGCGGAAAATGAAATTAAAATGATGAAAACGGATGAATAAAAATTAAGCCCCCCTTTCGAAGTATTTACGAATTACTCCGAAACGGTTAAGATTCAAACACAAACAATAGCAGCTTATTGATGCTCAAACGTTTGACACAACTTTTACCTGAAAATTTTATTTAGAGGAGAGGGGTCATTTACACCTTAATATCAAGTAGCGATGGCTGGATGTAACAGGACAACATTGTGATGTTGTCAAAAATAGAAGTGGAAAAAACTCATTTTTCGCACTCAAATATCGAAATTGAAACGGATGTAAAACTCAGCATAATTCGAAAACGTGACGTTGCAATCGCTTCATCATGAAAAACTAGGGAAATTTTTTAGATTGATGCAGCATGATGACCTTGAAAAATGCTGCCTTGATATGCAATTACATAAAAATGATTTAAAAAAGGATCAAACAAACAAATAACGTAAAAAAATTTCATTTGTATGTATTATTCGGTTTTATTAACGCTCTACGACATCTTCCGATTCCCAAACATCGCCAGGAGGCGTTTGGTTTTGTAAGCATTTTATATTTTTTACCTACGACGAGTAGCTAACTCCACGTAAAATCCCCAACCCGGAAGACCAGCGAGACGGCCAGAATAAAGTTGTACCTTCAATACAAATAATGTAAATATTTTTAATTTAAATTTAATAATTTAAAGTTTATAACTTCAAGATTTGATTTTCAGAAATTCAAGTTTTTATTTTCAAGAACATAATTAACTTAGTAATTAAAATTTATAACTTCAAGAACTGATTTTAATTATTATAATAAAACTATAGTTATTCTAAATAAATTTCAAAATTTTCGAGTAATTTTGTTTGGTTAATTTGGTAACTTACGCTCAACGGTAGGTTCAATTATGTAAAAGTGGACAATAATAAGCCTGAAGAGTAATTGGAAAATAAGTGTAACCGCACAAAAAAAATGGAACCGGAAAAATATTTAAGTGCACCTATTGGCGTTGGCAGTTAGAAGAATAACACCTGCTTTCTTTCCATTCGTACTTTTGTCAATATTTGTTACTATAAGTTTATTTAACCGGTGTTAGAATCGAATAAGCGGAGTTGGAAAAGCAGGAGATTACTTTTGTAATAATAGTCTTAGGATAATCTTTGCCATAAGAAAATAATTCGAAAAAGTTTTGTAGTCGATAAGCATTTATGGCAGGTGTGATCAAAGTCGTTTACGATAATAGCCTTATCATCGAGACTGCGGCAATAAAGAATAAAGTTAAATAATATACCGTCACCATTAATTAGGTTTCCATTTGCTGTTAAATTAGAAAACGTGTAGTTCATTTGCAAAAAAAAGTAAATCACAAATTCTAAAACTTTTAAAAATTATTCCTATTTCTTATTATACTTCCGACAAATTTGACAAATGTTTCTTTTTTTCCTACTAAATCATTTGTCATCTCATTTAAAATCGTTTGAGCTTGCTCTAATATCTGATAACGAATAAAATACATTTTTTCTAGCTCTCCTTATGAAACTGCAATCATAATAAATCATGGATATAAAATTTTTCACCGTCGCCAAAATCCGTTTAATTCTTAACGACTTTAAAAGTTACTAAAAGCGGGCAATTGGAACAACAAAAAGAAAAATTGTACGTCGTGTTTTGAATAGAAGCCAATATTTTTTGCGAAGCATTTCGTTAGTGTGCATGTGAAGTCTTGTGTTCCAGAATCAACAGCACATCAAACTTTTTATGAATTGCCAAGATCAATGTTGTATCATAAAAACGATGTTACTTGCAAAAGAAGTAAACAGAAAAAATGGTCGTCATTCTAATGCGCTATTATGCGATATAAACCGCAATTTTCAACCGAGATAAATGTGTAAACTTACAAGAAACTTTTTTCTATTTGCATAATGGGTTAGGTAATTTAGAAGCTCAACGATAAATATATTTTCTCAATTTTATCAAAAATTCCAGAGGCGTAGCTATTATTGTACAAAAGTGGATGTTGCTGCTTAACTGAACTTGCCGAATGCAGAACGAACGTGGTTGGATGCAAAACATTATTTTGGACGGCTCTTTTTGGGGCAAAATAATAAACCACCATGGAAATCCCTACCATTAAATATGGTGGAGGTAATGTCTTCATTTGGGGCTGTATAGCGTTAGTTATTCAAGCAATGACGCTAGTTAAAAAACTCAACTGAACTCCGGGAATGCACTATAGACATCAATACTAGAGAAAAAATTACAATTTGGTCAAGTACCTACCTAAAATTTAGTTTTTTCAAAAATTCAAATCGAAAAAATTATCCGATGTAGTACAAACGTAAAAATTTTCAATACTTAAGATATTCCGAAACGGTATCACTGTGGTTACTAAAAAATAAACCCACAAACTTTTCTTTTGAAATTAAATTTACCCAGAAGTGTATTAGTTATTCAATTAACTTAATGCTACTTTAACTTTCTATAAGTTTTTTCTTTCCTCCTTAATAAATTTTGTAGTACACTTGTACTAATCCCTCGAGTAAACTATTTTATTTGTGACTCATAAATTTCTGGTAAATTGTCAAAACAATAGAAGAAATAAACTGTGAAATGCAAATTAATTACCATCTAAATTTAGTATTTTTGCTAATTAATTAACTATTAATTAAAATACTAAAATGAAACGATGCATAGTATAAGAATTTTATCTATAAGAGGCCGCAAGCCGAAAGAAATATAGCAAAATTGGTCGGTTTTGAGACAGCACGCTAAACAGGCTCAAAATTTATCCCACTCAATTGGTCGGACGCCAATCTTGCCCCAAACTTATTTTATATTTTTTGTACAAATTTAGTTCTTATTGGCCGCATTCTGTTGTCGGTATGTGGAATTTAAACTACTGTTAGCTACGATGTCATTCTATTGACGAACATGAGGTTTAGGTGAGAAGTTCAAAAAATTGTAAAATTTTTTAAATGCGACGATGCTGAGATAGTGGCTTTGTTGCAGCGGTTACGGTTGTTACCCAAAAACAAGAAATGTCTTGACAAAACCTGTAGGCGTTATTGTACCTACACTGTTACAGAGGGGAACGATATTGCGTGACCGACAATACAATCTTGGTTTATATTGGTTATAAATGTCATTTCGAGATATTTATACTCTTGAAAACTTTTAAATAATCTAGAACTTTTTGCAATTGGAGGTTTGGATGAGGTTATACAAATTGACAAAACCGTGATTATAAAAAGTTTAGTGGTGGTAGAAAACCAATCAAAAGCCAACAATGCATTTGAGAATGTTCAGTACCACTGAAAACCTGGTATTGTACTGTAGGTGAAAAACTAAAATTTCAAAACTTTGTCACTTGTCTTGAAATTTGCTGAACCCGGGACTGAAATTTCAACGGATTTCTGAAGAGGCTATTCCAAGGTAAATAATTTTGGAGGTGTTCCACCCCACACTCGCAAAACTGTAAACCACAATTGTAATATTGTGGACCTGGTTACTGGGGTCTGTATAGATATAGTGACGGCTCATCTGTTCAAATTGATGATTTATTGCCGGTTTTATGGGTTTTAATTTGCTACTTAGCCATTTGAACTAGTTTTTGCGGGTAAGGTTTTTTTTGGAACACACTTGTCGACCGTTTTAACAATAGCAGACCGTTACGCAGTTTAAGTGACAAATAAATAACATAATCTAACAGTAACCTAAGTTCAAAACCGGAATCGTAATAAAAATAATTTTCATTTAGTAGATAAATAACACAAACTAAATAACACTAACCTAAGGTCAAGGCCGGAATTCCCGTAAAAATGTGTATATTTTGTTAAATAAATAACATAAATTAACACTAACCTAAGCTCAAAACCGTAATTCCTGTAAAAATTTGCTTCTTTTTATAAATGGCATAAAATAACTTATTTGATGTTGTCGCTTCAAGTGACGTAATACCTCTATTTTGCTAGGGTCAAAACAATGATACGAATAAGAACTGAATTTGCCTAAAAAATGTAAAAGTCAATAAAATATAACAAAGAAAATTTGGTTTTCAATGGTTATAACTGCACCTCAGTTGTACAAATAATGTCCTGCATCGGCCGTAGGTCTTTCTTCTTGTTCTGGTCACTTTGGTAAAGTCGCAGAGCTTTTAAAGAAGATGTACGAAGAAGTGAAGATCATGAAGATGTAAGTATAGATTGAATTGCCGCATAGAAAAGCCAGGATGGGACGATATTGCCGTTGTTAATCGTTGGGACACGTAGAATTGCTGAATTGCTCTTAAATGCTTCAAATGCCCAGAAACTCATCTAGCATAAAGTTGATCAAGGTCTAATGATGTTGAGCCAGAGTGCACCAATTGCAATGACAAACACACCGACAACATCAGAAATAACTCAAATAAAATAACGCCAAAGAAGAAACTCGTCTTTATCCTCGCCAGAATGGTAAAAAATAACATGAATAAGGAGGTGATTGACCAAGTGACCAGAATTCAACACAAGAATTCAACATTTTGAAGAAGAGGACCGGAGAAAAAACAGGTACGTTACACTTCATGAAGTTTATTAATCTTTTTTCACTTCCGATTTTAATCTTCTTTTCTACTATATTGCCCTCGTATTCTTGAGGAAGCACGCCTGATTTGTTGACTCTGTAACTGTAACTGTTATTGTTACTCTTAGATTAAGTACATCATCAGACACAACTTGTATTTTATAGTGTTTTTGTGTATTTAGATCTCGCACGATAGCTCTCACCCGATGAACGAAAACTTGACGGAATCTGATAAAAAAACATTAAAATGAAGAGGTTTAGATATGGAGGAATGTTGAATATCGATTAGTTTAGTTAATAATTGATTTTAAAGTTTGCAATTTTTGTTCAATTTTGACCTCTATTAACGCATTGTGTTGACGGTACGTGTTGATTTACCTACATTAACTGTCGGAAGGGCCACGTATGATAAAAAACATTTTTTTTGCGGACATTCCTAGCTTTCTTTTTTAAAACTTTTTCTTTTTTCCGGACCCTTCTGGGCGTCCCGACGCTGCGTTGTTAGGGGTTACCGTTGCTTCAACTATCTCGATTTGCGGAAAACTTTCAACAGTCGACTTCGTTACGTGATGGGGCTTTATGCTTGCTTTAGTGTATTATATACTCATTAAACCATCCACCCGATGTTATCAGAAATTGAAAGAAATAATGGAGGCTTTGAAGCTTTGCCTCCAAATAAACTCTGTTCACGAAGTGATGCTATGTGGGAATCATAACAGCGCCTCTACTTGTACTTAAACCATCGTACAGTTAATATCGAGCAAATTTCACTTTTTAGGGGTATTGTTGAATTAAATTTCAGAAAAAAATTAGTGCAACCACCCCGTTCTTAAGAGCACTTTTTAAAAGATTGGGTAGCTCCCAGGGATATCTAACAAAAATTTATATTCACTCTTTTAAATTAACACCTTTGTCGAGTTGGAAGGCCTTAAAGGATATTATTAGCTAGTAAGCGTTAGTCAAAATGGAGCGAGGGTACAATAAGGTCAATTTTGACAACGCTACTCTGTCTGATTAGAATTAATCATCAAAAAATTAATTTAAAAGGTGTAGCATTTTGTAGCTTTTGGAGCATTTAAAACCTTAAATTTAATTTAAGTATTATCGAGTAAGGGCTAGTAACATCATGCGGCGATACTGCAGTGCCTGTGCATGGGAAGAACTTCCTCCTGATCTTACTACTGGAGATGGGCAAGGTTTACTTATGGCGAAAACCAATCAAAGGCTTAAACCGCTTCGATTACAGGTGATTTTTTTTTATTGAAAAGATAAGTCCTATTTGCAACGGTTTATATTTTATTATATTTTATTATTGCTCTTTGGTTATAATTTATTTTTGAAACAATTTTTCCTAAAGAATGGTCGTCCGTACCTATTTTTTAAATTTTTTTAATATTTGATCGATAAAAGAAAACATCGAATGCTTGGATGTAGAGCTGGAAATTGATTTTGATTAATTGATTATGTAATCGATTAATCGATGATTGATTAACATTTTTGAAGTAATCAACAATTCTAAAAATCGATTAATTGAACAATCAAAAATAATCCAACGATCGATTAATCGAAAATAATAAAACACTCGATTAATAGAAAACCATCGAAAGTAACAGACAATCGATTTATTTTTACAATCGATTAAGAAAAACTTGTGTTTAGATTGTCTACAAATACAAATTTTGTAAAAATTTGGAACAATTGTACTTGTTTTCATCAAAATTTTAGTCATTTCCAGCGCAATTGTACTATTTTATAACCCAAACTGTACCAACTAAATTTCTATACAATTTGTACTTGTAGACAATCTAACTACAAATTTTTCTACTTTTAAATACAATTTCTTTTCAATAAATTAATTTTGATTAATTGATTAATTGATTAATTGAATCATTTAATATTTTTAAAGTAATTGACTAATCTTAAAATTTATTAATTGAACAATTGATTAATCAAAAACAATTGAAAATAATTAAACAACCGATTAATCGAAAATAATTGAACAATCGATTATTCTAACAATCATTAACTAAGTAGGAAAATTTTGTTTTTAGATTGTCTACAAATGCAAATTTTGTGAAAATTTGCTACAATTCTACTTGTTTTTAGCACAATTTTAGTCATTTCTAGCGCAATTGTACTAGTTGATTACCCAAATTGTACTACATTTTTACACAATTTGTACTTGTAGATAACCTAATTATAAATTGTTCTACTTTTAAATGCAATTTCTTTTATATGAATTAATTATATTAATTGATTATTTATCGATAGCAGAATGGAAAAAACAAGACTTTGTCTTATAATAATAATACGAAGAAGAAGATTTAATCGATTAATTGCTGATCAATTAATATTTTTGAATTAATCGACAAATCGATTAATTAAACAATCGATTAATCAAAAACCATCGAAAATAATCAAACAATCTATTAATCCAAAGTAATCAAAAATAATTGAGCAACCGATTAATAGAAAACAATTAAAAATAAACAAAAAATAGATTAATCAAGTAAGATAAATTTGTGTTTAGATTATCTACAAATGAAAATTTTGTTAAATTTAGTACAATTGCACTTATTTTTATCACAATTTTAGTCCTTTCCAGCGCGATTGTACTATTTTATAATCCAAATTGTATTACATTTTTACACAATTTGTACTTGTAGACAATCTAAGTATAAATTGTTCTACTTTTAAGTACAATTTCTTTTCAATGAATTAATTTAGTTTAATTGATTATTTAATCGATTAATTGAATAATCAATTAATCAAAAACAATCGTAAATAAGCAAACAATCGATTAATCGAAAACAATCAAAAATAATTAAACAATCAATTAAGAGAAAACAATCGAAAATAATCGAAATCGAGTATTCTAACAATCGATTTATCAAAGAAGAAAAATTTGTATTTAGATTGTCTACAAATGCAAATTTTGTGAAAATTTGGTACAATTGTACTTGTTTTTACCACAATTTTATTCATTTATAGGGCAATTGTACTATTTGATAACCCAAATTGTACTACATTTTTACACAATTTGTACTTGTACATAACCTAATTATAAATTGTTCTACTTTTAAGTGCAATTTCTTTTCTATGAATTAATTTAGATTAATTGATTATTTAATCGATTAATTGAATAATCAATTAATCAAAAACAATCATAAATAAGCAAATAATCGATTAATCGAAAACAATCAAAAATAATTAAGCAATCAGTTAAAAAAAAACAATCGAAAATAATCAAAATCGAGTATTCTAATAATCGATTTATCAAGAAAGAAAAATTTGTGTTTAGATTGTCTACAAATGCAAATTTTGTAAAAATTTGGTACAATTGTACTTGTTTTTAGCACAATTTTATTCATTTCTAGGGCAATTGTACTATTTGATAACCCAAATTGTACTACATTTTTACACAATTTGTATTTGTAGATAACCTAATTATAAATTGTTCTATTTTAAGTTTTAAAAATTTGTGTTTAGATTGTCTACAAATGCAAATTTTGTAAAAATTTGGTACAATTGTACTTGTTTTTAGCACAATTTTATTCATTTCTAGGGCAATTGTACTATTTGATAACCCAAATTGTACTACATTTTTACACAATTTGTATTTGTAGATAACCTAATTATAAATTGTTCTATTTTAAGTGCAATTTCTGATCTATGAATTAATTTAGATTAATTGATTATTTAATCGATTAATTGATTAATCAATTAATCAAAAACAATCATAAATAAGCAAACAATCGATTAATCAAAAACAATCAAAAATAATTAAGCAATCAGTTAAGAAAAAACAATCGAAAATAATCGAAATCGAGTATTCTAACAATCGATTCATCAAGGAAGAAAAATTTGTGTTTAGATTGTCTACAAATGCAAATTTTGTGAAAATTTGCTACAATTGTACTTGTTTTTAGCACAATTTTATTCATTTCTAAGGCAATTGTACTATTTGATAACCCAAATTGTACTACATTTTTACACAATTTGTACTTGTAGATAACCTAATTATAAATTGTTCTACTTATAAGTGCAATTTCTTTTCTATAAATTAATTTAGATTAATTGATTATTTAATCGATTAATTGAATAATCAATTAATAAAAAACAATCATAAATAAGCAAACAATGGATTAATCGAAAACAATCTAAAATAATTAAGCAATCAGTTAAGAAAAAACAATCGAAAATAATCGAAATCGAGTATTCTAACAATCGATTTATCAAGGAAGAAAAATTTGTATTTAGATTGTCTACAAATGCAAATTTTGTGAAAATTTGGTACAATTGTACTTGTTTTTAGCACAATTTTATTCATTTCTAGGGCAATTGTACTATTTGATAACCCAAATTGTACTACATTTTTACACAATTTGTATTTGTAGATAACCTAATTTTAAATTGTTCTACTTTTAAGTGCAATTTCTGATCTATGAATTAATTTAGATTAATTGATTATTTATCGATAGCAGAATGGAAAAAACAGGACTTTGTCCTATAATAATAATAATAAGAAGAAGATTTAATCGATTAATCGATGATCAATTAATATTTTTGAATTAATCGACAAATCTACAAATCGATTAATTAAACAATCGATTAACCAAAAACAATCGAAAATAATCAAACAATCTATTAATCCAAAACAATCAAAAATAATTGAGCAACCGATTAATAGAAAACAATCAAAAGTAAACAAAAAATAGATTAACCAAGTAAGATAAATTAGTGTTTAGATTATCCACAAATGCAAATTTTGTTAAAATTTAGTACAATTGCACTTATTTTTATCAGAATTTTAGTCCTTTCCAGCGCGATTGTACTATTTTATAACCCAAATTGTATTACATTTTTACACAATATTTTATGTAGACAATCTAAGTATAAATTGTTTTACTTTTAAGTACAATTTCTATTCTATGATTTAATTTAGGTTAATTGATTATTTAATCGATTAAGTGAATAATCAATTAATCAAAAACAATCATAAATAAGCAAACAATCGATTAATCGAAAACAATCTAAAATAATTAAGCAATCAGTTAAGAAAAAACAATCGAAAATAATCGAAATCGAGTATTCTAACAATCGATTTATCAAGGAAGAAAAATTTGCATTTAGATTGTCTACAAATGCAAATTTTGTGAAAATTTAGTACAATTGCACTTATTTTTATCAAAATTTTAGTCCTTTCCAGAGCGATTGTACTATTTTATAACCCAAATTGTATTACATTTTTACACAATTTGTACTTGTAGACAATCTAAATATAAATTGTTTTACTTTTAAGTACAATTTCTATTCTATGATTTAATTTAGGTTAATTGATTATTTAATCGATTAAGTGAATAATCAATTAATCAAAAACAATCATAAATAAGCATACAATCGATTAATCGAAAACAATCTAAAATAATTAAGCAATCAGTTAAGAAAAAACAATCGAAAATAATCGAAATCGAGTATTCTAACAATCGATTTATCAAGGAAGAAAAATTTGTATTTAGATTGTCTACAAATGCAAATTTTGTGAAAATTTGGTACAATTGTACTTGTTTTTAGCACAATTTTATTCATTTCTAGGGCAATTGTACTATTTGATAACCTAAATTGTACTACATTTTTACACAATTTGTATTTGTAGATAACCTAATTTTAAATTGTTCTACTTTTAAGTGCAATTTCTGATCTATGAATTAATTTAGATTAATTGATTATTTATCGATAGCAGAATGGAAAAAACAGGACTTTGTCCTATAATAATAATAATAAGAAGAAGATTTAATCGATTAATCGATGATCAATTAATATTTTTGAATTAATCGACAAATCTACAAATCGATTAATTAAACAATCGATTAACCAAAAACAATCGAAAATAATCAAACAATCTATTAATCCAAAACAATCAAAAATAATTGAGCAACCGATTAATAGAAAACAATCAAAAGTAAACAAAAAATAGATTAATCAAGTAAGATAAATTTGTGTTTAGATTATCTACAAATGCAAATTTTGTTAAAATTTAGTACAATTGCACTTATTTTTATCAGAATTTTAGTCCTTTCCAGCGCGATTGTACTATTTTATAACCCAAATTGTATTACATTTTTACACAATTTGTACTTGTAGACAATCTAAGTATAAATTGTTCTACTTTTAAGTACAATTTCTATTCTATGATTTAATTTAGGTTAATTGATTATTTAATCGATTAAGTGAATAATCAAATAATCAAAAACAATCATAAATAAGCAAACAATCGATTAATCGAAAACAATCTAAAATAATTAAGCAATCAGTTAAGAAAAAACAATCGAAAATAATCGAAATCGAGTATTCTAACAATCGATTTATCAAGGAAGAAAAATTTGTATTTAGATTGTCTACAAATGCAAATTTTGTGAAAATTTGGTACAATTGTACTTGTTTTTAGCACAATTTTATCCATTTCTAGGGCAATTGTACTATTTGATAACCCAAATTGTACTACATTTTTACACAATTTGTACTTGTAGATAACCTAATTATAAATTGTTTTACTTTTAAGTGCAATTTCTTTTATATGAATTAATTTAGATTAATTGATTATATATTACAGCTTTACAGGCCTAGAAGGCCCATGGCTTCATTCCCTGTCTACCTTAACCTGTCATGTAAACTCTCGTGTGTGACGCAGCCGTATCAACGGTAATGACGTCGACACAAACATCAGCGATCACCACAGGAGTGTAGATGCCCACCGGAAGGCCGAGCCAAGAAATTCTGTGCAATCCGCGATTTGAACCCAGAATTTCCGCTCTATACTCAACCAGCGATCACATCACTCCACTGTTGTGGCTGTGTGCTGTGGCGATCAAAAAATCGATTAATTAAACAATCAAAAATAATCAAACAATCTATTAATCCAAAGCAATCAAAAATAATTGAGCAAGCGATTAATAGAAAACAATCAAAAGTAAACAAAAAATAGATTAATCAAGTAAGATAAATTTGTGTTTGGATTATCTACAAATGCAAATTTTGCTAAAATTTAGTACAATTGCACTTATTTTTATCACAATTTTAGTCCTTTCCAGCGCGATTGTACTATTTTATAACCCAAATTGTATTACATTTTTACACAATTTGTACTTGTAGACAATCTAAATATAAATTGTTCTACTTTTAAGTACAATTTCTTTTCTATGAATTAATTTAGATTAATTGATTATTTAATCGATTAATTAAATAATCAATTAATCAAAAACAATCATAAATAAGCAAACAATCGATTAATCGAAAACAATCAATTAAGAAAAAACAATCGAAAGTAATCGAAATCGAATATTCTAACAATCGGTTTATCAAGGATGAAAAATTTGTATTTAGATTGTCTACAAATGCAAATTTTGTGAAAATTTGGTACAATTGTACTTGGTTTTTGCACAATTCTAGTCCTCTCAGTCAGTTTATCTCATTATTGCACTCTGAAGCTAATCAACTACGGTACTACTTAAACTCCCCCCCACCCTCATATTTCTGTTTCTTTCTCCAGTTTTGTTTACCTATTCATGTCAGACTGAATGTCATCAAGAGTCAAAAATTCCCTATTTTCTATCCTAAATTTCCCAAAAGCAATGATGTGGCGAAGTTATATGAAGAAAATAAGCAATTTTTGATATGCATCTGCTCCGCAGATGCAATTCACGTCAGTCAGTTAGTCAAACTTTCAAATCGGTTTTTGGTTTAATTAATCGATATTTTAATGTTATCACCTTTTTTTTATTATTCTTTCCTTGACATAAAACTGTTGTTACTGTGTTAACAAACTCACATTGCAGAACCTCCTTAAATCTTGATCTAGTCCTTCCATATATACGGTAAAGATTCCTATTTAGTTAAGGCCGAACAACTGCGTCTTCAAAGTTTACAACTATCAACGTATAAACTACTTGTCCTGCAGATGGAGTAGTTGATAATTTAAATACTGTCTAAATGCGCAATTATAATATTAAAAATGTTTTTTTGGAAAGTGTTCCAACTGACCCCGGCTTCCTTACAGCAGATTTAATTTTTACAAGTTAACGACTATCAACGACCCGGTTAGAGAGAGAGTATTGAACACAAATTTCATTATGGTAATACGAGTAAAAGCAAGTCGAAACAATTGGGCTAATAAAGGAAGTATAATAAGCTGGGCTATGACAATGAGATATTGCGTGACAAAATTTCTATACTACCGTATCATTAGAAGTAAAATTTCCGATGGATTCACGTCGTGGATAAATATATCGACTGACAATACAGGTGTAATGATTCAATTTATGGTATTTGGATTCACATACTCGTAAACATAGCTTTCATTGATTTACCGTTCAAATTGTCTTCATGTGATATTTGGACGAGTTAGAAAAGTTTTTATATATTTACATAGTAAATTTCGTCAATTAACATAAATAATGGTCAGTCAAATTACGACGGTTATGTATGGTTGTGGGTGGATTTCATTTGTTTGGGTGACCGTTTGGCGATAAAGAAGCTCTTAAAAAGAAAGATTAAAGTTAAAAAAAAATTAGGTTATGACTATAACACAATTATTTAATTAAAAACGAAATAAATGGCAACAAACGCCTAACCAACAAAATAATTTATTAGAAGGTAACAAATGAAAAGTCAACGTAAAGCTAAGGTTTTCATTTGACACTTTTGTTGCTTTGTACCTACTGAATATCCATCTTGATAAGAAAATAAATTTTCAGTCGAATTTGATAAACAATTTCATCTATTACAGTATACATGTCTTTTTTAACAAGAAAACTGAGATAAATGGTAACCTAAAAACCGACCATTGATCTCTTTTATAAAATCGATTCGCATTTAAATTTTATTGCAACCTATTTCAAAAAAATTAGCATTCTTCTGTTGCACAATTTTCCATTTAATCAACAACTTCCACAAACTTTATCAAAATAGTTGGAGTAAAAATAAATTTATGAGTCGGTTCGATTGTTAACAGTCGATTTGGTAAAAAGTTGAAAAGTGACATAACATAAACTATTTTTTATCAAATAGTTTGGAACAAATTTTTATGACCTATTTGTGTTTTTCTTTCAAATTTATGTACATACATTCAAATACTGCAAGCAATTTTTGTTTTGTTTATTTTGTTCCACGTTAGAGAAATTTAAGTTCAAATAGTACGCTATTTATTAATTTTATTGCTGATGTTTTGAATTTTGCATTAAGAGTAATTTTCAGTTATTTTTATTTTTAACACACAAGTCAATTTGTTTTTCTTTTATCGAATGAGGCAAAATAGCATTCCTGGTGATGACAGTTCGATTCAAAATCTATCATAATACAAAAATATCATTGACGCCAACTTTTAATTTTAGAATGTCATCTTCAGATTCTTATGATCACTGTGGAATGCTACATTCAATTTTAACGTCGGATGTTTAACAAAATTCTGAACATTTTTTATTTTTTGTTCCCTGACTACTTTACTCCTAAAAAGTGCCGTTTTAAGAGACACAGCGGGGGCGCTCTGTAATCCTTTATTAAATATTGAAAGACTTAAATTGTCAATTATTTGAAAATATTAAAGGGCCTATTAAAATTCTTATTTTCTTTTAAATATCTTGCATTATGTTAATTATTCTACGCGTGCCTTCCTTCATAAGTCGGCATAAAGAAAAACTTCTTCAATTAAGCTTTTCGAGTGATGTTAAAGTTCAATTTTTTGTTGATCTTTTTCAATCGCCTACAACATTTTAATAAATTAATTAGAAATTTTTAGTACTACCCTAATGCTAATAAATTAACTTTTTGTAAGCGCAATCATTAAATTAATTTTTGTTTTATTTGAAATTTATTTGTTTTAAGTTGGCTATACAGAACTTTTTTAATTATTTCATCTTGATTTATATCTATTACATTTTTACCAATATTTTGATTTTATGCGGTTGGAACTTTTGTTTTAATATAACCGTGCAGAATTGTTTTCATTTATTAAAATATAACGTTTAAAATAAATTTTAAATTTTTCTTCATAAATTAAAAATTATTGACGTTTGACTTTTGTCTCATCTTGCATACGACTTTACTTTGGTCACCAGCAATAGCAGATAAAAAGTGACATTTTATATGCATTTTAATAAAATTTTCATAGAACCTTTACGTTGTTCAATAAGTTCCGATATTTTACGTTTAACTTGCTCCGGTTGACGGTACGTGCGCTCGACGTAAATACTTATAGTAAGGCTTAGTAACAAGTGTGACCACTGCCGGTGGTTCTTATGGGTACATAAAATCAAGGGTATGGGCACATCTGAAGCTAAAGGCCATCCCAACAAGCTACCTAATAATTAAAAAGTATTTTAATGCTCATAGAACTAACACCGCCAAGTAAAGACACAAATGCTAAACATATCAAGCCTTAAAGCTTAAACTAATTTGAAAAAAAAGCATTAGCTTTGACTGACTTGAAGATATTGAAAAAGATCCACCCCTTCTTAATAGCACCTTTTCGGAGTTTGTAAAAACGGTTTGGAGCGCTGCGTAACGACTGGCGGAAGCGGATCCTAATACTTTCGATTAGGATCCATCATCGATAAATCAATTTAAAATCAAAAGTAGCTTTACATATTTGACGAAACAGAAGCCAGTGACTGCATGCGATGCAACTGAAGCAAAGAAATGAGGTGGGCAAGGCTAATTTTATTCTTACAACTAATGAACTGCTCTTGTATGCTACTAACAGCTCATTCATGTACAACTTTTTATATTTTGATATATAATCCTTATTTGCAATGGTTTGATTCTTTTTTTGTTTTATTATTGTTTTTGGACCATTTTCTATTATTAATATTTGCTTCAGAAATTTTTAAAATCGGAGTCAGGGTTGATGAACTATTCCCCAAAATCCGAATTAAACAAATATCAAGAGTAAAGTTTTCTTTAAATTAAAAAAACATTAAATAAGTGCAAAATCTAAGAAGAGTGAAGAATTTACATTTCAAATTTTGAATATGCCGGTATTGGCTTAAAAGTTAAATGTTAATTTCAAGAGGAAAAAGGTAAAGCTCAAAGCTTTTTTTGGTCAACCTAGATATTTTGTAAATTTAAGTGAGTTTTTTGCCAATTAATGGACAATTATTATTATGAACAGCTACGTTACTTAGCTGCAGTGTTTGAAATTGTCGGAGAGACGTATACTCTCAGTTTTGATTAAATAGTAAAAAAAAAAATAAAAAGTAAAAATATCTTACGCTTGAAAGTATGCAACCAGACTTGCATAGAAGATCTTTAGTCCTTTTCTAGTAATTTTAAAAAGTCAAGTTGATATCAAGAAGAAGGAAATCAAACGAGTTGAGATGAGGGTTAAAGTAATTTTTCTATTTGGATTTCTTGGATTATTTAGTGATCCTATTCATTGATCTTATTTATTAAAAAACCAGAAGCTTTTGGTGGTAGCTTGGTTGGAGATTTGCTCGAGTCCACGTAAGTGCTCGTATATTTTAAATCTTTGGCAGCAAATTAAAAATTTATTTTTTTGGTGATAAGTTATCATTCGTGATTCATTATTATCAACTGGCGCCCAATTTTCATCTTTCGCGGAAAGTGTTACTAAAGACGCTACAGAGCTTGTTGTGGTAAACACACTAAATACTTTCCAAAACCCATAAAACGCGCAAAGTAAATGTAATTTTTTTTGATATTCTTGGGGTTTTCTAACAATTTAAGTCAAAAATACCCTTTTAAGTTAAATTTGCTCAACGTTAACTGTACGGTAGTACTTAAACGAAAATTTCAAATTTTAAAATCAATTATTAGCTAAACTAATCGAAATACAAGATTCTTCCATGTTTAACACTATTTATTTTAATGTTTTCTATGAAATTCCGTTGAGTTTTTTTTTGTAAATATAATATCTTCAAGTCAGGGTTGTTGTCCTAGATTTAATTTATCAAACCTATGATATTACCTGAACTTCTTAGTTTCTCAAGCTGCACTACAGCTCAGCTCGACGCAAAACGCTATAAGGGGGGGGGGGGTGAAAGCCGACGAAATTTTCAACTTTATCAAAACTAAGCACTGCACAACCAAAAAAATATAGGCACCGCGTGCTTCCGCTTACCAAATGTTGGTGAGGCCTGAAAGCACGAAAGTAGAGAAATAAAACTTTGGGGCACAAGTATATGGTTTTAATAGGTTGCAAGCAATCAAAAATTTATACTCTAAAGTAATTTGACCAAACGCAGCTGCAAATTACATAACTACCACGTCAGATCTAATTCGGCGCACAAAAATCGTACATTTAAAACTTTTGCTGATTTTCGCAAAACAAAATAAAGAAATTATGATGATAATTTATCTTTCTTCTTTCTTTCCAAAGGACCACCTGCGTAATTACATATGTAGACTACGCTGCACCAAAACTTTCGAAGCACTTCGCTCAGGAAATACCAAAAAAAAGCAGATGAAATGTAAATGCTCACCTTTTTGAAACGTAGCGCTTCTTGTTTATTATAGCTCTACAGAACGCAACCAAAATGATAGACTAATCGCTACTTATGTATAAAGGTAGAAGATAACAAAAATGAAGCCCAGCTGTCAATTGTAAAACTCACAGATGTAAAAATAGACAGAGAGGTTGCTGGTATTGTCTTTGGAAGGTAGAAGAAAGTGAATCGAAAACATGGATACTCTAGGGCCGTACTCGAACGCCGCTCAGGTGTTTGCAGCGGTACACAATAACAAAATGATATCTAAGGAGGTTTGTATATTGCAGCTTGCTTGATTAGAAACAGGAGTCTCAAATTTTTTGCATTGACCAACCCACACCAGGTCGAACAACACTGGGAAAATCCATTAACAATTTCCTCTTGAACCAAAAGTTGGTACTGTAGATAAATTTAAAAACCGGAGGTTTTTACTACTACTGAAGAGCAAAATTCAAACGCTACAGAAGTGACATTCTCGCGGTAAAACTGAAAACCGGAGAGGTCCAAGTGCGGGCGAGTTTTTTTAACTTTTCACAACAAGTGTTAAATTAACGTAATTTAATACAAAATAATGTTAGTTTTTATTATTAAACAAATAACATAAAACAACATATAACCTAAGCTATAAACTGAGAACTCTGTAAAAAGATTATATATGAGCCTATGTTTCTATTGTTAAATAACTAACCAAAAATAACCTATAAACCCAATTTTTTTTGACAATTTCAAAGGTCCCTGCGTACAAATATCTGCGTTTAAATATCCTGTTTTGCAATTATTTAAATACAGATTTGAGAATTATTGGATTTTAAAACTATTTTTTGTTATGAATTTTATCAAACTTATGTTCAAACATATACAATAAAATCAGTTGAAATAACATTTGGACAAGGTTCCTAAATGGCAAATATGAGCTTTAATTGGTTTTTATTCATTTTTTTCAAAACAATGAATAGGTAATAAATAATTTGTGCGACGCTAAGCATCCATGGTGGGGCTCGAGATCCAATAACCCTTCCCTAAAAGGTAGACAATTATACCTAGCCTTGCAAAAGAATAACCTACAAGTAGCATCAACTGGAGAACCTACCTACTGGCCTTCTGATCGAAGAAAGATTCCTGATTTAATTGATTTCTGCGTGACTAAGGGAATACCAGAAAGTAACATAAAAGCTGAATCTTGCTTGGATTTGTCCTCCGATCACTCCCCCATAATAGTTACTTTTGACTACCAGATAATAGAAAAACAAAAGCCTCCAACACTCCACACTAAAAAAACAGATTGGAATTATTTTAAAAATATTCTCAATAATCGCATTTGTTTGGATGTATCTCTAAAAAGTAAAGAAGAACTAGAAGTAGCAGTAGGGAACTTCACCTCGGCGATACAGGAAGCGGCATGGGAAGCTACCCCAAAATTCAAAACATCTAGAAAAAATCAGACATGCTCGACGATTGTAAAAATTAAAATTGCAGAGAAGCGTAAACTTCGGAAAATATGGCAAATAACCAGATCACCCCATGATAGAGCCAAGTTTAACAAATCTATAAAAGAATTAAAAAATCTTATCAACGATGAAAAAAATGCAGCAATACAGGAATACCTGGAGAGCTTAAACGCAACTAAGGCCACAGAGTACTCGTTGTGGAAGGCAACAAGAAAGATTAAACGACCTCAATTACACATTCCACCAATCCGACTTGAAAGTGGAAACTGGGCAAAGAATAATAAAGAAAAAGCACAAAGATTTGCGGAACATCTACAAAAAGTCTTTGAACCCTTTCCTTCAGAATTGGGAGAAGAGGAGGAAAAAGAAATCTACAGCTTTCTGGATGTGCCTCTTCAGATGGATCTTCCTATAAAGAAATTTAAACTAAAAGAAGTTCAGAAGATAATGTTTAAAGATCTTGGCCATAATAAGGCGCCGGGTTACGATCTGATAACTGGTTCAGTTTTGAAAGAACTCCCCGAAAAAGCTATCAAATTGCTAACCATATTGTTTAATGCTGTACTACGACTTAGTTACTTCCCACTACAATGGAAGGTGGCACAAGTAATTATGATAGCAAAACCAGGAAAGAATCCAGAAGAGGTTACATCTTACAGGCCTATTAGTCTGCTTCCTGTAATATCGAAGGTATTAGAAAAACTAATAATGAAACGACTGAGAACAATCCTGCAAACAAAAAAAATAATACCAGATCATCAGTTTGGCTTCAGAGAACAACACTCAACTGTAGAACAAGTCCATAGGATTGTCGAACAAATCAACAAAGACTTGGAACAGAAAAGATACTGTTCGGCGGTTTTCTTAGATGTGTCACAGGCGTTTGATAAGGTCTGGCACCCGGGGCTTCTGTATAAAGTAAAGAAGCTACTTCCTTATGAATTCTACCTTCTTATTAAATCATATATTAGTGACAGACATTTCATTGTAAAATGTCAAGAAGAATATTCAGAAATGTATCCAATTAAATCAGGAGTTTCGCAAGGTATTGTACTAAGGCCAATTTTGTATCTTCTGTTTACGTCAGACCTCCCAACAATGGAACAAACTACCACGGCTACGTTTGCGGATGACACGGCTATCATGGCATCTCATACCAACCCAATATTAGCTACGGAAATTCTCCAAATACATCTAGACAAAATACTGCGCTGGTTAAGAAAATGGAGAATTAAAGTCAACGAAGCCAAATCAGCACATATAACTTTCACGTTGCGAAATGAAACATGTCCCCCTGTAACCATGAATAAAAAACAAGTGCCACAAACAGAAACAGTAAAGTACTTGGGAATGCATTTAGATCGTCGCCTAACATGGAAAACCCACATCTGGACCAAAAGGAAGCAACTGAATATACAATTCCAGAAAATGTACTGGCTTATTGGTGCTAAATCTAAGCTCTCATTGGAAAGCAAACTGTTGGTATACAAAACCATAATTAAACCTATTTGGACGTATGGAATCCAACTGTGGGGCTCTGCATCCGACTCTAATTTGGAAATAATCGAAAGGTTTCAATCGAAAGTTCTTAGAAACATAGTAAACGCTCCCTGGTTTGTCCCAAATGAGGTTATAAATAAGGACCTTGCTATTCCATTGGTGAAGACAGAAATCGGTGCTTATAGTGCGAAGTATAGAGACAGGATTGGTGCACATCCAAATCAACTAACAGTGAACTTGATTAATAAACAAACCGCCAAGAGTAGATTGAAAAGATTTAAACCACAGGACCTTACAAATAGATTTAAATAATTTATTTATAATTAGTTACCCGGCTTCATAAATAATTTACTGTGTAAATTAATATTTTAAAGGTATGTCTACTGAGATTATACCTAACAAGTCATTATATTATATTTTGTCAAACTATTTACTTATTGTCTTGTACAGATTGTAAATTCCTGGGATGTTAAAAAAAAAAAAAAAAAAAAAAAAAAATGTATAAAGGTAGAAGATAACAAAAATGAAGCCCAGCTGTCAATTGTAAAACTCACAGATGTAAAAATAGACAGAGAGGTTGCTGGTATTGTCTTTGGAAGGTAGAAGAAAGTGAATTGAAAACATGGACACTCTAGGGCCGTACTCGAACGCCGCTCAGGTGTTTGCAGCGGTACACAATAACAAAATGATATCTAAGGAGGTTTGTATATTGCAGCTTGCTTGATTAGAAACAGGAGTCTCAAATTTTTTGCATTGACCAACCCACACCAGGTCGAACAACACTGGGAAAATCCATTAACAATTTCCTCTTGAACCAAAAGTTGGTACTGTAGATAAATTTAAAAACCGGAGGTTTTTACTACTACTGAAGAGCAAAATTCAAACGCTACAGAAGTGACATTCTCGCGGTAAAACTGAAAACCGGAGAGGTCCAAGTGCGGGCGAGTTTTTTTAACTTTTCACAACAAGTGTTAAATTAACGTAATTTAATACAAAATAATGTTAGTTTTTATTATTAAACAAATAACATAAAACAACATATAACCTAAGCTATAAACTGAGAACTCTGTAAAAAGATTATATATGAGCCTATGTTTCTATTGTTAAATAACTAACCAAAAATAACCTATAAACCCAATTTTTTTTGACAATTTCAAAGGTCCCTGCGTACAAATATCTGCGTTTAAATATCCTGTTTTGCAATTATTTAAATACAGATTTGAGAATTATTGGATTTTAAAACTATTTTTTGTTATGAATTTTATCAAACTTATGTTCAAACATATACAATAAAATCAGTTGAAATAACATTTGGACAAGGTTCCTAAATGGCAAATATGAGCTTTAATTGGTTTTTATTCATTTTTTTCAAAACAATGAATAGGTAATAAATAATTTGTGCGACGCTCGACATGGCCAATTTCTGTAAGAAACTTACCGCGTTTTATGGTAATTTTTAGCAGTACTTACGGTATCGGAAAGTTAAAGGTAAATTAATTCAGTGGTGCACCCAGGTCCCCCACATGTAATTTTGGAACCTGTTACTAAAACAAAAAGTGCCCCTTCCACAAAAATTTAAAAAATTTTTACCCTGATTTCCTGCAAGCCACACTCAGAAATTATTTACATTTATCTGGTAAACATTTTTATAAATTTTATTAGTGATTATAATATAATATTATCATATTTATTTTTATTTTGGCATTTATTTTGAAAAGTGCCTGTTCTACGTTTTATACAATCATTAAATTTTGGTGTCGATTCAATTTTTAGGGCTCATAGTTTCAACAAAATTATTTTTCAGTTGTTTAATTTCAAAAAAAACATTTTTATTTGAGTTTACCATTACAAATTATTATAACAATTAAGAAAAGAGATTTCATGCGTCCTACAGAACCAACTGAGCTAGTTTTATACATTAGTGTGTACCTTAATTTATTGCACTACAATCTCTTAATTTTAAAGCAATCAAAAATGTTGAAACAATTGTTTTTATATTTTAACATTTATCTAGAGGGTGAAAAATACAGGGTGACCATATATAAAGTAAAGAGTGGGCGGGGAGCTACAGTAACTTCAACAGCCAGTACCATAATCCGGTGTTGTTTTTACAATTTCTGGTCTTATTTAGTCACAATTTTGAATAATCCGCAAATTTTTAAGTGTATATTTGGTATTTAAGCCACAGCAGTGGAGTGATGTGATTGCTGGTTGAGTATAGAGCGGAAATTCTGGGTTTAAATCGCGGATTGTACAGAATTTTTTGGGTCGGCCTTCCACTCCGCTACACTCTGTGGTGATCCCTGATGTTTGTGTCGACGTCGTTATCGTTGATACGGTTGCGTCACACACGAGAGTTTACAATACAGGTTAGGTAGGCAGAAAATGAAGTCAAGGGCCTTCTAAGCCTGTAGAGCTATAATTTGGTATTTACGTTATTTAATGTACCTCGCCCGTAACTACGTCATATATTTTTTTAGCAGCTGTGATGCACTTCACTCTATGTTCAAAAATTTGATTTGAGGTCACACTTTTCGCAACAACCAATAAGATTAGTCCAAATAATTCAAAATTATATTAAAGTGAATGAATATGGCTTTAAATTTACTGTGGCATATTAATTTTATTCCTACATTTTGCTTGTTACTTATTTGGCAGCAACTCATAAATTGTAGGAAGTGAGCTCTAAATTATTTTGAAAATTGGAACTAAAACAATTTTGGAATGTATCGTCAACGAATAAGTAGTGTCTTTATTCTTTTGAAACCAAAATAGATAATATATACTTGATGAAATGTTTATTGATATTAAAGCATCTAGCGTTGAAAGGTCTCCGTGTTGAAACGACGCGACGCCTTGAAGTATCCCGCAAAACGATGCGTTCTTTTAAAGCACTTAAGTCATATGGTCTTGAAAAAATATTTTATGTAACAATAAATTCACTCGAAACTAAATTAGGTTTCTGTTACAGATTAAAAAAAAAAGATATTTTTTGATTTCTTATTAAATTTTGTTTATATAATTAATTACATTATATTGTAATGTTATATTCTAGGTAAGGAAGTCCAAAAAACAAAAATTTTAAATTTGGAAACTATAAATAAGTAATTGATTAATACAAAGATCATTCTTTAAATTAATGGCGCCCAACGTTGGACTTAATGTTTGTTATGTTTAAAATACATAGGATTTCGTGAAAATTTTACAATTTTTTTATTATGTAATAGGACATCATCTGTACAACAGAAGTATTTTTTCAATAAAAACTTATTAAAACCTTTAGGCCGATGACAGCGGTGGCAAAGCCCAGATTCATCTCTGCAAATATTTATATTAACCTTTAATTTACCAAGAAATACGCCACAACCAGTAAATTCAGTTCGCAGTAATTCATAATAATTGATTGTGAAAGGTTATGAGAAAATTCCAAAACACGCAAAATTTCATTTTATAAAGTTGAAAAATAATACAAGTCGGTTATCTACGATATTACGTTGCTACGGTTTTACTATATTTACCAAATCTGCTTGCATTTTGATAACATTTTACTGCTTGTGACTTTATTGTTTTTGGTTTAAAAATTTATATTTGTTTAATTTACAAATATATGAGGAGGTTGGCCGAGCCGCTAAACGGATATGTAAAACATTTTTCGTTATTTCAGGTTATAAATGACCCCTTTATGTATCTGTTTTGAGCCCTATAAAAGGGGTCTTTTCTCAAAAGGTCACCTCAAGGGGGACCAACCCGACCATAAAACTAAGTTTTATAAGGTCCTAGGACCTATAAAACTTAACTTTATAAGGTCCTAGGACTTATAAAAACAGTCCTTGTTGAGATACCTGCCCGAACGATTCATCCGTTCGGGTGAACTCCTGTTTTTCGCTTATGTTGTCAATAACTTGACTAACAACTTGCGATCTTCACGCCATCTATCGATAGTTATTTCAGAGCAAACAAATCGTGAATTTTGTGGGATATTATCCCCAAAATAACGAAATTAAGACACCTTTAGTTAAAAAATTGGCAATTAAATTAAGTGCTACTTTATATTTATTTACAAAATCATAGATTTAGATAAAATCCGACAAAATTCGAGATTTTATTGCAATAATTGCAAAAAAATTAAATTAAGTGTTACTTTATATTTATTTACAAAATCATAGATTTAGATAAAATCCGACAAAATTCGAGATTTTTTTGCAATAATTGCATAACGTGACCATCCGTCCGCAATACGACGGACCGTCCGTTATTTCAACATGCTGTCCGTCAGACCAAATTGTCCGTCGTTCGGAAATTTCAAAAGAAAATCAGCCTTTTTCGCTCCAAAGAGACAAACATTGATCAACGACTTGCAAGCTTCACGCCATCTATCGATTGTTATTTTAGAGCTATTATATAAAATCGCGAATTTTGTAGGATATTTTTCCTGAAATAACGAAAAATTGTTCATATCACTCGGGCGATAAGGGTTTTCATCCTTCGGTCGATTATTCACTCGCCGCTGCGCGGCTCGTTTCATAAACTTTCGCCCGGCGGATGAAAAGATCCCCTTTATCGCCCTTGTGATATAAACTACTATTAAAATTTTTTTAGATTATTTTTTGGAACCGAAAATACTCGTACCTACTTGACCCTTTCAATTATTATTGCTTTCTAAATGAAGTTATATTTTCGATTACTTTTTCATGTACTAAGTTATTGGATGTTTACAAATCTCTTCTTTACCTACTATTCACTCAATAGCTTACACGTTTCTGTAATAAACTAGATTATTTAGTGCAGTGTTATTTAGGGGTGCATTTTGCTTTAATTTTCTTATTTTTATTATTTGCTGAAAGCCTTTATATCCAATAAAAATGTGTCATTTACAACCTTAGAGAAATTCCTGATGGGTTATTGCTTTTCCATTTTGAGATTACACTACAAAATATGTTTTAAAATGTTGAGGAAAACTATCGAGCACTTCTGGATTCTAACGTTGTGTGCTTCCGTTTACTTACGAGACGCCGTTATAATAAATCGTATACCAGACGTCTGCATTTTGCAATCAAATAAAACTCAAAAACTTTTTAATATTATTTTAAAAAATAAACCCGCAATTTTTAGAATGTAAGATTATTAAGAATTGTTAACGGATAAGTGAGGTTATACCGCTTTTATATCACGAATAAGTGAGGTTATGTTATGTTTTCTACTTACCCATTGCAATGAAACTATGTAACCAGAGAAAGCGAAGATTGAAATCTGAAATAACAAAAGAAAATTTAATTTCATGTTTAAATTTTCGTCCTCTCCTCCTTTCATAAACAGCAAATATTGACTATTTTGTTTTTTAGTTTCTGCGAGAAACTGCAATCTAAAAGTTTATTATTTCTGTAAATTTAAAGTGCTTTCTTTATATTTTATACAAAAGTTTTTTACTTCTAAAGTTTCCAGCTATTTTAAAGTTTTATACACAAAAATCGATTACATGCGATTGTTCAAATATTAAATGTAAGAGAAAAGCAGGAAAAGTATTAGTTTCACTTTGATTTTTTTATTATTAAAGAGAAGAGGAAAGCTATGAAAAATTTTTCATACGACTTTGGAGCAGCTTTATTTGATTTGCAAATTGAAATTAATAGATCGATTCCGACTTGAAACTTTTATCACTGCTCAAAAAAAATTAAATGGAATAATTGAAATGTGTCTGCACTTTATCATTCCTTTTTTCAATTTCCTACAATTTTCATAAACTTTATACGATGTGTTTATGAAGTTCCGTGATGTACCTACATAAAATTTCATTTCCGAATATTTTTAAGCTTTCCTCTGTTTGCTCTATGTTTTTCCTGAATTTTTAGATCAAAGTAGGCTTTACAATGTGAATAATTAAAAATATAAGCAGGAAATAACTGTTGAAAAATTCTAGAATGTAACAATTCGCTTTCCAGATGAAGTTATCGGCGTTTCTGTGCGTTTATGCATAATTTTACATTTCTAAGATTTTTTAGATTTCAGGATAATTTGACAATAAAAGATCTACATTGGCTGTTTTCTAAAATCAGTAATGGTAAATTTTCTACTTGAGTAAATTGTGCGTCTGGAAGTCACTGACGTGACCGTCAAATTCTGTTGCAATTAGGAAATAAAAAATCTAAAGACACTTTAAAGTTAAAACGTGCTAGGTAAACTTAAATCTTTGCATAAAAAATTCCTGTTTGCTTTATAAACTTAATTTTATTATGCTGACCTAACGAACATTAACAAAATTTTTAATAATAGAATAAGGGGTGAAATATTGCCATTCAAAAGTTTAAAAGAAAATTATTGTTCAAAGTTTTTAAATTTTTCTAAAATTCAGTATCATTTTTTATTACCGATTGAACAGTTATAAGATTCAACTTTGCAACTTTTCCAAGACATAATAGAAGTTGGAGTGTATTTGAAACTAAAACCTTTGAGAAACTTTTGAGGAATTTTATTGCCTTTTCGGAATATATAAATGTGATCGAAATATTTTGCATAAGTGTAGTTTTTATTTATTGGTGTAATAAGTAATTTTTGGATTGCCCAAGTTCTGCAGGTTAAATTTGCACTTAAAGAACGATATAATCTTACTTTTAAGCAGCAAACAATGAGGCTGTTTTAAGCCGTCTATGACTAAAGCAGCAGTCGCTGGGGTAAATCAAACACGGATAGACTAGAGAATGGGAAACCGCGGTTCTAAATCCTGATCTAAAAAGTCTTAAATTAATCTGCGGACTACTCACCAACCCGTCTGCCCAGCGTGGTGAATTATAGGCAAAAACCTCTCTCCCCCCACTTGAGGGAGTCTAAAAGCGAAGGCCTAACGTTCGGGAGTAGACCAATAACGGCTGATTTTGATGACTTAAGGCCAAAGACCGAAATTATTAGATATCCGACTTAGGAAGAAACCGCAAGAGCAAGAAGCCCAAAAAAGGAATTTACAAAATTCTCTTTTTGGATACAGCCAACAGTTCAACGTGGAATTTGTCACTAAATAAATGGCTTTTGAACTTAGAAAACTTTCCAATTTGAGGTGATAACTGTTCATGCAAGACAAAACACCCAACCATACTATACATTGAATAAAATTTGTTTTCTTTGATTATTTTCCGGTGAACGCTAAAAAAGCTGTTATTCTATTTACTACGCTAGAACCTAAGCAATTCCCAACAAAATAAAAAATCTCTTCAATCGGTTCACCAACAATACGTGCTTATTATACTTTCTCACGCTTAATGTGAGTTGGAATAAGAAAAATTTCCTGTTATTTATTTAAGTTGGTTTTTTAGTAAAAAAACGTTTATTGTTTCCACGCGAAAGTGTTTCAAAACGGAAGGTGAGTGAATTATCGTAAAATAATTTTACCGGTAACATTGTGCGAATTTATTTTATTAAGAAAATAAAATTTTTGCAACGTAAAGCCTTATAACAATTTTTATTTAAATTACACAAAACAATTGCGTAGGTATATCAACCCACGTCGCGCGTCTTTTCAAAATGTTATTGACGATATTTTGAATACATTTTTTGACTAAAAGATACTCGTGCAAAGGCGGATTAATCAAAATTAAATTTAAAATATTGTAGAAAGATTGTAGAGATATTTTAATATTCTTTTCAGGATGTGATGTGATAACGAGCGCCACGTTTTACGCCCCAATTAGATGCATTGTTGTGCTTAATCTTATAACCAAATTTAATTTAACATTTAAGATTTTCCACATAAACTTTGGACAAAAAGTAATTGTTTGATGACTTGTCAGTTGGCAATTTTACGATTCCTAAAGAACAGCAAAAGCAGCGCAAAATTCAAAAACACCTACGATTAATTTTTTTTTTTAATTTAAAATTGCTAAAGTTTTCTTTCAATAGTAATATCGTAGTAGATAATTTAAAAAAAATATTAAACGCTTTGTGCTTGTTTAAAAGTAAATAAATGAAAAAGCTAAATCGAAAAGGAGAAAGCAATTCGAGTGAAATCGTAAATCCGCAGGGTTCACTTAAAAGCACCGAAATTCGATCGAGATTGCAAGATAATACTCCAATATGAAGGAAATGTGAATATCAACATCTAATAGTATCGTTGAAAAAAATATTTTTTAAGTGTTTGGCCATATGTCGAATCCATTGTGAGTTGACTGAATAGAAATGTTTGTGCGCGCGTAAGTATCGCCACCACTTTATGCCATTTCAATCTTTCATAGCACAAATTGAACTTTACTTTTTTTGAAAAATTAATTTTTAATAAAAAAAAAATAATTATTGCTTTTTGCTTCGCATGAAACCACAAAATGTAATAACACGATACAACATTTCATTTTAATTTACGAGAGCGCCGTTAAAAAAGTTTTGGAAATTTAACATGGGTTTCAGCACACTATTATTAAAAAATCAATTGTTTTCATTTTGATACACTTTCACTTTTGCTTAAGTTAACTGAATTTGTCTTAGATATTGTACGCGCGCTAGTTTAAATAAATGAGATGACATGTACAAAAAACGCTTTTGGGTATTATGTTTATTATCCTGAATAAGGACAGAAACGACCGTAGTGGAATAAAGTGTGAAAAATGGCCCCTCGGCATAAACAAGATAAACGTCGTGCTTGGCAAAAACATATTTTATATCTCTTAGGAATTTACATTCTACTTTTGAAATATTTTTATATTGAAACATTTCTGTTGGAAATATTATCATTCTTTGGTAAGGTTTACGTTTCATTCATCTCCAAATCGAATTTATTCTAAATTTATTTTGCAACCGTGACGTTTTACTTCAATACTTTTTGGAGTCACTGCTTAAAATAAACAAATAGTTACACTCGGAGAAAGTAGAAAAGCAATTTTCGTTTTGCAAAAAAAAAAGTTTAAATGTAATGTAACGTTCTATGGAGGGTAAAAGCTGATATCAGTAACTCTGTAGTAGAAACAAAAATTTATGGTTGAAAATGAAAGAAACTTTTGTCAAGACCCTTATGGAAACAAATCTAAGTTAGGGGATAATAAGAAATGATACAAAGAAAAAATAAAACGTCGAGGAAAAATTTTTTCGGAAGAGATTAGTGACAAAAGGTAAGAGCTTTTACGATTTGTTTTTATCAACAATATTGTCCCAATATAGATAATCACTACTATACTACTAATATTGAATTTAAAAGATATTTTTTGCCACTATTGTTAAAAAAAATAAAAAGATTAAATTAATTATTACAATATAAAATATAAATTTTATAATATTGACTCAATGTAGACTTAAACTGTAAACCTACATATCCCAAAAAAGCAATCGGTACGCACTCCACAACTACAACTCAACAACTACTTCCCCACCCCAAGTAGCACATTTAAAAATTTTTAGTAAATGTTACCTACACTTGTAAATTTTACGTCATTTTTACATAATTTTCTGACCTATAAGTAAGTTTTGGTATTTTTTTAGGTAAACATAACTTTAGAAGTTTATTTGACCTAGTAGTCAATATAAAAGTAAAGCTGACGTAATTTTATTTTTATTTTTCGACTTCATAGGTTATTTTACTAGAAAGTAATTTTTGGTTAATTTTTTAGAGAAAATTTACTTAATAATTTACCTAATATGTACTTTCTGGTAAAATTTACTTTTACGTAAAAATGTAGGTAAATTTTATCAAAAATTTAACTTAAACTTGACCTAATAGTAACTTTTACCCTTAGGTATAATATAAGTAAAATGTGCTGTTGGTCGCTTATTGTTAATTTGTTAACTTGCAGGTAAATTACGAAGCAAATTTTACTTGTAAGTAAAAAAAGTTACTTGACCGCCATTAATTTTAATAAAAAATTTTTGTGATCTCGTAGAAAATATTTATAAACAGTAAAACTATTGTTTTTTCTAAATATAAATTATGAAATTAAGTAATAAAAAAATTATTTAAGTTATATTATAAATAATTTAAATTGTAATGTTCATTTTCGTGTATTAAAGCAACCGAAAAAGTACCTAGTACATTATTTAAAAATTGATAAAAATTTTTTCAAAAACTTTATATTTATCGAGGCGCATTCTAATTTTTTGAAGTAAAACTAATACTTTTATCAATAAACTTAGTTGCGCTTTGAATTTTTCAAATCTACTTAGTTTGTAATTAACAATATACAGGTAGTTGGTGCAGGGGTTAGGGAGTACAGTTGTGATCTGAAGGTCTTAGGTTCAAATCCTGATCGCTCCCAAATTTTTCTGTGCCGTTTATATCCCAGTTGCAGTATTCGAAAAGTCCTCCATAGATGTCGTTCAAGGAGTCGTCATGACGTCGTGTTTATATCGGTAAAATGCTTACGGATGTAAAATTGTTTCGTTGTATGATAACTTGTAAAAAAGTTTATCCGTAAATATAAATAAATAAATATTACATTATTAAAAATGATAATATACTTATTCAATGTTAAATGGTTGAAAACATAAACTTCTTAGTTGATCATTTTTTATTTTTATACTTATTAAACAGGTAAAATGTTGGTAAACTTTAGTCAGATTTACCTAAATTTTACGTAAAATTTACTTTCTGAAAGTTATATTTACTAATAGGTAATTGACTTGTTAGTCAAATTTACTTAAAATTACTTAAATTATACTCGAATATTACGTAAATTTTTTCTCCACTTGGTAAATTTTACGTAAAATTTAAGTAAACTTTAAGTCAAATAGAGTCGCCGTAGTTAGGTCAGCGACTAAAAATTACGTAAAGTTTACGTAAAATTTACCTTGTTGTGCTACTTGGGACGACTGCTCTATCTCTTCAGTTGTATCTATTACCATTGTTTCTATTGATTTAATATTAGATCTATTACGTCACATTAAGACTAGTATTTATTTTAACTTATCGTTCAACTTGACGTTTTATTTTTTATTTTCACTTTAGTATTTTTTCGACTTTGATTTTGTGTTAATTTTGAAAAATTAATTTTATAAAATATAACAGCGCTGTACACAGGTTATATTTGAAAATCTTGACGTCTTTACGTCTAAAAACACTAACGACACAGTCACTATGCACCAAACTTTAGCACTAAAGTTTGTCACAATGCCACTTGATTCTTTAAAACAAAAAAAGGTTGCCAACTTCGAGTATTTAACCCACTCTAGGAAGAATCGTGGGTCGCGCTTTAAGCGGTTTCTAGGTTTGTGAATGTAACTAGTGTATTTACCACGACAAGGTTCTGTAGCTTCTTTAGTGACACTATCCGCGTAAGATGGAAACTAGGGCGTCAGTTGATAATAAGAAACCAAGAATAATAACTTATCAGCAACAAAATAGATTTTTATTTTGCGGTCAGAGATGCTCAAGAATATAATGCCAAATCTTGCCCCCAACCTCCATCATGAGAGATTTTGAGAAGGCTCAGATCAACGCTAATTCAGATTCACACATATATTTTCCAATGTGGAAAATAAGGGTTGCTTTTTCCACTTAGTCAATACTTTTGAAAAAATTTCATCAATTCCTAATCTCAAACAAATGTGGAGAGCTCTGACTCACTGAAAAACTGAGAGTGTTTTCATTTTATGTATGTTGTAAATGTAGATTTTTTTGAGCCTTTTTTGAATATTTTGGAGATAATTGGATTGGCCAGCTTTGTAACAATGGAATGCGTAAAGATCCTAAAATTGATTTCATCAATCTCTTTTTTTACTGCAACAGCAGTAGCAGCATAAAAAGGAGAAGTCAATAATTAAATATATTCAACTCGGCAGTTAGTAAAACCGTTTAATTTCATAATTAATTTTTTTTAAATTTTTTTGAGATTAGGTACGACCCTGGAATAAACAGCTATCTAATATCTTAAGTCTGTATGACACGATGCATAATTTTACATCAAATTTACATGTTAATGGTAACTAACCAATAGGAAGAGCGTATTAGTAGCCATCAGACGTTTTTCATTGGTTAGTTACCATTTACATGTAAATTTTATGTAAAATTATGCATCGTGTCATACGGGCTTTAGAGAAATAGCTTATAATTAGAGCTAAGTTAAAATTGTGTCATATTCATAAATCACAAGATTTTTGCATAATTTGAATGAAAATCAAGTCCCACAACACAATGAAAGCTTAAAGAATTTAAAATACTTAGAAGGTTAATACTTTGACTCTTGACCACCTCGACTTAATCCACCATCAGTGGAACTTGCATATGGGATAAAAGTGACCCATAACCGACTGGCGGAACTTGCATGTCGGATTAAAAATGATTTGACCCATCAGTGGAAGCTACAATGAAGCTACGTGAAGGATTCGAACTTTACTTTTGAGGCATTGCGTACAATTTCAAGCTTACGACAGTTTAAAATTTTAAACTGCCTATTATGCCTATTTTTGTCAAAAATACATTAGACGTTGATGTCTTTGCGATAAAATTCTTTAGGTGTAAAGACTTAGTCGTAAGTGTTTTAGGCGTAACTATGTGATACTATTGGCTTTTGCTATAAGTTTGTTCCCCCCCCCCCACCAGTTATAATTATTATATAAGCTAATAATATGCAAATTTTCCTCAGTTCAGTTCTCTGATTTGCCAAAAATATCCCAATAACCGAAGCTGAGATATTTAATCAAATCCAACTTTTAAAACTGGATATCAGTTCGATGTTGTCAGTTGCACAAGTTATGGTCAAATGCAGTGGTCCCGTTTCTTACTATAGGTGCACAGCATCACTTTGTTTAGGAGGTATTATCTTTTTCAAATCTTGAACATCTCATAAGAAATGATAAAAATGGTTTTACTAAATTAGCAATGCGAGCATAGAGCCTTGACGCGCACAAAGTGGAGTGCTGTTACGCAAGAAGCAGTGATTAGCCTTCGTAAAAAATTAAAACTATAACAAGTACATTTTACGCAGAAGAGTCAAAATTGGCGGATAGGGAAGCAAAACAAGAAATTCTACCTCCCCCACCCCTCGCAATGTCCTAAAACGAACTGATATGACTCGGCCCATTGAGTTAAAGCCTCAACCATGACTATGTCCTTTACTAAGCTTTGCTGTATTTACATTGAGCGCACGTACTGTCAACTGATTATTGCAGCATGTAAAATATTAAAATTTTACTACCTAGAAGCCAACGCAATTCAGGAGCTCCCCGACTCAAGCATGACCTGTTGGTCACCCTCCACTTTGATCATTCAACAATCAGGGGGAGCTTCAGGCCGGGTACGAGGGTACGGGGGAGAATCAAGTTCAACGATTGGCAGATAGATTTGCAAACCTCACTACGTAGCGGGGGGGCATAACGCTCTCCTTCGTGTTCGTGCGTAGTTCGCCCCTACTCAGGAAATGGTGAGTTTTGTCTCGGGTTCTGGGGTTCAGTTCGGCCATTTGACAACGGACGATCCACCATTAACTGTGTAACCCGGCCTTCAGCCAACTTTCCTTGCCTAAGACATGCGACGGTTTAGCGTACGCGCTATTTTCGAAAAACCGGTGTGCAACAGATGATGTAAACTGGGCAAAAAAACAACTTAAAAGAGGGGGAAATTCACTGTAAGGTGGGCATCCTCTCTCTCCCATTACCGAAAGGCTCAAGCCATCTTTTTAAAAGCAGTTTGCGGCCCATTCGAGTTGGATCTCCCTCCTTTCCTTTTGAAAAGTAATTTTTTCGGGACCTGCCTGAACTCAAAAGTCGTCGAGAGCGACAGCCAAGTATGCACCTATCCACGAATATATAAATCGGGATAAGGTATTGATGGCTGACCGTTTCGTTGCAAAACTGAGAAAACACGGCACTGCCGGAGTTGAGTACCGGACGGAGGTCCCTAAACGCGCCTCAGAAATCGGCACAATACAAAAACCACGACTTCAAAGACCTACAAAAAAGGGGAAGGGGCTTAAACTCTTAATTGAGCCCGCTTAAAGCGGCTGGAGTGGTGCGCCATTGCGCACTCCGAACTTCATATTCAAACCACAAAATTCATCAGAGTAGTAGAGATCACATTAGATCGGGACTTTGAAATACAATTAGGACAAGACCATGTAAAAAATTGAAATTTTACAATCGATTATTGCTTAATCTCATGGGCGTTCATTAAGAGGGGCAAAAGAGTCAGCTGCCCCTCCTGGTTCTTGGCTGCTTAATTTTTTTTAGACATTTCATATTTCACCATCCTAAGTTTTTGAATTTTTTTAAAACTTTTGGTTTTAAATGATCAAAATTGTTTTATAATAAATATTTTTTATTTTGCCCTTCTTTGAAAGTAATCCTATGGACGCCCATGCTTAATTTAATATATATTTGGCGTTTATTCCCACTTTAAATCCTTTATTTTATTGTTTACTCTCAGTTACAGTTGAGTTTTTGTAAATAATTATAATTTTTTTTGCCCCCGGTCAACGTAGGCACTCGAACCGGAAATAAAATAAATTAAGAAAGTTTACAACAGAACATGAAATTTTTACACTAAAATTGTAAGTTAAATTAAAATTGAAGTTAAAAATGGAAAAATTTGAAATACTTAAAAACTTAAATATTGGAAGTTTTTGAATTTGTTTTTAATAAATTATTTAGTTTCTTAATTACATTTTATATATCAAATTCTGTTCTGAAGATATTAGAAATTTTGAAAACAAGAAAATAAAAATATTCAAGTGTTGATAAGTTAATATCCGCTTATAATAAACTAATTTTTTTTTCATTTGCAGTATAAACGAATTGTGCTCTATTATTGGTTTACAAAAAGGTAACTGTTAAATTTTTTTAAGATGACATCAATACATACCATTTTTTTAAAATGTGTTACCCTACTAATGCCTGCTATCAGAAATATTAATTAGAAAAATGTTTTTTGAGCAATTAGTAAAGACAACCTCTAGTACTCCGGCCAGCTTTTAGACTAGAATTATGTTGTTTGTAACAAAATTGTAAAATAATAAAATAATTTTGTACAAAAATAAGGTACCTGAATCTTTTTGAATTTTTGGCTTCTTAAAATGTTATACCAAATTTTGTTGTTAAACCAACAAAATACCCGACGAATGATATTTTTCACAATTTCCAAATATTAACTGAATTATCCTGGAAGGTAATTTTTTCTATAAATTTGCCAAATGACTCAATTATAATGCCACGTCCAAAATTTTGCATGCGGTTGTTTGGAAGTTTTTTAATCTTTCTCTACTACACATACTACACTTTAAAATTATAATTCCTTAACGTTTGTCACACTTCCGGGTAAAAAAATGTTTACTCACTTTAAATTTTAAATTTTACTATTCTTTGAATTTTTCACTATTTATTTTTACAGAGAAAAAAAACTGAGAAAAAATTCCAATTTTAGGTAAGTTCGTTAACACCCCTAATTATGTACGTCATTTTTCGGAAGACAACAATATATAGCAAAATTATATTTCCGTAATGTGAAGTGATACTTTGCGATTCGGCGGCAGACAAAGTAAATTTACATTTTTTGTAAAGTTTTTTATTTTTTAAATTTATTATTATTATAAACGAAAAATAACACACAAAATTTACTGTTTAATTATTATATGTCTGTAGTAGCTGAGATTGCAATACAAGGATGCGCTGAGCGGATTTCGCTTATAATGAACTTAAAATAAAGAATAATAGTATAATATTGATAACAAAGTTAATTAATGTCTTAATTAATAAGTAAATTGATAATAATACACGAGCTTAACCGAAACTTAAATAATTCGTCTATTATATGCGGATTTTTATTTACTTTACAGATTAGTTTATTATAAGTGAAACACAGAGCATCTGCTTCTAATAAATTTTAAAAATAAATAATTTTTAGTAATATTACCAGATTAACAAAAAAAATAGGAGAGAGGAAGTTTTGATATTATCGAATCAGGCAGCATTAATGAGGATTACTTTGCATCCGCCACTTTTGGGACACAGTAGGATAATTGTGCATAATTTCATTTGGTATGTAGACACTCATTATTGAGATTTTGTAGAGATCTTAGTACCGCTTTGTAACCGTGTGTTTGAATGGCTGTAATTTTTTAAAAATTGGTTATTTTAATGTAGTCAATAAACAACAGATTTTAATCTAAATCAAGTTTGTTCCAAATTTTAAAATCTAAATAATTAATTTCTTCCAAACAGACTTTCAGAAGCTAATATTACAATTTCTACGAGTACTAAACGACTTCACGGTTACACCTAAAAATCTTACTTAAAATAATATTTTTTCCACTTTAGATTATTTATTGTTTGATTAAAAGTTTTTATCAGACTATAACGAATAAAGTCAACGACATCGAAAATTTATAACGTCATTAAATTTAAAATGAAAATAAGTTAATCTCGGTTTTGCATTTTACTGGTGGTTCGTGAAGTTTGTGTTTTAAAATACATCATTTGTAGTAAATATTCAAACCCTTATCACGAAAAAAAACATACACAACGCAGACACGCTGACAACTTATTTCCTTTACAAGTGGCGCCGTAATATTCGGAAAAGTGCATCGCAGCGCTTTTCTCAATTTCTTTAAATACAGAATTTTAAATGAACATAAACAACGATTTAAATTCAAATTACTTTGAGGAACAATGAAAACGTAAAAACTATTCGATACTTTTAAGGAAAAGTGTCTGTATTATGTAAGTTAAATTTCTATTTTATTAAGTGACGAGGGTGGAAAAATCGGTGACATTGTTGAATGTTTTCGCATTAGATACACTAGGCAGCCAAATTTATTTTCTTTCAGAAGCAAACGAGTATGCAAATTTTAACTCTACATTTTCTATGATTGTGTAAAAAAAAGAAAAAGGATTTTCTACTCGATTGCGGTACATGACTTAAAAAAAAACAGAAAATAAACTTTTGATTGCGTAGTTTTAAAATTGATGTCATTAAACAAGCGATTTTAGTATTTTTTGGGCACGTCGGCGGTCCGTTCCATGTAAAATTTGAGCCAAACTCAACTGTGAAAAAACTTTTAAATTTACTTAATTACTAAACTGCTAATTAACACAAAACAACCTTAAACTTAGTTAAAATGTGGTAACTAGCGACAACTGTCAGAAGTTATAAGATTAAAGTTTAATCAAATATTTTAGCTAAAATCGCAATCATTAAAATTTGACAGTGGCTTGGTGGCAGCTTTACCGCTCTACTTAAAGGTAGTAGTGTAAATAAAAATATTTTCTAGTGTTTTTTGAAAATAATTATTTTAGGGCTTATTTAATCCTGTTCTTTTGTCATGTTTTTAATCAGACAGTGGCGTCGCAAAAAGTATTTGCTTTTGTATAAGGCAGAATGCCTAAAATTCAATTTTCTTGTTTTTCTTCAAGTTTTTTGATAAGAAAAATGTTGCAACTATTTTTTATTCCATTATACTGTTTGTTGTGTGGAAAACCTTTGAAGTGTATGAACTCAACACACAAAATATATTCTTGTGTTTTCATTTTATCATTTTTATCTAAAGCAGTCGTCAAACACTTCTCACAACTATAAAAAGATAGTATGTGACATTCAACAGAAATTGTTTTATTTCTAAGAAAATCAGCTTTTGAAAAAGATCGAAATAAATGCTAGCTTATACACAAAAATTTTTTTAAATGCACGACCGATTTCTGTTGTTTGAAGTGATCGTTAGCTTGACGTCATTACCCCTTAATGTTACAAAATTATTGCATTGTAAATAATTACATGTTGTGCTTATTTTCAAAATGGCCTTATGCTACTAATTTATTAATTTTAATGAGAAGCACATGGCCCATCTAACAGTACATAATTTTCAATCTTGGTTGTAATAAATATTTGTTAAAAATTAATTATATTCCTGATGCTGCTGTCTTACCTCTATGTCTTTTTTAAATGGATTTTTGTGTTAGAATTCCTACAAAAAATAAAAACTAAATAAAATAAGCGCAGTTTGTTTACAGTAGGGGTGTAACAAGTGGTCTACATTGCAAGGCGTCCTGACGTCATCACTAATGTACTCAATTGCTCATTAACGATTCGTTTAACGAGAAAATAATAAATAACGCAGTGACGTATTTAGACAACCAGCAAACAATTGGTAATGTCATAAACGAATTACCAATCATTTTATCGATAATTTTGCGGTTTAGAACGTCAATTCCGGTTTGTGCGTTTTCATCACATATCCACAGGTTTATTAGCTCTGCTGAGAAGTCAAGCACAAATGTTGGAAAAAATAGGATTTTGGATAGATTTTCTGGAGTGCTTTTAATATATCGACCACTTCCGTTCACATTTATTTTATATTACTTTTTGGATTTTTATAGAATTACTGTTTAAAAGAAAACCGAAGGGATTTTATAGTTATAAATTAAGATCAACACGTTGATATACGCGAGCTATGGCAATATTATTAACGACACGGAGTGTGAAAAATAAAGGATATTAGACAAGTCACACTTACGACTGACGTTTTATTAGATTTGCTGCACATTTCTGTATTAAATGAGAAATTCTGCTCCCTTTTCAGCAGTCACTTAAATTTTAAATTATTACAATTTAATAATTTGGAAAACTGTAAAAGTTGCTTAAGCGGCGTTCACAATACGCGGAGTCTTGCCTTACTTCGATAGAAACTGGCAAGCGCCAATCAAAACAAACGGATATAAAAAATACTTTGATCTAATTGGCGGTTGCCAGATTTTTACCGAAGCAAGGGTAGACCCCACCTTAATGTAAACGCTTTAGTTAAGTAACGGATAAAGCAGCTGTGCTCGACGGATTCTGAATTATTAAAATCTGAAGAAATTTTAAAATATTACAGATGACAGCATTGCCCTGGTTTTTCATAGTACATAGTAAATTTTTGATTTGTTAAAAGCTTTGAGTTCAACATAGTTACGCTTTCTTCAGAAGCAAAATCGATCGATTTTTATAAGTATAGGTAATACTCCTGAGTACTCCATAAGTTACTTTCGATTTATTACTTGTACACAATTACAGAGCGAATGCAGTAACAAATATAACTTTAATTACAAATCACAAATTTAATTAAAGACAAGTATAGGTAAACACAATTCAAATTTTCAATGATCCTGTTTGGCATCACCGCATCAAAATTTATAAGTCTTTAAATTTAATTGTTAAATTTGATTTTGTCTATCTTGTCTAATAAATTGATTTTGACAAAGTAATCAAACCATACAATGGTTCTTAGAAATTCAACAGGAAAACAACGTCATAGTAGAAATTGTTCGTTCGTCCGTAATAATGGAATTCTGTATTACTGCATTCCCAATTTTCACATCGCAAAGAAAATAGAAAACACGACAATTAAACCTAATATAATTTTATTTCCTTATATAATCACACGCAATTTGTTTTTATTTGAAACCTATTTAATCAAACTTTTTGATGATGACGTTGAAATGAAAATATAGTCACTTTTTTTTAATGCTTTTGTTTAAAAAATGAAATGGATATTGAGTAGCCAGTTTTACACCCGAGCAAAATAAAATAATCAGATTAATACCTACGATTTTTACGGTTATTGTTTCCCATTTTAATGGATAAACAACAAAAATGTTTTCAGTTAAAATAGATGTTTTTTATATCTGCAGTAAAGGCAACTTTTTTTTCATCTTAAATTAAGCGATTGGAAGGAAGTGACTAACATCTTAGATCTTGTAAACTTACGAGAGCTCAAAGTAAGTAAGTACTTTTTATTTAATGACCTACAACATTTCCTTTCTCAATTAGCATTAAAAGCTGATCTACAACATTGCAGCAACATAAATTGGAAAGATACTTTCTCCAGATTGCGACTCAACTTGGATCTTTATTTTTGGGCATCCGTCTCATTAGGAGTTACGTTCTTGAGAAAATGTTTGTGTTACATTATAACCCTTTTTTTATATCTAAAATCTGAAATGACTTCTTACTCTTTCCAATATGTTAAAAAAAATTGCCATTTTTTTACTCAAAAAAATTAAAATCTACCGATTCCTTCTCAAAATTTTTGAAAGATTTTTTTTTATATAGTTTATATTTTCAAATGCAAGTTTAAAATTATGCTATTGTTATATTTAAAAAATTAAAATTTATAACGTTTATTTGTGACATTACAAATGTCAGATTACCGCTTAACATTAAAGATTTGACAATTTAAATTATTTTTAACAATAAAATTACGCAAATGCAATTTAATTATTGTTTATTTTGTTGTTCATGATGGTAACGATAAGTCAATTTTGTTAACTACTTCTGCAATTAGTTTTATGTTTATTAAAAGCCACAAACAGTTATAAGTTAAGTAATTTTGTTTTATTCAAACTCTAGATGTTAAGTAATAAATGTTTTATTTCACCTGCAACAAATTGTGACGTTTTAATGATTACGTATCATCTAACGACCATTTGTATTGCGTTCATTAAAGCGCCACGTTTCATAAAATAGCAAAATGCTGCTGAAATTAATTACTAATGTCATTCTTTTTCTGTACTTAATATTTTAAGGTTGATTACATGGATATTTGCACCTGTAAGATTTTATATCAGTTGTATCCGCCGGCATCGTTTATTGGGTGTATTTTTATGAAATTGAGCAAGTTAAGACTCCAATGTTTCCCAGCTTAATTTTCTCTAAGGTTTTAAAGATTTTCTCAACTTCCCTACAAGATCACCACGATATTTGATACTAAAACCTCATAATCTTTGTCATTATCGCGCTTTTTTTATTGCAGTTTTATTTCAACTTATGTTACTATTCCATCTTGGTTAGTTGAAGCAATCAGATGACTAGAAGTTGTAAATAATATAATCACATGTAGACCTTAACTAAGTCTAAAAATTTAAACTTTTACTATTATTGTATTGGCTGTTGCCATAGCTTTGGTTCTGCACACCTTTAAGTTTATAATATTAAGATACAAAAACCAGAATGTTTAAGCACACGGAATTAAAAAAGGTCTGTCACTTGTTAAAAATATTTTTATACTCAAAGAAACTTTTAAACCGGAATCTTTAAGTCTGTAGATTTGCGTGGTATATTTTTATTAAAAAATTTTGTTATATTATAAAATTTTTAGTTTAATGTTATCAGTTACTGCTGTAGCTCTGCCCTCTAATAAATCTTGCTCTAAGTATTTACGTCGAACGCACGTACCGTTAACAGTATAACAACAACTAGTGTACAAACCAGGGCGATGACACACGCGACTTTCTCAACAACTCCTTATACTGAATAGCACAATAAACGTTTCGAAAAAAAAAACGATACGCTATCTGGTGGCAAATTTATTTATACTGGAGGTAATGCACTGAAATAGCTGTTTAGCATCAATTTTATTCAAGTGCGCAGTTGTTTTTGTTTATGTTTTTAATATGACAGATATTTATTTAATTAGTAATTGTCTCTTTACTTCTAGTAACTTGACCTCTAGCGGCCCCAAAATCTTAAATTAAAACACATATAATTTTGTAGTCTAAGACTTCCAAATACTTGGGATTATCTCGGACGAGAGATTGACCTAGGGACCCCACATTGAATACATACGTAACAAGGCTAGGGGGCTAGAGCTTCCGGCGCCGTAAGCTCCACCAAAACCCTGAAACTTCACCTATACAAAACTTCCGACCCATCCATCCTAATTTGTGTTAGGATGACATAAGACAATAAGGCAAGCTTTGAATGCGTAATTATTGTGTGTTACTAATGCCTGACTAAGATTGAACCCAAACACAGAGTCCATCGCAGAATTTATCCGCGGCCAAGTGGTTTAATTTTATAAGGCTGCGAGTCACCCTGAAAACTCTAAGAGTTGGGCAAGTATCATGAGGATTCATCGCGGTTCACGAAACCCAAAGCCATCTTGAGTAGGGACCTCTCCCCTTTCTGTAGGTTAGATACCAGGAGGATTCAAGAGAAGATCACTTTCCACTTAGCCATACAACAGTCATTAGAGGTCAGAAACCTGGGGCAACGAGAGGGAGCCGAGTCATCGAAGCAAGAAAATAGCATGGCAAACTGCACCACGTAGAGGAGGTACGGCAACGCTCTCTCATCACGTTTGTGCGTAGCTTGCTTTTAGGGAAGACGGTAAGGTTCTGCCACAAATTCTGGGGTTTGGTTTGACCGTTTGATAACAGAGAGCAACAGATGGGTATGCACTTTTTGACGATAACCACGCCTGGAAAAAGTAAACGACCAGTCTGATGGGTGTCCGTTTAGTTCCAAAACTGAGAAACCACGGCTTTGCCGGAGTAGAAAATCAGACGGAGGTTCATAAGGTAAGAAGCCAAACTCACGGTTTTCAGGACCTACAAAAGAAAGGGGCCTAACTATTAAGAAAATCTGCTTAAAGCAGCACAAAGGGTGCGCTTACGCACATCACAAACTTACAAAAAAAACTGTTCCTAACACTAACCTAAGTTCGACCAGTAGATTTTTCTTTTTTTTTAGAAAATTTAAGCCCAAAAATACTTGAAAATGGTTTAAATTGATTTATTTCACGGTTCTCTCCTTTAACAGTTTATTAATTAAAAAAAATTGGTTCACTAACCTAAGCTTTATCAGTAAATCTCTTTTTTTAGGAAAACTAAATCCAAAAATAAAATCATTAAACAGTGATTTTAGCTCGATATTAACGCTACTATGATTCAAATATATTTACTTTTTCTATCATTTGTTATGCTCAGCTTGAAGGTCAACTAAATGCACGCGAAACGTATAATAGAATGCGGTCAATATAGTCGCTTTTCGTACAGAAATTTGAAGCTTTACAACCGATTATTAGCTTAATCTATTAATATTAGCGATTCTTCGGCTATTTAATCTCTTAATTTCTATGTAATTACAACAAATTCCGTTGAGTTTTCTTTGCTAAATGTAATATCTTTAAGTCAGAGGTTATGTAACTAGAATCAGTTTTTGTTAAGGTTTATAATATATTTTCTTAACCCAGGTAAGGTACTTGAACCTACCACTTTAAATTAATATCTTGTTCTTTGCAATTAAAAATTTTGGTAAATTAAACTAACAGCTGTACTTTAGAAGTGGACCCATCAAAGCACATTGTTTCGAAGATACACTAAAATCAATCGAGCCGTTTTTGAGATACTTTTGGCTCCAACGAGGCACAGATTTGCCGTTGATTAAAATAAACAGTAAATTGTTTTCATAAATTTTCATTAAAATTTTAAAAAATTAGGAACTTCTTTTCAGTCTGTTTTACATAATTTTTTTAATTCTTAGATGCAGGAGTGTATTTTAGTTTAGGTAATTTATCTTTATAGGACACCAAATGTTTTATTTTAATTATTTACTATTTTCTTTATTTCGGGATGACCTTTAGAGGCATTCTGAATTTTACTTGCTCTTATGTTAAATATTTTGTTTTTTTTTTATAGCTGATTTTAGAATCAAGTATATACCCATCAAACTGCCTACTAATATCAGGTAGGCCGTCGAGGCATTAAAAATAAATATTTAATATTTTGGGTTGCATATTTTAAATTATTTATTTATTTACATACGTTAAGTTATCATAATAATTATTGTTATGGTTTTCTCTCTTATATAGGTACTACTAATTTTTTTAATTATTATTTAGTAATTTAAATAAAGCAAATTAATTAATATTTTAAATATTTCCAACAAGTGAAAGAGAAAATCAATGTATCTATTTAATCTGGCGAACTAGAAAAGGCAATGTTGAAAATTTTTATTCAATGTAATTTTTAAGGACAAAAGAATTAAGGCTCATGAATAAATTAACAATATTTATACTATGGTTTCAATACTTTCGATTAAGATTAAAGCGACCCCCCACTGGTCTAATAATCCACTAAAAATCCAGTGAAAATCTCGTTAATTATTTATTATACAATTTATTATACAATTAGTTATCATACAATTTAATTTTTTATACAAAATTGTCATTAATTATGTTTTATTTATTAGCATTAATTAGGTAGGTATTATTTATAATAATTTTAATCTGCAAAGTGCATACAAATGATCTAGGTCAAACATTGAACTTACAACGAAAATAGACATTAAACCTTTAATATTTAAATAAAGGAAAAAATGTGATTATTGAACTAAACCATTAATTTACTGATGATCTTGTTAATGCTCTACCAATTGAAAAATGATATAAATAAAAAAAAATTAATCTTTATGATTTTGCAGGAAATTGTAGATTATTATTAACCACTGATCGTATTTTGAGTAATTGAAGTGATGGAACGCTGAAATAGGGCCCATATTTTGCTGTTTCAGCAGCCATCAACAACTATTCTGGTTTTGTTGTTTTCATTTCCTACAGTTCACAAGTGTTTATTTAAATTTATATTCAATTTTTTCATGTAATATCATTCTCGTAGGTTTTTAATTCGAAATTTAATTTAAAATTTTAATTGAATTCTATCGATGTAATCAATGAAATTATATAAGTTTTTATCGTGAAATTAATATGGCTGCATAAATAACCTACAGCTCATATTGTAATGTTCAATTAAGGGGTAATAACACTGTAGAATTTTAAAATAATTAAAAAAAAAAAATTCTGGTTTAAATTATGCCTTAGGATTCTAGAAATAAGGTACAGTAAATTTTACAGCTGAACAGAGCTATGTGCTCTAAATCTTTTAAACACTTTATCTCTAAACTACATTTTTTAAATTGGCGGGAAATATAACTTTAACAGATCTCAACCGATTTACCTGAAATTTTTACTGTATCTGTAAAATTAAATTATCAACAGAATTGAACAATGATTTTACGTTACATTGTAAACTTTTTTGGTTAAAAACAATTTTTTTACGAAATTTTGTTAAAAAAAACAGAAACTTGACTTGTATTGTGCGCTATTCTTAAAAAAAAACGAGATGTTTAAAATTCTTTATGTTTTTCTCGAGACAATTTTATAGAGAACTGCGAAATTTAAAAAAAAAAATACCACTTGTAGATGAAAGTGTTTTTTCTGAGCCCTGGCGCTGCCGTTTGGTAAAAAAAGTTAAATAAAAATTGTAAATATTTCCCAAGACAAAACAGATTTTATATTGCATTTATTATATCATCATAAAAAATTGTCAAATGCTATTTTATAGGTCGCTAAAGTGTCATTACTCCTTAAACTGCTACTTTTTAAATTTTAATTATTATTAGCGTTAGAATGAATTTCTACGTTAAAGAGTACCTTTTAATGTAAATATTTTTTATAACAAATTTAATTCTATATTTGTTTAAAAATAATCATTATTTGTATTCATGAAATAATCTAAAATATAAAGTACAAAAAATTTCACTAAAAATATACACTCGTATTTTAAGCAAAAAAGGAAAAATTTATTAGTTTTCTAAAAATACGTTAAAAAGGTTTGTGAAATTTTAATTAGAGTGGATGTAGTATTTGAAAATGAAGTGTAACTTATTAACTTATCAACGTCGAAATTTGAAATTTATGATCAAAGTATTTTGCAAATATGTTAAAAATCTGGTAATAAAAATATGTGAGAAAATGTAGCTTAAGAGAAAAAAGTTGAAAAAGTAAGATAAGTAATAGGAAACTTGTACGAGGGTGAGTTAATTGCATGGGGAGAGATGAGGCTAGAATGATTAATGGAATTGTGGTTACACTAAATTCCGTTTTGTTTAACTTCTACTTCACTGATTTACAACGAAAAAAGCGATAAAAACAATGTGGTAATCTTCAGTCTGTGCTAATGTGGTGTATAATGATAATATAATAAAAAAAAAAATCCTAAAAAAAAAAATAAAAAAAATTTAATAAAAAAAAAGAAAAGTATCAAATATTTAAAAAAAGAATTAATGAAGATTTTATGTTATAAAAGATTTAAAAATCCACATTGTTGAAAGTTTGTTTTCGTTGTCCTAATCGATGGTGTCACTCACAGCCTACAAAACTGATAAAAGGAAAAATATAAATTAGAAACACTGAAACAGAAAATAACACAAAACTTCTATGTGGTGATAGGGTGAATCTTGTAAACTACAGGGGAGTGTGTAATCAATCTTCGGCTCCCAACTTATTCACTAGGATTCTACTAAACCCGCAAGATAAGGGTGCTGCAGTAGACAATCAGTAATTATTAAAGGGTGAGGTCTTTGCTTCGTTATCTAGGTTAATGATATCAATAATCAGTAGAAACACCCAAATTAATTTTATTTTTCTCAAATCAAAAAAATTAGACTTGGGCGCCACTCAGGTAAGTCATTCATTTTAATCCTAAGTTTTTTTTATCAATGATTTATTGTATTTAGACGATAACATTTTTATATTTATTGACCATTTTGTAGCCCATCAGGCCCAATTTTGAACGATAAATTATAAAACTACTTATTTAGAAGAAAAGTCGAGGAAACTTTTATACCTATCTAAAATATTCCAAACTAAAACAGCAACAAAATCAAAAGAAAAAGCAAAGTTAAGATTAGAAGAAAATGTTGAGCTCAAGTTAATAATATATAAAAAGATAAACTCAAAGTTTGAAAATTATGATTGTATCAGGTTGCTTGTGTAAACTTTTTAGTAAAACTCTAATCAGCTATCTTTCAGTCAGCTTAATAAACAGCAGGAAAATTTAGAATGAAAAGTTTTCCTAGCCTATGGAAGACATTTTTGCAACTTAGCATTAATTTTGTTTAAATAAACTTGAATTAAAGATTTCGTTACTGTCTGCTCTAAAATACCAGTAGGAAAAGAATCAAAAAGAATTTCATTTTTAAAAGACAAAATAATAATTAAATTGTTAAACCCGAGTAAGCGGTTATTGCTAAAATGCAAAAGAGAGCTTAAATAGTTTAGAGGAAGTAAAAAGAAGTGTATGATTAAACAATGAAGCGGTACACCGCGCCATGTCATACCGAGTGCAATAATTGCATGCGCTATATACAGGAATATGACACTTAATTAAGGTTAGTTGATCTCATAAATAATTTTCAGAGCACGAACTTTAACAAAAGCTTCATGAAATTTTTTACCTATAAATTAATTCTTCTTTTTGTAAGGTCGCGTTCGGTGTAGCGCTTAATCGCTCAAAATTCTGACGGTGCTTTTTGAACGTTCGGTTTGAAACTTTTTAGTGCTTGAATCTTTCAGCATTAAAATAAACTAATTTTAATTATTTGTTTAAATACATAAAAATTGTTGTTAACCAGAGTACAATTAAAGAATTCTAAAAATTGAAAATTCTAGTTGAAAACAAAACTATTAATGCTCATTTATTGCAATGTGATGATCAAATGTTAATTTATATCTGACGTAAGTATTTTTATAATTAATTCTATGAGTTAAAATTAACGTTAGGTGTACTGATTTATTTGGAAATTTTATTTAGTTATTTATTAAATTTTTTATTAAGGTTGGTAGGAGGGTGCCAATTTATGCTTTCCGTTTTTGTGATATAATAGAGCTTGCATAAAAACGACCTATTCTTGTTGTAACCGGTGGCAGTCTCCAAAATTTATCACGTTGATTCTGAGGTACACATTTTACTTTTTTGGATTTAATTTCATTGTTGTAGAAAATTTATTGTAAGCTACGATAGTTGTAGCTTTATGATAAGTTGACACTTCTACTAGATAAGGTAAAAAGTAGACGCGAAATTTTATTGATCGGAGACCTGAATGCTAGGGTGAGAAGGTAAACTGAAGATCTTATAGAAAAAATTTATTTAAAAGAAATCGAGTACTGTTGATCAAGGTAAACTAACAATACAAACTCAAAATTTGGAATCGAACAAAATAAATACTTTTTCTTTATTGGCCAAAAATTCAAATTTAATAAATATTACTTCCTTCCGCATTGGTCTCCATTTTACTGGTGCTCACCTGCACCGCAGACCTTACAAGTTAAAATCCCGGTCGCTTCTTGCTTTTACATACATTACAAGTTAAATTATTATCATCCCATTATTTCGCTTAGTCAGTAAAATCAAAGCTGCTTACTTGTAATTCGGTATTGCCTGTAAAGCTTTTTAACATGAGTTTCATTATACAATGAGTCGTTTAATTTTACTGTACGCTTGATGTATAAAAATATTGTAAATATTCAGTTACAAAAATATTAATGAGAAGAATTTATAGGCGCAGCAGGTGATTACCTAGTTTATTTTATGTATAGCACTTGAAATTTAGAAGAGCAACCGTGAAAATTTTTGAAAGATCTAGAAAGATCAAAATCGGAAAGACTGATAGATGGGGTGAGTTAATTTGTAATCGTTATAATTATATAGAAATAAATATCTCTTTTATGCTGCTTTTTTTATTTATTTTTATTCAAAATAGAACTTTTTAGAATTTTTATTTTGTTTGTTAGTGTTGCTTAAACTTACGTTGCCCTGTGTTACTACAAAATCTACCTTAAACTTCAATTCTTAAAAACCTGATTTACTTTGCGTTTTTTCATTTGCACAAATTGTGCTGCAATTCACCTTCAATTCTAATGTAGCATCTGCTTGTAATTCAATAATTTCTTTAATTTTTTTTTCAATTTTTGTTATTATAACTGTACAATTTTTGTTGCAGTTTAACAAGATTTTGATACAACACATCAACTTCTTTTTTAAAAAAAGCTTGACAAATTATACACATTTTACACGGTGTTTAAATACACCGTAAAAAAGAAGCTTGCAGAAATGTATAGATGACTTGAAGACTAAGAACGGATTTGAAAAAAAAAAAGTAAAGACCATCATTGCTTCACTGGCTTTGGCATAACCATAATCCTTGTCGTATTGGGGTTTTGTAGTCCCGATTCGAGCGATCTCTACTACTTTTTTGATTTTGTGGCATGAGTATGAAGTTCAGAGTGCGTAAGAGCGCATCCTATCTGCCGCTTTAAGCTGGCCCTCTCAAGAGTCCAGGCCCTCCTTCGCTTCTTTGTGGGTTCTTTAAGACATGGTTTTGGCTTTGGCACCGGGTTCTGGGGAGGATGGGAACTTCCGTTCAGTACTCAACTCCGGCTAGGCCGTGTTTTCCCGTCGTAGGAACCCAACCGCACACCCGTCCTCAACTTTATCCCGACTTAAATCCCGTAGAAAGGTCCATGCTCCGCTGTCGCCCTGGACAACTTTGGAGTAATGACACGTCCCGCGGAAAGACTATAAGCATAAAATCCCAAATACCAAAAAAACCCATAAGACGCCGCCGAGTCATACAAAATCAAATACTGAGGAGGTTTTGTTAAAAGGCGTTGAAAGAAAACAGTGAGGACTCCTTAATTGGTGATAAAAACCAGCTCAATACTCACATCCAAAAAAGCAGTAAGGACAATTAATGCCACTGTCTAAACCGATCAAGAAGCGGTGGAATTGACCCAGACTCTTTGAAAGCTTTCTGATCTGAAAATGCTCTCATCTGATGAAATAAAATCTGGATAAGAGTTAGAGATCTAACGCTGTAGATATCCACAGTAGTCAAAAATATTGACCACTTAATGAATAAAGATGGTATAAAAAATGAAATTGCAAAAGTGGCCGTTGCGGGAGATAAGGTTATCCTTAAGTCTTTGTGAATCTTGCCAGGTGGAAACCAGGTAGCAATCTTAAAATCAAACGAAGAAGAAGCAGCTGATTGTGTGCTGAAGGCACCAAGAATCAGATTGAGCTTCAATGTGTGCAAGGTGGCCAACTGCACCAGCTGCAAAAATGTTGGTCCGTTGGTCACTCTACACTAGAGTGCAGGAGCTAAAACTTCCGATTGGGCAGTAAAACTTAGGATAAACAACATCGGATAATCTTTGAAGCAAGGGAGGATGAAGGAATTGGATCAGTATTAGACCCAGCCTACTATCAGAATAGCTATATATGACTCTTACTCACATTTGCAGAGATGTGGAATAGAAAGAAAAAATCCCAAATAAGCTAAACAAAAAGAAAAGATTATCCTTAACCTAGTAGCCCAATTAACATAAATTTTTATGTTTTGCCTGATATTAACTTTGTGTATCTGCCGGATTTCCAATCCCGCATTGAAAGTGGTACAGTTTTTTGCTAAATGCAGTCACTTTTAATTTTTTTTAGTGTTTCGTTCAGTACACTGATGTTAGATCTCATTCTTCCTCATTATGCTGTCAAGCAAGCACTCAAAAAAAATCCAAAAGATCTCTGTTACTTTCCTCGCTTTGGATGAAGGTAATCCGTTCTTTCTAGGGTTGTCTAGAGTAGAATTGTGGCTACATACCTAGTAATCTTTTTAATGATCTTAATTAGTTTACTACATGATGAGTTAACTTAATGAGTTAATTAGCTTTAGCAATAAAGTGATGTGATCGCTGGTTGAGTATAGAGCGGAAATTCTGGGTTCAAATCGTAGATTGCACAGAATTTTTTGGCTCGATCTTCTGGTGGTCATCCACGCTCTGTGGTGATCCCTGATCTTTGTGTCGACTTTATTACCGTTGATACGGCTGCGTCACACATGAGAGTTTACAAGACAGGTCAGGTAGGCAGGGAATGAAGCCAAGGGCTTTCTAGGTTTGAACAGATCGTTCGAACGGCACTATTTGAATGCGACTGTTTAAACTCAGAGACGTCAATAGATCTCAAGGATTTCGGACATTACCCATATTTATGAAAGAAAACTTGACGGAATTTTATGGAAAACATTAAAATGAAGCGTTTTAGATATAGAGGAATGTGATATATCGATTAGTTTAGCTAATAATTGATTTTAAAGTTAGCAATTTTTGTTCAATTTTGACCTTTATTGACGCATTGTATTGGCGATACGTGTGAATTACCTGTCAGAAACAAATATAAAATTTACAAAAAAAAACTTACTGTAATTTCACAGATAATATTAAAATGAAGCGTTTAAGGTGAAGATAAATCACAATTATCCATTAGTTTAGCCAATAATTGGTTTTAAAATTTGAAATTTTTATGAAATTTTGACCTATATTGACGCATTATGTTAACGGTACGTGCGTAGAGAAACACACTAACGGTAGGTGGGTGAAGTTTTGCGAAGCACCATCACCTGTACCTAAACCAACGTACAGTTAACATCGAGCAAATTTAATCTTTTAGAGGTATTTTTGAATTAAAATTCACCAAAAAAAGTAATGATATAAAAAATAAAGTAAAACTACCCTGTTTTTAAAAGCATCTTTTGGCCCCCAGATATATCGAAAAAAAAGTTATATCCACCCATTCAAATTAACACTTTTTTGAGTTGGAAGGCTCTAAGAGATATTATTTGCTAGTAAGCGTTAGTCAAAATGGCTTGGGGCCGTCTGGAGCGGAGCAAAGCAAAGCGAAGCGGAGGCGGCGCAAAGTCAATTTTTTCAACGCAACTGTTGGTCAGTCAAACAACTCTTTTTGGTCCATTTTATTTCATAATATGCCTCATAAATTTTTAAAATCGGAGCTTTAGTGGACGTCCAGCTTCCATAAGAGCTTCAACGAGAGGGGTGGTAGGAAATTCTAATTTCTCGTGTTCCCTGCGTACAAAGGTTTTTACGTTCAAACGTTTTTGTTTTTAAACAATTTTTTTTATATTATATCAGTTTTTATTATATAATTTCTTAACCGTTTGTTGACTTTTCTCTGTACCAAAAATACCAAGGTGTTGTTATCCTTAATTTTTTTCATGGTTGCTTAAATGGTCAAAAAACATTTGATAATATTGAATGCTAAAAGTTAAAAATCTAAAAGTTTTTAATCTCCTAAAATGCACATTACAACGGATCTTACAAGTTTTTGTTTCATTTGGTCACTTGATAACCTTCTTTTAAATCTTCAAAACCTTATCGACTGACTTTTCAACTTTCATATAGGTTTTGGAAATTTTGGCTGTTGAGGCAGTCTTTTTAGTGACGGTTTTCTCTTTTTTAGCATCAGATTTAGCTTTAACAACGTTAGCATCTGAGGGTTGATTCTTTTTGGAAGTTGTAATCAGAAAGAATTCTTCCATCTTCTAATTATTTACCAGCAAAAATCAAACGTTGTTGATCTGGGAGAATACCTTCATTATCTTGGATTTTAGCTTGAACGTTTTCAATCAAGTCAGATGGTTCAACTTCTAAGGTGATGGTCTTTCCGGTTAAAGTTTTGACAAAAATCTGCATCCTACCACAAGTTTGGAGTTTTAGCTCCAAACTTTGACTTAGAAGGCAATGGCTTGCTAGCAGCAGCATCAGGAGGTTTCTTGGCTGCTTCTTTTGCAGCGGAAGCTTTTGATACAGCAACTTTTGGAGTTCTTGCTTTTGCTAGCTTGGTCTTAGCTTTTGATGCTGCAAGCTTGGCAGCAGTTAATGCCTTCAAAGCAGCAGTTTTAGTAACTGCAGGTGCAGCTACAACCAATTGTTTCAAAAAACTAGTAGCCTTAGAAGAGCACCAGCTGGTTTAAATTCGGGCTTCATTTCTTCTTTTGTTGTTCTTCAATTATCGTTTGCTTTACATATCGGGAACGCATGTGGATCTCTCCAATTTTTAATAACCGTTTCAAAAAAGTACTTTTTTCCTTTTGATCTATTAGTGTCCTCCGGAATTCATTATTCATTACAAAAGTTTATTTTCTTAGTCAAAAATTGCTTATTATATTTCCTCCAATTTTAAAATCATAATTATACAATAATTATTATGCTTTATAGTTTTGTTTTTCTACTACTTATTACAAATTTCACTTGCGCAATAACTCAAACTTTTAAAACTTTTCCGTATGTCGACTGTTTGTGTCACCTGAAAATGTTTTGCCAAAATACTTCAATTGTTTTAAAATTTATTTCAGTAACTTTTAAAACGATTTTATTACCTATCTAAAATGAGATTTTCACGTTTTATGTGATTTAAGATTTCCCGTACTTCAGGAAAAGCAGAATAAATTTTAATTTTATTATGTCGAGTAGTCTGGTGTAAATAGTCCTACCTTGAGATGGAAACAACATCTTAAACTGAAGGTGATTGAGTACTAAATTAGTTCGTTCAGAAGTGAGGTTAGGTGGTCCATTATGTCACTATTGAGTGAGGTTATGTTGATTACATCATAGGTAGGTGCCTGTACGTCACAAAAATTGCTTGTAATGATTTTTAAAATGTTGTACTGAGTTAGTTGTTGTAAAAAAATTACAAAAAATTGCAATTTTTGAAAAATCTGTTAGCTCGTGGTTAGTATGCAGCAGGTCCAAGACATCGATACTCGTCTGATGTAGAAAGTGCAACATCGTGTAATGGAGAACTTTGATTTGTGACCGTGCAATTTTATCTGAAGAAAGCACTATATCATGAATAATAGCGAGGTTAATGCATTGGTCATCTAATATATACGAAATTATATTCTCAGCTATTTTGAATTATCACAAGTTAAAATGTTCCATAAAAAATAGTAATATTTCAGGAAAGATTCAAATCAATTCCAATGGAGTTATCGAACTTAATGGGTTAGAAAGTAAAGCGTCACTTAACAAGAGCAGAACAAGAAATTGTAAAATTTTCGACTTAAATAAAAGAAAAATTATAGTGGGTTTCAGTCGAATTGTTAACTTGTAAAATGCTCAGGATAAAATAATATATGAAAGTAAATTCGATACCAACATCAAGAAGCATTGCAGAATATTAAAAATTATGAAACCATTAAAATAAAGTGTTTTAGATATGGAAGAATGTTGTATATCGATTAGTTTAGCTAATGATTGATTTTAAAGTTTGGTATTTTACCATGATATCAAAAAAAAAAGTTATATTTGCCCTTTTGAATTAGCACCTTTTTGAGTTGTAAAGTTCTAAGGAATGTTATTAGCTAGTAACCGTTATCAAAATGGCTCAAAGCGCTTTAAAGCGACCGGCGGAAGCGTAGCGGCGCTTAAATTCAATTTTGACATTATTGATTTATTAATTTAAATACAAAAATTTTAAAAATCGGAGTTCATTTTAAAGAACAATTCCCTTCAAATATTTAATATCATAATCCGCACTTATTTAGAAAAAACTACTGAATATAAATTTCGCGTTTTTACAAATAGAACTTTTTGAATCAAATAGGTTATTATTTGAACAAGTGGATTTGATAAAAACGAATAGGTACTGCGTACATAGTTCGCTTATATTATGAAAGTTTGAAGTTATAGATATCAATGTTTAATAATGTCCAATCGCATACCACCCAAAGCAATTTGTTTGCAATAAAAGCAGTTCTCTTTACTTTGCATGGAAACTCGACGTGTTTGCCTACGAAACTTTTCGGCTTCCTGTTTTTACCGTTGATATATGTAACTACAACTGATGCAATAATTTCCTGTTTAATTTAGTAGACTATTTACTTATGTCATGGCTGTAATATTTTCATAAAGCTTGATACGCCACTGATGATAGTACGTACAGATTTATTATAACGGAAAGCAAAGCGCAAGGAATTAATGACACAAAATACGTCAACCTGCGATAAGCTTTGTATCTGAAAGTTTAAAAAAATTTAAATTACGCAAAATTTGATTTATGCTACAATAAATTTAGTTTGCTTACGTTTATATTATAAATAAAAAAAAATATATTATACAAGACCATAAAATCCCTCTGTTACAATTTAACTTTTATATCACACTTTTTTTTAACACAATTTTTAACACGTTTTTTCTCGATAAATAAGCAAAAATTCAATTTCCATTTCTGATTTCATTACCTACATATTTTTGTATGTTTTTTTATGAGTTATTCTAAATAATTAGGATGGAATCGTCATACGTCGTCAAACGTCATCGGAATACGACAATATAAAAAAAATTAAGTTCTGACTTCTACGACTGTAGCTAAAGCACCCAACTAAAATCATCAACCCCTAAATCGGGCGCATATATTTAGGAGCGCCAGAGAATAACACGATAACGATTTCGATTACAGTGATAAAAATCAAAAGGCATAAAACCATAATTAAGTTATTATCTTCAAGATTGGAAATTTTATTATTAGATTCAGTAAAATTTTGAACAAACAAGCGTTGACGCGATTATACGGTTGTAAAAGTAGCTTCAATTATTACTTCCATTAAAGTACCTACTTCCTTTTTATTGCCAAACTAAGATTTTTATTACTACCAACTTAAATAAATAACGCCGCCGCGCCGTTTGCGATCATCTAGTGCTTCATTTTGATGTGATTCATACGATATACTACGTAAAATTGAAATTTTTGCAATACCTATATTACAGAAGTATTCAATAAATGTACATAAATTATTCATTTCCTATAACAGCAGTATTGAAAATTTTTCTAATAATTTTAAATTTAACGTCAAATAAGGTACTTTGCATTCAAGAACGAATTTTAGTTTTACGATCTCCTATTTTAACACCGCAATACGTACTATTCTTTTCGGTTTTTTATTACATTTAGAATAGGACTTCTTAATGTAAAGCTCAAGCCAAATTGTCAGCGATGAGAATTTACAAAATTATAATTAAAAAAAAAAACATTTATTTTATTTTAAGGAACGTAAAACAATTTTTTCAATATTTAAGCAAAATAATCTTTTAATCTGATAGAAATTTATGAAACTTACCAGAATTTAGTTAATTAAGCCGCCCAAGTTCAACGTTGAGTCCTAAAACAAAATTTTTTTAAATTAAAAATTATAATTTACTAAAGCAGAGTTTAACAAAAAACGTAAGCTCTGATAGTTTCGGAAACGTGAAAGCTTAGGTTATGTGTTACTTTATTTATTTTTTTGGAAAAAATTTGTAGTAAATATGCAATCCGTACGGATACGTTTGGAATAATTTTCTAGTTTGATTTTTTTTAAATAATTTGTAGTCAATGATTAAACGATTGGTAGCAGTGGTGTCGGATAAGACACATAACGGATAAGCTCTATATAGACGTAGAAAGTAGCGGCGCAAGCTCACACAAAGCTAAATTATTTTAGAGTACTGTTGATCTGTTTCTAACGGACCTTTAAATAGTATGATTAAAATCGTTGTCAATTAAACACCAGACAACTGTCGTTTAATATTCAAAATTTGTTATATTTAATATTAATCATACAATTTCATTCTTTATGCAAAATTGTAATTATGTTTTACTAATTTGCAATAATTATTTAAAACAATTTAAATTTGCAAAGTGCTTAAAAATTATCTAGGTCAAACATTGAACTTGTAATGGAATCAAATATAATTGAGTCAAATATGCGACTTATTTATAATTCTTACAATAAAAACAAAAATAAATTAGTGCATACAAAAACTTGTAAAAAGTAAAAATGTAAAGTCAGCACCAAAATTTTTGTATATAAGCGATGCGATGTAAAGTAGTGGAATAAGTCTGTAAGTTGTGGGAATTTGTGTGGCTCATTTATTAATTTGCAAATTTTGTTAAAATAATATCAACCATAAAAAATCATCCAATGTCAATTGGTCTGCAAGTGTAAGCCTGCTTTATTTCCTTTGGTTTACTGGTAACATTTGTAAACGATTTTTAAGCACATTCAGATGAACAATTGCGTTGGGGCATTACGTCGATTTAAATTTCAAATGAACATACAATAATCTATAATTTTCTACAAAGAAAATTTTTAACATGAATGAAAGACTTGGTCAACTCGGAAAACCGTGAGCTTGTCTCACTTTAGTACCAATCACTAAACTAAAGAATGGATTTACATCATCAAGGTGGGCAAGCTGATAGCAGCCGCTTTGAGTAAGATTGAAAACTGCATTTTGGGTAAGCTAAAAAGTCCTTTCTGTGTCTCATGATGACGAAAGCAACAAAAAGCAAGACGTAAATTTTGATTCTTTGAGGAAAATTTAGATTAACATAAGAAGCAGAAAACCTTAACTTACAGTTTGTTATGGTGCAGAAGGTCAGTCCTCAAAGAAACTAAACTATAATAAAAATGGGCTTAACGTATAGGATAAAGAAATTTGGTCATGACGCGGAAGACTCTAAAGCGACAACTTAAATTTGAGACGGGCACTTAAATCTCTCAGATTAAACCTAGTACTTAAGAGAAGTTGCAATTCGAAACAAAAGCTACTACGGGGTGGAGGATCTTGGGTCAATTTCTTAACCTTTACTACCATTAGAGGTCAATTTTTTAACCTCTATCTAATAAGGCAATTCGGACCTTTCAGTCTCGAGATGCCTTCTACCACCTGAACCGGAGTCTTAAAAAATGTGGATCTTTGAGACAGTCCACTCATTAATAAAATTTTTGGGCTTTTACCACCTAAACCGGAAACCTAGAAAATGTGAATCTTTGAGACAGTTCAACTCATTAAAAAAAACCAAATGTAGATATTAAAAATAGCAGAAATTTTAAGGACGTTTAACTTATTCAAAATGTTATTTGTTAGCCCCAGGGCTAACAAATAACCTGAAATTTTAGCCAAAAAAAAATTTAAATAGTAATATTAGCTTAATGTTTACACTAACCATTCCTAGGTACTAATACTAAGTAAAAGTACACGGACTCTTAATACCATGAGTCAGTAAGGTTGAAATTTACGTAAAAAATGTAAAGTTTAAAATCCATTTTCGGCTAAACTAATCAATATTGGTGAATTATCCGCACTTTCAACGCTTTATTTTAAAAGTAGACCTCCTTTTCATGAGATAACTGAATCTTTAAATTCAAAAGTATTCAAAGCGACAATATAATTTTATTATATTAAATCAGCGAGTTACTTGCAAAATCTACATTTATCGAGACATTTATTTAATTTTGAGTGTTTTTTAAAGTAGTTCAGCAAGTATTCCAGTGAGTTTTCTGTGCAAGTAGTGAAAGTTAGTGCCACAACCAATCCAGTTTGTGCTCGAGTTGTGCTCATAGGCTCCGTTCTTCTCACGAAAATAGCAAAAAAGGTCAGTTCAATTGGTCAACGTTCTTATTGACCATTTAAGGAAGGCTTTTTAATCTCCAAACGACGTAAAAACTTTTGCAATTTTTCTTTCCCATCATTAAGTAAAACTTTTTGTATACTCCTCAGTGAATTATTCAATTGTTTTTTAGAAAATTCTTTCACTAGATTACAGTATTTTTTTAGTGTTTTTCAGTAATTTTTATCTTAAATAAACAATACCAGTCAGTGCCTACCGTTTACGCCTAATTTTACATTTTCCCCGCCAAAACTAAACGCACTTTTTTAACCGAAATAAAGAAAGTTTTATTGCCTCTAGTGCACCAACAAAATGTCAAATATGTCTCGCGATCAGCGGATCCTAGACCTCGAGTCAGTCATCAGAACGGCCCAAGAGCAGATTGCATCTTGGACATCCAAGCGCAGCAGGCCATGTAGGTCAACAACCCTGTTAACCAAGAAACCCTGACCCTTCAAAAAGATGAGCCCGTCAACATGATCATAGAGATCGATGTCTCTACTCCTCCCCCAAGAAACCATCCCCACCTCATTACGTTGTAAAAAATTTCCTACGCTGTAAAACAGCGCTAAAAATTTTATACCATTTTCATGCAGTTGTTTATTTACAAATAAAAACATCTGAAGAAAGCAATAACATTTTGTTACTGTTGCTTATGTTTTTGGCTCTTGCAAACATCCGGCGAACAGAGATAAGAGAGGTTAATTTTCATGTACGGAAGCTTTACGCAGTTTTGATGCGCAATTCTTACTACAATTTCCGATCCCTTACGGCTAGAAGCGTTTTTGATGATGGGGTTATTGACAAAACAGAAAAACCTAACCTTCAAACCTCGTTCAACTATGGATTTCTTTTGGAAATTTTCCGTTATTTAAGTGGTACAGTTTTGTTTTGCGCCACCAAAACCGGCACCGGTTCAGCACCATTAATAAGTAGTGTTTAGTGTATTTACGTCGGTCAAGTGTCACCTGTTAATTTGGAGAAAGTCGCCATTCCTAACCGTCCGAGTCACACGTCAACTTTTGATTGGAAAGAATTGAAACAAATCTTGAAAGTTGTAAAAACTTACTAAAGAATTTACGTAAGTACTTTAATTCTTTTCCAATTCGTACCTACTAGCTTAGTATTTTTGGAGTTTTTATTCATTTTTTGGATAACCATAGGCAATTTACATTAACTAAACGCCACCATTTGTCGCTAAGTTGAACTTGTAAAATGAATATACTTTGGATGGCAGTGCGTGTGATTATATTATTTCTATAAGGGTATTCACACTCTCTAGTGTATTGGTGATGTCTTTATACACCGTTGTATGTATCCTAGCAACGTCTAGTAATATACAACATTACTTAACAGCAGCGTCTGTTCCCGCTCTTGGCGGCTTAGATCAAGGCTGACTACACGTTAATACAATGAGTCTATAGAGGCGAATTTGATGAAAAATTAGAAAATGGAAAAATCGCAAAATGGCGATTTGATTTTGACAGTTAAGTGACATTTACATAACATGTAATCAACACATTGTGTTATTATTAAGATATCCACGGATATCCAGATAAGGAAAACCCCGTCTAGCGGTGAATTTAGAACTTCAGCTGAAGACATGAGTTCTATTTTTAACTTTGTGTTATGGTTTTATTTTTAGTAATTATATGTACCTACCTAATATTTAACTTTATAATAACAAAATACTAAAATTTAGTACTGTAACTCGTTTTATACAATGTTTATATTATTCTATTTGAAAATCCTTCAATGTCTCCCGGACTAGTTAAATTTCCGCCACGGTATCGCTGCAATTTTAACATTAGATCCCAATTGTTTACAATTTCGCTAGTATTATTTTTTTTCTAAATTTTAGAAAACTGGGGTTAGCTTGCTTTCTTTTACCTAAAATTTAAATTTTTTAAAACGTTTGATTGGGCAAGAATTCAGTTATACAAGAAATGAAAGCGGGAAATTTGAAAGTTAGTTCAAATATTGCAAGCTTTAATTTGATTTAATATAAAAAATATAACCAGTACCTATTTTTTGTAAGTTTTTCAATTTCCACATTTGTAATGCTGATGGAAAATTTTCCATGACAAAGAGTGGCTAAATTTAGTTGTAGTTCTTGGTTATCCTTTAAACAATTTAATTTAAATTGCCGGAACGTAACAAACTAAAGTAACGTTTAATTAAATTGGTTTCGTATTGGCATAGGTTTTGTTTGTTTACTTATTGGATCTGGAACGTGATTAAGAATAATGTTACGCTATTTATAAACGGAACAAGAGGTATGCAATTATTATGGCGTAGATTAGGTAAAGCTGTTTGTTAATCACGGTAGTTTTTAGAGCAAAGATGGAACTTGAAGTAGATCAAAAGCCACCATAAGGTAATCTTAAAAGCTCTTCAAGTTGAAGAGAGACTTTGTTATGAGAGCTAAAGCGAAACGTGGTAGCAGATCCTCCAGCGAAAACTATGGCTGATAGAATACTAATGAAGAGAGCGCCACTTTCAAACCCAAAATAAGTTCCAAAATGGAACTCCGGCCAAATTATCCATAGTTTTTTCAATAACTTGGAAGTTCTAACTAACAGATGGGTGTTATGATTGTAATTGATGTAAAACTAATTTCAATTTAACAACTGGTAATGTAATATTTTAGAACGTCATCTAAACTTTGGCCGTAGTTTTGTGAATTGAACATATTAAATTATTAATTGCAAGATTAAAAAGAGATTACATTGCTTTGTTAGTTGAAGCAAAAATAAATTATTATGATCTCTTCACAAGCAATTCCCTTTCGTTAAACTTTTAAGTGTTGTTTTTACCTACGATTAATTTAATTTACTCCCCAAGTGAGTATTAAATGCAGGGTTGGTTTTAGGTGCTTTTAATTGCTTATTTAATACGTAATGTTATTTTGTTGCTGCAGATTATTGAAGTTCCCACTGTTTTATCGTTAAAAATAAAAGTAACACAATTAAGACTGCTTAGTACGACCTGGATGTACACATAAAAGAATCTTTAGTAATGAAATAAAGAAGGAAGCTGCTGTTAACTTTCGTGCGTCTTACTGCCTTTCAGTTCCGATTGTTTTTCTTATTAGACCGCCCAACGTTAATTATTTCAACGCTTTTTTCGTAACTCCTGCGGTCGTAATTTTTGTAAAAAAAAAAATAAAAACAATTTAATTCTATGATGAAGTAGATAGTAAAAAAGCTTAACGTACATGATAAAATCATATTGACTAGCGATGCTCGCTTTTTCTTAACGATCACTGGTAATCACTACATAAATTTCTGGTTGTAAACTACCAACTCATAAAATAATGCTTATCGTCATTTTTTTAAAAAGTTTAGCCAAAATGTTATGTAAATTCTTATATGGTGTAAATTTCCAACAGAAATTGCACCTTGCACGGAATTTATTGAATTATTTTAATACGCACAGACAAAAAATTTATTTTATTTTTGTGTTGCAGAAGTAATGGAAATAACTTTTCAAAGAGTAACGAATATAATTTTAAAATATGCTGGAACGTAACCAACGTATGCTAAAAACCCATTTGGTCATAAATGTCCCAGTTAGAAGGTAATTTTTATTTTTTAAATTGCATATTTATAATTCACCTCTCAGGAAATATCACGTTAAAGTTTAAAATCAAAGTTAGAGCAAGTTGTTTTAGGTTGGTATCGCACTTTTCTAGCAGCCAGTTTTCTAAATTGTATTTAAACACTGCCTCCTATACTTACAAGCTGTGAACATGCAAATTTGGCAACGGCGCCGGTGGTCATAACTTTCAAATTCTAAGTATAGGAGGCAGTGATTTAAACTTTTTTATGAAATGAATGTAGTATAACAAACTTACCTAACTTTGCAATATTCTTAATTTGATAGCATGCTTTTCAGAATCTATTTAACGCCCCCTTTAAATTTCTAATAATGTCGCCCAAATCACAAAATTTTAATTATAAAAAAATTAAAAATAATTTTTGGATCACAATACAAACCCCCGTTTTACGAAAAAAAAAATCAGTCGGTTATGCATAAAAATGCTTTAAATGAGTGAAAAATAATACTGCAGATTGTAAAAAATAGAATAAAACAGTAAATCTCTGTTACACCAAAAAATCATAAACTATAATTACTCGTATTTATGGATGTTTACTCACAAACCTTATTAAATATGTCCTTGCAAAAGTACATTTACAGCTGTACTAAAGCTAACTTTGTATAATTGTACAATTCAAAGTTAATGTTTATAATACAAATAAATTTTATAAAATTGTGCGCTACTGTTTTTAATTATGCCGATCGATGTTAGTTACATACATGTGTAAACTTTGAATAATATAAATAAAAAAAAATTTAATAATAATTATAGGTTTAAGCCCGTATGACACGATGCATAATTTTACATAAAATTTACATGTAAATGATAACTAACCATTGAGAAATGTCTGATGGCTACTAATACGCTCTTTCTATTGGTTAGTTAGCATTTACATGTAAATTTTATGTAAAATTATGCATCGTGTCATACAGGCTATAATTCTGTTTGCCGTGCCGTAGCAAATCTGCAAACTCTTTAAATATTTAAAAATTTTAATTTTTAATTTTCAAAAGTAGTAAAATATTTTCTGTTATATTTCAGAAAAAAAAGAGTAGCTTGGGAAAAAGTTCAATAAAACGCAAACAAACTGTCACACAAATTAGCAAAAATATAAAATCTACTTAGGGAAGAGATTGGTAAGTTACATAAATTGGAATAGAACATGTGACGTGCCTAACCAACTTTTTTCAGCAGGGAGCAATTCTACATTTGCCAACTAAATTAATTAAAAATATTATACAATATTTGTATGCTTAACTTTGGTTGTCGTTAGTTTTAATTTTTAATTATTATTAACAAAGTGTTGTCACACAAATTTAATATTTATAGACCACATAAGCCAAAAACATAAACATTAAACACATATACAAAAATTTGAAAGACAAGACGACCGGCAGCGTTACCAAGTTTTCATGTTCACGGCTTGTAAGTATAGGAGGCAATGCTGTATAAGATTAAAAATGTCACTTCCAGATTTAAAAATCACTTCGGATTATAATATTATGGTCACCCAATAATTACAACAATTAACACATCAATGTGTTTACATTTTAGAAAAAACTTGAAATCATCATAAGTAAACTATAGTCACAGTAAGCAGTCAGTATGGCCTGCAAATCAATTACAAAAAAACAACAGTCATAATAGTAAATCGGGCCGATAATAATTTCCTCAATACTGCGATGATTTACCTGTAAACCCTGAAAAATTCTTTCTAGGGGTCGTGGTTCAAAATCCTATTTAAATGTGTAGCAAAACTTTTCAAGAAAAACCTATAAAAATTTTTAGAAACAATAAAATTAATTGCTCTAATAAAACTTAATAGAATAAATGAAGATAAACTAATTAAAATTCTACTCGTTAACAAATTGTTGAGCATTAAAACAGTTGTTATGCAATAATGTAACTGGACGATTAAAAGCGTTACTTTCTATTAAATAATTAAAAAATTAGCAAATTTATAATAAAAAAAACTGGAAAAGTTTATTTTTATGATACGCTACTGAACTTTGTTGTTTAAACTGTTAGTCAAACAATTCCCCACCAGATGCCCTTGTTTTTATGTCGTTTCAAGCGGGAAATCAACTTCTGTAAAGTGCTTTTTTGGTCGATTATAAAATCAATTTAAAAATTCACAAAAAGTAAAAACAAATCTTAATTTTCGTTTCTAAAGATGCTAACTAAAATTTACATGATCAGCGAGTCTCAAAATTTTTTCCAATAATTTTTTTCTTTGCTTGTAATTTAATTCTATTTTTTACTGTTTATCTCGACTGCTTTATAATTTTCTTTCTCTGTTAATTTGTAGAAAACTAATAGTAATAATAAGAGATGAGATTTTTAGATCGTATAAAATCAAAAAAAGGTACCTAAAAAGGTTCTAAAAAAAGCGATTTTGGGTCCTATAAATACAAAAAAAAGTCATAAAAGTACTAAAAAAAGATTTTATACCTAAGCATTCTTAGATCCCCACTAAAAATTTGTAATTTTTTTTAGGTTGGCACATATGGTAAGCTGCCACCACCGAGCAACAAATTCAAATTTAAAAAAATAATAAAAAAAAATTTAATTTAGGTTAGAGGCGTCGTAAGAGTGAGATTTTTTTTCTATTTAAACTGAAAATTAAAAAAAAGTTTCCAAAATGCTAAAATAGGTCGTAAAAATGAAAAAAAGGTTGCCAAAATGGTAAAATAAGTCGTAAAAATTAAAAAAAAGTAAAAAAGACAAAAAAGGTAAAAATAAATAGGGCTTAAATAACGTAGTTTTTCATGAAACGAATTTTGGTACCAATAAAATAAAAATAGGACGTAAAATAAAAAAAAGTAAAAACCTAAATATCTCATCTCTAGTAATAATTCAATTTTACTAATTTAACCCTTAATCTCGGTTTAAATTTTACTTTTGGGGAACTCACTACAGTTCCTTTTAATGATCAATGATAAATTTTAAATTAATTCAAATCGTGGTTTGATCTCATTCTGGCTTTTAGAACAGTCGTCGATCAAAAGGCGAAATAATCATCTCGAAGGTTTCCAAGTTAACTTTTTGTTATTTTCAGATGAATCCTTATTGGTTTTAATTTAAATTTTTTTTATTATAATTATAAATAATAATTGTAAAAAAGGTAATTAAATAGTGAAACGTATTTTTTTTTAAATCTACTCACACCTACCCTCCTTTAATAAATATTGTAAAAAGTTTTTCGTATATGGTTATCACTACAAATGAAATTCTTTTTCAACGTTAATTAAAATTTAAAAAGAGTTAATTGCTGTTATGATTTACTTATTTTTGCTTAAGGCAAAATTCTGGTCTGGAATTTAAAAAAAAATCGATTTTTTTTCTTGCATATTTTCAAAGTTTAGACCTTGAAAAATTTGCCTGTAAAAGGATTTTTAGAAATTGAAATTATTTTCGGAATTACAGCTGTTTAAAAAAATGTAAGTATAATACACCATTAAATAACTCCAAACTTCAAACTCATTTTTCTCAAAACTACGTTTTTTGAATCGGTCGACATGATTTCTCAAGTTCTAATAGACCGATTGCTTTAAAATTGTGTACAAAGCTTCTTAGTATATTCAAAATTCGTTTGACGAAGGTTTTTCTGAAAATTTGTTTTTTTACTATTTTTAAAAAATTCCCAAAGATGAAAAAACCAGGAGAAAAACAAATTTTATTTTTACATAGACGCTATTTCAACAAAAAAATTTTTTTTTTCAAATCGCCTTCGTCAAACGAAAATTACATCCTTACCCTCTAGTAATTCACTAAAAAAAATTATTTTACATCACCGACGCGATCGAAATCATGTCAACCAGGGTGCAGCGTCTTTTTTGAGTCCCTACTTTGCGGTCTGTACTTTTTTAATTTTAATTTTTTTCTTGTTCTTTAAACTTTTTTGTACTTTTTAAATGTTAATAAAAAACTGATAAAATAACCGATCCTAAAAATGTTTGACGTTTTTTATTTATTACGCCTAGAAAAACACCTAAAATTTGACCGTTTAGACCAGAATACCCCCTTAAAAATGATCAAAAACATTAAACTTTTTAGAATTTTTATTTATTGTTGTCCTCTGGTTTAGATGCTTTAATTTATTATTTTATATCTTTGACATACTACCAAGTTAATGATCATTAATCAAAAAACGTACAAATTACAATTTGTTTCGTTATTTACTCAATTATTATTTAAACTATTTAATAAATTTACTATTATTAACCAATTTCTGATTTATGAAAAGGTTAATGATCATTAATTTTAAATAATTTAATTCATTAAATAGTAGTTAACTTGGAAGTGTTTTACTTTGTTTTTTATGCATGTTTTTCTTTGGGGGTCATTTTTAATAAATAGAAAAATTCCATCAACTCAAGTAAAAAATTCTAGTTGGTTCAACTAAATTTATCAAAATCTAAAGAGGTAAGCTGCTTTATATTTTTTTCCAATAAAGTGTTGCCATATTGTGAAATTGACGACAAAAATTTTGCAGTAAAGACATAATACAGGCCCGTAGCCAGGATTTCATTTCGAGGGGGGCACTTAAAATTACCTTTTGTAAAAGTAAAATTTTTGGTTGTTTCCCCCCCCCCTTCTGGGAATTTTTATTATTACAAACTAATATTTTCAATATTTAACTTTTTTAATTTATTAAAAATTTTTTTGTTAAATTACTTTGAAATTAAAATTTTGAATTTAAAAGTCCCGCTCACCTCAAAGAGTATAGGAGCCGGAACGTAGAAATGGTATGAAGCGCTACGACAAAAGCTTCGTATGAAATCAGTGGTCGGTTCTTCGTCAGAATTGTGAATTTAATTTATAAATTATTTATCGATGATGAATCTTAATCGGACACAGTTGCGGTTTTAAAAACGATTCTACGTGCTGCTACGCTTCTTCCGGTAGCTTTGCAACACTCCGAGCCGTTTATATTCATTTTTAGTCCATTTTCTATCATTTGTTCTTTTAGAAATGTATAAAATTAGAGTCCTGGAGTTAATAAATTGTTCCCCAAATTTTTTTCCATCTAAAATTATTTTTCTTTTGAACATTTCGGGGGGGGGGCCAAGTGCCCCTCTTGGCTACGGGCCTGACATAATAAAATTATTAATTTGTTCAAAATTATTAGTGCGTAAATAAAATTTCTGTAGAGATAAACAGACGATAATTAAAAATTAAAAGGAAAATCGACGTTTTCAAGACAAACTAGAAGCAGTTTGTGCACAAAAATAATACAAATTTGAATGTTTACTGGAAGAAAACTGCTTGATGTGTTCATTCCTGTAAATTTTGCAAAAACCATAAGATTACAATCAGGATGTGAACTTTAACCTAAAAATTTAATCAATTATGTGGACAGTCTATGAATAAAATTTATTGAAGAAACTAACCAAAATTGATAGTTTACTTTATAAAATAGTTAAATTTTTTGTAAAAAATTAATTAAACGACCAACTTGGAAATAAGAACAAATACAGTTGATTTACGTCCAGTTCTCAATAGCAGAGCTATTTGCTTTTTGTGTAAATCAAAGCTAATCTATGTCAGACCCGTTCTGAGATTTTATTCTAAAAAATAAAAAAATTTATTAGTTCTACAAGTGACCAAGTTATCCAGGAAATGCAGTACCTATATAAATTTTTGCAATTTAAGTAATATTTTGCAAAAATCATACGAAATGGAAACAAATTTGTAGTGTAAAACAATAATTAACTACGACTTGTACAATTTCACAAGGTTAGAAAACTTACATTATTACTACAGTAAATGCACTTTGTGAGATTGTCCAGTGTAACATTCGATAAGATCTGCGTATCTAAATTTTCAAATATACGAAATTGAAAGTGGCAGCTTTGTTTTTTACATTTGTAAAATAAATTATTATTATCTGCTTTATAAAGTTTCAAATAAAAAATTTAGTCTTTATATAATATCAAAGAGATTTTATTATTTATTCTAAATGCTACAACAAACAAAAATCTTTTACGATACTTAAGAAGTCTCAAGCATTACCCACGGGTTTACCTTATTGTTTATAAATTGGAAAGATCTACATTTTTCCTATTTAAAAAAATGCCCAATTATTTGTCAACTTTAAGCAATTCAGCATTAAGCATTCAGATAAAACTAAAAACAGTCATTGGTTAGGCTAATTACTGGTTAATTAGTAAACTGATGGATCTAATTTTTTAATTTTGATATTTTTTTGGCAAAGAAAATAATTAAATTGGAGTAATTTTACTTAAATACATAGCATGCAAGGCTAATATTTTTTTTAATTAGCACTACACTAAATAGAATTAAATGATATTTCATAAAATATACATATTGTCGTGACATTTTATGTGATGGAGTGGGGTAAAAGTTTAAAATTTGTGAGAAGTTTTCCTATCAAAATGTATTCATATTCTAACCGTCAAAGCTAAAATGTATATTTTAAATTCCTCTAGAAAATAATAAATCATGGATTTAGCAAAAACTGGAAAGTGAAATTTAAGGAAAGTAAAATGAAGGAAGGAATAATATGTAATTGAACAATCTAGTTAATCAACAATTTTAATATCACAAGGAAACGTTGTTATTTTTAATTTGTTAGGTAGGCTGGAAAACCTTCAATTTCCACCATTTTAAGCAAATTTACTTTAGCAATTATGTTTGCATAATAAATAGGTATTTTACTAAGATTACCATGTATCAATTTACAACACCCACGTGTTTTAAATATTACTGGATAATTTTGTTTTATTAAAGAGTAAACTTTCGTCTGCAAAGTTTAATTTATAAAAAAATATATAAAAAAAGCACACGTGTGCGTAAAATATTACAAACTAAAAAGTTTAATTTGGTAGTCCCACCACCAAAAATTCAACTTAATGGTCTTTTTGAGATAAAAGAAACTTATGGTTTGGATAAAATAATTTTCGGTTTAATTAAACTTACATAATTAGTTAACATTAGTTGTTTTTTGTTGAACGAAAGTTTTACTTTAATTAATTTCCTAAATTTTATTTGCTCTGTATGCTTGGGTTTTATAGTCACTTGATCATGGATTACACTTATCGCTTGATCATTACTCATTTGGGAAAAGTTAGTTAAACTATTTAAAAACGTTCAAAATAACTTGTAAAACACAAAAAAAATTATTTCAAATACAAATTAATTTTCTCGATAGACGAATTTTGCAAATTTTTGTTTAATTAATTATGAAATTGTGAAGTCGCTTTAGAAACTATTTCCTAATTAAATTAATTAACGATATAAGTCGAAACGTGATAACGAGCAGAGAAGAAAACTTCTAAGTAGACAAAGCCATAATTTTATTTTAAAATCAATTAAAAGTTCATGGTTTGTAAAAGTTTTCAAAGCGAAATGAAAATCTCTTTTAGTTTTGATTTCTAAATCCAAACGTGTTAATTAATATTAAAACGAACGTCGCATAAACGTACTTTTAATTGATTTAAAATAATATATTGTCGTGATATTTTATACATCATCCATGAGTAGGGATGAAACATAGATTAAATCGATGGCTTACAAAAAAATTTATTTATTCCCTAACTGTCAAAGTTATATTTTGGGTTTCTTATTATATGACGTGGATTAAAATACTTTACGTTTTTATTTTTTTTTTATTATCAAAACCATCTCAATTTAACCAAAAACTTTATTAATTTAAATTGATGCGTAGAATAGCAAATGCGATCAAGACAAACATAATTTCTTGTCTTTGCCTTTCCATTGAAGTAATGATATGTGAAATGATCAGAATTACATTACACAAGGTAGATCGAGATATCAATATGAGTTTTATGTGTAGTTTAACAATATTATTATTAAAGTAGATACATACTAAGTTGATTTTCGTCGTCGTTTAGTTTAAGGAAATATTTTCTATACTACGAAATTATTAATTGAATATTTCAATTACCATAACCTAATTTTTAACGTGATTAATATTTAAAATACGTACATTTTAAAATAGGTAGGTATATTTTGTAATCTTGTAAAATCATAAATAAATTTAACTTAAAAAAAAATAAATAAAAATTTAGGATAAGCAAGTCTTATGGTATTAAATACTTTCAATAAACAGAGGAAAAATAAATACTTACCCCCTTTCAGAAATTTATATACTTCAATTAAAATTACCCTAAAATTATTAACTTATTCTAAAATGTTTGGATATTGCTACGCGACTGTGCGGTTCTACGCTCTGAAAAGAGGCATCAAACGATACAGTTGGCTGCGTGAACGTGTGCGCGAACGTTATTTTACACGTCAGCCTACTAATAACTTGGATTTAAAGCTTAAACAAAATTGCTGTTTTGATTTTCTATTGATTCATGATTGAGATTCATTTCAATTTTTGCACGAAAAACGACCATTCTGTTACTCGTCCGTGTGAATTTACTTATGCTTTAGGCTGGGAGTGGCGAACAAACACAGGAGCATCAGTAGCATTTTGCAGCGTGGTAAAATCACTGCTTAGGGGCTTATTTGGTTTAAATACGACGAAAAAGGGAGATCCCTTCTTAGTAGCACCTTTTCCAAATTGGAAAGCCCTCAGGGTTATCATTAATTAGTACAGCGTCAGTCAAAACGGCTCAGATTACTGGGTAACGACCGGCGGGAGCGAAGCGCACGGAGAAGAATCGATTTTGAAAAGGCAACTAAGTCCGATTAGGATCCATCATCAGTAAATCAATTTAAAACCTTAAATTAAATTAAGCCCAATTTGAGAGAAACGTAGCTACTGTAGACCCCAAAATGCAAATTTTACGATTGAAACCTCAATGAAATCTAAATAAGCATATTTAAAATAAGAGAATTAAATAAGAAAGGTGGCCTTAAAGGCACTCGTTTTTTCAAAAATCGAATTTAAAAAAAATTAAATAAAAAATTAAAAATTTTTAAAAAAAACCTTTTATTTAAAATTACAAAAGTGCACTAAAAAGTAGAAAATAATTTTAATAAAAGCAAACAAAGCTTCGTGAAAACATCAATATAAAAGCGTGGGGCTGTTTATAGGTGGATAAGCAGGCTAACTATTGGTGTACAAAATTCATAACCCCACGCTTTTATATTGATGTTTTCACGAAGCTTTGTTTGCTTTTATTAAAATTATTTTCTACTTTTTAGTGCACTTTTGTAATTTTAAATAAAAGGTTTTATTTTCTAATTTTTTAGTCATATCTTTTCAAATACAGCTTATGTATTTTAACTAATATAGGTTCATCCTATCAGATTTCTTTATTTATGTGTTTTAAATGTTTGATACTTCACCCTGTATAAATCATTACGACGAAAAACTTTACCCTGAATGCGGTCCTTAAAAATGAAATTTAGAATTCTAAGTTACTTTCCACCCTGTATGATAAAATTGTCCAATGCGCATCGACGCATGCGCTTAATGGTTTTCAGTTCTTTCCCGATTTTTCGCTTATTTTTTAGAATTTTAGAAAAACAAAATTAAAATATGAAAATGCTCTGCAGGTGAAAGCTGTGTACCAAATTTCAGATCTCTAGTACGTCGGGAAGTTGCTTAAAAATGGCCACAAAGCGGTCGACCCACACGGACGACGGACGATGGACGACGGACGACGGACAACGGTCTTCCCAAGTTAAATAAAAGCTTTTAATAATAAAAAAAAAGGTTTATTTTTACAGCAAATTTCAAGCTAAGTCGCTCGTGATTGATGAATCAATGCATTCTTTGGTCCGTCCGTTTGCGGTCATACAAAACAGTTCGGCTGATAAAAATTTTCTCACTAGTCGTACGAAATGTCAACGTACGGTTAATACTTTTTTGAGTGGATCCTCCTCGTGCCACGGTGGTTCTTATAAAAATGACCCTGCGCTAGCCTACGCTTCGGCCGCTCCGGGCCATTTTTATGAAAACTACGTTTATGATAAACACACCCCTAGGCCCGTAGGTTAAAGAAAAGATGGATCATTAAGAGGTAAAACTCGTTTTTCGTGGTTTCTACAAGAACGGTGGTTGTGCAAGTAAAAATTGACTGGATGCACTCTTCGCTTCGCTCGAGTGCCTCCAGCCATTTTTACTGCACATTATCTATTGAAGTGATCTCGGCGAGATACCTCCAAAAAGGGGTCGTAATTATGAGAACACTTGAAATTCTCTCTAAGGGTACGTGGTTTTAAGACAAAAATGAAATAATAAAGTCGAAATTAATAATAATTAAAAAATTTAATTTATTCAAAATTAATAATAAGATTTCTATCAAAAAGACTCCTTTGAACTCACAATTTTGAGCTTTTAAAAGTATGGTGTATTTGGTGTTAGCAAATACGAATGCGCTATTACAATTGAAAATCAAACAATCGAGAATAGCAAAATTACGCATTCGCACCCACTACGGTGTATTCGTGTTTTTAAAAAACAAATTTACAATAAATACAAAATTTTAAATAAAAAAAATCCAATTTAAAGGTTAATCAAATTTAAGTTTATCGGCGCCACAAATTTTTAATATCACTAGCGCGTACTTTCAAAATGTTAAAGAATTTGTATTTGAGCTCATTTACCTTGTAACTCGTTGGTAAAGAAAACTCCTCATTTGATACGCAGGAACGTCGAACCATTGACCAAAACGCACAATCAATTCTTCTTCCAATGTACTCTTGGAACCAGAATTACTCCTAATCCAAAAATGACAAATTAATAAAAATTAAAAAAAAACTTTTCCAAAAATTTCTAAATTGTTCTTTATTTTTTCTAAAATATTTTCTAAAAATATTTAAAAATAAAAGATTTTCTAAATCTTGGTCAAAACGCTAATCACTAAATTTCGGTCTTCAGAAGACCAAAACGATCTCATTAGTTAATCACTCAATTTAACGTCTTTCTCGGCGGTCAAAACTAACTCAAAAATGACTAAATGTCGACTCTCTCACGACCAACGACGGTCGACTGACTTTCTGGAAAATTTTCTCTTCCTCGTTTTTGATAACGCCCAAACTTGCGTTGTACAAATCACCTTATCGCTCGCTTACGTTTAAAATTTTTAATAGTTTGCAATACAAAATAAATTTAGATTTCAAAAATTTCAAATAAAAATAAAGTTTGTTGGTGTGTTTAAAGTTACAAATCTTTCCTTTGAATCTCTTTGGTAAATTAAAAATAACATAAAAATGAAAGAAAAATAAAACTATTAATTTTGACTTAATTTGTAAAAAAAATTGATTTTTTAAAGTCGTTTCACGACACTATATAAAAATATGATTTTTGCTCAAAGTGCATTGTTGAAGCCTATGAATGCTAGTGAGGCTCCCGTTATCCGCTCTCTGCGTAAAGCTTAGAGTAATGTAATTTACACGGACTGACGACAGAATGCCTGAATTCACTAATCACGAGCAACTTAGCTTAAAATTTGCTCTAAACATCAAAGTTTTTAAAATCAATTTTTGAAAAAACTGGTGGTTTTAAGCCCATCTTCCTTATTTAATTCTCTTATTTAAAATATGCTTATTTAGTTTTCATCAAGGTTTCAATCGTAAAATTTGCACTATTTACCTTTAACCCCAATTTGCAATAGTTAATAATTTTTTTAATTTAATTATTATTTTGGACCATTTTTTATCATTATTTGCTTTAAATTTTTTTAAATCGGAGTTAGGGTTGCTTCCTTTATTTGGAGGAGTAGGTCCCAATCATCGATTTCAGAGCTTCAATTTTGTATGATATTTTAGTTTTAATTGACTGCGCCTTTTGCATTCTGTTGACGGTACGTATAGAAATTAATAAAACTAAGTTAAATCATCGATGACAAATATTTTTGATAAACGTGCCATTGCCGTCGTGATTTAATTTGCTTCTGAGCTTATAAACGCTTCGAATTGACATCTCTCAAATACAAAAATAGACTTGACTAGACGAATTTTTGTATCTGCGTATTATCACCGCTGGTTCAACTTAGTTTGATCTTTCTGTAGTTTAGATGACTACTTAAAACCGGGAATTGAAAGGAGTTTGGCAGAAAGCTCATGTTATGTTCAGTCAACTGATAGTCAGATGTTTAAGCTATAGGTTTGCTAAATTCCATAATTTTTTAATTCCAAAGTTAGGTAAAAGAGTTATAACGGGAGCTCCGTCTTTAGGTACTCTGTAAAGTCATATAGCGCAGATAATCAGTAAAAGAGTTCTGATTGTGCTACACGCACAACAAAGGTTATTACGTTGTGTACTTTGTTGTGTTACAAGCTATTATCATGGCTTAAGAGTTTCCGTTGGCTTCAATATCCCAATTTAGGTTATTTGTTTGTTCTGCGATATATTTTTAATAAGTTGAACTACCTCAGAGATCCCAGTTAACTAACTCCATGCGTTAAAGCAATTTGAACTCTATTTAAGCATTTTTGGTGTTAAAAAAGACCAATTTACTTTATCGAACGGACGTATTACAGAAAACTAGACTGGGAAGCGATCTACAATTTTATTTAACACATCACCTTAGTCCTTAGTGTATACCGGGGTAACGGAGTCTAAAAACTAGCAACTGTAGTTTACAGTAAACGACTCAAAAAACGTAAAAAATTATTGCAAATTATTTTTATTTACTTTAACAAAGTTTTTTTTCCTTTTTTGTTTCTTTAGTTTCATTATTTTTAACAGCTTTTTCGTTTTCTTCTTTATTCAATCGTAGCTTTTTCATGCGAGCTATTAATTCGTTTTCAAGTGTGCAAGGTTGGTCATATTTCTTTAATTCATCGACGGTCGTTATTTTTTCTACATGTTCAATTTTATTTCCACAATCTATTTTTCTTTTTTCTTTATTTACTATTATCGGACTACATCTATTTTTGTTTCTTTTAGTTACAGTTTTTCTACTACTACCAAACAATTTTAAAATTGGTTCCATTAAACCATCGTGATTTTGATGGACCTTGCCCTTCAGTTTCTCACTTTCACTTTTCAGGCGTTCATTTAATGAATATTTCTTAAATTCCTCCGTCAATCGCTTTTTTCTATATTTGTTTTTTCTCCAACATTCTATGCTACTTTTTAACACCAAATTTTGTTTTTCACTACTGCATCGTAATGATAACTTATGTTCAAAATCTGCACTTTTATTTTGGATGTTCTCCGTTGCAGAATATTTTCCAAATTCTACTATTAATTGTTTTTTTATATGGTGAGGTTCTTTGCGATAACCTCTTTTCGCTGTTTGCAAATTAACTATTTCAAGTTTGTTACTCGTATGGTCGGACATTATCAATGCTAACTAAAAACAAAAGAAAATTTTTATTGCGATTAAAGTAATAGTAATTAGTACTACTACGTACTGATAATCGTAAACAAAAATGTAATTTGAAAAATATTGTAAAAGTGTGATTGAAACTTTCAATAATGGTTAGAGATAACAAACAACGTTACTTACTTATCAATCGTAATTCCAGCTATTATTGGGTATAATGTAAAATAAGCTTTGGTAAATTTTTCTATACTAACTGATTCCATTAACAGGTAGCTTAAGAATAGCACTAGAAGGATTTAAAATGTTTGTGTTGGTAATTCCGACAGGCATACAGAGCGACATCTTTTAAGACAATAATGACATAAAACCACGGAGTTCTTAAACAAGGATGGACTGCTATTCCTTACAACTGTGAATCAAAAAAGTAAAGCCTGTATGGTCACCGCAATTTGTAGTGCAGTTCTCTACTTCATTTTAAGAAGTCCGTATATTAAAACACATGATTATCTTTTAACATGACTGACAGAGCAACGCCACTAGAGCTATCTTTGGAACGCGTGCGCAGTGCCATCTCTCAGAGCAGTTAAGCTTTTGCTTAAGCTAATCTCAAGTTTAACTTAGTTCAACCAATCAACGTGGTTAAATGCGAGATGTTGATTGGCTGAACTGAGTTTAACTTGAGATTAGCTTAAGCGAAAGCTTAACTGCCCACTGAAATACCGGGCCTTAGAAATAATATCATAAAACAATGCCATCTTTACTACAAGCCATGAAGATACATTTGGCAACCTCGCATTGACAGTACTTGGTGGTCCTACTTTCAAATATCTTTTATAAAGACATCATATCCAAAGCAAAACTTTTTTATTACTATTATTACTATTATTAGTCAATGTTAAGGAGCGATTTTATAAATAAAAGCGTTTACCAAACTAAAAGGTTCTAGTTAACTAATAGAAAACGTCCGTTAACTGTAACAAGCCAATTGAAATCCACTTTTATTTTAAACTGCTCCTTAAAAGTCACGCAGCTTGCTGTGTTTTTAGTTGACATAATAATTGTACAAATATTGATTACAAGTTTCATGTCACGATGCTAAATTTTACATAAGATTTACATGTAAATAGTAACTAACCAATAGAAAAAGCGTATTAGTAACCATCGGACGTTTTTCATTGGTTAGTTACCAATTATGTAAATCTTATGTAAAATTTAGCATCGTGTCATACAGCGAAATTACGTAAAAACACATAATATATAAAAATAATTTATTTTCGTTTATTTGAACTACCAGAGGGCAGCAGGAGGAATGCACACAGCAAATAGTGACACTAGGATTAATCCACTCAACACTAGTTTTCTAAATGGTAAAACAAATCAATTGCAAAAAAATAACTTTACGAGTGGCTTGCCTTAAATTCAACCTGTTCCTTTTCAATTTCTAATAAAACAAATGATCATCTTTTGGCCGGATTTCTTTTGTTCGAGATCTTTTTGGAAATTATCTAAGTGCCTGGTGGTGATTAAAAGAACTAAAAAATGTAAAATAAGCACATATAAAAGTTAAATTTGCAAAATTTTGTTCTATCTCAAGTGTTAAAGTTTAACAAAAATTTAATTAAGTTAAGGAAAACCCAAAATGCCACGGGGTAAGGAAAATGTTTAAAAAAGAACTTGCGCGTGGCTTCCCAGCTGGCAAGACTGTCTAAATTTTCTTAAAAAAAATTTTTCTAATATAATATGAGAAACGTGTAAAAAGTTAAATCGTCTAATGTGCTACTAAGAAGGGAGGTAAATTTTACTTTCTTTTTCAGATGTAAGTCCAAAAAATCCCGAAAAGTAAAATTTGCTCGACGTTAACTGTAGAATGGTGTAAGTACAACTAAAAGTACTCCGATAATCCCAACTCTTGGGGGAGCGTAATTCTATATCCGAGTTTACAAACGGATTACAGAATAAGTCAATAGAAGTGAATATTGAACAAAAATTGCAAACTTTAAAATCAATTATTGGCTAAACTAATCAATGATGGTGATTTGTTCTCACCTTAAACGCTTTATTTTAATAATACCTATTTAATAAATTTCGTTGAGTTTTCTTAAATAAATTTAATATCTTTGAGTACCGGATAATGAACTAGACCCAAAAAAAATCATTTATCAAAAAACGTCACTTCCGAGCGACCTGTCAGGTGAGAAAACACAGCATTCTCTAGTTACTTTAAAAACAGACCAGTGATCAAAAAGAGACGTGTAATGGTTTTCATTACTGGTCACTTCTGCATATCATGTTATGTTTCCATGGCTTTATTAAAAGTAATTTAATTATTTTGATTATTTTCATTTTCATCAATTTCGAGGCTCAGTAGATTTCTAGTCTCTAACTTCCGCAATTCTTAATATTTGGACGTTCAACGATGCCCGTAAAATGTAAATTTGTCAACCTTAAAATTAATTATATTAAACTACCTACTATTTAATTAAAAAAAAAATCTTTTAATTTTTATCTTATTTTTGTTTTGTTTGTTGTTTTTTAACTTTTATGTTTATAGGTTGAAAATGTATCACAAAATAATCAACAGGTGGTGTTAATGAATAGATTAAAGCAAAAAATAAAATTATATCTGGCAAATTGTGACGCGGCAAAATGCACTCCGGCCAATCGTGCCCTTATTTGATTGCATTTTTGGTTGACGAACGTTAAGGCGTTTTTTTGACTAATTTTTGTAAAATTACATTTTTGTTAAGGACCATTAGTAGATTGCATTTTTGGCGTCTCTATCGCGTGAAGCATCTGGTGAAGATTTTGTTAAGTAAATTAAAAAAAAAGCATTATGTTCACCAAGAACCGACCACTTACCCTGAAATAATTTTGGTAGTTAAGCAAATTTATTAAATTTAATTTTTTTAAAGTTAAAGTTAAGCAATTTTTTAAAAATTGATATTATTTTCACAGAACATTAGTGAAAATGTGATATGATATTTAAAATAATATTCAGACTCATGGAAAGAACTTGATAATTGGACTTTCTGGATTTATTTTGAAGGAGGAAGTGGATTGTATAGTGTATTTTTTTTTCAATTTAAAAGCTAGGGTTTGTGATTAATGTGACTAATTTATTTTGAGTATTATTTTACATTTGGATTGTAGCAACTACAACAACTGCTTTCTCCCATGTGTTCTCCAGCGTCTCTATGCAGTTTTGCTGTCATGGATACGCGAATGATAAGTCAGGTGTTTTCATTTGTTCAGAAAAAAACTGCAACTATTGTTGTTGATCTTTTAAAATCAAAAGTCCATTATCGATTTATTCATCTAGTATTTCACTAGAGAAAATACCCAAAACAATTTTCTTTCAGAACTCACCACCCACCTCTTTTGATGTACTATTGAAAGAGCTAGTTTATACGACCATTACATTGTAGAAAAGCAAATCAAAGTGTTAATTTTTCTGGATTGCGACGTTCTATTGATTTTTTTAACACTCTGTCATTAGGGGTTGTAATTTAAATTAACCTCAAAAAATTATCAAGTTAAATGAACGTAATCAATCAATTGTAATATTTTAAAAATTTCAATTATTATTATTAATTTATTAATACGCTGCAAACTTTTACCAGAAAATGTTTTTGAGAGTAAATAAGTAAAACAAATAGAACTTTATTTTGGGTAAAAATTGGATGGTGATAATTTACCGAGATGCTGGAGGTAAAATTACCTAGGGAATATCTTTCCACCCTTGTATTAGAATACCGTGAATATTGTGCGGGTACTATAACAATAAAGTAGTTCTCAGCTTATCTAGAATATTCCGATTTTACAATTTTAATAAATCGAATTGTTAGTTGGATTGTATGTACCTACATATAGTAATCCATGTTGGAAGATAAACGTAAAAAAATGCAAAAGCAAGACTGAATATGGCAAAGAGATTAACAATTGAGATTGCGACAAAAAGAGACGGTTCTCCTATTATAACGTGGACCCTCGTAATATATAATGCAAAAACCAAGGTGCTTCCTTTAATTATTCAAACAAGCAACATTTCCAAAACCGATCTTTCACTAAATTCACTTAAAGTAAGATATACATAACTAGCATTGTTTTAACCGAAAACACTAATTGTTAAAGTTTTGATACACAACCTGTCTCTCCTTTTATTGTGCACCCTCCATTGTTTAAAAGACAATTACAATAATGATTTATAATATTTGAACCCAAATTGCCACGCTGTTATTTTCAAATATTTTTAACAAACACCTGCAAAGTGTTAACGTCGTTTATTCATGCGGGTAAATTAATTTTATTTTCTAGTCGTGTCATAATGGTATTGTAATTTTTTCACGTAATATAATTTGATTATCGTCGATAAAGCAAGAATAAGCTGTAATATATTAATGGCTAATGATTTTTAGGAATTGCGCTTCGTCATCATAAAATTTTGTATTATGTAGCATTTTCCCATTTTCACATCCTCAAAATATAATCTACAAAAAAATCAGCACCACTTTTGTTCTTTCCATACATATTTTAAACAAAACATTTTAAATTAAATTTAAATTTAAAAAAATTAAATTTTCTTGTCCGGATTAGCGAAGATTTACTGTAGATTTAAATTTAATTTTTCTACTTTATGGGTAATATAATTCTTTTCATTACTTTTGACTAATACATCAGTCAATCCATCTACATTATAACACGCTTAATTCGTTCCGTGTTGTATCAAAACCGTATTATAGAAGTACCGTGTACCTCAAGAACAAAATTAACTATTTTCAAAAATATTTGTTTGAAATCTGCATGTAAATGACTAAAATTTATTTTGTCAGTGCAGTAGTCAGCTTCACAATATCTCATGCAAAAATAGTTATGGAGATCAACATCTTTTTCACTTCCGCAACTCTTAATCAATGTCGAAGGGCATTTGTAAAGCATCACGTTCATGTGTTACGGCTCCAGCCAAACTTTTGCAGTTCCCTTCCTTGATGACGCCTAAACAATTCCATAAATCAAGAAAATCGTATATCATTTCGCAATACCAAATCCCCTATATTTTTATGCTTTAATAAGCTGCCACAAGCTGACATAAACATATCAATTTTTAGGAAACAGCCAGAATAGCACAGCCCAAAAACAGCCACAACGTAAGAAAATTACGTTTTGAATTTTGACCAGCCTTTTGTGATTTGGTCCCACTGTGCAACCAAAAGTGTTTCATTTTTTTTTTAACTAAAATATGCCTTTTTTAAGGTGCAAGTGTTTCAAAGTTATGAGCATTCAACGAGAGTTTTTTTCTAGACACTCGGAATTGTTATAAAAAGTGGCCGGGTATGTATGTACGTGACGTTAGCCCAACAATTTTTGATAATAATTTACATAACAAGTGCTGAGCTAATCAAAAAATAATAAAATTATATTTCAAAAATAAATTTAAAATATATTATTTTTTATATTTTTCATTATTTCTAGTGTAGCGCATGAATGAATTAACGACATAAATTAAATTAAAGATATTAAATTTTATACTTCTTACTAAACAATATAATGAAAAGAGCTACAATCAGGACCGTCTTTAGGATTCAACGTTCTTGGACAGGAGTAGCGGAAAGGTGCATGTACCCTCCCCCCTACCTAATTCTTAAAAGTTTTAATTTTTCTAAAACTGTTTAGATACAAACAAAAATAATTTTTGCACAAACAGGCAAAAACAAAGTACAGACGATTGTGACTAATTTGAACTTGATCCTGTAGGTGTTATCCAGAATCTTGTTAACCTAATCATGCGCGTCAGTTTCCGAGATATTTTTCTTAAAAATCTCAAAAACTATTTGGGTATAAATATAAATAAAACTTGCACAAACATAGTACAAACAATAGAAAGTACTTTAAACGTGATCCTGAAAGTGTTACCCAGATTCTCGTTAACCCAATTATGAGCGTTAGTATCTTTGATATTTTTTTTACAGTCGCAAAAATATTTAGGTAAAAACAAAAATAAAACTTGTACAAACAGGCACTAACAAGGTACAAACGATAGATAGTATTTTGAACGTGATGTTGTGTTATTCAGAATCTCATTAACCCAATTATGAGCGTCAGTATCCTTAATGTTTTTCTTGAAAATCTCAAAAACTATTTGGGTACAAACGAAAATGAAACTTGTACTAACAAGTACAAACTAAATACAAACGTTCTATACTATTTTTGCATCAGGAATTGCAAATCTTAAAGAAGTCTTGTGTTACCACGAGTTACCTAGAATCTCGAAAATCTTAATAATTATTTGGGTACAAACGAAAATAAAACTTGCACAGCAAACACAAATGAATTACAAACGTTCTAAATTATTTTAGATAATTCTAATTCTGTTCTAAAAGAATCTCGTTAATCCATTCATGGGCGTCAGCATCCATAATATTTTTCTTGAAAATCTCAAAAACTATTTGGGTAAAAACAAAACTAATGTTTGCACAAACAGGCACAAAAGAAGCACAAACAATTCAGACTATTTTGGATTTAAAATTTGATGACATGGGGGGCTAGCATTTCTCCAGCCTCCCCCCCCCCAGCAAAATTTTTATATTTTTTGAAAAATATTTGGATACAAACGTAAATAATGTTTGCACAAACAGGTACAAACGATGCACAAACGATGTAGACTATTTTGGATTCAAAATTCAAAATTGGGGAAGGGGAGGGACATGCACCTGTGGCAGAGTGTGAATTCATCACGACTTTTGCCGTAACATATACATTAATTTTTGTCAATTACTGAAAAAGTACAAGTGTAACTATGGAGAGTTAAAGTTTTGAACGTAAATTAGAGGTAGAAACTTGGGTGACTGTAAACTTTCCCAATCCATGAAACAAGTAAAAATTGAAATTTGTAAACTGCCGCAACTAAAAGCGGTACTAAAAAAAACTCATTTTTTAACAATAACCTAAGCTAGACCAGTTGATTTCTCTTTTAACGGTCTACTAATAAAAACAATCGTTTTCTAACACTAACCTAAGCTCAACCCGTGGATATTTCTTTTAATGGTTTGCCTATCAAAAAAAAATCAATTTGTAACACTAACCTAAGCTCGACCAGTGGATCTCTTTTTTAAAGGTTTATTAATAAAAGAAATTGTTTCCTAACGCTAACCTAAGCTTGACCGGTAAATATTTTTTTAAATAGTTTTCTTATTAAAAAAATATGATTTCCTAACACTCTTAAGCTCGACCGGTGGATATGGGCATCCATAGGATTATTTTCACGAAGAGGAGGGGGGTATAACAAAAATTATTTTAAAAAAATTGTGATTATTTAAAACCAAAAGCTTAAAAACATTTTAAAAATTTACGCTGGTGAAATATTAAATGTCTTAAAAAAACAATAAAACAGCCAAGAGACGGGAGGGGGAGACATTTGCCCACTTTGATCACCCTAATGGACGCCTATGCCGGTGGATCTCTTTTTTCGGCAAATTGGCAAAAATGACTAAAGCTGCCGCGGTTAGTCCCCACTCTCCACGACTAAACCCAGCTAAAGTACACGGACCGACAACTGAATGCTGAATGCTGCAATACAGTCAATTTTTGAGTAGAAATTGAAAACTTGTTTTAGTTAACAAAATGATATAATGACATTTCCGTGTAAAAACGCTTTATATTAATGTCATTACTCAAAATCAGTTGAATTTTTATTAATAAATTTAATATCTTCTGAGCTCGGTTCTAGTGCTACTACCGCAATAACTTGCGTATTTGCTGAAATTGTTATTTAATAAATTATTATTATTATTCAAATATAAATATATAGCGTTTGTAAATTCCTGTTACAGTCATATAATCTTCTGTAATCTGACCCTTAGGGGTCAAGTGCTTAATATTTTGATTTCTACGTCGTGGTCTTAATCTGCGCCTGAGTAGCTTAGGTTAGTATTATTATTTGATCAGCTTTATCCACTGTTCAATTATTATTTTATTTGAATGGTTCCAAGATTGAGAGAAAAGATGTCTATCTGACTTCCCCAGGTGTAGAGTTGCCAACTTTTTTTGGGAAAAATAACGTAACTTTTTCTTTGAAAGATGAAAAAAAGTATTTGCTAGAAAAAAAAAACCTTATTTAATTTTAAGTTTTTATTGCTTTAAATACCAGGACCGTAGCTAGACATTGGTCAAGGGGTGCAAAAAGACAATTTTTGTATGACATGACAACTTTTGGAGTAAGAATAAGAAGATTTACTTTTAAACTTTTTTTTAGGTAAATGATTGCGGATTAATCTCCTAATCTGGGACTAAATACATAAATAGATTAAGAAATAAATTTATAAACAGTATAAAATGAAATTTTCAATTTTCGACGGACACATTTCTAAGTAAAAACTGCATAGAGTAGCTGGACCTATTTTAAGTATTTATTGTAGCTAGTATTAAATTTTATTGTAGTCGCGATGTAATAATGCTCGAAAGGACTGTAATGCAAAGAGCCGGATAAAACACAAACTTGAAACTTAAAAAAACTTTCAAAAAATGTGGAACTTTTCGATTAGAATTTTTGAGTTTTGAATGATTATTATTGCGTATTTAACAGAGTTCTATCGTAAAATTTTGTTAAAATTTGCACTCATGAGATGTTTATTGTAACAAAATTGGTTTTTGTTTATTTTTATTTATTTGATTTGAATTTAACATTGACTCATGATCCTCAGATAACCGCTACATTAACAATTGGCCGGCAAATTGCTCCGACGCTATAAATTTAAACGAAGTTGACTGCGTTTTCATTTTGGGAAAGATAAGGAATTCGTTATAGCACGTACTTATTCATCATATCTAATAGTTTTATTCGCCTTGCTTTCCTTTGGACTAAGTCGTTAAGCCGCTTTTAAGGGCTAGAAGGTAAAGTAAGTGAGAAAGGATACTACGACAATATTTTTGCGGTACGAAACAAAACAAATTATCAGTAGGTAGTAATAATAAATTGCAGTTGTTACCTACTCTAAAGTGTCAACCAACAATGCACAAGAATTATTTATTTTATTACAATAGCGACCTTAAAAATCAGAGTTGATAATTTTGAGAAATGGAATTAAATGATATCCACACAAAATAGTTGACTAAAAATTTAGTTTTCCTTATCTTTTCATTTTTATAACTTCCAAGATACTAATGGATCAATAAATTCAAATAGATAAATTATACGTGATGCAAGTGCATTGGAAAACTTCGGTCCATTTCACACCAAAAAGTAGGGAAGAAAAGCAATTGATATCTGCTTTCCCAAATGTTTCCAAAACTGTTACATTATTTATAATAATTAAGGAACGGCCAGATTGTACAGTGCTAACGGTTTTCAGTTAGTGGACTTATGAAAACTATAATAATTAAAATAATTACTAGGGGTAAAGGCGGATCCAGGTTTTTTTGGACTTGCAGAAATTAAACCAAACGAGAATGATAAAATAAAATTGATTAAACTTTCTGAACCCCTGTTGTGTCGGGGGTTGTGGTTGGGATCCACCGCTGACTTTAGGTCAGAGGTTAAATTATATGTCGAAAAACGTTTGATTCAAAGAGAAACACCCACATTGTAGGTATTATGTAGTACGTAGGTGTATAAAGTATGTTGCTCTTTCGTATTTTAATTAAATATGTAGATTCTGAAATAAGTTTAAACTGAATAAACTCCGCTATATTTACTTTGGTATTTCAATTTGGAAAATTAAATGGTAATCCACTGGCGTCTTAATTTTTGAAAATAAATTTGTCATTTAAAGTTTTATAATTATTTTTCTGTTAAAATTTTTTTTGAATCTCGGAAGACCCATTAGTAATCAAAACAAAATTTTGGTTTGGCATTGTTCAAAATAGAACTGTAAGTGAAGGAACAAATCTGTTCTTTTATGCTATAGGATACTTTATGTCGAAGTAAACTCTAAATTCATAGAAAAAACTTAAAATAGTAGGTATTCGTAATAGATCAAACAAAAAGTTTTTTTTTATATAATATAAATTAAAACAAATAAGATATTGTAAATTTCTGTTATAATAATATTGATTTATACTTAAATATAATTTCAATTTTGTTTACATTAAACGTAAATAACTTTAATGTAGGTACTAGTTATTTATTATTAAAAACTAATTTTTTTGTAAAAAAAATTTATTCAATATTTAAAGAAAATCGAAAAAAAAACTATTATTTTCATCACACCTAAATTAATTTTTTAGTTTGAAGTGCTAATTAGATTTTGGTTGAAAATTCATTTTCCGTAACGTGCATGAAAAGAATAACGAGATTAACTGTTCGAAAATTTTAAACTGATTTTTCTGGTAAGTATTAGTTTAACTTTTCAACAATCAGATTTTTTTAACAGAAAAATTATTATTTTTAATTTTTGTAATTGTAATATTAGATTCACAATTTTAAATTTGCCGCTATGAGAAAAATATTTTTTATTAAAAATATTTTCGTACGCATATGGGGAGGTTTGAAAAAATGCGGGAATTATAACGGGATTTCAAGGCGACGAAAGAATGACGCACGGTAATCTCAGCTTTTTTTGGTTTACATTGTACTTCGGTGCAGACGTGCCTTTAAGATTTTCGAGTTTTAGTTTTGTTTGCTTGAGTTTTTGATTTTAAGAATCAAATAAACTATAAATAAACTGCAATTTTTATGTAAGTAATTTTAAATTGATATTTCTAATTAGTAAATTTAAAGATAGTAGGTTTTTAAATAATATTTACATTCGCATACACGTGCGTTACGATGAGTCATACATCGATGTTGTTTCACATATATAGGGTGTTTTAAAATTAATGTTGCTTTGTTCATAACTACTTTAAACTTAATTATCTCTATTTGCATATAATTATAAATTATATTTTGTATATAAATATTGGTGATGAAATTTACATAATCTTGGTTATGCAATTACATATATGTTGGCTTTTTGGAAATGTACAGGGTGTGAAATATGTTTCATAATTATTAATTAATTATTGGTGTTGAGGTTTTATTGAGGTATTAAAAGATGGTTTTAATAGATCTAGAGGGTTGGTAATTTATACAAATTCAAGGTATGAAAATCAAGATGGCGCCGGTATAGCGTCATTTTGAGGTAGTGTAACGTCACTAGACAAGGTTTGGTAATTTATGCAAATTTAAGGTATGAAAATCAAGATGGCGCCTGTATAGCGTCAACTTTTGAGGTAGGGTGACGTCACTAGATAACGAAGTTAGCCCTAGGTTAGCGTAATATCATGAACTTGCTGGTGTGAATGTGGTAGTACGTACGAACCTGCGGGAATAAACTTAGAATATTCCGTATTCGAGGCTAGGTCTGCACAGGTCTCGCAGGGTGTGATAACTGGCATTTAAAATCGTACACGTTAGTTAGTATGAATGTATTTAGTAAACCATTACGTAGTAGAGTGTCTCCCAATCTACCATAAATATGTCCCGAGTGTAGGTTTGGTGGTATTGCACTACCCGAGGGGTAAAACTTTGTTGTGTGATGTTGATTGGTTTGAGAAAGGTGATAAATATAACAAGTACAAATTTTAGGTTCTATGTATGTATCAAAAGATAATCAATAAATAAATACGACAAAGTCAAAAGACGCATAAAAATGCAATAACAAAGTCAAAAGACAAAAATTACAATACTATAAAGTCAAAAGACATAAAAATATAATACAATTATAATTAAACTATTACTAATAATAAAATATTCTCAAAGAGAATCAAACAAATATCAATATGTACAACGGTTTTACCAAATTGCTACCAAGATTATTAAACGATTTACCAGTAAATATATATAAAATGTAATCAAAAGTCATTATCAATTCGTGTTCGAATATGTTCAGTTACTCAAGTATAATTGAGAGGTGGTGCCCATTTAAGTTGGCTTGTTGTTCCAATCCCTGCTTTTTTTTTCTTTTTTTTTTCATAAATAAATATAAATTAAGCCCATTTTAGTGTTTTATTGTGTTTATTAAATGAGTGGAGAAATAGGTGGCGTTTAGATGCGATCCGACAATCTGAGGTTAAGTCATTGTGTAATTATGTAGATTTACTAACGACATTTTAGCATTACCAAGGCATCGAAGTGTAAGTTTGGATAGGAAATTAGTATACCGACTTCACAAACTGTGTCTTTCGGTTCTAAAAAGAAGTTGGGTTCTTATCACGGCTTGCGCATTTACAACGTGGAGGTTCATTGACGATCACAGGCTTACGAAGAGGTTGTTTGAATTTCTAATAGGTGGAGTTAAATGAGAGCGGGAAATTCAAATTCAAAGGTCGATATTACATAATCGACTAATTTTGGAAATAGCACACAAAAACTTAAGAGGTTATACCACCGTAGAAGCCTAAAAATGAACCAAGTTTTTGACAATTTTCTTTGGATTGAACAAAATTTTTTTTTACAAAACAAAAGCTACCACTTGTTTACATATGTTTTATGGTATAAATCAAAATTTTTTAACAAAAAAAATTATAAAATGGCGGCATAATGCAGCTTTTAAAAATACATCATTTCAAGAAAGGTCTTCGGGGCCTGCAGCATATCTTGAGTGAATTTAATTTTGCAATAAAAAAAATCTGCTTAATCTACATGTAAAAAGCTAGAAAATGACGTACGGAAATTTAAAAAAATTAATTTTTAAAAAAATACCTAGGTTTTGAAAAAAAATTCTATTTTTGCGCAAGAAATTGACAGAAATTTATTAAAATTATTAATATTTTGCAAAAAAACTGTACGTTATTTGCTTCAGAGTCTTATACATAAGCTACAGTTAAAATTTTAAGTCAATCGGATGAAAATTATTTAAGTTATGCTTCAAGCCAATTTTAAAAACTTAGTTTTGAGAAAAACGAGTTTAAAGTTTTAACTACTGATTTTTTGTTTGTTAAAGATATATATTTATACCTTAATACATTATGTTAGCATGCAAATAAAATTTTTTTCTAATCCAAAAAAATTGTCCAAAAGTTGGTTCATTTTCAGGCTTTTACAGTGGTACAACCCCTTAACAAAATACTTTAATTAAGCGTTTAAGCTTTAGGAAAATGTCAAATATTGATTAGTTCAGATAAAAATCATTTTTAAAGTTTTAATTTTTTACGAACATTTACATTTCATTGGCTTCAACTATTTTATTCTGTTGACGGTACATGTAATTTAGAGGTTTATAATATACTGCGGGGTGGCGTAGAAAATGTAGAAGGGTTATAACTTATAACAGTCAAAGTTTACTAATTTTAGAAACATTAAATGAAAATGTGGTTTTTAATTGATTTTGCACCTTTTTTCAAGGATTCCGGTCTCTAGCTTAGGTTAGATGTTAGTTTACGTTATTTATTTATGTATTAAACAACCCACTTTATTTAAAAACTGGGGTCTTTAGCTTAATGCGTGTTTTAATTTATGTTTTTATTTAGTAAAAAAAATATCTATAGTTTCAAACATTCCGGTCCCCAGCTTAGGTTAGTGTTAGTTTATGTTCTTTATTTAATAGAAAATCCTAAAAATTTTCTCATTTTTTATTACGCAAACTTTTAAATTCGTGTACCAGTCTAGCGTGCAGCCCCTCCACAAATTTTAAATGCTAACCCCCTAATTCCACCATTTAAGTAGCTGAGTTTCGACTCTTTATTAGTTTTCCAAGACTTCGAATGTTTTCTTAAACAAATTTAATAAACAAATAAATTAATGTGTGTTGTCGTAGACTTTTTTGTAAATGATTTGATCCTCAAAAATAAAAATTTTTTAGTTCACTTTTATTACTATTATTGTTTAACAGCACTAGTTTTTAAAAACTGGCGTTTTTGACTGAAAAGTTTTAACGCGAATTTTTCAAAGCCACACACACAAAAAGTAAGATAATGTACATATGTAATTTATTTAGGATTAAGTTAATAATAATTGTTTAAGAATTGTAGAGCAAAATTAATAATAAAATCACGAATATCGCAGGGTCAAGTGCATATCGAGGAAGATCCACCCCCTTCCTAGTAGCACACTTTAATGAGTAGGATCGGTCTAAAGGGATATAATATTTAGTAAGTATAATACTCGGTACAATAGTATAATATCCGAGCATAATACTCGTATTCGGATACTCGGAAATTATGTGTAGTCAGCTGTTCGCAACTGTAAATTTTTACACACGTCTCAATTAAAGTTTAGCCAAATTGCTCGATGTGTGCTGCTTTGTACTGTAGATTATGAAATTTTAATGTGAATATTTAGTTCAAAATCTCTTATAAAAAGTCATAAATCTCTTTAAACATTTTTACCCTTTACAATTCTTTTTTTTTTAGGGTCCCGTCTCTTATCGGAAGTTGGCAATCATTTAAAATGTTATTATTAATTGGCTTTCTTGGCAGATTACTATCGGTGGTTTGCCATTACCTTCCAAGAGGAGAAGGTTATACTGAAGGTTGGGGATCAAACCTAGGGCTTCTAGCCTGGAATCCGGTGTTTCGCCCTTTAATTTAGCTCACCTTTTTTTACAATTTCATTTTCAATTTCGTAGCGCCATCTTCTTTGAACACTATAGGCCAAGGGAAAATGGCGATCTGAGATCGTAATTATTCTGATACTTTTAATATTTTATATAAACAGGTCTTTTAATGGTGATCCCAAGTTTTTAATCTTGTCACGCCTGTGAACGCGTCGCTATCGACATCTTAAAAACATCAGCTAAAATCACAGAAAAATTTAGTTTTTCTCGTATATCTCCTTTCCAATGCGAATTTTGGTTAAAGTAATTATAATAAATTTTGTAGAGCATGCAATTTTCAATAACTTTTGTGTTTACAATTTTTTTCTATCTTTAATGGGTACCGGGATATAAAGTTTCAAAAAAAGTGTATGAGCTGGCATAAACAAGTAAAATGGAATACTATATTTGGTTTTTCATGGGTATCTCGTGTCCAGTGCAATTTTAAAAAAATTTATTTAAACTAAATCAGGAGAAAAACTAAAACAACTTCAGTATAGTAGGTATAGCCTTAATGTGTAATGGAGTCCAAAAGCATATAAGGGTTTTAGTTATATAACCGTAACTCAAAGATATTAAATTTTTGAAAGAAAACTCAATGGGATTTGATAGATAACATTAAAATGAAGTATTTTAGATATGGAGGAAAGTCATGATATCGATTAGTTTAGCTAATAATCGATTTCAAACTTTCCACTTTCTGCGCAAAATTTGCCTTTATGGATAATTCTATTAACGGCACGTGCGGGTTTGCTTACGCTGCAGGCTGGGCAAAGTCACTGTTTATTAGGGGATTTTTTAGTTTAAATTTGCCGATATAAAATGAGGAATCCATATGTCGAACTTATAGGTTAGTGTTAGAAAAAGAGTTTTTTTCATTATAAACTTTTAAAAAAGAGAACTGTGCGTTAAATCAGTTTAAACCGTTTCCAAGTATTTTTACCGAAAAAAAGATCTACAGGTCAAGCTTAGGTTACTGTTAAAAACCGCTTTTTTTTTAAATTAACACTGTCTAAAAGAATATTATTATATGCCATTTCAAATAAAAAAATGTTTTTTTTTTTTAAACATAAGTACCAGGTACTTTGCATTTGCAATGATTAGCAAATTTTTTGTTATTGCTTTTTGAACCGTTTTCTGTCATATGTATAGTAAAAAATTTTTAATTTGCAGTCTCGGTTACGTAACAACTCCCGATAAAAGATACACATCTTCCATGAAACTAACTTTATGCCATACAAAAAATGTCTTAAAATTTTTTACACATACGTAGTTTCGATCACAATGCAATATCATTCCAAAATTTTGAGTTAATATTATTAATTGATTTATTAATAATTCATGATTATAATACGTCCTATATTTTGGGACAATATTTTTTTTTTAGACACGATCCCTTTTGTATTTTCTGGCAAGGTGTAGTGTGTTAAAATGTACTCTTTTGTTTAAATTCTATAAAATAAATTAAAAAGGTTTGTAATTTATTTTAAATAAATGTTATTGTTATTATTTTCCCTATTGCAAAATAAAAGGAATCTTGTTAATCCATGAATGCGCTTCAGTATTTTTGTATTTTATTCTTTTTTCCTAAAAGGATTGTGGTCACCATACGTAATAATAAATAACTACTTCTCAATACCAAAAAATTGGTAAATTAATAATATTAAATTACAGTCTGATTTACTTAGAAATATTTCCGTTTCTCGCTTGGATTTTCATTTTAACTTTAATTTAAAACTAACATAAAATTTTTATTTGCAACCTTTTTATTAACTTTTTTAATAAATGAAAAGATTTAATAAGAAAGACTAAAAAAGATAAAATATATTATTAAAGAAATAATTTTTGAAAAGAAGCTTTTAAAAATATAAAAATTTATTTGATTTAATGACTATTTAATTACTTTTAAGAAAATTTTTGAAAATATCAATAAAAGCGTGGGGCTAATAATATTAGCCACAACCAATTTACTACAGACTAATTAAAGATAGGTAGAGCAAACTCAGAAAATTCCGGTAGTAGGAGTGGCTACAATGATGCGTTCCTTCTCAGAGGGAGAACGTGCGACTGCAGTCGTTAAAAAAACGGTGGAAATTTTGTTTCTGCACACCGCGTCTTCACTGCTAGTATATTCTGAGTTTTCTCTAGAATCTCGTTATTACATTCATACGCGTCACCAGATTTTATTATTCATATTCTTGTGGCTAACCAAGAATTTTAATAATTAATGAAGTGTATGGATGAGTTAACGAGATTCATATTATCATTATTTAGTGACGCCCATGAATGAATAATTAACGAGAATTTTATGAAAAGGAGAGCCCCAAGTCAGAATAAACACATTATAAAATTTCTTTTAAGGTTTCGATTGAACAGTTTTACTTATCAATGACCAATCCAAAGTTCGGCATCACGTTACAATTAAGGCGGATGCGTAGTTTGTCAAGCTTCGACTCTGGAGAAGGCGTCGGAGGATTGAACTGGATAATAGCGAACAATTTTCTGCGCCTTCGCTGGAGGCGGAACTCACTTAAGTGCGGGTCTTCTACATTTCCCTTTGGTAGCCTTTTTTGTTCTTTTTTTATAAATGTCATTTTTCATCTCATAAAATCAAGTTCATCGTTAAAGTTAGTTTTGGGCATCATGGCCGTATTTTAAGATTTGGAAAAACATCAATTCACTTTCAATTAACCTTCAAAAATTTTTGATTTCATTTAAGAGTTATTTTATTAGTTTACCTAAAAATAAATTATTTTCCAAGGTAGGTAAGCAAGGTAAGAATGAGTAGAGACCTTAAAAGTGTACCAGATTAATCGTTAATTTTATTATTAAATAAAATTTAAACCAAAATAGAACGAAAATCCCAAGTTTTGCAGAAACAGAAAGAAATACGTGATTCTCTTTTTAAAATTTATAAATTTTAAAAGTGATCGTAATTATTACAATAAAAGAAAAATAAAAGAATTTAGTGCTTTTCTCGTTTTGGAAAGGTAAACCAGCGCACTTACAATTTAAGTGCGCCAATGTTCAAACACCGTGTGAGTACGAAATTCGGAAAAGGATGAGCAATTCGTAATATTATGAGTACTAAATTAGCACAAAATTACCCACCTTTTTTATATTTTATTACTTATTCTTTCAAAATTATATTTAAATTTATATAAAAAAAACAATTTTCGATCTTACTTCTTTTTTACATTTTAGTAATTTTTCGTTCGAATTCTTTGAGATTTATTTGTAAGTAGTAAAGCTGATAAATTGGGTAAGAAAATAAAAATCATTCATTATAAATAAAAAAAATTCAGTTTCTTATTCATTCAGCGATTTTCAAATTAATAAATTAAATTTTGGTTTTTACTCGTATTTAAAGTAAAAAATCTACATTAAAGAATAACAAAAAGAATTATTTTAATGATAATTAAAAGTTTATGAAGTTAAGGCAATAAAAATGTTATTGTTAACGGCTAAGTATACAGGAATTAATTAAATTCAAATAAGTCGACATTATTTTTATGGGTTGTTTTAATAATAAAATTTACATAATAATCATAAAAAAATTTAGTTTGCAACTGCAAACTTTTGATAAAGTCGTAAATTTATTATGCCATCGTTTCAAAAAGTTATCCTTGTTAAGAGATTCGGAAAAACTGGGTTATCCGGAATGCACGTAAATTAAATTAAAAACCAAATAATAAAATAAACTTACCTCAGATTAGGCTTGGGAAAGCAGAAGAAATGGAGGAGGAAAATAGCAGTCGAAAACAAAATTTTCCAAAATTTTGAAAAGTTTCACCGTCAAAATTTGAGAATACGTAACGCGATACTGCAAATGTAACAATGTTCGTACCACACTTGCAGACGTCCAGTGCGCCACTAAAGTTCGACGACGTGAGGCGTTGCGACGCCTCCCACAAGTCCAAAACATACGCGCACAATCATCCCAAGTTAAAAATTATGAATTGGATTCGCATACAAACACCTCAAACAAATGTTGCCGAAATATATTACTACCCTATTACATTGACACTAACATACCACACAAATACAACTTTGTTTCTGATAATTAAGGGTCATTATTACGAATCGAAACTAAGCATGTCGAAAAGAGGTTACAATTTGTACCAAAAATAATTTAATTTATGTAACCCGGGAAAACCATTTTGTAAGTGTCTTTTGAAAATTTAATTTTTGCCTTGTTAAAATTTAAATTTTCCTTACATATTTCAAGACGTTCGAGGCGTAGTAGTTCTACAATTAACAGCCACAAAAAGTTAGATTAAAGTAAAATTTTTTCTTTTGTTTAAAATGCAGCAATGTTAATGTAAGTGTTTTGGATTGTATATTTTTTAGTTTTTGTCAGCCCAACAGGCGACTGAGGAATTCTAACCTACAGTTACAGAAAAAAAATTATTTCAGTTTAATAATTATTTGTGTCTTTTCTTTAGACTGAATTTCGTCTAAAGAATGTTCCATTTTGTGATAATGTCTCGCAAAGCATGTAAATCCATTACTGTTTTTGATATCATATTCATGTTCAATGATGCATGCGAATGTTGATATTAATCTACCGCTTCGCACAATATGGATAACATCGCAACATGGTGTAGATGCAAATCTAATTTGTGGCTGCATTACGGTTAATTTGTTTATTTATTCGATTTTCAAATTTAACAATAAAATATTGGTTTTATGTTATAATCTCGGCGTTGTAACTGTTAGTTATGAGTATTATTCTACGAGATCGGGTTTCAGGCTCAATTTTAATTTTATCTTGATTCGATAACATTTTTGATTTCCTATTAAAAATTTAAAAACTAACTTTTTTATATCTTGCATTATAAATTAAAATCTTACGAAAAGTTTCGTTTTTACAAAGAATTTATTAAGTTTGTTAGGATGACTACGATAACTTTGCACCGGAATTTAAAAATTTTGTGTTGAAATTATGGTAGCTGAGGGTATAAATTACAAATATAGACATTAAAATTTAGGAATCATTCAAAATTTGGGCAAAATAAGCCCAAAAACAGTAAAAATAATATGCGAGTATTGTATTGGTTGTTGCCGTAACTTTCGCTTTGCCTAACCTAAGTTTGGATGTGATAGTTAACTATAAAATGAAGCGTTTAAGGTAAAAATGATCGTCTGACACCGAGTAACTTAGAAAATAATTGATTGTAAAGTAAACCGCATTGATCTCGTATTCTGTTGACGGTATGTGCGCTCGACGTAAAACTTATACGCAAGGCTTATTAAGGAGCGGAACTACCGCATTTGAAAATTACTTACACTGACAACATCAAAGTAAAAATTTGATTTTAAATTGCATTTCGTTGTTTTATCAAAATTTTTAACTAAAACTATACCACGCAAATCCGTGGAATTAAAGATCTCCCTTTTAAAATTTCCAGGTTTACGAGTTTCTTCACCTATAAGGATATTTTTAACAACTGAGCGAGCCAAACATCCCGGGTTTCGAGTTGCGTGGGCTTGAACATCTTGTTTTCCAGCACAAATATTATAAACTTGCAGAGCTAATTTTATGGCAATTGTCAGTAGGTACAATACTGACATATTTCAATTACTATAATTTTTTCAAAAAATTTATTAAATTCGATACTGTGTTATCGTAATTATCTTGCAATCGTTAACTAAGGTAGCCCTGCCTCCTAATAAGCTTTTTATTAAGTATTTACGTCAGCACATGTGCCGTGAACAGAATGCGGCAAATATGCGATTTTTATGTTAAAGAAAATAAGAGTTTGTTACTTACAACATCTCAAATTAGCTGGATGACTACGTAGAAGCCTTCCACCTCAGCATCCAAGGCTCAATTTAATACGTCACCAACGCTGTCCCGGTTGAAAATCGTCAAGACCAACTACCTAATCACCTCAAACAACTAATCAATACCAAAAATCTAGCTCTGATGATCATAAATCGGCATATCAACGACTCAAAGCCAAAGAAATCAAAGACCACAACTAGACAACCTCTTCTTCAAAGATAGCAGCATCTGGAAATTTCTCAAAAACCTACGAAATACAAGAACGCCAATTCCATTACTACGGAAAAGCAACAGATTCTTAGCCAAAATTGACAAGGACAAGGCCAAAAAAAAACTATAATGATCCCGACCACATCCGAATGGTAAAAGAGCATATAAAAAAAAGATCTAAACGCCCCAGATAAAGCAGAAATCAAACCAACTACATTTAATGAGGTAAAGAAGCTCATCAGGAAAGCCAAAACAAAAAGTGACCCCGGATCAGAAAAGACACTAAAGAAATTACCACGAAAAGCAATCGCTGCAATCACAAACATCGTGAACGCAGCTTTTCAACTCCGACACTTCCCCAAAATACAGAAAAATGCGAATGTAGTGATCATTCACAAAAACGATCAACCAAGACATCTCCCAAAATGCTATCGTCCAATTAGCCTCCTCTGGACCATAGAAAAAATCTCAGAATCATAAATAATCACGATTCAAGAATACATCAGGGACCAAACAGAAAAATTCTACGTCAGAAGTAAAGATCACGAAAATTTGCTGATTAAGCAGCTCAGCCAATACAACAAAAAATTTCCCAAAATACAAGAAACCAAAGGCAGTTATAGAAAACAGCAACCCCTAAGAACACCACATACAAACTTTAAGCACTTGCTGCAACAAATCACGCCCACAAAAATACTTCTCGACCCACACGACCTCAAAAAATGAGCCTTTTTTATATAAAGATTTTTATATACAGGCCCTTTTGACTCTGGCACACCGGCGCCAAGCAAAGTTGTTACGCCTTTGTAGTTAAAATTTTAATTCAAAATCCTAACTCTTGCATAATTATACAGAATAAGCACCAAGTAGCTCCAAAATAAAAGCATTAGCACCGTATTAGTTCATCTAGATTTAATACAAGGCAACAAATGATGACCTGAATTACTAGATTAGTAAGTTTTTCACTGTCCGTACTTACTTTCTAGCGCTAGCACAATCACAGCTAACGGAACGGATTTACAAAAGCTAACATTCCAGGGTATAAAGTGCCATTTTATGCAGTGCAAAAAACGACGTGCTCCGAGCAACATGCGAAGTACTTTGGTACTTTTTACCGAGAAAATCTAAAAAATACCAATCTGATAACGAGAGAACAAAATGGAGAAAAAATGGACAACTCGGCACTTTGAAACTCGGCACCGGATAACTCGACACCGGAGAACTCGGCTCTGCTTGACTCAGCACCAAAAAAACTCAACACCGGTGACTCAGAAACGTCAGCTCTGCACCTAAATAACCCGACACCGGAATAACCCGGCAACAGTTCAACAAAAATTTATATTTTTTATTATATATAGCTCACCCCTTTTAAAGGCCCTAAGTGATATTATTAGCTAATACAGCCGTCTCGAAGCAGAGCGGAGCAAAGCGGTGGAGGCGTAGAGTCCATTTTAACAACTCAACTATGTCCGATTAGGATCCATCATTAATAAATAAATTTAAAAACTCAAATTAAATTGACATATTTGACGGAGTAGGGGCTAATCACTGCATGCGGAGTTTCTGCACTCATGACTTTACTCGTTCTGGCTGCTACTTATTTGAGATAATCTAAGAAACGCCGTTTTGTTGTTTTTGTATGCAACTAACAGCTCCTTCAAGTAACATTTTATTTTTTTTAATATAAACCCTATTTGCAATAGTTTATAAATTTTTTGTTTTATTATTGCTTTTTGGACCATTTTCTACCATTTCTTCCTTCAGAAATGTTTAAAATCGGAGTGCTCGTTGATTAACTACCCCAAATATTTACTTGAAAAACTAATGCCGAATTATCCCGGTGCTAAGTTTTCTCGGTGCCGAGCCGGGTGGTCCGAGAAGCCTAACTTACAAATGGAGAAAGTTAAAAAAGTGAAAGTAGAATTTAAATTTTAGGTAAGCTTTCAATTAGGAGGACGTGTGCCCTAACAACACCTCGTTAGCATTCCGTAGTTTCCGAACGACTTTACATACGGAATGAAAATTCTTACAATTTTAAAACATTTTTTAAATTAGCCGCCTTGACTTCCTATGAGTATCGGATATGGTTGATCGGTTTTTGGCCTCATCCCGTTCAAAAACCCGTTTTTAGTGCTCATTTACGTAATATAAGAAACTCATGTGCAAAATTATCTGCTTGGAAACTCACCGGATTAAACTGTGCGTTGTCTCAATAATAACAGTGTAAATCTCGTTAATCCATAACCATTCATGCACGTCACTAATTAGATGTTAGGTGAAAAATCACTTGTGGATAGAATTTCCGTAGAACCCGTTCTTATTACTTTAGAAAAAAATCTCTATGTGCAAAATTTTATGCTTAAGGAGGAAAACGTCTGCCATTTTTGGTTATGTCTTTAGGGGTATCTATCTATAAATCATAAAATTTTACAGACTCCTAAAATCCAGAATGAAATTTGGCAGTAGCTAATTATTAATTGGTGGAAATGATATTTGGGAGTTAGCCAATACGAGGTCTCTATAAGAACTAGATCTAGACTTTTGGGTAAAAATGTTAAAATTTAATGCTTCACAGTTTAAATATTAATTTTTGGAAAAATTGTAGGCGTACTGCTTTAACATTTGAGAGCTGTTCTAAACCTTCTTCGTGCTTAATTCGTGCAATGAGCTTAATTATTTTCAATATTTACATTCTAGATTTGCCCACTTTAGTTAATTTTGAAAATCACATTTACACGTTGGAATCAATTGGTGGAAGCTAAAATGTTGTTTTTTTGTATGATTTTAACAGAATACGTCATTTTTGCATAGTTTATTCTGGCGGATGCAAAAAAAAAATAAATGCACAACCAAACACAAACGACGTATATAATGAATGACACAAAAATTGATCTAAGAATCGAAATGAGATTTTACTTGAACAGAAGAAAGACGGGAAAATGCAATGGCAGTCTTAAGAGCAGTGATAAAGGTAGTAGTCATGTTTAAGTAGCAACGAGGATTTGAGAGATCATTGACGATGACATGGAAACAAAGCTGTTCACCGTTGCTTTGCCGGTCCTTAGCTTAAGAATCGGCGCACAGTAGATGGCTAATGCTGAGCTTATTACCAGCAGCCAGTCGTTGGCGCCGATGTTCAATCCGACGTTGAGCCAAGGCTGTTTAGCTTTGATTTGCCTGTGCTCAGCCTAAGTATCAGCATACCAGCCAATGCTGGGCCAGTATCGTTTACCATTACTTTGCCTGTAATCAGCACTAGACCAAAACTGACCGGCAACCGTAAGACCCAAGTTATCATTTCAGCATTGGACCAACGATCTCCCAGTGGTGTCCACCGTTGAGGCAATGCCAATTGTAAATATTTTACTTTAAAGATGGGATTCATGTAGTCCTAACATAACTGCCCTTATTAAATTACTCAATTTGTACCAAAACGATAAAATATATTATTATTAAACCTTTTAAAACTACAGTTTATTGCATCCTGCAATAATTAAGATTTAAAATTAGTTCATGTAAATAATAGAACTTTAAATTTGTGATGTGAGGTACGGGAAAAACTCAAAACGTGGAAATGAAAAAATTTGAGTAAATAAAGGAAGTCCGACATACAAAAGTTAGACCACTTTTTTTTTTTCATATTTCTTTCGCTTTTGTTTGTACTTCTTTAGCTTTCTAAAGCTAAAGAAATTCTTTAACTTTTAATTATGAAAACAAACAAAATGAAGTGGTTACTTTTACAATTATTTGAGTTACCTGCGTTTTACCTGAACTGTGTTTACTAACCGAATAGCAAATTCTGACGTTAGCTAAAATTTACATTTTAACATACTTGAAATGAGTAAAATTTTATTAAATCTCAAAATATGCGTATTTGAAAATGTGCTAATCATTGATTAATTTGGTACTTTATATTGTTAAAGCTGTACTACTAAATTTTTCCAACCGCATCTTTAAAAAAGTTCTTTTTTAACATACGTTAACACTTTATTTACGATGTTATTCGCTCCTTTTTTAATATGTGGAATTAGAATAATCTTAGGAATTTCTTAGGGTAGTTGTAGGAAGACAATTTTAGGATGACACAATTCCTAAATACTTGTAAGAATGATGTCGTTCATGTTAACGTGCAATTACAAATTTAATAAAAAATATCAAAGTATAAAACAAAAAAAACAGCATAAATTACGCGATTTCTTAAGAAATAAGGAATTCTAAGTAAGGATAAAAAATTTCCGAAGTTAGATTTGTGATTAAGTGAGATTTCAAGCTTGATTGACAAGAGTTCATTCAACATGTGTCCGAAGTTTTTCAAGTTCTGGTACAGCAAGATTTAACTTGCGTTGAGTTTTTTTATCGCACTTGAAGATCGTTAAGGTTGGAGTTATAGTACGTGAACGACACGTTATATTAAATAAAAATGTCGCCGCCAGGAAGGTACTAGTCGCGTATGTTATGAACTATATTATACAATCATAGTATTAAATTGTTCCAACTGTTACATCGCAACCACAGAAACTACCCCTTCTAAGATTATGTAACAGCGCCAGCGTAGCGGCAAATCGTCTTGTGTCATGTAACTCATATCCATTTTAGCAGTTTTCGAGATCAGGATTTAAACCTTAATGTTTTTATCGTATTTTGTATTTATGATGGAGCGAAGCGGAGCAGAGCAACACGATGACGAGTCATGTACTATGCTATTGATTGGAACAGTGCGGCAATTTTTATTAAATATAAGACTTTCCAGAGAACTGTAGTGTTATGTCTTTGCATATCTGATCGTGTAAAAATAGCTTTTGTGATTGTTAGGATGACGTAGCACTAAAGCTCCCTAGCAAAAACTATACCTGTGATTTGAATAACAAAATCCATTTGGCTACTCTAGCTGAAATAATTCAAATTATTTCATTACAAAAACTGTTGTTTAGTAGAATTCGACATTATTTAAAATTTGAACAGAACGGATTTGAGTGCTAAAAAAGAAATTTTTGCAAAAGTAACTTAACTGAAAATAAATTACTTTTATATTATTTAAAACCCAAGCGTTTATTCAACATAAGGAAACTTGGTGTTACATAATAGGCAATTTTACAAACTGATTACTTATGTAAAAGCAAGTTTGAAGTCTTGAAATGAATTTCAGGTTCTTTACACAAACTAATTATATACGAGGTTATTATTTCATTATTGCGCTACATGTTAGGCCACAGTACGTGCTTAGATTAGTTTGCCACTGTTGCACTTAATATAGTTAATTTTATGAATAAATCAAATTCTTAAAATGGAAGTTTTTCTATACATTGAAGTAACAATCATTGATTGCATTAAAATTGCTTTTAATTAACTAAAATAAAAAGTGGTATTAATAAAAGAGAGTAAACAGCAATCGAGACAGTAAAATTCTTGGAAAAAGTTTAAATATCAATTATATCGAATGCAATTATAAAAATAGAGACGGTCAAGAGACGGGTTAATGAATTAACATAAAAACCAAAGTACAGCACATCTGAAGACCAGCCCAGCAAACTAAGACATTGCAACCGTATTAATCTGATGTGGTTATACTTTACGGTTAAAACCGAAATCGCAATTATGCAGTAAGTATTTTGTGCCCCATGTTTTTGGCTGTTACTGTTAGGCAATTATATAGTGTAAATCAATCAATACCACTTAAAAAGACAGTAGTTATTTTAAAGCATTATCATTTAAATTTTATCATAACCTGCCTCATGAGCCTGTGAGCTGGATCTAACAAAAGCTGTGATACTCAAACTAATTGTTAATCGCAGAGTTAAAGTGTTAACAAGAGTACACGTGCATATGTGATTTAAAGATGAAGAGATGATTGATATTGATTGAGTAAGATAGAATTTGTTGTTAAATTTAAATTATTATATTTATAATAATTGATAATCAACTTCTTTAACTTGTTCTGGTAAATATTTGCTATAATATAATAATTCTATTAAGTGCAATCTATCATTCTGAATAAAAACATTTTTTTTAATTTGTATTTTTAGTACGAAGTATTAACAACCTTTAAACATCATCTAAGTATAAGCCCAAAATCTTATGATCGTTCAAATAAAGAAGCAAAAGATAACAGCAAAGGTCCCGGATAACATGAATTAGGTTAAAATGTCCTTTTCGTCTGAGAAGTAAATTAATAAAAATGATTTTAAAGGGGCGGCAGCGAACAAGAAAACAGCCAAAAACTTTGCTTTCAATTGGTCAAACCTAGGTGTAAAAAAGTAACTTGAAAAAAATCTACAAAAACTCAAGAGAGAGTACCAACCAAAGCCATGCGAGCGAATGAGAATTTAAGCAAAAAAACTCATAAAACTAGCTTGACCGTAAGGTGCCTTAAAATGATAGTGAGGATAAAGAGTGGTCCACAATTTGTAGATGCATTAAGAGCCATTGATGAGAGGACTGGTGTTGATACTAAGGAATCCATCAACAGGGTGATAAAAACCAAACAAGGCGATGTGTTATTAGAATTAGAAGAGGGAAAAGATCATTAAAAACAAAATTAAAAAATTAGGAGCCCGGCGTAAATCAAACACGGATAGACTAGAGAGCGGGAAACCGCATTTCTAATCCTGGTTGCGTCGAATATGTGCTGTGATCTAAAAAGTCCAAAATTGAACTGCGGACTACTCGCCAACCCGTCTGCCTAGCGTGGTAAGTTTGTGGAAAGTAAGATTATGTAATACAATCGATTAATAAAACAATCAAATTTTCAAAAATAATCAAACCATCGATCATACTGTCAATTATTAGTAGAACAACAGGAAGCGAGAAAGCTGACGTTAAGGTCCTCTAGAGTTAAAAAATTTATTGACAGAAGTTCACTTTGTTAACACTAAAGGCGCTAACGTAGAGCTTTCTTGCTCCTTTATTGGAGAATTAGCAAAGAAACTTGACAGCAGCGCTAAATCAGTAGTAGTAGACAGTAGTAGTAAAATCAATTGTGTAGAAACAATCAAAAATCAATTGTGTAAAAATAATCAAACAATCGATTAATCAAAAAAAAATCAATTAATTAAAAAATCTGATTGATTAATCTATTGTTCAATTTTTTACCCCTTGGCCTCTTTTTACCAAAATTATTTTAAAAAACTTTTTTTTGCGTACTACATCATAAATAAACAATCGCTTAATAGGAAAATAATCAAACAATTAATTAATTGCAAACAATCGAAAATAATCAATTAATCGAAAACAACCGAAAATAATCAATTAATTAAATACTCAATTAGTCGAACAATCAATAATTCAAACAATCGATTAATCAGATACAATTGATTAATTGAAAACCATCGATTAACCGAATTTTTTTAAATATTAATAATTGATCATCGATTAATTGATTAATCAAAATTAATTCTCAACTCTACTCCTAACCCGAACGGTGCTTCATAGCTACGGTGTCTAAAATTTAAATTTGTGTGAGTTGAGACCTAACCTAACTTATTTTAAATTATTAAAAATCCTACGTTTGAACTGAAAACAAAACATTTTTATATTTTAAAAATATTAATAAATAAATTATCTCGTTTTAGAAGTTTTTTTATTATACACTGGCTATATTTTAATTTTTATAATTAGCGCGTTTGATGTAGATGATAAAAGAAATTTTTGAAATATATTATTATTTTTTAAACTATTTTAAAAATTATGCTTTATTTCAGTTTACGACACTGAAATACTGGTCCTCTATGATAAACTAAACAATCTTTTTTAATTCTGTTACCACATTTGGTAGAATTTGTAAAAAAATAAAGCAAACCAAATATAAATTTAAATTTAAATTAAAATTATTTTGTAATTATGCCACCTTGCCCCACGCTCTTGTCAACCCACCAAAATTTTAGGAACGTCTGAAAGGGGCAAAGCCAAAACGTTTTGAAATAAATGGAAGTGCCATTCCAAACGCACCAGCGCCTTCAGCAGAAAGCTAAAAGCCATGGCGGTGCTTCTAGACATCACCAAGGCTTTCGACAAAGTCTGGCTTCCAGGTTTCCTCTTCAAGCTCTTCACGTCCGGAATGAAATCCGAACTGGTCCAACTAATAAGCTCCTACCTTGACGAGTTCAAATTCTGCGTTAAAATTAATGGTATTCGCTCTACCCCCAGACTCATGTTAGCGAGGCTCCCTCGGGGCTCTCTACTCTTCTCCAACTCTCTTTAGTCTCTTTCAACGAGATATGCCCATTTTCCCCAAAACCCTTTTGGACGATGTGGCGATCGTTGCAAAGTCGGCCAGTCGCCCCCACGTCATCAAGATCATTTGCGACGCCTTGAAGCTCTTTCAACTGTGGTACCGCTTTGGAGGTTGGACGTAAACCCCTCCAAAATCCAAGCAATCATGTTTGGTCGTTTTGGCCGACAACCATTTGAGATTGTGAAAAGAAACGGCACGCGAATCCCCTGGTGGGATTTGGTCAGATATCTAAGAGTCACTCTGGACTCCAGGTTATTCTGGGTCAAGCACGCCACCAGGATTAACACGCAAGCAAAAGCTCCGAAGGCGGCGCTCCTTCCACTTATTGGTGCGAAAAGTAAACTCCCGCTCAAGTCCAAACTTAAAATCGTGAAATCCGTGATTAGTCCAGTCCTAACTTATGCAGCCTAGGTAAATATGACCCAATGGACTATCCTCTCACTCCAAGACCCAAACACATTATTACAAAGCCATGTCAAACTTTCGGACAAGGAACGCACAACATACCTCCTTCTGACATACCCACAATGGACCGCCTCGAGGATGACGACGCTGACAACTTCGAAATCTTTGAAATGGTGCAAAAAATTTCAAGGATGACAGGACCAAAATGATTCGTTCGGTCCTACTAATTATTGATTAGCTGGTTTTTGAATTACTGTATCAAGACGTCGTGTAACGGGATAGGACGAAATTTTTGTAAATTTTTTAAATTCTTGTAATTTTTGTAAACTTTGTAAATTTTTGTTTTTAATCAAAAGACGTGTACTTGCGCAGTCGGCGAGCTTTCTCTTTGTAGATTACTTTTGGTGATTTTTTATTGTCTTCCAAGAGGAGAAGAACACAATGAAATTGGATAAATTTTGTAGCCGAGTTGGGGATCAAACCTAAAACCTCTGACTTAGAGTTTAGTCCTAGGCCCGTAACTGATATAATCAACTATTTTTTCCATTTGGAAAATGCTTATTTTTTTGGAAGTCTTTACGATTCATTTTACGAGATGTATCACTCCTTGTCTTTTTTTTGTAATACTCTAAATCAATTTCACCATAGCGTGTGGATGCCCACTAGAAGGCCGAGCTAAGAAATGTTGTTGTATAGTCCGCCATTTAAAGCGAAATTTTTGCTCTGTACTCAACCAACGGTTACATCGCTCCATGACTGTGGCTAATCATTTTACAAGTCAGCCTACCAGCTTAGATTCGAGACGGACGTAATATTAGTAGCGGATAATAAAAGTTCGCTTTTGAATTTTGATTTTCCAGTGATTCGAGTAACTCGTCACTGGGTTTAAGTACAAAAAACCAATAACAAAGATATTATAGTTATTTAAAAAAAACTCAGCGGATTCCTATAGATAACTTTAAATTCTCCAATATGTGATTGTTTTTGAATGTTGTGTAAGTTGGACATTGAGTCCAAAGAAAATAACTTTTGGTTACCTGAATATATCCTTTGAGAAAGGGACAAGTACGATTGAACCGAGGAAAAATTTGAAAGCTAAAATAGTTATAAAATAAACATTTATTTTATTGCTTTTAAACAAAGTTTTATTACAATTTTATTGCTTAATATAATAAGAGTCTCATACAAGATTATCTACGACTGAGCTAGTAAAATTAGCAAGTATAATAAAAAAGAAATTTGTGTTTAAGTAATTTTTGACCGATTTTTTTATGATAGACAGATTATTTTTTTGCATTGCTAGGCAACGATGCCTTCATATTAACAAACAAGGCAACTTTTTGGTTTAATGTTTAGGTTTCATTACTAATGACAACAAAACTCAAATTAGTCAGGTGATGTTTGTAACTTGATATCAAGCTACACTCATCAATGGAAATAGAATCCTGATTAGCCACCAAATTTTTACAATTAGCAAACATTTATTACATCGTCTGGGGTCGACATTATACTTGGAATTATTTATTCCGTTGTTTAGAATGTCTTAAATAAAAGAGTCTAAGATATTTCGAAAAAGACTACGTTTGATAGTAGCAATTCACTGAAAACTTTTTACATTGTTATTGACAATCGCATTTCCATTTGAAACTAAATAATTGAATAAATTTAGTACGAGCACCGTCTTCAGTGGAAAAAAATTACAATTTAATTATAAATGCAAATTAAATATTGGATATTGTGACAAATTTAATTCCGTGCATTGGTGCTTTTATGTGCTTTTAAATGAATGAAAATATCGTCAATAAGCCACAAGCTGAAAATTTCTCAGTTTCATTAACGTTGACCCTTTTCCCACTTTTCCAAGAGCGAAATATATAACTAGCTTGTCTATTGAATTAAACTCATGATATGCTCTCGTCAAATGTTTACCAATTTACTAACCCTAAGTACTAAGATCCGATACACTTTCCTTTTTGTCAAATTGCTTTATAGGTCAAAAACCTTTTGAAATTAATTTTTTCGTTCTAAATGTTGTGTTTGTTGTATTAACTGACAAAGACTAACATTTTTTGTGATTTCTCACTAGAATTTTATTTGTAGTTTAAATTAATTATCATTAATAGTAACTTTTAAACGTTTTAGTTTATTTGAGAGCAAAGCATATGAAGCGAAAGAGTGCATCGAGACGCATCAAACGCAGTGTCAGATGAAATTTCATTAAATATATTATGTAGGTAATTAAAGTCAGACGTTAATTAACAAGTATTAAATCTAATTGCTAATTTGGTTAAGATTTATGTCGGATAGCACATTTGTCTTTAACAAGAAAAATGAATTCAGTTCCAGTCACATCGACTACACTTTAACTTGGTTATGCAAATTTTGGAAGAAAAATTCATGAAGTGGTTCGTTTCCGTTTTGCCTTGTGCACACTATGTATAGTGCGACATCCGGAAATGTTTTATTCTCAAGCTTTTTCTACAAAGGTTTTCCACCTTATCATCGTGCGCTCTTGTCAATTTGAATAATTGCTACTCTACATCTCACTCATAATACGAACTCTAAAATACATCCATATTTATTAAGTTATACATCCGAACGGTATATTGTTGGTAAATTGCTTTTGGGATTATCTAACAAACCTGATTTAAAAATTCCAGAAAATGAGAAAAATGTAAATCGCAATAAACTAACAAGGATCTAAGTTGTCAACTAGGTTCTCTTATTAAAATATGTGAACAAAACGGTACGTCGTTTCTAACTTGTTTAACTGTTCTTTTATTTATTCTTCAACAATGCCGCTGAGCTTTATTGCTTTTTGTAATAATATCGCCTATTAAACTCTATAATACAAGCAGAAAATTTTCATATATTTTTATTTAAATAGTCTCTACTATAACATTTTTAATGCAAATTTTCTGCGACACTGAAATCTTAACTCGTTTTCCAGCTGTGCTACTATACAAATCTTTATCTGCCCTAAAATTTTAACTCAATTTACTATTAAACCTTTTCACGTATAAGAAATATACAAGAAATTAAATCCAAAATAATAAAAGGTCAGGACGCTTAAATAAATAATAATAATAATAAATAAAAAATAAACCCCGCTGATCTACGATGTTATGGTGGACAGACTAGCTAAGAATTTACACCTTCCTACTAGTACCAGAGTTTAGGTTGTGCGTACGAGGTTTGTTGGTTTTTCACGATGTGTTGTGTCATTTGGGAAATATCTAAAAAATACAAATGTCCGAGCGCCAGTTTTCTAAATAAAATGCAGGAGTAAAAAGTTATTGGTTTTATACAAAATAACCAAAGGGCAGTAGTTAAAGATGGTGTAAAAAAAAAACTCTTTTATAGGGGACACAAAACACAGCAAATCAAGTAAAATCCATGATACATTGAGGGGGCAATTTCAAACAAAATAAAATTTAAAAAAATATAGTTGAGTTACTATCTAAAGACAACTCACCAAAAAAGTTAATTCACGCATCTAGGAGACTTCTAAACGCAGGCAAAAAAAATGATGGTAATGATTGACTACAAAGTAAACATTCGCAAGAGATGGCATCAAATAAAAATAAGTATATTAATTTTATTTTAACTTACCCTTCCACCACGATCCGTTCTTTATAACATCTCATTTCTCTGTTCAGATGTAAAGCTAAAAATAGCAAAAAAACACGATCCAATCGAATACATCACAGCTGAAAAAAAATTGTTAAGGTTTTTATCATTTATTTTATATTTAAACATCAAGTTTACTCTGTATAGTTAAAAGAATTATTTTTATATTTATCTGCATGGATAAATGCGCATTTTTCTTCACTCAATTAACGACATAGATAAGCGTTGTTGTTTATATTAATAAGGTAACCACGTATTTTTAATCTTTCTTGGTAACACCCCCTTGCTACCATGGATTTTAACTATCATCTGGATTAGTATTACTTGGTACTCTATTATCTTTTTTGTCGGATCCAGCAGTTCAACATTTATAAAGAGTGTTCTATGATTGCAAACGTTAGTGTCAGGTGACAGTCAAGTGTCGTCTGTTAATTAGTAATAAGGTTTCTAATTTTTACCTGCAAAGCTATACGTCATTTTTTTGATTACAAAAGAGTGACTGTCATTCTTAAATTGTACACTTACGAGAACTCCAAGTAAGCAATATTTATCTTTTCCAATTCGTGTAGACTGACGTGTCATTTTAGCTTTTATTTTTCATTTTTGGGTTATTTGTAAAGGTTACTGTGTGCATGAAAACTTGTTGATTTGAGATGGAAAAACTTTTTGACTAAAACACTGCATTTTTTAATTATACAGTTGCACCAAAATTTGTCACAGTGCCACTTGATCCTTTACAATAACGAAAGGTAACCAACTTCGGGTATTTAACCTACACAATACAAAAAGTCGTGAGTCGCGCTCTGCTTGTGATTCTAAAATGTAACTAGTGTATTTATCACAACAAGGTTTTGTGGCGTCTTCAGTGACACTATCAGCAAAAGATGAGAAGTAGGGCGCCAGTTGACAATAAAATATCAAAAATGATAATTTATCACCAAAAAATAGATTTTTATTTTCCAACCAGAGATGTCAAATCAAATTTACTTACATGGACTTCAGCCGACTCTCAACCAATGTACCATTAAAAGCTCCTGGTCTTTTAATCAACAAACTACTCATATTATGAGCGTGTCTAAAAAACGATCTTGCACATTCATAAAAATAACCAACTTTTTTAGTAATAACTTCCTGATTACAACCAGTAAAAAGTCATGCATAAAAGTAATCAATTTAATCAATAAATTAATCCAAAAATCTAAAAAAAAGAAATCATTCCAACTTTTTATCTCTCCTTACCCTTACTTGTTAGATTTCGCACTTTCTGATGGTAACTTGACTTCTTAAAGACGGTCATTTGCCTTGTAGGTATTGCAATCAACTGCAAATGCGAGGCACCGGGTTCAAATCCGGAGGGTTTAAAAAAGGAAAACTTTCTTATGACTACACTACACGTTAATCCGATGGTCTTCCTGGGTTAATAAATCGCCATCACTAACATAAAAACCAGGGTTACAGGCGCGTCTAGAAGCCAGTCTAGCAAACTGCATATTGGAAGTTAAACAATTTATAAGTAATATTTAAACCTTAAAAAATCAAGTTATTTATAAAATTAAAAATTAATTAAACAATTTATTGAGCTCTCAGATGATTAATTCATCCGTCATCAGAATAAGATAAACATGACGGATGAATTAATCATCTGAAAGTTCAATAAATTGTTTAATTAATTTTTAATTTTATAAATAACTCCATATTTCAAAGTTTAAATATTATTTAATATCAACGAGTTAATAATTTAACACTTTAAACAATTTATATGCTCACAGATCTAGCACTACCAAGAAAACGACGCAGATTCTGGAAATAACAAACCTTAGGCTTAAATCAAGAGGAAGAAGAACTTGACTTCTTAAAAATCACTAAAAAAACTAAAGATTTTTGGGAGTACCTATGGTTGTATAATGCATACTCTCAGGCGCAAAATATCTTTAAAAATTGAATTTAAAAGATCACACCCGAAAGATTACAGGATGTTACTCAAGGTGAATTATTTTTTAAAATAATTTATCATCGCCTGCGTTTTATTGGAGATTTCCCAAACTATTTTTTATTTTCTGAAATAAATCGCAAATTCTGATTTGCAGCTTCTATTCCGCAACGAATTGAGAGCTAGTCTACAGCATCGTGGCTACACAAACTGGAGAGACTTTCTCGGAATTCCTATAAATTCTGGTCTTTTTTTGGGTTGTTACGACTAAGTCGAACAACTTTCAAATTTACCTAATAATTCGAAGTTCTTTCAAAAAGAGTTGAATATTCCTTGTATATTACGACAGAATCCCGGCACCAAACAGTTTATTTTTAGAATTTACATCTTTCTTTTCCTGAAAGCAAAGCATGAAATTTCTGAAAAATTCGAACAATAAATGCAAGCTCTAAAATTCCAGCATTACGTCATTCTAGATGGGTAGAAAAAATACTTTTTTATAATGATTTAACCCCTGTAGTTATACAACCTTAAAAGCTACCATGAAAAGTTGAACGAAAAAATGCAATTCTTGACAAGTTATTCCCTGTTCCCTGCCGACATATTGTAAAAAAATATGCGGAGGATGGACACTTTTACTGTTACCTTGGTCACGATCACTTCGTAACTTTTCTTAGTAAGTTTGTGTGACTTGAATTGTAAAATGTATCTGTGAAGTGAATTTTATCGATTATCGAATTTTATCTAAAAATATTTCCGACGACATTAAATCAAACGGATTAACAACTAATTATATCGTAACTAAAATGTTATTTTTGGTGAAGTTTATTAAATAAATCAACACAAAAATTATCTCAATTAATCGAACGTTCAACCGCAAGATGTTAAAAGTTATTAATAATTATTATGTGCCTGAAATTATCGAATAATTCAAACAAGTTAATGCAAAAATAAATGCAAATTTCTGATTTACTGTTATTAACTTTGATGCAAATTACTGATTTGACGACAAAATTCTACAATTTGTGAATGGATTATTTATCTGAATCGACAACTTAAATGGACAAAATCCTACAATTTGTGAATGGATTATTTATCTGGATCGACCACTGAAATGGAATTTCTAAAAATGGAAGAATTGCTCGCAAGTTGATGTTGCACGAACCCGTGTTATTCATTCCAGGAGACCCTCGCTTTGCCTATTTTGGAAGAATCAAAGGTTAGTTATTTGCAATGTTAATTTTAAGATGTTCCAAATTTACTTAAAAAACGGCAATTGACTTTTAAAATGTTTACTTATTTTTTATGACCAAGTTAGGTCTAAATGTCACTACTTAATATTACATTAAATAGTCAATTGTTCAAGTATACTTGTAAATTGTAACGTACAAATTATTATCGAATCCAGTGTGGATTAATTATTTCCCTTTGCTTATTAAATGATTAATTTAAGATAGGTAACTACCAAAGTTACAAGTTAACTTTAAGTTTGATTTTTAAAAACGTTTCTTTAAAGTAGAGTTTCTTCGTTTAAGAAATAATTCTGTGTTTTTGTGTAATCGCAATTTATCTTTATTATTTATTTCGTCACATTATACGTATGAAAATCATACCCTCTTTTATTTTGCGTAGACAAATTTTTACCTTTCAGAGATTCTTCTTTTGTGTAAAAAGAGGTAACCCAGGTAGCACATAATATTGGGGCAATATTGCCCCAATATAGTTCCAATATAGAATGTTGGCGCAATATTGCAATATTCAGCCAATATTGGTGCAATATTGTTTTCCAATATTGAGGCAATATATTGTCGTGTTCTGACGAACAACTCTTTAAAAGCCGTAGCTGTTATAGTCGGTAGTCTGCATTAATGAGCTCTCTCAGGTAGTGAATTCCAGGGTCTGCTTAAATTATCCACATCAAATGAAACAAAACCTTTACCGGGCATCAATAAAATTTTACTCAGACAAATTTGGTTATCAATAATATTGTCAAAAACAGAAAACAGAATTTTTGTTAAATCAAAATTCCACAATGAATAAATCAGATATAGACGAAATTTATCTACAAGTTCCCACATTTACTATTTCAAACTTATTACTGTAACTTGTAAACAAATCAGGCATTATAAATTGTACAAAATGAAATAAAAATAATAGCACAAAATTATTGTCTTATTTAAAATCTCGCGCCGACCTGTAATAATTCGTATGAAAAACTGTTAATTTCTACCGCTAGACACAAATAAAGTTCGACGTAACGCGTAGCACTGCAGATGATACAAATCATCATAAAAAAATAAGTTAACCTCGACGGTAAAATAATTAATCCAAATATTGAAATTTGTGCATCGGTGTGATTAAAGTTGATGTAACATTACAATCAATCTGTTGTCCACTAAATTTCCAGGTTCGTATAAAATGTGACTAACATAACCTCTCATTGTAATTTTTATAAATTCCGTTTTCAGAAAAATAATATCGAAATAGCGCAAAATAAAAGAATTCAAATTCTAATTACCATTCGATGGCTTCTTAAATCGTTATTAAGTGTAAATAAATTGCGATAAAACTCTACAAAATGGACGGTCATCATTCCAGGTTATTAGTTAAAAATTATCCATAATATCACATTCCAGAACTCAATTTTCCAGAAATTACCATGCTCATCATACTGACACTTCACTCTTCATAATTGCAATTGTAATTTACACTTCATTCTCAAATTACAACATTCCACAACTTATCGAGAAAATTTTGTCTTCCTCGAAAACACAACTTAACACGTCCACCTCTCGGTCAGTAATCCTTATCTTCCTACAAAATTTTCCTTTCCTTTCCGTTCCAGGTTTTTGGAAATCGTGGCCCATGCTGATTCGTTGATTTTTCCAGCGAAATTTGAAATTTTTCCAAAAAAAATTGATATCACAAAATTTTAAAATTACTTTTCAACAATTATCGCACCATCTAGAGTTATTTACGAATAACACGACGTTATAGTTTTCTATGCACGCATTCACTTATTTATTAAAAAGAATGTAAACAAATTAACAATGCAAAAATTCAATTAAAACAAAATGCAGTCATATCTGATTAATTTAACTTTTTAGATTTCTGGAACAAAATATCCATCTATGAAATCCTGTTTTCTTAGCAACAAGCAAAATTATGGCCATTAAGAGAAAAACCATTCAACTTGTCCGAGTAAAACTTAAAATCATACAAAATTCAATGAAATGACAAATCAACATCAATTGTGGATATTTTAAACTTTTGGTAATTAGTTCGTCCCACGTCAATATGATATCAATATTGCACCAATATTGGCTAAATCTTGGTGCAATATTGCACCAATATTGCTGACCAATATTGTCGTCAATATTCAGCCAATATTGGTGCAATATTGTTTTCCAATATTGGGGCAATATATGATATGAATATTGACTACATCTTGGTGAAATATTGTACCATCGACTCATGAGCGTCTTTATTTTAAAAGTTCTAAGCCTAAAAACCCATTTTGCAGATTTAGATTTTTCTAAACTTTTAGTTCCAGGTAGCACGCTATATGTTGGGGCAATATTGGAAATCAATATTGCCCCAATATTGAAAAAGTTTAACATCTCGATATTGGGGCAATATTGATTTCAATATTGCACCAATATTGCGCCAACATAGTGTGCTACCTGGGAAAGTGAGTAGGTTTTTCCAATATTACTGATTACTCTGAGATGAGAGTACCTGCTGTTCTTGGATTTTTCAAATTCTAAGAATCCCAAAAGGGCTACCGACTTAATAAGCTAGACCGGAGAGCGCTTTCTTCTTGAGGATAGGAGAAGCATATCAGGGTCAACCGTCATATTAGGGGTTGCGCCTCAGAGGGTAGTTTAAGTTTCATTGTGAAGTTTTATTGTTTGCTGATCCAAGTCTGCAATAAATTAAATTACGCGGGTTATTAGCATCAGGCACCCATCAGTATTAACCAAAGCCAACTGCATTTTTGGCAATTCATTTTAAGAATTTTAATTTTATGTTATTTACAAGACCATTTCATCTTCATCATCATCATCATCAACAAAATCAGTGCAATTAATTTAAAAAAATAAACATTTTTCAGTTAATTCATTTCAACCTAATTTGAACAACAATTTTTCAAATAACTAACTAATTTTAAGACAAGTCGAGTTAAAATTTGTAATAATAATTTTAAAAATTATATAAATACTTGGAAGATATTTATGCAGCTATCTATGGTAGTCCTACTTTCTGTACCATCCTTTTACCTTATTTTGGCGTTTTAGTGCGGTTTGTTGGCCATCAGATAATACTTTATTTTGTTACCAGCACCAATTTGCAAGGTTGGTAGTTTGGTATCGGACAACGTCGCAAGACGTTTAAAACCGACTATGGGTGCGTTCCACTTAAAGCCCACGACGACCACGGTCGTTCGTCAGTCCAATCAAATAACCGCTTTCGATCTTTAGTCCAATCAATGAACCATGGGACCACGCTGCGGTCGTCGTGGGCTTTAAGTGGAACGCACCCTATATATATTGTCGTGTTCTGACGAACAACTCTTTAAAGTCCGTGCTGTTATTGTCGGAGTTTGCAATACGAGCCTCGCCCAGGGAATGAGTTCAAGAGAATTTTCAAACTTTCCACTATTAAAAATAAAACAAAATTGTACGGAAAATGAATAGTATTCTAATCAGACGAATGTAATTATTAACCTTAAATTGATTAAACAAATGAAACGTAATTTGTTTGTTAAACCTCATTCTATACAATAGAATAACCAAAAATTATGATTAATTGTCTTACAAATTTACACATTTACTTATCAAATAATTCCTACAACTTGTAAGATAATTAAAACGTTCAATAAAATTTTTATAATTATGAAATAAATTATTGTACAAATACATGAACTGTTTTCATTTTTTTAAATCTGGCGCCGAATAAACAGTTCAAAATTATAGTAGTTTGAGAACCACTAATATGAACTTGGTAACGACTACTGAATGAGAATGTACACACCGAAAAGTTAAACACACAAAATTAATCTTCTTAGCAAAATAAACCGAATTAGTGATTATAATAGTTCCACTAGTGAATTTAATTAATTAAGTGCAACTAATTGTTCATAGAGTGCTAACTGGAATCCAAATATAACAACGCATAATGTGATTAACCTCAAAAAGTTTCGAATGCATCGTGACAAAAATGACGAAAATAATCGTTGAAATTACGCAAAATAAAATAATTTGGATGTTATTTACCAAAAAGATAAATCCAGCAATCCAAAATAAAATCAGATGATCTTTCATAATTCATACCCATAATTTTATATCGATCTCCTCGTGCGGTAATTAACAGGTAAAGTTTTCCTTACTCGTCCATTCATTAAATTCCAGTAAAACCATCACTCCATAATTATGGCATTCACAATCCATTTCAACTGGCTTAACAATATTCCAAAACAATTCCAAAATTAAAATTAAATTTTCCAAAAATTCAAATTTTCACTACGATGTGGTTGCACATTCGACTTCCTACACCACTCGTCTATCAACCACCTACTTCCTCTCTACAAATTTTTCACTTCCTCCTTTTTTTAGGTTTTGGAAATCGTGTCGAACGCTCAATCGTCAACTTCACCAGCCAAATTTGAAAAATTCATTGCCAATTTGCACCTTTCAAAATCACCACACAATAAATTATTACACCATTTTTTAGTTTTCAAGCGTACCAACAATAGCAGCCTGCTACCACCGCATAATATTATTTACAATTTAGTATGAAAACAAAACTTCTATAAACAAATTAAACTACCAAAATTAAACGTTTTGCCATTCTTGATTAATTTAACTTCTTCAGATTTTCTGGAGTAGGTAGTTACTGTGCCCCTTCTTACAGTGCGTTCCACTTAAAGCCCACGACGACCACGTCTCGGTCGTTTAATTTAGCGTTCCACTTATAGACTTTCGCCCATGGGTGTTATGGTCGTTTTTTGTAGTGGAACAGCTTTGTGGGCCTTATGAGCTAATTTAAATTTTCAAATTTAAATTTTTAAATTTTGAATTTTAAAACAAATTAAATCACGTGTTGCTTCTAGCAGTGCAACGACGATAAATAATTTACAGTGGATTACAATATTTGGTAAAACTTTTTGTAAAAAAATATATTTATGTATTTCAATTTGATAAATAAATTATCACAAATAGATAATTTACCGTTTTTCATGTTTTGCATCAACTTTGGATACTATCACTTCAAATACTTCTTCAGTTTAGACATTAAAAAATTATAAATTTTTAGTTTCCATATTTTAATTTTAAAATATTGCGCGCTTAAATATGAACGATCACGGCAACCCACCTTTTACAACGGGCGTCGTGGTCGTGGCGGGCTAGCAATCGGTGACGTCACGGATGACATTTTGAGCTCGACCGCAACGACCGCGGCTTTAAGTGGAACGATTTAAAGTCGCCCATGGTCGACCGCGGTCGTCGTGGGCTTTAAGTGGAACGCGCCCTTATTCCATCGTACGCAAAGTAATTATCGGAGTGTCACCCATTTTTATCGACAACTTTATTATTAATCACTTGGAAAATTTTTTCATTATTTGGATGGTCCCTTTTGCTTTGCTTCACCAACGACAGCTTTATTATTGGTCCAGTAGTAGTATCAGCACCAGTGTTTATTTAGATCGTGTTAATAGCGGTCAAGTGTCGTCTGTTAATTTAAAACAAGTTTATTATTTATCATCTTTAAAGCCGCACGTTACCATTCAAATAACAAAAAGCGTTTGTCACCATTATATTTGTAAACTTACCAGAGCTCGAAGTAAGTACTTTTATTCATTTTTAATTTGTGCATAATTACGTGTTATTTTAGGTTTTTACTGCATTAATTAACAATAAATTTAATTTTGAGTAACTATTAGGGGTTATATTGCAGATGTACTTGTTTTTGTGGAATGATAAGAAATAAATTTTAACTTGATATTAGCATAATTTAAACAATAAACCAGAGATCTTTAAAATTATCCAAAAAAATTGAAATAAAGAGTTGAACAGTTTGCAATTGAGGGGTGAGTTGCATTGAAATTACTGTACTTTTTTATTTTAACTGCATCATATTATATCTTGCTTTTGTCATTTTGTCTTCGCAATATGATGATGCACTTCTATATTTTTACTCTTCAATCTATATTTTTTTTTATTGTGCAAGTGTCAAATTATTTCTGATCTTTATTCAGAAAAGCATACGTACGCATAAGTACGATCAAAAAATTATTTTTTTAATTACTGCCAGATAATCTTCCGAGTCGCAACGTGTATATAATTTGCAAAGCGATTAAGTACAACCCAATCTCTGATATTGGAAAAAGTCACACTTTAGCTAGCCTCCTAGGAAAATCAGGTGGGTATTAAAGCTGTAATTTAAAAAATTCAAAAATTTATTATACAAAAAAATAAACAAAAAAATACAAAAAAAAATTTATTACATATATGTAAATGAGTTTTGTCACTACCTCCTATATTTACAAGCCGTAAATATACATTTGGCAGCACTTGGTGGTCCTACTTTTAAAGTGCTTCAAAGACAAATTGTTTTTTATTTTAAATTAATAAATAGAATTAATAAATGTGCGCAATTTTATTGTCAAAAAAATAAATTAATTGTTATAAAAAAGCACTTATATTAAAATATAACCACAGATATAACTAATAAAAACAATTTCTAGTTCTACAGGAACATCTGAAGACCAGTCTAGCAAGCTACGTGCTGGATGTAAAACAACTACAGTCGAAAAGCAACTTGCGGACTTAGGGACGTGCCCAACCAACTTTTTTCAGTAAGGAGCAATTCTAAATTTGCTATAATAAAAATAAATAATATACAAGAAATTAAAAAATTTGCATGTTCACGGCTCTTAAGTATAGGAGGCAGTGGTTTTACTAAAGTAACTTAACCATCTCGCCAAGACAAAAGGCATCAAAAAATTAGAAGTTTTGCTAATTTCCAACAAAAAATATTTTTCTGCATGAACAAATTACTCACAGTTGCAATGGTAAAATTCTTACCAAAAAAAATTAAACAATTGCATTAAATAAAGAAATATTTTTCTTTCATTTCGTTGTTTACTTTAAAACTCCAGTTTTACGAAAATTCCACTTTGTTTATTATTCTTAAGTTTCCTCTTGCTTTATTAAAATAAATTCGAAACTGAAATGCTCCTAAATTAAATCTCAGTTTTGTGAATGTTAGATATTGATTTTGGACAAAGTTTCTATTTACAATAAGTTATACGGATTGCTTACGGCTTAACTAAAAAGCTGCAAGATCGTGTAGGTATTTTGTTTTTACTCATTAAACATATTACTAGCGTTCCACTTTTTTTTATAAATTTTCTACATTTTTCACTTTTACGATTTTGTCAAAATCACCTGCTTTTGTTCGTATAAACGTTTTAATTCAACCTTTCCCGTATATTGAACAATCCGGGATTTTACAATCAATTTTTACAAAAAGTCAGTTACTCGGAACATTTTACAAAAAGTTCCTATAAATGCAAATAGTCTGAATTTTATATTTCAAAGCATTTTTGGAATAATACCAATTTAGTTAAGATTTCATGTTAAATTTTTAAAGTTTTGCTTGGTATTGTTGTTTCTCAATGCATGATTGCCAAAATTCAACTTCCAACGTTTAATAAAATTCAAAAAGTTTACATTTATAAATTTGTTATGAATGATTAAAAACTCGGTTTAATGAAGAGGTTTATGATATTGCAAGACAGCCTTTATTATTTATTAAATCGTTCTCTCGAATTGAAATCTGAATATTTTTGGTTTATTAAAATTTAAATTTCTGTTAGGTAGGAACTCGTAACTTGTTGAAAAATTTGATTTAAAAAAGAAATAATCATTTTTAATGTTGTTCTAAAGCCTGCCGTACGTTGCGCAAAGCTTCGACAAAAATCATTACGTTATTGAGACGGTCATAGTCTGGTAGTTAGCAGGATTAACCGATGTTAGGTTATGAGAGTTATAGTCCGAGAGAGTCCAACTTTCTTATTATGACTGTCTCTATGCTTCGGAGGGCACGTAAAGTTGTCGGTCCCCCTGAGGTGATCAATTTCCACCATGTTCAACAAGGAAACTTGGGCTACTTTTATAGCCATATCATCAACAAAATTAATTATAGTATTAGAAAAACTAAATAAATTTTTAAATTAAAAAAGATTTAGTACATTGAATTATGTATTATAAGAGCCATTAAGTCTAAAGATGAACGACCCCTTATGTGGAAGTTTACTTCATCGTTGTTAGCATATTTGCAGTTAAATGTTTAATCTAATATCTCGTTTATTATTGCCTCTCATTATATGGGTCATCTTTAATGCTTGACGTATCTACCACATTTTCAATATATCGTCTAATGAATTTCTCAACGTGATACGCAAACAATTTACTCCCTAGCGCTAACATTTAAAAATAATATTAAACCTGAATAAGTTATGTAAATAATAAGAATTTAAATATAAAGCAAAGTAGGGAACGTGGTAATTTCAAACAAATAAAAACTCATCAGTTTTTGACCATTTTATCTATTTTTATAGTATTTCGTGGAAGTCCATGTTTGTGAAGTAGCTTAATTGTACGATCATTCAATCGATTGATCGAGTTTATTTTGTACATTTATTTGGCGACAGCGATCTTGGAAAATGTAACACAGTAGTGAAGAATTGTGATAGTTTACCCGTGCCCTTTTCGTCACTTTCGTTTAATTTATTTGGTAATTGTTTAATTTTCGTTATCTAAGAGAATTAATTAAATGATTATTTAGCTGCCACCAGTCTCTGATTTGATTATGTCGTTAATTCGGGAACGAGCTGATCCCCAAATTTAATTTGGTAAACGTGAGAAGACGCTAAGCGTGGAGTGTAAATCTCCTTTTAGACAAAAAAAAATAAAATCCTGATTTGTTAAAACCTAAAACACAAAAGAGAATATTAAAACGTCTTAGAACTTGGTCTAATAATTTCTAGCACTCAATGTTTGAATTTATCTTATCGTTAAATCGTCGTAATTTTCTCTTAATGTTCAATTTGCCATGTTTCCCATTAATAATATTGCGTAACTTTAACTGTGACGGTTAGGCTTGCAAATAGTAAAATTGCAATAAGTGGACTAATTACTAATACAGGGTGACCCAAAAAATTTGATTACAAAACTTTTTATCATAAAAACTTTATTAAACGGAGGAAAACCTATTTTACAACAAATAATAATAAATAACATTATTGTTGACAAAAATAATAAACTAGTTTTAAAATGGCCGCTTTCTACTGCTATACACAACGTCAAACGCTTCCGAAAATTTAAGGCTACGCGCCGAAGCTCTTCCATAGATATCCGATCCCATTCACGGCACAACGACTGCTTTAACACCTCCAAACTTTTGTGGGATGTCCCACAGGCTTTGGTCTTCAAAATTGACTACACGCTGTAATCCATCAAATTGAAATTTGGCGAGTAGGGGGGCCATTTCGCGGATGTGATAAAATCCGGAAAATGAGCTTTGCATCTACTTTGAGTAATTTTTGCCTTTTGCGCTAGAGCATAATCTTGTTGAAACGTCCAATTTGAATGGCCAAAATGTTGATGTTGATAAGCCCATGGAAGGACGACGGCTTCAAGAATGTCGCGTCGGTAAACCCCTTGGTTAATTTTCACATCCTGATCTTTAAAAATCAAAAGGTCTTTCTAGTTGAGCAAATTCCGGCCCAAAACCATTATATCCAATGACCAAATCCGGTCATGTTGACGGTTGTGCGCTTGCTTGACGATGAAAAGCTTCTCATCTGTAAACACAATCCGATTCCACAACAAAGAAGCGGCGCGACGAAGAAGCTGACGACATCTTTGAAGTCGTACGAGCTTGTTACCATCGGTCAACAGTTGAACTTTTTAAGATGCTTTTTGGCTTTTCAGCAAGTCGATTCACGTGAAGCACCGATCTCGAAGCCAATTTTTCTCATTGAGACTCTGGAATTTTGCAGTAGTCGTTTTTTGATGATTTGACGGATCCTCAGCGTGTTGACTGTTCGCTTTCTTCCGCTCCTTGGATGACATCTGGTATAGCAACGCTTTTCAATTTGTTTGATTGTTCGGCTGACATTTGGTCTGTTGCCAAGCCTTCGCGCGATGTTGCAATTGCGCATTCTCTTGTTGATATAACTCTAAAATTTTCTCTCTTTGATTAGACATCTATAAAATAAGTAATAACACAAAAAGTAATAAAAAACAAACCTTAAAACTTAAACTAATAAGTTGAAAAAAAAACCGGGCTATAGGCACATCTGAAGACCAGTCTACAAAGCTCTACGAATGTAAAATAACTATAGTACAGGGTGGCTCAATTTCGATCCTTCTTATGGGGAAATCGGTAACTATGGGAGATATCAAAAAATGGATGGCGCATCCTCGATCTCTTTTTTTGAGAAAATTTCAATGGCGAAAACCAGAATTTGCTATCTTTTTTTGTTTTCGAGTTATAGCCAAAAGTTCGATAATTGGACTTTTCTATAAATGTCGATATCTTGGTTGTTTTTGAAGTTACCAAAAAAGTGTTAACACTTTCTTTAGACACTTTTTTAAGGGCAACAAAATGGGATAAAGAGATTTCAAATATCTAGATTAGTTTCCGAGTTATAACATAAAGTTGTGTTTTTTTAAATAGAAACCACAGTTGGCTATGACATTTTTAAATGGCGTTTTTTATCCTCTTTTCAATGATGTATAACATGTGGGGTCTAATATTTTATTTTCATCTCATTTTATTAAAAAATGTAATAAAAATAAAGAAGAATGAAAAATTTAATATAATAGTAAATGTTTTTAGTAGATAACAATAAAACATATTCTATACTTAACAAAAATTACAGTAAGTTGACATTTCCAAAACTGCTGATTATTTTGTTGTCAAATTTGGCGAGCAAAAGATCGATTGTCAGTCAGCTTGTATGACACGTGACGCCATCTAGTTGAAACCAAAGATCGTTCACATTTATAGCGTTGATTTTAGGCCATAAAAAGGTGGTCAACATGGTTTTGTAGCGGTCGCCATTTACGGTAACGGCGTTTTCAGTAGCATTTTGAAAAAAAAATTGACCAATTATGCCACCACATCAAAAACTACACTAAACTGTAACTCTTAAAGAATGAAGTGGCTTTTCCACGATTATGTGTGACAGTTCCAAACCCCAAATCCGGCAGTTCAGCTGGTTTACGTAGCCCCTGAAATATAAATGCGCTTCGTCTAAAAAGATGATTTTTTGGCTAAAATCGATGTCACTATTGAGATGGTCTATGGCTTGCACAGCAAAATGATATTAAAGCAAAAAGTTATTTGTTTTTAACTCCTGAGTCATCTGGACCTTGTAAGCTAATAATCCGAGGTCTTTGTGCAGTATTCTGCTCAGGCATTTTGACCATTAGCTCTGGACTGCAGAAAAAACCGTTTGAGTCTATAGTACTTTTGTAATCTTTTAATATCTGCGAAGTTGGATTTCCGGCAATAATTCCAATAAAAATCAAATTTTGAAATAAGCCAAAGTTATTGTGTGCTTATTGTAACTGTTTTATAGCCAACCTTCGTACTTTTATCAGGAAAGCCGCCAAATATCATGTAAACTTTAAAATCGCTTCATTGAAAATCAATTATTACCAGAAATTTGGAAGTCAAATTTACATCTGAGTGATCAGTGGTAGAACAGTATTAAGTAATTTAATGCTAGCGCTACAATGTAGCACAATATAATTTTCAAACACTGTAATTAATGAAATTGCGTACCAATATTTGTTTGGATTAACCAATAACCGCTGTAAGATTCAAAAAAAAATTATCTGTACTTACTTGTAGATTTATATGGAGGAAAGCGTAATTTATCTCATTTTAGTGGACTAGACGACTAACGGAAGATTAAAGAATTTTTCATCTAATAATTCCTGGAAAATTAATTCTGCAAAAAACATCGTAATCGCTTCGAAGTCAGTTACATCTTATGAGACTAAATTAATATCCGATACCTACTAAAAAAAATATATGTCCAAATCAAATACGTACGTATATATAAAATGCGTGTGAATTATTATGTGTCAGCTATTAGCACGAATCGATCGTTACAAAATATTTCAAGCGGTTACAGCTAGTAAATTTCAAGCAAAAAACGTCAAATAACCAGCTCGAATATAGTATACAATATGAAGAATAGACCCTATCAATAAAAAATAAAACTGACAAGATGGCTAATAAAAATTTCAAATCTCTTATATTTCTTTTCCAATTTTACCGGAAGTGGAATTAATTTTTTCTTTCCAATCGATGCCTATATTTGGATCTGTCATAACACTAAGATTTATTTTTTTATTTTTAATAATGACTTGTTAAAAAGTGGACTAGATTTATGATGAAAGCTGCGCTCTTGAATCTCTTCTGCCGACTACTAAATAAGTGTTTGTTATTGGTTTTCTTGATTGATTTGAAAGCTGACGCTGTGCGGATGCGGATAAGCTGAACCCAACGCTCTGTCGACGCTCATACTTTGAAGGTTTATATTTAAGTAAATGCATTAGGTTGTTTCTTGACGACGCGGCACTGGACGCTATACGACGCTACAAGACGCGATTCGTACAGTTGCGTTTGACACTAGCAATTCTATGTGCACTAGAATACAAATTCTAGTAGGGTGCTTTATTAGAGATTTAAACAAACACAGAGCGATGATGAACTTCCAAACCAGTCAACCAAGACTAACACCGCGGTTTTCCGCTCCGTAAGGAGAAATGTTAATTTTGTGATTAAAATTTCAATAATAATAACTTTTTATTAGATGATGAATTTCAAAGTAATAACATCTATTCCAACCTCCCACGCACGCAAAATTTTGTTTCAATTAAAGCTTTAGCAAGATACCTACTAATTTCAATTATAATTGCCGCTTAACTTATGCGTACCCACCTACAATTTATTTAAGAAGAAAATTTTATGCGAAGGTGTATTAATACCGACAGAAAGTTAGTACTATATATAAAATCGGATATGTAGGCGGTGTAATCGCTGTAGGTGCGATGAATTCTACCCTCGTGTGGAATCATTATGGATTGCCTACAGAGACGGATTAACTGTAATGCTCTTTAGGGGCAGGTAGTTCGACTAATCAATACTAATTTGTTAAGTTTTTAAAAACGCAAGTATTTATTTCAAGTAGAGCGAAATTTCAGATTTTATGTAAATTTCCATTCATTCACCTTTCAGACGCGTGGGATGATTTTCATTTAAAAAACACAAAATGTAATTTTTTTATAGAATGCGATCGATACCTGCTTTATTTACGTACTTTCTTATTGCGTCGTTTACAAAAATAAAAAGTTTGGAAAATGTATTTTAATTGTGTTCCACTTATATAATTTACTTGTTAGTTTAAAACAAAAGAAGATCGGAAAAATGTCTTTAAATCGCTTTCGATTTTCTGTAATACTCTCCAAATTTATGAAGGATATAAATTATATGATTTGACGTTGGAGATTTCAAAAAACTAAACGAAGGACAAAATCTAATTTTTTGCCTCAACCACTTATTTAACAATTTCTTTTTTTACATTTTATATGAGCAAACTGCAAAAATAGATGAATTTTTTAAAGTTATGTGAAACTTGGTGTCACATTACTATATATCACATTTATTATAAAATTCAGTTAAATTCGGTAGATACGGTGGATTCATTGATTTTTAAAGTTCTGGTTTTCAGGCTAAAGTTTGGATAATTGTTTGAATAAATACAAATCCTAAAAATGGGAGGATATAACAAAAAGGGCTTAAAAGTTAAAGGTAAAAACTGAGTATCCTGTAAATTTTAAATTTTTGTTTCGTATCAAACACGTTCAAATTGTAGCCTGAAATAAGCAAAGTTTAAAAATTTCAAAATTTCAAGCAAAGATTTTTTTATAAGAAATTAACTGATCGAGTCGATTTTAATTTTTAATTCTGTTAAGATAACTGCACTTTGATGTTTGATTAGATTTTTAAATCCGACAGCGCAAACACTGAAGTCGATTGAAAATAACAAAAAATTAATAGAATATGCGTATATGTAAATTATTAGTTTTTTTTTATGTTTATTAATATCTCCAATAGAATTTTTTTTTTATTTTGTGTGAACCGGAAGTGGCAAGTGAAAAAATTAAATCCTTGTGGATTTTGGTCTTTAGAATTTTAAAGAACATTCCTGCAAAGTTTGAACAACTTTGCCGATTTGATGATTTCATATGACTTAGCTTGATATTTATGTAACTTATTGGTTAATTAGCAATTTTGCAATTAAATGATTTTAATAGATTGCTTCAGGACTGGTGCAAAAATAAAAATTCTATAAAAGATGTTGGAATATCAACTCTTAACATGTGGTTCAAATCTTAAGGTCAACTTTAAGGTTCACAAAATAATATATAATTTATATTTTTTGATTGAAAACTGAAGCCCATTATTATTTATGTATCCAGAATTCACTTTGCAAATAAATTACAAAAGTTGTAATTTGATGTTCTACTTATACAGCATAATTTTAATAAAATTGCATGGCTGTATTATCAAGTCAAATTTTTCACGAAATACTAAATTGCTCATTTTAAAATTTTCCGCTAGCCAACTTTAAAAAAATATATAATACTTATACTGATTTGTAGTAAGAAAAAGTTTTAAATTTTCTCAATATGAAAATTAGCAATTTTACGTGTACTATTATGAAATTCTTGTGTTTTTGATTATCTTTCAAGTTCAAATTTTGCGGTAAAATCGACTTATGCGTTAAGTTACAAGTAGTTTACTTGTAATCACTGCTTAACTGTGTCAAGTAGCTATTAATATTAAATTATATTTCCTAGTAATATTCATTAAATGTTGCGTATTACCTTAAAATTGTTTGCATGACTAGTCGTAATTAATGTAAGATAAAGAATGGAGAAAAAAATATTATGGAAAGCTTTATCAGATCCAGGCACAGTGCAAAAGTGTGAATTTAGAAGAAATAAAATTCTAAGATATAGCTTAAAAAATTAGTCTAAAAATAAATAAAAGCATTAAGTATCAAGTAACACAGAGTAAATAAAGGTCAGACGTAGCTAAGAAATAAACAAAGCACTAACTTGATCTGATTAATTGAAAATAAATTCACAATTTAGAAAGAATTGCTGTTAATTGGTCTTCTGTGTAATAATACTTGTATGTATTATTCGGATTTATTAACGCTCTACGACGACTTCCGATTCCCAAACATCGCCAGGCGGCTTTTGGTTTTGTAAGCATTTTTATCTAAGACGAGGAGCCAGCCCGACGTAGAACCCCCAACCTGGAGGACCAGCGAGACGGCCAGGATAAAGTTGTACCTTCACCCGGATTCGAACCTGGTATTGAGCGTTCGTAGTCAACTCGCTTGATTATTACTCTTCGACCGCCTCCTAATAATAATTATAGGGTATATGTCAAAATAAAAAGTATGTATTTTATTCCCTAGGGACGGGGAGTAATAAAGCCTGAACTGCCTAGATATATAACTATAAGTAGGTTGAATATACGCAGACAATGACAAAGCCTCGGCAACAGTCCTAACGCATAAGCAACCTTTGGTGCAGAGGGGTGGACCAAAATAGAATTCAAACTTAACACCACTTTAGTACAACCCTGAAAGAATACCCAATCTATTCAAAACGACCTACTGAAATGCAAATAGATTTACTTCTGAAAAACTCACATTATTGCGAGGAAGAAACAAGAAAGCGACACTGCTATATATGGGTGTTCCGACAGGTAGCCCTGAGCCACTTTTCCTCTGTCTACAATAGCCCCAAAAAAGATTGTACGAACGGCATCTTCACTTTCCTTCAGAGCAGTGGAGTCAATCCACTTAGAATTACAGGCAACTGAAACGCAAAACACTTCGAATGAAGTGTTCTATTCACTCGCGGTCGGCGAGCACCAACTCTCAGCCCTCCTGACTGAAAGATCCTACCCAAACTCACCAAAAAGACTTTTTGGAACCAGCAGTGTGGTGTTAAGCATATACTGGCAGGCTAAGAATCGGAAAACCGCAGTTCTATTCCTAGTCGCGCCACATACACTGCTGGGAAATCGGAGGTAGTACAATGGGCCCGGTTTAGAGGCCTAAGTGCGTGCGAGCTTGTCTTGTCCTCCACAATAAAATCCAAAATCCAAGACTTCTTGGTTCACGTTTAAGAAGCATCTAAAGCCTAACTTTAGCCAAATTGTCATCATCAACAACACAACAGACCTGAAAAACTACGCCCTACAATTAGAAAATAAAATAAAAGACTCATCAATTCATCCCCACTCGTCCAAAGTTTTCAACCAAAGCTGCCCAAATAGGTTTAATTTCAGAAAAAAGATAAGCCTACAAAACCGCTCAACGTCACCTACCCTGGTGGCTTATAAAATACAAGAAGCCATTAAAAAGCTGCATGCCAGGAAAATCCCAAGACACAACACAATCACAAACACTCAAAAATCTACCCAAAAAAAAAGTATCCTTTCTATCCCACATCATCACCGCATCACTCACAGACTCAAACCTTCTCTGATAGATAGAAAAAGGCTGACGTTGTCATGATAAACCCGGGAAGTGCAGTTCAAATCCAAACAACTACCGTCCGATTTCAGTCATTTCTTCCATAGCCAAAATAGCAGATCGAATCATAATAAGCAGACATAATAAGATAATAAGTATTATACGTTCTAAGCCACATCTTCTGCGTAAAGTTAGAAGATAAGATCCACCCACACAACAGCCAATGCTGAGGTCTCACAAGGATTTCTCCTTTCCCCCAAAATTATTCAATATCCTCATCTACTGTCTCAAAACTGATTAAAGCTCTTCTTGCCATTTACTTAGAAGTCGTAACGATCTTTGTTCAGTCTTGTTTTGTCCGCAAAGCTTTAGCGTTTTAAGAGCCCTATTACAGGAAATAACAATTTTTGATGAATGACAACAAGAGCACTGCAATCAGTTTTGGTATAGAATTTCTCTAAATCTTTGGAAAATAAATTTTATGGGAAAGCTCTGTCAAGTACCTAGAAGTCACACTAGCTAAGTACATAAATAAACTGGTAAATTAAGCCTGTGAACTCCAAGAAGCTTTTTACCCCCTCTTGCACCAAACTTTGGCAGTAAAGTTTGTCACAAAGCTACTTGATCCTTTTAGAACAAAAAAAAGGTAGCTAACCTTGGGTATAGCCACAGCCGTGGAGTGATGCGACCGCTGGTTGAGTACAAAGCGGAAACTCTGAGTTTAAATTGCGGATTGGATCGAATTTCTTAGCTCGGCCTTCTAGTGGACATCCACACGCCATGGTGAAATTGATCTAAAGTATCGAGGAAGAGAAAATGAGGAGTGATTCACTTCGGTAAATGAATCGTAAAGACTTCCAAAGAAGTAGGAATATTCCAAATGGAATAGATACCTGATAATAATAACCTTGGGTATTTAACCCACAGTTCGGAGAGTCATGGGTTGCGCTCTGCGCGTTTTGTGGGTTCTAGAAAGTATCTAGTCTATTTATCACGACAAGCTCTGTAGCGTCTTCATCAGTGACACTATCTGCGAAAGATGGAAATTGATTCCCAGTTGATAATAAGCAACCACGAATGAAAACTTATCACCAACAAAATAGATTCTTTAGTTTTCAGAGTTTGCAGAGTTTAGTTTAGTTTTTAGTCGCCATGTCTCGTCTGTTTCGGTGTGCCTGATAATGTGTAGTGTAGATGGTCGCACTAGCACGTAACTTTTTGGCGAGACATTTGCCCGAGAGCACTCGGCGAGAGTGTACAACGAGCATAAAAAAAAGAATTCACTCAAACTTTTCAACACCTCACTTCCACTTGTTCAATCTCGCTCTCTTTTTTCTCAACCTGTGTTTTCAAAAGTTTATATTTATAAAAATTTATAGTAAAATAATACAAAATGCACAGATTAAAAACTCAACAAAATAAATGCATTAGAAAAGCAACAAATTTCCCTTGGTTCTTCACAACCAGGCAACTACACAATGATATACTGGCATAAAACCCCTCTCTGACCACTTCCAAGAGTTTTACTAAAGATGATCCGGCTCAGAAAACCCCATGAAACAAAGATTAAGTAACTACGACATGAATGACTTCCCCGGCCTAAAACGGCCCAAGTAAATCTTTACCCCTCCTCATTCATTCATTAAGCTTTTTACGTTCTAAGTAGAACATTGCTTTTCCCTTATTGGGAATTACAAATCCGATTAGCGGGGTGGATTAGTCCCCATATTACCTATTTTCGACAAATCAATATCTATTTCACCACACCGTGTAGATGTCCACTGAAAAGCCGAGTTAAGAAATTCTGTATAGTCCGCGATTTGAACCCAGAATTTCCGCTCTGTATTCAACCAGCGGTCACATCACTCCACGGCTTTGGCTCCTCCATCACTTTTTATATATTGTCGTGTTCTAACGAACAATTCTTTAAAAGCCGTAGCCGTTATTGTCGGTAGTTTGCATATCGAGACAATCTCAGAAGTAGGTTCCAGGGTATGCTTAAATTATCCACAACAAATGAAACAAAATTTTTACCGGGCATCAATAAAATTTTACTCAGATAAATTTGGTTATCAATAAATTCTATAATAAGCAGAAAACAGAATTTTAGCTAAATCGAAATTCAACAATGAATAAATCAGATATAGACAAAATTTATCTACAAGTTCCCACATTTACTGTTTCAAACTTATTACTGTAACTTGTAAACAAATTAGGCATTGTAAATTGTACAAATTGAAATAAAATAATAGCACAAGTTTATTGTCTTATTTAAAATCTCGCGCCGACCTGTTATAAACCACACATAAAACCAAACTGTTACTTTTTACGCCTATTCGCAAATAAAGTTCGATGTAACGCGTATCACAACAGTAGATCGTAATCGTCGTATTAAAAATAATAAAGTTAATCTCGATGGTAATCTAATTGTGTTAAACTACGAATTTGTTGCATCGAAGTAATTAAAGTTGATGTAATACTCTAATCCATCTGTTGTCCACTAAATTTCCAGGTTCGCATAAAATGTGACTAACATAACCTCTCATTGTAACTTTTATAAACTCCGTTTTCAGAAAAATAATATCGAAATAACGCAAAATAAAAGAATTTAAATTCTAATTACCATTCGATGGCTTCCTTACTTGCTGTTAAATGGAAATAAAACTCGATGAAAAACATCAAAATTGCAGCCATTTTACGACCCATGTCTCAAATTTCATCTTCAATCCCGGAAATCAATCTTGCAGAAAAAACCATCATATTCATCATACTGACACTGTACTCATCATAATTGCCACTATAATTTACAATTCAGGCCGAAATTCCAACACTTCACAACTTTTCGAGAAAATTTGCTTCCTCGACAAACACCACTTAACACTCCGGCCTCTCCGTCAGTAATCCTTATCATCCTACAAATTTTTCCTTTCCTTTCCGTTTTAGGCTTTTGGAAATCGTGGCCCACGCCGATTCGTTGATTTTTCCAGCGAAATTTGAAATTTTCAAAAAAAAATTGATATCACAAACTTTTAAAATTGCTTTTCAATACTAACCGCACCATCTAGAGTTATTTACGATCATACCGACGTTATAGTTTTCTATGCACGCATTCACTAATTTATTAAAAAGAAGGTAAACAAATTAACAATAAAATAATTAATAAAAATAAAATGCAGTCATATCTGATTAATTTAACTTTTTAGGCTTCTGGAACAAATTATCCACCATAAAAATCCTGTTTTCTTGGTAACAAGCAAAATAATGACCATTAAAAGAAAAACCATTCAACTTGTCAGAGTAAAATTCAAAATCATACAAAATTCAATGAAAGGACAAATCAAAATCAATTGTGGATATTTTAAACTTTTGGTAACTACCCCTGTACATGTCATCATCCCCTTATTTTACGAATTCAATTTTTTATTTATAAAAAATTGTGAGTAAAATAACAACAAAAAAAAATTTCCCTAAACGTTAAATTTTCAAACTTCCCATTATTAAACTTATTTACAAATTATTTACAAAATCAAATGACTAATTCATCAAAACAATCCCCTATATTATGTAACTTTAAATTAGTTATCAAAACTGATAGAATTCAAATTTCCTCCAAATACCTCATAACTTTTCAAAATTTTAATTTTTCACTTGTGGATATTTAATAATTATAAAATTTTCACTCGTACCTCGTAATTTTACTAAATCTTAATTTTCAAATTGACTTTCATTTACTTAAATCCTTCACCGTGGCTTTCAAATTACTTTAATTATTTTATTTTATTTCCCAATCAATTATTCATAAATTTCATATCAATTCACTTTTAATCTCATTTCATAATTCTTCATCAATTTTCCCCATTTTAATTAAACCCCTTAAAATTATTAAATTCCAAAATCTCACAGTAACAAATTCTTTAGATAATTATCAACTTTATTATTAATTTTCAATTCCATTACTCAAGTACGATTTCAATTTCCATCATTAAATTTGTTGTAATGTTTCCACCTTAATTTTTAGAAAAACCTTAATTAATTAAAATTGCTCAGTACCTCTTAAAAACCTTTATTCTACCCATGTTCTAATTCTCAATTATTTATCACAATATTTGTTCAGGAATGTTTGATACTCATACTCATAATTTTATTTTTAATTTTCTCTGTTATCAAATTTACAAATTTAACTTTAAATTCATTTTTACCTAATTTACAACTATCCCCTAAATTTTTATTTATCTTACAAACTACTAAATTTAATTAATCAATTAACCAATCATACTATTTACAAAATTTTCAATTCACAAATTTTTACTATTATCTTAAACTTTATCATCAATTTCCACGTTAATTGCAATTGTCTTATTTTTCAAATTTCCTGATCTTTATCAATTTTGGTTCTATTTACAAATTTGTTTCCATCGCACCCTGCGATAAGCCCATTTTAACATGGCACACAGCCATTCCTTTCCTGTAACTTTCTTCGTGCAAGAAATTCTTTTACAAAAAATTATCAATTTAATTAATTTTGAATTTTTGTCATTCTTATTATTATCAAAAACTTCAAAATTTTGTTTAATAAAATAACCTAAATTATCTAGTTGACCTTCTTTATCGTTCACTTGACAAATTTTAAATTCGGCTAATACCTCCTCATCTGAATAAATTTTTAAACTTTTTACTTTAAATTTAAATTCCTTTCTCTTAGCTTTACTTATACCTGGGTGTTTTGTAAATTTTAATTTCCTTTTAGCTTTTAACTTTCTAAATTTCATACCCCTAATTTGTTTTCTAGTATAAATTTTAATTTTATTAACAACTATATCCAAAATTTTTACGTCTTCAAGTTCTTCACAAACATCATTAAAGGTCAAAAACTCATTTGAAACTACCGGTTCCAAATTTTCCTCTACAACAGGACAATCTACAATAATTAAATTTTTCTCTACCTGAATAATTTGATCTATTTCAGTATTTTGGTTTGAAACTTTTACTATCCCCTCGTCTTTAATTTTTAAATTGTCCATTGTGTCTAGATTCTTCCCATATTTATCTAAAATTTTTAATTTGTTTTTAACTTCATTAATGTCATTCTTTAGCCTGTTTTCCATTTCAGATAATTGAACATTATTTTTGATTATCTCTCCTTGTAATGAAGTAAAATTCCCAGAAAATTTATTATCCATCCCAGCAAATTGATTATTCATCCCAATAAACTGATTATTCATTTCTGCTAATTTTCTAAACAGCATCTCAAACTGGTTAATTTCCTCAACCTTTTGTTGAAGTTCTCGTGGTGTACTAGTCATCCCCGGTGAACCTGTTACATCCCCCTGTTCTAATTCCCTATTTGTCTCATCACTTATTTCCTGTACTGTTTCTTCCGGTTCACTTTGCACTACTCTATCCTCTTGCACATTTTGTGTTTCTATATCAAAAATGTCTTCCGATGGATTATCCCCTGTTATATTATCCATTTTTGATTTTATTTTAAATAATCCCCTTACTTTTAAAAATCCTACAACTAACTCTATCAAGTGAAAATCTACTTTCGTTTTTCGGAGCCCCACGTTCGTGCGCCAAATAAAAGATGTCGTGTTCTAACGAACAATTCTTTAAAAGCCGTAGCCGTTATTGTCGGTAGTTTGCATATCGAGACAATCTCAGAAGTAGGTTCCAGGGTATGCTTAAATTATCCACAACAAATGAAACAAAATTTTTACCGGGCATCAATAAAATTTTACTCAGATAAATTTGGTTATCAATAAATTCTATAATAAGCAGAAAACAGAATTTTAGCTAAATCGAAATTCAACAATGAATAAATCAGATATAGACAAAATTTATCTACAAGTTCCCACATTTACTGTTTCAAACTTATTACTGTAACTTGTAAACAAATTAGGCATTGTAAATTGTACAAATTGAAATAAAATAATAGCACAAGTTTATTGTCTTATTTAAAATCTCGCGCCGACCTGTTATAAACCACACATAAAACCAAACTGTTACTTTTTACGCCTATTCGCAAATAAAGTTCGATGTAACGCGTATCACAACAGTAGATCGTAATCGTCGTATTAAAAATAATAAAGTTAATCTCGATGGTAATCTAATTGTGTTAAACTACGAATTTGTTGCATCGAAGTAATTAAAGTTGATGTAATACTCTAATCCATCTGTTGTCCACTAAATTTCCAGGTTCGCATAAAATGTGACTAACATAACCTCTCATTGTAACTTTTATAAACTCCGTTTTCAGAAAAATAATATCGAAATAACGCAAAATAAAAGAATTTAAATTCTAATTACCATTCGATGGCTTCCTTACTTGCTGTTAAATGGAAATAAAACTCGATGAAAAACATCAAAATTGCAGCCATTTTACGACCCATGTCTCAAATTTCATCTTCAATCCCGGAAATCAATCTTGCAGAAAAAACCATCATATTCATCATACTGACACTGTACTCATCATAATTGCCACTATAATTTACAATTCAGGCCGAAATTCCAACACTTCACAACTTTTCGAGAAAATTTGCTTCCTCGACAAACACCACTTAACACTCCGGCCTCTCCGTCAGTAATCCTTATCATCCTACAAATTTTTCCTTTCCTTTCCGTTTTAGGCTTTTGGAAATCGTGGCCCACGCCGATTCGTTGATTTTTCCAGCGAAATTTGAAATTTTCAAAAAAAAATTGATATCACAAACTTTTAAAATTGCTTTTCAATACTAACCGCACCATCTAGAGTTATTTACGATCATACCGACGTTATAGTTTTCTATGCACGCATTCACTAATTTATTAAAAAGAAGGTAAACAAATTAACAATAAAATAATTAATAAAAATAAAATGCAGTCATATCTGATTAATTTAACTTTTTAGGCTTCTGGAACAAATTATCCACCATAAAAATCCTGTTTTCTTGGTAACAAGCAAAATAATGACCATTAAAAGAAAAACCATTCAACTTGTCAGAGTAAAATTCAAAATCATACAAAATTCAATGAAAGGACAAATCAAAATCAATTGTGGATATTTTAAACTTTTGGTAACTACCCCTGTACATGTCAATATATATAATCGTTTTATCTCCTTTACCCGTAGGTGTCGAGATTACACTTTTAACTCCTCTCATTCATCTATGTATCGTTTCCATTCTTTTCTGTCTCTAGCAGTATTTTTTGCCTCCTGTAGTGAGTCTCCCCTACTTCTCAGTATCTTCTCTATCGTTCCATCCCATGTTTCAGGTGGTCTTCCTCTTCTTCTCTTGTTACCTTCTCTCGCTTCCCATATTCTTCTAGCCGGTCTTTCTTCGTTCATTCTCTGTAGATGTCCCCACCATCCTAGCTGTCTTTTTTCAATATGTTTCTGCACTGTATCTATTTCGAGTTCTCTTCTCACATTCTCATTTCTTTCTCTGTCCATTCTCGTTACTCCTTTAACAGCTCTCATGTACTTCATTTCTCTTGCTTGTACCTTACTCTTCATTGTCGTACTTTGTACCCATGTTTCGCTTCCGTATGTTAGTATAGGTCTATATATAGTCTTGAATACCGAGAGTTTCGTCTTCTTTGAAATATCTGTTGACTTTAGAAACCTCTTGTTAATCATATGGTATACCTTAGTAGCTTTTTCGCATCTTGCTTCTATATCCTTCTTTTGTTTTCCGTTACTCTGTATTATCACTCCCAGATATTTAAACTCATTAACCTGTTCTATGGTTTCTTCTTCTATTTTAATATTTATTGTTTCTACTTCTCTCGATATCAACATTACTTTAGTTTTGTCTTCATTTATCTTCATCCCATTTCTTTCAAGTGCTTCATTCCACATCTTCAAATTATTTTGAAGGTCTTCTTCACTGCTAGCCATTATCACCATATCATCTGCAAACGCGCATTCTGATATTTCTACCTTTTGCATATTTCGGTGTCCCACTAGTAGCTTTTTTATGTTTCGCTTGCACTCCTTGATTATTTCGTCTAAAAATTATAAATAGCACCGGGCTCATTACCCCACCTTGTCTCAGTTCTTGTTCTGTTCGGAATTTCTCTGATTTCATGTTTCTGGTAGTGACATAGTTAGTGTTTTCTTTGTGCAGGCTCTTAATTGCTCTTATCAGTTTTCCTTTCACTTTTCTCTCTTTTAATATGTTCCAAACTCTATGTCTTAGTACGCGATCAAATGCTTTTTCTAGATCTATGAATGCTAAATATGCTTTGATTCCACTTTTTATAATCTTCTGTATTATTTGCTTGACAGTGAATATATGGTCCTGCGCACTTCTACCTTTTCTAAATCCGCTCTGAGCTTCTTCTAGAGTTGGTTCTATTATTGTTCTCAATCTTTTCTCCAATATTTTCTCGTATATTTTAACTGCAGTACTAAGCAATGTTATTCCTCTGTAGTTATTACAATCTCTTACGTCATTCTTTTTGTGTATGGGTACTATTACCCTTGTTAGCCAATCTTCTGGGACCACTTCTTCTTTCCATGTTTTTTTACAAATCTGCCAAAACATTTTCGTTCCATCTTCTTCCATATTCTTCATCATTTCTACTGTTACTCTGTCATGTCCCGGGGCTTTACCATTTTTCATTGACATAAGGGCTTTTTTCACCTCTTCCATGGTTATCTCTTCCTCCTCATCTTCCTCCGCTTCTTCCATTTCTTCCTGCAGTTGATTTTTCTCCATTTCTGTCGTGTTTAGCTCTGCACAGTTTAGTAACTTCATGAAGTATTCTCTCCATCTTTCCATTATTTGTCTTTCTTCCGTCAATATGTTTTCTTTACCATCTCTTATTGTTATGGTATGACTTCTCTTCTCAGTTCTTATATTTTTCATTGTTCTATAGAATAGTTTTTGGTTTTCTTTGCTGTCTGTTTCCATTTTTTCTCCAACATCTTTTCTTTGCCGTTTCTACGATCTCTTTAACTTTTCTCCTTTGTTTCTTGTATTGTTCGTAGGCATTTTCTGTTCTATTTTGTAAGTATTTTTTCCATTTTTCTTTTTTCATCTTTATTTGCACTTTAATGTTCTCATTCCACCATGCGGTTTGTGTTTTGTTCTTCTTAACATTCAGTGTTCCACATGCTTCTCTTGCCGCTTCTATAACTGTCGTCTTGAAAGCCGTCCACATCTCTTCCGTTTCAATTTGTTTCGTATTCGTCTTCATTTCTATTATCTTTCTTGTTACAATTTCTTCATATTTCTTTGCTGTTTACCTCACTTCTCAGTTTATACGCTTTGATTGTTTCATATTCATTCGCATTGTTTTCCATGGGTACTTGTTTATTTTCTTTATTGTTCTTTTTAATTTCAGCAACCAGCATGTAGTGATCGCTACCGATATTTGGTCCTCGTCTCACTTTTACATCCTTTATCTATCCTCTGTTTTTCCTTTTTATTATTATATAGTCTATTATTGATTTTTCTCTTCCTTCTTTGCCTTGTCTAGTGTATTTATGTATGTCTTTATGGCTGTAAAAGGTATTTGCAAATATTAGGTCATTCGTTTTGCAGTATTCTATTAGTCTGTTCCCATTATTGTTTCTTCTTTCTTCACCATATTTACCCATCACCTCTGTTTTAGGGCTACTTCTTCCCACTCTTCCATTAAGGTCCCCCGCCATGTAGATCTTTCCTTTGCTTCTCTCTATCGCTACTTCCAGTTTATCCCAAAACTTATTCTTTATCTCTACTTTTTCGTCTTCATTCGGCCCGTACGCAGCAATTATAGTGTTCACTTCGTCTTTCTCATTTTTTAGTTCTACTGTCAGTATCTTTTCGGTTAAAACCTCCCATTTTCTAATGTGACTTATCATATTCTTTTTAATTACGCATCCAACACCTGCCGCCGCTCTCTCCTCCATAGGCACTTCCCCATATATCAACAGATGTTCACCTAGCATATTCTCTCCTATGCTTTTTTCTTTGTTTCAGTTATTGTCAGTATATCAAGTCCATTTTCTTCAAACTCGTACAGTAATTCTGCCTCTTTACCATTTAATCCTCGCACATTCCACGTTGCTAATTTCCATGTTTTTGCCTTCTCCAAATCGTTTATTTCATTTTCTCGCCGGTTCGTCATAAGTTCATTCTGATCGTTGTCTGTTGTTACCAGCCCTGTCAGTTTTTTGCTACTTCCCTCAGGCAGCCATCTTCTCTTTTCCATCTTAGCATTAAATCATCGTATTGCAGTTTCTGGTAACCCATCTTGACTCTTTTCCCAGTCTTTCTCAGTTCTTCCGCTTTTTCTCTTATTTGTGCCTGTATCTTTCTTTCGTTAACCGTCAAATCGTTATCTATAAATATCTTCTCTCCCGTTAGACGTCTCAGTTTATGCTTGTTTCTCATTATTTCAAGTTTCTTTCCCCAGCCTTCCACCTCAATCACACTCCTTTCATTTCCTATTTTGTACGCAGTTGTTACTTTCGCTTCTATCTCTAGGTTTTTCATGATAAATTCTTCTATTTTCTTTTGCATTGGGACACCTTCGTATTCATTCTACTTCAGACCTGTGATCATCAATTTGTTTTTTCTCTTTTCTCTTTCTTGTAGTTCTATTCTGTGGTCGGCTGCCTCCAATTTATGCTCAAGTCTCTCCATCTTCACATCTCTCCTTAGCTTTTCCTGTTCCCATTCATTTTTTATCTTACAAATTTCTTCCTTCAGCATTTTCATCTCTTCCGCTTGAGATTCTATTTGTTCTTGAATCTTTTTATTATTCTCTCTAACTTCGTATTTTATTTCCGCGTTTTTAACTCTCATCTGTTTTAGGTCCATACTTATGGTTTGCATGAATTCTTTAATTTTGTTTATATTTCCCACTTCTACTCTATTTTCAGTATTGCTATCGTTTTTGGTCGGTGTTCTGTCAGTTCTCCTACTTCTCTTGAAGATTTTCTCACTTTCTTCAGTCTTCTCTGGAGCGCGAGTTCTCTTAATGTATGAGTCCAAGCTGCCCACACTGTCTGATCTTTGTCTGGTATCTTTCAGTTGTTTTGGTTTTTCCTGGCCGCTCATTTAAATTTGTTAGTTTTCGTCAATATAAGCTCTTGTGTACTGCGGATTTATTTGTGTTGCCTAACTTCGCAATTTTGTGAGTTGTTATTTTCTTTAACAGTATCTGTCCGTTAACCCTATTACGAATATTTCACTAGTAGAATATTTCCAAAGTAGTCACTATTTCTCACCTTCTCTATTACAGATTACATTCAGATAACTGTATACAATTTTATTCGGCGCCAGAAGCAGTCCACGGGTCAACCCCTCGGATGGGCTTCTTCTACTCAAATGTTTGCACTAAAACTGTTTTTACCTTTGCTTCTGTTTCCCTATTTGTTCACAACCTCTCCAGTTTATACTCCTATCACTAATCACTATTAATCACCAATCTCTGCTCGATATTGTCCAAATTTTGGATTTAATATCGGAGCTCGCTTTGCTAATGTTTACCAATCCAGTGGCGTCACGATCTCCCCATCACTTTTTAATAAACATAAACCAATCTCCGCTTCTACCCCTCTTACCTTCACTTTAGCCCACCATGCTCAAATCCTCAATAATAATCATACAAATAGATCATTACCTAACCCACCACTACAAGATAGGCACAAACAAAAAATAGGAGTTAAGAAAAGTAAGAAAATTGAAAACTAGAACAAAATTACACATCAAATACCCCCGAGATCACAATAGAACAAATCTAAAAATAGATCAATCAACTCACCATCACCCCAATAGTACCAATCCATAGTCTCCCGCACGAAGAAGTCTCCACCGCACAAAATCATTTAAAACTTCAACAAGACGCCAAAACCCACCTAAATCATTCTTCATTAATTAATCTGTAATTTTTTATTAACCTACTTTAGACTTTTAAAATGGTTTGGAGAACTTAGGGGAGTTGCATAGGGAGGGGGAGGGGGTAAACCCGAATTGTTCACTAGTAGACATGCCTTTATCCATCAAAAGATTGTACTCTAAGTAGTGGTGATTTTGCGAAAATCGATTAGTTAGGAACCGTGTGCTTGAAAGAGCTGTGTGTTTGGCACCGATTCTCAGAACGACATATTTGTCTGATCTGGTAATTAGAAAGGTTGCCAGCATGGCCGTAATTGGGAGATGGGGGAAGACAAAAGGGACATCTGAAGTGTCTCAAAATATTTAAAATGTTTTTAAAATTTTCTGAAGCTTTACCAAATCCATACAAAGTCTCGGTTGGCCCCGATACTGAAGTGTAAACACTTCTTGCACTGGAGTTCGCCGAGACCACTCGCTGAGATGCAGTAGCAGTAACTTTTTAGAGAAGAGTGCGTTGTGCAATATAGTGCGTAAGCATCGGAAATCCAAGCCAGTGTGTGTCTGACTAGGCAATATCTCATATGGTTAAAGCCGAAATCCTGATTATACAATAAAGTTTTTTGGTCCATGTTTTTTACTGCTTTGTATATCTTAGCTTATAATTCCTGTTGAAGCTTGAGTTATGTTTGCAAAGAATTTACCTACCCTTGACGAGCAGATAAATTTTAAAAACGTTTTTGAGTTATTTGAGACAAACTGGGTTGACTCATACTCGACTTCTAAATACATTAACAATCATCGATTTGAGGTAGTACATAGGTACAAAGAAACACTAACTTGTCTTGAGGCTTAAATTTAATTATAATATTTTGTACAACAGCAATTGTTTTAATTATTACAATTATTGATAACTGCAAATTCAATTCTGGTAGAGAAAAAGTGGTGCATAATTTTTATTGTTCCAAATTCTTTGGAAGAGTTACTTCATGATTATGTATCCACTAGACTGGCGTCAATATTTCTTCGCAATACATCCATTAGTTCTGATAATTCAAGTGACTCCGCATGGGTTATTTTAGAACTTTCTATCAATCCTAAAAGAAAAAAAATTTGGAAAAAAAAAATAATAAAAATTTGGATAACGTTACCTGCTCTGATGCACTTTCTGGCTTCCTCAGCTTCATATGCAAGACCAGCGCTGTTCAAGTAATTAAATGTTGCTGAAGTTTGTGGAAGTTCAAAATTTAAAGTTCCACTAGGCGTAACCATAGTTGTGGGACACCAGAAAGTAGGAATCTTAATCATTCCTTTAGTTCCGTATACATACGCGGTATTGGATAGTTCAACACGTCCGTTGATAGTCAAGGTGCTGGTACGACCGTCGGAAAAGTTAAGAATTGCTGCAGCTGAATCGTCGGTGCCATGTCTATTCATATGTCCAGAAGACAAAATACTTAAGGGTTTTTCCCCGCGATATATGAATTGAGAAAACTGCAGAACGTAAACTCCAATATCCAAAACTGCACTACCGCCCATTTCTTTAACACTAAAACAAAACAAAAAGTTTCAAAAAGTTTCAAGAGCTGAAAACTTACTTAACACGATCGACGTGTTCCAAAGGAAATCCAAAATCGACTGAAATCTGTAAAACGTCACCAATTTTTCCTTCATCCAGTTGCTTCCTCAATTCATCATAAACTGGAAAACAACGAGACCAAACTGCTTCCATGAGAAACAAATTTTTTTGTTTTGCGTACTCGATTAACTCCCGCGCTTCTTTTAGGTTCATTGTTAAAGGCTTTTCACAAAGAACGTGTTTTCCATGATCCAACATCAGTTTGGAGATATTCAAATGCGCAGTGTTTAACAGGCCAATGTAAACAATTTCTGAGGGAATGAAATGGTTCAAAATTATGGATTCAATTTGAGGTGGGTAACTTACCGACGTTTTCGTCTTTCGCGAGGTTTTCGTAACCCTCATAAGCGGTTGGAATATTATGACTGTTGGCAAAAGTTTGGGCGCTCTCCTGGGATCGAGCTCCGATGGCAACAATTTGATGGTTTTCTTTGGGATGGGTCTGTAGAGCACAAACGAAGTCGTTGGATATTTTTCCTGCCCCAGCAATGCCCCAACGTAAAGCCATTTTTTAAATTTTGATAGTACGACACCACGCGCTACAATTTAACTTGGTTACTGACCGAGTTTAATGCACTTAAAGTAAGTAGGTACTTTTAGATTAAAATATCAGGTAACAAACACAATTATTTACTTATTATCTATGCACTACACTAATACGGTTCGATAACAAATAGTTCGAATCACGTATAGAATGTCAACAAATTTTATTGTGACTGACTATTTTACATTGAAGGTTACGCTAATAGAAACAACAAATAGTTACTAAGCACATTCGACCTAATTTTTATTTTCTATGGTGTAGCTCAAGTTAACTCAGTAGTAACAATTTAATTTGTTTAATATTTTTATACCTTCTTTTTACTCAAACTTTTTCTATGGGAATTTTTATTTATAAGTATAATAAAACGGTCACAATATTACGCATTATATAATAACCAAGGTTATTATCAAGTACAGTTCTAATCTTCTAACCTGGGACTGCGTCACCAGCTCAAAATGGCTATGAAAAAATATACAACAAAAAGCTGAATTTTTGTTTAGTGACTTTGCAGAGTACATAGAACTACAAGATACTAAAATATGCGGTAGTTCTAATGTCGGTATTCTGAAATTCTAAACCGCCATCTTGAAAATGGTAGACAAAATCAATTTTAACACTTACCTTGGAAACTGTTCAAGTTATCAAAAAATACTTCCAACAAAAAATGTTTGTCAGAAAATTCTCTATATTTTAGGTTTCTAGCATATTTTTGATAAAACACGTCCTATAGCCACAATTTTAGCTAGAACTTCTCAAAAATTAGCTACATACTTACAATGTTGTGGTATTTTATTTTTACCTGGTAAAAATTTATAAAATGTTTAAATTAAAATATTTAAATGTTTAACCACTTAATGCTCGTTGATGTGTCTGACATGACCACTCTCGCTTGTTGAAGATTGAAGTGGTTAAAGATTGATGTTTTGCTTTTTTTTACTCAGAATTTTTACTTTTTTATTTTACAGAAGTTTTGCTCTGTAACTCAACCGGCGGTCACATCACTCCACGACTGTGGCTTAACCTAATTCATTCGATCGAACTTAGTTAGACCGAGTTAAAAATGTGAGCAAAGAAATTATTTCAATTTTAAAATTAAATGTAGACGCTTTAGCTCGTACCGCAGTTTTACCAACCAGTGCGGTCATCTGTGGTTAGAAATACTGCATTTAGGTCAAACTAAAAAGCTACAGCTAGCTTAGATTGATCTAGCCTAAGTTCAATTAGTTCTATAAGTACAAGAAATCGAGTTCAAATCCATGGAAAGTAAAACTTTCGTATGATCATTTTTGTGACTCAAAAAGCACGTAAAGCCTTAGTTTTGTCTCCCTGGGTTGATGAATTGCTAACCATCGACAAAACAAACAGGGTAACAGGTTAAACTAAAATCCAGCCTAGCAAGCTACCTACTAAATGAAAATCAATTATATCCGATGAAAATATTTACAATTGGCTCAATATTAAACCAGCATTGGCCCAACGGTGGTCACCACCGGTGGCGTGCCAGCGTTGGTGCTACGTTTGCTTCCAGTTTTATTCCAGTGTTGATTACAGGCGAAGTAACGGTAAACAATACTGGCCCAGCATTGGCTATCCATTGTACGCCGATACTTAGGCTGAGCACCAGCAAATCAACTGTAAACAGCCTTGGCCCAACGTCGGCTTAAACATCGGCCGCCAACGACTAGTTGCCGGTATTAAGCCGATACTGGGTCAGCATTGGCCATCCACTTTACGCCGTTTCTTAAGCTGAGCACCAGCAAAGCAACGTAAACAACTTTGGCTTCAGCTTGGCCCCAGCGTTGGGTGCCAACGGTCGGTTTACCAGTGCTAAGCCAAGCTTTGGCCGTATTATAAACGTCGGCAATATTTTTCTGGGATGCTCATAAAACCATAGTGCCAAGTGGTATTTTTGACCACAAAACGCTTTGGACATTTTCAATCTGAACAAAAAAATAGAGGAATACCGTGAAAAATGGAAAAAGCAACTAATGAGGATGAACGATACCCGCCTTTCAAAGCAGCTATACAAGCACAAACCTACAGGACGGCGTAATGTCGGAAGACCGAGGAAAAGATTAAGGGACTAATGATTGAGGGTGTCGTAACGGGTATTCAGTCTAGCACTTGCAGAAGAAGACAAATAAATGCAATACCGGACCAAAATTTCAATACTGTATTTTTTTTATTTAGTATTTTTTCTCAAAAAATTTCTACTAGAGAAGATTAAAATACAAAACAAAATAAATATTTCGTTCTATGTAGTTTGACAACCGGGACTATAGAAGGTGTTATATTTATTAAAGAAAACTCAACGGAATTTGATGGATAACATTAAAATAAAGCATTTTAGAAACGGCAAACTGTCAAAATGTATCGATTAGTTAAGCTAATGATTGATTTTAATCTTTCCAATATCAGCACGAAAAGCGACAGAATGACCATTCTGTCATCCGTCTATATGTGGATTTATTTACGTTTCAGAGTAGGCGTGGAAACAAACACAAGAGCACCAGTAACACTTACGTTAACATCCAACTAAAATCACTTTTAGAGTTTTTATTATTTACCTAAAACAAATATTAGCCCCTTTCTAATAGCACATTTTGCCGAGTAGTACCGATCTAGACGATATCTTTAGTTAACACTAACTGAAGTCGATTTTTACAACACTACCATGGCAAATCTCGGATCTACCCTGAAAAATGTTTCACAAAACAGGGGCCATTACAGAACAACTTCCGGCTGTCGTCCGCTTAGCATAAAACGTTCTGCTCCCTTCGTTCGATGTGGGCGGAGTAACTTTATTTTTACAGCCAACGAAATACCGTTAAATACCCTTTCACATAAAATCTTAGTTTTTAGAAAATGTAAGCCTTATTTGCAATAATCCGCACAATTTTTGTTTTATCATTGCAATTTGAACCGTTTTTTATAATTCCGTCAAGTAAAATTTTTTTTAAATTGCGGTCCTGGTTATCGAACTATCTCCCTTATTTAAAATTAATTAATTATATAAGCAAGCGCTACAGGCCATGCACACCCAGGGCTGATTTTTCCTGCTTAATTTGTCCCGTAAACTTTTGCGTGTGTGATGCAGCCGTATTTACGGTAACGACGGCGACATAAATATCAGGATTCACCACAAAGTGTAGATGCCCACTGGAGGGCCGAGCTAAGAAATTTTGTGCAATCCGCGATTTGAACCCAAAATTTCCGCTCTATACTCAACCAGCGATCACATCACTCCACTGCTGTGGCTATTAATAATTAATTAGATGTTTTTTCTTTTTTGGTTTGGTTTGGAATTACTTTAAATTAAAAAAAAACTAAATACCGGTATTTTTAAAAATGTAATACCGTAAAAAAAACAGAAAATGTTGATTGGAATTTTAGAAATAGTTTAGGATCACAGACATTTTTAGTTTTTCTTATCTTTAAACCGTCAAAATAAGAAACAATAATTTATTCAAATTAAGTAAAAAAATTTTAAGTTATGTGTGTCATGGCGGAGAGGTGTAGCTTCAAGGTAAAAATTATATAGAATTTCTTTAAGAACAGTCGATGTCCCTGATTGAGAGTAGAAAATAATGTGGTATAGAAAAAATCCCGTCCCGTAGACGAGATGACAATTCAGTCCCGCGTTAATTTTTAATTATATTTATTGAAATTTATTAAATAAAATTATTAAATAAATCTTTATTATTTGATCAAACAAATAATAAATTATCTAGCTCTGTCAATTATTTTAATTTAATTTTTCTTCTTTAATTATGATTGGCTACTTGTTAATTACATGTCTTAAGCCATCGCTTAATGGGGGAAGTCCATGTAAACGGCTCAAAATCAGTCATATTTTAAAAATGTTTTAAATGGTGATAAAGTAATTTTGTTGTTTTAAATTTTTAACATATCTTTATTTAACTTTTCTAAAGTATAAAAAAAAATTTGATTTTTTTTTCTTCCAAAATGGAGGTTCAAGATTTTTTGTCTGTCGTCTCCGACACGAGGTTCAAAAGTGCTGCATTTATCACACATTAACTATGATTTAAAACAAAAAAATAAAATTGTTTTCTTTTTATAACATACTAGCTGACCCGGCGAACTTCGTACCGCCACATAATCAATAATTTTTTCGTGAATTTTTGCGATGTTTTAATAGTTATTCTGCTATTCGAGATGGCGAGAAATCCAACAAATCAAAGATCATGAAAATCGGTTCAGCCGTTCTCGAGTTATAAATGGTGTAACTAACACGACTTTCTTTTATATATATATAAGATAAGATAAGAAGAAGAAGATGAAGCTATTTTTGTTACCAAATTTTATTTAGAAATGGGGGGGGGCGTATTTAGAGATTAGAAATGGGAGGTCTATTGTTGTTTTTCTAATTTTTAGTTAATTTTAAATTTAAGCGATGGCCGTTTTGGTATCGTGGCCAGAAAATAAATTTTTTTCAAAAATTGTCTTTTCGTGAATTTTTGCGATGTTTGAAAATGTAGTCAAATTAAAGGGTTTAAACAGTTTGAACATCGAATACTCGCATCAAGAATTTCGTTGTTATCAATTTTAAAAATTTTCCTTGGTAGTTTTTATTTAGATAAATGTGAGCTATTTTTGCTACAAAATTTTGTGTAGAAATCGGGGGGGGGGCGCATTAGAGATTGGAAATGGGCAGGGTTGTAAAAAAACATGTTTTTTTTAAATAAAACATGTTTAAAACACCTTGTTTAAAACAAAATGTTTTAAACATTACAACCCTAGGGTTGTAAAAAAACATGTTTAAAACACCTTGTTTAAAACAAAATCAGTCGCGCCGTTGCTACAGCGTTTTTATTAAAATATAAAAAAAAATTTTTTTTACAATTTACAAACTTAACAATAATCTAACAATAGGCGCTGAAAAAAAAAAATTAAAAACACAAGCTGAAAAAGAAGAAGATTAATTGGACAGGACAATGACGGATATTTGTAACCTCCCCGAGGCAGCGTGAACACTCCTCACTGGAACACGTCGTTCTCGGAGTCAGTGTCTGAATACGTGACGTCTGGGGCTGTGGTCGTTTTTCATTGGTCAGCCCATTGGCGTTCCAATAAACGACTTTTAGGGCTGCGGGAAAAGTTGTCGTCATGAGATTTTAGAAGTGATGGCGTGAGCTGGAGGACAGGAAAGAAGTTAGTCGGACCTGGCAAAATGGCTGAGGGTTTTCTGGATCTCCTCGGAGGACATTCCGAACCTGACGAGCTCCAAGGTAACCCTGGCTATTTCTTGCTTGGAAGCGGTGAATCTACCGTTGTCGTCGGTAGGAAGATTATTAGAAGGCTTGTCTTTTTTGGGAGCCTCAGATACATTCTGGGGGGAAGCTGGTTGGGTGAGTTTTGACCTGGTCACCTGGACGTTCTGGGAGAGAGCTGATTGGGTGGGGTTTGACCGGGCCACCTGAGCGTAAGAACGTTCATTGGTGACCGGTTTGTACCGTCTTGCCTGGTTGTTGAGGGGAACTGGTCGAGGGGGAGCTTGCGCTCTCCACATTTTGGGGTACGATTTGCAGCCCTGGTAGCTAGCTGGGTGGTCACCACCACAGTTAGTGCAGGTTGCCGTACCCTTGGGCCTGCTGCACTCGGCTGTCCAGTGCAGGCCTGGACATTTTACACACCTGGGTGTGGCCTTGCAACAACTCTGAGCATGGCCGAAAGATTGGCAGCGATGGCACTGCCCAATCTTAGTTTTAGCGTGGGGCACTTCTATTTTGACGCATATGTCATGAACCCTATCCTCGTTAAAAATATTGGCGGAGGTCGATGTCTTGGGCATGGTGACCATGAGAAGAGGAAGAGGTCTCCTGCCCCGACTGCTCCTCATTCTGCCCACTGTGCAGTCGTAACCTTTTGCAGTAAGGTCCTCCTGGACCTCTTTTACGTCTATGTTGATGGGAATGCCCCTAATAACCGCTTTTAGGGGCTTTTCCTCTCTCAACTGGTGGAAATACCATCCACCTTCTTCGGGAGTAAGTACTTCCTCGAAGTACTTATATATCGCCCTGTAGTCGTTTTCGCTGGCGGGAGTGATGCTCAGTCCGCCAGCGAGTAATTTAGCTTTTGTGAAGCGGATCCCACGCTTCCCGAATTCACTCTTTATGCTGCTCCACTTGGCAGTATCCCTTAGAACTAACGGAGGGATTCTGGTTTTAAGTGGAACTGCCAAAGGGGATTCTTGACGGGTCGTCTGGCTAGGGGCTGGAGAAGTGTTACGTGATTTATCTATATTTGAAGTGGGGAGTGATTGGTCGGGTAGTTCTTGCTCTTCCAATTGGATGGTCTTCTCGTCTACCAACATTGGTTGGATGTCGAGCACACCCGCCAATTGGGAGCCAATAAAGTCCTCTAGTGGAGGGAGGTTAACAAAATTATCCGTTTCGTTAGTACTTACCTGTACGTTACTAATCGGCTTCTTTTTCTTTGAGGATCTGTCTCGGCTTCCTGACATACTGCTTGAGGCAGGTCTCGACTTTTTTTGTTGCAGCTTGCGCCTGCTTTCCCGATCGCGCTTTCTCTCCACATCTTTTGGCACATCCTGCACTTTTAATTTGCTGGATTCGGTCTTTCCTGAATGGTTGGCCGGTAAAATCGGCTCCTCCTTTTCCGGCTCTTCGGTGGTCATCGTGGCTTCATTGTTTTTGGCAGATATAGGGTTGCTCGGAATAACCGTTTTCTCTTTGGTCGCGCTTTGCCGCTTGTCCTCAAACTTTTCCAAGCAAGAGGTGATCATGTTCTTGTAACCCATCAGCTTCTTGTGAGTGCTGATGGCGTTATCGTAAACCGTCTTTACATTTTGATAAAAGCGGCTATTCGGTCTTTCACCCAAACTCTGATAAAACGCCTTCGTCGGGCTCGATCCATACGCGTCTAATTCTTTCTTCGTGTTGGCTGCCAAGTTGGTCTGCTCCAGTAGGGAAGCTTCCAAATTGGCTAGCATGCGCTGAAGTTCCACTTCGGTTAATTCGGATAACTTCTTGGAGCTTGACATATTCTTCGATGACAGTTTGAATCTTGGCAGGGAATCTATTCTATCGATTTTTTTTTGTGTTTTTCTTATTGGTGAATGGATTTATCTGTAGAGATGTTCATTACATTACTTGCGACAATGTAAGGTGGCGCTCTCTACGCGACTAAGTACCGAACTAACTCGTAAGTCAAAAGTGCCAGACACAGTATTCAATTAGTGCGTCACTAATTTGATCGTGAATCGAATTACCTTTCAGGAATCATCCCTTTTATCGATAACTCGATGCCAAAATCCAAATACCGGATTCGATGATTTTCTTGTAGCTGACACTTGGCATCTGTGGAGCAGATGCGGGCGATAGCCCGCTTATCTCCTTCATCTGGTTTTGAGACCTGACGTTGAGAATTTTATACAGGGATTTCAAAAATTTTCTTATTGGTGAATGGATTTATCTGTAGAGATGTTCATTACATTACTTGCGACAATATAAGGTGGCGCTCTCTACGCGACTAAGTACCGAACTAACTTTTAGGTCAAAAAGTGAATTTTCTTCATAAATCGTTTTTTCGTGAATTTTTGCGATGTTTTAATAGTTATTCTGCTAATCGAGATGTCGAGAAATCCAACAAATCAAAGATCATAAAAATCGGTTCAGCCGTTCTCGAGTTATAAATGGTGTAACTAACACGTTGTTCTTTTATATATATAGATTAGCGGGAAGGATAAACCTATAACATTTAAAAAAAAGCATAAAATTCAGAATAAAATAAACAATATTAAAAATAAGACAGAATTTTGTGCCATATTTTCAACATGTTTGACCCCCAAAACGTATTTTATTAAGGCAAAATATCTAAAATTTTAACTTTATCCTTCCGATAATAATGTAGAGAAAAACCTCTCAAAATTTCAGACAAATCGGTTAATAACTTTTTGAGTTACAACACGAGAAGTTTTTAAAAATGCAGTTTCGAGATAATCACGTTTAAAGTTTTAGTACAGTATAACAGGTAAATGTCGCTTCCCCCCCCCAAATCGAATTTTTGGGTAAAATTTGCGTCAAACGTTTGAGCATCAATGAGCTTCCAATATTTTCGTTTGAGCCTCAACCGTCGCGGGGTTATTCGCAAAAATTTGGGGGGGGGCTGTAGACATGCTCGTTGAGGCTCAAACGAAAAATTTGGAAGCTCATTGATGTTCAAACGATGCTTAAATGTTTGACACCATTTTTACCCCAAAATTCCACTTGAGGGGAGAGGGGGCGAGCATGTCTACAGCCCCCCCCCCAAAGTTTTTGCAAATAACTCCGCGACGGTTAAGGCTCAAACGAAAATATTGGAAGCTCATTGATGCTCAAACGTTTTACGCAAATTTAACCCAAAAATTCGATTTGTGGGGGGGTGCAGCGACATTTACCTCAGTATAACGACCAGTAACGACTAGCTTATTACCTATAACTTCGTAAATATTTAATTTTTTTGTTTTTCCTTTTGTCAGTACACGCTCAACATACTATATTTTCAGATTATGGAAAAAAATAAAAATCGATTTTTTTAAATTTTTACATGGACTTCCCCCCTTAAGTTATTGACTTTATTCACTTGAGGAGTTAATAATGCCTTGCTAAAATATTGAATAATTATTATCATTCTTTCTATTGACCTATTAATAATTTTGAATGTGGCAATATGAAATTTAGAGAAAATCTGGTAAATAAACTTGACCCGAAAATAATAATCAGGATTAAATTAAATTTTAAAAAATAAATAAAACTAAGAGCGAGTAATTAGAAATTTAAAAATAATTTTTTTATAAAAAATACTACCCAAAATTTTCAGTATAAACTTGCCATATTTTGCAATGTGTTCTTTTAAAATTTATTTCTTTTTTAGATTTTAAAAATTGATATAAATACGGCAAACTTTAACAAACAATTTCAAATTATTGCTAGAAATATTTAATAATGTTATGTAATCAATCAGTTTTTTGTTCATATGTTTGGAATGTCCTAGTATATGCTTCATATGCCCTTGAATTTCTTATCATTTTTAAAAATTCAAGATTAATATGGTAAATAATGTTTATTTTAATTTCAATTGCTTCAATTTCTTATCAAATAATTATGTAAACTCAATTTTATTAGAAATGGTAGTATTCAGTAGTTTGCTTGCTTAGTGAGCGCTCCAGCGAAAAAGGTCCAGGGGATTCGTATTATCTCAATAACATAATAAAATTAATTTTTAATATTTTTAAAGCTTTAATTGTTATAATCAGATAATTTGATACAGATGAATATATTTGATAATATATTTCACATTGAGTTAAATCAATTATATAAAAGCAGCTAATCAAAAAATAATTACATTAACACTGTTTTAAAAAATCAAGTAAACCACAACTCAATTTTATCGGTTTTTATAATTATTTTTCAATTTTCAGTTCTTTTGATAACGTAAGTCTAATTATTATTCTTATACTAAAATCATGAATTTTATTACCTTCTCAATCACGCTTCATTTTATACAAATTCGATTCCTGTACGGATACCTCATTAAAAAAAACTACACGCATGTAATTAGAATAATAATAAAAATAGTTTCATTAAATTTACAATGGAAAAATTTTCGTTTCTTTTAAATAATGAGGCACCTCACAGTTAATATAATTCTAAACACCTAACTATAAGTACGATGCTTACTAAAATAGATACAACTCCCTTTTTTCGAAAATTTTTATTCATTTTCCATTAGCATATAAAAAATAATAAAAAAACTTGAATAAAAATTTTCGAACACATTCAAAGTGAAAAAGCTATTAATATCAAAACAAAAACAATAATATAAAACATTCAATTTTCTAATATTTTTAAAATACATTTTTGGTGTAACCTATGTACTCAATTTTCTTTTTTTTTAATGAAAACCGGCTTGGAAAAGTTATTTTTCGCTCTAATCAACTTTCAATTTCAAAATGCAGCCAAGTCCGGTTAGAACTTTAAAATTAATTTATTTTTTAATGTGAATCGCCTGCTGTGCTAATTTGTATTTTATATTTTGTAAATAATCAAAAAAGTATTTTGATGTAGCACAAAGCATGAAATGTCTGTCTGTCACACAATTATTAATGCGAAAGCATTAGTTGGTAGGTATTTAAGCTGACAAGATTTTTTTGTGTGTTTTCAATTTTTTAAATCTTAATTTACAAACAAAAATAAATTATAACAAACTTAACAACAAATTTGTAACTGATTTGGTATATGCACATAATCTTTCTTATCGTTACTTTATTTGGAATTAACAAAATATTTAAAAACAATAATTATTTGAAAACTAAACAAATTTTTTACTTCTTGCTATCTCTCTCCATTTCTTCCAATAATTTTCTCATTTCTTCTGAGAGTTGATGTTGATCACTAACTTCTCTGAAACGTTGACAATCTTTAGTTTTTAATTTAAACAAATTACTAACAATATAATTGTCAAAAATTAACAGGGGGAGTGGCCTATGCAAGCAACCTTTCATGTGATTGGTTTACTGCACACTTTATTTTTTAATACTTTTCTCATTACCTTTGTTGCGATCTCTGTTCACTGGTTGCACCCTGAGCTTCGGTCGGGCTGTGCTCACCTGAAAAACAGAACAGCATTACTCATTACTGCAACAAATTTTCCATTACAAATCATGCCCTTGGTGCTTTGAATTCAAAAACGTGTCAGTGCACCAATTATTTCATTACATCAACGTAAAACCAATACACGAATCTTTCCTCGTAACTCCCTAACACATCGACGAATTCACGAAACATAAAAACATTAAAATTAGTTGGGAATAGATGCAACAAATATGGATAATTCGGTACATTAAAAAATGTTTAATTTGGAGTGAGGTACATGCACCAGTGATCATTAAACGATCAGTTGGGGTACGCCACTGGTGTGCGCAAAACAACTGCAAGCAAACATTTTTTTTGTAATATTTACAAGTCATAAGCAAAAGTAAACATTTAGATAATATGCCAAATATTCAGGGGTATTATGTATCACCAACGTTATCATAAAGGTGACCGTTATAACATATTTCGGTAAATCGTAACGATTTCATTGGTAGGATTTACCAAAAAACTTTATTTTATGTCATAACTGTCACCTTTATGATAACGTTGGTGATACATAATACCCCTGATTGAATAATAAATTTTTGTGCGAAACAAAATTTATATACAGGATTTGTCATAATTAAAACGGTCATATTTTTGAAACAGGGATATGACGGTCTAAGTAATTAGTAAATTTTATAACCTCAAATTAATTTGTAAGAAGCTGGGGTGTAACGCTAGTTGTAGCAACACACAAAAAGTCGTATAAATTAATTCGAGTTTGCAAAATTCACGAATCACTTGGAGCGAGCTATTTTTAGTCCAACTTTTCATTTTAATTATGGTAAACCTTTATAAAGCATATTTCACAACTAAGGAGTAACGGGAACTTGATAGGGCTACTTGTGGATGGACATCGATAGAATGTTATCTACCATGTGAAGGTAACTCAAATCGCCAGTCGTGTTCTCTTGGATCCACTTCAATTTGATCATCTATACTGATTTCGTAACGTAGAGGGCGTCTACGGGTTGCTTGTGCTAAGAAATAACTTCATCAGGAATACGTCTACTTACAATTAAACAGTATCGTAGCAAGGGCAAGGCGAGAGGGGCAATCGCCCCAGTATCATTAAAAAGTATGAATCTCCGCCAGTTACGTTACTGAGAAGCCTACACAGTTTAAAGTTTTAGGGTGACTTGTATAGTCCAAGTTTAACCGGTAACTATGGTTTAAACTCGGATTTTGACTATTGTGATTGGCTAATCTACAGTTTAAAATTTTAAACTAGATCTATACAAGTCACCCTAAAAAATTTAGCTTTCTGATCTACGGGTGGAAACAGAGTAAACGCAGGTTTTAGGCGCCGGCTACCAGCCGCATCTCTATCCAATGTTGGTTAATGTAACCGAACACAAACGAAGGAGGCAACCGAACAGATGTTGCAATGGAATTTCCGAAGCGGGTAAACCGGAGCATAAAACCTTACTGTCCACTTTATTAAGTAGGTATGCGGGTACTTGGACTGAAATGTTTTTATTAGAATCAAAGGTGCTCATTTTTTTAATTGTTCCACCGAATATTGTCACATTTAAATATTTAAGCTGGTGAAGATAGGCATTAAGATTAACCTGCATGGCCAACAAAGTCTAGGAATTGATTTAACGATAATATTAAACAAATAGGAACTTATGATAATCGATCGGATTAAAGAAAAAGAAGTCGTAGGTAGTTAGTGGTGGAGTGCGTATCTGATGGCATAGTACGTTGTAACCCTTTTTTTATACTACTAGCTCTGATGGTCTAGATTTGAGCGCCAAGTACCTTGCTACGGCACTGCAATGAAATAATTTATACATACAACACAATTTCAAGTGGGTATAAAACAAATTTCTATAAGTAAAAATTTAGCAAGTTAACAAAAACCACATAATATTTACCTCTAAAAGGAACGGATTGGCGGGATGTTACAGGTTGTGGCCAGCTCCCGGATGCTTCACCTAGACGTAAAATTATATTAGAATCTCAAATTACGTACTCCTACAGCGTCAAAAAATTAAGGCAGCTTCGATAAAGACGTAAGGCATGCATAGAAAAGCATGCAAACTTAAACCAAAAAAACTAAAACTTACCCCAAACTAAAATCTGCAAAGATCTGTGAAGAGGTCATGTAAAATAAAACCAACATAAAGAAATAAACAATAATAAATTATAATGGTAATTTTGAGGAGGATGGGGTTTTATTGTGAAGCGAATTAGAGAAACTACCTGCTGGTAAAAAAATTTTATATGGGAAACTTTAATTTGACGAACCTGCCGTATCTCCTGCAATTGAGCCCAGCAGGCTGCGCGCTGCAACCGTCGAATCTTGGCCTTCCATTTTCGTTAATCCAAATTGTTGGGTGTAAACTGTCTTAGTGCCTTGTGCGTCCGTGTAGGTTGATTTCATTACACCTTGATTTTGCCAGTCTTTACTCAGTTGTGGTTCTCGCTCGTCCGATTTCACAATAATTCGTTTATGAACTGTTTTTTTGGTGTGGACATTACCGTCGGCATCAGTTTCTTGACTTTCCTCCACGACTTCGCCTTCGTTGAATTTGTCCATGTACTGACGCATTTGTTCTTCTGCATGTGGTCCACTGAAAGTCACCTTACGTATTTCTGGAGGCAACTCAATTCGCCTGTGGATGGTATGCGAATAGAATTCGTCTTCGCATGGTTCGATTACTTCAGTTACGTACGGCTTCGAAAGGCTATCAATATATTCAGTGGTAAAAGATTTAGCTCCTTCTCCAGCATCATCATCGAACCAAACTTTACGAACTGCTGCTGCAAGATCAACCGATTCCCGCGCATGACTGCCATTAGGATCTATGGTATCGGTGGAAGACACCATGGTATTCGAACCTCCACTTGTAAAACTACCCGAAAAGATGGAATCGGTTTCATAATGGCAAGTAGCATGGGTTGCAGTCGAACTTGATATATCTGAAGGATCTAAACCGAGAGGTTCTTTGAGATCGTACTGGTCAACTTGGTCGTCTCGTCCGGAAGCCGAACTAAAATCTTTTCCAGTACTAGAACTACTTTGATCATGAACTCCAATTCTGGAACCGTCCTCATCAATAGAATCACTTAAAAAGGTTGCCACGTTACCACCAGTAGCCGATCCCATTTCTAGAGAATCGCTAGAAGTCATAACGTAACTGTAATCTGGTAGATCCTTAAACTCAATGCTATCACTTTGCATTACACTTTTGGGTTTGGACTGTAATTGAAACTCGATGGAATCGGTACTTGCCGACATAATGTCTGTAGGAACGGTTTTTTGATCTAAGCTATCAGTACTTTCACGACGGCTTGGTTTATCAGGCTTAAAATCTAAAGAGTCTGTAGAGGTAACCATGGTATTATCGGTAGTACTCCATTGCGATTTATTTTGACGTAAAGGTGCGTCCAAGTCTAAATCAGGAATTTTGGACACTTCTTCAAGAGAATCGCCACGACCAATCGATTCAGGTTTATCATCGTCCTTAATATCGATAAATTTTTCCACGTTGGATTGAGCTTGTCGTATTATTTCGTCAATTTCAAACATTCGCTTTTCGTAATCTTCTTCGTCGGAATCGGGAATCAACTTTTTATCGGTACCAGACATTGTTTCGCAACTCTCCGATTCCGACGCAATACTTTCCTGCCCTTCTTCAATTTGCGTTAACAAAGCTTCTTCCTCTTTAACTATTTCTTCGATTTTGTGCGCAGCTATGCACGCTTTTTCCAAGCCTTCAAATTCCTTTAAAGAACTTACAGATACGTCATCTCCTTGACCGCTGCGGCTTGCGTTGTAACGCTTTCCAAAACTACCATTACTGGAAGAATCTTGAGAACCTTGGTGGTATCGTCGTGTTTCCAAAGACATGGCACGTTCGAGGTTTTCAAACTCCTGCAAGCTTGACATTGAAATGTCATCGTGTTCACCTGACTTAGTAAAATACTTTCTTCCTGCCAAAACGTCGTATTCGGGAGTACTTGAAAACGAGTCTTTCACACTTCCTAAGCTACCACCCGATTCCTTTTGCGACCCCATACTACCTATTCGGCTTGAAATTGCATCAAGATCCGTAATTTCTTCTTCTTTAATATCTTCCAAAGGTATTCGTTCAAACTCCATTTCATAACCATACCCAGCAGCCATCATTATCGCTTGGTCTCCGTGAAACTGTTGTTCCATCCACTTCTTATTTGCTTCCAATTCTTTATCGTATTCGTTCATATAATCACTAGAACTCGAACTAGAAGAACCTTTTGCAGTTGTCCCAGCATTCTTTTGACTGGTAATTGGCGGACTATCATCAAATTCAAATCCAAGCTCGTCACCAGAAGAACCATCTGGGTAATATTTAATTTCAGTCAGTTTAGTTGTAGGAGAAGTCGATTTAACGATAAAGTTTTCTAAATCTTCATCGTGCTTCTTCACAGCTTTCTTCTTCGAACTAATATGCACGCTTTTGCCTTCCGTATCTTGCTCGCATGCTTCTTTAGCGACTTCTTCAATTATCACAAAATCATCCATCAAATCGGGTTTTTCTAACATCTCAAACGAATCGCTATCTGGAGAATCGGTCTGAGATTCACTGGGCTGAATTGTTTTTTCAACTATCGTTCCAACCGATTCGGTTAAAACTACGTCTGATTTTTCGTCTAGAATACTTCCTTCCGGTTCTTCCGGAATCGTAGCTACACCACCATCGTCCAAAATGTATTCCTTTCCTTGATCGGTTTCTTCGGACGTTTTACTAGAATTTGAAGCAGGCGTTTCAGGTGTGGTGTCTTGCATTTCGGCCTCTTGTTCTTCGAGTTCTAAATCTGGATATCTAAAGCCCCGATCGATTAACGGTGTCAAGTGTTGGGTAACTTTAATATCCGGGATGGAACCAGGGCTGTGATCTCTAATTTGGGCAGCTCTACGTTCTTCCAGTTCCTTTTTAACGCGTTCTCTAGTTTCAAGTTCGTGCTTTTCGGCATCCTCATCTTCCAAAATAGGACAAATTTGTTTTAGCTTATGAGCTGGGGATACATGAGCAACCATGCTAAACGCCGCTTCTGCTTCAGCTTCTTCAAAACTTGATTTTTCACTTGAGCTACCACTTGTTCTTCCATGGGAATCTCGTTTTTCATACGTCACTTTTTCTTCTTTTGATTTCTTGATGTGAGTTTTTACGGAATGTTCGGGTTCGCTTGTAGCTTGAGAAGTTTCAGTTATCTTCTCTGATAGTTTTACCACCTGATCGGATTCGGCACTGGAAAGAAGAGATTCTCTTAAGTCTCTGTGAAAGCCTTGATCGGCCTCTGTTTCGTAACTTTCTTCTCGTTCTCTTTCATCAATATCCTTTTTTTCGTCGCTCTTTCCTTCTTTGAAACTCAACTCTGCTGTGTACTTATCACTTTCGGCCAAATCTGATCGTAACAAACTTTCTAAATCTTTATCTGTCGTTGACGAAGCTAAGACTTTGGGTGGGACGAAAGAAGATGTGCTTTCGTGACGTTTATGACTTTTTTTTTTAGGCTCCGCTTCTTTCTGTTCCATTGCTTTTTGGAATGACTGAGCAAGTTCGTCTTGTAATGTAGGTGTGTGTGGTCTTGAGGTGACCTGAGTACTAACACTTTGAATACCGTTTTCGTCTATAGTCGAACTAGTTATGGTGACTGATCCTAAAGGTAAATCAAGGATAGGAGAATGAGTGGAAGTAAATGAATCGATTGCTGTTACTGACGAAGTAAGTGGGGCGTCCATTTGTAAGTTTTGTGAACTTATCAAGCTTTCGCGACTACCACGTGGTAAATTCTCCATATCTTCTAAACTCAATTGTTCTGACGTTCCAGACATATTCATACTTAATTCAAGCTTTTCTGAATCTGCCCTGGAAAATTCGATAATGGTTCTTTGCGCAGCAACGCTTGAAGTACTAGATAAACTCATACTAAGAATGCTTCCTTCGTCTAAACTCGTAGCAAATTTTGAATCACCCTCTTGGGTGATTTCGGATGGCGATTCGGGAATGAAAATCTTTGGTTCGGGTTGGAACGTCATTTCATGTGATCGTTTCATTCGGGAAGGTCCATCATCAACTGGTTTAGGTTCAATAATAAAATCGTCTTCTGATACGTCCATTGAACCTTCGTTATCTGGATACGATAGTAAATCGGAATCGCTCACTTGAGTACTTTGGCGCGTGGGCTTATCAGGCCAAACGTCACCTTCGTCACCTTGAAATTCCAATTCCGATGCCACTAAGGTTTCGGACATCTCAGACACTTCAACACTGGCCAAGTTCCCAGAACTTTCACTGTCGAGGCTCTTCATACTTTCTTTCGAACTCAAACTACTCGCAGCCGTTTGGTATTCTGATATGTGAGATTTCCCGGAAGCATCTTGAGATGTTAAAGCGCTTTCATACTCTGACGAATTAGCCGCCATTAGTCCTTCAATATCAGAAGAACAGGGCCGACTCTTACTGTCCAATTCAAAACTATGGTAGTGACTTTCACCAGAACTCGAATATGCTTCAAAATCAATCCCCGATTTTCGGTCCGGTTTCAAATTACCGCTACTGCTGCTAGTATCCGGATCTTTATAAGCTTTGGTTTTTCTCAAAATCACGTCTTGTTTTTCCACGGTTTTACTGACTGTGTCCGAATCGCCTTTCCGTCCGGACGAGCAAGTCGAAAATTGATCTTCGGGAGATTTGGCAGACTCATCCTGGCTTGATTTAGATTCATCGCTAAGAGATCTTCTAACTTCTTCGTGTTTTGTCGTAATGACTTCTTTACTGTCCAATAATTTGGGAATATTTTCCGACCCTAGTATCTCTTGCACCGTTTCGGTTGTTATGGTTTCGGTTTTATGATGACTTTCGTTAATCGCAATAGAACTGGTCGAAGTTTTAGTCCGAATTTCTTGCTTCGTTTCTGTAATTTCAACCTTCGATCCATCGTCTTCAATTTTGGTTTCCGTAATATTATCAATTTTTTTTTGAGTTTCCGTTTTCAAGATGTTGTCTGTTGACTGTTTTTCAGTTGATACCGTATCTACAATTTTATTATCGAAGATTTCGTGAGATTTCACATCGGATTCGTATAGTCCCGAAATTCTTGATTTATCTTCAAGGATAGTTCTACTTTTTACCGTTTCCAAATTTTCTAACTTATTTATTTCCAGAGTTTTATCAATCTTTTTATCTTTGGCCTCTGCGACAATAGTAGAACTTACCGCTTTAACTATATGATCATCAGATACCTCTTCGTCGGTTTGCTTTAAAATTATTTTTGAATCGGTGTTTAAGAGTTCAGCTTCGTGAAGTGCTTTTGTGCTTCCGGTTTTGCTCTCTTCAGAACTTTTTGCTGATCTTTTATCTTCTTCGGTATTTACTTGGACAGTGCTTTTAAAATCCACTATTTTACCATCCACTAATTCAGTGCTGTGTTTGGAAACAATGGATTCAGAACCCCGTTGTTCTTCCGTTTTAAAATTTGTGCTGCTTTTATCTTCGTACTCTTTCTTCATGGCATCAAAAATTCCTTCTATATCTAGGGTAGTTTTCTCTGCTTCGAGTTGTTGTAAAATATGAGCTTGACTACCAGAAGGGGAAAAATCCATTTCAGTTCCACTGAATTTCAAGTCCTCGTCGGTTATCTCCATACTAGACGCTTGAGTATCGTCACGTTTCAATTTTGCAAACTGTCTCTGTTTTCTGGCTAACACCGATTCCACCAATTCGACTTCCCGCGAGTCTAAGCCTTTCGTTTCCGCTAGATGTCGTAAATATTCGGAGACTTGGTTTCTAGCTACTTCAGGTGACGGTACCATAGGTTGTTGAAAATCGCTCGATTGTTGCCGTTTCTGAATTTCGACCTCGATGTCGCTTATCAATTCGGCAGCAATCTTTTTGGCTTCTTCTGGCGATATATTTTGAAAATGTAAACTTTCTAAAATTATTTGTTCAATTTCACTGTGACCTTCAGATTTAGGACGATCGGACGTAATGGAGTCTGAATGATCTTGGTGAATTTCGGATCCTAAATCCGATTCTTCTTGTGCGCTACCACTTAAATCTTCTTCTAGTTTTTCTTCTTTGTGAACAGGTAATTCGGCAACTTTTTCAAAGCTAGGTTGGGATTGTAATCCAACCTCCCAAACAGTGTCATCAATATTTTCTTCTGGATGGCAAATTGGGGACGAAATTTCTGGAATTGGACTGATGGGTTTGACAATTTGCGGTATTTCGTCTATGGAATCTTCGCTGTCCTCACTAATACGTCTTTGCTTTCCCGATAAAGTAACCGTAATTTCGGGAATTTGTTCGTCGGCGTTAAAAGAAGCTCTGGAACTTCCATCAATTGCGTTCAGCGAATCTAACGATTTCGTTTCGATATCGGTGGCGTCTTGTTCGTTATCGGTAATTTTTTCAGAATCTTCCACTTCGCTTTTATCGATATGAACTTCCATGGAATCGCTGGGCTTGGAAAAGCTTTCATCTTTAAGTAAAGCATCAGCCGATAGAGATAAAATACCGTCGGCTACTTCTGAACTTCTTTCGGGAGAGGAACTTTTTTCGGATTCTGTCGATGATTGTCTAACCTCACTTAATTCATCTTGTTTGTGCGTTAATGTCGCGGTCGGTTTGTGCGTATCACGTTTAAATTCTTCTTGTTCCATTCTAAATATTTCGGCGTATTCTTCGGCCATTTTCTTTTGTTCGGTCGTGGAACATTCGGCCGTTTGGGTAAACTGTTTTGCTTCGAACATCGTTTTGATGGCCGAAAAACTTTTGACTTCTTCTTCTACTATGGTATGAGTTCCGGTTTTTGAAGTCGAATCCACTTTTTTTAGTTTAGACGTGACGTCGAATGTTTTGGCCAAGTCTTTGACGCTTTGCGTCTTTTTTGCGTCATCTTGGGTCTCCGTTTGAAGTTTGCGTAAAGTTTTGTGTTCGGGTGAAGCTTCGTCTTCGGATTCGGTTGCGAATTGCTCTTCGACGAGTTCCTTTTTGATTTGCTCTTCAAAATATTGTTTTCTTCGTTTAAGGCTGGTCGAAATGTCGTATAAATCTTCGGTTGGTAAGGATAAGGATCGTTCGTAAATGCTTTTACGTGCTGGAATGTTTGGATGAAAAACGCTCATTTGGCGGGTTCGTATTTGTGGTACTCTATCTTCTATTTCGGAATCTGAAATGTAATGTTCGACGTCTTCGCTGTCGGATATGTAACCTTTTTCGGATTCTAAGTTATCTTTACTATCGAAATGAGGTTCGGATATTTTGGAGAGGAGTTTATTTTCGGGAATGGTTGAAGGGTCCTGGAATTGGGCTTGGTATTCACTCATTATTTTTGTGGGAGACCCCAAGTAAATTTCGCTTTCCATTCGTTTACTTGGTTCGGAATCAGAAGGCACTTTAGGTTTTGGAAGTTCTTCGATACCTTCTGATGCGGGGATGGATGATCGGGGTTTTGGCACAGGAGGAGGAGGGGTAGAAGAGGTATCAGTTTCTTTTACGGATTTGAGCGATTTGATATCTATTTCTAACGGTTTGGTTGGCGATATTTGGGTTTCTACGGAAGAGTCACCAGAAATACTTTCCCAGAACTTTTTCTTGTCGGTATAAGTTTTAGATTCTTCAATTATGGAAGGATCTACTACTAAGTCTGTGTCTAAAATGTCGTCTCGAACAGGTGACTTTTGAGAACTTCTGAGGGTGTCATTGTCGGTTGATTTAGTAACTCTAGGTTTAGGTTTTGGTATAGCAGATGTTAAATTGGTTTCGCTGGTTGTTGTTAGTTCTGCCGAGGTATGTGTTAGTCCGAAGCCGGTGTCTAAAAATACGGGGATAGATATTAAGGCCGCCTAGCAGTTAGTACACAAAAATTAACAAACAAATCGAGTTGAAAGCAATGACTATTACAAACAGGGAGACAAATAACTCGACTCATGTGCTTGTACGGGTACTAATAGTAAGACTTACCGTAAAACAATAATAATAATAATGTAACATCTTTATGTATAACAAAATATAACACTATAACTAAAAAATCAGCCAAATTTGCTTGGTGCAAAAAATACTAAGTACCTTGTATGTTTAAAAGCCAGTGTGTTAGTGTCTAGTGTTTTTACATGCTAAAGAAAGTCAAACATATCGGGGCCAAGATAATCCTTGGAATGACTAGATTGACCATCTTCTGGATTTATTTACCTAAAGGAGATTCTTCTAAAGTGCATTCAATTCTTCTCATTCCATGCGTTATTGGGATATTTGTATTTGGGGCTTCTTGTGAGAGAAAAATACGGGGTGCATTCAAACTTGTGGAATCGGATGAACCGATTCTACTTTCTTCATTTGACAGGTTGCTACATAAGCTTCTGTTGTCTAAATTTTCTAGGGAATTAAAATTGCTTGATCTGTTTAGCCAATTTACAACGGCGGTAGTTAAGGCTCCCTTGGATAAGGAATCAATGCTCCCCACCGATCTTGACATGTTCTGCTGGCTACTACTCAAGTTGGATGATAATGATTGGGTGCTATCGAGGAACATGTTCTGATCTTTGCTCAAAATGGCGTCCATAATTCCACATTTTGACTGCAAGGATTTACCGAAAACCAGATCCGGCAAGCTTACACGACTCTCTTCGTATTTATTGTACATCTGATAGTCTTTTTCCGATATGGAACGTTTGCATTTTTTGGAAGCTTTGGGAGTAGAGCAAGGACTTCGTTTTATAGGAATAATATTGACTTCAATACCTGCTTTATTTATTAAATCTTTGTTTAAATTTACGGGTCCCATGTAAACAACTTCACCTACGAAATTAAATTAATGAGGAAGGCTTCTACCAAAGTGTAAAAAAGGTCCCGATATGTTTGGGTAATTAAAATGAATTAAACGATAAGTGAGAACATGCTAAAAGATAGAGGCGAAACATCAAGTTGTGTTTATGTACCTACTAAAGCTAAATATTTAGTAAGTGGAAAATGATAATTTGTTAGCATCACATTTAATATCTACCTTGTGGTAACTCTTGTGCGTCAGCTTGACTACTGGGAGTTTTTGCACTTTTATCTTCGCTAGAAGATAATACGTGATCGTCCCATAAGGTCGTGTATTCTTTTTGTAATTCTGATAGTTCTTCTGTACTTAACTGTGAAGTAATTGTACGAAATTCACTTTCACGTTTTTCTTCCACGTCTGGAGTCGATAATTCCTTAATTTTAGCGTTCTTGGCTTCTTCTTCCAATGTTTGAGAAGCCAAACGTTCAAATTTTCGTTCAACCCTCTTTAGCTTGCGTTCAGTTTTCGAGTCGTCTAGGTCGAGTTGTGTTCTATATTCGATGTCGGCTTTCTCTAACGAACCTAACGCTTTATCTAAATCTTCCAATTTTCTCTCGATAGCATCGACATCGGATTGAACACCTTGGTCGATGCTATGAGATACTGTCGTAGTTGTAACTACAGTAGTAAGTTTTACAAGATTATCTAAATCGCGAGAATGCCCTTCGGCTTGCTTTACGAGCTCATCAAATTCGTTTCCTTTCAGCTCTAAAGTTCTCTCGCTTCTATGCACGATATTCTGGTCTACTACGTCTTCCACCGAATCTATATGAAACAATGGTTTCCGTTCAGATTGTTGGGTCACTGTTCTCCTCTCTGTTATTATCTTTTTTCCGTCGTCCCGTATCGTCTGCTCTCTGTAAACCTCCATAGGTGCGGAATCGAATCTACCTATATCAATTTCGGTTTTATACGTCTCCGATAACGGTAAACGAGACAAGTCCAAATTCTTCTCCGAAATATTACCTCCCGATTCCTTAAACACGGAATCAAGCATACTAGCAATTGCCACATTATCTGACGCTGTTCGAGTGATAACACTTTTTACTGTTTCAGGATCTCTCGTCGAAGAATCGTACACGTACGTGGTACTATGAACTCTACCATGCTTTCCAAAATCACCAGAAGTCGATGTTACCGGCTCATAAGTTTTATACTGAATATTAACCTGAGTTACCTTGGAAGGACTTTGAGGACACGCAGATTCATCGGTAGGTTGTCTGGAATCTTTAGTGTGAGACAAAAACTCTTCCAAACCTTTTCCACTTCGTTCAACATCTTTCGCCAAATCTGCAGCAATACCTTTTAATTTATCTTTTGTTTCTTTGGCCGCATCATCTACTTCGTGTTTAGCACTAGAGATTTTAGCCTTAACTATATCTACGTCATCTTTAACAGCATGCGCAGCTTTTTCACCAAACTGATCAGTTTTGTCAACGATCTTAGCCTTGGTGTCTTTAGCCTGACTTGCTACATCTTCCTTGGTAGATGAAACTTTATCACCCATATCCGAAAAGAAAACCCCAACACTCTTGGTAATTCCTTCAGCACCTTCTTTGGCTTTACCTGCCACGTGAACCTTTATCTCCTTAACATCCCTTCCTACTTCAGCACTTTTATCTGTAACTTTTTCCTTTGCTTCTTTAGTTGCAATTTTCTCTTTTGTTTCTTTGAATTCAGTTGCCACATCTTCTTTAGTTGATTTAAATTTGTCACCTATGCCAGAAAAGAAGCCACCTACACTTTTTGTGACTCCTTTCACCCCTTTCTTACTCCTTTCTTCCAAGTCTTTCTCGGTCTCTTTAACATCTTTAGCAACTTCTGCGGACTTATCTTTTATTTTGTCTTTTGTTTCTTTGGAAGCTTCCACCACGTCATGCGTAGTAGACTTTACTTTGTCTCCAACAGCATCAACTGCATCAGATGTTTTGGTTTTTAGAATGTGTACATCTTCTTTTACTGTATGAGCAGCTGTTTCTCCAACCTGCTTAGTGTCTTTGATAATTTCGTCAGTTTTATGAACAACTTGATCTTTTGTGTCTTGAACTCCAGTTGACATTTTATCGCCAATGCCAGAAAAGAAGCCACCTACACTTTTTGTGACTCCTTTCACCCCCTTCTTACTCTTTTCTTCCAAATCTTTCTCAGTCTCTTTAACATCTTTAGCAACTTCTGCAGACTTATCTTTTACTTTCTCTTTTGCTTCTTTGGAAGCTTCCACCACGTCATGCGTAGTAGACTTTACTTTGTCTCCAACAGCATCAACTGCATCAGATGTTTTGGTTTTTAAAATGTGTACATCTTCTTTCACTGTATGAGCAGCCGTTTCTCCAGCTTGCTTAGTATCTTTGATAATTTCGTCAGTTTTATGAACAACTTGATCTTTTGTGTCTTTAACTCCAGTTGACATTTTATCGCCAATGTCAGAAAAGAAAACGCCCACACTTTTAGTGACCCCTTCTACCCCACTCTTCGATTTTTCTGCCACATCTCGCTCGGTTTCTCGAATATCTTTTGCAACTTCAGCACTCTTCTCTTTAATTTTATCTTTTGCCTCTGTAGTTGCATCAACCACATGGTCTGTGGTGGATTTAACTTTATCTCCAACTTCACCAACTGCACTTGATGTCTTAGCTCCTAGCACGCCAATCTCGTCCTTCACGGCGTGCTTAGCTTTTTCACCAGCCTTCTTAGTATCTTCAACAATTTCATCTGTTTTATGAACAACTTTCTCTTTCGTATCTTTTACTCCAATTTCTACATCTTCTTTGGTTGATTTGAATTTGTCACCTATGCCAGAAAAGAAGCCACCTACACTTTTTGTGACTCCTTCTACTCCCTTCTTACTTTTTTCTGCTATATCTTTTTCAGTCTCTTTAACATCCTTTACTACTTCTGCAGTTTTATCTTTTGCTTCTTTGGAGGCTTCCACCACATCATGTGTGGCCGACTTTGCTTTTTCTCCCACTGCCCCAATTGCAGCAGACGTTTTAGACTTCAGCATATCAAAGTCATCCTTTACAGCTTGTTCAGCTTTTTCACCAACCCGCTTAGTGTCTTTCATCATCTCATCTGTTTTATCGCCAATTTTTTGTTTTACATCTTTAACATCAGTTGTTACGTCTTGTTTCGTAACTGTCACTTTGTCACCTACACTGGAGAAGAACCCACCAATACTTTTTGCCATATCATCAACGCCACTCTTAGTTTTGTCAGCCATTTCTTTCTCGGTTTCTTTAATATCCTTCGCAACTTCAGCCCCTTTAGCTTTCAATTTATCTTTTGCTTCTTTAGTCTCAGCAACTACATCATCTGTGCTAGATTTAATTTTATCTCCAACAGCGCCTACTGCATCTGATGTTTTAGTTTTTACGGTTTGCAGGTCTTCCTTTACCGCTTGCGCAGCTCTATCACCAGCGTGCTGAGTTTCTTTGACAATTTCATCTGTTTTATGAACAACTGTATCTTTTGTGTCTTTAACCCCAGTTGCTACATCTTCTTTGGTCGATTTAAATTTGTCACCTATGCCAGAAAAGAAGCCACCTACACTTTTTGTGACTCCCTTCACACCTTTCTTAGTCTTTTCCGCTACGTCTTTCTCGGTCTCTTTAACGCTGTGTGCTACTTCAGCGGATTTATCTTTTATTTTCTCTTTTGCTTCTTTGGAAGCTTCCACCACGTCATGCGTAGTGGACTTTACTTTGTCTCCAACAGCATCAACTGCATCAGATGTTTTAGTTTTTAGAACGTGCACATCTTCTTTTACTGTGTGAGCAGCTGTTTCTCCAGCTTGCTTAGTATCTCTGATAATTTCGTCAGTTTTATGAACAACTTGATCTTTTGTGTCTTTGATTCTCGTTGCTACATCTTCCTTAGTCGATGCCATTTTATCACCGATATCGGAGAAGAAAACGCCCACACTTTTAGTGACACCTTCCACGCCCGTCTTTGCTTTATCTTCCACATGTCTCTCTGCTTCTTTAATACCTTTTGCTACTTCCTCAGCTTTATCTTCTGCTTTATCTTTAGCCGTTTTGGTAGCATCAACTACATCATGCGCAGTAGACTTTACTTTATCTTCGACGGTGCCAATTGCACTCCCCGTTTTAGCTTTTAACGCATCAACATCTTCTTTCACTGTTTGTGCAGCGTCCTTTGACCGACTTGCTACATCTTCCTTAGTTGATGTCACTTTGTCATCTATGTCCGAAAAGAAAACACCCACACTTTTGGTGATTCCTTCAACACCACTCTTTGTTTTATCAGCTACTTGCTCCCCAGTTTCTTTAATATCTTTTGCTACTGCTTCACCTTTATCTTTTACTTTATCTTTGGCCTCCTTAGTAGCATCAACTGCATCCTGTGCGGTAGACTTGACTTTGTCTTCCGCGGCACCAATTGCACTAGCCGTTTTAGCCTTTAGACTGTCTACTTCTGCCTTAGTACCTTCCACAATATCCTCTGTTTTATCAACCACTTTATCTTTTGTATCTTTAACTCCAGTTTCTACATCTTTTTTGGTAGATTTAAACTTGTCACCTATTCCCGAAAAAAAGCCACCTACGCTTTTTGTGACGCCTTCAACACCTTTCTTACTTTTTTCTGCTAAATCTTTTTCCGTTTCTTTAATATCTTTCACTGCTTCTGCAGTTTTATCTTTTACTTTTTCTTTGGCCTCTTTAGTAGCATCGACGACACTTTCAGTCGTAGACTTAACTTTGTCTCCAACTGCTCCAAGTGTATCAGATGTTTTAGCCTTCAGCTTGTCGACATCTTCTTTAACTGCTTCTTTTGTTTCTTCGCCTACCCGTTTAGCATCTGTAGCCATTTCTTCCGTTTTATCGGCAATTTTGTCTTTTGTATCTTTAACTCCAGTTATTACACTATCCTTCGTCGATTTGAGATCATCACCCACTCCAGAAAAGAAACCGCCTACACTTTCTGTAGCCTTCTTTGCTTCACTTTTAGTCTTATCTTCGAAATCTTTTGTTTTTTGTTCAACCTCTTCCGCCTTTTCTTTTATTTTGTCTTTTGCCTCTTTTATCGTTTCAACAACGTCACCTGTTGTAGATTTTACTTTGTCTTTAACCTCACTAATTGCATCAGAAGTTTTAGCCGTCACTTTATCAACGTCTTCTTTAACGGCCTGTTTAGTATCTCTCACCACCTCATCTGTTTTATCTTTAGTCTCTTTAACTTCTGTCGCAATATCTTCCTTAGTCGATTTGAATTTGTCACCCACACCGGAGAAGAAACCACCTATACTTTTCTTCACTCCCTTTAAGCCGCTTTTAGTTTTAGTCTCCACATTTTTTTCCGCCTCTTTCACATCTTTTACTACTTCAGCACCTTTTTCAGTTATTTTATCTTTAGCTTGTTTGGTGTCATCTACAACCTCTTGCTTGATGGATTTTAATTTATCGCCGACCTGATCAATTGCTCCAACCGATTTAACTTTTAAAGCATCAATGTCTTCCTTAACCTCATGTGCAGCTTTGTCGCCAGCTTGAACAACTTTATCTTTTGCTTCTTTGGCACCACTTGTTAAATCTTCCGTTGTAGATTTGTATTGTTCACCTACTCCAGAGAAGAAGCCACCCACGCTTTTTGAAACTCCTTCTATTCCAGTTCTAGTTCGTTCTTCCAATTCCTTTTCTGTTTGTACAAAATCGGAAGTTTTATCCTTTATTTTGTCCTTAACTTCTTTAGTAGAATCTTTTAAATCGTGAGATGCAGATTTTACTTCGTCTCCCAATGCACCAATTCCACCATCTATTTTAGCGGTTAATTTGCCAATATCTTCTTGAACATCGTGTGCAACTTTTTCTCCAGCTGTAGTAACCTCGTCAGTCTTTTGGGATACTTTCTCTTTTGCGTCCTTAAAACCAACTTTGACATCTTCTTTAGCCATTTTAAGTTTATCATCCATACTTGAAACAAAACCTTCTGCACTTTCCACACCACTCTTGACTTGAGCTTCCACTTTTTTCTCAGAGTCTTTGATGTCTTGTGAAACTTCGGCAAGTTTTTCTTTCATGTTATCTTTAGTATGTTTAGCAGCATCAACCGCATCATCTTTGGTAGACTTCAGTGTATCTCCAATTGCACTAGCTGCATCAGATGTTTTAGCTGTTGCAGAAGCCACATCCTTTTTGACAGCCTGCGCAACTTCTTCTCCTGCTTGTTTAGTATCATGAACAATTTCATCTGTTTTGTCGACAACCTTATCTTTAGCATCTTTAGCTCCACTTTTAATGTCATCTTTGGACGATTTAAACTTATCACCCACGCCAGAGAAGAAGCCACCTACACTTTTCTTTACCCCCTTTAACCCACTTTTAGATTTAGATTTTATGTCCTTCTCCGCTTCTTTAACATCTTTGGTTACCTTTGCCGCTTTATCTTTGACTTTGTCTTTAGCTTCTTTTCCAGTTTCTACTACATCATGTGCAGTAGACTTAACCGCTTCTTCAAGCTTACCAGCTACAGCTGCAGTTTTTGTCTTTGCTGTGTCAACTTCCTCTTTCACAGCATGTGCAACCTTTTCACCAGTTTCTTTAACCTCTTTCTTCATGGAATCGGTTTGACCAACAATCGCATCTTTTGTTTCTTTCACTTCAGTTGTTACATCTTCTTTTGCGGATTTGAGTTTGTTACCTACTCCGGAGAAAAAACCACCTACCCCTTCTGAAATTTCTTTCACCTCACGTTTTGTTTTAGATTCCAAATTCTTCTCTGCTTCTATAAAGTCTTTCGATAACTCCGCAGTTTTATCTTTGGTAGCATCGACTACGTCGTGTGTGGTAGATTTTGCCTTATCTCCAACATCATCAATCGCACCAGCTAAAGTCGTAATGCCTTCTTTAACTGCATGTCCAGTTTTTTCTCCAACTTCCTTAGTGTCTTTCGCAAATTGGTCAGTTTTGTCAACAATACTATCTTTTGTATGTTTAGCTCCAATCACTGCATCGCCTTTAGCAGTTTGGAGTTTGTCACCAACGTCAGAAAAGAATCCACCTACACTTTTCGTAGCCCCTTCCACGCCACTTTTAGTTTTAGCTTCCATCTCTTTCTCAGTCTCCTTTACCCCTTTTACTAGTTCTGCAGTTTTATCTTTTATGTCGTGTTTAGCTTGTTTAGTAGCATCCACGACTGTGCCTCCAACTTTACCTACTGCATCACCAGTTTTAGTCGTTAACTGATCCAGTTCTTCTTTTACAGTATGTACAGCTTTCTCACCAGCTTCTCTAGTGTCTTTAACAACCTCACTTGTTTTATCAGAAATTTTATCTTTTGCGTCTTTAGCTTCCGTTGTCACCTCTTTCTTTGCTGATTCGATTTTATCACCTACCCCAGAGAAGAAGCCGCCTACGCCTGCTGCGACTCCTTCTACGCCACTTTTAGCTTTATCTTCCAAGTCCTTCTCAGTTTTTTTAACACCTTCTGCTACTTCTGTAGCTTTATCTTTTATATCATCTTTCGTAGACTTAACCTCCTGCCCTGCAGTATGAAGTGCATTTGAAGTTTTAGCAGCTAAAATATCAATGTCCTCTTTCACTTTTTCTCCAGTTTTTTTGATATCTTTGCCAACTTCTTCAGTTTTTTCCGTCACTTTATCTTTTGCGTCTTTAACTCCTGCTGCAGCATCTTCCTTTGTCGTTTTAAATTTGTCACCGACGCCCGAAAAGAAGCCACCTACACTTTTCTTCACTCCTTTCAGCCCGCTTTTTGTTTTAGATTTTAGTTCTTTTTCCGATTCCTTTACATCTTTCGCTACTTTCGCAGTTTTATCTTTTGCTTTATCGTGAGCTTTTTTGGTAGTATCTACTACGTCATGTGCTGCAGATTTAACTTTCTTTTCACCAGCACTAACCGCAGCAGAAGTTTTAGTTGCTACTTTATCAATGTCTTTTTTTACAGCTTTTCCAGCTTTTTCACCAGATTTTTTAGCACTTTTAGAAATATCGTCTGATTTATCAGCAGCTTTTTGTTTTATGTCTTTTATTTCAGTTGTAATATTTTCTTTCGTCGATTTAAGCTTATCATCTGCATCTGAGAGGAAACCACCTACACTTTTTGACACTCCGTCCACACCGCTTTTAGCTTTAGATTCTAAGTTTTTCTCAGTTTCTTTCACATCCTGAGCTACTTTTGCAGCTTCGTCTTTTATTTTGTCTTTTGTTTCTTTTGTAGCTTCCACTACATCAGTTGCGGCTAATTTAGCCTTATCGCCAACCGTAGATGTTTTAGATTTTACCGCATCAAAGTCCTCTTTAATGGCACTTGAAAGTTTTTCTCCAGCCTCTTTCGTTTCGTGAGCAATTTCAGATGTTTTGTCAGCTACTTTATCTTTTGCGTCTTTTGCGCTAGTGGTAATATCAGTTTTAGCAGATTCAAGTTTGTCACCTACGTCAGAGAAGAAGCCACCTACACTTTTAGTCACATCATCTACACCTTCCTTTGTTTTAACTTCTAAAGATTTTCCAGTTTCTTTAATATCTTCAGCCACCTCTCCAGCTTTGTCTTTCATTTTATCTGCAGCTTCCTTGCTTGCACTTGATACTTTAGTAGCTTCTTCTTTCACGACTTTAGCAGCCATTTCGCCAGATTGTTTAGCATCTTTAGCAATTTCTTCTCCTTTATCAGAAACTTTATCTTTTGCTTCTTTGACTTCAGTTGTTATGTCTGTCTTAACAGATTCCAATTTGCTACTTATACCCGAGAAAAAGCCACCTACGCCTTTTGAAGTTTCATCTTCAAGTGTTTCAACACTATCAGCTACCTTTTTAGCTTCTTCCGTTGCTTTATCCTTTACTTCTTCAGTGGTATCGGCTACGTCTTGTATCGTAGATTCCACTTTATCACTAGTTGATTCAATTTTAGCAGCAACTCCTGAAGGTATCAAAGACTTTCCTTTGAGTATTGATTTAGTTTGCTTTGTTGCAGTTTTTGTTTCGGTTGATTTTGGTTTAACCTTCTCACCTACTCCTGAGAGAAAACCTCCAATTTTTGTCGACACTCCTTTAGCTCCACCTTTTGATTTTTGGTCTTTCGGTAAAACCTTTGTATCTTTAGGTGTAGTTTTAGCTGTTGGAATTCCCGACTTAGCATTTTTGTCTTTCGATTTAGGTTCAATTTTTGTTGCTACTTTGGTGGGTTGAGCAATACCGCTTTGAGATTTTGAAGTTATTTTTTGTCTTGGAGTAGTAACCGACGTGAGTGGCAAAGATAGCTTTCCACGCAAATTTTTCGTGTCTTCATCAATCGTTTTGGTTGTTTGATCAAGCGAATCTTTAATATCTTCACCACTTTGTTCTAAAACTTCAGTTTTTTTGGTGATAATTTCAACAGTTTCGGTTTTTATTTGTTTGGTTTGCTCCTTAACAACCTTGCTCGTGCCGTTGGTTGCAGATTTCAATTTTTGATCTGGAGTACCCAAAGATTTTGAACCCCTTCTCGTAATTTCTTTAGGACTCTGCTTAATATTTGTTTTAACCGTCTCACGGACTACTTTAGTTTCGCTCTTTAATTGGTCTGTCTTTCCTTTCAATTTTGATTTAGTTTCTTTCGGAGTATCTTCTAATTCTCTTGATCTTGATCTTGATTTTTCTCCAGTAAAGAAACCTCCAATTTTTTTGGATACTTCTTTGACGCCACTTTTTCCCTTAGCGGCGATTTCTTTTTGACTTTTTTTGGCGTCTTTCAATATTTCACCAGCTTTTTGTTCTCCATTATCTACCGTGGTTTTGATGGTTTCTATTAGTGTTGGTGACTTTTCTTTCGGTACACCACCGACAGTTTTAACTTTTTCTTCAGTTTTAGAAGAAACTTCCACAGTGACCCCTCCTTTGACTAAACGGGGTGGTTTTTTAATTGCGTTTACAGTGCCGTCCTTTGTTTTTTGGTCTAATTTGATTCCTTTGATAGTCGCAACTCCTTGAATTTCATCCAGGATGGTGTCCTTTGCATCTTTAGTGGTCTCTGATATATCATCAGCTGCAGATTTCATTTCGTCTTTAGCAGTGGTAACTAATTTATCTTTTGCTTCATCTGCTTCCATTTTCAATTTATCAACTTTTGTAGTGCCTGCATCTGTTACAATTTGAATTACATCTGTAGCTGCTACAATAGCACCTGGAATATTTTGACTTGGTCTTACATCATCAAATCTCGATATTTCTTCATTCAAAAATACTGCAGATTCTTGCACATTTTTATTAGATTCAGGTGAAAGACTTGCAGCTTTTCTATCGATCGAGCTATCTCTTTTGGACTTCTTTCCAAATATTCCAAATATGCTACTTCGTTTACCTTCCTTGTCTGATTGATCATCTTTTAGATCTTTCGCCGAAAGTTTTGCTGGTAGTGTGGCACTCTTTGCCCGCACTTCTTCCGTTAATTTTGGTATTTCACCCTCTCCACCAGGGATATCTTTCGATGACGATTTCTTACTAAATATTCCAAAGAATCCACCACTTCTTCGACGTTCCTTACTCTCATCATCAGAATCAGATTTTCTATCTTTGATTCTAGAATCTTTAGGCCGTTTTCGCATTTTAACTTGTTTGACATCTTCATATTTTTCGATCTCCTGATTCAAAAAGTTAGTACTATCTTCCATATGCTGTGTCACTTCTTGTGATAGAGGTGGCCTTGGAGTACTTTGGGCAATTTCAATTTCTTTCAAAATTTGCCTTTCAATTGACTCATCGCGTTTGGATTTTTTAGCAAACACACCAAACAGCGAGGGTTTGGTGGTGTCCTTAACATCGGCTTTTTCGAGTTGTGTATTTGCTGTATTATCTGATATGGCTTGACGAACGTCATCAAATCGTGTAACTTCTTCCTTTAAGAAGTTAGAAGTAGTGATCATGTTTTCTAAAGTGTTCAAGTCGATGTTTGTTCCATCGGCCAGTTGTTTTTCAGCTGAACTACCTCGCTTGGATTTTTTCCCAAATAATCCAAACAATTTCTTTTCTTCAGATTCCTTTCCTTGTGGTTCTTTTTCAGCAGCAGTAGGTTCGGTTTCGGCCGATTTTCTTTCGACGGAATCGTCACGTTTAGGTTTTTTAAATAGTCCAAAAAGTCCACTTTTTCGTTTTCCTTGCTTTTCTTCATCTGAGTCAAATTTATCTTCGGCAGGTTTTGGCACTATTGTTTTAACATCTTCGTATCTTCTCACTTCATCTTCTAAAAAGTCGTTACTATCTTGCATATTTTGGAGAACGGTGTGTGACAACACTATACGTTTCGCTGCAGGTATTTCTCCCTTTTCTTGTTTTGATGCGTCAACACGCTCGGCTACATGTGGCAGGATTGGTGCCACGCCGATAGTGGAAACGTTTTCGATTTCCTTTATAACTTTCTTTTCGACTGTATCCATAGGTTTAGATTTTTTGACAAGATCAACTTCTTCCGACTTAGGAATTACAGGTTTAACATCCTTAAAATTGATAACTTCTCCGTTTAAGAAAGTGGAGGTGTCTACCATATTTTTAATACTATCTTCTATTGTATCCAATTTTACTTCCGTCTCACCTTTAGGTTCCGGTGCGATGACGGGTTTTACGTCATGAAACTTATCAACTTCGGTTTGCAAAAATTCGTGTGAATTATTCATATCCTGAACAATTTCGTCAGAAAGGCGAGGTTTGGATTTGACTATTTCATGTTCGACGCTTTCCAAAATTTGGCTAGTAGGTTCAATAATGGTCACTTCTTTTTTAGGTTTTTTCCCGACAGGTTTTACTTCTACCGCTTCAATTGTAGGCTGTAAAGTTTTAACGTCATCATACTTTTCCACTTCGGTATCCAAGAATGAAGAAGAATCGTGCATGTGTTGCATAACTTCTTGAGAAAGAGGTTGGATTTTAGATACTACGCTTTCTTTGGTCACAGTTTTATCAACCGATTTATCACGCTTATGTTTTTTACCAAATAATCCAAACAAACCTTTCTTCTGTTCCTGCTTTTCTTCTTTAGGCTCTCCTTCTTTTGCTTCGGAATCTTTCAAAATTATAGGTTTGACATCGTGGTACTTGTCAATTTCTTCTTTTAGAAAACCGGAAGCATCTTCAACTTCCGGTTGGGTAGTTTGAACTTCCTTTTGGATTATTGGCGCGGCTTTTTCAACAATATAAATTTTTTGAACTTCAACTTCTTTCGGTGCTTTTGCTTCTTCTGGTAACAACGGCCTAACATCATGAAATTTATCTACTTCTGTTTTTAAGAAAGATGAAGCATCACAAATATTTGTGACAGCTTCTTGTGAAAGAGGCTGAACAGGTGGAGGTGAAGTAACGGTTTTTTCCACTGATTTATCACGTTTAGGTTTTTTACCGAATAACCCACCAAGGATTCCTTTTTTGGGTGACTTTTCTTCTTCAACTAACTCTTTTACAAGTAATTCCTTTTCAATTTGCTCCGATTTGATGTTTGATGATTCAGGTAATTGGCTAAGTTCTATTACAGGAGGTTGGGAGATTTTAATATCTTTTTCTACTTTCGCTGGTGTCGATTGCTCAACAATGTAGATTTTTTGAATTTCTACTGTCTTCGGTTCCGTGGCATTTTCTTTAAGTGCAATCACAGGTGGCCTTACATCTTCAAATCTAATTACTTCCGTTTTTAGGAAAGCAGAAGAATCTTTAATATTTTGCACAACTTCCGAAGAAAGAGGCTGAATTAATGGAATTGGAGATGAAATGTCTGACTTTTCAACAGACTTATCTCTTTTCTGCTTTTTACCAAACAACCCGCCCAGAATTCCTTTTTTGGGCGATTGCTTAGCTTCCTTAATTTCATCTTCAATTGTTAACTTTTCTGTTTTGACAACTGCGACTGCGACTTCTTCAGGTTCTTTTTTAATAAGGATAGGTTTAACATCGTGATATCTATCAATTTCTTCTTTTAAGAAATCTGAGGATTCTTCTATACGGAGAGGTTCTGCTTCAAGAGGTTGGGTGACTTCAACTTCCTTTTCTACTTTTGCTGGTTCAGCTTGATCGACAATATAAATTTTTTGAACTTCGACCGTTTTTAGTTCCTTGGTTTCGGCTTTAGGAGCAACAATGAGTGGTCTTACATCTTCAAACTTACCGACTTCCGTTTTTAAGAACGAGGTAGAATCGTCAATATTTTGTACAACTTCCGGAGAAAGAGGCCGAGTAGATGGAATTAGAGACACGGTCTCTGATTTATCAACAGACTTATCTCGTTTGTGCTTTTTACCAAATAACCCACCAAGAATTCCTTTTTTAGGCGATTGCTTAGCTTCCTTAATTTCATCTTCAATTGTTAACTTTTCTGTTGTAAGAACTGCGACTTCTTCAGGTTCTTTTTTAATAAGGATAGGTTTAACATCGTGATACCTATCAATTTCTTCTTTTAAGAAATCGGAGGATTCTTCTATACGGAGAGGTTCTGTTTCAGGAGGTTGGGTGGCTATAACTTCTTTTTCTACTTTTGCCGGTTCAGCTTGATCGACAATATAAATTTTTTGAACTTCGACCGTCTTTAGTTCCTTGGTTTCGGCTTTAGGAGCAACAATGAGTGGTCTTACATCTTCAAACTTACCGACTTCCGTTTTTAAGAACGACGTAGAATCGTCAATATTTTGTACAACTTCTGGAGAAAGAGGCCGAATAGATGGAATCGAAGTATCCGATTTGTCAACAGACTTATCACGTTTGTGTTTTTTACCGAATAACCCACCTAAAATTCCCTTTTTAGGTGACTGCTTTGCTTCTTTAATTTCATCTTGGACTGTTAATTTTTCTTCTTTAAGAACTGCTATTTCTTCTTTAAGAACTGGCTTAATCAAAGTAGGTTTAACGTCGTGATACCTATCAATTTCTTCTTTTAAGAAATCAGAGGATTCTTCGATACGATACGGTTCTGTTTCGGGAGGTTGGGTTTCCTTTTCTTCTTTAGGTGGTGCCGACTGTTCGACAATATAAACTTTTTGAATTTCTACTGTTCTTGGTTCCTTGGTTTCCGCTTTAGGTGCGACAACAAGTGGTCTTACATCTTCAAATTTAACTACTTCTGTTTGTAAGAAAGAAGAAGAATCTTTAATATTTTGGATAACTTCTGGAGAAAGAGGCAGAATAACTGGGACTGAAGATGAAGTCTCTGATTTATCGACAGACTTATCTCGTTTATGCTTTTTACCGAATAATCCACCAAGAATTCCTTTTTTAGGCGATTGTTTTGCTTCTTTAATTTCATCTTGAACCGTCGACTTTTCTACTTTAAGAACTGTTATTTCTTCTTTAAGACTGGGCTTTTCTTCTACAATGAGTTCTTTTTTAGTTAGGATAGGTTTAAAGTCGTGATATCTGTTAATTTCTTCTTTTAAGAAATCGGAGGATTCTTCTATACGGAGAGGTTCTGCTTCAGGAGGTTGGGTGGCTTTAACTTCTTTTTCTACTTTTGCTGGTTCACCTTGATCAACAATATAAATTTTTTGAACTTCGACTGTTTTTAGTTCCTTGGTTTCCGCTTTAGGTAGAGCAATGAGTGGTCTTACATCTTCAAACTTACCGACTTCCGTTTTTAAAAACGAGGTAGAATCGCTAATATTTTGTACAACTTCTGGAGAAAGAGGTCGAGTAGATGGAATTAGAGACACGGTCTCTGATTTATCAACAGACTTATCGCGTTTGTGCTTTTTACCAAATAACCCACCAAGAATTCCCTTTTTAGGTGACTGCTTCGCTTCTTTAATTTCATCTTGGACTGTTAACTTTTCTTCTTTAAGAACTGGCTTTTCTTCTACCTTAAGCAGGGTAGGTTTAACGTCGTGATACCTATCAATTTCTTCTTTTAAGAAATCGGAGGATTCTTCGATACGATACGGTTCTGTTTCGGGAGGTTGAGTGACTTTAGTTTCCTTTTCTTCTGTAGGTGGTGCCGACTGTTCGACAATATAAACTTTTTGAATTTCCACTGTTTTTGGTTCCTTGGTTTCTGCTTTAGGTGCGACAACAAGTGGTCTTACATCTTCAAACTTATCGACTTCTGTTTTTAAGAAACCTGAAGAATCGTCCATACTTTTAACAACTTCAGGCGACAGAGGCTGACTAGATGGAAGAGACTTATCCACAGATTTATCTCTTTTTTGTTTTTTACCAAATAATCCACCAAGAATTCCCTTTTTGGGAGATTGCTTTGCGTCTTTAATTTCTTCCGCTGTTGATGTTTCTTCCTTTATTGTTTTTATCTCTTTAACCACTAACTTTTCTTCAACAGTTGGCTCCGTTTTAACTACCGTCGTCTTAACGTCATGATATCTCTCAATTTCTTCTTTTAAGAAATTGGAGGTTTCCACGGGCTTAATCTCTAGTTCGGGAAGTTGGGTGACAATTTTAACATCTTTTTCTACTTCTGCTGGTGCAGTTGTGTCTACAATGTAAACTTTTTGCACTTCTACTTGTTTTGGAGATTGTACATCATGAGCGGTAGGTGACAATAATAGAGGTCTGACATCTTCAAATTTAGCTACTTCTGTTTTTAAGAAACCGGAAGAATCATCCATATTTTTGATAACTTCTGGTGAAAGAGGCTGAGCAGATGGAATAGATTTATCAACTGACTTATCGCGCTTATGTTTCTTACCAAATAAACCACCCAAAATACCTTTTTTAGGTGACTGCTTTGCTTCTTTAATTTCGTCTTGTAGTGCTTGCTTTTCTTCTTTACCAACGGGAATTTCTATAACGGTCTCTTTCTTAATTACCGTAGGTTTAACGTCGTGGAATCGTTCAATTTCTTCTTTCAAGAAGTCAGAAGATTCTTCGATATGCTTAGTTTCGGGAGGTTGCATGACTTTCGTCTCTTTTTCTACTTTTGCTGGTGCAGATTGTTCGACAATATAAATTTTCTGAACTTCTACTTCCCTTGGAACTTTTGCTTCTACCTTAGGCGAGACAATAAGAGGTTTAACGTCTTCAAATTTGTCCAATTCAGTCGTCAAGAACGACGAAGATTCATCAATGTTTTTGACAACTTCTTGTGAGAGAGGCCGAGCAGATGGAATTGGAGAGCTTTCTTTAGCGGTGACAGTTTTATCGACCGATTTGTCGCGCTTATGTTTTTTACCGAATAAACCACCAAGAATACCTTTTTTAGTTTCCTGCTTTTCTTCTTTAACAGTTGGCTTTTCTTCTTTAGCAATTGGTTCTCTTTTGACCAAGGTAGTTGTGATAATGAGAGGCCTTACATCATGATACCGTTCAATTTCTTCTTTTAAGAAATTAGTCGAATCTTCCATATGTTTAGCAACGGTTTCAGAAAAAATTGCTGTTTCAGTTGGTTCCATTGGAATTGATTGAACAGGCTGAAGAATACTTTTCTCTACCTCGGGTTCCTGGAAGATTTGGACGGTTTTCTTGGTTGTTATTATTAATGGTTTCACGTCATGAAATTTGTCTACTTCAGTCTTCAAGAAAGACGACGTGTCATCCATATGTTTGAAAACTTCCTGAGAGAGCGGCTGAGCAGCTGAGAGTGGGGGTAAAGTGACCACTTCTTTGGTAACAGTTTTATCGATGGACTTATCCCGTTTATGTTTTTTGCCAAATAAATTGAGAATTCCCTTTTTCTCTTTCTGTTCTTCTTCGATTACTTGAACCGCAGTTTCTTCTCGAGTTATTTGTGAAGGATCAACTGATTTTATTTCTTTTTTAATGACGATTTCAACTTGTTCGGGTTTTTCTTCAGATAATTTTTCAGTTGTTGTAATTTTCAATTTGCTTACAATAATTATGGGTTTCACATCATGAAACTTTTCAATTTCAGTTTTTAAGAAAGACGTAGAATCGTTCATGTTTTTAACAACTTCCGGCGAAAGAGCAGTTTTATCTTTGGACGTAGTTTTATCAACGGACTTTTCACGTTTGTGTTTCTTTCCAAATAATCCAAAAAGACCCTTTTTCTGGTCTTGCTTTTCTTCTTCCATTTCCTTCAACAAGACGGTGGGAGTTTCAATGATGATCTCATTAACAGTGGCTTCTGTAGGTTCAATTTGAACACCCTCAGGTTTTATTTGAACTAGCGATTTAACATCTTCAAATTTCTCAATTTCAGTTTTTAAGAAAGATGAAGAGTCATTAATATGTTTTACCACCTCTGGTGAGAGTGGCTGGGTAGTTAAAGTTTCTTCTTTTGGAATAGTTTTATCAACCGACTTATCTCGTTTATGTTTTTTATCAAACAATCCAAAAAGTCCCTTCTTTTCAGTTTTTACTTCAATTTTTTCTTCAATTAATGGAACTTCTACTTTCACGGTTGATTCGATTGGTGCAACTTTTGTTACGAGTTCTTCTTCTATTTGCACTTCTTTTATTATCGGTTTGACATCTTCAAACTTTTTGACTTCGGTATGCAAAAAGTCTGAAGAGTCATCCATTGTTTTTTGATCGTCTTGAGTTACGGATTCAATCGCTTTAGGAATAGTCTTATCAACTGACTTATCCCTCTTGTGCTTTTTACCGAATAATCCAAACAATCCTTTCTTATCTTCTTGCTTTTCTTCTTTACTTTCGGGCTCTTCTTTTAGTTCAGTTTTAATGATTACAGGTTTGACATCTTCAAATCGTTTAACTTCTTCATTTAAGAAATTCGTCGAATCTTTCATAAACTGCACAGTTTCCTGCGATAAAGGCGTCGGTACCTGAGATTTAACTTCCTTAATAATCAATTTTTCAACTGGTTGCTCTTGATCGCTTACCTCAGGCTTGTCAACAACAACAAATTCCACCTTCTTATCTTTTACTTTCTTTTTGGGCAAAACTTCACTAATCACAGGTTTCACGTCTTCAAATCTTTTCACTTCTTCGGTTAAAAAGTGTGTACTGTCTTTCATGTGTTGCAATGTTTCATCCGAAAGAGGTTGTTGTTGCTCTTTGCTTTCGGTTTCTTGATCTGACGATTCATCTTTCGTCGCCTTCTTACCAAAGAGGCTAAATAACCCACTTCTCCTATTTTCTTTCTTCTTATCTTTTGTAGGTGATTTTGACGGCGATGCAGGCGTTTCCCCCGTTATAACTGTTATAGTTTCAACTACTTCTTGTGACGCTTCCTTTTTAGGGGATTTTCCAAAAACTTTTTCCCTTTTTTGTTTGGAAGATTTATCGTCAAGAAGAGGTGGGGCAGTCACTACAGGTTTTACATCTTCGTGTCGTTTTATTTCTTCCTGTAGGAAGTTTTCTGTTTCCTTCACGAACAACTCAATTGGGGCTGCTAAGACCACGTCAACTTTTTTGGATTTCTCTCTCTCAACGGATGGTTCTCGTTTGGATAATTTTCCCAACAATGTAGGGCTCGTTATTTTTACAACTTCCTTAGTTTTCTCAGGCGAAGTGACCGTTTGAGATGGTGCCGGCCGTACATCTTCATGCCGTCTAATTTCTTCTGACAAGAAATTTTCGGTATCTTTGTTTGTTAGATGAACCAGTGGCGTAGTTTTTTCTACGGAAGAATCTCGTTTTGGTTTTCCAAAAATTTTAGGACTAGCAATTCGTTTTTGGTCTTTAGTCTTGGTAGGCGAAACAACATCTGGAGTTAATGCCGGTCGAAGATCTTCGTGCCTATTAATTTCTTCGTCTAAAAATTTTTCAGTGGTTATAATATGATCTGGTACGCTCACAGTACCAGTTGGTACTGGTGGTGCACTAGGAGCTGTGTCGACTTTTTTCGATTTCTCCTTCTCGACCGACGAATCTCTCTTGATTAATTTGCTGAATATTTTGGGACTGGTAATTTTCTTCTGTTCTTTTACTTCTGGAGGAGATACACTTCTCTTACTATCTAAAGGCTTTTCGACTTCTGCTGAAATTATATCAGCAGTTTGACCTTTCGACTTTTCTTTCTCCACCGACGCTTCTCGTTTGGGAGATCTTCCAAATAGTTTTGGAGTGGTAATTTTCTTCACTTCTTTAATTTGAGTGGGTGATACAACAATATCTTGCTTTTGAGTTGGTCGAACATCATGGAATCTTCGTTTTTCTTCTTCTAAAAAGTCAGTAGTATTGGTAATATTTTGCAAGACACTTTGTGATTCTGTTGCTGGAACTTTGGATTCTGTAAGCAGATCACCGGTATCGGGTTCGTCTTTCTTTGATTTCTTTCCAAAAATTCCAAATATTCCACTTAATCGTTTAGGATCTTTACTTTTATCTTCTGGTTTGTCTTCAGCTTCAACAGCTGGAATAATAGGTCGAACATCTTCATATTTAGCAATTTCAATGCCAATAAAGTTTGTGGTATTGTGCATATCTTCCAAAACCTTTTGAGGCAAAGGGCTCGGTGTCGGAATAAAAACGTCTTTTGATTTTTCCGTTTCAGTTCTGTCAATCTCAATTTTTTTGAAAGCTTCAGTTTTAGGGAGTTTAACCGTTGCGGCAGTTTTCAAACTTTCGATTTTTTCGGGCAGTGGTGCTTGAGCTGTTTTTATTTCCGTCACAATTTTTGGTTCTTCCACTTTTTCCAAAGATGGTTTTGGAATTGTCGTGGGTTTCACGTCATTATAATTTAATACTTCTCGTGTTATGTCGTCCATAGGCTGTGAAGTATCAGATAAAATCGGTTTTTTGGAAGTTTTGGCGTCGGGCTTTTTCGACTTTTTGAACTTTCCAAAAAGTCCACGCTTTTTACTTTCGCTTTCGCTGTCATCGGATTCTAATTTTTTCCTTCTTCTGATTTCTTGCGGTGTCAAGGACCTCTCTTTTGTCGGTCCTTCTTTTGATAATTCTCTGTCGTGCTTTTCTATGATACTTTCGGATCTGTCTTCATCTGATTCTTCAACGTCTTTGGATAATTTTCCAAATAGGTTAAAGAAACCGGCTGGTTTACGAGTTACTTTTGGAGTTACCGTTACAGGTTCTTGTATTACGACTTGGGTTTTGTTAACGTTGTGTGGATCGTCGTGCCAACCAGGGAAATAGAGTTCGTTTTGGATTAAATAGGTAGTGGCCATTTTAATATCTCGGGGGACTTTGTTGTTTGGAGGTTTAATGCGTAAAGCGTCGTCCATTTCCGATCGAGTGACGTGCATGGTCGACTTTGTAATTTTTTCTGGAGACACAACCTCGGTGATGGACGATTCCATATAAGGTATATCATCAAATTTGGAATCTGCTGGAGGTGTCGGCAACCTCGGTTTTCCAATCTTGCTAGGCGATTCTGGAGGTAGACCTACCGCACCTTTAGGTTTCTTCTTCTTTTTGTCCTTCTTTTTCTTTTCTTTTCTAGGCAATTTTTCTGATTCGGAGGAATCGGATTCCAAGGACTTTCCAACAAATGTTTTAAGTGACCCCAAGAAACTTTTTCTCTTCTTTTCATCCTCGCGACTAGAATCGCGACTAACAGATTTTTTGGAAAGCTTCCCAACAATCTTTTCTTGTCGTGGTTCGCGTTGTGCATATATTAACCTATGAGTGGTTTCGTTGTACGGTTCTGGTATAGATTCGGAATTAAGTAAAGCGTTAGTTTGTTCAACGACGGGTTTTATATTTTTCGATAAAACGTCTTGAACAATCGATAAACCGGTTATGGGTTGAGTATAAATTATTTTGTGTTCTATTGGAGTTTCTAATAAATGTTGGGTATCTTCTGGACTAGCTAAAGGTTTTGAGGTCGAGGTCGAAATTCCTGCAAGAACATGCGACTCCAAAAAGCGTCCTAACTACTAGAGCTTCACCTTAATTTAAACTACTTACAGTTAAAATATCCTTACTGCAGTTTTGGTTTTAGTTAATGCACAAATTTTGTTTTCAAAAAAAAATACACGGTTTCATAAAATTGCAACAAACACAGTTAGTCTCAAAAACTAACTACAAAAAACTCCATGCAGATAAGTTTTAGCACGGACAAACTTCACTTTACCTCTACTTTCTTCATCCGTTTGAGACAGCCAATCGCAGTACGCTTCGGGAATTTTGGAAAGGTTGTCAATATTTGAGGTAGGTTTAGTGGCCGTGTAGGAGGAGGAGTTGACCAAGTTATAGCACGGATAGAAAGGTTTGTTAGCGTACAGGTCAAATTTGCTGTTACCCACCAAAATATTTTTTGACTGAGTTGGAGGATTAAGGAGATCTTCGTAACTACTAAACTTTAGTGGATTAAATTCTAAAGGGAATTGGCTGGTTGGGGTTGCCACCAGCTCGTTACGATTAGGGGGACATTCCTTACCGCTGACCAAGCTCAACGAATTGGAAGATGTTGTCGGAGTATCGACTTCGAGTGATCGTATAAATAATCGGGGAAGCGTAAATACAGGATTGCTCGTCTTATCGTTTGTCACTTTCGATTTCAACTTTTTCTTATTCTCGTTATTCGATTCGCGATCGTCGTTAACGAATTCCCGAACGGAACGAATTTCAATTTCTTCTTTACCTCCATCGGTAGTTTTAACCAAAAGTTTCACTTCAGCTTTAATGGTTTTTTGGTGCTTCCAGCTTTCGTCATCGGTGGTATCCGAACTAGAAGAACTACAGGGACTGTGGTCAACATTCTCCTTTTTTGTTATTATTATTTCATCCATTATTGGTTTCATATCAAAACTTTTGTTTGAAAAGTTACCGACCAAACTGACATTTTCTTCGTCCTCTTCGGGCACTACGCTTAAATTTCGGTAAGTTCCTTCCCACCAAATGTCATTTCTTGGGTTGTCCATGCGATTTTCGATCGGTTCGTAATAATTTTCTTTCGGCTCTTCCCAATCTAAGGGGTAATAATCAACGGATACGTCGCTACTTTCGCTGGAAGCTCGATTGACTTCGCCGAAATGCATGGTTTCGTAAATCGTATCATTTTCCATTTGCTCGATCAAATTTAGGAGAGGATCCGTTTCATCGTTTTCAAATTCCATCGTTAGCTTTCGAATGGATTCTTCCAATTTTTCTAGCGTAGACGTGTTCGGGTTCTCTGATTCTGCTCGAGCTGCATCGGATTCATCAAATTTAATTAAATCTTCTTCTGGTTTAGGTTTATCCAATACGATGCTGTGGGTCGTCTCGTAAACTTTTGGCACTTTGATCATCTTCTTAATTGGAATTTCCAGTAAAGCATCTGTTGATGGAACCAACTCCAAGGTGTTGATGTAGGAATCCTCGTTCTTCTCCAGTATGTCTAAATCCAAGGAAAATAATTTTTCTTGCTGCTCGACTTCCGTTAGCATGCGATCTAACATTTCGTTAATTTGAGTGTAGGAATGTTTTTTGTAATCGGAATAATAGGAAACGGGATTACTGCGATTGGTCGACTTCAATAGAGCGCTTTCGTATGATACGTTTGGCACGTCCATCGATTTGGAATCTGATAACAAAACTTTCCGATGGGTCTTGTTCTATTGCAATTTAGGTATTACATACTAAATAAACGCATTAACCTGGTCTGTCAGTAAGAATATTTAGCCATAACTAAAATAACCTTTCTTTCTTTGCTTAAATATTTTTTTTTTTTTTTTGATATTTCGTTGGAATTTTCTAACGTTGGCCAATGGATTGTGAATGAAAAATTAAAAAAATAATAGAGTTGGTTACGAAGGTAACCAAAAACTTAACCTTCAAAAACTAGAGTGAAGCAAAGCTAGCTTGCCGGTAGATAAGCCCACATTTTACAAAATTTTAGCAAAGCACCACCGATTTTGTTAATTTCGGGATTGTTAATTTATTAGGTACACAAGCACCGTTCCTAAAATTTTTATACGTTCCTTCAAATTCTATACTTTAGGAAAATATTGCGTTTTAGAGTGTTAGATCAATAAAGCGAGTCTTCCTGTCTTCTTTTTTCTTCTTTAATCTTTCTTCTTATCTAAAGGTTTTCTAGTAACATGCGCAGAAGCCCCCACCCCGCCTATGTGATTGTGTAAATAAATTGAATGCATTTAGTAGCCGGCCAATAAAAGCGTATTGTGTGCCAATTAAATTATTTATAAATTGTTAGTGCTTTGCATAATTAACATAAAAAATTATTAAAAATTACGATTTACTAAAAACTAGACACACCTGACTCATGCTCATGCTGTTAGTTGTGTTAACGAACTGCAACGGCCCCACGAAAACGTTATAGGGTTGCCATAAAAGATAGGCAACCCGTAGATCTGGTCGATTAAGCGGGTTGATGGGTGATATTATGATTAACCCGCTTAACGGATCAAATTACCACGCGTTCACCATTAGGATTTCAAATTAGCGTGGGGCCGTTTTATCTTAAAAATGTGAATAAGGCGTATACGTTAAAAGCATTCACTGGATTTATAAGTTAAGCGCGTAATGTTGATGATAATTATAAAAATAAAAGATGATATTCTAATAAAAGCGACACTTAAAAATATAAAATGTGTAATGATGGATATGCTCCTAAATCAAAAGTTTGATGAAAAATATGAAATGGTCTCACTGTCTCAGTTATTATGCCTTTTATTGCTTTCCACTTTAAATCGCGTCGAGAAAACGCTTGCAACGATCAATTTGGTTCATTTATACAAAATTCAAAAATTCTTACCTTGTACTGCAGCTACTGCTGGAAATCCTCCGGATAAGACAGGTTCTTCGGGCTTTCCAGAGGTATTCCACTCTAAAAGTAAAACGGAATTAATTACTGTTAAAATTCCAAAAGTTTTTGAGACAAAACAATTATAATGTACAGTGCTGCATAGTTTTACTATTCTAAACTAACGGTACGACTTACCACCAAATTTGAAGCCAAACAAGAACTACTTTTTTGAGGTATCTTATAAGCAAGTAAAACTAAGAGGTGCATAAATAAATTAGTCCAAATTTTTGTTGTGGAAAATCTAACCGTGCATTTTCCAAAACAAAATTCAAAACTTACGGCCAAAAAGAAGAAACCCACTCGCCCATTAAATACCTTTTTGTTGCAAAAAGTTACAAATATTTTCAACATCAAACTCAAACTTGTTTTCTCCAATGGTCAAGTCGATACTGTATCGTTTTCCTAGCAATTTTTCCTTAACCAAAAAAAGAATATCGTCTTTGCTGAATTCTTCCTTTTCTTCTGTTATGGGCAATTCGTTAATCAGTGTTGTATTTCCGACTAAGTAGATGGCATTTTCCGTGTTTGGAACCGCCAAATTGAAAGGAATTTCCCAATGAAGGATGGTTATCAATGTTTTTGGATGGGAGTTAAATTTAACTACAAACTCTGTGGTACAAATTTTAGCTTTGATCGGTTCCGCCAACAACTGCAAACAATCACTAGCGTCTACTTTCTGAATATTACCTTTCCTGTTCTTCAAGTCCACCGCAGATGGACAACTTTCCCAATCGAGGCACAAATTTTTTGTAGATAACAAAACTTTATCTTCGCCCAAAATATCCACGCTAACCTTTTTTATAAATTTACATTCGTGTTCTTCGTTATCCGACATGTCCATATCTTCAATATCGGTATGGACATCGCGATAATAACCACCACGTAAATACAAAACAGGATCGGACGGATCAATCTTAAACTTGCTATTGCTTTGGTTTAAAACATTCGAAGAATTGTCGTTCAATTCTTGCGGAATTTCAGCTCCTTTTGTATCTCCCGCTGGATCGTCATCTCCTGATGCAACGGATTCCTCGGTATCTGTCACCATGGGACTAACAGGTGCATCCGAAACACGAAGAACCCGTTTATTGATATCCAAACGCATTTTGTCACTGAACGATCCATCCCCGTCTCGGGACAAAATTGTTTCACCCTCCATTTCGCGCATGCATGTCGGAGTAACTGACAAACCTCTATTTCTCTCATCATTTCCACATTCCTCTTCATCCGATACAACCATATTCTCAACATCAGTCAAATCATCGCATTTCTCATTACTAACTGCCAGAAAATTTTTGTCATCGGCAACAAAAAGATCTTCGGTATCCGTGTGAGGACTTTCATCCTTCTGCGCAATCTGTAACGTCGAACCAAATTTTTTTGACTTCTTCGCTAACCTCTTATTCAGCAAAGTGATATCTTCAGTGTCGGTAAGTGCTTCCACAATAGAAGAAGAAGTTGACTGCAAATGAAAGTCTCTAATCTTCAAGGCTTCCTTTGAATCTTCAAAACCGTAATCGAAAATTGACATTTCTGGTGTTGGCCCGCGACTTAAAGTTTCCGCATAAAGTAAACCTTCGGTATCGGAGAAACTCTCCTCGTCGGTTGCCGGGCCTTCGTACTTAGCGTCCCAACCAATTTCCCCGTCGTTATCCGACATATTTAACGTTATACTTGGTATATTATTTTTCTCCGTAACCGAAATCATCTTTCTAAACGGTTTTGGTAAAGCCAGATCCTGAAACGACGGAGACTTACGATGATACCTTTCATTATCGCTTACAACTTCTTCGTCGGTATCGGAACCTTTAGGAATCCTACGTACGACTGCTAGCTGAATACCTTTGTATTCCTTTTCTTCTTCCGACGAATCTAATGCTTCTAAATCGGTATGAGGGTCTTCGTCCACTTGTGGAACACTCAGCTCAACCTTGCCTTGCCCCCCAACAAACTGAATTTTAAAATCAGAACTGATGCTTGGAACGACATCGGCTTCCAAACAAGCCGATAAATTAGGATCGTCAAAATTTTCGGTTTCGGTTAATCCTTCATCCTCTACATCACAAACCAAAAAATTTTTAGACCTGGCTTTCTGTTTTGGTTTTTTGCGCCTGACTTTTTTGTTGCACGTTTTAGACGCTGCCCCATCGTCTGAATCCGATTCTAAATTTTCGATATCAGTTAGGTCATTTTTATCGGACTTTACCCAAGCGTTTAAATATTTTGGTTTTGATTTCTGCTTGAATCCTTCGTCGTCCGACACGCACGGAGTTACCGCGGGAGATACTTTTAAGTTTTCGGTTGTATTTCGATCAAAAACTTTAGAAGACTCTAAAAAATCATCAGTTAACACAATTTCCGGAATAGAATTAACGTCACTGTCGGACGCATAGCAATCTTCGTAATCGGTATTCGCTTCGTTAATTAAAGGTTCATTAATATGATCGATTAAAGGTTCGTTGGTGGTGGATGATTGGGTGTGCAACATCTTTTTGCCTTTGTTGTTTTTGGTTTTCATTTTGTGGGTCTCTTTTAAAACACCAAAATCTGTGGTGGGAGATATGTAAGTTTCTTTTACGAAAGGTTCGCAGAAATCGTCATCCGATGCTTCCATATCTTCCACGTCGGTTGCTGTCCCGTCAAGTTTAATTTTTAACTTAGAGAGCTTCCCTTTGGCTCTTTTTCTGTTCTGATTAACCTCTTTATCAGTATCATCCAACACTTCCGAATCCGTTAACGCTTCTACCAAGTTTAAATAGTTATAATCGTCATCTTCTTCGGCTTCGGGTGTTATTGCAATTGTAGGCACGTTAGTATTAGTACCCAACATTTTTTTAAATGTCCTATTTATAAAAATAAAATCAAATTATAATATAATTTACATAACACAAGTATCGCCATGTACTTTTAAAAAATGTCAAAATGTTCATAAATTCAAGTGCATGGTGGACCTTACCTGAACCGAAGATAAGTTGCAGCTAATTTCTAATCTCTACTAGCTACTATACAATTAGGCTAATTTAGGTATTGCTTAACCACACTTTACAAAAGAAAAACTACGTCAAAATATACATCTTAAAGAATGGGGAAACAATCAAATACCTCGTCAAGTGTTGCATTTGGAGAAGCCATGCTGCAGACAGGCAGTGGGGATGAGTTACTAGGCAACACAGAAATTGTGATACCTGAAATGTTTTCCTGCTTTGCTTCGTATTCTCTCTTGCAGGCTTCCATTACTTGTTCGTAAGTTTCCATTGCTTTTGCCGTGCTTTCGGCTTCACGAGTAAGAACGCTAATTTTAAAGTGATCTTGATCTTCCTTATATTGTGACAGCAACAGCTGCCTCGGAAGCGATACGCTCGCTTCTTCGCTGATGGTCGGCTGTCTACTATCTTGTAAAGATTTAAAAGGTTCGGTATTGAATTGCTCCAAAGTTTTTGAAAACATGGCAAGATCTGAAATGCGATGCTTCGCTTCATATATTGACTCTAAAGACTTTTTTGTTTTTGGTGACAACGGTGATGTTGATTTAAGACGACCGTTGGCATCAGAACTCATATCATGATCGGAAAGTGATGATGGTAGTGCAACCGATTCTGATAAACTCGAATCGGTAGTGTCAATTAATGATATCTCACCTTCAGTTCTTAAAGTCTTTTTTATATTTTCGTACGGTTGCTTGTAAATTACTTCGATGGAACCAGTCAAGTCGTGCGTTCGTTTAAATACTTCAGATGTTAAAACTTGCGTTCCACCGTTTACGGAATGCACTCTTCTTATTGGACTTCCAGGTAAGGAGTTTGGAGTTAGGCTACGTTCAATTAATTGACATTCCAGGGTTTTATCAAGATGTGAGGTTGGTATAACGGATTGACTACGTTCGCGGTCGGAAATTGGGACGGTTTTGTCAAAATATGACGGTTTCCTGGACGGTTTTCCTACAACCAAGTCCTTTCTAACTTGATCCATAGGTATGGTGCGGCGGATTTTTGTTGGAGACGGAGATTCTCTTCGAATGTATTCCGATGCAGCAACGTGATGAATTTTTGACGTCGAAGACATTTCTTTCGACGTTTTGATTTCACTTTTTACTGTTGAAATACTTCTGCTGGTTCTAGATACCGATGACGTTTCTTTCGTATGAGAACTTATACTGTAACTTGCTTGAGATTTTGAGAGTACTCTTGTTTGTTGGACATGCTTTTTAGCAGAAGATATGTCGGCTTTCAGCAATTCCGTGTCTTGAGAGAACTTTTTGCTCATTTTCGGACTAGATTCGGCACTTATAACTTTCTCCACAGATTTAACTGGAGTTTCCTCTCTCGAAGACATTTTGTTTTCTGATGATATAGTTCTTCGTTCATAAATGCGCTTGTAAGGACTCTCGTATGGTTTTTTCGGATCATCAATTTTTTTGGATTTCTTCGTTTTCACGTTTGTATTTTCTACGTCATGTTTATCTCTTATCTTTTTGTGATCCGACGTAATCTTCGCGTTTATCATTTCTTTCGTGTGCTTTTCAATTTCACTCTTTCCTATTTTTAAATCTCTAGATAAAGTCGATTGCATGTAACCATGCATCTGTCGACTTCTTGGCTTTGCTGCAGCTGCCGGTTGACTCGTTTGATCGTTAACTTCTTTCGATATTGAACGTGTGGATTTCAAAGTTTGTTTAGAAGAACTCGTTTTGGTCACAGAACTAACTGTCTTTGTTGTGCTTACGGTTTGCTTACTAGACAATTTCGTTTCATACGTCCGCTTGCTATCCTCTTTTATTTTATTGGAATCAATCGGAACAACAGCAAGTTTCGTTTTCGATTGCTTGGAATATTTAGGAATCTGAGAAGTTTTACTTGGCTCTTCCTTAGAAGTAGTGCGTCTCAGATTCTTAGGCTTTGAACTCTTCTTTGGGTCATCTTTTATCAGCTCTTCGTCTGAACTAATTTCAGCTCTAGTTTCTTTCTTAATTGCTTTTACTCGAGAACTTTTATAAGCACTCACTTCCCTAGTTGACTTTTGACTAATTGTTCCCTGTGTAGTAAATAATTTAGAACTCTTCTTGATATTATCATCCTTCACAATTTCTTCATCTGAACTTATGTCAGGATCGGTTTCTTTTTTTATCATTTTAATTCGAGAAGACTTGTGCGAACTTAATTCTCTACTAAATCTTTTGCTGTCAGTTGCGGGGGAATCTGATACTTTCTTTATCTTTACCGGAGATCTGGATGGCGGCTTTTGTTTAACAGCCTGAATTTTTGAATCACATTTAGGTTCCCTCATAATAATTTTTATCATATCATCATTCATAACAATATCATCAACTTCCACGCCATAACTTGAACGTTTAGGACTACTCTCGATGATCGAATCGATATGTGACTCACTGCATTCTGAGTGAGCCGAAGAAGTTATTTGTTTGCTTGTTATTATTGAATGTTTTGAATAGCTCGGATCTTTATACGATGATTCACTTCCAGATGAGACGGGTTCAGCATCTGTTTCTGAAAATTTCATAGAATCGCTCATAGGAAAAATACTTCCTTGTGACGCGTCATCCGATGAATCCATTTTTGAATCAGATTTGGTATAGAACTTTTTCTCCAATTTTAAACTAAGACCTTCAGAAGACTTAATACCTTTAACTGTCTGTTGTTTAACTGTTACAAATTCTTTTCGGGTATCAGTAGTTGTTGGACGAATTATTCCAACTTGCCGTTCAAATTTTACATCATCTACAGTATCGGACACAGATGTCAAACTAGCAGATCCCATGCTCGTCTGACTTGTTGCATCATTACTGCTTGAAGCTAATTCCGTAGGTGTTACTCGAGATGTGTACGATGTCTCATCAGAATACTTTCTTCCACAGGAAGCAGATGCATTTATATTACTTTGATCCGTCCTTTCATATTTCACTGGGACTTGCGTACTACCAGTTAGCTCATTTACATCTCTAGGTTTCGTTACTGAAGATTCAGCTCCTTCTGCAATTTTAATCAGTGGATCACTGGACATTGATGGAAACATTGTTAAAAATTGTCCTTCTGGTGTTGGGGTTAGATCAGGTTTCAATTTACGTACATCTTCTCTGATCTTTTGTGTAACTTCCAAAACTTCAGATATCACTCGAGACACATCTTCTACTTGTGAAAATTTACCGATGTGTAAGTCCGTCTGTTCCACATTTTGCAACAACACTGTACTGCTACTTTGCCATTTATCAACCTTAATGTTACAATCTTTTGAATCAAATGAACTCGTCGCAATTTCGGGTGGTAGGGCAATAGTTGACACTACTTGCGTATGATACTTAATAGCATCCCTAACAATCTCCGGAATACCGTCCGCAACGTTAACCCCTACTGGTATATCATTCTGCGAAACCTCCTCATCACCTTTAACTAAATTAGAGCGAACTAGGTCAGCTACAGTTGGCTGCAACGGTTTGTCTTCCGGCGTTTTAATTACCGCTGTAGGTTCGACTTTGTCATCGTCGATAGGTTTGTGTTCTGTGACCTTGCTAATTTCTGGTTCAGGTTTAGACTCTTCAATTTTATCGTCCGGAGTAATAACTTTATCGGCTAAATCTGTGCCTTCCGGTGTATCCACAGGTTTATGTTCGTCTTTAGGTGACTTGTCAGTAGGTTCTTTAGATTTAACAGTGGGTTTGTCTTCGGGCGATTTTATTACCGCTGTAGGTTCGACTTTGTCATCGTCGATAAGTTTGTGTTCTGTGACCTTGCTAATTTCTGGTTCAGGTTTAGACTCCTCAATTTTATCGTCCGGAGTAATAACTTTATGGGCTAAATCTGTGTCTTCTGGTGTATGCACAGGTTTATGTTCGTCTTTAGGTGACTTGTCAGTAGGTTCTTTAGATTTAAGAGTGGGTTTGTCTTCCGGCGTTTTTATTACCGCTGTAGGATCGACTTTGTCATCGTCGATAGGTTTGTGTTCTGTGACCTTGCTAAATTCAGGTTCAGATTCAGACTCCACAGTTGTATCGTGTATCTCTTCGACTACTTTAGTGTCAATTATTTTGTGTAAAGTTATAACTTTATGGGCTGTATCTGTGTCTTCTGGTGTATGCACAGGTTTATGTTCGTCTTTAGGTGACTTGTCAGTAGCTTCTTTAGATTTAAGAGTGGGTTTGTCTTCCGGCGTTTTTATTACTGCTGTAGGTTGGACTTTGTCATCGTCGCTAGGTTTGTCTTCTGTGACCTTGCTAATTTCTGGTTCAGGTTCAGACTCCTCAATTTTATCGTCCGGAGTAATAACTTTATGGGCTAAATCTGTGTCTTCTGGTGTATGCACAGGTTTATGTTCGTCTTTAGGTGACTTGTCAGTAGGTTCTTTAGATTTAAGAGTGGGTTTGTCTTCCGGCGTTTTTATTACCGCTGTAGGTTCGACTTTGTCATCGTCGATAGGTTTGTGATCTGTGACCTTGCTAATTTCTGGTTCAGGTTCAGACTCCTCAATTTTATCGTCCGGAGTAATAACTTTATGGGCTAAATCTGTGTCTTCTGGTGTATGCACAGGTTTATGTTCGTCTTTAGGTGACTTGTCAGTAGGTTCTTTAGATTTAAGAGTGGGTTTGTTTTCCGGCGTTTTTATTACCGCTGTAGGTTCGACTTTGTCATCGTCGATAGGTATGTGTTCTGTGACCTTGCTAATTTCTGGTTCTGGTTCAATTTTATCGTCCGGAGTAATAACTTTATGGGCTAAATCTGTGTCTTCTGGTGTATGCACAGGTTTATGTTCGTCTTTAGGTGACTTGTCAGTAGGTTCTTTAGATTTAAGAGTGGGTTTGTCTTCCGGCGTTTTTATTACTGCTGTAGGTTGGACTTTGTCATCGTCGCTAGGTTTGTCTTCAGTGACCTTGCTAATTTCTGGTTCAGGTTCAGACTTCTCAATTTTATCGTCCGGAGTAATAACTTTATGGGCTAAATCTGTGTCTTCTGGTGTATGCACAGGTTTATGTTCGTCTTTAGGTGACTTGTCAGTAGGTTCTTTAGATTTAAGAGTGGGTTTGTCTTCCGGCGTTTTTATTACCGCTGTAGGTTCGACTTTGTCATCGTCGATAGGTTTGTGTTCTGTGACCTTGCTAAGTTCTGGTTCAGGTTTAGACTTTACAGTTGTATCGTGTATCTCTTCGACTACTTTAGTGTCAATTATTTTGTGTAAAGTTATAACTTTATGGGCTGTATCTGTGTCTTCTGGTGTATGCACAGGTTTATGTTCGTCTTTAGGTGACTTGTCAGTAGGTTCTTTAGATTTAAGAGTGGGTTTGTCTTCCGGCGTTTTTATTACCGCTGTAGGTTCGACTTTGTCATCGCCGATAAGTTTGTGTTCTGTGACCTTGCTAATTTCTGGTTCAGGTTTAGACTCCTCAATTTTATCGTCCGGAGTAATAACTTTATGGGTTAAATCTGTGTCTTCTGGTGTATGCACAGGTTTATGTTCGTCTTTCGGTGACTTGTCAGTAGGTTCTTTAGATTTAAGAGTGGGTTTGTCTTCCGGCGTTTTTATTACCGCTGTAGGTTCGACTTTGTCATCGTCGATAGGTATGTGTTCTGTGACCTTGCTAATTTCTGGTTCTGGTTCAATTTTATCGTCCGGAGTAATAACTTTATGGGCTAAATCTGTGTCTTCTGGTGTATGCACAGGTTTATGTTCGTCTTTAGGTGATTTGTCTGTAGGTTCTTTAGATTTAAGAGTGGGTTTGTCTTCCGGCGTTTTTATTACCGCTGTAGGTTCGACTTTGTCCTCGTCGATAAGTTTGTGTTCTGTGACCTTGCTAATTTCTGGTTCTGGTTCAATTTTATCGTCCGGAGTAATAACTTTATGGGCTAAATCTGTGTCTTCTGGTGTATGCACAGGTTTATGTTCGTCTTTAGGTGACTTGTCAGTAGGTTCTTTAGATTTAAGAGTGGGTTTGTCTTCCGGCGTTTTTATTACTGCTGTAGGTTGGACTTTGTCATCGTCGCTAGGTTTGTCTTCAGTGACCTTGCTAATTTCTGGTTCAGGTTCAGACTTCTCAATTTTATCGTCCGGAGTAATAACTTTATGGGCTAAATCTGTGTCTTCTGGTGTATGCACAGGTTTATGTTCGTCTTTAGGTGACTTGTCAGTAGGTTCTTTAGATTTAAGAGTGGGTTTGTCTTCCGGCGTTTTTATTACCGCTGTAGGTTCGACTTTGTCCTCGTCGATAAGTTTGTGTTCTGTGACCTTGCTAATTTCTGGTTCTGGTTCAATTTTATCGTCCGGAGTAATAACTTTATGGGCTAAATCTGTGTCTTCTGGTGTATGCACAGGTTTATGTTCGTCTTTAGGTGACTTGTCAGTAGGTTCTTTAGATTTAAGAGTGGGTTTGTTTTCCGGCGTTTTTATTACCGCTGTAGGTTCGACTTTGTCATCGTCGATAGGTATGTGTTCTGTGACCTTGCTAATTTCTGGTTCTGGTTCAATTTTATCGTCCGGAGTAATAACTTTATGGGCTAAATCTGTGTCTTCTGGTGTATGCACAGGTTTATGTTCGTCTTTAGGTGACTTGTCAGTAGGTTCTTTAGATTTAAGAGTGGGTTTGTCTTCCGGCGTTTTTATTACTGCTGTAGGTTGGACTTTGTCATCGTCGCTAGGTTTGTCTTCAGTGACCTTGCTAATTTCTGGTTCAGGTTCAGACTTCTCAATTTTATCGTCCGGAGTAATAACTTTATGGGCTAAATCTGTGTCTTCTGGTGTATGCACAGGTTTATGTTCGTCTTTAGGTGACTTGTCAGTAGGTTCTTTAGATTTAAGAGTGGGTTTGTCTTCCGGCGTTTTTATTACCGCTGTAGGTTCGACTTTGTCATCGTCGATAGGTTTGTGTTCTGTGACCTTGCTAATTTCTGGTTCAGGTTTAGACTTTACAGTTGTATCGTGTATCTCTACGACTACTTTAGTGTCAATTATTTTGTGTAAAGTTATAACTTTATGGGCTGTATCTGTGTCTTCTGGTGTATGCACAGGTTTATGTTCGTCTTTAGGTGACTTGTCAGTAGGTTCTTTAGATTTAAGAGTGGGTTTGTCTTCCGGCGTTTTTATTACCGCTGTAGGTTCGACTTTGTCATCGTCGATAGGTATGTGTTCTGTGACCTTGCTAATTTCTGGTTCTGGTTCAATTTTATCGTCCGGAGTAATAACTTTATGGGCTAAATCTGTGTCTTCTGGTGTATGCACAGGTTTATGTTCGTCTTTCGGTGACTTGTCAGTAGGTTCTTTAGATTTAAGAGTGGGTTTGTCTTCCGGCGTTTTTATTACCGCTGTAGGTTCGACTTTGTCATCGTCGATAGGTATGTGTTCTGTGACCTTGCTAATTTCTGGTTCTGGTTCAATTTTATCGTCCGGAGTAATAACTTTATGGGCTAAATCTGTGTCTTCTGGTGTATGCACAGGTTTATGTTCGTCTTTAGGTGATTTGTCTGTAGGTTCTTTAGATTTAAGAGTGGGTTTGTCTTCCGGCGTTTTTATTACCGCTGTAGGTTCGACTTTGTCCTCGTCGATAAGTTTGTGTTCTGTGACCTTGCTAATTTCTGGTTCTGGTTCAATTTTATCGTCCGGAGTAATAACTTTATGGGCTAAATCTGTGTCTTCTGGTGTATGCACAGGTTTATGTTCGTCTTTAGGTGACTTGTCAGTAGGTTCTTTAGATTTAAGAGTGGGTTTGTCTTCCGGCGTTTTTATTACTGCTGTAGGTTGGACTTTGTCATCGTCGCTAGGTTTGTCTTCAGTGACCTTGCTAATTTCTGGTTCAGGTTCAGACTTCTCAATTTTATCGTCCGGAGTAATAACTTTATGGGCTAAATCTGTGTCTTCTGGTGTATGCACAGGTTTATGTTCGTCTTTAGGTGACTTGTCAGTAGGTTCTTTAGATTTAAGAGTGGGTTTGTCTTCCGGCGTTTTTATTACCGCTGTAGGTTCGACTTTGTCATCGTCGATAGGTTTGTGTTCTGTGACCTTGCTAATTTCTGGTTCAGGTTTAGACTTTACAGTTGTATCGTGTATCTCTTCGACTACTTTAGTGTCAATTATTTTGTGTAAAGTTATAACTTTATGGGCTGTATCTGTGTCTTCTGGTGTATGCACAGGTTTATGTTCGTCTTTAGGTGACTTGTCAGTAGGTTCTTTAGATTTAAGAGTGGGTTTGTCTTCCGGCGTGTTTATTACCGCTGTAGGTTCGACTTTGTCATCGCCGATAAGTTTGTGTTCTGTGACCTTGCTAATTTCTGGTTCAGGTTTAGACTCCTCAATTTTATCGTCCGGAGTAATAACTTTATGGGTTAAATCTGTGTCTTCTGGTGTATGCACAGGTTTATGTTCGTCTTTCGGTGACTTGTCAGTAGGTTCTTTAGATTTAAGAGTGGGTTTGTCTTCCGGCGTTTTTATTACCGCTGTAGGTTCGACTTTGTCATCGTCGATAGGTATGTGTTCTGTGACCTTGCTAATTTCTGGTTCTGGTTCAATTTTATCGTCCGGAGTAATAACTTTATGGGCTAAATCTGTGTCTTCTGGTGTATGCACAGGTTTATGTTCGTCTTTAGGTGATTTGTCTGTAGGTTCTTTAGATTTAAGAGTGGGTTTGTCTTCCGGCGTTTTTATTACCGCTGTAGGTTCGACTTTGTCCTCGTCGATAAGTTTGTGTTCTGTGACCTTGCTAATTTCTGGTTCTGGTTCAATTTTATCGTCAGGAGTAATAACTTTATGGGCTAAATCTGTGTCTTCTGGTGTATGCACAGGTTTATGTTCGTCTTTAGGTGACTTGTCAGTAGCTTCTTTAGATTTAAGAGTGGGTTTGTCTTCCGGCGTTTTTATTACTGCTGTAGGTTGGACTTTGTCATCGTCGCTAGGTTTGTCTTCAGTGACCTTGCTAATTTCTGGTTCAGGTTCAGACTTCTCAATTTTATCGTCCGGAGTAATAACTTTATGGGCTAAATCTGTGTCTTCTGGTGTATGCACAGGTTTATGTTCGTCTTTAGGTGACTTGTCAGTAGGTTCTTTAGATTTAAGAGTGGGTTTGTCTTCCGGCGTTTTTATTACCGCTGTAGGTTCGACTTTGTCATCGTCGATAGGTTTGTGTTCTGTGACCTTGCTAATTTCTGGTTCAGGTTTAGACTTTACAGTTGTATCGTGTATCTCTTCGACTACTTTAGTGTCAATTATTTTGTGTAAAGTTATAACTTTATGGGCTGTATCTGTGTCTTCTGGTGTATGCACAGGTTTATGTTCGTCTTTAGGTGACTTGTCAGTAGGTTCTTTAGATTTAAGAGTGGGTTTGTCTTCCGGCGTGTTTATTACCGCTGTAGGTTCGACTTTGTCATCGCCGATAAGTTTGTGTTCTGTGACCTTGCTAATTTCTGGTTCAGGTTTAGACTCCTCAATTTTATCGTCCGGAGTAATAACTTTATGGGTTAAATCTGTGTCTTCTGGTGTATGCACAGGTTTATGTTCGTCTTTCGGTGACTTGTCAGTAGGTTCTTTAGATTTAAGAGTGGGTTTGTCTTCCGGCGTTTTTATTACCGCTGTAGGTTCGACTTTGTCATCGTCGATAGGTATGTGTTCTGTGACCTTGCTAATTTCTGGTTCTGGTTCAATTTTATCGTCCGGAGTAATAACTTTATGGGCTAAATCTGTGTCTTCTGGTGTATGCACAGGTTTATGTTCGTCTTTAGGTGATTTGTCTGTAGGTTCTTTAGATTTAAGAGTGGGTTTGTCTTCCGGCGTTTTTATTACCGCTGTAGGTTCGACTTTGTCCTCGTCGATAAGTTTGTGTTCTGTGACCTTGCTAATTTCTGGTTCTGGTTCAATTTTATCGTCCGGAGTAATAACTTTATGGGCTAAATCTGTGTCTTCTGGTGTATGCACAGGTTTATGTTCGTCTTTAGGTGACTTGTCAGTAGCTTCTTTAGATTTAAGAGTGGGTTTGTCTTCCGGCGTTTTTATTACTGCTGTAGGTTGGACTTTGTCATCGTCGCTAGGTTTGTCTTCTGTGACCTTGCTAATTTCTGGTTCAGGTTCAGACTCCTCAATTTTAACGTCCGGAGTAATAACTTTATGGGCTAAATCTGTGTCTTCTGGTGTATGCACAGGTTTATGTTCGTCTTTAGGTGACTTGTCAGTAGCTTCTTTAGATTTAAGAGTGGGTTTGTCTTCCGGCGTTTTTATTACCGCTGTAGGTTCGACTTTGTCATCGTCGATAAGTTTGTGTTCTGTGACCTTGCTAATTTCTGGTTCAGGTTTAGACTCCTCAATTTTATCGTCCGGAGTAATAACTTTATGGGCTAAATCTGTGTCTTCTGGTGTATGCACAGGTTTATGTTCGTCTTTAGGTGACTTGTCAGTAGGTTCTTTAGATTTAAGAGTGGGTTTGTCTTCCGGCGTTTTTATTACCGCTGTAGGATCGACTTTGTCATCGTCGATAGGTTTGTGTTCTGTGACCTTGCTAAATTCAGGTTCAGATTCAGACTCCACAGTTGTATCGTGTATCTCTTCGACTACTTTAGTGTCAATTATTTTGTGTAAAGTTATAACTTTATGGGCTGTATCTGTGTCTTCTGGTGTATGCACAGGTTTATGTTCGTCTTTAGGTGACTTGTCAGTAGCTTGTTTAGATTTAAGAGTGGGTTTGTCTTCCGGCGTTTTTATTACTGCTGTAGGTTGGACTTTGTCTTCGTCGCTAGGTTTGTCTTCTGTGACCTTGCTAATTTCTGGTTCAGGTTCAGACTCCTCAATTTTATCGTCCGGAGTAATAACTTTATGGGCTAAATCTGTGTCTTCTGGTGTATGCACAGGTTTATGTTCGTCTTTAGGTGACTTGTCAGTAGGTTCTTTAGATTTAAGAGTGGGTTTGTCTTCCGGCGTTTTTATTACCGCTGTAGGTTCGACTTTGTCATCGTCGATAGGTTTGTGTTCTGTGACCTTGCTAATTTCTGGTTCAGGTTTAGACTTTACAGTTGTATCGTGTATCTCTTCGACTACTTTAGTGTCAATTATTTTGTGTAAAGTTATAACTTTATGGGCTGTATCTGTGTCTTCTGGTGTATGCACAGGTTTATGTTCGTCTTTAGGTGACTTGTCAGTAGGTTCTTTAGATTTAAGAGTGGGTTTGTCTTCCGGCGTTTTTATTACCGCTGTAGGATCGACTTTGTCATCGTCGATAGGTTTGTCTTCTGTGACCTTGCTAATTTCTGGTTCAGGTTCAGACTCCTCAATTTTATCGTCCGGAGTAATAACTTTATGGGCTAAATCTGTGTCTTCTGGTGTATGCACAGGTTTATGTTCGTCTTTAGGTGACTTGTCAGTAGGTTCTTTAGATTTAAGAGTGGGTTTGTCTTCCGGCGTTTTTATTACCGCTGTAGGTTCGACTTTGTCATCGTCGATAGGTTTGTGTTCTGTGACCTTGCTAATTTCTGGTTCAGGTTTAGACTTTACAGTTGTATCGTGTATCTCTTCGACTACTTTAGTGTCAATTATTTTGTGTAAAGTTATAACTTTATGGGCTGTATCTGTGTCTTCTGGTGTATGCACAGGTTTATGTTCGTCTTTAGGTGACTTGTCAGTAGGTTCTTTAGATTTAAGAGTGGGTTTGTCTTCCGGCGTTTTTATTACCGCTGTAGGTTCGACTTTGTCATCGTCGATAGGTTTGTGTTCTGTGACCTTGCTAATTTCAGGTTCAGATTCAGACTCCACAGTTGTATCGTGTATCTCTTCGACTACTTTAGTGTCAATTATTTTGTGTAAAGTTATAACTTTATGGGCTGTATCTGTGTCTTCTGGTGTATGCACAGGTTTATGTTCGTCTTTAGGTGACTTGTCAGTAGCTTGTTTAGATTTAAGAGTGGGTTTGTCTTCCGGCGTTTTTATTACTGCTGTAGGTTGGACTTTGTCTTCGTCGCTAGGTTTGTCTTCTGTGACCTTGCTAATTTCTGGTTCAGGTTCAGACTCCTCAATTTTATCGTCCGGAGTAATAACTTTATGGGCTAAATCTGTGTCTTCTGGTGTATGCACAGGTTTATGTTCGTCTTTAGGTGACTTGTCAGTAGGTTCTTTAGATTTAAGAGTGGGTTTGTCTTCCGGCGTTTTTATTACCGCTGTAGGTTCGACTTTGTCATCGTCGATAGGTTTGTGTTCTGTGACCTTGCTAATTTCTGGTTCAGGTTTAGACTTTACAGTTGTATCGTGTATCTCTTCGACTACTTTAGTGTCAATTATTTTGTGTAAAGTTATAACTTTATGGGCTGTATCTGTGTCTTCTGGTGTATGCACAGGTTTATGTTCGTCTTTAGGTGACTTGTCAGTAGGTTCTTTAGATTTAAGAGTGGGTTTGTCTTCCGGCGTTTTTATTACCGCTGTAGGATCGACTTTGTCATCGTCGATAGGTTTGTCTTCTGTGACCTTGCTAATTTCTGGTTCAGGTTCAGACTCCTCAATTTTATCGTCCGGAGTAATAACTTTATGGGCTAAATCTGTGTCTTCTGGTGTATGCACAGGTTTATGTTCGTCTTTAGGTGACTTGTCAGTAGGTTCTTTAGATTTAAGAGTGGGTTTGTCTTCCGGCGTTTTTATTACCGCTGTAGGTTCGACTTTGTCATCGTCGATAGGTTTGTGTTCTGTGACCTTGCTAATTTCTGGTTCAGGTTTAGACTTTACAGTTGTATCGTGTATCTCTTCGACTACTTTAGTGTCAATTATTTTGTGTAAAGTTATAACTTTATGGGCTGTATCTGTGTCTTCTGGTGTATGCACAGGTTTATGTTCGTCTTTAGGTGACTTGTCAGTAGGTTCTTTAGATTTAAGAGTGGGTTTGTCTTCCGGCGTTTTTATTACCGCTGTAGGTTCGACTTTGTCATCGCCGATAAGTTTGTGTTCTGTGACCTTGCTAATTTCTGGTTCAGGTTTAGACTCCTCAATTTTATCGTCCGGAGTAATAACTTTATGGGTTAAATCTGTGTCTTCTGGTGTATGCACAGGTTTATGTTCGTCTTTAGGTGACTTGTCAGTAGGTTCTTTAGATTTAAGAGTGGGTTTGTCTTCCGGCGTTTTTATTACCGCTGTAGGATCGACTTTGTCATCGTCGATAGGTTTGTGTTCTGTGACCTTGCTAAATTCAGGTTCAGATTCAGACTCCACAGTTGTATCGTGTATCTCTTCGACTACTTTAGTGTCAATTATTTTGTGTAAAGTTATAACTTTATGGGCTGTATCTGTGTCTTCTGGTGTATGCACAGGTTTATGTTCGTCTTTAGGTGACTTGTCAGTAGCTTCTTTAGATTTAAGAGTGGGTTTGTTTTCCGGCGTTTTTATTACCGCTGTAGGTTCGACTTTGTCATCGTCGATAGGTATGTGTTCTGTGACCTTGCTAATTTCTGGTTCTGGTTCAATTTTATCGTCCGGAGTAATAACTTTATGGGCTAAATCTGTGTCTTCTGGTGTATGCACAGGTTTATGTTCGTCTTTAGGTGACTTGTCAGTAGGTTCTTTAGATTTAAGAGTGGGTTTGTCTTCCGGCGTTTTTATTACCGCTGTAGGTTCGACTTTGTCATCGTCGATAGGTTTGTGTTCTGTGACCTTGCTAATTTCTGGTTCAGGTTTAGACTTTACAGTTGTATCGTGTATCTCTTCGACTACTTTAGTGTCAATTATTTTGTGTAAAGTTATAACTTTATGGGCTGTCTCTGTGTCTTCTGGTGTATGCACAGGTTTATGTTCGTCTTTAGTTGACTTGTCAGTAGGTTCTTTAGATTTAAGAGTGGGTTTGTCTTCCGGCGTTTTTATTACCGCTGTAGGTTCGACTTTGTCATCGCCGATAAGTTTGTGTTCTGTGACCTTGCTAATTTCTGGTTCAGGTTTAGACTCCTCAATTTTATCGTCCGGAGTTATAACTTTATGGGTTAAATCTGTGTCTTCTGGTGTATGCACAGGTTTATGTTCGTCTTTAGGTGACTTGTCAGTAGGTTCTTTAGATTTAAGAGTGGGTTTGTCTTCCGGCGTTTTTATTACCGCTGTAGGTTCGACTTTGTCATCGTCGATAGGTATGTGTTCTGTGACCTTGCTAATTTCTGGTTCTGGTTCAATTTTATCGTCCGGAGTAATAACTTTATGGGCTAAATCTGTGTCTTCTGGTGTATGCACAGGTTTATGTTCGTCTTTAGGTGATTTGTCAGTAGGTTCTTTAGATTTAAGAGTGGGTTTGTCTTCCGGCGTTTTTATTACTGCTGTAGGTTGGACTTTGTCATCGTCGCTAGGTTTGTCTTCTGTGACCTTGCTAATTTCTGGTTCAGGTTCAGACTCCTCAATTTTATCGTCCGGAGTAATAACTTTATGGGCTAAATCTGTGGCTTCTGGTGTATGCACAGGTTTATGTTCGTCTTTAGGTGACTTGTCAGTAGCTTCTTTAGATTTAAGAGTGGGTTTGTCTTCCGGCGTTTTTATTACTGCTGTAGGTTGGACTTTGTCATCGTCGCTAGGTTTGTCTTCTGTGACCTTGCTAATTTCTGGTTCAGGTTCAGACTCCTCAATTTTATCGTCCGGAGTAATAACTTTATGGGCTAAATCTGTGTCTTCTGGTGTATGCACAGGTTTATGTTCGTCTTTAGGTGACTTGTCAGTAGCTTCTTTAGATTTAAGAGTGGGTTTGTCTTCCGGCGTTTTTATTACTGCTGTAGGTTGGACTTTGTCATCGTCGCTAGGTTTGTCTTCAGTGACCTTGCTAATTTCTGGTTCAGGTTCAGACTCCTCAATTTTATCGTCCGGAGTAATAACTTTATGGGCTATATCTGTGTCTTCTGGTGTATGCACAGGTTTATGTTCGTCTTTAGGTGACTTGTCAGTAGCTTCTTTAGATTTAAGAGTGGGTTTGTCTTCCGGCGTTTTTATTACTGCTGTAGGTTGGACTTTGTCATCGTCGCTAGGTTTGTCTTCTGTGACCTTGCTAATTTCTGGTTCAGGTTCAGACTCCTCAATTTTATCGTCCGGAGTAATAACTTTATGGGCTAAATCTGTGTCTTCTGGTGTATGCACAGGTTTATGTTCGTCTTTAGGTGACTTGTCAGTAGGTTCTTTAGATTTAAGAGTGGGTTTGTCTTCCGGCGTTTTTATTACCGCTGTAGGTTCGACTTTGTCATCGTCGATAGGTTTGTGTTCTGTGACCTTGCTAATTTCAGGTTCAGATTCAGACTCCACAGTTGTATCGTGTATCTCTTCGACTACTTTAGTGTCAATTATTTTGTGTAAAGTTATAACTTTATGGGCTGTATCTGTGTCTTCTGGTGTATGCACAGGTTTATGTTCGTCTTTAGGTGACTTGTCAGTAGGTTCTTTAGATTTAAGAGTGGGTTTGTCTTCCGGCGTTTTTATTACCGCTGTAGGATCGACTTTGTCATCGTCGATAGGTTTGTCTTCTGTGACCTTGCTAATTTCTGGTTCAGGTTCAGACTCCTCAATTTTATCGTCCGGAGTAATAACTTTATGGGCTAAATCTGTGTCTTCTGGTGTATGCACAGGTTTATGTTCGTCTTTAGGTGACTTGTCAGTAGCTTCTTTAGATTTAAGAGTGGGTTTGTCTTCCGGCGTTTTTATTACTGCTGTAGGTTGGACTTTGTCATCGTCGCTAGGTTTGTCTTCAGTGACCTTGCTAATTTCTGGTTCAGGTTCAGACTCCTCAATTTTATCGTCCGGAGTAATAACTTTATGGGCTAAATCTGTGTCTTCTGGTGTATGCACAGGTTTATGTTCGTCTTTAGGTGACTTGTCAGTAGGTTCTTTAGATTTAAGAGTGGGTTTGTCTTCCGGCGTTTTTATTACCGCTGTAGGTTCGACTTTGTCATCGTCGATAGGTTTGTGTTCTGTGACCTTGCTAATTTCTGGTTCAGGTTTAGACTTTACAGTTGTATCGTGTATCTCTACGACTACTTTAGTGTCAATTATTTTGTGTAAAGTTATAACTTTATGGGCTGTATCTGTGTCTTCTGGTGTATGCACAGGTTTATGTTCGTCTTTAGGTGACTTGTCAGTAGGTTCTTTAGATTTAAGAGTGGGTTTGTCTTCCGGCGTTTTTATTACCGCTGTAGGATCGACTTTGTCATCGTCGATAGGTTTGTGTTCTGTGACCTTGCTAAATTCAGGTTCAGATTCAGACTCCACAGTTGTATCGTGTATCTCTTCGACTACTTTAGTGTCAATTATTTTGTGTAAAGTTATAACTTTATGGGCTGTATCTGTGTCTTCTGGTGTATGCACAGGTTTATGTTCGTCTTTAGGTGACTTGTCAGTAGGTTCTTTAGATTTAAGAGTGGGTTTGTCTTCCGGCGTTTTTATTACCGCTGTAGGATCGACTTTGTCATCGTCGATAGGTTTGTCTTCTGTGACCTTGCTAATTTCTGGTTCAGGTTCAGACTCCTCAATTTTATCGTCCGGAGTAATAACTTTATGGGCTAAATCTGTGTCTTCTGGTGTATGCACAGGTTTATGTTCGTCTTTAGGTGACTTGTCAGTAGGTTCTTTAGATTTAAGAGTGGGTTTGTCTTCCGGCGTTTTTATTACCGCTGTAGGTTCGACTTTGTCATCGTCGATAGGTTTGTGTTCTGTGACCTTGCTAATTTCTGGTTCAGGTTTAGACTTTACAGTTGTATCGTGTATCTCTACGACTACTTTAGTGTCAATTATTTTGTGTAAAGTTATAACTTTATGGGCTGTATCTGTGTCTTCTGGTGTATGCACAGGTTTATGTTCGTCTTTAGGTGACTTGTCAGTAGGTTCTTTAGATTTAAGAGTGGGTTTGTCTTCCGGCGTTTTTATTACCGCTGTAGGTTCGACTTTGTCATCGTCGATAGGTATGTGTTCTGTGACCTTGCTAATTTCTGGTTCTGGTTCAATTTTATCGTCCGGAGTAATAACTTTATGGGCTAAATCTGTGTCTTCTGGTGTATGCACAGGTTTATGTTCGTCTTTAGGTGACTTGTCAGTAGGTTCTTTAGATTTAAGAGTGGGTTTGTCTTCCGGCGTTTTTATTACCGCTGTAGGTTCGACTTTGTCATCGTCGATAGGTTTGTGTTCTGTGACATTGCTAATTTCTGGTTCAGGTTTAGACTTTACAGTTGTATCGTGTATCTCTTCGACTACTTTAGTGTCAATTATTTTGTGTAAAGTTATAACTTTATGGGCTGTATCTGTGTCTTCTGGTGTATGCACAGGTTTATGTTCGTCTTTAGGTGACTTGTCAGTAGGTTCTTTAGATTTAAGAGTGGGTTTGTCTTCCGGCGTTTTTATTACCGCTGTAGGATCGACTTTGTCATCGTCGATAGGTTTGTCTTCTGTGACCTTGCTAATTTCTGGTTCAGGTTCAGACTCCTCAATTTTATCGTCCGGAGTAATAACTTTATGGGCTAAATCTGTGTCTTCTGGTGTATGCACAGGTTTATGTTCGTCTTTAGGTGACTTGTCAGTAGCTTCTTTAGATTTAAGAGTGGGTTTGTCTTCCGGCGTTTTTATTACTGCTGTAGGTTGGACTTTGTCATCGTCGCTAGGTTTGTCTTCAGTGACCTTGCTAATTTCTGGTTCAGGTTCAGACTCCTCAATTTTATCGTCCGGAGTAATAACTTTATGGGCTATATCTGTGTCTTCTGGTGTATGCACAGGTTTATGTTCGTCTTTAGGTGACTTGTCAGTAGCTTCTTTAGATTTAAGAGTGGGTTTGTCTTCCGGCGTTTTTATTACTGCTGTAGGTTGGACTTTGTCATCGTCGCTAGGTTTGTCTTCTGTGACCTTGCTAATTTCTGGTTCAGGTTCAGACTCCTCAATTTTATCGTCCGGAGTAATAACTTTATGGGCTAAATCTGTGTCTTCTGGTGTATGCACAGGTTTATGTTCGTCTTTAGGTGACTTGTCAGTAGGTTCTTTAGATTTAAGAGTGGGTTTGTCTTCCGGCGTTTTTATTACCGCTGTAGGATCGACTTTGTCATCGTCGATAGGTTTGTGTTCTGTGACCTTGCTAAATTCAGGTTCAGATTCAGACTCCACAGTTGTATCGTGTATCTCTTCGACTACTTTAGTGTCAATTATTTTGTGTAAAGTTATAACTTTATGGGCTGTATCTGTGTCTTCTGGTGTATGCACAGGTTTATGTTCGTCTTTAGGTGACTTGTCAGTAGCTTCTTTAGATTTAAGAGTGGGTTTGTCTTCCGGCGTTTTTATTACCGCTGTAGGATCGACTTTGTCATCGTCGATAGGTTTGTCTTCTGTGACCTTGCTAATTTCTGGTTCAGGTTCAGACTCCTCAATTTTATCGTCCGGAGTAATAACTTTATGGGCTAAATCTGTGTCTTCTGGTGTATGCACAGGTTTATGTTCGTCTTTAGGTGACTTGTCAGTAGGTTCTTTAGATTTAAGAGTGGGTTTGTCTTCCGGCGTTTTTATTACCGCTGTAGGTTCGACTTTGTCATCGTCGATAGGTTTGTGTTCTGTGACCTTGCTAATTTCTGGTTCAGGTTTAGACTTTACAGTTGTATCGTGTATCTCTACGACTACTTTAGTGTCAATTATTTTGTGTAAAGTTATAACTTTATGGGCTGTATCTGTGTCTTCTGGTGTATGCACAGGTTTATGTTCGTCTTTAGGTGACTTGTCAGTAGGTTCTTTAGATTTAAGAGTGGGTTTGTCTTCCGGCGTTTTTATTACCGCTGTAGGATCGACTTTGTCATCGTCGATAGGTTTGTGTTCTGTGACCTTGCTAAATTCAGGTTCAGATTCAGACTCCACAGTTGTATCGTGTATCTCTTCGACTACTTTAGTGTCAATTATTTTGTGTAAAGTTATAACTTTATGGGCTGTATCTGTGTCTTCTGGTGTATGCACAGGTTTATGTTCGTCTTTAGGTGACTTGTCAGTAGGTTCTTTAGATTTAAGAGTGGGTTTGTCTTCCGGCGTTTTTATTACCGCTGTAGGATCGACTTTGTCATCGTCGATAGGTTTGTCTTCTGTGACCTTGCTAATTTCTGGTTCAGGTTCAGACTCCTCAATTTTATCGTCCGGAGTAATAACTTTATGGGCTAAATCTGTGTCTTCTGGTGTATGCACAGGTTTATGTTCGTCTTTAGGTGACTTGTCAGTAGCTTCTTTAGATTTAAGAGTGGGTTTGTCTTCCGGCGTTTTTATTACTGCTGTAGGTTGGACTTTGTCATCGTCGCTAGGTTTGTCTTCAGTGACCTTGCTAATTTCTGGTTCAGGTTCAGACTCCTCAATTTTATCGTCCGGAGTAATAACTTTATGGGCTAAATCTGTGTCTTCTGGTGTATGCACAGGTTTATGTTCGTCTTTAGGTGACTTGTCAGTAGCTTCTTTAGATTTAAGAGTGGGTTTGTCTTCCGGCGTTTTTATTACTGCTGTAGGTTGGACTTTGTCATCGTCGCTAGGTTTGTCTTCAGTGACCTTGCTAATTTCTGGTTCAGGTTCAGACTCCTCAATTTTATCGTCCGGAGTAATAACTTTATGGGCTAAATCTGTGTCTTCTGGTGTATGCACAGGTTTATGTTCGTCTTTAGGTGACTTGTCAGTAGGTTCTTTAGATTTAAGAGTGGGTTTGTCTTCCGGCGTTTTTATTACCGCTGTAGGATCGACTTTGTCATCGTCGATAGGTTTGTCTTCTGTGACCTTGCTAATTTCTGGTTCAGGTTCAGACTCCTCAATTTTATCGTCCGGAGTAATAACTTTATGGGCTAAATCTGTGTCTTCTGGTGTATGCACAGGTTTATGTTCGTCTTTAGGTGACTTGTCAGTAGCTTCTTTAGATTTAAGAGTGGGTTTGTCTTCCGGCGTTTTTATTACTGCTGTAGGTTGGACTTTGTCATCGTCGCTAGGTTTGTCTTCAGTGACCTTGCTAATTTCTGGTTCAGGTTCAGACTCCTCAATTTTATCGTCCGGAGTAATAACTTTATGGGCTAAATCTGTGTCTTCTGGTGTATGCACAGGTTTATGTTCGTCTTTAGGTGACTTGTCAGTAGGTTCTTTAGATTTAAGAGTGGGTTTGTCTTCCGGCGTTTTTATTACCGCTGTAGGTTCGACTTTGTCATCGTCGATAGGTATGTGTTCTGTGACCTTGCTAATTTCTGGTTCTGGTTCAATTTTATCGTCCGGAGTAATAACTTTATGGGCTAAATCTGTGTCTTCTGGTGTATGCACAGGTTTATGTTCGTCTTTAGGTGACTTGTCAGTAGGTTCTTTAGATTTAAGAGTGGGTTTGTCTTCCGGCGTTTTTATTACCGCTGTAGGTTCGACTTTGTCATCGTCGATAGGTTTGTGTTCTGTGACATTGCTAATTTCTGGTTCAGGTTTAGACTTTACAGTTGTATCGTGTATCTCTTCGACTACTTTAGTGTCAATTATTTTGTGTAAAGTTATAACTTTATGGGCTGTATCTGTGTCTTCTGGTGTATGCACAGGTTTATGTTCGTCTTTAGGTGACTTGTCAGTAGGTTCTTTAGATTTAAGAGTGGGTTTGTCTTCCGGCGTTTTTATTACCGCTGTAGGTTCGACTTTGTCATCGTCGATAGGTATGTGTTCTGTGACCTTGCTAATTTCTGGTTCTGGTTCAATTTTATCGTCCGGAGTAATAACTTTATGGGCTAAATCTGTGTCTTCTAGTGTATGCACAGGTTTATGTTCGTCTTTAGGTGACTTGTCAGTAGGTTCTTTAGATTTAAGAGTGGGTTTGTCTTCCGGCGTTTTTATTACCGCTGTAGGTTCGACTTTGTCATCGTCGATAGGTTTGTGTTCTGTGACCTTGCTAATTTCTGGTTCAGGTTTAGACTTTACAGTTGTATCGTGTATCTCTTCGACTACTTTAGTGTCAATTATTTTGTGTAAAGTTATAACTTTATGAGCTGTATCTGTGTCTTCTGGTGTATGCACAGGTTTATGTTCGTCTTTAGGTGACTTGTCAGTAGGTTCTTTAGATTTAAGAGTGGGTTTGTCTTCCGGCGTTTTTATTACCGCTGTAGGTTCGACTTTGTCATCGTCGATAGGTTTGTGTTCTGTGACCTTGCTAATTTCTGGTTCAGGTTTAGACTTTACAGTTGTATCGTGTATCTCTTCGACTACTTTAGTGTCAATTATTTTGTGTAAAGTTATAACTTTATGAGCTGTATCTGTGTCTTCTGGTGTATGCACAGGTTTATGTTCGTCTTTAGGTGACTTGTCAGTAGGTTCTTTAGATTTAAGAGTGGGTTTGTCTTCCGGCGTTTTTATTACCGCTGTAGGTTCGACTTTGTCATCGTCGATAGGTATGTGTTCTGTGACCTTGCTAATTTCTGGTTCTGGTTCAATTTTATCGTCCGGAGTAATAACTTTATGGGCTAAATCTGTGTCTTCTAGTGTATGCACAGGTTTATGTTCGTCTTTAGGTGACTTGTCAGTAGGTTCTTTAGATTTAAGAGTGGGTTTGTCTTCCGGCGTTTTTATTACCGCTGTAGGTTCGACTTTGTCATCGTCGATAGGTTTGTGTTCTGTGACCTTGCTAATTTCAGGTTCAGGTTTAGACTTTACAGTTGTATCGTGTATCTCTTCGACTACTTTAGTGTCAATTATTTTGTGTAAAGTTATAACTTTATGGGCTGTATCTGTGTCTTCTGGTGTATGCACAGGTTTATGTTCGTCTTTAGGTGACTTGTCAGTAGGTTCTTTAGATTTAAGAGTGGGTTTGTCTTCCGGCGTTTTTATTACCGCTGTAGGTTCGACTTTGTCATCGTCGATAGGTTTGTGTTCTGTGACCTTGCTAATTTCAGGTTCAGGTTTAGACTTTACAGTTGTATCGTGTATCTCTTCGACTACTTTAGTGTCAATTATTTTGTGTAAAGTTATAACTTTATGGGCTGTATCTGTGTCTTCTGGTGTATGCACAGGTTTATGTTCGTCTTTAGGTGACTTGTCAGTAGGTTCTTTAGATTTAAGAGTGGGTTTGTCTTCCGGCGTTTTTATTACCGCTGTAGGTTCGACTTTGTCATCGTCGATAGGTATGTGTTCTGTGACCTTGCTAATTTCTGGTTCTGGTTCAATTTTATCGTCCGGAGTAATAACTTTATGGGCTAAATCTGTGTCTTCTAGTGTATGCACAGGTTTATGTTCGTCTTTAGGTGACTTGTCAGTAGGTTCTTTAGATTTAAGAGTGGGTTTGTCTTCCGGCGTTTTTATTACCGCTGTAGGTTCGACTTTGTCATCGTCGATAGGTTTGTGTTCTGTGACCTTGCTAATTTCAGGTTCAGGTTTAGACTTTACAGTTGTATCGTGTATCTCTTCGACTACTTTAGTGTCAATTATTTTGTGTAAAGTTATAACTTTATGGGCTGTATCTGTGTCTTCTGGTGTATGCACAGGTTTATGTTCGTCTTTAGGTGACTTGTCAGTAGGTTCTTTAGATTTAAGAGTGGGTTTGTCTTCCGGCGTTTTTATTACCGCTGTAGGTTCGACTTTGTCATCGTCGATAGGTTTGTGTTCTGTGACCTTGCTAATTTCAGGTTCAGGTTTAGACTTTACAGTTGTATCGTGTATCTCTTCGACTACTTTAGTGTCAATTATTTTGTGTAAAGTTATAACTTTATGGGCTGTACCTGTGTCTTCTGGTGTATGCACAGGTTTATGTTCGTCTTTAGGTGACTTGTCAGTAGGTTCTTTAGATTTAAGAGTGGGTTTGTCTTCCGGCGTTTTTATTACCGCTGTAGGTTCGACTTTGTCATCGTCGATAGGTATGTGTTCTGTGACCTTGCTAATTTCTGGTTCTGGTTCAATTTTATCGTCCGGAGTAATAACTTTATGGGCTAAATCTGTGTCTTCTAGTGTATGCACAGGTTTATGTTCGTCTTTAGGTGACTTGTCAGTAGGTTCTTTAGATTTAAGAGTGGGTTTGTCTTCCGGCGTTTTTATTACCGCTGTAGGTTCGACTTTGTCATCGTCGATAGGTTTGTGTTCTGTGACCTTGCTAATTTCTGGTTCAGGTTTAGACTTTACAGTTGTATCGTGTATCTCTTCGACTACTTTAGTGTCAATTATTTTGTGTAAAGTTATAACTTTATGGGCTGTATCTGTGTCTTCTAGTGTATGCACAGGTTTATGTTCGTCTTTAGGTGACTTGTCAGTAGGTTCTTTAGATTTAAGAGTGGGTTTGTCTTTCGGCGTTTTTATTACCGCTGTAGGTTCGACTTTGTCATCGTCGATAGGTATGTGTTCTGTGACCTTGCTAATTTCTGGTTCTGGTTCAATTTTATCGTCCGGAGTAATAACTTTATGGGCTAAATCTGTGTCTTCTGGTGTATGCACAGGTTTATGTTCGTCTTTAGGTGACTTGTCAGTAGCTTCTTTATATTTAAGAGTGGGTTTGTCTTCCGGCGTTTTTATTACTGCTGTAGGTTGGACTTTGTCATCGTCGCTAGGTTTGTCTTCAGTGACCTTGCTAATTTCTGGTTCAGGTTCAGACTCCTCAATTTTATCGTCCGGAGTAATAACTTTATGGGCTAAATCTGTGTCTTCTGGTGTATGCACAGGTTTATGTTCGTCTTTAGGTGACTTGTCAGTAGGTTCTTTAGATTTAAGAGTGGGTTTGTCTTCCGGCGTTTTTATTACCGCTGTAGGTTCGACTTTGTCATCGTCGATAGGTTTGTGTTCTGTGACCTTGCTCATTTCTGGTTCTGGTTCAATTTTATCGTCCGGAGTAATAACTTTATGGGCTAAATCTGTGTCTTCTGGTGTATGCACAGGTTTATGTTCGTCTTTAGGTGACTTGTCAGTAGGTTCTTTAGATTTAAGAGTGGGTTTGTCTTCCGGCGTTTTTATTACCGCTGTAGGTTCGACTTTGTCATCGTCGATAGGTTTGTGTTCTGTGACCTTGCTCATTTCTGGTTCTGGTTCAATTTTATCGTCCGGAGTAATAACTTTATGGGCTAAATCTGTGTCTTCTGGTGTATGCACAGGTTTATGTTCGTCTTTAGGTGACTTGTCAGTAGGTTCTTTAGATTTAAGAGTGGGTTTGTCTTCCGGCGTTTTTATTACCGCTGTAGGTTCGACTTTGTCATCGTCGATAGGTTTGTGTTCTGTGACCTTGCTCATTTCTGGTTCTGGTTCAATTTTATCGTCCGGAGTAATAACTTTATGGGCTAAATCTGTGTCTTCTGGTGTATGCACAGGTTTATGTTCGTCTTTAGGTGACTTGTCAGTAGGTTCTTTAGATTTAAGAGTGGGTTTGTCTTCCGGCGTTTTTATTACCGCTGTAGGTTCGACTTTGTCATCGTCGATAGGTTTGTGTTCTGTGACCTTGCTAATTTCTGGTTCAGGTTTAGACTTTACAGTTGTATCGTGTATCTCTTCGACTACTTTAGTGTCAATTATTTTGTGTAAAGTTATAACTTTATGGGCTGTATCTGTGTCTTCTAGTGTATGCACAGGTTTATGTTCGTCTTTAGGTGACTTGTCAGTAGGTTCTTTAGATTTAAGAGTGGGTTTGTCTTTCGGCGTTTTTATTACCGCTGTAGGTTCGACTTTGTCATCGTCGATAGGTATGTGTTCTGTGACCTTGCTAATTTCTGGTTCTGGTTCAATTTTATCGTCCGGAGTAATAACTTTATGGGCTAAATCTGTGTCTTCTGGTGTATGCACAGGTTTATGTTCGTCTTTAGGTGACTTGTCAGTAGCTTCTTTAGATTTAAGAGTGGGTTTGTCTTCCGGCGTTTTTATTACCGCTGTAGGTTCGACTTTGTCATCGTCGATAGGTTTGTGTTCTGTGACCTTGCTAATTTCTGGTTCAGGTTTAGACTTTACAGTTGTATCGTGTATCTCTTCGACTACTTTAGTGTCAATTATTTTGTGTAAAGTTATAACTTTATGGGCTGTATCTGTGTCTTCTAGTGTATGCACAGGTTTATGTTCGTCTTTAGGTGACTTGTCAGTAGGTTCTTTAGATTTAAGAGTGGGTTTGTCTTTCGGCGTTTTTATTACCGCTGTAGGTTCGACTTTGTCATCGTCGATAGGTATGTGTTCTGTGACCTTGCTAATTTCTGGTTCTGGTTCAATTTTATCGTCCGGAGTAATAACTTTATGGGCTAAATCTGTGTCTTCTGGTGTATGCACAGGTTTATGTTCGTCTTTAGGTGACTTGTCAGTAGGTTCTTTAGATTTAAGAGTGGGTTTGTCTTCCGGCGTTTTTATTACCGCTGTAGGTTCGACTTTGTCATCGTCGATAGGTTTGTGTTCTGTGACCTTGCTAATTTCTGGTTCAGGTTTAGACTTTACAGTTGTATCGTGTATCTCTTCGACTACTTTAGTGTCAATTATTTTGTGTAAAGTTATAACTTTATGGGCTGTATCTGTGTCTTCTAGTGTATGCACAGGTTTATGTTCGTCTTTAGGTGACTTGTCAGTAGGTTCTTTAGATTTAAGAGTGGGTTTGTCTTTCGGCGTTTTTATTACCGCTGTAGGTTCGACTTTGTCATCGTCGATAGGTATGTGTTCTGTGACCTTGCTAATTTCTGGTTCTGGTTCAATTTTATCGTCCGGAGTAATAACTTTATGGGCTAAATCTGTGTCTTCTGGTGTATGCACAGGTTTATGTTCGTCTTTAGGTGACTTGTCAGTAGCTTCTTTATATTTAAGAGTGGGTTTGTCTTCCGGCGTTTTTATTACTGCTGTAGGTTGGACTTTGTCATCGTCGCTAGGTTTGTCTTCAGTGACCTTGCTAATTTCTGGTTCAGGTTCAGACTCCTCAATTTTATCGTCCGGAGTAATAACTTTATGGGCTAAATCTGTGTCTTCTGGTGTATGCACAGGTTTATGTTCGTCTTTAGGTGACTTGTCAGTAGGTTCTTTAGATTTAAGAGTGGGTTTGTCTTTCGGCGTTTTTATTACCGCTGTAGGTTCGACTTTGTCATCGTCGATAGGTTTGTGTTCTGTGACCTTGCTCATTTCTGGTTCTGGTTCAATTTTATCGTCCGGAGTAATAACTTTATGGGCTAAATCTGTGTCTTCTGGTGTATGCACAGGTTTATGTTCGTCTTTAGGTGACTTGTCAGTAGGTTCTTTAGATTTAAGAGTGGGTTTGTCTTCCGGCGTTTTTATTACCGCTGTAGGTTCGACTTTGTCATCGTCGATAGGTTTGTGTTCTGTGACCTTGCTCATTTCTGGTTCTGGTTCAATTTTATCGTCCGGAGTAATAACTTTATGGGCTAAATCTGTGTCTTCTGGTGTATGCACAGGTTTATGTTCGTCTTTAGGTGACTTGTCAGTAGGTTCTTTAGATTTAAGAGTGGGTTTGTCTTCCGGCGTTTTTATTACCGCTGTAGGTTCGACTTTGTCATCGTCGATAGGTTTGTGTTCTGTGACCTTGCTCATTTCTGGTTCTGGTTCAATTTTATCGTCCGGAGTAATAACTTTATGGGCTAAATCTGTGTCTTCTGGTGTATGCACAGGTTTATGTTCGTCTTTAGGTGACTTGTCAGTAGGTTCTTTAGATTTAAGAGTGGGTTTGTCTTCCGGCGTTTTTATTACCGCTGTAGGTTCGACTTTGTCATCGTCGATAGGTTTGTGTTCTGTGACCTTGCTCATTTCTGGTTCTGGTTCAATTTTATCGTCCGGAGTAATAACTTTATGGGCAAAATCTGTGTCTTCTGGTGTATGCACAGGTTTATGTTCGTCTTTAGGTGACTTGTCAGTAGGTTCTTTAGATTTAAGAGTGGGTTTGTCTTCCGGCGTTTTTATTACCGCTGTAGGTTCGACTTTGTCATCGTCGATAGGTTTGTGTTCTGTGACCTTGCTCATTTCTGGTTCTGGTTCAATTTTATCGTCCGGAGTAATAACTTTATGGGCTAAATCTGTGTCTTCTGGTGTATGCACAGGTTTATGTTCGTCTTTAGGTGACTTGTCAGTAGGTTCTTTAGATTTAAGAGTGGGTTTGTCTTCCGGCGTTTTTATTACCGCTGTAGGTTCGACTTTGTCATCGTCGATAGGTTTGTGTTCTGTGACCTTGCTCATTTCTGGTTCTGGTTCAATTTTATCGTCCGGAGTAATAACTTTATGGGCAAAATCTGTGTCTTCTGGTGTATGCACAGGTTTATGTTCGTCTTTAGGTGACTTGTCAGTAGGTTCTTTAGATTTAAGAGTGGGTTTGTCTTCCGGCGTTTTTATTACCGCTGTAGGTTCGACTTTGTCATCGTCGATAGGTTTGTGTTCTGTGACCTTGCTCATTTCTGGTTCTGGTTCAATTTTATCGTCCGGAGTAATAACTTTATGGGCTAAATCTGTGTCTTCTGGTGTATGCACAGGTTTATGTTCGTCTTTAGGTGACTTGTCAGTAGGTTCTTTAGATTTAAGAGTGGGTTTGTCTTCCGGCGTTTTTATTACCGCTGTAGGTTCGACTTTGTCATCGTCGATAGGTTTGTGTTCTGTGACCTTGCTCATTTCTGGTTCTGGTTCAATTTTATCGTCCGGAGTAATAACTTTATGGGCAAAATCTGTGTCTTCTGGTGTATGCACAGGTTTATGTTCGTCTTTAGGTGACTTGTCAGTAGGTTCTTTAGATTTAAGAGTGGGTTTGTCTTCCGGCGTTTTTATTACCGCTGTAGGTTCGACTTTGTCATCGTCGATAGGTTTGTGTTCTGTGACCTTGCTCATTTCTGGTTCTGGTTCAATTTTATCGTCCGGAGTAATAACTTTATGGGCAAAATCTGTGTCTTCTGGTGTATGCACAGGTTTATGTTCGTCTTTAGGTGACTTGTCAGTAGGTTCTTTAGATTTAAGAGTGGGTTTGTCTTCCGGCGTTTTTATTACCGCTGTAGGTTCGACTTTGTCATCGTCGATAGGTTTGTGTTCTGTGACCTTGCTCATTTCTGGTTCTGGTTCAATTTTATCGTCCGGAGTAATAACTTTATGGGCTAAATCTGTGTCTTCTGGTGTATGCACAGGTTTATGTTCGTCTTTAGGTGACTTGTCAGTAGGTTCTTTAGATTTAAGAGTGGGTTTGTCTTCCGGCGTTTTTATTACCGCTGTAGGTTCGACTTTGTCATCGTCGATAGGTTTGTGTTCTGTGACCTTGCTCATTTCTGGTTCTGGTTCAATTTTATCGTCCGGAGTAATAACTTTATGGGCTAAATCTGTGTCTTCTGGTGTATGCACAGGTTTATGTTCGTCTTTAGGTGACTTGTCAGTAGGTTCTTTAGATTTAAGAGTGGGTTTGTCTTCCGGCGTTTTTATTACCGCTGTAGGTTCGACTTTGTCATCGTCGATAGGTTTGTGTTCTGTGACCTTGCTCATTTCTGGTTCTGGTTCAATTTTATCGTCCGGAGTAATAACTTTATGGGCTAAATCTGTGTCTTCTGGTGTATGCACAGGTTTATGTACGTCTTTAGGTGACTTGTCAGTAGGTTCTTTAGATTTAAGAGTGGGTTTGTCTTCCGGCGTTTTTATTACCGCTGTAGGTTCGACTTTGTCATCGTCGATAGGTTTGTGTTCTGTGACCTTGCTAATTTCTGGTTCTGGTTCAATTTTATCGTCCGGAGTAATAACTTTATGGGCTAAATCTGTGTCTTCTGGTGTATGCACAGGTTTATGTTCGTCTTTAGGTGACTTGTCAGTAGGTTCTTTAGATTTAAGAGTGGGTTTGTCTTCCGGCGTTTTTATTACCGCTGTAGGTTCGACTTTGTCATCGTCGATAGGTATGTGTTCTGTGACCTTGCTAATTTCTGGTTCTGGTTCAATTTTATCGTCCGGAGTAATAACTTTATGGGCTAAATCTGTGTCTTCTGGTGTATGCACAGGTTTATGTTCGTCTTTAGGTGACTTGTCAGTAGGTTCTTTAGATTTAAGAGTGGGTTTGTCTTCCGGCGTTTTTATTACCGCTGTAGGTTCGACTTTGTCATCGTCGATAGGTATGTGTTCTGTGACCTTGCTAATTTCTGGTTCTGGTTCAATTTTATCGTCCGGAGTAATAACTTTATGGGCTAAATCTGTGTCTTCTGGTGTATGCACAGGTTTATGTTCGTCTTTAGGTGACTTGTCAGTAGCTTCTTTATATTTAAGAGTGGGTTTGTCTTCCGGCGTTTTTATTACTGCTGTAGGTTGGACTTTGTCATCGTCGCTAGGTTTGTCTTCAGTGACCTTGCTAATTTCTGGTTCAGGTTCAGACTCCTCAATTTTATCGTCCGGAGTAATAACTTTATGGGCTAAATCTGTGTCTTCTGGTGTATGCACAGGTTTATGTTCGTCTTTAGGTGACTTGTCAGTAGGTTCTTTAGATTTAAGAGTGGGTTTGTCTTCCGGCGTTTTTATTACCGCTGTAGGTTCGACTTTGTCATCGTCGATAGGTTTGTGTTCTGTGACCTTGCTCATTTCTGGTTCTGGTTCAATTTTATCGTCCGGAGTAATAACTTTATGGGCTAAATCTGTGTCTTCTGGTGTATGCACAGGTTTATGTTCGTCTTTAGGTGACTTGTCAGTAGGTTCTTTAGATTTAAGAGTGGGTTTGTCTTCCGGCGTTTTTATTACCGCTGTAGGTTCGACTTTGTCATCGTCGATAGGTTTGTGTTCTGTGACCTTGCTCATTTCTGGTTCTGGTTCAATTTTATCGTCCGGAGTAATAACTTTATTGGCTAAATCTGTGTCTTCTGGTGTATGCACAGGTTTATGTTCGTCTTTAGGTGACTTGTCAGTAGGTTCTTTAGATTTAAGAGTGGGTTTGTCTTCCGGCGTTTTTATTACCGCTGTAGGTTCGACTTTGTCATCGTCGATAGGTTTGTGTTCTGTGACCTTGCTCATTTCTGGTTCTGGTTCAATTTTATCGTCCGGAGTAATAACTTTATGGGCTAAATCTGTGTCTTCTGGTGTATGCACAGGTTTATGTTCGTCTTTAGGTGACTTGTCAGTAGGTTCTTTAGATTTAAGAGTGGGTTTGTCTTCCGGCGTTTTTATTACCGCTGTAGGTTCGACTTTGTCATCGTCGATAGGTTTGTGTTCTGTGACCTTGCTCATTTCTGGTTCTGGTTCAATTTTATCGTCCGGAGTAATAACTTTATGGGCTAAATCTGTGTCTTCTGGTGTATGCACAGGTTTATGTTCGTCTTTAGGTGACTTGTCAGTAGGTTCTTTAGATTTAAGAGTGGGTTTGTCTTCCGGCGTTTTTATTACCGCTGTAGGTTCGACTTTGTCATCGTCGATAGGTTTGTGTTCTGTGACCTTGCTCATTTCTGGTTCTGGTTCAATTTTATCGTCCGGAGTAATAACTTTATGGGCTAAATCTGTGTCTTCTGGTGTATGCACAGGTTTATGTTCGTCTTTAGGTGACTTGTCAGTAGGTTCTTTAGATTTAAGAGTGGGTTTGTCTTCCGGCGTTTTTATTACCGCTGTAGGTTCGACTTTGTCATCGTCGATAGGTTTGTGTTCTGTGACCTTGCTCATTTCTGGTTCTGGTTCAATTTTATCGTCCGGAGTAATAACTTTATGGGCTAAATCTGTGTCTTCTGGTGTATGCACAGGTTTATGTTCGTCTTTAGGTGACTTGTCAGTAGGTTCTTTAGATTTAAGAGTGGGTTTGTCTTCCGGCGTTTTTATTACCGCTGTAGGTTCGACTTTGTCATCGTCGATAGGTTTGTGTTCTGTGACCTTGCTCATTTCTGGTTCTGGTTCAATTTTATCGTCCGGAGTAATAACTTTATGGGCTAAATCTGTGTCTTCTGGTGTATGCACAGGTTTATGTTCGTCTTTAGGTGACTTGTCAGTAGGTTCTTTAGATTTAAGAGTGGGTTTGTCTTCCGGCGTTTTTATTACCGCTGTAGGTTCGACTTTGTCATCGTCGATAGGTTTGTGTTCTGTGACCTTGCTCATTTCTGGTTCTGGTTCAATTTTATCGTCCGGAGTAATAACTTTATGGGCTAAATCTGTGTCTTCTGGTGTATGCACAGGTTTATGTTCGTCTTTAGGTGACTTGTCAGTAGGTTCTTTAGATTTAAGAGTGGGTTTGTCTTCCGGCGTTTTTATTACCGCTGTAGGTTCGACTTTGTCATCGTCGATAGGTTTGTGTTCTGTGACCTTGCTCATTTCTGGTTCTGGTTCAATTTTATCGTCCGGAGTAATAACTTTATGGGCTAAATCTGTGTCTTCTGGTGTATGCACAGGTTTATGTTCGTCTTTAGGTGACTTGTCAGTAGGTTCTTTAGATTTAAGAGTGGGTTTGTCTTCCGGCGTTTTTATTACCGCTGTAGGTTCGACTTTGTCATCGTCGATAGGTTTGTGTTCTGTGACCTTGCTCATTTCTGGTTCTGGTTCAATTTTATCGTCCGGAGTAATAACTTTATGGGCTAAATCTGTGTCTTCTGGTGTATGCACAGGTTTATGTTCGTCTTTAGGTGACTTGTCAGTAGGTTCTTTAGATTTGAGAGTGGGTTTGTCTTCCGGCGTTTTTATTACCGCTGTAGGTTCAACTTTGTCATCGTCGATAGGTTTGTGTTCTGTGACCTTGCTCATTTCTGGTTCTGGTTCAATTTTATCGTCCGGAGTAATAACTTTATTTGCTAAATCTGTGTCTTCTGGTGTATGCACAGGTTTATGTTCGTCTTTAGGTGACTTGTCAGTAGGTTCTTTAGATTTAAGAGTGGGTTTGTCTTCCGGCGTTTTTATTACCGCTGTAGGTTCGACTTTGTCATCGTCGATAGGTTTGTGTTCTGTGACTTTGCTCATTTCTGGTTCTGGTTCAATTTTATCGTCCGGAGTAATAACTTTATGGGCTAAATCTGTGTCTTCTGGTGTATGCACAGGTTTATGTTCGTCTTTAGGTGACTTGTCAGTAGGTTCTTTAGATTTAAGAGTGGGTTTGTCTTCCGGCGTTTTTATTACCGCTGTAGGTTCGACTTTGTCATCGTCGATAGGTTTGTGTTCTGTGACCTTGCTCATTTCTGGTTCTGGTTCAATTTTATCGTCCGGAGTAATAACTTTATGGGCTAAATCTGTGTCTTCTGGTGTATGCACAGGTTTATGTACGTCTTTAGGTGACTTGTCAGTAGGTTCTTTAGATTTAAGAGTAAGTTTGTCTTCCGGCGTTTTTATTACCGCTGTAGGTTCGACTTTGTCATCGTCGATAGGTTTGTGTTCTGTGACCTTGCTAATTTCAGGTTCAGATTCAGACTCCACAGTTGTATCGTGTATCTCTTCGACTACTTTAGTGTCAATTATTTTGTGTAAAGTTATAACTTTATGGGCTGTATCTGTGTCTTCTGGTGTATGCACAGGTTTATGTTCGCCTTTAGGTGACTTGTCAGTAGGTTCTTTAGATTTAAGAGTGGGTTTGTCTTCCGGCGTTTTTATTACCGCTGTAGGTTCGACTTTGTCATCGTCGATAGGTTTGTGTTCTGTGACCTTGCTAATTTCAGGTTCAGATTCAGACTCCACAGTTGTATCGTGTATCTCTTCGACTACTTTAGTGTCAATTATTTTGTGTAAAGTTATAACTTTATGGGCTGTATCTGTGTCTTCTGGTGTATGCACAGGTTTATGTTCGCCTTTAGGTGACTTGTCAGTAGGTTCTTTAGATTTAAGAGTGGGTTTGTCTTCCGGCGTTTTTATTACCGCTGTAGGTTCGACTTTGTCATCGTCGATAGGTTTGTGTTCTGTGACCTTGCTAATTTCAGGTTCAGATTCAGACTCCACAGTTGTATCGTGTATCTCTTCGACTACTTTAGTGTCAATTATTTTGTGTAAAGTTATAACTTTATGGGCTGTATCTGTGTCTTCTGGTGTATGCACAGGTTTATGTTCGTCTTTAGGTGACTTGTCAGTAGGTTCTTTAGATTTAAGAGTGGGTTTGTCTTCCGGCGTTTTTATTACCGCTGTAGGTTCGACTTTGTCATCGTCGATAGGTTTGTGTTCTGTGACTTTGCTCATTTCTGGTTCTGGTTCAATTTTATCGTCCGGAGTAATAACTTTATGGGCTAAATCTGTGTCTTCTGGTGTATGCACAGGTTTATGTTCGTCTTTAGGTGACTTGTCAGTAGGTTCTTTAGATTTAAGAGTGGGTTTGTCTTCCGGCGTTTTTATTACCGCTGTAGGTTCGACTTTGTCATCGTCGATAGGTTTGTGTTCTGTGACCTTGCTCATTTCTGGTTCTGGTTCAATTTTATCGTCCGGAGTAATAACTTTATGGGCTAAATCTGTGTCTTCTGGTGTATGCACAGGTTTATGTACGTCTTTAGGTGACTTGTCAGTAGGTTCTTTAGATTTAAGAGTAAGTTTGTCTTCCGGCGTTTTTATTACCGCTGTAGGTTCGACTTTGTCATCGTCGATAGGTTTGTGTTCTGTGACCTTGCTAATTTCAGGTTCAGATTCAGACTCCACAGTTGTATCGTGTATCTCTTCGACTACTTTAGTGTCAATTATTTTGTGTAAAGTTATAACTTTATGGGCTGTATCTGTGTCTTCTGGTGTATGCACAGGTTTATGTTCGCCTTTAGGTGACTTGTCAGTAGGTTCTTTAGATTTAAGAGTGGGTTTGTCTTCCGGCGTTTTTATTACCGCTGTAGGTTCGACTTTGTCATCGTCGATAGGTTTGTGTTCTGTGACCTTGCTAATTTCAGGTTCAGATTCAGACTCCACAGTTATATCGTGTATCTCTTCGACTACTTTAGTGTCAATTATTTTGTGTAAAGTTATAACTTTATGGGCTGTATCTGTGTCTTCTGGTGTATGCACAGGTTTATGTTCGCCTTTAGGTGACTTGTCAGTAGGTTCTTTAGATTTAAGAGTGGGTTTGTCTTCCGGCGTTTTTATTACCGCTGTAGGTTCGACTTTGTCATCGTCGATAGGTTTGTGTTCTGTGACCTTGCTAATTTCAGGTTCAGATTCAGACTCCACAGTTGTATCGTGTATCTCTTCGACTACTTTAGTGTCAATTATTTTGTGTAAAGTTATAACTTTATGGGCTGTATCTGTGTCTTCTGGTGTATGCACAGGTTTATGTTCGTCTTTAGGTGACTTGTCAGTAGGTTCTTTAGATTTAAGAGTGGGTTTGTCTTCCGGCGTTTTTATTACCGCTGTAGGTTCGACTTTGTCATCGTCGATAGGTATGTGTTCTGTGACCTTGCTAATTTCTGGTTCTGGTTCAATTTTATCGTCCGGAGTAATAACTTTATGGGCTAAATCTGTGTCTTCTGGTGTATGCACAGGTTTATGTTCGTCTTTAGGTGACTTGTCAGTAGGTTCTTTAGATTTAAGAGTGGGTTTGTCTTCCGGCGTTTTTATTACCGCTGTAGGTTCGACTTTGTCATCGTCGATAGGTATGTGTTCTGTGACCTTGCTAATTTCTGGTTCTGGTTCAATTTTATCGTCCGGAGTAATAACTTTATGGGCTAAATCTGTGTCTTCTGGTGTATGCACAGGTTTATGTTCGTCTTTAGGTGACTTGTCAGTAGGTTCTTTAGATTTAAGAGTGGGTTTGTCTTCCGGCGTTTTTATTACCGCTGTAGGTTCGACTTTGTCATCGTCGATAGGTTTGTGTTCTGTGACCTTGCTCATTTCTGGTTCTGGTTCAATTTTATCGTCCGGAGTAATAACTTTATGGGCTAAATCTGTGTCTTCTGGTGTATGCACAGGTTTATGTTCGTCTTTAGGTGACTTGTCAGTAGGTTCTTTAGATTTAAGAGTGGGTTTGTCTTCCGGCGTTTTTATTACCGCTGTAGGTTCGACTTTGTCATCGTCGATAGGTTTGTGTTCTGTGACCTTGCTCATTTCTGGTTCTGGTTCAATTTTATCGTCCGGAGTAATAACTTTATGGGCTAAATCTGTGTCTTCTGGTGTATGCACAGGTTTATGTTCGTCTTTAGGTGACTTGTCAGTAGGTTCTTTAGATTTAAGAGTGGGTTTGTCTTCCGGCGTTTTTATTACCGCTGTAGGTTCGACTTTGTCATCGTCCATAGGTTTGTGTTCTGTGACCTTGCTCATTTCTGGTTCTGGTTCAATTTTATCGTCCGGAGTAATAACTTTATGGGCTAAATCTGTGTCTTCTGGTGTATGCACAGGTTTATGTTCGTCTTTAGGTGACTTGTCAGTAGGTTCTTTAGATTTAAGAGTGGGTTTGTCTTCCGGCGTTTTTATTACCGCTGTAGGTTCGACTTTGTCATCGTCGATAGGTTTGTGTTCTGTGACCTTGCTCATTTCTGGTTCTGGTTCAATTTTATCGTCCGGAGTAATAACTTTATGGGCTAAATCTGTGTCTTCTGGTGTATGCACAGGTTTATGTTCGTCTTTAGGTGACTTGTCAGTAGGTTCTTTAGATTTAAGAGTGGGTTTGTCTTCCGGCGTTTTTATTACCGCTGTAGGTTCGACTTTGTCATCGTCGATAGGTTTGTGTTCTGTGACCTTGCTCATTTCTGGTTCTGGTTCAATTTTATCGTCCGGAGTAATAACTTTATTTGCTAAATCTGTGTCTTCTGGTGTATGCACAGGTTTATGTTCGTCTTTAGGTGACTTGTCAGTAGGTTCTTTAGATTTAAGAGTGGGTTTGTCTTCCGGCGTTTTTATTACCGCTGTAGGTTCGACTTTGTCATCGTCGATAGGTTTGTGTTCTGTGACTTTGCTCATTTCTGGTTCTGGTTCAATTTTATCGTCCGGAGTAATAACTTTATGGGCTAAATCTGTGTCTTCTGGTGTATGCACAGGTTTATGTTCGTCTTTAGGTGACTTGTCAGTAGGTTCTTTAGATTTAGGAGTGGGTTTGTCTTCCGGCGTTTTTATTACCGCTGTAGGTTCGACTTTGTCATCGTCGATAGGTTTGTGTTCTGTGACCTTGCTCATTTCTGGTTCTGGTTCAATTTTATCGTCCGGAGTAATAACTTTATGGGCTAAATCTGTGTCTTCTGGTGTATGCACAGGTTTATGTACGTCTTTAGGTGACTTGTCAGTAGGTTCTTTAGATTTAAGAGTAAGTTTGTCTTCCGGCGTTTTTATTACCGCTGTAGGTTCGACTTTGTCATCGTCGATAGGTTTGTGTTCTGTGACCTTGCTAATTTCAGGTTCAGATTCAGACTCCACAGTTGTATCGTGTATCTCTTCGACTACTTTAGTGTCAATTATTTTGTGTAAAGTTATAACTTTATGGGCTGTATCTGTGTCTTCTGGTGTATGCACAGGTTTATGTTCGCCTTTAGGTGACTTGTCAGTAGGTTCTTTAGATTTAAGAGTGGGTTTGTCTTCCGGCGTTTTTATTACCGCTGTAGGTTCGACTTTGTCATCGTCGATAGGTTTGTGTTCTGTGACCTTGCTAATTTCAGGTTCAGATTCAGACTCCACAGTTGTATCGTGTATCTCTTCGACTACTTTAGTGTCAATTATTTTGTGTAAAGTTATAACTTTATGGGCTGTATCTGTGTCTTCTGGTGTATGCACAGGTTTATGTTCGCCTTTAGGTGACTTGTCAGTAGGTTCTTTAGATTTAAGAGTGGGTTTGTTTTCCGGCGTTTTTATTACCGCTGTAGGTTCGACTTTGTCATCGTCGATAGGTTTGTGTTCTGTGACCTTGCTAATTTCAGGTTCAGATTCAGACTCCACAGTTGTATCGTGTATCTCTTCGACTACTTTAGTGTCAATTATTTTGTGTAAAGTTATAACTTTATGGGCTGTATCTGTGTCTTCTGGTGTATGCACAGGTTTATGTTCGTCTTTGGGTGACTTGTCAGTAGGTTCTTTAGATTTAAGAGTGGGTTTGTCTTCCGGCGTTTTTATTACCGCTGTAGGTTCGACTTTGTCATCGTCGATAGGTTTGTGTTCTGTGACCTTGCTAATTTCTGGTTCTGGTTCAATTTTATCGTCCGGAGTAATAACTTTATGGGCTAAATCTGTGTCTTCTGGTGTATGCACAGGTTTATGTTCGTCTTTAGGTGACTTGTCAGTAGGTTCTTTAGATTTAAGAGTGGGTTTGTCTTCCGGCGTTTTTATTACCGCTGTAGGTTCGACTTTGTCATCGTCGATAGGTTTGTGTTCTGTGACCTTGCTAACTTCAGGTTCAGATTCAGACTCCACAGTTGTATCGTGTATCTCTTCGACTACTTTAGTGTCAATTATTTTGTGTAAAGTTATAACTTTATGGGCTGTATCTGTGTCTTCTGGTGTATGCACAGGTTTATGTTCGTCTTTAGGTGACTTGTCAGTAGGTTCTTTAGATTTAAGAGTGGGTGTGTCTTCCGGCGTTTTTATTACCGCTGTAGGTTCGACTTTGTCATCGTCGATAGGTTTGTGTTCTGTGACCTTGCTAATTTCTGGTTCTGGTTCAATTTTATCGTCCGGAGTAATAACTTTATGGGCTAAATCTGTGTCTTCTGGTGTATGCACAGGTTTATGTTCGTCTTTAGGTGACTTGTCAGTAGGTTCTTTAGATTTAAGAGTGGGTTTGTCTTCCGGCGTTTTTATTACCGCTGTAGGTTCGACTTTGTCATCGTCGATAGGTTTGTGTTCTGTGACCTTGCTAATTTCTGGTTCTGGTTCAATTTTATCGTCCGGAGTAATAACTTTATGGGCTAAATCTGTGTCTTCTGGTGTATGCACAGGTTTATGTTCGTCTTTAGGTGACTTGTCAGTAGGTTCTTTAGATTTAAGAGTGGGTTTGTCTTCCGGCGTTTTTATTACCGCTGTAGGTTCGACTTTGTCATCGTCGATAGGTTTGTGTTCTGTGACCTTGCTAACTTCAGGTTCAGATTCAGACTCCACAGTTGTATCGTGTATCTCTTCGACTACTTTAGTGTCAATTATTTTGTGTAAAGTTATAACTTTATGGGCTGTATCTGTGTCTTCTGGTGTATGCACAGGTTTATGTTCGTCTTTAGGTGACTTGTCAGTAGGTTCTTTAGATTTAAGAGTGGGTGTGTCTTCCGGCGTTTTTATTACCGCTGTAGGTTCGACTTTGTCATCGTCGATAGGTTTGTGTTCTGTGACCTTGCTAATTTCTGGTTCTGGTTCAATTTTATCGTCCGGAGTAATAACTTTATGGGCTAAATCTGTGTCTTCTGGTGTATGCACAGGTTTATGTTCGTCTTTAGGTGACTTGTCAGTAGGTTCTTTAGATTTAAGAGTGGGTTTGTCTTCCGGCGTTTTTATTACCGCTGTAGGTTCGACTTTGTCATCGTCGATAGGTTTGTGTTCTGTGACCTTGCTAATTTCTGGTTCTGGTTCAATTTTATCGTCCGGCGTAATAACTTTATGGGCTAAATCTGTGTCTTCTGCTGTATGCACAGGTTTATGTTCGTGTTTAGGTGACTTGTCAGTAGGTTCTTTAGATTTAAGAGTGGGTTTGTCCTCCGGCGTTTTTATTACCGCTGTAGGTTCGACTTTGTCATCGTCGATAGGTTTGTGTTCTGTGACCTTGCTAATTTCTGGTTCTGGTTCAATTTTATCGTCCGGAGTAATAACTTTATGGGCTAAATCTGTGTCTTCTGGTGTATGCACAGGTTTATGTTCGTCTTTAGGTGACTTGTCAGTAGGTTCTTTAGATTTAAGAGTGGGTTTGTCTTCCGGCGTTTTTATTACCGCTGTAGGTTCGACTTTGTCATCGTCGATAGGTTTGTGTTCTGTGACCTTGCTAATTTCAGGTTCAGATTCAGACTCCACAGTTGTATCGTGTATCTCTTCGACTACTTTAGTGTCAATTATTTTGTGTAAAGTTATAACTTTATGGGCTGTATCTGTGTCTTCTGGTGTATGCACAGGTTTATGTTCGTCTTTGGGTGACTTGTCACTAGGTTCTTTAAATTTAAGAGTGGGTTTGTCTTCCGGCGTTTTTATTACCGCTGTAGGTTCGACTTTGTCATCGTCGATAGGTTTGTGTTCTGTGACCTTGCTAATTTCTGGTTCTGGTACAATTTTATCGTCCGGAGTAATAACTTTATGGGCTAAATCTGTGTCTTCTGGTGTATGCACAGGTTTATGTTCGTCTTTAGGTGACTTGTCAGTAGGTTCTTTAGATTTAAGAGTGGGTTTGTCTTCCGGCGTTTTTATTACCGCTGTAGGTTCGACTTTGTCATCGTCGATAGGTTTGTGTTCTGTGACCTTGCTAATTTCAGGTTCAGATTCAGACTCCACAGTTGTATCGTGTATCTCTTCGACTACTTTAGTGTCAATTATTTTGTGTAAAGTTATAACTTTATGGGCTGTATCTGTGTCTTCTGGTGTATGCACAGGTTTATGTTCGTCTTTGGGTGACTTGTCACTAGGTTCTTTAAATTTAAGAGTGGGTTTGTCTTCCGGCGTTTTTATTACCGCTGTAGGTTCGACTTTGTCATCGTCGATAGGTTTGTGTTCTGTGACCTTGCTAATTTCAGGTTCAGATTCAGACTCCACAGTTGTATCGTGTATCTCTTCGACTACTTTAGTGTCAATTATTTTGTGTAAAGTTATAACTTTATGGGCTGTATCTGTGTCTTCTGGTGTATGCACAGGTTTATGTTCGTCTTTAGGTGACTTGTCAGTAGGTTCTTTAGATTTAAGAGTGGGTGTGTCTTCCGGCGTTTTTATTACCGCTGTAGGTTCGACTTTGTCATCGTCGATAGGTTTGTGTTCTGTGACCTTGCTAATTTCTGGTTCTGGTTCAATTTTATCGTCCGGAGTAATAACTTTATGGGCTAAATCTGTGTCTTCTGCTGTATGCACAGGTTTATGTTCGTGTTTAGGTGACTTGTCAGTAGGTTCTTTAGATTTAAGAGTGGGTTTGTCCTCCGGCGTTTTTATTACCGCTGTAGGTTCGACTTTGTCATCGTCGATAGGTTTGTGTTCTGTGACCTTGCTAATTTCTGGTTCTGGTTCAATTTTATCGTCCGGAGTAATAACTTTATGGGCTAAATCTGTGTCTTCTGGTGTATGCACAGGTTTATGTTCGTCTTTAGGTGACTTGTCAGTAGGTTCTTTAGATTTAAGAGTGGGTTTGTCTTCCGGCGTTTTTATTACCGCTGTAGGTTCGACTTTGTCATCGTCGATAGGTTTGTGTTCTGTGACCTTGCTAATTTCAGGTTCAGATTCAGACTCCACAGTTGTATCGTGTATCTCTTCGACTACTTTAGTGTCAATTATTTTGTGTAAAGTTATAACTTTATGGGCTGTATCTGTGTCTTCTGGTGTATGCACAGGTTTATGTTCGTCTTTGGGTGACTTGTCACTAGGTTCTTTAAATTTAAGAGTGGGTTTGTCTTCCGGCGTTTTTATTACCGCTGTAGGTTCGACTTTGTCATCGTCGATAGGTTTGTGTTCTGTGACCTTGCTAATTTCAGGTTCAGATTCAGACTCCACAGTTGTATCGTGTATCTCTTCGACTACTTTAGTGTCAATTATTTTGTGTAAAGTTATAACTTTATGGGCTGTATCTGTGTCTTCTGGTGTATGCACAGGTTTATGTTCGTCTTTGGGTGACTTGTCACTAGGTTCTTTAAATTTAAGAGTGGGTTTGTCTTCCGGCGTTTTTATTACCGCTGTAGGTTCGACTTTGTCATCGTCGATAGGTTTGTGTTCTGTGACCTTGCTAATTTCAGGTTCAGATTCAGACTCCACAGTTGTATCGTGTATCTCTTCGACTACTTTAGTGTCAATTATTTTGTGTAAAGTTATAACTTTATGGGCTGTATCTGTGTCTTCTGGTGTATGCACAGGTTTATGTTCGTCTTTGGGTGACTTGTCACTAGGTTCTTTAAATTTAAGAGTGGGTTTGTCTTCCGGCGTTTTTATTACCGCTGTAGGTTCGACTTTGTCATCGTCGATAGGTTTGTGTTCTGTGACCTTGCTAATTTCAGGTTCAGATTCAGACTCCACAGTTGTATCGTGTATCTCTTCGACTACTTTAGTGTCAATTATTTTGTGTAAAGTTATAACTTTATGGGCTGTATCTGTGTCTTCTGGTGTATGCACAGGTTTATGTTCGTCTTTGGGTGACTTGTCACTAGGTTCTTTAAATTTAAGAGTGGGTTTGTCTTCCGGCGTTTTTATTACCGCTGTAGGTTCGACTTTGTCATCGTCGATAGGTTTGTGTTCTGTGACCTTGCTAATTTCAGGTTCAGATTCAGACTCCACAGTTGTATCGTGTATCTCTTCGACTACTTTAGTGTCAATTATTTTGTGTAAAGTTATAACTTTATGGGCTGTATCTGTGTCTTCTGGTGTATGCACAGGTTTATGTTCGTCTTTGGGTGACTTGTCACTAGGTTCTTTAGATTTAAGAGTGGGTTTGTCTTCCGGCGTTTTTATTACCGCTGTAGGTTCGACTTTGTCATCGTCGATAGGTTTGTGTTCTGTGACCTTGCTAATTTCAGGTTCAGATTCAGACTCCACAGTTGTATCGTGTATCTCTTCGACTACTTTAGTGTCAATTATTTTGTGTAAAGTTATAACTTTATGGGCTGTATCTGTGTCTTCTGGTGTATGCACAGGTTTATGTTCGTCTTTGGGTGACTTGTCACTAGGTTCTTTAAATTTAAGAGTGGGTTTGTCTTCCGGCGTTTTTATTACCGCTGTAGGTTCGACTTTGTCATCGTCGATAGGTTTGTGTTCTGTGACCTTGCTAATTTCAGGTTCAGATTCAGACTCCACAGTTGTATCGTGTATCTCTTCGACTACTTTAGTGTCAATTATTTTGTGTAAAGTTATAACTTTATGGGCTGTATCTGTGTCTTCTGGTGTATGCACAGGTTTATGTTCGTCTTTGGGTGACTTGTCACTAGGTTCTTTAAATTTAAGAGTGGGTTTGTCTTCCGGCGTTTTTATTACCGCTGTAGGTTCGACTTTGTCATCGTCGATAGGTTTGTGTTCTGTGACCTTGCTAATTTCAGGTTCAGATTCAGACTCCACAGTTGTATCGTGTATCTCTTCGACTACTTTAGTGTCAATTATTTTGTGTAAAGTTATAACTTTATGGGCTGTATCTGTGTCTTCTGGTGTATGCACAGGTTTATGTTCGTCTTTGGGTGACTTGTCACTAGGTTCTTTAAATTTAAGAGTGGGTTTGTCTTCCGGCGTTTTTATTACCGCTGTAGGTTCGACTTTGTCATCGTCGATAGGTTTGTGTTCTGTGACCTTGCTAATTTCAGGTTCAGATTCAGACTCCACAGTTGTATCGTGTATCTCTTCGACTACTTTAGTGTCAATTATTTTGTGTAAAGTTATAACTTTATGGGCTGTATCTGTGTCTTCTGGTGTATGCACAGGTTTATGTTCGTCTTTGGGTGACTTGTCACTAGGTTCTTTAAATTTAAGAGTGGGTTTGTCTTCCGGCGTTTTTATTACCGCTGTAGGTTCGACTTTGTCATCGTCGATAGGTTTGTGTTCTGTGACCTTGCTAATTTCAGGTTCAGATTCAGACTCCACAGTTGTATCGTGTATCTCTTCGACTACTTTAGTGTCAATTATTTTGTGTAAAGTTATAACTTTATGGGCTGTATCTGTGTCTTCTGGTGTATGCACAGGTTTATGTTCGTCTTTGGGTGACTTGTCACTAGGTTCTTTAAATTTAAGAGTGGGTTTGTCTTCCGGCGTTTTTATTACCGCTGTAGGTTCGACTTTGTCATCGTCGATAGGTTTGTGTTCTGTGACCTTGCTAATTTCAGGTTCAGATTCAGACTCCACAGTTGTATCGTGTATCTCTTCGACTACTTTAGTGTCAATTATTTTGTGTAAAGTTATAACTTTATGGGCTGTATCTGTGTCTTCTGGTGTATGCACAGGTTTATGTTCGTCTTTGGGTGACTTGTCACTAGGTTCTTTAAATTTAAGAGTGGGTTTGTCTTCCGGCGTTTTTATTACCGCTGTAGGTTCGACTTTGTCATCGTCGATAGGTTTGTGTTCTGTGACCTTGCTAATTTCAGGTTCAGATTCAGACTCCACAGTTGTATCGTGTATCTCTTCGACTACTTTAGTGTCAATTATTTTGTGTAAAGTTATAACTTTATGGGCTGTATCTGTGTCTTCTGGTGTATGCACAGGTTTATGTTCGTCTTTGGGTGACTTGTCACTAGGTTCTTTAAATTTAAGAGTGGGTTTGTCTTCCGGCGTTTTTATTACCGCTGTAGGTTCGACTTTGTCATCGTCGATAGGTTTGTGTTCTGTGACCTTGCTAATTTCAGGTTCAGATTCAGACTCCACAGTTGTATCGTGTATCTCTTCGACTACTTTAGTGTCAATTATTTTGTGTAAAGTTATAACTTTATGGGCTGTATCTGTGTCTTCTGGTGTATGCACAGGTTTATGTTCGTCTTTGGGTGACTTGTCACTAGGTTCTTTAAATTTAAGAGTGGGTTTGTCTTCCGGCGTTTTTATTACCGCTGTAGGTTCGACTTTGTCATCGTCGATAGGTTTGTGTTCTGTGACCTTGCTAATTTCAGGTTCAGATTCAGACTCCACAGTTGTATCGTGTATCTCTTCGACTACTTTAGTGTCAATTATTTTGTGTAAAGTTATAACTTTATGGGCTGTATCTGTGTCTTCTGGTGTATGCACAGGTTTATGTTCGTCTTTGGGTGACTTGTCACTAGGTTCTTTAAATTTAAGAGTGGGTTTGTCTTCCGGCGTTTTTATTACCGCTGTAGGTTCGACTTTGTCATCGTCGATAGGTTTGTGTTCTGTGACCTTGCTAATTTCAGGTTCAGATTCAGACTCCACAGTTGTATCGTGTATCTCTTCGACTACTTTAGTGTCAATTATTTTGTGTAAAGTTATAACTTTATGGGCTGTATCTGTGTCTTCTGGTGTATGCACAGGTTTATGTTCGTCTTTGGGTGACTTGTCACTAGGTTCTTTAAATTTAAGAGTGGGTTTGTCTTCCGGCGTTTTTATTACCGCTGTAGGTTCGACTTTGTCATCGTCGATAGGTTTGTGTTCTGTGACCTTGCTAATTTCAGGTTCAGATTCAGACTCCACAGTTGTATCGTGTATCTCTTCGACTACTTTAGTGTCAATTATTTTGTGTAAAGTTATAACTTTATGGGCTGTATCTGTGTCTTCTGGTGTATGCACAGGTTTATGTTCGTCTTTGGGTGACTTGTCACTAGGTTCTTTAAATTTAAGAGTGGGTTTGTCTTCCGGCGTTTTTATTACCGCTGTAGGTTCGACTTTGTCATCGTCGATAGGTTTGTGTTCTGTGACCTTGCTAATTTCAGGTTCAGATTCAGACTCCACAGTTGTATCGTGTATCTCTTCGACTACTTTAGTGTCAATTATTTTGTGTAAAGTTATAACTTTATGGGCTGTATCTGTGTCTTCTGGTGTATGCACAGGTTTATGTTCGTCTTTGGGTGACTTGTCACTAGGTTCTTTAAATTTAAGAGTGGGTTTGTCTTCCGGCGTTTTTATTACCGCTGTAGGTTCGACTTTGTCATCGTCGATAGGTTTGTGTTCTGTGACCTTGCTAATTTCAGGTTCAGATTCAGACTCCACAGTTGTATCGTGTATCTCTTCGACTACTTTAGTGTCAATTATTTTGTGTAAAGTTATAACTTTATGGGCTGTATCTGTGTCTTCTGGTGTATGCACAGGTTTATGTTCGTCTTTGGGTGACTTGTCACTAGGTTCTTTAAATTTAAGAGTGGGTTTGTCTTCCGGCGTTTTTATTACCGCTGTAGGTTCGACTTTGTCATCGTCGATAGGTTTGTGTTCTGTGACCTTGCTAATTTCAGGTTCAGATTCAGACTCCACAGTTGTATCGTGTATCTCTTCGACTACTTTAGTGTCAATTATTTTGTGTAAAGTTATAACTTTATGGGCTGTATCTGTGTCTTCTGGTGTATGCACAGGTTTATGTTCGCCTTTAGGTGACTTGTCAGTAGGTTCTTTAGATTTAAGAGTGGGTTTGTCTTCCGGCGTTTTTATTACCGCTGTAGGTTCGACTTTGTCATCGTCGATAGGTTTGTGTTCTGTGACCTTGCTAATTTCAGGTTCAGATTCAGACTCCACAGTTGTATCGTGTATCTCTTCGACTACTTTAGTGTCAATTATTTTGTGTAAAGTTATAACTTTATGGGCTGTATCTGTGTCTTCTGGTGTATGCACAGGTTTATGTTCGCCTTTAGGTGACTTGTCAGTAGGTTCTTTAGATTTAAGAGTGGGTTTGTCTTCCGGCGTTTTTATTACCGCTGTAGGTTCGACTTTGTCATCGTCGATAGGTTTGTGTTCTGTGACCTTGCTAATTTCTGGTTCTGGTTCAATTTTATCGTCCGGAGTAATAACTTTATGGGCTAAATCTGTGTCTTCTGGTGTATGCACAGGTTTATGTTCGTCTTTAGGTGACTTGTCAGTAGGTTCTTTAGATTTAAGAGTGGGTGTGTCTTCCGGCGTTTTTATTACCGCTGTAGGTTCGACTTTGTCATCGTCGATAGGTTTGTGTTCTGTGACCTTGCTAATTTCTGGTTCTGGTTCAATTTTATCGTCCGGAGTAATAACTTTATGGGCTAAATCTGTGTCTTCTGGTGTATGCACAGGTTTATGTTCGTCTTTAGGTGACTTGTCAGTAGGTTCTTTAGATTTAAGAGTGGGTTTGTCTTCCGGCGTTTTTATTACCGCTGTAGGTTCGACTTTGTCATCGTCGATAGGTTTGTGTTCTGTGACCTTGCTAATTTCTGGTTCTGGTTCAATTTTATCGTCCGGAGTAATAACTTTATGGGCTAAATCTGTGTCTTCTGGTGTATGCACAGGTTTATGTTCGTCTTTAGGTGACTTGTCAGTAGGTTCTTTAGATTTAAGAGTGGGTTTGTCTTCCGGCGTTTTTATTACCGCTGTAGGTTCGACTTTGTCATCGTCGATAGGTTTGTGTTCTGTGACCTTGCTAATTTCAGGTTCAGATTCAGACTCCACAGTTGTATCGTGTATCTCTTCGACTACTTTAGTGTCAATTATTTTGTGTAAAGTTATAACTTTATGGGCTGTATCTGTGTCTTCTGGTGTATGCACAGGTTTATGTTCGTCTTTGGGTGACTTGTCACTAGGTTCTTTAAATTTAAGAGTGGGTTTGTCTTCCGGCGTTTTTATTACCGCTGTAGGTTCGACTTTGTCATCGTCGATAGGTTTGTGTTCTGTGACCTTGCTAATTTCTGGTTCTGGTACAATTTTATCGTCCGGAGTAATAACTTTATGGGCTAAATCTGTGTCTTCTGGTGTATGCACAGGTTTATGTTCGTCTTTAGGTGACTTGTCAGTAGTTTCTTTAGATTTAAGAGTGGGTTTGTCTTCCGGCGTTTTTATTACCGCTGTAGGTTCGACTTTGGCATCGTCGATAGGTTTGTGTTCTGTGACCTTGCTAATTTCAGGTTCAGATTCAGACTCCACAGTTGTATCGTGTATCTCTTCGACTACTTTAGTGTCAATTATTTTGTGTAAAGTTATAACTTTATGGGCTGTATCTGTGTCTTCTGGTGTATGCACAGGTTTATGTTCGTCTTTGGGTGACTTGTCACTAGGTTCTTTAAATTTAAGAGTGGGTTTGTCTTCCGGCGTTTTTATTACCGCTGTAGGTTCGACTTTGTCATCGTCGATAGGTTTGTGTTCTGTGACCTTGCTAATTTCAGGTTCAGATTCAGACTCCACAGTTGTATCGTGTATCTCTTCGACTACTTTAGTGTCAATTATTTTGTGTAAAGTTATAACTTTATGGGCTGTATCTGTGTCTTCTGGTGTATGCACAGGTTTATGTTCGTCTTTAGGTGACTTGTCAGTAGGTTCTTTAGATTTAAGAGTGGGTGTGTCTTCCGGCGTTTTTATTACCGCTGTAGGTTCGACTTTGTCATCGTCGATAGGTTTGTGTTCTGTGACCTTGCTAATTTCTGGTTCTGGTTCAATTTTATCGTCCGGAGTAATAACTTTATGGGCTAAATCTGTGTCTTCTGGTGTATGCACAGGTTTATGTTCGTCTTTAGGTGACTTGTCAGTAGGTTCTTTAGATTTAAGAGTGGGTTTGTCTTCCGGCGTTTTTATTACCGCTGTAGGTTCGACTTTGTCATCGTCGATAGGTTTGTGTTCTGTGACCTTGCTAATTTCTGGTTCTGGTTCAATTTTATCGTCCGGCGTAATAACTTTATGGGCTAAATCTGTGTCTTCTGCTGTATGCACAGGTTTATGTTCGTGTTTAGGTGACTTGTCAGTAGGTTCTTTAGATTTAAGAGTGGGTTTGTCCTCCGGCGTTTTTATTACCGCTGTAGGTTCGACTTTGTCATCGTCGATAGGTTTCTGTTCTGTGACCTTGCTAATTTCTGGTTCTGGTTCAATTTTATCGTCCGGAGTAATAACTTTATGGGCTAAATCTGTGTCTTCTGGTGTATGCACAGGTTTATGTTCGTCTTTAGGTGACTTGTCAGTAGGTTCTTTAGATTTAAGAGTGGGTTTGTCTTCCGGCGTTTTTATTACCGCTGTAGGTTCGACTTTGTCATCGTCGATAGGTTTGTGTTCTGTGACCTTGCTAATTTCAGGTTCAGATTCAGACTCCACAGTTGTATCGTGTATCTCTTCGACTACTTTAGTGTCAATTATTTTGTGTAAAGTTATAACTTTATGGGCTGTATCTGTGTCTTCTGGTGTATGCACAGGTTTATGTTCGTCTTTGGGTGACTTGTCACTAGGTTCTTTAAATTTAAGAGTGGGTTTGTCTTCCGGCGTTTTTATTACCGCTGTAGGTTCGACTTTGTCATCGTCGATAGGTTTGTGTTCTGTGACCTTGCTAATTTCTGGTTCTGGTTCAATTTTATCGTCCGGCGTAATAACTTTATGGGCTAAATCTGTGTCTTCTGGTGTATGCACAGGTTTATGTTCGTGTTTAGGTGACTTGTCAGTAGGTTCTTTAGATTTAAGAGTGGGTTTGTCCTCCGGCGTTTTTATTACCGCTGTAGGTTCGACTTTGTCATCGTCGATAGGTTTGTGTTCTGTGACCTTGCTAATTTCTGGTTCTGGTTCAATTTTATCGTCCGGAGTAATAACTTTATGGGCTAAATCTGTGTCTTCTGGTGTATGCACAGGTTTATGTTCGTCTTTAGGTGACTTGTCAGTAGGTTCTTTAGATTTAAGAGTGGGTTTGTCTTCCGGCGTTTTTATTACCGCTGTAGGTTCGACTTTGTCATCGTCGATAGGTTTGTGTTCTGTGACCTTGCTAATTTCAGGTTCAGATTCAGACTCCACAGTTGTATCGTGTATCTCTTCGACTACTTTAGTGTCAATTATTTTGTGTAAAGTTATAACATTATGGGCTGTATCTGTGTCTTCTGGTGTATGCACAGGTTTATGTTCGTCTTTAGGTGACTTGTCAGTAGGTTCTTTAGATTTAAGAGTGGGTTTGTCCTCCGGCGTTTTTATTACCGCTGTAGGTTCGACTTTGTCATCGTCGATAGGTTTGTGTTCTGTGACCTTGCTAAATTCTGGTTCTGGTTCAATTTTATCGTCCGGAGTAATAACTTTATGGGCTAAATCTGTGTCTTCTGGTGTATGCACAGGTTTATGTTCGTCTTTAGGTGACTTGTCAGTAGGTTCTTTAGATTTAAGAGTGGGTTTGTCTTCCGGCGTTTTTATTACCGCTGTAGGTTCGACTTTGTCATCGTCGATAGGTTTGTGTTCTGTGACCTTGCTAATTTCAGGTTCAGATTCAGACTCCACAGTTGTATCGTGTATCTCTTCGACTACTTTAGTGTCAATTATTTTGTGTAAAGTTATAACATTATGGGCTGTATCTGTGTCTTCTGGTGTATGCACAGGTTTATGTTCGTGTTTAGGTGACTTGTCAGTAGGTACTTTAGATTTAAGAGTGGGTTTGTCCTCCGGCGTTTTTATTAATGCTGTAGGTTCGACTTTGTCATCGTCGATAGGTTTGTGTTCTGTGACCTTGCTAATTTCAGGTTCAGATTCAGACTCCACAGTTGTATCGTGTATCTCTTCGACTACTTTAGTGTCAATTATTTTGTGTAAAGTTATAACATTATGGGCTGTATCTGTGTCTTCTGGTGTATGCACAGGTTTATGTTCGTCTTTAGGTGACTTGTCAGTAGGTTCTTTAAATTTAATAGTGGGTTTGTCTTCCGGCGTTTTTATTACCGCTGTAGGTTCGACTTTGTCATCGTCGATAGGTTTGTGTTCTGTGACCTTGCTAATTTCAGGTTCAGATTCAGACTCCACAGTTGTATCGTGTATCTCTTCGACTACTTTAGTGTCAATTATTTTGTGTAAAGTTATAACTTTATGGGCTGTATCTGTGTCTTCTGGTGTATGCACAGGTTTATGTTCGCCTTTAGGTGACTTGTCAGTAGGTTCTTTAAATTTAAGAGTGGGTTTGTCTTCCGGCGTTTTTATTACCGCTGTAGGTTCGACTTTGTCATCGTCGATAGGTTTGTGTTCTGTGACCTTGCTAATTTCTGGTTCTGGTTCAATTTTATCGTCCGGAGTAATAACTTTATGGGCTAAATCTGTGTCTTCTGGTGTATGCACAGGTTTATGTTCGTCTTTAGGTGACTTGTCGGTAGGTTCTTTAGATTTAAGAGTGGGTTTGTCTTCCGGCGTTTTTATTACCGCTGTAGGTTCGACTTTGTCATCGTCGATAGGTTTGTGTTCTGTGACCTTGCTAATTTCTGGTTCTGGTTCAATTTTATCGTCCGGAGTAATAACTTTATGGGCTAAATCTGTGTCTTCTGGTGTATGCACAGGTTTATGTTCGTCTTTAGGTGACTTGTCAGTAGGTTCTTTAGATTTAAGAGTGGGTTTGTCTTCCGGCGTTTTTATTACCGCTGTAGGTTCGACTTTGTCATCGTCGATAGGTTTGTGTTCTGTGACCTTGCTAATTTCAGGTTCAGATTCAGACTCCACAGTTGTATCGTGTATCTCTTCGACTACTTTAGTGTCAATTATTTTGTGTAAAGTTATAACTTTATGGGCTGTATCTGTGTCTTCTGGTGTATGCACAGGTTTATGTTCGTCTTTAGGTGACTTGTCAGTAGGTTCTTTAAATTTAAGAGTGGGTTTGTCTTCCGGCGTTTTTATTACCGCTGTAGGTTCGCCTTTGTCATCGTCGATAGGTTTGTGTTCTGTGACCTTGCTAATTTCTGGTTCTGGTTCAATTTTATCGTCCGGAGTAATAACTTTATGGGCTAAATCTGTGTCTTCTGGTGTATGCACAGGTTTATGTTCGTCTTTAGGTGACTTGTCAGTAGGTTCTTTAGATTTAAGAGTGGGTTTGTCTTCCGGCGTTTTTATTACCGCTGTAGGTTCGACTTTGTCATCGTCGATAGGTTTGTGTTCTGTGACCTTGCTAATTTCAGGTTCAGATTCAGACTCCACAGTTGTATCGTGTATCTCTTCGACTACTTTAGTGTCAATTATTTTGTGTAAAGTTATAACTTTATGGGCTGTATCTGTGTCTTCTGGTGTATGCACAGGTTTATGTTCGTCTTTAGGTGACTTGTCAGTAGGTTCTTTAAATTTAAGAGTGGGTTTGTCTTCCGGCGTTTTTATTACCGCTGTCGGTTCGACTTTGTCATCGTCGATAGGTTTGTGTTCTGTGACCTTGCTAATTTCAGGTTCAGATTCAGACTCCACAGTTGTATCGTGTATCTCTTCGACTACTTTAGTGTCAATTATTTTGTGTAAAGTTATAACTTTATGGGCTGTATCTGTGTCTTCTGGTGTATGCACAGGTTTATGTTCGTCTTTAGGTGACTTGTCAGTAGGTTCTTTAAATTTAAGAGTGGGTTTGTCTTCCGGCGTTTTTATTACCGCTGTAGGTTCGCCTTTGTCATCGTCGATAGGTTTGTGTTCTGTGACCTTGCTAATTTCTGGTTCTGGTTCAATTTTATCGTCCGGAGTAATAACTTTATGGGCTAAATCTGTGTCTTCTGGTGTATGCACAGGTTTATGTTCGTCTTTAGGTGACTTGTCAGTAGGTTCTTTAGATTTAAGAGTGGGTTTGTCTTCCGGCGTTTTTATTACCGCTGTAGGTTCGACTTTGTCATCGTCGATAGGTTTGTGTTCTGTGACCTTGCTAATTTCAGGTTCAGATTCAGACTCCACAGTTGTATCGTGTATCTCTTCGACTACTTTAGTGTCAATTATTTTGTGTAAAGTTATAACTTTATGGGCTGTATCTGTGTCTTCTGGTGTATGCACAGGTTTATGTTCGTCTTTAGGTGACTTGTCAGTAGGTTCTTTAAATTTAAGAGTGGGTTTGTCTTCCGGCGTTTTTATTACCGCTGTAGGTTCGACTTTGTCATCGTCGATAGGTTTGTGTTCTGTGACCTTGCTAATTTCAGGTTCAGATTCAGACTCCACAGTTGTATCGTGTATCTCTTCGACTACTTTAGTGTCAATTATTTTGTGTAAAGTTATAACTTTATGGGCTGTATCTGTGTCTTCTGGTGTATGCACAGGTTTATGTTCGTCTTTAGGTGACTTGTCAGTAGGTTCTTTAAATTTAAGAGTGGGTTTGTCTTCCGGCGTTTTTATTACCGCTGTAGGTTCGACTTTGTCATCGTCGATAGGTTTGTGTTCTGTGACCTTGCTAATTTCAGGTTCAGATTCAGACTCCACAGTTGTATCGTGTATCTCTTCGACTACTTTAGTGTCAATTATTTTGTGTAAAGTTATAACTTTATGGGCTGTATCTGTGTCTTCTGGTGTATGCACAGGTTTATGTTCGTCTTTAGGTGACTTGTCAGTAGGTTCTTTAAATTTAAGAGTGGGTTTGTCTTCCGGCGTTTTTATTACCGCTGTAGGTTCGCCTTTGTCATCGTCGATAGGTTTGTGTTCTGTGACCTTGCTAATTTCTGGTTCTGGTTCAATTTTATCGTCCGGAGTAATAACTTTATGGGCTAAATCTGTGTCTTCTGGTGTATGCACAGGTTTATGTTCGTCTTTAGGTGACTTGTCAGTAGGTTCTTTAGATTTAAGAGTGGGTTTGTCTTCCGGCGTTTTTATTACCGCTGTAGGTTCGACTTTGTCATCGTCGATAGGTTTGTGTTCTGTGACCTTGCTAATTTCAGGTTCAGATTCAGACTCCACAGTTGTATCGTGTATCTCTTCGACTACTTTAGTGTCTATTATTTTGTGTAAAGTTATAACTTTATGGGCTGTATCTGTGTCTTCTGGTGTATGCACAGGTTTATGTTCGTCTTTAGGTGACTTGTCAGTAGGTTCTTTAGATTTAAGAGTGGGTTTGTCTTCCGGCGTTTTTATTACCGCTGTAGGTTCGACTTTGTCATCGTCGATAGGTTTGTGTTCTGTGACCTTGCTAATTTCTGGTTCTGGTTCAATTTTATCGTCCGGAGTAATAACTTTATGGGCTAAATCTGTGTCTTCTGGTGTATGCACAGGTTTATGTTCGTCTTTAGGTGACTTGTCAGTAGGTTCTTTAGATTTAAGAGTGGGTTTGTCTTCCGGCGTTTTTATTACCGCTGTAGGTTCGACTTTGTCATCGTCGATAGGTTTGTGTTCTGTGACCTTGCTAATTTCTGGTTCTGGTTCAATTTTATCGTCCGGAGTAATAACTTTATGGGCTAAATCTGTGTCTTCTGGTGTATGCACAGGTTTATGTTCGTCTTTAGGTGACTTGTCAGTAGGTTCTTTAGATTTAAGAGTGGGTTTGTCTTCCGGCGTTTTTATTACCGCTGTAGGTTCGACTTTGTCATCGTCGATAGGTTTGTGTTCTGTGACCTTGCTAATTTCAGGTTCAGATTCAGACTCCACAGTTGTATCGTGTATCTCTTCGACTACTTTAGTGTCAATTATTTTGTGTAAAGTTATAACTTTATGGGCTGTATCTGTGTCTTCTGGTGTATGCACAGGTTTATGTTCGCCTTTAGGTGACTTGTCAGTAGGTTCTTTAAATTTGAGAGTGGGTTTGTCTTCCGGCGTTTTTATTACCGCTGTAGGTTCGACTTTGTCATCGTCGATAGGTTTGTGTTCTGTGACCTTGCTAATTTCAGGTTCAGATTCAGACTCCACAGTTGTATCGTGTATCTTTTCGACTACTTTAGTGTCAATTATTTTGTGTAAAGTTATAACTTTATGGGCTGTATCTGTGTCTTCTGGTGTATGCACAGGTTTATGTTCGCCTTTAGGTGACTTGTCAGTAGGTTCTTTAGATTTAAGAGTGGGTTTGTCTTCCGGCGTTTTTATTACCGCTGTAGGTTCGACTTTGTCATCGTCGATAGGTTTGTGTTCTGTGACCTTGCTAATTTCTGGTTCTGGTTCAATTTTATCGTCCGGAGTAATAACTTTATGGGCTAAATCTGTGTCTTCTGGTGTATGCACAGGTTTATGTTCGTCTTTAGGTGACTTGTCAGTAGGTTCTTTAGATTTAAGAGTGGGTTTGTCTTCCGGCGTTTTTATTACCGCTGTAGGTTCGACTTTGTCATCGTCGATAGGTTTGTGTTCTGTGACCTTGCTAATTTCAGGTTCAGATTCAGACTCCACAGTTGTATCGTGTATCTCTTCGACTACTTTAGTGTCAATTATTTTGTGTAAAGTTATAACTTTATGGGCTGTATCTGTGTCTTCTGGTGTATGCACAGGTTTATGTTCGCCTTTAGGTGACTTGTCAGTAGGTTCTTTAGATTTAAGAGTGGGTTTGTCTTCCGGCGTTTTTATTACCGCTGTAGGTTCGACTTTGTCATCGTCGATAGGTTTGTGTTCTGTGACCTTGCTAATTTCTGGTTCTGGTTCAATTTTATCGTCCGGAGTAATAACTTTATGGGCTAAATCTGTGTCTTCTGGTGTATGCACAGGTTTATGTTCGTCTTTAGGTGACTTGTCAGTAGGTTCTTTAGATTTAAGAGTGGGTTTGTCTTCCGGCGTTTTTATTACCGCTGTAGGTTCGACTTTGTCATCGTCGATAGGTTTGTGTTCTGTGACCTTGCTAATTTCTGGTTCTGGTTCAATTTTATCGTCCGGAGTAATAACTTTATGGGCTAAATCTGTGTCTTCTGGTGTATGCACAGGTTTATGTTCGTCTTTAGGTGACTTGTCAGTAGGTTCTTTAGATTTAAGAGTGGGTTTGTCTTCCGGCGTTTTTATTACCGCTGTAGGTTCGACTTTGTCATCGTCGATAGGTTTGTGTTCTGTGACCTTGCTAATTTCAGATTCAGACTCCACAGTTGTATCGTGTATCTCTTCGACTACTTTAGTGTCAATTATTTTGTGTAAAGTTATAACTTTATGGGCTGTATCTGTGTCTTCTGGTGTATGCACAGGTTTATGTTCGTCTTTAGGTGACTTGTCAGTAGGTTCTTTAGATTTAAGAGTGGGTTTGTCTTCCGGCGTTTTTATTACCGCTGTAGGTTCGACTTTGTCATCGTCGATAGGTTTGTGTTCTGTGACCTTGCTAATTTCAGGTTCAGATTCAGACTCCACAGTTGTATCGTGTATCTCTTCGACTACTTTAGTGTCAATTATTTTGTGTAAGGTTATAACTTTATGGGCTGTATCTGTGTCTTCTGGTGTATGCACAGGTTTATGTTCGCCTTTAGGTGACTTGTCAGTAGGTTCTTTAGATTTAAGAGTGGGTTTGTCTTCCGGCGCTTTTATTACCGCTGTAGGTTCTACTTTGTCATCGTCGATAGGTTTGTGTTCTGTGGCCTTGCTAATTTCAGGTTCAGATTTAGACTCCACAGTTGTATCGTGTATCTCTTCGACTACTTTAGTGTCAATTATTTTGTGTAAAGTTATAACTTTATGGGCTGTATCTGTGTCTTCTGGTGTATGCACAGGTTTATGTTCATCTTTAGGTGACTTGTCAGTAGGTACTTTAGATTTAACGGTGGGTTTGTCTTCAGGTGATTTTATTACAGCAGCAGGTTTGATTTTGACATCGTCGATAACTGTGTGCTTCGTGATCTTGATGATTTCATGTTCAGACACCTCAGTTGTATCGTGCATGTGTTTGACGGTTTTGGAGTCAATTACTTTGTGTGGAGTGATAACTGCGTGAACTGAGACTGTGTCTTCAAGTGTATGGACAGGTTTATGTTCGTCTTTAGGTGACTTGTCAGTAGGTTCTTTAGATTTAAGAGTGGGTTTGTCTTCTGGCGTTTTTATTACCGCTGTAGGTGCGACTTTGTCATCGTCGATAGGTTTGTGTTCTGTGACCTTGCTAATTTCTGGTTTTGGTTTAGACTCCTTAATTCTTTCGTCCGGAGTAATAACTTTATGGGCTAAATCTGTGTCTTCCGGTGTATGCACAGGTTTATGTTCATCTTTAGGTGACTTGTCAGTAGGTACTATAGATTTAACGGTGGGTTTGTCTTCCGGTGATTTTATTACAGCAGCAGGTTTGACTTTGACATCGTCGATAACTGTGTGCTTCGTGACCTTGATGATTTCATGTTCAGACACCTCAGTTGTATCGTGTATGTGTTTGACTGTTTTGGAGTCTATTACTTTGTGTGGAGTGATAACTGTATGAACTGAGACGGTGTCTTCAAGTGTATGCACAGGTTTATGTTCGTCTATAGGTGACTTGTCAGTAGGTTCTTTAGATTTAAGAGTGGGTTTGTCTTCCGGCGTTTTTATTAGCTGTGTAGGTTCGACTTTGCCATCGGCGATAACTTTGTGCTTTGTGACCTTGATAATTTTAAGTTCAGACTCCTCAGTTGTATCGTGTAAGTGTTCGACGGTTTTGCTGGCAATTACTTTGTGTAGAGTAATAACTGTATGAGCTGAGTCGGTGTCTTCCGGTGTATGCAGAAGTTTATGTTCGTCTTTAGGTGACTTGTCAGTAGAGTCAGGTTTAACGGAAGGTTTGTCTTCCGGCGTTTTTATAACCGCTGCGGCTTCGAATTTGTCATCGTCGAGAAGTTTGTTTTCTGTGACCTTGGTAATTTTATGTTCTGGTTCAGACACCTTAGTTGTATCGTGTATGTCATCGACTACTTTAGCGTCAATTATTTTGTGTGGAGTAATAACTTTATTATCTGAATCTGTGTCTTCCGGTGTATGCACAGGTTTATGTTCGTCTTTAGGTGACTTGTCAGTAGGTTCTTTAGATTTAAGAGTGGGTTTGTCTTCCGGCGCTTTTATTACCGCTGTAGGTTCTACTTTGTCATCGTCGATAGGTTTGTGTTCTGTGGCCTTGCTAATTTCAGGTTCAGATTTAGACTCCACAGTTGTATCGTGTATCTCTTCGACTACTTTAGTGTCAATTATTTTGTGTAAAGTTATAACTTTATGGGCTGTATCTGTGTCTTCTGGTGTATGCACAGGTTTATGTTCATCTTTAGGTGACTTGTCAGTAGGTACTTTAGATTTAACGGTGGGTTTGTCTTCAGGTGATTTTATTACAGCAGCAGGTTTGATTTTGACATCGTCGATAACTGTGTGCTTCGTGATCTTGATGATTTCATGTTCAGACACCTCAGTTGTATCGTGCATGTGTTTGACGGTTTTGGAGTCAATTACTTTGTGTGGAGTGATAACTGCGTGAACTGAGACTGTGTCTTCAAGTGTATGGACAGGTTTATGTTCGTCTTTAGGTGACTTGTCAGTAGGTTCTTTAGATTTAAGAGTGGGTTTGTCTTCTGGCGTTTTTATTACCGCTGTAGGTGCGACTTTGTCATCGTCGATAGGTTTGTGTTCTGTGACCTTGCTAATTTCTGGTTTTGGTTTAGACTCCTTAATTCTTTCGTCCGGAGTAATAACTTTATGGGCTAAATCTGTGTCTTCCGGTGTATGCACAGGTTTATGTTCATCTTTAGGTGACTTGTCAGTAGGTACTATAGATTTAACGGTGGGTTTGTCTTCCGGTGATTTTATTACAGCAGCAGGTTTGACTTTGACATCGTCGATAACTGTGTGCTTCGTGACCTTGATGATTTCATGTTCAGACACCTCAGTTGTATCGTGTATGTGTTTGACTGTTTTGGAGTCTATTACTTTGTGTGGAGTGATAACTGTATGAACTGAGACGGTGTCTTCAAGTGTATGCACAGGTTTATGTTCGTCTATAGGTGACTTGTCAGTAGGTTCTTTAGATTTAAGAGTGGGTTTGTCTTCCGGCGTTTTTAGTAGCTGTGTAGGTTCGACTTTGCCATCGGCGATAACTTTGTGCTTTGTGACCTTGATAATTTTAAGTTCAGACTCCTCAGTTGTATCGTGTAAGTGTTCGACGGTTTTGCTGGCAATTACTTTGTGTAGAGTAATAACTGTATGAGCTGAGTCGGTGTCTTCCGGTGTATGCAGAAGTTTATGTTCGTCTTTAGGTGACTTGTCAGTAGAGTCAGGTTTAACGGAAGGTTTGTCTTCCGGCGTTTTTATAACCGCTGCGGCTTCGAATTTGTCATCGTCGAGAAGTTTGTTTTCTGTGACCTTGGTAATTTTATGTTCTGGTTCAGACACCTTAGTTGTATCGTGTATGTCATCGACTACTTTAGCGTCAATTATTTTGTGTGGAGTAATAACTTTATTATCTGAATCTGTGTCTTCCGGTGTATGCACAAATTTATGTTCGTCTTTAGGTGACTTGGCAGTAGATTTGTGAAGTTCATCAGTAGGTTTATGTGGAAGTAATTTATCGTCCGGTTTTAATATAAGTTTAATTTTTTTTTGGGGTAACTTATCATTTTGCTCTTTAGTAATTACAGTTGTTGTATCCTCCACAGTTTCTGAATCTAGATCAGTTCCATATTTGTAACAGTCGGTTACTTTATGGACTCTAACCTTATGTTCTTCATCCACTAGAATAGTTTCTTTTTTTAATTTTGCTACCTGTTTATCTAGTGTTTTACTAATTACAGCTTTATCTATAATTTGTTTTTGTTCCTTTTTGTGTGTAAGTGTATGTTGGCCTTCTTTGAGTGTTATGTCAGTAAGTGCTCTAGATATATCGTTGGTTGTTTCGTTCAAGGTTGATAAAACTACTTCATGTTCGTGCCGTGTATCATGTATATCTTTAAGCCCTTTAACTGCCGTAAAATCAAACTCCTCATTTTGTTCGCTTTTTTGTTCATAATTTAATTGAACTATTTTATCAGGTGTCTTAGTTATTGCATCTAAACTATCTAGTGGATCTTTTAGAACGTGAGCTTCCGTTATCTTCTCTATTGTTATGATTTTCTGTTCAGTTGCTTTGGTTAATTTGGTGTCTGTAATTTGCGTTTCTGTTTCTTCGGTTCGTGTTTTGACAATAGATTGTTTCAGTTGTTCGGTGGGCTGTTCTTCTTTGATTTTGATTATTTTTTTTAGTTCATGTTTGTCGTCGCTTTCTGTAGCATCCATCACTACTGGTTCTTCTTTTAATTCTCCTTTTAGGAAAGTCAGTTTTTCTCTTTTGTCTTTCTTGGCTTCTCTATCGTCGTGAAGAGTTTTGTCCAAAGATAAGGCCAAAAATGAGGGCTTGTCGTCACTGGCTGCGTGGAATGCAGAATCTTCTACCGTTTGGATTTCTTTTGGAAGCTGCTCGACAAGAGCAATTTCTCCGTCGAAGATCTTGGTAATTGCTTCCGATTTTTGTGTTTCGCTGTCGTAAACTTTACCTTCGGTAACCGTAGTTATTTTACTAATTTTTCGGTCACTTAAGCTGGTTTTTTTGCCGTCCTCCTTTACTACATCTGTGCTATACTCATCCGGTTTTCGAACAAACTCTTTTGTTGTTTTATCAGAGATTTGGTCATCTGGAGTGTGAGGCTCAAATTTGAGTTCGTGTATAAGTTCTGCTGTTGCAATTTTATGAATAGGTTCCAATTTGTGTAATGTGAGTGTGTCTTGTTTATCGGTAGAAGTTACAGTTGTAAGTAATACCGGTGTATCTTTCTGAGCAAATTCCTCTTTTGAAGTCTGCTCGCATGGATGGATTGCCTCATCCATATGCGTAGTAATGTGTTTGTCAGTTGTGGTAACGGTTATATCGGTTAATGTCGTTGTTTTTAAATTGAACAATTTTTTATCGGTGGTTGTGGTGATTTCAGTAACAAATGCTTTCTCTTTCGTTTCGCTAGGATACGAATGTTTTTTTGAAATTGTTATAATGTCGGACTTATCTAGTGCTTGATCTTTTATGGGACTAGTAGCTTCTGATTTAGATTTACATTCACGATGTAGATAGGATTCAAAAGAAGTTTGTGTATCGGTAATTTTGCTAGATGTTACTTCAGATTTTATAACTTTAACTTGTTCGTGTTTCACTGTTGTGTCGTAAAACTCATCCAGAGTTACATCGTGTTCCTTATACTGACTATGTATCTTATAATGCAATTGATCTGGAACTGTGGTAGACGTTGGTGAAATTTGAGTCTCGTCAGTGGATTTTTCTGTCAAATTTGGTATCCGTCCATTCATTACTACAGTCTTAACAAAAGCTTCTTCAGTCACTTCATCTGGTGTCCCCGCAATTCTTTTCGGCTCGTTTGACACCAACTCTACATGCTCTTCCACAACCATTTCATCTCCAGAACCTAAGTCACGATGCTCTACATCTGTAAGATTTAATATTTCTTCTACTTGTTTCGAAGTTTTTTCAGGAGAAACAACTTTAAACGTTGTACATTTGGGCATAGGCTTTTTGTGCTTCACTGTAAGCTTTTTGCAAATTGGTTCCTCGTTTTGTTGGTCTTCAGATTTTAAAAGTTCTAATTCGGTAGGCTTTACGGCTTTACTATGAGCTGTAATCACGTCTTCGGTTAAAATTTGTTCTTCAGTTACAGATCGACGTCTTGATAATTCTTCTTCCAATGTTAAACTGCCTGGTGGAGACAGTTTTTCTTTTTCGTCCGGTGTGACCGCAAGTTCTTTGGGCTCGCTGGATACTAATTCTGTATGCTTTCCTACAACTACTTCATCATCAGAACTGGAGTCACGATGTCCTGCATCTGTAAGAGTTTGCATTTCTTCGGGTGAAACAACTTTAAACATTGTACATTTTGGTAGTGGTTTTTTGTGCTTCACTGTAAGTTTTTTGCAAATGGGTTCTTCGCATGGTTGGTCTGTAGGTTTCGATGGTTCTACTTCAGTAGGCGTTATTGATTTACGATGAACTGTAATCACTTCATCAGGCAAAATCTGTTCTTCAACTAAAGACCTACGCCTTATTAACTCTTCTCCTGGTAATACAAGGTCTTGTGGTGATAATTGTTTTTTTGGATCTGATGCCAATGCTAATTCATCCCGCTCGTTGGATACTAATTCTACATGCTTTCCTACAGCTACCTCATCATCAGAACTTGAGTCCCGATGTCCTGAATCTGCAAGAGTTTGCATTTCTTCGGGTGAAACAACTTTAAACATTGTACATTTCGGCATTGGTTTTTTGTGCTTCACTGTAAGCTTTTTACAAATGGGTTCTTCGCATGGGAGGTCTGTAGATTTGGAAGGTTTAACTTCGGTAGGTGCTACTAATTTACGATGATCTGTAACCACTTTTTCGGATAAAATTTGTTCTTCGACTAAAGATCTACGTCTTATTAGTTCTTCCGCTGCTACTAAAATATCTTGTGGAGATATTTTCTTCTTTTCCGGTGTAGCAGTTTCGCTTGAAATTTCACCTTTAACCAAAGCTACAGTTTCTCTTGAAACAGTCGGTGGTTTGGATTTTTTCACGGGTGTGCCTTCTTTAGATGATTTACTTATTATGTCTTCAAACATAAGAGCTGCATCCTTGACTGTTTTATATTCATAATTCTTTTCCTGTTTCTCATCATCTATATAATCTATTGCTCCAACGCTTTCCTTAGCTGTAAGATCATAGTCTGGGGTAGAATATTTTTCTTCTTTATAAGTGAATTTATGCTTAGTTGTTGGTTTTGAAGTCGAAATGCTTTTTTCTGACACCTCAGTTGCAATTCGTTTCTCTATTGACTTTATCACATCTGATATACTTGGTACAACTTCTGGTGTTGTTAGTTGATCATCTTCTCTTCCTGGCAACGAACTTGCAGACCAAGAAGTTTCTACTAACGATGTTGTTCTCGTATGCTTTTGCACAATTTTAACATCATCTACTACATCTTCATAATCACTTGATTGCGAAAATATCTTTTGTAGTTCAGCAATTTTTGGTCCAATGCTTTTAACATGCGAAGAAGTAGAATGGGGTTTTGAAGTATCTTCAGATTTGCTGTGTGCTTCCGAAGAGATTTCTAAAACGTACGGTTCTACTTTGTCAAAATCAGTCATGTATTTTATGTCATCCTCTAATTGAGCTAAAGTTTCTGTAGAACCTCTAAAAGCTTCCTCCTCTTCTTTTATACTCGATATTTCGTCTTCCGAATCTACAAACTCCTTTTTTCTTTTTATAAATTCCAAATGAGAAGGAGACTTTGATACCTGTTCTTCTATCAGTTTTATCTTAGCTTTAACGTCTCCCAATTTAGGGGATTTAGATACAAATTCATCGTCGTCGATGCGATCTTCCTCTTTTTCATCCGGACGTGTCGGACTGTTGGACGCATCTTTTGTTTCGACCTTATCGGTCAGAGTGGCTGCGTCGGAAGTGTCCATTGGAAATTCAATTGGGCTTGTACCGATGTTGGTGTATTGAATCGTACCTTCTAAATCGATGTCGGTGGGAATTATGAGAATTTCGTCTGCTTGGATGGGACTTAACCCTGCATCTGTTAGTTCGTTTTCTTCTTGTTCGGTGGTGTCCGAAATAAAACCGGTGGTTAAAGGACCCCTTACAAAGCCGAGCCCGACTGGATGCTTTATAGAACTAGTTATAGTATCGGTAATAGTTCCTCTAGTTAAAGAAATACCCGTGTCGGTGATGTGGTGGGAAATGCTTTCTTCCGAAGCAGGGGAATCCATTTCGGAATCAAGATTGGTTGCCCTAGTTTCGTAAGTGTATACTTGTTGAGTACCGCTAAAATTCACAGTTTCTTCTCGTTTTTTAAGCGGAGTTTCTGTAATAACATCGACCGGAGGAATAATATACAAGTCCCGATCTTTGGTCGGCGATAAAATTTCTTCCTGTTGTGAAACACGCGATTCTCGTGTTTGGGCACTGGCATTCACTCCAACGTCAACCCTCTCAGAAGTTTCCGTTCCAGAATGGTCACGTCTGGTGGTGGTTACGGAAATATGGGATCTTGACTTGATCGATATTTCGACGTCCTTATTTCCGTATAACGTTAATCTGTTTTCTGCGATTGCGGATGCTTCGCGTGTGCGCACTTCTTTGTGCCCTATCACTAATTCTAAAGTTGGAACTCCCTTTCGGCCAGCGGTAACTGGCGACTGCTCGGGAGTTTGATTGATTCCTTTTTTATCCATGGGCGATGTGCCCCTTGTAATGTGAGTTACGTTTTCCTCCTGGGTAAAACTTTTTAAGTCAAATGGAACGTTTGTGTTAGCTTTATCGTCCAAGTTAGTAATTTCAGTCATTTCGCTAGTCTCAGTGTGAATAGTCACCGACTGCAGTTCGTCTGATTTGGTCAGTTCAAAGGATTTTCGTGACATTAAAATGTCGCCGTTGGGAATATGTGTATTTACAGTTTGTGTTACGGTGATGTCGTCGGGATTGTTGGATTTAGTTGCAAGATGCACAATATCGTCCACGTCATCTTTATCAGCACCACCATGAAGTCTTACAACTCTCCTAACTTCCTTACTCTGCCAGTCTTCTTTTCTCTTGGAGTCTTTGGCGCCCTTTTCTTCGGGCGAAATCAAACTTCTTATTTGTAGCATGGAAGGCCGCTCAGAATCACATTCGATAATTTTATAACTATCTAAACCTATACGTATAATACCAGTTAAGTCATCATAGTTAACTGGTTTGGAAGGCAATAACAAAGAGGTAGTTTCTTTCGCTACATCACTATTCAGTTCAGGATTGGCAAGGTTATCGGTATCTAAATCTTCGGTCGAAGCAAGACGTTTCCGTTGCCCGGATAATATTTGTGTGGTATAATACTTGCAAGCGTCGTCTAAATTTGTGACGTCGTGTACTTCCACGTCTTCGACACCAATGCTTGGTCGATCGTAATGAAAATCGTTACGATAAGGTTCGGCAGCGTCTTTTCCAGAAGAAGGAGTTTCTATAAGGTATTGGTCGTCGCGGAAACCATCGGTATCCAAAGAGTCATCGTCGTCTTGAGGCGACGCGGTGGCTGTTGACGTAAGGACACATGTCAGGAATAGGAACTAAAGTCACATAGCAGCATGAGACTTAATTTAGGTATAATTATCATTTAAAGTGTAAACGTGTGTAAATGTTGCGTTTTGAACAAAACGCAAAAGTGCAAACTACAATCCAATTATTTTTATATCAGAAAATAAATCACAAGAGGGGTCCGCACTATTGTCATTCAGCACATTCCCTCAATATTAATGAATTGTGTATGAATGTATGGAATGGAAATAGTGGAGGATGAGGAGAGTCGACAGCCATTTCTCATATTTATGTATATAATAATTAAAAGCCAGCTAGACATTCCGCGTTTCGGAAAGCATCTATCTACGACAGCAACGTTCCGTATTTTCAAAGCAAAATGTCAGTAAGTCAGGTCATCACTAAGCAATACCCAAAATAATTTTAAACCACGGAGGAAAAATAAATTAAAGCCACCGTTTAAACTGAAGAAAATGAAAAATTTGGAAAACCTCAATTTACTTTCCCCCGAGCCAATTTCCACACTGACCTTAATATAGCCTTTGCTATATGACGCCCAATGCCCGGATAGACTCTCTGAAATCCTTTCCCACCCACTATTACCCTTGAATATGAGAATGGATTTAGTGAGAATAAAATAAATATCAAAATCAATATCCAAAAATAAGTGTGGGTGGAAGAACACCATCATGCATACAGCACTGTACATTTAATGAATAAATTATTTACAGTTTCTCCGTTTTTTTTTCCTATTTGACAATGGAGTTTGCAATACGGTCCATCAAGCTGCAGGAATTTACTCTACTACTGTATTTCTTAGAAAGCGGGAGCCAGGATTTTTAGGAAAATTATTTCAAATTTGAAATTGTAACTTATCTAAGAGAACAGGTGTCATCATTTTTTATTTTTTTTTTTAGTAAAAGCACATTCAAATTTGAAATGTTATATTACGATTAAGTGTGTAGTATTTATGAATGTGATGCAGTGCGCATATTTAGTTGTCATTTAGAACAATTCGAAATTGTTTGCAAATTACATTTTTACAGGGGGATTTACCATGTAATTATTTGTCAAAGAAAAATAGTTGAAATACTTGTAGATTTAAGTTAAAATATAATTAGAGACAATGCAAAACGTAAAAAATTGAATTTAAGGGGGTAAAAATATTACTTCAATTTTATTAGATCATCTTCGGGCAAGTACAAAATCAAGATAATTATGCAAGCCTTCAAATTCAAATAAGGGTGAAATCTTAGAATATTTTTTATAATGTGACGTGGTCAGATTTTTTCCGCAACTTTTCCCACTTGCAGCGTAACGGTATGACGTATGTCTGCTAATGGACCCCTTAAATTGTATTGTGTTGTTAACTGTTAAAAATTTTATGACAGAAGTTCACTTTTTGTACGCTAGAGGCGCTAACGTCGAGTTTTCTCGTTCTCTTATTGGACAATTAGCAAAAAAGCTTGACGGTAACGCCACTAGCGTTATAAAAGTGAACTTCTGTCGTGAATTTTTTTTTAGGGGAGGGGAACTTTCTCGCTCCCTATAGGTAACTCAAATCACTTGAGAAGAGTTTAACATTTACAATTTGAGGGATCAAGTAACGGACATTTGTCTTGTCTTATGCTTAAATGTTTGCAATTATTTTACGTGCAATATTAATTAATTGCCTGCAAATGAGTTGCGTTAAAAATATCTGGCAATGTAAATCCGATTAAAAACATTCTAAAATTTTAATTTATTACTTTCTGCCCCCTCCGCTCTCTTAATAATCAATATTAATTTTTTTTTCTTTTGAAACGTTTCCCATGAACAGTTAATAAGTAATTTCTCTTGTTTTATGTTCTATCGCACCCCCCGACTTACCTCAAAAATATCCCTTTAAATTCTCATGCCTAAATTTTGAAAAATATCCTCCATCTTGGAAATTCTAAACAATCGCTTTAACTTTGGTATGGTTAATCGCAATGACTCGGGATATGCGCGGAATCGATGAAAAACAGGTAATCAACAATAATAGAAGATGATCCAACAATAAAATTCCACGCAAATAGGTGAAAAAGCATTCATGCGATTTTTTGACAATGCGGATCACAATATTCGCACCAAAAATGGCCACGGAACTTTTCATGTTATGGGAGGTGTGCAGTGTGTGACACTGGATGGAGAGGCTTTGTGGAGTTTGCTGCAAAGAAACAGCAACAATTTGAAACTTTGCCCCCCCCCCCGCCCTTGCCCTTGCCGTTTGTGAATTTGACTTTTGGGCAACCAATTTTCTCCTCCATGATAGTCCGTTTGAAAGGATTTAATTTCCCGATGACCTCCATGGCAGCCCTTAAAAAAGTTATATCAAGCTGTAGCTTCGAAGAACTTACGGGGCAAGTTTTTGCAAAAAAAAATGAGCTCTTCGCACTCACTCATTGCCCCAGATTGCCATAGCCACTGTTCTCTACGAGAAACTATGAGAAAATGGGGACTGCGTACCAACAAATTTGTGATTGGAGTGTAGCTTGTGAACCAGATCTTCTGACTAGCATTGACTCAATGAGAAAATTGATGCGAGACTTTGGTTGCAATATTTTCACCAGATAGAAATCATCCACGATTTTGTGAGAGCGAAAAAGGCAAGATATTGGCGTCTGAACTTGTACGCCGTTCAACTTAAGCTTCCACGGCATCTGGATTTATAGAACAATTTTTCACAATTTAACTGGTCAGAAAAATTTTGGTGAGGAGTTTGATCAGACATGACAATTAAACAGATGCTCGTGTGATCCATAAAAACTACAGGAGGCCTCACACGTGGACATGGATTGACAGACGTTGTTCTCGGTCGTTTGATAAGTACAAGTCGGGGCACAATTCACGCAACGAAAAAAACGGAGAAGTTCTCAAAGGCAAGAGTGAATCATCTGAGCAGCGTATCCAATAACACATTGTATGCCTTTGGGTGTTATTATCTTTTACATTCAATTTTTAAGAATATTTTGGGCCTGAAAGTATGCAACCAGAGCTGCAGTTTGCATTATGCTTTTGAATTAACCAGAAAATTTAGGAAAATCAAGTTGCGACGAGAGAGCGAGATCGAACGAGTTAAGGTGAGGGTGGTAAAAAGTCCGATTGACCATTTTTTTAGATTTTTAGATTGATCAAATTAAAATTACTTTTTTGTATGTCTGTTTACTGGTCAAAGATTGATAATTTTTGTGCATGTGCGGTATTGTTTTTTTGTTAAAAAAATTTTGTTGGTATAAGTTATCATTTGTGGTTTCTTATTATCAACTGGCGCCCATTTTCCATCTTTTGCGGATAGTGTCACTGAAGACGCCACAGAGCTTCGTCGTGGTAAATGCACAACACGACTTTCTAAGACTCACGAAATGCGCAGAGCGCAACCCGTGACTCTCCGAACTGTGGTTTAAATACCCAAAGTTAGCTACCTTTTTTTGTTCTAAAGAATCAAGTGGCATTGTGACAAACTTCACTGCCGAAATTTGGTGCATCATCGTGGTAGACGTAACACTACTGACACTAGTAAATTTATTAGCTGGCTTAAGCAGCGATCACCTTTCAAAAGGTCAGATGACCTCCTTGTGTCTTTGTCATCAGGAGTTATTGCTAATGGCAATAAGGTAAATTGTGATGATATTGTAGAGATTGGGGAAGCTGCAGTTAAGAGCGTGGCGTCCAAAATGTGACTATAAGAGGCCAACTATGTCAAAATTTGTTAAAATTGTAGTATTGGACTCCATAAGGCACCTCAACTTGTAAAGCAAGAGATCCAAGTGGGACATTAAGTCCCAAGTCAAAATTTAGAAAATTTTGAATTTAAAAATTTATTTTTGGACATTTTATTGCTGGATCATGTTCTATTATTGCAGCTTACCCGTTTTTCATCGCTTCTGCGCAAACCACAAATCAGTACGATCAACCATACCAAAGTTACAGCAATTTTTTAAAATTTCCAAGATGGCGAATATCTTTTTGAAATATGTGCATGTTCCCCATGGAGCTTTCAAGGGATTTTTTTAGGGTAACAGAACAAATGTAACAGAAAAAATTAACTTTACAAAAAAAATTTTCTATTCCCCAGCTAAAATTACCGTACTAAACATTGTGATGACGTCAAAGCGCCAGTGCAAATTTTTAAGTTGCTTATACGGCGGTTTCCTCAAAGTGAGATGATAATTACGACTTCATCAAGTTTAAATTTAAAAAGTTACTGTTCAGCCCATTTAAAACAATTGATTTTGAAATTTTATAGAAAGGGTGGATGATATGCGCATAAACAGATTAACGAGATTTACATTGTTCTACTAATCCATTAGATTACTGTATAAAATTTTGTTCATCTATCGTTAATAAAACGAATTAAAATAAATCTCGTTAATCCATTTATGCGCGTCATCTTTACTCTTCGAGGGAAACCTAAACAATGATGTTTAAAATTAAAAGTTATTATTATAATTTACCAATTTATGGTAAATAATCTACAAAATTATCAGTTATTTTGTGCTTACTCTAATGCTTCGCATCAAACGTGTCACAATTGATTTTAATAATTTCGTCTGTAATTACTGTATTTTCACTTAAATCTGAATGTATTTCAACTTGTAATAAAAAACTGCATTAAGTATCAATTAAAAGATTAATAAGTGTACGAGCGGATGTATGACTTCATAGCCATTTAATTATCCTATAATTTTCAATGCAAAATTAATTTGCTTGTTAAGTAAAATGCAAACGGTACAAAATTTGTAGTAACAAATAAGACAAGATTAATAAAAGGAAATATTCGAACAGTTAAAAAGACAATAAGCATAATTCCAAAACATCCTTAGGTTCAGTCAAAATTGGGAAAAACTTTCGGCAAGCTTTAACTTCAAAAAATTTGAATCTCGTTAACAACTAAATATGCGCAGATTAATACAGATATGGATTACAAGACATTAAAAGAAATCAATGAAATGTTAGTTATCCATGTCTAACAAAAAGTTCACTCGTACATAACAAGCACATCATACAGGGGCGCAACTAAAAACTGAAAAGCTTGAATTAGTTACGCCACTGGTTTTAACAAGAAACTCGGGTAAACATAATTATTTACAAAAATGTTTTTGAATCCACCGATTTCATAAAGCCGTTAACAAAGCGTTAACTAATCGAAATCGTCTCTCGGCACAAATAGGCCAATAGAAACCGTCCGTTAGTTTTAACGGTTTGTTTCAAGTTTTATAAAATCGGGGGGACGGCATGCTGTTTTAAAAGCGTAAAGCAGTGGCGTAACAAGCGGCTTGTTGGTTGAAATGACTGCCGTTACGCCACGTTAAGTGAGCCAAGTGACGTAATAAGTTTTGATTTTGTTACGTCATTGGAAGAATGATAATTTAGTGTGAAGCGGTGTGCAATAAAATAATTGTGCTGACTTTAAGAAAGTTGCTATTAACAACATAAAGCGCGCAAGCAAGCAATCGAGCGTTTTATTAAAATTGGGGGACATTTTAAGATTTTAGCAGAACGATTTTTTTCATCGCGCTTGTAAATATCGCCCATTTTTTTGGAGATGATTTATTTTCTGTTAGTTTTCTCTTTTAAATACCAAGTGGTGTTAATTTTTGCAAACGCTAAGCATTAATTTTTTTAGCACATTTGGGTTAGTGTTTTGTTGTTATTTGTTTAATTTATTTGGTGGGATTAAAGGTTAAAGGGATGAGACACAATTTTTTTTGGTTATAAAATTGCATTTCATTTTTATTTCTATATCTATTCCATCTAAACTTTTTGTACCGGTTGCAAACCCCATATCAATGTGGCATATCATTTTTATATCGATTGAAAAGTAAATCAAGTACATGGCGATTTTTCAAAAAGAAAATAAATTTAATTTGCTTACCGCAGTGACAAAAATCACAAAACATACGTGTAAACCGCATGAAAAAACGCGCCGATACTAAAGATTTTTAAATTAGTTTTCCATTTCCGATGGAAACTTAATCGCATTAAGAAGCCATACGATACTTAAGAAAACAGCGTCACATATAGCGAATATCAGATGGTTTATGATGAAACAACCAATATTTTAATATTACGTAGGTAAAAAGAATTTTGTCTATAAATAAACATTACAAATTAAACGTATAATACATTAACACTATGAAATCGATACGCAAATAAAACTGATCTCATAAAAATCTATTTATCCAGAATAACATTATTAATTGATAGGAATGTCTTATTTAAAAATATACGAGGGCTTTTCAAAAATCGTTTCAATTTTCACTTGTTTTTTCCGACCTCGGAAGCAATTTTGAGTTTTAAAATAGATTTTTTTTCGTTTTTTTTTGTTAATTAAAAGTGCACGCTTGCGCGCGGATGGACAGTTATTGAGTAGGTCAAGAGTATCGAAAATTTCAGAACGCACCTCGTACTATTCGAAATTCCACAATAATATTGTTGTTTATCCTCATTTCAAATTAATTTTACATTCACATTGTGTGCATTTCTACCATATTAATACACCTGATGAGTCAATTTCGAAGGACGTATTTAAATTTCACACAAGGTAATGTTATTTAAACATGTAAATGGAGAAGTTTCGTGTTTAATCTGTAAACACTAGCGAGGTTTCCGTTAAGGCGTGTCTGTTTTACAGACACTTTTTTAATGATATGCCACATTTTTGCTCAAAACATATTTTTATTTTAACGCTCAAGAAGTTGTCTTGATTTTTTAAAAATATATTTTGAGTCACTTTCATATATTTCGAATACGTAAGCTCTAAAATCTAAAAATTTTCAAAATCCTACCTTGGACAGTGGCGGCTCGTTCTCGTAGTATAAAATCCGCAGGGCTCGGAGGCGGCGTTTTGGACAGCTTTGGCGAATATGGACCTAAAACAAATTTGTTTATATTTTTTGGAATTATTTGATGATTCTAGTTAAGTTTGGAACGTAAAAATAATAGAATTTATTTACTAAAAGTTCATAGGCCGAGTTAGGCTCTCTTGAGGATGAAAATTTATGTAGTAATTCTGAGTAATAGAGCAATAAAAATTAGTTTTCAAATATAACACATGATGAAAGATGCAAATTAAATTTTTGGACGTGCTAATCCCCCGCCCCCCTCTCTCTAATTCGAATTCCGTTTATGATTGAGTTATTGCTGCTTATCATTTTCACCCAAATAATTTTAACTAAAGCACACATAGATACAAATTGATTTTCTTTTCCATAGGATAGTGGTATAATATAATCCCATTATAAGCTATCCCGGTTATAGTTCGATAACCCCGACCCGAAGATTTTATATTTATTAAAGAAAACTCGCCAGAATTTGATACAGGGCATTAAAATGAAGCGATTAAATAACGGATCAATATCGTTTAGCTGAGTCAAATATCGATTTTATAGCGTGGCTATAAGAACAGTGGCGTAACAACTTTGCTTGGCCCCGGTGTGCCAGAGACGCCTGTGTACAAAATATTTATATAGACAGGTTGCCTCGGCGCCTATTTGGAGCCGACGCCGATATCCTTTGCACACCCTGCACATAGCTAGTTACGCCACTAGATAAGAAGAGCAGATGCAAGTTAATTCCACCACGGTGCTAATTCACATTTTTAATGATTTTGATTTAGGAGTTCTGTGGGTCTAGAAAAATTTTTTTTTGTAACGTTCGAATTTCGCTTAAGTGTAATTCATTCCCGATTTTTGGATTTCACAATCACATCGACTTTTTCACGAGGAAATTGTAAACGGTTTTTGCAAGTGTTGTTTCACCTGGTGTAGGTTTCAATCCAATAGATTCGTGGCTTCTAGTTCTAATAAAGCAAACTACGATCATCACTCGATTATCCTTTTGTTCATAAGACGAATTTTACTTACACCATAAGATTCTTGTATACCACCACTATCACCTGTTGTCGGTTACATCACAAGGTTCTGCTACTGACAGTTTATTGGAATCCATCTTGTCGTCTATCCAAGTAGTGAGCGATCAGTCATTCAGTTTTGGTTGCGTTCAGAAGAGCAGTGGAAAATCCAAAGTCGTGACGTTTTGAAGGGGTGAGCGCTTTTATATTCACTGTTTTTTTTTTGGTATTTCAAAGTGCAGTGTTTCGAGAACTTCGGAGCGACGTAGTTGTTCACATAAGTACGCGGGAGGTTATTCGTCAAGGAAGATCTTTCATAATTCTTTTATTCTGTTTGCGAAAATTGGAGCAAAAGTTCTGATTGTATGATCTGACGCGGTATTTTTAATTTAACAGCTACGTCTGGCAATATTACTGTGCGTAGTTTTGTTGTATTGCATTGACCATCTTTCTGATGAGTTTCAATTAAATTAAAGCCATCTATCTGAACTCTGGAGTTTTCTTTTTCGACTTACGTTTGTGCTCTCGGACCTCACCAACATCTGGTAAGCGGCGATAAGCACATTGTTTTTTTACCTTATTGTTTTATTTTGTGTGTGAATTTTTGATAGGGTCGAGGATCTCATCGGCTTGCAACTCTCCCCACAAAGTGTTCTACGTTGAGCTGAACCGTAGTACCGTTCAAGAGACTCAGGGGTGCAGGTAAGGTCGTAAGTTTGATAAATTGAAGTTTTCTAAGCTGCGATTTTAGATTAACGTCACAGACCGTCTCAAAAATTCACATTTTAAAAGATTCCGGTTGAAGAGTTTGCGTAGACTTGAATGTCAGTTTATTTATTACTTAATATTTGGTCAATTTTAGGTCCAATTTCCAATAATCCGCAACCGTTTTGTTTTATAATTGCTTATTGGACCATTTTCAATCATTTTTTGTATCCGAAATTTTTTAATTCTTGGTCAAGGTTATTGAACTACCCCCCTAAATTGTTATTACGTATTATGTACTTCTGATATTACAGCGTAAAAATTTAAAAAGTTGAATTAAATAATACTTTTTATACTGTGCTAATAATACGAAGTCTCTCGGGGAATGCGTGAGCTCATTCTGTATACTTCCCACGGTTCAGTTTTGAGAAATTCAGCCTTGAATATAAAGATGCAGGCATTTTCTCATTAAACAACTTTTGTTTACAAATATTCCAAAATTTTTGTCAAGCGCTCATAACTTTTGCTCAGCTTTCTAAAGCCTTTCTTTTTCTTGACTTTGGCATTTTCGAAGCACTAAACACCAAAAACTGCCTGATTCTATCTAGCAGACCATCTAGACATATCTTTTTTCTTCAACCGTTATCTGTCTACTCCTGAATAAAGCTGCCCTTTTTTTGGGAGGGGGGGATATAACTCACCACTCTGGCGAGATGGGTTAGAAAGTAGTCCGAAAATCGATTTTGGGTTCTGGGTAATTAGGCTTGACACTAAAATGCAAAATTTACGATTAAAACCTCGATGAATTCTGAATAAGCATATTTTAAATAAGAGAATTAAATAAGAAAAATGACCATAAAGTCACTAGTTTTTTCAAAAATCAAATTTAAAAAAGCACGATTTTCATAGCAAAAGTCGCTCGGGATTGGTGAACAATGCATTCTATTGACAGTCCGTGCAGTTTGAACTGGTCTTAGCTTTGCGCAGAACGACGATTACCGGAGCGACACTTGCATTGGGACGCTGCAACAGTGCACCTCGAACGAAAATCATGCTTTTTAATAGTAAATGTGCAGCAAAAATGGCTTAAAGCGCCCCGCAGCGAGGGGTGCTTTAAGTCAATTTTTCTTTGCACAACCACCCTGCGTTTAGAATTCACTCAAACGAGTTTCACCCCTCAAAGATCCACCATTTTCCTTAATCCACGGGCCTAGGGGTATTTTTTAAATTAGTGTCGTTTTCATCAAAACGTTTTTATACATTTTGATGAAAACCATCATGGCACGAAGAGGATTCACGCGAAAAAATAATTATCAGCGGGGCTCTTATGCATTTCAGTGCACGGACGGAGCACAGAATGCATTGATTCACCAATCACCAGCGACTTTGCTTGAAATTTGCTATGAAAATTGTGCTTTTTTAAATTCGATTTTTGAAAAAACTAGTGACTTTATGGCCATTTTCCTTATTTAATTCTCTTATTTAAAATATGCTTATTCAGAATTTATGGAGGTTTCAATCGTAAAATTTGCATTTTAGCGTCAAGCCTAATTACCTTCCCCCCGATTTCGGATTATAGTTGTTTTACATCCAGTAAGTAACTTGTTAGGCTAGCCTTCAGGTGTGCCTGTAACCCCGGTTTTTGTTAATAGTGGCAATCCATCAGCCTAGTGGGACCGCCGTATTAGCGTGTCCTCCAAAGCACGAAGAATTGGTCATAAGAAAGTTTTACTTTCTCTAGGTTTGAACCCGGTACTCCATTACATCCTTATGTATGTGATAATAGCTCTGTTTTTTCAGCAATTTAAAATCGTTTGCAACTATCAGACGCATGCGCAGTTTCAAATTTTTGTTATAAATTTTAATCTGCGCATGCGTCTGACGGTTTCAAACTCTTCAACCTGACAGAGCTAATGATGTGAGATATGCACTCATTCAAATATTTGTAACGTTTTCATGGCCGGTTTCAGACACAGTAAGTTATAGTTATTCACTGATTTAGTTAATCCAAATCAACTATGAACAAAAAAAAACATTTGTCTACGCTACTGGTCTTAGATTCTGGATTTGTTGTAAAAGGTAAAGTAAACCCACATCCACAAGTGGCGTTCACATGGAGATTAGGGTAGAAGCTGGCAAGAGCCAATCAGATTGAAGTAGGTTTTTCTATCTCTTTCTATGGTTAAGAAATACTTCAATGTAATTGGTTCTTGCCAGCTTCTACCTAAGCAAAGCAAGATACTATTCTTTATGTAAACGCCGCTTTACTTTCGGTTTTCAGATCCACCCTATTCTGTTACTTCGCAAGTCATACCAACTGTAGTTTTTTTTCTTCTCGGCCATCTTTCGCTCTCTGCTGAACAAATGCCTCCTCTAACTTCTTCCAAGTTTTCCTATCTTTAACAATTTGCTGCTACGAACTTCCGGTTTGCTGTGTGATATCATTAGCCATCTATTTTGTGGGTCTACCTACACTTCTTTTTGGCAGTCTTGGGAGCCACTGGGATATGCGAATCGGCCACTTTTCGTACAATTTTCTTGCGATTAAACCAATTGTAGTTAGTATCCTGCAAACTCACTAAAATCCTGAGTTTTATTCTTGAATGTGATGGCAAAATTCTTGGATCTGTTAACTCCCCTCTTGCCCCCGCAAATATTATTTATTTTCAAAAGCATAGCTTTAATATTTATAGAGCTAGAACCATTTACAATACAATTTTAATATTTTTACAAATTATTAATATTTAAACTGGAAGAGCGCCGCTTCCTACACTATGCAAGTTATAGTCCGAGCAATATGCGCATTTTAATTATACTTCTCCTTTTAGGCACGGCTCATTAACTGTTGGGTTAGGCCATGCCGTTTTCTTGTTATTAAAGAGTTTTTTTTAACTATCTCTTGTTGCTTCGTTAACTGCTTTGAATGTTGCTCAGAGCAGAATGGTGTTAAAAAATAAAAAAATTATTATTTTTTATTAAGTCTTTTTTTAGTTTAATTATATTTAAAGACAGGCCTTTCTACGCTGATGTTTTTGACTAAATTTATTTGGCTATTGCTGTCTTATAAAATACAAGCAATTGAGGAAGTGAGAAGTAAAAGTTGATCAGCTTTGAAGTTAATTAACGCTTAAATATTCTAATAAATAAACCTGAACCCTTACACTTCTGATACCCTCGATTACAATATTTAAAGTCTTAATTATGATCCACACGTATAATGATAATGGTGAAAATCGGTAATCATGATTTAACCGTTTAAACGCATGGAGAGTTAAAAGCGGGACGTTTGAACGCGAGCAATCAAAATAAATTGTCTTTTAAACTTTTTTGTTTAAACTGATATTTAATAAATAACATACGGATACGATACGGATAACAAAACGACGCAATATTAACGCGATAGTTTCTATTACTAAATAAATAACTTAAAATAACATATAACCTAAGCTATAAAAAAACGGAATATTTAAAAAATTATTTGAATAAATACAAGCAAAATATTAATTACTAAAGCCCAGTTTAACATAAAATAAATAACAAAAAATACAAATAACCTAAACTCTACCATCTGAAAAATCTACAAAGTCCGGGTTTTCGACGCTAGGAGTGACGTTTGAGTGCCAATTTTTTTTATTAAATGTGAAGTTTTGTTTTACGTACCTACGTTTAACTAAATGTTTCCTACGTAATTAGCTGTGTATGCTGTACCATTATGGTATTATGTAGGTATAATTATATTTATTTAATTGTGTTTTCTTTGTTCTGATTTAATCTTAAATACTGAGGTTGACGTTTATATAATTTTATTATTATTTCATTACTGGATCTTCATAATCGAGGTAGCGTGCAGAATATTTCTGAAATTATGTGCAACTGTTGCATTTTATGAAGATTAGTAAATTGAAAATAATTAGGAGTAATCAAAAAATATGCCAACACAACTCAATCATGTAATATTTTTTATTATTATACACAGAGAAAAAATTGTAATTAAAATTGCAGTGTTCAGATCGTCTACAAGTACAAATTGAGTAAAAATTCAGCACAATTGTACTTTTTTTTAACACAGTTTTAGTCATCTCTAGGGCAATTGTACTATTTTCTTAAATAAAATTGTGTGAAAATTTAGTACATTTTACTTGTTTTTAGTCTAGTTTTAGTCATCTCCAGCGCAATTGTACTGTTTTTTAACACAAATTATGCTACATTTTGACACAATTTGTACTTGTAGAAATCTAGACACAAATTGTTCTACTTTTAAGTACAAGGTTTTTCTTGTGTTCCGGAAAAAATTGAATCTTTTAGATCTTTTAAGAACAACAAGATTTCTTTCAATTAACTTTAACTGCAACTCTTTAAAAAAAACTGTTCCGTGTATGTGCGAGGCTGAAGGCCAAAAAATATGCTAAAAACTACTCACTTTCCGTTGATATCCTGGGAACCGACTTCTTTGTTGTCTCTAGCCTCTGCGTAACTCCTTCCAATAAGTCAGAATCTCTTCTTTCTGCAAGTCGATCAGGAACATGTTGAACAGGTTCAGAAATGTCTTTGGTTGTGCGCACTTCGGTGGTTGTGGTAACTATAGTGTGTTCCGGTATATCAAACTGAGACAATTGAACATCTTGTGGTTTAGTGGTTTTTGTTTGTTCAATTGTTTCGGTATAGATTTTACCGTCTGGAGTGGTAGTGGTTTTAGTGGTAATAGTTTGAGTGGGTTCGTACGTTCGATGTTTTTCTTCTACCTCAGCGATCTTGTCTTCGACAAGACTTTGACGCTTAATAGAACTTATTTCCTGAACAATTTCAACTCTTTGTGAAGATGCCGGAATAGTTCGTTCAGCAGATAATCGTTTTTCTATTAAATTTCGTCTTTCCGATACAGTCTTTTTAAAGTTCTCATCTTCGTCCGATACTTCGTCAACAACTTTTTCTTCGGCCGAATATTTATCTTTATATTTTCCACTGGAATCTAATAAAAAACGGTTAACTCTGTTTTGCGTTTTAACGATTTTTTACTTACCATCTCCGTCTATAAATTTGTCCCGATCGAAATATTCTTTAGTTAGCCTATTGATGTCTTCGCGTTTTTGGAAGGGTTCTATAGGCTCTACGTTGAGACACTGAGGTATTATATCTTCGCGTCCTATTCTTACTAAGGCGTTTTCTAAAACATTGGTTTGTGCCCTATTACCGGATTGTGATATCCACATTCTGAGCATAGACTGTGCTTGCTTAGCAACACTGTCTGGATACTCGGATTTGATTACGTTAATTTCGGAAGTAGTTAATCCAAGTTGATTAGCCAAAGGCACCCAATCTTCTCCTAGAAGATTACTCATATCGGCTAATCTTGGATCAGGCCTGTAATAGTCATATTCATCCTTGAGGTAACTAGACTTTTTCCATGATTCACTATCGGTTAAAGATATTGTTTCCGAAATTATATCATCCGGTAAAACGATATTTAGAATACAAATTGGTTGTTGTGGAGGTTCGCCTTTAGGAACTTTTCCTTCCTTCATAAACAAACACCTACCGACAGCTTCCGCGTGCTGATCTTTAACGCGCACGGAAAAAGGCAACCTATTTTCTCTAAACGCTCTAAAGGAAAATTGCAACTGTTCACCACTTTTGGTGATTGGAATTAAATTACCAGCAAATTCAATGTATTGTGGTTTTCCTTCCAAAACCTGAAAAAAAAGCCATTACCATCAAGATAACAAAACAAAATCGTTTAATTACCTCAACATCTCGACTTTTGGCAACTTCGGTGAAGTGTTCTTGGTGTTCCAAAGTTTTGTCCTCTTTATCGTCCGTCATGCAAAATACACGAAGACGAGCCTCCAATGGATCCACACGTTTAGCAAAGACCACAAATTTCGCCATAAAGGGCACGTGAATAGCTTCCCTAAAATATTCATTTTTACAACTGAAAATCGGTATTAAAATGTAAACGGTTACTTGTAAAGTTCGGTAGCCATTTTTGTAGCATCCCCTATGTTACGACAATCCATTAGCCAAAAACGTGCGGACACAGTGGTCGTAAATGACACGCAATCGTTAACGAACGTTAATGGTGTTGAACCCGTCACGTCTTCCCATTGAGCACGAGTCGTTCCACCTTCGGGAAAACAACAATTTTTAATCAAGCAGCACAAACTAACATTTAGCAGTCAAAAGTACTCACTGATATAATTGTTAAAACTTTGAAAGAATGCATTAGCATGCGTTATATTTTTGAGTACGAAAGGTAAAATGGTAAAAAGTTGGGTACCATTGAATACATTACATCTGATGATACAACCGTGGTTTAAATAATTCGTAGTGTAAAAATTTTGGACGGTTTTGAGAAAAATTGATTAAATTCGTGTAGGCAAGTTAAACATTTATTAGTGTTCGTTCAGATGGAGCGGATTCGTCCGCGCGAATGGAACCGTTCCACAGGTACCGGATGATACGGGTGTTCGGCTGCTGTAAAATTCTGGGCAGCTGAATAAAAAACCGTGCGGACGAATTCGGCCATCTGAATGTACACTTAAGATGTGTGAGTAGTGAAAAGTCACAATTAGAGTGTGCCACAATGTTGATGACGTTTTTGAAAAGCAATAGTTGTGATGTATTCAGCAGTTAACGCAAAAGCAAAGATTTTGGCATTCATTAAGCAAAAATGACAAATAGTTTTTTAAAGAAATGTTATGTTGCGTGTCAAGCAAATGCAGTGTATTTTAAAAGCGGCATAAGCATAAGCATGTACTCGAATGGTTTCAGAAAAGACCAGTCGCGGGGCAACTAACTTCCCGTTAACATTTCAATTAACAAAAAAAAAAGTTCTTCTTACATTAAAACGACTGATCTGACAAACAAAACTTAACGAAATATTAACCAAAAACAAAAAATAAATATGCAGCAAATCTATAAAGTGAAATTGCAATTTGTGTTTTTGTGACCTTTTTAATTTTAAACTAAACGACTAAAGGCGAAAATTAAATTTTTTGTAATATAGAAAAATTTGGAAAGTGAACGTGCGCTTACTGTTACGCGCGCTGTTTTCTTCTCAATTTTAAATAATTTTTTTCTAAGAGTATTTTGGAAAAATTATTTAAATCGATTGGGCAAAATTTTTATTGTGGACACGATCAGTTTCCATAACCCAATAATATATAGTAATAATAATTTAAAAAATATAAAACAAAACAAGAGAGAATACATTCTAAGAGGGGGCAGCCCACAATATTTGAGTTAGTTACCTTTGAGAGATCTTTTCCGAAACACCCCTGGACCCCGCGTGAAAATGACCAAGTAGCGCATTAGTTCACTATTATGAATTTATAATAAAATGACGTCCTAATATGAAACATGTAATCCTATGTTGCAACGTCAATATAATTTTTATTAACCCTTTCAGAGATGGGATCAAATCTTTTTTTTACTAAATTGACTTGAAAAAATTTTTTGTTTTGTTTTCATCTCCGAGAAGGTTAAGAGGTCATATTAATGACGTTACTTGATAACAAAAAAAGCAGGTGGCTGGCAAACTATCAGGTAATATTTTAAGCCCTAAAGTAATTTTGATAATTTACAATATTTTTAATTTTAACTCAGTAGATTTTTATAATAAATTACTACTAATATTGAGAAAATAGAAATTCTCCCTGTTTTACATATTAGATTGCATCAAAAAAGCATCTTGGTATTAAAATAGTAGACATTGTTGCAAAAACTCGTACCTTCACCTTTGACTAAAGAACGTAAACTGTTAAAAAATTAATTTATGCGTATTCTTTATGTAGTCTGAACGACGAAAAATTTGTTCTATAAATTATTGTTTTTAAGGGGCAATCATATACACAGATAGATAATTTTTGGATTGGCTGGCGGAGGAGACAAATCTAAAATGACGTTTTTTAAAAAAACTAACAGCTCTACTGATTTTGGAGGACGCTAAGCTTTTACGCCCCCCTTATGTAGGTACACCATGTTTCGCGTTCACTACTATACAACAAAATCAAAGATTTGGTGCTTGATCAAACGTTGCGCCGCAGTGGACGAGTACCTTTAGGAAACGGTAAACTAAAAACTCGATAAAAAACTGGCCTTTTTTTGTAAGATTGGCTTGATCGAGACGGTCGCCTTGGGCAATTCAAGTTTGTCGAAAGTTTAATCTATAAATATTGTTAATTCGTTTAGTTTTTTCTTGTTTAATTTCAACTTTGTGTGATAGTATTCAAATAATTTTTACGCAGTGTGAGACCGTAGGCCGCATTTTCTCGGAATGAGGCCGAAGGCTTAACAACTATAGCAAGCTAAAGTTTAAAACTAGGGATTTTTGGAGTACAAATCAATTATTAAGCAAAGGGATTTTGGCAAAACTGGAGTAGTACATCTAAATTTTTTTTTTCGTTTTGAAAAACTATGTAGGTCTTAAGAACGATTAGGATAATTTTGAATAAAATTTTAATATTTGCAAATAATTTCTGATAATCCTGTTATTCTGACAATTATTGTATTAACCAATAATTTGAAATCCGTTTGTGCTGGTGAAATGAATCTGGAGCAAGTAATTAATTAACTAGGTACCATTTTCAGTCAATTAACTGACACGTAATTAATAAATCTGATTTTAATTTGGTAAAATGCGCGTAAGGGAAATGTGGCGTCGAGTTGGTTGTATGCATCTAAAGTGTGGGTTTGTCAGCAGAAACATTAAGATTAAGAGCAAGGTTAATGCTGTTAGAATGAGGTATTTAAATAATTTTATATCAAAAAATTTGTATGGCCAAGGTTATAACAATAAATTACAAATGTATGATGAATGAATGCACTTTAAACGTGACTTCATTAGATCAGTATGAACGAAGCGCTTTAGGTTATTTGGGTATAATTGGGCATAATGGAAGGAAATATTAGGTCACGCAATACAATCATTGCATGTTATAGATGAATTTTTGGAAATATGCTATTTTTAGAAAGAGAATAAATAAACAGTTGAAGGTGAAATTATGATTTGATCTATAAATAAAATCGAAGCAAGAGAAGAATGAAAGGATAATGGAAGAGGTAGTGAAGATGAATTATTAGTTACCAATTTTTTTAAATTTATTCTATACTTTAATTTACTTAAAAAAAAATTACAAACAACTATTTATTTGTTATGCATTCAAATGAGGTTTGAGCGGGAGTGCAGCTGCAGTAGGACCCCTCGGTTCGGAAGGTCCACCAGCTTTGATGCTTCGGCAAAAATTTAGTTTTTACTGTAGAGCTATACAGTGTTAGTTACGCCACTGGGTTAGAAAAAAATAATTGTAATTACTTTAATGTATAAAACAAACAAATTCCTGCATAATTTTGCATAATTAATTGATTCGAGTTAAGCAGGTTAACTCGATTATTTTAGAATATAAAGGAAGTGTAATCAACACCCACACAGCACAGTATATCTCATGGATATCCTATGGATATATGGATGGATCCATGGATATCCTATGGATATATGGATATCCTTTGGATATCCATGAGATATACTGTGCTGTCTGGGCAGGTGCTAAAGTAAGTTCTTCAATGTACAGTAGCTCAAACATATTTTGAGTATCATTTTTTTGTGCATAATTAATAAAATTTATTGTAAATTTTCAACAACTTTAAAAGTTAACAAAAACAGTAAAAGGATTTTGTGGTACATATTAGGACACAGAACGGGTTCAGAAGATATTAATTTTATTATTAAATACTCAACGAAAATTAATATATAACATGAAAATGAAGCGTTTTAGATACGGAGGAATCTTATATATCAAATAGTTTAGTCAAAAATCGATTTTAAAGTTTGAATTTTTTTTTCTTTTTTTTCTTTTTTTTTTAGATTTTCTTTTTTTTTTAGACTTATTTTTATTAATCTATAAAATATTTGTTTCATAATTGTTTTTTTGGACCCTTCTATCTTTTATTTCAAAATTTTTTAAATTCTTGAACTCGTATCTTGACTAATCCTTCAGCCCTGTCCAATAATCGGTCTTAAACGATTTTATTTGATATTAATTTGATGTGTGCAAAATTGTAGGTATTTATATCTAGATTTTTTTTTAATTCTTTGCATAATTTAAAACTTTATAAAATAAAGTCGTTTTAGGCTAACTACTGGAGGCGGCCGGCTTACTGGCGTAGTCTTACTATATTTTATTTGATAAAAACTAATATTTGTTTACATGTTTAAATTTGTTAAGTTTGCATTTTTACCACCCTATTCTAGGAAGAGGCGCCAAAATTTAATTTTCTTCAGAGGGCGTAGTAACACAAAGTTTAGAAACCACCGCACTTACGCTAAGTGGTGATTTTTTGGGAAATAAAACAGCAAAAATGTTTTTTTTTTGTTTGAAATTTTTAAGCTTGGTACAAAATATAAGTATTAAATTTGAAATCAGTGCAAAAGTAGTAAAAAAATCTAAACAAAAGGGATTATTTTTAAGGGGCGTGGGGGGGTTTTAGTTTTAAAATTTTTGAAACATGGTAAAAAAATTACTGTTATTAAAAAATTACTGTTTGCAAACACTGCAAAAATAGTGAAAAACCTCTTACGAAAATGGGCGATTTTTTAGAGAGGAGGAGGGTTAAAACTACAAAAGTTTTGTTTATTATTTGTAAAACTTTGTATATTATTACTTTTAAACAAAAAAAGCGAAAAAATCTGGTAGTTTTTTTAAAAAAATTGTTAAAATTTTGTTTATAATTTTTGAAACTTGGTAAATTATATTGGTAAACTTGCGAATACTAGAAAAATGTTGAAATAATTCTTATCACAAATGAGCAATTTTTGAGAAAGGGTTAGTAATAAAAAATTTGTTTAAAATTTTGAACAAATTTAAAAAAAAATTTAAACTCATAGGGGAGTAGTTTTGGAAGGGAATAACTTAAATTATTATTTAAGGTTATTCGGTTTTAAAAAAAAGGCACCCCAAAGGAAACAGTTTTAAAAAACTTAGGGGGTCTTAGAGACAACTTTAAAAGTAAGCGATTTAGGTGAGGAAAAATGTCAAATATCGATTAGTTTAGCCAAAAATTAATTTTACAATTTACATATTTATGCAAATTCTGACCTTATTGAAGCATTCTGATGACGTTACGTATACTTTCGGCTATGATTTTTTATGGGGCGTATAGTTGTTCCTACCTTGTATTACAGTGAACATTAAGACAATAACAAGGTTTAGGAGTTTTATTAGCTTACATATCCCGATTTAGATTATTTGTTTGTCCAGGGGAATAATTTAGAAAAATTAAACTGTCTCAGAGATCTACATTTTTTAGGATTCCAGTTGATTAGTGGCGTTGGAGTAGGGGTATTATATTTTTAATAGGTTGAACTGTCCCAGAGCTTCCAATTTTAGGATATTTTATTTGATGAGTTGCGTTAGTCTAGATTTCTACTTTTAGATGAGCGATAGTGGGCATAAAAAAATTTGGGGGGCGTTCAGGTGTGATCGGAGACAGTGACTCTGCAAAAAAAGTTATTTTAAAAAAACCATTTTTATATTTAAAAAAAATTTCTTTTTTTTTCAGCCCATTTCTAATAATCAGTGGCGTAACTATCGATATGCAAAATGTGCAATGCACACCGACGGCAGACAACCTTAGGCGCAATAATGGATCGGCTGACGCATGTTACTCGGAGCAAATATAGACGAGAGATTCAATTGGTTTAATTTTGAAATAAGGTTAAAAAAAGTAATTCAAGAAATATTTTGAAAAAAATTAAAAATTTTTGTTTTAAAAAAGGTTATTAAATCAGAACAATATGTACCAAATTGCAATACGCATTTTTAAATATGATCGAGCAGGCGACGGATGTTGCTCGGCGCAAATATAAACGAAGAATTCAATAGATTTAATTTTGAAATAGGGTTTAAAAAGTTTGTTAAAAAAATTATAGAAAAACATTGTAAAATTATTTGAATTAAAAGAAACCAAATTTAACGCCAGCGCTAAGCTAGTAATCGAGGGTGTTATAAAAATTAATCCTCAGGAAAGTGAGCGGTGATTCGAAAGGGTTAATTTTCACTTTTTCTCGAAATTTAGGCCCAATTTTTAACAATCTGCAAATTGTTTTGTTTATACTTCAAATAGACTATTTCCACCAAAAAAAATTTTAAATCCGGGGTGGTTTTTTCGTATTCACCCTTGTTATCCCTATGCACAGTGAAAATTGCGTGCATAAATGAAATAACAACATTATTGCTAGTTTCCTAATCTAAAATCAACAACATTCTTAGTGAATTACCTGTCCAGAGTCTACAGTACAAATTATGCGCATAAATGGATTAACGAGATTCTTATTGTTTGACTAATAAATTAATAATAAAGTCAATTTAGATATCAAAAGAGAAGTTTAAAACCGATATTTACTAACTCTCTGTTTCATCTTTTCACTGTTAGCTACCTCTACTTCTCTACTTGTAAGAATTTGATAGGTGGAAACGGAAATAGTACGAGAAACAGATCCACGAATTTAATAATTTTCAGGTGACAGGATCATAAGAAATAGTACAAAAGGTAATTATAAAACTAAAATTTTGAGGACCATTCAAAATAGGGCTTACATTTTCGAAATAACCAAAATTTTACATGAAATACTAGGTTAGACTTACAATTAGTTGCTTTGTTAATATCGACTCTTCGAACGCTCCACTCGGCACGCTTTGTATCGTTTTGATTAACACTGTTATAATTAAAGATAAGCTCTAGACCAATCCAAATCAACAAAGTGCGCTATTAGGAAAGGGTACATCTTTCTTTTTTTTTTGGCAAACTTAAACCAAGAAGGCACTTAAACAGTAATTTCAGTTCGACGTTACAGCTACAATGGTGTAAGTGCTACTGCTGCTTTGTGTTCGTTTGCAACGCTCAGCTTGAAGCGTAAGTGAATACACACAGACGGGTGATAGAATGGTCATTATAGTCGCTTTTCGTACAGAAGTTGGAAAGTTTAAAATTGATTATTAGATAAATTAATCGATCTTTAGGATCAATTCTAGTGAATCTACACATCACTGACGGTAAAAACTGTGATTGATTTAATCTGATAATCTTTTATTTTTAGTATTTATCCATCTAAAGTGAAGGATGTCACTAAATTACTGGCTCACGGGTGTGGGACAATATCCCTGAATTAAAAGTAAAATATTTATGAAAGGAAACTCAACGGAACTAGAGAGAAAACATATAAATAAAACGTTTCAGATATGGAGGAATGTTGTGTATTGATTAGTTTAGTTATAATAATTGATTTTAAAGTTAGGAATTTTTCTTCAATTTTGACTTTTATTGTATTGTCGGTAAGTGTAGTCCAAAGTACATTCATAGTCAAAGTTACATACAGTTAACATCAAGCAAATTTTACTTTTTAGGGATATTTTTGACTTACATGACAAAAAAAATAGTATCAACCACCCTCTTCTTAAGAGCACTTTTTGAAAGGCTAGAAGCCCTCAGGGATATTATTATCTAATAAAGCGTTAGTCAAAATAGTTTGGAGCGTTTCAAAGCGACTGAAAGGAGCGTAGGGGCGCGGAAAGTCAATCTTTAAAAAATCAATTTAAAATCTTAAAAAAATTCAAGTTTCGCCAAGTAGGGGCTAGTAACACTATGCGACGATAGTGCAGTGCTGCTTTAGCAAATAACTTGCTCTTATTCTTACTACTGAAGGTGGGCGGGGGTTACTTTTACGCGGAAACTAATGAAAGGCTCATGTATCTTACAAACCGCAAGAATCGCATGGATCATACAAAAATTTTTAAAATTTGGGAAAATAATGCTATATTTGCAACGGTTCATAGATTTTATGTTTTATTATTGTTTTGCAGTCATTTTGTTTCATAATTTGCCTCCGTCATTTTTAAAATCGGAATTAGGGTTGTTCTATTTCCTAAATATTCTTTCTCATCAGAGAAAGTCGGAGTTATTGTGAGAGTCAGGGCAATATTGCTAGCAGTTTGTACTTGGATGGCTGACCGTATGATTTTTAGCTCAGTTTTCAGTCCTAATTTTTAGATTAGAGTCGGTAGATATTATTTAGGGTAATCCTGAAGCCATGTTAATGTAAGGGTAAATATTTATTTTAGGACTTTAATGTCCTCTTCTAATCCGACTACGTGCTAATTTATTGTTAACATTAAAAAAGTTTTTAACTGAAATTTAATAATTACAAAAGTTAAACAAAAAATATTTGTTTCCCTGAGTACTTTTTTCTAACTTAATTATTAATTAAAATACCTACCTAATTCAAATATTAATTTAAATAATTTAAAAAAAACTATGGATTCGGTCATATAATTCATGAAAAGCTAAATTCTTTCTACAGCACAAAATACAACCAGGGTATCCTCAGATCCCACAAATTAAGTTAGGGTTAGCTGTCAAATTAACCTAAAGGAGTAACCGCGGATTTAGTGTTATGTACCTACATATAAATTAACTTACCATCATCCAAATAATCCGATTCATCCTAGAAACATAACCTGAAAATTTTACTTGGATTGGGTTAATTTATATTTTATTTATCAATGTGGCTTTGCTGAGGCAAATTCTTGGATAATAAAGAGGTAATACAGAAACCGCGGTCACTCATTAAGGTTAACTTGAATTTATGTTTTGATAGCTAACTTCAAAATAATTTTGGATCTGAGGACTCTCCGGATGTGTGTGATTTGTGATGAGTTGTGATGAGAGAAGACCGAAATATCGTACACAATATGAATATTAGTTTTATAGAACCCAAGCTCAACAAAATAATCAGATGAATAAAAAATTGTGTATCTTTGTTTGTTTTTCTTCGTTTCAGTAACGTATAAGCTTTTCTACTAAGGTATTCAATGTCTACTGATAACCTAAAGGTACCTACACAACAACTCTATTTTAATAGGTTTCATCTACGTCTAATTAATATTTCTACCTACAGTTTATTTCTACCTTTAATTTACAAGCTTGCCAACCCCTTAAATAAGAATTAAGAGCTCACAAAGACACAACACAACACAAACAATTATAACAATCATAATTAAATAAAAGTTAACTTAAAAAAATTCACACTTTAGCAAAACTATAGACATTTTTACACACACGTGAAGAAAAATTAAATAAACCTTTATTTACATCTTAAAGTTAGTAATTTTATAATTTTTTTCGTATTATTAGTATTTTAGCGTTTCAATAATAATTAAATTGGCCACATTGTGATACGATTACATTTTTTATTTCAAGATTTTTTCACAAGGTGCTTACATTTTGACACTTAAATGTGCAAAATTCTTACTTTTTTGCATATGGAATTTCTGATGTTAGAATGTCTGATGATTATAAATGGATTAACGAGACGATTCTAGCAACTCACTCGCTGACCATAAGTTGATTTTAAAATGAAAAGCACAGTTTAACAAATAACGTACTAAGCTCTGATAGATTTAGAAAAGTAAGAGCTTAGGTTATTTGTTATTTTATTTTACTTTTTTTTATTATTGATTGTTAAAATGCAATCCATACGGATACGTTTTGAATATTGTTCAGCTTTGCTCTCTTCTAAAAATAAATTTTTGTAGTCAGGGAGTGAGCAATGAGTAGCGAAAATCTCGTTAATCCATTCATGAGCGTCAGTAGTGCAGAGGTAACGGAAGAGAAGAAGAAGAAGAAAAAATTGTAAATAATTTCAATTATATTTATTTTTTAGGAGCGTATAAAACGCAAGCGTGAACAAAAAGAGTGAAATGCAAAATTTAAGGTGGTTCTCCACTTAAGCGTCGGTAATGTAAGCACCGCTAGGAAAAATACGGGGTGAATTACTTTTTAGTAATTTTATTGCAATTAAAATTCTATTTTAGAAATAAATTTTAATAATATTAACATTTTTTTGTGAGGGAATTATCAAAATTAAAAATAATTGTTTTGCATTCATATCTAATAATTGTCTGGGCGTATCTAACAATTATACTATTTGCAACAACTACTCTTTTCGGGGGAGTTATATAATGGTAGGTTACATAATATACAGTTATAAAAATGTTTAACTTACCCGTTATGGAACAGAGTAATCTAAGAGTTGGTGCTGAACCTGAATATTGGTTAATCATGCCTTGAGAATGCGCCCTAGGCGCAGGCATACTTAAGGTGATAGCCTTATGGAATTTTCGTCGTCTTGGTTCTACAGTTACCACTGGTGACACAGCTACGCCATGACCCAACAATTTGGCAGTTAATTCTGGATCAATCAGTTGGGCCTGCATCAAGATCACACTTCTTGTAACTTTCCGTTATTTTTTGTGTTAATATACTTTACATGCCAACCCATGAAATGTTAGAAAGGCTTCATGATGGGTTTAAATACAAAATTACTTTTTGCTGATGAGGAATTGTATGAAAACCCATCATTACAAATTAGCTGAATAAAAAGTGTAAAGGAACTTCCTTACAGATTGAGCTAAGCCAGTACTTACCACAACGTTTTACACTCACAAGTGAAGGAATTAAGGATAAGGTACGACACAAAGCAGGTTCGAAAGCAACATAAAACAAATAAATGAGCAACTAAAAGTGCAAAAGAATGAAAAGCAATGAAAAAATGAGCACACTCAAACTGAGCGCCCAACACGTATTTAGTTAAACTTCTCACTATCTAAACATTTAAAAAATTTCGAACCGTGCTTTGTATATTTTGTAAGACGGCAATCATAAAGAAACTTTTGCAAATCCAACGAAAAATTTTGCCCATATTAACCACGCAGCGAAAGTGCCCAAAGTTTTTTTATGAAATACGCGTCTCGATGAAATTAATAAGTTAGTGTATTAGTTTAACTAATTTTATTGGGCACTCTATATTTTCATACAATGATAAAGTTAGTGCAAAGTAACCAGTGAAATCAATTATATCTAAATTAACATACATACATTCTCTTATTATTATTAATTGAATTTTATGGTTAAATCAAAGCCGGATTGAAGAAACTCTTTTTTTGGAGGTGTAACACAACGAAGTGTGTCCTAGAATACTGAAGAACCTCTTCCACTCTCAAATTCAATTGAGAATGGAGAACGTAGTTAACGCAATCCACTGTTGAGGTACAAAGCTGTCGGTCACTCTGGGTTGATAAATTGACAAAAATCATAGTGATTTGCCTAGCGCAAGTTTTACACAGAAAGTCAATAAGTGACGTTGTATATAAAAAGGCAAAGTCAAAAAGACAGAGAATGAAGATATACATTATTTCTCTCGACTTGGGTGATTCACCGAACAAATTCGTTAGCTTTATTTGAAAAAGTTTTATTTTCCATAAATTTGTATGCAATCAGATGTGACGTCAGAACCACATGTTTTTTTAAACCTTTAGTAACCCCTATGAATCGGATTAACAAATCAGATTATTTTGATCAAAATATCTCCTTTGTTTTATTGAATTATATGGCGCCCAATGTTTTTCTAATTACTGTATTGATTACCTCTGCAAGAAAATCTATGATATACCAGCTCTCGACGTCGGATATAAACACTAATGAGCTTGATTAACAAGTGCTTCTGAGGTATGTAACATTCAAAATGTTAGTTTTCGCTTTCCCACGGGTTATTTAATAAATTTTTAAATTTTAATAAGTAGTTTAACCGTACAAACTCTTAGCGGAATGTTGCAGTTAATAAACTTTTTCAAACTATGCAAAAATTTTCCATTTAATTGTATAAACCAGCTAACAGGAAGTGAGGTTATGGGGTGAGTGCTTATACAGACAAAATTGATATTCTTTGAGCAAATTTTGAGAGTACAGCTGATTTTTAGTTTACTAAGATTACAAAACGTTTGAAAACTGTTGGAGCTAAGAGACCCTAGCTCCAGAAGTTTACCTATCCAAAAGAAAAACCTTCAAGCCGGCCATGATTGATGAATGATGTTATGAAAATCGTAGGACTATGCAAATTGCGAAAAATGTGAAGGCAGACACATTACATCAGCGCCCTCACGTTGATCAATTTTCATAATCCAACAGTTCTAATTTGTTAAATTAAAGTAAATTAGTAAAATTTAAGTGTGCATTCTATAAACATCTACAATTGAAAAGTCGACCTTCAAACACACAGTAACATTATGCGGATACATGATTTGAAAAATTTTCAGTTTATTGTCTAATATTTAGCATTTCGCTTTAACAACCGTATAAAAATACTGGTACGATCAAAAATATACTTTACTACACATTTCTTTGACAAAATTTTTGTACTGGATTAATTTTGGAAGATTAAAAATCGTTCTTCCACTTGAGCACTCCAGCGCAGCAACGCTGAATAACTCAAGCACAAGACGACAATTTTCTGAACGTACTTAGGCCAATTAAATCTAAAATTACATAAATCTGATGATACAATGACTAACAGACCCAAAAGTTTGGGTTCAAAATAATGACTAGAAAATTTTTTTTTTGACTAGAAAAAAATAGTTCTTATATTAAAGATTGAACACTTTTTGTAAGCAGTTGCACGACCATTCAGCCGCGATGAGATATTAATAGAAAAAAAAGCCTAACGCTAAAATTTTTCACCAAATCAGCGACCAGCGCATTTTTTTGGGTATATGATTAACCGTAATTTTTCGTAACTTTTCGACGGGTACGCCTTTGCGTGGTTTAAACAAATTTACCTGTAGTCCAACTTTGATTTTCTTCGTTAATGCGCCTTGTGGAAAAACTGCTTGTACTTGCGGAACTACCGTACTGGACACCATTCCACCTTCTGGTCCAATCGCGTGGACTTCTTGCTTAACGCGTGAAACGACGGCAAAGTATTGTGGAAAGTCGTTTGTCACAATACGCGTGATGCGACCAGAAGCTGGATCTTCCATTTGACTCAAATCTAAAACCGAGACTTCGTCAGAAAAAATTTTTGGACGTAAACACGGTTTTACCGTCGGCTTCAAAACTGTCATGAAGAACGTCGTTCAAAATATCTTCACTAGATTCGATCGTATGTTCCCTCCAAGTTTCGCCATTATCGGATCTAAGGATCACAATTTCACGTTCTTTTCCTCGAAGAGCGGCGAAATGTGGCACTTCAATTATCACAGGTCTGGAAAAAGCAAACCGATCAGTCTTATCTCCAAAAGTATTTTTGAAAATGCTTACCCCAAAAACTTAACACCTACAGGTCCCAATTCTAAAATTCTACTGGCTAAAGCTTCACCTTCCATGAGGGGAGGCGGATGAGGCGTTCTTTGAGGTCTTACATATCGGCAAGTAATGCGAGTCGGACTACCTGCACTTCGTGAAGGAACAATTACTCGTACACCTGAATGGCGACACCCTCGCATTGCTCCACCACGAGCGTCCACCAAGAAAGACACCAAAAAGCTGAAAAATGAAAATTGTTAAAATTTTTTGGTGAAACGTCTTAAATTTTCAAGCAATTCTGTTTATTGTTGTAATAAATCACTGAAGGTTAAAGTAATTTGTTACATTAGAGCATTAAATTCCTCTAACCCACTCAGTTATTTTGATTCAGAAAATAGGAGCAATTTGAGATTTTGCTCTCCCGAGTTCTGCTAAATTTCAAAACTACTTTTTTGCAATACAACTTACTTTTTCCAGTGCAACTTCCTGCAGCATCAAATAAAAAGAAATTTTTTTAAACGTTAAGAAACCAAATTTTCTGATAAAAATGAAAACTTACCCAATGCTGATGGGATGCCGGGAAATGTCGACGTTATCGGGTGTATACTTCCTCGCGTATTCGACATAGTTTTGTTGAATGTGCTGTGGACTGACAGAATCTTCAATAGCTTGAGGAGGAAATATGTTACTATCACCGCTTGTAACCATTCTATTCGAATCGATTCTTTCATCCTTTGTTACATCAATTGGTAACGAATCGTCGCCCAGAGACTTCATTTCATCTGCCGTTAGGTAACGATATGCATGGTCACCCAATAACGTGTCTTCCCCTAGAGACAACAAAATTGAATTAAAAATTTCTAATTTTTACACAAACTGTGTAACTTAGACGAAAAATATTTATTATATTATTAGCAAAAGCGCAATGATCAAAATGAGCCTAACCTGATATGTAAATGAAACTTTTCGCAATTTTTGCCATTGCTTCATCGGTGTACGTACATCGACTATTTTTTTTAACTGTTTGTTATTGAAGCTAATGGATTTGTACCCACTCTTAATTATATCTAACAATAAGTGTTTGGTGTAGGTTTTGATAATTTGTTAACTTACTGGTCAACAAAGTTGTGCCGTTGAAATACGGAAGATACACGTGACGTTCGTGTGGTGCTTGACCATATCCATCCAAAATGTCCTCGTCTGCTTACGCGAGCAAAAAGTATTATGTACTAGTGTATTTGTTTTTTTTTAATTTATTACAAATTATACATTAACAAAACGACCATTTTGCTGGTGAACATCTAAAAGCACCACTTTTTTCCCAAACGCTAACCTAGCTCTAAGAGGAACGTTTGACTTGTGGCTATCGTGAATAATGAAGTTATAAGCAGCAAATCATGCAGATGATACCGTAATGAGCTTTAGCAAATATGATAACTACGGGTTAAAAGGACAAAACTGGACGCCAATCTCACCTCCTTCTTCTTCCGAGTCGGACATGAAAGTTTCTTGCATGGCTTCGGGAGCAACCACCCGATACTTTTCGTCGGTGGACAAAATCGGTGAAGTAGTAACGCTGGGTTCGGTAACAACCTTTAGCGATTCGATCACGCTGATGTAGCCTAATTTTTGGGCAATGCTTAAAGGTGTCTGACCGTTCTGTAATAAATTTAATTAGCAAAAAAAAATGGTTTTGATTTAATAATAATTTACGTTAGTAACTGCATTTGGTTGAGCAGAATTCTCCAATAACATATTGACTATGTTGGTGTGACCTTGTTGGGCAGCCTGATGTAAAGGCGTGTAACCAATAGAGGTTGTGGAATTGACGTTGGTCCCGTGGGACAGTAAAAATTTAACCATGTTAGCTTGACCGTAATGACTAGCAGTGTGAAGCGGCGTGTAACCTCCTTTGGTTTTGGCATCAACTTCAGCACCATTTTGTACTAGGACTTCAGCAACAGGTACGCGGTCTTCTTGAGCACATAAATGTAACGGTGTCAATCCATTTTTTGCAGGATAATTTGGATCGCCTTTGTGTTCTATCAGAAGAGACGTCATATCAACGTGACCTTCTTGAGAACTTAAGTGTAAAGGTGTAAAACCAGCTTTACTTTCTGCATTTGGTAGGGCACCGTATTCTAAAAGTGTATTAGCAATATCCATTTGGTTTTTCTTAGCTGCAATGTGAAGCGGCGTGTGGCCGTTTTTGGCTGTAGCGTGAGGTGACGCTCCTTTGTCTAACAGTAAGAGAGCTACGTTTTGATGATCGTAGTGAGATGCAACGTGAAGTGGCGTTACACCATTCTTGCCTTGGGCATCTACTGGTGCTTCCTTTTGCAGTAAAAGTTTGGCAACTTTTATGTTACCGTATTTAGCGGCCAAATGAAGTGGAGTGAAACCTTTCTTCGTTGTAGCATTGAGAGATGCCCCGTTATCAATTAAGGCAGTCGCAACCTGCGTTAAGCAAAACTTTAGATTTAGATCGGTTGTTCGGTTGAAAACCTACCTCATCCTGTCCTTCCTTCGCCGCAATATGTAAAGCGGTGTACATATCTTTTGTTGCTGTATCTACTTTTGCGCCATGCTGTAAGAGAAGCATAACGATATCAACGTTGCCAAGCCGCGAAGCGATGTGAAGAGGTGTTTGCTGTTCTCGAGCACGAGCGTCGACATTAGCGCCATTGCGTAATAAAATTCTAATGATGTCGGTCTAAAATAAAAGGTCTATTAAAACCAGCAAATTTCCCAATAAAGATAAATTGTACCTGATTAGCTCTAGCAGCTAAGTGTAACGGCGTTTCCCCACGAACTGTTGGAACGTCGGGATTGGCTTCGTGTTGTAACAAATAAATAACTATATTCATGCATCCCATGAAGCTCGCCACATGTAACGGAGTTAAACCACTTTCAGTCGTTGCTCCGATACCTAAAATAGATCATTCCTTAAAATTAACACCACGATTTAGTTCAAAATACTTACTAGCTCCATGCTTTAGGAGCAGTTCCACCACTTTGATTCTATTTTTTTTACAGGCTATATGCAACGGTGTGAAACCATTAAGCGCTCTTGCATTTGCATCTGCACCCCTATCTAGCAAAAGTTTTGCGACCCTTGCGTGACCGCAATGAGCAGCTACGTGGAGAGCGGTTAAATAGTCTACTGTAACTTCATCAACTGGTGCACGATGATAAAGCAAAATGCGGGCCGCATCTACATGATCACCTTGAGCAGCCATATGAAGAGGAGCTAAACCATTTTTTGTTTTTGAACTAATTGGAGCAGATCTTTCTAAAAGCATATCTACAACTTGTTCGTGGCCGCTTCTAGCCGCACAATGTAGAGGTGTTAATCCATCACGAGTTTTGGATTCTATAGTAGCTCCTTTATCTAATAGCACTGAAACCATATTTGTTTTCCCCCATTTTGCTGCGACGTGCAAGGGGGAAATGTTATGTTTTGCTGTGTAATTAACATCGGCGCCTTTTTGGATTAATAAGTTTGCTATTAATTCGTTACCATAATGCGAAGCGATGTGAAGAGGAGTGAAACCAGACTTTGATGTGACATCGGGGTTATGTTCATTCTAAAGATAAGTTAATTATTGTGATAAAACGACTCGTGTCAATGTAATTATTAGTTAAATCTTTAATTACTACAGCAACTTAGTAATTTTGAAGCAAAATATATAAATTAAACCATATAGAGATAAATTATGGAACTGCCAAAGAACTTTCAGAGTTTAGAAGTTGGTACGGGTTGATACAGATACTTTGTAAGTTATGTAATAATAAATAATAAAAAGTAATAATTGTTTTGATTACGGCCCAATTTACTGCAAAAAAATTGAAGTACTTTTGTGAACAGTTCCAGATTTTTAGGTTACAAGGTTGGTATGATAATAAAATAACCGTTAAATCTGAAGTGATGTAAAAAGTTGTAGTGAAATGCAGCAATTTTTTTATCACTGATATAAGAACATTCGGTTATTTCGGGACCGTTTTTGTTTTGCAATACATTAGCCGGTGTTTGAGTTTGTTCTACTTCATAAGTTTTTATGATTGATTCAAAATACTTACTTCTAATAAAAGTTTGGCTGCTTTGACGTCATCCTTCTTGGCAGCAATGTGCAAAGCGGGAAGACGTACCTTTCCCCTTGTGTCATTTTCTAAAAGAACTGTAACCACTTTGTCGTGACCCTGTTGCATAGCAACAGCCAAAGGTGTGAACCCATCCTAAAGATGATAGTGTTTGGTTAGTTTTGTACAAAATTGGAAGAAGAAAATCTGGTTTTACCTCGGTTGCTAAGCTTTGGTTAGCGTTGTTGGCTAGAAGATATTTGACTACATTATCGTGATTTTCTTGGGCGGCCATATATAACGGTGTGAAGCCATTTTGACTTTGGACATTAACGGAAGCGCCGTGATTAACCAAAAGCTTTACTACTTCTTCTTGCCCAGCTAGTGATGCTATGTGCAAAGCGGTGTTACCCTTCTTTGTGGCCGAATCGACAGCTGCTCCACGTTTAAGCAACTCTTCAACCACTTGTACGTGTCCATCTTTGGATGCCAGATGTAATGCATTTAATCCGTTCTAAAAATCAAATCAAGAAAGTGTTTAATTTAAGAAAAATTGCTAAGTTTATCAAAGTTTACAGTTAAGATGGAAATTTGCCAAGTGTGTAATCGGTTCGTTTAAATTTAGATGGAACCATATGGCAGTTAAAGATTGCAATTTCTTATTAATAATTTAAGACACTCGAAAAATTCTTACCGCATTACTCGTATTGATGTCGATATTTTGCTTTAGATGCTCTAGGACCTTATCCAAATGACCGGCACGCGCTGCGCGCAGAAAGGACGTATTGCCCTCAGACTGGAACAAAAAAACGAATTTATTAAAATTACCTCAAAATTAGTTAATTAAATAATTATCACTTGTTTCAATCTCAGGCGTTCGCACCCCAAGGGTTTGATGTGGGGTAACTATTTCGAATAAAGGAGGGTCATGATATTTTAATGTGAGGGTGAATTTCATTACAATGGAGCTGATGCACACACATCGTATCACGTACTCATTAAGTTTTGTAACAAGTTTTGTTTGCTTTCACTTTCACGATTTATTTATTTAGCATTTCTGCAATGCTAGCAAACCTTGGTTACAGAAACTTACGACGATTAATTTGTAATTTCAAAAATAAAATTTTTTTGAAAATTATTTTTAAAATTTTATTATTTTTTTTCAAAATTTGAATTATTATAAAAGTTCAGAATTTTGTGATTGAATTGATTTCTCAAATCTAAGTGTAACAAAATTAATATGTACTATGTAGTACATACATAATTGTACTAATTAATAAAAAGTATTAATAGACCCAATTGTATACATCACAAATATGGTACTAAAGATTACATATGAATAATATATTAAAGTCAAAATCAAATAAATACAATTTTTGATTGGAATTTGTTATTTTCTTTTTCATCTTTAAATTAAGAGATTTCATATTTTTTATATCATTATGATATATTTTTATGTTAAAAATGTATCATATAATAAACAATAGCATACAATACATTAATATACATATCTAACAAATGAACGATCAATAATTACGAGCCAAATAATATACAAAATTATATAATTCTATACAAGGAAAGTACAAATTGTTTATTTTTTTTCATAGATTTATAATATAGGTACCTACTATATACACGTATGCATATAATATGTAGTACTTAATATACAATAGGTAGTACTATATAAATAACTGTAATTTAATTTAAAAAAATTTTATATGTACAAATCAAATGAATTTTACTAATCTGTTTATAAAAATACTTGCAAGTGTTTTGCTCTTATTAGAACTCCCCAGACTTTAGACAATCATAATATACAGAAAGACAAGAATAATATAATATAATAATTTTGGAAAAAATTCAAAGTAAACAATTTTTAATTAAAAATTAACAAATTGACTATTATTGCCTGGCCTAGAAGACATCTGGCCACTTTTAGCCATAACCGCATATAAGCAAAAGTTGCTCGGCCTTCTGCCTCACTGAAGAAGTAACACAAGTTTTTATGTAGGTGATGCCCTGCATAGTATTTTAAACTAATGCCAATTTTTTGATGAGTAAATGAGGAATCCTCGCTTTAATAACAATAAGCAATCGACAAAAAAAATTATTTTTTAATTAAATGAATGTTTTCTCAAAAAATAAGTTTGTATAAAAAAAACAAACGTACACTAACTAGTAACTTTAATCAACTAAAAATTTTTCAAAAACAAAATTAATAGGTAAACATGAAATTGTTTAAAACGTGAATAATCAAGTTAAGATAAAAGCAATTTTAATTACAAAGAAGAAAATGGAATACTTATTAGATTAACGAGAAAGGCTTGCTATTGGGGTTAGTCCAGACTCCAGACTATATGTATTATTATCAAATTTTCTTAAAGTGGGGTTTGCCGTACTTAATTCCTCAAGGGACACTAAAAAATTTTACGCTTTAAGTACCCAATTTAATTGAGTTATGCTTTATTTACCAGGGAGAATGTTAAAGGTTATTGATGCAAATATAATCTGGAAATCCAAAAATTTAAGGTTTAAGATTAAATTAATTACGCAGACCTGTGTAATGAGAAGCCGACTAAAGTCCCATTTACAGTTTCAAAATTACTACATGACCCACAACATTAAATTTAAATTAAAAGTGCTGCCATCTCTTGTGTACACTTAAAAGTAATTGCTTCTTCTTGTTTGTAGTGTTTATTATTATATTACAATTTAATAGCCAAAAATGGTTATGTACCTACTACATACGAGAGCTTTGTAGGTATTCATTTTAAAGATAGAGGTGAATATTAAGTACGTTCCTAAAATATTTTGACAAAATTCGTTTTTTTTTAAACCCTAGTTAACAATACGGCCAATGCTTGGCTTAGCATTGGTAAACTGACCGTTGGCACCCAACGCTAGAGCACCCGTTGCTTTGCCGGTGCTCAGCTTAAAGATCGGCGTACAGTAGATAGCCAATGCTGAGCCAGTATCGGCTTAATACCGGCAATCAGTCATTAGCGGTCGATGTTCGAACCGACGTTGAGCTAAGCCTGTTTACCGTTGATTTGGCGGTGCTCAGCCTAAGTATCGGGATACAATGGATGGCTAATGCTGGGCCAATATTATTTACCTATACTTTGCCTCTAATCAGCACTGGACCAAAACTGGAAGCCAACGTTGCACCAACGCTGGCCGCCAACCGTAGGACCCATGCTATCATTTCAGCATTGGACCAACGATTTCCCAGTGCTGACCACCGTCGGGGCAATGCTGGGTTAATATTGGGCCAATTGTAAATATTTTTATAAGACTTTATACATAAACTATATTGTCGTGGCTGTGCTATTTATGGTTTATCAATAACAATTGAAAAGTGACAATTAATTCGTAATTAATTAATTTATTTTTGCTTTTACATAAAACGTATAGGGGGAGGCGAAGCCACTCCCGATAAATTTTTTTGGTCAGTTTGGACCAAATACTTCTTGGTATACAACATTTTGTGTAAATTGTCGCTTAAAAAAATAATAATTCACTTTAAAACAAAAATAACTTTAAACGCGTTTTTCTCTAAATGTTTTTTTCAAAACGGTTCCAGGGATGAAGAAAAAACTGTTTAACATTTTGACTCAAATCTTTTGGCAATTTGTCGAAAATCATGTTGACAAGTTGACTAATATACAATTGTTCATAAAAGTTTGTTATTTTTATTGTATCCTTCATTTTTTAACAGTTTTTTTTCCGAAAAATGGCATTTTTTTGGTGTTTTTCTTTCATTAAACTACGCCTGAACTTTTTGTTGTTGCAATTTTGACTAATGTCAACATTAGCAAATTAAAGGATGTACTTTTTAACAAAACTATTTTTGATTTTTGTATTTTAAGCCAATGGGAGCGCAGCTAGCTAAGTTTTTGTCTCATAAATCTGAACAGCCCCTCAAAAATACATTATTTTTTCTCAAGTAGTCTAGGCTCTCACAATAATTAAATGTGTTTAGTAAACTGGTAATTTTGAGGTTAGAATAAACCTAGATGTCAGTAATATTAGCTGTTACTTTTAGAAAAAGATAGGAATGCAGTAAGACATCACTATCTTCTGCTTCATACTTAAAAATCATGAATCTGTGGTTCTCTTTAGTCACGCTGGATACTATAACCATACAATTTAAGAAACTAGTAACTTGGGTCACTATAGCTATAGTTTAGAAAATAAATCCTGGTAGTGATGACGTAACGTGCAGAAACGAAATTTGCACTGATCCGTTTAACAACAGCAGTCACACGTTCTCCTTCCTAAAAATCGGACATTGTCTAAATTAAACTTAGATTGTGAGAAGATCATAGCTTTGCAGCTAACGCGAACAACTGCGAATGCAAGGTACGGGGTTTAAATCTGGCGGTCCCCCTAAGTTGATAAATTACCAACATTAACAAAAAAAACAAAGTTACAGGTACATCTGAAGGTCGGCCTAGCAAGCTACCTACTGGACGTAAAACAACTATAGTTTAAACTCGATGTGCGCACTACACTCGCCAACCACTCGTCTGACCAGCGTGGCGAGTTATGGCCAAAAACTCCCAGTTAAAAGGAAGCTTAAGTCCAAACCTGGATTAATAAAGTCACTAAAAATACTTAAATTGTGTTGTTTTGAAAAGTTACTGAAAAACAAACAAGAAAATTACACTTGCGTTGTAAAGCGTTAGTAATCAAAAATTAAGCAACCAAGACACAAAAATCAATAATCTCAAAATAAGTTTGTGTTGTAAAGATGCTCATTAATCTAGAAACCTATCCTGATAAAAACAATTATTTGATTAATTAATTATTTTCGATTCTATATTAATACGAAATTAGTCAATTTACGTTTTAATTGAATAAATTGTTCGACAAATTAGGTTATCACAATTTTCATAAAAACTTTACCAATTTAACTAATTAACTAAATTACAAATTTCATAATTCAATCTTCGAAGAAAAGAAAATAATCAACTTTTACAATAATAAAATATTCTCAATTTAATGTCGTTTTAACTTGAAATACGTCACTCGGAAAACTGGAACAATAGGGGAAAATGAAGGTAAAAATGTCGTCCGTTAGTGAAAGTTTATTGCAGTGGAAAATTACTATTTTTATATTAAAATCGTTGCTTGTATTATTAGTATGATATATCGATTAAAAGCACTGCCATAAGTGAGGTTATGTCGCGTTAAAAGAGACCTGAGATATAAAAAAAGGTTTTAAACCGCAAAATATGTTGTACTATCTCAATCACTTTATTAAATTTTGATGTATAAAATTTAGGAAAAATTTCTCAAGTGCGATAAGGTAAAACAAGCTCCCGACTAGCAACGACTCTATTTTTATTTTATTATTATTTTTAACTAATTGTATGAAAAGCAAAACCTCAAAAAGACAACTAAAATAATCTCATTAACTCGGAAAGCTCATTATCTTGTTATCCTGCGTTAACCTTTAAAGTTAACTGCGTTATTTTAAAGTTATTTTAACGTGACCCCCTCTTCCGCTACAGCAATGTCTTTGTACGTGAGGTGCGTGTTGTGCAAATTGACAACGTAACTGTATAACCACGTTTTAACGTGCTTATTGACACCCTCATCAAAAAAAGATTAGGGATTTATAGTGATAACTGCGTAAACTGACGCTAAGGCTAAGGCTGAGCTGTCGTTAGTTATTTTAAAGACTAATGACGTCAAAGGTCTGTTGAGAGTCTACCGGGGGAGAAATATTGCAATCCCATTTCAAACTGATCAAGAAGTAATCCTTTATTAATTCCGTTGCTTATTTGATAACGCAAAAACCACCTTAACAGCTTGATTTATTAAGCAACCACTCCGAGACCTCAATTATTCAAACTACCCTTGTTTATCGCTTCAAACTTACATTTCACTTCACGAGAATTACAATTGCTGTATTTTATAAAATTTTTACGTGATCAGAAAGAAAATTTTAGTAGTAGAATCGTAATCAATAACGTAAATGGGTTCAGTATCGCAAAATGATGGGCAGTTTTCTAAAGGATTTTGAGAACACATGAAGCTACTTTTTGACATTTAGCTGAAAGTACGGCTGAAAAGTAAATAAAAAAGCTTACCAAATGTAGATGTAGTGTACGTTCCGTCTCTTGAGAGAGAAATAAAACCAATAAAATTGCTTTCCAGCTTTCGAACGAGAGGATTCGTGTAAAATTGCTAGGAAATAGCCGGAAAAGGATTGTTTAAATTGATCGGTAGTGCGTACACCAGTGTTCCTAATTTCGCAGCATTTTCTTGGAATTTACTTATTTAAGCTGAGATGATAATAATCAATCGAAAAAAAAAAGTTATAAATTAGAAGCACTGCGAAATAAGGCGCAAGCCTGTCATATTACTCCACTTTATGTATTGAGATAAATTTCGACAAGTGAAGTGGGTAAAAATCGCAAATCCACACTGACAACCAGAACAGATACTGTAAAGCATTTTCAGACAGACCGGTAGAATGGAAGAAATCGATTAAACAAGCTCATAAAATATGTCAAAATTTTATTGAAACTGTCATATTAATAGAATTGCGTGTTTTCAAAAAAATATTCTCCAATTATGTTTAGTCTGGTACGTTAGACTATTGAGTTATAATAAAAAAAGTTGGGGGTATCAGACAATAACGTGGCACGTGTCATAACGAGCCTGTTACTTCCGAAAGACTATGGAGGATGTAAGGTGGAAACCAACCCCTATTTTATTGTACTATCGCCCCTATTTGAGAACAAGTGCTTGGTGACAATAAATAATCTTTATGGTCGTTACTTCACTGACCCGATTGCAAAATTTAAATTGTCTACAATGTAAACTTTTTGCAATTCTAAGACTTAATTATTTTATATATCCACGCTTTTGTTTACCACCTGTTCTATTACGGGACTGTGTATTGATCGACTCCATGAAAGTAATTAAAAAATGTCAAAGGTTTGAAACAAAAACACAAAACTTACCATACAGGGTAGTTTAAAACAACACCGCATTATACTAGCACATTGTCCTTATCGCCATTTTGCCAAAACTGGAGTAATTCGTCACTCAACAGGTGAATCTCTAAATTTGAAATTTTCAGAAGGAAGTTTGGGATTCACACTAATTATAGCCACATAAACACTTAAATACAATAACTAACATTTTCTAAAAAGTGATTTTTCTGGTGTATAAAATTGGTCCTTCCAGGTGGAAAAAGCACTCGATATTAAAATAGCAAAAACTAGAGCTAATGTTACAAAACTACCAGTCTTTTGAAACAGAAAAAGAGGATGCATCCAGATTGTGCGTTTCGGCACCGCCTTGCAACGTCAGCGTTCAATACAATCGTCGCGACGGCGCGTCTAGTTTAGTTTTCCACCCCTCTGCATTATCCCAGAATTTCACTCATACCCTTAAACCAGTTGTAGTATTGAGATCACAAGGTTAGTTTAAAATGGAATGAAAGGTTCAAATCGATTTTTGTTTCCCAATAAACTTTCTAAAAATAAACTTCTGTTGCTGGTGGCGGAGGAGATAATTATTTGGAAATGTTTTTGCTAATGCAAAAAGGTTTTAAATTGAACCGTTGGGCATCGTTAAAAGCAACAAAATTTTATGGTCTCTCCAAGCCCGTATAAATTTGAAAGCGCTACTTTTATCTTCAATAACGGATCCAAATATAACTATACAAATAAACTTCTGGAGAAAATTACAGTAACGAGCGATATTAAATTCCTAAACTTATACAGTTATTTCATATAATCCAAATAATTTTAAAGTAATTGATATGTACACTACGACCTTTACGCAATGTAGAACTTTAAGTACCGCAACTAATTTAAATTTACTTGTTCCGAAACTACCAAACCGACTTCATTTAATTAGCAAAGTTATGCCAAGTTTCATAAAGTTAATTCAATATTGCGATCTATACATAGAAACAAAAAGTTTTATTGGAAAATCTACGCCTCGCTCCGACTTAAACGGTACGAAGAACTTTAAAATAAAGTATTCGTAAGTAATAAAGACTGATGTGATATATTCAAAACATTTCGATCCCCTAAGGGTTTAAATATGAATTTAAGGATGTTTCTCGTCAAATAACTTTTATTTAGGTTATCTTGACAGTTATTGGAAGTGTAGTGATAAACTCCATAATAATATTCAACTTTTTTTTCGTCTAGCAACATAAAGCAAATGTTTGAAATGAAAAGAAACGAAACGTTCCCAATTAGGTTGCCCACAAACATCTACTAAAAGGAAATGAAAAACCTGTTGTCAACTTGATGAACTACCCATCCATTAGCAAACACTTCTATAGAAAATAAATTTGAAAGTGGAAACTAACTGGAATGCTAAATACGGCTGAAGAGTGTATTGAATTTTCGCGTCGAGAAAAGAAGCTTTCGATGGCTAAAAAACTTTGTATTGAATTTCTCGAACTAATCTCATTTCGAACTTGATAGATCGTAAAAATAATACTATACCATAAATAATATCGAGATCTGCTGAATCATGGAGGGGAGGAGTTCGCTATCTAGTAACCATCATTTTTCAAATAAATTTTGAAGTAATCTAACTGAACGAAACATTGATTATAGCAGACTTAAATTAATTTCTTAATCTTTATGCTGGAAAATTCTATTGTTATTCGTGAAATAGTTAAGGTGGAAATTTTTGAAAGTGGGGATCAGCAGGTGATGGTTTTCATTTCAACGTCGAATAACGGAAAAGTATCGTTTACATCCACTTAACGTGTCGTGCGAAATTTAAACCTTGTTGTTTACATTATAATGGATCAGAAAAAGGCAAAATTGATGTGTAGCACCCCCTCCCCTTTCCTAACGTTTTCTCGCAAAACAATAAAAATGGAATTAATAGAGATCGCGAAAGTTTCCCTCCCCCATGAAATAATTTTATAACAAAAGTTCACTTTTTAGTTAGAAGCGCTACCGTTGAGATTTGTCGCTATTTCTCCAATAAAAGAGCTTAATTCTCGATAATTCTCTAATAAGGGAGCAAGAAAGTTTAACGTTAGTACCTCTAGCGTTAAAAAAGTAAACTTTTTTTATAAAAATTTTTAACTCTTGAGGGCGCTAACGTCAGCTTTCTCGCTTCTTATAGAACAGACTGACATTAACATTTAGTTTGTAAAACAAATTTTTAAATTTTTAAAACTTTGCTTTCATGTGACGAAACCAACACAACTTCAAAAAAAAAATGCTAACGAGTTATTTATTATGAGAATTTAAAATATATAATTATTTTTAGTATCTTCGTCATATCATTAATATTTATATTATTATTGTGTTGTTTTTTTTGTGCAAAATGTTTTTGACCTATTGTTTGTTTAAAACTGTTGTTGTAAATCAATGTATCTAAAAATGTATATTTTACAGAGTAATAATTTTCAGAATATAACTTTTATGATCCACTCATGCGCAATCTCAATTTAAATTTTTGGCGGTACCTTGCGTTTGCAGCCCTGCGTTAGTTGCAAGGCAAAGGACCATTTTTCTAGCTCATATCATAAACTTGATATAATCAATTGTGACACGTGTTATGCGGAACATTTTCTAAATTAAGTACCAAATTATCTGATAATTACTGAAATTAAATGTTAGTAGGTAATTACCCATGCTAACAAGCACTAACTCCACCATAGCGTGAGTAATTAATTACTTAAGGATAAATAAAGTACTCCTCAGTTTCTTTTGTTCTAAAAGTCTTACTTTGCCCGGAATCAAACCTGATTGTCGCAACACAAACAAAAAAATAATAAATTCTGATGACACTGTAGGCTTTTTCGGTTTCACGTTCCAAAAACGATACGTACGGGTAGCCCAGCAACATTCAGTGCATGTTACCTGATAATTATTATTAATGTTATTATTTTCCGTATAAACCGTCCTATGTTGCCCAAAAACGCGATTAGTTTATTATAGGAATACACGAAGAGGCTTGAAATTGCATGCAAAATTATACTTTATTTCATTTTACATGTACGAATTGCTAAGAATATTATCACTTTTAACATTTTTGTTTTAAATTACGTCTTCCCGACGGTAACTCCAGTAGCTCTGACCAAAACCACGTCATCTAATTTTGAACGCGCATGAAGGGATTAACAAGATTTATTATACTATTAAATGTATTATAGGTAAAAAGTAATAAAATTTTTACCACGATTTTATAAACTAACATGACATGAAACTTTACAAAAAAATTATCGTTTCAGGAAGTCCGAATAAGTCACGAGAAAAACTATTTTAAAGTTTTTTAATAGAACATATTTTTTTTTATTAGGAACCTATATTTTGCCAACACGCAGTAGCTATTTAGTCCGTGCTTAATTCTTTATCATCCTAACAGAACAAAACTTACCCTAGAAGTATAAAATTCAAACAACTAACGCCACGCCTCCACCAGAACAAAAATAAAATTAAAGTATTGTCAAAATGTGAATTTATTTGAATGAATTTACGTAAAGATATGAATGAAAAGAAATTTACATTTAATGATACTTTTTAACCCTTTATTTCCTATTTATTTAACCCTTTATATCTGGGGAAAGTTTTACATATTTTTCAACTGTAACCGAAACTATGCGGAATTTCTAAAATTTGTTTTCGCAAAAATTTGGCTGGTTGCTGACCAATCAAGATCAAAAAGTTTGTTTTTAAAATTAGTTTCAATTCAATAAATTTAAAGTAATTCGATCCATCAGAAAAAGGGATATTGTAAAAGCAAGATCAAATAATGATGATGAAACAAATTTCTGTAATTTCCTGAAAAATGTTCACATTTTCAAATTGATGATAAAATCGTGCTTTTGTTCTCTTTAAATATAATTAACCTGATTATAAACTTGAACGTTTCAGTATCATTGGCTCGCTTTTATGATTAATGGGCTTCACTAGGACAATGGATAAAGCCTTATTTCCATAATCTAATTAAGAGAGAAATAATACGTACACCTCGATTATCTGCTATTATAACGAAAATAATTTTTTATACCTTCCATTAGTATTTACTAGACAGATTAGTATATTAACCTAAAAAATTGTAGACATTGCCAAAAATAAAAAGACACAACAAAAACTAAATGTCGTAAGTTTTTGATGGAACGCTCACGATTTATGCTGAAATAACTCCTTAGACTTGATAAAGTATATTACTAAAAAGTTTTGGCATACGTCCCAGTATGTCAAAACGCTAGTAAATATTAAGTAGGTAGTCTAAAATTTCACGTAAAGTATTATCGATTATCCATCAATTTGAGTTAGTAAAGAAACGTGATTAATTTAGTACCCGTAAATGAGAGTTTATGCTTCAATGCATCAGTTGGATTATTTTCATTCGGATGATTTATTTAGTCTAGCAAGGACGATAAACTTTTGAGAATGCGGAATAAAGTTTTGGAAATTATACCTATATTATTATGAAAACAGAAATTGTGTAAAATAGTTTATGAGAAACTTGCAGGAACTCAGTTTTTATTGGGTTATAAAACACTCGTACAGAATTATTGCATGATTCTACATTTTTTATGCGCTTGAATATCGGCATTTCCTGAAAAGTTCAAAAACTGCGTTTTTGAGTAAACGGGGTGCTTCTGAAATACTTGACAAAACGTTATTGAATAGCAATTACTTTCCCGCGTTGTAAGGTCATTTAGATACACGAAACTGTTAATTTTTACATAAAAACATTTTGGATGTTGTGTTTTTGGTGATCTAACACAGCAGTTCTAATTTTCTTTATTTGCTTTATTTAAATCATCGAGCGTTTGCAGCTACCCGAACGAAAAATTCAAGAAATTGGCCTAGCCCTGCTCTAGATTATTACCCGAAGCAAAGTAGGCATTGCTACTAATTTTTTTAGGTTTGCATTTGAAACAGTTCACTCCAGTTATTTGGGCCCAAATAGTAAAAACAAAAGTCAAATCTCATTTTTTGGGAAAGCCGCTTAATTGGGCCAAAAAAACTAGTTCAGATTTTGCGAAGAAAACTTACTTGATTTTTAGATTCCAAATTTGAGTTATTTTTGCATTTTATTATTTACCTTTTTATAACAGAATTATTATTATAATTGTTATATTATGTGCATTTTAATTTTAAATTTTTAAAATCTAATATAAGTTTATAGGTTATTAAAGTGTAAATGGTAATTTAAAAGTTATGAAGCTACATAAAATGTAGAAAGTTACGAGGTTACTTTATTATTATTATTATTAAAATATGACATCAAACGTACAAATCAGTTCAAAAGTTGCACAACTAAGTTTGACGGCATAACGTAAAGTGGTTTTTAGTGGACACGACATATTATAATGATTAACTCGACGCCTAAATTCCAATTTCATCAATGACATATTTTGATGTTTCTCCGTTTGTGTAGGTCTGTAAAGAGTTTTTATATACTATATCAAAATTTTTAAGAGTTTTTCTTATTAAATAAAAAACATAAACTAACAATAACCTAAGCCAGAAACGGAAATATTTAAAAAGGCTGTTTTTTAATAAATCAATAACATAATCTAACACTAACCTAAGCTAGAAACCAGAATATTTGAAATAGGTGCTTTTTGTACTAAATAAATAACATAAGCTAACATCTAACCTAAGCAAGGAACCGGAATTCTTGAACAAAGTTGAAAACTAAATTAATAATAACGTTATTACTTGATGTTGTCGCTTCAAATTAAAAGCGTATTAAAATTTTTTTTCAGCATCATCCAGGGTCCTAAATAACTGAAATCATGGACCTTGCAGAAATAATATTAAAACATTTATTTAAACATTGTCTTAAAATGAAGATTTTGCTTTTGTGCGATTTTTGATTCAAAATTATGGATAAAATATAAGGTTTGTTTAAATATTCTGAAACTGTATGAAAATATTGAAACTATCAGAAAAAAGCCAGGAAAAATAACAAAAAAATCTAATTCTTATATTATCTTAAATTTATGAAGATTTGACTTTTGTGCGATTTTTGATTTAAAATTTTGGATAAATATAAAGTTTGTTCAAATTTTCTGAAACTGCATAAATATATTAAAACTTTTATAGGAAAGCCAAAAAAATAGCAAAAAAATTCTAATTCCTTCATTGTCTTAAATTTACAAAGATTTGACTTTTATGCGATTTTTGTTTTAAAATTTTGGATAAAATATAAAGTTTGTTCAAATATTCTGAAACAGTTTGAAAATATTAAAACAATCATGAAAAAGTCAGGAAAAATAACAAAAAAATTCTAATTCTTATATTATCTTAAATTTATAAAGATTTGACTTTGGTACGATTTTTAATTTAAAATTTTGAATAAATGTCAAGTTTGTTCAAATATTCTGAAACTGCATGAAAATATTAAAACTTTCATACAAAATCCAGGAAAAATAACAAAAAAATTCTAATTATCACATTATCTTAAATATATAAAAATTTTGACTTTTATGCGATTTTTGATTTAAAATTTTGGATAAATTATAAAGTTTGTTCAAATTTTCTGAAACTGCATGAAAATATTAAAACTTTTATGAAAAAGCCAGGAAAAATAACAAAAAAATTTTAATTCTTATATTATCGTAAATTTATAAAGATTTGACTTTAGTGCGATTTTTGATTTTTGGATAAAAAATGTCAAGTTTGTTCAAATATTCCGAAACTGCATGAAAATATTAAAACTTTCATAGAAAATCCAGGTAAAATAACAAAAAAATTCTAATTTTTACATTATCTTAAATATATTTTGATTTTTGTGCGATTTTTGATTTAAAATTTTGGATCAAAAATAAAGTTTGTTTAAATATTCGGAAAATACATAAAAATATTAAAACTGACATAGAAAAGCGAGAAAAAATAACAAAAAATTTCGAATTCTCACAGTGCTTTATTTTTATGAAAATTTGACTTTTGTGCGATTTTTAATTTCAAATTTTGGATAAAATATAAAGTTTGTTCAATTATTTTGACCTTGATGAAAATATTAAATCTTTCATAGCAAAGCCAGAAAAAATAACAAAAAAATTCTAATTTTTAATTGTCTTAAATTTATAAGGATTTGACTTTTGTGCGATTTTGGATTTAAAATTTTGGATAAATATAAACTTTGTTCAATTATTCTGAAACTGCATGAAATTATTAAAACTTTTATAGAAGAGCCTGGAAAAATAACAAAAAAATTCTAATTCTTAGATTATCTTAAATTCATAAAAATTTGACTTTTGTGTTAATTTTGATTTAAAATTTTGGGTAAATATAAAGTTTGTTCAAATATTCTGAAATTGCATGCAAATATTAAAACTGACATAGAAAAGCGAGGAAAAATAATAAAAAATTTTTAATTATTACATTATCTTAAATTTATAAAGATTGGACTTTTGTACGATTTTTGATTTAAAATTTTGGATAAATATCAAGTTCATTCAAATATTCTGAAACTGTACGAAAATAATAAAACTATCATGGAAAAGCCAGAAAAAATAACAAAAAAAAATTTAATTCTTGCATTATCTTAAAATGAAGATTTGACTTTTGTGGGATTTTGATTTAAAATTTTGGGTAAATATAAAGTTCGTTCAAATATTCTGAAACTGCATGAAAATATTAAAACTTTCATAGAAAAGCCAGGAAAAATAATAAAAAAATTCTAATTTTCACAATATCTTAAATATATAAAGATTTTAACTTTTGTGTGTTTTTAATTTAAAATTTTGGATAAATTTAAAAAAGTTTGTTTAAATATTCTAAAACTGCATGAAAATATTAAAACTTTCATAGAAAAGCCAGGAAAAATAATAAAAAAATTCTAATTTTCACAATATCTTAAATATATAAAGATTTTAACTTTTGTGTGTTTTTAATTTAAAATTTTGGATAAATTTAAAAAAGTTTGTTTAAATATTCTAAAACTGCATAAAAATATTAAAACTGCCATAGAGAGGCCAGGAAAAATAACAAAAAAATTCTAATTTCTACATTGTCTTTATGAAAATTTGATTTTTGTGCTATTTTTTATTTAAAATTTTTTATAAATATAAAGTTTGTTCAATTATTCGGAAATTGCATGAAATTATTAACACTTTCATAGAAAAGCAAGGAAAATAACAAAAACATTCTAATTCGTACATTATCTTAAATTTATAAAGATTTGACTTTTGTGCGATTTTGGATTTAAAATTTTGGATAAATATAAAATTCATTCAAATATTCTGAAACTGCATAAAAATGTTAAAACTATCATAGAGAAGCCAAGAAAAATAACAAAAAAATTCTAATTTTTATATTATCTTAAATTTATGAAGATTTGACTTTTGTGCGATTTTTGATTTAAAATTTTGGTTAAATATAAAGTTTGTTTAAATATTCTGAAACTGCATGAAATTATTAAAACTTTCATTTGGATTTAAAATTTTGAATAAATATAAAATGCATTCAAATATTCTGAAACTGCATAAAAATATTAAAACTATCATAGAGAAGCCAGGAAAAATAACAAAAAAATTCTAATTTTTATATTATCTTAAATTTATGAAGATTTGACTTTTGTGCAATTTTTGATTTAAAATTTTAGTTAAAAATAAAGTTTGTTTAAATATTCAGAAACTGCATGAAAATATTAAAACTTTCATAAAAAAGCTAAGAAAAATAACAAAAAAATTTTAATTCTTAGATTATCTTAAATTTATGAAAATTTGACTCTTGTGTGATTTTTGATTTAAAATTTTGGTTAAATATAAACTTTGTTTAAATATTCTGGAACTGCATGAAAATATTAAAACTTTTATAGAAAAGCCTGGAAAAATAAAAAAAAATTCTAATTATTACATTGTCTTAAATTTATGACTTTTGCATGATTTTTGACTTAAAATTTTAACTGACGCGTGTAATCGTAGCTACAGCAGCGTAGAATTAACATTAATAAAATTTTACTGTTTAAGGCAGGCGTGGGTCAACAATGTTGTTTAGGGGGGGGATTCAATTTTGTTCAAGAAGAGACAATTTTTGTGTGGTTTTAGCTATCATCCAAAAAATGTAAAAAAATTGATTGAATTCAATCAAAAATCATAAGTTGATCAAAATAATTCTTTAGTTGTGAGTCGGAAGAGGGGGGGGGGAGTTTTACATCGAGAGTAATCTACCCCCTTCCTAGTAACACACTTTGCCGTGTTAGATCCGCCTGGAAAATATTTTTAATTAATTCAGCGATAGTCAAAAGGGCCCAAAGTGTGCGCATTAGAGGCGACGAAGCGTAGCCGCCTGTAGGGTCAATTTTGACAACGCAACTAAGTCCAATATCAAATTCACACTAAAATCTACATTGGAGGTTGGACACATATATATCAATTAAAAATAATGTATTGAATGATTAAAAAAAAACTTATGCAGTGAGCGGGGCTATCCTTCTATTGACTTCTATTGACTTCTTCTGACAACTCAATCAATTGTCGTTAAATGTTTTTTAATAAAAAATTTTGTTTTTTTTTATTATGAGCCCTATTTGCAATGGTCAGCAAATTTTTTGTGTTATTATTGATTTTTAGACTTTTTTCTCTCATTCTATCGTTTACTTTTACTTGTTTTTATTCATTTTCTTGTTTGTGTTACATTGTTATTGAATTTTTGTACATAAAAAAATTTTAATTAACAACCATTTATTTCAATCATTTTTATATTTGTTGTATAACAGTTATTCTTTTTAGCAGTTAGTTATATATGAATTGCCCAAAAACACATTCATACAACCAAAGTTCCATTACTGGGACAGGAAAGAATAAGAAATTACCTAGCCTGATAACCCTTAAACAAATGGACTAGCAAAGTTTTAGCGTGAAGTAATCATGATTGGTTCATTCACATATTACCAAACTAAAATTAGTTATAGTGCGGCAACCAGGCCGCTCAGCTTGGACAATCTAGTTATTTTAGTAATAATGAAAGTAAAAATGAAGTATTTAGTTTAACTATATTTTTAAACTAGATTGTCCAGATTCTTTGGCCAGAACTATTTTTAAATGATAATATTTGAACCCACTAACCTCAATCAGATCTAGATTTTCTTAGCATAATATTTAAGTAATTACTACTAGAGAAACGCAGTACCAACTTTATCGTTCTAAAATCAGAAAGATAACGAGAGTTAGTTAGGAAGGATGTAGGCTGGAGTCTAGCCAAATTATCGTTTAGTTCGATCAAAACAGCGCCGTCGAAATTTCACGTAAATTGCGATAGGTTAATCGATTATATCTGCTTATTTGTTAATGTCAAAAGTCGCAGGTGATTGACCTTAGTAATATGTAATGTTTCTATTGCAGCAATTCATAAAAACACGCAGATCAAATATGACCAGGTGAAATGTAGTATTGAATCGAATTTATTTATTTGTTGCTGAGGTAAGTTGCATTTACAATTTGGTTACATAGTTGATTTCTTTTAGCAATCTTCATCTAATTCTCCATCAGAATCCATCCAATTTTTTAAAAATTTGTCCGGATTTCCAATCTTGGAATACTTGGCCATCGTCAATAATTTTTTCACTGTTTTGCTAAAAGGTTCTTATTATTGAATCTTCAAAAATATTTTAATAATTTTGCTTGCGGTAACGAATAACTTTTCCGCCTGGCGGAATTTTCGTGGGGAAAATGTTGTTTTTTCATATTCACTGTTGTGTTACACATTCAGAAGTTATTGATTTATACCCTCGTATTTTAATTTTGGGAACTTTTGCAACTAAGCATGACTCATTTACTATTCATTATTATTTGGCTAGACCGATAATTTTGAAACTTCCCATTTTTAATCAAGATTAGTGGGTAATTATGGGCCTACTGAATTTTTAATTAAAAAACAGTTTTGGGGTCAATATTGACCAAAAGTTTACTTTCACAAGTTTCAAACGCGCTAATTCGTAAATAAATTGCGTTTCGTCCTGCTACGGCTTCGTTAAATTAATTTATTTAATTTAATTGTGAGTTTTAGCTTTAAATCTCAGTTTTAAATTTTAGAAAAAGTAATTTATTGTATTTTTGCCAAAACTTTAGAGGTCATCCAAATGTCAAGTGCGAAATAAAATTAGGTATGTTAAATTTATGAGGGATCCTCGTAAGTGCTATTAAGTCTCACCTAGAAAATTTTCCGGTCATTATCTAGTAAAAGACTGTTGGAAAAGCATAATTTTTCACATTTCCCGTTCAACTTTAAATGCCAGAGGTAACTGGGTAAAATTTTATGTAAAACTGAAAGAGTGATAAATTAGTCGGATCACGCAATTCCTAGGTCGAATTTTCATACAACAAGAAAACGGGAAAAGTATTGTCTTATTCTGAACAAATATTTTGTCAGAATTTGTAGACCTAAGCACTCGAGAAGGAAATGTGAAAACAAAATTAGAGCAAGGGTGTAAGTAATACAAGTAAATGTGTTCGGTTTACGTTAAAATCAATATTGGGGGTTAATATATTTACCCTCAAGTTTTACCATAGTGACAATCTGGAAAACACAAAAAATTGTATAGGTGGACGAAAACTATTGTCAAGTGTCCTTTCAAAAATGAACAAACGAAATAAATTATTAATTTTTTTAAATTTATGATTACGACCGGAAAATTTTGTTTTTCTAAAGCGGAATTTCCAAAAAAAACATTTTAATATTATTTTATATTTAAGAATTTAGAAGGATAATTCATCTACCGAATTCAATTCAAATTTTAGTAATATCAAGGAAATGTGGGAAAATTAAAAATTTAAATGTACGAAAGAAAACTCTCACCTGAACATTTTCAGTGACCATATTTGAACCCAAACACACTTATCTAACACAACTAAGAAAGTCTGAGCAAATTGAGACACTATGGAGCCGGCATTTCTCTGCAGTATGGCCAAGCTCTTCCAACACTGTCATGAAAAGTGAGCCAATGGCACGGCTTGGCCCAAGTATCGAGCGGAAAACAACTTTGATATCTCATAGAGGGTGGTTTTATACTTCGATATGTTGTTCCGTATTGCGGGGTCGATACGGTCCTAATGTTTTAAAAACGCTTTCTATCCTAAATCCATCATTTCCACCTAAAAAGGATAATTATGAAGCCTAATCACCGAACACTTGCACCATGAATGCACCAACCACCAAATCAAAATATAACAGCACATTGATAAATTAATATCTAATTGTTATTAAATATCAAGGACTCGTCAATAGAAGTGACGTAAATATGTCTATGATAATGCAAATTTTTAAATTAAATCCGCCGTCTTTCACAGCAGTAATTCTAAATTAAAATACCGTCACGTAACTACCCCAATATTGAATTTGTTACCAGTTTTTTTTTGTTATCCCTTATAATGGAATTTTGCTGTTCAATATTTTACTGTAAAAAAAGGACACTAATTTATTATTTTCTTGGAAATCGCAACCGTAATTAGTGGTTCAGCAGGATAATCCACCAAGAGTGATGCTAAAAATTAAATTAACTGCGAGGGATGAATTTGTCCAGGTGATAAAGTTAGTAAAATAAACGTTTGGAATCCATGATAAATCATCAGAAAAATTTTTATGGAAACGAAAATAGCGACTGTCTAGTTAATCCCGTCTATTTTCATAAATTTTATTTTCGTTTATCCCTAAAACATTCGATCAACAAAACGTAAAAATAATGGCTGCCTGATGAATATGGAAAACTCTTTTTTCCGATATAAAATAAGCACCATGTTGGTGTATTAATCAAAAAGTGGTTTTCTGAAAAATGTAATAATTATTAACCGAACTAGAATGTTGAAATTGAAATTTTTGAAATCGCTAGTACGAAATGAAAAGTTTTAATAAAAATTTTTAAAAAGGAATGTTGAATTGCTTTTATAATTTAATAACTGTAAAATTGTAAATTTTAACAAAAAATACGTAATTGTACGTAAAAATTTTTGTTCAAACACAATTAACCTGGCAACAATTTGATATTATTATAGATAAGATCGAAACATGGAATATTATATTTTTTTTAATCCTGTTTATGAATTTTTCAAATTAGTTTAATGGTCAGAAAAGAAACTTTTTTAGTTTTTTAGTAAACAAAAAATCAAAAAAACTGATGTTTTAAATTCCCCCCCCCCTGCCCCAAAATAATCCACTAAAATTCTTTGTACACTTCTTGGTTTTTCGTTTAGTGGAAAAATATCACTAGAACCAAATTAAAGAGTGCTAAATTCTCTACAAAATGTATTTAAGCACATTTTCTTCTAACGTCACTAACCGCGAAATTCGAATTATGTTTTATAACGCTGCATCACGAACTGTCGCTTAAGGCAGTCATTCCACGTGAAAACTTTTTATTCGCTTTTTTTTGGAAATTTTGTTGGCGAATTAAATAAACATACAAATGCAAACTTCTCACCACATTTTTATTCATATTTGTGCACACTTTACAATTTTTCAGCCTAAAATCATCGCTCATTGCTGAACTTGGCCACTCATCTTTAAAAAATCGGTGACCACGGTGTCTCGAAATCAATCGAACAAATTCGATAAATAAAAAAATAGTAATATACTAAAAAAAAAATTATTAAAAAGCAAGAAAGCTCGATGGTAGCGCCTCTGCCGTTAAAAAAGTGAACTACCTAAAGGCACTTCTTTTTCTTTTTTTTTCGCTTTCTATAATAAATTCCCTCAAATAACTAACAAAATTAAATATATTATTAAGTGAGTTATAATCAAAAATGCAGTTGCGGGCGGTCGCATAACTTTGGACAAATTTTGGGCTTGAAGGTCAAAAATTTTGACGGGCTCTTCGATTAAAAGATGTGCGATTTAAAAATAAAATTAAACCAAAATTTGGACGCAAATTTTATTTCCCAAATTAATCGATATTGCAATTTTTGTAAATAATTATAATATCTTTGGCGTCCGGTTATTGTACTCTACCCCTAGGTTTTTTAATTTTGATTTGATAATAATTTTCTATAAAACTGAAATTAAGCAAGTTATTAACCAAAAACTTCTGACCTGGAGGGTATAAGTAAACAATTGAAAAACCGAGTGATATGCTGCAAAAATAATTTAAAATGTCATAAATTGCTACTTGGTGGTGCTGGGGGGTATTCCATACCCCCCAGACCCCCCGGTTTCACGCCCATTTCTTTACATTTTAGAGAGATACATTTATTTTAGTATTACCATGTTTTAAATTGTATAAATAAATATTTAAAATAATCTTTTGCTTGAACGAGTCAGAATAAGGAAGTAAATACATTATTCGTAAAAATTTTATAGTATCCATGGGAGGGGTCGTTAGTAATTACTCCCCTTCGTATCTACTAAAGAATTAAAATTTGTGACTTTAAAATTCTCTGTGACTAAACTTTTGAGGATCACCTACACCGTCATGGATCTTAATGTTCAACATCAGGCACATAGGAGTAAGGGTGTCAAACGGCAATTGTACCTCCACTAAATCTTTAAGTCTTGCAGGCAAAATTCATTAGAACTCATAATTATTGGTCAGGACTATGCTACGAGCTACATTTTGTTAGTTTTTGAAACTTGTTTTACTACTTCTTAAATTTCTATACTTTTCGCATATTTGTACCCATAAAACTTTCCTGTTTTTTGGGATCAAAAAATTAAGATTTTTATGATGTTGTTTATTTCACACGTAACCGGCAACTGTGGTAAACCCTGCCCCATAATAAACCTTGCTTAAATTATTTACGTCAGGTGCACGTACCATCAACAGAATGAAGAGCACATTCAACAAATGGGCAGTTTTTGCCTGAAAAATCGATTATTTCTTAAATTAATCGATATTTTTGTAACTAATTGTAATTTCTTTGGCGCCAGGTTATCGTACTCTACCCCTAACTAAGTTCTACAGATCTTTAAGCTTTTTAATTTTGATCTAATAATAATTTTGTAGAAAACTGAAATTAAGTAAGTTATTAGCCAAAAACTTCATTAAGGGTTACAATTTCCGGTTACGAAAAAAACGCACAGTGGATTTTAAAGGTTTTTTTTTAGAATGTTTATTCGGACACTTCAATAAATATGTCTGCTGCTTTAAATATCTTAAATAAATACAGAAACCGAGCGAAGACATAAACTTAGAATAGAAGTCAAATATTTATTGTTCCAATAAAAATAAAATCAATAGAAATCAACTAGAACGCGACCTTTGTTTTGTAAAATAAAAGAAATGCATTTTTTGCAGCAAATCTGTAAATGGACAAACGACTTGTAAAAATGATTTAACCTAAAAATAATTTAAAAAAACATGCAGTTTTAATTCGTTGCCGTCACCGGCAGACAAAGTCTTTGTAAGCCGCCTACTAACAAAGTACCACCTGACAACACTACGACATTGAAAATGAAGCATTAATCTTGCATATTAATAGTAGCAAAATGACATGTTTTATTGCCGTTTTAAAAAATATTTTTGGTAATAATAAGAATCAGCGTCGCTGACGTTTAGAAAATAAGTTTATACATTTTCATAATACTTTAACTACATTTTAATCTCAAACTGATATTTTTTATAAGTTTATCTCTTAAAAAAGTTTCGTAATCATTTTTTAACGACTTTGTTATAAAAAAAAATCTAATTACATTTTAATTCTTAAAAGTTTTCCTTTTAATTTTCCTAACTTTTGTTATTTTGTGGTTATTGAACTGAATATTTAAAATATGTATAATGAAGTAGCGCAATATTGCATTAGCAAAATTGTTTTTAATTATAATTAAGCACTTTTCAAGAACACCATGACTTTCTTGAATTTTTGTATCACTAGGGGGGGGGGGCGTAGCTACAGCCGTGTAGTGATGTGACCGCTGGTTGAGTACAGAGCGGAAATTCTGGGTTCAAATCGCAAACTATACAGAATTTCTTAGCTCAGCCTTTCAGTGGGCATTTACACGCTGTGGTAAAATCAATATTGATTTATCGGAAATATGTAATATATGGGGGCTAATCCACCCCGCTAATCGGATTTGTAATTTTCAGAAAAGGAAAGTAATATTCTATTTAGAATGTAGAAAGCTTAATGAATGAACGGAGGCGTGGTTAAAAATTGTACCCTGGAATTTAAAAAAATTGCAAATATAAACATTAAATTTTTCTATACGTAAGAACCGTATGGTTGTCACATTCTGTTGAAGGTACGTGCGCTTGAAGTAAATACTGAGCGCAAGGCTTCATTTGGGGCCCGGCTTACCGGCAATTTTATTTTAAATTGCATTTCATTAATTATAGCTGAATGTTTTACAAAATTTTTGTTATAATGAACTAATCAAGTCCACTATAAGCGGATTATTACTGTTTGCGTTTAAGCATAAACCCGTAAATAATTTCAATTGAAAGTAATTTTACTGTAGAAAATACTAATTAGAAATTTAATTTACGACAAAAAAAATTACAAAAACACATCCGTTTTCTGTAAGAGTTTCCGAATACGAGTCATCACGTTACGTGCTATTATTTGAACTAACATGGCAATGGTTGAGAGGCGTGATCTTATTTGTATTCTGATGTAAATGGTTCATTTAAAATGAAATTGAAATTTTCTTCAATTTAATTTTAAACGTTTATCGATGGTCAATAAATTTTTTTTGACTATTTTAAAATAAATCTCATTCGTTTACGTTCCGTCATGTCATTTCATTCAATTTTTGCATAATTTAGAATTTGGAAATCATCATCACTGAACAAATATTTACAAAACGGCTCTTCAATGTGATTCTCCCCACCAGCGGACGACTCGATGGGCGATTTATGAGCTGTCGTTTTAAATAGTATAACTTTCGCTACGTTTAACTTTTAATTGGGAGGGCTTTAACTTTTTAAATGTCCAAACAGGTAGAAATCGATACTTATACCAAGTGCATTAAGCACTTTTGGTTCACAATTGGATGGGTGACCGTTCTAAGAAAAATCCGTAATTATTTTTGTAAGTCAAATATCAAGATTTTTAAGTTCAAAAAACTCTGAAAGCTTAGATTGTTCAGAAATACAAAAGTTTGTTTTGAAATTAATTTTATATTCAAAATTTTACAGCTTTACCAAAATAATATTTTTTTACCTTGCTAATTCGTTTTAAATTATTAAAAATATTAATTGCTGACTACGAGAGAGCCGCCTTAATATTTATAATTATTATGAACTTTTTTCCAGAAGAAGTTAATTAATTTTTTGTGTACTACTAGGTAAAATCGCAAGCTTTAAAAATAATTATTAATTAAAGCACCCACTTAAAATGCTAAAATTAAAAAACAAATAAATTTATTTTTGTTTTCTTAATGAATCATGTAAAAGTTTGGTGGCTTTTAATTGATTATTAATACAAATAGCCAAGATGACTTTCCTTATTACGTGAGAATGAAAGAAAATTTAACTGAAAGTTCATTTTTCTGTTATTTAATTAATTAATTACTTTAGTTTTTACAAACTGCCGAATTTCTTGAAAAAAACTAACTTGAAATTCTGCGATATTGCAAATGATAGTTTTCTGCTTACAGTTAATTGTTTAGTAATTTTAACTTTTAGTGCTTGAATTTACGAGAAATATAGAACTTTAAGTAAATTTTGATTTTTTTCAGAAATATTGTCTTATTTTATACGCATATAAAATGTAAATTACACCATTAAATAGTTAAAATGATTCTATCGTAGTTAAAATATGGCGACGATAAGTTATTAGTTATAAATTAATCGCTTTTCTTTTTTTATGTTATCCACAAACAATAAATTGTTTTAAGAGTGGTTTTGATATAATTGTAACACAAAATCTAGTCCAGAAGATATTAAATTTTTTAATGAAAATTCAAAGGGATTTGATGGAATACATTAAAATAAAGCGTTTAAGATGAGGATTAATCACAAATACTGACTAATTTGGCCAAAAAGAAATTTTAAAATTTCACATTTTACTCAAAATTCGACCATAATCACCGCATTCTATTGCCCGTCCGTGTTTATTTCGTTAGGCTTCAATTAGGGTTTTTTTTACCCTTAAAGGATCACTGATCGAACTTAGGGTAGTGTTTGAAAACGATTGAAACGATAAATATAATTAAAGCAGTGGCGCACTGGTTTTATAACTTTTTTTCATAAAAGTTAGCAAGCTTAAACAAACAGCTGTAAATGTACTTTTGTAACAACATTGTAAATTCTAAACAATAATTCTTGTTATGCTAAATATTTGTTCTATGCAAATAACAAAAAGTTTTTAATCAAATTGTTTAAGTTTCAAATTAAATTTTAGAAAAACTTAACGCTAAAATGCTAAAATATTTAAATTTTAACTGTAAGTTTCTTACATTGTTCTACTTTTTTATTGTCTAAAATTTTTTTTTACATTTGGACTTTTGCTATTCGTTGCAAAACTTACAAAGCTTTTCACGCTCCTAAAGTTATTCACCACTTTGATCCCTTTCAGTTTGTTTCACATTCGGTTATTTGTAGTCTCATTTTTTATTTTAGCTCGTTTCGACATTGTAATTAGCGTCAGGTTATCTGCGTAGACTAAAACCGAATTTTTGATCTCTTTGTGTAGTTTATTCCGCAAACTCTCATTATGCTCTAGCTAAACAATACTGGCGCCAGAATATCTCCTTACCTTAGCCCTTTGTATATTTTAGTTTTTTTTTTTTTAATTATCAAAAAACGCGTTTTATATTTCCAAGAGCATTAAATTTTTCCGGATAAAAAGAAAAAAAACTGACAATTTACAGCCACATCATGCAAAATAAAACTTCCTATTTTTTAACACATTTTGAAACCCATTTTTTGAAAATGTCTCATCGGTACCTAGGGAGCTTTGCAACATTTTTTCATTTACTTAACTTTATTATTATGGCATATAATCTAAAAAATATTTAAATATATAAATTATTAACTCGTTGATATTAAATTATATTAAAACTTCAAAAAATCGAGTTATTAATAAATTATAAATTAATTAAAAGATTTATTGAGCTTTCAAACGATTATTTCGTCCGTCATCAGAATAATATACAGATATTATGTAAATAAATCTTTTAATTAATTTTTAATTTATTAATTACTCGATTTTTTGAAGATTTAATATAATATAATCTGAAAAGTTTTAAAAAATATTTAGACGCCTACTTTTGCGAATGAAGAATTTCCCAAAAGAATATCTAAAAATCCAACGTTTTAACGGAAGTTTATTTAACTGATGAACTAATCAAAGTTCCAAATAAACTTTTTCTAATTTTAAAGTAACCAATTTTTTTTGCAATTATAAGTTTCCGATTAAGGCGGATCTGACGGGAATGTTGTGAAAACTAAAAGCTCGACAAATAATTTGCACGTCTCTTTGATAAAGCCTTCCAATCTTCATTCATCAAAGTGATAAACACCTCAAAGTGTACATACTAGGTTAACCTCTTGGGTTTCGCATCACTCACGACGCTCGATGTGGGGTGTACATAAATCGTAACATTTTGGTAATTTGATATGGAAGAAGTAGAAAGAACTGGTGAGTGTAGTAATTTGTAGAACGTAACAGAAGGTCGGATTAAGAAATCTATTTTTATTGTGTTAATAAACATTTAAATTGGAGTTAAACGATTAATCATCAATTGTTTACAGTAAAATTTATTTTAATCGCCACGGCTAGTACTCGCATCAGTAGTACGGTGTATCTTAGGTAGTACAAAACACGTCATTTTGACCACGTGAATAGGAACCCCTCCATTTAATTTTACACCTGATTTTTGCAAGTAAATTGATTTGAAATTATGTCAGCATACAAACACATTTATGAATCCACCCTCGTTTTACATAGAATCCCCTATCTTAACCATCTACACCCCATTATAATGCACACGAAGAAGTGCATGAACAAAAACAAGGCTTCGTGTGATGTAAATTATTGTAATAAAAATATCGATTCAAAGTGAATCAAGTAAATAAATTTTTAAATAGAATGTGACTGAGTGAATGATTTTATTTATTGCAGTTTGGAAATCTGCCAAACAGAATTTAAATAAAGAAGTTATTTAATGTATGTGTTTGTGTTTATCTACATATTTTCCATAATACCGACTTGTTTTTATGCAATTTTATTGTTTACAACAGGACGAACGTTTGCATAAAAAAAAATCAAGGTGAAAAAGAGATATTTAGATACGGGGTGAGATCAACACCTCCAAAATGAAAAACCAAAAGAAAAACAAAAATATTTACATTTTGATGTAATTTTCACTACCTACTAACTTAATTCAATTTTAAATTCTTTTCAAGTTAAATCAGCACAAAAGTCTTTTATATTTAGAATCGCTATAAGTTGTGTTGACTGTCAATTTAATATACTGCGAAAGAATATTTTTAAACTAAGTCCATGTCTACTATACTTCAAAAGATGTAATTTCTTTTTAAAATTTTTAAAATATATTAGTGCTGCTGCTGATTTGTAAAACAGATAACTTTGATTAATTTTTTTTTTAAATATAAAGCAAATTGGTCTGTCTACACAGATGCAGTTTTCAGATGAAAAATATTTCAGTTTGCCGACAAAAGTTATACGCAACTGACATTCTCATTTTTAACTTTAAAAAGTTGTGTATGATCTACTAAATAATAAACATAACAATGTTGTGGATAATTACTTTTCTGTCTGTTCGTAACGCTTTCTGGTAGGTACGGCTGACTAGTTGATTTATTTTTTACCTACTTGAAATTTAACAATGTTTTTTTGACTTTATGAATGATTATACCCCGGCACACTGATAATAATAGACGGGTTCTATTCGGCAAAGTGTGCTACTAGAAAGGGGATATATTTCTTTTTTTTTTCCTAAAGCTATACGGAAAAATTACTTTTACACCACCTCGTCGTGAACGATCTCCAAAGGAGCATTAATTCAGGTCTGAACTAGGAACTTGAGTAAACACCCTGATAGCGACCATTAACCAAGAAATGTGAGCTTTTCTTGAATCAATAAAGTCCGGAAGTGCAGTTCTCGGCTACTACCCTACTTTTACTAAATTAGAAGTAAATGGTTATTACAGATTTGCAGTCTAAACGTACCAAATTAAAGCTAGGGTTGCCATATTTGCCAAACATTGATACAGAACGTTCAAGCGCAACAAAAACAACTAGAAGAGAGAAAGTCCCCTCAAAATAATCACATTTCAATGTAACTTCATTTCAAAACTTTTGAAATTTATTGTACCTACTTAAAAAGAAACAAAAATTTACCCACCTTCCCCAAATATTTGACCCTAGCTGCGTCTATGTAAACGTTTGAGTGCATAAAACATGAAGAAAGTGGGTAGGTAATGGTTTATTTTACTCTGATAAAAAATCAGTAAAGTTTAAACTGTCTAATAAAACGCATACGTAGAATAATATACAAAAATGCAAGGCTAATCCTTTTTATCCCAGTCATATTTTAAAGTTGGGGGGAGGGGAAAGAATAGCGGATTTAAAAAAATTCCTCTGTTTGTTTTTCGAAAGACTCTACTTTACACCAAAAAAATTGTACTACATAAAAATAGAACAATTTGTGGCTCGATTGTCTACAAGTAGAAAGTGTGTAAAAATTTACTAGGTACAATTGTACTTGTTTTTAGCACAATTTTAATCATTTCTAGCGTAATTGTACTATTTTCTAGCACAAATTATAGTAAATTTTCACACAATTTGTACCTGTAGAAAATATAGACACAAATTTTTCTATTTCAAAGTACAAATTTTTTTCTGTTTAAATTGCTGACTACACAATTTCCAGCTTTAATTCAGAAAGTCTCAATTGTAGTTCAGATTAGCTAATCTAGAGTAGCCTATCTAAAGAGCAGCCTCTCAGAGTTAACTAGGAAAGTGGCCATAAATCCGGAAGTGTTGGTTAACCTGATTTATAATTGTAAAGAGTTAACCCCCCTCTTTTTTGAAATTGTGATTTTTTTATTTGTTCTCAATTATTCTCAATTTTTCTTAATGTTTTTAAAAAAATTTTTGATTTTGAAATCAAAACCCAGCCCCCCTTTTTTTGAAATTGTAACTTTTTTTAGTACTGTTCTAGATTGTTTAAAATTAAAAAATTCTTTTAAAAACATTAAGAACAACTTGAGAACAATTGAGAACAAACAAAAAAATGTTGGAATTAAAAAAAAAAGAGCTAGCTCAAAATTTTATGTCAAGCTTTACTCCTTTAGTTTTTTGCAAAATCAAAATTTTTTTGTAAAAACTAAATGAGAACAATTGGAAACCAAAAACAATTGAAACTTTAAAAAAAAGAAAGGCTACAGCAAAATCTTATTTCGCGCTTTACGTATTTATTTTTTTTGAAAATTACAAAAAAAATTTTAAGAACACTAAGAACCAATTGAAAACAATCAAAAACAATTAAAAAAATTTTAATTTCCAAAAAAACTGAAGCTGTCGTCAAAGTGTTTTTTTTTCGATTTTTTTAGTTATTTTTTTGCAAACTCAAAAATGTTTTTTTGGAACAAATTGAGAATCAAAAACAATTACAATTTCAAAAAAAGGACTAACTCAAAATCTTTCGCGCTTTACCCCTTTAGTTTTTTTGCAAAACCAAAAATGTTTTTAAGAACATTAAGAACAAATTGAGAACAATTGAGATCAAAAAAATTTGCAATTTTAGAAAAAAGTCAATTTACCCCCTTCTCTATTTTGATTTTTGGATCAGTTTTTATGTCATTTGTTTATGCATCGTTTGTGTACGTCTGTGCAATTATTTTTTTCGATTGTGCATTCATCGTGTGCAAAATATTTAACAAATAAGTTTAGGGAGCTGGAGAAATGCTAGCCCCCCCATCGTAAATTTTGGGTCAAAATTGGTGTCAATCGTTTGTGTACTTTTGTGCATTTATTGTTTTTGTTTGTGCAAGCACGGTTAGAAAAATATCTTCAATTGAATAACCGAGGATCACTTCTCTAGCCCCCCTCCCCCCTTTTGGATTAATTTTTGTATCACTGGTTTGTAAATATACGTTTGTGCATTTACTATTCTTGTTTGTGAATTCACAGTTTATAAATTATTTAACAAATAAATATTTATAAATCTCCGAGCAACAACTAAAAAAAAATTCTATCGTTTTTGTAAAATTCGACTAAAATTTTCAAGTCGTTTTTGTAATTGTAGGCGACGTAATTTAATGCGTAGAATCCAAAAATTTCATTTTTAACTGGCGGAAACCTAGAGAAATTGCTGACAAATGTGAATAACCAAAAATCAAATTTTAAGACTTTTTAATCGGCCGTAAAACTTTATTTTTAATACTTAGTTTATAAGTTTATAAAAAATCGATAGTTTATCTTTTGGGGTGAAAAAAATTCAAAGGGGTTAATCTACCGTTTTTGTAAAATCCAACTAAAATTTTAAAGTTGTTTTTGTGATTGTAGGCGACGTATTTTATTGCGTACAATCCAAAAATTTTATTTTTGATTGTCAAAAACCTAGGAAAATCGCTGAAAAATGTGAATAACTAAAAATCGAATTTTAAGACTTCAATCGGCCGTAAAACTTAGTTTTTATTACTTAGTGGTAAATAAACTGTGTCAGGCGAGTTTTCTCTTCAAAATACGTAAGAATCCGTCAAAAATGCTATAGCTTTTCAATATTTATTTTTTTGAATGAAAAAAATTTAAAGGGGTTAATCTACCGTTTTTGTAATATCCGACTTCATCTTTAAGTCGTTTCTGTGATTGTATGCGACGTAATTTAATGCGTACAGTCCAAACATTTCATTTTCAACTGGCGGAAGCCTAGGAAAATTGTTGACAAATGTAAAAAACCAAAAATCAAAATTTAGGACTTTAATCGGCTCATAGATCTAGCACTGCGAAGGAAACGACGCAGATGTTGGAAATAAACAGATCAACAGATCTAAAGTAAAGTTAAAGAAGAAGAAGAATCGGCCGTATAAAAGATTATTTTTAATACTTAGTGGAAAATAAACTGCGTCAAGCAAATTTTCTCTTCAAAATACGTAAGAATCCGTCAAAAAAGCTATAGTTTTCAAATATTTACTTTTTGGGGTAAAAAAATTCAAAAGGGTTAATCTACCGTTTTTCTAAAATCCGACTAAAATTTCCAACTCGTTTTTGTGGTTGTAGGCGACGCCTAGGCATTAAAATACGTCGCCTTGCTACGACAAATGAGATGCGCTCCGTACACAAGAATATGTTAAACTAAGCTGAAAGATCCGATCACAGCATATCGACGATTGCGACGATTACCTACATCGTTGTGCAGTTAACATCTAGGAAATATTACGGTTTCGAGTTTTTCGGGTTAAATTTCCCAAAAAGAAAAAGAGATCTACACTGCTCAAGCTTAGGTTAGTGTTAAAAACCGATATTTCTTTTAGTTAATACTGCAAAAAAAAAGATTTATTCAATACAAGATGGCCCGCTCTTAAGAGCATTCTAAAGTTTACTTGCTTTTGTATTAAATCTTGTGTGTGTCCTATGCCTGATTTTAGAATCAACAATATCATTTTGTTTGATAAATAAAGGTAACTTTTCGAATCTTTCAAAAGCTATTTAAGAAGACTGGAACCCATGTAGCCGCCTGAAAACATGAAATAGATTTTCGAAGCAGTCACAGAAATATTGAATAATTTTCGAATTACGTAACAATTTAAAGATGTAAAATTATGTCGGGTTTTTCCTCTTAAACGGGGAAAGGAAAACTCAGTTTCACATTTTCTCAGCTTAATTGACTTTATTTACGTTTCGCTTCGAGTAAGCGCATGAAGATTGGATGGATTCGAGTTCAAAGCTTTAAAATCAAGCCAACCTTTGTATTTTTCCAGTATTAATAAAAACTCAAAGTAAAGCAAATTATGCAAAAGTTCAACATTATAATTCTGTAGATACTTATCAGATTATGCTATTATTAATATTATAAACTTAATACAATGCATTTAAAAAAAGATGATGAAAAAATGTACTTACGTTTTTCTTAACAGAATTTAATTTAAACTTTTAATTAAGTTTCTTAAAATTTCATGCGAAAAACTTTTTTATTGCCAAAAATTAAAAACTCTTTTAATTTTTTGTTTATAAAACATCACATCAAACAAATAGGTACATTTTGGCTCGGACCTAATAGAACCACAACATAATCTTTAATCTTATTCAGGTCAGATATAAGTTAATAAAAATATCGAAATTGGATTACAGTAATGGAAGGAAAGAAAATTTTATTGCAAATAAATAACATAAAATTTTAGGATGGTTAAATTTATCATCAGATTGACCCTAAAATGGGGCCCCAAGACATCGATTTGAAAATGTCGCCCTCTATCAATGTATGCTCGAATCTTTAAGTTATTAATTAACTCCAAGTTAACCAAACCTTAATCAAAACTTAGTGATCGATTAAAATACAAAACAAATGAAAAAACGGCGAAAACCAATTAAAATATTGTTCTAGTACTGAAGATCCCAAGAATGAATTTTTAAAACCTAAATATACTACAATCACTGTGAAATCGTTAATTATTTATTTGAAAAGTTTCAGTAATTCTTTTATTTTAGCACTTGTCGTTGTAAGTCCCTCGATAATGCCAAGTTTGAGTTAAAAGTTGTTGATGTCTAAAACGAAATGGTGCCCTATAGGGTACTTCTAAAATACCTAGTGTAATCAAATTTTACATTTTTGTTGTTTGATCAATTTTGTTTTCAAAAAGGAAACAAAGCATTAAAATCATCGAGCAAACTCTGCGGCGTAGGAAGTAGATAAACAATTTAAATTTTTTTGCATATTGATAAAGTTATGCTAAAAAATTTAAATCTCAGTTGTTTTTCCGGAGGCTGTATAATTTTATCGAATGTTGGATTTTCCACAAGAAAAGTATTTGCTAAACTCTCCAAAGTCATAAATATTTTAATATTTTGATCTGAGCGATGTTTATGTTATTTTAGTAGAATTATTAGGAAATTCCAATGAAAAATATACTTAGGTACTAAAAAAAGCTACAGCACAAATTTTATATTTTGAGCAGCTGGAAATACAAAATAGTTTTTTAAACAAAAAAAATTTTATATGATGTATATGCGGTAGTGACGCGTCGTCCTGTTGGAACTACAAAGCAAAGCTAATCCATTCAAATTTTATACATTATTTTTCAAATTTAGCGGTTTTACTGCAATTTTGAGCTTCAGTCCAAAGTTTTCCAAACTTTGTTATCTTAACGATAAGAAATAAAAATAAAACCAGAAGCAAAGAATTACCAAATGACAGTTTAAGGCAAGTCAACAGAGCAAACGTGCCTTATTTCGCAATGTTCTTAATTTAACGGTAATTTTTTTAGAATTTTTTATTTACCGAATTTCTTTAGTTTTAATCAAGAATGGTCTAATCTGAGGTTTTCTAGCCAACGCGCAACGTTAGATTATAATGCTGCAAAATTAGGAACACTCCGAAATAGGACAAATAGTAATTATACAGAATCTTAACAATTTGTTGTTTTTATTCTATCGTATACAGGAATTATCTTTGAAATTCTGGGAACTGATTAGTGCAACCTCAGATTATAAATTCAGATATCCAACGCCAATGTGGTCTCAAAAGGAAACGGAATACAAGATTTCCCCGACAAGCACGCTAGCGGTGGTCGTTTCCTGTACTACAGCGTTGCTACCTTCTTTTGAGACTATATATATATATATATAGAGCTATCGGTCTATATAAACTTAGGCACTACAAAGTTAGGAGTGATAACTTTTAGGGTAAAAGCATCAAAAAGCAAAAAGAAAGTACACAAAACGAATGGATCATCAGCTCAACGGAAATAATTAATTCAACGGATTAATTTAAACGTACGGAGAGCTATACAATAGAAATGAAACCTAGGGAATCTGCTCAACAAAGGGTAGACCAATTTATCTGAAATAACATGAAAATATATCAAAAGAAACTTAAAATAAAAAATATTTAAACTTTTTTAAATTTTTGATAACGTGCACCATTTTCGAGTTATTAGGGAACAACTGAATTGAGTCAAATTTGAGCTCTTGTGGTTATGAAAATGTCAGAGGTTTTACAAGTTTCATTTTGTTACCTGCAGAAACCTGGCACAGCCATCTTTCCAAAATCATTTCTACCATAATTTTGGGCTAATTTTGTGCTCTGCTCTCTAGTGACAGTGCTGAGTTAACGTTAACCTAGCACCACCAAAATTATACCTACTAAATTTTTAAAAGATTTAATATGTGAGGTAGGGATTGGGGCTACTATCTTGCAGTAAACTCAACAATTCATCCGAGATTTATCTTTTACCGCGCGTAAACTATTGAAACACTAGCGGAGCTAGTCATTGAATCATTAAAACAAAGTTGCATAAATTGATAAATATGTAATTGTTATCGTTGAAATATTTAAAAGAACAAACAAAAATTTCTTGCTTCATTAGTTGTTGATGGATTCTTATCAAAAAGATAATGAGTAAATTGCATGAACGCGAATTCAGTTCACGGTATAACATAATCATACCGCAAGGTTTATTATCGATCATACCCCAGTAAATTTTTGTAATAGCACCCTCTACAGGGTACGTCAGTAAAATTGTACATAATTAAGATTTCTTACCCCCAAACTCGACGTAGATGCAAATTTTTGCGAATTTATCAACATTTGTACAAAATTATAAATCCAACCATAAAAATAAACCAAACCACTTCAGTCAAAAAAATTACCACTATTTTTTAAACACTCTGTAGGTTAAATTTCAGTTAAATCGATTTTATTTGTTTATTTCTGGTAAAAATCAGAACCTGACACCCAAATTAACCGTGATTGCCCTTGCCCTTTTCAAATCAAATTGCGCGAACCACATGGTGTTTTCCGTTTAACCGGATTAGATCAAAGGGCGAGAAAATGTAGGTTTGGGCGTTTTTCTAAGCTGAAGCATAGGAAGTTTTCTTTAAAAACATAAAAGTGCTTTCAAGTGGAAAAGTAGTCGTGAGCATAAAAGGGTGAACTGAACGACTCTGATAATGTTACAAAAAAGACAAAATGATAGGAAATTTTATATTGGAAAATCGGTAAACCACAAGAGATTAATCGGTTGTACATTTTTCAGTCGACTAACTAAACCCTTCAAGCAACAGATAAGTCGTGCGAAATTTTCCTTCTCCTGAGGATTTTCATCGAAAATAAAAATGTTTTTCAAAATTTGAAACTCGTCATAAGTTTATTTAATCCAATAACTGCCGTTTGACCTATATAGGATAGAACCCACATTTTTATTTTTACTGGAATTTAAATAATTTATGACAACTTTGAAAGAGAAAGAACTGTAAAAAATGAAGTGTGGGAGAACCATTTTGCAAGGTAAATATTGCATAGATGAACCTATTCAACTTTCACTTTCAAATTTGATGCAAGGCCTTGGTGGTACCGATTTGACTCCGTATACCCACGAAAAAAGCAATTCCTGTCTACAATTTTAAATTTAAAAAGTAAAAAAGTTTATATGAATTATGTAAGTACGATGAGCAATGATTTAAAAATCTCATAGTTCAGACCGTAAAGGCGGCTCCCATGACCCTGATTATTTAATTTCAACCTTGCAATTTTCCTTCTTTACATTTTATTGTTATTATATTAGAATTAACCAACATTAATTGTCACAAATTTAGACCAATTAGAAGTAAATTTTGAAAAACGACCCAATTTTTAAGCCGGGCAAAAAATTCCAATCTCTACGAGTAATAATCAAACATAATCGATTTAATTTGCACCTCAATTACACAATTAAAATTTTCACCGATTAATAAAACTATTGGGCCACAACTTTCGCGCACTAAAAAAAAATTTCACTCTTGGTGTAAACGAACGACTTTTCCTAATTATTTTTTTTTTCGCCAAAAAATATAAAATAGACTTTTGTTAGCCGCAGTGCAAAGGAAACTGGCAAATTGTGTGATTATTTTTAGCAGTGTTCGTATTAGCTATTTCAATACTACTACATCATAGGCGCACGTTTAAAAAGGAGTCGATATAAATAGGTAAGAGAGAGTATAGTAATAAAAAACTTGAACCATAATTAATAAACAAACAAACGGTTAATATTCTAAAATAATAAATTACTCACCAAATTCGGGCTTATTGTGCCATTCATTTTCAATATTAACAGATTCGACGATGAAAGTCATTTAAAAATAATTCACCACTTAAAATCACGCTCTGCATCAGCTGTATCATGTTGATGTTTGGAACTGTGACTCCGGAAGGTAACTAAATACTCCGGTGATGTACCCTAACCTACGCTAGAAATCCGGGCGATTCCGGTCCGCATTGCAGCTCCCATATAAAACTCGTTTTGGGATAACTTTTGCTAGACAAAAGTGAGCTCCAATTGGTTCCTTCCTAACACTAACTCCACCTACATTTCAAGGTCACTATTCGGTTAATCAATGTTTCAAAAATCGGAAAAAGTTACGTAAATGCGGTTAAATTTTAGAAAACTGCAGACTATGGTTTTCATCATAGCAGACGGATTAACACTGAATTCAAATGTGTTATTACCTCAACTTTTGTATGTGTTTGAATTAATACGAGGGAGATTCAGAAATGTGTGCGGTGTGACTTCAACGGCCTTTTAGTGACAAAATTAAGCGTAGCAGAACAAAATTTATGGAGATAAATTCAATCATGCAATGTAAGCTAAGATGGAAACGGAAGACGATATTGATTCGGATGCTGTAAAGTCGAAGATTGATTTATCAAATAAACGCTACTAAGTGACATTATAACATCGGTTTTATTTTTCTAAATTTAACTCACAGTACAACTCCATTAAGATACGCCTTTATTGCTTTTGTATGTTCTTTTTCGTTTTCTGCTGAAACTGGTCATTAGTATAGAATTTTATGTTTCAGGGTGTCATTTCAAGACAATTGTATTTTGAACCTGCTTTTTGATACCCAAGATGTCAAGCTCACTTTTTTGGATAGCTTCATGTAGTTTAATAAAACAAATTTCTAAAATCTTTATTTATAATAGTTTTCCGTGCTCCAGTTCAGAAAAGTGGTCTTTTCCTGAGCCTAAGAGGAATCCTGTAGCTTACTACTCCAGTAAAACAAAGCAACCATTTTTATTTCAGCGGCCGAAAAGTGTTGACTTTTTAGCCAGTTTTCTACAATGCTACTGTGTAAACTTTTGAATGGAAAAGTGCAATTTCTTAGTCTTTTATTTTATTATTTTTAATATTTATTACTAGATTAAATTAACAAAATAAACAATGTTCTTAACGGAATTAAAATTTTATTATGGCTTAGATATAATTTGTTATAAAAACTCTTTTATAAATTGGGCTTAGAGCCCATTTAACATTAGGTCAAAAATGTATACGAAACACTTCGAACGCACATCACGTGCACAGAATAGAGTGGGTCACGATGTTCAGCATCGAATAATATGACTGAAGAAAAAGATAAAAAGAAAAAAAAGTCGTAAAATCAAAAAGGTTCCATAAATGGAACTAATAACAATCAAAATTGTGGATTATACCTCATTAACTTTTTTTGCATTTATAATAATAATAATTTAATATTAATCATGATTTTGATTTTTTAGTTTTATCAGGAAGATAATGCAAAATAGAACCCAATAATAAAGTATCCTTTTGTAGCGTACTTTCGGATATGATGTACTACTAAATTTTGGTCCTGTTGCAAAACTCGTACCGCTCTAAACTTGTAAATATTATTGATTATTTAAATTTGTTTAAGAAAATAAAGGTAATCGAATGTAACGTACTGCTCCTGACAGCAGGCCCGTACCCAGGATTTAATTTCGGGGAGGGCACTTAGTAAAAAGTAAAATTTTTAATGGTTTTTCTTTCGAGAATTTTTATTATTATAAACAAATTTTCATTTACTTTGTAAATAAAAATTTTTTTTGAACATTTCGGGGGGGCACGTGCCCCCTGGGTACGGGCCTGCCTGACAGTACATTATAACAGGGTTCTACTGTATTATGGTTAACTCATACCTAATCCTTGCTTACTGAAATTCGTAAGATTTTATAATTCTTTCCAACGTGAGCCTTGTAAATTAGGAATAAGTAAATTATTTCTTCAGTTAGGATAAGACAAGGACTAAAATGTTATTTTATAATTAGAAAAAGTGTTACTTCGAAGTTAATTATCCAGATAGTCTTCCCTTAACATGAGATATTCTTTAGAACGCTTCGAGCATTTGGAAAACACCGATTAACATTTCTTAATTGTTTTATGTAACGCAAATGGCGGAACGTTAAATATATTATGAAAAAGTGTGAAATCTCTAAAAAGAAATAAAGCATTTTGTAAATAAAAAAGAGATTTGGTAAAAACAAAAATGAAAAACTAAAACGAGTGTTCGAATAAAGCAAAGTTAAAAGTAGGATTTATTGAAGCTTTAGTCTGAATAAAAGTAATCATAATAATATCGCACAAAATTCTGTATCTCTGTCTGGAACGCCCTGATTTGTTCATTTAATTATTTACCAACCCAAAAAAGTTTACGACCTACAGAATAGCCAATGGAACTCAAAAAATCGGGATCTCTAATACCGCTCAATTGGCGTTAAAAATATCCCTCAAAGCCACGCAACTTCAAAATTAAGACTCGTAAACCCGGAATTTGCAAACGTGAAATATCGAAACTGTGCAATGGATGTTTACCTAAATTAATAGATTTGTGATTTTCAGCCTCGCCGTGAACGCTTCATTTTACTAATATCTCTCAAAATCCGTTGATTTTTTGTAAATAACTATAATATCTTCTGTGTTCACTTAAGGTACTCAAACCAAAATTTCAATATCTGAATACAATATAATTTAAAAATTACCTCATTTACCTTTAAAATATTTCTACTATTTTTGGAGTAAAAAAAGTTTCATAAATTTTAAACAAAAATCTCCTCCATTAAATTTTTTCACTATTTTCGGGGTATTCAAAAATTTCCAAATACAAATTTTCATTATTTACCATCTTTAAAAATTACCTCATTTACCTTTAAAATTTTCTTTACCATTTTTAGAATAAAAAAAGTTTTAAAAATTTTTAATTAAAAAATTAGAAATCACCTCCATTAGAATTTTTTCACTATTTTTTGGGTATTTACAGATTTAACATTAATAAATTTACATAGTTACAAACATTTTAAACAAATTTCTCCCTCCCTCCTTCCGGATTTAAAAATCACCCTTTACTATTGGTATAATTTTTATCATAAATTTTTGCGGTGTATACAAATATAACAATTTCAAAAATTTTAGACATAACATTACAATTTAACTCTATCAAATTCACCAAATTTTTGCTTAAAATTTTTTTATTATTTTTGAATTTGCAAGTTTAACAGTACAATTCAACAATTCACCAAAATTCAAAAATTTTAATTTCTAACCTTTTTAAAGCTACCGCCTAAGTGCTATGAATTTTTTAATTATTTTTTTTAAGTGTTAAAACTTAGTAGTAATTTTCAAAAAAATTACTCATTAAAAATTCTTTTTTTTCACTACGATTAGCCTAATCGTAATTATCTCTTTCACGGCCGTTATCTCACAACCTTGCATATTTTGATACAAGATTTATTTTGTAATGAATCCAAATATTTGTATCAAACTTTTCCAAAATTTTTTTCTTAAAAAAAAAATGCAAAATAACCAAATAATGCGCACTTTTTTTTCACTAATTTTATTTTTATTTTCAAAATTATTAAAATTTTTACAAAATTTTCAACTCAAAATTTAATATTTCGTTTTTTATCTAAAAAGTTTTACAAGATAAATTTTGAAATTTTAAAAATTTACAGTAGTTTTACACTAGATAAAGGTGGCACTGGTATTCAAAACAACATAGACGACATAGGTAGTACATCTGCTACGAGTGTCTCGCGACAGTAATATCCTGGGTGGACTGTGGCGCCATCTGAGGTCTTTAAGAATTTGACTAGACAGTTGGCAGCGAAGTTATGCGAAGTTGGGTTATGTAGTACAGAGGTGTCAAACTCATTGAAGCCGCGTGCCATAATTTTCGAGAGTTGAACAAAATTTACCTTTTTCTTTAATTTTTCTCCATTTTTGAATGACATGCCCATATTTCACTCTAAAACTTACATTGTTTACCGCAGGCCCCCAGCTAGGATTTAATTTGGGGAAGGGGGGAGCACTTGTGAAAAGTAAAATTTTTAGTGGTTTTTTTTTCGAGAATTTTTATTATTATAAACAAATTTTTTTTTACTTTAAAAAAAAATTATTTTTTTAACATTTCGGGGGGGGGAGGGGGGATTGTATTGTCATTCTATAAAATTATATATAATCATAGTGCATAACTGTGAACCACGGACTGCTGTGTACATAACCCAAATTCGCATAACCTCACAGCCAACTCAAATTTTCTAAAAGTTTTACATCACCGCACCACAGATGGCGCCACAGTCACAATCAGGATATTACTGTCGCGAGACACTCGTCACCTGCTAAGTTAAACATTGATTTTTTAATGTTTGTTTACAGTAAAAATTGTGTTTTTAAATTAATTTGGGGGGATAGTTCAATAACCCTGACCACGATTTTAAAATTTCTTATAGAATGATAGAGAACGGTCAAAAAACAATTTTGCAGAACAAAAAATTTGCGGATCATTACAAACAGGTCTTTTTTTTAAATAAACATAAAAATTTTTTAGCTGACACTCAGCTACGCTGCGTTTGCTACCGCTATGTGGTTAGCTCCGCCCGTCTCCCAAATTATGAATATTTTGCAAAACTCATTTAATAGTTCTCCTAAAAAAAAAGCTAAAAAAAGCCCCTAAAGCATCAGTTTTTCTCAACCTTTTAATTATCGTGCCGCCTCATATCCTTGAATTTTTTTGAATCACTTTTTTTTAACCCCTAACTTAAATTTTTTTCAATCAATAACATGCGCACTACTCCAACGTTGCTCCCTGTAACCCGACTGCTTAATTTTCTCGGTGCCCTGGAATCACCTGTTCCTATCTTTAGTTCTCTAGGAGTGCGCGGGCAGTGTGGTTTTGCACGCTGGTAGTTACGCCACTGATGGTCTTAATTACAGACCTTAAAAATTACCAATAGTAGGTAAATTTATTGATATTCAGCGACTTATTGATATGCTCGCGCTCCTCATTTGATGTTATTGCGCTCCTCAGGTTGAGAATCGCTGCTTTAAACAGCGTAAAATTTGCTAGATGTTAATTGCACAACGTTGGTAATAGTACAACTGCCGTGATCGGTCGGTCGCCATAGCATAGCATTATTTTGTTTACAGAGTTTTGTAGGACCGCAGGTCCCATTACCTTGTTCAACTTTTGGGCATCACAGGACCATGCGATTGGTTGCCATTTTCTGCCTCTAAACCCAATAAATCTACATGTACTGTTAGCAGAATGCATCTATGTGGTCGAATTTTGTGCAGAAATTTGAAGGTTTTAAACTAATCGATATTGGTGATTCATCCGCACTCATTTAATCGTTTAATTTTTATGTCATCTGTCAAATTCTATTGAGTTTTCTTTAATACATGTAATATCTTCGGGTCAATGTATTGAACTACAACCCAATTTGGTTTGTATTAGTTAATTGTATAACTTAAGATTTGCTCATATTTAACGTTAAATACACCACAAATACTACTTAATTTAGTTACCATTAAGGACACTGCGTGGCACTTCACATAATGTAAAACGCCAATAATATTGACCCGCTCCAGAAATTACTCGACTATTTAATAAATTAAATTATAGGCAAATCTCCGCTTTAGAAGGAAAGTTATAATTTATATATTTTTATTTTGTTTATAAAAATAGCGGTAAGAAGTAGCAGATAAAGAATTTATAAACTTGGTAATTTTGTCTAATTGTTGCAATGTAAGTTATAATTATTTTATGAGCAAGGCTGTGAAGTGTGGGTACTACATTACTACACAATTTGTTGTGTTCTAGAGTATAATATACCAAGTATCATCATCCTACCTCATTTCAAATTTTTGTATAATTTTAGCCGAATTAATTACACGTACGATGTGTATGATTTCCTTGAAAATGTATATACTTATATCACGAAGCACACGCATTGTTTAAAAAATGGGTCGAAAAAACGTGGAAGCGTTCAATTATAAAATTCAGATGATTAAAGCATTAGCGTACGCAGGAAGGCAGGTAAAGTGCATTTCTGTTATAAATCGATGACTAGGTTTTAAACTAATGGTTCAAGAGTATTCTATGAAAATCAGGAGATTTTCAATTACAGTAATACCTCGACTTACGCTACCCCGACTTACGCGATTTTGTATTAATTTGTGTTATCTAAGATTTTATTAAATTCTAATACCTCGTAACCCGCAAAATTATTTTTATTTCTTTTTATCACGATTCTTTAACGAAGTAAACTGAAGTTAAATGGATCGAGTTTCGATCGACTTCGAAATTAACTTAAGAAAAATTAAATTGTAATATTTCGTAATCGTTTTTTTTTAATTTTTAATACCTCGTATATCCATTAGTTTTCCATTACGAGGATACTGCTTATTTCACAGTTATACAAACAAAAATACTGAAATGGGACAGACAGATAGAAAGAAAGACGGGAAGACCTGGGTAAAACCAAAAGAATAAAGTTAATTTTTGTTTTGACAAATATGACAAATTATTAGCACAACTAAATTGAATTTACTTATTAAAATGACCACTTGATAGGTCACGGTTGAAAACTACTGTGAGTAAAAATAAAGCTGATGATAATAACAAGTAATGGATGTGGTCATTCCGGAATGCTAGAACGTAGTAATTTTAAATTTACGCACGTCTCGTAACATTAAGAATTTTTTCGCACCAAAATTATTTTTAACTTTCGATCGAGTGTGTTTTGATTTGCAAATTAATAAATCGGTTCAGAACCGTAACGAACATTTCAAGTACTCTTGAACCCGAGCAACGCCCCTGCGTTATTAAAAACGCATTATGCTGACCGACGCACGAAAAAGTGCACTTTCCTGTCTAAGTTCGTTACTCTACTTTCTAAAAATAACTGCGATGTATCACCCACTAATATACCTAATAATTTCAGTTTTTTTTTTAGTGAAAAAGTTGATGTACTGTAGATTGTTTACAACAACGAAAGTACAATTAATTTTAAATTTATTATGTTGGGTGCCATAAATAGAAGCAATAAAGCGCATTGTAAGTGAGTTGCGGAAGCGTTGTAAATATTGATCGCCGGCAGCGTCGCGACGCACACGCGACGACATCTACACGAATATCCGAAAACCTCAACAAAAATTCCAGTTATTTCAACTATTTACAGATCGGAAATAAAATTGCGTTGTTTTGTTTAATTTAAGCGAAACTCTTACATAATTTCTTGTTTGAATTATCTACATTTAAAAATGTAATATATACGAGGTGGTTTCAAAAAAGTGGAGGCACGTAAACCAACATGAGATCGATGCAGTTTGCATGGTTACAAACAATTAATTTCCAGGGAGACTAATTAGTAATTTCAATTGAAACTCAGCAAACAGTTAATTTATTGTTACAACAATCTAAAATTTGGAATTTTAAACCAATCAAAAAGCTGAAATCAATATGATATCATTTTTCGTATTGATCTTCCCGTCGGTTTTAATAAATTTTTTTGTTTGGCCGCTTTCAAGGAAAAAACTGTTCGTGATATAACTTGAACTAAAAACAAAACTCAAAGTTCTAATGGAAACCGAGTCCAGCGTAAAACACGTAATCATTTTTTCAATAAAAGTGTCGAAAAATAAAAAAAATTGTACCACCAAAAAAATGAATTGCTACTCATTAAATAATTTCATCAGAAAACTTTTTGGCAATTTTTCGCCCGGCAATGTAGGCAACTTATGCAGCAAATTAATTATTGTTATACAATTTTACAACATTGCTTTGACCTATTTTGGAAACAAATAATCTAAATTTTTGCTTCTTCATGAAATTAGAGGATGTGCCAAAAGTTTCTTGGAGGTTTTTTAATAAAACAAAAATTTTGCTTATTGAACCATGCGAACCGTGGACAAATAAAAATAAAATCGAGTAAACAACTGCTTTTTATTTCTTTATACTTCTACAATGGACACATTTGACAAAGATAAATGAATGTTCTAAATTGCGACGACTTCGAGGCGCCCGCCATTAAGGAAAATGGAAATTATAGGAAAACAAATTTTTTTAACCAACTTAGGTACTTATCCAAGGAAGATTGTGCTATTAAAATGATATCAATTAGCAGGAGCAAATAATTAATAATACCGCACTTGTATAAGTAGAAATAATTTAAAATTAAATTCTTTAATTAATAACATTTCTGTTATTCCAAAATCTTCTCCCTTAGCAACAAAGCGCTGCCATTGTGGCTGTTGTGCTTTTGTTAGCTGGGCAGGAAAGCGTACAAAACTTAATTTAAAATTTAATGATGAGCGAGATAATTGAGGACCCTGCTTAAAGCGTAACTCTCTTTGCAAGTAATTATATATTTTGGCAGTACCTAATACAATCAAATAGCATTGCAAGGTTTTGTACTTATACCCGGAACTACTTCAAATAAAAGCAAAGTTATAAATGAAAGTTTGATTGTCAATATTTATTCGGATACGAATTAATCAAATATTTAACAGGATCAGTGTAAGTTATCAAATTTCTAATAATGAACAATCAATATTATTCCAAGTACTACTTGAATCACTTAATATTTACAGGTTTAAAATATTTAATTTATAAGATTACTTCAATTTTTGTTTTTAAATGTGTTTTTCATTTAAAAATTATTGTAAAAATGCTAATACAAAAGGCAACTTTTTAAAAAATTCAAATTAAATTAACGCAATAAAAATCAAATTATAATTTCACGAGTTCTCAGCCAATATATTTTTAGCTAAAAATAAAGTCATAAAGTGGATCAAGTCACAAAATTAAAAAAATTGAGCTAAGTACATTTTTAGAATTACTTACCTACATGCATGTAATGTAAAAATGGACTAATCTCAATTTTTTTAATTTTGTGACTTGATTCACTTTAGATCTAAGTGCCTCATATCTGTTAATGCATCAGTGACTTATTTTGATATACCTACTTTTCTACTTTTATATTTAGAAAATACACAAATTAGAAAAATTTCTGTTACTTAATCACTGTTTAGGTGCTCATAACTGCATGTCCATACCATCCCCAGGTACCGTCCAAAGTATCCTCATACACGGGGATAATTTGGACAAATGCAGTGCCTCTCGTTTTTGGCCTGTTTCTAAAAAAACATTACTTTTGGAAAGTTGATAAAATGAGTAAATAAACCTAAAGAACTACTCTAAACATTAGCCTAACAATCAAAAAGATAAAATATTTAGAAATCAAAATAAAAAATAAAACCTAAAAAGTATCCAAACCATCCCCGGTCTCCCTACATTATAAACGGAGTTTCATACTAACCGTCCAAGAAAAGAATTTAATTTAACAACTTGTTTATTACAGACGAGTTATTACATACATATTAGAGTTCGTTCTAGATGATGATAAATCAAAAAAAAAAAAAAAATTATGTAAATTATGCTTTAGCATCCTAGAAGTAAATTTACCTACAATAAGTTTTATAAGACCTGTTTGTTTACCCGCACTCAAAAATATTATATTTATCACATAAAACTCAACGGAATTTAATGGATAACATTAAAATAAAGCGTTTAGCTAATAATCTATTTTAAAGTTTGCAATTTCTATGCCATATTTGCATTGATGGGGCATTCTGCTAGTGTTACGTTTTGATTTACTGGGCATGACCAATAAGTACAAGAGCAGCAGTAACACTTGCACCATGGTAGCGCAAATAAAATTGATTTTGACAAATTTATTTCGCTGCCGCTTACCCCCCCCCCCAACTCTCAAATCAAATTTTTGAGTAAAATTGCTGTCAATCGTTAGAGATTCTTTGCAAATTTTAATTAATTACAGGAGGACGTAACGATTTAACGTTAGATTGCAAACTTTTCATGTTAAGAAAAATTTTTTAAGTGCATGTTGCTGCCGCCTACCCACCCCCCAAACTCTCAAATCAAATTTTTGAGTAAAATTGCTGTCAATCGTTAGAGATTCTTTCCAAATTTAAATTAATTACAGCAGGACGTAACGATTTAACGTTAGATTGCAAACTTTTCATGTTAAGAACAATTTTTTAAGTGCATGTCGCTGCCGCCTGCCTCCCTCCTCAACTCTCAAATCAAATTTTTGAGTAAAATTGCTGTCAATCGATAGAGATTTTTTGCAAATTTAAATTAATTACAGGAGGACGTAACGATTTAACGTTAGATTGCAAACTTTTCATGTTAAGAGGGGCATTTTTTTCAGGGCCTTTTTAATTTAATCAACAGATGGCGCCTACTTAAATATTTTTATAAAATAAGAGGAATTTGCTATATTTAAAATATAGCAAATTCGTTGAGATAATACTGTTCTATAAACAATATTCTTGATCTTAAGCTATTTTGGGTACGTAATATTTATTTATAAAAACACAATTCATAATTAAAGTTTAATTATCATTTTTTGTAAGTGAGTGTGTTTTGACATACTCAATACGAACTCCAAATAGCTTAAGATCAAGAATATTGTTTATAGAGTAGTATTATCTCAACGAATTTGCTATATTTTAAATACAAAAGAATCCACTTATTTTATAAAAATATTTAAGTAGGCGCCATCTGTTGATTAAATTAAAAGGGCCCTGAAAAAAATGCCCCTCTTAAGAACAATTTTTCAAGTGCATGTCGCTGCCGCCTGCCTCCCCCCTTCAACTCTCAAATCAAATTTTTGAGTAAAATTGCTGTCAATCGTTAGAGATTCTTTGCAAATTTAAATTAATTACAGGAGGACGTAACGATTTAACGTTAGATTGCAAACTTTTCATGTTAAGAAAAATTTTTCAAGTGCATGTCGCTGCCGCCTACCCACCCCCCAAACTCTCAAATCAAATTTTTAAGTAAAATTGCTGTCAATCGTTAGAGATTCTTTGCAAATTTAAATCAATTACAAGAGGACGTAACGATTTAACGTTAGATTGCAAACTTTTCATGTTAAGAACAATTTTTCAAGTGCATGTCGCTGCCGCCTGCCTCCCCCCTCAACTCTCAAATCAAATTTTTGAGTAAAATTGCTGTCAATCGTTAGAGATTCTTTGCAAATTTAAATTAATTACAGGAGGACGTAACGATTTAACGTTAGATTGCAAACTTTTCATGTTAAGAAAAATTTTTCAAGTGCATGTCGCTGCCGCCTACCCACCCCCCAAACTCTCAAATCAAATTTTTAAGTAAAATTGCTGTCAATCGTTAGAGATTCTTTGCAAATTTAAATCAATTACAAGAGGACGTAACGATTTAACGTTAGATTGCAAACTTTTCATGTTAAGAACAATTTTTCAAGTGCATGTCGCTGCCGCCTGCCTCCCCCCTCAACTCTCAAATCAAATTTTTGAGTAAAATTGCTGTCAATCGTTAGAGATTCTTTGCAAATTTAAATTAATTACAGGAGGACGTAACGATTTAACGTTAGATTGCAAACTTTTCATGTTAAGAAAAATTTTTGAAGTGCATGTCGCTGCCGCCTACCCACATCTAAATTCTCAAATCAAATTTTTGAGTAAAATTGCTGTCAATCGTTAGAGATTCTTTGCAAATTTAAATCAATTACAGGAGGACGTAACGATTTAACGTTAGATTGCAAACTTTTCATGTTAAGAAAAATTTTTTAAGTGCATGTCGCTGCCGCCTACCCACCCCCTAAATTCTCAAATCAAATTTTTGAGTAAAATTGCTGTCAATCGTTAGAGATTCTTTGCAAATTTAAATCAATTACAGGAGGACGTAACGATTTAACGTTAGATTGCAAACTTTTCATGTTAAGAAAAAATTTTTAAGTGCATGTCGCTGCCGCCTACCCACCCCTTAACTCTCAAATCAAATTTTTGAGTAAAATTGCTGTCAATCGTTAGAGATTCTTTGCAAATTTAAATTAATTACAGGAGGACGTAACGATTTAACGTTAGATTGCAAACTTTTCATGTTAAGAAAAAATTTTTAAGTGCATGTCGCTGCCGCCTACCCACCCCTAAATTCTCAAATCAAATTTTTGAGTAAAATTGCTGTCAATCGTTAGAGATTCTTTGCAAATTTAAATCAATTACAGGAGGACGTAACGATTTAACGTTAGATTGCAAACTTTTCATGTTAAGAAAAATTTTTTAAGTGCATGTCGCTGCCGCCTACCCACCCCCCAAACTCTCAAATCAAATTTTTAAGTAAAATTGCTGTCAATCGTTAGAGATTCTTTGCAAATTTAAATCAATTACAAGAGGACGTAACGATTTAACGTTAGATTGCAAACTTTTCATGTTAAGAACAATTTTTCAAGTGCATGTCGCTGCCGCCTGCCTCCCCCCTCAACTCTCAAATCAAATTTTTGAGTAAAATTGCTGTCAATCGTTAGAGATTCTTTGCAAATTTAAATTAATTACAGGAGGACGTAACGATTTAACGTTAGATTGCAAACTTTTCATGTTAAGAAAAATTTTTCAAGTGCATGTCGCTGCCTCCCCCCTCAACTCTCAAATCAAATTTTTGAGTAAAATTGTTGTCAATCATTAGAGATTCTTTGAAGCCTAATGAATGTTCATTATTTTTGTTTGAACCTCAACCGTTGTAGAATTATTCGCAAAATACTTCGGGTTGGAGGATCAACTCGTTGCTTCTCCAAGTTAGATTTTGAGATGAAATTGCTGTCAAACGATAGAGATTGATGATCTTTCATTTCCATCATTTTAATTTAATTTTCTACAAACTTACGAGCATTTTAAATGTTTGAGTTTTCCGAGCAAGTTCTGTACAATAATTTTTAAATTTAATTCTTTTCTATCAGATTAAAATTTTCGTGTACCTTAAAAGAACTAATTCTGTTTACCATTTCACCTGAAAATTTAACTTGAGGGAAAGAGCGACGTGTCAACAGCTCCCCACGCCCAAAAGATTTTTCCCAATATCTACACGACAGTTGAGGTTTAAACAAAAAAATGAAAACTTATTTAGGCTTTAACTAATGGAAAAAATTTATTTTTTTTTCGTCTCAAATAATAAAAAAAATTATTCGCAAAGTAAATTTTGGGATGAAATTGCTCTCAAACGGTAGAGATTTGCTATAGCCCCTAAATAATCTTCCATTTTTATCATTTTAATTTTATTTTTTACTAACTTACGAGCATTTTAAATGTTCGAGTCCTCCGAACAAGTTTTGTACAATAATCATCAAGCTTAATTCTATACTATCTGTTCACCCCAAAATTTAACTTGGGGAAAGAGTAAGGTGTCTACAACCCCCCCCCCTTTCTAAAACGTTTTAGAAAATAGCATTGCTTCAATTAAGGCTCCAACGATCAAAAAGAAAGCTCATATTTCCCCTTTAACGGAGTTCTAACGATTGACACCAATTTCACCCAAAAATTAATTCCATTTTTTTGCCTCAAAGCTCTATAAATTTTTTAATTAATTTTTAATTTTTAAATAACTCGATATTTTAAAGTTTTAATATTATTTAATATCAACGAGTTAATAATTTAACATTTTAAAAAATTAATGCACTTACCGTTTTTTTTTGTTAATGCGATGAGATAAGCTCCGCCCACCCCGCAGTTTAACAAACTCTCACAAAAATTTATATATTAGCTTGACAGCTCTTAATTGTCATAAAAAATATGGTTTTCTAACACCACCTTAAGCTTTACCGATGGATCTTCTTTTTACAGTCTTTCAATAAAAAAAAAAAAAATCAGTTTTTAACACTAACCTAAGCTCGACCGGTGGATCTCTCTTTTATGAGAAAAATTATCCCTAAACCGTGATATTAGCTCGATGTTAACGCTTTGCAGGTACTACTGCTGTTCTCTGCTCTTACAGTAGTTTTCCTACAACTAAATGCATTTGAAGTAATAGAATGTGGTCAATACGGTCGATTTCTACGTAAAATTGTAAACTATAAAATTGATTTTTGGCCAAACTAATCGATATTTAGGATTAATCCACGCCTTAAAAGCTTAATTTTAATGTTATCTATCAAACACCATTGAGTTTTAATTCATAAATTTAATATCTTCTGGTTTCGGTTCTCGGCCTACTACTCATCTCAGAAAAGAAAGACGTAAGTCGACAATATTCTCATCAAAGCAGAACTTGACAGAGGTAAAATTTACTGTATTAGGAGGTCTATTGAGTGTATTCTGGACAAAAGTATAGCAGTGACACTGTGTTACGTCATCCTAACCTAACAAATCATAGAGGTTTTTTTGGTTAAATAACCCAATAATTAGTAAAAAAGGATAACAGATGATAGAACACCTATCAAAAGATCGCACTGCAAGCCGATAAGTAGAAGTGATATTGGGAGGCTGAGAAAACGGAAGATGCTGGAACAGGTCATATGAACCTAATCCTGGCAGGAAAGGAGAAGAAGGATAACTAATAATGGTGCTTACTAAAGAACAATGCGACCCAAATAAACTTGGTCGATTATTTGTCGACGCATGTTGCTCGGAGCACATGTAGGTAAGAAATTCAGGTTCGGTCATAAAATAGGGTTAAAGAAAAATTACATATTACAATTTTTTTTTTTTTTAATTCAAACTGATTAGGTTTTAAATAAACGACATACATTCAGCAAAAAATATGAACCAAATCGAGCTACTAAAATACCAAATAATACTACCGATTAGGTAACGCATGTTGCTCAGAACAAATGTAGGAATTAGATTCAAAAAGTTAAATTATGAAATGGGGTAAAGAGCGAAAAGCTCAATTTTTCTAAGGGTTTTGTTTTAGTTTTTGTACTAAAACGCTGTAGGATCCGAAGGGCTTTTAGGACTTGCGAGACGTACGAGTCCCGCAGGACGGGACGGGACAAGAAAAAGTAGACCCTCATTCTTTTCTATGCTTACATTGTAATAATGTAGCACCAAATTTCCGTAGTAAGAATTATAATCACCGAATTTTGGTTTCAAATCGACTTTTTTCGATTTCTTATTTCTTAATTTTATGCGAGAATTACCATAATTAAAAAAAGGAAAGAGAGAAATAACAGAGATCGAACAGATCCATATTCTAGTACAAAATCCACTTAACCTTTACGGTGTTGTTTTATTTTTTTCCAAAATTTAATTCAATTAATAACCTAACCCTATTGATTAAATTACTGCTACTGTGAACAGGACCTCGAATAGAAAACGACATTTCTGAGGCCTTCTCACCTTTTAAAAATTAATAATGAGGAAAATATACGGAGAGTGAAGAGCACGTGACGCCAAAAAAAAAATAATTTGTTTGGAAATTTGTACGTCATGCCGTGCCGGTGAATGGGGCAGTAGGGCATTAGCTCAGTAGAACAGTGGGCCCCAAAGCAATTCTGGGTACTACGCAAAAGTTTAAAATGCAGTGGGGTTTGCCAATCCAACCCTACTCCCAAAGGAAGATAAAGTAGACCTATATTTCAAGTTTGGCAAACTCTGAATTGCAAAATACATCCGTAACGTTTCTACAAAGCTTCATCCCTTTTCTTCCACTTAAAACTCAATGGCAACGATCCAATGCTTTTAACGAAGTTTTATGAAAAATGCAACATGTAATCTCAAATTTAAACCTTATTTTAATCTTCTGTTAAGTGCAAAGAAATCACAACTTCTTATATAAGGTAATTTTTGTCTCTTAGGGATTTAATAGAAGCAAACGTTTGGACCCCTAAAGGATTGTGTTTTATACTAAAGCTAAACTAAATCCGCATTCAATTCTTTGCATTCGAATCCAAATATAAAAAGAATTCAGATAAAGTTAGTTTCAGTATTCCTTAACTTTCATAATATTAAACTGGGTCATTTCAATTTCATGAGAATAATTTGCTTTTTTAGTAACTAATTCTGTAAGATAACAATTTAAGACGTAGTAATAAATTCTAAAAGAAGCTATAAAAAATTCACCACTTTAATGGAAAAATTTTGTATTTGTTTTGTTTATTTATTCCTCTTTGCTTGATGATAAAGTTCAACATTGTTTAATGACCCTTTCTATAATTAAATTTCATTTGACAATTTATCCTGCGTTCACCTCCTACCTACCTCAACCCAGACGTCAAGAACGTGTAATTGAAATTCATTATTAAATTGAAAACTGTCGTCGCATAATGGGAAATGTAATGGCTGTGATGTCTAAGTGTCTCCTTTTAGTCTGAAATTGGAGATGTAAAGGAAGACGGGAAATAATAAATTCTTATACGGATATGTGAACTGCGCCTGTGGTTGTAAAGGTCGTTTCACCCGGAGCCCGACTGACTGGCACCCGGAATACTCCGGGTTTTTTTTGTGCGGCTATGACGATGTAGAACTATTTCTAATTTGGCACTATGCCTTTTTTAATGGGTGTGGCTTAAAAGTAGTTATTAAAAATTAAAAAAGACTTACCGATTTGTTTTCGAAATTTACTGGGGTTACATCGATGTACTGAGGAGGAAGTGGTTTGGAAAGCATTTCCTTGTCTAAACGCAAATCGGTGCTACCTTTACGCGAATCGCTTTTATCCTTTGACCCACTTTTGGATTTTTCTTTATGTCCGTTTTTGTCTTTACCTTTTACTGGTACGTCGATTTCTAGAGCATGACCTCCCGAATCGCGGTGAATCCCTTGAGCATCGATAAAGTGCATTTGATAAGAGTGTTGAATTCCGTGAGAATCTGAATAAGAACGATCCCCGGATTTATTTCCGTGATGTGGTTTTGTTCTAAAACCGTGGTCCAATTTCGATTGCATCTTTGATGCGTCATCATGATGTGCGTGATAATGCTCTTTTGGTAACACAGGAAACTCACGTGGATGACCTTGATGTTTTTGAACGTCTTTTAAGTGACCCTCCAAGTCTTCTTGGTGCATTTTATGATGACTGAAAGTATCTTTATGATAATCTTTAATTTTGAGATCTTTGTGAATATCTTTATGGTGATGTGGCGGATGATGATGTGATGCTTCCATCAACGTAGGTTGAATATGCGTAACAAATTGGGCCATTGTGTTTATTTATATTGTCTTTTATTATCACTAATCCACATTATTGTTATAATTAATGGGGAAAATCGATAGAAACTGCGAAGTGCCAGCTTGGCCACAACATTCTGGTCCAAGAACTTCGGAGGATTATGTGTTTCCCTCTATTTTCATAGAATAAAATATTGAGCTCGAAGGGGAATCGATACTTGCGAAAATGTGTTCACTTGGCTATCTTTTAAGGGGTGTTTCACTGCTATGCTCAAAATTTTACTCTCCGCCTTCTATTCGTGCTGTCTGGGATTTGGACATGCGTGGTTTTATTTAGATTTTGTTTGTTTTGCTTTCCGTTATTATTATTTTTTATTGAAAATTAATTCTTTTCCTAATGAAATTTTATCAACATAAACACCCCCAAATCTTAATCAATTTTTTCAAACTTTCGCTTGATAAAACCGTTCTATTTATTATCTCTAATTTGTTTGTTTGCTCCTTTTCTTGATTATTACTAGCTTATTACATTTTCATCAGTATGCTAAAAAACTATGAGAATTGATTTAGATTATCTTGTATTTGCAAAAACTTGTAAAAGGTAGATTAGATATAATTTTATCAGCTTATCGATACAAGAATCCTTTTTTAAAATTTTGAACAATTTTTGTTCACGCTTTTCAATATAATAAAATAAAATTTATATATTTTTTCTCTATTTAAATTTTCTGTTTATGTTAATTGCACCCATTTTTCCTGATTATTTTGAAAGGTTCATCTCAAACTTATCCATTAGCATAAATTTCTCCCTGGTAAACCTCCATTACAGGAGGTCAAGGTACACACTTTAGAGACTCGCGAGACAACAGTAGATAATTATTTTTTTCAATTTTTTGGAAGAAAACCAAACTGGATTTTCTTTAAAAATATTATTAATAATTACATAACCCCAAACATACACCAAAACCGTCATATGACGCATCCCAGCACGTGTAGGGAACGGCAATTAATTAAATACACTCGCTTTATCTCTGATAGCGAATTCCTAGTATGTTTTAATTTTATAAGTAGCTTCCCTACCTGAACTTCCGAGGGTGGTGGAAGAAAAAAGATTATTATTACTCCAGTATTTATAACGCGTTCCTGTAATCTCCCCAAACGAAAAACAAAGAAAAAAACATTTTTAACATAGGACCAATTTGTCCGGTCAGCTTTTCAAGTGGCAGTTAGTCAGGGTCGCAAAATTAGCAGTAGGTACTGATTTAGTCTAAGTGTCTGGTCACACGTGCAGTAAAATGCCGCTAGCAGTAGCATTAAAAGCGCAAGAAGGCGCATTTTCAAGGTAATGCTGATAATACAAGTGCATTACTAAAGCTGCGACATTACCTTTCGTTTACCTTGAGAATGGGCGTTCTTGCAGTTTTACTGCTGCTGCCAGCGGCATTCTACTGCACGTGTAGCCAGAGCTTTAAACTTAGTTACTCTACGAAAGAGTTAAAAGTAATAGAAATCTTGTAGATAATAATCAGTTTTATTTCTCTGCGTTATACGAAAGCGACGATTCATATTCTGGACCAGTTCTAACATAAAAATAGAATTCATATTGGGGTTTTTGAGTCAATTTTATTGGCAAAAACTAAATCCAAATTTTGAAGTGACTTTGGAAGTAAGCAAAACAATGATTTCAGTTATTCAGAAAATGTGCTGAAAAATTCTTTTTGGTCGGTAATCTCTGTTCTCTTTATTCTGTAAATTTTTTTCTGAGAACAGGGGAGTAGAGACGGCCAAAACAAAGTTTGTATTTTTTCCGGAATAGAGCTGGACATTTTGAGTCAACTGCTAATGCTGCGACCCTTCCGTGTGCTGAAAGATATGTGGATGGAAACCTTGATTTACAAGTACATTATTTTGTTTTTCAAGTTGATCTTTGCTGTCAAAATGAAAAATTTTTCCACTATTAATTTTATAGAGGAGCACCATTATCGCTACAGTGACTTAAAGAAAATCAGCAACCAAGTGCACTTAATGGCATCGAAAACCAGACCAATCATAACAACTAATCTCATGACCGATAAGAACGAAGCATCAATAACTAGCTGCAATCTTTTAACTCGATTTTTAAAACTTGATTATTGAAAGAACGAAATCAACATGGTTAAAGTGACCATAAGAGCATTTGGCTTGAAATGTTTAAATAAAGTGCAAATTTGGAAATTATAAGGGTTTTTCAATAGGGACTTAACAATTTTGTATTTTAATACAAACGCACCCTTTAACTTTTATATGATCTGTCAATGTCAAAACACCAGTCAAGGTTTACATTTTTATCATGGCAAAGTTCACGAAGAAGCAAAGTTTGAAAATTAACTATTAAAAATCTTGCAGTTTTGAGAAATGGTCTGGTCGAATGGCCACAACGCTCATACATGTTAACGCAGGTTAATTTCTTTTTATAGCGTTATATCTTGTTAGTTGCAAGGCAATGACCGTTTCTATCAACAGAAACAATTTCTAAACTTAAAAATAGCATCCTGGAAAAATTTCAGCCAGATATCTTAATTATTCTGTGTTTTATTTAAATTCAAAATTGTTGTTTTTATTGAAAAACCCGATATATCATTTGCTCTCTTTTTGTTTATTTTGAACTACACATTCTTGGGTTAAATATTTGGGTACGTCTACTATCTGATTTTGAAAATCATAATCGAAGGTGTGCTTGGCTCTGTTTCTTTTCAAATAAAACCATTCCTGCTTCATCTTTGTGATGTATTTTCGCACTTTTTTTGGTTAATTCTTAGATATCCGTAGAGTCATAACTTGAAAGACTCACGAATCGCATAAGTGCGACCAAAGGTCTAGTAACTAGAGTGGTTTTTTGCATTCTACACATCCGAATAGGCAACCAAAAATATGGAGTAATGAATAAAGGCATCAAAATTTGTATTAGACTTTAAAAAATTTACGGTTGGTGTAGTGGTAAGCCTATCCACTTGACCATTTGTGGACTATCAAGGCAGGTAGCTTATATTTAAAGCTATTTATGCTTCAGAATGTCCTGTTTCTCTAATCCAGGTGCTTACAAATCAGCTAATTTGGTTTCTTTTACCGATATCTAAATAAACTGATAAGCTGCAGTTTAAATTACTAATTTTTTTTTAACTTCTTTAGAGAGCTGCTTTTAGCCAGCTTGTAGGAGGAACAAAGTGAGCAAGAACTGGAAGCCAGGAATCCAGATCCAGAATTCAACAGCATTGCGCAATTTAGCATGGAATTGACATGACTAATGTGAGAACATTGTACCCAAATTAGAACACAATACTCTCTCATTGTAAAAAATTGTTTATATCAGTGCAGATAATATGATACTAATGACCCAAAATAATTTTTAAACATTTAATTTAATCAATGATTATAAACAGACATGCATTGCGCGAATTTAAGGAAATTGCATAGATCAATGAAAAATTTCATTGGATTTATGAATTTGTTCGTTGATTCGTAAAAAAAATGTAAAATATCAATTACTTTCAACCAATGAACAAGGTTATTTGATATTTATTTTTAGCATAAAATTGAAGCTGAAGCCATGGTGACTCAGTTAATGTCAGCTAATGGAGCAGCTAATTAGCTAGGTAGTTAAACCTAGCTGTAAACTACGTATATAACTGTTCAAAAACAATTTTTAAATTTACCGTCACTGAACATTATCTCAAGTGTCATTAAGATAAACAAGCGAACAGGTGTAGTTAGCAAATAACAAATTGTTTATTTGATAAAAATATAAAACTATGTCTGAAAAATAATTAACTTAATAATTTAAAAAACATTTAAAAGTTAAAATGTATATCAAAATTCTTGAATACATCAATAAAAGCGTAGGGAAGAAATTATGTTGCCCCCGCATTTATTAAGCTTTCCAAAAATTTAATATTACTTTTATTGTAATAAAAAGTGTTTTTAAATATTTTTATAAATTTTTTTTCATTTTTAAAAAACGAAATTAGGAATTATAATAAACAAACGCAAATATCACAAGCTTATTAAATGCATATCGACATTTTGCTGCTTTCCTACGACAATGTGCAAAAGCAAAGTAAGTTAAATAAAATAAGCTTTTAGAAATAAATTGATCTAAATATTAAAATTTTTGAAAACAGTAATATTTGTTTCTCAAAAATGAAACGTTTAAGACTAGGATTAAAGCTAAATATTTATTAGTTTAGGCAATAATCAATTGTAAAGTTTTGATTTTTCACTTAAAACCGCATGGTTATTGTTTCCTGTTGACGGTACGTGCGCTCGAAGTAAATATTTGGAGCGATGTTTATTAGGAGGCGGGGCTAAAATTTTACTATGTATAGCTTGATGTTAACCTAAAAGCTTACCTCGGAGATCCGAGGTAAAAAGCTTAAAGATTTTTTGGGCTTAAAGGTCCAGCCGAAATATTATAAATTTAATGGTGAGTGGAACTAAAAAAAAGTGCTCTAAAAAGGAGGTGGTTAATATCATTTTTTTTGTCAAATTTAAGTCAAAAATAATCCTTAAAAAATAATCTTTGTAAATTGGCAGTATAGACCAGGGTCGATAATTTTTGAGACCAAAAAAAAATTATAGTAGGATGAAAAACCCATTGGAAAAGGTAGAGAATATAACAAAAATAAAGAAAAAATAAATTACGGGCGATCTGAGGTCGGGAAGGAGGAGGGGGTGAGTTTTTAAGGGTAAAAAACGGTTTATCTCGATTTCCGGCAAAACTGCAAGTTCTATAAAAAAAAGTCAAATGGCAAAGTTGTAGGTAATAAAGTAATAAAAAGATCTACAACTTTTGTATTGACACTTTTTTTACATAACCTTACAATTTATGTGAAAAATTCAAATAACCGAGTTTTTGGTTTTTGATTTTTATCTTTTGCAAAAAAATTTATTTTTTTACAAAATTTGGTGAAAACTTACCTTTGTATGTCCCACAAATAGGGTAATTTTTTTGATTTAAAATATTTATTTTTTCACCTTATTTTGACTTAATATCGAAAAAGCACTCTAATTTTCAATCGAAAATTTTCACGTGAAATATCTGCTTTTTAAAAAAGTTGGTGTGTTTTTTATTTGTTGAAATCTCTACTTTCTGATGGTATAAAAAAAATATACATTACTATGGTAAATGTACTCAGAAAATGCAAATAATGAAAACAACTCGAATCCGAACATTTTTTTTTAATCATTATATGTACCTACAGTTTTGAGCTATTTATTAAAATTGACACTTTAATTATTCGAAAAACGTAAGATTTTATGTTACACATGGTAAATAAAAAATTACAAATATCCATAAAATATAAATATTGAAAAAAACATGCGAAAATAGTAGTAGTTCGAAATATTAAAGATATGATTTTCAGATTCAAGTTGTTTTCATTATTTGCATTTTCTGAGAACATTTACCATAGTAATGTATATTTTTTTATACCATCAGAAAGTAGAGATTTCAACAAACAAAAAACACACCAACTTTTTTAAAAAAGCAGATATTTTGAAGTGAGAATTTTCGATTGAAAATTAGGGTGCTTTTTCGATATTAAGTCAAAATAAGGTGAAAAAATAAATATTTTAAATCAAAAAAATTACCGTATTTTTGGGACACACAAAGGTAAGTTTTCACCAAATTTCGTGAAAAAATAAATTTTTTTGCAAAAGATAACAATTAAAAACCAAAAACTCGGTTACTTAAATTTTTCACATAAATGTTGAGGTTAGGTGAAAAAAGTGTCGATACAAAAGTTGTAGATCTTTTTATTACCTACAACTTTGCCATTTAACTTTTTTTCATAGAACTTGCAGTTTTGCCGGAAATCAAGATAAACCGTTTTTTACCCTTAAAAACTCACCCCTTCCCCCTCCCGACCTCAAATCGCCCGTAATTTATTTTTTCTTTTTTTTTTCTTTTTGCCATTTTTAAAGGTAAAAGCACTGGACTAGTAATACTATCGATATGCAAAAAGCAAAAGATTATAATAATTGAAAGTCTGGCCCAATTTACATGGGACCCTTATAATCTTTCAGTTCAATTTAGGGCCCAATTTAGGCCAAAAGATTATACTTTACTACTAAGACGGCTTAGTAGCATGCAACAAGTTTTCATTGGACGTCGCAAATTTGCAAGCTCCGTCTAATGATTAGCTTGTAAGTATAAGCTGCGTACTTGGTAACATTCAACAGGACCAACAGAAGGCACCATGGGAGGAAATAACCAAGATCAAGAAGCTAACTCAACTCAGGGGACCCCCGACTTTAGCTCGATCTGTTGGACACCCTCCACTTTGATCACTTAACGATCAGAGAGAGCTTCAGGCCGAGCAAGAGGGGGGAACCGAGTTTAACGGCTGGCAGATAGAATCGCAAACCGCACCACATATGGGGTGGACATTACACAACTTTCCTCGTCTAAGACATGGAACGGCTTAGCGTACGCGCTATTCCCGCAAAACCGGTGTGTAACGGGTGATATCGACTAAACAAAGGAACAACCAAAAGAGAGCAGAGAGATTCACTGTGAGGTGGGTTCCCCCCCATCCCATTACTGAAAGGCTCAATCCATTAATTTAAAAAGCAGTTCGCTTCCTATTCTAGTTAGAATTTCCCCCTTCTCTTTCTTTGGAATGTCGTTTTTCGGGACGTGCTTACAATCAAAAGTCTTCGAGGCGATAAATAAGTCGGGAGAAATGATGGGTGACCGTTTGGTTCTAATGCTGGGAAAACACGGCTTTGCCGGAGTTGACTAAACGCGCCTCCAAAGTCGGAAAGATATCAAAACCACAACTTCAAAAACCTACAGAGAGAGAGGGGGCCTAAACTCTTGAGTGGGCCTATTTGATCGTAACGAACGTCCGACAATAGAGTTGTTACAGCAGTTACATTAGTTACCCGAGAACAAGCGGTCTTTTTCGGGGTCAAGAAAACTTGAAAAGAGAAAATCATTATAAGATACAGTTGGGTTGTAAAAATTGACCTTATTGCGCCCTCGCTCCGCTCCACTTCGCTCGAAAACGATGCTAATTTGAAAGGGTAGATATAATTTTTTTTTCTAAATTTCTGAGGGTCTCGCAATTTTCCAAAAGGTGTTCTTAAAAACGGGGTGGATGTCATAACTTTTTTTGTAAAATTTAATTCAAAAATTCTCCTAAAAAGTGAAACTTTCTCGTTGAAGATGCTACTCTTACACAGTTAATGTAGGTAAATCCACACGTACTGTCAACACAATGCGTCAATATAGGCCAAAATTGCATGAAAATTCTAAACTTTAAAATCAATTATTGGCTTAACTAATGATTATTGGTGATTCATCCTCGCCTTAAACGCTTCATTTTAATAGCACCCATGAAGTTACGGTGAGTTCTGTTTTGTAAATTTTATCTTTTGGCGTTGGGGATAATGAACTAGACCCTGGATTACTTTTTGGCCAATACGTTGTCAAAATTTAACTTAACATTATGGGGAAAAATAAAAACGTTGCCTAAAATGTATGTTGATGGCTTGCACATAATAATAAATTGATCGAATTTTTTATCCAAATGATTAAAATCTTCTATAGTTGATTTTTATTGACAAATCAGAAGTGAAGTCGATTAGTCTGTCAGATATTAAATTTTTTCAATTCTAAATAAAACAATTACTCAATTAATAGAGTCACGGGATAGCATCTCAAACTTAAGTTGATAAGACTTCCAGTAAATTGGGGCAAAATATAATTAAATTATTTTGCGATTTGTTTAATAATTAAAGCGATAGAGAAACGGCGATAAATTAATGGCATTTTACCTTATCTTATCATTATGATACTAACAAGCACACAAAAAATGTTTGGTTGCACGTAACTTAGTGTTTTGCGCTTACCCGATATCGTTAATAATGATTGAAAAAACTGTAATAATTGTTAATTTAAAAATATGTGCAAAATTAAACATTTAATTATAAAATTTCGTAAAGTGTTGAAGTGATTAATTTAAAAAAAAATTATGGCAAGTAAACAAGTTCAATCGATTTCCCTGACTATTGACAATTCTTCCCGGGACCAAAAACTCCGTAATACGTTGCAACCACATTCCATGGTTGACCATGAATTTCGACCAAGGGCTCATAGTTATTCCACTCAAAAAAAAAGTATTGTGTCTCATTCGCCGATGATTATTGAAGAAAGTGAAAGTCGAAAAACAAGTTTTGTAAAAAATCCAATTTCCAGAAACAACAGCGCCAGTAGCAAGCGAGGAAAAATTGTCAATTTGAATGGATACGACAATGGTGGATTTAATGGTACTGTTTCCATGAACAATAATTTTAGTCGAGGATACATCGATAGTGCCAGATCATCTGTTCATGATGGTTTACAGTAAGTTTATTGAAATCATTTTCAATAAGGACTTATTTCAAAATATAGTAAAAGTAAGAAAAAGAATTAGTTTACATTTTCCAACTTTTTGTAATCCAGGGTTTTTCAACCGTTTTCTACACAAAATTTTTATTGCTCCTCCGCTTCTTAAATATTTGCTTTTATCTTGTTTATGGTTTAATAAAATATGTTAAAAAGAGAGAAACAAAATTTCCACTTTTCTTCAGCCCTCCTTCCTTTAAATATTTTGCTTCCCCCAGTTGAGAGTGACCGTATGTAGCCCCTCAAGTCACAACAGCTGTAAAAAAAGTTTTAAATTTATTCTTAACTTTATATTTTTCCATCCTGAGTAAAAAGTTTCAATAGCTGTAAGTACAGTCCAAAATGGTCAAAACAGAGGTCAAGTTTAAGTAGAAAGTGATAAACATCAGTTGCCTTTGAAATAGATACTTAATTTTGTCAATTTTTGCGTCATTCTAGTGATTTTTATTTGTTTCTTTGTAATCTTTTTAGCAAAGATAACAAATCTACAATTAATTGTTCGACAATCTGCATGGGCTAACGCAATGTTCTAATTCGCTATGAATAGCTCATGCAATCTAATCGCTGTATCTTTATTGTACATATTTTTTATGTAGATTTAAGCTTCTTTCAATGACCTTGGATTCAATTCTTGACCATGGATTAAGCTCCATCAGCACAGTTAAAATTTTATTTTAAGTTTGCTATTGGTTTAAATTGCAGCTTAATCTATGGTTAAGGTTTATCTTATTTATACAACTGACCCTAACTGAAGCAAATGTGTGTGACGTCACAAGTGGAATTCTAATTACTTATCATAAATTGGTGCATGCAGGTGCGTACAGTAGCATTTAACCCACCTGTGACGTCATTTATGTTTACTTACTGCTTGAGAGTCAAATCGTGTCTATAAGTTTAAATGGTCTAAGATGACGTCACTATGGTTATGCAAAAGCAATTCTGAATTAATATTTTAAAATTTTGAAAATTAGTTATCCCAATTTTTATTTTACTTATATTTCAGTGTTCAAAGAGAACAGTACTGCTGTTTATCAAGATGGTCACCATTTGAACGACGACTGGCAACGTCAGTTGGTATATTGGCGCTGGTTATAGTGGCTTTAGTGATAGTCGTTGGATTCTTAGCTAAGCCAAGCGAGGATCGTCAAACTATATATTTAAGGCCCTAATAGGTGCCAATTCTTATTATTATTCCTGTGTATTATAATGTTCAAAAATAAAATTAGATTTATTTATTTTTTAATTGTGTACCTGTATTTTTTAATTCTTGTTACCGTTGAAAAGTTATTTTTCTAATAAAATAAACTATAACAATTGAACAATAAATCATCTAACAGCTGATTAATTGTCTAACCTTTGGCCTTAAGAGAAGTACAACCATACGTGTAGGCTACAATTTTTTGGCCTAACAAGAAATTCTAACAATTTAGATGCGCCCTTCTACAAGTGACATAAAAAAGGAGGAGCTTTCTAGCAAATTATTATATTGAATTGTATTGAACACAGGCGGCTTTAAATCAAAAGTAGTGATATGCTTCTTAATCCAACAAAAGTTAGACCAAATAAAACTGGTAAACTAGGCTTAAAATCCTAAAAATTCAAGTCAAAACTGTGCTGTTAATAAAAAGTATTTTTACACGATTCAAAAAATATTAATTAGGTAAAACATAAAACTATTTTGGTACAGACTTAAAATTTTGAAATTAAAATAAATTTTGAAGCAATAATGTCTTCAAATATGACCAAAATAATTTTATGTTTTACCTTAGTAATTTTTTGGAAATCATTTTAAAATATTTATTATTAACAGCACAATTTTGATTTATTTAAAATCTTTACTTTACGCTGCGAGAGAAGCGCCTTAAACTACAGTATCTGGATAGGGGTCTAAGACAGTAACCTGGACTTGAAGATATTATATTTATTACACAAAAACTCAACAGAATTTGACAGATAACATTAAAATTAAGCGCTTTAGATATGGAGGAATGTCATATATCGATTAGTTTAGCTAATAATCGATTTTAAAGTATGAAATTTTTGTACAAAGTTTGCCTTTATAGCTATAGGGCATTCTGTTAACGGTGTATGTGAATTTACTTACGTTACAAGATTACGTGACAAACGAACACAAAAGCAGCATTAGCAATTGCACCATAGTAGCGTTAACATCGAATTAAAATCACTGTTTAGGTTTTTTTGGTTTCAATTTGTCGAAATGAAAAGATGGAATCACGGTAAATTTCAAATCTACAATAAAACCTAGTCACCCCCTTCCTAGTAGCACACTTTGATAAGTAGGACCGATCTAGGGTATCTAGGTACAAAATTTTGTTTTCTTTTGAAAATATAAACCCTATTTGCAATGGTCCATAAATTTTTTGTTTATTATTTTTTTTTGTCGTTTTCAATCATTCTGCCGAGTAAAAATTTTTAAAATTGCGGTCCGGTTTAGCAACTATTCCTTCTGGTTCGAAACAAAACAAAGTTGGGTTAGGTTAGTATTGATTAGAGAAGTGGATTCTAGTGCCGTAACTAGGGTATGGCCAATACGGCCTCAGCCATAAGCTCCGGTTCAATGAAAGCGCCGAAATTCAAAAGTTTAAGTTAAAAATTGCAACAAACTTCAGCAGTGAAGTTTATCACAATGCCACTTGATCTTTTTAAACAATAAAAAGTAGCCTTTGGGTATTTAAGCAACAGTACGGAGAGTCATGGGTAGCGCTCTGCGCGTTTTGTGGTTTCTAGAGAAGATCTATACTCTGTTCATTTAACATATCCAGCTAAGCACCTTCTAAAAAATAAAATAGAATATTTCTATTGCTCGAATTTTGAAAGTTTAGTTTACTATTGGCTTAAATACATTTTAGGGAGTGGTTTAGCTGCATCTGTTAAGTGAACAGAGTATAGCGTACTTACCACGACAAAGATCTGTAGCATTATTATTCAGTGACACTATTTAGAAAAAAAATGAAAATTTGGGCGTCAGTTGATAATAAGAATTTTAACTTATCACCAACAAAATAGATTTTTATTTTGCAGTCTAAAAATGTTAAATACCAAATCACTTACGTGGATTCTTGACCAAGCTACAGTAAAACAATAAATAAATAGAATCAATAATTGATCCAAAATATTCTAAAAAGAAGAATTAATTCAAACTTTTTAAGACCTCACTTCAACTTATTCCATCTCGCTTCCTCTGTTCGCAACTTTACTTTTTGAAAATTCCTGTTGAATTCAAAAGCATAATGCAAAATGCAACTATGGTTGCATACTTTCATTTTTACAAATTAAATTTGAAAGATAATAACATCTTAAAGCTGCTCGCACACTTAGGCGACGCGACACCACACCACACTACACACACAAGCACACAGCACACACAAAAATGTGCGGACCCTACCAAGCTGTCGCGTCGCCTGGTGTGTGGTGTGTTATGGGCTTCTGTCTGTGGTGTGATGTGGTGTGGTGTCTCGTCGCCTAAATGTGTGAGCAGCTTTAAGCATACAAGGTGTTACAAAATATTATTTTTAATATAGGATATCCGTACAAAAACCAAAATTAAAACTTTACATAATTTTAAGTTAAAAATCAAAATGTTTAAAATTAGGCGTCGATTAAATAAAAGCGCCTAATTTTTATTTTATTGTTAACTAAATTATGATGAAATAATACTATATAAATTATCGAAAATGAACAACTCAACTGAAGTAAATTTATGTTATGAAAAATAATTTTTTTTAAATAGTAGGTACTAAATTTGTAATCAGTTAATTATAGAGAGCAAAAAAGCTAAAGTTAGTGTCCCCTAGAGTTAAAATTTTATTATAGTAATTCACTAGTTTAACGCTAGAGGCGCTAAAACATCCAGCTTTCTCTTTTCTTTATTGGAGAAATAGCAAGAATTAATTTTCTTATTAGATAAAGCACGATGGTAGAGCCTGTAGCGTTAAAAAATTGAACTTTTTTTTATGCGGAAGGAAAGCTTTCACGCTCCCTATTACCTACAGCTCTACAGGCCTAAATTTGATAGAAAAGGTAGCACCTTTTTCAAGTTGGAAGGATCCTAAGGGATATTATTACTTAATAAAGCGTTAGTCAAAATGGCTCGAAGCGTTGTGAAGCGACCGGCAGAAGCGAAACGGCGCTGAGTGTCAATTTTAACAACTTAACAAGTGTATTTTTTTTTTTTTTTTATTAACTTCCTAGGTTATTACAAGCTGTCCGTGGACAATAAATAATATGTTTGACAATTTACAGGACATAGTGGAGATAAGCCCATTAGCTTATTCCATAATCAAAGCAAAACTACTCTTGGCACTCAGGTTCTTTGGGGTAGGTCCAATGGGTCTATCCTCTTCAGTCTCTTGACTCGAGGAGCTACTAGTAAATCCGTAGCTAGGGTGTTGGGATGGTCGCCTAGACGTAGTTGGTATTTGGTGCTCATGGAGGAAATCTCTTCCTTCACTGTTTTAGTGTTCAAGTCTTGGTGGATGCTGTGGTTTGTAACATACCATGGTGCGTCACATATGCGGCGAAGTACTTTGGACTGAAAACGTTGTATTTTAATTATGTTTGAATCACTGGCAGAGCCCCATAGCTGTATTCCATAGGTCCAGATGGGTTTTAGTATTGCCTTATACAGTAATAATTTATTTTCCAGCTTTAGTTGTGAATGACGCCCCAGAAGCCAAAGCATTTTCCGATAAGTAAGCCCAAGTTGGAGTCTCTTGTACCAAATGTGTTTAGCCCACGTTAGTCTGCTGTCCAGATGCATTCCCAGGTACTTCACCTCCTCTTTTTGGGGAAGGGGACTGCCATGCAACGTCACGTTGGGGCATGTCTTTCTCTTGAGCGTGAAAGTGATGTGGACCGACTTGCTGTTGTTGGCTTTTATTCGCCAAAGTTTTAGCCATTCTTCTATTTTATTTAGATGGATTTGTAGTAGGTGAGAAGCCATTTCAGGATTTTGATGTGAAGCCATTATGGCGGTGTCGTCAGCAAAAGTGGCAATTTCTGTGTCTTTGGTTGTCGGTAAATCGTGTGTATATTGTGGTGAAACGAACCCAATAATTTTATTTATTTAAAATTTTATTATTTATTCATAATTTTAAAAAGAAGGAAAGCAGCAATTTTAATTTTATTTGCCGTCATTAAAGAAAATTTTTTAAATATTTTAATCGTAATTGAAATTTATACAAGAGGAAGGGAAAGGTTTGTTCTTTTTAACACGACTGTTACACAAATTTTATTAAAGACCATTTACTGTATGTGTTAGAAAGAGAGCAAAAGATTGTTCCTGGATTATTGTTAAAAATAGAGTGGGACTCTGGAAGACGTGATTGGTTGAAGTGCCGTTGGGAAGGGAACAATAATGTAAACAACAAAAATTACAGAGGAAGTGACTTTTAGTCAGTTACCTTTCACCTTTTGGGTAACAAGTTGAGCTTTGTTTGTGAAGTGGCTAACGACCACGAACCAATTAAAAGTTTTCTTAATAAAAAGTGCGATCGTACAAGAAAGAAAAACCAACGTGGAAAATCCAACTAGAAAAACCTGGGAAGGAGATTCCTGGAGCCACAAGTTTCATTATAAGAATCCAGAATTCAACAAAATGGGTGAGCGTTTTACTTCCAACTTCCATACAACATCAGTGTTCCACACAACAAAACCAGCACGACGGCAGTTTTAATGAGAATTTTTGATTTAATTTGTAATAATTTTGTATTTCATTTTTTTGGTAATTTTATTCGTAGAGGCATTAGTATTAATTTTTCTTTTTTTACACTTGACACTGAGAATTGGTAATAAAAACAACTGTAGTAGAAATTTGAAGATCGTAAATGACAGGGTGTTTTTGTTATCAATTCAACACACCTGTTTTTTGCATCAACCTTCGGCCAATTTGTGGCAATAATAAAAAAATTTCAATTACGTTTTATTTGTTTTTCATACACGATTTGTTTAATTTTTAAAATAGAGTCTTGCATATTTAATTTAGCGTTTTCCTTTTTCTTTAAAATTTTACAAAGCCAGAACCACCCCAAGAGTGGAGCATTAAATTCATCTCAAGCTCACCGTAGAAAGAGTAGCCAAGGCAATTTAAAAAGATAGGTAGGTAGCAAAATTTTTGCACGCAAACCACCATAATATATTAAGTATAGTAAAGGACCGAGAATACTTCCTTGTGGAACTCCGGCTTCTATTGGTACAAGGGTGCTGTATGCTTCACCATGTCTAACCAGGAAATGTCTCTGGGAAAGGTATGACTCGAGGATTCTGCCATACTCGTGTGGAAGTGTAAGTTTGATCTTGTATATTAGGCCTTGATGCCAGACTCTATCGAAGGCCTGAGATATGTCCAGGAACGCCGCCGAACAATATCGCTTGCATTCAAGGTCGTTCTTGATTTGTCTTGCAACTCGGTGAACCTGTTCCACTGTCGCATGATGTTGGCGAAAGCCAAATTGATGGTTTGGGATTATTTTCCGTAGAAGAGGTTTTAATTTTTCTAAAAGAAGTTTTTCATACACCTTAGATAGTATTGGTAGGAGGCTAATTGGTCGATACGATGTTACTTCGGATGGGTCTTTTCCAGGTTTTTGGATGAGTATTACCTGAGCCACCTTCCATTGCATTGGGAAGTATCCAAGTCTAAGTATGGCATTAAAGATCATTGTTATTAGCCTGATGCTCACCATTGGTAGATTCTTCAAGATCTCTCCTGTTATCAAGTCGTATCCTGGGGCCTTTCTTGGGTGTACGTTGTGAGCTAAAACATTTTTAATTTGTTTAATTTTAAATTGTTTTATGGGCAGTTCCATCTGGTATGGAGCATTTAGTAGCTGGTGGATTGGTTGTTCTGCAGCATTTGGAACCTCCTGTGGGAACGGCTTGTAAACACTGCCAAGGTGTTCAGGAAATGCGTCTGCCTTCTCTTGTTCGCTCCGGGTCCAATCTCCATCTCTTCTTCTAACTGGGGGGTCTGTTTTCTGCGACTGCTTAATTTTTCGTGCTACTTTCCATAATGAGTAGTCGGTAGATTTTGATGCAGACAGGTTTTCAAGAAAAGTTCTTACACCCTGATTTTTGTGGTCCACCAGTGTTTCTTTTAGATTCTTGATGGCTCTATTTAAGTTTGTTCTATCAATTGGGTCGCGAGTGATTTGCCACCGTTTTTTGAGTTTCCTTTTCTCTATAAGTTTTGCTTTTATATGTTTTGGTACGAATCCAGGTTTTATTTCTTCTTGCATTTCGTTAGTAGCACGCCATGCAGCCTGTTGTATCGATTTAGTTAGGTGTTCAACCGCTTCATCAATGTCTTGTGCCGTTTTTAGAGGTATGTCTATATTTAGCAGGTTGATGAGAATAGTTCTAAACTCGTTCCAATTAGTATTTTTGTTTATTAGTCTGGGTGGCTTTGTTTGAATTTGGACCTTCGACTCCATTGAAACCATGATTGGGGTGTGATCTGACGAAAGATCAAGGCTCGTATCTACTTTTATGTAGTTGGGTGAGATACCTTTTGTAATGCAGATATCAAGTACATCGGGAATCTTGTTTCTATCGGTGGGCCAGTATGTTGGTTGACCCGTTGATAGATGCTGCAAGTTCATACTCTGCATGGCGTAGTATAGTTGTCTTCCACGCGGTGTGATAAGTCTAGACCCCCAATGGGTATGCTTGGCGTTAAAGTCGCCTCCGGATATGAAGCGGTGGCCAAGTGTGTTGAAATAATTTTCAAACTGGGTTTTCTTAATTGTTAGATTAGGCGGGCAGTATACTGCGGACAGTATCATTTTGCCGTGTGAGTCTTCTATTTCCACTGTTGTCGCTTGCATGTTTTTTTCACTAATTTTGGATTTTACTTGATGTTTTATGTTGTTTTTAATTATAATCGTTGTACCTCCTCTGGCTTTTCCTTCGGGGTGCTGAGTGTGATGTAAGGAGTATTGTGGAATTTTGATGTAACTTTTTTCGGTCATATGAGATTCAGAAATGAGCATAATGTCCAGATCGTGCATAGTGAGAAAGGTTTTAACCTCTTGGCCATGATTGACCAAGCCGTTGGCGTTCCATACAGATATTTTGAGTTTTGGTACTGCCATCACAACATTTTTGTGACTAGGGCAGTGAGTAGGTCCATCATTTTATCCATTTTTTCCATCATTCTTGTCAGCATAATTTCCAGGTGGTTACTTGGTTGTAGTTGTTGTGGTTGTTGGACAGGGGTTGTGTTGATGTACTGTTGCTGCTGACTACTGTCGGCTTGAACCTTTTGTGTGTTTCCTCCTGCCATTTGGGCGTAAGAAATGCCTGAGTGGGTAGTGTGTTTGTTTTCAGTTAGATGTGATCTTTCTCGTAATGAAGGATACATTTTCATTTACAAAGTTTTATAAACTGAGCATCCTCTATAATTTGCTGGGTGGTCTTCCCCGCAGTTGACGCATCTGACCTCTTTGTCGCGTAACTTCCTTGGGCAATTCTCTGTGGCATGGTCACCCGTGCACTTAACGCACCTTGGGTTTCTATGACAGTACTTCTTGGTATGTCCAAAGTTCTGGCATTTAATACATTGAGGCACTTCACGTTTCGGAAGAGGAGGCTCAACTTTCACGATAGTATTTAGGAGTTTTGTTACTTTGTAGATGTCTTTGTTGTTTGGGTTTACAGCCAGCTCTATATTAAAGAGAGGAAGATTTTTGTTTGTTGTTCTTTGGCGGATGTTTGAGATGTTTTTTACTTTATGGCCCAGTTCTTCTATGGCATTCTTTAGGTGATTATGCTCTGTTGATTGGTGAATATTTCGAACGACTACGCGAAAACTACGTTCATTTTTGAGTTGGTAAGTGTAGAATTTGGTATCCTTTTCAATTAGTGCTTTCACTATTTTTGTGTAATATTCAGAGGTGTGAGGTTGAATTTTCACTTGCTTATTATACAAGCTTTTCATCGTATATGAGTTTGGTGCGGAGCTGTCGAGAAGTTCCTCTAATGGTTTGATATTTTCCACCCCGTCCACAAATATTGGTGGTGGCTTAATTTCCTTGGGTGTATTCGTTGGCGGTTCTTCTTGATCTTCTTTTTCTTTGTCTTCATTTTCGGTAGGCAAATTGGTGAATCAGTTGGCAGTGGGCACTGGTTTGCTAAGCCAGTAGTCCTTTAAGGTTGATTGTTTGGACATTCTTTCCAGCACTTCAGGACTTCCATTTCGTGGTCTTTTCTTGTATTTGACATTGACCCATTCATTGGTGGAGTAGTTTATACCAGATGGTCCAGGCTGGTGTTGCCGCTGGTTTGGTGGTACTGGGTACTGGTAATTAAATGCCAGAGGTTGGGGCAAGTACGGCCCTGTCTGAGTTTGCAGACTTGTATTGTTTGCAAATTGGTTTGGCATTTGCAAAGCAGGATCATAGTAACTCGTAATTGGCTGATAATTTTGATTATAAAATACCTCTGGGATCATTTGCTGCGATTGTGCTTGGTACACTTTCGGTGGTGGTTCCTGCATCAAAGTTGTATTTACATTGTACTGGTTGATATCATTCAAGTTCTTATGTAATTCCACGAATTGCGAGGGAGTTGGGTTATTTATTTTAGGAGGTGGTGTTCTTTGCATCGCAAAGGATTGCGCATTCTAACCTAACTTTATGTTTGAGCAGTTAATTTGCGTGTTGTCTCGCGAATTTTAAATAAATTGCACCGTACAGCAAAGTACGAATTTTTCTCAGTTTTTTGTCACTGTATCAATCACTAGGGACTTTGTTTAATAACACTTTTCTCGCAGATTAGCTTCCGACACAAAATGCAATGTATTCAATGTCAGTGGCGTACTCGAATGAACTGTATATAAACCTTAAATATTTTACGCAGAAAAAACTTACAATTGATTTTGGCAAAGCTACTGTGTCCGATTAGAATCCATCATCGAAAAGTCAGTTAAAAACCTTAAATTAAATTCAAGTTTTGTCTAGAAGGGACGTAACACTATGCGGCGGTATTAGTACAGTGCTGTTGCTTGTGAACAACTTCTTTTTGCTCCTACTACTGCAGGTGAACCGGGTTTATTTTTGGCTGCAACCAATGAAAGGCTATAACCGCAAAATCCGCTTCAATTATACCTAATTTTCTTAAATTTCATAAATTTTATGTTTTATTATTGCTCTTTGGGTCATTTTCTTTCGTAATTGGGTAGAGAAATTTTTCAGATTATCGTAAGAGTTGTCGTCCTACTCTCCTTGGACAAACATGCTCTTACCTTCAGTTTCTTGAATTTTTTTTCTCTTCTTAGTGCCATTGTGATTATACATAGACACTCGGCTCTTTTCTTATACTGTTTTAGAAAACAATCTTACAATTTGTTGATATCCACTGCTTGGTTCTTTAGCAGGAGTTCAATAGTTTCTTCTTGTATTCTGCGATCTTTTTTGAACTAGACATGAGTTTTTTCAATAAAGTAGGAAACAGGAAGTAGGTTTTGGAATCGTAGTGTATTTCATGCCATAATTTCTCCATATGTGCAGAAAAAGCTACATCTAATGGTTGCGTCAGATGTGTAGAGTTTGGTGGTAAGTGAACAAATACCACATTGTGCTGTTTACACAGCCAAAGCACATTTGAAGTAATGTGGAAAATGGATTGTTTTCAATGGGTACACTCGCCCCGTTTTGGTTTTCCACCTCGCCGATAAAAAATTTGATTAAAGCCAATCTTCAAAGTATATGGTGTTCAACCAACCATTTTTAATTCGGTTGTAACGTGCACCCTTTGAAACGCTTTGAGTCTAAGTAAACCACTTATAAACTGCGTATATTTTTCATATTGCGATGATCTCGCTGTAAGATTACGCTATGTTTGTCCAGCTGCTCTCAATCTATGGTAAACCCTGAGATAATCTTTCTAGGGGTCGTGGTTCAAAATCTGTTCAAAAATCGTAAAGTTCATCAAAATAAAAACCAACAATTTGTATAGTAAATTTACAATAATTGAATTCAATATCAATAGTCAATCTTGAAATGTGTAAAATTTTTATAACAAAATCAATCATGAATAATAAAAACAACCCGAAAAATTCATCAGTGATACGCCACTAGACCGTGTGGGTACAAAGTTAGTTATCAATATCTCACCAAAAATGTATTCTTGGCTTTTTTATATTGTCTACTGCATAAACCACTAGAAATGATTGATTCTTCTTTTACAAATTATTCCTTTACTTCCTGGGTTATCCGTAAGAATGTATGTGGCAGAAACATATGTTTCTTCCAAAAATATTTTCATGTTTTCTATATAACTTTTGATACTTTTATCACGTACTTCTCTTCTTCTTTTGTGAATTGATTTTGTGAGCGTACAATTGTTTTACATCCAGTAGGTGGCTTGCTGGGCCGTCTTGCAAATGCGTCTATAACCGTGGTCTTTCTGTCAATGGTGACAATTCATCAACCTAGGAAAACTGTCGGCTTGACGTGTCCTCTGAGTTCTTAAGAAATACTTTAATCAAAAAAATATCTTTACATCCAATTACACAGCAACCAAGCATTTTTATGAAAAATTGTATTTTATCTATGTAATTTGTAACGTATAATTGTCATTTTGACGTTTATCTCAAAAATTTCTTTAGATATTTCAAAATTCGCGAGCTTAATATAAAAAACATGGCGCGACCAATCAAAAAGACTAACTTTGTCCACACTCTTTTATTGCACAGTCTTTAGGTTTAAGCGTAGTTGTATTTTGTTAAGTCTAAATTTTGTTACATGTCGCGCAGCCCAGATGATAAACAGATTTTGGAATCCGTGTTAGAGGAAGCAATTAAAGAAAGGGCTAGCCGGATTAATATGAGAAATCTGCCCCCGCGACTTTTTTGGCTCATACTCAGGGGATCGATTTGGTGTCGAATAAAAATAATTCACACCAATTTTTAGCTCTTTAACTCTAACGTTTGTCGAGATTTTCAAAAAAACCTGTTTTTTCAATTTTATTTTTATTTTTATAGTAAAATTCACAATTAATCAATGATGAATTTTTTCCTAATTTTGAGGAGTTTAAGACACGAGAAAAAAATATAATCATGATTTTTTAACCAAAAGCCGATTTTTGGCAAAACGATTGAAAATTAAAATCTTTTTTCTTTAGCCTTTTTAAAATATGTCACTCACCAAAATTCGTCAGAAAATGTCTTTCATACTCCTCTACATTCAGAAATTTTTTGAAATTTTTTGAAATGGTGGAACAATATGAAAAAAAATAAAAACTCATTTTTTTTCTAAAATCTTGCGTTCTAAATAACTTGGATTTTTTTTAGCTAAAAAAAATTTGTCTAAAATATTTTTTTGCCAAAAATAAATATAAATAAAGATTACCATAAAAAAATTCATATATATTTTAAAATAATTTATTATTTTATTATTTTAATATATTTTAAAATAATGCATTTTTGGGGAAAACTTATAAAATCTTTTTTAAAGTTCTTAAAAAGACCTTTATTTTTGTTCTTTATAAAATACCGTAGCCTCAAAACTAAGTGAGCTAATAACAAAAATAAAGTAGATTCTTATTTTTTTCATATAAATTATAAATAAAATTTTTTTAGCCCTTATTTTTGAAATGGTTTGAGCTGAAAGGGTTTGAACAACATGTCAACTATTTACGAACATATGCAAACTTTAAACGGCCATATCTTATACAATTTTTATACTACAACAAAAACCTAAATTTTCAGAGAAGCCAAACCTACAATTTTTAATTTTATAAAATTTTGCGTATCATTAATAAATTTTGAGATATTTTTAAGAAAAGGCAATTTTTTGCAAAATTGCAAAAATGCTCTCTTCAAATCAACCTCAAATTTTTTCAAAACTAAGGACTTTAAACCTGTAAAACTACTAGAGCATATTACAAGTAAGTACATAAATAAAGTTAATTGTGAAGTAGTATAACAATTATTTTCAATTGCGATGGTAATTAAATTAGGGGGTGATTTTAACATTTTTTGTCGCCGAAATAAATAGAGATCAACTTATCATATTAAAAATTAAAATATACAAAAAATCAATTTATCATAGCTCGCTTAGTTTTGATGCTATGGGGTTTAACAAAAAACAAACTTAAAGAGTTTTTGAATATTAAAATATATTAAAATAATAAAATATTAAAATATTTTAAAATATATTTTTTAGCTAAAAAACAATATAAGTTATTTAAAACGCAATATTTTAGAAAAAAAATGAGTTTTTATTTTTTTTTCATATTGTTCCACCATTTCAAAAAATTTATGAGTGTAGAGGAGTATAATAGACATTTTCTGACAAATTTTGGTGAGTGACATATTTTAAAAAGGCTAAAAAAAAAAGATTTTAATTTTCAATCGTCTGCCAAAAATCGGCTTTTCGTTAAAAAATCATGATTATATTTTTTTCTCGTGTCTTAAACTCTTAAAAATTAGTAAAAAATTCATCATTGATCAATTGTGAATTTTACTATAAAAATAAAAATAAAATTGAAAAAACAGGTTTTTTTGAAAATCTCGACAGCCGTTAGAGTTAAAGAGCTAAAAATTGGTGTGAATTATTTTTATTTGACACCAAATCGATCCCCTGAGTATGAGCCAAAAAAGTTGCGGGGGCAGATTTCTCATATTAATCCGGCTATGCCTTTTACCTTTCAATTAAAGTAGGACTTTTCTTATCCAAAATCCAACCCTGGAGCCTTCATCCCCTCTCCTCTTTTTGCATTGTGTAATCAGTGAACCTTTTAAGGCTGCCATTTGGAGTAAAAATTTAAAAGTATTTTCCAATAATAAAATTTTGGTTGTTTTTTTGGTTTGCTATTGCTTTTAATGTTATTTTTCCATTGGATAGACTCCAAACTATGAAAAGGGCCTTTTTGTATATGGGGCATTCCACACCAAATCGACCACTTTTGAACCCGACCACTTTTGATTTTCCTGAAATTTTTACATATTATACTATCCATCAATAACAGTTCTGTGAATTTTTTCAATATTTTTTACTAACCCAAAAAAAGTTACGAATTTTTAGAAAAACTGCTTTTTTCTCCAAACGATCGTAACTATTTCAAAAATTGACTAATCGGAACGATTTTTTTGGTTTTGTTTGTCTTTAAACGTACTTTTCAGGAAAAAATACAAAAAAAATATTCAAACTTAGATTTTACGAAATTTTTCATTTTTTCGGAGAAAATCATTGATTTTTCAAATTTCGACACTTGATTTTTGATTTTTTTATTTCAAAAAAAACTCTGACTTATTCTGCGTATAACAACGCAAACCCCATAATGGGCCGACATTTTTTTCTATTTCTTTTGTTTAATTGAAAAATATTATTTGCGTAAAAATAAAACAAAATATTTTTTAATTAAACAAAAAAAATAAAAAAAAAATGTTTCCCATTATGGGGTTTGCGTTCTTATACGCGGAATAAATCAGAGTTGCTTTTGAAATAAAAAAATAAAAAAAAAAAAGTGGAAAAATTTGAAAAATTAATGATTTTCTCTGAAAAAATAAAAAATTTTGTAGAATCCAAGTTGGAATATTTTTTTTGTATCTTTTCCTGAAAAGTACGTTTAAAGACAAATAAAAACAAAAAAAAGAACGTTCGGATTAGTCAATTTTTGAAAAAGTTACGATCGTTTGAAGAAAAAAAACATTAGTTTTTCTAAAAATTCTTAACTTTGTAAACAATTTTGAAAAAATTTACAGAACTGTTTTTGATGGGATAGTATAATACGTAAAATCAGTTGTGTAATTTTTTTCAAAATTTTTTACAAAGTTAAAATTTTTCAGAAAAACTGATGTTTTTTTTCTTCAAGCAATCGTAACTATTTCAAAAATTGACTAATCGAAACGGTCTTTTTTTGTTTTTGTTCGTCTTTAAACGTACTTTGCAGGAAAAAATACTAAAAAAATATTCAAACTTGGATTCTACAAAAATTTTTATTTTTTTGGAGAAAATCATTGATTTTTCAAATTTGTTCATTTTTGATTTTTGATTTTTTTATTTCAAAAGAAACTCTTATTTATTTCTCGTATAACAACGCAAACCTCATAATGGGCCGACATTTCTTTCTATTTTCTTTGTTTAATTAAAAAATATTTTGTTTTATTTTTACGCAAATAATATTTTTTAATTAAACAAAAGAAATAGAAAGAAATGTCGGCCCATTATAGGGTTTGCGTTGTTATACGCGGAATAAATCAGATTTTTTTTTTAAATAAAAAAATCAAAAATCAAAAGTGTTGAAATTTGAAAAATCAATGATTTTCTCCGAAAAAATGAAAAATTTTGTAGAATCCAAGTTTGAATATTTTTTTTGTATTTTTTCCTGAAAAGTACGTTTAAAGACAAACAAAAACAAAAAAACCGTTTCGATTAGTCAATTTTTGACATAGTTACGATCGTTTGAAGAAAAACAACATCAATTTTTCTAAAAATTTGTAACTCTTTTTGGGTTGAATAAAAAATATTGAAAAAATTCACAGAACTGTTTTTGGTGAGATAGTGTAATATGTAAAAATTTCAGGAAAATCAAAAGGGGTCGGGTTCAAAAGTGGTCGATTTGGTGTAGAATGCCCCATATGTAATAAATGTAAATACAATAAGCGATCGTTTTTACTTTACTCGGAGTCAAATCGCAATTTTAATTTTAATCTTATCCAAATTAATATCTTTGTCAAGATGGTAAAATTGAAGCCAAAATCAAAATGCAGTTCAATTATCAAAAGATAATCATGTCCAATAACTTTGATTAAAGATCAAGGACCAACTACAGCTTCCTACTTCGTCCAGCAAAAATTATAATCCTAATTACCAAGTACACTGTTTCTGATTATGTCAAAGGTCGTTGTCAAAATATAAATATTTTCATCTAAGAGTTTCATAGAAAATGTAAATAAGATTAAAATATGAAAAGAAAAATTGTTATTGTTGATTTTAAAATGTAAATCTTTACAAACAATTGAACCATTTTTCTTTAATAAACAATTCAAAATTAGATCACTGGCAGTATTAATTGATAAGAAGGGGGCAAGTCAAAGAGCATCGTTTAATCAGTAATTTGCTTCAGTTCAAGGTAGCCAATTTGTTTATTGAGAAGTGCAATACCAAGATGATAATACACAGTTTTTCCACAATATTTATAATTGTGGGCATTGCAACCGCCCTTCCATATCATTTTCGCGAGAACAGCGCAAAATGCGGATACGAGGTAAGCAAAACTTTTGCAAAAAATAACTGAATAGTTTCCAAAATAATTTTTTAATTATTGTCTATGAAGAACGCACTGATCATAATTTATAAAGGAATAGGCAATTAAACTGAAGTGGCCTTGAACTTTTGGAGAGATAATTAGTCAACTAAACAAAGAAATTGTTTTCTTAATGAATTTCTTCTTTGCCAAATCAAATTTTTTATTTTCTTTGTGTGGCCCAAATTTTAATCCATCCAATTATGGTTAAGGTCATTTTGGCCAAACCAAAATTGGGGTTATACAGGTTCATTTCATCCATCTTTTTAACCCAACTTTTTTATTACAGTCATGTCATCCAATCAAGGAAAATATGGTAAACGTCCACATCGTTCCTCACACCCACGATGACGTTGGATGGTTGAAAACTGTTGACCAATATTACTATGGAAGTAAGCAAATACGTTTTTTAGGTTTTTGTTTTTTCCAATACAATTTTGACTTTAGGCAACACTACAATTCAACATGCTGGAGTCCAATACATTTTGGATTCAGTTCTCGATGAACTGAAAAAGGATTCCAAAAGAAGGTGACTTTTAGCTGCATGTAACGTTCATAAGTAAGGTTAAAATTTTAGATTCATTTATGTCGAAACTGCGTATCTATGGAAATGGTACAAACAGCAACACGATAGCGTGAAACATAAATTTAAAAACTTCCTGCGTAACGGACAATTGGAGATAATTGGAGGTGCATGGAGTATGAACGATGAAGCAGTCACGCATTATCAATCTATAATAGATCAGTTTACTTGGGGTTTAAGGTAAACCAAGAGAGGTCTTAATATTTAGAAATAGTTCACTGATGGTTTTTGTTATTAGGAAACTTAACGATACGTTTGGAATTTGCGGTCGTCCAAAAGTGGGATGGCAAATTGATCCTTTTGGACATAGTAAAGAAATGGCTTCCATTTTGTCCCAACTTGGGTATGATGGTTTACTATTAGGAAGGATAGATTACCAAGATAAGTCTTTGCGATTTAGTACCAAAACACCTGAGATGGTTTGGAAAGGAAGCAACAGTTTAAGTAAAATTTTGGGTTTCCAACCTGAAGAAAACATTTCTCATTTTCAATTTTAGGAAACGGCTCTCAGATGTTTACCAGTGTTATGTACAATACTTATTCACCTCCGCCTGGTTTTTGTTTTGATATTTTATGCACGGATGAACCCATCATTGATGACAAAAGAAGTCCAGATTACAACGTTGATCGAAAAGTAAGTTTTGTCACGTGGCGCCCTTCATGTAAATAACAAAATACTTCCTTTAGGTGAATGATTTCCTGGAGTATGTGAAGAACATCACCAACGTATACACCACAAATAACGTCTTAGTGACCATGGGTGAAGATTTCACTTACCAAGATGCTCACGTCTGGTTTAAAAATATTGATAAACTAATCCTGTAAGTAACTGAAAATTAGGAAAAAACACACAAATGCGAAACGATTTGTTACATTCCAGGTACGCCAATCAGCTGCAATCTCAAGGTTCCAAATATAACCTAATTTATTCCACTCCATCTTGTTATCTAAAAGCAGTTCATGATATATCTCAAAAACGTAAGCTTAGTTACCCCCTAAAAACCGACGACTTCTTCCCGTATGCATCCGATCCACATTCTTATTGGAGTGGTTACTTTACCTCCAAACCCACTGTAAAACGTTTTGAAAGGATTGGAAACAACTTCCTCCAGGTGGGTCGTGTATACCAAAATTCGGGCAGACCATAATTTGATATTTTAGGTTTGCAAACAACAATACGCTCTAGCTGATTTAGGACCTGAAGATTGGGCCGACCTCAACACCCTCAGAGAAGCAATGGGGATAATGCAACATCACGACGCAGTTACTGGAACCGAAAAGGAACATGTAGCCCATGACTACGAGCGAATTTTAAGTTTGGGATTAGAAGAATGCTCATTTGCAACTGCAATGGCGTTGAGCAAATTCGTTTCAAACTCGTCGAAATCATCGTACGAAGATCCAACACCTGAAATACCTTTTTCGACCTGCTTTTTGGCCAATATCAGTCAGTGCGAGTTTACTGAAAAGTCGAGTAATTTTGTGGTCACAGTTTACAATCCGCTGAGTAGACCGGTAAATAACTACGTTCGATTACCGATTTCGCATAAGAATTTTGAAGTAATGGATCCTGAAGGTAAGCAATCAAAATTAAGCTTTCCACCAAATTTAACCGAAAAGTTGCAGGTGAAAAACTTCTGGTCCAAATTCTACCTATACCAAAAACCGTCCAAAATATTCCTGGAAGAGAAAGTAACGCAACCATGGAACTTGTCTTTTTGGCCTCCGATATTCCTCCTTTGGGTTTTAAATCGTACTATGTTAATCAACTACAAGAATCAACACCAAGTGACCCGTATGAAGATTACACCGAATACGAGGTAATGACTCTTCTATTTTCACCTTTTTTTACTGATGATCTTCGAGATTAGGATATTGGAATTTCAATCAACGCATCAACCGGGCTCTTAGCAAACGTTCTTATAAAAGGTAAAGTCATACCGTTGGAGCAAAACTTTTTCTACTATCGAGGAACAGTTGGAGACAACGAAGAACCCAAAAACAGATCATCAGGAGCTTATATTTTTAGACCAAACGGAACCACCGCTTATGTCATCAACAAAAAAGCATCCTTCCAAATTTTCAAAGGACCTTTGATCATCGAAGTTCATCAGACTTTCAACGACTGGTTAAGCCAAATCATTCGAATTTACAAGGACGAAAATTACGTCGAATTTGATTGGCTTGTCGGTCCCATACCTGAAGAGTAAGCAATGGAGGAAAATTCTTGTTTTTTATTTAACGGTTTTAAATTTTAGTGACGTTAATGGAAAGGAAATTATAACCCGGTTTAGGACAAAATTGAAATCGGAGTCCACTTTTTACACCGATTCAAATGGAAGAGAAGTTTTGAAAAGGGTTAGAAATTTTAGGCCAACGTGGAAATTGAATTTAACAGAATCGGTTTCGAGCAATTATTATCCTGTTCCTACTAAAATTCTTATAAGGGATAGTCAAGAAGATGTTGAAGTAGCTGTTCTAACTGATAGGTCTCAAGGGGGCAGTAGTTTACATGACGGCGAAATTGAGCTTATGGTATTATTTGCTGCATGGTAAGTAAAAAAACTCAACTGTTGAATTTCAGGTTCATCGTAATTGTTTACGTGACGATGCTTTTGGTGTTGGTGAAGCTCTCCAGGAAAAAGCTTTTGGAGTTGGTTTGGTGGTTCGAGGATCACACTATTTGGTTGTCGGACCTTTCATCAAAACTGAAGGTGGTTCTGTAGCCGCACTAGAAAAAGATATAAGTCAAAGAAAATTATTGCAAGCTTGGACCTTTGTGTCTCCTACCAAAGGTTTGTCGTTCAAGCAATACAAGGCAAAATATGCCATGAAAGTGAGTTGACTGACAAATACAAATTTTAGTTTAATAAAAAATTATTTTAGTACTCTGGGCTTACGAAGTCTTTGCCCAAAAATGTTCAAATATTAACTCTGGAACCTTGGAAAGGAATGAGCTTGCTGTTACGTTTGGAACACATTTTTGAACTGTATGAAGATCCAGTTTTATCCAAACCAGTTACAGTTAACTTAAACAAACTTTTTGCATCCTTCGAAGTGACTTCAATTAGGGAAACTACGCTTGGAGCAAATCAATGGCTGAACGAAAATCATAAGCTCAAATTTAATGTTAGTTCTACTTTGGAAGATATTGCCAAAAATCAGGAAACGGATGAAGATGTTCAAGAAACCTTATGGGAAAACGGTTGGGAAAAATGGATTAACAACCAACGCGAAACAAATGACATAGAACAATTCCTAGATGATACCGACAAATCTACGGATCAATTAAATGGAAATATGTTGAATGAATTTGAGATTACATTGGAGTCCATGCAAATTCGCACGTTTGTTGTTGAAATTAAAAGACACTGATATATTTTTCTGAAAAATGAAATTTAAATTAAATATAGTGATCGAATTTGGAATATTTTAAATTTTGTTTTCTTGGTGTTTTTAATATTTATGTAGTGGCTAATGTCCTAAATTCTTGTCTTGCCTTGCTCAGGTAGATATGTATAATGTACTAGGAATAACCAATCAGATCAAAAAATTTTTTAATCATGTAACAAGATAGTAGAAAATACTTCAATTTAATTGGTTCTTGCTGGCTTCTCCCTAAACAAGGCAAGACAAGAACATCTTAATATAAAATATTAAAGGGGGGCTTTCAGTTGCTTTTTCCATGACCCACAAAGATTGCTTGATGCCTGAAAGAAAATTGAAAGAAAGTTTGATGCCTGCTTTAAAATTTTCTTCTTTTCCACAATGCAAAAGAAGCTTAAATTCAATTTGGTTAAGTTTAAGATAAGTTTAAACTTTAACTAGATTTTTGTTAGGTTAGATTTGCTTTCTATCTTCCTGATTGTTAGGTTAGAATTACACCTGTATACTCCATCTAGGTCGTAAAGTTGTAAGTACCAGTTCTGTTGTAACCGTTGCTTGCTTTTCAGCTCCCAGTGCGCATGATAATTGAATTTTGGGGGCTGGATCATTTTCGTACAAGCCGCTTCAGTTAGCGTTCAAATAGTGGCGTAAATTACACCCCCGTGCAAGGCCCTTGAAACAACCGTAAGTATTTTAAAATCCACAGGTTGTTCTTTCATGCAATTACTTCAAAACATTTTTGAAGAAGCTCCATTAGTAAATATTGTGGGTACCTAGAAATTTTCTGTTGGACCATTAATTTATTTAAATTATGTTTTTCGATTTGTGTCAGGAAAATAATCGAATTGCTTGGTGAAATTTTGTTATACGGCTTTGACGCGTTGGTTATTGCTTATTTATGCATGTCTCGCATTTCAAGAATTCCAATTACAGTTATCGACCTATAACATATTATATTTCCTTGTCTTAAAAGTTAACGTACAGTAAACTGTTTTGAAAAATTGATATTGTAGCTTACTAATTTTGAGTTTAACCTGACAAGTGAAGTAATAAATTTTAAGTGTAGTTTTATGGAAATTTGGTTATCAAACATTTAATTATTCAAGGAAATCTCTTTTATATTAAGGTGAACAATTTGGTTCGAGTACGATAACCTGGCACCGAAGATATTACAGTTTTTCACAAAATCTCGACCTTAAAGTTGTCAAAATTGTCAAATATTGACTAATTTAGGTAATAGTCCATTATGAAGGTTTGATATTTCACGTTTGATTTGCCCTGATTGCTGCAATCTGTTGACGGTACGTGCGCTTGACGTAAATCTGATACCCACATGAAATACTAGTTTTTAACCAGTTTAATAGCACGCGGATGGGTCGAGTATTGGATGAAGAAGTCGTTATCAACTTCGAGCGATGTGACCGCTGGTTGAGTACAGAGCGGAAATTTTGGGTTTAAATCTCAGACTATACAGAATTTCGTAGCTCGGCCTTCCAGTGGGCATCCACATGCTACGGTGAAATCGAAGAAGAAAAAACGAGAAGTGAATGACTCCCAAAAATACTCAGTAGACTTCATAACAATCCTAAACAGCTTTAACTCACACTTCATCGCAAACGATGCACCAAATTAGTATTTTAAACCGGAAGAACCCGTGTTAATAATTTTTCTCAACCACTACGAATTAAATTTTGAAACATAGTTCAAAACTTGATACTAATTTTGGCAATAGTTAAATTTTTGATACGCTGAAAAGTAACTGAATTCATTGCTTCCAAGGCAATTCAAAAATTAACGAACCTAATTATTACTACAATTGCAACAGAAAAATTATATAAAGAATGTACACAGACGTGAATTCACTCGATTTGAAGACAAAAGCGTGAGTTAATAACTCTGGAAGTTTTAAGATTTCAATGAAAACTGCAACGTCTTTAAATTCTTTTATAAAAACATAAATTCAAACTATTTCATAGCAAGACCAGCAGTCTGGCGTAAATCAAACACGGATAGACTAGAGAGCGCGGCACCGCGGTTCTAATCCTGGTTGCGTCAGATATGCTGTGATCTAAAAAGTCCAAAGTCGATCTATGGACTATGGGGGAAGGCAACGGGAAACCACCCTATTAACATTTCCTTAGAACAGTCTTCTTGGCTTAGCCAGAAAGATCCCCAACATCCGGATTTGGATAGGCACTTGAAGAAGAAGATTCCATAGCAACAGCTTACATTTACATAAATGAGATGATATAATTAATTTTACTACAAAAATTTAAAGTACGAGGTGGTATTGAAAACTATTTAAACGACAAAATCTAAACTAAATGTATCAGATGGTTCAAAATTTATCAGCACTTCTAATTTTAATTTATAATCTCATTTAAAAAAGGTAGATCAAGAAATCAGGTGACAGCATAATAAATAAGCATTTAATACTCTGAAGAGAGCAATAAGCTTGGTTACCTATCCCTTATCTTAAACACTGTAAGGCTCGAGTAGGCCTTAAGTGGAGGGTTTTCTGACATACAAGCCAGATGGCTGAGGTCGGTAAGGTGAGGTGTACTAAGAGTGATCAGCCTCCTTGCAGAGACTAAACGCTCTTTTCTAGGCACTTCCTCTACCACACGTCACTGCGAATCCACTGCATAAAGAGGCAGAGTCAAGCACGCATACGCGAGAATTGACCCCGGACATCCACTTTTGCAGACAGTTATTTGTTTAAATCTTTTTTTTTTGAGTTTTAGATTTAAAAACGTCTGTTAATGATTGGGACGTTAAAAGAGTCGACGCATTTGAGATGTAGGTATATAGAAGACTTCTGAAAATTTTATGGACGGTACACAGAACAAATGTCTGTGTTATAGAAGAGCTGAAAGTAACAAAAAGACTGTCAACAACAACTAAAGAGTCAATCCTGCGATATTTTGGGCATATAGCGAGAAGCGGTGACTTGTTGTGGAGGGTAAGGTGAAGGAAAGAAGACTTAGAGGCAGATCGCCAATCCGGTAGGCGGACCAAGTGAAGAATATGACGGGCTGTGGGCTGGCGGAAGCATCGCACAGGGCGCATGACCGGAAGACATGGTCCTCAACTGTGAACGATGCGTTTCTATAAAGTCACCATCCTTTTTCAAGAGTGAAGGATAGAGGAGGAGGAAGTTAACGCTCTTAGAGATTTACTTACACATCTCAAATTTAAGTGCGGTCGCTTAAGGAGTCTACCAGAGTTTCTATTGTTTCTTTGTTGCAGGTTAAAACTTTCACTACTTAGATGTATATTTGGTTCCCTTTAAAGTGCGAGACCACTGTACCGTAGAACACGGGTTAAGTTCGACCTCTTTTTGTTTGCTAGAGAGGATGCAGAGAAACTTTTTTCATCCAAGGGCCGGTAAAAGTTACTGTAACAATACTAGTAGCCCTGGTATCATCTCTTTGATAAAGCCAATATAATTCAGGAACTTTTCCGGCTATTAACCAGCAACGCACCCTGTGATTATGGTTAAGAAGTCATGGACCTAGTACTCGTACCCAAGTTTCAAATGTCCTCACCAGGAAATTGTGCTTTTGGAGCAAGGTTTTCTTTCCATAGTCGACTGATTACTCTTAGCAATCTACGGTTAGGCACAGAGTGGCTGCTGACTCTTGGCCACCTGCTGCACGCAGGTACGTCTTTCCGGGGCCGCTTCGTGGAGGCTGACCACTTTACGCTTGTCATGAAACCCTGAGGCCCACGTAACTTTTAAAAAAGGGCACGGCCATAGCACGTAACTTACTTAACCAAGTCAGCCAAAAAGTCACTAACTAACCAGTGGCAGAACGCTCATTAATTAGATGGCAAGGCATTTAGTTTTCTTAAGAAAGTCATAGTTAATAGTTATTCCCGCTAATTTAAGGACAATAATAAATATTTTATTTGGCTATAAATAACTGCAGGTCATCAACATTTACCTGAGTCTACTTGAAGTAAGATAGCTGTCTTTAGCCGGTAATTTTTTATCAATTTCCTGTTTTTGTATCGAGGCTGCAATTTTTTTGTAATACATTTTCAGTTTGCTTGAATGCATGTAAGTGAAAAGTAGATTATTTAATTGTTCGGCGAATAATAAAAGTAAGTATAATAAAAAAAAATCAGTTGTAATTTAAAGAAATTGTGTTTGAAATTGATTACCCATAAACGGTCTCACAATATTTTAATTAATGGCAAATTTTTATAAGCTAAAGCAAAAGAATTACAATAAATTCGTATTATATCATATACAGTAATACCTCGACTTACGCGAGCCCGGAGTTATGCGATTTTCAAATCTCGTAGATTGTACATCTAAATAACTTCAGTTTGAGATTTTGTATTTGTGTTATCTAAGATTTTATTAAACTTTTTCTTTAGTTTTTAAAATAATTTGTATGTAGTACATATTTATAATATTTAACATTATATCTCGACTTACGCGAATTCGACTTATGCGGTTATCACTCAGTCTCATCTATCCCGTAAGTTAGGGTATTACTGTAATTTGAATTATTTTTAGGTAATAAATTTTGGTTTTTTTTTGTAGCAAACCCTCGATTCCGCAAAAAAGTTTTCATGTGCTATAATATTCAAATTTTATTAATTTATTTTTCTTCTTACATGGTTCGACAGTCCAAATTTTTTTAACAAACAACAAAATTTTGTATTTTTTTTAGTATCATCCTTGTGTTTTTCACTGTAAATTTCATTGTTTATTTTATTCTCTTACTGCAAAAACCGCTTAGTTTTTTATTTTTTGATATTTATGATTTTCGTGATTTTTAGTTATATAATAATAAATATTCAAAATAAAACTGCAAATTAAAAACTCTGCAAAATAAGGCAAGTTTGCTCTGTATCACATCCAGTAATTACATAATAACTGTTAATGTTGCTACATTTTTGTAAAAATGCAAAGTCCTCCTATCCACTGAAGGGTTGATGTAAAAAAATTTATAAAATTAAAATTTAAACAAGGAATTTCCGCCCCCTTATCAGATGCTTGATGTGGCCAGATCGGCATGATGATAACATACAATTTTTATCAAATTTGTTTTTAACAAAATTTGATAAAAAATTTGATTTTTTGATAAAATGTAATGTACTATTGAGTGTTTACCAAAGCAAAAAAATATTATTGGCCGTTTATTACATGCTCTTCAAATTTTATCTGAATTTATAAAGATAATAAAAATAGTTAATTGAAAACTTTTAAAAAAAAGTGAAAAATTTAACTCGCATGAAAATTTATAAATATTAATTAAAAATTTTAAAAACAATTTCATAGTGTTATAATCACTGCAATAAAATCCAAGACAAACAAAGCAATGATGTAACATCTAAAAAGCGATTGAAAAGCTATAAATTTGTAATTAATTTTTTTTATTTAAATAATTTTATTTCGTAAAGACAATCATAACACATTTTAGGCTTATTGTTAGTTGCTAAGCACTTGAAAAAGCTAAAACAAGTTTCTATTGGATAGGTAGTTAGGTACTTACAGATTATCGATAAAAATTCTAAAAGTAATTTCACAGTTTTCTGTTAATGACCGTAATAAAATCCAATACAAATCAATAGTGTAGCATCTAAAAAACGATTGAGATGTATAATATATCAAATTTAACTCAAGAGAATGCTATAATTTTCTAATTAAACCGTATGAAAAACAAACTTCTCAAATAGAGATACCAAAAACCAATTTCAAAATTCATTCATCCCAAAAAAAAATTTTGGAAAGTTTAGGAAAATTTTTATTTGAACACCCTGTATGAAGTGTAAAAAAGATTATTTTTATCGATTTATTAAGCATAGAATTTAAATAGTAAACTGGAACGATAATAAAATTAATCAATTTAGGTTTCACTACAATTGGATTCTTCATCAGTTTTAGGAGTCGAATCAAAAGATGAAGATTCTTATAATACTATCGCTAGTTGTTGTTGGAGTTTTAGGAAGACCCAAAGAAGCCAAATGTGGATATGATGTAAGATTTTTTACTTTAAAATAAAATCTATTAAAATAAAAGTGAATTGCTAGGTTTGTCCGGTGTACGACCCTTCTGCTCTTAACGTTCACATAGTGGCACATTCTCACGACGATGTTGGTTGGCTGAAAACCGTAGACCAATATTATTTTGGAAGTAAAACCAACATCCAGTTCGCTGGAGTTGAACATATCATCGATTCCGTCGTGGATGCTTTAAAGCAAAATCCTGAAAGAAAGTAAGTAACTTAATCAATTGTGGCACGTTTGATAGGGATCAACTATTTTTCCCGCTCAGGTTCGTTCAAGTAGAAAGTGCATTTTTATGGAAATGGTGGAGTCATCAAACAAAATCTCGAAAGGAAGATTTCTTACGTCTAGTAAACAATGGCCAATTGGAAATTGCTGGTGGAGCTTGGAGTATGAACGATGAAGCGGCTGTCCACTATCATTCCGTCATAGACCAATTTACTTTTGGTTTAAAATTCTTAAATGAAACACTGGGAGAATGTGGTCGTCCAAAAATCGGTTGGCAAATTGATCCGTTTGGCCACACTCGTGAAATGGCTTCCATTTTTACCCAATTAGGATACGATGCTTTATTCTTTGCTCGGCTTGATTGGAGAGATAAGGGCGCACGGTTGAGGTCCAAAACGGCCGAGATGCTTTGGAGAAGTAGCGCAAATTTGGGCAACGATTCTTTGTTATTCACTCACGCTTTATATAACCACTACAGTCCACCTCCTGGATTTTATTTCGACGTTCTAAGTCAAGATGAGCCCTTAATTCCGGACAAGACAAGCGCAGAGTACAACTTAAAAGCAAAAGTAAAAGCATTTGCAAAGTTTGTGAAGGAACAGGAAAGTAATTATGCAACAAACAATATCATAATTACAATGGGAAACGATTTTACATATCAGGATGCTCGATATTCGTACAAAAATTTGGATACTCTGATCAAGTAGGTAACACTTTATTACTCGCCCAAAGTAAAAAGTAAATTTTAGCGCCTTTAAAACATTCGATAAGAGGGACACTCAAGGCAGAAGAATAAAACTGTTTTATTCAACTCCAGCTTGTTACATCAAAGCAGTTAATAATAACGCAACGGCATCTGGTAAAAGTTTTCAGGTCAAAACTGATGATTTTATTCCTTACGCTTCGGATTACCACAGCTACTGGTCTGGATATTACTCTTCCAGGCCTACACAGAAACGCTTTGAACGACAGTCTAATAATCTTTTACAAGTAAGTTGTTTCAATATTTTCTTCATTTTGAATATGAATAATTCATGGTATTGCCACAGGTTTTGGTCTGTGGTCTTTGTACCGAAATTATTGGATCTTATTTCCTTGTCTTGGCCATAGTTTCTTAATTGGGGGTTTGTAGCTTTTTGAATAAAGGAAACCACTTTATATTACAAATAATTATAATGAATAATATTTACAAAGATTTATACAACTTATAAACTAAAATAATTCCCTAACGATGGGTTGGTAAAATTCAACACAGTTTGGATTATCATAATTTAAAATATATTTACCAAAATTAATAGGTCAACCATGCATTGTTATAAATGGATTTCTTCACTTGGAGGGTAGAACATCTCGGTGAAGTTCTTGGCCAGGGTTCGGCACCCATGGCCCAGCCGCTGCCCAGCTGACGGACGACCTCTAGACGGCTTCTCGATTGCTACCACTGATATGACTAACTAACTCTTCTACTACTACCACTACTTCTACTGATAACAATTGCACCGGTGACCTATATATAACATTTTCCCTACTCATTCAACCGTAATTTAGATTGGACCTCGATGGTCAGATGATGTCTTGATATGACGTATTATGACAACCATCTGCATATTTATTTTAATATAAAATATAATAAATTATGAATTTTGCATAATCATTGTCGGCCATGACGGTAATCGCCATATTGAAATTATAATACTTTTCGATTATTATGGCCTTATCGATTATTTAATCTTTAAATGATTTAATCTAAATTCTTCCTAAATATCTTTAATTTGATTTACTTTAATTTTGAGTTGCCAAATATGAATTTTAAGTTCTAAATTTATTTTATTAATTTTCATATTGTGACAGTATCTAAGTTCAATGTTTAACCTAGATTATTTTTAATCCTAATGAATTGAATTAAGTTTTTAAATATTAAACAATCATGGTAAGCGATGGTAACCCTTCGGGGGAACCCCAAACGTCCCAAAACTGTGATTAAAATTGGCTTTAATCCTTTACAGGTAGCAAAACATTTGACGACTTTCGCCGGCAGACGCTCATCCGAAATTGACAAAAATTTAGACCAACTTCGGGCAGCAGTTGGAATAATGCAACATCACGATGCGATAACCGGTACTGAAAAAGAACACGTAGCAAAAGATTACGCCAGAATTGTAGCCGAAGCCATCGAATCATCTCACGTAAACATTAGAGATGTCCTTCCGTAAGTAAATTGAACTTTTCTGTTAGAAAAATAACAAATCTCAATTTTAGAAAAGTTTTGTCCAAAAACGAAAGTGTAGACCTAAAGTTTAACTCTTGCATTTTGGCAAACGTAAGCCATTGTCCGGAGTCCCAACAAAGACGCTTTGTGGTGTCCGTTTACAACCCTCTTAGCAGAAACGTATCGCTTCATGTCCGATTACCAGTAAATTCTGACAACTTCACTATCACCGGACCAAATAAGGAAAATATAAAGTGGCAACTGACTCCAACTATCCAAAATTTTAGTTACGTAGACGATATTAAACCTTCGAAGTTTGATTTAGTCTTCCTAGCAGAAAATGTGCCCTCGTTAGGAATTAAGCTATACCATGTCGAAAACACTGCATTTGGAAAAGCTCCAAAAGATATTCTACCAAGTAAAGGTGACGATAGGTTCACTTTAGGAAAACAGGTATTAAAACTTGGTTTTTGGAGTCGGATGCAACTTATCCTTAAAATTTTAGGGAAGTATTCAAGTCCAGTTGAATCCTGAAACAGGTTTTATGCATTCGGCTACTCTAAAAAGTGGATTGAGTCTCCCAATAAAGCAAGAACTTATGTACTACATTGGAGCCCAAGGAAACAATTGGGTTTTTGAAAACCGTTCATCAGGAGCCTACATTTTTAGACCCGACCCTGAAAATCCCGTAGCTTTGCCTTTCTCTAGCAACATTTTAAGCCAAACCGTTGTGTACAAAGGCGACCTTGTGGATGAAGCTCACCAAACGTTTAACGAATGGAATAAACAAATAATTCGCGTTTATAAAAACGAAAACCACATTGAATTCGATTGGATAGTTGGACCTATTGACATCAGCGATGATAAAGGTAGAGAAATTATTTCCCGTTTTACCACCAATGTGAATGGAGAAACTTTCTTTACCGATTCTAATGGAAGGGAGATGTTAGAGAGAAGAAACAATTACAGAGCAACTTACAATTACAGTAATGAGGAACCTGTCGCTGGAAATTACTATCCTGTTACTTCTGCAATTAGTATAGTAGATAAACTAAAAGCTGTGGAGCTTGCAGTGTTGAACGATCGAGCCCAAGGTGGAGCAAGTTTGAATTTGGGAGAATTGGAACTTATGGTAAGAAAAAAGCGTGATGAGAAATTTTTTTTGTACTAAATTTAGTGTTTAGGTTCACAGACGCACCCTAAGAGATGATGCGTTTGGTGTTGGTGAGGCTTTGAATGAATCGGAATTTGATAAAGGTTTAATTGTTAGGGGTCAACATTTCCTTACTTTTGGGGGCTCCAACGATAACAGCGACCATGGTGAGGGTTAATTGTAAAAGTACCACATTTAATTAACATTAACAATTTAGGTCGAACGAGATTGAAGCAAAGAAAACTTGCCCAAAGAAAACTTCTTTCTCCTTGGGTGTTTGTTGCTAATGCAACATCTGAAAAAACATCTTTGGAAAACTTACAAAAAAAACTTAACTTTGAAGTAAATTGAACGATTTAGTAGGTACCTATTAATGTAACCTGATATTTGTTTTTTATTTTAGTTTAAAGGGTTAACAAGAGATTTACCAAGTGAGGTTCAAATTTTGACTTTAGAGCCATGGCATGATAACCAAGTGTTGTTGAGATTGGAACACATTTTAGAAAAATCTGACGGCGGTGCAAGCGTGACAGTTAATTTAAAGGTAACTTTTTGGGTTTTTAACTAAAATTTTTCAAAGTCGCAAATTTTTAGGGCTTGTTTTCCAAATTTGAAATTTTACGATTGGAGGAGCGCACGTTGGGAGCAAATCAAAGATTAGAAGAAAACGAGAAACTAAAGTGGAAGGCTGGATCATGTTTGAGTGGTTTGAAATGTGATGATGCTGGTGATACAAAGAATGAATCACCAAAACGTGAAAATTTGGAAAATTTGGAATTACAACTTACTCCTATGAAAATTAGGACCTTTGTGGCTACTGTTCGATTTTTAAATTAACATTGTACTTAATTAAGAATGAATTAAGGATGAGTTTTCGTCCATTATAATAATAAACAATTTTAAAACAATAAAACAACTTTATAGCGGTTTAGAAGAATTGATCTCAAATTTAAATCTAACCTATAATTGGCATTATAGTTAAATGTTAAATGTTAGGTGTACCTAAATGCTAAAATTATGAAAGTTAGATGCGAATTTTTTTTTCGATACAAATTAAAATAAGGTAGAACACAAATGACCGCAGTTCTTAGGCTTCTATACGTTTTAATATAATCAAAACTTTGGGAATTACTTGACTCTAGTTGTTATCTTGAAAGGTAAAGCTTACGTCACAACCATCTGAATTAAGTACCGACAATCTTTTTTTTTCAAATTAGTTATAGTAACATAAGTACAACAAAGACACACTAACATAAATGCCATTTTTCAATTAATGTTCTTCTGTATTTGCACTTGACTTCCAAGGTTCCGTGGTATTTTTCCTTCCTTTTTTGGGCCATCAAGTGAATTGGCAAGACCATGACAGCGTCTGTTGATAAGGTGTTTCTCTGTGGGTTTTAAACCGCATAAAGTTTGCCCATATCGGGACGCCGTAAAGTATTATTGACTCAGCGACGGATCCTAAGAGCCTTTGTTTGGTTTTGGACGCCCCCCCCCTCCAAATTGAACAGTATGCTTGATAGAGATTTTATAAGGCTAGAAGCTTTCTCTCCTACTCAATAAGGTACCAACCAAAGTTCAGATGTTTGTCTAGGTCGATGCCCAGAACTGTTGCGCTTATTTTGGGTATAATGGGGGTTTCCATGAGTCTAATGTTAATATAGCGTTATTTTTTTCTCCCTATTGCAAAGGCGTCCTCCGTCTTCTGGGGCACAAGTTTCAAGTTCTTTCCTTTCGTTCAGTCAGATATTCGCTAAATTGCTTCATTTGTAAGGTCTTCGGTTTTGACAGTTGCCGTCAAGATAATATCGTAGGCAAACCCCGTCATTTCTACTCCCGGTGGCATGGGCAACCTAAAAACGCCGTCGTAGTTAACGTTCTACACCGCTAATCACCTCCATCTATTCGTGAAGCAATAGTTCTCAGATCTCAATCTTGCACTCGATGCCTTTGCTCTATCCGGCTAAGCTAAACATATTTTTCACGTCTAAGGTGTTCGTCCTCCAGATGCTTGTATTAGCCTTCCGTACCTGTTTGACAATTTTTTCGACGACCTGGATAGTTGATCTTAACTTCCGGAATCTGTATTGGTTACCCGAGAGTCCACCACTTCGCTAGCTCACTTGTAATAGTCTGTGGAGAAGCATTCTCTGTACAGCTTTCCTACGTGGTCGAGAAGACAAATCAATCGATATGAACTGAGAACTTCTAAAGGTTAATTTTGCTTCTAGTAGAACAAGCTTAGCGGACTTTCACTCCATGGGGTATTCTCCTCTCTTCAACAGCCCATTGAACAACTTGAGGAAAGTATCTGGAATCATCTCAGTTAGGTTTTTTAGCAAGACGGCCGACACCATGTCTGGTCCCGCGGCCTTATTTTTGAGATCCTTGGCCGTCTCCAACAGCTCTTAAATACTAAAATACGGCACGTCTCCTTTGACTGTTATATCGCAGGCAATCGTGCTTTGTAGTCTTTAGCTATCATGGCCTTCTCTAGGTGGCCGGCTCGGAGTTAACGCTGATAGCGGGATCTAGCTTTATGGCCCTCTCTTCGAAGGATAGCAATTTCTTCCGTCTACCAGTAAACTCCTCTCATATTGCGGCTGCACTTTGGCATGCAAGCATTACGGAATTAATCTCGGAATTCTCTCGCATCCGAAGCATCTCGGAATTAATGTCAAAAACTTTTCCATTCCGTAATGTTATTTGAAAGTCTGGCAGCAGCAAAGGTAAGATCCAATGTGGATTGCAAAGCCCTCCTCTCAAACGTCGGGATGCTGCCGACGTTCTTCTTCTTTGAGTACCGTATCTGATATCGGACGTTGGTAAGATCCTACTGGCTAAAGCCAAGAGGTCTTTTCCTAGGGAAATATTAATGGGGGGACATATTAAAAATTTTGTTCATCTTATCTATGAAGCCGTTCATCATATTTATAAATGCAATCATCAACACGATGAACGAGTACGTCATATTCATAATTTTGTTCATCTTAATTATGAAGGCGTTCATCATATTTATGAATGCAATCATCAATACGATGAACGAGTACGTCATATTCATAATTTTGTTCATCTTATTTATGAAGCCGTTCATCATATTTATGAAGACAATCATCAATACCATGAACAAGTACGTCATATTCATATTTTTATTCATTTTATTTATGAAGGCGTTCATCATATTTATGAAGCCGTTCATCATATTTATGAATGCAATCATCAATACGGTGAACGAGTACGTCATAATAATAATTTTATTCATCTTATTTATGAAGCCGTTCATCATATTTATGAATGCATTCGTCATTATGATGAACGAGTACGTCATATTCAAAATTTTGTTCATCAAATTTATGAACCCGTTCATCATAATTATGCTTGCAATCATCATAATTATGAATGAAATCTTCAATAGGATGAATTAGTACGTCATTTAAGTGATTTTGTTCATCATATTGATGTACATATTCATCCGTACGAAACAATTTTTTAAATAAATTTGATGAATTTGTTCATCATATTGATGAATATGCTCATACTATAAATGAAATAAAAAAAGATGAACAATTGATAAAAACTTGTTCATCATTACGATGAATTCGATCATCGGCTGGATATTGATGATTTTTTCATCAATATGATGAACATTTTCATCACTATGATGTCACTTTTTTTTTCAGTGTAAGTTTCCAATCAAGGCAATCTCAAAAAACGCAGCGTTTGAGTGCAAGCGACAAGAAAGAGAAAAGAGTCCAGCCAGTAATGACAGTGATGACTAATAACAAATGCGTAGTTGGTGTAAAAGGAGAACGTTTGAGTGCTGTTTTTATAAACTTTTTTTTTATAAAACGTTTGCTTTACAAGTTTAACTTTTGCCATAGAACTACGCCATTTTGTGTCGCTTTGTATACGTTTGGATTCTCCTGTTCAGATACGTTAGGTTACTTCCAGAATGCACTGAAAAAAAAGTGGCATGATATTGATGAAAATGTACATCATATTGATGAAAAAATCATCAATTTTGCGCCGATGAAGAAGTTCATCAATATGATGATGATGTACAAGTTCTTCAAAAATTTTTGAAAAATTGTATCGTATTTATGCATATGTGGGTACATATGATGAACAAAATCTTCAATATGACGTACTCGTTCATCATATTGACGATCTTATTTCTAAATATGATGGACAAGATCATTGATTTAATGTACTCGTTCATAATACTGGTAATCTTATTCATAAAAATGATGAACAAAATCTTTAATACGACGTACTCGTTCATCATATTGATGATCTCGTTTAATAAATATGAAGAATAACATTATTGATTTGATGTACTCGTTTATCATATTGATGATCTTATTTCTAAATATGATGGACAAGATCATTGATTTGATGTACTCGTTCATCATACCGGTGATCTTATTCATAAATATGATGAACAACATCATCGATTTGATGTACTCGTTCATCATATTAATGATCTTATTTCTAAATATGAAAGACAAGATCATTGATTTGATGTACTCGTTTATTATACTGGTGATCTTATTCATAAATATGATGAACAAAATCTTCAATATGACGTACTCGTTCAGCATATTGATGATCTCATTAATAAATATGAAGAACAACATCATTAATTTGATGTACTACTTAATCACATTAAAGATATTATCAAAAATATGATGAACAACATCATCGATTTGATGTACTCGTTTATCATATCGATGATCTTATTTCTAAATATGATGGACAAGATCATTGTCCTGTCTCCATGGAGACAGGTTTACCGGCGCTGGCTTACCTGCTCATCTTCCACATGCTAATTAATGTAGCCAAAGATAAACAAAGCTGGCAACCAGACAGGTATTTTAATTCAAAGATTGAAGTGGATAAACCGGATCCGATCAGTGTAGAGCAAACACAAAATATCGTGACTGTGATGACGTAACGTGCAAAAACAAAAATTGATGTGGTTAAAATAAAGCACGTTTTTCTTCCACATCCACTTTGCAATTGTGGCCACATCCTATAGTCATAATTCTTTGCGTTTGCTCTACGCCGGTTTAAAATAAAATTATTTTTACAAAATTTAATTAAACTGAAAATCCGGATATTCCGTATTATTCGGATAATCCCCAAATCTTAGTTTTTTTACTTTACACAATTCGTACAATTGGTGATAGGTTAATTAAAATATTTTTTTATATTTGAGGAAGTTAAGCAAGTAGCCAGGTTTTTCTGCAAGTTTTAGTTGTTAAAATTTTTTAATAAGCTGTTTATAATATGGAAAAACACAATAGAAAAAGCGCTGGTGGTAGTTTCTGAATTTTCAAAGTCAAATTGTCTTAAAGTTTGAAACTTTTTTGAAAATCCTGATTGCCCGTAACCCCTTAATTTCCAAACACCGGTTCATACATAACCACTGCTTCCTATACTTACAAGCTCTGAACATATACATTTGGCAACGTCGCTTTGACAGCATTGGGAGGTCCTACTTTCTAAATATTTTAAAGACAACTTGTTTTTTATTTTAAATTAATAAATAGATTTGATAAATGTCCAATTTTTTTATCAAAAAAATTATGTATACTTATCTTTGGTCGTCGTTAGTTTTAACTGTTAATAATTATTACTAACAAAGTGTTGTCACACAAATTTAATATTTATAAACCAAAAACAAAAACATTAAGCACGTATACAAGAATTTGAAAGTTAAGACCACTGGGGGCGTTGCCAAATTTGCATATTCACGGCTTGTAACTATAGGAGGCAGTGACATCATAACACATAATATAATAATAATTTTAAATTGTTAGAAATGTCTTACAGGACGTTCTGAGATAATGTTAAAAATGAGAATTTGTCCGAGAAAACCCGGACGACTGACAGTCCTAAACTTAAGTACTTATGCAGTACTGTACTGAACAAATTAATACTGTAAATTACTGGTTCTCAAACTCTTTTGTCTGGCGGCACACTTGAAGTCTGAAATGTACAACAGGAAATAACTATTTTTTATAACATAATCAATGAAATACAAAAAAAAACATTGTAGTACTAAATAAATAATTATTTGGCGTTACTTGCGATACTCCTTTTGAGAAACACTGATTAAATCATAGTTTAAATCTCCCGCATCCACGCATCTCCATTATAGGCCCCGCCTCTTCATGCGCATAAGACCACGTCAGTTATCAGCTGACAAGATGGTCAGCTTAATTTAATTTATTTATATTTAGTATACTAAAGTGATTAAGTCATAATTTTACTATAATAAAATTTATTCTAACCAAATTAAAGCAAATATTTAAAAAATGGAAGTGAATAGGGACGAAGCGCAGCGCTGTATAGAGCTAGCAGAAGGGTACATTCGTGAACGAAATCGTGAGAAAGCAGAAAAATTTCTTCATAAAGCTGAACGTTTGTTTCCTACACAGCGTGCAAAAGGTTAATTTTGTCATGACGTTTTTATATTGACACAAACATGACGTTTTTGTTATTGCAGATTTGTTAATTTCTATTCAATTGATGGCTCCTTCAAACGAACCAGAAACTCAACAGCCTCGTAAACGTAAACCTGCGGCTAAATCTGAAGAACCTCCAGCTCCACCTCAGTACACACCTGAACAATTTGAAGCTGTGAAGAAGCTAAAAAGTTGTAAGGATTATTACGAAATTTTAGGGGTTAATAAAGATGCCACGGATTCGGATATAAAAAAAGCCTACAAGAAATTGGCCCTGCAGTTACATCCTGACAAAAATAAGTGTCCGGGTTCTAGTGAGGCTTTCAAAGCGATAGGTATGTCGTCTGTAATTATTGTGACCTACCCAATTAATGACATTTAGTTTAAATTGAATTCGATTGAGGTGAACGAATGAAAATGTGTCAAATGTTTTTATTTGTGTAGGAAATGCTGTTGCGGTTCTAACCGATCCAGAAAAACGTAAACAATACGATTTACATGGATCCGATGAAGAACGTATGTCACGTTCGTACAATCACCGAGCATCATATTCTAGAGGTTTTGAATCTGATGCGACAGCTGAGGAACTGTTCAATATGTTCTTTGGAGGTGGATTTAGTAACGCCAACGTTTTTGTTCGACGGAATGGTCGTGTGTATAGGCAGACTGCTAGTTCCGGTGAAGCACAACACACACCCCGAGAGGTAACGTATTTTTATAAAATAGTTAATAATCATAATAAACGTGTGAAGAGTAAAATTGGTAGATATTGATTAGGCACAAGATGGCTGAAAGTCGTCATCAGCTTAAAAATCTTATATTCACAAGTGTACCAAGGGAGGCGGCATTTTACCTCTTAATGCATGTTGCTTGGAGCAAATATAGGCGAGATAGGGGCTTAAAATAAAGGTGATTTACAAAAAATTTTGGAAAAAAATCTCGTTAATCTATTCAAGCGGGTCAAACGAAAATAAAAAGTATATAATTTTATTAATGTGAAATATTAAATATTTATTAAAAACTTAAACGGGCTCCCCCAAAATGTAAAGATACGGGCGAGAAACTGGGGGGTATGGAATACCCCCCAGCACAAGGAAGTGACGAGGTAACGAGAAGGCTTTTTAAAATTGATAAGGACACAAATTTAATTCCAAAAAAAACATTTTTTTATTATTTATTATTAGCTTTACATTCGAGGATAATATCGCTATCCTTTTGGATTTACAGATCCGATAATTTGAGGTGAATCAGTCCTTATTATTATTACATGTTGGTATTCACTATTTACATTTTATTCTTTTGTTAATTACAGTCTTGACAATCTCCTTCCATTTCTGCCTGTCCTCCGCTTTGCATTTCCATTTATTCCCATCAATGTTAGGTCGGTTATCACCTGATCTTTCCATCTGATCTTTGGTGTTCCCCCTTTTCTCTCTTCTGCAGGTTTCCATAGTGTTATCCTTTTTAGTACGTCGCCTTCGCTTTTCCTCATAATGTGTCCTAACCATGTAATTCTCACAGATTTTATGTATTTTACTATATCCTCATTTTTGTTTTCTTTTGCAATCTCGTGATTCGTTAGGGACCTGGGCACATTGTTTGCATCTTTGTTTGGTCCTAATATTGTGCGTAACACCTTTTTTTCAAAAGTTCTTAGGAATTCCGCCTCACGTTGTGAAAAACACATTGTAGTCACTACCGGTCTGATCAGGGACTTGTATAGGTACTATTTTCATTTTTGTTTCCTTTTTCAGTTGTTTATCTCTAAGTAATGTTTTGTTTAAGTGGAAAGTTCTGTTACCATTTTGTAGCTTTATCCTCATTTCTTTCTCTCTACTGCAGTTCCTGTCTACAATTATCCCCAGGTAATTGAAAAAAAGAAAACAAAAAATAGTATATTCGCGCTCGGGAGTAAAGTGACTTCTCGTCCTTCGGGTAAATTTTCCCCTCGACTGCGTCTCGGGTAAAAATCTTTACCCTCATGACGAAAAGTGGCACTTTACTCCTTCGGTGTACAATATGCTATTATCTCATTTTTAAGTTTTTTTTTGTGACCAAACTAATTAGATATCTCAAAATGCAAAGTAATGGGCGTAAAACCGGGGGGTCTGGGGGGTATGGAATACCCTCCAGCATATGGAACTTTAAAAATGACTTTAAAAATTGATAAAAATCCTCAAATTTAATTCTTAAGACAACATCTTTTCTTGATGACTGGGGGGGTATTCCATACCTGGGGGTATATACTGGGGGGTATTTCAGACCCCCCGGTTTTCCTATTGTTTACTTTTAAAAATACCCTCCAGATTAAGACAAAATTTTTTCATGGCCATAAACCACATAATACTTAAATTTATCTCATTTTAAGATTCTAATTTTTAGGGCAGCTAAGCCCTTAGCTAATTTTGCGCCTCAAATTTGTGCACTCTTACGCTACGCCGTGCTTTAGTTACTCTGCTGAGATCAATATACAGTTTTTTTGGTTTAATATGGGAAGCTCTGATTGTTATATTCATCTTTAACCTCCCCCCTCCCCACACGGAAAGAAAACCTTGTAAAACTTGCCGGAATAGTTTTAATTAATGCTTTGTAGTACTTATTGAGAAAATTTTTTTTTATTTTGTATAGTACATTTGAGTCGTCCAGATGCAAACCCAGACATAAAAAAAATAAAAATAATGCTCTACGGGCCTAGTAGACCCATGGGCTTGAACAATTTGTCTCCATCTCTTTCGGTCTCCTACCATAGTTGTCCAGTTTTCGACTCCTATTGCTCTCAGGTCTTTCTCTACTGCATCCAGCCATCTTCTTCTCGGTCTTCCTCTTCTGCTAGTACCTATCGTACCCTGTCGTAAGACTTTTCGAGTCGTCCTCTCTTTCGGCAGTCTTTCCACATGTCCCAACCACCTAATCCTTTGGACTTTAATTACTTTAATTATTATACTTGGTTTTCCGTAAAGACTCATAACTTCTTCATACTCCAGTCTGCGCCATATTCCGTCTATTTGTCGTCCACCATAAATTCTTCTAAGAATCTTTCTTTCCCATCTTGCTACCTTTTCGCTGTCATTTTTATTTAATGTTCACGTTTCACTACCATACAGTACCGCCGGTCTTATCACTGTCTTATAGATTCGTATCTTTGTTCTTCGCGATATTTGCTTGTTACGTAGTATTACTCTTAAGCTTGCAGCACTTTTATTTCCTCTAGTTATTCTTGCGTCAATTTCCTTGCTGTTGTTGAGGTTGCTTGTTATTAAGGTTCCCAAATAGGTGAAGTTTTCTACATTTTCAAAATTATACTCCTTCATTCCTACCTTAACCGTAAGTCCTCTTTCGATTATATTTCCGCTGTTTTTTTGTGCCCATAACCATATATTTTGTTTTTGCTTCATTTATAAGCATTCCCATTTTCTCCACTGTCATAATGAGTCTTCTTACTATTTTCTGCAGTTCACGTCGGCTTTTTGCAATTATAACTAGGTCGTCCGCGTATGCTAGGCATTGGTGGTCTGTATTGTATATCGTTCTACTTGTGTTTATTCCGCTATCTCAGATTATTTTTTCCAGTACCAAGATCTCCCTGTCTCAACCCGCTCTTTACTTCAAAATTCTCAGATATCTTATTGGCCGACTTTACATAGCTTTCGGTCTTCTTAAGTGTCATCTTTGTCAACCTTATTGCTTTTTCCGGTATCCCCAAAGCTCTCATTGCGGTATACAACTTTTCTCTATTCACCAATATCATATGCTTGTTTGAAGTCGATAAAGATCATCAAAAATCAGAAAAAATTTTTTTATTTCGTATAGTACGTTTGAGTCGTCCAGATACAAACGCAGACATAGACAAAAAAAAATTTTTTGAGTTTTTGGTATCTAGGCACTCATAATATTACTAGTCCCTAGACACCAAAAAAAAAAAAAAAAATTTTGTCTATGTCTGGGTTTGCATCTGGACGACTCATTTGATATAATAATACTGAATAAAATTTGAAGTAATTTGATTGTAGTACAAATTACTATAAATTGTGCAAATTCTCAATTTGTATCAAATATTTGAAGAAATTATAGTAAGTAGTAGTACTAGTCATTATTTACTACAAGGTTTGCCTAAAAAACTTTAAAGAAAAATGGTACAAATTTGTGGTAACATAAGAATCAACTGTTGTGACAGTCTGAAAAATTTCACTTTGCTTTTGTTGTTGGAAGTGGCGATGGCTTAGTAGTTTCATATCAACTAAATTTCTATCCGTGCTTCTATATACAAGTCATTTCCTATTTATAGTAACACGGCAAGATATGGTGAAAAAATGACGACTGCAAAGACTGTAGAATTTTCACAGATCGAAGCACCTACGGTGCTTCCATTTTTGATGAAACACCTGCGGTGCTTCGCTACATTTGCATCTCGTAGAAAAGCACTTGCGGAGCTTCCTTTCTTTTCTCCCCCATCTGACATTTTTTCCCTTCCCTTCCAACTGTCCATTTGACAGTGGTTTTGAAATGAACGCCCATGGATGGAAGTTAAATCTTGCTCTTCTACTCTTGATTTTATAATAAATTGTTATTAAAACAACATACAGTCATGCAAATTTCAAAACAGTAGAAAAAAAGAATTAAAGAATATCTAGATAAGGTTGTCTCTTGTTTAGGTTCTATTTGGGGTTGCCAATGGAACAGTATTGAATCAAATTTTTGCAGGAATTAAATTTATGCAGTTAATTCAAATTATCTGTCAGTGTTCTTATAGAAAAAAGTACTGAATTTTTCGAGTTAGCACTAACTTTAATTTGAGGCTAAAAAGTACTGAAAAAGTACATATTATGTACTGACGGTGGCAACAATGAATGTGAAATGAAAAAATGCTACAATTTTTGTTACCTACATTTTTAGCTATGGACATCTATGTGTGAAACCAGGAAATTAATGCATACACCTGATACTTGGGGGGGCCTGTAGATCTCCAAGTGGAATTTTGGGGTGAATTTGGTGGCAACGTTGGAGCACCGTTTAAGCCCCAATGAGGTTCTTAATTTTTCGTCTGAGCATCAACCGTCACGGAGTTATTTCCGAAATTATTAGGGGGGCATGTTTTTCTATATTTGTTCAGCCTATGTTACTTACAGACACAACCCACCTTTTTTGACAGTCGTCGTGGACGTCTCGAGAAGACTTTTTTTTCTTACCGCAAACGCTAAATGATGGTGTTTGAAATAAATATTCTTTTAATTTAATTTCTTGCTTCTTTGATGCCTTGTAAGCACTCTGAGTTTCCAAATTTTTGGAATTTAATAAGTTTGCATGCATAGAATTTAAGAATACGTTTGAAATTCTTTCTACGAACGCGAACAAAGCTAATAACTAATATAAAATATTTTGAATTTATAATTTTTTAAATATTTTCTAAGAATTTTTTCTTTTTAGACACAAACAAGTGGATTTGCAGCCTTCTTTCAATTGCTGCCTATTCTTCTGGCAATTCTGTTGTCGATGGCTTCAAGTTTATTCATCTCTGATCCAGCTTACAGCCTTCAACCGACTTCGTAAGTTGCGACATCAAAACTGTTATTTCCAAATTTTTAATTTTATATTTCAACAGAAAATACACCGTTATGCGCAATACTGACAACTTAAACATTCCGTACTACGTTAAGAACAACTTTCACACCGAATATCAAGGTTCAGTTCGTCGTTTGGAAGTGTCAATCGAAGAAGACTACCTCACTAATTTGAGGCATTCGTGTTATAGGGAGAAGAACTACCGTAAGTATTTTAATTTCCTGAAAAAGAAATAACCTTATTAACGCTTTTGTGAATTACCAGGCGATTCAATGATGTGGAAGGCGCGAAATTTTGGAGATGCAGCACTTTACCAAAATGCTCAAAATATCAAAACGCCTTCGTGTGAAAAGTTACAGAATTTACGTAACCGAGGATAAATTTTTCTGTACCAAAATTTGATAATTTTAGGAAAGAAATAATAATCTAATGGTTGTCACCATTTAAATTTTAAGTCCGACTTTGTGAATAGTATTTTTTAAATCAAATCTCACACTTGAATAGGATATTCTTTAGCTAAGTTTGAACTTGTTACTTTTTCAAATTATTAACGTTGGGCATCGTTAGAAAAATCAATAACATTCGACTATCCTACGCTGTGATTTTTTTACTTGATTCTGTTGTTTTTATTAGTTTTTATGTTGGTTTTATTGTAAAATTGAGTGTCTGTATTATATTATTTAGGTCACATATTTATATTTATTGTTATTATTATATAAATTACACTAATATTTATATGATGTGTAGCAAATTTAATAAATTAATACACAAGTTACATAGCTTTTCCTTTGATAAATTGATTAAGTTTAGCCAAAAATCGATTTTCAAGATCCAGTTTTTACACTAATTTCGACCTTATTGACGCATTCTATAAGCTGCGTTGCTAAGGACTGCGGCTGCAAGTTAATTTTACCGTGGTGCTAATTCACATTTTCAAAGATTCTGATTGAGAAGTTGCATGGGCCTAGAAGGATGCTTTAAATGAGTGTACTGTCTTAGATGTTCAAATTTGGAAAATTTTGGTTGCGGGGGCGTAAATGCCAGTTTATGTATTTTTCAGATTTTTAAATGATATATAAAATTTTTGTTTTACAATTTTATTTCCAAAATTGGTCTCTTTTTGTATAAAATTAAACAAAAATTTAACTAAACGTTAAAATATTAGTATTTTAACCATAAGTAAAGAACAACATACAAGAAATTTTATTAAGAAAACACTAAAAAAAATTTTTAACCTTTTGTGACCAAGTACAACTAGAAAAATATTTGAAAATATGACTAAAACTGTAAAAACGGGAGGGGGGCAGGAAGAGAAGAAAAACGCGGTATCTAAAAAATTCAGAATAGTAATACGATATGGCACCATTTCACCATTTGTCTATTTTCAGTGGTATGTAACCAGAAAAATATTAGTTACATACCATTGGAATGTCGCGAAGAATGAAATGAGAAACGGTTAAAAAATCAGAGCTGGATACCAGAAAACGTTTAAAGCTGACAAGGTAAACGTGTGGGATAGGGAGAACAATACATTGAAAAAAAATCGGACTGTTCCAAAATCCGACACATCTCAAAAAATTGACCATATTAAGTTACGCATAAACAAAAATTTTCATACCTTAATTTATAAATCTTAGGGGTAGATTAACGACTCAATCAAAAAATTAAAAAAAAATCGCGGTGAGATAATATCCGACTCATCTCAAAAAATCGAAAATATTTAGCTGCGTATATACAAAAATTTTCATACCTTATCTCAGAAATCTAGGGGTAGATTTGCGCTTCAATCAAAAAATTTTAAAAAAATGGCAGTGTGATAAAATCCGACCCATCTCAAAACATCGACAATATTTAGCTGCGTATGTTTAAAAATTTTCATACCCTAACTCAGAAATCTAGGGGGTAGATTTGCAACTCAATCCAAAAATTAAAAAGAAAATCGTAGTGAGAGGAAATACGACCCTTTTCAAAAAATCGAAAATATTTAGCTGCGTATGTACAAAAATTTTCATACCCTAACTCAGAAATCTAGGGATAGATTTGCTATTCAATCAAAAAATTTAAAAAAAATGGCAGTGTGATAAAATCAGCCCCATCTCAAAAAATCGACAATATTTAGCTGCGCATGTACAAAAATTTTCATATCATAACTCAGAATTCTAGGGGGTAGATTTGCGACTCAATCAAAAAATTTAAAAAAAAGTCGCAGTGAGATACAATACGACCCATCTCAAAAAATCGACGATATTTAGCTGCGTATGTACAAAACATTTAATACCCTAACTTAGAAATCTAGGGGGTGGATTTGCAACTCAATCAAAAAATTTAAAAAAAATCGCAGTGTGATAAAATCCGACCCATCTCAAAAATTCAACAATATTTAGCTGAGTAGGATCAAAAATTTTCATACCCTAACTCAGAATTGTAGGGCGTACATTTGCGATTCAATCATAAAATTAAAAAAAAAATCGTAGTGTGAGAAAATCCGACCCATCTCAAAAAATTGACAATATTTTGTTACGTAAGTACAAAAATTAGTTGCTACAAATAACTAGAGTATGTACTCTACTGTAGATGTAGAGTTGTACTGTAGAGAACAGTTACGGCACTGTTCTTAGAATTACAAAGTTTACTTAGGATTTTTACTGACTTTCTCTACCCTTAAGTCTATATGATTTTAAACTATTTTATAATTTTAATAAATTGTAAACTTAATTATTATTATAATCTTAATTTCAACTTATAGTAGCAACTAATTTTTGTACTTACGTAACAAAATATTGTCAATTTTTTGAGATGGGTCGGATTTTCGCACACTATGATTTTTTTTTTAATTTTATGATTGAGTCGCAAATCTACGCCCTACAATTTTGAGTTAGGGTATGAAAATTTTTGTACATCCGCAGCTACATATTGTCGTTTTTTTGAGATGGGTCGGATTTTCTCACACTGCGATTTTTTTTTAAATTTTTTGATTGAGTCGCAAATCTACCCCTTGAATTCTGAGATAAGGTATGAAAATTTTTGTACATCAGCAGCTAAATATTGTCAATTTTTTGAGATGGGTCGGATTTTATCACACTGCGATTTCTTTTTTAATTTTTTGATTGAGTCGCAAATCTACTCTCTAGAATTCTGAGTTAGGGTATAAAAATTTTTGTACATACGCAGCTAAATATTGTCAATTTTTTGAGATGGGTTGGATTTTCCCACACTGCGATTTTTTTTTAAATTTTTTGATTGAGTCGCAAATCTACCCTCTAAATTTCTGAGTTAGGGTATGAAAATTTTTGTACTTACGCAGCTAAATATTGTCGATTTTTGAGATGGGTCGGATTTTTTCACACTGCGATTTTTTTTTAATTTTTGTATTTAGTCACAAATCTGTCCCCTAGAATTCTGAGTTAGGGTATGAAAAGTATTGCACATGCGCAGCTAAATATTGTTGATTTTTTGAGAATCTACCCTCTAGAATTCTGAGTTAGGGTATAAAAATTTTTTATATTCGCAGCTAACTATTGTCAACTTTTTGATGTTGCGATTTCTTTTTAATTTTTTGATTGAGTCGGAAATCCACCCTCTAAAATTCTGAGTTAAGGTATGAAAATTTTTGTACATTCGCAGCTAAATATGTTCGATTTTTTGAAATGGGTCGGTTTTTCTCACACTGCGATTTTTTTTTTAAAGTTTTTGATTGAGTCGCAAATTTACCCGCTAGAATTCTGAGTTAAGGTATGAAAATTTTTGTACATTCGCAGCTAAATATTGTCGATTTTTTGAGATAGGTCGGATTTTCTCACACTGCGATTTTATTTTAAATTTTTTGATTGAGTTGCAAATCTACCCCCTAAAATTCTGAGTTAGGATATGAAAATTTTTGTACTTACGCAACTAAATATTGTCGATTTTTGAGATGGGTAGGATTTTCTCACACTGCGATTTTTTTTTAATTTTTGTATTTAGTCACAAATCTATCCCCTAAAATTCTGAGTTAGGGTATGAAAATTTTTGTACATACGCAGCTAAATATTGTCGATTTTTTGAGATGGGTCGAATTTTCTCACACTGCGATTTTGTTTAAAATTTTTTGATTGAGACGCAAATCTACCCCTTGAATTCTGAGATAAGGTATGAAGATCTTTGTACATACGCAGCTAAATATTGTCGATTTTTTTAGATGGGTCGGATTTTATCTCGCTGCGATGTTTTTTTTTAATTTTTGATTGAGTCGCAAATCTACCCTCTAGAATTTTGAGTTAGGGTATAAAAATTTTTGTACCTACGCAGCTAAATATGTTCGATTTTTTGAAATGGGTCGGTTTTTATCTCACACTGCGATTTTTTTTTAAAGTTTTTGATTGAGTCGCAAATTTACCCGCTAGAATTCTGAGTTAGGGTATGAAAAGTATTGCACATACGCAGCTAAATATTGTTGATTTTTTGAGAATCTACCCTCTAGAATTCTGAGTTAGGGTATAAAAATTTTTTATATTCGCAGCTAAATATTGTCAACTTTTTGATGTTGCGATTTCTTTTTAATTTTTTGATTGAGTCGGAAATCCACCCTCTAAAATTCTGTGTTAAGGTATGAAAATTTTTGTACATTCGCAGCTAAATATTGTCGATTTTTTGAGATGGGTAGGATTTTCTCACACTGCGATTTTTTTTTAATTTTTGTATTTAGTCACAAATCTATCCCCTAAAATTCTGAGTTAGGGTATGAAAATTTTTGTACATACGCAACTAAATATTGTCGATTTTTTTAGATGGGTCGGATTTTATCTCACTGCGGTTTTTTTTTTAATTTTTGATTGAGTCGCAAATCTACCCTCTAGAATTTTGAATTAGGGTTTAATAATGTTTGTACCTACGCAGCTAAATATTGTCGATTTTTTGAAATGGGTCGGATTTTCTCACACTGCGATTTTTTTGTTAATTTTTTGATTGAGTCGCAAATTTACCCGCTAGAATTCTGAGTTAGGGTATGAAAAGTATTGTCCATACGCAGCTAAATATTGTTGATTTTTTGAGAATCTACCCCTAGATATCTGAGTTAGGGTAAAAAAAGGTTTTTGTACGTACGCAGCTATAAATATTGTCAATTTTTTGATATTGCGATTTCTTTTTTGATTGAGTCGCAAATCTACCCTCTCAAATTCTGAGTTAAGGTAGGGTACAATGGGCCAGGAGCCTAAGTGCAAGTGGGAGTAACTTTTACAGACCACACCCGTTTAGTAATAATAATAAGGTATGAAAATTTTTGTACATACGCAGGTAAATATTGTCGATTTTTTGAGATGGGTCGGATTTTCTCACACTGCGATTTTTTTTTAATTTTTGTATTTAGTCACAAATCTATCCCCTAGAATTCTGAGTTAGGGTATAAAAATTTTTGTACATACGCAGCTAAATATTGTCGATTTTTTGAGATGGGTCGGATTTTCTCACACTGCAATTTTGTTTAAAATTTTTTGATTGAGACGCATATCTACCCCTTGAAATCTGAGATAAGGTATGAAGATCTTTGTACATACGCAGCTAAATATTGTCGATTTTTTGAGATGGGTCGGATTTATTCTCACTGCAATTTTTTTTTTAATTTTTGATTGAGTCGCAAATCTACTCTCTAGAATTTTGAGTTAGGGTATGAAAATTTTTGTACCTACGCAGCTAAATATGGTCGATTTTTTGAAATGGGTCGGATTTTCTCACACTGCGATTTTTTTTTAAATTTTTTGATTGAGTCGCAAATTTACCCGCTAGAATTCTGAGTTAGGGTATGAAAAGTATTGCACATACGCAGTTAAATATTGTTGATTTTTTGAGAATCTACCCTCTAGAATTCTGAGTTAGGGTATAAAAATTTTTGTATATTCGCAGCTAAATATTGTCAACTTTTGGATATTGCGATTTCTTTTCAATTTTTTGATTGAGTTGCAAATCTACCCCCTAAAATTCTGAGTTAGGGTATGAAAATTTTTGTACTTTTGCAGCTAAATATTGTCGATTATTGAGATGGGTCGGATTTTCGCACACTGCGATTTTTTTTTTAATTTTTATATTGAGTCGCAATTCTACCCCCTTGAATTCTGACTTAGGATATGAAAATTTTTGTACATACGCAGGTAAATTTTGTCGATTTTTTGAGATGGGTCGGATTTTCTCACACTGCGATTTTTTTAAAATTTTTTGATTGAGTCGCAAATCTACCCCCTAGAATTCTGAGTTAGAGTATAAAAATTTTTATACATACGCAGTTAAATACTGTTAATATTTTGAGATGGGTGGGAGTTTATCTCACTGCGATTTTTTTTTTAATTTTTTGATAAGTCGCAAATCTACCCCCTAAATTTATAAATTAAGTTATGAAAGATTTTGTTTATGCGTAACTAAATATTGTCCATTTTTTTGATGTGTGGGATTTTGGAACAATCCAATTTTTTTTATTTTTGATTTATGCACGGAAATCTGCCCCTTTATCTCCTGATTTGAAACGATTGAATGATGAAAACGATTACAATTTTTTACATTGTTGATTTTCTATAAAATGGAATTTTTAGCAGTGGTTTGATTTAGGGCATAAGAAGTGACTTTTAAACTTTTTAACCGCACTTCCACTTGTTTGATCTCTATTTTTCTTTTTTTAAAATTCCCTAAGAAAAATCTCCTGGTTGCATACTTTCAGGCGTTAAATATTATTAAAATTGAAATTTTAATAAATAATAGAACCTGAAAGCACATACAAACTACTACACCAACTAACCCCTATTGAAAATTAGCCAACCAACCCCATGCTACTTTAGAGAACTGTTTAAAGTTATGGTACTAAAATTCTTAAATATTTTGAATATTTGATTTAATTAATCAAGACTAAAAAATAGTATTATTTTCAAGATTTTAATTATCTTAACCACTTTAAATTAAGTGTCATTAAAATTATATTAACTTTATCAAAATATGATTTAATTTTATTTTTCAAATTACATACTTAAAAAGCAGTTGTTATCTTATCAATGTACGTACATAGCTCGATTATAAATCGTAATAATACACTCAAAGTCGAAAGAATAAAAAAATTACTATTACATAAAGTTTAGCTATGAGCCAACCAACCCCAGATAAATTACATTTTATTTATAAACATATCTTTAATTGCTTTTTTTCTAATTTTTCCCGATGTAGTTTGAGGAAGTGTTTTAATAATCTTTACTCCACCTCTAAGCCTAAGTTTATCAATAACCCTTTCAGCGACGTAATCTTCAATTTCTTTCGGTGTGATGTTATTATTAGCCGAATCCTTTAAAAGAACAGCAGCTGCAGGATGATTAAGATCTTCATAATTTGGTATTCCAACAACTACAGCGTATTGAATGTCCGGATGCGACAAAAGAACTTTCTCAATAACTGCTGGTTGAACTTCTTCGGTTTGAAATAGAATTATTTCTCCCATTCGTCCGACGTGATAAAAGTAATGGTCCTCATCGTAGTACATCATATCTCCTGTTTTAAACCATCCTTCGGAATCAAAAACTCTCGAAGAATCTACACCAAACAAGCCGTTCATGACGAATACCGATTTTATTCTTAATTCTCCTGGTTGATTCGGCCCCAAAGTTTCCTCCGTGTTTACGTCAACTATCTAAATAAATTATGTTGAAAAGTGTTTTAATTAGAATAATTATTTTATTTTACCTTGTACGACAAGCCTACTCCAGGTTTTCCAACCGAAGTTAGTAGCTTTTCAGGATCATATTGACCAACCAATTTCCCTTCCATCATAAATCCACGTCCTCCCAGCTCGGTTAAACCCATTGCTTGCATAACATGAGTTTCAGGTAGCATACTTTTCAGTTTCAGCATGAGTTCTTTTTGAATAGTTGCTCCAGTTACGTAAAATAATTTTAGTGCTACTTTATCAATTTCTTTAGGCTTTTCTGCACTGGTCCACGATATTGCGTGGAAGGGAGTTAGCATCATTACATGAACGTTATATTTTGATAATAATTTCCACACGATATCCTTATCAAAATGTGGAACCACAATTTTGCAACTGGCAGTCATAACACTCATGTTGATAACACCGATTTGCGAAATCCAATATATTGAAGAAAAGAGTAAAATATTCAAACTGGGATAGGAATGCCTAAAATGAATTTATTTTATTGGTTTCTAACTTTCAAATAGTTTAACGTACAGGAATTCCCGAGCATGACACACGAAAGTGTAATGATGTAAACAAACTCCTTTTGGCAATCCGGTAGAACCACTACTGAAGAGAATAACAATGGTTTTCATCAAATCGGTAACTTCTACTGGTTCAAAACTTTCTTCTTCTTCGGACTCTTCCAAAAAATCTGAAAATTTGGTATGGCAGACAGAATCGCCAAAAACCACAACTTCCGGTTTTACTTCGGAATTTTCTAAACTTTTTTCTATAACTTCTACATTTTCTAGATCGACAAAAATGATTTTTGAGTTTAATCGCGTCAGTAATTTTGTTATTTCCTCTGTAGCTAACATGGGATCAATTTTAGCTACTTTGATACCAAGAAATAATGAAGCAAAAAATGGAACGGTTACGTCTAAATTATTGTAACTCAAAATAGTTACAATATCTTCGGTTGTGATACCTTTAGACCGAATTTTGATTGCGGTACGGATGCTGCGTTGCAAAAGTTGATCATACGTATCTTTTTCTCCGGTTAACCCATCTATCTAAATAATTATATACTTAGTTAAAACAAATCTTTGGGAGTAAATTGAACAGTTTACTTGAGCTAATTTATTTCCGTTTTTCTTCATTTGATCATGAAGCACTTTTCCAAAACCTCCCGAATTTGGGAAGCATTCTTCTTTTGGCATATGGATAACGTGTTTATCTTTTTCATGTTTTGGGTCGCCTATGAATAAAAATACTATGAGTTATTTATTAAGTTTTATATAATCATAATAATATAATTTTCAGAAGTTAAAAAGTCAAAATATGTTAGATATATATTTTATGTGTACAAATACATTTTATAATGAAAAATAAGTACATACTTGAGTTATGTCATATTTTTCTATATTTGATAACGATTTCTAAAATTTTGAATATTTAGTCAATCTGCTAAAAATTGCAAGGGGCATTTATGGGTGCGTTCCACTTAAAGTCCACGGCGACCACGGTCGATCTTTAGTCTAACCAAAAAACCACGGTTAAGTAGAACGCACCGTATACAACACTTGAATTTGACCTTCATTGCAGTAGAGTGCTAACGTTTACACTTTAATGATTTTTTATGTGGCTAATCACATAACTTTTCATATTTATTTCTACGAGAAGACTTGGAGCCGTTTCGACTAGCGCTGTACTAATTAATAATATCCCTGAGGCCCATCCAACTTGACAAAGGTGCTACTAGGAGGGGGGTATTACCAAACTAAAAAAATAAAGGGTGATTTTATAAAAAGGTTCATGTCGCTGTCTCCCCTCCCCAAATTGAATTTTGAGATGAAATTGGTGTCAATCGTTAGAGCATCGTTATAGCCTAAATAAGCTTTCATTTTTTTGTTTGAGCCTTAACCGTCGCAAAGATATTCGCGAAAATGTTTGGGAGGGAGGCTGTAGCCAAAGTCGAATTTTGGGTTAAAAATGGTGTCAAACGTTAGAGCTTTGTTAGAGCCTAAATGAGCTTCTATTTTTTTTGTTTGAGCCTCGACCGTCGCAGAGTTATTTGCGAAATTTTGGGGGGGGGGGTAGACATGTTTTTCTATTTTTGCTCATATATTTTGAATTTTATGCTGAAATTGGTGTCAAACGTTAGAGCTTTGTTAGAGCTTAAATGAGCTTCCACTTCCATCATTTTAACTTCATTTTTTACAAAGTTACGGGCATTTTTAATTTTCGAGCTTCCGAGCAAGTTCAGTCTGATAATCCTTAAGTTTTTTTTATTGCATTGGATTAAAAAATTTAATCCTATTAAAAAAACTGATCCTGCTTTCCATTATTTATAATAAATTTTGATAATAAATAAAACTGGAAAAATTAATTTTACAAAATAAATATTATTGATCAAAAGTAATACAAATAATGTATGTTTTTACTATGAATTGGTATTTTTTGGCAATTGTAGTTCTTCGTACTATCGTCGATTAACGTTATTCGCAAAAAAAATTTTCCTTCTCATTTTGAATTTATGTGTGCAGGGACGTCCCAACCAACTTTTTTCGGGGGGGAAAAATTTTAAATTTGCCAACTGAATTACTACAAAATTGCCAACTTTTTGTAAGTTTTGCAATTTTTTGTAAATTTAGACATAAAAAAATGCTAAATTGACCAACTTTTAGGTGTTTTTGTCAACTTTTTAAATCTTTGGGGGGGGGGGGGAGGCGCTCCTCTCTTTCATAGGCACGTCTCTGTATGTGTGCAGTCAATAGAGCTTCGTTTGAGCTTGAAAGAGCTTCAGTGAACAAGATTTTAAGTTAATTTTTTTTTTCAAATTTTTTAAAAGTTTTTTAAAATGTTAAGAGCGGTTGAGCGGTTGAGGCTCAAATAAAAATAAATAGAAGCTTAACTATGAACTAGAGCTTCTATTTAAAGCTATTTAAAGCTAAATAGAAGCTCTAACGTCAATTCGACTTGGGAGGACCAACGTGTTTAGAGCCCCCCCCATACGTTTTTTTAAATATTTTTGCGACGGTTGAGGTTTAATACAAAAACAATATAAGCTTATTTAGACTCTAACTAAACTATCTAGCTAAACTATTGGGGGGTGAGGTTCTAGACATGTTTTACAATTTTGCTTCTCATTTTGAATTTATGTGTGCAATTGATGTCAATCGATAGAGCTTCGGTTGAGCCAGAATGAGCTTCAGTGAGCAAGACTGTCAGTTAATTTTTTACAAACTTATGGATTGTTACTCTCTGAGCAACATGCGTTAAATCATAAGTTTTTTTAAATCTCTTGAGCCGATAATCTAAATTCTTTGGATAAATAAGTTCTCTAAATATTAAGTAACATTTTATTTTTTACAAAAATAAAATTAAATTAAAAATAAAATTTTTCCAGTTTTATTTATTACCAAAATTTATTATAATGGAAATCAGGATTAGTTTTTTTAATCGGATTAAATATTTTAATCCAATGTAATAGAAAAAACTTGAGGATTATCACACGGAACTTGCTCGGAGGCTCGAAAATTAAAAATGCCTGTAACTTTGTAAAAAAATGAAGTTAAAATGATGGAAATGGAAGATTATTTAAGCTCTAACAAAGCTCTAACGATTGATACCAATTTCATCTTAAAATTAATTTGGAGGGGGGACCAGCGTCATGCACCTACATTTTTTAGTTAAGTGAACTTTTAACTCTTTTATTATAAAATCGGTGTTATGTTAAGTAAAAAATTTAAAAAAGAGAAATCAATAATTGAATATTGAAATGATATCGGCAAGTTACCCCAAAAAGCGGACCGGCAGCTCGTAACCAACGGGAACACTCGCAAATCTTCTTGAGGGTACGTGGGTTCAAATAACTTAATGTTGTGGGCAAAACTAAACTTAGTCGAAATTAATAAAAGTAAACTTATAATTTCAAAAAGACCCCTTAGCACTCACAATTTTAAGTCTTGACAGCGTGGTGTAATTATGTTGTAGGCGTACAATTGCGCTATTATATAAATAAATATTAAAACCATTGAAAACAACGAATAACGCATTTGTACCCACTACGGTGTATTCATGTAACATAAAAATTTTATAATACAACAAATTAATTTCAAATAAAAAAAAAAGTTAATAAAAGATTAATCAAAATTGGAGTTTATCGGCGCCACAAATTTTTAATCTCACAAACGCGAATTTTTAAAAGTTAAACAATTTGTATTGAGCAACTCGTTGGTGAAAGAACTCCTTATTCGATACGCAGGAACGTCGAACCATTGACCAAACGCACAACTAATTCTTCTTCTAATGTACTCTTGGAACCAGAATTACTCATAATCCAAAAAATTGCCAAACCAAAAAATAAATCACCGCTGAAACTCGGGACAAACTTTTCTAAAATTTTTAAATTGTAGACCAATAAATTCTGGTCGAACGCCAATTCAATTTTTATAAAATTTTGGCCTACTAAAACTAAGATGATCTAGGTAAATGTCGCTGCCCTCCCCCCAAATTGAATTTTTGGGTAAAATTTGCGTCAAACGTTTGAGCATCAATGAGATTTCACATTTTTCGTTTGAGCTTCAACCGTCGCGGAGTTATTTGCAAAATTCTTGAGAGGGGGGGGGGGTTGATATGTTTTTCTATTTTCGTTAAAAAATTTTAAAACCCGGAATCAAGCGCAACTTTCAATATTTTGAAAGTTTATAAATGTACTAGATAAATCAAATTTTCTAGAAAAATTTTTGTTAAACGTTTGAACATCAATAAGTTTTCAATATTTTCATTTGAGCCTCAACCTTCAGGGAGTAATTTGCAAAAACTTTGGGGGGGGAGAGGTTGTTAACAAATTTATCTTTATCTCTTTTTAAAGTAGAATTAATTTTGTTAAATTGGTGTCAAACTCGATGCTCAAACGTTTGACGCAAATTTTACCCAAAAATTTGATTTTGGGGGGTGGGGCAGCAACATTTACCTAGATGATCTCACTAATTTATCACTTTGATTTCAACGCTTTTTTTGGCGGCTCAAAATCAAGTCAAAATTACTTTTTTTTTTTTTTGGTGTTGACTCGCCTCACGACCCTTGGTCGACTGCTTTTTGGAAAATTTTTCTTTTCGTCGTTTACGATTTTTGATAACGCCCGAACTTACGTTTTAAAGTATCACTTATTGCTTTGTTATTACGCGCGCACTTTTAAAATTTTAAAACAATTTACAATCAAAATAAATTTAGATTTAAAAAATTTCAAACAAAAATAAAGTTTGTTTGTGTTTTAAAAGTTGCAAATTTTTCCTTTGAGTTTCTTTGATAAATCGTAATAGCATCAAAATATGAAGAAAAACAAAATTATTACCAATTTCGACTTAATTTTTTTTTGTTTAAAAATGGGAAAAATGATTTTTTTAAAGTCGTTTCACGACAATATATTCAACTTGCCAGTCAGTAAAACCCGAGCTAAAACCGTTTATTTTCATTGATATATTGATGATGGATCTTAATCGGACGTAGTGGCGTTGTCAAAAATGACTTTTGGCCACCTCCGCTTTGGTCCGCTTTTTTCCAGAGGCCTTCTAACTGGGTAAAGGTGCTACTAAAAGGGGTTAGATCTCTCTTTGAATGTTTAAATCAAAACTATGATTTTAATTCGAAGTAAACGCTACCATGATGCAAATGCTACTTCCGTTAGATTTAACGTGAAAACGTTGTCGCGTGGGACACGTCTTGTCTAGATCCCAACTTAAAATAATTATTTATTATAATTATCAGACAAACGCCCGACTAAATTTGAAATATCGTGACATTTAGGTTTTCGTTACGTTTTTTTTTGAACATGTTACCGATTTCACAGACATATTAATGATAAAATTTAGAAGTTTAATCTAAAATGGATTTAAAAATTTGTTCTATATTTTTTGCATAAGTCCGGCTCCGAATAATCGACAAAACTTGAAGACAAAAATGAAAAAATATTTAGGTACATTTTAAAACCGATGCTATATATTTTTTTATTATAAAATATTATAACTTACCGTTCATCATGGTTGGTTACTTTTCGAAAAACCTTATTTTGGTTAGGACACACAAAGCGATTACCGATTGTTACAGCGATTTTTATAGCAATCTAAATGATAAGATAAAAATTCCTTGCGATTTTAAGTAATTTGGCAACGCACTTAAAAAGCTTGAATTATTTTTACACAAATATATCAATATTTTATTTCAACTTGATGAAGTTTGAAGCACTTAATAATTTTTCACATTTTATATTATAGTTATAAAATGGTATTCATACTCGTCGTTTTATTTTTACACTTGTGTAGTGTAGAAATACAACGACATATACACGCGAGTGTGAATACCCTTAATGCAAATGCTAAAATAAATAAAAATAATTAATACTAAATGCAAGAAACTTTCGAAAAATATCGTGTGTTAATGAATGTGAAAGTGCACTGTTGTGCTGTCACTCGATTTACGGGAGCAGGACGATAACCGGTACACCAATTTTACGTTTTACATGAATTAGCATTTAACGACAATTGATTGGGTGCCGCTAAAAGTTTTTTGCAAAAATTATTTAGTACATAATTTTTAATCGAAATTTATATGTCCAGAATAGATTTTAGTGTTTATCTGAGATTGAACGAAGTTGACTTGTCAAAATCGACCTCCTGCACGCTCCGCTTCGCTCTGGACTGTTTTGACTAACGGTGTACTAATTTAAAATATTCCTCAGGCGGATCTAGCTTGGCAAAGTGTGTTACTAGGAATGGAGCAAATCACTCTCGATGTAAAACCCCTAAACAGTAAAATTTGCTTGGTGTTAATTAAATGCGTCAACAATTTCTTGAAATTATTAACTAAACGTTTCAAACAAAACGTGATGATAATAAATCGCTTTTAAATGCAAATAAGTACAACGATCAAACTAGTAAAGTTCAGGCGCGGATCTAAGAGTTAGTTTTGGGGGTAGCAATTTTGTTTAGGGGTTGAGGCTGAAACTCACGGAGGGGGTTAAGATAGTGGGTTTCGTTGACGATATCACGCTGACTGTCAAGCAAAGAGTCAATGAAACCATCCGCATTGTAGCGGAATTCTTAAGCTTGTTCCCGAAAAGTCCAAAGCAGTCGTGGTGTGTGGCCGCCACCGAGAACCGGAAGTTAACCTTCAATTAAATGGCGATCTTATTAGCGTCAAAAATGAGCTCGCCGTCCTTGGTGTGGTGATAGATAAATATCTAAGCTTTGGATCTTATATCAGGACGACTATGGCAAAGGCGCAGGCTATAATCACCTCACTCGCCCGTCTGATGCCCAACATATTGGAGGACTTAAAACCATAAGGAGGGGAATTTTCGGAGGAGTGGCCCAGTCTGTCTTGCTGTATGCTGCGCCGGTGTGTTGGGCGGCAGTCGAGGCGGCAGTTGACCCTGCCGTGTACGGAACCGTGAGAAACCGCAATAGACTGCGGAGCAACAAATGGCCTTGAGAATGGTGTGTGAATACAGGACTATGTCCAAAAATGCCGCTCTATGCTTCCGATAGACCTTCAGGTGCTTGAAAGAGCGGAAGTGGCGGGTGACCGATCGAAAGCAAGTGTCGCTAGTGAAAAGACGCAAGCAAAGTGGCAGGTAGAGTGGGATGCCGCAGAGAAGGGCCGTTGGACGTACCGTCTAATCCCGGACATAGGGAAATGGGTCGGGCGAGGGCACGGGGAGTTGAATTACCACTTGACCCAAATGCTCTCCGGCCACGGTTGCTTCAACGCGTATCTGAACCGTTTCGGAATAAGATCACAAGACACCTGCCGCTACTGTAGCAAAGGTGACACCTCGGAACATACGTTCTTCGGATGTTGGAGATGGGAACAACATCGCCAGCTCTTGTCTCTTGAGTTTGGGGAAATGCTCACCCCGGGCAACATTTTGTGATACATGCTGAGAGACGAGAAGAGCTGGCAAAAAGTGGAGAACTTTGTGGCAGGAGTACTGAAATGGAAGAAGTCGGAGGAGAGGTTAGAGCAGACCCAGCAAGTCCAAAGAGAACAACAGAAACAGCCCGGTCAGCGATAAGTCATCTGGCTACGGACAATCAGGGCTGAAAACAGTCCCTCCCCGCGGAGAGTCTCAAGGAATGCCGGAAGGCCATACCGAGCCCGCGGAGGGTAGGGGGGTAAGTTTTAGTGGGTAAAACCCCACACTCCTGGGTCTGTTAGGCCCGGAGTCTTTTTCAAGATTCTCACTTCCCGCAAATGCAAAAAACAAAAATTTTGTTCAGGGGAGAAAATTAAAAATCCATTTTAAGTACTACGTCCAGGGATATAAATGGACATACTTAAAACCTATTCGATGTATGTCTAAGTACGTACATCCATGGACTATAAATGGATATACTTAAAACTTACAGTTACGAACGTTCTTGGGACGTCAAGAATTGGACGTTCTTTATATCATCAAGGGAGTGATCCCTTCTCAGGGCGTACATTAATGGACTATAAATGGACATACTTAAAACTTACAGTTACGGACTTTTTTTCGGCTTTTCTGTAGACATTTACGGTACTTTAACTTCCGGTTGTGGACGTTTTGAGAAAGCACAATGTTGTGCCAAACGGCCTTTCTGTGGGCGTTTACGGTACTTTAAGTAGATTTAACGGGTGCTCAATGAACGTACGGACGGACGTCCACAGAACTACTTTGTGCTAAATGGGACCTATACATTAATACAAATATTTGTATCATTGCCCACCGTGAATTTGGCAATAACGTCAAGGCCAGACCATGACAACGGGGGAGTTTTACTAGTCACAAATTCTTTGAAAAATATATGAACATAAAACTTTGATAAAAATCCTATATATATATTTTTAATTGGTTAGTCTCAAAACTCAGTCTTAGATTTTTAATACAATTTAAAATTTGAAAGAGTACTTAAACTGAGCGTCATGATTGCTAATCTGCTAATTGTTGGCCAATTGCCGTCAATGTGACAACGTCAATGTCAATTCTGATTGGTTTTTTTTGTGTGACGTCAGCTACCGTAAACGTCAGCTCCGGTAACGTTTTCTCATGTTAGGAGTACTCAAAAAATTTGAAAAAAATTTGGAAGACTCAGCTTGACATCTACTTTCAAATATAAGAATAAAAAAAACAGTAAAACTTGTCCATTTACATATCTGACCGTAAAACATACAAAGGTAATCAAAGATAAAAAAAATTGTTTTACTACCAAAATCTTAAGTACCTCAATCACTTAAAATTATTATATCCTTCAACTTAGATTAATTTCAATAATGTCGTGATTATCGTAATACACAATGCTGATGTAATTTTATTCTTGAAATTACATAAACACTAAAGTAATTATCTTATCTACACAATTCGATTATCAATAATAATAACACATTCAAGGTGTAAAGACATTAAAATTTGTTATGGAAAATTTTTAGTTTTCAAGCTATGATTTGAAATTACATTTTGTTGATCAGAATATTTTGAATTTCCCTTCTTCTAATTTTTCCCGATGTAGTTAGAGGAAGTTTTTCAATAATCTTTACGCCACCCCTAAGCCTAAGTTTATCAATAACCCTTTCAGCGACGAAGTTTTCAATTTCTTTCGGTGTGACATTATTATTAACCGAATCCTTTAAAAGAACAGCAGCTGCAGGATGATTGATATCTTCAAAATTTGGGATTCCAACAACTATAGCGAAATGAATGTCTGGATGCGACAGAAGGACTTTCTCAATAATTGCTGGTTGAACTTCATGGGTTCGAAATCGAATTACTTCTTTTATCCGTTCGTCGTGGTAAAAGTAATGGTCCTCATCATAGTACATTATATCTCCAGTTTTAAACCATCCTTCGGAATCAAAAACACTGGAAGAATCTAAACCAAACAAGCCGTTCATAACGAATACCGTTTTTACCCTTAGTTCTCCTGGTTGATTTGGACCCAAAGTTTCCTCCGTGTTTACGTCAACTATCTGTTTAAATGAATTATGTTAAAACGTATCTTAGCCTAATTATTCGATTTTACCTTGTACGATATGCCCACTCCAGGTTTTCCAACTGACGTTAGTAGCTTTTCAGGATCATATTGATCAGCGAATTTTCCTTCCATTATAAACCCACGTCCTCCCAGTTCGGTTAAACCCATTGCTTGCATAACAAGAGTTTCGGGTAGCATACTTTTCAGTTTCACCATGAGTTCTTTTGGAATAGTTGCTCCAGTTACGTACAATAACTTTAGTGGCAATTTACCAATTATTTCTTTAGGCTTTTCTGCACTGGTCCACGATATTGCGTGGAAGGGAGTTAGCATCATTACATGAACGTTATATTTTGATAACAAATTCCACACAATATCCTTATCAAAATGTGGCACCACAACTTTGCAACTGGCAGTCATAACACTTAGATTCATAATATTGGTTTGAGAAATCCAATATATTGAAGAGAAGATTAAAATATTCATCCTAGGAAAATCTCGCCTAAAATTAAAATTATTTTATTGGTTAAAGACTATGACACAGTGTAGCGTACTGGAATTCCAACGCATGACACACGAAAGTGTAGTGATGTAAACACACTCCTTTTGGCAATCCAGTAGAACCACTACTGAAGAGAATAACAATGGTTTCCATCAAATTGGTAACTTCGACCGGTTCAAAGCTTTCTTCTTCTTTCGACTCCTCCAAAAAATCTGAAAATTTGGTATGGCAGACAGAATCGCCAAAAACCACAACTTCCGTATTTACTTCGGAATTTCTCAAACATTGCTCTATAACATCTAAATTTGCTGGATCGACAAAAATGATTTTTGACCTTAATGTTGTTAGTAATTTTGTTATTTCCTCTGCTGATAACGAGGGATCAATTTTTGCTACTTTGATTCCGAGGAATAATGAAGCAAGGAATGGAACGGTCACGTTTAAATTATTGAAACTCAAAATAGTTACAATATCTTCGGTTGTGATTCCTTTAGACCGAATTTTGATTGCGGTACGGATGCTGCGTTGCAGAAATTGATCATATGTATCTTCTTCGCCGGTTAACCCATCTATCTAAATAATTACATAACCTAGTTAATACAGATCATTAGAGAAAAAATGGACCATTTACTTGAGCTAAAGCATTTCCATTTTTTTTCATTTGATTGTAAAGGATTTTTCCAAAACCTCCTGAATTTGGAAAGCATTCTTCTTTGGGCATATGAATAATGTGTTGATCTTTTTTGGGTTTTGGGTTGCCTGTAGACGTAAAAGTACATTAAAAATGCGCCTTGCAGTACATAATGAATATTACTTGCATAAAAACTATGACATATGTTGTACTTTCAGTTTATGTAAAATAAATCATAAAATTCACAAGTTGCAACCTCCAAATATATTATACATATGGGGCATTCCACACCAAATGAACCACTTTTGAACCCGACTCCTTTTGATTTTCCTGAAATTTTTACATATTATACCAACTCACCAAAAACAGTTCTGTGAATTTTTTCAAAATTTTTTACTCAACCCAAAAAAAGTTACGGATTTTTAAAAAAACTGATGTTTTTTTTCTTCAAACGATCGTAACTATTTCAAAAATTGACTAATCAAAACGTTTTTTTTTGTTTTTGTTTGTCTTTAAACGTACTTTTCAGAAAAAAATACAAAAAAAATATTCAAACTTGGATTCTACAAAATTTTTCATTTTTTCTGAGAAAATCATTGATTTTTCAAATTTTGACATTTTTGATTTTTGATTGTTTTATTTCAAAAAAACTCTGATTTATTCTGCGTATAACAACGCAAACCCCATAATGGGCCCACATTTCTTTCTATTTCTTTTGTTTAATTGAAAAATATTATTTGCGTAAAAATAAAACAAAATATTTTTTAATTAAACAAAAAAGATAGAAAAAAATTTTGGCCCATTATGGGGTTTGCGTTGTTATACGCGGAATAAATTAGAGTTTTTTTTTAAAATAAAAAAATCAAAAATTAATGATTTTCTCCGAAAAAATAAAAAATTTTGTAGAATCCAAGTTTGAATATTTTTTTTGTATTTTTTCCTGAAAAGTACGTTTAAAGACGAACAAAAACAAAAAAAAGAACGTTTTGATTAGTCAATTTTTGAAGAAGTTACGATTGTTTGAAGAAAAAAAACATAAGTTTTTCTGAAATTTTAACTTTGTAAAAAATTTTGAAAAAAATTACACAACTGATTTTACGTATTATACTATCCCATCAAAAACAGTTCTGTAAATTTTTTCAAAATTGTTTACAAAGTTAAGAATTTTTAGAAAAGCTGATGTTCCTTTTCTTCAAACGATCGTAACTTTTTCAAAAATTGACTAATCAAAACGTTCTTTTTTTTGTTTTTATTTGTCTTTAAACGTACTTTTCAGGAAAAAATACAAAAAAAATATTCAAAATTGGATTCTACAAAATTTTTTATTTTTTCGGAGAAAATCATTAATTTTTCAAATTTTTCTACTTTTGATTTTTGATTTTTTTATTTCAAAAACAACTCTGATTTATTCCGCGTATAACAACGCAAACCCCATAATGGGCCGAAATTTTTTTCTATTTTTTTTGTTTAATTAAAAAATATTTTGTTTTATATTTACGCAAATAATATTTTTCAATTAAACAAAAGAAATAGAAAGAAATGTGGCCCATTATGGGGTTTGCGTTGTTATACGCGGAATAAATCAGAGTTTTTTTTTGAAATAAAAAAATCAAAAATCAAAAGTGTCGAAATTTGAAACATCAATGATTTTCTCCGAAAAAATGAAAAATTTTGTAGAATCTAAGTTTGAATATTTTTGTTGTATTTTTTCCTGAAAAGTACGTTTAAAGACAAACAAAAGCAAAAAAAAAACGTTCCGATTAGTCAATTTTTGAAATAGTTACAATCGTTTGAAAAAAAACAGCAGTTTTTCTAAAAATTCGGAACTTTTTTTGGGTTGAGTAAAAAATTTTGAAAAAATTCACAGAACTGTTGTTGATGAGATAGCATAAAATGTAAAAATTTCAGGAAAATCAAAAGGGGTCGGGTTCAAAAGTGGTCGATTTGGTGTGGAATGCCCCACAGATAGTCGGTTTTAAACGTCTTGCGACGTTGTCCGATACCAAACTACCAACCTTGCGAATTGGTGCTTGGTTTTTTAGCATTTTACATTTTTTACCTACGACGAGGAGCCAGTCCGTCGTTAGAACCCCCAACCTGGAGGACCAAACGAGACGGCCAGAATAAATTGTTACTTACCCGGATTTCTAACCGGGTATTGAGCGTTCGTAGTTAACTCGCTTGACCATTGCTCTCCGACCGTCTCGATATAAAAAAATATATTTTACTTTAATATGTCTTTAAAAATATTTCAAAAATTTTCTATTTGTTTGTAATCATACTTGAGTATCTACATAAGCTATGTACATTGTCATCTCTTTGATAAAGATTTCTAAACTTTCAAAATGTAACCAAGTTACTAAATTATTTATATAGCACTTGAATTTGACCTAATGGTAGAGTGCTAACATTATTAGATATACTTGGTGACATTTATATGTGTGTACTTAAACGGTTACTCGTTTAAATTGAGCCCAACATTCTTGACTTTTGTGATCACGCAAGAAAAATAATTTTTAGATTATTTAAGTTTTATTCAAAGCAGAAAAGCAGTTATGATTTAAAGGTGGTGTAACCCAAAAACAAAGATTATAATGTGCCCAAAAGTCTAATGCTTTAAATGCGACTGTTTGAGCGCAAACAAGAAAAATTGTCAAAGAATCTTGATTTATAATTTATTTGTTTATGTCATTTATTTACTAATAAAAGCTAGCTCGTTAAATATTGCACTTTTTTCAAAAATCCTCGTTTTAGCTTAGGTTATATGTTATTTTATGATATTTATTTAGTAATAGTTTAGTAAAAAAAGTTTAAAAGAACAATTTCACTATACAACGTTCTTCAATTACATAAAAAAATCCAGTACTTAATTAATGATTATTATATAAGCAGAAGGCAAATTTTGTACGTAACATAAGCCAAAAAAATAACAAATTTACATTTTAAAACCGATGAATATAATTTTTAACATAAAAATTTATAACTTACCGTTAATCATAGTTACTTTTTGGAAAAACCTTATTTTGATTAAGACACACTAAGTGATTACCGATTTCTGAAAAAACATAAATTTAAAAATCTATTACACCTCTAACGTTTTTATAACAAACAATCTCACCGATAAGATAAAGTTTTGTTATTCTTTGAAAGTTATTTTGTAATATACTTAATAGCACGACCCGGCAGACCTTGTTCTGTCCGAACGCTGGTTAATTTCACAAGATTTCCAGCTAGACTAATCTAAAGACTTCCAGAAAATTTCATCAAAATCGATCCAGCCGTTTTGGAGTCCATAGGGAACCTACATACATACCGACATTAATTTTTACATAGAGGTAGATTTATTAATATGGTATTTTTATTTGATGAGGTACAGCGGAGCAAATGTTTGAATCTACCTAAAACTTTTTTTCACACTTACTATTATTTTGTATCACAGCTCTTTTTGTGATTATAGCTCATCCGACTCTCCATTCGTACTAAATGATCATCTATCAATGTTGGGCACTTCTTGGGGTTCTGAGAGGTAGCGACGATCCTGTTAGTCAATAACTCAATTGAATAAATTTGGGGACTGCGGCAGCCATATCATATTTTTTCTTCTTCTTTCTATTGTACCACGTTGCGACACAATTTTGAGATATGTTTCGGATCATTATCTTGTTGCAAAAAAAATTTTTCACTATTTAACTCAATACCTGCTAGTACAGTACTCTCTTTAAATGTACTCGTTTTTCAAAAATCGGCTTAAGCAATTTCAAAAAAAATCTTGTTGCTTTTTGCTCCGATTTATAGCTTAGTTTATATGTTATTTTATGTTATTTATTTAGCAGTAGAAAGTGTTACTATAATTTAACACCCTTTTTATAGATTCCGGTTTATAGCTTAGGCTATATGTTATTTTATTTATTTAGTATATAGAAACTATCTCGGATAATTTCTAAATTTGCCACTGATGTGTCCAATTGTGGCATGCCCAACTTTTGCGAGTTCAAATAACCAAATACTTTATAATGATCTTTATAAAGTATTTGAAATAACGCGCCACATACATTTCATCAATTAATCGATGATCGATTAATATTTTTGACATAATCGATTAATCGATTGTTTTCGATTAATTGATTGTTTGATCAATCAATTATTTTTGATTAATCGATTGTTTTCGATTATTTTAGATTGCTTGCGACTAATCGATTGTTTTTGATTAATTGATTATTTTCTACCTCTACCTACCTCTAGCTACCCCCTACCTCTACCTCTAGCAGGACCGTGCCCATGATATAATAAAATAAATAAGATATGACAGATGCGAGTTTCACTTTGGTAACTTTTGCTCATGACGTCACGTGGTAAGTAAAATTATACGCGTAATCATATTTCGAACTAATGACATGATACATAATAAATTGCATTTTTATAATTGTTCCGCATGACGTCACGTGGATACTAGATAACCTGCGCAAGAGCATACCTTATTATTATTATTATATTATGGAACGTGCCCATGGGGGGACGGAGGAGAGATTTTTTTATCCCCTCTTCCTCCCTTTGTGGCAGATGATCATAAAACAAAAACCTCATTATTTTTCAACCGCTTAACGCACAATTAAATGTAAGCAAAAAAAAATTCAAGCATAATTTTCTTATAAATCTCCCCCTCTTCTAGTCGTACTTATAAATTGTTAGTCACATTTTATGGAGTTTTCCCCTTGTCTTAGACTTAAAAGTTTTTTATAAGTTCTGTTCTTTCAGCAGTTTGACACCGTTTGCAACTATCAGACGCATACGCAGTTTCGAATTCACGTTATGGATTTTAATCTGCTCATGCGTATGACGATTAATCGATGGTTTTTGATTAATCGATTGTTTTCGATTAATCGATATAATCGATTGTTTTTTCACAATTGATTATCGATTGTTAAATCTAACAATCGCCCAGCTCTAGTGCGGAGACAAGAGCGGAGACAACAAAGACAAAACAACTTATGAGAACAGTTGAGATGAAGAGTTTACGCGCAATAACTGGCTACACATTATTCGATAAAAACAGAAGCGAAGAAATACGGAATATATGTAAGATGGATGATGTAGTGAGATGGATAAGGGGTAGGAAAAGACAGTGGAGAGATCATGTCAAAAGAATGACGTAGGACCGACTACCAAAAATGGCTATGATGGGAAAGCCAAACACCAAGAAACTACAGGGCAGACCGCCAAAGCGATGGCATGATAGCTGGACATCGATATCTCAGGAACGACAACACTAGGCACCATGTTGGGAAATACAGAACGCAGTCCTAGAGATTAAGATGAAGAAAAAACTGTAATTTTTGATTCTTTAAGAAAATTGGGGGGGGGAGCGAGATAGCATGAATAGCATCTGGAACGCAGCCCACTTATCTTCTAGTTCTATTTAGAGACTGGCGTTGGGAACTTTTTATTGCAGGAGTTTTAACTCTTTTTTTTGAAGGAATTAAGCCAATATCTGATAATGCTGATAGAAAATAAAGCCTTTTGGGGCTTCACATCCATCCCCAAGGGTTATGATCTCTCCTCTACTCTACTTTCTTCCTGGAATACGTAAGTAACCTGTAACATATAAAATTTACAACTATTGAAGGTGGGGATATTTGGTGTCTTGCTATTGATTGTGATTGGAGATTTCTTGTAGTGGGTTTGTTTGAAGTGACATCTATTGGTGGGTAGGTTCGATCAGTAGATTTTCTTCTTTTTTTTGGTTTGAGTAAGACAGATCGATAGCACTTTTAGTTTCAGTTGCTATACCTTGAATTAACTATTGTACTGCAACCTCCCCCTAAAGAGCTATCGGAAACGTTGGGTACTACGTCCAAGAGCCGCTGAGGTAGCCAGCATACCTATTCCCTTCTGGGGCTGCAAGACCCAAGAAGAGACCCGTAGGTGTCGAGGTTCCCCGACAAACAGGCCGGGTACTGATCGTTGCCACTTTTCCCAAGAACCACCAGCCACTGCGATTCCACCTCAGTGAGCAAGCTCACAAAGACGGGGGGGTTAAGCAAGCATACGCGAGAATTAACCCCGGGCTCCCGTCTTCCCGCAGACGGTTATTTATTTGAATCCTCCCGTAAATCGTGGAGTTTAACTGATTCAGGGACGTCGCGTTAACGCCCTTTAGAGATTTACTTGCCATCTCAAAGTTCAAGCCGAGGCTTCGGAGTCCACCGAGGTCATCAACCTACCGCGCTGCCCAGGTCTCCCTGTGGCAGGTTAAGATTGTGCCCCCTTAGTTATCCGTTTGGTTTCCGTCGGGAGATGAGATTTCAAGTCCATACGGCGCTACTACTGTAAGGGTTGAAATGATTCATCCCCTCTGTTCACCAGAGAGAAAGGTTCCCGTCGGGTCCCAAGTCACCCCATCGCGCGATACGAGTATCACGCGGTGCCAACTTTTCCGTCCCCTCCGTTCACCAGAGTAAGGTTCCCGTTGAGGGAGAGGTTCCTTCCATGTAGTTCGAGTACTACATGGGTTAAACCTCCACATCCCCTCCGTTCACCAGGAAGGTTCCCTTTGGGTTCCAAGTCTCGCCTTCGCGGAATATGTATATTTCGCGAGGGGACTTTTCCGTTCCCTCCGTTCACCAGCAGTTCCCTTTGGGTCCCAAGTCTCGCCATCGTGGAACATAAATGTTCCGTGAGGGGACTTTTCGTTCCCTTCGTTCACCGCAAGGCTCCCGTTGGGGGAGAGGTTTCCCTCGTGCATCCCCCTTCGTTTGCCGCAGGGTTTTCGTTGAGGGAGAGGTTACCTCCGTGTGGCGCAGGCACTACACGGGTTAAACTTCCACATCCCTTCCGTTCCCCAGAAAGGTTCCCTTTGGGTCCTGAGGTCGCGCCATCGCAGAATACAAGTATTTGGCGAGGGGGCCTTTCGGTTCCCTTCGTTCACCGGCAGTTCCCTTTGGGTTCCAAGTCTCGCCATCGCGGAATATGAATATTTCGCGAGGGGACTTTTCCGTTCCCTCCGTTCACCACTAGGCTCCCGTTGAGGGAGAGGTTACCTCCGCAAGTACTATGCGGGTTAAACTTCCACATCCCCTCCGTTCACCAGAAGGTTCCCGTTGAAGGAGAGGTTACTTCCTTTCAGTACGAGTACTGTTCGGGTTAAACCTCCACATCCCCTTCGTTCGCCAGAGTAGGCTTCCTTTGGGTCCAAGGTCGCGCCATTGCAAAATACATAGTATTTTTACGAGGGGACCTTTTGGCTCCCTCCGTTTACCAGTAGGATACAGTGAACTTTGCACAACCAAGACCCGGCAAGACTTCTGTAATAATACTAGTGACCCCAGCAACATCTCTCTGATGAGGCCGGTTAAAAGGTCACTACTCTATTACTCTTGCATACGCTAACGCGCACACGGTCATTGTTTAAAGCTACTATATGCCAGGAGCCTTACCGACTGTTAGTCAGCAGAGAACCCCGTTGGTCATTTTGCAATCAAGGTCTGTATCCAATGTCTGCCGGGTGACGTCCCACCATTGGTAACCGGGCCAGTAAGATTTTCTCTCCTCGGGATCGCCGCGTAGGCTCTTACTTACTGATCCCTCGGGTTCACGGTCGGGAAGTCATGGATCAGACACCCATACCCAGGCGTGTTAATCCTAATTCACGAGAGGATTATGCCTTTGGAGTGCAGATCTGTTTTCCATAGACCGATTCGTCCCAGCAGTCTCCGGTCGCCCACAGAATGGCTGCGGACTCTTGCCCATCTGCTGACCTGTTTCGCTAGTAGCCATTAGTGACGTTTTGCGCCGCGGTCACAAAACGCCCTTCCGGGGCCACCTCGTGGAGGTTGACTACTTAACGCTTGCCGTGCAACCCTGAGACCCCGAGGGGTCTATAAAAGGGGGCACGGCCGTGGCACGTAATATGCCCTCGAAAGTACCGCATACCACCTAAACCTGGAAGCAGAACGCAACCACTTAGATGGGCCGCTAGCTTATATTTGGTAGCTTAAGAGAGTCATAGTTACTCCCGGTTTGAGTAAGACAGTCGATCTTGAGCAAACGTTTGTTTGGTATGGCATCCATGCCGAGTCGCCTTGTCCTGTCCTGTCCAGTTGTCCTGGTGCCCAGTTTTCTCGGTGCCGAGCCACTGGTGCCGAGATTTTCGGTGCTGAGTTTTCCCGGTGCCGAGTTATTCAGTGCCGAGTCATCCGGAACCGAGTTGTTCAGTGCCGAGTTGGAAGTGCCGAGTTGTCCGTGTCCCTTTGGTAGTTGGATGACTGTGTTATATATGCGCAGTTTATTTAGGATGGCCATTTTGCTAGAGAATTTTAACAGGGGGTAGAGGGCTCCATAGAGCCTTCAAGCCTGTATAGTCAGATGATCAATGTGTTTGACCCACATAAAGTTAGGGTTTAGTCAGACCCCTAGGTAGTTTACAACATGGATACAAAAGATTGCTTTTCCAAAGATTTGGAGCGTCTCTGTAGGGTATTTTGCACAGTCAAAACTAATAGCGGCGCTCTTGCTGATGTTTTGACTATGGATCGACCATTTCTCTGCTCCGTGATTTGGTTAAAATTGCAAAGTTGTTTGCGTAGATAGCCAGAAGGGCTCTAATTAGCTTGAGAATGTCGTAGGTAAAGACGTTGAACAGAGTAACAGAAAGGAGGAATCTTTTTGTGACTCCAACAATGGCTGTTTGAAGGAAGGATTTTACTCCTTATATCTTGACACAGAAAGTGTGTTCTAGGACAGAGGTGCTCAAACCGGTACATGGAGGTATACCCCACTGTCTGTCAATTGCCTATCATTTCTTCATTTTATGGTAGATCTTCATTTACATAAGTTTGAAAATTCCTGGTCTAGGATATAGAAGGCGAGCAGATGGACCAATCCGGGTTTGATCCCAGCCATAAAGAGTTTGAAAAAGAGGCCACAAAGCCAGACTTTATCAAATGCTTTTTCTACATCCAGAAAAACTGCGACGGTTATTTGTTTTTTGAATAATGAGTCTGTCTGTTTTTGCTAGTTTTTCATTAACTACTCGGTTTACCATTTTGATGTGGTCTGCATCGCTGTCGGATGCGGGGTTTTAAAAAAATTATTTTTTAAGGATTTCAGCAAAAGTTTCAGCTTTATCCTTGGAGGTGTAGTTTAGTACCTTTGAGGGCTCGCACCATATTGCAAGCTGAACGATCGGTAACAGATATAGTATCCATTTTTTCGGCTCATTGGTCATAATTTAGTTCAAGGATTTTACAATCTTCAGGGTAGCAGGTTTTCAAACTAAGTTTTATTTGCCATGATGATGTTGAGATCTTGTTTGGTGGCAAAAACGCGCAGTAGTGTAAGTTTTTCTGAGTAAAATCTGTGTGCATTCCAGTAAGGAGTCTTAAAAATGTTAGATATAAATTTATGTTGCTGTTTTATCACTATAGAGTCTGTATATAAATAATTAATATTAAATATACGCTCGTAAAATTGGCAAGTTTAAAATATTTGGTGAAATTTGTATTTCCGACTTTCCAACAAAAAATTTTGAAGTGCAATATTAAAAATTAATTTTTTTCATGAAATAAAATTTATTAAATGTTTTATTTATAAAAACGACCCAACATTCTAATAAAAAAAATTGTTGGCTTTTATTAAAATTGTTGCAGGGGTGCAAACCAAAATTGTTATAAAATTGTAAATTTATTACAACCAAAACAAACGATAAAAACGGTTTTTTTTTGCATGGAATCGGATAAAAGATTTTGAAAGTTTCAACTACTTCATTAAATAAAAACCAATATAAATTTTATTTAAATAATCCCACTTTACATATTAAAATTATTTAAATTTTTAAATATAAAAATATTTTGTAAAATTTACTATAACTTGTTTTTCTTCTCTATTATCAATTCTTGCAATATTCGTCTTCGTACTTTTCCAGAGGTTGCTACCGGAAACTCTTCCATAAACACAACTCCTCCTCTGAGTCTGTGTTTATCTGTCAGCTTTTCTTCAACATACTTTTCAATATCTTTTGGGGTAACATTATTGTTAGAATCTTTTAGAATCACCGCAGCCGCTGGATGCTGCACATCTTCTAAATGCGGGATTCCAACAACCACCGCAAACTGCACACTGGGATGAGTCAACAGTACGCTTTCTATGTTATTTGGATGTATGTGGTGTGTTCTAAATTGCAGTATTTCTTTAATCCGCTCAATGATATAAAAGAATTTGTTTTCATCATAGTACACCAAATCTCCAGTTTTAAACCATCCTTCTGAATCGAAACAATCCGAAGAATCCAGTCCAAAATATCCATTCATTATGAACTTTGATTTAATTCTCAACTCTCCTGGTTTATTCGGCCCTAAAGCTTCTTCAGTTTCAAGATCTACTACCTGAAAAATTTGACATTTAACTGAACTGTTGTAGCACACTATTTTTCATACCTTGTACGTCATACCCAATGTAGGTTGCCCTATGCTTTTAAAAAGAACTTTTTTATCTAGCGTTAGCAATTGCTCCATCTTAAAGTTAGTTCCACGTCCAGTTAACTCTGTCATTGCCCAGGCTGAAAAAACAAGTGTTTCCGGAACTATTGAGTTTACGGATTGCAATTGCTCTTCAGAAATCACAGCACCTCCAATAATTAACAATTTCAATGCTATTGATTTTATGTCAGCTGGTCTTCCCAATTTACACCAAGTTATTGCTTGACTTGGAGACATAAACATTAAATTTACCTTCAAAAAAAAAGATCTAGTATTTGATTTTAGTTCAAAAATTACTTACTTTGTGTTTGGCCAATAAACTCCAAATAATATTTTTATCGTAACTAGGTACTATAACCCTACTGCCATTTGTGACTATCATAGCAAGTAAGGTACTTAATTGGGTAACCCAATATAAAGATGAAAATAATAAGCACACAAAGTTTCTCAATGGGGACAGTCTAAAAATAAGAGTTAGGTATTTTGAAGGAAATAAGGATAGAAAATTTTACTTACGAAAACTCATACGCAACGCAGAGAAGTCCATAGTGGTGCAAACAGACGCCTTTAGGCAATCCAGTTGATCCGCTACTAAAAAGAATTACAGCTGTTTTTTGAAGATCAGCAATTTCAACTGGTTCAAAACCATCTTCTTCTTTTGATTCTTCCAAGTATTCCGAAAAGTTGGTATATTTTGACGTTTCTCCAAATACAATAATTTCTGTGTTAGTGCCTGCAATTTCCACCGATTTGGCAATAAGATCCACGCAGTCAGGGCTAACAAATATTAATTTTGAACGAAGTTGCACTAACAACTGAGATATTTCATCCACTGATAAGGTCGGATCCATTTTTGCCGTTTTTATGCCCAGAAACAACGACGCAAGGAATGGTACGGTTGTGTTCAAGTGATTAAAACTACAAATTGATATAATATCTTCTGATGTGATGCCTTTCGATCTAATTTTTATTGCTGTTCTTATGCAACGTCTCAGATATGATGAGTACGGGTCTTTTTCTCCAGTAATTCCATCCGTCTAAACATAAAAAACAATTTTTTTTTGGTAAGAAAGTATTGCAAGGTTAATGAAATGAAAGAAGAATGGAGAAACTTGAGGAAAAACCAAGTTAATTGGTTTATTGGAGAGATGTAAAACAGAAGAAGAATAGAAAACAAATCAGATTTGAAATTATTACATATTATTATAAGTAATACATAGTATACGTTGATCTTTGATCTTTGATCAGCACTTTATACAAAATTATAGTAGATACATAGATTAATTACGAAATGCTATGATAACCGATTTGAATTTAACGACTTTCAATAATGCATAATTTTGCGTCAAAATGAATTATAAAATGCATCTAAACAAAATACAGATTGTATTACAACATTGTTTCAACTTCATCCACGATTTTACTCGAGGAACTACAAACCGCTGAGAGCGGTCGTCAGGAGCATACGCAGAAATCTTAACATAGGAATAGTTGAAATAAAACTATTGGTCAAAGGTTACGACTGCAAGATTGCCAAAATGCGGAAGAGCAGCGACAAACGTCATCTCCCTTTAATCATAGTAACGATGCCCAAAAGTGAACACGCTCGTAATACATTTATTAAAGACCACATAAGACATATAAGCATAAAGGTAAAAGTACCACATGCAAAAACAAAAATAATCCAATGCCATAGATGTCAGTCTTTTGGCCACGCACAGAGCTGACACTGGGCTGTCCTTCGGTACGTTAAATACCCAGAAAACCACTAGATGTAAAATGGGGAAGTTTCACTAGTCATAATTTTTTGAAATAATATATGAACATAAAACTTTGATAAAAATGCTATACCTATGTATGTATAATTGGTTAGTCTCAAAACTCGCTCTTAGATTTTTATAAACAATTTAAAATTTGAAAAAGTATTTAAGCTGAGCGCCATGATTGACCAATGATAATTGTCATATGACAACATGACAATTCTGATTGGTTCCTTTGTGTGACGTCAGCTCCCGTAGACGTCAGCTCCGGTAGCGTTTTTCTCATGTTAGGAGTGCTCAAAAAAATTTAAAAAAAATTCTGAAGACTTAGTTTGACCTCCACTTTCAAATAAAAAAATAAAAAAAAATAGTAAAACTCGTCTATTGTATGAAAAACCCCAGCATCCAACAAATTATCAAAGATGTACGTCCTACCCTGGTTCTCTTAAACAGGAAACCACGTCACCAAGTCAGAAAAGTAAATGACCAACACTCGTATGTAGATGTAGCTCGATCTGAAGCCCCACTGCCCCCTTAAAGTTACTTTACCCAAACTTATGCCAATCGTAATTACTCTGAGCGACCCTGCCCCCGAAGATCCTCAAGTACTCAAAACAATAAAAAAAGTTGTCTTGGACCGCCTTCAAAGACTTCAATGATAAATGGGAATGTAACACCCTGTATGCTTTCGGGTGCTATTATCTATTAAATTAAATTTTTAAGAATATTTTGCGTCTTAAAGTATGCAGACATTGTTGTTCTCAAATATCTCTTTTCTAGAGATTTTTGGAAAAAGAGAGGTTGAGAGAGGGAGATCGAACAAGTGGAAGTGAAGTTGAAAAGTTCGAGTAAATTCTTCTTTTTGGATTTTTTAAAATTGATTGTTGATCTTATTGATTGATCAGATTTTTTTACAGTAGCTTGGTTGGAAGGTCCTCTCGAGTCCAGGTAAGTGATTTTGCATTTTGTATTTAACATCTTTTGGCTGCAAACTAAAAATCTTTTTTTGTTGGTAATAAGTTTTTATTCGTGGTTTCTTATTATTAGAGATGAGATTTTTAAGTCGCATAAAATTAAAAAAAAGTCATATAAAAGTACTAAAACAAAGATTTTATACCTAAACCTTCTTAGATACCCACTGAAAATTTGTAATTTTTCTTAGGTTGACACATTTGGTGAACTGCCACCACCGAGCAACAAATTCAAATTTAAAAAAAATTTTAATTTAAGATAGAGGCGTTGTAAGGATGATATTTTTTTTCTATTTAAACTGAAAATTAAAAAAAAAAGTTTTCAAAATGCTAAAATATGTCGTAAAAATGAAAAAAAGATTGCCAAAATGCTAAAATAGGTCGTAAAAATTAAAAAATGACAAAAAAGGCAAAAAAGGTAAAAATAAATAGGTAGGACTTAAATAACGTAGTTTTTCATGAAACAAATTTTGCTACCAATAAAATAAAAATAGGACGTAAAATAAAAAAAAGGTAAAACCTAAAAATTTCATCTCTACTTATTATCAAATGGGACCCAATTTCCATCTTTCGCGGATAGTGCCTGAAGACGCTATGAAGCTTGTCGTGGTAAATACACTAAATACTTACTAGAACCAATAACACGCGCAGAGTGCGATCCATGGCTCTCCGAACTGTGGGTCAAATACTCGAGGTTAGCTACCTTTTTTGTTCTAAAAAGTTCAAGTGGCGTTGTGACAAACTTCACTGCCAAAGTTTAGTGCATGAAAAACAAAAATCGAATCACCATCATTAAAGACCGTTCCACTTGGGAAATGATTAAAACTCTTGAAAGTTCCTACCCACCTATTCCTCAATCAAAACTACTATCTCATTTGCCTACAGGAAAAAGTAGAAGTTTTTGCAGACGTTCTACAAGAACAATTCACCCCAAATCCAGCAAATTTAGTAGACTCCTCACTACTAAACCACATTAAGAAGATAAACAGTCATCGAAAAACTAGTCCAACTTCATCCAATCACTCCCGTAACCGTTCTCAAAATCCAAAACGCGATCAAAGCAACCTTAATCAGGAAAGCTCCTGGTCGCAATTCTATCTCTGAAATTACCCTAAAAAAATCTACTTATCAAAAAAAAGCTCTAACCGCTTTAAATCACAAATTCAATTCTCCGTCTCCAACACAATTTCCCCCCTCCTCCCCTAAATGGACAATAACTAACGTTATAGGTATCCCAGACCCAGGAAAATGTAACTCAATTCCCCAAAATTATCGTTCTATTTCTCTCATCCCTACCAATTAATACGAAGGTCACCAAAAACATTTTACTGTCCCGTCTGAACCCAAAAATTAACAGACTCAACCTCTCACACTAAATGAACAATTTGGTTTCCGACTAAACTACTCAAGCAGCCATAAAATCCTACTGATTGTTGAAAAAATTACAAATGCCTTCTCGAAAGGCCTCAAAGCCGTAGCCGTACGACAAGATCTGGAACTATGCCTTGCTCTACAAGCTACTTGAAGCCGGAATCAAACTCGGCCTTGTCCATCTTATCACTTTCTACGTTAGTAGAAGGAAATTCAAAATTAAAATTGAAGGCATCCGTACCTTTACCCATTCTATCCCAGCAAGGCTGCAGCAAACCTCGCTGCTTATCCCAACCCTATTCAAGCTATACAAACATTACATTCCCATTCCCCTAATCATCTAGATTGCTTTTTACGCGGATTACGACGCTGCAATCTTTGCAAAATCAGCAAGTCGATGTTGGGTCATTAAGATCATCAAAAAGCACTAAAACTTCTCTAATCCTGGTACCATCTGTAGCGACCAGACGTAAACCTGACAAAAAGCAAAACCATCATGTTTGAAAGATATGCAATGCAAACTTTCAATCATTTGTTTGGAGAAGTAGCCTAGTCAGCCTATTGGAGAAAAGAAGCGTATGAATGCAAACAAACAGAAGAAAAAAAACCCAACGGTAAGTTTGTTTATGTTGCCTAAACTCAGGAGGTATTATTATCGACGGTAGAAAGGCAAAACTTTTTAAGCACCACAGTTCCAATGATCATTTTGGTAATGTACCTGCGCTTAAGAAGTTTTAGCCTTCCACCTTTCTTCTCCGATTTCATTGAACATTAGCTGATACGAATTGCTATAAAAGGAACTTAACTAAGTAATTAACTTTAAATTACCTGTGCCACAGAGTCATCATGTTGCTTCATGTAAGAAAAAAGTAGCTTTCCCAATCCTCCAGAATTCGGAAAACATTTTTCGTCTGGGGTCCGTATGATATTGTCACCTGCATCTAGGGCTTTGTTAAGATCTGATAACAAAAGTAAATTGTTTTAAAATTGATTTCAGTAATTAATTTTTATTGCTTTTGATTCGTAACAATTATTGATAACGATAAAAGATCGAAATATTTTACTGAAAAAGTTACATACAATAATTTATCAATTATAAAATTACAAGTAATTACATATAATTATTTATACATATATAACATATTATTCTCTATGTAATTATATGTAATTATTTTTTTAGAGCTACTAGGCGATTGTTAAAATTTAACAATCGAAAATAAATTGTGTAAAAACAATTGATTAATCAGAAACAATCGAGCATTTGATTAATCGAAAATAATCAAACAATCGATTAATCAAGTAATCAACTTTATAAGAAAAAACTGAACAAACGAAAAAATTTTGTGATACAACTTTAAATAAGTAATATTAATGATTATTTTTCGATTATCGAATGCTTGATTACTTGATTAATCGATTGTTAGAATAATCAATTGTTTTCGATTAATAATTAATCGATCATCGAATAAAAAAAATCGATTAATCGAAATTAATTCCCATCTTTACTATTTATTATCATTAGCCCAGAGAAATTTGGTATATTTATAATACCTTCGATAAAGTGAAAATTAATAATCATTAACTTTTTGTTAAATAAAACAATTGAGTGATTAATAAAATGAACGTTAATTTAAGTCTTTTTCACATTTCCATCTAATTCGTGAAATTCTGACTGAAAGATCTGCAATGATCATTAACTTGGCAGTATGTCAAAGAAAACCACAGAGTTTGACATAGAAACATGGAAAAATAAAACAAACATTGTAAAAGTCCATGCGGATTTGGCGTGATATGCCTCATCATATTTACATATTGTAATTGCATAAATCAAATTAAAAATAAACATAAAATTAACGTGTAATTAGCCTCCAGGTATGACAAAAAAGCATACTAATAATTTCCAGTGGCTAACCTTGATTTCACTTATTACAATACCAAATAATGTTAAGATGAAACTCAAAATTCTATTTTTAAGAGGGTCATCCGTTTTGATCCATTACTACAGGATGGTATTTTTAACACCTGTATTTTTTGTTGTTGTAATTACAAAAGAAAATTAAAAATTAAACAAGTTTTTAATCATAATAATCGCACACGCAACTATTTAGAAAATATTATACGATTCATCTTCTTTGTTTGACCTTGTTAAATGCCGGAAGAACTTCATCATTTATTTAATGTTTATGAAAAAAAAATTTTTGAGAAGAAAAAAATTGTTTTTGTACGAACCTCGTAAATTTTCCATTATTTAGGTGCACTAATTTGACTAAATTTTTAAAACACTACGCGCGCGGTTAACGGGAGCTCTTCGATAGGTCAAGGCATCAGAGAGTGTGAGCAGCTTATTAGTTCAAGTTCAACTAACGAAGTGGATTTTACACATTATGGAGGTAAAGTTTACTTCTACGTAAGAGTTACGGGTTACACGGTATAACTGTAAATCATGGGTTGCAATAAATTAGCGCAAATCTAAAATTCTATTTATAAAAATGTTGGCCATTCAGTACCATGCAATCAGCCAAGAATTGTTTATTTTTATTTTTTTATTTTTGCGTCTATTGATGCACTTTTTCCTGTAGTTATCGATTTTTCTAAATTTGGTTGCAATTTTTTGACAATACTAAAATATAAGTAAGAAAGAAAATATTAAAAAAAGTTTTTTGGAATTACATGTTTCGATCTTATTCACGATTCAATTAATGTAATTGATTTTATCAGATTCGCAATTTTTTAAAAATTTTATTATTTTATTATTGACAATTCTAACTATTTCCTGTAGTAAAATAAGGGAAATATGCCAATGATAGGACCTCTAACGATTTAAGTTGATAAATCAGATTATCAGTTTATTTTACTTTAAGATTTTCTATTACAAATTAGTAATATGTTGTTTTGTAAAACATCTCGTCTACGAGCCACAAGGCTAGCAAGAAAATTAAAAAAAAAATTGTTTACTTGTACGTAATTTCTGGTTTTTTTAAACTACGGAATAATTAATAGGTGCTAATCTAATTTAAAGGGGACAATCAAAATTCGTCTAAATTTAAAATTTTTTTCTGTTTTTGACGAGTTTTGTTTATTCCTGGAATATTCTGTAGAGCAGACTTGCCTTATTTCGCAGTATTCCAAATTTCGCATGATTTTGTTACAATTAATTAATTCTGAAAAATATACTGAGTGGTTATGAATACTGCAAAATAGGGCAAATCTGCCCTATTGTTTGAATGTTCAAATTTTGAAATTAAAGTTAAATTTTGTTTTTATATACGTCTGAACGGATTTTGCAAGTAAAATAAGTTTATTTGTTAGATTTGACATTGAAGGTTTTCAAATTATTCAAACATAAAATAGGTAACATAATTATGATGTACAATTTTAATGATTGTAAACTTGAGGAAGAAATTAATTATTAAATCAAGCTAATTATGAAAAACAACCTTCAATAACGTAATGCGGTTATTATTTTCAGCTCTATTTCCATAGCGCAGTGTACGTATGATGAGTTTGGCATGAAACTTTAAAGAAATTATTGCATGGTCAATCTAGTTTAGGTCTCTACTTATCAAATTGTAGCAATTTTGCTAAATTAACAAGCGTTTTTTAGCAGCTAGCCAATTGTTCAGAGTGGTAAGCTAGCTGACAGCCGGAAAATAAATTACTACTAATTTTCAGTAATATTGTTAATTAACAATTTTTTTTTAGGTAGGCAGCAGTTTCGAGTGCATCTAGCTCACTAATAGCTAGCTAGCTGTGTAATTGTTAGCTATTAGCTACAACAAATTACGCCATTTTAGCAATATTCCTGAATTTCAGTGACTTTTTTAGGTTATATGTTATCTGCTAAATACAGCTATTAGCTACTTATTAGCTTTATAGTGCTACTTAGGTAACTTAGCCTTGGGTAATCTTAAAGTTTTCAAAATTTCATTTTTTAGAGCTTTGTTTATTGAGATTACGGATATCACCTTCTTGATCACCTTAAAGTTTTGCCTTGCCACATTGCAAAACCAGGTAAAGAGAGAGAAGCCAGGAAACAGTTACAAAAAAGGCGGAGTTATACACCCAAACAAACAACCAGAAAGGCTCAGGTGTTTTCCAAGCTGGAGGATTCTTCAACTCTAATGAAAAGGGATCAGTTTTACTGGACGGGAAATATCACCTATGCACCATTAAATAAAAGAGAATCATTTAAACTTTCAATAGAAAGGACAGTAAGCGCCATATATATATAAAGAAAGAAAGAAAGCCATATATAAAGAAATAAAATACAAGAATTAAAATGTCCTCAGAAGTAATCTTGAAGACGAGAAGAGTCTTCCAATGTTGGGGATAATTAAACAAACTTTTGGCAGTGATTGTAAAGTTCAGTGACGTACCAATAAGTAGTACGAGTGGTACCATGGCCCGGGCCTCGCAGGGGCCCGTGCCTTGGTACACAGAAAATTAATTTTTATTATTTTTAAATTAGTTATGACTAGACACGACTAGTTCAGTCCAAATATCGCACGGCGGCCATCGCGCGACCTTGCAATTTTATACCAAAGATTTTACTTTTTACTTCTAATTCTATATTTTCTTTTAAATTTACGGCTTTTTTCTTTATCAAAATTTTAAGTAAAAAAAAAACATAATACTGTTTTATCACTCTTTTTATTTTCAACTCTCAAAGATTATACACTTTTTGATCATCCAAAATAAAACACAACCTATTCATTTGTCCAATCATATCCAAATCAATAAAAATTTTACGACTGCATTTCAGATTTAGTTATTTTATACTGAATCGATAAACAAAAATTTAAAGTGATAGTGACACGCATTAATGGATTAATGAGATGCCACTATTTGTTTCTTTTTGTTTTTTGTAGTTTAAGAAATATAATAGGTCAAAAAAAATGTTATAATTTTTTTTCTTACAGTTACTATTTCTTCTAATGCAGAAAAATTTCCTGTTTATTAAAAACAATAATAATTATATAACTGTAACCCGGAACTTAACTTTGAACTCAATATTGAAATTGTTGTTTTGTTGTTGCCTCAGTTACTAATAAGATAAATACCGCAATATAGAATTAACATAACTATAAAAACATTAATTAAATAAATTACATAACTAAATAATGTGTATATGTAAAACTTCTAATTAATAATTACTTTTTGACAGTAAACTAATTTTTTAGGACGTATGTGAACTGCACCAATGGTGAGATACTTAATCCGTTTAAGTAAAAAACTTTGAAGAATAATAAAAAACAGTTCAAAAAGCAATAATAAAATCAAAATGGGAGTAGTTCGATAACCGGGACTGCAATTTTTAAAATTTCTAAAGGAAAGAGTGATAAAAAAACTGTCCGAAAAGCAATTACAAAACAAAATATTTATAAACCATTGAAATAATAGCGCAATCAAAATTTTATATGGTAAAGATGGCGTAAATAAATAAAGGTTGAAAAAACACTTAGCTGATTTTTAAATCTTTTTGAACAATATTTAATAAACTTACCCGTATTGGACATTATTTCGAATATTTACTGAAACTTTTCAATATTGTGAGAATGTAAAAATATGTATGTAGGTAAGTAAGTATATCTTAAGTACTAAATGAATCATAAATAAATAATTGATTGTTTACCATAATTTAATTAATAATTTTACTGTTGAATAAATTGAAATCACGTACCTACCTATTATTCTTTGATACTATAGCATATAAATTTGCTTGATAAGATAATATTAACTACACTTTTTTCCGCATAAGCACGTTTTAAAACTGTGAGTTTCCTCTTCAATATCTTCGTATTTCAAAGATGTACAAAAAAATTTAAATCATGAAAATTATTCTGACAGCGTTCCGCACTTGATTAGCGTGGTAGGGTGTGACCAAAATCCTTTCGCAACAGAAAAAAGAGCTAACATTCCTAAAATAGACTTGGTACTCCCTCTCCTTATAATTGAATTTTAAAGTGAACTTAATATTAAATGTGTGAGCCAATCCTCCAGAATTTGGAAAACATTTTTCATCTGGAGTTTTAAAGATGTAGTCATCATAGGTTGCATTTTTAAGATCTGACAAAAAAATTAAACTCATATTTAATATATTTTTTCCCATTGACGTAATCAGGAAAAAAATTGAAATTGAGTTAGTAAAATAAATTATAAAAAAAATTATTTAGTTTTGCATTAAGGACCTATGGCAGGTGTGTGAATTTGATTGGCTGAACTACCCAACATCGGTACCAGTCAATCAATCAATCAAAAATTTTCACACGTGTCACAGGACCTTTTTAAATAGTACATTATTGCATAATTAGTGCCCTTTTTTCGTCCACGGTTACATTATGAATAAAAATACCAGAGTTCCTGCTTCTGGCTAAAAATGCTCATATCATCTCGATTACTTTCTTCTTTTCTGTGTTGTAACATTTATTGACATGTGCAGATTTAATCGCTTACAGCCAAAAGCAGGACAACTGCAGTTTTTTCTTCTGATCGTAATTTTGGTCAAAAACCATAATTGTATTTTTTAAATAATTTTTGGGAATCAAATCCGATGTATTTCTTGTATTTAATGTATTTCTTTAATGATGATAATGACAAAATTTAAAAAAACTTACTATTGTTATTAGGCATTATGAAAATTAGTTAGCACTGCTGCTTTTTAATGATACTAAATACTGAAAGTACATAAGAAATTTTTAGAGGTAAATTTTATTAGAATTACATGTTAAGTTCGTTTGATAAGATATAGTAGAAATTATTAGATAATATTAGTTACTAAAAAGTTTTTTTTTTTTTTTATTAACTTCCTTGAATAAGTTATAAGTACTTATTAATAAATAATAAGTAATAATGTTGACAATATATGAGGACATAGTGGAAATAAACCCAGTAGCTTATTCCACTACAAAGTAACATTTATTTTATATCAAGTTAAGAAATCAATTATGAATATGATTTAATGATTTCACAAGTTAATACTCATAATACTTTAGAATTTATTAGATTATCAGATTTTTAAGTACTTGCAATCTGAAAAATGCAGTCGAACTTTTGACAAAATCTATCCAAAATACAGCTTGGTTTGCTACTCCCAATTAAATATAATAAAACCCATATAAAAAACAAACCCTACTCAGATGCTGATACAGGTAGAAGGGGATGAGTGCAAATGCCCCTAAAGACCAAATCACTTTATTTTGATCAGTTTTTTTCTTCTACAAAAGTTGCCCCCTAAATAAAATTCTGTATTCGCGCCTGACCCCAATAGTGGTAAAACAAAAAATTTGAGAAAAGCGAAAAGTTTGCAAGCAATGGCAGACAACCAGAACCAACTCTGTGGAAAGCAACAAGAAAAATGGAATTACTAACAACTGATCACGGTGATAATTTTAAGTCTAGCTTAAGCTCAATTTTTTTTTTAATTAATAATAATTATATTATAATAAATTAATATAATAATAAAAAATTATTAATATTTTCTTCTACTTCAACTTAGTTTAAGCCTTTAAGGCTTGTTATTTCCTACATCTGCGTCGTTTCCTTGTCAGTGTTGGTTCTGTGAGCATATAAATATTTTTACATCTATAAGGTAGTTTGCTGGACTCGCCTTCAGATGTGCCTGTACCCTGGTTTTTATGTTAATGATGGCAATTCATTAACCCAGAAGGACCACCAGCTTAACGTGCCTTCCGAAGCAAGGATTTCTTCTCTCTTATATAGAGGAATAATCCTCTGATTATTTCAATCGATCATGTACTTAAATTATTATGAACTTAATTTCCTAATTAATCTCAGCATTTATCAATTTGTTGAATGATTTCACAAGCGGAAAAATTACCGGTGTTCCATGTGTTCTGTAGAACACGGCCCAAATGTTACAGGGGCCTTGAGATATAATTTAACTGGTAGTTTTATGTTGTGCAATGATATTTTTGGTACAGCAATGCATCTATTCGATCTAATAGTAAGATTGCGTCTTCCATACAAATATTGTCATATTTTAAAATTAATGGTAAAAATTAAACGATATAATTTCAGCTCGAAGTAAAATAAACCACTGAAGTTCTTGATCTTCTCAAAAAAATTTAGAGATTGTAAATAAATTTTGAATAAATTAAAATGAATAACAATTACCAGCTTAATTTATACTTTTTATTTAATTTTAATAGCTCTTCTATAGGAAATCCGATGCTTTTAAATCCCACAAGAGGAAATGTGCTCATGAAAGGTTTAAATGTCAATTAATAAAAAGTTACATAAAAATGAATTACAAATTGCTTTAATTTGGGTCACTTGCCCCGCTGATCTACGATGGAGTAGTAGACAAGCTATCTAAAAGATTGAGTTGCGCATACGCGGTTTGTAGGCTCTTCACGCTGTGACTTAAATAATCACTTGGCAACTAGCAAAGAAAAAACTAAAAAGTTGGGGTTATTTAAAAAAGCATAGTTTAGTTGAAAGATGGAGTTGGCAATGTTTGATATCAATCCTTCTATTTAGGAGACCCACATACACATAAATAAAGCTAGTAAAATTCAGTACAATCAAATAAAAATATAAACTATAACAGTACTAATGAGTTACCGTCTGAAAACAATTCCCAAAAATAAATCGAGCATCTAAGAGACTGCTCAACGGAGACATAAAACGTTGGTAAAATTAACGACAAATACACATTGGCAAAAAAATATTTTAATTGTACTTACACCTCAATCATTTCCATTCAGCATCTCTATTTTTTTGGAACTTCTGGAACATCAATGGTTCATCATTCAAACTAAGTTTTCAGGCCTTTATTAATCAAAGCCTCTTCAGCTTGACACGTCTGCCAGGAAGAGAGAAATCTACTCAAAAGATGTGCCCCTAATCTCCAACTCCCACTTGAATTTCTGTGCTGGAATAAATTGTGCCTGGTTTTCCCAAATCATGTTAACAAATGTAAGTTGAAGAAAAATGTATAAATTTTATTTCCCGGTCACACAAATGAAACAGAAACGTTTTTTGGATACACAAATAAATTATAAAACTGCAGAGAGTGCCAAGTGGAATTTCAAAATGTTAAAAATATTTGCAGGGTAAAATACACGATAGGACTTAATTGGACTGCCTAAGGGTGCGTTCCACTTAAAGCCCACGACGACCACGGTCGTTCGTCAGTCCAATCAAATAACCGCTCTCGATCTTTAGTCCAATCAAAGAACCACGGGACCACGCCGCGGTCGTCGTGGGCTTTAAGTGGAACGCACCCTTAGGAAAGATTCGAGTAACCCAAAGTTTTAGGTGACAAAAATTTTTTCGAGTAACTGCCCAAAACTTGTGCACAAACTTCGGCTGTGAAGGTTGTCACAATACTACTTAATCTTTTAAAACTACTAAAAGAAGTATTTACCTTTGGGCATTTAACCAACAGTTGGAGAGTCGTGGGTCGTGCTTTGCGCGGTTTGTGGGTTCTTGAACGATAACTAATGTAATTATTATTAAGCTTTTTACATTCTAAGTAGAATATTGCTTTTCTTTTCAGGGAATTACAAATCCGATTATCGGAGGGGGGTGGATTAGTCGCCATATTTCATAGTTCAAATAAATTTATATCTATTTCACCATAGCGTGTCGATGTCCACTAAAAGGCCGAGCTAAAAAATTCTGTATAGTCCGCGATTTGAACTCAGAATTTCCGCTCTGCAAAGAAAATAATAGAATATTAAATAAAATTCTGACGCAGTGTGTCCTAATTGGCAACAAAAGTTTTAACTGTATCCTCTACTTATAACGCGCGATTTGCACAAGCGTTAAGTAATTTTATTACCAGTAAGGAAACAGCGTGAAATATTGTAATTTAATTTTTTTCTTTATTTTTGAACAAAGTTTTGTGTTGCACTTTATTATTAACAATTAAGGCATATTTGCATTACCAATAATACTACAATTATAATTTATTATTTCTTTCCATTATCATATTTTGCACTATCCGTTTTCTAATTTTCCCAGAAGTTGCCTCCGGTAAACGTTCCGTAATTAAAACTCCTCCTCTGAGTCTGTGTTTATCGGTAACCCTGTCTTCGACATATTTTTCAATATCGTTTGCTGAAACAGAATCTTTGCAGAAATCTTTCAGAACAACTGCAGCCGCTGGATGTTGGACATCTTCCAAATCTGGAATTCCAACAACCACTGCGTATTGAACACCGGGATGAGTCAATATTACGTTCTCTATATTATTTGGATGTATGTGATGGGTCCTGAATTGCAATATTTCCTTAATCCGTTCAATAATGTAAAATAACTTATTTTCATCATAGTACATTAAATCTCCAGTTTTAAACCATCCGTCTGAATCAAAACAATCCGAAGAATCCACATCAAAATATCCATTCATCATAAATCTTGATTTGATCCTCAACTCTCCTGGTTTATTTGGGCCTAAAGCTTTTCCAGTTTCAATGTCTACTACCTGCAAAATTTAATGGTGGTTCAACTGTCATGTCACTACAGAGCATTTTTTCCTACCTTAAACGTCATACCTTTCGTAAGTTGCCCCACAGTCTTCTGCAGAATTTTTTCATCGTACAAATGCAATGATTCCATTTGCAACCAAGTTCCCCGTCCATGTAATTCTGTCATTCCCCAGCCTTGTAAAACCATTGCTTCCGGAATCATTTTGCTTATATTTTGCATCTGTTCTTCAGAAATTACAGCACCTCCAATAGCTAGCATTTTTAATGACAGGGATTTTACTTCTTCTGGCCGTCCTGCCTTACACCAAGTTATCGCTTGACTTGGGGACATAAACATCATATCGATCTGGAAAGAAAAACTTTTATATTTTCTGTTCTTGTATTCACGGTGAGGAAAAATTATCCAAACTTAATTTTACTAAAATCAAAATTGGGTAAACTTTAAATCAAATAAAAAATATGGAGCAATGAATTTTTGTTTTGTGAACAAATGTAAAGTTTATGACTTTACGGTCACGGATTTATTTGATTATCGCGGTGTTGTGCACCGGAAATTTTTTTGAATTGGTGAAATAATCAAAGCAAAATACTACGTCACAAGACGTTTGCACAAAGTTATCCATAAAAACATCCAAAATTGTGGAAAAGCAACTTCTGGATTTTGCATCAAGACAACGCGCCATCGCATGCCTCCATATGTATGTGTGAATTTCTGAAAAGAACTGAACAAATGTCGCTTTACAATTTAATCTTTTTGGTACATTAAATCAATGATTGTTTTCCTGACGCATTTTCAGGACCAGATCAAACGCTGATTATTTTAATGGAGACTATAAAAATTTTGAGATGGAATTGTAATTTTAATGTTTTAAAATCAAGTTTAGATGATAATTTTTTATCGTAGTTACTTACTTTGTACTTGGTTAGTACATCCCAAATAATATTTTTGTCGTAACCAGGTACTATAACTCGATTACTTTTGCTTGCTATCATAGAAATTATCATGACTACCTGGGAAGCCCAATATATAGATGAAAATAACAAACCCGAAAATCCTTGAATTGGCGATTGACTAAAAATAAGAGTTATTTTGAAATAAACAATCAAACTTAGAGCTTTTTACCAACTTAGTAAAACCAAAATTACTTACGAAGACTCATAGGCAATGCACAAAAATCCATAGTGGTGCAAGCACACTCCTTTGGGTAATCCAGTGGAACCGCTGCTAAAAAGAATTAATGCTGTTTCTTGCAAGTTTGTAATTTCAACAGGTTCAAAACTCTCTTCGTCATCTGATTTTTCTAAATATTCCGAAAAATTTGTGTATTTGGTCGCTTCTCCAAATACAATAATTTCTGTTTCGGTTCCGGCCATTTCTACCGACTTTGCAATAAGATCGACACAGTCGGTGCTAACAAAAATTAATTTTGAACGAAGTTTAACCAGCAGCTGGGAAATTTCATCAACCGATAAAGTGGGATCCATTTTTGCTGATTTTATGCCCAGAAATAACGACGCAAGGAATGGCACGGTTGTGTTTAAATGATTATAACTACAAATTGATATAATATCTTCGGATGTGACGCCTTTCGAACGAATTTTTATTGCTGCTCTTATACAACGTTTTAAATATGATGAGTATGGGTCTATTTCTCCAGTAATTCCATCGGTCTACAAAAAAAGCTTGGTAAAAAACAATACCACTTCAATTTAGATAAGTAAAAAATTTTTTTATGGAAATAGGTTAGACTACTAAATAGGTCAGGATAGGTTACTATTAACAGATGATAATTATTGTTGTACTTATAAACATTAAATTAATTTTGACGCTTTAAGTTCATAAAGTTAAAAATTATAAAAACGGTGGCATTTCCAAATATTTTACTGAACAATTTCACAAGGATCATTTAAAACGGTAATAATTTGTGAATGGGGTTATAATTTAGTATTAATTTACTAAAATTAAATTTAAAAAAAAAATTAAATTTTAATAATAATTAAATTAAATTAAAATTTAATACAAAAGTATTAAAAGTTGAATTAATTCAGAAGGATTGTTCCAATAAATATATTCAGTTTTATTTTTATTATTAATCAAGTCAGCCTTTTTGTAATTTTACCTGGGCAGCAGCGTCTCCATTTTTCTGCATGTAAGTAAATAGCAGCTTTCCCAATCCTCCCGAATTTGGATAGCATGTTTCATCAGGAGTACGTAAGATGTAGTCATCTTCTTCAATTGGTTTTTCAACATCTAGCAATAAAATGAGTTTTAATTATAAATGATAAATAAACTTTATTTTTTCGCTTTTATTGATACGATCAAAGTTGCAATCTGATAACAATTAATTAAATGTGAAATATATGACATCTTTTTAATTAATTGTATTTGTTCACTTAATATTTGATAATTTTTTTTAAATTTTATTTTGTTAATTTTTAATTATTATTCTGATGGGGAAAAGCTCAATAAAAATATAAAAATCGATGCAATTTAAAAAATCATATTTATATAATTTCACGAGTTAATTAACAATTTAAGTATTTAAATGAATAACGTCTGTCGTAAAAATTTATGAAAAAAATGGTGTAGTGTTAGAAAAAACATTATAATTAAATGAAATAAATTATTAAAAATTATGATATGCTCTTATCTATTACAAAAAATGACGGATGAAATAATCATCTGAAAGCTAAATAAATATTATTGATTTTAATTTTTTGAATAACTTGATATTATAAAGCTTTAATATTATTCTTATCTATTACGCCTTACATTTTATAATATATTGTAAAATTTTAAATAAATCCATTAAGTCGTTTTAAAAATTATTTTAAATTAAATATTTATAATATAAATAATTTTATATTGTTATTATTACCTATAGTATAATTTTTAATAAAAAAATCTGATGATTAGTACACTTGAATGTCATCTCATACATTTTTTTTAACAATAATTAATAAATAAATTAAAAAATAACTTACTGCTATTAGCCATTACAAAAATAAGTTATCACTTTAATACTTTTTTATTATAAATAAAAATACTGGAATGGAAAAAAATACGTGAACAAAAATTGAATATTAATACTAATGTCTTCACTTTTGTATTGCAAGTAAGTGACTGATAAGATATCAATTATTAAATATCATCTTACTTATACTAAACAACATTTAAACTATCAAAAGTATTTTTAAAACTTATTCTTTCAAATAAATTTGTTCTAAAGTTTAGAAAATATATCCTGGCAGTGATGACGTAATGTGCAGAAACGAAAATTAGTTTACTTTGTTTACACGACAGCACTACCCACTGCACACAAAATGGCCACATCTCTGCCATGGTTTAATGTCAGAACTCTACATATCAAGATATATAGATCACAACGTATAATCTTGTGCATCTAGTGACGTTTCTACCATTTTGCTTTACCATGGCTACCTATGGAAAAGTATCGTAATCGTATAAAAAATAAAATCGAGATTTTGATGGATTTACACGTTTGAGGCTTCATAAATTCAACAAAATCATTTCCAAAAAAAGTAAACTTTTCCTAGTTGTAAATGTGATTACTTTAGAAAATTTATTCATTAAGCTTTTTACATTCTATAAATAAAATATTGCATTCGCTTTTTAGGAATTACAAATCCGATTAGCGGAGTAGATTAGTCCTCATATTACAAATTTTCAATAAATCAATATCGATTTCACCCCAGCGTGTGGATGCCCACTGAAAGGCCAGCTAAGAAATTCTGTATAGTTCGCGATTTGAACCCAAAATGTACTCAACCAGCGGTCACATCACTCCACGGCTGTCGCTAAAAAAAAAATAAAATTCATTAAAATAAATGCTAAAACACCAATCTCTCTATTTTCTGCTTAATTTTATTTAAAAATAAAACTTAAACTTGCGATTCATCAGCTATAGAATCCCCTAGTAAGTCTAATTTAGAGTTAATTGCAACTTATAATCTAAAGAAAATAGTCCAGTCAACGAAGACCAAAATAGTGAAAAATCTTAGCTCAGTTAAATGGCATAACAACATACTAAAACTACTGATGGGAGGGGTAGAGCTAAGAGTGGGGGAAGGAATCTTTAAAAGACTCTTTCTTCAGTTTTTCGTTAATAACTCAAAAAGTATTGCTACTAGCAAAAAAATGTTTATATACTAAATTAGTGTACATAAAATTTTCTATGAAAAAGGTGCTACACACTTTTATGCTAGAATTAATACTAAAAGAGATATGGAGGGGGGCAAATGGTAAATTATAAAAAAATCGGTTTTTATTCTTAAAAATAAAAAATCAATGGAGGCTTTGTTCGTACATGAGCCAAAATACACTCCTCAGGCACTGGAGCAAGCAATCCATGCTTTGCGGCATCTGCAGCCCACCCCACATCCATTTGTGCATTGGCAAAAGATCATGTTCAAAACGGAGTCTGGTGCCACAGGGTCGTTAGTGGGTTGGAAAAGTTCTTTGTCAATAATCGATTTTAAAATTTTCAAATGCGTAATGCGCAATGTTCAAAACGACTTGAAAATTTTGGCCAAATTTTACAAAAACGATAGATTAACCCCTTTGCATTTTTTTACCTCAAAAATTAAATATTAGAAAACCATAGCTTTTTCGACGGATTCTTATGTATTTTGATGAGAAAATTTGTCTGACGCGGTTTATTTTGCAGTAAGTATTAAAATTAAACTTTTACTGTCGATTAAAGTCTTAATAATCGATTTTTACTTTTTTGGCTTTATAGTGGTTTTCGAGCAACTTACGTTTGTTTCCGCAATCTGAAAATGGGATTTTTGGATTCTAGATACCCAAATGCGTCATGCACAATGTTCTAAACGACATGAAAATTTTGGTCGGATTTTACAAAAACGATAGATTAACCACTTTAAATTTTTTTCACCCCAAAAATTAAATATTTGTTGATGTAATTCTGTCATTCCTCAGCCTTGTAAAACCATTGCTTCCGAAATCATGTTACTTATATCTTGCAACTGTTTTTCAGAAATTACAGCACGTCTAATCGCTAGCATTTTTAATGATAGGAATTTTACTTCTTCTGGCTGTCCTGCATTATATCAAATTATTGCTTGACTTGGGAACATAAACTTCATATCGACCTGGAAAGTAAAAGTTCTGTTTTTGTAGTCACAGTGAGCAAAAATTATTCAAACTTAATTTTGCTAAAATCGAGATTAGGTATTTGCTTAATTAGACGGTCATTTGCCTTGTAGGTAAAGCAATCAACTGCGAATGGGAGATACCGGGTTTAAATCCGGAGAAGGGCAACTTTCTTATGACTAGTTTCCGTGACTCGTAAAGCACGTTAAGCCGGTAGTTTTCCTGGATTAATAAATAGTCATCATTATCATAAAAACCAAGATTACAAGCTCGTCTGGAGGCAAGTCTAGCAAACTACCTATCAAACGTTAAACAATTTATATGCTAACAGATCTAGCACTGCCAAGGAAACGACGCAGTGGCTGGAAATAACAAGCCGTAGACTTAAATTCAGAGGAAGAAGAAGAAGAGATTAGGTAAACTTTAAATCGAATCTGTATAGGCATAAAATATTACCGATGAGTGCGCTGCAAAAGATGGAAAATGGCTGGCTAAAACAGTAAGGTATTAGCTGTCAAATTAGTTATGCGGCATGGTATTGGCTGTCATATTATTTTTGGCATTTATTACTGTACTTGTAATTTCAGCCGGTAGACGGCGTTTTGTTCATATTTTCGCCTATTGCCTTCTTTAGTTGATACACATGTTTTTCTTTTACGATGCCAAAAAATATGGAGCAAGGAATTTTTTGTTTTGTAAACAAATGTGAAGTTTATGACTTTTCGTCTCGGATTCTCGGATGTATTTAATTATCGCGGTGTTGTGGACTGGGAATTTCTTCCAATTGGTGAGATAATCAGAGCAAAATACTACATCATGAGACGATTGCTCAAAGCTATCCATAAAAACATCCGGAATTGTAGAAAAGCAACTTCTGGATTTTCTATCATTTGCAGCATTTCCGAATATTTTACTGAACAAATTCACAAAGTACATTTACAGGGTGTAAAATATTAGCTGCTGCACTAAATTAAACGGAAAGTTTTGTACGAAAATTTTATTACAAATTAGTTATACATTTGTAAAGTAATCTCGAAAATTTTATTTAGTTCTTTCCACTTGTTGTTTTGGAATTTCTTTTTGTATGTACATATGTATTGCAATGGTAGAAAAGATTTCTGAGTTTTCCCAATCACCCTCACAATTAATTACCTCAGCTAGTCAAACTCGGATGATTTTATGATTCCAAGATAAATTTTCAGTGTTCGTCAAATAATAAAAAAAACACCAAATTTAAATGAGATGTAAAATATTGTGTAATTGGATAACTGAAGCAAAGGTAAAACAGATAAAGTTTAGAGTTAAATTTTCTAAATTTTCCAAGTTTACCAAAGTTCAATTTCTTCACGAACTCAAACTCAAAACTAAGTGTCTGAAAAACCTACCCTTAGAACACAAAAGTAAATTTTATGTATCAGCCGCATCTTTTGAGATATCTTCATAAATTTTGGTACACATCTTTAAAATATTATTACCAATAACCATGTCAAATTTCATTAGCCGCATTAGAGGCTAAGGGTTTGAAAATTATACCTTTAGATAAAAATCGGAAGTAAATTGCGTGTACCAGCCGCATCTTTTAAGATCCCCTCATAAATTTTGGTACACATGTGTGAAATATCATTACCAACAACCATGTTAAATTTCATTAGCCGCATTAGAGGCTAAAAGTTTGAAAATCCTACCTTTAGATAAAAATCGGTAGTAAATTTTGTGTACCAGCCGCATCTTTTAAGATCCCCTCCCAAATTTTGGTACACATGTTTACAATATTATTACCAATACCCATGTCAAATTTCATTAACCGCATTAGAGGCTAAGGGTTTGAAAATTCTACATTTAGATAAAAATCGGAAGTAAAATTTGTGTACCATCCGCATCTTTTAAGATTCCCTCATAAATTTTGGTACACATGTTTAAAATATTATTATCAATAACCATGTCAAATTTCATTAGCCGCATTAGAGGCTAAAGGTTTAAAAATCATACCTTTTGATAAAAATCAGAAGTAAATTTTGTGTACCAGCCGCATCTTATAAGATTCCCTCATAAATTTAGGTACACATGTGTGAAATATCATTACCAACAACCATGTTAAATATCATTAGCCGCATTAGAGGCTAAAGGTTTGAAACTCCTACCTTTAGATAACAATTGGAAGTAAATTTTGTGTACCAGCCGCATCTTTTAAGATCCCCTCATAAATTTAGGTACACATGTGTGAAATATTATTACCAACAACCATGTCAAATTTCATTAGTTGCATTAAAGGCTAAGGGTTTGAAAAACCTGCAAAAAAATGCTAAAAGTGGGAGACACTTCGGCGCGCGAGACTTCCCGTCGGATCACTTATGCTCATGAGCCACTATAAATAATAATGATTGGTTTTTACGGTAAACTTTGTACCTTAACAGATGGTCAAAGTTTCTCAAATTTTTTACACATCTGAAGAAAGAGGTATACAGCTTTACTATACAGCTTTATCAGAACAACATCACTAGTGCTGATATTGTATGTGATCTCAAAAAGTTATTTATTTATAATTTATTTAAAATTTAAACATAATATAGCAAATGTAATTAGTATTTTAATGTAACGCTAAATATATTTTGTTGTAAATGTAGGTGGTAGGAAAATCATCATTAAATTCATTTATATGATTTAGTTTTTAAATTTTTCCATAATTTTTGTAATAATTTCTTCTAAGCCATAAAATTTAAAACACCCTTTTCACTTCCGATTTTACTTCCGAAATTTACTTCCGATTTTTATCTAAAGGTATGATTTTCAAACCCTTAGCCTCTAATGCGGCTAATGAAATTTGACATGGTTACTGGTAATGATATTTTCAACATGTGTACCAAAATTTATAAGGGGATCTTAAAAGATGCGGCTGGTACTTAAAATTTACTTTTGTTATCTAAGGGTAGGTTTTTCAGACACTTAGTTTTGAGTTTGAGTTCGTGTACAACTTCACCCACGTTGCTATTATAATACAGTCGGACATAAAAATACTTATTATAGCTGCTCTTCTCTCTTTAAGTTGTTGATAACAAACATTCCAAAAACTAGTGTTGACCACAGAACAGAACAGGAACAAAAACTCATCTACGTATTATATAGTGGTGCTACCACAGGTGGTACAGATAGACATGAAATGGCCGTCTAGATATCCTATCACCTTTAACTTCAAGGTTGCAGCTAACAAAACTTCTTCTCCAAGGAAGAACCAAAAAAATACGAACTGCTGCAGGACCGTTGAAAGTTGGGATAATATAAAAAGGTAAGCTAAAATAAAAACCAAAAACCATAAATGATTACATGCGGCACGCACCACTTTGCCTAGTATCCCAGCCATACTTTAGTTAAAACTTTTTTTAAACCATTTCAACGACTTCTTCTGGAACCTCTTGACACTTATTTTGCTTTTATAGATATTAGCCATACAAGGAGTATACAAACCCAGGTAGCACACTATGTTGGCGCAATATTGGTGCAATATTGAAATCAATATTGCCCCAATATCGAGATGTTAAACTTTTTCAATATTGGGGCAATATTGATTTCCAATATTGCCCCAACATATAGTGTGCTACCTGGAACTAAAAGTTTAGAAAAATCTAAATCTGCAAAATGTGTTTTTTTGGCTTAAAACTTTTAAATTAAAGACGCTCATGAGTCGATGGTACAATATTTCACCAAGATGTAGTCAATATTGTCATCATATATTGCCCCAATATTGGAAAACAATATTGCACCAATATTGGCTGAATATTGACAGACAATATTGGTCAGAAATATTGGTGCAATATTGCACCAAGATTTAGCCAATATTGGTGCAATATTGATATCATATATTGCCCCAATATTGGAGAACAATATTGCACCAATATTGGCTGAATATTGCAATATTGCGCCAACATTCTATATTGGCGCTATATTGGGGCAATATTGCCCCAATATTATGTGCTACCTGGGAACGGTCACTCTGGGGGTTGTCTGGTTCCTGAAATATAAAAGGCTTTCCATTTAAAAAGATAATTATGGGACCTTTTGACTATCGGTGCAGTTCGCAATTGCCTATTCAAATGTAGCAGTGCCATATATTGACAGTCTTTTTAAAAATGTTTAACTCAAAAAAAATTTAATTAAGAATTGAAAAATGTCTAGATTAAAAGCAGTTTTATCGGAGAAATGCAGTTAAAAGTAAATTTGTTGGAAGTATTTATTTAAAAAAGTAACGATGACTACAAATGTATCAAATAAAAAAATACTGGAATAAGTGAGTAACTTTAGTACCATAATGCTTTTCAAGGATTTGAATTAATACGAATATAATAATTGGGATAATCTTTCAGAATTAGTACAACTTTTAATGTGTTTAAAATCACTCCACTTACTTCACCCTAGTGTAGTCCAAAAGCTGAGTAACAACTCAGTCACAACCTAAATAATTTATTAATAAAATTTCAGTTGATGAGATTAATTTTTTAAATGCGTTAAAATATTATATATTATAGCTCTACAGGCCTAGAAGGCCCTTGGCTTCATTCCCTGCCAACATAACCTGTCTTGTAAACTCTCGTGTGTGACGCAGCCGTATCAACGGTAATGACGTCGACACAAATATCAGGGATCACCACAGAGTGTGGATGTCCACCGGAAGGCTGAACCAAGAAATTCTGTGCAATCCGCGATTTGAACTCAGAATTTCCGCTCTATACTTAACCAGCGATCACATCACTCCACTGCTGTGGCTACGTTAAAATATTATAAAACATAATAAGTAAACGATATCGATATTATGTTAGAACTTTATTTTCTTGACATAAAAGTTGGATTTATGTTGGCCATGCAACAGCATCCAGATGGAATTTTAATTACTCGCATAGTCAGTTGATAGAAGACGTCAAAGGTCAGCAAACGCTGATAGGTATAAGTTTGTTTGCATTGTGATTCATATCTATTCTCATTGACCACATTTAAGCAGGCAGAGTTTTTTCTACAAAAAAATACACAGTCTTAATGTTTAATCGATAACAGGAACATTATAACTTTCAGGATAAATTATGAATAAAATTTATTGGTTTTTTTTGACACAGAGAACAAATTTAATTACGAAGTGATTTCATAATAATCCAAATCAATAGATATGAACTTTTTTTATTGTTCTTACCCGTTACATTCTTCGATTCTCACGACTTGAGTGTATCGATCTTCTAAATTTACAATATACACAGGAAGATTATCTACTGCATCAACACCAACTTGGGGTTTAATATATTTTATGCGACTGTCGCACATCCTGTCTTCATCATTATTTGTTTGATTATAAAATAGTTCCACTTGAATTTCATTTAAGTTTTGTAATTTTATTGATAAACTTTCCGATGGATAGTTTTCAACGCTATCACATAAGATGGCAGTGCTCTCTACGCATTGTGGCTTTTCTAGAAAAGTTGAGACTGAAAGAAGAAATTGGGTCAATATTTATTTTCTCTCTCTTGCTTAGAAATTTGAAACAATTAAAACCGACGTTTTGAGACTAATATATCTTTAGGGACACAGTCGTTATGTTTAATGTGAATACGTCGTTGTCTGACAAATAACTGCAAAATATGTTTGACAGATAACTACAAGTAATTTTTGACAACTAACTGACAATAATGTTTACCCATCTTTTTCGAACATGTTACCGATTTTACAGACGTATTCACGAATTTAATTTTTTATTTGTTTTTTTAATTTCCTACGTAACTTTAACTTTTAAATAATATGGATTTTAGATATTCTTAGGTATAGTGTAGCTACATTCGTGAGATTGCTTGGCTTAAAAAAATTTCTTTCACTATTTTTTTGTTTAGTTATTGTAACCGAGCTAATTCGCGATAACTTACTTGAATAATCAATATTTAGTGGAGGAGCACTGTGTACCTAAAACAAAATTAATATTAACAATAAATAAGAGATATAAAAAATGACGCCATCAGCTATTATTCAGTCTGATTGCTAAAATTAATTTTAAAACTTACCAATAGTGTACATCCAATTAAAAAAATTGCAGTTTTGCAGTACTTCATAATTATAGTAAATTAAAAAATATTAACTTGAATGACTACGATGATTAGCAAATAAAAGCAGTAAATGAAGTCAATATTTAAAACAGCCAATTAAAAATGCTAATTAGTGAATGTTTGATAATAAAGAACCACAACAAATTTTATAGTTTTAATTTTAATAATATTTTTGTAAAATAAGCGGACGTAAACCCCTCTTTGTTCTAATATCAAATCAGGCTCTAATATCCAATCTTACCACGTATCTTAAATTTAAAGTGATACGTACTTAAATAATATTTTTATCATGTTAAAAAGTCAAAATTATTGAAAGAAAATCATGGGAACCTCAGAAAATTGGTAGGGTTAATATTGACGCAAAGATATTTACTTTTTTCTTCAATTAGATATCCATAACCCTTATCCTTATAATGTTGAAGTCAACGGAAATTCCCGTACGTCTTGAAAAATTCATGAACGTCATGTGGTAATTACAGAAAAGTAAAAAAGCAAAGAAAGAAAAATTTCACTAAAGTTTTGGTATGGGCAATTAATTGACTTGATAATTTCTCATGATTGATGTAGTGGTTCCAATGAGGACAAAAATATATTTATCTTTGTTATTATTAGCTCTACAATCGTAATATAAGCAATTTATCTCCAGAACAACAGATAATCATCCATGAAAAGATTAAATATTACGAAAAATGATCTCTGTAGCCTATTAATTTTGCAACAAAATTGCTAATTAATTATTAAATAAGTTAATTGATAAGATAAAAAGATGAAATATCCGGTACAAAATTTAATAAATCCATCCGTTAACGTTATCATAAAAGCGATATCATAAAATTTTCAGTGGCAATGTGGTTTTAATTTTTGATAAGGTCAATAAAATAACCCAATGCAAATTACTTAAAATCTTAATTGCATGTTTCTTTAATTATCAGATATCAGTTGAATTTAAATCATCATTTGATAAAGTTGTGTTTATTACTTTTTAATTTTTTGTAATCAGAATAAGTAATTATGTTGAAAAGTGTATCTGAATGTGCTGTTTTGGTATGTTACCAGTATGAATTATTTTTCAATATTTTCAGTAACGATCGGTGAATTTCTTGTGAGAGGACTCAAGTAAATATGAATTGTTGCAAATATTTATTCTAAATTTATTTATTCAAAAAAGTTATTCTAATAAAATTAGCGAGTTTGTAATCAATAATCAAATTTGTTCACTTTATTCTGATGATGGAATGAAATAATCTTCCGAAAGCTTAATAAATAATTTAATTAAATTTTTAATTTATAGTAACTCGAAATAATTAAAGTTTTAACATTATTTTTATGTAATCAATACATTTACCTGTTTAAAAATTAACTTTATTCCCCTGTTTTTATATAAATTATTACTTTCCGTTGCGATTCCGCACCCCGCTGGGTTTCCTTCATTAGTCTCTTGCGCAACACTTATGTGCGATTTTAAACATCGTATTCTGTCGAATGATAATTCTGTCATTAAGATTCGGTGTGCAAATTCCGTTTTTTGGATCTGCGTGATTTTGCAATCATCGTTTTGCATTTTTTGGATGCATATATTCGTGAGACGCTTTTTTTGTTCTATGAATATATTTTGAATCGCTTTTACGGAATTGCTATTTCAAGTAAGATACCACTTATTTAAATACTTTTTGCTGATTTCCATTTCGACCTTTTAGATTCGAGCAGTTTGTTACGATTTATACAGCGGTTTTTTACTTTTTATCCTAAGATTTACATTCTGCAGCAATTAGTAGTATTTTTGGATTTCTTCCTTGGAGAGGAAATTTTTTTGGCTGCAACCTTGATTTTTTTTGAAGATTTATTTTTTTTTATTTTTAAAGTGGTAGCTGCTTCTCGAAGGTTGTGACGCACATGAATTCGCTGGGTATTTTGTTGGGTATTCTCAGATATAGTGTGTTGGTGGTTCCTTACCTATCCTTACAGTGGTTGAACAGGAAAAGCCGCTGTATTTTGCTGAATTTACCGCAAAATTTTTTTTGTTTACCGTGTTTTGTAGTTCCGTGTTTTACCTCCGTTTTCTGTATTTTACCATTTTGTAGTCATGCCGGAGTTTTTTAAGCTGGAGGCTTTAAATTTTTTTAATTTGTTGTGTGCTTTATTATTGCACAGTTTTTAAGTGGTATTTGGAATTATCGTAAACTTTCGACGGATTTGTTTTGATTAATGTCGTGGATTGCTATTATTCGAGTAGTTGAACTTATTTGAATTTGCAATTTTGCTGGAATATTGCAGAAGACGATCATTTTATTTTCCTGTAAATTTTGTGTGTTGTTTACAAAAGTTTTTATAAATCGTTTAAATTTTAGATATTTTATATCTACAGTTGGTTGGTAACTGTTGAACTAAACAGACGTGTAAAAAGTGAGGTTAGTAATAAGAAAAAACGTGACAAAAGCGAGGTTATGAAAAACAAAAACAACACAAGTAAAAATAAATTTATTTTAGTAAATATAATTAAAATGGCACCTACGATCAGTGATGTTTTAAAACGATTGGACAAAATGGAAAACTCTTTTTCATCAAAAATTGAAGAAGTAGTTTCAATGCTTACAAAAAAAATGCAAGATATGGAAAATTCGTTCAATGACAAAATAAAACAGCACGAGGTGCTAATACAAAATTTACAAGAAGCAAACCATGGTTTATTGAAGGAATTGAATCAAATAAAGAATAACAGCAATCAAGATGACCAACGGGAATTAAAAAACAATATTATCGTCGCTGGAGTACCAGAAACGAACGGTGACAACGCGTTGGACGATTTCATCGACATCACTGAAGGACTGAAAGTTAATATTGATCCTACAAACATCAAACGTTGCTACAGGATCGGCAAAAAAATGACAAGGGATCCAGAATTATTAAAGTGGAATTTTATGAAGGAAGAACAAAAGGTTTAATTATGAAGGCAAAAAAGAACTGTAAAAATTACGGTAAGACAAAAAACATTTTTATTAATGAGGAATTGTCAAGAAAAAATCAAGAGCTATTTCATAAAATCAGGATAATGAAAAAACAAATTAATTATAAGTATGCTTGGTTTGCGGATAATAAATTATTTATGCGTGAAAATGAAGCATCCAAGATCCATCACCATCAAAGATGAAATAGATCTTCAACAATTAAAAAACTAATAATCAGATTAAAATTTTTATATGTAAATATCCGTAGTTTAAGAAACAAAGTTAACGATTTTGAAATATTGGCACAAGAATACAATAGCGATGTAATAGTAGTAACGGAAACTTGGTTGTACTCAAACGAAATAAACTTTATGGGATTGACCAATTATACAGCTAAACACTCCTGTCGGGATGACAGGGGCGGGGGGGGGGTCGCAGTTTACTGTAAAAACGGGGTCAAAATGGAAGAGTTGGAAGAATATTCTGGTAATTTTTTAAACTACATTGTCATAAACGTTGTTTCTTTGGATTTGAAAGTACTGGCATTCTATCGCAGTCAAAAATGTCGACTGGATTTCTTCCTGCCAAAAATTGATGAATTGATGTCTCGGTATAAAAACATGATTATTATTGGTGATGCCAACCTTAACCTTCTACAGAGTACTAGTGACGTCTCTGAATATCAACAAACAATTTACAACAACGGCTTTAGATTCTTAAACAGATTAAGTGTTAAAGCACCAGCTAGAATAGGCATTCATAATAATAAAGGAACAATTATTGATCACATTAGCACTGATACGAAACACTTAAAAAAAAGCTCAGTAGTTTTAATAACCAATCAGATATCTGATCATAAAATCATAACTTTAACAGCCCAATTCAGCAAGCGAAAAACCTCTAATTTTCAAGCGCAATCTGTGTTAATAGAAAAAAAGAAGATTAACTACGAGTTATTCAAAGAAAGGGTCAAATCAACATTTTCAGATGCAAGAATTACCAACATTGAGGATCTAATTAATTTCATAAACGATAAAAAAACTGAAAGCACTATTACTTACAACGTTAGAGCAAAGAATGTATGGGTAAATAATTCGCTTTTATTGCTAATAAAGAAAAGGAATAAATTGTATAAGAAACACTTGAAAAGGAAACACGATGTAGCCATTTATGAAAAATATAAAAAATTTAAAAACGACTGCACATTATTAGCAAGAAATCTCAAACAAAACTATGTAAATAAAACTATAGAAAACTCCAATGGCAACCCAAGAAAAATTTGGAACCTTATTAATAAAATATTAAAAAATGATTTCTCCGATCAGACAGAAAGCAAACCAAAGGATTTCATAAAGCAAATTATATGGGAAAACAAAGCAATAAATAATAATTTAGAAATAGCTAGTGCAATTAATAATTTTTACACGGAAATTGGAACAGAGTTAGCAAAAGATTTAAACTCTCATAACCTAAAATTAAATTTTCAAGAAGTTGAATGGTCATCCATAGATCAAGATAATTTTAACAAAGATCAGTTCACCAGGACCGGATCAAATTTCAGTTATGAATTTGCAGACAATAAAAGAAATAATTGTACCAAAACTCACAGAACTAATAAACATAACTGATAGAGAGGGCGACTTTCCGAAAATACTAAAAATGGCTAAAGTAATTCTAATCTTCAAAGCTGGGGATAAGAATGAATGTGGTAACTATAGACCGATCTCAATTACCAGTATGTTCTCGAAAATAATTGAAAAATTGATGAAAAAAAAACTTATTAAACATATCCCAAATAACTGAGGTCTAGACGATTATCAATTTGCATTCCAACAAAACAGTGCGACGCAATCTGCAATTTTGACGTTATTAGACTTCATACAACAAAAATTAGATCAAGGGTACCACGTCCAGGCTGTAATCGTGGATCTTAAAAAAGCATTTGACACAGTCAATCATGATCTTCTTTTAGACAAATTAAAGAAAATAGGCTTTGATGAACATAATATTAAATTCATTTCATCCTTCTTTAGTGACAGATCGCAGTTCGTAGTTGTAAATGGTGTAAGGAGTTCACTTAAAACAATTTCAATGGGAATACCACAAGGAACCGCTCTTGGACCATTAATGTACCTACTTTATGTAGATAGCATGCGATTGACAGGATTGCAAGCCAAGTGCATTGCCTTTGCGGATGATACGGTTTTGTTATATTATGGAAGGAACTTACAGGATTTGCAGAACCAGGTTAATAGGGACTTGTACAAATACCACAACTGGACCGTCCATAATCAGCTCACAATTAACACCGCGAAAACGAAGTATATGATATTTGCACAGAAAAATAAGAAAGTTTCAGATGTCAAAATTACAATACATAACACGATTTTACAAAGGGCATCTAACATTAAATATTTGGGGATCATTGTTGATGATCAGCTAACTTGGGAGCAACACACTCGTTGGGTATTACAAAAATGTTCTTCTCGAATAGGAGCTATGGGTAGATGCAGAAATTTAATAACAATAGAATATTGAAAAATGATGTATCACGCATTCATTAAATCACAATATATATATTGTGTTTCAGTATGGGCCCACCAAAAGGGTAATATCGAGAAGATACAACGGCAACAAAACAAAGCGCTAAAAATTGTACTCAACTTGGATTGGTCTACTCCAACACAGGATATTTTCAATACAATCGATGTCTTTAACATAAAAGAACTCTTATTTATTGAAAAAATGAAGTTAAGGACTGAGTACGAAAAAATTCGATCACTAAAAACTCCAGTAAGTAAAGTAAAGTTGTTGCTAGATTGCAGAAGAATCCTGGGCTGTCAAATCGGAAATTGGCGACAAAATTGGGTTGCACTGAAGGATTAGTACGAAAAATCAAAACAGAAGCTGGCCTAAAAACCTACAAGGTCCAGACAGTACCAGACAGAAACGCTAAGAACAACCTGCAAGCGCGCCGCCGAGCCAAAAAGTTGAAATTGAATTATGTTCAAGAAAAAATGTGCTGCGTTATGGAAGATGAAACGTACGTTCTGTGCGATTTCTCACAATTGCCTGGCCAGGAGTTTTACACTGCCAGTGAACGAGGAGGGGTCGAAGAACAATTTAGGACAAAAAAAAATCTAAATTCCCCAAGAAGTTCCTCGTATGGCAAGCAATTTGCAGTTGTGGCGATAGAAGTGCTTCTTTTGTGACATCCGGAACAATAAACAGTGAAATTTATGTGAAGGAATGCCTCCAGAAGAGGTTGCTTCCGTTCATAAGCAAGCACAGAGGTTCTACTTTTTTTTTGCCGGACTTGACCTCTTGCCACTACAGCAAGATGACCCTGGAATGGTACAAAGACAACAATGTCAATTTTGTGCCAAAGGAAGCAAACCCACCAAATTGCCCAGAACTCCGGCCTATCGAACGCTACTGGGCTCTAGTAAAAAGAAAATTAAAGTCCACAAAAAAAAGAGCACAAGACATAAAAGTGTTCAAACAAAAATGGAACGATGCGGCTAGGACGGTCACAGAAACCAAAATTAAAGCTCTAATGGTAGGGGTTCCGGAAAAAATCGCGGAATTCTATAAAAAAACATAATTTTTTTGTTATTAGTTTTTGATTTAGTCAGAAATTAAATTATGTTTTCGGATCTTTTAAAATGTTTTGAATGGGGCAATGGGTTACAAAGTTAGAGAGGTTCTTAGCGATCGAATTTTTTCGTACTCAGTCTTAGTTCACAAAATTGAGAGGAATTCAATGAAAAACTGTATCAATTTGAAAAAGCGAAATCAAATTCATGAATATAATACTAGGAGAAACACCGACTACCAAATCACTACACCAAGAACGAATATTGGAAGAAGAATTACAGAAATGAGCGCCTTGCAAGATTACAACCAGGTACCGGCATACATTAAGGAATCTAAATCTATAAATCAATTTAAAAAATCCATAAAAGACCATGTCAATTTCCAGAAAAAACTAAACCATTAGCAAAAGCTATTCTCGCACCGTATTCTTTTTCTTTTTTTACTTATTATTACCAACTATGAATTTTTGTTTTAAACTAATGTAATCTTTATCTTTGTACCAGCTCTGCTGATTAAGATGTATTTTAAATAAATAAATAAATATATCAGCACTTTGTGTGTGAAACCACAGCAGTGGAGTTATGTGATTGCTGGTTGAGTATAGAGTGAAAATTCTGGGTTCAAATTACGGATTGCACAAAATTTCTTGACTCCGCCTTCTGGTGGACATCTACACTCTGAGGTAATCCCTGATATTTGTGTCGACGTCATTACCGTAAATACGGCTACTTCACAAACGCAAAGTTTTCATGATAGGTTAGGTAAGCAGGAAAAAGCCATGGGCCTTCTAAGCCTGTAGAGCTGTAATATATAAATACTTCGTGTGTGAAGTGGTTTGATTTTTGTTGTTTTGTGTCCATCTTGATCAGAGATAGCGTTAATCGAATGGTTGACTGAGTAATGTTGTCTCTTGCTGATTATATTCCATTCCTGATCAGATATTTTAGTGAGTCGAACATCTGACTTACTTTTTAGTGACGATGAGCGTGGCTCGAGACGGCTACATGAGTTTTTGCATGCCTTAAACATTTTCTTTTCTAGCCATGAGCATGACTTGGAAGTGGGTGTTACGACTTACGTCGAAACGTTTTTAATTTCCCTAATAATTCGAATTTCTTTTAAAAAATAGTTGAAGAGTCCTCGTATGTCTCAGCAGAATTACGGCTCGGTCGAGTTATTTTTAGAACTTATATCTTGATTTTTATGAAAGTAAAGCATAGAAATTCTAAGAATTAAGAGAAATAACTGCCGCTGAACACATTCCAAATTTACGTCATCTTACGGTGGCAGAAAAATAGTCCTTTGTTCCATTTTAACCTCTGTAGTTATGCAACTTTAAAAACTTCCCGGAGAATCTTAACGAAAAATATGTCATTTTTTATACGCCATATTGAAAAATATAGAAACGAAAAGACACTTTTACTTCAACTTCGGAAGAAGGAAGATCTAAAATTTCTCTCAAGTATCTTTGAAGTAACTACTTTGAATAATTATCTCATAACTAAAATGTTAATTTTTGTGAAATTTAACTTCGAGTGTTTGTGTACCAAAATTTATCTAAAATTATTTACAACGACATAAATCGACTAAATTATAACTAATTATCTCGTGACTAAAATGTTATCTTTCGTATGATTTATTTAATAAATAATCTTAATATGTGCCTAAATTTCAAAAGTTCAACAAGTAATTGTGAAACAAATGCGAATTCTTAATTATTATTCTTGTCTTGATACGAATTACTGATTTAACGACAAAAACTTCCCAAAATTTATAAGTGGATTACCTATCTGAAGCTACCACTTTAATGGACCAAATTCTACAAATGGGAAGATGGTATTTAACCGAATTGACAAAAAATGGAAAAAGTGAAGCATGGACAACGGCTTGAGTCAAGAACATGGAACCAAAAAACATAATGGAATTTGAGAAATTCAACAAATGCGTGTTCTTCATTCCTGGAAACTTCGCTTGCCGATTTTTAAGAAAAATCAGAGGTTACTGATTGCCATGTTAATTTTAAGAAGTGTAATAATTTCTAATTAATGACGATTGATTTTTTAAACATTTATTTGTTTTTCGACCAAAGTAGGTCTAAATCTAATTATTTAAAATTACATAAAAGGTCAGTTGTTCAAGTTTATTACCTGTTAATGGTAATGTACCAAATTTTATTAAATCTAATGTAGATTAATTTATCGTCAATTGTTTTTATTATGATTAATTTAAAATAAGTAACTACTAAGTTACAATTTTATTTAAGTTAAATTTTTCGAAACGTTTCTTCAATTAGGGTATTCTTTAAGAAATAATTTGTGTTTCCATGTACCGCAATTTATCAATATTATCTTTTGTTTGGTTACATTATATGTATGAAAAGCATACCTACTTTTATTTGCGTTCACCGATTTTTATTTTAGAGATTTTTCGTGTATGTAAAAAAAGAGGTAAGCGAGTGGGTTGTTCTAATACTGATAATTACTCTGAGGTGAGAGTACTTGCTAATTCTTGGATTTCTCAAATTCCAAGCATCCCAAGAAGGGCTACCGACTAATTGAGCTAGACCGGAGGACACCACCGGTGGGGGGGGGTGTATCATGGGTTGCATGAGCCTTTTAAGCCTACCATATTGACTTTGGTCAGTCTTTTTAATTTCCAAATTAAGTTCCATTTTTAGCTTAATTTTGACTTTCAGTGCCAATACAACTGAACCGATCTGAGGTTTATCAACCATCTAGTTTATTTTTTTTCTATGTTTCAAGGACCTGAGTGCCTTGGCCTGGAAATTTGTATTGCTGGGAGGTATTTTTTTTAAGTGCCCTTGCAAACCGTGATGAATGGGTTCTATGTGGTCCATTTGTTAGTGAGACCACTGATTGTTTAGTTACTTTAGTTCGGTAATTTTTGTACAGGTCCTATGGGGTGCTGTACTAGTTTAGGCTTCCATACGCTGTGTGCGTATTGGTTTAGTTTTTTTGAACGACTGTTGTAGCGTTTTATACGCTGAGTCACTTTGGATTCTCGCTTTGAGGATTTTGGTAACGTAATCGTATTAGTTTAGGATATCTACTTATTCTTTTATTTTATGATTTATTTTGGAACATTGCGATGTTACCCTATGGGTTTTTTGTTTTTCCCGGTTGTATTGGTAGTGAATTTCATATCTGTTAGTTTTTAGTAGTCTCTCTGGATCTTGGTTGTCCATTCACGATGGTGAATAGTTTTGGGAGGGGGTGTGTAACAAAAAGTTATAACTTTTCGTTGTAATTCCGCACGCCGCTTGGTTTCCTCCATTAGTCCCTTGCGCAACGCTTATGTGCGATTTTTGACTTTGTATTCTGTCAAATGATAATTTCTGTAAATAAAATGATAAATATAAATTAGTATTTTTGGGTTTCTTCTTTAGAGAGAAATTTTTTTTGGCTGCAACCTTAAGTTTTTTTAAAGATAGTAATAATAAGACGGCCATTTTACATATGTTCGACAACCTGTGTAACACCTGTTTCGTGATAACAACCCACTATATTAGTAGACAAGTTTTTTTCTTGTTTTGTCCTGGAGTCAACACCTGTTGAGTTGAGTTGACTTGAAGAAAGAAGAGATAGCTGCAAGAAATATCTTTGTACATATATATTGTGTGAGCACTTTAAGATCTTTTGGTGATTTTATTTTAACTTATTGTAGTTGTTTTGGGTTAAATTTTGACACTATGATACTTGGTGTACACAGTTCTAGTAGACACCTGTAGTATCTTCAGACAGAAATTTTTCAGCAATATTATCACCAGTGATTTCATGTAGCTGTTGTGTTAATTTATTAAAGCTATTTAATATTTATTGTGTTTTGATACTTTGAGAAGCAATAGATCAAACCCGCCACCTTGCCTCCGAATTAATTGTTGAGCTAGTTAATTTACCAGTTCTACTGAGTGTGCGGAAAGTTCTCTTTTCGAAGGGAATTATTCTTACAATATAAGAAGCTTTTACAACTTTAACAACTACTTTATTAATAAAACTTTAGTTGATAAGATTTATTTTTTTAATAATAAAAACGATAATGATATTATGTTAATTTTATTTTCTTGGCATAAAAGTTGAATCAATTTTGGTCATGCAACAGCATCCAGATGGAATTTTAATTACTCGGATAGTCAGTTGAAAGAAGACGTCAATGCTCAGCAAACGTTGATAAGCATACTTTTGCTTGCAATAAGATTCATATTTTGAATTGATCACAATTTCGGCAGGCAGAGTTTTTCTTATAAAAAATACACAGTATATTATTGTTTAAACTTTTAGGATAAATTAAGAATATAATTTATTAGACTTTTTAGACTACTTTGATACAGAAAACAAATTTAATCACATAGTGATTTCATAATAATCTAAACAAAATAAAAATATAAAGCAGTTAATAGATATGGACTTTATTTATTGTTCATATTTGGTGCATTTTTTGATTCTCACGACTTGAGTGTATTGACCTTCTGAATTAACAATATGTACAGGAAGATTATTTTCTGTGTTTTAACACAGTTGGTTTTAACCAACTTTAGGTTTAATATTCTGGTATTTTATCCGACTATCGCACATCCTATCTTCATCATCATTTGTTTGATTATTATTAAATAGCTCCATATGAACTTTATTCAAGTTTTTCAATTTGTTTGATAAACTTTCCAATGGATATTTATCAAAGCTATCACATAAGATGTCAGAGCTATTCACGCATTGTGACTTTTTTGTGAATTCAGTTTTATTTTCCATTGTTTAAAATATGGTTTCAATTTGTCAACGTGTATCTGTAATTGTTTGTTTGCTACCTGTGCGTAAAAGCAATAGGCATAAATTGCGGTGTTTCCTGCATACAAAGCCATGTTTTTTTTGGAATGTCGGTTATATAGATTAAACGGTTTCGGTCCCAGTACGGAGCCTTGGGAAACTCTTGGGCTAATCGTCTTTATCATAGATGTTGCGTTGTTTACATTTACAGTCGTAGTTTGTGAAAAAATATATGAGTGTACCTATTAATTTTATTAAATCGGCCAAAAATTTATAATGTAGTATTAATTTATACGTCTGTCCATCTATCCATTATACTTTGTCAAAAGCTTTTTCTATGTCAAATAGGACTATGACTGTTACTTTATCTTTGTTAAAATTTCTCAATATGTTGTTAATCTGGCATTTATTGGTAATTTTGAGGTCTTCTTCTTCTTCTTATTGCAGTCGGTCAAGTATAATTTTTTCCGTCAATTTTGAAAAAGTATTGAGCAGGCCGATAGGTCTGTAGCTAGTTGGTTGCGTTTTGTCTTTGTTGGGTTTGTCGATAGGTATTACAAGGCCAAGTTTTCACTCAATAGGAAGATGTTGTAAATTTAAAAATAGCTTTTATATGCAATCGTACTAAAATGTACATTTTTACATATTATACAAAACAATACTAAAAGTAGCTGTTTTCAGTACAGAAACGTCAAATTTTACTTTTTAGGACAGAAATGTCATCAATATTTTACTTTATAGTACAGAAATGTCATAACCTCAAATGTTTTATATGCAATATCCTACTAAAATGTTCACTTTGACGTATATTTCTGACGTATTTTGTGAATTTTAAATATTTCATTGCTTAGCAACTGGATCATTATACATACGGATTTCGTTAAATTATTCCGTATTTTTTTTGTGCATTTTATTCTAATTACACATAAAATAGCGTATGCACTTTATGCTTAAAGTGCCTTTTTGGCATTTGCGTGGTCATAGACTTTGGCTGCGCCTCAGAGTATAATTTTCAATTGGTATAAACCAAAATGATGCACTTTCAGGACTTGGTACATAAATAAATATTATTGGTCGTTAGGTAGGTCGTTAGGCGGTATGTTTTGCTTAAAATATTTTTGATTTCTTTTCAAATGTTTGTTTGTTCGTTGGTGTCATTAGTGTCCGTATATAAACGTTTTGAAAAGTTGCAGTTAGGTCCTCTGATTTTTCTTTATCAGTCACGACAATGACGTTGTTCTCTAAGTTTAGAGCCGAAATGGCTTTAAAATTTTTTTTAAGATTTTGGCTTTAATATTTAAATAAATTCAGTCTATTTCTCATTTTTAAATATTCGAATTTTGTCTTGAATGTTTTTCGTCATTCGGGTTATAGAGGCATAGTGGCCATGTTCGTTTTGGGCTTCATGCTTGATGTGTTTTGATGTTTAGGCGCTTAGTATACAACCAGGAAAAGCTTCTTGTCAGCCTTTAATATCTTCAGGTAATGTCGAGGGGTCTGAGAATTTTACTGAGACGTTATGAATGACGCTAGGATTTTCTGTAAAGAGCTTAGCGATTCGTACTTTGCCTTTTCCATGTATCGCCAAGGTGTTGAAATTGTCTCACCAAAAACAATTTGGTTTCCACCTCCCTGATTCCATGAAGTACACGTTGATAGATAATGGTGCTAATTCATTGAGAAGAACTATCAAGTCTACATCCTTCCCAACTATTGATACAGTTGGATATATAGCAGTTTTATCCAACCCGCACCTTACAATTGTGTCATCAGCATCCCCTGTAGCAACAGTTGTTTCAATCGCTGCTGCTGTCATTTTCTCAGTTTTATTTTATTTCTGTTCATTAGCAAGAAAATGCTCCTGTCAAACTGTTATGGTTGTGCCTTCATTAAAGTTGCTGTCAACTGAAGTTTTTGTGAGCCTTCTTTGCTTCTAATTTCTTCGTTTTGCGTTGTTGACAGGAACATCAGCAAACTCCACTTTAGGAAAAAAGCATGGTCATTGAACCTTTCCTGAATATTAACTTTATTTCGTAAATCTTTCTTTTTGCACAATACCCCCAAATCAAAGTGCTGCTCTCCATTTGCAAAAACCACTTTAACGAACTCTTCCAATGACTTGCAGATGGCTGTATCTCCCGGTGATCTAAAAACCCACTTGGCTAGTACAGAATCAATAATTTCTCTTCCCCGCTTCAGGCCATTTTAACATTTTATAGATTGCATAAGAATTTGTTTTATTACTATATTCGATTAAACTCCTGACTCAGGTGTAGGTACCTGTACGATTAATGGAAAAGTGTCTTTTTTCAGTAAACTCTTGTCCGCCTGCTGACAAATATTTTTCAATTGTATCATGTTTTGCACATAAAATTGGGCACATTTTGTACCTATACCAGAAGTGGCCACTTGCATAGAAGAATGTAATCATCTGACCTCATTTCAATCGTTCTCCTTTTTTCTCTGTAAACGCACATTATTGTGGTTCCTTCCGCACACAATTCTTCAATTTTTTATAATTTTCCAATTCCTCTCTTAATATCTCTTTGAGTATTGTTTTATCGAAAAAGTGTTCAAGGACTTTTTTATAGAGAATTTTATTTGAATTAATTCTGGATATAAACGTTGTTTTGATAAAAGCAATAGTTTTGGAGTTATTTACAAAAAACTATAAAAGGAGACCTTTAGAGACTGTAACAAATTTTTGCAATTGTTACGTGGTTCTACTTTTTAATTCATTTCACATCCTGCATTTATGTTTTCATTTAATGCATGCAGGGATTTTTGATGCAAATGTTGATCTGCTGCGAGCAGCGTAGGAATTTTTAGTTCTTCTTGAGCGCTTCAACCAAGCAGTTTGTTATATTGTGGTTAACAATTTTGAGTGCCGATTTTATTAAATTGGACGAATATTAAGTATTCTGAAATCATAGTTATTGTGCCAAGTTCGTGTATGACCACTTGTCCATCTGTCGCTCGGCTTCTGTTTGTTTCTGACAACATATGTTTAAAACATCTGGGGAACATTTTTATGCTGCGCAAATTACTACGCAGTTTTTGATTCGAAGCGCATACTGGTGATTATTTCCGATCTCCCACGAAGAGCTACGTTTTGGTGTTGTGTTTGACAACCAAAACAAAACCATCACCAACTACATCTTCTTATCATCTGGGTATTAGTTTTGTTACTCAACCAATCAATTTCGTCATCTCTCACTGAACCAGCTGCATTCAACATCAGCAAGCAGAGTTTATTATTCGTGAGTGTCAGGTCAGTTGTTACCTGCTGATTACTGACAAGAAATCCAGCATTTCAACCTACAAGGTGATATACGTCCCACTCGTTTGGAAGAAAGTGCCTGTCAACTTCCACTTTGTAAACTTACCGAGCGCTTACGAAAAGTAATTTTATTTTTTTTATTTCGTGTGACCGACGTGTCATTATTTTGACTTTTTACATTTATTCTGTGGTAATTCTTAATGGTTACTTTTTATTTGGTACTTGTCAATTTTTTGAAGTGGGTACACTTTTGATTGTGAACCTTAATATTCAATTTACACTGTGTGCATTGTTTTACACCGTCATACATCGCAATTATTGGAATTGTGAACATCCTTTTCAAATTTTATTGTCATTAAAAGCATTTTATTACGTCCCGCGTTTTATTGGACTTTCCCCCAAACTACTCTTATTTTTCAAAATTCACGGCCTTGCATACGCAATTATTGTGAGCTAGTCTATAACATTGGGGCTAAACAAACTGGAGAAGTTTTCTCCGGATTGCAACAGACCCTAGTATTTATTTTGGTCAACCTTCTCATTAGGGGTTGAGACTCAGAGGGCAGTTTTTGTTTCAAGACCTCTTCCATCTTTAGCTAAACCTTTACCCGTCAGTACTTTTGGTAGGTATGTTATTAAGAACGCTTTCTTCCATGACTGTGATAAAATTGGCTTTTACATGAAAAATTGTTGCTATTTTTTCTTTGTCGATTGTATTAAAAAGGTAAACTCTTTTTGGATTTGGATTTGTTGTGACTTACCTGTAATTAGGCTTATAAATTGTCCTCATGGTGATACCTCCGGTTTTTAGCTCTACCCCGATCATCTCAGCTATAAGATGAACTCCAGGATTTTGGCAGGCAAAGTGTCACTGATTTTGGCGATGTTAGACCAGATGTCCTCTAACGTGAATCTTTTTATTGTTTTTTCTATCTTGTTGCTGTTTTTTTCTTTTCGTTACATTTACAATACACAGGGTCATCTGCATACTTCATTATGCGAAGGTGGTTATTTAACCTATAGTTTCCAGTCAGGACTCTTGCAATTGTTTGCAAGTTTGACTTTAGACAGCTGCAAATATCTCGCATATCTCCACGAAGATACGTATATTGCAGCTCTACGTGGTTGCATGAAGCTCCTTGTACCCACCTGCTAAAGTGCAAATTTACACCTTGTGCACCTTTTTCTGGTGAGCAATCCACTCTTGTGGATATTTAAAAATTTCTTGAGCTTTTCATTAAATCATGTGTTTTTAATGTTGTGGGCGATAGGTGTATTCCACACAAATTTCGATTGATAATTTTATTGAAACATAACGAAACGAATAACAAATAACAAAATAACAAATAACGAAAACGAACGTGCAGTTAACCAAAACAAACTTGGAGTCCTGGATCCTTTGAACTACCTCGATCGACTTGAACTAACTTGATTGTGTTGAATTAACTTGCTGTACTTGACCGTCTTGACCACAACTCTTGAACCTCTGATCACCACTGAACTACCTTCTTATCGTTCAGGTGGTTACGGACTTGAATGCCGAACGTGTTGCCAACCTGAGCAAGAAAAGGCGCCAATATTTTTGAATTTAAAATAGGATCGCCACATTACTCCCCCTCCAGTGATGTAGTCACGATAAACCTCGATGGTAACTTGATTACTCTACCGGATCTAGCCGTTGAATCGTTGCGTGGAGGATGTTGGTTTTGAACGCCACCTTGGAGCTGAGATGGAGTAGATTCAGATTCACTTTGAAATCGAGTGACGGATGCTGAACCTTGAACCGGTGAAGTGAACGACTGTGATTGAGTAGAATACAGTTTGTGATACACTTGCAACAGGTGGAGTGAACGACTGCGATTGAGTAGAATACACAGTTTGTGATACACTTGCAACAGGTGGAGTGAACGACTGCGATTGCGTATAATACACAGTTTGAGATACACTTGCCTGTGTTGAAGTGAACGACTGTGATTGTGTGTAATACACAGTTTTAGATACACTTGCCTGTGTTGAAGTGAACGACTGTGATTGTGTATAATACACAGTTTTAGATACACTTAGAACAGGTTGCAGAAAGGCTTGAGGTGTAAAATACTTTGTTTGTTGTTGAACTTGGCCTTGAATTGGAGATACAATCTTGCAGCTTATCGAAGTGAAGAATACAAAGATTGAACGAAAGGCGTGGAATTTGAGTTGCAGATACTGAACCGTGAGTTCGTGAAGCGTACATAGCAGGTTGCGATTGTAAAGTTTGAATCGAATGTTGTGAAGAATATCCTGATGTTTGATTCAAAAAATTGAGTTTATAATTGAGAATTTACCAATGGCGGAGTAGTCGAATGTTGAATGGTGGTAGTTTTACTCATCTGGGCAGTTATTAGGTTGCTTGAAATAGCAGTGTAATCCTGACGAATTGCTGAAGACAAGGATGGTGAAACTGCAGCTTCTGGAGAGTGTTGTTGGTTAGCGAGTGATGATTCCAATGGGAGTGAGGTACAGCCGAACTTGCTAAGACTGCTTGTGACATGCCTGGTGTTGGTGGTGATCAAGACTGGAAAGCGTTGGTTCTTAGTTGTCGGTGGGTTAGAAGCCATGTCGCCGAGAAAGATTACATGGTCGATAGAGCTTTCAGAAAGTCAACGGTTGTTCCTCTGAGTTTGTCATCTTGGTTACGTTCCACGTGGTCGAACGAATTTGTGGTTATACTTTCAAAAACGTGGCAAAAAACGTGGTTGACCAGAACCGAAAACAGATATCTCAGTTTAATGTGGTTATATTTTGCTTACTTGTTTTTTGTTGATGTCCTCGTGTAACGCAACGTTGAGTTCTTCTGTAGGGGTCACCAGTGTGGGCGATAGGTGTATTCCACACAAATTTCGATTGATAATTTTATTGAAACATAACGAAACGAATAACAAATAACAAAATAACAAATAACGAAAACGAACGTGCAGTTAACCAAAACAAACTTGGAGTCCTGGATCCTTTGAACTACCTCGATCGACTTGAACTAACTTGATTGTGTTGAATTAACTTGCTGTACTTGACCGTCTTGACCACAACTCTTGAACCTCTGATCACCACTGAACTACCTTCTTATCGTTCAGGTGGTTACGGACTTGAATGCCGAACGTGTTGCCAACCTGAGCAAGAAAAGGCGCCAATATTTTTGAATTTAAAATAGGATCGCCACAATGTGTTTAGAGTAGCTTAAAATATAGATCTACTTCACCATGGCACATTCTCAAAAACCGAGCTATAGATAGATCTTGACCAGCGCGCAGTCTTAAATTGAACTATCTTTTCATCTTAAACAGCTTAAACCAGTCATATCCTGCTAGCTCTTTTTTTTTATAAATCTATGTTTTCCTTTTCGGCAAACTTATAAACTAGAGGTTGGAGAATAACCAGCGTTTTCTAATTTCTGAATATCGCTCACTAGTTCTTCTTTGTTTTCTTTTCCAAGAAAGTCATAGGGATCTAAACTCCCTACTATACTAAAATAAATCCGCATTGTTCACTGTTATAAATACGTACACGTAAAATACATAAGTTGTAGCTGGCATCTTCCCCTAACACACTTAAATTGTGTTGGGTAAAGATTTATTATTATTATTTCTGCAAAAATAAACAAGAAACCCCTTCTTTCCAACATAAAATTCGTCGCAGTTGGTAACGATGTCCGTCTTGGATTTTTGAATAAAGTAAGTAAAACGATGAAAAAACTTTCACAACACGTAATAACATCACTTTATCTGTGATCTAAAAAGAGAAAGTAAAGTTAGATTTTTAAGAGTTGGTGAAAGTGGGAGATTTCTTAATTATTGATTTTTGTGGCGAAAAAAAGCATCCTGGGGGTAGTTTTCTCTAGCGGGAGATGTCACAGTGCGTATACGTAATTTGTTGCGTTTTCAATTGATTTATTTTTCACAGAGAATATTTGAGTCCAAGGATTGGATTACCTATATCCATAAATACGGCAAAAGTGGTCTTCACTTTGCTGGTTAAAGCAACGCTTAAAATTGGAAGTGGTAAAGAATTTTCATCACGTAATAAATCTAGTATCAGTTTTAATTATCACAAATTAATTTTATTAATATTATTTGAAGATTAAAGTAAATAAATCATTTTAAGAACTTTTAATAAAACGAGGTCAATTATTCAGAATAAAATTGATGATAAATTACTTACTTGGTAAGAACCAAAAATCGATTATTCTGAAGAAATAAACTTGCAAAAAATACTTCACAAAGTTTGTTGATAAACAGGTCCATTTCCCCAGCCCCCCCCCCATTTTGATTTTTGGATCACTTTTTATGTCATTCGTTTGTGCATCGTTTGTGTACGTTTGTGCAATAATTTTTTTTGTTTGTGCATTCACCGTTCGCGAATTATGTAACAAATAAGTTTGGGGGGCTGGAGAAATGCCAGCCGCCCCCCCCCCCATCGCGAATCTTGGGTCAAAATTGGTGTCAATCGTTTGTGCATCGTTTGAGTACGTTTGTGCATTCAATAATTTTGTTTGTGCAAACACAGTTCGCGAAATATTTACAATTTAAATGGGGGGGGCTGGAGAAATGCCAACCCCCCCATCGTGAATTTTGGGTCAAAATTGGTGTCAATCGTTTGTGCATCGTTTGTGCACGTTTGTGCATTCAATATTTTCGTTTGTGCAAGCAAGGTCAGCAAAATATCTTTAATTGAATAACCGGCCATCATTTCTCCAGCCCCCCCCCCATCGCAAATTTTGGGTCAAAATTGGTGTCAATCGTTTGTGTACGTTTGTGCATTTATTATTTTTGTTTGAGCAAGCACGGTTAGCGAAATATTTTCAATTGAATAACCGGCGAACATTTCTCCAGCCTCATTTGCCCCCTCCCCTCCCCCCCATTTTGACTTTTGCATCAATTTTTGTGTCACTCGTCTGTAAATATACGTTTGTGCATTCACTATTCTGGTTTGTGAATTCACAGTTTGTGAATTATTTAACAAATAAATATTTATAAATCTCCTAGCAACTGCCATAGTGTCTAGATTGCAATTTATTCTAGTCTACTGAAGAATACGCTGAAAATATTTTAATTTTCCGGAAATCGTCAGCGAAACAACACTTCCCTGCGTATCTACGCGCAGGGAAATTGAATTATACTAATTAGTCCGACTATATCAGTAATTGATTTTTGCTGTTTTGACACATTATGTAGTCAACAAATTAACAAATTTGAATTCTGCTCATTTTAAAAATGTTTTTCAATTAGTGTTTTAAAATTTCGATTTTATCGAAATCGGCAGTAAAACTATATTTTTAATACTTAGCGGAAAATAAACTGCGTCAAGCGAATTTTCTCTTCAAAATACGTATGAATTTGTCAAAGAAGCTATAGTTTTAGGTCATGCATGTCAGTGCCCCCCTCCTACTTTTGAATTTTTTTTCTTCAAATTTTCGAATTTAGTATCAAACGCTAGAGCATTGATTGAGCCTGAATAAACTTTCATTATTTTTGTTTGAGCCTCTAAAGTCGCAAAGTTATTTGCGATAAACTAGTGGGAAAGCCGTAAACATGTTTTGCAATTTTCCTTCTCATTTTGAATTTATGTGTGCAATTGATATCAATCGATAGAGCTCGGTATGAGCCTGAATGAGTTTCAGAGAGCAACAGTTTAAGTTAATTTTTTACAAAGATATGGATAATTGTAATTTTCGACTAAACTCCGAGCAACATGCGTTAAATCTTAAGTTTTTAAATCTCTTAAGCTGGTAATCTACATACTTTGGATATATAAATTCTTTAAATAAGCAACATTTTATTTTTCACAAATATAAAATTTTTTTCGTTATTTCAGGTTATAAATGACCCCTTTATGTATCTGTTTTGAGCCCTATAAAAGGGGTCTTTTCTCAAAAGGTCACCTCAAGGGGGACCAACCCGACCATAAAACTAAGTTTTATAAGGTCCTAGGACCTATAAAACTTAACTTTATAAGGTCCTAGGACTTATAAAAACAGTCCTTGTTGAGATACCTGCCTCATCATTTATTCTGGTCTGGTGCGAAGCACCAGGGCTGTTGCCCCATATCTTCGCAGACTTGAAGAGTAAGGTTGCGGGCTTGCCCGCAACGTTACATCGGATGATTTTTATTGAGGCGTACCTCTGAAAATTAGCGCGAAGCTAAGTCCTGGCTGTGTTAACCGATTTTTTTTACGATTTACGATTTAAAGATTCTTTATTGATTTTCAATAAAACAGATTATTGGTCCATTCGACGCATAGCGCCGTTTGGACCAATATTACAAGTATATTTACAATAAGGGGCTCCTGTTGGCACGTATCCCCCAATTACTAAACGTGGAACCTACGCAGAGGTTTTTTGGAAATTCTTGTTTCATCGGTAATGTAAGTGCTCCAATTTTCGTTTGTCTTGTGGCGTCGTTTCGTGTTAAATGGTTGGAAAATTAAGAACAAAAAACCAACTTACAACAATTGGGAGACAAAACAGAATAAAATAACAATAACAATTAAAATACTAAATAACAATTAAACACTAAATAACAACAAATAAATAACAAAAAAAAAAAAAAAAAAAAGAAACAACCATAATAATGTATGGAGGAAATGCTTTTGTAGCGCTTTAGCTCGGAATGCTACCGGTTTTCACTCGCGTCATCCCAAGGTTCAGGTATACCCGTCCATTGGAGTGGCTGCTCAAAAGTACATTAGTCAGAAGTAGTCGTATGCGTCTTAAAAGAAGGAAGATTTTGAAATGGAAGTAAGTATTTGCGTCTGGTGTTGTCTTGTGTCATGTGTTTTGTGAGTGTGCTTTTTGGTATTTGCGTTTTATAGAATTTCTCGGATAGACGCGTTATGTGGTCCCCGAGAAATTCTACTTGTGTATCGTCATGTAGTGTGGTTAGTCTAGTGTACCGGTCCGCTCCTGTGGCGAGTCGGAGGCATTTGTTTTGAAAAACCTGCAAGGGTCGAAGTCGTGTCTTAGACACGTTCGCCCAAGCAGGACAAGCGTACGTTATTATCGGTCTCAAGATGACCTTGTATAACGCACGTTTGTTTTCGGAAGTCATAACCTCGCTCTTCATGAGCGAGTAAAGTTTGCGCATTGTTGCATAGGAGAGTTGTCGTCTGTTTTTTAAGTGTGTGTCGAAGTTGAGTCTGGAGTCCATCGTGACTCCCAGATATTTTACGTGTGTTTTTGGTATTATAGTGTGTCCGTCCATTGTCAGTTTTTGGAAGACCCGGTGATTCGTACGCTTTCGGGCGAAGACTATTGTCTCCGTCTTATCGGCGTTCAGCCGGATCTTCCATTTGTCGCAGTATTTTTTAATTATGTCGATGTGTATTTGTGTTTGTTTTGTGGCTACCTGCGCGCTGAATGAATGCGCGTAGATAGCCATGTCGTCTGCAAACATTCCCAAATTAGTTTTTGGGAATGATGGAGTGTCGTTTATGTAAATGTTAAAAAGTGTGGGTGCTAGTACGGAACCTTGGGGAACTCCAACGTGTATGTGCTTTGTTGTGGAGATAGTGTCGTTTACCCTGACTGCAATCGATCTGTCCGTTAAGTATGAAAGTACTAATTTAATTAAGTAATTACTGAATCTGTATTTTAACATTTTATATATCAATCCCTCAATCCAAATTCTGTCGAAGGCTTTTGCGATGTCCAGTAAAGTCATAACTGTTACTTTGTCTTTGTTAAATTGGTCTATCACGTCCTTCACAATTCGGGTCACTTGCAGGGTCGTGTTAAGGCCCGCCGTGAATCCGAATTGCGAGGGATTGGTGACTTTTAGTTTTTGTATTTCGTCTAATAGTCTAGTAAGTATTATCCTCTCAGTTAGCTTGGCCATCGTGTTCAGTAACGTGATTGGCCTGTAACTGAGAGGAAGGTTGGGGTCTTTGCCTTGTTTGTGTATGGGTATTGTGTGTCCGTGCTTCCAGGCCGTCGGAAAGTATTGGAGCTTCAATATAGCGTTACAAATATAATGAAGCTGCGCAATGGCTTTCCGGGACAGATTTTTGAGAATTTTATTCTCAATTCTGTCCGGGCCTGGAGCCTTGTTTGTCGGTAGTGTTTTAAGTATGTGTTGTATTTCTGTGGGTGAAGTCATGTAAGTGGCGTATTGTTTTGTGGGTATGTTGTAGGTTTGGCTTGAGAATTCCTTTACGGTGTCTTTTATGTGTATGTGTTCGGGTGTGTCGGTCATGTCGTCTAGAGAGTGTACTTGTTGGAATGTGTTGGCCAAGAGTTCTGCCTTTTCGGCGTCCGTCATGGCCGTGTTTGTGTTGGAGTTGTCTTGCAGAGCCGGGATTGGCTTATAGGGTTTTCGTAAAAGTTTTGTAAGTTTGTATAATGTATTGTTTTTTGTATTCAGGGACTTCAGTAGGTCTTCCCAGGTTTTGTTTTTGTGTGTTTTGATTTTGTCCTGTACCAATTGGTTTAAGTTCGTCATGTACTGTCTGTGTCGAACGTCCCCGGTTTGTTGCCACAACTTGCGACACCGGTTTCGTTGCGTGATGGTGTTTTGTATGTCCTCTGGGAAGACGTCCCTGGTGTTGTCTTTAGTGTACGTTTTGGAATTCTCAGCCTTAGCCGTGTTTATGTGTTTTGTAAGTGTGTCAATTTCCCTGTCTAGTGTTTCCCTGTCTGTGATGTTATTGTTTATGGTAATGAGGTCGTCAAGCCTTCGACGAAATTTGGACCAATCGGTATTTTTGTAGCTCGTAACCGGTCTGAAGGACTTGTTACGAGTGAAGTTGTTTATGTAAAACTGGACCACGTTGTGGTCCGAAGTCAGAGTATGTTTGACGGTTGGTTTTGATATATTTGTTAAATTCTTACTCAGGACCAGATCGATCGTAGTTGGGGTCGTGTTGTTTGATGGTATAAGTGTATGTGAGTCTGAGTGTAATATGTCGATATATTTTAATGAACAGAATTCGAGTAGTGTGTTGCCGTTTGAATTGGACGTATGGCAGTTCCAGTGGGGGTGCTTGGCGTTAAAATCGCCAGCCAGTACTACCTTAGCATCCAATCCAAACAGCGTGTCTAAGTCGTGATTAGTAAAAGTGTTTAGTGGTCTATTGTAAGCAACAACGAGTGTAGTGTTTTGTTGGAGTTTAATCCCCAAAACTTCCATACTATTACCTGGTGTTATGTTGTGTATACGTCTGTGTGGAATGTCGTTTTTTACCAGAGCTGCCACGCCTCCCGCTCCGTGTCCGCCTCTGTCTTGTCTATGGACGGTGTATCCCTGGACCTTGAGGCATCTATTTTCGGTCAGTTTCGTTTCTGTAATTAAGCAAATATCAATTTTATTTTTGAGCAAATGGTTTTTGAGTTCGTAAATTTTGTTACTTAACCCGTTAGCATTCCATAAATTAATTTTCAACTTAGATGCCATAGGACTCTAAAGTTGAAAAGAAATTTATCGAGGCTCTAAGGCGTTCTGTTTTATTATTACAGCCCTTGAGGAGGTTGCTGTAATCCCTCAGAGCTCGAAGCATTTCCTCCATATTTGTTTGTTGGTTAATTTCTTCGCATAATTTGGCAAATTCCGCGAAAGTGTCTCCCATATTGTTGTCGGTTGGTCCCTGTTGTGGCAGTCCTTGGTCTTGATTCCTTTGTTGTTGATGTAGTTGGTGTTTAGTCCTGGGCACTTGCAGCGGCTCCTGTTGTCTTTCTGGTTGTTCCACACGTGCAGCTGTTGAGATTCTTGGAGTACGTAATGGGGGAAAAGCTTGGAATGACGTCGGAGGTGGTGCTTGAGTAAACATCGGTGTTGGTGTTGTGTTCTTGTGCCATGGTGAGGTCGTCGGAAGGGGGGCCGGCACGTAACGCGGTGCGCTAATAGTTTGAGATGAGACCCTGTTTATTTTTTTATCGTTTATTTGATTTATTCTCTTTATGTAAACTTCGCATTTTATGTTATTAGCGGTGTGTTCACCGCCACAGTTTGCACATTTTGGTTTTTGATTTGCTTGTAGTTCACAGATTTTGGTGTCATGGTCTTCTCCACATTTCAGACACTTAAAAGCACGCCTGCAATTTGCAGTTGCGTGTCCCCACAATTGACACCTGTGGCATTGTATGATGCCCTTGTTATTGGTGTGCCTCTCCCACCGAATCCTGGCATCCAATAGCTGCCTTGTTGTTGCATTCAATGCCTTTAACGTCACCTCATTGGAGGTAACTACCAGAAAAGCCGCAGACCTTGTACCTTTCATTTGGTAAACTTTTGTTGCATTTACTCCCTTCGATTTTAATTCTTCACATATTTCGTTTGTCGTTGCGTCCTGAGTCAGACCCCATAGGACGAAAGCATGCGTCCTTTCGTCCTTTGGAGTGAAAGTGTGGTGCATAAAATTTCTTTTCTCCAATTGCGCCAATAGCAAGGAGTACTCTTTCTTATCATTGACGTATACCGCCACTGAATTGTGACGGTACGCCAATTGAAAACCTTTGGTAGCGTACGCCTTAATAATTTGACGGAACGCCGCCTGTTGACCATCGATACTTGTTTCGATAATAATGGGTGGTGGTTTTACCCTCTTTGCCGCCGTCCCTGTTACGTTATTTTTTTCAGTATTCTCCCGGAAATCGTCTTCTTCTACGATCATTTCCTCTACTTCTTTTTCTTTCGTGGTTTGGGTATCCTCGAGCGTGGTTAAAGGCAGAAAACGGTTGCTTACCTGAGTAGCGTTCAAATTCGGTATCGGACGAAACCTTGGCTTTTTCGTAACGATTCTTCCATTATTACCGTACTCACGGATATCGGACGTAATTTCATCACCATTACCACGTTTCAATGTACCACGATCTTTGTTAATAACGTTCAAATTGACAAAACCATTATTATTTGCCATTTTCTTATTGTTCCCAATCCCCTTCCTTGCTGGAACTAACGTTTTATTTTGTGAGAATCTTTGCCACAGTGCCTCTTCCGCGTTCAACCCGCTGCCATCGTTTTCCTTCGTATTTTTTGGTTCACTTTTTTCTTCTTCTCCCATATTTTTGTTCGAATTCAAAGAAAACTTACGATAGTACTTTGGATTAACGGTTGGTACTTCCTGATAAATGATATTTTTCCACTCGATTGTTATAACTTTATTCTTCTTTTGTTCACCTTCGTATTTGTATTCGTGATTGTGTTAACCTGTGGGACCTACAGCTTTACGTGGAATTCGAACCACGGAGGTGAACTCCTGTTTTTCGCTTATGTTGTCAATAACTTGACTAACAACTTGTGATCTTCACGCCATCTATCGATAGTTATTTCAGAGCAATTCACCCGTCGATAAACACACGTTTATCGATATGTTATTAATAACTTGACAAGCAACTTGCGATCTTCACGCCATCTACCGATAGTTATATCAGAGCATACAAATCGTGAATTTTGTGGGATATTATCCCCAAAATAACGAAATTACGACACCTTTAGTTAAAAAATTGGCAATTAAATTAAGTGTTACTTTATATTTATTTACAAAATCATAGATTTAGATAAAATCCGACAAAATTCGAGATTTTATTGCAATAATTGCATAACGTGACCCATCCGTCCGTTATTTCAACATGCTGTCCGTCAGACCAAATTGTCCGTCGTTCGGAAATTTCAAAAGAAAATCAACCTTTTTCGCTCCAAAGAGACAAACATTGATCAACGACTTGCAAGCTTCACGCCATCTATCGATTGTTATTTTAGAGCTATTATATAAAATCGCGAATTTTGTAGGATATTTTTCCTGAAATAACGAAAAATTGTTCATATCACTCGGGCGATAAGGGTTTTCATCCTTCGGTCGATTATTCACTCGCCGCTGCGCGGCTCGTTTCATAAACTTTCGCCCGGCGGATGAAAAGATCCCCTTTATCGCCCTTGTGATATAAACTACTATTAAATAGAAGTAATTTATCTGAATAGAAATCATGCCGATAAAATCTAATATTGATTTGAAGTAGCATAACAAAGTTGTTGTAGTTAATAAAGAAAAAATTTATGATCCAATGGCTAAAAAGCTTTGTGCCCCTTCAATTATGTGTTTGTTGGAAATAGTAAAGCATTGGGTAATACTACCGTTTAGCCAAAATAAAATTTTTTAAGAATCTTACGATTTAAGATTCGCATGTTGCTCGGAGTTTAGTCGAAAATTTCAACTATCTATAACTTTGTAAAAAATTAACATAAAGTCTTGCTCTCTGAAGCTCATTCAGGCTCAAACGAAGCTCTATCGATTGACATCAATTGCACATACAAATTTAAAACTATTAAGAAAATTACAAAACACGCCCCCCCCCTCAGTTTTTTGCGAATAACTTTGCGACTTTTGAGGTTCAAACGAAAATAGTGGAAGCTCATTCAGGTTCAAACGATGCTCTAACGTTTGTCAGCTAATTCATCCAAAAATTCAAAAGTGGGGGGGGCTATCATGTCTGCAGCCCCACCCCCCTTACCATTTGTTTTTCGCAAATAACTTCGAGACTTCTCAGGCTTAAACGAAAATAATGGAAGCTCATTCAAGCTCAAACCATGCTCTAACGTTTGCCATAAAATTTATCTAAAAATTTGAAAGTGGGGAGCCACTGACATGCACCTTATGGTTTTCCAATATTTATTTTTTGGGGCAAAAAATATTCAAACGGGTTAATATACCGTTTTTTTAAAATTCGACTAACATTTTCAAGTCGTTTTTGTGATTGTAGGCGACGCCTATGCATTACAATACGTCGCCTACAATCACTAAAACTGTGCTTGAAAATTTTAGTCGGATTTTACAAAAACGGTAAATAGAATTTTTTCACCCCAAAAAAACTATAGCTTTCTTCACGGATTCTTACATATTTTGAAGAGAAAATTTGCTTGACGCAGTTTATTTTCCGCTAAGTATTAAAAATATAGTTTTACTGCCGATTTCGATAAAATCGAAATTTTAAAACACTAATTGAATAACATTTTTAAAATGAGCAAAAGTCAAATTTGATTATTTGTTGACTACATAGTTCTAAACAATGTGTCAAAACAGCAAAAATCAATTACTGATATAGTCGGACTAATTAGTATAATTCAATTTCCCTGCGCGTAGATACGCAGGGAAGTGTTGTTTCGCTGACGATTTCCGGAAAATTAAAATATTTTCAGCGTATTCTTCAGTAGACTAGAATAAATTGCAATCTAGACACTATGGCAGTTGTTGCTCGGAGATTTATAAATATTCATTTGTTAAATAATTCACAAACTGTGAATTCACAAACGAGAATAGTGAATGCACAAACGTATATTTACAGACGAGTGACACAAAAATTGATGCAAAAATCAAAATGGGGGGAGGGGGCTGGAGAAATGTTCGCCGGTTATTCAATCGAAAATATTTCGCTAACCGTGCTTGCTCAAACAAAAATAATAAATGCACAAACGTACACAAACGATGCACAAACGATTGACACCAATTTTGACTCAAAATTCGCAATGGGGGGGGGGGCTGGAGAAATGATGGCCGGTTATTCAATTAAAGATATTTCGCTGACCGTGCTTGCACAAACGAAAATATTAAATGCACAAACGTGCACAAACGATGCACAAACGATTGACACCAATTTTGACCCAAAATTCACGATGGGGGGGCTGGCATTTCTCCAGTTCCCCCCCACTTAAATTGTAAATATTTTGCAAACTGTGTTTGCACAAACGAAAATATTGAATGCACAAACGTACACAAACGATTGACACCAATTTTGACCCAAAATTCCAGCCCCCCAAACTTATTTGGTAAATAATTCGCGAACGGTGAATGCACAAACAAAAAAAATAATTGCACACACGTACACAAACGATGCACAAACGAATGATATAAAAAGTGGTTTAAAGATCAAAATGGGGGGGGGGGCTGGAGAAATGGACCTTTGATAAACAGACAGTGGAATTACAAATGGTAATAACAAGTGCGTTTTATCAACTTGCAACCGCCGGAATTTTAAAGCAATAAATTATAAGAAAAGACTTGACGACTTTTTATTAATAAATTTTTTTGTTATTTTGCTTCTGCGAGTAGTAGAAATTAATGAACCTTAAATATCTGCTTACAAGTGCAATAAAGGCATTTGTTGGTTTTAAACCTTTTAAATCAATCAAATTTTATATTTTTATTAAAAAATCGTTTATTGGCGTAAGTGACTACATTTATTGTGCTTTTTTTTTCAGATTAAGTTTACTTTTTTAAGTGTCCGATGTTTTCATAGAGCTATCCGAAGTGTACAAAACGTCACTTTGCTACTCGTTGAAAGATTTACCTCATTTATTTTTGGTAATTTTTATAAAATGAAGTAGTAGAGTACAATGTATTGTTGATACAATACAACAATGTATGTATGGTTGATTCTGATTGGTTCAAAACCCATCAGAGGTATTTTAATACAATTTTACAAATTTTAAATTAGGACCACCGCAAAATAGCAAAAAGCAATACTTTAATTATAATTTAATTCTTCTTTCCATTATCAAATTTTGAACTATTCGTTTTTTAATTTTTCCAGAAGTTGCTTGCGGAAACTGTTCCATTATTAAAACTCCTCCTCTTAGTCTGTGTTTATCGGTAACTCTTTCTTCCACATATTTTTCAATTTCTTCTTGTGTAACGTTACCTTTGGCAGAATCTTTTAAAACAACTGCAGCCGCTGGATGCTGCACATCTTCCAAATCTGGAATTCCGACAACCACTGCAGATTGCACTCCAGGATGAGTCAATATTACACTTTCTATGTTATTTGGATGGATGTGATGGGTCCTAAATTGTAATATTTCTTTGATCCGTTCAATGATGTAAAATAATTTGTTTTCATCGTAGTACACCAAATCTCCAGTCTTAAACCATCCTTCGGAATCGAAACAATCCGAAGAATCCAAACCAAAATATCCATTCATTAAACATCTTGATTTAATCCTCAACTCGCCTGGTTTATTTGGGCCTAGCGTCTTCTCAGTTTCAATATCTACTACCTGCAAAATTTCAGGTTATTTGAATTGTTACTGCAAAACATTTTTCCTACCTTGAACGTCAAACCTGCTGAAGGTTGCCCTATAGTCGTAAAAAGAATTTTTTTATCGTATGTATCTAATAATTCCATGTTCAATGCTGTTCCCCGTCCATTTAATTCTGTCATTCCCCAGCCTTGCAAAACAGACGTTTCCGGAAGCATCGTGCTTAACATTTGCATTTGTTCTTCAGAAATTATAGCACCTCCAATTACTAACAATTTTAATGATAGGGATTTTACATCATCTGGTCGTCCTACTTTACACCAAGTTATCGCTTGGCTTGGAGACATGAACATCATTTCAACCTAGAAAAAAAATTATATTTTTTGTTGTTTTTGTTCTTTTATTACCTTACTTTGTATTTAGTTAGTAAATCCCAAACAATGTTTTTGTCGTAACCAGGTACTATAACTCTACTACCATTGCTAACTATGGTAGCAATTAACATGGTCACTTGAGAAATCCAATATAAGGATGAAAATAACAAAGCCGAAAATTGTTTCATTGACGATATGCTAAAAATAACAGTTTTAAGACTTTTTTTTACTTACTTAGTAAATAATATTACTTACGAAAAATCATAGGCAACGCACAGAAATCCATAGTGATGCAAACACACGCCTTTGGGCAATCCGGTGGAACCGCTACTGAACAGAATTAGTGCTGTTTCTTTCAAGTTTGTAATTTCAATGGGTTCAAAGCTATTTTCTTCATCTGATTTTTCCAAATATTCCGAAAATTTTGTATACTTGGACGTTTCTCCAAATACAACAATTTCTGTTTCTATGCCTGCCATTTCTACTGATTTGGCAATAAGATCAACGCTTTCTGTGCCGACAAAAATTAATTTTGAACGTAGTTTTACTAGTAACTGAGATACTTCATCAACTGATAAAGACGGATCCAATTTCGCCGTTTTTATGCCGAGAAACATCGAGGCAAGAAATGGCACGGTTGTGTTTAAGTGGTTAAAACTACAAATTGATATAATGTCTTGCGATGTGATGCCTTTTGAACGAATTTTTATTGCTGTTCTTATAGACCGTTTTAAGTATGACGAATATGGGTCTATTTCTCCAGTAATTCCATCGGTCTATAAAAAAAGATGGTAAGTCGTTAAGCGTCATTAATCATATTACGATAATTTTCCTGTAAAATGCACTTTTACTTACAAAGCCAGCTTGTACGTTTGGTGAGCCGTGAGAAATCTTTTTGAGGGTGCGTGGTTTTGTTTGCTTATCTTATGGGCGACAAAAATTCATTTAAAAACCAATTAAATCAAAAAAATTGACCTATGTGTTTTGTGTCGTGTTTTCTTGAGCACGGCTACTTTTAGTAGGATGTGATTATTGACCTTTTATTATTATAAAATAATTATTGACCTGATTATTGACAATTATCTTGAGTAGGGCGAGTATTAATGAGATGGTGCTGAAGATGGTGATGCTTATTTTTAAACAAAATTGTTCACTTTTTATTATTAATGCCGACTTGGCAATACTGCAGAAATATTAAAAGTTGAATTAATTCAGAAGAGTTGTCCCAATAAGTATATTCAGTTTTTTTTACTATTAATTAATTAAGACGTCAGATTAAACCACAGTTAAAAAAAAATCCAGATAATTACTAATTACTAAGTCAGAATAAAATGCAGTGAAAGTCACTTTTAAAAACAAAAAAAAAACATTTAAAAACGTTACCTGAGCAACAGAGTCTCCATTCTTCTGCATGTAAGAAAACAGCACTTTGCCCAATCCTCCTGAATTTGGAAAATATTTTTCGTCAGGGCTTCGTACGATGTAGTCATCTTCATCAATTGCTTCTTGAACATCTGGTAATTAAAATTGAAAATTCACACATTAGTTTAAAGCAGCCACTCGTACATCTAGTGGTTCTCATTTACATGCGATTATTGATGCAATCTGATTTTGCTATCAATTTTTATTTTATTTTATTTGCGCACTTGATATTAATTTGATAAATTTTGATAAAATTGCAAATTCCATTTTATCAAGTATTGCACTTGAATGGTTGTTACACCTACCCTCGGCTGAACTCACTTCTTGCGGTGGAGCGAATTTTTCGAATTTGAATTCAAAAAATACTGAGAACTTTATCTCAGGGTGGTACTTACGTGAAACAAAATATACGCTTACCTCGCTTTTACATATATACACAATCCTGAAAAGAATTCGGCGCTCTTGAAATAAAAGATATTTGATGTAAAGAAATATAATAAAGTTAAACGAAAAGTCGACACAAATACGGAACATAAATACAAATTTTCCTTAATCTTTACCTAAATGAACTAGGAAGCTTCCGCAATATTTAATTAAAATTACTTAATTTAAGCGTTATGTAGAACAAAATCAATGATAGTAAACCATTTACTTTCATCATCTTTATGGATTGATTTCCACTTCAATAATTTATACAGATAAATACTTTTTACAGATAAAAATTATAGGTAATTGTACGATGGATTTTTAATGTAATTTTAATGTAAACTGGACCAAATAGTCGTTGAATAAGCAATACATCAAATCAATCGTTACAATTAGATACGTGCGGTTTCATACAATTAAATTGGACAAAAACTAACCTTTAACCCATTTAAACGTGGTAAGTCGTCGAAAGCATGATTAATTTTCTGAATTCAAATTACAAAAAACTGAGTTGTCGGTACACCATGTTAATTGCACACCGTCTTTCCAAATACATTTTTCTGGTAGCCGTCGTTGATTACTTGATAAGCCAATTCTTCTTTATCCAAAAGGTATACGTTATTTTCTTAACAATCCAAATTTTTATCCATCCAATATGTACAAGTTATTTATCGCAAATCAACACGTTGTCTATTCTATTTCATTGAATGAGCATCGTCGGTAATGATCAAAAATATTAAATTTCTTGCCTTTATTCAAATTTGCCATGTTAGATAGATTTATTATAAAACACATTTTGTTCGATAGATCGGTAAAAAGTTTTAAGTTATTTCTTTAATTTTTGTTACACGAACAATTAATCAGGTATTTATTCGATTTTAGATACACGACACAATTTACACATGTTTGTTATTTGAAGGCACAAAGGAAAGTTTTTACGCGTCTTACTTGGTTGACTAACGAACAGAAAATTTTAAAGTGACTTCTTTTTCGGTACACAGAAAAGTTTAAGTTATTTATTTGCAGCACGAGACAAAATGAACGCATCTTACTTCAATGGCTGCACGACAAGAAGTGCCGTCATTTTCAAGATGGCTCTTGAAATTTAACAGGGATTTTTACTTAAAGTTTCTTCAAAGATAAATTGGTTGCCTAGTTATAGGAGTTAAAATGAACCGATTTCTTATTTTTCTCGTCGAGGTACATGACGTAATTCTTCGTTTTGCTTGTTAGCAATTTGAGGACAGAATTCTTAGAACTAAAGCCTACGAATGGCAAGTTTCTCACGTAGATAAGTTCTAAAAATAACTCTATGGAGACGGTTGTCTGTGACATATACCAGGCTCGTTCAAATAAATCTTATGATTTAATCAAAATTTTAAGTGAATTTAAGGACTGTTCGACGTAGTCGTAACATGGTAACTTGAAGCCCGAGCACGTTTTAAAAGAAATGTTTTTTTGTTTTAATTTGGGTTGATGAATTTCTGTCATTAACATAAAAACTAGGGTATAGGCACATCTGAAAGTTAGCCCATCAAGCTACCTAATAGATGTAAATAATTCATGAGCTCCTAGAATTAACACTGCTTAAAAACGACGCAGATGTTGGAAATTACAGGCTTAAACTAAGATAAAAAAGAAAATATTACAAGTTTTGAGCCGTTTTTGAAATTATTATGGAAAACTTAAATTATTTTAGATAACCAATCCAAGAAATGTTAAAAACAAATTTGGTATTTAGTACACTTTAGTCAATTCATAATTTTTTTTTGAATGATAATTAAAACTTAAATTAAAAAATAACTTACTGCTATTAGACATTACAAAAATGAGTTTGCACTATTAGTTTTCAATAATTTATAAATGAAAATACTATAAATATGTGAGGAAAAACCGAGTATTTCGTATACAATAATCTTAACAATGTTTTCATTATTTTATTGAAATCAAATAGTGAGTGACTGATAAGATATCTATAAAATTAGAAAACTATTTAAAAATGATAAAAATTTATCCTATCCTTAAATTGGGGATATCTAGATGATCTCTGTAAGATAAGCTCTTAAATTTTACTTTCAATTTTTACTTTATAAAAACATTAACCTTTACTAGATTGAAATTATTTATACCTACAAACATTGACTTTTAAGTTTTACACTTCCAAAATCGTGGTTGAAAAGCCAGAAACACAACTCTCATTAATTATTATAAACTTGGCGATTTCACGACAGTACATTTAATATTAATTCTTATTGTTTCAAATTCCGACGTTTGTAAAATTGCACAGGTTTATCATAAAATAATTTTACAAATTTTATTATAAAAAGTTATGGTGAAATCACAAAACGGCTAAAAGTCAAACCATACAAATGGATACAAAATCCTCCAGCTGGTGGAAAGATAGATCAAAAAGTGAACAAAAAACAGACACAGTCATATACGGCCCAAAACATAAGGCATATATAGGTTTAGAACCTAAACCTATCCAACAATTACTACATATATTTTGGATTGCCTCACGCCCATACCCCCAACTTGGAGGACCAGAGAGACGGCCAGAATAAAGTTCTTACTTCACCCAGATTACCTCATATTTACATATTGTAATTGCATAAATCATATTAAAAAAGAAACATACAATTAACGTGTAATTAGCCTCCAGGTATGACAAAAAAAAAGCAAACTAATTTGCAGTGGCTAACCTTGATTTCACTTATTACAATACCAAAAATAATGTTAACTATTTTTAAGAGGGTCATCCATTTTGACCCATTACTACAGGATGGATGGTATTTTTAACAACTGTTAAACTTTGTTAAATGCCGGAAGAACTTAACCATTTATTTCATGTTTTTGAAAAAAAAATTTTTTGAGAAGAAAAAAAATTGTTTTTGTACGAACCTCGTAAATTTTCCATTATTTAAGTGCACTAATTTAACCAAATTTTTAAAACACTACGCGTGCGGTTAACGGGAGCTCTTTGATAGGTCAATGCATCAGAGAGTATGAGCAGCTTATTAGTTCAAGTTCAACTAACGAAGTGGATTTTACCCATTATGAAGGTAAAATTTACTTTTACGTAAGAGTTACGAGTTACACGGTATAACATTAATTGCAATAAATTAGCGCAAATCTAAAATTCTATTTATAAAAATGTTAGCCATTCAGTACCATGCATTCAGCCAAAAATTGTTTATTTTTATTTTTTTTGTTATTGCGTCTATTGATGCACTTTTTCCTGTAGTTATCAATTTTTCTAAATTTGGTTGCGATTTTTTGACAATCCAAAAAATAAATAAAAAAGAAAATATCGAAAAAAGTTTTTTGGAATTACATGTTTCGAACTTATTCACGATTCAACTAATGTCAGATCTGCAATTTTTTAAATTTTTATAATTTTTTTATTCTATTTATTGTAATAAAATAAGGAAAATATGCCTATGATGGTACCTCTATCCTCGATCGATTTAAAAAGATAAATTAAATCATCCATTTTTTTTACTTTAAGATTTTCTATTACAAATTAGTAATATTTTGTTTTGTAAGACGTTTTGTTTAAGAGCTACAAGGATAGCAAAAAATTTAAAAAATAAATTATTTAGTCTGTACGTAATTTCTGGTTTTTTTTTAAAGTACGGAGTAATTAATACTAATTCAATTTAAAGGGGACAATTAAAATTTGTCTGAATTTAAACAATTTTTTATTTTTGACGAGTTTTGTTTATTCCTGGAATATTCTGTACGGCAAACTTGCCTAATTTCGCAGTATTTGAAAGTACCTTCAAGAGGGCATTAAGACTCCTGCATGTATCTGAGAGTTTTTTTTGAATAGTTATATTACTGATATTAATAATTGTCTTATATTTTGTATATGTAAATGTTTTTTTTTAAATTGTTATTGAAATATTTGTATAATTAATAGCTAATAGCTAAATAAATTAATATTATTATTATTATTCCAAATTTTGCATGATTTGGTAAGAATTATTTAATTCTTAAAAAAAAATTGATTGTTTATGAATACTGCAAAATAAGGCAAATCTGCCCTATTGTTTGAATGTTCAAATTTTTAAATTCAAGTTAAATTTTGTTTTTATATACGTCTGAGCGGATTTTGCAAGTAAAATATAGCTATTTAGGCCAGTCATTGTAGCAAAAAAGGTATGAAAAATAGCGGAAGTTTTAAAATTTTTAGACAATATTGGAGAAGGTAAAAAAATAATAAATTTGATTTTGCACCCTTTTCCGCCCCCCGGAACATTGCTAAATTAACAAAAAACGTAAATGTGCAGTAACTTTTTGAAAAAAATTCCGAGAGTTGTGCAAACCTTAGAGAACATTCTAATAATTATTACACATCTTCAATAAAAATTGCACCTTGCTACGATCACCGGAACATGACAAATAGTGGTTTATTCATTTTATTTTGGTATATCTTGTCGAAAAAAGTGCGAGTCACACAAATAATTGCTTATGCAACCCAATAGGCAGGCAGATTAATAATTACAACTATTTGCATGTTCCGGTCATTGCAGAAGGGTGCAAACTTTATAAAAGATGTGTAATAGTTATTAAAATGTTCTCCAAAATTTGCATAAATATCGGATTTTTTTTCTATAGTGTTATTGAAAATTTACGTTTATTTTTTAATTATGTAAAAATATTCCGGGGGGCAAAAAAAGGTGCAAAATTCGGATTTATTATTTTTTTACCGTCTACAATGTTGTCCCAAAATTTAAAAACTTCCGGAATTTTTGTCTAACTTTTCACTTTTTAAGCTTACAATGACTGGCCTAATTTATGTCATGAGTACATAATATAGGTCTTTATTGGACAAAGCCTAGGTTTATGGCTGAGCGACCTTGCGAGCGAGGCCATAACTAGGCTGAGTCCAAAAAGCCGAATTGTGTGCGAAAGACATACATAGCTTTATGTTCGACTGCACCGTAGAAGATTTTCTTTTATATTTTGATGTAAAAATAAAAATCCACTTAGACATTTAAAAATTGTATAATTTTCAAGAGTGCTTTTTTCGCTTTTTCGATGGTTACTGTTATGGTTTATTTCAATGACATTGACAGGCGGCCGTTTTACTTTATCAATAAAGTAAAAGGGACTAGTCCTATAAAAAAGTATCTTATGGCCACTAACGATAAGTGATATTGTAATCATGCTATTACAATACAGTCGGACATAAAGTTTATTTATTAACTTTGACATTGAAGGTTTTCAAATTACTCAAACATGAAATAACATATTATTATGGTGTACAATTTTAATGATTGAAAATTTGAGAAAAAAATTAATTATTAAATCAAACTATGTAATTATGAAACACAACCTTCAATAACGTAATGCGGTTATTATTTTCAGATCTATTTCTATAGCGCAGGGTACGTATGATGATTTTGCATGCAACTTTAATGAAATATTGCATGGTCAATCCAATTTGTTGGCTGGCTGCTAAAAAACGCTTGTTAATTTAGCAAAATTGCTACAATTTAATAAGTAGAGACCTAAATTGGATTGACCATGCAATATTTCATTAAAGTTGCATGCAAAATCATCATACGTACCCTGCGCTATAGAAATAGATCTGAAAATAATAACCGCATTACGTTATTGAAGGTTGTGTTTCATAATTACATAGTTTGATTTAATAATTAATTTTTTATTATTATTATTATAAAATTATTATAAAATTAATAGCGCCCCGACGGATATCTTCAGATGCGCTCGACCAAGGCGACGGATGTTGCTCGAAGCAAATGTAGGCGAGAGATTCGACAAGTTAAATTTCGAAATAGGGTTTAAAAAATGTCGTTCAAAAAAATGTTTGGGAAAAACTGAAAGTTAGTAGGTTTTAAAATCAAAAAATTAATAGCGCCCCGACGAATATCTTCAGATGCGCTCGACCAAGGCGACGCATGTTGCTCGAAGCAAATGTAGGCGAGGGATTCGACAAAGTAAATTTCGAAATAGGGTTTAAAAAATGTCGTTCAAAAAAATGTTTGGGAAAAACTGAAAAATAGTAGGTTTTAAAATCAAAAAATTAATAGCGCCCCGACGGATATCTTCAGATGCGCTCGACCAGGGCGACGCATGTTGCTCGAAGCAAATGTAGGCGAGAGATTCGACAAGTTAAATTTCGAAATAGGGTTTAAAAAATGTTGTTCAAAAAAATGTTTGGGAAAAACTGAAAGTTAGTAGGTTTTAAAATCAAAAAATTAATAGCGCCCCGACGGATATCTTCAGATGCGCTCGACCAGGGCGACGCATGTTGTTCGAAGCAAATGTAGGCGAGAGATTCGACAAGTTAAATTTCGAAATAGGGTTTAAAAAATGTCGTTCAAAAAAATGTTTGGGAAAAACTAAAAATTAGTAGGTTTTAAAATCAAAAAATTAATAGCGCCCCGACGGATATCTTCAGATGCGCTCGACCAAGGCGACGCATGTTGCTCGAAGCAAATGTAGGCGAGAGATTCGACAAGCTAAATTTCGAAATAGGGTTTAAAAAATGTCGTTCAAAAAAATGTTTGGGAAAAACTGAAAATTAGTAGGTTTTAAAATCAAAAAATTAATAGCGCCCCGACGGATATCTTCAGATGCGCTCGACCAGGGCGACGCATGTTGTTCGAAGCAAATGTAGGCGAGAGATTCGACAAGTTAAATTTCGAAATAGGGTTTAAAAAATGTCGTTCAAAAAAATGTTTGGGAAAAACTGAAAATTAGTAGGTTTTAAAATCAAAAAATTAATAGCGCCCCGACGGATATCTTCAGATGCGCTCGACCAAGGCGACGCATGTTGTTCGAAGCAAATGTAGGCAAGAGATTCGACAAGTTAAATTTTGAAATAGGGTTTAAAAAATGTCGTTCAAAAAAATGTTTGGGAAAAACTAAAAATTAGTAGGTTTTAAAATCAAAAAATTAATAGCGCCCCGACGGATATCTTCAGATGCGCTCGACCAGGGCGACGCATGTTGTTCGAAGCAAATGTAGGCGAGAGATTCGACAAGTTAAATTTTGAAATAGGTTTTAAAAAATGTCGTTCAAAAAAATGTTTGGGAAAAACTAAAAATTAGTAGGTTTTAAAATCAAAAAATTAATAGCGCCCCGACGGATATCTTCAGATGCGCTCGACCAGGGCGACGCATGTTGTTCGAAGCAAATGTAGGCGAGAGATTCGACAAGTTAAATTTCGAAATAGGGTTTAAAAAATGTCGTTCAAAAAAATGTTTGGGAAAAACTGAAAATTAGTAGGTTTTAAAATCAAAAAATTAATAGCGCCCCGACGGATATCTTCAGATGCGCTCGACCAGGGCGACGCATGTTGTTCGAAGCAAATGTAGGCGAGAGATTCGACAAGTTAAATTTCGAAATAGGGTTTAAAAAATGTCGTTCAAAAAAATGTTTGGGAAAAACTGAAAATTAGTAGGTTTTAAAATCAAAAAATTAATAGCGCCCCGACGGATATCTTCAGATGCGCTCGAGCAGGGCGACGCATGTTGTTCGAAGCAAATGTAGGCGAGAGATTCGACAAGTTAAATTTTGAAATAGGGTTTAAAAAATAAAAAAAGTTTAAAAAACAAACTCAAAATAGTGAAACAATTCTAAACAAACAAGGGGTAATTTCTAAAAAAGTAAATAATAAAATTTTGAAACTGTAAATTTATTACTATTACCCGCGAACACTGCAAAAATAGTGAAAAAATTTTATTTGCTAAGGCAGTGTTCACTCCTCACCGTGGTTAGGCGTGGACTGGTTCATGGCAAAAGTGCAATTTTTTTTTGTTGAAAAAAGATTTTAATTTATTAATACATATTTTTACCGTTCAAAAATGTGTATATTATTTTATGAAATAAAAATTTTTTTCAGGTTTTTATATAATAATTATATAATAATAATAATAATCCCAACGACAAATTTTCAATTAAAATAAAAGTTTGTCTAAAAATAAAATTATTCCAAATAACTCAAACTGTTGAATTTATCAACTTTCATACGACATGACTAGTCCAATCCAAATATCGCACGACGGCTATCGCGCGACCTTGCAATTTTAAACCAAAAATTTCACTTTGTTCTTCTAATTCTGCTTGTTTTTCAAAACTTAAGACTTTTTTCTTTATCAAAATTTTAACTAAAACACAATACTCTTTTATCGCTCTTTTTATTTTCAACTCTCAAAAATTGTACATTCTTTGATCTTCCAAAATAAAACACAACTCACTTTCTCCCAGCTTCACAAAACCCAGAGGGGTAGCACAAATTTTCAAAAATTACAAAATTATTTAGTAATAAATTTTTACAAGTTTTCATCAAAAAAATAATACGACAGTATATTATCTGTGTGTCACTGAATTTTGTATGCTATTTAATACCAAAACCAATAAGAATTTCACAACCACAATTCATATTAATACTTTTATTTTTACTCAGTATACATGCAGTCGTTAAGTCGCCCTAACTCAGCTCAAGCTAGTTGCATAGTCTTTTCATGTTATGTATACACTCAGGTAAGCCAAAAGTAAGCCAACCTAATAGTATAAATGAATCTAAGTTGGACCAAGCTTAAAACGTGGGCTAAGGGTTTAGATCGACCTTAAAATTAAATGTAGACGCCTTAGTCCAAACTAAGCGCAGTTGGGCTTAACTTGATTCGACCAATTATATTAACTGATTGGTTGGAAATACTGTTTTTACTTCAAACTAGAGAAAGTCATTTGCCTTGCAAGTAACGCAATCAACTGCGAATGCGAAGTACCGGGTTCAAATTCGAAGAAGGGCAACTTTCTTATGACTAAGTCTTTGTGTTTCGGAAGGCACGTTAAGCCGGTGGTTCTCTTGGGTTAGTAAATAGCCATCATTAACATAAAAACCAGGGTTACAGGCTCGTCTGGAGGCAAATCTAGCAAATTACTTATCAGACGTTAAACAATTTATATGCTCACAGATCTAGCACTGCCAAGGAAACGACGCAGTGGCTGGAAATAACAAACCTTAGGCTTAGGATGAATTTATTCAATTGGAAAAGAAAAATTTAAAAGACAAACAAGTCAATATAATGCTTGACAGTCAAGCTGCGATAAAAGCATTCAAAACCAATTGCTTTAAGTCTTTATCTACTTGAGAATGCAAACAATCTCTCAAAAACTGACTAAGGGCAACGAAGTTTCTCTTCACTAGGTGGCATGTTATGAAGGAATTGAAAGAAGTAAAAAAGCTAAAAAATTAGCTAGATCAGAATCATAACGCCCCCGATTAGACTCGAATCATTCGGGGAGTTATCCAAAAACATACAGAAGAGTGGAAATTTAAAAGTGGGAAACGAGGAGATAGAAAACTTTACATCTGGACAAAACAGGCTAAGAAATTCATAAAGCACTTGACTGCAGATGCTAAAAACTTTTTTTTTATTGAAGACTGAATCAGACTTATTACGGGGCTGATGAGATACAGTACCAAACTTCGGCAGTGAAGTTTGTCACATTGCCACTTGATCCTGTAAAACAAGAAAAAGGTAGCCAACTTCGGGTATTTAATCCACAGTACGGAGAGTCGTGGGTCGTGCTTTGCGCGATTTGCAGGTTTGTGCATCACGACAAGGCTTTGCAGCTTCTTCAGTGACACTATCCGGGTAAGATGGAGAGTAAGGCGCCAGATGATAATAAGAAACCAAGAATGATTACATTTCTATCACAATCATGAAAGTTTTCTGTACCTACAACGGAGTAAACACAAGTTGTGATTATTGAGACATCCGAGAAAAACAAAATGCTTTAAAATAATTGAACATACCATGATGGTTAAAATTTATATAATTATAGAATTACATTTCATACACATAATAATTATTTACAATTGGTTGATAGCAAGATTAATGTACGAGGGTTGTCTGTAAAATAGTCTCCAATTTTTTTTCAAAATGTTCTTGCAATGTGACAATACATTTTTGGAAAGTCTGAACTTTTTACTGTTTTTCTATATAATTTCCGTTGTAATCATTGCATTTTTTCATGCGGTATAGCATTTCTTATCCCGCCGCAGCGCGTGTGACTTCAAAGCAGAAAAAAGATGATAATCAGGTTTTAAACTATCTAACGACTATCTAACCAAGACTAACCGTCGCAGAGCGCTCGGAGTAGTGCGGAGATTTTTTAGACGGGGAAACAACCACACTCCAGTGTTGCCGGATTTTATATTAAAACGTTTCTTGCGATTCAACGTCTTAGAGTTCTTATTTTACGAACAACCCTTGTATGTGCACTACATAATTAATATCAAAAAATACATAGATTTAAGTATTTACTTAAATAGGTAGATAGAGCACGAATCATCTGCAAAATAACTTTTCTTCTTAGTTCCAAGAATTAACCATCAATTTAGGCGTTGAGCCTGATGTCCACTTAGAAGCGAGCCACAACAACACATAAAGTTTTTAAAAACAGTATAAAAATTTTATTCATGGTCCTTCGAGCTAAAAAAGACAAAGTATAACAATTAGTATATGAATTTGTTGGTTTTGTTGATGTTTCAAATTTATGTGTCTGCTTACTTTTACTGCGTTGTAAAATTTGGAAAAATTTGATTGTTGCCATTTGTTGAATTTTCTTGTAATTTGTCCCATATTTGAGTTTTCACAATTTTTTGTTAGTTTTAGGAGTGCGAATACAGCGATGCTTAGTAAAAATTTCTTATTTTTTATTTATTTTTCACTTGCTATGTTTTTCTCTTCTTCCTGTTTTTTACTTTCTTCGCATGTACTGAGAATTTTTCTCTATTTTTTGTTCCAATTTGACCATTATTTCTTCATACTTTGTCCCGGTTTTCTTAATTTTGTTGTCGTTAAAGTATTCATGTCTTTGATTATTTGTCGCCAATTGTTTATTTTTTTTTTATTTTGATGCTTGGACCAGGTGGTTTGGTTTGATTCATTTGAATTTCTAGCCTCCTTTGCTTTGATTTGTCCGGCTCATCTGCTTAGACCCGGTGTTTGGTTTTTGTCACTGATTCTAATTTTTTCGAAGGACCATGAATAAAATTCTCAAGCCACTTTTAAGATCTTTATTTGTTGTTGTGGCTCGCTTCTTAATAGGCATCAGGCTCAATGCCCAAATTCTTTAAATGCGTCTTTGCTCTCCAAACAGTAGAAACAATTACATTTTTCCAATTTTTAGTAAATATTACAAATAGTTTACAATACATAACAATTAATAAATAATTGTTTATTAAAATATACGAATAAATGTTGAAAGAGAACTGATCAAACTTGTGAACAATTAATTATTGAGATGTTGTCCAAACTGTACCAATATGATTAAATACGTACATAAAGCACCAACCATCTGCAAAATAATTTATTAAATTTTACAAAACTACAGTTTGACTCGTGAAAACTAAGCATCACACTCCACTGTGTTTTTGTTTAAAAAAAAACTTAAAAATGTTAACTCATTAAAAAAAGAATTGTAAATGATGTAAATAAACAAATTAGTCAAACTTTAATTGTGTTAACTACTCCAATGCTATAGCTTCTTTGGTCACCAAGGTCTTTGTTGTTGAGACCGGTAGCAGCCAAAAAAATAATCATTTAGGTACTTAAAAATACTTACTGAATGGATCATAGTTACATCCAAAGTAAAAATTCCCCCTGCAGATACATGGTTATCTTCGTGTAGAAGTTGCAGTATAAATCCATTAATCTATGATTAAATATTTGTAATAAAACTTAATCATTAGTTAACTACATATATCACCTCATTTCTTATGTTGGTATTGGTTGCAGTTAAGGACAACTTAAATAACGTGTTTTTTAAACCTTTTACCTACAAGTGTAGCTTAAATTGGATTCTAAATATTTAAGATGGTTGATTACCTGCTCTCCAATTATGTGACTACAAAATATCGTAAACCCGGAATCAATTGAATGTATTAAAATTGTGGCTATGCTTTTAATCATTTCCAAATTATAAATATCAAAATTAGACATAATGACAAAATATAAACCAAATAAGATGGAAAAAAAATTTTTGGTTAGACTTAAAACAATAGGAATGAACCCCATTTTGCCAATATCTTTTACCAGGGAATATAAACTATAATGAATGGATTGGCCACTGATATAAAGTTCCATAAGGTGCTCATTTGATTTTTGAAGGTGGCCTTCATTTAAAACTTTTTGAAGTGCAGAAAATCGTTGGTATAGTGAAAACATCAAGCTCCGATAAAGAATACTTAACAACAACTTATAAACGTTTGGCAGCATATAAAATACAAACATTAGCTTTTCATACCAAATTACTTCCATTATTCGTAATAAAAAAGCGCCAAAAAACATTGTATAAATTATAATTGATATTATGTTGAAGTAGAGCACTAACCTATTATTAATAGTTTGTTGAATATTCAAAAATATTTGATCAATTTTTATAATTTCCTGAACCACGCGAATCATCTTTAATCTATAGTTAATACAAAAAAATACGACTGATACAAGAATCATGATATTAAGAAAAGATGTAAAGGCATCGATGTACTGAAAAATTAAAGTTGGTGGTGATTTAAAAAAAGTAATATTCCTGTAAGTAACAATCAAACTGATGCTAAATAATGAGAGTAAGGTAAACAAAAACAATCTGATTTTAGTAAAACTACACCGATGTAAAATTTCAAAGCTTCTGTTATTGCACGATCCCGAAACTGCAAATTGCTGTGCACCAATTAATCTCAGTGCAAAATAAATTGGTGATATTACTGTCCAAATATCTGCGTTACTTGTGAAATTCTTCATTCTTTCTGATGAAAACGGTGATATTAGATTTATTCACTAGAACCTACAAGTACAATTATTGCTTTTGCTTAATGCTTTTAAATAAATTTTAGTAGATAATTTGATAGAAATTTTAATGGGACGGAATTTAATTAATTATGTTCCTATAGCTATTAAATTTAGTAAATTGAATGGCAATCAGCAGTATATGTATCGGTTTTTTAATCAAGGGTTTTTATTTTTCATCTGCAAGTGTACTTATAAAATTTTCCTAGGTATGACATTTAAACCGGTAACAACCACTCTCCTCCGTAAATTTTATCGTTTTTTTATTAAGTAATTTTAAGCAGATTTATAACATTGTTAGTAGTTACAATTGCTAAGTTCAGGTCTGATTATCACAAAATATAACTAAAAAACTGTTATTTACATTAAAAAATTAATGGAAAATGCGCCAAATTAAACCTTAAAAAATTAGAACGAATTAACCATTACAATTTTTAATCAACTGCGCTCATTAATATAAGCAAAATTAATAAAGATGTAACACTCTGTGCTTTCAGGTGTTATTATTTATTGAATTGAATTTTTAATACAACAAATGAAGTGAACAAGTAGGGAAACAGAAGCAAAGGTGAAAACAGTTTTAGTGCAAACATTTGAGTAGAAGAAGCCCATCCGAGGGGTTGACCCGTGGACTGCTTATGGCGCCGAATAAAATTGTATACAGTTATCTGGATGTAATCTGTAATAGAGAAGGTGAGAAATAGTGACTACTTTGGAAATATTTTACTAGTGAAATATTCGTAATAGGGTTAACGGACAGATACTGTTAAAGAAGATAACAACTCACAAAATTGCAAAGTTAGGCAACACAAATAACTCCGCAGTACACAAGAGCTTATATTGACGATAACTAACAAAATTAAATGAGCGGCCAGGAAAAACCAAAACAACTGAAAGATACCAGACAAAGATCAGACAGTGTGGGCAGCTTAGACTCATACATTAAGAGAACTCGCGCCCCAGAGAAAACTGAAGAAAGTGAGAAAATCTTCAAGAGAAGTAGGAGAACTGACAGAACACCGACCAAAAACGATAGCAATACTGAAAATAGAGTAGAAGTGGGAAACATGGACAAAATTAAAGAATTCATGCAAACCATAAGTATGGACCTAAAACAGATGAGAGTTGAAAACGCGGAAATAAAATACGAAATTAGAGAGAACAATAAAAAGATTCAAGAACAAATAGAATCTCAAGCGGAAGAGATGAAAATGCTGAAAGAAGAAATTCGTAAGATAAAAAATGAATGGGAACAGGAAAAGCTAAGGAGAGATGTGCAGATGGAGAGACTTGAGCATAAATTGGAGACAGCCGAACCCAGAATAGAACTACAAGAAAGAGAAAAAACAAATTGATGATCACAGGTCTGAAGTTGAATGAATACGAAGGTGTCCCAATGCAAAAGAAAATAGAAGAATTTATCATGAAAAACCTAGAGATAGAAGCGAAAGTAACAACGGCGTACAAAATAGGAAATGAAAGGAGTGTGATTGAGGTGGAAGGCTGGGGAAAGAAACTTGAAATAATGAGAAACAAGCATAAACTGAGACGTCTAGCGGGAGAGAAGATATTTATATATAACGATCTGACAGTTAATGAAAGAAAGATACAGGCACAAATAAGAGAAAAAGCGGAAGAACTGAGAAAGACTGGGAAAAGAGTCAAGATGGGTTACCAGAAACTGCAATACGATTATATAATGCTAAGATGGAAAATAGAAGATGGCTGCCTGAGGGAAGTAGCAAAAAACTGACAGGGCAGGTAACAACAGACAACGATCAGAATGAACTTATGACGAACCGGCGAGAAAATGAAATAAACGATTTGGAGAAGGCGAAAACATGGAAATTAGCAACGTGGAATTTGCGAGGATTAAATGGTAAGGAGGCAGAATTACTGTACGAGTTTGAAGAAAATAGACTTGATATACTGACAATAACTGAAACAAAGAACAAAGGCATAGGAGAGAATATGCTAGGTAAACATCTGTTGATATATGGGGGAGTGCATATGGAGGAGAGAGCGGCGGCAGGAGTTGGATGCGTAATTAAAAAGAATATGATAAGTCACATTAGAAAATGGGAGGCCTTAACCAAAAGGATACTGACAGTAGAACTAAAAAATGAGAAAGACAAAGTGAACACTATAATTGCTGCGTACGAGCCGAATGAAGACGAAAAAGTAGAGATAAAGAATAAGTTTTGGGATGAACTGGATGTAGCGATAGAGAGAAGCAAAGGAAAGATCTACATGGCGGGGGACCTCAATGGAAGAGTGGGAAGAAGTAGCATTAAAACAGAGGTGATGGGTAAATATGGTGAAGAAAGAAAAAACAATAATGGGAACAGACTAATAGAATACTGCGAAACAAATGACCTAATAATTGCAAATACCTTTTACAGCCATAAAGACATATATAAATACACTAGACAAGGCAAAGAAGAAAGAGAAAAATCAATAATAGACTATATAATAATAGAAAGGAAAAACAGAGGAGAGATAAAGGATGTAAAAGTGAGAAGAGGACCAAATATCGGTAGCGATCACTACATGCTGGTTGCTGAAATTAAAAAGAACAATAAAGAAAATAAACAAGTACCCATGGAAAACAATGCGAAGGAATATGAAACAATCAAAGCGTATAAACTGACAAGTGAGGTAAACAGCAAAGAAATATGAAGAGATTGTAACAAGAAAGATAATAGAAATGAAGACGAATACGAAACAAATCGAAACGGAAGAGATGTGGACGGCTTTCAAAACGACAGTTATAGAAGCGGCAAGAGAAGCATGTGGAACACTGAAGGTTAAGAAGAACAAAAAACAAACCGCATGGTGGAATGAGAACATTAAAGTGCAAATAAAGATGAAAAAAGAAAAATGGAAAAAATACTTACAAAATAGAACAGAAAATGCCCACGAACAATACAAGGAACAAAAGAGAAAAGTTAAAGAAATCGTAGAAATGGCGAAGAAAAGATGTTAGAGAGAGTTTGGAGAAAAAATGGAAACAGACAGTAAAGAAAACCAAAAACTATTCTATAGAACAATGAAAAATATAAGAACTGAGAAGAGAAGTCATACCATAACAATAAGAGATGGTAAAGAAAACATATTCACGAAAGAAAGACAAATAATGGAAAGATGGAGAGAATACTTCATGAAGTTACTAAACTGTGCAGAGCTAAACACGACAGAAATGGAGAAAAATCAACTGCAGGAGGAAATAGAAGAAGCGGAAGAAGATGAGGAGGAAGAGATAACCATGGAAGAGGTGAAAAAAGCCCTAATGTCAATGAAAAATGGTAAAGCCCCGGGACATGACAGAGTAACAGTAGAAATGATGAAGAATATGGGAGAAGAAGGAACGAAAATATTTTGGCAGATTTGAAAAAAGCATGGAAAGAAGAAGTGGTCCCAGAAGATTGGCTAACAGGGGTAATAGTACCCATACACAAAAAGAATGACGTAAGAGATTGTAATAACTACAGAGGAATAACATTGCTTAGTACTGCAGTTAAAATATACGAAAAAATATTGGAGAAAAGATTGAGAACAATAATAGAACCAACGCTAGAAGAAGCTCAGAACGGATTTAAAAAAAGTAGAAGTGCGCAGGACCATATATTCACTGTCAAGCAAATAATACAGAAGATTATGAAAAGTGGAATCTCAAAGCATATTTAGAATTCATAGATCTAGAAAAAGCATTTGATCGCGTACTAAGACATAGAGTTTGGAACATATTAAAAGAGAGAAAAGTGAAAGGAAAACTGATAAGAGCAATTAAGAGCCTGTACAAAGAAAGCACTAACTATGTCACTACCAGAAACATGAAATCAGAGAAATTCCGAACAGAATAAGGACTGAGACAAGGTGGGGTAATGAGCCCGGTGCTATTTATAATTTTTATAGACGAAATAATCAAGGAGTGCAAGCGAAACATAAAAAAGCTACTAGTGGGACACCAAAATATGCAAAAGGTAGAAATATCAGAATGCGCGTTTGCAGATGATATGGTGATAATGGCTAGCAGTGAAGAAGACCTTCAAAATAATTTGAAGATATGGAATGAAGCACTTGAAAGAAATGGGATGAAGATAAATAAAGACAAAACTGAAGTAATGGTGATATCGAGAGAAGTAGAAACAATAAATATTAAAATAGAAGGAGAAACCATAGAACAGGTTAATGAGTTTAAATATCTGGGAGTGATAATACAGAGTAACGGAAAACAAGAGAAGGATATAGAAGCAAGATGCGAAAAAGCTACTAAGGTATACCATATGATTAACAAGAGGTTTCTAAAGTCAACAGATATTTCAAAGAAGACGAAACTCTCGGTATTCAAGACTATATATAGACCTATACTAACATACGGAAGCGAAACATGGGTACAAAGTACGACAATGAAGAGTAAGGTACAAGCAAGAGAAATGAAGTACTTGAGAGCTGTTAAAGGAGTAACGAGAATGGACAGAAAAAGAAATGAGAAAGTGAGAAAAAAACTCGAAATAGATACAGTGCAGAAACATATCGAAAAAAGACAGCTAGGATGGTGGGGACATCTACAGAGAATGAACGAAGAGAGACCAACAAGAAGAATATGGGAAGCGAGAGAAGGTAACAAGAGAAGAAGAGGAAGACCACCTGAAACCTGGGATGGAACGATAGAGAAGATACTGAGAAGTAGGGGAGGCTCACTACAGGAGGCAAAGAATATTGCTAAAGACAGAAAAGAATGGAAACGATACATAGATGAATGAGAGGAGTTAAAAGTGTAATCTCGACACCTACGGGTAAAGGAGATAAAACGATTATATATATATAAAATAACATTTTACCCCTGAAAGTATGCAACCATAAAATCAATTTTAGGGAATTTTGAAAACAGAGGTTGGCAAAAAGGAAGATTAAGATCGGACAAGGGAAAGTGTGGTTGAAAAGTTTGGAAGTGACTTCTTTTTTTGAGATTTTTCTGGATCAGTTCTTGATCCGTTTGTTTGATTGGATTATTTTATGGTGGCTTGGTGTGAAAGTCTTTTAGAATATTCACGTAAGTGATTTTACACATTTTTTATTTAACATCTTTTGGCTGCAAATTAAAAAATCTATTTTGTTGATGATAAGTTTTTTATCATCAACTGGGGCCCAAATTTCAATTTTTTGCAAATAGTGTCACTGAAAACACTAAGAGCTTGCTATGCTATGCTATGCTGTGCTATGAAAAATTAAATCAAAATATGTTTTTTATCGTTTAATTCTATCAGACAATTATACAAAAACATTAGGTAAATTATATTACATTTATTTTATATAAGCAAAATATTAAATTTTTTTTTCTTTGTACTTCTAATATTTGATTGACCTGGATGTCTTTCAGACTACACTTTGCTGCGGAACATTTAACTAATTAAATAAATAAAATCAAATTGATTCTTCATCGTTTTCTTCTTCACTTTGTACTATCTTTACGTCATCAGTCACTTCGACACTTTCAGGTCCATCTAAATGTGTCACTTCAGCATCAGCAGAAGAGTCCCTTCTTTCACCATAGCGGTTATGAAGAACATTGAGTTTATTACAAATTTGTGAACCCCTAACAGAATTATTTTGCACTTTCTTCACCAACAGCTGTGCCTGTTCTTCCATTCTTTGCAATCGTTCTTCCCGTTTTGCTAATATTTCTGCCGGAGTTTTAGTCGTAGAGGTACCAGCCTGACATAAATCTTCTTCATTAATTTTAGAATTACTCAATTCTTCTTTTAACTGACTTTCTTCTTCACACTTCTGCGACAAATCGCCATTTTGAGTTTTTTTAATTGTTTGTAAAATGTCTTCTTCCAGTTTTTTGTAGATATCCGCTATATCTTTACGTTTACTTTTGGAATCGCTGCTACCGTATTGTTCATGTAGATCATCCAATTTTGTACAAATTTCTAAACTACGGTTAGAGGTTTTGGACGTTCGTGCAAGCAAACTTTTGGCTTCTTCTTCCAATCTTGAAAGTCTTTCTTCCCTTGTTTCGTGACAAGATTCGACTTCCGACTGTTCGTTTAGGTCCTCGATGACTTCGGGCGTTTCTTCGTCAACCACGCTTAAATTTTCTTTAAAGTCAGACACTTCATCACATTTTAACTCGTCGGACGAAGAAACCGAAATGTCATTTTCAATATTTTCAATTTCTTCTTGAATAACTTCAAAAATTGCTTGTCCATTTTCACTTTCATTTAGTTCCGCTATCGAGTCCATTTTACAACTATTATCTACGATAAGTTTATTTTCGGAAAGGTCATCGTCATCACTACTTGAAGATTCACGGTCGTCACTGTATCCACTTTCAGCACTGTTATTGAATTCTTCAATTACGCTCTTCCTAGCCACAAATTCACTACGCAGTTGCTTCCATTGCTCTTCAGTGTGGGAATTCTTTTCTCTCGCTTGTATCCACTTTTCCCTACAGTATTCCAATTCTTGCTTTAACTCGTTCAACAGTTTACGTTTTTGGGCCAACTCATAACGTAAAATTTTTTCTTGCGTGTGCAACTGCTGGTGTTGTTTTTGCATTTTTCCTACCTAAAAACCAAAAATAACATAATAATCAACGCATCATTTTTGTTTCTAAATTTTTTTTACATACCACATTCCATGTTTTTGACAACTCACTGGATACCAACTCCAAACGTTTTTCTTGATCTTGTAGTCTTGTCTCTAGATGTGTATTGAGTTGCTTTAACCGCATGGTTTCTTTTTCTAACGACTTCTTTTCGACTATTAAATCTTTAAGACGAATGAAAGTTTTGCTGACGCTGATGGCCAAATTTTGCCCATTTGGTGTTTCGACTAACTTGTAACAAGGATTTTTATCGCCTTGGGTTTCGTTGTTTAGAACACTAACTGGTGCGGTTTGGTGACTCAGGAGTTCTGTTAGGACCCTCCACACTTTTGGCAAATTTTGAACTATTTCGTTGGCCGTACTTAACGTGCTAGTTGACTCGCGTTGATTTGCGTTATCTTCGGAACAAAGATTTGAATTTGAATTGACTTGGCTGATTAAATCCAGTAGGACTTTGGGTAAAGTGTAGGAAATGTCTTCACCGTTAACAAACATTTGAGTCAGTAGGTCGTGGTTCTCTTCTAAACTTTTCAGTAAATTGTCCAAATTGATATCTTGGCCGTTGTTGAAACCGACCAAAATTTGGGAAAATAGCTGAAATTATTCGGGTGGTTAAAGTAAATACTTTTTAAATTATAGAATTCTTACTTGATTTATTACTGATAATTCCGTCTTTAAATCACCGCATTCTGCTTTTGATAATCCGAGTTGTGATTGTAAATTAGTAATTTTGTCATAATTTTCGGAAGCTTCTTTTTCTAATTCATCTACCCTTGCTTGTAATTCGCTAAAATATAAAAAAATAATTTTAATATGACAGTTTAATTTTCCAATTCGCAGGTAAGCTAGGTAAAAATTTGTAAAGACCTTCAGATTTTATTACTCTCAATCTCCGCTTCCACCAGTTTAAAGTTTTTTTTTTTTTTAACGAAATAATTCAAAATGTTTGGCAACTTACCTATTTTGTGATTGATGAAATTCTGCGCTCCTTTTTGCTTCTTCTAAATGACTTTTGATTGTATTTCGCTCAGCGTTATCCATCCGTTGCCTCTCCTCATACAAAATCCTCAGTTGTTTCATATTTTTTAACTGCTTTTCGTACTCTTGCCGTACTTCGTCAGAAAACATATCTAACTCTTTCTCCGCTATAGACGCTTGAATTTCTTCGATTTTTTGACTTAACTGAAAAAATAAATAAGTTGGTATTTGGGATTGCAAAAACTATAACTTACCTCCTTCATTTGGCCGTCTCTCAGGAGAAGAAGTTGTTTGGCAACAGCAATGACGTCTTTTAATGCTATTACGTGAGTTTTGTACTCTTTCCGTTCATTTTCAATCTTTTCTTTTTCACTAACCACAGTTTCCAGATGAACTTCCGTTTCTAAAAGTTGCTTTTGCAATTGCAAATTTTTTTGCTTCAAGTCTTCCATTTCGATTGAGCTACTTCCCAAGTCTTCCAATTTGGCTTTCAACTGTTGGTTTTCACATTGCAAATCGTTAGACGAACCCGGAATTTCAACATTTATAGTCCTTTGCACTGCATTAACTTTTTCACAATTACACTGCTGCAATAAACGCACCAATTCTTCATTTTCAATTTTGCGTTGTTCAACTTCTTGCCGCAAATCGTTCATTTCTTGCTTCTTTTCGGCAATTAATTTTAATCTCCTTTGATGCAAATGATGAATTTCGTTCTTAATTTCCGACATTTTACTAGAGCTTAAAGTTTTCTCGTTTACTTTTTCGTCAATGTTAGTTGCATTATCGCTCCACCACGGATCAGTACTGACTTGCTCAAAAAATTCGCTCTTTGTATTACCCATTCTTTGTTTTAATTCTAAAAACAAAAATATAAATTGCGCGTTTTTGCCACCCACTTGTTAAAAATCAAGCAAAGCGGTTTGGCTAACAAATTAATAAATCGAACACGGCAGAAAAATGCGATTTTTGCATCAAAAGTGATTTCCATGAGACGACGTAAATTTTATTTTTAGACTAACCGACTAATAATTTTTACTTATGCCAAAAGGTCGGGCACGCTTTACATTTTTTACTTGGAAATCTACAATTACTCCTAAGGTAATTGAAGCCAAAAATTGCTCAGACTCAGAAATACCTACTTATTTTTCATAAACAAAAATATTTTGTTGCATTTGGAAAAACCCAAAATGTCTAAAATCTATTAACAATTAAAATTAGATTAAATTGCGTAGCAAAATTTTTTGGGTATCAATAATAATCGATTTCAAAAAGTGGTTTCAATTATTTGGAAAATCATAATTTTTAATAAATTACCAGAATCCAACAATAGTTTAAAAATAAAGCAAATCCTTGAACTGTCAGTATCGCGCAGACATTTACTAATAGCCAATTGGTTAGAATTGATGAATCGCTAAATCTCATTGGTTGACGTTAGTCATGTGACAATATCAATGCAATTTTGGCAAGCTGAAAATTTACACTTCACGTGGACTGTACGTGAATTTTCTTGTGCAAGTCAGAACTGACTCTTTGATCAATAATAAAACCATGATGCGCTTTTGTTATTATTCTTGAGAAATACCAGTAATATTTATTATTTACGGTAATTATTTACATATGGCTTATATCTCCTTGTTAGTATTAGTTATTAGCTCAACGATAAGGTTGATGACCCAAAATACGCACTCGGCTTTGTGACAGGAATTAAATTTTTGTATTTTTAGATCCATTCAGATTTTAGGATATTTAGTTTACTGTACTTAGTAGGTGACCCATAATGTAATTTTACTTTCAGTTATTTTGAGAAAAAACTGTGAAATGAAATCGGAAGCTTTTTTATTCAAACAACTGGCAAAAGGCCAAACATTTATGCGGTTTCACGTACGGTCGCAATCCCTCTGAGTAAAATCGAAGGTCAAATAATCTTCTAGTACCATAATGTTTATTTGGTAGCTCATTGGGTCCTGGAGGCCCCTCGAGGCTATGACAAGCCTACCAGTGTTTTTTTTTTATTATGTTTTTATTTTTTATATTGAAGTTCTGCCATGGGTTCTGCATCTGTTAAACGAAATACTTGACAAAATATTGATGCCCCTTTCCGGATAGCAAATTTAACGTTCACAACTTTAGTTTAGTGAACGTTTTGAAACATCAGTCTGTTTCACAGAAGAATTAAATTTATAAGAAAATAAACTGAAGCATTTAAGTAAAAGCTACCATAAAAAAATCCAAATAAGCTAAAACAAATTAATGAATTTTCATATAAATTGGACTATCTAATAGCAATAATTTTAACAATTTTAACAGAGTAATAAATTGTTTGATTATTTACAATTGGTTTTGGTTAATCGATCGATTAATCGATTATTTAATTATTTAATATTATTTGATTAATCACTGATCGATTAATATTTTTAAAATAATCGATTAATTAAAAATAGTTGAACAATAGATTATTCTAAGAATCGATTAATCAAGTAATCAAACGTTAATCGATTGTTTGATTATTTTCGATTAATCAATTGTTCAATTATTTTTTATTGTGAGATTGTTTTTGATTAATCGATTAAGCGATAAATCGATGTAATCAATTGTTTTTACACAATCGATTTTTGATTGTTAATTTTAGTAATCGCCCAGTTCTAGTCTTAACAATATTTTCTTAAATACCGTGTTTTCAAATTTAACTATTATTGCATTATCAAGATAATTCTTCAACAACACGGCCAGACATATAAGTCTAGGAATTTCTAGTCGGGAATAAGGCTGGGAATTATTGATCGATGATCGATTAATTCTTTTAAAATAATCGATTGTTTTTGAGTATTTTTGATTAATCAATTGTTTTCGATCGAAAATATTCGAGAACAATCGAGAACAACCAATTAATCAATTAAAAAAAAACACTATGAAACAATAGAACAATTGAAAACAATCGATTAATAAATCACTTTTCGACTATTTTTGATTGTTTGCTCATTTTTCGATTAATGATGTTAAATGGAACGAATATGGAAAAACACGTATGTTGCTCAGAGGACATGTAGGCTAGAGGTTTAAAAAGAATCGTTCAAAACAAAATTGAGAAAAAGAAAGCAAAGAAATAAAAAATTTAAACAATCGATGAATCAATCACTATTCGATTATTTTCGATTTTTCTATCATTTTCGATTAATCATGTTACATGTTGGAACAAATATGGAGAAGCACGCGTGTTGCTCAGAGGAAATGTAGGCTAGGGGTTAAAAAAACAAGATCATTTAAAATAAATTTGAGAAACAAAAGCGGAAAGATAAAAAATTCAAGCGATCGATGAATTAATAACTTTTTAATTATTTTGAATTAATCGATTGTTTTTGATTAATCGATTATATTTTTGATTAATCGATTGTTTTGATTAATGAATTGCTCTTGATTAATCGATTATTTTCGATTAATCAGTTGTTTGATAGTTTTGATTAATTGATCATTTTTGATTAATCGATTGTTCGATTGTCTTGGATTAATCGATTGCTCTCGATTAACCAATTAATTGAAATATTTAATTTCAGTTACACTTTTTATCTCAATCTAATCTTGAATTTAGAAAATTGATCTTTCTTATTGGTACCTTTTAATTAAAACTGCTAAAGCATCGCAACTATTTATTTTTTGTGTTAATTATTTAGTGCTTTTTTAAAAGTTTCCAAAACTTTTAGTTATTATGTTTAATCTTTTATTAGCTGTAAATCAACGATTTTTTTTCTCTATCTGTGAACATTTTTAATGCACCTACAATAAACATCAGGGGCAAATAAACCCACCAAGCTACCGAGAAATTTTCCGGCGGGCCGTCGGTCAATGGGATCGTGGGCCGTTAATAAAATAAAAATTTTGCCTGCGACGCTGTTTGGGCCGTGACAATTTCATTTTTATGATTTCCCGGTAAGTTGTTGATAGCCCATCCGCCCTTAATAAACATGCAAATATCAATATAATGCGCATAAGTAGATTAACGAGCAATCAAAATCTGTAATCAAAATGGCGTTCATAAAGAGGTAATAATATAATATAACATAATAGGTATGCATAAAAAATGTAATACACTTTTGAAAATGCAATTATTTATATCTTTCACTAATTTAAAACATATCTAAAAATATTTTGTAAAAATTGTGAGAAAAATTCCTAGCTAGCTATGATCAGTCGGTAGGTTCTACAGGCCTGCTTCTTTTTCATTGGCACACTGGTAAACATATGAAAAGAAATTCAGCACTTTACGATAAGCAATCGCAATAAGACATTTTATCTATAACGTACAATAACTTGCTATTTTTTGAGACTCTCGTTAATCCATTAATGCGCTTTATTAAAAATTTACGGAACGAAAATAAAAAAGATTTCAGCAGAGAGATTTTAATCAAAATTTTTGACTGTTTGTTTATAGTATTTTGTGAGATTTTAAGTAAATTAATTATACGCGTTTGTTCGTAATCGTAGCCAAAAAAAATTTTTTTACACTATAGAAGAATGCGGAATGGAAAAACTTCCGTTCTGTCTCGCTCGAGACGAGATGTTAATGCAATCCTGGGTTTGATTTATTTTATACATTGTGGCCCGAATAACCATCGCTGATTATTTTTCAACGCATGTTACTCGGAGTTACAATGTATGTTCAAAAAAAATCAAATTTTTTTTTTTTTTTTTTACAAAATATTCTTCGGCTCTTTTGGTTTTCTATTTATTCGGCTATTGATTTGTTTTACTCATTAAGTAATAAATCTGATGATTGAGGAAATGAAATAATTAGAATGGATTCTTTACAGACATGGGCGCCCATAGGGGGGGGGCTAGTAGGGGCCGTCGCCCCTACTGAGAAATCCACCAAAAGTATTAATTCATACTTACTAGTTACAATAGATTCAAAACAAAATGCATAAATTAATAAAATGTAACACTATAAAAAACAGATTAAATTATTAAAATAGTAAAACTACGACATCTAAAGTTACAACGAGAATATTTTCAGAAGCACACAGCCTCTGCTTATACCTATGGATGCCTATAGTATGCCTTTTTCCAACTTCTTCTAAAATTTTTAATTAATTGATTAAATTTAAAGATTCATTTTTTTTTTCATAAAAAATGCTTAATTTTACTGTACTACAAAAATATATCTAAACATTCCTAAAGTCGATCTAAAGGCATTTGACCTTGAAAAAACCAAAAATTTCGCCTGCGGCGGGTTTTTTCAAAACTTCGATGGAAAACGATACACGATTAAATATACAATGGCCCCTACTGAAAACATTTTATATGGGCGCCCATGTTTACAGAGTAGATCACCAAAAATTTTCAATTTTCCAATAAGTAAGATATTTATAGTTTTGAAAAAATTATCTACGACGCTTTTGATTTTCTATTTATTCAGCTATTGATTTGTTTTACTGATTAAGTAATAAATCTGATGACTGAGAAAATGAAATCATTAGAATGGATTCTTTACAGGAGTAGATTCGCCAAAAAATTTTCAATTTTCAAATAAGTAAGATATTGATAGTTTTCAAAAAATTATCTACGGCGCTTTTGATTTTCTATTTATTTAGCTATTGATTTGTTTTACTGATTAAGTAATAAATCTGATGATTGAGGAAATGAAATTATTAGCATGGATTCTTTACAGGAGTAGATTCGCCAAAAAAATTTAATTTTCAAAAGATTAACATCTTGAATGGTTTTCAAAATAATCATATACGGAGCATTTGATTTTCTATTTATTCGGTTATTGATTTGTTTTACTCATTAAGTAACAAATCTGATGATTGAGGAAATGAAATAATTAAGATGGATTCCTTACAGGGTATAGGTTTCCTCAAAATTTTCAATTTTCAAAAAGGTAAGATCTTGAAGAGTTTTTAAAAAATCTTCTACGGCGCTTTTGGTTTTTTATTTATTCGGCTATTGATTTGTTTTACTCATTAAGTAACAAATCTGATGATTGAAGAAATGAAATAATTAGGATGGATTCTTTACAGAGTAGGTTCACCGAAAATTTTCAATTTTCAAAAAAGTAAGATTTTGAATAGTTTTCAAAACATCATCTACGACGCTTTTGATTTTCTATTTATTCGGCTATTAATTTGTTTTACTCATTAAGTAACAAATCTGATGATTGAAGAAATGAAATAATTAGGATGGATTCTTTACAGAGTAGGTTCGCCGAAAATTTTCAATTTTCAAAAAAGTAAGATCTTAAAGAGATTTTAAAAAATATTCTACTGCTCTTTTAGTTTTCTATTTATTCGGCTATAGATTTGTTTTACTCATTAAGTAACAAATCTGATGATTAAAGAAATGAAATAATTAGAATGGATTCTTTGCAGAGTAGGTTCACCGAAAATTTTTAATTTTCAAAAAAGTAAGATCTTGAAGAGTTTTTAAAAAATCTTCTACGGCGCTTTTGGTTTTCTATTTATTCGGCTATTGATTTGTTTTACTCATTAAGTAACAAATCTGATGATTGAAGAAATGAAATAATTAGGATGGATTCTTTACAGAGTAGGTTCTCCAAAAATTTTCAATTTTCAAAAAGTAAGATATTGAAGTTTTAAAAAAATTATCTACGGCGCTTATGATTTTTTATTTATTCGGCTATTGATTTGTTTTACTCATTAAGTAATAAATCTGACGATTGAAGAAATTAAATAATTATGTTAGATTATTTACAGGAGTAGATTCACCAAAAATTTTTAATTTTCAAAAATGTAAGATCTTGAATAGTTTTCAAAAAATCATCTACGGGACTTTTGATTTTCTATTTATTCGGCTATTGATTTGTTTTACTCATTAAGTAACAAATCTGATGAAGTTTTCATGTTATTCCAGAGATTTGTACTATTCCAAATATTTTAAAAAAAGAAAAATTTGGTGTTTTAACTCTAATCAACTGATGAAATTCCTTTGTACTGTTCAAAGAAAAAAACAAAACAAAACAAAAAGTGAAAAGAACAACGGAATTTTTTTTGGCAACTTGGAAAGTTTCTCAAACATTCCAAATTTGACTAAAACATAGTAAAGATCAAATGAATGTTCGGGTTTGATAATTTCCATCCCAAAATATTTTTTACGATGTTTAAAATTAAAAAAAAAAATTTAGTGCATTGGAAAAAAAATAGGTAGTCTGCAAAATTTTGTGTGCAGCTGATGCTTTGTTTTAAAAATAAGATTAGGATAATAAATAATTAGATGAAGTGGAAAAATAGTAAAAGGTTAAACAAATATTTTTGTATGTACAACATAAACACTGCTACCGCTCATTTCTAACTATTTTCATATTATATTAATCTCGTGTAATTTTTGGATTGAGTTAAATAGGTTTGCGCAAAACAAAGCAATATATTACAATAAACTCATAAATTAAATAGGTGTTAGGGCACATTGAACTTACAATTTTTTAGGAAAAAAGCTGTGTATGGAAAATTTCTTTATAATACCAAAATCTACTACTACTTCCACCATACTCTTCTAAGATTAAACTCATTCCAATAATTATAAATAGAATTTATTTATCCGCCACGTCAGCGTGTCTTCTTATTGGCTTAAATCGTCTGCCAAAATTTATAAATAAAAAGCACATGCTTATTCCTTACGATGACGGAAAAGTACTTCTCAATAAAGGATTTGTGTTTAAAATTTTATTTCTAAGAAGAATTGAGAAATAAGATAAGGATAATACCTACACACATTGTAAAACTTGATAAGTTCTTGGTACCTTTACTAAAATAACCAGTGCGTTTTCGACTTCGTAATTAAACAAAATGAGGTAAGAATAATTTAAGCAGCGTTACGAAATAATTCCAATTTTTTTTTAGATTTTTCGCTTCTTTCGTAATTTTATTGTTAGTTTTTTTAACAGTCACCGATTTAGCTCAGGCTGGTAGTGGTGAGAAAAAGAAAAACAAAAACGATGTAGAAAAAAAGAGCTCCAAAAATTACGATAACCAAAAAGACAAGAAAAGCCAAGAGTATTCCCAAAAAACAGATTACAAAAACAAAAAGGAACAGCAAAAGAACGAAAACAGTAAATATAGCGTCGACACCGAAGGATCCAAAAAATACTCCAAAGTAAAAAATGTGAAAGCTGAGAAAAAGTTCGAAGAGAATCAACCTCTAGCAAAAGTCAATAAACGGTCAAAGCGACAACGATCGGAAGAAGCGATCGGTTCCGATGAATCCCAAAGTGTGGAACAAAAAGTAAAGAAATCTAAGCCCAAATACGAAAAGAAACAAAAAGTGGTATCAGAGGAAAGTAGCAACGAATCTAGTGATAACAGAAGGGATGAAAAAGTACAAAAAACCAAAAATCAAATTTTAAATAAAAAGTATGAAAAAACAAAGCTTGTTGTAGAGTCGAGCGAAGAAGAGAGTGTAGAAGTACATGATAAAAAGAAGAAAGTAAATCAACCAAAACGACTAAGCAACCAAGAAGTAGATAGGAAAAACGAGGAAGAGGATTCGAAGTAAGTTTTTTTTATGGTTAACTTATTGTATTTTATTTACTTTTATTTTAGTTTAACAAATTCAGAAGATACTGAGGAAGACAGTAATACTTTGGAAGAAGACGAAAACTCGCAATGTAATTCCTTGGAAGATGATTGTGAAGTGTAGTTACCGCTACGTATTCCTTTGGGTTGTTCACCTTTTCCATTATTTATAGTGTAATATTAGATCAATATTTTAGTTTAAAAATATTAAGATTCATGGAAGATTTATCCATTAAAAATTTAATTCAATACTTAATTTAATTACACCTAATGCTAATTTTAACTTAAAGAATGATATAGAAAGAGTTGCTAACGATTTAGTAACTAATTTATAGTTATCGCAAAACTAACATTTTGAATGTTACAATTTACGAGACAGGACGATAACCCTCACTCCAATTTTAAAAATTTTTGAAGAAAATAATGAAAGGAAATGGTCCAAAGAGCAATAATAAAACATAAAATTTATGAACCGTTACAAATAGGCCTTATTATTTAAAAAAAATGGTAAAAGTAACCTCGCCCACCTTTATAGTAATACTCCACCTTTCCAGGAGAAACTTCGGATCTTAATCGGACATAAGAGCGTTGTCATAATCGACTATACGCCTTCTCCACGTAAAGTATTTAAGGTTTTAAATTAATTTTTTGATGATGAATCATTGTCTGATACATTTGCCTTGTCAAAATTGACTTTCAGCACCGCTACGCTCCCGCAGGTCGTTTTGCAACGCTTCCAGCTATTTTGACTAACGCTTTATTAGGTAATAATATCCCTAAGGGCTTCCAACTCAAAAAAAGAGCTCTTAAGAGGGGAATGGTTGTTACTATTTTTTTCGTAAAATTTAAGTAAAAAAAAAATCCTAAAATGTGAAATTTTCTCGATGTTGGCTGTGCAATGGTTTAGGTACAAGTAAAAGTGCTTTTACAAGTTTTCCTAATAATTTTACTTTTGAGTGAGAGTTTTCGTCCTGGACCCGAGGTGATACCCTGGGACAATTCAAAATAAAATAAAATAAAAAACTCAAATGAGTTAATTCATTTGTAGCTTCTCCCGATAATCATTTCCAAAGTCCACAGAGTAATGACCAGCAAACCTATGGTAGACATTAGCCATTACAGCTAGGTGATCGAGGGCTAAGTTTGACCATAATTTGTCTCATGAGCCTATGAGCTCGACCTATCAAGAAGCTGTAATTATCAAACCAACCCTTAATCTCAGGGTTAAAGTGTTAATATGTAACAAATTTTTGCATCTGTTTTGCTTAGTTTTACTTTTTATTCATTTTACAATCATTCCTCGATCCGATCCTTTATTTTTATTTGCATTTAATTCAAATATTTTGTTGCATTGGAATGCTGATAAAATTGGTGCCCGGACAACGTTGCCCGGGGTGAGCAATTCCCAAAACTCTGAAAAGAGAATCTAACGTTGTCTTTCCCATCTCCAGGACTGGGTGACTTTGGCTAAGCCAGTTGGACATTAGGTCCAACGGTGGCATGAAGGCGAGGACCAAAGCAACTGGCAAATAAAGTTTTGTAACTGCACACCACTTCGAGGGTCCCTCACTCGCTTTTGCGCACATTGGAGTCTGTTTTGGTTTTCCGCCGTGCCATATCTGTGGGGGTCATGCAGCATGATGGACTGTGTTACTGTGCCCAGTATTCTCCTTTTAGTAATTTTTGGGCCGCCTATGCTACTCTAGGCCTAGTTAGAGTAACCTGTCACTGAGACAGCTGACCAGGATGTTTTGCGTATCTGGTTCAATCTTCATCTTTCTTAGAACCGCCAATATGTGACCCAATTCTGAATTGTTGAAAGCTTTGAGCACGTCAAGGATGATCAACATGATATATTTTTTTGTTCTCCACGTGCCGCTTTTTGCCGTATTTACCGCTTCCAAGACGTTGTTTATAGCGTCCGTGGTAGATTTTCTTGCCCAAAAGCTATACTGATTTTTGGAGAGGATTATGTGGCGTTTGATCTCTTTTTAAAAGCGGTTAGTAATCATTCTCTTCAAGAGCTTGGCAACGGGGTCGATAAGACAAATCGGCTTGTAAAACAATAGATCTGGAAACCCTCCCCTTGCTAAGCAATTGTTGAACACGCTCTGGGCACCAATCCACCGTTATTTTAATCATTTGACCCGGGATTCTATCCAACCTTAGTGCCTTGTCCAAACGTATGCTTTGTCACCTTTAGCTCCTCCAAGATGAAAAACTGCAGAAAAACCCCCCTTCTCTCGCTAGTCCAGCAACGTTTTGCGTCCGTAAACAGTGCACTGTGTTTACTAGTGTTAAGTAAGTTGAGCCTATCAATGACTGACAAAGATTACATCTCATCTCGATTAGAAGGACGTACTTGTCACTTTATAAGTTGTAAACTTACTAGAGCTCTGATGTAAAAATCTTATCTTTTCAATTTGAGTGTCTCACGTGTTTTGGCTTTTGTATTCAATTTGGAATAACCATTAGAGTTACTTGTTAATGGGAACTTGTTAATTAGAGATGGGTACACCTTTTATTGTGACACCGTTTATTCAATTGCTGCTGTGTGTATATTTTGACTCAGACTCTATACATTATTGAAACTCATTTTCATCTCTCAAATTTTGTTATCATTTAAAAGTACTTTATTTTTTTTTGGCTTTTTATTAGAGTTTCCCCCAAGCTACTTTTATTTTTCAGAATCAACAGCCTCGCTTCCGCACTAATAAAGAGCTGATCTATAACATCGTGACTAAATAAACTAAAGAGATTTTCTTTAAATTGCGACAGATTCTGGTCTGTGTTTTAGTCAACTCTCTCCTTAGAGGGTAATTTTTGTTTCAAACTAATGAACAAGTGCATTTGGAAAATTAACGATTCATCGCACAAACCGAGTTCCAAGTGTACAGCTAAAAATAACGAAAACTGCACATAATTAAGCAATAAATGAATTCACCTGCAAATAGTAGCATCTCAAACGCAATGTTAAATTTTTGGAGGCAAGCTAATCAAGCAAGCAAGCAAACAAGTTAAATTTGACAAGGTCACAGCTAATAATAGATCACAAGCGAGATTCCCTCAAGCGGGACTGATAAAAACAAAACCAGATATGGAAAATCAATAAAACATATTAATGATTCCAAAATCATGGTGTGTGGGGAGTTTTCTAACTATCTCTTAGCTTTTGTTTGTTTTTGACGACATTTTGCCAAGAACATTTAGAATTCTTCTTTTTTTTGGTGTTGCTGCCTGAGGCGCAACTCTAACTCTAATCTCAGGATACCTGAGTTACAGACCCGTAGCTAGGATTTAATTTCGGGGGGGGGGGGGCACTTGTAAAAAATAAAATTTTTGGTGGTTCCCCTTTCCGAGAATTTTTATTATTATAAACAAATCTTCCTTTACTTTCAAAAAAAAAAAATTTTTTCTGAACATTTTGAGGGAGGCACTGCTCCCAGGTGCCCCCCCTGGCTACGGGCCTACTGAGTTAAACATAGTCAGATGTACTGCTTCAGTCAAACTCCTTATTATCAGGTTGTACTTTACTTGAATCGGATTGAGCGAGTGTTCTGGCAAATTATCTCAAAACCTGAACTTTAATTACAACTGAATTGAAAACTACAACTGAAATATTAATTAATACGAGTACCTAGATTGAAATCTGCCAAGAAAGCCATTTAATAATAACATATTAAATTTGTCACGACGCTTCTGTCAAGAAGCATACGAAGAAGAAGAAAAAGATTGAAAAACATCGTTTTAACCACAATTAAATGACGAACACTAAGCTTATGGGATGTTTCATTTTATCCACCACCATATTGTTAAATATTTGGATATCCGTAACCAACCCTCTTTAAAATACTTCACGGCATTTTTAAAATTGGTTCCTACAATTTCCAACATCAAGGCTCTACTTTTATTCGCACAATGGATAAATTATTTACAATATATTTCATTTCTGTAATCGTGTATGTGAATGGCCTTTCTTAGCAATAATAACTAATTATACAAAGACTTAAAATAGGTTGTAGGTATGTTCGCGGGTCCCTAAAATACCAATTTTACGATTGAAATCTCGATGAATTCTGAAAGAGTATATATTAAATAAGAGAATTAGCTATGACAGAATGCCTTAAATGCACCTGTTTTTTCAAAAATTGAATTTAAAAACTTCGATTTTCACAGTAAATTTTAAGCAAAGTCGCTCGGGATTGGTGAATCAATTCATTCTATTGACAGTACGTGCACTTCCAACTGGTCTTAGCTTTGCGCAGAGCGGAGATAACCGGAGCGACACTTGCATTGAGATGCAGCAACAGTGTACTCCAAACAAAAATCATGGTTTTCAATACCAAATGTGGGGGAAAAATGGCTTAAAGCGCCCGAGCGCAGCGAGGGGTGCTTTAAGTCGATTTTTCTTCGCACAACTACCCTGAGTTAAAAATCCACTCTCACGAGTTTCACCCCTCAAAGATCCACCATTTCCTTAATCCACGGGCCTAGGGATATTTTTAAATTAGTTGTCGTTTTCATCAAAATGGCCCGGAGCGCCAGAAGGGTGCGTAAGGTCAATTTTGATGAAAACCACCATCGCAAGAGTAGGATCCACGCGAAAAAGTAACTGCCGTTCGTTAAATTTAAGCAACCCTTTTTTGAAGTAATTTGGGTTTTAAAAAGGACCTTTTTGTCGTGGCGTTACACAGGATACCGTTCCGCAATCTGATGAAGGAGTCCATTAAACACATTTTTCAATCGTAAAATTTGTATTTTAGGGACCCGCGAACGTACCTTTACCCCTTAAAATAATATCAAATATCTATATATATAAAAATCAATGCAACTTTTCGTTGTAATTTTATAACTCAAGAACGGGCTCAACTATCCAAACCAAATTTTTAGTGTTTGTTCAGACTATTTAGTAGATGGTTTCTGTGAAGTTTGCACAAAATCGGTTAAGCGGTTCTTTATTTATCACATTTTTTGTAACTCAATTCAACGAATTTCACTAATTTCATAGATGGCGTTTGCGACCAACCTATCACTATATGACATGCATACCTCCATATGTTGTCAGTTATGTTATGTTCAACTGCCTGCATAAATCCATTCACCAACAAGAAAAAATCATCGAATGAAACCTTCCATCAGTTTTTGAATTGTCGGCATCGATAATGTGTCCCCGGAATGTGTTTAGCAGGAGCAACACATACCTCGGTTCGGCGAGAGCACATTTCGGTAAAATTTTTTTGGCGCAAGTACTGTTTGACGCAGACCCAATTCATATTACTATGGTACTCTTTGGAACTCGGTTCAATAAAAGTCTCCTCCCCCAAAAAAGTCTTAATAAAGTAATAATAATTAAAAACTGACAATATATGCGCAGAGTGTTTTTATATACTTTTTATTTTATTCCTACAAATTTACAAAAAAACCGCGGTAGTCTTTGGAACTCAGTTCAATAAAACTTTGCCCCCACCACCCGAAAAGTCTTAATAAAGTTATAAGTTATAATTATTAAAAACAATCCATTCATTGGATTTTACACAAAATTTTCATGTAGTACATGGTAACTAACCAATGAAAAACCATTTACACATGTACTACCTGACCCCAATGTTGCTCGGAGCAAATAACATTCGCGCATGTTGGTCGGAGCAAATTTATGTGTACTGTGCGCAAAAATATATATACTTAATAATATATATGCACACATACGTAGCTTTCGTCACAAATGGGTAGACAACTTTTTTTTTTGTTTGAGTGGGGAAACCTTGCATAGGCGCCCCCCACTAAGAGGGGGGGGAGTGCCACATTCTTGCTGACCTATCCTATCCTACTAACCAATGAAAAACGTCTGATTGCTACTAATACGCTCCTTTTATTGGTTACTAAAAATTTTGATCTAAATTTGGGTGTTTTCCATTCGGCTAGAAAGTTAACACATTTATCGATTCTCAGGCGAAACGAAGTTTGCCGGGTCAGCTAGTAATACATAAAATTTAAATTTCCTTTTATTTAGTTCAACATTTTTTAAATACATTTCAAAAATATATTAGCATTTAAAATCAGTATCTCCTGAAAGCTATACTATCGGCTTAGAAATTGGATCAATATCTTTTCCATAATCAAGTTTGATATAATCTGACACCTTTTCCCCTATCATAACTGTAGGTGCATTCGTGTGGCCTGCTAATGGGAAAGGCATAATGCTAGCATCCACGACCCTTAGCCGCTTTACTCCATGAACTTTAGCCCTAGCATTTACAACTGATGTTTTTGGATCATGACCCATCCTGCAGGTACTACTTTCATGGTACAGAGATCCAGTCAATAACCGGATAGCACAAATCCAATAATCCTTGCTTCCCATTTTATACTTCTTACAATCAGGATAATCTGCTAAAACTAAAGAGGCGTTAATTGCTTTCATTGGTTGAGTCTCTATTATCCTCTTCAACGTTTGAATCCCTTGGTATATTCTTTCAACATCATCATCATTGTCCAAAAGGTTTGCATCAATATCTGGGTATTCAAAAGGATCGTTTGAGCGAAGTGTTATTTTTCCAAAGGAAGTACTTCGTAGTGCAATTACGTAAGCACTCATGGTGGTTTGGGTACTCATATTCTTATAAAGAGCATTGTATACATCCTCTTTAAATCTGAAGGAATGCTTAATAAAGTTGGTCAGACCACCAGCTGGATTTACTTCTATTTCAATATCTGGGTAGCTGTCAACTTTTTCCAGTTTACTTTGATAAAATGAAACAACTTGACTGTTCAACGCAATTGTTAACGTTCCGTAATCGTGCAGAAATTCTTTGATATTTTCTCTTAAAGATAGTTTTGGTTGGGACGCATTTGTGTTCACATAAGCGCCAAAAAATACTGCATGGTTGTACAAATTTCTTCCAACTGGAAGGTCTTGCACAACAGGGATTTTCATTTCGCTTAAATGTTGTTTTGGTCCTATACCAGATAGCATTAAAATTTGGGGAGAATTTATGGATCCGGCTGATAGAACAACTTCCTTCCTTGCTTTTGCTAAATAGGTTTTTCCACCTCTTGTAAACTGAACACCAGTTGCAGTTTTTGTTTTAGAATTGATTACAACTTTGGTTACATAACTGTGAGTTAAAATTTCCAAATTGGGTCTATTCATTACTGGTTCCAAAAATGCTTTGGAAGTGCTGTGTCGAAATTGATTGATGTTATTTTTTTGGGTATAAAATGCTCCAAGTTCTTCCCGTCCATTGAAATCTTGATTTAATGATGGATAAGCTATGTTGCTTCCAGTAACATACGCAACTGCTTGTTTGCTTATGGGTCTGTGATGTTTAACATTCCAGTAACCATGTTGTCCATGATACTTAAATTCACCATTAACTTGTGCCTTTTCCGATTTTAGAAAATAAGGCAGAACGTCTTTATATGACCAACCAGGATTTCCTGCATCGGCCCATCTATCGTAATCCAACCTATGCCCTCTTGAATAAACTAATCCATTTATAGAACTGCTACCACCTAAACATTTACCTCTGGGCATGTGGCAACGATTGTTTTTCATACCTCAAATAGAAAAAAGTGTTAACTGAGATTTAAATTTGATTTGATTCTACTGATATTTACCTAAGCATGCCTTTGTTTGAGGAGTAGTTTCATAGTTCCAATTAAACCTGGAACTCTGTAAATAAACATGCATTCCTGGAATAATAGAAAAATTAGTTTCCGAACCTCCGGCTTCGATCAGCAAAATTCTCCATTCTTTTATTTCTGACAAACGGTTAGCCACTACAGATCCACCTGAACCAGAACCCACAACAATAAAATCAAAATTTCCCAAATCTGCACAAAAAGTATATTTTGATATGGATTTTTTCCCGTATTGGAAAACTTTTACTTTCTACCGTATCATCTTTTGGTTTGAACTGTTTAGCACTTGTAGGCAGTTTGTAATGTAAAGCTTTGTGGATTTCTGTTTTGATGAGATTTTCATAGTAGTTAATCAAATAGGATTCATCTCGTCTTTTCCCATGTGTAAAAAAGTGCTGTAAAAACCAGAAAAATATGATGAACCTCATTTTTACAGTGAACAGTTTCTGATTCTGTGGAGTCCTATAATAAAAAATTTAAATACATACAAAGGGTGGTTCTACATTGGAATCACCTAATTGACTTTATCAAGTTCAAATTTTAAAACTCAATTTCAAAAAAACGGATTTTGTTTGATATTCGATTTTGAAAATTGAATTTAATATAAATAACGGACATGAATGAATTAACAAGAAATTCACTGTTGTACTATTCTACTAGATGAGCACGGCCCACTTGTCAACTAATCTGCTAGAAAATTTCTTAATCCAGTAGAAATCTTGTTAATCCATTCATGCACGTCATTTTCACTGTCCATAAAAATCATATACACGGAAATTTGTTGAAAATAGTTAAACTGTGGAATTATAAAAATAAAAAAAAACCGCTGCCTATTTAATGTGATAAATAGCAAAAGTATTTTCAAAATTTAACAAAATGTGCCTTTTGAGCCGCAACTCCTAAGAAGAGGGTTAACCAAAACAGAAACTAAAGTCTGTCGCAATCTGGAAAAATCTTCTCTATTTTGTTTAGTCACAAACAAACAAAGTTTGAGAAATGTAGTCACAATTCCAATAATTGCAATACACACAGTAGCAATTATTATGTGCACTCACCTCAAATAAACAACTACCCATTAACAAATAACCTCGAAGTGTTACACCAAAATAAACACAAAAGGAAAAAAACACGTCGGGTATGAAAATTAAAAAAAATAAAATTTACTTCTAAGAGCTCTAGTAATTTTACAACTTATAAGGTGACAGGTACAAATTTCTAATTAAGGTAAAACGTGCGGTTTCAAAGGTAAATACTGAAAAATCAGTGATCAACAGGCACTTGCAAACACAGATTACTGCTTACAAACGCAGAACGCTCCTGGACAGGTGAGAGATGATGGTGGGTAACGCCAAACAAAAACTGGACCATTCAGATAATGAAAAATTCCCTAAAGTAACCCGTAGCCTTCAAAACAACAATATAAAAGTTGCTGTCAGCCATAGAAATTCGGAAATAGTACGTAGACGTCTCATCTAAACTGCGTAGAGCTCGTGCGCATGAAAGCTTTCCCAAATGTTTCCTATTTTGCCCAACAGATGCTACACAGGAGCTAAAAATACCAAGATACTAAACCGGCACTTAAAAAATTTTTGGCACCAAATATTAATTCGCCTGCTTGTTACAATTTCTCGAGGAGAACTCAACTTCAACATCGCGTTGCAGCTTATCAGCACTTGCACTCTAATCCCTACACTTAAAAATAACAATGCAAAACCGGCATGAGCTTTCCATGAATTACTATGCAGAGAAGCACAATTCAGCACCGTTAGCAAAATAAAAAAAATTACAAAAAAGTTTTGCCTGCGTTTATTACAAATCTCCACTTGTTGTACCTGGGTTGGATAGGTTTTAGTGTGAATAAAACCTTGTGGAACCCCTGTGTGTATGGATCGTAGTGTAGAGTGATGGTTGTCGATCTTGATTCGGAATTTCCTCTTTTTTCACTAAAAAAAATGTTATCACGTTTATATAAAATTAATTCGCTGCTCCAAATCTTCATCTCCGTTATCTAACTATTTTAGTCTGTCAATGAAAACCAAAACAATAAGTGGCCATTTTGTTGACTCATCTTTTTTAGGTCCTACGTTAATCTCCAAAAAACATTAAAGGATTGGCGGCCACGTTGAGGACACCTTTCAGAATAAATTCGTTCTGAAGCTCTGTAATTTTGACCAGATTTTTCTAAAACCATTAACATCTCAAAAGCTTCTAGATTCAAAAACGTCATAATTTCACTAATTCAAGTTAATTTATTTTATTAATAGTACCTATAATAAATTTTAACTTTAATCTTATTTTCAAAGTGTTAAACAAACACAATATAAACAATAAATTATCAATTTGAACAACGAGTGAATTGCAATTACCTATCGATAATATTGTGAAATTGTCTAATCCGGGAACTAAATTTTAAATGCGGACTTTTAAAATTAAGTTTATTATATGAAATTTAAATTTAATAATTTTAATCGAATATTAGGTATTTAAATAATATTTAGAATTCTGGAGTAAACTACTCGAGATAATATAAAATAAGCACACCAAATGCAATTCAATTCCTGCGTTAAAAGACACAATCGGGAGTATTTCACTTCAACTACACCCTAAAATTGAGCTTCCGGCAGGCCAAGCGCCAGAAACCCGTAGGGTCTTGCAGCGCTTGTAACGTTAAATAAAATTATTCAAAATTTTGACCAAAAAATAAGTTTTAAAATTTGAACTAAATATTATAAAAATTGTTTGATAAATTATAAGAAGCAAATTATTAGAAAAACTTACGTTGACAAAAATTTTACTGTAGACGGCGGCAAGGTTTGTAGATATACGAGAGCAATTACTTACTGTGACGCACAACAGATCCGAATTAGGAGAAAATCTCCTTCAGCCCTACCATAACTCACGAATTGTAAAAGGTTCATTACCAATAGAAAACGTTTATTATTGCTATAGACGTTTTACACGTTTTTTAGTGCCTATAGATCCGCTCACTACTTATAATAAAATTAAATCACTAAAATCAAAGTCCAGTTATAACAAAATATTAATATGCAGTTAATAAAAAATTTTTATTTATTTAAATAGAATTTATTTATTAAAGTAAAGCAATGTTAATATTTGACAATGACGCCTCCTTAAAAATTAAAATTGAATCTATAATAATAAAATAATATAACTACCTACCTAAGAAACTTATGCCTAAATTTAAATTTATAATAAATATTGAAACTATTTTTACATATATCGTGCTTTATTTTACAATACACTTGCTTTATTTGGCAGGTGTTTTGAAATCACAGAATAATCCCTTGATTTGAACTCACAAAAATACAAAACTGCACATCAAAATTTAAAATTAATTTGGGAATAATTTATTGAACTAAAAAAGTTAAAGATAAGTTGGTAGTTGTTAAGATCTTGGTTTTGTATTTAAATTTAACGTCCTTTATTTTCAAAAAAATCTGTTAGTTTTTTGTTATAAAAATAATGTAAATGAATTTTGTTTATGTTGTTAGCATATCATATAATTTCCTTTAAAAATTAATTAAATTCCTTGTAGATTTTTATGTGTTTCTTTAATTGCAACAACAAAACGCAACATCTAGCTTTCATTCAAAACTCAAGAAGCGTCTTCGTTACGACACGGGATACAACCAAAATTACTAAAACTGTGGTGCTTTTGTTACAGTTATTCATATATAAAAAATAGAGTCATTGCTAGTCAGAGCATCTAGAGATCAAAACAGCAAATGCAAGAAATAGAAATAGAAACGCAACATCTGCATTCTGAAACATGCCTGGACTTATCCTCGGACCACTCTCTAATTATAGTGACAATACATTCGAAGGTACTCCAAAGACAAAGTCAGCCACACCTGCACAACAGCCGTACTGACTGAGAAAACTTTAGATCACAAGTTGAAGAAAATTTAGAAATAAGCCTACCACTAAAACCGGAGAATGACCTGACTGAAGCCGTGGAACACTTCAATAATACCATGGAGTTTGACTCTTGTGCTAGAGCATGTGGGGAGAGATCAATGCTTGGGAACGATCAGAAGGGCAATTGAAGAAAAGAGAAAACTAAGAAGAACATGGCAGAATACCAGAAATCCGAATGATAAAAGCAGATTAATTTAAGCTTATCGAAGTACCAGGAAGAGCTCTTGGAATTCAAATTAATTCAATCAGGTGTCCCGCAGGGTAGCGTGATGGGACCAATACTGTATCTTCTATTTACATCGGACTTGCCGACTACCGAGAAGACGACTTTTGGAACGTTTGCGGACGATACAGCAGTCATGGCTTCACACAGCGATTCATTTACAGCATCAAGATACCTGCAGGATCATCTATTAAAAATCCAAGACTGGCTGAAAACATTGAGGATGCGAGCCAATGAATCAAAATCTATTCAGGTTACGTTTACAATGAAGAGAAGCACATGATGCCCACCGGTAGAGTTGAACGGACAAACATTGCCCCAAGCAGACACAGCTAGGTACCTTAGAATGCACCTCGATTCCAGGCTTACGTGGAAGCACCACATTTGGATGACGAGGAAACAGTTGGGCATGATGTACAAAAAATGCACTGGCTGACTGGACCAAAATTGTAGCTAACTCTTGAAAGTAAGGTATTACTGTATAAGTCTATCTTAAAACCGATCTGGGCATATGTATTTATGTATCCAGCTGTGGGGTGCAGCAAGTACTTCTAATATTGAAATACTTTAGAGATTCCAATCAAAAGTACTGAGAAAAATGCACTTTGGTACGTTCCAAACGCCTTAATCTATCTATAATGACCTGGAAGTGAATAGTGTTAAAAGTGAAATTGCCAAATATACTGAAAAATATCAGAACAGACTAAGAGTACATCCGAATAAGTTAGCAACGCGGTTACTAGAAGACGATAACCAAACTTGAAGAGTGAAACGATACAAATCCATGTGCGTGAAGTTAGCCCCCCTTTTTTTGAAATTGTGATTTTTTTTATTTGTGCTCAATTGTGCTCAACTTGTGCTCAATGTGCTTAAAAGATTTTTTTGATTTTGAACAAAAATAACAAAAAAAATCGAAAAAAACACTTTTTGACGCCAGCCCCCCTTTTTTTGAAATTGCAACTTTTTTTGGTCGTTCTCAATTGTGCTCAAGTTATGCTCAATGTGCTTAAAAGAATTTTTTAATTTTGATCAAAAATAACCGCGTAAAGCGCGAAATAAGATTTCTACCTAGCCCCCCTTTTTTGAAATTGCAACTTTTTTTGATTGTACTCAATTGTGCTCAAGTTGTGCTCAATGAGCTTAAATGAATTTTTTAATTTTGATCAAAAATAACCGTGTAAAGCGCGAAATAAGATTTCGACCTGGCACCCCTTTTTTTTAAATTGCAATTTTTTTTTATTGTTTTCGATTGTGCTCAAGTTGTGCTCAATGTGGTTAAAAAAATTTTTTAATTTTGAGCAAAAATAACCGCGTAAGGCGCGAAATAAGAGAAAAAAAATTAAATTTTAGGATAAAATTAGTGTCAATCGTTAGAGCTTTGTTTGAGCCTGAATGATCTTCAGTGAGCGAGATTTTGAGTTAATTTTTTTACAAAGTTAGAAATATTTGAAATTTTCGAGTAAACTGCAAGCCTTAAAAAATCTTACTATTAAACGCGTGTTGCTCGGAGTTTACTCAAAAATTTCAACTATCTATAACTTTTTAAAATATTAACTTAAAATCTTGCTCACTAGAGCTCATTCAGGCTCTAACGAAGCTCAATCGATTGACATCAATTACACACATAGATTCAAAATGAGAAGAAAAATTTCAAAAAAGGGGGGCTATGTCGAAATCTTATTTCGCGCTTTACGCGGTTATTTTTGATCAAAATTAAAAAATTCTTTTAAGCACATTGAGCACAATTTAAGCACAATTGAGTACAATCAAAAAAAGTTGCAATTTCAAAAAAAGGGGGGCCAGGTCGAAATTTTATTTCGCGCTTTACGCGGTTATTTTTGATCAAAATTAAAAAATTCTTTTAAGCACATTGAGCACAACTTGAGCACAATTGAGAACGACCAAAAAAAGTTGCAATTTCAAAAAAAGGGGGGCTGGCGTCAAAAAGTGTTTTTTTCGATTTTTTTTGTTATTTTTGTTTAAAATTAAAAAATTCTTTTAAGCACATTGAGCACAACTTGAGCACAATTGAGCACAAATAAAAAAAATTACTATTTCAAAAAAAGGGGGGCTAACTTCACGCACATTACAAATCCCGCTATTTTTGTGACGTTATAGTTATAGTAAATTCCTATAGGTGGTGTACCCTCAAATTCTTAATGAACATAAATCGTCTTCAGGTGTAAAACGCAAACGCAAACTTGCGTTTTTATTACTCATAGCTTGTAACTTGCTGTAACCTACTTAATACAACCACAGAAAATATAAATATAAACTAAATTTTAACATTGCTTTATCATAACAAGGTACCCTGGTTCTTAAAACTAAAATCTAAATAACTAAATACCTTAAAATATATTGTCGTGTTCTGTTTGAACAAGCGCTTAAAAGATCCAGTAGCTCAAAAAGTTCGGAAGCATAAGACTCGATCAGTTAGTGAATTCAATGAAAGATTTCAAAATTTTTCCACAATTAAAAATAAAACCAAATTTACAGGGAATTAATAGTAATTTAATTAGACGAATGTTGTTGTCAAAAATTATCTCATTTGTACAATAAAACCAAATTTTCGTATTAAATCTCATCAACACAGTTGAAAATCAAAATTTGGACGCAATCCACCTACAAGTTCACACATTTAAGGTATCAAATTTATTACTGTAACTTGTAAGAAAATTAAACGTTGTATTAAAAAAATTTAAACATCTGAAATAAAGTTTACAAAAAAAAATAAAATGAATTGTTTAATTTCAAACTTCGCGCCGAACGATGACTGTTCACATAAACGGTAGCTGAACGGAACCATCACTTAGATATCGTTCTTACACAGCTGCATTGCAAACATTCAGAAAAAGTTAATTTTAAAAACCGAACAAATTGAGCCAATAATTATAATTGTTCTATTAGTGATTTTAATTAGTCGAAGTGTGTTTAGTTAATTAGTTGCAATAAACAACCATTCCATAATTAACAAAGTAAGTCGCATGGTTAACCTCAAAAATTCTCCAACAAATCATTTTCAAATTGCAGACAATCAGCGTTGAAATCGCGTAAAATAAAAGAATTCAGATACTATTTACCCTCATGATGGCTTCAAAAGGCTATGCTTGGGCTGGATAAATTTACATCCAACAACTCGGCAAAATGGCGGACCAGACAAGTAAAATCTCGTTTCCAAATATTTACATTCCATAAAATCAATTTTCAACACACTATAATTATCATCGCGCTGACAATTTATTTCAATCACTCGTTGCTTCATAAACTTGCAAATTATTCGCCGATTGTTAAATTTTAACTTCCGTTTCGTTGAGAGTTGACAACTTCCACCATCGTCTATCAGCAACTAACTTTTCTTTTTCTAATCTCAAACTTCTTCCCATTTCCAGAATTTTGTAAAATGCGTGTACGATGCTTATTGGTCAGTTCCGCCAGCCAAATTTGAATTTTCCAATCAAAAAATTAAGGTTGACTTGTATAGTCCAAGTTTAACCGGTAACTATGGTTTAAACTCGGATTTTGACTATTGTGATTGGTTAATCTACAGTTTAAAATTTTAAACTAGATCTATACAAGTCACCATAAATGTTATAAATTATCTACACTTTTCCAATTGTCCGTCACACCATCTTGTATGTTCAGCGCGTATCACTTATTACAGTTTACTTCCTCCTCACTCACTTTAATTTAAAATGGTAAGTAATTTAACAATTCAAAAATAAACTAGATGAAAACGTTACCCATTTTGACTGATTTAATTTCTTTTATAGGATTTCGGACAATTTCCACCTATGAAAATTCCGTTTTTAATCATACCCTCATCGGTACAATAATTGAAAACAAACAACCTTTCATTCGTCTAAGTAAACTCAGAAAAAACTCAAATTCGAGAAAAAATTTATTATGGATCTTTAATTGTGGAACTTTAAAATTATCAAAAATGTGACCCCACAACAATATAAATAACGTAACCGTTAAATACTTACGCTATTTTTGAGAAATAGCGAGACCCGGTAACGTTATTTGCATTACGCTATTTCTGCGCATGTTCATTTAAGTTTCAAACTAGAATAGCGTTAGCGTAAAATTTACCGTGGTGTGGCGATAACTCCCCAATAATCAATAGAGTAAATAAAAAAAAAATAATATATTATCTAATACCAATATAATATAATCTAATACTAATATTAATATCAATATATTGACGTGAATTGTATAAATCACAAATTCTAAAATTATCCACAATTAAATTTTCATTTTGTTAAAGTTTTCATTTTATGAAATTTCTTTTAATTTAATAAGACGAATGAGTAGTAACCTGTTGTTTTCAATTATGTGCCAATGAGTACGTGCAGAGACGAGATTTTTAGGGTTGGAAATTTGTCCAAAGAGCCTAAAAGTTAAACATTTCAAAATTGGAAAAAACGTTATAATTTAGTTAATTGAATTTTTTTTTTGTTTAAAAATTGTTTACTTACTTTTGAAATGAGTTGGTGCAAAGGTAGCTACGACGATTGATGCGGTGTTTTTAAAGCTGAAGTGTTGTTCGCAATAAATTTTAAAACTTAGTGACTTCAAAATGTTGAATTTGGCATCAGAAAATTCAAATTTCGCTGAAAAATCAACCAACCAAAGTGCGACACGATTTTTCCGAAGAAAAGTTTTACAGGAAACAAGATAGAAAGAGTCAGTTGCTCTAGAGAGGTGTAAGCGTGAGGTCTGGAACTCAACGGCTTCAAAGTGTAATCTTCGAACGTTTAAAAATTACGAATTGGTAATTAATTCAGCGATGATTATGAGCAACTGGAGATTTGTTTGATTGTGAGTGCTACGAAAGAAGAGTATTATGAAATTCATTATGGAAAATTTGAAGATTTGGAAAATTTACGTACCAGTCATGACACGAGGTCGCCATTTTGTCAAATCGTAGATGCCAGGAATTTGAGGGGCAATCTTCTATTATTCAAGCCATCATCTTGGTAAATAACTTTTAAATTGTTTATTTACGCTATATCAACAATTGTCTTCGATATTTGTCACAATGCTTCGTAAAAATTTGAGGTTAACCACATTTGACGTTGTTAAATTTGTACTTCAAGTCGCACTTATCAACGGATATTTACACTTAAATAATTAAACACACCGGTGGAACGATTTTAATAAATAATTCGTGTAATTTGACTGCGAAAATTAAAATTTATGTGCTTGACTTTTTTCGTGCAGTTTTTAAGCAATCAGTTGTCGTTGTCATATGACAATCGGGTATTTAATGCTACCAACTCTTCGAACAATTAAAAGGCGCCAATATTTGAAAAGTAAAAAAATTTTTCATTTTTGTACATTATTTATTTTATTACAGATATTTGCTTAGGTTATAATAAAACGTTAATTATCTTACAAGTTGGAGATACTATTTTACAATTTAAATGTGTAAATTTGTAGGATAATTCTTCATGATTTTTGGAATAATCGACTGTGTCGATGAATTTAACTAAGATTTCGTCTCATTTTATTTATCAATTTGATTATGAATACTATTATCGTTAAATTAAATTATGATTTTATCCCTGAGTATTTTGTTTTACTGATTGTGGATAGTTTGGGAATAATTTTTTGAACTTACTACTGAGGGAGAGTCTCGTAATGCAAAACTCCGACTTCAACAGCTACGGGATTTAAAGAGTTGTTCGTCAGAACACGACAATATAATATTAATTTTCAAAAAAGTAAAAAAAAAAACTACAGACTCCTTTGCAAGAAATGCACATGAGTGTAGCGTTAACCCTGATTAAATTTATCTAATCAACCAAAAATGATCGATTACTTTTAACCATGATTCAATACGACTGAGAAAAACGAAACCAGATATGGAAAATCAATAAACATATTATTTGTGATTCCAAAATCATTGTTATTGTACCTGGTTCATGTGTGGCCAGTTTTCTAACTATCTCTTAGCTTCTGTTTGTTTCTGACGACATTTTACCAGGAACATCTAAAAATCTTCTTTTTTGGTGGCCGCAACCTGAAACGCAACTCTGACTATCGTTGCCGATCTTCCTCGATTATCAGTTTTGGTTGTTGTTGTATACAACAATGGCAAAAACTTAACGGAAAGCTTCCATCATCTAGATATAGTTTAGTTTTGTTCCTCATCTCCAATACCATCATCGCTCACTGATCCAGCAGCTTCAATATCAGCAAGCAGAGTCCTGTGTTTGCAATAACAGCTGTCAAGTGTTACTGATTCATTTGTAATAAATGTTCCAGTTTTAAATCTTCAGGTCTTATAGTTGTGAACTTACCAGAGCTCATATATCAGAAATTTTTTTCTTTTCATTTATTGTTATTGTTGACTTTTGCGTTTAATTTTTGGTGTGTTTGAGTACTTGTTTATGTGAGGTAGGTACACTTTTGGATTGTGACACCGCAATAACTTTTACACTGTAGATCATTCTGCACAGCTATTACATTGCAATTATTTTTGGAATTGTGGATACACTCTCATTTTGTTATCAATTAAAAGCACTTACTATGTTTTGCGTTTTACTGGAGTTTTCCCCAAACTAAGGAGTGTTACTTAGTTTGACTAAGGAGTCAAATTCCTTATTGCCAGGTTGCACTTTCCTCGAATCGGATTGAGCGAGTGTTTTGGCAAATAATCTCGAAACCTGTGCTTTAATTAAAACTGAATTGGAAAATACAACTGAAATTAATTAAATAATACGAGTACATTAAAAAAAATCATTTTAACCACAACTAAATGATGAACACTAAACTTCTGGGATGTTTCATTTTATCCACCACCATATTGTTAATTTTTTGAATATTCACATCCATCCCTCTTCAAAATACTCCAGGTCATTTTTAAAATTGTGTTCTTGCAATTTCCACCGTCAAGGTTCTTCTTTTATTCGCACGATAGATTATTTACAATATATTTTATTTCTGTAATCGTGTATGTGAATGGCCTTTTTTAGCAATTATATCTAATTACAGAAAAACTTTAAATAATATAAACAATACTTACTACATAAAATTTAATTTTCTTTTTATTTAGTTCAACATTTTTTAAATACATTCCAAAAATATATTAGCATCTAAAATCAGTATCTCCTGAAATCTATTCTATCGGCTTTGGAAGTGGATCAATATCTTTTCCGTAATCAAGTTTGATATAATCTGACACCTTTTCGCCTATCATAACAGTAGGTGCATTCGTGTGGCCTGCTAATGGGAAAGGTATAATGCTAGCATCCACGACCCTTAACTGCTTTACTCCATGAACTTTAGCCCTAGCATTTACAACTGATGTTTTCGGATCATTACCCATCCTGCAGGTACTACTTTCATGGTACAGAGATCCAGTCAATAACCGGATAGCACAAATCCAATAATCCTTGCTTCCCATTTTATACTTCTTACAAACAGGATAATCTGCTAAAACTAAAGATGCGTTAATTGCTTTCATTGGTTGAGTCTCTATTATCTTTTTCAACATTTGAATCCCTTCGTATATTCTTTCAACATCATCATCATTGTCCAAAAGGTTTGCATCAATATCTGGGTATTCAAAAGGATCGTTTGAGCGAAGTGTTATTTTCCCAAAAGAAGCACTTCGTAGTGCAACTACGTAAGCACTTATGGTGGTTTGGGTATTCATATTCTTGTAAAGAGCATCGTATACATCTTTTTTCAATCTGAATGAACGCTTAATAAAGTTGGTCGGACCACCAGCTGGATTTATTTCTATTTCAATATCTGGGTAGCCGGCAACTTTTTCCATTTTACTTTGATAAAATGAAACAACTTGACTGTTCAACGCAATTGTTAACGTTCCGTAATCGTGCAGAAATTCTTTGATATTTTCTCTTAAAGATAGTTTTGGTTGGGACGCATTTGTGTTCACATAAGCGCCAAAAAATACTGCATGGTTGTACAAATTTCTTCCAACTGGAAGGTCTTGCACAACAGGGATTTTCATTTCGCTTAAATGTTGTTTTGGTCCTATACCAGATAGCATTAAAATTTGGGGAGAATTTATGGATCCGGCTGATAGAACAACTTCTTTCTTGGCTTTTGCTAAGTAGGTTTGTCTATCTCTAGTAAACTGAACACCAGTTGCAGTTGTTGTTTTAGAATTGATTACAACTTTGGTTACATAACTCCGAGTTATAATTTCCAAATTGGGTCTATCCATTATTGGCTCCAAAAATGCTTTGGAAGTGCTGTGTCGAAATTGATTGATGTTATTTTTTTGGGTATAAAATGCTCCAAGTTCTTCCCGTCCATTGAAATCTTGACTTAATGATGGATAAGCTATGTTGCTTCCTGTAACATACGCAACTGCTTGTTTACTGATGGGTTTATGATCTTTAACATTCCAGTAACCATGTTGTCCATGATACTTAAATTCACCATTAACATGTGCTTTTTCCGATTTTAGAAAATAAGGCAGAACGTCTTTATATGACCAACCAGGATTTCCTGCATCGGCCCATCTATCGTAATCCAACCTATGCCCTCTTGAATAAACTAATCCATTTATAGAACTGCTACCACCTAAACATTTTCCTCTGTGCATGGGGCAACGATTGTTTTTCATACCTCAAATGCAAAAAGTGTTAACTAAGATTTAAATTTCATATGAATCTACTGATACCTAAGCATGCCTTTGTTTGAGGAGTAGTCTCATAGTTCCAATTAAACCTGGAACTCTGTAAATAAACATGCATTCCTGGAATAATAGAAAAATTAGTTTCCGGACCTCCGGCTTCGATCAGCAAAATTCTCCATTCCTTTATTTCTGACAAACGGTTAGCCACTACAGATCCACCTGAACCAGAACCCACAACAATAAAATCAAAATTTCCCAAATCTGTACAAAAAATAGATTTTGATATGAATTTTTTCACGTATTAAAAAACTTTTACTTTCTACCGTATCATCTTTTGGTTTAAACTGTTTAGCACTCTTAGGCAGTTTGTAATGAAAAGCTCTGTTAATTTCTGTTCTGATGAGATTTTCATAGTAGTCAATCAAATGTGATTCATCTTGTGTTTTGCCAAGTGTAGAAAAGAATTGTAAAAACCAGAAAAGTACGATAAACCTCATTTTTACATTAAACAGTTTCTAATTCTGTGGAGACCTGTAATAAATTTTTTTTAAATACATGCGCAATAAGAGGTGGGTCTACATTGGAATCGCCTAAATGACTTTATCAAGTTCAAATTTTAAAACTCAATTTCGAGAAAATTGTATTTGTTTGATTTTCAATTTTTAAAAATTTAATTTAATATAAATAACGCCCATGAATAGATTAACAAGAAAGAAAGAAAGAAAGATTAAAAAAAAAAGAAAAATTGCCTTTTTTTTTCTTAAATCGCAAGAAACCGTTTTTCGATTTTGTTTAATTTTTTAGGTTATGTAATACACTAGGTAGAGCAATGCAAAAAACGTTAATTTCTTTAAAACTTTTTCTTCTACACAGCCCTATTTTTTGATTCCGGATAGCATCGTTTTTTACTTTATCATTGTGTCTTTCGTAGAATGACTAGACTAACTCTTTAATGCCTTAGGTATCAAAAACTGTTCATTTTTTTGGCTTGGTGGCCAGGGATAATTTTTATCAGCATGTTATGAACTACAATATCCTACATTATCGTTAAATTTTTGGGACCCAAAACCCATAAAACCGTAGCGGGGTCCTTTAATAACTTTAATCGAATATTACTTAAAAAAAAAGATGGCAGTAAGAAAATAATTTTTTGCTTTTGTCCTAATGGTGCCATTTAGAATTCTGGAGATAAGTAATATCACCACTGTTTATTACCAATATAATCACACCGAATTCAATTGAATTCCTGCGTTAAAAGACACCATCGTAAGTATTTGCTTCCGGCAGGCCAAGCGCCAGAGACCCGTAGGGTCTTGCAGTGCTTGTAACGATAAATAAAATTATTCAAAATTGATTTATTCAAAATTTTTACCAAAAAGTAAATTTTTTAAAATTTGAACTTAATATTAGATAAATTATAAAAAAAAAATTATTAGAAAAACTTACGTAGTCAAGAATCTTTCAGTTTTACTGTAGTCGACAAGGTTTGCAGATATAAGAGATCAATTACTTACTCTTACGTTAATTAATATTATAATAAAATTAAATCGATAAAATCAAAGTTTACAATGACACCTCTTTGAAAATTAAAATGAAATCCATAATAATAACATAATATCATTCTTATGCTTAAATTAATAAACTTTTATAATCACATAAATTTCAATAATGATAAATATTGACACCATTTTTACATAATGGTTTTTTATAAGTAGGAAGATTGTACCAAAACTAATCAATCAAAATATTCTTAATTTCGCATTATATCGTGATTTATTTTACAATAAACTTGCCTTATTTGGCTTTACTTGCATTTGAATTTAGTGCTATTTATTTTCAAGTAAGTTTCATGTTATAAAAAAATAATGTAAATAAATTTTGTTTTTGTTGTTATCATATAATTTCCTATGAAAAATAATAACTTTTTGTGCATTTTTAAAAGTGTTTCTTTAATTGCAACAACAAAAAACAACATCTACCTTCTATTTAAGAGACGTCTTCCTTACGGCACGGCATACAATCAAAATTACTAAAACTTTAGTCACATTCAAAAAATAGAGTCATTGCTAGTCAGAGCATCCAAAGATCGTATTTTCCTATCGTACTTTCGAAGCTTCCTCAAATTTTACACATTAAAATTGAATAATTTTTTAGGCTTGACTTAAATAATAGTAGATATAGGAAGTCAATTTGTTAGTGTATCAAACCACCTGATGTATCAACTCTCCAACGTATCAATTTTTGAACTTCGTATACTCGAGTACGATAATCCGGCAACAAAGATTTTATAATTAATTACAAAAACTAGAGAGGATTTGAAAGATAAAGTTTCTGTTGCCAAAACAAAAAATCAACAATCATTAAAAATTAAATTACTTTAAAAAAATTATCAAAACCAAAGTCACCCACTCTGCACCGACTCAAAATTAGTTACTTACATTACTTAATAAGATTCAAAATGTAATATATTTATTTTATGCTTTTTAGTTTCCTTTTTGAGGTCGGTTTAATTTTTTGTTTAAAGGTTTTTTTTTTCGTCTAAAGTCCGCTCAGTTTGGATCAGTGTTGCCAATTTAGCGGTTTTCCGGCTAGAAAAGACTTATTAGAAGTTGCTTTAGCGGTGAAAAACTACTATTTCTAGCTTTAATAAAGAATATCTTACGAAATATGTGACGATTTGTAAAAATTGCCAAAAGTTTGATAGATTGTTACTAAAAAACTTTGTAAATTTAAGAGTTTGCAACACTGGTTTGAACTTTAATACGCAATCGCACGTACTAAATTTATCATAAAAAATTGCACACGTTTCATAAAGAATAGTAGTTTATATCACAAGGTCGCAAAGGATCGTTTTTCACTACGAAGGGCGTGGTTTATGAGATAAGCCGCGTAGTGGCGAAGAGAATAATAAGCTTGAGGGGTGAAAAACGACCTTGACGACCGAGTAATATGAACAACTTTTCGTGATTTTGGAGATAATATCCGACAAAATTCACAATTTTTTTGCAATAATTGCATAAATTTCATAAATAATAACACGTTTTAATTGACATCGTGGTAGTGTAAGACCGACTTCTAATTGTAACCATGGTGTTTTTCTTGGCACCAGTTGGTACCCTGGAGGCAGTGTTGTCAGATTGGGCGATTTATCGCAAATTGGGCGACTTTTGTAGATAATTTGCGCTTCAATTTTTTCAAAAACCGCAAACCGCAATTTGGGCGATTTCTGAAAAATGACGTTGCGGTTTATTGCAATAAATAATAGACATTGAGATCCAATTTTAGTAAATTGCCATTAGATTTTACACCTAAAGGAAAATCGAGTGACATAGAGAGTGGCAAGCTCCCTTCTCCCGCGAAAAAAATTTGTAATAAAAGTTTGCTTTTTTAACACTAGAGGCTCTACCATCGAGCTTTATCGCTAATTCTCCAATAAGAAAGCAAGTAAGTTTGACGTTAGCACCTCTAGCGTTAAAAAGGTGAACTTTATCAAAAAACTTTTAACTCTAGAGAACGCTAAAGTCAGTTTTCTCGCTCCCCATAGAAACTTAATTTAAACAGTTACTAAATATTCAGTACAGGCAAGATTTTGGTGGCAATATATCAAAAGATAGTTTTGCACAATTGGCCAAAGGTTATCGACTGGCCAAGTGATGACGTCATTAATTGTGCAAACATTCGTTTGAATCCATTGAACTCCCCTCCCCCCCATAGAATAAGTAATTCCAAAGAATTATAATTATTAAAAAATAAATATTATCATTATTTTTGGTTTACCATCCCTCCCCCCTCCCCGGTATAAGCAATGTTTACTTACGAATCTTTTCGAAGGAAATAATAGCTCATTTTCATATCAACAATCTATGTTGTAAAAATTTTGAAAATCAAGTTATTAATAAATTTCAATTTTATTTTGGATTTTTAACATTGAATTTAAATTTTGGCGCTACGTTTTGCGTTTTTTCAGTTAAAAGTTGGCCCCACAAATTTCTAAAATCTGACAACACTGGCCTAGAGGTTTTAAAAAACAGTTATTCAAAATAATTTCTAAGCACGTATTCTATGCACGGCCTATTATGAAATGGAGCATAATATGCCTTAAGCGGAAACTTTAAAGCACATTTTTGTCTAAACCGTTTGTTCCACATAAAAAAATGAAAGACCATTTTTGTGCGGAATTTTATTATCTTTTATTTTTATAATAACCTCAATTGGCCTCCGAGCCATAACAAGCGCGATATTTGCAAAAAACTGGTTTTTGTGAACTTTAACCTTGAATAACTTTTTACGCCGCAGTGATCTCGTTCTCGATTTTTGATATTTTATTTAAACCATCAAACTAAATCGATTAAAGAAAAAAAATAAAGGATCTAATTTTTTGGATCAAAAAGTCTAATTTCACTGGACTATTAGTGAACTAACCCTAACATATAAAATACTGCAAATTAATGGTTGATTATATTTATACTCAAGATTTTATCATTTAACATTTAAGAGGATTAACCAATGGTTAAATAATAAAGCCTTAGTTATACTTATTTTATTTTTATCATTTAACATTTAAGAAATAAACCAATAGAATGACGTATAACCAACGATGTTCCCAAGGGGGGGGGAAAGAGAGCCCAATATTTTAGAAAGTTGGCAAAGATACTCAAAAGTTGGTCAAATTGCCATTTTTTTATGTCTAAATTTACAAAAAGTTGGCAATTTTTAATTAATTCAGTTGGAAAATTTGCAAATTTGGGATTTTTCCCCCCTGAAAAAAGTTGGTTGGGCACGTCCCTTTGTATAACCATTTATTTTCACCGTTAATATAATCACCAAATAATCATTGGTTAATCCGCTTAAAAGTTAAATGATAAATGTTAAAATGTCGAGTAACTTTACGGTTCATAACGATTTCATTACGATAACGAAAAGTTATAGAATAGGGGGGTCAATCTAGACAATCATTAAATCAAAGATTATTTACAATAAGAAGCGACACTCTACAACGATTTACAGTGCGCATGTTTACCAACAAAATAGCCGCCGTTTCCACTTTTCTTTGGCTCACCAGTGAAAACCAAAATCATAAATTGTGTAAACATTGATTTGGACTCATTCACTCCCCTCATAGCATAAGTAATTCCAAAGAACAACAATTATTAAAAAATAAATATTATTATTGTGTTCACCATATAACCCCCCTCCCGCTACAAGCAATTTCTAGTTACGCATCTTTTGAATTCAATAACAGCGCATTTTCATAAAAAATTTTGAACCAAGTAACAATATGTTTTTCCGATTTTATACTTATAGGTAATTGGGGGGGGGAGTCACTTAAAATTTTTTGTGTATGACGAGAGAGTTTTACCCCAAAAAAATTTTTGGACCCTATTTTTACTCCTTTGTATTTCATGGGTTATATTCAAAATTAACCCCCCCCTTATCTACTACCCTGCCCGATTTCATTCAACAATGTATGAATCTCAAAATAATAATAAAACTGAATAAGTTAATAATAAATTTTAATTTTATTTTGGATTTCGGACATTGAATTTAAATTTTGAGGCCACGTGAGAAATTGTTTGCGGTTTTGGGCGTTTTTTCAGTTAAGAGTTGGCGCCACAAGTTTTTAAAATCTGACAACACTGCCTGGAGGGCGGCCATGTTGGGGCGCCATGTTCATTTCGATTTGTGTTTTCGTGCGGTTCAGACGTGTGTGTATTGAGCGTCAGTGTTTTCAATTAAAAATGCCTGAAAACCAAGAAATAATCGTTAAATAATCAATAAATTCATTGTGGTCGCATTTATAGATGTTCATGAACACGTTGCAAAAAAATCGCAAAATCGAAATCGATGGATCGCACGTGGGTAGGTACTACCGCGCTCAGCAAAAATCAGTATTTATGAGGCGAATTTATACATTATTTTCTATTTCAGACTACGTTCTGGGCCACGATAGTCGATCTACGCGTTCTAGTCTCCCCTACAGAATTTTTTATGTGCCGACAGGCGCATATTTTAAAAATCAAAAATGAAGACGACGAAAAGCACGATCCGACGGCAAGTCATAGCATTCACTGCTTTTGTGTCATACACATAAATGTTAATAAATGATTTTTAAAATTTTTGTTTTTTTCCATTTTTTTCCGATCGGCCCCCGAAAACTCCCTGAACAGAGCCCAAAAAAACCGAAAACCCCTTCGGGGAGGTACCCAAACAAAGCGTGACGAAAAGAGCTTTTTTACTCCCGAAAAACCGGAAGTAAAGTAGTCACTTTACTCCCAAAATCACGAAAAATAAAATTGTCACTGCCAAAATAGCGCCCTAGGCGAAATTTTTATTTTATTAACGGCCCACGGTTTCATTAACCGAAGGCCCACCGGGAAATTTCCCGGTAGCCCGATGGACCATCCGCCCCTGACGCTAGATTTCCATTTTTACCGTCCTTTATTAAAGGGTAGTTCACACTACATGATTTATCATATGACTTCTCATATGAGGGATTTTTTTACGTTCACACTATATGATTTTTGATATTATAGAAGTTATGGCTTTTATGATTGGCTGTTGCGATGGTATGATTTTAGCCATGACTTTTCTTATGACTAAGTCATATGATAAATCATGTAGTGTGAACTACCCTTAAAGGTTTGCCAACAAGATTTTTGCGTTATATTTGTATTCCCCAAGATGAAGTTAAATAAAATTGAAATTAATAAAGAAGTAAGGTAAAACAATTTAGTAGTAATTAAGAACTAAAATTTTGTTTTAGTGAATAAAGGAATTTTTAATCGTTATAGACGTTATTATTAAAATCCAGTGTGCACTTGGTAGAATAATAGGATTATCAGAAAATAATATAAAATGATGAACGTAATAAATTTGTAAAATTGACTTGCGTTTTCACAAGAATAACCAAAAATTGCATCTTCTAATTTCCATTATTATTGACCATGATCAGGTAGGTCCGTCGTCAGTATCGCTTAGTAAAAAGGAAACGTAACCCAACGGAGACAATTTATTGCCCCCCCCCCTCTTAACTTACTTGAAGTAAAGTGGCATTCACATAGGGGATTGTATTTGGATGGTAGAATCCGGCACTGCTGATAGGTTAGAAAATGTAAGATTACCACATAATTTTTTACTTAACATTAAATTGTAAATACCTACTATTAAATTTCAGTTTCTTTGAAAAGCATTTGGTCATTATTATCACTTTTTTGAGAACCCACAAAATCCCAACTCTCCACCAAACCGTACGAGCTTCCTGGCCTTGTTCCGACCAAAAAGTTGCAACAATCTTTGATTATTTTTCCATAAAAAATATCTCATATGTGAAATATAACCTTGTTGTATTACATTACATAAAAAAGTAATCCCGCATTCTTTTGTAAATAATTACAATTACCAGTAAATGAAAGTATTCAATTTTGTACATAATTTTTATTGCGCATATTATACATTATTGTCTAATAGTACTCGTAGATATAAAAATACAAATTGTTCCTCAATTTTTACAATCAATCATTTAAATTTTTTCAATTACAAATTTATACCGCAAAAGAGCGGGGCCATGTTGAGTTATGAAAGGTTCCAACATATCCAGGGGAATTACCAAACATTTTTTAAATGCATCGCCCATATTAGCAGGAACAACTTGACATAACTGAGACATAACTAAAGTCAACCCATTTTCACTACCATCGATAAAAAATATTTTGTACCGATAACGGACCACTTTGAAATTCAACCCAAAATGTAAAACATTAAACTTCATGGTTGTTTTAACTCGACTAAAACACAACACAAAAATTTCTTCATCGGAAATTACAACTCGGTTAGAAACTGGAATGTTGGACTCAATGCTGATTCCATACTCGAAATTTTCCAGCATGATTAAGTTATTATGATGTTCTCGAATGTGATGGACGTTATTGATAATTTCCCCCTTCATGTCGCACGATGTTCTTAATAAAGTTTTGAGTATACACTTGGTTTGGTAAACACAGTTCATTTCGTGATTCCGGAGACCACCGTGAAGGCACAATTTATCGCATCCGGAAGATGCGTACCTGCATGGATATTGAAACTGTAGAACCATCTTTTCCAATGCAAAATTTCGAATGTTCATATTCGTTGCTCGACAAGTAGGGCATTCTCTAATCTTCGGTTTACAATTGCAACAAATGCTATGACCGGTGGAGCAAATAAAAATTGGAGGAAACATATACTCGCTACAAATTGGACATTCCATTTCTTCCAACAGCTGTTGGTTTATTTGGAGATAATCTAAGGTTGAACTTGTTGTTCCGCAAATGGACGATTTGTCATTGTCATTATTGTTTGAAATACAACTTTCAGTGTCTGTGATTTTCATAATCGAAATTTTAAAACCCAACGATGGAGATGTATTTCCAATTAAAGTAAAAACAGAGCTAACATCTACGGTTATTACTTTTTCGCCTAGTCGTTTAATGTCGACTGGCTTTTGCTGCCAATTTTCGGTAATGGGTTTTTGAAAAACAATCGAATAATTCTTGGTATTACTTATTTCTAGTTGATAATTATACAAATTGGGATCCAATTCATTTCCAAAACTTGTAACAAAACAGTAAAAAAAGTTGGTTACTTTCTCGTATTGTATGGTGATAACAAACGTATTTAGTTCGAAACAAAAATAGTAAACCAAGGAGGAACTCAGCGTTAAATCCATAAGAAAATTAAGAGGGTTCTCTCGATAAACGGTAGGATGGGTTACTTTTAAATGATCTGGCAAGTTCCTTAAGCTACCCGTCCAATTGCATTTGATATAACGGCTTACAGAAGAATCGTCCTCACAAGGACATCTGAATTTTTGAAAAGCACAAATTTTTTCGTGTGCAATAATATCTCCGTGCTTCAATTGAGCGTTACATCCCATTCCGTTATTAGAACACGGAAATATCAGAAATTTGGCTACGGCTTCATAAGCCGAAGCTCTTCGTAACATTTTTTCTCTCGTAAAAGGAAAACAGCGACCACACAAGTAACCATTTTTCGACGAGATGTGAATTGGAAACACTGACAACATTTTTTTGCAATTACTGCACTTCAAGTTGTCTACTACATCACTCAGTTGACCAATGTTGAGCGACATTTTGACTGTCTGAAAATGAATTAACATCCAAAAGTTAAACAAATAAATAAAAATATCTGGTTGTAATGAAATTTTTCGTTATTAAAATAATAAAACACAGAATTCACTTAAATAAAATGCAATATAATCCGCTTATAATAAACTTCAAGAGATTAGTCCATTATAAGCGGACTGGTCTAGTACTTCGTTCAGTGTTGTCAGATTGGGCAATTTATCGCACATTGGGCGACTTTTTTTTAGGTAATTTGCGCTTAAATTTTTTAAAAAACCGCAAACCGCAATTTGGGCGATTTCTGAAAAATGAAGTTGCGGTTTATTGCGACAAATAATCGACATTGAGATCTAATTTTAGTGAATTGCCGGTTGTAGGTAAGAAAGTACGATCCTAAAATAGCAATTTGACGATTGAAACCTCGATGAATTCTGAAAAAGGGTATATTAAATAAAAGAATTAGATACGGACGAAGGCCTTAAAAGCACTAGGTTTTTCAAAAATCAAATTTAAAAAAGCACGATTTTTATAGCAAATTTCAAGCAGAGTCGCTCGGGATTGGTGAATTCGGGCATTCTGTCGTCGGTCCGTGTGAATTAAACTAGTCTAAGGTTTGCGCAGAGAGGCAATAACCGGAGCGACACTTGAATTGGGATGCTTCAACAGTGCACTTCGAGCGAAAATCATGATTTTAAATAGTAAATGTGCCAGAAAAATGGCTGAAAGCGCTCAAGCGCAGCGAGGAGTGCTTTCAGTCAATTTTTCCTTGCACAACCACCGTTCCTTGCTAACGTCAGTTTTCTCGCTCCCTATAAAAACTCAATCTATACAATTACTAAATATTCAGTCAGGCCCGTAGCCAGGGCCCCCCCCAAATTTTCAAAATAAAAAAAATTTTAGATGGAAAAAAATTTGGGGAACAATAATTCATTAACCAGGACTCCAATTTTATACATTTCTAAAAAAACAAATGATAAAAAATGGACCAAAAATTAATATAAACGGCTCGGAGTGTTGCGAAGCGACCGGAAGAAGCGTAGCAGCACGTAAAATCGTTTTTGAAACCGCAACTGTGTCCGATTAAGATTTATCATCGATAAATCACTTTATAAATTAAATTCACAAGTTTGACGAAGAAGTGACCACTGATTTCATACGAAGCTTCTGTCGTAGCGCTTCATACTATTTCTACGTTCCGGCTCTTACTCTTTGAGGTGGGCGGGACTTTTAAATTCAAAATTTTAATTTCGAAGTAATTTAACAAAAAAATTTTTAATAAATTGAAAAAGTAAAATATTGAAAAAATTTGTTTGTAATAATAAAAATTTCCAAAAGGGGGGGAGCAACCACCAAAAATTTTACTTTTACAAAAGATTATTTTCAAGTGCCCCCCTTGAAATGAAATCCTGGCTACGGGCCTGTATTCAGTAAAGGCAAGTTTTTTGTGTCAATTGGCCAAAGGTTATTGACTGGCCAAGTGATGACGTCATTAATTGGACAAACATTGGTTTGGATCCATTCAATCCCCCCCCCCATATCATAAGTACTAATTCCAAAGAATTAATAATAAATTATTAAAAAAGAACTATTATCATTATTATTATTTTCACCACCCCCCTCCCCGCTGAAAAAAATCTTTTGTTATGGATCTTCTTGAATGCAACAATAGCTCATATTCATACCAACAATCTATGTCGTAAAACTTTTGAACCAAGTAACCAAATTTTTTCGGGAGGGGGAGAACAATCTCAAATTTGCCAACTGAATTAATTCAAAATTGCTTTTTGTAAGTTTTGACACTTTTTGTAAATTTAGACATAAAAAAATGTCCAACTGACGAACTTTTGAGTGTTTTTGACAACTTTTTGCCAACTTTTTTAAACATTGAGGGGGGGAGGGAACACGTCCCTAAGTAAGAATATGTTTTTTTTTTATTTCATTCCAAAATGTACGAATCCCAAAAAAATAGCAAAACTGATCCAAGTTATTAATAAATTTCAATTTTATTTTGGACATAGAATTTAAATTTTGGTTTTCACTCGAGAAATTGTTTGCGGTTTTGGGCGTTTTTTCAGTTAAAATTTGGCGCTACAGATTTCTAAAATCTGACAACTCTGCTTCATGTGTGTATCATTCCTAAAATTCCGTCTGAAAGAATTCTTAACTTAGCATTGTGCCGATGGTGTAACAAGAGAAAGTCATTAAAGTCATCAAAAAGATTAGAAGTATTTATGCCTTTGTTGTAAAGTGCTTTTTTCGGTGCTGGACAAGGCCACAATGGTTTCCATGGAAACCATGGACCCGCTTCCATAACAAAATAAACATGCCTTACATCTGAGAAGTAAATCAACAACAATGATTTTAAAGAGGCGGCAGCGGACAAGGAATCCAGCCAAGATGATCACTTCCAATTGATCAAACGTAAGCGTAAAAAGGTACCGAAAAAAAAAGAATAACCTCCGAAAACACAGGAAATCGTACCCACTGAATCCTAGCGGGAGGATGGAAATCCGACACAAGAAACTTCTGAAAAAAGCCCAGCCAAAAGAAAGATTAGATCCATTGATGTTGATACTAAAGAATCCATCCACAACAGATCATTTGAAGAAAACAAAAAAGAAAAATTGGTAAATGGTCCTTGTGGCTTTGTATAGTTAACTCCGCTAGCAAAAGATAACAATCAGGATCAGGGACGTAGATCCTAGAATGGACATGTCAGAAGTCGAAAAGGTGGTTGATGATGATGGTCTGATATCCATCAGATCAATCAGAGCCACGCAAAGTGAAACAAAAACGGCAATAGTTGACTTGATTATACCGAGGCTAACGATAGATTTGACTCAAAAATGCAGAATAAGCAAAGTGGTCACTTGTAGAATTTGCTGGGCCACTGGTCATGAAGCTAATAATTGCAAAGACCAAGACAGACGGTCAGATAAATAACGGTTACAAAAATAGAAGCAAAGGGCAATAGGCAAAAAATTACAGTCACTAGATAGATACAGTACCGCAACGTCCGGCCATTTTGGGTCCAAAATAACGCTTTCTCTCTCTCGCACTCATTGGCCGATGATAGGGAGTGCGAGAGAGAAAGCGTTATTTTGGACCCAAAATGGCCGGACGTTGCGGTACTGTATCTATCTAGTGACTGTAACAAAAAATATTAACGAAACGCCGTCTAGCGGCTGAAATTCCAAATACAGTAATAGATGGCGCGCCAAGATAGCCATTACCAAACCGCATAACTGATTTGGCAGCTAATACCGTACGGTCGTTAGCATAGCGATTAAGCGCACGGACTGCTAATACAGAATACCCGGTTCGACTCCGGGCAAAGTAAAAATAGTTTAAAAAGTCCATAGTTTCAGCAAAGCGCGCCTTTCGCCAGCACTTCAACATTCCAGTGCGTGGCGTGGTTCCATCTCGTGACTGGATATTAGAATGGGTAAATCTTTTTGGAACAACTGGTTCATGTAAGCCGCAATTGAAAGGTAAAGGAATTACGGATCGCATACCTGAAACTGTGGAATGTGTGAGACGATATGTTATTAGATTGCAAATCCAAAACGCTCAACCATGGCTCTTGGGACATCACGTCAGAGTCTACCAAAGTCTATATGCGATGCTGAACAGAGCAAGTACCAAGTAGCCATGCTTACTAAACGTTCCCGATGCCGCGAACAGAATGAGAAGGTCAGGGACCTCGCACCCCTTCACCTTCAAATTTTCCAAAACCCATTCCAAATACGTCAGATTCAAACGCGCCACCCTGTATTTGTAAATGACTTCGCGACAGTTACTGCTAAAACGAAAAAAAATTGAAGCTTAAACGTATGACACCAATTTCAGTCTCTCTAGTGCCGCTTTTTGTTCGGGTGGTAAATAATTTTTGATAAAATCTCGTAAATCCACCATGCGCGTCAGTAAATTTTTCGAAATTTAATTTGTATTACTGTAAATTTGATCGTCAAAGCTGAACCAAACAAATCGTCCAAATACTTAGAAAAAATATTAAAGTATTGGGAATCTTGTTAATCCATCGCGCGCATCAACGTTCCTAAAACGGATTCGACACCAAATTTACATGCTATGCCTTTATTATTCAAGTGTAAAGCAAAAGCATCCTTTACCCAAATTTGATATTTTAACCTCATTTTTAAAAACTGTGGTTACGCCACTGATTTAGCTGTCTGTTATTTGTTTTGATGGAATTCCTCATACTCATAGGAAGTACCTGACGATTCCAAAAAAAGCAGGTAGTACTATTACTATTTTTTTATAATAAGAATTATTTTATATATATTTTAATTCAATTTTATATATTAAGTGAATTCTATGTTTTAAATAAAATACATAGTTAGCAGATCAAAGTAAAATTTTATTAATTAGCTAACTATGAAACGTTTGAATATTTAGTATTTAAATTTATGGAATTCTTACAATTAGATCAAAAATTATACCTTTATAGGAGTTCTCGCAGGAACGTCAAATGTCACCAGGTAAAAAACAACGAACCACCGATACCCTGATAACGATAATTTTGAGGTTAAGGGTTAAGTCCTCAGAAGCTTTGAATAACGACTGTCAACTGTCACTTTGAATCTGCTGTAAATGAATAAATAATGGAAGTGGAAAATTGTATTTTTTTTAGATAAACTATCGCTGATTTCTGAATATTGATAGCTTTGATTATTATGGTGCACTTCATAAAAGTCGCCTAAAAAAATACAGGGTTAAAGTTAATTTAAACTTCGTTCGATTTTAAGTGACTTTTTGGGAAAGCAAAGAATGGCTGCCGTTTACAGCATTTAATCATTTTGACCCGCCAAAAAGGTGGCCATTTTGTTGGTGAACATGCGCACTGAAAAACGCTGTGGTGATTACCAGTTTAATTCAAATAATTCTTATTGCTCATTTGTTGAATTACTTAGTTAATCATTGATTAATCATCATGGTCTGTGAAAAGCAAAAAAAATATTATTCAAGAATTTTATATAATATTAAAACTTCAAAATACAGTGGAGTCGCGAAATAGTGAATACCGTATATAGTGAACTACCGGAAATAGTGAATACAAAAATTTTAACATTGAGTGTATATGAGACTCCTATATAACGAACAGCGGTAACCCCTATTTAGCGAACTGCGTACTATAAATCGTGCAGTTTGAATGACATCATTTATAGGGACTTCCCCCAACATTGAGAATTTACATTACGTATTATATTTACACTTCATTTCACGCATAAAGCCGCGTTTAGATAGCGCGAGTTTGCCTCACGAATCTGATTCGCGCATCAATCCTCGCGTCGTGTAGACGGTTTTATGGCGCGAATCACGACTCGCGAGGCATATGCACTGCGAGCGGTCGGTAGGTCGGTCTCGACCGCGCGTCAAAGGTGCCTCGCACTTTTATACTCGCGCGGTATAAACTTCGTGTTGGTGTTTCCATGTTATTCAGATGCTGCCGGCTCGCCCTGCATTATGATTCACCATGCATCTATTCGTGGGATGCCTCGCGGGAGTGACGCGCGAATCTTCTTCGCGAATCTGTCACATTTCTAATCACAGCTTAACGTTAGCATACAATGGAATTTTTATATGTTAGTGTATCAATTTAAGGGAAAAAGTATTAACTATTAAATTAAATAAGAAGCAAATACAATCAAAAATAACATCATTTTTCCTAATTAATAATTATATTTGTATCAATTTTCTTTAAAATAAAGCTTTAATTTTCAAAACGTGGCTTTATTGTAAATTTTGTAAGTACCGAAATAGTGAACAACCCCGTAAAAGTGAAAGGTCTTTGCCATATTGAATTCACTATTTCGCGACTCGACTGTATTTTATATTTTATATTCTTCAAAATAAATTAAAAAATTAATTATAAGATTTATTTAGCTTTCAAACGATTATTTCGTTCGTCATCAGAAATAATCGTTTGAAAGCTAAATAAATCTTATAATTAATTTTTTAATTTATTAATAACTCGATATTTTGAAGTTTTAATATTATCTAATATCAACGAGTTAATAATTTATATATTCAAGAATTTTACTTTATTTAGGTTTCAATAGAAAACATTCAGTATTAAATTCTTAATTTTAAAAAATCAACAATATTTTCAAATTAACATAATTCCACAATAATTGGAAAAATTATAAACATACAAAATCTATACAAAATCGTCACTGTAAAACTTAAATCAATATAATTTAAATTATTATAGAATAATTTTTGAGATTAATCCAGCAGCGATGGTAGCACCTCCAACCCTAATTGTAATCCTTCCCAATTCCTTGCAGTTACTATATAATTCCAATGCAATAGGACGAGAAACTTGAATTTCTATCATAGCACTCGAATTATTATTTAAAAATCGCGGGTGTTTTTTAATAACCTCCCCCGTACTTTTGTTTAATTGAGAAATCAATTTGCTAATAACGGCAGGTTCCACCAAATTTTGATGGTGAATAACAACCTGAAACAGAAAAAAGTTATTATCGGAAAAAAAAACTCACCAAGAAAAATTTACCTGAAAACCTTTGGTAATGGGAACTGTTACATTAAAAACGACAATTCTAACTTGAAATTTTGATGCAATTTGTACTGGACACTGAGAATCACATAGAACGTAACCCACGCTCACATTCTGCATATCAATTCCCGATATAGCTGCCGAAACCTGGTCACCCGCAAAAACGGTTTGTTGCGTTGCTTCCTCTATCGCTAACGATTTAATCAAGGCTATTTCCCGACTTGGACATACTAAAACACGTTCTCCAACACTCAAACTTCCTGTTTCTACTCGTCCGGAAACACAAAAACTAGAACCGGTACCCTAAAAAAGAAAATTTGTATTCCCGTAACACCAAAATGCTTCCGTTTCAATAGTCTCGAACCATTAATGTTATTTTTACCTTGTAAATGTCATTGACTGAAAGACGGAACGGCTTACTGATTGGACGGTCAGGGGATCTAAAGCTATCTGAAACACCAAACAAGTCAAAAACCAATCGATCGTACAATACGTTTACTCACCGATAACTTCCATCAAACATGGTCCGCTATACCAAGATAGCAATTCATTTTCGGTTGGTTTTGCAATCAAATTTTGTCCGGTAAGACCACTGCAAGGTACAAAAGACAAGTCGCTTTCTTTAAAACCAGCGTGTTTTAGAAACGACACCAATTTTAGTTTAATTTCGTTGAAACGTGTTTCGGACCATCCAACAGTATCTAATTTGTTTATCGCTATAGCTAACTGAACCACGCCTAACGATCGTACCAAAAGGGCGTGTTCACGCGTTTGACCGCCATAATCAAATCCGGTCTCGAATTCGCCACGGGTGGCATCCACTACCAGCAGTGCAACGTCTGCTTGGCAAGCACCCGAAATCATATTTGGTATAAAATCCTTGTGGCCAGGTGCATCCAACAGTGTAACCTACAAATTCAGTAGTTGTTATTATCAAATAATTGTGACACGCTTAATGCGGGGCATTTTATAAACCGAAATAAAATGAAAAACTCACTAGTTTCGATTTCGATTCAAATTGAAATCTTCCAATGTCCATGGTAATTCCACGATCACGTTCTTCGCCAGTTTCGTCCAAAACCCACGCATACATAAAACTTTGTTTGCCTAATTTACGACTCTCTTGTTCGTACTTGTGCATAACTTTTTGGTTTACCTAAATTAACATTAAAAAAAAAAATTATATAAGGTCCTTCCTTCCTAAATGCGGCAGATTTTTAACTAACCTGTCCGAGCGAATACAAGAGATGTCCCATGAGCGTTGACTTCCCTGCATCAACATGTCCAATAACGACCATGTACAAGTGTTCTTTCGAACTGCCGCGCTCTTTCTTGTACTGTGCAACCACATCAGTTCCTTTTTCTTTTGGCTTAAAATTTTTGATTTCATCGTTGATTTGATCAGAAGACGATTGAATATTAACTGGCGTTGCTCGCCCAGAAGCAGGCGATTGTGTACGGGGGGTTTTTATTACACGATCAGACTGTTTTTGGGCCAAATCGAAACCTTTGGTTACGTTGGCACTTTTAGCAGTAGGGGTAATCACTTTGATGATTGGCACTTCTAATTCTTTCAATAGTATCGTTCCGGCTATCAAATAAAAAAAATTTAAAAATAACTTTTCTAAACTGAAAATCTTCAATTTTTTGTTATTGTTCCAAATTTTTGGAAGTGAGTAAACTAGGAGGTGCGTCGTTTTCGCAAAAAAAAAGAAGATAACCATTAACTGAAAATAAGAATTGCGGTAAAGGGAAATCCTTCATGTTTACAGAGTTGTTGCGTCGTCCTCTTGAGAACACGTCACAGCGGTACTTTATTTATTGGATTATAGGAAAGGAACAATCGGAGTGTGAGTTTCATTCCATAATTAAAATTCATGCTTTATCATCTTTCTGCGAAAACGACAAATAATCCGGTCTAGTTTATTACTTATTATTAATCACTTGATTTAATTTAATTCCGATTCCTCATGTGCAAAATTTAAATAGAATGTAATAAATAGTTTGACATCTAACCGTCCCAGTTAACTTTGATGGATTTTAGGGGATCCCATGATAGCCCCAATAAATTTTAAACTAAGATTAGGGGGATTCCCAAACAATAACTTTCGTTTTACGCGACATTAAACAATGAGTATTTTGAAATTTTAAAAAACTTGATTAGATACTTATGAGATTATTTGCACAAAGAGGGAAAATAACACAGACAATTGAAACTTTTGTAATTTAATTTCACGTGCCTGATAAGAAATTTAAAGTAGATAACAAATTCGAATGTGTTTCCTTCTTACTTTCAAAAGGAGATAGCAATCCGAACAAAAATTTCTAATCAAGAAAACAGAAAAAAAGCAGATCTGCAAATTTGCCCCTCAATACAGCAGTTGGTGTGACATGTGGCACCATGAATGAATGAATTTGGAATATTTTCATCATTTTTATAATAAATTTTAACAAATTCAGCAAATGGCATAAAATTACACTTCAATTGGATAATTCCTTTTTAATTATGAGATTTATAAGTTGGTTCAGACAGCGTTTAACCGTTGATTGAAAAATTTGATTTTTAACGCTTTAACCATCTACAGCATTTCCAGCAAAACGTATTAGTAATTGTAAATTAAATTCTGGCTAGCTCTGTGACACTGCTCGGTATTCGGCCTCGCACAGCTATCTAGATGGGTAGCTGTGAGACCGAAAATATTGACTAATCTGAACTGCGATTGACGCTTTCTGAATTAAAGCTGGAAATAGCGTAGTACGTCTAACCAGCGGCCAAATCACGTACATTGGATGTTCTTCTTAGAGCCATAGCTTCGACTACCGAACCACAGGTTCGACTCCCAGTTGCTATCAAATTATTTTGATAAAAACAAATATCTTTGTGGCAGATAAAATTGCGCAGAGTGCACCAATTTATTTAAGAATCACACTATCGCACAAAGCCGTGAAGTGATGTGACCACTGGTTGAGTACAGAGCGGAAATTCTGGGTTCAAATCGCGGACTATAGAGAATTTCTTAGCTCGGCCTTCCAATGGGCATCCACACGCTGTGGTGAAATCGATATTGAGATTTATCTGAACTAGAGATGAATGCGGGACTACTTTTTCTTGTCCCATCCCGTCCCGCAGTGCCGTCTCGTCCTGTAGGTCCCGCAAGTCCAGTTCGTCCCGCACGTCCCCCAGATTTTCAAACAGTTTGAAATAGAAATGAATGCGGGACGGGACGGGATATCCCGCCGGATATTTTTTGTCCCGCGGGATATTTAGAATATTTAGTCCCGCGCGGGACATCTTGGAGCCCGAATGAACTTTTCTGATTTTTTTGTTAACGCATATTGCTCAGAGTAAATGTAGGGAAGAGATGCAATAAATTAAATTAGGAAATAGAAGGGGGGGGGGGGAAATGTCGTCCCGCGCAGGACTGCATTGACATCCCGTCCCGCGCGAGACTGAGTTAATAAGATGTCATCTTATCAATCTTATCAACTCACAACTCAGTCCCGCGCGGGACGGGATTTTTTCCCTTCAATTTCATAATTTACCTTATTGAATCCCTTTCCTACATTTTCTCTGAGCAATAAGCGTTTACAAAAAAATCAGAAAAGTTAAGTTTAAAATTAAAAGACGCTGACCATGATCGTCCATAAGATCATTTTCAGAGGGGAGGGCAAAATGAAAAAAATATTTTATTATCAAAGAATTTTAATGATTTAAAACCGAAATTTTAAAAACTTGGCTGGTGAAATATTAAATGTCTAAAAAAAATTAAACAGCCGAGAGCCAGGGGAGGGCAGCTGACCCCCCCCCCCAATGGACGCCCATGACGCTGACCACAGAAACGCCAGTGGAGAATCGAAAGTGATCACTGAATAATCAAGTGGTGGTCAGTGTTGTCAGATTTTAGAAACTTGTGGAGCCAAATCTTAACTGAAACAACGCCCAAAACCGCAAACAATTTCTCACGTGGCCTCAAAATTTAAATTCAATGTCCGAAATCCAAAATAAAATTAAAAATTATTATTAACTTATTCATTTTGTTATTATTTTGGGATTCATACATTGTGGAATGAAATCGGGCAGGGTAGTAGATAAGGGGAGGGGTTAATCCTGAATATATTTATTCATATATTTATTATAATATGAGACGGTCGTTAGCATAGCGATTAAGCGCACAGACTGCTAATACAGAAAACCTGGTTCGACTCCGGGTAAAGTAAGAATATTATTCTGACCGTCTCCACTCGGAAGGCAACGGCAAACCACCGAGGTGTAATTTGCCTAGAAAACATTTGAAAAAATGTCACTATGTCCTTTCGTAGGACGAAGGAATCTGAGAAGAAGAATCCTGAATATAACCCATGGAATACAACGAAGTAAAGAAAGGGGTCTAAAAATTTGTTTGGGGTAAAACTCTCATCATACACAAAAATAGTAGTTTTCGTCACAAGGCCGTAAAACGAGATTTTACACGCGAGGGCGGAGATTTGAAAACGAGGCGAGCGTAGCGAGCCGAGGTTCACGAACCGCACCGAGTGGTGTAAAATTTTTGTACGGCCGAGTATCGTAAACAGCTTTTCGTTATGGCGGGACTATCTCATTTTTATTTGGCTGTAGTGTATGGAAGCCGTCCCTGCACAAGTATAGTCCATTTGAATATTAGGGGTGTTGATTGGTTAGTTTGGTTTTTTTTACTCCCTAGGACGTAAAAAGGCGCTTTTCCATCCTCAAATGAGGCCGTAAACCGCTCATTTTACGGCCGGAACAACAAAAACTTTTTTAAGGAAAAACATATAGTTACTTGGTTCAAAATTTTTTACACATAAATTGTTGGTATGAAAATGCGCTGTTATTGAATTCAAAAGATACGTAACTATAATTACAAATAATTGTAATTCTTTGGAATTACTTATGCTATGGGGGGAGTGAATGAGTCCAAAGCAATGTTTACACAATTTATGATTTTGGTTTTCATTGGCGGGCCAAAGTAGTTGACTAATGAAAATACTGGAAAAGTGGAAACGGCGGCCATTTAGTTGGTAAACATGTAAATCGTTGTAGAGTGTCGCTTCTTATTGTAAATATTCTTTAATTTAATGATTGTCTAGATTGAGTTTCTATAGAGAGCGAGAAAGCTAGCGTTGTCTAGAGTTAAAAAGCTTTAAAATGTTAAATTATTAACTCATTGATATTAAATTAAATTTAAACTTTAAAATATCGAGTTATTAAAAAATTAAAAGTTAATTAAATAATTTATTCAGCTTTCAGATGATTAATTCAGATCTTATTCTGATGACGGATGATAATTTTTAGTTTTTTTAAAGTTTAAATATAATTTAAAAAGTTTTAGGATAGAAATTCACATTTTTAACGATAGAGGAGCTAACGTCAAGTTTTCTCGCACTTTTATTGGAGAATTAGTTAGAATTAGCTCCCTTATTGGAGAATTGAACGTCACTCAATTCACTAAAATTAGATCTCAATGTCGATTATTTATCGCAATAAACCGCAACTTCATTTTTTAGAAATCGCCCAAATTGCGTTTTGCGGTTTTTGAAAAGAATTAAGCGCAAATTGTCTAAAAAAAGTCGCCAAATTTGACAACACTGGTGGTGGTTAGTTAAAAAGTGGGTAAACAGAAAGACGTGAAATTCATTTATAAGATGATTTATACTCGACATTTTAACATTTAACTTTTAAGCGGATTAACCAATGATTATTTGGTGATTATATTAACGTTGAAAATAAATGGTTATACAAAGGGACGTGCTCAACCAACTTTTTTCAGGGGGGAAAAATCCCAAATTTGCAAATTTTCCAACTGAATTAATTAAAAATTGCCAACTTTTTGTAAATTTAGACATAAAAAAATGCCAATTTGACCAACTTTTGAGTATCCTTGCCAACTTTCTAAAATATTGGGCTCCCCTAATCCCCCCTTGGGCACATCGTTGGTTATACGTCATTCTATTGGTTAATTTCTTAAATGTTAAATGATAAAAATAAAATAAGTATAACTAAGTGCCAAACTACACGAGCGTTGTTTCCGTCGCGTATTTATCGTCGCGTATTCTCCGCCTATTGAAAACCACACAGCGTGTTTTACGCTCGTGTAGTTTGCTCCATTTAAACGTGTGGTTTTCAACACGGCGGAGAATACACGACGATAAATACGCGACGGAAACAACGCTCGTGTAGTTTGGCTCTAAGGCTTTATTATTTAACCATTGGTTAATCCTCTTAAATGATATAATCTTGAGTATAAATATAATCAACCATTAAAATTAGATCCTTTATTTTTTTTTTCTTTAATCTATTTAGTTTGATGGTTTAAATAAAATATCAAAAATCGAGAACGAAATCACTGCGGCGTAAAGTTATTCAAGGCTAAAGTCCACAAAAACCAGTTTTTTGCAAATATTACGCTTGTTATGGCTCGGAGGCCAATTGAGGTTATTATAAAAATAAAAGATAATAAAATTCCGCACAAAAATGATATCACATTTTTTTACGTACAACAAACAGTCTAGACAAAAATGTGCTTTAAAGTTTCCGCGTAAGGCATATTATGCTCCATTTCATAATAGGCCGTGCATAGAATACGTGCTTAAAAATTATTTTGAATAACTGTTTTTTAAAACTTCTAGGCCATGGGTTCCCAACCGGTGGTACACGTACCACTGGTGGTACGCGGGAACGTTTCAGGTGTTACGCGTGAGTGATGTGTGCAAGAGTGAAGATAAGTTCCATTACTACTAATGTTGATATTTTAAATTTTAATCGTTAAAAACTCGCTATTCTAGCTCCAGTTTTTAAAAATTTTCCCCAAACCCCCTGGAAAATCCCAAAACCCCGGTGGTGCCTTCTATCAGAAGAGTACATATTATACGTTTATTACAATACTAGCTGGAAAGCCCGTCCACGGACGGGCAGTTAGTCGGTGGATTTCTATTTTAGAGGTACTAATTTTAAAAAAAATTGTTTTTAAACACCAACACTAACCTAAGCTCAACCGATGGATTTGTCTTTTAACATTCTTCATTTAAAAAAAAAAATCCCTAATACTGACAATTTTAATTGTTCACGTTCAAACGTTCTTAAGTTCAAAAATAATGATTATATAGCTGATTCAATCGCGAACGGGCTTCTCACCAACATTGGAAATATAATTGGTGTGGAACTCGATCCCAGGGGAGTTGATTTTGAGTTGCTAAAAGCCAACGACGACAACAACCAATCAGAGTGCGTTGTGTGTCTTAAAAAAATGACACGCTGAAGGAGGAGGAGGTAGAGGAGTAGCGTGTGTTGGCCGTTTAGTATTGTGAAATACATTTATTGAAAATGTAAAAGTTTGATATTAAATTTTCTTTATGGATAATCCTCGCATTTACCGAGATAAAATTTATATATAAGTATCCCAGTTGAAATTTACTTGGTGTGCAACTCGATTCCGGGAAAGATGATTTTAAATTGGAAAAAAATTAGATCATTTAATTAATATAGGGTAATATAGACGGGCGTCTCATCAAGGTTGAAAACTTGATTGGTGTGCAACTCGATCCCAGGAGAGGTGATTTTAAGCTGGCATGATTAACGACAACTACCAATCAGAGCGCGTTGTGTGATTTAAAAAAATGACACGCTGCTACTGCTGCTACTCCTCAAGCGCGTCATTTTTTTTTTGGACACACAGCGCACTCTGATTGGTCGTTGTCGTCGGTCATACCAACTTAAAGTTACTTTACCACTCCATATAGAAATATATATAACCTTTTCTGATTGGAGTACTAAGGTAATTTTAAGTTGGTACAACCAACGACAACAACTTATCAGAGTGCATTGTGTGTCCTAAAAATATGACACGCTGGAGCAGCAGCAGCAGCTGCTGGTCAGTCTAGTGGTACGCAGGTGCAAAAAGGTTGGGAACCCCTGCTCTAGGCTACAATTTCTCCAAGCAACACTTGTCGAAACCGGATTGAAGGATTACCACGTATCCTGAGATCCCGATGTCATCTCCTGGGATAACGGGATTCCGGGATAACAGGATGCGAAAGGGGAATTCCGGGATACGTGGTAATCCTTTAATCCGATTTCAAAACATGTTGCTTGGAGAAATTGTAGACTAGAGGTTTTAAAAAACAGTTATTTACAATAATTTTGAAGCACGTATTCAATGCATGGCCTATTATGAAATGGAGCATAATATTCCTTACGCGGAAACTTTGAAGCACATTTTTGTCTAAACCGTTTGTTCCACATAAAAATATGTAAGATCATTTTTGTGTAAAATTTTATTATCTTTTATTTTTATAACAACCTCAATTGGCCTCCGAGCCATAACAAGCGCGATATTTGCAAAAAACTGGTTTTTCTGAACTTTGACCTTTAATAACTTTTTACGCCGCAGTGATCTCGTTCTCGATTTTTGATATTTTATTTAAACCATCGGTTAAAGAAAAAAAATAAAGGATCTAATTTTTTAGATCAAAAGTCATATTTTTGTCTCAAGTGACGACTATAACTCTTAGGCCTGGTAGTTTAGTGGGCAGTTAAGCTTTCGCTTTAGCCAAATTCTTTATAATGATAATACGGGAAACTTAAGCAAATTTTCGGCGACATGTGATCGCAGCGCCACTAGCGGCTAGAAATGTGAACTAACGCAACTTGACGTAACATAAAGAAGATTATGTTGTTTGTATGTTGTAAATCCTCCAGTTTTCACCCGCCAAGTCTTGAAAGTTGTTTCCCGTATTATCATTATACAGTATTTGCTTTAGTTAATCTCAAGTTAAACTCAGTTCAACCAATCAACAAGGTTAAATGCGAGATGTTAAGAACAATATCCAGTGCTTAAGTACAATTTTTGTGTTTTATGCCATTTATTTCCAGGACGTTACAATGCCGAAATCTTTTAACACTTCTTCATGTAAAGGCGCTAAAGGCAATTGATTTATTTGTTGGAATACCACGTTATTTGAAAACTAGAATGTGGGATTCCTCCCCCCCCCACACTAATTCTAGTTTTCAAATAACGTGGTATTCCAATAAAAAAAATCAATTGTCTTTGGCGCCTTTACATGAAGAAGTGTTAAAAGATTTCGACATGCTAACAATTATTTAAATTTTTGTAACGTCCTGGAAATGAATGACATAAAACACAAAAATTGTACTTAAGCACTAGATATTGCTCTTAAAGAATCTTCAATTAAATTAATGAATTGGTAATGGTATGTGTAAACCAAACTTTATGATTCTTAAAGATTCTTTAAGAGTTAGTGAATAACCAACCCCGTATCCCCCTTCTTCTTCTTCATCAGCCGTTATACGTCCACTCCTGAACGTTAGGCCTCCTCTTTTAGACTACCCCAAGTGGGAGGAGAGGGGGGGTTTGCCCATAACAGCACAAATCTGACGCAACCAAGATTAGAACCGCGGTTTCCCGCTCTCTAGTCTATCCGAGTTTGATTTACGCCAGACTGCTAGTTCGTATCCCCCAATTTCATAAAAATTTTAACAAGCCGTTAAAGGCAACAAAGGAATTCCATTGGTCCATTAGTACTAACGGACGTTTTGTAATGGTTAGTTAGTTTTAACACGTCGTTAAAAGCTTTATATGACCGGGCTAAGTAATTTTGTATTTTATATGAGTTCAATAAAAAAAAATTGTTGATAAGTAATTAAACTATTTCTTTAGTATGTGTACCATTTACTTTTTTCAAGAGTTTCTCTACTTTTATCCGATACTGTAACTTAAACGAAAAGTTAAAAATTAGATTTAATCCAAAAATTCATTGCACAGAATTATTAAATGAGGGTAAAATAAGTAATAAAATTTATATATTTAGTAAATTTTTCACTTTTATTAGTTCGTCGATGCACATATTTTTGTATTACTTGTCTTTTGAAATTTAAAAAAAATCCAAAAAAATTGCAATTTAAAATTTTGAAATGTTCAAAAAATTACCTGCTGTCACATCACAAATTTCACCAACCACCATAATAAAATTAAATTAAAAGCAAAGTTCGTCCAAGAACTTAAAACAAATTGGTACTAACTAAAAAGTTGGAACGTATAGTAATTTATATCTACCACCACCTAACAATAATCCACTTCAAAGTAAAATAAAATACCGATTTGTATAATATAAAATAATATTGCGCAATATCAACAATCATACAACTCAATTTACATAATAGTTATAAATGATTGCGCCATATGTTAAAATACACTTGATAATTTTTAGGCACACAAAATTAATTGATAAAATTTTAAATAAACTGTCTTAATTTTATGAAAATCACTTAAAATAAATTACATTCCGTTCACGTAAGTTTTACTTTGTACTCAATCGTAATATTCAATTTTTATCGTTTTTGGACAAATGGGCCAATATAATGTCGTCGGGTGAAGGTATATCAAACTTAAACGGAATAATATCGCCGCATAAATTACGATTGTCGTCCGGCTTAAAATACGGTTTTACTCTTTTATACCGCCGACACAAAACTTTCCCGAAGCTCGAAGCAATTTTTCGATGTGCATATTTAACCTTCAAAACGTATGCAATGTTCATGCAACAAGGGTCTTGAACAACTTGCAAAATTTTGGTCTCGGTTTCACAATCGATAAATTCGGGAACAAAATTTTCAACGTCCCGTTGAGATTTCGTCTTAGAGTGAGGTGCACTGTTAACATCTTTAAGAGCTTTGGTGAGATCAACATGCCATAAACCATCAACAACATCCTTAGAATTGACCCCCTGTTCAACTTTGCTATCCGATTTTACTCCGGATATCTCGTTTAGTTTTAACGATGCTATTTCGTTAGTAACACCGTCAATTTTTGAAAACACGGGTCTATTTAATCCGAAGTTAGGTTGATTATATAAATAGTTACTAGCAAGATCGTTCAAAGAAGTATAATTAGACGAATTAGTTGTTGCCTCGCTATTTTTAATTATGCCCAACGGAGGCACGTTGAAATTTGTTGGAATTTTTGTGTTAAATATGTTTAATTTTGGTATAGTAAAATTTTTAGTAGAAAAATGTTTTACATCTTACCTTGCATAAGTCGTAACGAAACAGGAAAAGAAGACATGAAACAAAAAAACTCAATTAAAAAAAAATCAAAACTTCGAAATTTGTTCTACAAGTCATAAAATTGGGAGCCGAACTTATAAAATATTAAAGTTGATAGTCACCTTTTTCTTTTTTGTCGGGTTGTTTGGAATCCTTGTTGCGAGAATTTTCCAAAACATAATTTAAAGCTTTTTCGGTATCAAAATTATGGGTTAAAATAACGTCGACCATTTGCGTTCTTGAACATATTGAACCAACAGTTACTTTTAACGCTTCGATGCAGGACAACAAACGAGCATGATCTAGTTCCGACAAACTCGACTCCTAAAACCCAACTTAAAACACGAAAACTTCACAACACCAAAAGCAAATACCTTAGATTCGATTTCTTCATTTTCTTCCTCGATGTCGTTTTGAAAAAAAGCAGCAATTTTCTGTTTTCCTTTGGAACCCTCCCGGTCGTACATAAAAGCCGCTTGACTTGGAGACATGCATATATCGTCTTCGACGGAATGTCCATAAACGTCGTCGTATCCATCGTACTCTTAAAATTAAATTATATCAATGTGCACTTTTATAACCTTAAATCAAATGTCACTTACCGTCCGAGTAATTCATCGTCCTTACGTTTCGATGCCGCGACATTTTTAGTCACAAATATTTGTTACTTTTCACAGATTAAATAATATAATTATTCATTTAACTATTTATTTTGATAATATTTTTGTAAAATCAAACAGATGCTTTTGTAATTAGCAAAAACGTCATTTTTTATCACTTAACTATTCTAGGGAATTTTAATGCTGTCACCTGTCACCTTGTCAGATTTTCATTCAGTAGCGTACCAGCTTAATTCTGTTAGTGAGGGTCACGTAAATAAATTTAAAAGAAAATACTGAAGATTTCATCGATTTCTTCCTTAACAACCTTAAAAATTAGTAAACTGTTAATTGCAGTAATTGTGAATTGCAGCGATTTTAAAATTAAACCAAATCAATTCGGTAAGTTTTCAGTAACTATTTTTTTTGATTTTCTTTTGTTATTGTTTTTTGAACATGTTAACGATTTTACAACCGAATTGTACCTAAAAAAATTTGAGAAATAACTGACAATGTTCAACAATGAACTGACAAATGTTTAATCATTTGTTTATTTTCGAATTATTGGTTTAAATATTTGAGAAATAACAAATGAACTGACAAATATCAGACTAATATTTGGAATACCGTTATACCAAAGTTTTATTACATTTTGTTTTTGAACATGTTACCGATTTCACAGACATATTCACGTCAAAATGATAGAAATGGCGGAAAATATTTTTTTTCTATTTGTTGCAGAGATGGAATCACCACCAATTGATGACAACATTGATATTGTCAGCAAACTACCATTAGAAGTAACTCACATAATTTTCAAGAAATTAGAACCGGACGAATTACGCAATGCGTGGAATTCTTGCAGTAAATGGAGAAAATTAATGAACAATAATAATTTTTGGAAATTGAAATGTGCTATAGACGATTACCCTCAAAGGGAAGAATCCTTTGTATCCAAAATTTACCATCATTTTCTGAACAAATGTTCATCTCATTGGCAGGTTAGTTGAGAACTGAACGTGAGAGAAGTGAATTAATCTAAAAATTTTAGGGAGTGTACCAATACAATCAAACTTTAAATTACAATTGGAAGAACAACATTTTTAGAAAATTAACCAGTGTTAGTGATGATCTTTACTCTGGAATATGTTATTTTGATGACAAAAATTTAATTGTAACTACGATGAATGTGACCCACAAAATTAAAATGATTAATTCTTCTACGGGAAAGGTACTGTGCTTTTACTTACCAAAAATTCCATATAAAAGGTACAAGTACGAAAGTAAATGGTTTATGTAAATTTTATTCTTACCTTTGACAAAAGTTCAAGTCGCTAGCTTCAATTTCAACATGCTGAAACGGAATAGTTACTCGTGTACCTTCTAGTAACACAATTAACTCAAATCATTACTTGTTTCATAAATACTCATTAACCAATTACTTTTAGGTGCAAAAAGTATTTTCGGAAAACGAAGATGAAGTTGTAAGAATTTTTAAAAGTGAAGATGTTCTGGTTAGTTGGTCTGTGAATAGGATCAAAATTTGGAATATCGTCAGCGGATTCTGTTTGTTAGATATGATTTGGGAAGATCATGAAGTACTAATTGATCTTGGAGTTTCCAAAAATTTGTAAGCTTACCTCCTATCTCTGCTATTTGCAAAATCTTACGTTGACTTTTCAGAATTGCATTTGGGCTGAGTGGGGGCATTTGTCGTATTATGAATATCGATTCTGGAATGGTAGAATATGAAACTAGGCATGAAAATAGTAATGTGAGTTGTATTGCTTTTCACGATGACGTTGTCGGATTTGGAAAAGATGATGGTACTATAAATATCATCGAATTGAGTAATTATTCATTAACCACCCTCGACGAGCGTAGCGAGCGAAATGTTGTTCAAAAAATTATGGTAATAGCTTTTTCTTATTTATTTCCATAACAAAAATAGTTTGGCCCCTTACGATTCTCTTTTTAGATGAAAGAGAAATACTTAATCTGCATCTTTCAAAATGGAATGGTTAGGATTTGGAACCTCGACAAAAAGATGGTAATAAATTCATTTGAAGCCCATTCAAATCCAGAAGCTCAGTTTTTGGGAGGAAATAAATTTGTTTGCAGAGGAACGGACGAAACCACAGTTCAAGTGTGGAATTTGGTAACAGGAAGCTGTTGTTTCAGTATCGGTAAATTAGCACTTGGCAGTTATAATAATCAATCCCAATAAATTATTTATTTTAGATAATGAAGACGTCATCAAGTTTGTAACGTCCAACCCTTTTTATATAATTACAGGTTCGGAAAATAACAGATTTATAAAGATGTGGTGCTCTAGAATAGGAACGTTCATTACGCATTTACCGTTAGAAGTTCACTTTTCCAGTTTTTATTCTCCGTTACTAACAGACACGAAATTTGTGTATATACAATTATGTGCAAACAAGAAAAGAAATGGAAAAATTTTACATATGTTAGATTATGAAACATTTAAAGTAAATAAAAAATAATTAAAGAAACTTTTTTAAATAAAATTTTTTTAAATAATAATAATATAATACATACGACTTCCCCTCCTATCAACCCTCATCAAATGGTGTTGCAGAAAATGTAAGCTAAAGCATTAAAAAGTGAACTTTTGTAAGATTTCTGCAATACATACGACCTTGAGTCTTGAGTTCTCTTCGGACATGAGTCGCTTTTACTCTTCTGTCGACCCTCGACGTACCTCGACATTGTTCCAGCTGACTCTCTTAAAGTAGCCAAATGCCTCATCATCTAATTAGTAGCGTTCTCCTGCTAGTTGATGATATTTGGTGATTTTTGAGCGCATGTTACGTGCCACGGTCGTGTCCCCTTTTAAAAACCCCTTGGGTCTCAAGATTGCAAAGCAAGTTAATTAGCCATCCTCCATGGGGCGGCCCTGGACCAGCGTCTTCTTAAGTAGTGTAGGAACGGAACCGGACAACTGGGCGACGGACAACTGGGCGACGTATAACTGGGCGAAAGACAACTGGGCGATTAGCAAACTGGGCGAAGGTCAACCGGGCGACGGACAACTGGGCGACGGGTAAACTGGACAACGTATAAGTGGGCGACGCTACTGTAAATTTTGGGCATTTAAAAAAAATTATTATGATAACTTCTATGGCTGAGGGGTAAGTATTCGAGACCCGAAAATATCAATTTTGAAACGTTGATGAATTCTGAATTAGCATATTTTAAATAAGAGAATTAACCCCAAAGAATGGCCTTAACAGCACTAGTTTTTTCAAAAATCGATTTTAAAAACTTCGATTTTCATAGCAAATTTTATGCTAAGTCGCTCGTGATTGGTAAATTCTGGGTTTCTGTGATCGGTCCGTGCAAGTTAAATTACTTTTTAGTTATACGCAGAGAGGGGATAACCGGAGCGACGCTGCCATTTCATATACTTCAACAGTGCACTTTGAGCGAAAATTATGTTTTTTTTTTATTCAAACTGATAACCGTCTGCGGGAAGATGGGAGCTTGGGTCTAATTCTCGCGTATGCGTGCTTAGTTCTCCCATCTCTGTAAGCTTGCTCACTGAAGAGGATTCGCTGTGGCTGGTGGTTCTTGGGAAATGTAGTCAACAATCAGCACTCGGCTTGCATGCCGGGAAACCCTCCACCTTTAGGCCCACTCTAGTCTTGCAATTCTTGAGAGAAATGGGTAGCTGGTGGACCAAATTACCAGTGTGTTTGACAATTCCCACCTGCGGTTTCATCCGGTAGTCACAATACTCAACTGTTAGCTCTCTAAGGGGAGGTTGCGGTATAAATGTTAACACCCCTATTCTGTAACTTTTCGTTATCGTTACGAAATCGTTAAAAGCCGTAAAGTTTGGTTTACACTCGGAACTTCATTAAAAAGTAAATGTGGAAACCAAATATTACGGTTTTTCATAACGATAACGAAAAGTTACAGAATAGGGGTGAAAGTCTACATATAGCAACTGAATTTAAAAGTTTTAACAATCTGTTCAACAGCAGTGTTCAGTGTGTTCGTGATAACGTCGGTCAAGTGTCACCCGTTAATTTGCAACCAAATGTCCAATCTTTCGACATTTTCCTTCAAAGCCGCACGCCATCTTTAGATTTGAACCAGTAAGTTTGTAAACTTACTAGAGCTCCACGTAATTAACATTTTATCTTTTCCAATTTGTGTATTATTTTTGCTTTTCATAAATTTCATTTTTGGGTAACCAGTAGAAGTTACTGTATGTAGGAGCTTGTTTATTTTTGGTGGGAGCACTTTTTAACTTTGTGGCACCGCATATTCATTATACTGTGTATTTTACTTGGATAATTAAAAAGGTGGCCTTATAAAAGCGTGGAGCTATAAATTTGTATATAAAAATTTAAATCAATTTTGATTGGTTTAAATTCTTAAAACCTAACATAACTTACTCAATCACGGATGCTGCTTTTTTAAACCTTCTTTAACCTAATTAAAAAATATTATATTAAAAACAACGCGTTTCATAATCGACGTTTTTATCGCACGCAATCGGTTTAGAAAGCGAGATCCCATTTCATACGAGACAAATAATTTATCTCGTCCCACTTGGTCCCACAGCATTATTCTCTAACACTAAAAGCAATCCCGCTTACTTACCTATAAGCATGGGGGTCCATAAGATCATTTTCGGCGGAGAGGGGCCAAATTAAAAAAAATTATTATAAAAGAATTTTAATCGTTTAAAACCGAAAGTTTTAAAAACTTGGGCTGGTGAAATATTAAATGTCTAAAAAAATTTAAGCAGCCAAGAGCCATGGGGGGGCAGACAACTCTTTTGCCCCCCCCCCCAAATAGAGGCTCATGCCTATAAGTGAACAGCCCTATGCTTTGATATTGATGTTTTCAATAAGCGTTATTTGTTTTTATTAAAGCTATTTTTTGCTTTTAAAGCCTGTATGACACGATGCATAATTTTACATAAAATTTACTTGTAAATGCTAACTGACCAATAGAAAGAGCGTATTAGTAGCCATCAGACGTTTTTCATTAGTTAGCTACCATTTATATGTAAATTTTATGCAAAATTATGCACCGTGTCATACACCTTTTTAATTTTAAATAAAAGGTACCTACTTTTTAAAATTAATTTTTTTTTTATATTGGTAAGTACTTGTACCTACTAAAAAAGTGTGCTAATTATACAGAATTTCAAAAAATTTAATATATTAAGTTTGCATTAAGAGTAGTAGGTAATCAAATAAAAATTATGGAATTGAATCAGGTAATAATTTATTTTAGCTTTTAATTATTTTCGAGAAAATGTGTACAAAAAGGCGTACTTTTGAAATTTTTGATTTGATTAGATTAAGAGTGCGATTTTAAGAACAACTTCAAAACTTCATTTACTACTCAAAATTGGTTATAGATACAGTAACGATTTTTTTAAACAGAAACATACAAATTTTTTGAAGGTCATAATATAATTTTTACTCGGTTTGATAACAAATTAATATTTTGATTATGTTAATTAGCGATTTTTTATCAAAAACTAATTAAAATTAAAAGTATGTCATGACGAAGTTAAAATAGCAATCTTTAATATTTTGTGTTGTAAATAAAGCTTTGTTTTGGCTATAATTTGAATGATTTCAAAAGGTACGCCTTTTGCAACCAATGAAATTTTTTTTTCAGTTTTTTCAACAAATGAAAGACGTCGGTTATAATTAAACTGCAAACCTGGGTAACTGCGTCACCTATTAAAAAAATTTTTTCGCAACCTTTTTACTAAATGTGATTATTTGTAGGAAAATAATTTTGAAAAAAATTGGGAATTTATTCAACCACTGCAATGGAAGTTATTGAATCATGAAGTGTTACGTAGCAAGGAATGGCATCGCTTAATGCATTGTATGCTTGTTATGGAGATGAATGACAACTCAGGAACGGCCAAAGAAGCTACGGTTAGGCTGACGGAATTGTCTAAAAATGAAATTGATCGGTTAATTACCATAGTGCTTAACCGTATAACCTCACACGCTGATAAAGATGCTATGGTGAAAAGTTATATTGAAGAATGGAATAAAATTTTTATTCAATCGAACTTCATGAAGGTATTGTATGAAACAGGACTTAAAGGAGACGAAGGTGATAAAATGCGTGATTTTATCTTAACCAAATGGTACGACAATGTTTTTAAAAATCTTGATGAAGATCAGTTGCTAGATTACTTTATGGTGCTACTAGAAATGGAACGTAAACATAATTTTCTCGATTATAATATCATCAAAGGTAAGTTTTGGTCTAATTTGAATATAGGCGCAAACTTTTAGCTTAAGTTTTTACGATACTGTCGTGGTATCTGATGAATATTGAATGAGCTGTAGATTTGTTCTAGTGCAATCCAAACTACAAAAATTGATTAGTGTAAAAATACCAACTCACATTTTACACCAATCAATTTTCGCAATTTTTACACTAACTTACTTAGAGTAGTTCGGAGTAACATATCAAACAAATTTATTATTATCGATATCAGAAATACAAATATAATTACAATTGATATACTAAGTATATAAATGTGAAATATTCAATAGCATATCAAATATCAGTAAATACTATATATATTGTCATGTTTTGAACCTCCTCGTATGAGATTGCGACAGGGATGTGAGTTTTTTTTTTAAATCTAACTCTACCCTGAGAGGTATGTCCCAACAGATGGATCTTTGTTGTTTGTTTTTAATTTTAATTTCTGCTTTTGGTTTGCCGGACAATAGAGATGCAATAAATCAGTCATCGGAATTCCATAATGTTTATCATTATTTTCCCTTGTGAAAATCATTTGAAGGAATGAGAATTAGATCTTCTCAGATGAACAACTTGGTTCACGGAGGCAATTCCTATAGGCGTGCGGAATAATTTTAGTTGATTTTAGTTGTTAATTTGTACAGTTTTATTTTTGAAAATTTTATTTATGTGAGGCGTATTTGTGTTATTTGTAAATTGAGTGTAAATAGTTGAAATTTTGGAAGTGGACAAGAGACATGCGCACCGCGCAAGAGTGAAAATTTATAGAGAATTGCAACGTTAGGAGGGAAGTGCAATTTTGGAAAAAGGAGGCGAGCAAACACAAAACGGCTCAAGAGTGGCTTTTGAGTGTTAGCGCCCGTAGGTGTAACACGTATCCGATTTGAAGGTGCTATAAATGCAAAGCCAAGTTAGTGTTTAGTTATTGAAGATAAGTTGATAATTGTGATAATTCTACCTGAATGAAAATTGAGACTGTGGATGTGGAATTTAGAAAAGCCAAGCAGTATTTTTAAAACGAAGCTGTTAGAAAATTTTGTACATGTCTTGAAGCGGTTCAACGTTGGAACGCCACGATGCCTTGCTATGGAGGGTAAAATTTTTAAAGTTTGTTGTCTATTATTTCTTATATTGCATCGAGTATTTCTCTACGTTATGAATTACCAATTTGCATTTTTGTAATTCGTGGTTTGAGAATTACAGAACCTTTACTTCATGCGCGCATCTACACATGGTTGAATTTGTTGACCATACGACGAAAACATTTGTTGCGTAGTGGACAATCTCATTTTATAACAACAAATGTGCGATTATTTTATGTTTGATTTTGAATTGAATTTTGTATGATTTTGTAAATAATTTTATGTCTCGTCCGATAACTGTGAAAGTGCAGGACAGTTTTGATTTAATTAAATGTCACTTTTACGGTTATTTGACCTGTAGGAATTTGACTGTAGTCATAATAGGCTTCAGAGAAGGTCTAATATTTTGTTTAATTGTTTATGGGATGACTGATTTATTCGTCGAATTACATTTTGTTTGCTATTATTGTATGAATTTATTTTTCCACCAAATGATAAGTGTCCATCATTGGGACGTATAACTCCATCACTGAGCTAGCGGGTGAATTTTTCATTTTTTTGCAGAGGTAGAAAAGAAACCTTGGCGGAAAATTTCGGTTTCCCGCAAAAGCTTTTTTATCATTGCATCTAAATTTGGCGCCCAACGTGGGGCTTCAGATTAGCAATCCACACCACCCTGAGAGAGTCTAATTTTTGCAAATTTGATAAAACTAAATTTTACACACAAACTTATCCCGTTTTTAGCAACTCACATTCACCCTGAGATAAACTTTAAAATTTTAAAATTAGTAACTTTAGAAATTGTTGTCACCCTGATTTTATTAAACTCATGCAAAACATGAGTGACCATGAGGGAGAAACTGTTGAGAATAGGGGGGGAGAACCAGAAGGTTTGCAACAGGCGTTAGGATTTGAAGATAGTCCGATTTTCAATATACCCCAAGACAGAGAAAGTACGCGAAGGGGAACAGAACAAATGGGAACAGAAAATTGGTCTAGAATCATAGAAATGTTGACAGAAAATAATAGAAATTTTGAGATTATAAATAAACAATTTGAGGGATTAAAAAGAGATAGTGACGATAAATTTATGAAAAATAAACAGAATTTTGAGGTATTAAAAAAAGATAGTGACGATAAATTTATAAAAAACAACCAAAATTTTAAGGGACTAGACGATAAATTTGAAACTATGGATGATAGATTAATCATTGTTAACCAAAATTTTGAAGGATTAAATAAAAGAATTGAAGAAGGAAATAAAAACATTGAAAATAAAATAGAAGTCCTCAGTAACAATTTAAAAGGTTTCGATGAAAATGTGCGTGCAAAGTTTGATGCTGTAAACAAAACAGTAGATGACAAACCAATAGAAGTTGTCGAAATTATTACAGAAGTAACCTGCCAAAGCACTCAAATTAGGGAGGAAAAGTTGATTTCCTCAAGTTTTCCTGTTAAAGAGGAAATCTTGGAATCTGTTAATTGTTGCAAAGGTAGCAACTTTTGAGACTATCAACATTTTATTTAAAATAAAAAATTTCTCACGTAGGGAAATTAGGAGGATAAGATGGAGGAAGTTAAGAACCAAAAGGAAACTTAGATTTATAAAATTTTTTAGAATAAATAAAAATAAAAGAAGTAGGGATGAATTTAAAATTAAGGTGTTTAAAAATAATTCAGACAACGAAGCAATAGCCAAATTAGAATTTCATAAAGTAGACGATAGGGTGAGAATACAAAAAGAAAATTTTGAATATTTTATAAAATTAAATCTAGAAAATTTTAACGAAATTAAAAATAAAAAAGTTTCAAAATTAGGAAAAGTAAAATTTCTTTATAACTTAGGAAAATCTAGGAAAAATAAAAACAAAATTAGGAAGGGCTCGAAATTAAAGAAACTAAAAATTGTTTATAAATCAGATATTCCTCGGAGGAGGAAAATAGTAAGTAAGACATGGTTGACCGCCATGTTAAAATGGTCATATCGCCGAGCAAGGTGGAAAAAAGAGGGTTAATTGATAAACCCCCAATTTAATAAAGACCAGGGAAATTAAAGATTTAACTAAAGATAACCGCAATAATTTTGGAAATTGAGATAAAATTAAAATTTGTAAATATGACGATTTAATCAATTATAATTAAAATTTGTAAATTTGATAATTAAACAGAAGCTACCAGAATTTAATAATAAATTTGTAAATTAGATAATGATTTTGGAAACGAATACAATGTTTTAGGTAATTTAAAATTTAATAATTTAAACAATTTAGTACACCATAGTAAATTTGAAATTCAGACATTAGGCAGAATGAAGTTTTGGAATGGTATTAAGTAGTTTTAATGAATTGAGAGTTTTTCTGGAAAATTGATAAAATTTAAGGTGGATAAATTACAACAAAATTTAATGATGAAATTGGATATCGTATTTAAGCAATGAAGTTGAATGATTTGATTGAAAAATTGATGATTATGGAAAGAATTTGTCACTATGAAATTTTGAGGTTTAAAAATTATGGAATTTTATTAAGAAAGAATTTTGAGGAAGTTGTAATGAGGTTTTAAGGATTAATTAATTGATTATAAGAAAGTTTAGTAGGGAAAATTTGTATTTAAAATTGAATATTATTGATGATAAGGGTGGTGAATTTAGAAGAATTAATTGATATTATGTAAGTAAGTTTTTAAAAATAAATTAAGTAATAGTGAAGGATTTAATTAAGTAAAAGTCAGTCAAAAGATTGGAAAAGTTAATGCCATTGCAAGGATACGAGAAAGGATGGAATTGTTGAATATCCACAGGGAAAAGCTTAAGATTTTGAAAATTTGTGAAATAATTGTGATAAAATTAAGTCTGCCAAGTTTGAAAATTTTGAAGTCAATTATTAAATAAAATTTGAAATTGTATTCGTAAGAGAAAAATTTTGAAATTTGTAAATAAATTCTGTAGTTTAATTTAGGTTAGGTAGTAATTAATAGGAATTAAGAGGGACAAAATCATAAAATAAAAATAAAAAGTTTCAGAAAGTTTAATATTAATTTAGTTATTTTAATTTGAATTTATAAGAGGGATGTAAACAATTAGTTCATAAGTGAGGATTTACGCAAATAGTTTTTGTTAACAAAACATGAGTTGGGGTGTTTTTCTCCAGTTCACTTTGGTGAACTGTCAAAAATCAAAGAGGGAGATGTCATGTTTTGAACCTCCTCGTATGAGATTGCGACAGGGATGTGAGTTTTTTTTTTAAATCTAACTCTACCCTGAGAGGTATGTCCCAACAGATGGATCTTTGTTGTTTGTTTTTAATTTTAATTTCTGCTTTTGGTTTGCCGGACAATAGAGATGCAATAAATCAGTCATCGGAATTCCATAATGTTTATCATTATTTTCCCTTGTGAAAATCATTTGAAGGAATGAGAATTAGATCTTCTCAGATGAACAACTTGGTTCACGGAGGCAATTCCTATAGGCGTGCGGAATAATTTTAGTTGATTTTAGTTGTTAATTTGTACAGTTTTATTTTTGAAAATTTTATTTATGTGAGGCGTATTTGTGTTATTTGTAAATTGAGTGTAAATAGTTGAAATTTTGGAAGTGGACAAGAGACATGCGCACCGCGCAAGAGTGAAAATTTATAGAGAATTGCAACGTTAGGAGGGAAGTGCAATTTTGGAAAAAGGAGGCGAGCAAACACAAAACGGCTCAAGAGTGGCTTTTGAGTGTTAGCGCCCGTAGGTGTAACACGTATCCGATTTGAAGGTGCTATAAATGCAAAGCCAAGTTAGTGTTTAGTTATTGAAGATAAGTTGATAATTGTGATAATTCTACCTGAATGAAAATTGAGACTGTGGATGTGGAATTTAGAAAAGCCAAGCAGTATTTTTAAAACGAAGCTGTTAGAAAATTTTGTACATGTCTTGAAGCGGTTCAACGTTGGAACGCCACGATGCCTTGCTATGGAGGGTAAAATTTTTAAAGTTTGTTGTCTATTATTTCTTATATTGCATCGAGTATTTCTCTACGTTATGAATTACCAATTTGCATTTTTGTAATTCGTGGTTTGAGAATTACAGAACCTTTACTTCATGCGCGCATCTACACATGGTTGAATTTGTTGACCATACGACGAAAACATTTGTTGCGTAGTGGACAATCTCATTTTATAACAACAAATGTGCGATTATTTTATGTTTGATTTTGAATTGAATTTTGTATGATTTTGTAAATAATTTTATGTCTCGTCCGATAACTGTGAAAGTGCAGGACAGTTTTGATTTAATTAAATGTCACTTTTACGGTTATTTGACCTGTAGGAATTTGACTGTAGTCATAATAGGCTTCAGAGAAGGTCTAATATTTTGTTTAATTGTTTATGGGATGACTGATTTATTCGTCGAATTACATTTTGTTTGCTATTATTGTATGAATTTATTTTTCCACCAAATGATAAGTGTCCATCATTGGGACGTATAACTCCATCACTGAGCTAGCGGGTGAATTTTTCATTTTTTTGCAGAGGTAGAAAAGAAACCTTGGCGGAAAATTTCGGTTTCCCGCAAAAGCTTTTTTATCATTGCAATATAGAACATATATGTTATGTTTATCTATATAATTTGCTATACATATACCGATATATTATGATATTCTATAATATATTTCGTACATATTTGAATAATTCATATGTATATGCATTGTATTGATAAATTGATATACAATTTAACATATATTATGTACATAGTACATACATTTAATTTCCGATACATACATATGCTACGATATCATATTATATAATTTACTCCTATATCATATTATATAATAATACATAGTGATATCAAAATCTATACCAATGTGATACATATATATGCATTGTTTTGATATATAATATAACATATAATTATTATGTACATACATAGCTTACATACCTACATATACTACAATATGATATTCTATAATATACTATATCATATTATATATTAATACAATGCATATACGTATTACAATAAAACGTTTCTAAATTTCAATAATAAACAATTCATCATCTTCCAGGAATTAGCGAATCTTTCGTCAATCTATCTAAATACAGTGGCGAAGATGAACCACTCTATACAGTGAAATACTTACCCACGTATTTGAAAAATACAGAAATATTTTATCAAATTGAAGGGCCCCAATGTTTAAATGATAAAGGATTAGTGGAATACATGAAATATGTTGAGAAAAGAATTAACGAAGAATACTTGAAAGCTTCGTTGTATCTGAAAAACAAAACTGAAGTTAACCTTTGCTGCGTAGAAGTCCTAATAGAAAAACCAATATCAGCGTTTTTAGAAAAAGCTGAAGAATTTTTCAAAACTGAAGCATTTGATTCCTTGCAACGAATGTACCAAGTTTTGAGTAAAACCCCAATTGGCTTACCAAACTTACGACTTACATTTGAATCATACATGATATCGTATGGTTTGACAAGTATCAAAAAAATGGTTAACTCTAAAGATGGTGAAAAATACGTGGAGCTCTTGTTAACTTTGCATAATACATTTCACCAATTTTTAAAACGTTCGTTTAATAATAATCCACGCTTTTTGACCACCCTGGATAAATCGTTCACTTGCATAATGAATGATACGACTGTGTTTCCATCAGACATCAAAGAAGGCAGTGCAAACACATCTCCAAAACTGATTGCATCCTATTTTGACATGTTGTTACGAGCCACGCCGCTATCCGAACGCTTAACAAGTGAAGAGCTGGACACCAAATTAGAGAACTTATCCCAGTTACTCGAATATATAACTAACAAGGATATCTTCATAAAATATCACAAAATCCATTTGATGAGGAGGCTCATTTTGGAAACGAGTTCAGATAACGATAAAGAAGAAAAAATAATATCAACAATGAAAAAAACCGGAATGCCTAGTAATGACTTAAAACAACTCTGTACTATGATCCAAGATATAAAAGTTAGTTCAGACTTAAGTCTAGAATTGAACAAAAAAAACACAAAAATTAAAATTTTAACTTTTAACACGTGGGTGGAAGGTATAAAAGCTGTAGAATGCGTCGTGCCGACCGAATTAGAGTCGCACATCAGTGATATACAAAAATTTTATAATAACATACATGGAACTCGGAAATTGTTATTTCACCATCACATGGGTACTGGAACCATGACGTTAAAAAATAATATTGGGAGTTATGATTTAGAAGTGACACTACTGCAAATGATTATTTTGACCGCTTTTATGCGTAATCCTATGGAGAAGCTTAGCCTCGAATTTTTGAGGTTAACAACTGGACTACCAAAGGAAGAATTGAAAAAAATACTGTGGTCTTTATCTGCGGTTAATAAGCTAAAACGTCAAGTGATATTAAACGAACCAATTGCAAGAACTCATCACGACTTTTCAGACAATACCATGTTTTTGATTAATATGGATTTTACTTTGGTAAATAAGAATGGGACGTTTAGAAATAGGGGAAAAGTAAGTTTGGTTTAGTTTTTTTTTTGCTTTTCAGTAGCTAACTGAGTTTTCGTTTAGGTAAGTTTATTGGGAAGGTATAACTTAAACACGGAATTTTCCGAAGACAGTGATGTCCAATTTGTGAGACGGTTACGAGTTGAGGAAGCACTTATGACGGTTTTAAAGATGCGCAAACGTATTACTTTCTCAAATTTGCAATTTGAAGTAATTAATATTTTGAAATGTAGCTTTTTCCCTACTACAAGTGTGATAGAAAATCAAATTGAAAAACTTATTGCCGATGAACTTATAGCAAAAGATCAAAATGATAAGGACATTTTTGTATATATTTGTTAAGATTAATAATTTTAACTTGTTACTTTTTTAACAATAAATTTTTACCGTTGAAAAGAATAAATAAAAACTTACAATAAGTTTCTGCTGTGTTTCAGCTTAATTAAAAAGGAATTTTTTATGTTCTCAGATTCTTATTCGTTTAAAGACAGGTTATAGATTTCACAATTTAAACATTTTCTTTAACTTTCAGCATTGAACTTTCTACTTAATACCCAAATTTAAATGATTGGATTCATATGTGACTTGGAAAGTTTTCAGTTTAAAGTTTAATAAACGACTTACCTAGAAAATCAAACGATTAGATCATGCAGGAGATCTTTCACAATAATCACTCTTAAATTTACCCGAAATATTTCAAATGACCTTTTTTAACCTTATTTGATAATAACGAACTTATTGAATCTCGCCCTACAGTTACTCAGAGCAACAAGCGCCGATAGGTCGATTGCACCTATGGCTAGTTACGCCGTTGAGTCATATTTTTGTATGTAAATTTGTAAATTTCTAAGATACAAAACCATAACCAAACGAATTGTTAGTTTTCTTTTTGTTTCGTGTTCGATCGCAGTAGCAATTTATTTAAAAGTTTCAAGTGTCGGTTTCCTTCCCGTGAAATCGACGAAAGACTGTAGAATCAACTTAAACCTGAGTTCGTCCAAGGTACGAACGTTTTGTGGTTCAGTGGGGAAACCTTGCATAGGCGCCCCCCACTCAGAGGGGGGGGTGCCACATTCTTACTGACCTATCCTATCCTACTAACCAATGAAAAACGTCTGATTGCTACTAATACGCTCCTTTTATTGATTACTAAAAATTTTGATCTAAATTTGGGTGTTTTTCATTCGGCTAGAAAGTTAACACATTTATCGATTCTCAGGCGAAACGAAGTTCGCCGGGTCAGCTAGTGCTCTTATATATTTTAGAATCCCGCCATTTTCACTGAAGCTAGTCAGCCACTGTTCACAACAATAAAGTTTTATGCTCGTTACAAAACATTTCAGTTTATGTTGCCACTATGAAGTAAACTAACCCTCAATAATATACCCAAGACGGCAAAGAGGAGAACCCTGGGAAGAATGGCGCAGTCCACCGTGCTATATGCCGCACCGGAATATGCCGCCGAGACGGCGCGAAACCGGGACAGACTTATGTGTGCGTACAACGCCGAGCTCTGCCCTAAGGGTGGTGTGCGGCTACCGGACAATTTCCGCAGACGCCTTCTTAGTCTTCGCTTCCATGCCCCCGTGGGACCTTGTGGCAATCGAAAGGGCACGAGAAGCCGAGAAGCGCCAGAAGACCAGGACAGTGCCGTGAGTGCGACTATCGCGATGTGGCAGGTACAGTGAGACAGTGCGGAGTGCGGTCGTTGGATGCATCGGCTCATACCAAACATTAAGTGTTGGGTCGATTGCAAACACGGAGAGCTGAACTATTGGTTAACCCAGATGCTCTCCGCCCACGGCTGCTTCAACGCCTACCTGAAACTAGTCAGCCACCTGAAACGCCACCGTTTCAAACTGAGAAATCGTGACAAATGCCATCTTTGTGATAACAGTGATACCTCCCAGCACACCTTCTTCAAATGTTGGATGTGGAAACGGCAGCGACAGCTCCTCTCTCTACACTTCGGGGAACTGCTTACCTCGGATAACATCGTAAAGCACATGCTCAGAGATGAAGACAGCTAGAGCAAGATTGCCGCCTTTGTCGCTTCTATTCTAAAAACAAAGATACGTGACGAAAGAGAAGAGCAGCGCGACAAAGACAACAATCAGAGACGTTAACCCGGATGTGACAACCCACAGTGATTAAAGACATTGAAACGATTATTCCGATAGCAGAAGCTTGAGGACAAGAGCCGGCTTAGGACAAGCCACCGTTGGAGCCTGAAGGAATGCTGGAAGACGAATACCGGGTTCCAACTGAGAGAAGAGGGGTTGAGTTTAGTGGGTGAAACCTCACACTCCCGGGCAGATCAACCCGGGGTCTCATTACCAGATTCTCACCTCCCTGCTCGAAACAAAAAAAAACCTCAATAATATGTGCGAAGGCTAAGTCGAGAGTTCCGAAGAAAAAAACCGTAGTCTGGGGCAATTGCCAATAAAACAATAATATGTAAAAAAAACTACTTACATAAGCGCTCTGGTAAGTTTACAAAATAAAAATATGACGCCAATTCCTTCCAAACGCTTAACGTGCGGCTTCGAAGGTGACACTTGATTTAAATACAAAAGCGCGAGAACTCAGAACGCGATAAACTCTGCTTAAGATTACTGATCTGTAGAAAGAGCAGTCGTTGTTGCGATGTAAGCAAGTAGGGATGACACAATCCAACTTTTCGGGATACTTTTCAAGATAACAAAACTCAGCTCTTTCAAGCCAAAACAAAAGTTGGAGATGATAACACATAGTTCGTGAAACGTAAAAAAGGATTTTTTCAAACCGGGACGAAAACTTAACATTAGCGCTCTATTTTTTGACATTGGCAATTTAAAGATCAAGTAAGTTTAGAAGTTTAAATTTCGCACCCTGAGATGACAAGTGTCGTAACTTCCAAAATGACAATTTTCAAGTTTTTATTGATTGTTTAGCGTCATTTGAGCTGCTGCTCGGGTGGCATACACCCCAGTTTTCTCCACCGAGATCCGCTGCTGAAATAAACACGTAAACGATAAGCAACCGAGTGTGGTCAACGAGTTTGGCCACGATTAAACAATAAATAAAAAGTAATCTGGTCATATTGTCGTAAATGACTCATACCATTCTTCGAAGATGTTAAGATCGGATCACAAGATCGTCGAAAACAGAAGTTGAATTTTCACACTCAAATATCAATCTTCAAATTGATGTAAAATTAAGCAGTACATCCAAGAGTGACGTTACGATCGCTCCCTGAGTCAAGACTCCAGAATTTGTACTTTAGCCCAGCTCCAAAAAACTCGAAAAATATTACATTGATACGCAGGTAAAATGCATACAGGACCGGCAAGATACACCAAAATCCAGCAGTGAAGTTTGTCACAATACCACTTGATCTGTTAAAACAAAAAAAGGTAGCAAATTTCAGGTATTTAACCCACAGTACGGAGAGTCGTAGGTCGCGCTTTGCGCGATTTGTGGGTTTTTGGATGTAACTAGTGCATTTACCTCGACAAAGCTATGTAGCGTCTTCAGTGACACTATCCGCAAAAAATTGAAATTAAGGGATAATAAGAAACCAAAAATGATAATTTATCGCCGGCAAAATAGATTTTTATTTTGTAGCCAAAAATGTAAAATACAAAATCACTTACGTAGACTCAAGCGGACTCTCGACCAAACGAATCAGAATTTCTAAATGAGTAAGTTTTTTCCATCTCTGACTGTTTGCAACTGTCTGAAAGAACAGACCTTATATTTATTTGTAAAAGTAATGTTTTTTTATTATTCTTAAATAAAACTTAAATTAAATATATTTTTTTTCTTCACTTTATCTACTCAATCATTAACCTTGGACTAATGTTCATACTCATCAATTCTTGAAATAATAATTTGGCAGCGTACGGTATACCAATTTGTGAAACATAGAGAGTGTTTTTACAAGATTTACATTCAAAGGTATTAGTTGTCAAATTTGCTATTGCCGTCAGCCCACAAATATCGCAAATGTGCAGCCTAAAAGGATCAGAGACTTGATATAATCTTTCGTGCAAGAATTGTGCTGCACCATGAGCGATTTGACAATCACGTTCCATTTCTCCAAATCGTAAGCCTCCACCGCGAGAACGACCTTCCATGGGTTGTCGAACCAAAAGTTGAAGCGGTCCACGAGCTCTCGAATGAACTTTATCGTCCACCATGTGCTTCAGACGTTGGTAATACGTAGGGCCAATAAAAATTTGACATATCATTTTACGGCCCGTATATCCGTTATACATTACTTCGTCACCTCTTAAATGGTATCCGTACGACTGCAACAAGACAGATATTTTTTCAACGTTTACAGCGTCGTTGAATGGTGTAGCGTCCCCAATTTGTCCGCTGAGAGCTGCCACTTTGCTTTGTAAGCATTCGATAATGTGACCGATTGTCATACGAGAAGGAATAGCGTGCGGGTTTATAATAATATCCGGTGCTGTACCTTCGCAAGTGAATGGCATGTCTTCTTGGCGATACATAATTCCACAGGTACCTTTTTGCCCATGTCGGGAAGCAAATTTATCACCAATCTGTGGTATACGTATTGAACGAACACGTATCTTACAAAATTTAAATCCTTCAGCATTTAAGCTTACCATTACCTTATCTACCACACCGGCTTCGCTGTTTCTTAACCTTGTTGATACGTCACGTTTAACCAACTTTTTATTCGTCTCGTTCAAATCTTCTTCATCGTCTTCTGGCATTTCGATTGTTTTACCTATGATGACGTCGTCACCAGATACTCGAACACCAGGGGAAATTATTCCATCATCGACTATTTTATCATAATGGGCGGATTTCATACCTAAGCATGTATTTCGAGTAGGCTTTTCAAACAATTCTGTTTTTCCCCCATAACCACTGTTTTCGGTATCTTTATATGTCCTATAAAATATGGATCTAAAAAATCCACGATCCACAGCTGAGTTATTCAAAATAACAGAATCTTCTTGGTTGTAACCAGTGTAAGTTGCTATTGCGACAATACTATTTATTCCAGCTGGTAGTTCCTGAAATCTTAAATAATCCATCGAACGGGTAGTGCTTAATGGTTTTTGGGGATAGTACAAAACGTGGCCTAAAGTATCCATGCGTGCGTTATAGTTCGTGGCGTACACTCCCATCGCTTGTTTGCCCATGGCACTTTGATAAACGTTTCTAGGACTTTGATTATGATCTGGGAAAGGAATAATAGACCCACATACGCCCAAAGTCATGGATGGATGAATTTCGCAATGAGTATATGTTGAACAGTAATTCCCACCTTTTTCATCTTGTTTTAAGTCTTCAGGAGTCATAGCAATCATGATAGTTTCTTCCTCCATTACATCGACGTATTCTATAAGACCTGTCGAAATCAAATTATTCCAACCAAAAGTTCTGCATTCCTCTTCTTTCAACATGTTAATGTGGTCCATTTTAAGCAACAGTTTGGAATTTTCAACAATTAATAAAGGTCTGCACGTTCTTCCTGCATCAGTTTGAATATGTATTTCTCTTTGGGCAATATTGTGCATTATGGACACTTCCGAAACAATGATATCAATCGAACGTTTCAACAGTCTTAACGTCTTCATCAGTTCAATTGGATCACCGTGTATTCCCACCCAATTACCATTAACAAATATTTTGGTAGCATTGCGAATAGCCAACGGTGCAATTTCCTCCAAATTTTCCATTGCCCACTCTTCCAAAAATTCTAGGATTGGCGACTCTGACGATCCGACCGATATGTAAGCCATCAAAGCTAAATTTTTCACCAAACCAACCGCTTTACCTTCGGGTGTTTCGGCGGGACAAAACATACCCCATTGGGTATTGTGCAATAACCGGGGTCCTTGCACTTTTCCATCTCGTCCAATAGGCGAATTGACACGCCGTAAATGAGAAAGTGTGGATACAAATGTCAAACGATTTAACACTTGAGAAACTCCAGATCTTGAGATGTGTTGCTTCTTTTGATCACCCCAATTACCTGTTGCTATGGAATAGTTCAAACCGTTGGTGATAATCTGAGGTCTTACTATTTCAGCCAAGTTAATGCTTTTTCCTTTGTCAATCATTTGTTGAGCCTGGAATTGTATATCCCTTTGCAGATGTTTGAATAATCTAAACAAAATATGATAAGTCAGTATATCAAAACAGAGGAAATCAATTGTGACGCGTGTAATGCGGAGCATTTTGTAAATTAAAGCCAAAATTAAGTAATATTAAATTTTGATTTTGATGTTTTTAGAAACAACAATCATGACGATGAGGATATATCATAAAATTATAATTACCCTTTAAATAAATGTGCCATTAAGGGCCCAGCTAAGTCTAATCTTTTATTTCCGTTATGGTCTCGATCGTCAACTTCTCGTCGGCCCAAAGATGTCAGGAGTAATCGATGTACCATATACCTAAAACATTAATTTTAGAATCGAAACAAATCCGGGTTAATAAAAATGTCAAACTCACCCTAAGAAATACGCCTTTTTCGAATTACAAGAATTTGATACGCCCACATGAGGTAATACCTCTTTTTGTAAAATATCTTTGGTATATTTTATACGTTTTTCTAAAGTCACGCCTGGTTTCGTCCCTCTTGTACCAATAAAACCTAGGGCAGTATTTTGATCTTGTATAGTTACCGATTCGTGCAGCGAAGGTTTCAGTAACTCAATCATTTCGGGATCGTCAAAGTCATAGACTATGTGTTCTAAAATATCACGATCCGACTCAAAACCCAATGCCCGAAAAACTATCATTATGGGGAGGTCCATGTTGATATAGGGTAAATTTATCAAAATTCGTTGTCCAAGAATACCCTTCGTTGCCGAACTACGGGTCGTTAAATTTATACGGACAGTCGAAGTCGGACGAGAGCTATTTTCAACATAAGATCGCACTTCTGCAGAATAGGCGTATTTGCCCTCTTTTACTGAAAATACGTAGACGGTATTTGAGGCAATTCGTTCTTGCGCAATTAAAACTTTTTCGGTTCCGTTAATAATAAAATAGCCACCTGGATCCATCGGGCATTCGTTTACTTCCGCTAAATCGCGATCGTTCAATTTGTTCAAAGAACAATACAATGATCGGAGCATCATTGGGATTTTACCAAGATTTATCTTTTCGTAAGTGGTAACGTGAGGTGTTGCATTTGGATTTTTTACCTCTACTGTGATGTCTACGAATGCAGGAGCCGAATATGTTAAACCACGTAATCGTGCTTCATTGGGCATCAACGACTTTGCCAGACCATCATTTTCCCAATGAGTCGGTTTCGATAAATAAACTTGTTTAAAACTTATCGAGTGTTGGGTCTAAAATTGAAAATCTATAGAATTTAAAAATCTTTTTTTTTTTTTTAATTAAACTTGACCAGTCTTTGTTTTAACGGAGCCTTTTTAGCTCAAGAGCCAGTAACAGTTTTCTATCCTGGATTTCATTTGATCAGAAAAACTTTTGCAATTTTTGGTTTTGTGTTTAGAATGAGTCTATCTATAAGCCATAAAATTTTCACAACTTCTTAAATCCGAGATGGAAACTGTCCCGGGCTCTTGGTCTATTTCAGTAGGAACATTTGACGTTGTTCATTATATAACTTTCTTATGTGGTAATGAAAACGAAAAACAAAGAAATAGAAATAACACTTACAAGATTTTGCTCCTCATCGGCAGTAAATTTCCTACTTGGTTGCAATTCTATTTTTGGAAAATTTTCGATAATTTTCTGCATGGATATTTGTATGAACTCGTCAAAACTATCCAACTGATGACGGACTAAACCTTTATCATCGAAATATCGGTTTATAACAATCCAACAAGCTTCTTGCCATAATTCGGAGTTGATTTCTTCGGTTTCGTTAAAAATCTCGTACATTTTGATTTTGATTTATTTCTTGGTATATGTAAATTAGTGATGGTCAACCTTTAACATGAGATAGTTTATATATGCATTTGATTGTATTATTTTACTATTGGTACCTTTTTACCAAAGACCAGGGTACAGGCACATCTGAAGGTTAGCCTAACAAGCTACCTATCAAATTCAGAACAACTATATGCTCACAGAACCAATAGTGTCTAAGAAACTTGACACATTTGTTTGTAAAACCCATTTAAAGATCTCAAAAAGTTAAAGAAGAAAAAGCTTCAATGATAGGTTAGTCTAAAAACCAAGAATTTTCTTTTATTCGGATGGCGATTCGGATAGCTATTAGCGTGTCCATAAAATCGATTGACTATTCCAAGTGCTCATAAGATTCAAATAGCCTCAAGTTTAGTGTTGGATCCAAACTACAACGGCAACACTACAGTTATGACACTAAACGACAGCAGTGATGACGCTAAAGTGCAGAAAGCCAAATTTTTTTTTTACAGGGTGGGCCATAAATAAGTGCCAATTTTAAAACATCACTGTGGTTTTTTGTAAAAAGGTATCCTTGAAAGGTACCTAAAGATTATACACCTCAAGTACGTGCCATTGTCTGACACAAACGGCAACTTTTCATTGTGAAAAATTGTGATTTTTATAATCACACGCATCTCTTCTCAATTTCAAAACTTCACACAAAAGCATGAAAAATTGCCGCTCGTGTCAGACACAATTTTTAGGTACCTTTAAGGGATACCATTTTACCATCCCTTGGTCCCAGCGCTGCTCTACAAAATCTTACAATTTTCGTGATTTTGGGTGTAAAGTGACTACTTTACGATCTGTTTTGCGGTCGTACAGAAGGTATTTTCGTCACACTTCGTTCGCGTACCTTCCCGAACGGGTTTTCGGGTTTCTTCGGGACAAAAAAACAAAAATTTTCAAAAATCATTTATTAACATATTTAATGTGTACCTACTACACAATTATTAAAAACTTGACAAATGACTTGCAGCTTTCACGCCATCTATCGATAGTTATCTCAGAGATATCACATATATAAAAGACCAGCACGATGCTGCTGCTCCTCCAGCGTGTCATTTTTTTAGAACACATAAAGCACTCTGATTAGTTGTTGGCGTTGGTCGTACCAAGGTATATAGATTACAAGGTATGATCTATATGTGAACGAAAACTCGTCTTGTACTGCGCATAGTCACGTAGCGTCCGCCATATTGAATTATTAAAATTTTAGATTAATTGACTAGATGGCGCATAATTATATCTTTTAATCTATATACTTTGATTGGTCCAGGTAACTATTAAACGTCAAGGTAGATGTCTCTACTGTCTATTTCAGTCACCAGCCGTCCGCCATATTGAATATTTTGACGTTTACAGATGCGCAGTATCATACCTTGTAAATTTATCTACCTTGGGTCGTACCAACTTAAAATTACCTTAGTACTCGAATCAGAAAAGGTTATATATATTTCTATATGGAGTGGTAAAGCAACTTTAAGTTGGAATGACCGACGACAACAACCAATCAGAGTGCCCTGTGTGTCCAAAAAAAATGACGCGCTTGAGGAGTAGCAGCAGTAGCAGCGTGTCATTTTTTTAAAACACACAACGCGCTCTGATTGGTAGTTGCGGTTAATCATGCCAGCTTAAAATCACCTCTCCTGGGATCGAGTTGCACACCAATCAAGTTTTCAACCTTGATGAGACGCCCGTCTATATTACCCTATATTAATTAAATGATCTAATTTTTTTCCAATTTAAAATCACCTCCCCTGGAATCGAGTTGCACACCAAGTAAATGTCAACTGGGATACTTATATATAAATTTCATCTCGGTAAATGCGAGGATTATCCATCCAGAAAATTTAATATCAAACTTTTACATTTTCAATAAATGTATTTCACAATACTAAACGGCCAACACACGGTACTCCTCTACCTCCTCCTTCAGCGTGTCATTTTTGTAAGACACACAACGCACTCTGATTGGTTGTCGTCGTCGTTGGCTTTTAGTAACTCAAAATCAACTCCCCTGGGATCGAGTTCCACACCAATTATATTTCCAATGTTGGTGAGACGCCCGTCCGCGATTGAAACAGCTATATAATCATTATTTTTGAACTTAAGAACGTCTGAACGTGAATAATTAAAATTGTCAGTATTAGGGATTTAATTTTTTTAATGAAGAATGTTAAAAGACAAATCCATCGGTTGAGTTTAGGTTAGTGTTGGTGTTTAAAAAAAATTTTTTTTTAAATTGATACCTCTAAAATAGAAATCCACGGGCTAGCTACCCGTCCGTGGACGGGCTTTCCAACTATCACATATATAAAAGACCAGCACGCTGCTGCTGCTGCTGCTCCAGCATGTCATTTTTCACTCTGATATATGATATTCTAAAAAAAATTACACTTTGGAGCAGTAGCAGCGTGTTATTTTTTTAAAAACACACAACGCGCTTTAATTGGTCGTTGCCGTTAATTATACAAACTTAAAATCACCTCCCCTGGGATCGAGTAGCACACCAATCAAGTTTTCAACCTTGATTTCAGGCGGTTCAGGCCCGTAGCCAAGAAGAAGGCACCTTGGGGCACGTGCCCCCCCCCCCTCCCGAAATATTCAGAAAATTTTTTTTTTAAAGTAAAGGAAAATTTGTTTAAATAAAAATTCTCGGAAGGGAAACCACCAAAAATTTAAATTTTTTAAGTGCCCCCCTCCCCAAATTAAATCAAAGCTACGGGCCTGCCGCGGTTGAACCAGCTGTATTAATTAAATGATCCAATTTTTACCAATTTAAAATCACCTCTCCTGGCATTGAGTTGCATACAAAGTAAGTTTCAACTGGGGTACTTATACAGGGTGGCCCTTTGAAAACGAAACAGACGGGATTGTGGCCAGCAGAATTTTTTTCTTAAGAAATACAAAAACACGTCAATTTTATCATTGAGGGCGACAACTTTTGCTACTAATGTTACTTCCGTATTGTTTCATCCTTTTGAGTTGCGATGACAAACCCTAAAATGATAATAGGGATGATATGGCAAGTAACACCTCATTTGAAAGGTTTTGCTTCCCTGAATTCAGTTCTATAATTTTTTTAAAGTTTTATCAATTATTCAACAAAAAAATTGAAGCTGCAAAAATGCAAAATAAATCCGATATTTCAAGACATTTAAGAATAAAAGAAGGAAAAATGCTTGGACAGGTCTGTTTCGTTTTCAAAGGGCTACCCTGTATATAAATTTTATCTCGGTTAATCCAAAGATTATCCATTAAAAAAATTTAATATTCGACTTTTACATTTTCAATAAATGTATTTCACAATAATAAACGGGCAGCACATACAACTTCTTATGCGTGTCATATTTTTAAGACACACAACGCACTCGGATTGGTTGTTGTCGTTGGTTTTTAGCAGCTTAAAATCTACTCCCCTGGGATCGAGTTACACACCAAACGAGTTTCCAACGTTGAGGACGTTTGAACGTGAACAATTAAAATTGTCAGTATTAGGGATTTATTTCTTTTTTAATGAAGATTGTAAAACAAGAAATTCATCGGTTGAGCTTATGTTAGTGTTGGTGTTTAAAAACCATTTTTTTTTTTAATTAATACCGCTAAAATAGAGATCCACCGGCTAGCTACCCGTCCTTGGACGGGCTTTTCAACTAGTTATATTATAATATGCAATTATTGCAAAAAAATCGTGAATTTTGTCGGATATTATCCCCAAAATCACAAAAAGTTGTTCTTATTACTCGGACTTCAGAGTTTTTTCACCCCTCAGGTTATTATTCCCCTCGCCGCTACGCGGCTTGGCTCATAAACCACGCCTTTCGTGGGGAAAAACGACCCTTTACGTCCTTGTGATATAAACTACTGTTTTCGTTATTTTGGGAGTAAATAGGCACTTTTGGTACCTGTTTTTAGGTCGTAAAGAAGCTCTTTTAAGTCACTCTTTGTTCGGGTACCTTCGGGTTTGTTTGGCGCTAACAATCGTTTTTTATTGGTGATTTGTTAGGCTATACCTTAAGACCGGTCTGTTGCAAAAATTTTGTCGGATATTATCCCCAAAATAACGAAAAATTTTTCGTATTACTCGAACTCTAGGATTTTTTCACCCCTCGGCTATTGTTATTCCCTTCGCCTGGCGGCTAGGGTCATAAACCTCGCCTCATGGTGAAAAACGACCTTTTACGTCCTTGTGATATACTACTAATTTTGAACTTAGGTTAGTGTTAGGAAATGAGATTTTATTAAATTAAGGGCCGGTTGTATAATAGAGGATAATTCTTGATCACCTCTGATTGGTTCTTTTTTTAGTTACCAACATAATATAATAATAAATCTCCTTGCTTGACAGCATTCTTTCAGATGGGTTATAGCTGCTAATAGACCAAGAGCCAGCGACAGTTTCCATTCCGAATTTTAGGATTCGTAAAAATTGTATGGCTTACAGAAAGACATTCCCTAAATACAAACCAAAAATGACAGACGTTTTTCTGGTCGGATAAAAAAGTAATTTGCGCTTTAAAAAGATTTTTTTAACATTTTAAGGGGAAGCACGTGCTTCCTGGTGCCCCCTTGGTTGCGGGCTTTCATTACGCATTTGGATAGGTAGAGTCCAAAAATCTTACTTGCAGCTGGCGGAAACAACAAGAAATCGTTCAAAACAACTTACAAAGTTGAAAAATTGAAAATCCTTTATTAATACTTCAGTAGACCGCAGGCCCGTAGCTAGGATTTAATTTCGGGGGAAGGGGAAGGGCAATTGTAAACTGTAAAATTTTTGGTGGTTCTCGTTCCGAGAATTTTTATTGTACAGCCTGTATGACACGATGCATAATTTTACATAATAATTTACATATAAATGCTAACTAATCAATAGAAAGACCGTATTAGTAGCCATCAGACGTTTTTCATTGGTTAGTTACTATTTACATGTAAATTTTATGTAAAATTATACATCGTGTCATACGGGCTTTACTGTAAAAAATTTTTTTGTTAAACATTTTGGCATGTGCTCTCAGGTGCCCCCTCTTGGCTACGGGCTTGCTTAAAACGTTAGGTAAATTGCCAATTTTGTCAAATTACACTTGCTGGAATATTTTGAAAACTAATAGTAGTTTTCGTCACAAAGACGTAAAACGAGATTTTACACCCGAGGGGCGTGGTTTCGAAGGCGATGCGAAGCGAAGCCGAGGCGCACGAACCGTTCCGGAAAGTGTAAAATCAATTTACGTCCGAGTGGCATAAACTGCTTTTCGTTATAACAAGACTACCTCATTTTGGTGAGAGGCTATGTATTGAAAATAGAAATCTGGCTCTTCTAATTGGTTTGGTAATCATTCATTTTATTCACGACTCTGACGTCAGAGTCATATGAACAACTTTTCGTTATTTTGGGGAAAATATCCTACAAAATTCGCGATTTTATATAATAGCTCTGAGATAACTATCGATAGATGGTGTGAAGGTTGCAAGTCATTTGTCAAGTTTGTCTCTTTGGTGAGGTAATGAATCATATTCTGAATTTAAAAATTTTGAAAAAACCAAACTAACCAATCGACACCCCTAATATTCAAATAGACTATACTTGTGCAGGAACGGCTTCCATACACTACAGCCAAATAAAAGGTCTGTTTGGTACCACAGTCCTAGTGCTACACTACTACAAATTGATTGGTGGTACAATTACCAACCCACTTTTTACACCAATCAATTTGTAGTAGTGTAGTTAGTGTAGCACTAGGACTGTGGTACCAAACAGACCTAAAAATGAAGTAGTCCCGTCACAACGAAAAGGGCTAAGTTCTAGTTGATGGTCATAATTCAGATCTTCTTCATATTTGGGTGGAGAAGCCCTATGATGTCCTGAACACGAATCACAAAAAATTTTTGCGCGGAAAATTTTTATAAGCCCGTAAAAAAATTTTGAAAATCATGGTTTTCAATAATAAATGCCAACCACCCTGCTTTTAAAATCTAGGGGTATGTTAACCCCCTCCCTCCTCTCCCATCAAAAAATTTCAATTCCAGGCTATGACCATCAACTAGAAACATACCCAAATCAGGACGTAAACACCTAATTTAACGGCCGGAATAACGAAAAAATGTTTTTTGGCTGTAATTTTTGAGTATGGGGGGCTCGTTCCGCAATTCCAAACATAGCTAAATATTGCATAGTTACGCCACTGTACTTATAGCAGTAAAGTAAAGGCGCATGCGTGCACAAATCTAATGCACGGTATGTCATTTTTTCTTTAAATATAACCTCACTTTTTCTAAACTTTTGAATCTTTAAAACAATCCGGATGGAACAAAATTATGAAAGTATTGAGGTGGAAGTCATTGTTAAAGAGGAACCATTGGATAATGAAGAGTACTACATTAAAAATTGCGGAGAAGGTAAAAATACCAATTTTTATTGTGGTAAATACTTTCAAGTTGTTATAAAATACTTTTAGGTGATTCCAGCTTTTCCGAAGTGGAAACAACTAGCAAAATACCAAATGGGCTGGAAAGTAAACTAAAAGATATTTATTTTAAGGAAGAAATTCACGAAATAACTAATGAAAATTACGTTGCAAAAAGAGCGGATGGTCATCATCTGCCGTTGTTTCAACAACTCCCGTTAAGTGTTGTCTCAAAAATAGAAGAATTTTCATGTCAAACTTCAAATGAACTTTTTTGTGATGTCTGCTATCAACAGTTTACGACAAATTCGACTCTAAAAATGCACTTGCGAATGCATGGAACTGAAAAAAATTTTTTATGTGATATTTGCCATAAAACATTTACTACGAAAAATAGTTTAAAACGCCATCGAAACAGTCATACTGCTGAAAAAATGTATGCGTGTGATATTTGCGATAAAAGATTTTACGAGAAGAATTGCTTGACGAATCACATGAGACTTCATACGGGAGAAAAACCTTACATGTGCGAAGTGTGTACAGTTAGGTTTCACCAGAAGCAATCTCTACAGAGTCACATGAGACTTCACACCGGAGAGAAACCGTATGTTTGCAACCAATGCGGTGCAGAGTTTCGACAGCAAGGTAACTACCAATCTCACACAAAACTTCATTCCAACAAAAAGTCGTTTGTGTGCGGATACTGTGATATGAAATTTGTATTGAAGGATTACTTAAAAAGACACATTAAGAGACATCTTTTTAAAAACAGTTTAAAAGAGGACACGGGTGAGCAACCGCATGCTTGTTATGTGTGCGGGGTGACTTTCACCCAGAAGTGGAACCTAAAAAATCACATAAAAATTCATATTCACGGGAAGCCTTTTGTCTGTGAAATTTGTGACACGAAGTTTAATCGGAAGGACAGTTTACAAGCTCACCTTAGTACACACACCGGTGAAAAACAATTTCACTGCGAGCAATGTAACGCAAAGTTTTCTTACAAAAACAGTTTACAAAGACACTTGAAAATTCACTCCGGTGCAAAACCATTTGGGTGTCTTCTATGTGGAGCAAAATTCCCTTTCAAGTATTACTTACAAAGCCATATGAAAATTCATTCTAATGAAAAATTGTTTTCGTGCGGTGTTTGCAATTCGAAATTTAGACATAAAAATAACCTGACAAAGCATTTGAAAATTCATGCCGTTGAAACAGCAGTTGATATTTTGTGAAAGGTTGCAGTTCACATACAATAATATTTTAATGCAAATATAAAATAAAACAAAAGCTTAACTTTGTTTCTTCAACCAAAGTCTTTATCTTTGTTTTCTCATTCTTCTCTTGACTATTTGAATTTTTTTTACTATTTTTGGAGTATTTGTAAATTTAACGTTGGTATATTTGGGAAATTTTACCTAAACAGCACCCCATAAAAAAAAACTTTAGCCTGAACACGGAGTAAACAAACCAAAGAATTATATTGGTCTTACTAAAATTATAGTTTTGTAAACTAAATTTTATTTCAGAAATTAAATAGTTCCTAGATAGGAAATTTGATGCTTTCAGGTTAAATAGGGGCGTTTGTGTTCACGATAAAGGTTGGAAATTGAATGTGATCTGTTTGTATTTGATAGTCTGGGATCTGGCGACATTTTTTATATTAAAGCTTAATAAGCTTTGTTAACTTTTATTTTATAATATAAATGAAACTTAACAAAGTTTTTAGTATAACTTGTTGAATCATTTGCTCCGAGCAACATGCGTCGACTAGGATTTCTTAACGGTTGAGGTACCAGCACCAATTCAGTGCCACCCGCATTTATGCCCCTTTGAAAATTTACATTATGTCTTTCCAAATCAAAGTTTCAATGATGAATAAGTTTTTTTCATTTGAATACTTTTTCCCTTTGTTTACTAATTTCACAAAGAATAACTTTTTTTAAATCATACGTTTACTCTTAAAATATATAGTATTCTTTTTCTAATTTGGAAACTCTTTTAAACTTTAAATTTTATTTAAAAATTTTTGATTTATTTTTACCTGCAGAAATTTTTATTGAATTTTATATATGGGGCATTCCACACCAAATCGATCACTTTTGAACCCGACCCCTTTTGATTTTCTTGAAACTTTTACATATTATACTATCTCACCAAAAACAGTTCTGTGAATTTTTTCAAAATTTTTTATTCAACCTAAAAAGAGTTACGAATTTTTAGAAAAACTGATGTTTTTCTTCAAACGATCGTAACTATGTCAAAAATTGACTAATCGGAACGTTTTTTTTGTTTTTGTTTGTCTTTAAACGTACTTTTCAGGAAAAAATACAAAAAAAATATTCCAACTTGGATTCTACAAAATTTTTCATTTTTTCGGAGAAAATCATTGATTTTTCAAATTTCGACACTTTTGATTTTTTTATTTAAAAAAAAATCTAATTTATTCCGCGTATAACAACGCAAACCCCATAATGGGCCGACATTTCTTTCTATTTCTTTTGTTTAATTAAAAAATATTATTTGCGTAAAAATAAAACAAAATATTTTTTAATTAAACAAAAAAAATAGAAAGAAATGTGGGCCTATTATGGGGTTTGCGCTGTTATACGAGAAATAAATAAGAGTTTCTTTTGAAATAAAAAAATCAAAAGTGGCCAAATTTGAAAAATCAATGATTTTCTCCGAAAAAATAAAAAATTTTGTAGAATCCAAGTTTGAATTTCTTTTTTGTATTTTTTCCTAAAAAGTACGTTTAAAGACGAACAAAAACAAAAAAAGAACGTTTTGATTAGTCAATTTTTGAAATAGTTACGATTGTTTGAAGAAAAAAAACATCAGTTTTTCTGAAAAATTTTAACTTTGTAAAAAATTTTGAAAAAAATTACACAACTGATTTTACGTATTATACTATCCCATCAAAAACAGTTCTGTAAATTTTTTCAAAATTGTTTACAATGTTAAGAATTTTTAGAAAAACAGATGTTTTTTTTTCTTCAAACGATCGTAACTTTTTCAAAAATTGACTAATCAAAACGTTCTCTTTTTTGTTTTTATTTGTCTTTAAACGTACTTTTCAGGAAAAAATACAAAAAAAAATATTCAAACTTGGATTCTACAAATTTTTTTATTTTTTCGGAGAAAATCATTAATTTTTCAAATTTTTCCACTTTTGATTTTTGATTTTTTTATTTCAAAAACAACTCTGATTTATTCCGCGTATAACGCAAACCTCATAATGGGCCGAAATTTTTTTTTATTTTTTTTGTTTAATTTAATAGTAGTTTTCGTCACAAGGACGTAAAATCAGTTTACGTCCGAGTGGCATAATCTGCTTTTCGTTATAACGGGACCACCTCATTTTTATTCGCAACAACGTGGTGAGAGGCTATGTATTGAAAATGGAAATCTGGCTCTTCTGATTGGTTTGGTAATCATTCATTTTATTCGCGACCCTGACGTCAGAGTCATATTAACAACTTTTCGTTATTTTGGGGAAAATATCCTACAAAATTCGCGATTTTATATAATAGCTCTGAGATAACTATCGATAGATGGCGTGAAGGTTGCAAGTCATTTGTCAAGTTTCTCTATTTGGTGAGATAAGGATTCATATTCTCAATTTAAAAATTTCGCACGTGTGTGTTGTGAAGTGTTACAATGTCAAAATCAATCAAAGAACGGGCATCTTCGGGCGCATTCTTCAAACAATAGCGAGGAGAACTAAGAAGAATCAAGAGGTGCGTTATTTTTGAATTGCGTTATAAATATTAATTTTCGTTATTTTCGAATTGCGTTATAAATATTAAACATTTTCATTCGAATTAATGATGTTTTGCGTAAATATATCATGTTTTATTTTATACCCTTTCTTTTTACGACCTAAGACGTAAAAAAGTATGATCCCTCCTTTTTTAACGTCCTAGGACGTAAAAAGGCACTTTTAGTACCTCAAATCAGGACGTAAACACCTAATTTAACGGCCGGAATAACGAAAAATTATTTTATTTAATTATTTTTTTGTATGAAAAGCTGTTAATAAGTACATTGTAGTGATCCTTGCAATAAAATTAGGTATTTCTGTTATTGGTCGCTACATTAGGATTGTACTTAACAGATTATAGTTAAGATTAGTGAACAGGGTGAACCAAACCGACCGTATCAGTTAGTTAATTTGAATAAAAATTTTGCCACTCAAACAAAAAGCGATTGTAAATGAAAACCAAATTCTCACCCCGGTCTATATGGTATTATTAGAAGGATTTCTCGGGTTGAGCGGGGATGTAAATAAAACACTATATTGTGTCAGTCGACGTTTCGGAATATACTATAATTCCATCTTCAGGACTAGATGGAAAAGACAACATTAGGTCTGACTACATAATAAACAATTAAATACAACACTCACCGATAACACAAAGAGTTGAAAAACGTTAAATGAAAGCATTAAAATGGAGAGCATTGGCAACGACGAAGTCACTATTCATGAAGTCAAAATCGGTTAAAATATAATAAAATACTATGTATAACATTTACAACTTCACAATTAAAACAATAATTAAAATTTGTAAATATAAAATCTCTGTTTAAAACTAAGGAATAAAATATATTATATCGGTCTCCATGTTGATAATGAACGTGACGTAGAGATAAACAATAAAATATCTAATTGCCATACTATTTTGAGGAAATGCCAACCAACGGGTGTAATATACTGATACGGTGGGTGCTGCATTCAAAACAACAATAGGTAAACATTCTAAGGGTGACTTGTATAGATCTAGTTTAAAATTTTAAACTGCAGATTAACCAATCACAATAGTCAAAATCCGAGTTTAAACCATAGTTACCGGTTAAACTTGGACTATACAAGTCACCCTAAGAATGATTACAGGATTACAGCTGTAAAATTCAAAAATACACAACGCACAACCAAATGGTTGAAAGTACAAAAAGATTAAAAAATAACAGAAAGTGGTCGTACAGTAAAATCAAAACCGATGAACAGGTATTAGAGAACTTCTCCTTAAATTTAAATAACAAACTTTTCCATCCCGCGTTTATGTAACCATAGTCCGTTTGTTTGTTAATATTATTAGTATTGGTTGATATGTAAGCGGCCTCTAGGAAGGTTCTTTTGTTGAAGTTCTTCTCTGTCGCAAGAATAATGACATTCTGTTTGTTGAACTCATGCGCCGTTTGGACAATATGCTCTGATAATCCAGTTTTTGTGGTTCCCGATTTAACATCGTACATGTGTTGTTGTATCCTGGATGACAATTTTTGTTTAGTTTGGCCAATGTAATGTTTCTCACATTGGCACTTAATACAATAAACAACATTTGCCCTATCAGGGGTAGGAACTTTGTCTTTAGTCCTGGAGAACAGTATGTTGTTCAAGCTATTGTCATTGTGGAAAGCCAATCGCAGCTCCCCACTTCTTATAGCATAGCAGTTTACCCGGATATCAGTTCTTCAAAAGTTGTTGTTTTAGATCATGTAATTTGATACCAATATTTTCATGAGGTACGCATGTATATATTCTCTGCTTCATGGTGTTAATGAAGAAGAAGCCTTAGAACTGCGGTCATCCGAGTTCCACCTTGTTCTACCAAGTAAAAAAAGTGTATCTGTGGCAACCCTACAGTACCTACAGTATTATTGAAAGTCGGTGGTAAAATTAAAAAATTTTTTGAATTTACTGTCAATCGCGGATTTCCAAATAGGCGCCCTCAGGCCTTATAAATCAAGGGGGCCTCAAAATTCAGCTCTCAAATTAAAAATAAAATTTTATTTAATTATTAAAAAATGAGACATCATATCAGGCCTCCCCTTTGTGTACTGGAAGTTGAAAACCATTACTGTAAAATGTATCTAATGTAAATGAGTAGTACAAATATTGAAAAAGGGGGCCTCAAAATTGAATTGCGCCTGGGGCCTCATAAGTGCTAAATCTGCCACTGGTTACAGGGAGATGTGCTGGTAAGCCGGCACCGGCGCATAATATAGAAATTTTAATTTTTCAGTTTTATTTTATTCATTATATTATATTTAATTAATATAACACAAAAATCAACAATATTATAGGTTTGTTCCAACCAGCCAACAAACCGTACAATGAACGGCCACAATTCTGCGCAATAGAAAAAGAAAACAATTTGATGTATTGCGCATGATTTTTACTTATTGCGCATGAGCGTGACCGAACATTGTACGGTTTTTTTAACAATTTTAACACACACACAAATCTTTGTAAAAGATGTGTAAACAAAAATATAACCCAAAAGGTCACGATGGCTTCCTGTCTTCCTTTGTCTTGTCGGAATTTTGGAATTTTTTTAAAATCTGGTGCTGCTTCTAAGGACTATTTTGAGGAATCACTTCTAAATATTCTTTTGCTTTGGTTCTTAAATAGATACAGATTAGTGACGTCATAGGTACGTTTTCAAAAGTGTATAGGTTCCAAAATTTGCCAGGTGCATTTATTAATTAGGTGGATGAATTCTTGAAAATTCTTCAAATCTTCTATGTTTTTATTATTACAAGTATAAATTGCAATGCTACCGATAATAAGGAAAGGATTGCACCAAATACCTTAAAAAGATAATTAAAACAAAAAATAAAAAATTTGAAACTCACTTACAGTTGCAAATATCGATAGTTTTCCAATAAAGACATCAGATACATTAAATACCATTTCTTGTTGTTTTACTGCCCGCATATAACCCTCGAACTAAAATTGAAAGTTAAATTGTTAATTTGAAAATGGCGCCGGTGGAAATCCAACCTGAATTGCTTCCTCTGCGAATAAGCGGGTGATGGGAAATTTAAAATAAAACGAAAACATGTCGTACTTCTAAAATTGAAAATTAATTATTATAATACACATTGAATTGCTATTATTTAATAATAATAAATAATAGTTATTTAAGCTACAAGGGATGTAATAAATGACTTAAGGCGCGTTCTCACGTATGAAGTTTTGTTGAACGATTTTTGTTGATTAACAAAAGTTGAACACGACTTGAACGAGTTTTTGTTCACACGTTTCAATGAAAACTGATTTAATTCACACATTTTCAATTTAATTCAGTTGTACATGGCGTCAAAAACAAAATACACATAGATACACAAAAGTTGAAAGCGAATCAAAATTGACGTTCAACTGACGTTCATTTAACGTGTTAGGTGCAAATAAATTTTATAGGTCCGTGTCGTACTTTGTATCTGAAATTACTATTAATCATCACGATTAAAATACTTACCAATTTCTGCAAATTCGAAAAAGTTTTCACAAAATACATGGAGACTAATATTGCGAAAATACTCTCCAAGTGTAAAATACGAAGCGTATTACTGAAAAGTAGTGTTTTCCCTTTTATAGCCCTTAAAATATACTGAAGTTCAAGAGCGGCTAGTACGATTATAAACAAAAGTATACAAATTAACACAAATGGGTTAAGAAACCTGTTAAATGAGCGAGCAGCAACAAAGACATGGGAATTTAACCGGGTGTAACACGCAATGGATTCTGAAATATTCAGTTTGACAAATCTGTTGTTGACAATTGTCAAGCGTCTGTGTAAATTATAATGCGGCAATTGCAAACAGGACCGTAAGTAAGATTTAAATTGAGAGTAACAAATTTTATATAAACAACAAAAAACATTGTACACAAGATAAATCATAAAAGATGACATTAAACAAATATTTAAACCGAAAAATAAGCCGGCTAATTCTAATAAACTGATATTTAAACTATCAATATATGGAATTGTTATTACTAGCGAAATAGTTGTGGCAGAGAACAATGAGAGTAAATGTAAATAAATTTTGGATCTTAACTTTTTGATATCGCTTGTTGTTAACAATACGATACGTTTGGACTCATTAAAGATTTCCAAGGAGTCTTGGAGTAATTCACAAGCACGGTAAATTTTACTGGTATTTAATCGTGCACATATTACGACAAGGGCCGAACCCAAACTAACACAAAAATTTGGAACTCGAGCTAAAACCTCTATAATATTTTTTGAGTGTTTAATGTCACTGAAAATTTTCCAACCACAACTGATCAAAGAGCAGATCAACAAAAGCACGACAAATAAACTGGTACAAAAGTGAACTTTCGAAGAGTTAATATTTGCCTTCAGAAATCTCTTCGTATGGTCACAAGTTATTACTATAGGTGGTAATCCCAAAACTGCCCCAAACTTAAATAAGGGTCCCAAAACACAAGAAATACAATTTTGTCTCACAACATGGTTCGACATTTTGCTGCAATGTCTCACTAACAACTAATAATTATATATTAATTTTGTCATTTTTATGTTGTTTAAATATAGAAAAAGAAAACGCGATCAGCCAAAATCAACAAGCTTTACGTTAACGCATAAATAATGATAATGAGTATTCAAACAATGAGTAACGACATCGACACATTACCAAATTGATGATCGTTAGTGAACGAATCTCTCTTTTAAATTTCTTGTTTAAAAAGAGTACTTAAAATTAATTAATTTTAACCCCCTCGTTGAAAAACAAACGAAACATTAATTTTTCTGCAAATTTTACTACTACATTAGTGCGACATCAAAAGAAAAGTAATCTTTTTTAACGTTAGAGACGCTGCCGTCGAGTTCTTTCGCTCCCTAATGGTTTTTTTTTTTAATTTTTACTATGTTAATACAAAGAAACCCGAACCTGAAATTTTTGCATAGACTCACGGCTGTCAGTGAGGACCGGGAGGACAAAACCAACTACACAAGACAAAAAATCGTTTGGCCCGAATTCCAGAGGAGAGAGAGCAGCATACAATGCACTGAACGCCCAGGTAAAAAGGGAGATCAGGGACCACCGTGAAACTCAATGGGATTCCAAGCTGGAGGAACTTACCTTTCAAGACCCATCAGCTTGGAAACTCGTGAGATGCCTAAAAAACAAGAGACCCACGATTCCTCCACTAGACGGGGCAAGCGGGACGACTTTCAGCCCTCAGCAGAAAGTCGAAGTTTTTGCAGATCACTTGGAACAAAGACGTCCAAGTGCCCGCTTTCACCAAAATGGTGGAGGATTACGTGGAAACCAAACTTGGGAAGCCTCGTGTCAATATGGAACCCATCGAACCGGCTTCATTTCAAGAAATCTTTAAAACCCCCCGATCCGGGCCCGGACGGAATCACAAATCGCACGTTGACACAGCTTCCCAAGAAGGGCTTGGTCGCTATAACGAGTATAATAAACGCGGTATTACGACTCAGCCACTTTCCCTCCTGTTGCAAAGTGGCCGGCCGATGTCATAATAATACCTAAACCAAACCAAAACCCTAGAAACTCCGGGTCATACAGGCTGATCACTCTCCTTCTTCCTATAGGAAAATTATGCGAAAAGATTATTCGCACCAGACTGGTCGCCGCCATGACGGAAAAACAGATTGTTCCAAATGAGCAATTTGGTTTCCGACCGGGGTACTCTATGGTACACGCCATTCTGGGGCTGGTAGAGTTTATCCTCTATAGCTGGGACTTAAAAAAAGCTACGGGGGCAATGCGGTGGCGTCCGCCAGGGGAAAGAGACCCGAAAATGTCCACAAGAGGTTGCTCGAGATTTTGTCGGCGATGAGTGAGTACTACCGCACCTGGAGGATTGCAGTCAATCCCTCCAAAAGCACGGCAACGTACTTCACTCGTCGTCACGACAACAAATTCGAGTCAAAACTCCAAAGACGACTCCACTGTAGGAAGAAACGCCTCCTTACACATCCAGTTTGAATGAACGGCATCGACATTCCCTGGTTGAAGACATCAAAATACTTAGGGGTGGTCCTAGACCACAAGCTCCACTGGGGACCACACATAAGGGCGGTTTGCAACAAGGCGAGAGGGACAAAAAGCACTCTACCCATTCCTGAGGAAGAGCAGCACGCTCTCCGCAGGAACAAAATCAGACTAGTAAAGATGTGCGTACGCCCCACACTGACCTACGCATCCAACGTGTGGGGTTACGCACATTCCTTTCAAATCAAAAAAATCCAAACTGTGCTCAACAAATGCATTAGACAAGCTATGGGGGCACAGATGATGCGAATTACTAACTCACGCCTTAGGATGGGCTCCAATAATATAAAGACCGTCGTGGAATTTATCCGCCGCCAGGCAGATAAATTCTACGAAGCTGTGAGACACTCACAGAACCCATTGGTTCCATCCAAGGCCTGGGCCAATACCAGGAGGATCAATCGAGGTTCAAGAGGCCTAAGGCAATCCTAAGGCTAACCTCCTCTTCTTCTTTCCCAACTAACCTTTTAGCTAGATTCTGGGACGCAAGAAGAAAAACCGGTTACCTCAAGGACCAGAATCATGTAAAAAAATTAAAATTTTTAAGTAATTCGAGTTATAAGAATGATTAAAAATCAAATAATTTTATAGTTTTTATTGAGCTTTCAACACTAAGTCGTCCCTTTGTCAAAATAATTTTAAATTTAATTGCTTGCTGGCACTTCTTTTAAAACCTTCTTAACGTATAGATTTAAAAAAAGAAATCAGTTAATAAAAATTAAATTGGGTTATGTTGAAAATGTGACACTTTGAAGATTTTGATCACAACTTTCATTGATGCGCGCGCATTAAGATTTTTGTTGCAGGGTTTCGGCTAGACGCAAGTTCTCACCCCTAACACAGTTCCTATCGGGAAGTGCTTACCGCTCCGAAGTCGCCGGAGGCGAATCTACGAATTAGCCGGGCAAGGTGGAAATCCGATCGGATGGGCGCCACTCTGGGCTCTAACGCTGGAAAAACACGTTGAGTGCCAAACATTAGTTCCCGAAAATGCCCCATTTGTCGGAAAGATATCGCACCACGGCAATTAGAACTTCCAGAGGTGGGGGACCCGCAATCCTCGAGCAGGTAAAAAGCTTAGAGTGACAGGAGGGGTGCGCTGTGCGCACTCCAAATTTTTCATACGCAAGTACCCATATTCATGAAAGGAGCTGTGATTAGGCTTTATAATCGGTACTCCTCATACCCATCAAGACAAGGCTAATTGGCGTTTTACATTACGTATAGATGGCGTTGTAATTCAACAACATGGACGACATAAATAGTACATCTGCTAAATTAAACCTATGTTAAACATTGCATTTTACGTTGTTTACATTGGAAATCGTGTTTTTAAATCAATTTAGTTCGTATTAGTTAATTATATAACCTCCGATTTGTTCATATTTAACGACACTCTACAACAATTTTCAGTGCGCATGTTTACCAACAAAATGGCTGCCATATCAGGGACGGATAGGCCCTTAGACCATTTAAATTTATAGACACGCCCTTTCCTATCTCTTCTTGAATAGAAATTGAAGCAAACATGTGTGACGTCACTGGTGGGGTTGTATCGAGATTTTTATTAACGGTATACTAAAATAAACTATTTTCTTCATTTATAGTTGGTATTACAGGCATATCTTAGCAGTTACCCCACCAGTGACGTCACTTATGTTTGCTTCACTGCTTGAAAATCAAGGCGTGTCTATAAGTTTAAATGATCTAAGGATGGGCCCATCGGGCTACCGGGAAATTTCCCGGTGGACCCCCGGTCAATGGGACCGTAGGTCGTTAATAAAATGAAAATTTTGTCTGTGGCGCTGTTTTGGGCCGTGACAATTACATTTTTGGGCAGCCGGCCTCTAATTTTCCGGTAGATTTTTAATAGCCCATCCGCTTCTGGGAAGTATAGCTAATTCTGCTTATTCTTAATTTATACTTGTTTTGTAGAACTGGCCCTTACAGTGTTTTCAAAAAGTTTTGATTATAAATAATGCTTTTCGATGCTAAATACAAAGAAGTTTGAGAAGCACTGGTTTAGCACCTGAGAAGTACTGTCAGACAATTCAAGAAATTATAACCTCACTTAAAAATACTTCCAATTTTAGGCAACATCTGGACCAAATTTTGGCCGTAATCCAATTGGAGTTTGAGATGTGAATTGACAAAATGTTGCTGACGAGTAAAATTCGTTTGCCGTTACATTACCCTACTTCTTGTGCACAAATCAACTTCTTAAGAAATTTGAATTCGGATGTTTCGAACAAAGAGAAGGTGGAGATTGTACCTCCGAAACACGCAAAAGTGGTAATATGCGGGGGTGGTGTGATGGGAGCATCGGTTGCTTACCATATTGCTAAATTAGGATGGGGTGCCGACATGGTACTTCTTGATCAAAACAAGTAAATTGTTATTTTGTTGTACTAGTAATCGTAATTTTCTGATTATTTGTTAATTTTAGAGTGGGAGGTGGCACGACATGGCATTCCTCTGGTCTTCTAGGGGTTTTTAAGCCAAGTTTGGCTCAAATGAGGCTTGCGCAAACCAGTAAGCAACTGTACCAAGAGTTGGAATCAAAAGACATTCCAACAGGGTGGAAACAGTGTGGTAGTTTAAACTTGGCAAAAACTAAAGATCGGATGATAGTTTTTAAGAGAATGAAGGCTCAGTCTGTGTAGGTGAAATTTTTGGTTCATTTATTTTTATTTTTCTCGTCTGTTATTGTTTGAAGGTCCTGGAATGTGGAATGCGAATTGTTAACCCCTGCACAGTGCAAAGAAAAGTGTCCTCTTTTGAATGTAGGCGATTTAGAAGGGGGGTTATGGATTCCAGGTGACGGAGTCGGAGATCCGTATCAAATTTGTAACTCTCTAATAGATGAAGCAAAAAAGATGGGTAATAACCAACCACAAAAATGTCAAGGGATACAATATCATTTTTCCTTTTAGGTTTGAGAGTATTGGAAAATTGTCCGGTTAAGAAGGTGAATCAAGTACAGGGAAAAGTGAGCGGGGTTGAGACTGATTATGGTTCTATAAAATGTGATTATTTCGTGAATTGTGCTGGTTTTTGGGCAAGAGGTGTGGGTCAGTTATCTGAACCATGCGTGAAGGTACCTTTACATGCCGTTGAACATTACTACTTGCATACGAAACCTGTTCCTGATTTAGATCCAATGACGCCAGGTACACCTTTTTTTTAATTATTTTTTATTATACTTGAAATTTATTTTTTTAAGTTGTAAGAGATCTGGATGGTCATACATATTTTCGTGAAAATAATGGACGTTTGCTGGCAGGTGGTTTTGAACCCATCGCCAAACCTGCATTTGAAGATGGAACAATACCAGGTTTGTCTTATTTTTTTAGGTATAACTTCGATTATACAGAGTGCCCCTTTGAAAACGAAACAGACGGGATTGTGGCCAGCAGAATTTTTTTTTTAAGAAATGCAAAAACACTTCAATTTTATCATTGAGGGGAACAACTTTTGCGACCAATGTCACTCCCGTATTGTTTCATCCCTTTGCGTTGCGATGACAACCCTTAAAATGGTAATAGGGATGATATGGCAAGTAACACCTCATTTGAAAGGTCTTGCTTCCCTGAATTCAGTTCTATAATTTTTTTAAAGTTTTATCAATTATTCAAAAAAAAAAAAATTAAGCTGCAAAAATGCGAAATAAATCCGATATTTCAAGACATTTAGGAATAAAAAATGGAAAAACGCTTGTACAGGTTGATTTTAATTTTAAGGGGACTACTTTTACTGCTATAGTACTATTTATAAACATTGACAGTTCAACCCTTGAAGTGAAGGGTGAACCACCCTTACAGTTTTGAATGCAATCAGGAATTGAAACAATTCTTTCATCATTTCTTAAATTACTGTAAGTATCAAAGCTAAAGTTTCAAAAACGCATTTCACTTTTCTGATAAAAAATAGACCCATTTTTTCATTCAAAATTCTAAGGGTGGTTTGCCCTTTACCTTGTTGAACTGTCAATGTTTATGAATAACAGTAAAAGTAGCCCCCTTGAAATTAAAATCAACCTGTCCAGCGTTTTTCCTTTTTTTACTCTTAAATGTCTTAAAATATCGGATTTACTTCGCAGTTTTGCAGCTTTAATTTTTTTGTTGAATAATTGATAAAACTTTAAAAAAATTATAGAACTGAATTCAGGGAAGCAAGACCTTTCAAATGGGGTGTTACTTGCCATATCATCCCTATTAACATTTCAGGGATTTGACATTGGTTGCAAAAGTTGTCATAAAATTGACGTGTTTTTGTATTTCTTAAAAAAAAATTCTGCTGGCTACAATCCCGTCTGTTTCGTTTTCAAAGGGCCACCCTGTATAGTATCAGATTTGCAAACCTTACAGCACTTTTAGAAACAACTGATGTATTCCAAAAAGTGGTATATTTAAAAATTCTCAAAAAATTGTTTTATTAATCTATTCATACGCGTTTTGGTAGCAGAGCGTTGTATACTATGTTACTCGCGTGTAAAAGAGCTATCAATAGATAAAATTTCCATCAAAATTGGTTTGGCATTTTAGCGATAATCTGGTTAGTCCATTCATGCGCGTCACAATAGCGAAATGTTCGCTGTCATTCATTTTATGGCTTGATAGAAGTAGCAAATGCTCAAAAGAGTAGCGGGGCCTCTCCATAACATTTATTATTAATAATAATTGTACCCAAATAGGTTTCGATAAATTTCAAAATTTCCCGGGGGGGGGGGGGGGGGCTGCAGACATGCTTTTTTAAATTTTGTATTCAAAATAGTCTAGAACGTTTGTAATTCGCTTGTAATTGTTTGTGCAAGGGTTGTAGGTTTGTATTAGGGTCCCTAAAATACAAATTTTACGATTAAAACCTCAATATATTCTGAAAGAGTATATTTTAAATAAGAGAATTAACTAAGACGGAATGCCTTAAATGCACCTGTTTTTTCAAAAATCGAATTTAAAAAAGCTCGATTTTTATAGCAATTTTCAAGTTCAGTCGCTCGGGATTGATGAATCAATGCATTCTATTGACAGTCCGTGTAGTTTGAACTGGTCTTAGCTTTGCGCAGAGCGGCGATAACCGGAGCGACACTTGCATTGGGATGCTTTAGCAGTGCACTTCGAGCGAAAATCATGGTTTTCAATAGTAAATGTGCAGGAAAAATGGCTTAAAGCGTTCGAGCGCTGCGAGAAGTGCTTTAAGTCAATTTTTCCTTGCACAACCATTCTGCTTTTAGAATCCACGCAAACGAGTTTCACCCCTCAAAGATCCACCATTTTCTTTAATTCACGGGCCTAGGGGTATTTTTATAATGAGTGTCGTTTTTACAAAAATGGCCCGAAGCGGCCGAAGCGTAGCGTAGCGAAGCGTAGGCTAGCGTAGGGTCCATTTTTGCAAAAACCACCATGGCACGAGGAGGATCCACGCGAAAAAGTAATAACCGTTCGTTAAATTTAAGCACCGTTTTCTGAGTAATTTTGGTCCTAAAAAGGAGAACGTATTCTTACCATAGCGTACGAGTTACTGACAAATTTGTCAACAGCTACACTCTTATGCATTGGAACACACGTACTGACAACTGAATGCCTTGATTCACCAATCACGAGCGATTTAGAGATTTAGATTTAGAGAGAGAGTTTTTGAGATTTTCAAGAAAGACATCAGAATACTGACGCGCATGAGTGGATTAACGAGATTCTCTTAGCACGGGGAAGCACATAGAATTTTTTAAAATTTTGAATTTTGAATTGAAAATAGTCTAGAACGTTTGTAATTTGTTTGTGCTTGTTTGTGCAAGTTTTATTTTTGTTTGTACCCAAATAGTTTTTGAGATTTTCGAGATTCTAGGTAACACGTGGTAAAACAAAATTTCTTTAAAATTTCCATTTCTTGGTACAAAAATAGTCTAGAACGGCTGTGTTTGGTTTGTACTTGTTTGTGCAAGTTTCATTTTCGTTTGTAGCCAAATAGTTTTTGAGATTTTCATGAAATACATCAGGGAAACTGACGTGCATGAATGGATTAACGAGATTTTGGGTAAAAGGTACAGGATCACGTTCAAAATACTCTATCGTTTGTACTTCGTTTGTGCCTGTTTGTACAAGTTTCACTTTTCTTTGTACCTCAATATTTTTTTGAGATTTTCAAGAAAAATATCTAGGACACTGACGGGCATGATTAGGTTAACGAGATTCTCTTAGCACGGGGAAACACATAGAATTTTTTAAAATTTTGATTATTGATTTCAAAATATAGTCTAGAACGTTTGTACTTCGTTTGTGCAAGTTTTATTTTCGTTTGTACTCAAAGAGTTTTTGATATTTTCAAGAAAAACATCATGAATACTGACGCGCATGAGTAAATTAACGAGATTTTCTTAGCACGGGGAAACATATAGAATTTTTGTAAATTTCGAATTTTGGATTCAAAATAGTCTAAAACGTTTGTAATTCGTTTGTGCTTGTTTTTGTTTCTAAGTTTCAAGTATTTTAAGCTTGATAGTAGGTCTATTTGTCATGTTACTCCAAACTACTCTGAGCAGATTAGTATAAAAAATTGTGAAAATTGGTTGGTGTAAAAAAGGGATTGATGATTTTACACCAATTAATTAGAGCAAAGTGTGTTCTGGTTGCACTAAGACTGTGATACCAAACTTTGAGGGGGGGGGCATGTAGATATACTTCCAACACAATTCCAAAAATTGAAATTTTTGCATAAAATTGATGTCAAACGTTAAAACACGGTTTGAGCCTCAATGAGCTTCTATTCCCATCATTTGAATTGCATTTTCGGCCAAGTTATGAGTATTTAAATTTTAGAGTACTACTCCGAGCAAGTTTCGTGCAATAACACTAAAGTTTAATTCTATTTTATAAGATTAAAATTTTTTATTTGATTAAAAAAAACCTAATATAGTAAATACAAATTTAACCTAAATCTCAAAAACTGTTTGGTTACAAAACAAAGTAAAGACGATTGTGACTATTTTGAATTTAATCCTGTAGGTGTTGTCCAGAATCTCGTTAACCCAACTATGCGCGTCAGTGTCCTAGATGTAGGTATTTCTTAAAAATATCGAAAACTATTTGGGTACAAACGAAAACAAAACTTGCACAAACAAAGTACAAACGTTCTAGAGTATTTTAAATTCTTAATTCGAAATTTAAAAAAGCATGTTTCCAGCCCCCCCCACAGCGAAATTTTTAAATTTATCTAGACTATTTTAAATCCAAAATTTAAAATTTTAAAAAGTTCTATGTATTTCGCCGAGCTAAGAGAATCTCGTTAACCTAATCATGCCCGTCAGTGTCCTAGATATTTTTCTTGAAAATCTCAAAAAAATATTGATATACAAACAAAAGTGGAACTTGTACAAACAGGCACAAACAAAGTACAAACAATAGAAAGTATTTTGAACTTGATCCTGTAGGTGTACTCAGAATCTCGTTAACCTAACTTGCGCGTCAGTGTCTTAGATTTTTTTCCTAATAATTTTAAAAACTATTTGGGTACAAACAAACATGAAACTTGCACAAACAGGCACAAAAGAAGTACAAACGATAGAGAGTATTTTGAACGTGATTCTGTACGGTTTAACCAGAATCTCGTTAATCCACTTATGCGCGTCAGTTTCCCTGATGTATTTCTCGAAAATCTCAAAAACTATTTGGGTACAAACAAAAATAAAACTTGCACAAACAAATTACAAACGTTTTAGACTATTTTTGAAACCAAAATTCGAAATTTAAAAAAATTCTATGTCGCTGGCTTAGAGTTACAGGGTTCTATGTTACAATTTAAAATAAATTGAGTTACTTGCTTACCGAAGTCCTACGAGTGCTAATTTACCACCTAAATAGAATCCCAGAGTTCTATGTCTATATTAAAATATTCAATTTAAAAGTAAAACTATTTCAAAATACCAGTGATGCTTATTTTAGAAGTTAGAAGTCTTTGAAGTTCATTTTTCAGAATTTTAGCTTTTGTAACATAGAACCCTGTAACTCTATGCCAGCGATGTGTTTTCCCGTGCTAAGAGAATCTTGTTAATCCACTCATGCGCGTCATATTCATGATGTTTTTCTTGAAAATCTCAAAAACTATTTGGGTACAAACGAAAATAATGTTTGCACAAACAGGCACAAACGAAGCACAAACGATTTAGACTATTTTGGAGTCAAAATTCGAATTGGGGGGGCTGGGGACTTGCACCTCAAAATTTTATTTCATGGGTAACTATTGAATTTTAATTGGCAGGGTAATTATCAGCTCAATCAGAAACATCAATGATGCCGACGCGCATAACTGGATAGACGAGATTCTCAGTTCTCCATACAGGATGAAATTCAAACTATATATCATTTCTCATATCTGATACTATATAATCATCGCTTATTATGCATTTTTCAAACCAAAGAAAATTTTAGTTAGCAGTAAAGATCGGTACTTACCGGAAGATTGGGACCACTTTCACGTTCTTTTAGAACAGCTGCTGTATAGAATACCATGTTTGGGTAACGCCACATTAGATCGTCTTTGTAATGGTCCTGAAGCATTTAGTCCCGACTGCAAGTGGATCATCGGCGAAGCACCAGAAGTACCTACATTATAAATACTGTTTTTGATTTTATTGTAAAGAAATTAATTTTCAGATTCGCAATTATCTTTTAGCTGCCGGTATGAAAACGGTTGGAATATCAGCCGCCGGTGGGGTCGGTCTTGCAACAGCAGAATTTATAGTCAATAATAGCAGTTCTTTTGATATGAACGAATTGGAGGTTTCCCGCTTTCTCGGACTGCACAACAATCGACGGTTTTTGAGAGACCGCGTCAGAGAGGTTCCCGGCAGGCATTACGGTTTAATGTACCCATTTCATGAATTTGAAACCAGTCGAAATCTCAGAATGTCCCCTATTTATCCGAAGTTGCGGGAAGTAGGTGCAGTTTTTGGACAAGCCATGGGATACGAACGACCTAGTTGGTTTGATCCGGAGTACGTTAGTGGTAAATTTTTAAACACGTTTAGAAAGTGGACCAAACTGAATTTTTTTTTGTTTTAACAAGATTCACCTGATAAAGCGATGCCGTTCCGTATAGCCTACACCAACACGTTTTCGAAACCGCCATGGTTCGAATGTGTCGAACGAGAGTACGGGGCGTGTCGAGAGACTGTCGGCATAAGTGACTATTCATCTTTTACTAAAGTGGATTTATGGGTAGGTAACTACAATTTTTTATAGTCATAACTACAGGTGGTTTTGACCATCAATAGAATTTTTGTTTCTTATGTTTTCACATGTAAATTTAGTCGAAAGGTACAGAAGTGGTGGACGCTTTACAATACATCTGTTCAAACGATGTCGATGTGCCAATTGGTAGTATTATACATACGGGTATGCAAAATAAATATGGCGGTTATGAAAACGACTGCTCTTTAGCACGAATTTCAGAAAATCAGTAAGTTGGCTTATTTTCCGTCACTCAAATGCACATCATTTCTTCTAGTTACATGATGATTGGGCCTACGATACAACAAACACGATGTAAAGTTTGGTTACAGAAACATTTGCCAGCAACGGTTGCTATGTCCGATGTTACTAGCATGTATACAGCTTTATGCATCATGGGGCCTTTTACACGAAGCCTTTTATCTGAACTCACCGACACCGACCTCGGTCCAAAAAATTTTCCCTTTTTTACTTACAAATCTTTGGACGTGGGACTCGCAAATGGAATCCGAACCATGAATCTGACCCACACAGGAGAGCTTGGCTTTGTGCTTTACATTCCAAATGAGGTTTGAAAATTTTTTTTTTGTACTACCAAAGCGAATGTTTGCTCGGTTATCGTTAGGTTTCAAAATTGTGCTCTTTATGATTTCGATTATGAAAATAATAATTAAAAGTATTAAAAGCGCACCGATTGGATTAACAAGCTTTTTTGGTACTTTGCTAACTCGTGCTTACTTTTCCGTAAATGTTTTTAATTTGCAGTGACCCCTCCATTTTCCCGTTCCTGCGACTTCTTTGAGAATTTCAAGTGTTTTGATGGCTATTTTGTTTAGTTTGCACTTCACGTATACTCACGAATCATAGAAGCAGGAGAAAAGTACGGAATAAAACATGTTGGATATTATGCCACAAGAGCCTTGCGAATCGAAAAATTTTATGCGTTTTGGGGTCAAGATTTAGATACTCGAACTACACCATTAGAATGTGGTCGCACGTGGCGCGTCAATTTTGATAAAGACTTCATTGGAAAAGACGCTTTGTTGAAACAGAAAGAAGATGGCGTTGAACGAATGTACATACAACTTATTTTGGATGATCACTGCCACGAAACCGATCTGTGGCCGTGGGGTGGTGAACCGATATATCGTAACGGGAGGTATGCTGGAATGTGTACGACGACGGGTTACGGATTTACTTTTAAACAACAAGTAAGTTTCGATCCACTTCGAATTCAAAAACTGAATCGAATTTTTTTTTAAGGTTTGCTTAGGATTTATTCAAAACTTAAACGAACAAGGAGTTCCTCAAAAAGTATCTGCCGAGTTTGTTGAGGCTGGTGATTACGAAGTCGATATTGCTGGTCAAAGGTATTTTGCACGGGTTAATTTACGTTCCCCAACTTTACCTTCAAAATATCCGGATATGGAACGAGAATCTTACCAGGCTACACGTGATAAAGATGGTAGTCGTGTGGTGGTTACCGTTTTAAATAAGTAAGAATACTTAATGAAAATTATTTTGTGATTAATTTATGATATTAATTTTAATTGTGTACAAAATTCTATTAAAGCATTATTTGTTTCTTTTTATTGTCTGTTTTTTTGGATGGCTTCTGACCTAAAAGAGCTGCATGAAAATATTAAAATTATTATCGTAAAGCCAGTAAACATAACAATTAAACTTTAAGCCCTACGTTGCCTTAAATTTATGATCATAATAAATCATATTTTTAAATTATTAACTAACTTGGTAATTTCAAATTCTTAACTTCAAGATCTCAACTTCAGAATTTCAAGTTCTCAATTTCAAATTAATAACTAACTTGGTAATTTCAAATTCGTAACTTCAAGATCTCAACTTCAGAATTAAAGTTGTCAATTTCAAATTAATAACTAACTTGCTAATTTCAAATTCTTAACTTCAAGATCTCAACTTCAGAATTTCAAGTTGTCAATTACAAATTAATAACTAACTTGGTAGTTTCAAATTCTTAACTTCAAGATCTCAACTTCAAAATTTCAAGTTCATATTTTTAAATTATTAACTAACTTGGTAATTTCAAATTCTTAACTTCAAGATCTCAACTTCAGAATTTCAAGTTCATATTTTTAAATTATTAACTAACTTGGTAATTTCAAATTCATAACTTCAAGATTTCAACTTCAGAATTTCAAGTTCTCAATTACAAATTAAAAACTAACTTGGTAATTCTAAATTATTAACTTCAAGATCTGAACTTCAGAATTTCAAGTTGTTATTATTATCAAGTTGTCAGATCATAATATTATCATAATATAATGAAATAAATTCTTACTTTGTCTTGAATATATGAAGATTTGACTTTTGTGCGATTTGATTTAAAATTTTGGATAAAAAATATCTAAAGTTTGTTAAAAAATTGTGAAACTGCACGAATATATTAAAATTATTATAGAAAAGCCAGGAAAAATAACGTAAAAATTGTAATTCTTACATTGTCTTAAATTATGAAGATTTAACTTTTGTGCGATTTTTGATTTAAAATTTTGGATAAAAAATAAAGTTTGTTCAAAAATTGTGAAACTGCACGAAAATATTAAAATTATTATAGGAAAGCCAGGAAAAATAACGTAAAAATTCTAATTTCTACATTGCCGTAAATCTATGAAGATTTGACTTTTGTGCGATTTTTGATTTAAAATTTTTGTTAAAAAATTAAAATTTGTTCAAAAATTGTGGAACTGTACGAACATATTAAAATTATTATAGAAAAGCCAGGAAAAATAACGTAAAAATTGTATTCTTACATTGTCTTAAATTATGAAGATTTAACTTTTGTGCGATTTTTGATATAAAATTTTGGATGAAAAATTAAGTTTGTTCAAAAATTGTGAAACTGCACGAAAATATTATGGAAAAGCTAGGAAAAATAACGTAAAAATTCTAATTCCTATTTTTGTGTTAAATCTATATGAAGATTTGACTTTTGTTCGATTTTTGATTTAAAATTTTGGCTAAAATATAAATTTTGTTCAAAAATTCTGAAATTGCATGAAAATATTAAAATTATTATAGAAAAGTCAGAAAATATAACGAAAAAATTCTAATTCCAACATTTCCTTAAAATCTATGAAAATTTGACTATTGTGCGATTTTTGATTTAAAATTTTGAATAAAAATTAAAGTTTGTTCAAAAATTGTGAAACTGCACGAAAATATTAAAATTATTATAGGAAAGCCAGGAAAATTAACGTAAAGATTCTAATTCCTACATTGTCTTAAATCTACGAAGATTTGACTTTTGTGCGATTTATGATTTAAAATTTTGGATAAAAAATGAAGTTTGTTCAAAAATTGTGAAACTACACGAAAATATTAAAAATGTAATAGGAAAGCCAGGAAATATAAAAATTATTTTAGAATTCAGACAACTTTAAGGCTTATATTTTTTTGGTTATTTTTCCTGTTTTTTTAATTATTATAGTGTTAATATTTTGATGAAGTTTCAAAATATTTGAACAAAATTTAAATATTATCAAAAAATTTAAATAAAAAATTCCACTGAAATCAAAAACTATTTAAATATCCAAGCAACTTGAGGCTTATAATTTTTTTGTTATTTTTCCTGTTTTTATAATTATAGTGTTAATATTTCGATAAAGTTTCAAAATATTTGAACAAAATTTAAGTTTTATCAAAAAATTTAAATAAAAAATCGCACTGAAATCAAAAACTATTTAAATATTCAAGCAACTTGAGGCTTATAATTTTTTTGTTTATTTTTCTGTTTTTATAATTATAGTGTTAATATTTCGATAAAGTTTCAAAATATTTGAACAAAATTTAAGTTTTATCAAAAAATTTTAATGAAAAATCGCACTGAAATCAAAAATAATTTTAAAATTCAGGCAACTTGAGGCTTAGAATTTTTTTGTTATTTTTCCTGTCTTTATAATTAAAGTGTTTTAATATTTCGATATAGTTTCAAAATATTTGAACAAAATTTAAGTTTTATCAAAAACTTTAAATGCAAAATCGCAGTGAAATCAAAAATTATTTTAAAATTGAGGCAACTTGAGGCTTATAATTTTTTTTGTTATTTTTCGTGTCTTTATAATTATAGTGTTAATTATTCGATAAAATTTCAAAATATTTGAACAAAATTTAAGTTTTATCGAAAACTTTAAATGCAAAATCGCACTGAAATCAAAAATTATTTTAAAATTGAGGCAACTTGAGGCTTATAATTTTTTTTGTTATTTTTCCTGTCTTTATAATTATAGTGTTAATTATTCGATAAAATTTCAAAATATTTGAACAAAATTTAAGTTTTATCAAAAACTTTAAATGCAAAATCGCACTGAAATCAAGAATTCATTTAAAATTCAGGCAACTTGAGGCTTTGAATTTTTTTGTTATTTTTCTTGTCTTTATAATTATAGTGTTAATATTTCGATAAAGTTTCAAAATATTTGAACAAAATTTAAGTATTATCAAAAAATTTAAATAAAAAATCCCACTGAAATCAAAAACTATTTAAATATTCCAGCAACTTGAGGCTTGTAATTTTTTTGTTAGTTTTCCTGTTTTTATAATTATAGTGTTAATATTTCGATAAAGTTTCAAAATATTTGAACAAAATATAAGTTTTATCAAAAAATTTAAATGAAAAATCGCACTGAAATCAAAAACTATTTAAATATTCAAGCAACTTAAGGCTTATAATTTTTTTGTTATTTTTTCTGTTTTTATAATTATAGTGTTAATATTTCGATAAAGTTTCAAAATATTTGAACAAGATTTAAGTTTTATCAAAAAATTTAATTGAAAAATCGCGCACTGAAATCAAAAATTATTTCAAATTAAACTCGGTGTAGGGCTTACAATTTTTTTTGTTTCTTTCCTGTTTTTATAGTTATCGTGTTAGTATTTTCATAAAGTTTTAGAATATTTTAGCAAAATTAATTTTCACCAAAAAATTTAAATAAAAAATCGCACTATATTCAAAAATGATTTTATATTTAAGGTCACTTGAGACATAGAATATTTTTGATATTTTTCCTGCTTTTATAGTAATCTAGTTAGTATTTTCATAAAGTTTCAGAATATTTGAGCAAAAATTTAATTTTCACCAAAAAATTTAAATGAAAAATCTCACTATTATTCAATAATGATTTTATATTTAAGGTCACTTGAGACATAGAATATTTTTGATATTTTTTCTGTTTTTATAGTAATCTAGTTAGTATTTTCATAAAGTTTTAGAATATTTGAGCAAAATTTAATTTTCACCAAAAAATTTAAATGAAAAATCTCACTATTATTCAATAATGATTTTATATTTAAGGTCACTTGAGACATAGAATATTTTTGATATTTTTCCTGTTTTTATAGTAATCTAGTTAGTATTTTCTTAAAGTTTCAGAATATTTGAGCAAAAATTTAATTTTCACCAAAAAATTTAAATGAAAAATCTCACTATTATTCAAAAATGATTTTATATTTAAGGTCACTTGAGACATAGAATATTTTTGATATTTTTCCTGTTTTTATAGTAATCTAGTTAGTGCTTTCATATAGTTTCAGAATATTTGAGCAAAAATTTAATTTTCACCAAAAAATTTAAATGAAAAATCTCACTATTATTCAATAATGATTTTATATTTAAGGTCACTTGAGACATAGAATATTTTTGATATTTTTTCTGTTTTTATAGTAATCTAGTTAGTATTTTCATAAAGTTTCAGAATATTTGAGCAAAATTTAATTTTCACCAAAAAATTTAAATGAAAAATCTCACTATTATTCAAAAATGATATTATATTTAAGGTCACTTGAGACATAGAATATTTTTGATATTTTTCCTGTTTTTATAGTAATCTAGTTAGTGCTTTAATAAAGTTTCAGAATATTTGAGCAAAATTTAATTTTCACCAAAAAATTTAAATGAAAAATCGCACTATATTCAAAAATGATTTTATATTTAAGGTTACTTGAGACATAGAATATTTTTGATATTTTTCCGGTTTTTATAGTAATAAAGTTTTTTCATAAAGTTTCAGAATATTTAAGCAAAATTTAATTTTTATCAAAAAATTTAAATGCAAAATCGCACTGAAATAAAAAATTATAATATTAAATTTAAGGTAACCTGATGCTTAAAATTTTGTTGTTGTTTTTCCTGCTTTTATAGTTATCCTGTTATTATTTTCATAGTTTTAGAATATGTAAACAAAATTTAATTTTTATCAAAAAAAAAAACAAAATGAAAAATTGCACTGAAATCAAAAATTATTTTAAATTTGAGGCAACTTAAGACTTAGAATTTTTTAGTAATTTTTTCTGCTTTTATAGTTATCCTGTTATTATCTTCATTAAGTTTTGGAATATTTGAACAACATTTAATTTTTGCCAAAAATATAAATGAAAAATCTCGCTGAAATCGAAAACTATTTTAAATTCTAAACAACTTGACGCTTAGAATTTTTCATTATTTTTTAATAAAAAAATCCGATCAAACAACTGATCATGTCAATAATTGATCCAGAATAATTGATCCAAAGAAAGAAGTCACTTCCAAACTTTACCACCGCACTTCCACTCTTGTTCGAGCTCCATCTCTGTTTCTTGCCAACCTCTTTTTTCAAAAATCCCTAAAGTTAGCTAAAGTAACTATGGTTGCATACTTTCAGACGCAAAATATTGTTAAAAATTCAATTTAATAAATAATAACACCTGAAAGCACACAGGGTGTTACAAAAGTAAAATTGAAAAATGACATAAGAAATAATTTTATTCGGAAATTTTAGCAATAGCAATAGAATAAGGTAGATGCAAGAATCTCGTTAATTTATTCATACGCGTCAGCGGTGGTCACCCAAAACTTATGCAAATTCTTTTGTTATTTTTGGAGACATTTTTAAAAGTGCCACCTATTGGGTCAAAGCGTATACTAACAAAACTATTGAGATTTGGCAAGTGAAAATTAGCGGATATAAATTTTTAGATCTATTTTTACTTATTTTTGGGAAACAAGAAAATTAGGTTTTTCAAAACCTTTTGCGGACGAATATCCTTAATGAAACAACATAACATCCTTCATATGTAATGTCAAACGTCAAAATAAACGTCAAGTAGCGTTAATTTACATTTCTAGCTGCTAGTGGCGCTGCGATCACATGTCGTGTGAGTAAACAGTTTTTATGCCCTGGTTTACCGCTTTAGAATTTGCATTGAAATATCTGTCCGGTTGCCTCCATCGTTATGGAGGCAACCTTGTATTACAAGGAGATAATGCTGGTAAGTCAGCACCGGCGCATAATATTGAAATAAATATATAAATAAATAATTTTCTACAATTTTGTTTTATTCATTATATTATATTATTTGCTTAATATAATAAAAAAATCAAAAATATTATAAGAACAGTTTGACACACACAGAAATCTTTGTAAAAGATGTGCAAACAAAAATATAACCCAAAATATCAGGATGGCTTCGTCTACCTTTGTCTTGTCGTAATTTTGGGATTTTTTTTTTAAATCTGGTGCTGCTTCTAGGGACTATTTTGAGGAACCATTTCTAAATATTTTTTTGCTTTTGGATTTTAAATGGGTACAGATTAGTGACGTCATAGGTACATTTTCAAAAGTGTATAGGTTCCAAAATTTGCTAGGTGCATTTATTAATTAGATGGATGAATTCTTCAAAATTCTTAAAGTCTTCTATGTTTTTATTATTATAAGTATAAATTGCAATGCTACCGATAATAAGGACAGGATTGCACCAAACACCTTAAAAAATATAATTAAAACAAAAACAAAAATTTGAAACTCACTTACAGTTGCAAATATCGATAGTTTTCCAATAAAAATATCAGATATATTAAATACCATTTCTTGTTGTTTTACTGCCCGCATATAACCCTCGAACTAAAATTGAAAGTTAAATTGTTAATTTGAAAATAGCGCCGGTAGAAATCCAACCTGAATTGCTTCCTCTGTGAATAAGTGGCTGATGGGAAATTTAAAATAAAACGAAAACATGTCGTACTTCTAAAATTGAAAATTATAATGAATAAATAAACATTAAATTTCTATTATTTAATAATAACAGATAGGTAATAGTTATTTAAGCTACAAGAGATGTATAAGTGACTTAGCTATAAGATTCCAGGAAGATATATGAACCGATTGTGCTATTACAAATGTGAGCTTGCGTCTAACGTGAATAACCTAATTTATTTATTAGCAATTCGGGGAATTAAGTTTTAGAGTTAAAATTTAATGTTAGGTGTACATAAATTTTATTGGTCTGTGTTGTTTAATATTGACACTTATAACGTACTTTGTAGCTGAAATTACGATTAAATTAAATACTTACCAATTTCTGCAATTTTGAAACAGTTTCCACAAAATACATGAAGACTAATATTGCGGAAATACTCTCCAAGTGTAAAATACGAAGCGTAATACTGAAAAGTAGTGTTTCGCTTTTTATAGCCCTTAAAACATACTGAAGTTCAATAGCGGCTAGTACGATTATAAACAAAAGCATACAAATTAACACAAATGGATTCAGAAACCTGTTAAATGAGCGAGCAGCAACAAAGACATGGGAACTTAATCGGGTGTAACACGCAATGGATTCTGAAATATTTAGTTTGACAAATCTGTTGTTGACAATTGTCAACCGTCTGTGTAAATTGTAATGCGGCAATTGCAAACAGGTCCGTAAGTAAGATTTTAATTCAGAGTAACAAATTTCATATAGACAACAAAAAACATTGTACACAAGATAAATCATAAACGATGACATGAAGCAAATTATTAAACCGCATAATAAGCCGGCTAATTCTAATAAACTGAAGTTTAAATCGTCAATATATGGAACTGTTAATAGGAGCGTAATAGTTGTGCCAGAGAACAATGAGAATAAATGTAAATAAATTTTGGATCTTAACTTTTTGATATCGCTTGTTGTTAACAATACGATACATTTGGACTCATTAAAGACTTCCAAGGAGTCTTGGAGTAATTCACAAGCACGGTAAATTTTACTGATATTTAAACGTGCACATATTACGACAAGGGCCGAACCCAAACTAACACAAAAATTTGGAACTCGAGCTAAAACCTCTATAATATTTTTTGAGTGTTTAATGTCACTGAAAATTTTCCAACCACAACTGATCAAAGAGCAGATCAACAAAAGCACGACAAATAAACTGGTACAAAAGTGAACTTTCGAAGAGTTAATATTTGCCTTCAGAAATCTCTTCGTATGGTCACAAGTTATTACTATAGGTGGTAATCCCAAAACTGCCCCAAACTTAAATAAGGGTCCCAAAACACAAGAAATACAATTTTGTCTCACAACATGGTTCGACATTTTGCTGCAATGTCTCACTAACAACTAATAATTATATATTAATTTTGTCAGTATATGTGTGTTGTTTAAAAATAGAAAAAGAACCGCGGTCAGATAAAATCAACAAGCTTCACGTTAACATATAAAAAGTGATAACGAGTATTCAAACAATGAGTAACGACATCGACACATTACCAAATGGATGATCATTAGTGAACCTTTCAGAAGAAATTTCACCAATCGGATACTCGTAGAAAAAGTACTCAAATTACCATTCATTCTGTTGTTTACTCCAAATCTCTTGTTTAAAAAGAGGACCTAAATTAATTTTAATCTCCTCACAAATATTAATTTTACTGCTGATTAGACTGCATTAGTGCAACGTCAAAAGAAAAGTTATTTCTAGCGTTAAAAAATTACCGTAGGCAGTTCACTTTTTTAACGTTAGAGGCGCTACCATCGAGCTTTTTCGCTTCTTAATGTTTTTTTTTTATATTATGTTCAATAAAATAGGCAATATTTATTTTAGCGTTTTACATTAACATAACGCCACCACACGGAATAATTTTAAACCACTGAAAAACGTATAGTAAGATGGAAGGGCCAATGTGTTTACCAAATGTTTACCCCCAGAAAGAGTATGATGTCGTATATTTTTTGGGATGAAGAAATTTATTAGTTGATGACAATTTTTGTAATTTTAATTTTTGAAAATTTAATTTTGTGACGCCTCTGGTGTAATAGCCAAGCTGGGGAAAATTTTTAATTTTGGAAAGGGACTCGCGAGCGACTCACGGAGCTGTGAGGTCGCGTTTTTAGTGGTTTGAGAGATATTAATTAAATATTGAATAAGTAAATAAAATTTTGATTGACGCGAAAAGTTTTTGTGTTATTTTAATTTCTTTTAGAAGAAGAACATAATTATTGAAAATTTTAAGTTCCATTTGTTGCGAGTGAGTGATTATAAAAATTCGATGACAATATGTATTTCTAAATGGAGTGTTAAGATAATTGTAAGTTGGTACGACTGACAACAACTAATCAGAGTGCGTTGTGTGAGCGGCAGCAGTAGCAGCGTGTAATTTTTTTAAAACACACATCGCACTTTGATTTGTTGTTGATCATACTAACTTAAAATCACCTCTCCTGGGATCGAGTTGCACACCAATCAAGTTTTCAACTTTAGCAAGCTTCCCGTCCCTAGATGGGCCTTTCAACCAGCTTCTAAATAAATAACATAAAATAACGTATAACCTAAGCTGTAAACCGGGATCACTTGACAATTTTAATTGTTTGAGTAATGTAAAAAGTAACGGCGTTCACCGCATTAACTATACATATACCTATAGGTTTATTTTTCAAAGATTACGGTAAAGCAAACTTTTGTGTATTTAAAATCAATCTAATGTAAAATTATACAAAAATATTAACGTAAATGTTAATATACCTATGATGTCGTATGTATTAATGTAAATTTATTAATTCAAATTGTGCTAATATTATTAAATTTCCATTTTAACAACAATGTATTTCCCTTTTTACAAGCTTTTAATAAAATGCTTTGGATTTTTACCGATTTATTTTACAATCATTTTTTCAAGCACTTCTAGATAAGCGATTTATTTGAAATTTTACATAGTAGTTATTTAGGTACATTATATTACGTATTTAAAAGGTGCTCGAATAAGAATTTGGATTATGATTTATATTATAAATACACCGACTGTGTGACAAGTGGTACCGTCCTGCTGAAACCAAATATTATCCACAGCCATATATCTAATTCAGGTCATAGAAAGTACATAATTGTGTCACGATGACGAATACCATTCACTGTAATCGTTTGGTTGCCCTTATTTTTGATTACTCCGCCAGCCCAAAAACCTTAGCAAACTGTAACTTTTTGTAGATGCATCGCTTTCTTGACTATCTTTCTCAGATTTTCATCTACCTAAATGCGACAGTTTTGTCTATAACAAAGCCACTAACGTCACAATGTGCATGATTCCTAAAAATGATTGTTTTTGCATAACTTATCCCACGGATCCCGGGAACCCGATTCACCGGTCGAGCTTAGGTTAGTGTTAGAAAAAGATATTTTTTTTATTACTCATGTGTTTAGTCATGCCAAATACTGCCTAACTGCATTAAAGATGTTCATTCGTTGTTAAACTCCATACAAGCAAGACAAAAAAATTTATTCCTTTATAAGCCCAATTTATCATTGTTTTGTCTCCGTAGATCAATTTGCATACATCTAACCCCATATCATCACATTTCCACCTCCATATTTAACCGTAGCTCCAGTTTTTGTCAGAAAAAATCTAAACGTAATAAATACGGACCTAATAAGCAGGAGTCAATTCGACTGACGGAGCTTAGCATAAAATTTGAACTAAATTGAATATTTTAATAAAAAATGAAATTTATGCAAAAGCGCAATTCATTAACAAGTGCAAAAATGTGGTTTCCAAAATGACAATCATTTAATTATCTATTGTAATTTATTCACTGTAATTTTTATTTATTACTTTAAAAGTGGAACAAATTGGTAATTCTGGAATAGTAACGTATTAGTGAAAAAAGTTAGTTGTCAAGTGGTCAACAAAAAAAAATATTTTGGTGAAAAATAAGGGTGTAAAATGGTTACGAAAGCATTTGCAGATATCACTGTGAGAAATTACTCGTACATGTTCCATTTTGAAAGGGAGTTTGACTATCGAGAAAAGAAGGATTGGATGGAGAAAAATTGGACGTATGCTTTCTATATCATAGTTTTATACATATGTATTATTTTTGGTATTAAACATTATATGAAAGACAAACCACGCTACAGTTTGAGACCTCTACTGGTATTATGGAATTTGGGATTAACTGCATTCAGTATCGCAGCATTTATTAGAACTTTTCCAGAATTTATACACATAACTTCCAATCATGGATTTTATTACTCCGTATGTGTGCCATCATTTATCCAACTAGATTCCGTTTCTAGTTATTGGGTATGGTTGGTTTTAATCAGCAAAGCAGTTGAATTAGGAGATACAATTTTCATTGTATTACGAAAACAACCTCTTATATTTTTGCACTGGTATCATCATATTATGACACTATTGCTCGTATGGTACGGATATTCGGATTTGCTGGCTGCATCAAGATGGTATTTGGTTTTGAATTTGTTTGTTCACTCTATTATGTATTTCTATTATACCCTAAAGGCCATGCGCTATGCTCCACCAATTCAAGTGTCTATTTTTATCACGGCTTTGCAGCTGATTCAAATGATGATAGGATTAGGAATCATCTTTCACGTATATAATTTTTTGAATATCAACGCTCCATGTGCGGCTTCGTACAAAATCATCTATCTTTCTTTTCTTTTATATTTCAGCTACTTTGTACTATTTGCAAACTTTTTTTACCAATCCTACATTGCAGGCAAAAAAAATAAAAAGAACGATTTTAAAATTAATTATATCCATTCTTCAAAAACCAAAATGCATTAGTAATAATTTTAACAACAATTACCGACAAATTTTAGTGTTAAGTTCCTCCAGCAACCGTACAATGTACGGTTCAGCTCGTGAGTGCATGAGCGTGACCGTATATTGTACGGCTTTGCAGCTGACTGCAACAAACTTATTGATATTGTTTATAGTAGTGTTATTTCTTAAATTTGTTATTATTATTAATATTTACTTTCATCTGTATAGTAAAAAAACCTATTCAAAATAAATCTGAAAGTTACCAACCTGTAGAAAACTTGTCTTATTTAGCAGCATTTATTTTTATAGGAACTGTCTTATTTTAGGATTAAAATCCTTGCCACAGAACTTTGGTGTTACGTTATCATACTTGAACACATAAGCAAGGAAGCGATTGGTTAACCAAACAAAACAACTTCCGTAATTGGCTATATCAGAATGAAATTTGAAGAACCAAGCCCGACTTTTAGGTCCATTTCTCCAGCCCCCCCCCCCCCATTTTGATTTTTGGATCACTTTTTATGTCATTCGTTTGTGTACGTTTGTGCAATTATTTTTTTTGTTTGTGCATTCTCCGTTCGCGAATTATTTAACAAATAAGTTTGAGGGGCTGGAGAAATGCCAGTCCCCCCCATCGCGAATATTGGGTCAAAATTGGTGTCAATCGTTTGTGCATCGTTTGTGTATGTTTGTGCATTCAATATTTTCGTTTGTGCAAACACAGTTCGCGAAATATTTACAATTGAATAACCGCCGAACATTTCTCCAGCCCCCCCCCCCCATTTTGACTTTTGAATCAATTTTTGTGTCACTCGTCTGTAAATATACGTTTGTTCATTCACTATTCTCGTTTGCGAATTCACAGTTTGTGAATTATTTAACAAATAAATATTTATAAACCTCCGAGCAACAACTGCCATAGAGTATAAATTGCAATTTATTCTAGTCTACTGAAGAATACGCTGAAAATATTTTAATTTTCCGGAAATCGTTAGCGAAACAACACTTCTCTGCGTATCTACGCGCAGGGAAATTGAATTAGACTAATTAGTCCGACTATATCAGTAATTGATTTTTGCTGTTTTGACACATTGTTTATAACTATGTAGTCAACAAATTAACAAATTTGATTTTTGTTTATTTTAAAAATGTTATTCAATTAGTGTTTTAAAATTTCGATTTTATCGAAATCGGCAGTAAAACTATATTTTTAATACTGCGTCAAGCAAATTTTCTCTTCAAAATAAGTAAGAATCCGTGAAGAAAGCTATAGTTTTTTTGGGGTGAAAAAATTTTATCTACCGTTTTTGTAAAATCCGCCTAAAATTTTCAAGCACAGTTTTAGTGATTGTAGGCGACGTATTGTAATGCATAGGCGTCGCCTACAATCACAAAACGACTTGAAAATGTTAGTCGAATTTTAAAAAAGCGGTATATTAACCCGTTTGAATATTTTTTGCCTTAAAAAATAAATATTGGAAAACCATAAGGTGCATGTCAGTGGCTCCCCACTTTCAAAATTTTAGATAAATTTTATGCCAAACGTTAGAGCATGGTTTGAGTTTGAAAGAGCTTCGATTATTTTCGTTTAAGCCTGAAAGGTCGCGAAGTTATTCGCGAAAAACAAATGGTAAGGGGGGTGGGGCTGCAGACATGATAGCCCCCCCACTTTCGAATTTTGGGATGAATTACGTGACAAACGTTAGAGCATCGTTTGAACCTGAATGAGCTTCCACTATTTTTGTTTGAACCTCAAAAGTCGCAAAGTTATTCAAAAAAAACTGAGGGGTGGGGCTGTAAACATATTTTGTAATTTTCTTAATAGTTTTAAATTTGTATGTGCAATTGATGTCAATCGATAGAGCTTCGTTTGAGCCTGAATGAGCTTCAGAGAGCAAGACTTTATGTTAATTTTTTACAAAGTTATGGATAGTTGAAATTTTCGACTAAACCCCGAGCAACATGCGTTAAATCGTAAGATTCTTAAAAAATTTTATTTTGGCTAAACGGTAGTATTACCCAATGCTTTACTATTTCCAACAAACACATAATTGAAGGAGCACAAAACTTTTTAGTCATTTATTAACTACAACAACTTTGTTAAGCTACTTCAAATCAATATTAGATTTTATCGGCATGATTTCTATTTAGATAAATTACTTCTATTTAAAAAATTTTATATTTGTAAAAAATAAAATGTTGCTTATTTAAAGAATTTATATATCCAAAGTATGTTGATTCCATCTAAAAAGATTTAAAAACTTAAGATTTAACGCATGTTGCTCGGAGTTTAGTCGAAAATTACAACTATCCATATCTTTGTAAATAATTAACTTAAACTGTTGCTCTTTGAAACTCATTCAGGCTCATACCGAGCGCTAATTTTCCGAAAAATTTTTTCAAAAAAAATTCGAAAATGGGGGGGGGGCACTGACATGCATGACCTAAAACTATAGCTTTTTTGACAAATTCTTACGTATTTTGAAGAGAAAATTCGCTTGACACAATTTATTTTCCGCTAAGTATTAAAAATATTGTTTTACTGCCAATTTTGATAAAATCGAAATTTTAAAACACTAATTGAATAACATTTTTAAAATGAGCAAAATTCAAATTTGTTAATCTGTTGACTACATAGTTATAAACAATGTGTCAAAACAGCAAAAATCAATTACTGATATAGTCGGACTAATTAGTATAATTCAATTTCCCTGCGCGTAGATACGCAGGGAAGTGTTGTTTCGCTGACGATTTCCGGAAAATTAAAATATTTTCAGCGTATTCTTCAGTAGACTAGAATAAATTGCAATCTAGACACTATGGCAGTTGTTGCTCGGAGATTTATAAATATTCATTTGTTAAATAATTCACAAACTGTGAATTTACAAACGAGAATAGTGAATGCTCAAACGTATATTTACAGACGAGTGACACAAAAATTGATGCAAAAGTCAAAATGGGGGGGGGGCGGGTACTGGAGAAATGTTCGCCGGTTATTCAATTGAAAATATTTCGCTAACCGTGCTTGCTCAAACAAAAATAATAAATGCACAAACGTGCACAAACGATGCACAAACGATTGGCACCAATTTTGACCCAAAATTCGCGATGGGAGGGCTGGCATTTCTCCAGCCCCCCAAACTTATTTGTTAAATAATTGTGAATGCACAAACAAAAAAAATAATTGCACAAACGTACACAAACGATGCACAAACGAATGACATAAAAAGTGATTTAAAAATCAAAATGGGGGGGGGGGCTGGGGAAATGGACCTGAATCAATTGCCGTTAAATGCTATTGCATGTAAAATTTTGTTTTTTTAAATGTTATTAAATTTTCTGTTTTACTATTGCTGTCCAGTGAAAGTTTTTAAAATTGGAGTAGCTGAGTACCGATTATCATCCAGCTCCCGTAAGTCGAGAGTGACGGCGCATGCGTGCACTTGCAAAGTTTTCCCTAGATAAACATGTGAACCGTGAGTAATGGCGCATGTGAGCATTTGAAAAGTCTCTTTCCAATGCCACCTTTACTACAAGCCATGAAGATACATTTTTTGTTACATTTTCAATATATTTTGTAACTGATCATTCTTTTGTTTTGTATAATTGTTTAACAGAATATTACAGAATGTCTGGTATATTGACTTGTGATATTTTAAAAAACTGTTATCGAAGAAACTATTAGCGTTTAGTCTAAGGCCACACGAGCTGAAAAATGACGCTAACAGTAGCAGTAAATTGAAGCTACAGTAAGGCAGTAGAAACCATGTCCACATGAATAGTGCACTACGACAGCAATTAGTACTGATATCGCGGTTGAAGAAAAAGCTGATACAAGTCCATTGCTGAAGCTGCGTTATTACCTTGAAAATACGCTTTTTCGCGTTATTCAAGCGACATTTACAGCTCCGTCTAGCCAAGCACTGCAGTCCCCATAAGGTGCATTTGTCAACTTTACTACAGCTTCATTTTACTACTGCTGCTAGAGTCATTGTGCAGCTTGTGTGACCTTAGACTTAAACTTAGCATTGGCTAAACTTAGCAAATTTTACCTTGTTGGTAAAAATTGTAACAAACATATTAAAATTTTCTATTTTTGTACTGACACATTCAAAAATAACACCATTAATAACCGTTAATTTAAGCAGAATTATTACTAACAAACTGCTATATCACTGTCATTGAAAAGTAGGACCACCGGCGATGCGACGCTGCCAAATTTGCGTCTTCATGGCTTGTAAAATATAGGTGGCAATGTTCTTTCACATTCATAAACACGATATCGTCTGAGTTTCTGCACATGCGCACACCCAAAAAGAATAAGTGCGCACGCGCACATGTAGTTAAATTTTTGTTAAAGCCCGTATGACACGATGCTTAATTTTGCAAAAAATTTACTTGTAAATGGTAACTAAACAATGAAAAACGTCCGATGGCTACTAATACGCTCTTTCTATTGGTTAGTTACCATTTACATAAAAATTGTATGTAAAATTATGCATCGTGTCATACGGGCTTAAGTCTCAAAGATAACATCGTGGGCTAACTGCAAAAACCGCTTAGATCCAGATTAACATTAACATATAGGCATAAAATATAGGCATAAATATGAGAGAGGTGAGCTAAGTGAACGGGATAAAGACCGGACTCTAGGCTAGAAGCCCTAGGTTTGATCCCCAACCCGGCTACAAAATTTATCCAACTTCATTATAACCTTCTCCTCTCGCAAGGCAACTGCAAAACCACCGAGAGTAATCTGTCAAGAGCATTATGACTGCTCGATTATGGACACATGAAAATAATCACTAGGATAAAATATTACCGATGAGAGCGCTGCAAATGATAGAAAATGGCTGCCTAAAACAGTATGGTATTAGCTGTCAAATCAGTTATGCAGTTAAGGTATTGGCTGTCAGACTGCTTACGGCATCTATTACTGTACTGCAATTTCAGCCGCTAGACTGAATTCTTACAGTTTTACAACGCAAATTACTCCTTTGTCCGACCAAAAAAACGTCTGCCATTTTTGGTTTTGTATTTGTGGGGTGTCTATCTATAAACCATAAAATTTTCAATACTTTCAAGGTTCGGGATGGAAACTGTCGCTGGCTAGAGTACTACTACTAATACTAGAGGCATTATAGTGACCATTGGCGTACCCTTGCAGTTTAAAAATTTTTTAAAATCAGTCTCTATTTTTGGCAGTATTAATTAAAAACAAAATTGTTTCCTAACACTAACCTAAGCACGACCAGTTGATCTCACATTTTTTACAGAAAATTTAAGCCCAAAGATACCTGGAAAGAATTCAAATTAATTTAACGCACGGTTCTCTCTTTTAACAGTTTTCTGATTAAAAAAAATATCGCTTTCTAACATTAACCTAAGCACGACCAGTAAATCTCACTGTTTTTTTTTAGCAAATTTAAGCCCAAAGATACTTGGAAAGAGATCAAATTGATTTAAGGCACGGTTATCTCTTTTAAAAGTTTTTTCTTAAAAAAAAAGATTTATCGTTTTCTAACACTAACCTAAGCACAGTCAGTAGATTTCTCTTTTTTTAACCAATTTAATCCAAAGCATGTACATTTGCTCCTCGCATCTCGTTCTCCATGCCTAGCGTAAAGCCTAACTAACCCCCCTATTCTGTAACTTTTTGTTATCGTTATGAAATCGTTAAGAACCGTAAAGTTTGGTTTACGCTCAGAAGTGCATTAAATAGTAATATAATGGTATGTGCAAACTGAACTTTACGGTTCTAAACGATTTCATAACGATAACGAACGGTAACAAAAAATTACAGAATAGGAAAGTTAATCTACACGGACAGCTAATAGAATGCGGACATTATGGTCGTTTTTCGTACAGAAATTGGAAACTTTAAAATCGATTTTTACTTAAATTAATTAATATTGGTGATTCATTTGTTTGTTAATATCTTAATTTTAATGTAATCTATAATCAACATCTTTAATAACAACAACAATAAAGTGATTAGACAAGCGCGTGAGAAGGAAGTGTCATAGAGGCTTTGGTTTTTTTAATCTTGCCAATGACGCTTCTAATCTAAGGTAGATAGATTTACAAGGTATGATACTGCGCATCTTTAAGCGTCAAAATATTTGATAATGGCGGACGGCTCGTGACTGAAATAGACACCATAGTCATCTACCTTGATGTTTAATATTTACTTGGGCCAATAAAAGTATATAAATTAAAAAATATGATTTTGCGCCATCTAGTGTATTAATCTGAAATTTTTATAATTCAATATGGCGGACGTTACGTGACTATGCGCAGCACAAGACGAGTTTTCGTTTACATAGAAATCATACTTTTGTAATCTATAACCTTGTTTTTAATCTAAGTTTTTATAGATAAATTTTAGATAAAACATACTGGAAAAATACCAACTTTTGTCAGGGGGGAGCAATCGTAAATTTACAAAGCAAATGAATTAATTTAAAATTGCCAACTTTTTGTAAATTTAAACATAAAAAATGTCCACTTGGCCAACTTTTAAGTGTTTTTGAAAACTTTTGGCAAATTTTTAAAATATTGAGAAGAAAAGCTCCCCCCCCTATCCCCTTTCTGGGCACATCTCAGAGCTTGCTTTATAATGTCTACTGTAATTATTCCACTTTCTTGAGGAATATAGTAATCCAAGGTTTATCTATTTGTATTCTGCTTTTGTTAACTTTACAAAAAATGTCAAAGTGGCGATGATAGAAGACGTCATTTGCCAAAATTAGAGCAGCTTTAGATTGGGTGATGACTTTTGCGCCACCTTGTATGATTTAAGATTTCTATGAATGGTTGCAGTAGTACCAACCAAAGTTAAATAAGTAGTTATTATACCACAATATCAACCGGTACCAACGTCAAAACCTTAGATCATTTAAAATGGTCTAAGGTCAAAACTTAAAAATAAATATTCCAATGCACTAGATGATCGTTAGCTGATATTTCATCACTGGGTCGAGCCCCCACTTTAAGAGTTTATAAGTTAAATTACAAAATTATACGTCGATTAGAATAATTCAATCGCATATTTTGAAAGACATAGTAAGTACCTATTTACTTTTTGTAACATACAGCACCAAATGCATACAATTAATTAATGATAAACTTTTTGCAAAAATTAATAATAATTTTCTGATTTTTAACTAACAAAGTCATCAAGACATTGCATCAAGACATTGCTTCACGGCTTTAGATTGTATTTCTACTCCTTCCAAAGCTCTGAGTGCTGCTTGGCTGTCCGTTGACTTTTCAAAATTGTATGGATTTGTCTTCCACTCAAAAAAAAACGTATCCTTTTCCTACATCTTTTTATGTTTATAGTAGCTATTGAGGATCAGGCTTAACGTATTAGTTTCCAGCTACCCCAAAACTTTGGTTATATTTTACTTCTTGTGTGTTAAGGGTAGTTCACACTACATGATTTATCATATAACTTGTTACATGACTTCTCATATGAGGGATTTTTTTACGTTTAGACTATATGATTTTTGCTATTATAGAAGTTATGGCTTTTATGATTGGCTATTGTGATGGTATGATTTTAGCTATGACTTTTCTTATGACTAAGTCATATGATAAATCATGTAGTGTGAACTACCCTTTAAGTCCTTATTTTATTGTACCAGTGACCCGTTGCCCTCGCCTCCGCATGATATGCGTTAATCGATAAACCGACCTGGCAAAACAATTTAAACAAAGTGAATCCATTTTTATCCCACTACCGTTGTCTTAATGTTGACCTAGTTTTTTTTTGGAAAGATAATAAAAAGAGAATTATTATTATTGAAAATTCTAGTAAAAAATGGAAGTATGCAAATGGGAATCCTTGGATTTGAACTAGATTGATTAATTATTACACTGTCGAAGTTTTGAAGCAGGAAGGACTTGAAGTTTTATTTTGTAATTATCTGTAATAGATTATCGATTCGACCTTGTTAATATTCAATTCAGGAAAGCAGTGTAAGTACATACATACATACGTATTACAAAAATGCAAGAAGACTCAACCAATTTTTTTTTTTTTTGATAAGGTCATCAGCTTCAAAATACGATATTGCGTAATACTTCCTTAATTTTAAATATCACAATGAAGGCAATCTGCTTCTTTTATGCGTAATCTAATAAATAGGTATTAACTGACTTATAAACATATGGTAATCAAACCTTGAAAATAATCGATAATTTATTAATTATTAAGTAAACAAAAAGTGACTTGCAGTTTAGTGTAAATAATTTAGCGTTAGCATTACAAGTACCTTATAATCGCATTCAATTTCCACAATTCGTTTCATTACACCACTAAAAATCATTAAATTTAATATTGAACTTTTACCCAGACTTAAAAATTGTGAGGCCGCAGGTCGAGCAAATGATGGCTGCTAAAAGTAGTTTTTATTTTCTGAACTACTTTGTTTTGCGATTACTACAAAATATTAAATAGCATTAAATAAATATTAATAATAATTTAAATACAACGATTTTTCTTTTAATTCGGATTTGTAATTAAAATAAATCAGGTAATTACCAAATATTAAAATTGACCTGCTGCTAAACATTATCAAAAGTTGCTAAAGAACACAATTCTATTGTATATAATTATCTTTATTTACATAAAAATTTCTATTGCTGCTTTCTTTGTTTTTTGACACCTTAAACTAAATATTTCAAAACTAAAGTTTTACTGTTACCTTTGATTAATATAAATTTTTTTGATGAAGTTTCTGTAGCATCAACATCGTCGTTGGTAAGAAACAAATTGCTATATTTTTTCTTTTTCTTTAAACGCCTGTACCTCCTCCAAAAGGACAAAATAACAAAAAAGACCTTAAAGATTTTTGAAGTTAAAGGTAAGAACTAACAATCATTTTAATTTCAAATTTTTATCTCTTATCGAACACGTCTAAATTATTGTAGCCTGAAATATGCAAAATTCTTAAAATTTCAAAATTTCAAGCAAAGATTTTATTTTCATGACCAAAATGATATTTACACCGATAATCACTTAATCTTTATTTGCAGAAATACTATATAAGATAAAAAGTAAATACAATATTTTTTATATTTAACCACTATAGGTACGTGTTATAATAATTTACAATGGCTAACAAAGATATAGCAACCAATGATGGCCCAAATTTTTTTGAAGGAGTTGAAAAGTTATTTAAAATTAGTTTTACCGCTGAAAAGGACAAAATGCAAGATGCAAGTTTAAGAAAAATTCCCCGAAAAATATTGGAAAGCATTTTGAAAATTGCGCGATGTGAAATTGTTAGTGTTATCAGTAACAATGAAGTTGACGCATATCTTTTGAGTGAAAGTTCCATGTTCATCTCAAAAAATAAATTAATTTTGAAAACTTGCGGAACGACTACGTTACTGTTATGTTTGCCTTCTTTACGTTCGGCAGTTGAAGAATATGCCGGATATAATCAAGTCAAAGAAATATTTTATTCCCATAAAAATTATCAACATCCAGAACTGCAAATTGGGCCCCATCAGGATTTTGAAAAGGAAGTGGCTCTATTAAATGGCCTGTTTTTAGGTGGATCGTCTTATCATTTTGGAACGGTAAACAAAGATTGCTGGTATCTTTACATGCTTTCTTCTTCGCCTAATAACGATATTGATAACCCAATTAAAATTTCCAATCAAGATCAAACTTTGGAAGTTTTAATGTTTGATTTAGATCCTCAAGTTATGTCAATATTTACACATCAAGAATCTTCGGATGGCACAAATGCGACTGAAAAGTCAGGAATAGATAAAATAATTGCAGGGATGTCTATAGATAATTTTTTATTTAAACCATGCGGATACTCTATGAATGGAATAACTGAAGAAGGTTATTACATGACCATTCACATTACACCAGAAAGTGATTGTTCGTATGTCAGCTTTGAGACCAATGTGCCTATTTCTGCTTATCGCGACGTGATCGGTAAAGTTTTGAATGTGTTTCGACCTAACAAGTTCTTGATTACACTTATCCGTGGCAATGATAGTGTAAAACTGGAAGCTGGAGAAGAAATTGCGGATTGGGAAAAATTTCAAAATTGGAACCGACATGATTTTCAGCATTGCGATTCGCAAAATTATGATATTACCTACGCGCTGTATATCAATTTTCCTACCTGATATTACATCGTTACAAATGTATTTCAATATTGTGAATATTTTTTAATAAAGTTTGCGTGTTGTAATAGTATATTTTGTAACATAATAATATAGAAATTTCTATCCAATTATTATTCAGACTATTAGACATCCAGTTCATCCACTGTGCCCAAGTTCATCTGTAAGACTGTTTGACCCAAGTTACAGAACTACCTTAACTTGAACTTACATAAGATTCCCATTATCAACACCGTCGACGAATTGAATAATTACGCACTTCAATTATCTCCTAATATATTAAGGATTTCATCGGTGACAAACGTCGGGTTCATTGTCAATTCCACAGAACTTGGCATTCCGACGACATTTTACATGCTAAAGAAACTAAATTTAAAGTCACAAACGAGCTCAACAACAATAAGTGAAAAAGAAATTGGATTTCTATAAAAGAAATCCATACCAGGACTCCTCCAAAACAAGGCAAACAGACGATTGCTTACTGCCCAGAGGAGAAATCGGAAGGCTTTGTCGATGCCCTACCGAACTAATTTTCTCTAAACCCTGAAGCAGACTGCGATCTTGGATCAATAAAGTGGTCAAAAACAGTCGTTGCCAAACTGACCCTACCCCCATTTCTCCTGCTTCTTTCTCGGAAATCCAGGTGGCAATAAAACTAATCAAAACACGTTTCAATTCAATCTCCAAAATCGTCGTCAAAAACTTCCCTAAAAAAGTAGTGTCCAGAAACAGAAAAATAAATGCAAGTGTTGTGTTGCTTCTTGGTGAAATGTAGCTCCTCCCACTTTCAGTTTTAAAAAAAGTTTTTAATATTTTAATTCTCAGAACTGGAAAGCCGGGATCTCTGAGACAGTTAAACTTATTAAAAACTAGGTGAAAAGCTCGTACATGGACGAGTAGAGGTGCATGTCGCTGGCCCCCCCCAAATTAAATTTTGAGATGAAATTGGTGTCAATCGTTAGAGCATCGTTAGAGCCTAAATGAGCTTCCATTTTTTTCGTTTGAGCCTCAACCGTCGCGGAGATATTCGCGAAAATGTTTGGGGGGGGCTGTAGACACGTTGGCCCCCTCCAAGTCGAATTTTGGGTTAAAAATGGTGTCAAACGTTAGAGCTTCGTTAGAGCCTAAATGAGCTTTCATTTTTTTCGTTTGAGCCTCAACCGTCGCGAAGATATTCGCGAAAACGTTGGGGGGGGCTGTAGACACGTTAGCCCCCCCCCAAGTCGAATTTTGGGATGAAAATGGTGTCAAACGTTAGAGCTTCGTTAGAGCTTAAATGAGCTTTCAAATTTTTCGTTTGAGCCTCAACCGTCGCGAAGATATTCGCGAAAACGTTGGGGGGGGGCTGTAAACATGTTTTTTTATTTTCGCTCATATTATGAATTTTGGGCTGAAATTGGTGTCAAACGTTAGAGCTTCGTTAGAGCTTAAATGAGCTTCCATTTCCATCATTTTAACTTCATTTTTTACAAAGTTACAAGCATTTTTAATTTTCGAGCCTCCGAGCAAGTTCCGTGTGATAATCCTCAAGTTTTTTCTATTACATTAGATTAAAATATTTAATCCGATTAAAAAAACTAATTCTGCTTTCTATTATTATAATAAATGTTGATAATAAATAAAACTGGAAAAATTAATTTTACAAAATAAATTTTATTAATCAAAAGTAATACAAATAATGTACGTTTTTTTTTCTAAATGTATGTTTTTACTCATAAACTACATACTATGAATTGGTTTTTTTGGCAATTGTAGTTCTCCGTACTATCTTAGTTAAAAGTTATTCTCAAAAAACAATTTTTCCTCTCATTTTGAATTTATGTGTGCAGGGACGTGCCCAACCAACTTTTTTCGGGGGGGAAAAATTTCAAATTTGCCAACTGTATTACTTCAAAGTTGCCAACTTTCTATAAGTTTTGCAATTTTTTGTAAATTTAGACATAAAAAAATGCCAAATTGACCAACTTTTGGGTGTTTTTGTCAACTTTTGCCAACTTTCTAAAACTTTGAGGGGGGATTTGCCCCCCGATGATCACGTCTCTGTATGTGTGCAGTCGATAGAGCTTCGTTTGAACTTGAAAGAGCTTCAGTGAGTAAGATTTTAAATTAATTTTATACAAAGTTGTGAATAGTTGAAATTTTCAACTAAACTCTGAGCAACATGCGTTAAATCGTAAGGTTTTGAAAATTTTAAGAAGATAAATAACTTAACTATTAACCAGAGCTTTTATTTAAAACTATTTAACGCTAAATAGAAGCTCTAACGTTTGACACTATTTTTATCTCAAAATTTGACTTGGCAGGGCCAACGTGTTTAGACCCCCCCCCCCAAACGTTTTTGCAAATATCTTTGCCACAGTTGAGGCTCAAATGAAAATAAGTAAAAGCTTAACTATGAACTATAGCTTGTATTTAAAGCTAAATAGAAGCTTCAACGTTTGACACAATTTTTATCTGAAAATTCGGCTTGGGAGGGCCAACGTGTTTAAAGCCCCTCCCCCATACGTTTTTGCAAATATATTTGCAACGGTTGAGGCTCATACAAAAACAATTTAAGCTTATTCAGGCTCTAACGATTGACACCAATTTCATCCCAAAATTCCATTTGGGGGGTGGTGGAGGGGGCAAACTATTGGGGGGTTGGGCTCTAGACATGTTTTACAATTTTGCTTACCATTTTGATATTATGTGTGCAATTGATGTCAATCGATAGAGCTTTGTTTGAGCCAGAATGAGCTTCAGTGAGCAAGACTCAGTTAATTTTTTACAAACTTATAGATTGTTACTCTCCGAGCAACATGCGTGAAATCATAAGTTTCTTTAAATCTCTTGAGCCGATAATCTAAATTCTTTGGATAAAACTAAGTTCTCTAAATAAGCAAGATTTTATTTTTTATAAATATACAATTTTTAAAATCGAAGTAATTTACCGAAATAGAAATCATGCCGAAAAAATATTAAAATTTTAAAAAACCTTACGATTTAACGCATGTTGCTCAGAGTTTAGTTGAAAATTTCAACTATTCATAACTTTGTATAAAATTAATTTAAAATCTTACTCACTGAAGCTCTTTCAAGCTCAAACGAAGCTCTATCGACTGCACACATACAGAGACGTGATCATTGGGGGGGGGGGGAATCCCCCCTCAAAGTTTTAGAAAGTTGGCAAAAGTTGACAAAAACACCCAAAAGTTGGTCAATTTGGCATTTTTTTATGCCAAAATTTACAAAAAATTGCAAAACTTATAGAAAGTTGGCAACTTTGAAGTAATACAGTTGGCAAATTTGAAATTTTTCCCCCCCGAAAAAAGTTGGTTGGGCACGTCCCTGCACACATAAATTCAAAATGAAAGAGAAAATTGTTTTTTGAGAATAACTTTTAACTAAGATAGTACGGAGAACTACAATTGCCAAAAAAACCAATTCATAGTATGTAGTTTATGAGTAAAAACATACATTTAGAAAAAAAAAACGTACATTATTTGTATTACTTTTGATTATTAAAATTTATTTTGTAAAATTAATTTTTCCAGTTTTATTTATTATCAACATTTATTATAATAATAGAAAGCAGGATTAGTTTTTTTAATCGGATTAAATATTTTAATCTAATGTAATAGAAAAAACTTGAGGATTATCACACGGAACTTGCTCGGAGGCTCGAAAATTAAAAATGCTTGTAACTTTGTAAAAAATGAAGTTAAAATGATGGAAATGGAAGCTCATTTAAGCTCTAACGAAGCTCTAACGTTTGACACCAATTTCAGCCCAAAATTCATAATATGAGCGAAAATAAAAAAACATGTCTACAGCCCCCCCCAACGTTTTCGCGAATATCTTCGCGACGGTTGAGTTTCAAACGAAAAAATTGAAAGCTCATTTAAGCTCTAACGAAGCTCTAACGTTTGACACCATTTTCATCCCAAAATTCGACTTGGGGAGGGCTAACGTGTCTACAGCCCCCCCCAACGTTTTCGCGAATATCTTCGCGACGGTTGAGGCTCAAACGAAAAAAATGAAAGCTCATTTAGGCTCTAACGAAGCTCTAACGTTTGACACCATTTTTAACCCAAAATTCGACTTGGGGGGGGCCAACGTGTCTACAGCCCCCCCCAAACATTTTCGCGAATATCTCCGCGACGGTTGAGGCTCAAACGAAAAAAATGGAAGCTCATTTAGGCTCTAACGATGCTCTAACGATTGACACCAATTTCATCTCAAAATTTAATTTGGGGGGGGCCAGCAACATGCACCTGACGAGTAGCTAGCCAGTGGATCTATGTTTTAGCGGTATTAATTAAAAACAAATCGTTTTCAAACACCAACACTAACCTAAGCTCATCCGATGGATTTCTCTTTTAACGCTCTTCATTTATATAAATAAATCGCTAATACTGACAATTTTAATTGTTTGCGTTCAAACGTCCGCACGTTTATAAATAATGAGAATTATATAGCTGGCTTAACCGTGGACGGGCGTCCCATCAAGGTTAAAAATTCATTTGGTGTGCAACTCGATCTCAGAGGAAGGGATTTTAAGTTGCTAAAGACTAACGACAACGACCAATCAGAGTACGTTGTGTGCCCTAAGAAAATGACATGCTGGAGATGGAAAAGCAGTAGAAGCAGCGTGCTGGTCTTTTATATAAGTTGATATCATTGAAGCACACGTAATTCCTCAAACGGAATCTTAGAAAGTCATTACTCTGGATTTTTTTGTGGTTGATAAATCACAATTTTTATATGAAGCTTAACTTCTAGTTAAGCTGATAATTAATAGTTCTTAAATTTGAAGCATGTGGAAGGACGGACGGACACGGAACCAGAACATACAACTTCTTATAAATGTACTAAATTTTCACACAATTTAAACTTGGCAAAAATTTCTATACAGGGTGGGCCATACAGACGTGCGAGTTTTAAAACATTGTTGCGATCGATCGGGGATTAATAGCTTGGTTATTGAAAATTCAGTCACAATAGAGTGCTTTACTGGTGTGTAGCGTGCGTTTTGTGTAAAACATTTTTACAAAATTCAAGACATAAAAGTCACCAGGACACTCATGCCCGTCGAAGATCAATCCGAGATCACGGATTAATTCTCGGATCGCTCAAAAATGCTACCAATAGTCGCAATAATCCTGGATTAAACACAATCCGAGATCAATATTGAACCTTGAAAAACGATCTTGCTCTGACCAAGATTAATTCTCGGATCATTGTGGCGCATGCGTGTTTGCTATGTTGTCATAGTGTATTAACCCTGATAATAATTAAATAATTTTTTAAATACTTTTATTATAGGAACTGAACAGGAACGACGATATAATATTAAAAATTAAAATTTTTTTACAAATTAATAATAAAATAAAATATTATGGTTATAAAATGGATACTAATAATGGTTATAAATAGAAACTAACTAAATATTACTATATTATTAAATCTGAGATCAAATCTAGAATTCACCGATCTTACCCGAAGCCGGGACTATTTATTACGCCAAGATCGTTGTTACGATCTAGGATCGCTGGATCTAGGATTGATCCTCGACTATTAGTACGGGCATCAAAGCAACAATAACGGAGAAAACAATTAACAACAGGGGATGGGGGGATCTTCTCCCCCTAATATTTTAGAAATTTGGGAAAAAGTTGGCAAAAGCACTCAAAAGTTGGTTAAGTTGGTATTTTTTGTCTAAATTTATAAAAATTTGCAAAACTTACAAAAAGTTGGTGATTTTTAATTAAATCAGTTGAAAAACAAATAACAAAATTCTTTTAATAATGCATTTAAAAATTTTTAATAATAATTACACAATCAAGGATTACACACACAGATTACCGCTTGTCGACATCCTGAAACCATCACCCACTTCTGTGTTTCTCATTATGCCTTCATCAGTACCATATACTATGTTAACACTTGATTGTGTGCACATTTAACATCTAACAGATGCTAAATCTAACAGATGCTAGATGAGCACACAATCAAGTATTAACATAATACGTGGTACTGATATGAAGGCATAATGAGCTAGAAACACAGAAATGTTAAATCTAAAATCTGTTACATCTGTTAGATGTTAGATATGAACACAGTCAAGTGCTAACATAGTATGTGGTACTGATGAAGGCATAATGAGTCAGAAACACAGAAATGGGTGATGGTTTCAAGATGTCGACAAGCGGTAATCTGTGTCTGCCACTCTATCCTTGATTGTGTAATTATTATTTAAATCAGTTGGCAAATTTATAAATATGGGACTGCTCTCCCCTGAAAAAGGTTGATTGAACTTGTCCCTGATTATGATTAACAAAAAAAACTGAAGTTAAAATTTTACTGCAGCCATTCGATATACATTTTCTCAAATCGTTAATACATAAATAAAAGAAACACATTTATTTTTAATTATTTTTTATTAACATATTCCACAGTTTTATTAATGTAAAATATTAATGGTCGATTTCAGCAACCTGACATTAGTTAACCTAGATCAACTATGAGCCAATAGAAAACGTTTGTCAGCGCTAATAGTCGTTTTCCATTGGTTCATAGTTGATCTGAATCAGATAATGTGTAATTAGCTATATTATAACGTTGCTGAAATCGGCCATCAATGTTTCAAAAAAATTCAAACGGCCAAGAGCGGGGGTGGAGAGGGATCAAAAGAGGCAGCTGCCCCCCTGCCATAGTCCAGGACAGAAAAAAATTTTGTAAGGAAAATAAACTACACAATATATATGGGGCATTCCACACCAAACCGACCACTTTTGAACCCGACCCCTTTTGATTTTCCTGAAATTTTTACATATTATAATATCTCATCAACAACAATAAATTCTGTGAATTTTTTCAAAATTTTTTACTCAACCCAAAAAAAGTTACGAATTTTTAGAAAAACTGCTGTTTTTTTTTCAAACGATCGTAACTGTTTCAAAAATCGACTAATCGAAACGTTTTTTTTTGGTTTTGTTTGTCTTTAAACGTACTTTTCAGGAAAAAATACAAAAAAAATATTCAAACTTAGATTCTACAAAATTTTTTATTTTTTTGGAGAAAACCATTGATTTTTCAAATTTCGACACTTTTGATTTTTGATTTTTTTATTTCAAAAAAAACTTTGATTTATTCCGCGTATAACAACGCAAACCCCATAATGGGCCCACATTTCTTTCTATTTTTTTTGTTTAATTGAAAAATATTATTTGCGTAAAAATAAAACAAAATATTTTTTAATTAAACAAAAAAAATAGAAAAAAATTTCGGCCTATTATGGGGTTTGCCTTGTTATACGCGGAATAAATCAGAGTTGTTTTTGAAATAAAAAAATCAAAAATTAAAAGTGGAAAAATTTGAAAAATTAATGATTTTCTCCGAAAAAATAAAAAATTTTGTAGAATCCAAGTTTGAATGATTTTTTTGTATTTTTTCCTGAAAAGTACGTTTAAAGACAAATAAAAACAAAAAAAAAGAACGTTTTGATAAGTCAATTTTTGAAAACGTTACGATTGTTTGAAGAAAAAAAGCATCAGTTTTTCTAAAAATTCTTACCTTTGTAAACAATTTTGAAAAAATTTACAGAACTGTTTTTGATGGGATAGTATAATACGTAAAATCAATTGTGTAATTTTTTTCAAATTTTTTTACTAAGTTAAAATTTCAGAAAAACTGATGCTTTTTTTCTTCGAACAATCGTACCTATTTCAAAAATTGACTAATCAAAACGTTCTTTTTTTTGTTTTTGTTTGGCTTTAAACGTACTTTTCAGGAAAAAATACAAAAAAAATATTCTAACTTGGATTCTCCAAAATTTTTTATTTTTTTGGAGAAAATCATTGTTTTTTCAAATTTGTCCACTTTTGATTTTTTTATTTCAAAAGAAACTCTTATTTATTTCTCGTATAACAACGCAAACCCCATAATGGGCCCACATTTCTTTCTATTTTTTTGTTTAATTAAAAAATATTTTGTTTTATTTTTACGCAAATAATATTTTTTAATTAAACAAAAGAAATAGAAAGAAATGTGGGCCCATTATGAGGTTTGCGTTGTTATACGCGGAATAAATCAGAGTTTTTTTTGAAATAAAAAAATCAAAAATCAAAAGTGTCGAAATTTGAAAAATCAATGATTTTCTCCAAAAAAATGAAAAATTTTGTAGAATCTAAGTTTGAATATTTTTTTTGTATTTTTTCCTGAAAAGTACATTTAAAGATAAACAAAAACAAAAAAAAAACGTTCCGATTAGTCAATTTTTGACATAGTTACAATCGTTTGAAGAAAAACAACACCAGTTTTTCTAAAAATTCGTAACTCTTTTTGGGATAAATAAAAAATTTTAAAAAAATTTACAGAACTGTTTTTGGTGAGATAGTATAATGGGGAAAGGTAGCTAGAAAGGTCGCGAAAATACAAATTTTACGATTGAAACCTCGAACTTTTCTGAAAGAGTATATATTAAATAAAAGAATTAGCTATGACAGAATGCCTTAAATGCACCGGTTTTTTCAAAAATCGAATTTAAAAAAGCTTGATTTTCGAAGGATAAATCGCTCGTGATTGGTTAATCACGGTAAGCCAGGCATTCTGTTGTCGGTACGCGTGGAGTAATGCATAGTAGTGTTGCACTTGACAAATTTGTCAGTAACTCTTACGCTATGGTAGAAATGCGTTCTCCTTTTTTATTAATTAAAAATTTTAATTTAAAAATTTAAAATCATTTAAAAATTACTTCAGGAAAGAGTTACTTAAATTTAACGAACGGTAGTTACTTTTTCGCGTGGATCCTACTCTTGCGAGGGTGGTTTTGATCAAAACGACAACTAATTTAAAAATATCTCTAGGCCTGTGGATTAAGGAAAAGGTGGATCTTTGAGGGGTGAAACTCGTGAGAGTGGATTTTTAACGCTGGGTAGTTGTGCAAAGAAAAATCGACTTAAAGCACCCTCGCTGCGCTCGGGCACTTTAAGCCTTTTTTCCAGCATGCACATGTACTATTCGGAAAGGTGGTTGTGCAAGGAAAAATCGACTTAAAGCACCCCTCGCTGCGCTCGGGCGCTTTAAGCCATTTTTCCCGCACATTTAGGGTTGAAAACCATGATTTTCGTTCGGGGTGCACTGTTGCTGCATCCCAATGCAAGTGTCGCTTATGTTGTCCCCGCTCTGCGCCAAGCTAAGACCAGTTGACAGTGCACGTACTGTCAAGAGAATGAACTGAATGAATTGATTCACCAATCCCGAGCGACTTTGCTTTAAAATTTACTGTGAAAATCGAAGTTTTTAAATTCGATTTTTGAAAAAAACAGGTGCATTTAAGGCATTCTGTCATAGCTAATTCTCTTATCTACTCTATACTATAAAATGATAAGCCCAATATGTAACGTTTTTATGTAACGTTTTTATGTAACGTTTTTTTTGTAACATTTTGATGAAACCGAAATGCTTATACTATATCTACTCTATACTATAAAATGATAAGCCCAATATGTAACGTTTTTATGTAACGTTTTTTTGTAACATTTTGATGAAACCGAAATGCTTATACTATATAAGATATAAAATTATTTTTACTGTCTCAACCTTTATACCATGGTATAAACTGATAAACTGATCAACTGATCAACATCTCAGGCAATTTGATCTATTTAGTACTTGAGACGTTGATCGGCCGCAGCCGTCGTTCCTATCAACAAATTACGAGCTTTTATCTTCTAAAACATCAGCAGAACGTGTCAAGGAACTCAGGGAAAGACAACAGCAGCAACAAGAACTATCAAAATCAAATCCGTCAGCAAAAAAATCAAAGGAACCTTTGAATGATTAATGCATAAAAAGCGAAAATCAGACAGTAGCTCAAATTGCCAATAATTCTCAAATAATAATAATACCTCATGATGCTGGAGATATGACGCAAAAACGCCGATATTGCAGTGCAATATTTTGGAAAAATTAATTTTGTAAAAAGATAAGACAAAATATGCAACGTTTTTATGAAACGTTTTGGAAGATTGTGATTGGTTCTTTCCCTTTAACCAATAGTAAAATTGTAGAACGTTTTCAAGAAATAAAAAAATACCTAATAGTAATCGATAACATTTATTTTAAATTTTCAAGCTGTATGACGTTATAATCCGTTTAAACGTTAATCCGTTCATCCGTTGAGATATATTAATCATCGGAAAAAAATGTTGTATGAAAAGAAGTTTTACAACTCAAAGTTATTTCGTTTATGTGCTATTAGAGCCGCGAAGCGGCCCGGGCGGTTGGGCCGCAACAGCGGCCAGGGGGGCAAAGCCCCCCTAGTTTAATATATACTCTTTCAGAATTCATCGAGATTTCAATCGTAAAATTTGTATTTTCGCGGCCTTTCTAATTACCTGCAACCAGTATAATATGTAAAAATTTCAGGAAAATCAAAAGGGGTCGGGTTCAAAAGTGGTCGATTTGGTGTGGAATGCCCCATATATAAGTCGGTTTTAAACGTCTTGCGACGTTGTCCGATACCAAACTACCAACCTAGTGAATTGGCGCTTAGATTTTTTTTAGCATTTCACATTTTTTACCTACGATGAGGAGCCAGCCCGTCGGTAGAACCCCCAACCTGGAGGACCAAATGAGACGGCCATAATAAGTTGTTACTTACCCGGATTCGAACCGGGTATTGAGCGTTCGTAGTCAACTCGCTTGACCATTGCTCTCCGACCGTCTCTTAACTACACAATGCTTAATTTTATCTCATTTTTCAATAAGATATACATATTTGATATAATTTTCAAAAATTGTTTCTATTTTTTAAAGCGTCTGGACCCTCCTCCCCAAAATATAAAAAACGGGGCAAAAAACCGGGGGGTCTGGGGGGTATGGAATACCCCCCAGCACAAGGAAGTAACGAGAAGGCTTTTCAAAATTAACAACGACACAAATTTAATTCCAAAGAAAACATTTTTTTTCATTATAACCACCTGACTTCCCAGACATCCCGGTTTTTCGATTATTTACTTTTAAAGGTACCTTTTATGCCAGGAAAAGACATTTTCAGGAATATAAACTACATAATGAATTTTATCTCATTTTTAAGTATTTGTTTTTCTGGGGTGACCAAACCAATTACAGGGTTATCCAAAAAAAATGATAACAAAACTTTTCGTCATAAAAACTTTATTAAACGGAAGAAAAACTTTTTCACAACAAATAATAATAACTAACATTATTGTTTACAAAAATAATTAACTAGTTTTGAAATGGCCGCCTTCTACTGCTATACACAAAGTCAAACGCTTCCAAAAATTTAAGGCTACGCGCCAAAGCTCACAGTTGAATTTTTTGAAACTTTTTAGGCTTGACCTCAAAGTGCTCTTTGGCTATTCGGCAAGCCGTTTCACGTGAAACACCGATCTTGCAGGCAATTTTTCTCATTAAGACTCTGGAATTTCGCAAAAGTCGTTTCTTGATGATCTGACAAAACCTCGGCATGTTGACTGTTTGCTTTCTTCCGCTCTCAGGATGACGTCCGGTATAGCCACATGTTTCTCAATTTGTTTGATTGTTTGGCTGACATTTGGTGCCGATATGCCAAGCTTTCGCTCGATGTCACAATTGCGCATTCTTTGTTTTTTTTATCTACATTTTAAAGTGCATCAACTACTGGGTTATTAGTACTTCACCACAGCCTGTAGATGTCCACTGGAAGGCCAAGCTAAGAAAGTCTGTGAAGTCCGCGATTTGAACCCAGAATTTCCGCTCTGTAACTCAACCAGCGGTCACATCACTCCACGGCTGTGGCTGCATTCCCTGTTGATGTAACTCTAAAATTTTCTGTCTTTGATTAGACATCAATAAAATAAGTAATAAAACACATAACAAAATTTTAGTTTACCATACATGTAGCATTTTTAACTGGCAATCCCAAAAATACCAACAACAGAAAACTTTCTTGATTAAACGATTAAACCGATTAAATTTTATTATAATTTTTTTTGTCACCCTTTATATATCTTAAAATGTAAAGAAATAGGCGTAAAACCGGGAGGTATGGAATACTCTCCAGCATATGAAACTTTAAAAATTAATAAAGCCGTAAATTTAATTCTAGGAAAAACATCTTTTTTTAATGGCTGGAGGGTATTCCATACCCCCCCAGACCCCCCGGTTTTCCAATTGTTTACTGTTTAAAAATGCCCTCCAGATCAGGACAAGATTTTTTCATGACCATAAACTACATAATACTTAATTTTATCTCATTTTAAAAAGCGATTTATAATTATTAGGCAGCTAAGCCCTTAGCTAATTATGCGCCTCAAATTTGTGCACTCTTGCCCTACACCGCTTTTGTTACACATTAATATACAGTTTTTTCGATTTAATATGGGAAGCCCTGATTGTTATCTTCAATCTAAAGATTTATAACTCTTAACACACCAACAAACTTTATTTTTATTTGAAGTTTCTGAAAATCTAAATTTATTTTGTATTACAAACTATTAAAAATTTTAAAAGTGAGCGCGCGATAAGCTGATTCGTACAACGCAAGTTCGGGCGTTATCAAAAATCAAAAAGAAAAAAGAGAAAATTTTCCAGAAAGTCAGTCGACCAAGGAGGGTGGTAGAAGCAAATCGACCGAGGGTCGTGAGAGAGTCGACATTTTTTTGAGTTAGTTTTGACCGCCGAAAAAGGCGTTAATTTTGAATAATTAATCAGTGAGATCGTCTTGGTCCTATGAGGACCAGAATTTTATGAAGTTTGGATTGGCGTTTGACCAAAGTTATTGGTCGGCAATTTGGAATTGGCCAGAATTGGAGAGGAGAATTATTTTGGTTTGCGGAATTTGCAATTGTCTGCGAGGATCTACTAATTTTGAAAAATTTATTGTACGTTTGGTGGATGGATCAACGTTCAATGCGTATCGAACGAGGAGTTCCAGTTGTATGGATTTTACAAGGTATTTGAGCTCAAGTAAAATTATTTAACATTTGATAAATTTTTCGCGTTAAGTGCATTTTAAAGTTTTTGTGGCGCCGAATAACATTTTATTTAAAGTTCACTTATTTGATTAAAGAAATTTATTTTTTTTGGATTGTATTTATAACATTTTTATAACTTTTAATTGAAGCTAAAAAGTACTAAAAAAGTACATAATATGTACTGACGGTGGCAACACTGAGCAAAACGTGGTTTCAACAAGATGACGCGACATGCAATACGTGTAACGAATTAATGGTATCGTGCCGAAGGGATATCTAATTTCTTCCCAGGAGTCCAGACAAAATTATAAACTTATGCAGTTCGTGACTTTTTTGTAGAAAATTTTATGTTCTATAAAATTATATATTCTCAATAGACGTTAAAAATTTAATTTATTATAGCAAAATTAAGAAAGTGGGTATGCAACCTAATACCAAGAGTTATTATAATATGATTATACCCACCACTGGCAAATAAAATTTTTCATTAACATCGTTGAAAAACCAGGTCATTTATCCTTAACATTCAAAACAGGTCTAGGTTGTCGCACTGAGAACATCATGATATAATCGTTAGTGAATGTTAAAATATTTTAGTAATCATGGTCTTTTGCATAGCAGCACTTGTGCTGTTAATTGTTGTTTTATGTCCGATAAAATCAAAAGTTTACGAGCGATGTGAACTTGCAACTGAATTGAGATATGTTTATGAATTTTCTGAAAACCAATTGGCGACTTGGATCTGTATTGCAAATTACGAATCTCATTTTAACACATCTGCACATAATCCAGGAAGCGGAGACCATGGACTTTTTCAAATTAGTGAACTTTTTTGGTGCTCGCCCGGAAGTGATTTAGCGTGTGCTGTGTCTTGTTCGGATCTCAAAGATGACAATATCGAAGATGATGTCGTTTGTGCCAAGAGAATATTTAGGCAACATCAAAGAATTTCGGGAAATGGATTTACAGCTTGGGTCGTGTACAATTTATATTGCAACAACAAAGACCATGCTGATAAGTTTTTAAACGGTTGTTTTGAGAAAGAAAATCTGCTTAAAAACCAAAAAAGTAAAGTTTCTGGACCAACAGAAACGACAGCGAAAAAAAGTGATGTGGTTAAGAAAATTTCAGGGAGTGGATCAAACACAAATTCCGAAATCAGAAAAACAACTTTGAAACCTGATGTCATTCAGAAATCGAATGTTAAACCATCAAAATTGCGCAGTGGTGGTACCACGGTACTTTCTTCAAACTTCATAACAAAAGATGGTCTCCCTGGTAAAATTTCGTTCGCATCAGGAATTCCACTTTATTACTCAAAGCCAGTAACGTTCAGCACTTCAACATTCAAGCCAACCTCAAATAAAGCTCCAACTTTTCTTCCAAAAGTTGCAACCACCACATTACCAAGTAAAAAGGAAGAGAAAAGAGAAAATCGTAACTTTTATGAAAGCAATTTTTCAAATTTATTTACTGCAAATGATAAAAGTGCTAGTATAAAATCACGTGAAACGAAAAGTAGTGATTACTCGTTTGGCAATAATGATCAGCATCATCATCTGTACGCGATGATTAACAGATCCGATTACCAGTTTACCCTGACATCTCACGGATTTAGATTTGTCAGAACGTAGATTTTAATAAATATATTATTTTTAAAATTTGTAAAACTTGTTTTTTTTATTTTTAGATGCGTTTTAATATGATTCGAAAGACCGGGGTTGGCTGACGCAAGTTGGTTGGTTGGTTGGCTCACCTATAATAATACTCTACAACGGAGATTTTTACTAAAATATTACTGTAAGTTTTTAAAATCAAATACATCTGTATAAGTTGTCCCGGGGTTAGTTGACTAGCATCAAATGGGGTTGGTTGGCTTAGTAGTTTTGAATGCTACCCTGTAAAAACAGGACGCTCTACGGCGCTGTACGACGCTATACGACGCTATGTGACGCTCAAAACTAATGTGCGTTTGTTTAAAAGTTGTAATTTAAAGTATACACCAAAAAAGAGTGGACTAGAGTTCGAATCCAGATTGGGAATCGTTAAACAACTAAATAAATTAATTGGAATTCCTCATTATACAATATAAGATAAAAAAAAATTACAAACTTTTATACTTATTTGATAAGGTAGGTACGTAGAACAAAAGCAACTAAATACTTATTATTGTAATAAAGTAAAAATAATTGTTATCTAATTCAATAGAGATTACCTAACTAAATATAGTAGAATATTAAGTTTTAGATACATGGCACTTCACAAAAATACTGATAATTATCGATCGAATTTTCAATTTATTATAGACATTTTTCTTTACGTATAGTTTAAATAATACCTTCATGTACTCGCCACATAAAAAATGGCACCCGAAAAAAAAACTATTTGTTTAACAGTTTGTTTTGCAGCTAGTGCACTTTTATCCTTAACTTTTTTATTGATAGTCTTTGTTGTGGTACCTCAAATTATATACGAAAGTATTGAAAGTGTAAGTGATAAAAAATTTTATTTAAAAAAATTTGTTGATTATTGTTATTAAAGTTTGTAACCGTAGGCTTATCTTAAGCTGCCCTTGTTTACTTTTGTGTACGGTAGCTTATACAGGTGTATTATTAAATATTATCTTTTATGTATTTATCAACACATAATTTTTCAACATTTGTGAGCAAAAGTGACATGGCGATAAAACTACCACGTCAATAAAATTAGTAGAAAACAGTGAGAAAATGGTTGAAATGTTTAGTTTGATCGAATTAAGTGCATGCCATTAATTTGTATCATTGTGCCCATAAAAACGGTTTAATTAGCAAGAAAACGTAATCTCATCGATGACCATAATCCAATTATGCAAATTTTATCGTGTAGTCAGATAATAATTTAAATGGTCCTTGTGTTTTTATTCCATAAAATTCAAATTGCGACAAATTTTTAAATTAAAACTTTTGGTATCAGTGAATTGCCTGAAATAAATGGTGATTAAAAAAAATTTCCGCTTATAATAGACTTTTAAATTCTCAAAATCCATTATAAGCAGATTATTTTGTAAGGTTAAAGTTATATTGCGATTATTTCATAAACTGCAGTAACTGTGTGATAAATGAATTAGATTAATTTATTGTAATTATCCCCGCTTGATTTACAATAATAATAATTAATAATTGCAAACGATAAAATTTTATCACAATTCAATCGGTAAACTTTCTAAACAAAAATTGATTGCTACTAATAAACATTGGACCATAGTCAAATAGCCACCCACAACTTGACCGACATCAACAACTACCGCATTCTCAAAATTATAAACCATAATTTTGTGCTAATTTTGTGACGCATTCGCAAACTTTATTTTCGAATCGATTCAAGGTAAAATTGATAATAATTGATGTGGTGGTTTTAGCTAAATATCAAGCTATAACGTCATATAAAAAGAAGTCAGTCATTCTTTTGTGATCGAATCAAAAATCAACTTCAAAAATCAACTTCACGTAAACTCATCAAAATTTCGATTCACAGCTATCATTTTAGATTTTTTCTAAAAAAAACTTTTTAGATTTTAGTTGAAATCTTTCTACACGAACCTTCTTTATTTTCGTTTTTTTAATTTTTAAGGATGCGCACGAATGGATTAACGAGATTCCCTTTGTCTCAAAAAAAATCTCACACATTTTTGCGCACTTATTCAGTACAATTCAAGTTAAGTTTTTGTGCTAAAACCAAAATATTTAAAATTCACGAAAGAATCAGAAGTAAAAAGTTAAGCCAGTCAGAGAATTTTTTTAGGTTAGTTAAATTTTGGACTGAACAAAATGATGAACTACTTATCGTTGAGGTTCCGTTTTCCTAACGTAGATCGAAAATTCCAGATTAGTCCTGGAGTTCTAAATACTCAGCGTAGATGGGCATCCATTGGTTCATTTTACGCTTTTGCCGGACTTTGTTTCTCTTTGTTAGCCTAAACTACTGCCGTGGTTGCCTTCCGGGGCGGCAGGGCCAGCTCCTCAGAATGTCCCATCTAAATCGCACACTTTGCAGTTTGGGTTTTTTCTACAAGCCTTCGCATGGTGGCCGGTTCCATAGCACTTCCAGCATTTGGACAATCTTTTCTGGTTTTTACACTGATTTTGCAGCATTTGCTGCACGTGACCAACCTGTTGACTCTGCAAGTTTCCGTCATTCCTAGTTTTAGTCTTGAGGTACTCAGGAAAGTTTTCTCGATACGTCAACCCAGGTCGACCATTGCTATTTTTGTCTCATTGCGCGTGGCTTGGTGTTCTTTGACAGATATTAAGCTTCAAATCTTTTTTTCGACAACTGGCGCTTCCAACCTTAGATCTATGTCTCTCATTCAAACCGTCAGTTTTCTAGAAGCCGAGTTTGGGGATCCTCGCCTTTCTTCTCTAACTTAATTAGGACGTCACCTTGTCGCATTCTTCTCACCCTACGGATGGAGTCACGGGCTGTAAGTCGTTGCCGATGGCTTGCTCAATAACGCCTAGTGCTTCCTTGAGTTGGAGTTGATTCTCTGTTTTCACGATTACCGACTTCTCCTTTTTTTTCCAGCTAAACTTCTTTTGGGAGTTCTTTTTGACAATGGACTTTCGGTCGCCTGCTGTACTTCAGTGGGCTTCTGTTTCGCCGGTTGAAAGTGGTCATCCTGGCTGTGGTCTAGGTTTGCTACTACTTCGTTTGAGCTCTTAATGTTCGTTTGTTCCTGTGTGGGATGTCCCGCTATTATCTACATCATCAAGGTTTCGCGTTTTGAGGGACCTTTCTTTTTGTCCTTTTTTCTTGATTTTCCGCATTGACCTACAGTGATCTTATCTTTTTTCTAAAAGATTTATTTTCACTTTTCAGGATCCGTTTCTTACTTTTGTGATATTTCACCTACTTCTTGAAGGAGGTGTTCTCTTCTTGATGAGAATGGAAATCGTTTCCACCCTCCTGACTTGCCCGGTTAGCTTCGGCGGCTTCGACGCAATTTTGCGTGGCTTTTATTTGGTCCATTCCTTCTTTGAGAGAAATAATTTCCTCTCAAAGAGCCTGAAAGCTTTGACGACCTCTACCCTAGTCTGAAAGGATATTAACTTCTACTAAACCTGCCATCGCTTCGGATGAGCAGCTCATCAAAAAATAATTTAGATGAGCAAATTATTTTTTGGTTAGGAAGCTTTTTTTGAATGGTAATAGATCATATAAATAACAAGAGAGGAGGAGTTTATTATTAGAATATTGCGCCAACATAGTGTGCTACCTGGGTACTTACTATGTTAGCATTGAGTTTACAAATGGCCTGTTCCCTAAGTTTAAAAGTAAAGTTAGTTTATCTCCCTAGGGAAGTAAATAATATATTATATGCAATATAATCAGAAAACTTTGCTGTTTCTCTGTTTGTAACGATATATAAAACTTCTGATTGATAATTTAACTACTTCATGATTTAATTTTATTTTACTTTCAGAATGTGCAACTTCTCGATGATACAATTCAATATGATCGATTTGTGGAACTTCCAGTACCTTTTCACTTCCGGATTTATTTCTTCACGATACAAAATCCGACTGAAGTTTCATTAGGTGCAAAACCAATTATAAGGGAAGTTGGCCCTTATGTTTATACGTAGGTGAAATATTTTTTTTATTATAATAAATAATAATGAATATTGTACTACTTAAAATCTTATCAGTATTATGTACCTACTTTATAATTTGTAGAATTTGGATTTCTCAGTTAAATTTTTATTATTTACTTTATTGGTGACGGCACTGATAGTAATAGTCATTGATTTAATCAATTAGGCACTCAATTATATTGATATTTTTTTATGGAAGATTTAAAAAACAAACTACTTTACATTTTTAAACATTTTTAAAAAATGGTACCATTTTCATGTTCACTTATCAATAAAAATAAAATCTTGCAATAATGTGATTACAATTAATTATGGATGAAAATTATTGGAGAGATAATGAGATCTATGCTAAATATAAAAAGAAGAAGATCAACAGAGAAAGAAGAAAAGATGAAATAGATCCGATGGTTGGGGAAAGAAAGAGGAAATTAACACCAAATGATAAACACGTGGTTGTGAAAACTTGGTCCAGTTTTATGTGTAAAGACGGTCAAGAATTGGCTGTGTTCAAAACTTGTCCTGATACTCTGAATGGAAACGATGAACCTTAGTGTGTAAATATATGACGTTATATCTGATCAAGTAAATGAATGGAATTTTCTTTAGACATGACGTTAATGGATATCTTCAAAAAACCAGCATTTTTAAATGTAGAAACGGGAAATTACCAAAACAACTAGAGAAAACTTTTTGAAATATTTAGCAGTGTTCTTAACCTTGCAGAATATTTTTAGAATTTACTTATATATTGAATTACAAACGCTGTGAGACCCTACGGGTCTCTGGCGCTTGGCCTGCCGGTGGCTTTTAGTTGTAAAAATGTCACTAATCCATTCATGCGCGTCAGGGGATAACAAAAACGGACTAGATCCGTATAGACTAACATAGTAACGGCGCATGCGCACGTAGAGTCTGCTTTGACCTATCTAAGGCTTTCACTAAGGCTTAACTAAAATCTAATTTGATGTAAAAATATGCGTTTTAAAAATTTCAGTTTAATCCAGTCACCTTGTATTATATTAAGTACAATTGATACTTATCTTAAGATAATGTTGCTGATAAGTTGCGATATCAATGTTTTACAGATAATAATAATAACAATGCAATAGCATTTATACAAAATTTTAAATACTACATAAATTTGGATGCCCCCATTTAGGCGCCACAATAATTGGGTCCCGCCGTTTGAGTCTTATTTCAGTAAATCCACGTCATATTAATTTTTCTAAAAATACAACCGGTCTAAAGTAGCCTAAATCCACTGCATATTGAAAACAAATTTTACCTAAGAAAAGAACAAAAATTAACAAATAACCTAAGCTCTGATGTACCAAACCGACAACGCATCAAATGAAATATTTCTCAATAAAATTAAATATAAGCATATAATTATTTGTTTTAAAATGTTTTAGTGAAACCAGAACAAAAAATATAACATCCAAAGGAAAAGATATTTTGACTTATTCCGAAAAATGGAATTTTGAATTTAACGTGGAAGAATCCAGAGGTTTATTTGAAGACGACGTCATTAAAGTTGTTAATGTAGCAATGCTTGTAAGTTGTAAAATTAGTTGAGAGCAATTTTTTTAAATATTTTTCAGGCAGTCCTTGATGCTTTGGAAGATATTCCTATTCCGCTACCAATAAGCATAGATAAGTTGTTGAGCGAAATATTTGAAAATACTGATATATTTATCTCCGTGAAAGTAAGGGACTATGCATTTGATGGTATCAAAATGTGCGATCCCGAAAGAATGACTAATTTTTGGGCAACATTAGTTTGTGTTGTAATTATGGCAATGAATCAAAAAGTTCTGAAATACGAAGAAGATGGATTAATATTAATGTCTTTACTGAGTTACGTAAGTTTTCTTTTAGCAAATTAAATAATTGCTCCGCATTACACGTGTCACAGTAGACATCAATTTTATTAATTTTGTAATTACAGAAACTAAACGACGATGGGCCGTTTACACTAAAAAGAGGCATTGTGGAGATTGATAAGTTGGGCTTAGTAACATCGTTGAAAGGTCAAGAATATACCCAATTTTGGAATCGATCTACCCAAACTTCCTGTGATCACGTGAATGGTCATAGTGCTCTTTTTCCACCATTTATGAAAAAGAATTCCACGTACAAAATATACACTACTGATATTTGCAAGTAAGTGTATCTGTAATAATTTTGATACTAATTACCACTCTTTTCTTCCGCATCCGCGGAACTGCGCAGTCCAACGGCTGCGATCTGTGTGAATTTGATAAGCTTCAATTGAATATTATCATCTGATCTTCTAAAGTAAACTTACAAAAGTAAAAAAAATGCCACCATATCATGAAAACATTGTTGAAAACATTGTTAAAAACATTGTTAAAAACAATGTTTTTGTTGTAAATTAATTACTTGAGCTTAAAAGCGAGAAAAGTAGGTTAAATTAAAAAAAAAATTGTTTATTATTAATTTATTATTGATGCATTAATGAAGATTAATACAAAACAAAACACTTTTTTAAATGGATCTTCTGTCATTTACCAATATTTTTCCAAAACAGGAATGAGTTCGTTTGGGCTTGTAGTGGGTCCAAATCGTTCAACCGGTTGCCCATTTTTATCGATGATAAATTTGGTAAAGTTCCATTTAATATAGTCTCCCAAAGTTCCTCCTTGTTTTTCCTTCAAATATTTCCATAGCGGATGGGCACTGTCACCGTTGACATTAATTTTTTCAAACATATCAAAATGAACATTTCTCTCTTTGACAAAATCTTGAATATCGCTTTCAGAATCCGGTTCTTGTAAAAATTGGTTACTTGGAAATGCTAAAATACGTAAGCCTTTGGATTCGGAATATTTTTCGTACAGCTCCACCAGCTCTTTATAATGGTTTTCCGTGTATCCGCAATGAGAAGCGACGTTTACAATAATGCAAACATGTCCGCGATATTTTTCCAACGATTCCACTTTTTCGGAATTTAAAACGCGTGCACTGAACTCATAAATCGATTCGGCTTTTTCCCAATCTTCTGAGTCTTCGAAAGCTTCAATTGGTTTTCCAATACTCAAAATTGCAACTACGATCGTCGCTAGAAATATCGACCGCATTGTAGCTACGAAATTTCACCACTGCATCAAATTTAACAATTATTCTTGATCAAAATGAACTTGGAACTGTAAACAATTTATTCGTCACATTAACCAATCGCATTACCCACTTAGTTACTTCCCAAGTAATGGCTCATTAAAACACGGTTTTTTTTTGGATTTCAAACAAATTTTTTGGCCTTCAACTTAATTACCTGAATAGGTACACTATACGCACGACTGACCGCTTTTCGGGTTTTTTTTGGGCAAAATTAATTATTTAATTGGATGGGTACTTAAAGTGTTAATTAAACATCTAATCAGGATGAATCGCATCTCGTAACAAGATTGAAAAACGCCGATCAAAAATAATAATTTTTACTATCTGATGATAGTTTCATTTTAACAAAACTCAAATAAGTATTTTTAGCAACTGTGATTTATAAGCAGAGTACGGATTTTGATGCTCTCGTCATATTTTTCAAATAACGCAGCAGACCTGCCTAGAAATTTGAACTAAAAAAAAACGCTACAGATAATTTTTCTGTGTCTATAGGATCCTGGTTAGTACCTTTCGGTTGCTTTTGGTCACATTTTGTTACCCCCCCCCCCCCTACCATAATTTATAATTTAACCTGTTGAAGTCGCGAAAATAAGATTGGTTACTTTTGGTTTTGTAGAAACAAAAACTAACCAAGCTTTTCTTAAGGCCCCTGTCTATAATTTGAACGGCAACTGTTTTAATAGGTGGCGCAGTTATACTGACGTTTTTTAATTGGTCGGAAAGCTTTTTTGCAAAAAAAATCATTCAAATTATGGTTGAAACAAAACTTTATTTACAGCACTTACAATACTTGAAATTTAAACAATTTTACCTAGTCATGACATATTTTAAATTTTAATTGATCGTGTGGTTATGATACAAAATTGCTAATTAACATAATTAAATTGTTAATCCGTTATCAAAACCAATTTAAAATTATATCATGACCTTTGGAAAATTATCCTCTTTCCGTTAAAAAAAAATTTATCGCTGTATCTATAACCAATTTTGAGCTGTAAATGAAGTTTTGGAACAGTCTTTAAAATTGCACCCTTAATTAGCAAAGTAGTTTGCTTTTATTTTATTACTGTTTTTATTACAAAGGACAAATTTAATGTGTACTTATGTATATTATAATTTATATAAAATCAAAATAATGTCGTCAATGTAAGTATGTAATTATGAATTGGTTTTTTTATGATTATATTTTATATGGGTTATGGACCAATTATTAAAGATTATACATTTATCCTCTAAGTTGCGCTATTTTATTTTAATTGGTCTATAAACCCATATAAAATACAATCATAAAAAAATAATACATTACAAAACGGGCGATAACAATTCATGAATTTTTATGTTATTATAGTTAATAAATAATAATTGATGTGTTATTTGCAAATAACATAGTTGAAATCAATCAATAGAAACCAATCAAAAGTCAAGTCCGTAACAAGGTTTTGGATAAATTCAAAAACGTATTCAAGAATTTAACAAATAGCACTGGTATCGTCAGATCTACAGCTCAGATTTGCCTTATTTCGCAGTATTCTCAGCTTGGCGCCATTTTCTTTCAAAATTTTGAAAAAATCGTTTGAAAAACTAAATTTTGATTCAAATCCCTCCTTTGAAACTTCTTTTATTTTTGTTTCGTTGATTTTCAACGACGCGCATAAATGGATTAACGAGATTTTTTTCGCTTTAGAACATTTCTTTTTGTCAATACGATTGAGAGATTTTTGACAAGGAGTTTTGGGAAGTACTGTAATACAGAATGTTATTGTACCACATGAAAGTCCCGTTTGAATACCTAACCAGATCAATCCGGTTATTAGAGTTCGTAACGTCCTCTAACGGATTTATATTAAAACTGAACAAAGTCAACCTAAAATTCTACAACTTTTACATACCTACTTTGATCTATGCATTTATTTATGGTTGTTTTCGCTCGGTTTTAATATAAATCCGTTAGAGAGCACCACAAACTCTAATAACCGGATTGGATCCGATTGGAGTGTTATTATTTTCTTCTGTCCATTGAATACATTGAGATAATAAACAAACAGCATTTTTATGCATGACTTTATTACAAAATCACTAACGTAACAACTTTGATTGGCGCTGGTGTGCCAAAGCCACAGGCGCCTGAGTAAAAAAATCTTTATATATAAAAAAATTTTCTATTTAGACCCGGCACCGGTGTTCTTTGCACACCTTTCACATGGCTAGTTACGCCACTGTACAAGATTTTGTAATAAAAACTACCCTCTGAGCCGCAACCCCTAATGAGAGCGTTGAATAAAACAGAGACCAAAGTCTGTCGCAATCTGGAGAAAGTTTCTCCACTTTGTTTAGCCACGATGTTAATAAACCAGCTCTCGATAAGTGCGGAGGTAAGGTCTCAATCTACGCCTTCTCCGCTGCGCTACGCTTTGCTTTGAGACGGATTCAAGCCATTTTGACTAACGCTGTATTAGATACAACGTTCAAACCAGCACTATCAGCATAAAAATGTCCTGAGTGTCCAAACTACTAAATTTTCCTTATTAACGCATGTTCGGATTATCGAAATCTACCGAATAAAGCTATACTGATGCGAAGTATTTATCGTATGAGCTCTAAACCCAAGATTTCTAGGTTCAAGCCTCGACTGCTCTTAGATTATTTGTGCTGTGGTTCGGATTCCACGTTAAACTATAGGTCCAAGAATGATTCAGAGATAGAACCTTTATTTAATTCAAACAATTTTTTCACGAGTAACCCAAACACGATCAAATTGGGTGAAATTAACCACACCAAAATACTTAAACTGGCATTTACGTCCACGCAATTCCTCAACCGGAATCTTTGAAAATATGAACTATCACCGTGGTAGAACTAACTTGCACCTGAGGTCTTTAGCCACGCCCCGCAGCTTATAGAATACGTCAGTAAGATAGAAATTTGCTTAAAAATGTAAACTTTGAAATCGATTTTGGCCAAACGAATCGATATTTGAGATTATTCCTAACCTAAAATGCTTCATTTTATGGTTATCTATGAAATTCAGTCGAGTTTTTTTTAATAACTTGTTATCTTCGGTGTCTGCTTTTCGTACTCAAACCAAAAAAATTTAATAAATGCAAAAAATAAATTTTTGTGCATAAACAAACAAAAAAAATCAACACCTCATTTATGGGATTTGAACTCATGAAATACAATTCATAGCTAGCAATTTTTTTCGAGCGTTTAAACATACATTTAAATCAAATCAACCTGCTGCTTAGAAACACACAGAAAATAGTAGTTTATTTCATAAGGAGGTAAACCGATACTTTTCACTACGAGGGGCATGGTTTATAAACCCGAGCCGTAAGGCGAGAAAGAGTAATAAATCCTAAGTAGTAAAAAGAGGTTACGTCTGTGCGTTATAAAATATTTTTTTGTATACCGGAAAAATTTACAACTTTTTGCAATATTTGAAAAAGAATTAAGCCCCGCCCTTGTACTAAAAAGTAACGTTTTTAGTACATGGGGCGCCGTTTAATTCTTTTTCACGTCCTAGTGACAAAAAGTGCTTTGTTTCGTACCTCATATCGAGTTCAAAAACAGTCCATTTACAGCCGGGATAGCAAAAAATAAATTTCACAATTTATCCTTTCTTCAAAAATTATTAATTTTTTTTTTTAATATAAAAATGATAGATGCGATAGTGACAATTACAACTTATTTACTTCCGATGGCCAAATAGCTCTTTTAGGGCTTTAACCTGCTTAAAAATGGCCCTCAATTTGTTGCAATTCGTCGCTGATTCCTCCCAGTTATCCCAATTAATTTCAAGTATTGAATCATCTAAAATAATCCTAACTATTTGTTAGTGCTACAATTATTTTTGTTTGTACTCAAATAGTTTTCGAGATATTTTAATAAATCACCGGAAGGGGAGTTACTGATAACCTAATAAATAATACCAGTGCGGCCTTCAGGCCGCACAGCCAGGGCAATCTAGTTGACTAATATAAGAAGCGAGAAAGCTCCCCTTTCCCATGAAAAAAGTTCAAACGCCAGAGGGGCTACCGTCGAACTCTCTCGCTACTTCCCCAAAAAGAGAGCTAATTCTGGTTAATTGTCCAATAAGAGAACTTTTTCCCTTATGTTTTTACCAAAAAGTAAACTTCTATCATGAAATTTTTAAATACTAGAGACCGCTAACGTCAGATTTTTCGCTCCTTGCATCCCCGGGGCATCGCGGCGCTCTCCCAGAGGCATCGCAAACCTAGTTTTTTAGTTAATAAAAATTATTAAAATTCTATAATTTCTGAAGTTTTTTTGTAGAAAATAATCTAAAGCTACACGCAGGTATCTTCTTTTACAAGAGAGCCACAAAAAAATTACATGTAAAAGGAAGTCGCAGTATAAAAAAGATTGGGAACCTCTGGTCTAATGGATTTGGTAACACGGTTTATTTAGACATTTTAATTCACTCTGTACACACAATTAACAACAAAAACTTCAGCCTGTATTCGTTACTAAGAATCTCGTTAATCCAATTATGCGCGTCGGTATCCTAATGTTTTTCTTGTTGAATATCTCAAAAACTGTTTGGTACAGATAAAAAATACACAAATAAGTACCAAGGATTTAAACTATCTTTATTTCAAAATTACTAATCCCCCCCAGTTAATTTTGAAATATCTCAAAGACTATTTGGGTGCAAACGAAAATAATTGCTCAAACGATTTAATACAATTTTAAATTCTAACTGGGGAGGGGAGGCGAATAAATATGAACCTACTCACTGCCTCCTATACTTACAGGCCGTAAGTATAAATTTAGCAACGCCGGCGCCGCTTTGACAGCACTTGGTGGTCCTACTTTCAAAGTGTTTTAATAACAAATTGTTTTTAACCCCCGACCCAAAAAGAGAGGTGTTATGTGTTTAACGTGTGTATCTGTGTGTCTGTCTGTGGCGTCGTAGCTCCCAAACGAATGAACCGATTTTAATTTAGTTTTTTTTGTTTGAAAGGTGACTTGATCTAGAGTGTTCTTAGCTATGATTCAAAAAAATCGGTTTAGCCGTTCAAAGATCATTTGCTGTTTCGTAGTCAAGTTGATGAAATCAGGGCCGTACTAGTAATATAAAAAGGTGCTTGTCCCCAGCCCCCCCCCCAATTCGAATTTTGACTCCAAAATCGACACCCCCAAGGAACAAAGCCGTAACTCAAGTTAGGTCAAATTTGAGTTATGACTACCACTGTATTCCTGAGAAAAATTCCTTTCTTTTATGTTAAAAAAATTTTTCTCTACAAGCAATAATACCAGAGATATTCAGTAAAAACGAGTTTTATCTCAAAGTTATTTTTCAATTTTTTTCCAATTGGGCAGTAACAAAGCCGGTATTTAAATTACATTTGTTTACAACTTAGCATTTCTCATGATGTTAGGGGGTTAAATAGTCATAATATCAGTTGCGTCGTTGTTTTTTTTTACTTTTATGTTTTTCTTTAAAATTTTCAAATCGCTCTGTTGAAAAATATGTAAAAATGAGTTACGTCTTTGTTCCTTGGGGGTGTCGAAATAGTCTAAATCGTTTGTGCTTTGTTTGTACCTGTTTGTGCAAACATTATTTTCGTTTGTACCCAAATAGTTTTCGAGAAATTTCAAAATTTTGCTGGGGAGACATGTTTTTTTAAATTTCGAATTTTGGATTCAAAATAGTCTAGAACGTTTGTAATTCGCTTTTAATTGTTTGTTTGTGCAAGTTTCATTTTCGTTTGTACCCAAATAGTTTTTGAGATTTTCAAGAAAAACAAAGAAACTGACGCGCATGAATGGATTAACGAGATTCTTGCTAAAACTTACAGGATCACATTCAAAATATTTTCTATCGTTTGTACCTTGTTTGTGCTTGTTTGTACAAGTTTAATTTTTGTTTGTACCCAAACAGTTTTTGAGATTTTCAAGAAAAACATCAAATATACTGACGCGCATGAGTGGATTAACGAGATTCTGGATAAAACTTACAGGATCACGTTCAAAATACTCTCTATCGTTTGTACTTTGTTGTGATTGTTTGTGCAAGTTTTATTTTCGTTTGTACCCAAATAGTTTTTGAGATTTTCAAGAAAAACAAAGAAACTGACGCGCATAAGTGGATTAACAAAATTCTTAGCACGGGGAAACACATGGAACACATAAGTAGAGAGCGGATTTATAGTAACAACAGACCCGTCTTAAGGTATAGACTAATATAAATCACTAATAGAAAACGATTATTAGCGCTAATAAGAGTTTTATATTGATGATAGACTTTGTTTGACCAATTACTTAAGAGGTGTTACCCTTAGACGGGTCTGTTATTACATATAAATCCGCTCTCTACACATAAGATATAGAGCAATTTCTCTATTATATTCAATTCTATAATAAATAAAAATAGTAACTTTGTTAACTTTGAATCCAAAATTTAAAAAAATTCTGTGTTTCCCCGGGCTAAGAATCTTGTTAATCTACTAATGCGCGTCAGTATGTTTGATGTTTTTCTTGAAAATCTCAAAAACTGTTTTTATTATCCGTAATAAAAAATTAGTTTGAAAAAAGTTTGGTGTGTATATTTACTGTTAATCATGCAAATCACCTTGAACATAGCATAATGATCTACATTTCCTAGGTGGTGTGCGTTTAAAAATAGCAACAAAAAATTGTGTATCATTTATTTTAATTTTTAATGGTGAATAATAGTCCATATTAAATAAATGTGAGAATCTTTGCAAGTGCAATTTAACTTTAAATCCAAAATTCAAAATTTTAAAAACTTCTGTGTTTACCCGTGCTAAGAATCTCGTTAATCCACTCATGCGCGTCCGTATCTTTGATGATATTCTTGAAAATCTCAAAAACTGTTTGGGTACAAACAAAAATAAAACTTGCACAAACAAAGTACAAACGATAGAGAATATTCTGAACGTGATCCAGTAAGTTTCAACCAGAATCTCGTTAATCCACTCATGCGCGTCAGTTTCTTTGATGTTTTTATTGAAAATCTCAAAAACTATTTGGTTACAAACGAAAATGAAACTTGCACAAACAAGTACAAACCAAACACAGACGTTTTAGACTATTTTTGTATCAGGAATTGGAAATTTTAAAGAAATTTTGTTTTACCACGTATTACCTAGAATCTCAAAAACTATTTGGGTACAAACGAAAATAAAACTTGCACAAACAAGCACAAACGTTTTACAATTGTTCTAGACTATTTTGAATCCAAAACTCAAAATTTTAAAAAATTCTATGTGTTTCCCCGTGCTAAAAGAATCTCGTTAAGCCACTCATGCGCGTCAGTTTTCATGATGTTTTTCTTAAAAATCTCAAACACTATTTGGGTACAAACGAAAATAAAACTTGCACAAACAATCACAAGCGAATTACAAACGTTCTAGACTATTTTGAATCCAAAATTAAAAAAAAGCATGTCTCCAGCCCCCCCCCCCCCAGCAAAATTTTGAAATTTCTCAAAAACTATTTGGGTAAACGAAAATAATGTTTGCACAAACAGGTACAAACGAAGCACAAACGATTTAGACTATTTTGGAGTCAAAATTCGAATTGGGGGGGGGGGCTGGGGACATGAACCTAATATAAAAAGTAGTTGGCAGGACCGTGCTATATAATTTAAAGTTTAAAAAGCATCAAATAAATTTTAATTAAAAATTTAAAAAACCCCCGACAGTGAAAATCTTTAAAAAGTAAAAAACAAAATCCAAGAGTTGTCGTGTCGGGGGACCGCTAAGTAAATAAAATAATAAAAACAGAATACAACTAAAAATGATACAGTATGAAATTTAAATACACGTCAAGGTCCCCGACGCGACGACGCTTGGATTTTATTTTTTACTTTTTAAAGATTTTTTCTGTCGGGGGTTTTTTAAATTTTTAATTAATAAATATATAATTTATTATCAAAAAAAATTGAATTAATTGTTATAAAAAAGTACTTATATTATAATATAAACACAGATATAACTAATAGAAAAACAATTTCAATTTGAACTGAACTCAAACAATTTAAAACAGACGATTTTTAAGCTTAAACTGCAGGTGTGAGGTACCGGATTTGAACCTGGGTATGACAAAGTCTCTTTGTCTATAGTCGAAAGTCAACCTTCAGACGTGCTCAACGAACTTTTTCAGCAGGGAGCAATTGTAAATTTGCCAACTGAATTAATTAAAAATTTTATACAGTAATTAGGTCTGTTTGGTACCACAGTCCTAGTGCTACACTAACTACACTACTATAAATTGATTGGTGTAAAAAGTGGGTTGGTAATTGTACCACCAATCAATTTATAGTAGTGTAGTTAGTGTAGCACTAAAACTGTGGTACCAAACAGACCTCTTGTATTGTATTGTACAACCTTTGGTTGTCGTTAACTTAAATTGTTAATTATTTTTAACAAAGTGTTGTCACGCAAATTTAATATTTATAAACCACATGAATTAAACACATTATACAAGAATTTTAAAGTTAAGACCATCAGCGGCGTTGCCAAATTTGCATGTTCACGGCTTGTAAGTATAGGAGGCAGTGACCTAAGTTATCTCCCCATTCACCAAAAAGAAATAAGAAAATTACAAATTCTTAAAATTTATTATATTTATATACGTACATAATAATTTGTTCGCAAAATTTAATACTAGAGAAATACACAACTTTTACCAATATTTTTCAAGAGTTGAAATCAGTTCTTTGGGTGAAGTGTTGGGTCCAAATCGTTCGACCGGCTGACCATTTTTATCAATTACAAATTTGGTGAAATTCCACTTGATGAAATCACCTAAAGTTCCCCCCTGTTTATGTTTCAAATACTTCCACAGCGGATGAGCCCCATCCCCGTTAGCCTCAATTTTTTCGAACATGTCAAATTTGACGTTTCTGGTTTGTACAAAACTGCAAATACTTTCGGAATTTCCTGGTTCCTGCCCACCAAACTGATTACAGGGAAAGCCTAATATTCTCAATCCTTTAGATTCGGAATACTCTTGGAACAGTTCGCCCAATTCTTCGTAATGATTTTTGGTGTAGCCGCATTGCGACGCAACATTGACAATTATGCATACGTGTCCACGATATTTTTCTAGAGAGACATCTTCACCATTAATTGTTACTGCGTTAAAATCGTAAATTGATTTTGCTTCTTTCCAATTGACTCCGTTGGATGCAGCCATCACAGTTCTACTTAATCCCAAGCCCGTAAACAAGGCTGCTGTAGTTAAACTAAACAACTTAAAACTCGCCTGCATTATTACACCTTTTTGCTTACAAACTAAACTTCGAAAATGAACTTTGTAACTTAATATCTATAAATAATTTAAAATCAGCTAAAAACATTTGGTGGAGTGGGATGGCTCCAAGATGGTTGATAAAACATCCACTTCGTTCGATAATTTCAAAAAGTAAACAATCACGATGACCTTTTCAAATTAATTGTGATTCATTTCGTCGATTAGAGGCCCATAAAATTATTAGGGCGAGTTTTTGCACTATAAATCAGCTGATTTTAAAATATTAATTGAGGTTATGTTTATAAACAAATTTGACAGTTCGGATTTTCGAAATGAAAATACCGAAAGTCCACTTTAGAAAAGTTTCTTTTATTAGGTATAATAGTAAAAAACAAAATGCGATAACAAACTTTTATTCAAGTGTTTTAACAAATTTAACCTCATAAAATCGAGCGAACAATAAACATTTTATTTCTTATTGCCTATCTACAATGCAATATTTTATAATATTATTAAATGCAGTATTTGAGAAATATCAACGAGGAAATGTAAGACTACCAAAGTTTTTCGAGAGAAGGCACCACGCCAAGTGGACTGGTGCTCGGTGCAAACCGTTCCACCGGTTGGCCCTCCTTATCAATAATAAATTTTGTAAAATTCCACTTAATGAAGTCGCCCAAAATACCTCCTTGCTTGTGCTTCAAGTATTTCCATAACGGGTGAGCATTGGAACCATTAACATCGATTTTCTCGAACAAATCAAATTTGATGTTTTTCGACGCTACGAAAGTACAAATTTGTGCGGAGTCTCCCGGCTCTTGTCCAGCGAATTGGTTACAAGGGAACGCCAAAATTCTCAACCCCTTCGATTCGCCGTATTCGTCATACAGCTTTCCCAATTCCTCGTAGTGATTTGCGGTAAAACCGCACTGAGAGGCGACGTTAACGATGATGCAGACGTGACCGCGGTAAACTTCCAACGAAACGTCGTCCCCTTTTATGTTCTTAGCCGAAAACTCGTAAATCGACTTGGCGTCTTTAAAATTTTCCGGATTCGCCATCGCGAAAAATGCAACTCACTGTTTATTACTGATTATGAGTAATCCTTGCACAATAACTGAACATTACATTTCCCCTACCCTACCTCAATAAAATCAATAATCGCGCAGGAGTACCAACCTAATATTTAGTATTTAAATCTTTTATTTCAAAAATAGAAATTTTACGCTAGAAACTATCGATTTGAAAAATAAAACGTTCAGTGTTGTTAACTTAAATTTACTTGCATTAAATTATGCGTCTTTACAGCGGTACAAAATTATAATTAAAAAACAAAACAATAATACGACCGACAGATTCACCAATACTTCTCCAGGCTGGGTACAAGAGATTCAGGATTCTTACTCGAAGCAAATCTTTCAACCGGTTGACCTTCCTTATCGATAATAAATTTGGTAAAATTCCACTTGATAGCAACTCCACGATCACCTTTAAGTTTTAATTTCAGATACTTCCACAGCGGATGAGCTTTGTTCCCATTCACTTCGATTCTTTCGAACACATCAAACTTCACGTTCCTCGACTCAACAAAGCTGCAGATTTTGGACGAATCTCCCGGTTCCTGCTTCCCAAACTGATTACACGGAAAAGCTAAAATTTGGAGACCTTTAGATTCACCATAGTCTTCGTGTAATTTGACCAGTTCGGCGTAATTCTGTTTCGTGTAACCGCACTTGGAGGCAACGTTAACAATAAGGCAAACTTTCCCTCTGTATTTTTTCAACGATACATCTTCCCCCTTCAACGTCTTCGCACTGAATTCGTAAATCGACTCAGCTTCCTCCCAATTTTCGGGATTTTCTTCCGACATTTTCGGTTATGAAAAGTTTTGATAGTTCAAATTTGTGAGGTTAGATCATTCAAACAACTTTAATGTATAGGGTGATTCAAATCAGTAAATTGGCACTTTTCGTACCTTTCTTGTGGACATAAAAAGGCTCGTTTTGTCGGGGTTTTCTATTCCCTTCGGCTCCGGTCATAAACCACGCCCCTCGTGGTAAAAAACGACCCTTTACGTCCTTGTGATATAAACTACAATTTTTTTACCCACCTTTACACAATAGGTACTTTTACCTTGCAAAAAATTATATTTGGCATGATTGTTCAGTTAGGTAAATTAATTAAAATTCTAAGTTTTCGACCTTGAGAGGGTGCCGCTTGCGCCGCCATCTTAGTTTGAAGGGGTGGAAAATCGCTTTTTTGCTATTATCTCGTTACTAGTACTAGATACGTTAATTAAGGTTATTATAAAAATTGTAGAACGTACGATTCTGCATATTTTTTGTCTTATACATTTTTTTCTAAAATTAATAATTTTAGAGTTATAACGCTTTGAAAATCAGAGCTTCCGCCAATTTCAAAGTATTAATGGTCATTTTGAAAAATATTTTTTTTTTGATTTTTATTTCTCATTTAATGTGTCGCTTTTCACAAAATTCATAAAAGTACGAAGATCTCAAAAACTAACAATTTTTATTTTTTGGTCAGCTATGAGGTGGCCTATCAGCCCAGTCATTATAGCAAAAAAGGTATGAAAAATAACGGAAGTTTTCAAATTTTGAGACAATATTAAAAAAAAACAATAAATCCGATTTTGCACCTTTTTCCGCCCCCCGGAACACTGCTAAATTAACAAAAAACGTAAATGTGTAGAAACTTTTTGAAAAAAATTCCGAAAGTTATGCAAACTTTGAAGAACATTCTAATAATTATTACACATCTTCAATAAAAATTGCACCTTGCTACGATTACCGGAACATGGCAAATAGTGGTTTATTAATTTTATTTTGTCATGCAAATAATTGCTTATGCAACCCAATAAGCAGGCAGATTAATAATCACAACTATTTGCATGTTCCGGTCATCGCAGCAGGGTGCAAACTTTATAAAAGATGTGTAATAGTTATTAAAATGTTGTCTAAAATTTGCATAAATATCGGAATATTTTTCTACAGTGTTATTGCAAATTTACGTTTATTTTTTTTTAATTATGTAACAATGTTCCGGGGGGCAAAAAAGGGTGCAAAAATCGGATTTATTATTTTTTTACCGTCTACAATGTTGCCCCAAAATTTAAAAACTTTCGGAATTGTTGTCTAACTTTTTACTTTTTAAGCAGTCAAGGGATAACGTTGAGTTTTGCGACACACTGTATAAGTGTTGATAAGATTTCTAATAGATATCGTGATCTAAATTTTTTATATAGAAAAACTTCAACATTTAGTTGCGAAGGAGAGACGAATGAACGAGGTCTTACAACTGATATGAGTAAATGAGATAAAGCGGTACATTTAATTAACCATTTTTTTAATAAACCCCGCTTGTTTTTCAATATGACCATTAATGCTTTGAAATTGACGAAAATGCTCATTTTCTACGCGTTATAACTTTGAAACTACTAATTTTGCAAAAAAATGTACAAGAAGAAAAATATTCAGCATTGCACTCTCTACAATTTTTATAAAAACCTTAGTTGACGTATCTAGTACTGGTAACGAGATATTAGCAAAAAAGCGATTTTCCACCCCTTCAAACCAAGATGGCGACGCGAGCGGCACCCCCTTAATGTCAAAAACTTGGAATTTTATATAATATAATTTAAACTTTTCTATACCTTTTGCAAGGTGGAGCTATTTTTTTTGCTCTGTTGACTGGGACACAATGAGATTTTTATTATGTGAAAAAGACGCGCATGATTGGATTAACGATATTCCCAACGCCTTACAGCATAACAGAGCCGTAACGAGAGTAGAAAACGGTTCAATTTGCCCTACTCAATTTCAAACGTTGTATAAGTTCAAAAGTTTCCGGTTGTATAATGGAATATTATGTTACTTTATGCGTGGGCGGGGCTAAACTTGTTCCAACCACCAATGCAATCCTCGTATATTATTTTTACGATTTTTGGCTATATTTCGTCATAATTTTTGAATAAACCGCAAAATGTTATGTTAATATTTGTGATTAACAGCCTCAACTACCATAATTTCAAAAGAAAATTTTTAAAATCTGGCAGTCATTGTCGTCACCCCTTAAATTAAAACACCTTCAAGTTTAGCAGGATTCATTTTGAATAGAACTGAAAGCACTAATACAGGCAAAGTAGTACAAAACATTAAACCGTGATCCTTTAGAAAGGATTGTTCTCTTTTTCTCTTCTTTGGCCTTCTTTATCTTCCCTTGCACTGCTAAATCCAAATAAATCTCCTACGTATGTTGCTCGTAGCAAATAAATGCCAGATATAGAATATTACGCATGTTGCTCGGAGGAGGGAGGAAATAATGTATACTAGAAGTTAAAAAAAGTCACTCAAAAAATTTCGGGGAGGCGGAAAGCCGGAAGTTTCTTTATCTTCATTTTGCACGAAAAATAGTTGGTCACTTTCACTAGGCCGCGTTACATTTCAGAGGGGGAGTAGTACATAAGCGGTCTAAAAACCATCAAAATCATTAAAACAAAAAGTTTCCGGATTATTAAAAATAAAGCCTAAATTTTGCAAAAAAAAACCGAAAAATACTTAAATAACCTTTTTTAACGGACATAAGTAATTAACTGGGATCTCGGAGACAATCCACTCATTAAAAATATATCCTGGGTGCCTCCAACCACATAAACCGGGACCTTAGAAAACTCGGAACTCTACGACAATCCAAAACTAGATATACATAAGTACACGTACCGTCATTCCACCTCAGAACGCAAAATAATAAGCTGTAAACTTACAGAAGTCTTTGTTTTCGCATTTTATAAGTTAGCTCAAAAGTTTCATAAAATCTCATGTCCGCGTCTGAAGATATTCAAGGTCACAAAATAGGTTTTTAACAGATATCTTGCTTTCTTTACTCTAAATGACATTTAGAGTTATTAGGAAAATTATATAGAAAAAAATTCTCTACAAATTTGGTCCTAAGCGATTTTTTATACAATTAACCGTTCTTGAGATACAGCGCGAAAAGTAGGAAGCGCTTAGTCATTATTATAAAATGACGCTAGGTCAACTGTTTTTTTCATTACAACTTTTTGTAAAAAAAAAATAAGGTTTTGGTATTTTTTAATTTAATCGTCCAGCATTTTATTTGGAAGCGGAAAAAGCGGGGTCTCAACTATAAATGATCGAATTTCTTCTCTTCTTCCCACTCTTTGCGCTCTATCTCAAGAACGGTTAGTTGTATAAAATATTGCTGAGGACCAAATTTGTAGAGAATTTTATGTTCTACAACTTTTTTAATAACTCCAAATGTCATTTAGAACAAAGGAAATTAGATATCCACAAAAAACCAATTTTTGTGACCTTTAATCTTGAATATCTTGAGACGCGGACACGAAATTCTATGATACTTTTGAACTAAATTGTGAAATGTAAAAAACAAAGATTTATACAAGTTTATAATATAGCTCATCGTCCCTCATTCCAAGGTTTACGTCTTTTTTTTTTGCTTATTTGACTAGGTTGCTGCAATAAGCTCGAAATTTGAGTAAAAATGTAAACTTTAAAATCGATTTTTGGCTAAACTAATCGAGAAATAATATTCTACTTATCTACGTAATAAAAAAATAAGAGGGACTGACAGATAAAGCACAGTCTAAACCAGTGAGTCTAAAAGGGTGAAATTTAGCACAACATGAGCTTCTTATTTATATGACGTAGGTGAGCAATAAAAACAAATTTTCTGGAACTTCTTTCTATCTAAAAGAAATTTATCACGTTTTTTTCATAATTAGTGCTGCGCATGAAAAGATTAACGAGATCCTCATTGCTATTTAATGGCGCGCATGAATAGATTAACGAGACATTTTTATGAACGGGTGAGACCATCAATTTTCCGGTAATTTTTGATGCCCATCCGCCCTGAATCTGTGGTTTTGCTTTTCAAAACAACCATAACCTATCGATCGGTACCTGTGTGTGTTCATATTATGTGGTCTTATCAGAACCTTACGAAAAACAGAATGACTTAGCAATTTTAAGAAACCTCACAAGCGTAGCTTTACCCACCTTGAAAAAAATAAGAGACCGTGGGTTCCATTGACTTTGAGAGTTGTTACGCCATTAGGGAGATTTCTTAACTAAACTCAATTTTTTAACTTTGAAGAATGGTAGAACCCTTCAAAATATTGATTTCTTCAACCCTTGCAATTTTATGAAAGGCGCTGGGTCGTACCAGACATTCTTTTTGATTTTTCGGCCAAGTTCAATTATTCATTTCTGCACAATGTGCTGATCCATTTCCTTTTAGTAATTGACTTGCAATATTGGTTTTCAACTGATACATTTTATTTAATTAATTTATTTTAATTATGTTCATATGAACGGTTCCATCATAGTTACATTTCCTCTAATATTTTTATTGTTCTAGGACAGGAACTCTTAATTACGTTGGCACTGGCATATATAGAAAGTTAGAAGTTTATCGTTTCGAAACACATGAAAAATCATTTGCCTCACCTGAAGAAGATTGTGTTTGTATTAAAAAAACAAAAGACATCGATGGCAAAAAAAATTGCATTAACCAAGGAATATTGGATGTAAATACTTGTTTTGGAGGTAATCATTACCTAATAGCGGTTATAACGTTTACCATACCTTAATTTTTTTGTTTAGGTGCTCCTGTTGTTATATCCATGCCACATTTACTGTTTGCTGGTGAAAAATATAAAGCGGCCATAATAGGATATGATAAAATTGAACCAGCTCAGAAATACAATACCTTTCTTGAATTTGAACCGGTAAATCATACTCAGTGAACATTTCCAAGTGATAAGTTTTCCTACATATCCTATCATCTCGTTAATTTTTTTCTATCTGAACTTAACACTCGGGAATGTTTTTGTTAGTTTTCAAATCTTTCATTGTTTCTATTATTTTCTAGCATCTTGGACTTCCGTTAAGAGCTGAGCTCAGAGTTCAGTTTAATACGGTGATCAGGCCGTTCCCTTACTTGGGCAAATTCGTACCCAAAACCGCAAATTTATCGAGATCGTTGTTTCCTCTACTTTGGGTGGAAGATGTAAGTATTTAATTTTAAGTTAAGCTTTTTCAAAGCTCTAAATTTTATTTGGCGCGTCATTATTTACGTTCTATAACTTCGTTATAAGTCTTCGAGGACGATTAGCCTTTATACCTTGCGACAAGTGGTGGGATGTCGTTGAATCTATCCTGATGTGATTGTCCGAGAATTATGGCAAAAATATAACCAGACGTCAGATAACTCAATATGCAAGAAGAAGTCGTTTTATTAAGTCAAGGTCCTCGTGACCTTGATCCTTTTCATCAATGGTGACAATTCATCAACCCATAGGGTTACCGATGGCTTATTATTTATTATCTCTGCAATAATTGGCAAAATCCAATTATTTTCTCTTTGGCTGAAATAAAAATTTGAGCGTTGACAAATGTTTAAATTGTACTTTGTTTTTAAAAAACCTCAAAATCTTTTTAGGGTTTTGAAATAACTGACGAATTAATCGAAGAATTAAACGAAAAGCTTGTCAATCCATTAGGATTGGCTGAAATTTTAAAATGGACTTTAATTGGTTTAACTATAGTAATAATGTTATCAGCCACCTTTCTCATCGTTTATTGTAAATGTAGGGGAAAAGCGTACAAAACGACATAAGATTTTTAAAATAATGGAAAAAAAAGAAGTGTAGTGACGTATAATTAGTTTTGTGTTAACATAGGAACTGAACATATTTGTAAAAATTTTTGCACATACATACGTTTTTCATAAAAAAATTTAAAATAAAGAAAATATATAACAAAAAAATTTGTTTTATTTAACAGTTATTTTATTATCAGGAAAAGAAAAGACTTACGATGAACTGGGATAATTTTTTAACATTAATCTGCTTACATGTGCAATAAGAGCCATTGTTGGTTTTATTCATATAACTAAGGTGTTCAATTATTTTTTCTAATTAGGTTTAGAAAAGTCGTACTTTGTGTTATTCAAAAGTGTGTGGAAAAGTACTACTTTCCCGCACTAGTGTGGAAAAGTAGTACTTTTCCGCACTCTTACAAAAGTGTGCGGGAAAAACTATTTCTTCCATTCTCGGCTTTGGTTCACGAACTCGGCCTTCGGCCTCGATCGCAAAACTAAGCCTCAAATGGAAAAATCTTAGTTGAGGAGTGATCGAGCAAAAGCGAATAAATCCATCTTTAGTAGTTCTCGGGAAATCGTCATTTTGTTGCACAAGGTAAACGATGAAATATTAAAAAAAACTTTTAGGTGGAAGTTGTTGACTTTCTAGTGAGAATAAAATATACCAAGTTTTATTATAAAATACAAAGTAATTTAGGAGTTATTCCAAAAAACAATATGGATTTATCTGGTTATGCTCAATTTTGCGATTTTTATATACGAAATTGATATTATTTTATAACAATTTATTGAAAAAAAAAGCCTAAAATTTCAATAATAATTATATTAAAAAAAAAAGTTTTTAAATAAAAAAAAATAAATACAAATTATAACAAAACAGGTAATAAATAACAGGTAATTACCTTGTCTTTATTTTTTTTGCGCGTTTGGTTTTGCTCAAACAAAAGGATTTACCCGTTTTTGCTCGAACATGGTTACTTTAACGCTATTTTACGGTAGGATATATCTGTTTTTGCTCAAAAATAAGTATTGCAATGGAAAGGTGGCATGAAAATTATATAGAAACGATATCTAACTCATTTTTTTCCAAAAGTGGATTTGTTCGCTTTTGCTTGATCGCTTCTCAGTTTTCCTAACTAGTATCGAAAATATCTATTTAAAATTTACTAATACGCAGAAATTTATCTTTTTATTTACGTCATAATCAAAAAATCTATTCCTGGTGTGAACTACTCACACTCAGAAAATAAGTTTAATTTTTGAGTCTCCGATCATCACACGCTGAGCTAGTCGAGGTAAGAAAAATAACTTTGCTAATTGAATTAAAATTTTTTCCTATTTATTTTTTGTGTTTTAAAATTCTAAGGGAAGACTAGTACCTCAAACACTCGTTTCAGGTGTAATAAGTGCAGAAAGAAACGTTTTCGTATAACCAACAATTCATTTTTTGCGACTACTAAACTTCCCCCTAAAGCAGGGGTTCTTAACCGGGGGTCCATGGACCCCTAGGGGGTCCGTGTAGTGATTGCCGGGGGTCCATGGCGAGCCTGCCTAAAGGCTCTAAATTTTTTTTTTTTTAATTAAAAAGACATTTTTGCAGCCCTTCAAAACGGCTCCTCAATTTGACGTTATAATCCGGCGTAAGCAGCAGCAATCGTCACACTAACTATGTGACTATATTATGTAAAGTTCGCAAACAATAAAACCTAGTAAAAGAAAAATTTTGTTTTTTATCTCTTCAGAAGGTGTCCGTGGGCCTTTTGAAATTTTGAATGGGGTCCATGACTACAAAAAGGTTAAGAACCCCTGCTCTAAAGCTGTACTTTACATTTTTTGGCTGCCCAGGTAGCACATAATATTGTTGAATGTTGGCGCAATATTGCAATATTCAGCCAATATTGGTGCAATATTGTTTTCCAATATTGGGACAATATATGATATCAATATTGCACTAATATTGGCTAAATCTTAGTGCAATATTGCACCAATATTGATGACCAATATTGTCTGCCAATATTCAGCCAATATTGGTGCAATATTGGGGCAATATATGATATCAATATTGCACCAATATTGGCTAAATCTTGGTGCAATATTGGGGTAATATATGATATCAATATTGCACCATATTGAGTAAATCTTGGTGCAATATTGAACCAATATTGATAACCAATATTGTCTACCAATATTGATGCAATATTGGGGCAATATATGATATCAATATTGCATCAATATGAATGACCAATTATTGTCTCCCATTATTGGTACAATTCGATTTCGTATATTGCCCCAATATTGGAAAGCAATATTGCACCAATATTGTCTGCCAATATTCAAATATTCAATATTGTTTTCCAATATTGAGGCAATATAGGAAATCAATATTGCACCAATGTTGGCTGGAGCTTGGTGCAATATTGTAACAATATTGATGATCAATATTGTCGTTAATATTCAGCCAACATACTTTATCGTTGTTAGTTGTATTTTGTTCTATTTTATTTACTTAACGATCTCCAGCCACAACGACGCTTGGATCTTCAGCTTGTATGACACAATGCATAATTTTACATACAATTTACAAGTAACTGGTAACTAACCAATAAAAATGGCGTATTAGTAGCCATCGGACGTTTTTCATTGGTTTCTTAATTTAAGTTTTACTTCATACTTTTTAAACTAATACGACTCTGTCTTTACCAACTTTATACATTACTAGTACGGCCCTACCTTTATCAACTTATAATCCGTTCAAACGTTATTATAATTATTGAAAAAAAAATTGTATGTAAAATTGTTTTATAACTTGAAACTTAGAGGTTTAAAGTAGAGAAGAATGCAAGATGAAAAATTCCCGTCCCGTCCTGCACGCGGGACGGGATGCCAATTCAGTCCCGCATTTGATTTATTTTATACGATGTAGCCCGAATGAACATTTCCGATTTTTTTGTCACGCCTGCGCCGGAGTGAGTTGATAAGATGTCCCGCGCGAGACTAAATATTCTAAATATTCAATACACGTTGCAATTTTTTGCAACAATAGAACCAATGGAAAGCAAGTGTTGGTATCCATCAGACGTTTTCTATTGGTTAGCTACCATTTACGAAGTGCGACCCTGTGCAAGTTATTTTGAATCCACCCCGGGCGGCAAAAGTTCAAGCTACGCCACTGATAAAGTGTAGTTATAAAAATTTGGTAAGTACCTACTTTAATTTTATGTTGAGTAATTTTCACAATAATTAAAAAAAAATTGAAAATTTATTTATTTTGTACTAGCTGACCCGGCGAACTTCGTTTCGACTGAGAATAGATAAATGTGTTAACTTTGTATAGGGTTTGGTGCAAAATGGTAACTAACCAGTCTAATGGAAAACGGATATTTGTATCCAAGAGTGGCTAAGTACCATTTAGTACCAAGCTATTTAAATCTATTATTCTATGTACCCCAAACCCTGTAAAAATTGTTGTACCCCCCCTTAATCTACGGCATTGAAAGTATAAATTTTGTGCCAACGAAATGTTTTGAATTGAATATACAACATGTAAATGTTAACTAACCAATAGAAAGAAGGCATTAGTAGCCATCAGACGTTTTTCATTGGTTATTTACTATTTACATGATTTACGATAGGTCCGTCACGAACGCCATCTATTGAAAGTATAAAATTTGTGCCAATGAAATGTTTTGAATAAAATATACATATAAACATTAACTAACCAATAGAAACAATGCATTAGTAGCCATCAGACGTTTTTCATTGGTTAGTTACCATTTACATGTTAATTTTATGAAAAATTATGCATCGTCTCATGTAGGATTTACGATAGGTCTGTCGTGAACGCCATCTATTGAAAGTAAAGTATTGAAAAAAATCTATTGAAAGAAAGTATTGAAAGTAAAAAGCAATTTTGTATCTTTTTGGGCAACTTTTTAAATTTTTCTTTGCGTAAAGACATTCTTTGGGTAATTACAAACATTTTAAAAAAAAGATGAACAAAATCGATCCGGCCGTTTTCACGTGATGTCGTGACAAAGATTACACATTCATTTTTATTTATATAGATAGATAGATAGAAGATAGATAACGCTGTCAGACGCATGCGCAGTTTTCAATTTCAAAGGACCCCGCTACGGCCTTATGGGTTTTGGGTCCCAGTCAAATTTAATCATAATGTAGGATATTGTAGTTCATAACATGCTGATAAAAAGTGTCCATGGGCACAAAGTCAAAAAATGGACAGTTTCAGAGATATAAGGCATTACAAAGTTTGTCCAGTCATTCTACGAAAGACACAATGATAAAGTCAAAATCGATACTACCCGGAAACAAAAAATAGGGCTGTGTAGATGAAAGAATTTTAAAAAAGATAGAGTTTTTTCCATCGCTCTAGCTAGTGTATTACATAACCTAAAAAATTAAACAAAGTCGAAAATGCGGTTTCTTGCGATTTAAGAAAAAAAAACAAAAACGGCAAATTTTGACGGCATTTTTCGTTTTTCTCAGAAAATAAATAATGAATCAGTATTTTAACTTTCTACAACTTATTTTCAACAACTTTTGCATTTAACTTTTTTTTTGTTGGAAAATTCATTTTTTTTTAATTTCAAGAAACCGCTCTTTCGACTTTGTTTAATTTTTTAGGTTATGTAATACACTAGTCAGAGCGATGAAAAAAACGCTATCTTCTTTAGAATTTTTTCTTCTACACGGCAGCATTTTTTTTTTCTAGGTGGTATCGTTTTTGACTTTATCATTGTGTGTTTCATAGAATGACTAGATTAACTCTTTAATGCCGTATATCTCGAAAACTGTCCATTTTTTGGCTTTGTGCCCATTGACACTTTTTATCAGCATATTATGAACTACAATATCCTAAATTTTCGTTAAATTTGACTGGGACCCAAAATCCATAAGGCCGTAGCGGGGTCCTTTAAGTCATAATTTGTAATCTGCGCATGCGTCTGACGGTGCTTGAAGATCTGCGGAACCTGCGGGACGAGACTTACACGACGAGGTGGCACTGCGGGACGGGACGAGACGAGACAGGAAAAAGTAGTCCCACATTCATCTCTACCCTAAACAGTGATTTTAATTTGATGTTAACGCTACCATGGTTCAAGTATACTACTACAGTTCCCGTGTTTGTTTACCACACCCAGATGAAAGCGTAAGTAAATCCACACAAACGGGTGATAGAATGAGTCAATAGAGGCGAATATCGAACAAAAATTGCAAACTTTAAAATCAATTATTAGCTAAACTGATTGATATACAACATTCATCCATATCTAAAAACGCTTTATTTTAATATTTTCTATCAAATTCCGTTAAGTTTTATTTAATAAATATAATATTTTACATTCAGGGCTGTCGTCCTAAACTCAAAACCATTTTTAAACATTTCCCAGGTGATTTTCACAGCACTTGGAAAGAAAAAAATAAGGTGGGAAAAGATAGAGGTGGAAGAGGAGAGCCAAAGTACCCTAAAACACCTCCAACTGCTTCAGTGATACCCCACCTACTCCCAAAGGCATTGAGCAGAGTGAGATTGACGGATTTGCGATTGAAGTCGTTTACCCTTAATCTTGATGGGGAATACGTTTTTTTGGCGGAAGTGGCTGATTCAGGATGGACGGAATGTATGCTGCTCTAGTATCTCATTATCGCCCGTAAAACGCCTCATCTAGATAGGGTCTTAGAGTCTGCACGGCCTTAGAAATTGCAGTAGCGCGTTTTTATTGATTGCGCCCAGATGAAGAGTTTCTACTACTTGCTAATTGCTGCCGAAAAATCAAGTCACCAAAATAATTTCATCTATGAAAAACGTCAAAATGATAGCCAAGCTATTATTACTGTCAAATTGCTTGAAATTTATTTTAAGCGCTTTATTGAGTACTGAAGCTATGCCTCCTGCAAACCCAAAAAAGATGTTATATATAGCATTATTCTATTCGTTCGAAGAAACTCCTTCTGATGAAAATCCATATCCACTTTTGATGGGACGTTGTACTGGTGCAATTATTACCGAAAAATGGATTATCACTTCTAAAGAATGTTTAGTTACCTTAAAGTGGAGAGTAGCTATCGGAGTAAGATGAATTTAAATGTCAGACACAAATATATAACCTGAGTTTGTTTAGATTACCAAGTTCTTTAAACAAAATGTTCATAAACGACACAATTATAATATCATATATATAATTGATTCAGTAGAAACTAATATAAAATTAGTGCAAACAGATAGAGCAGTAGAGGCATCTGTATCAACACCACTTAAAATTCATCCATTCGCATTTTTGGCAAGTCACTTTCAAATAAAATAGATAAGTTGAATGTATTAGCAAACTCTATCCCTCTGTTCGTAATGTTATTTAGAGCTTCTTATTAATGTTTTTCTTAATACCAAACCAAAATTTAACTAATAGTTAGGGCGGCCGATATGCCGCCCTAACTTTCTAGTTATGTAATATTTTAGGATACACGTTGTTATGCAGCTTTTTGGATGAACAGCGCTCAGGCCCTGTCTAGAGAACTAGAAGAACTATATGGATATATAACAAAACTACTGGAAGGTCATTTTATTCAAAAATTTGAAAAAACTTGCAAGTTGGCGATTACAATTTTAAAATGTTGATTAAATAAACTTAAATGTGTTAATTTTTCAGCGAAGATCAAACAAATACGACAAAACTTGCCAAGTATTACTCATCAGCAGATATGGTTTTGTGCTTGTATCAAATAAATAAAAAAGATCCTATTCAGCTATGCTCGACTGATGTAGGGGCTCCGTATGTGTGTGATGGATATTTGGTTGGAATATTAGCTCATAGCGATGAAATGTATTGTTCCACAAACAAAAGTTATTCGGCCCAATACCCAGTCACCATTTTAAGTCCACATACTAAATGGATAAATTATATTACTGGCGTGGAAAAATATATCGAGCCATCACTAGCGTATTTAATAAGTCCTATTGTGATATTAATTATTGGTCCAATTGTTGTAAATTTTCTTATTTTATAATAAAAAATATTAGAGTAAGTAGTTTGAAAGATTGTGTTCGAATATCTGACCGGGTTTATAAACCAGAACACTACCTCCTATACTTACAAGCCGTGAACATACATTTGACAACTTCGCTTTGACAGTAGCACTTGGTGGTCCTACTTTCAAAATGTTTCAAAGAAAAATTGTTTTTTATTTTAATAATGAGCAATTTTATTATCAAAAAAATTAAATTATTGCTATAAAAAAGTTCAAATATCCTGTTCATTGTGATTCTGGTCGTCAGTATTTAATGAACTATTTTGGCTTGACATGAAACACATCCCCTAACGAAAAGGACTCTTCAGTTTGTGGTGCCACGATGTTGGTGATAATTGCAGAAGAGCAGGACCAAACGTCTCTCAAATAAAATGTAAGTATGGGTTGGATTATAAGTAAAACTCTGTATAGGTATAAAGTCCCCTGAAGACACCGAGAATTTGACAAATGCTTCATGGTCTCGAACTCGATGATGTGGAAAATCCGATCTACACCTCCAAGTTGTTAAAGCCTAGCGGCTAACGTAGACAGAAACCAAATGTGCGCCGGTATAAGCCATAAACCAATATCTCATTGGTGGTGTCTCCTTTGTAGGTCCATTTCCCCAGCCTCCCCCATTTTGATTTTTGGATCACTTTTTATGTCATTCGTTTGTGTACGTTTGTGCAATTATTTTTTTCGTTTGTGCATTCACCGTTCACGAATTATTTTACAAATAAATTTGAGGGGCTGGAGAAATGCCACCCCCCCCCCCCCATCGCGAATTTTAGGTCAAAATTGGTGTCAATCGTTTGTGCATCGTTTGTGTACGTTTGTGCATTCAATATTTTCGTTTGTGCAAACACAGTTCGCGAAATATTTACAATTTAAATGGGGGGGGGGGGGCTGGAGAAATGCCAGCCCTCCCCATCGCAAATTTTGAGTCAAAATTGGTGTCAATCGTCTGTGTACGTTTGTGCATTCAATATTTTTGTTTATGCAAGCACGGTTAGCGAAATATTTTTAATTGAATAACCGGCCATCATTTTTCCAGCACCCCCTCCCATCGCGAATTTTAAGTCAAAATTGGTGTCAATCATTTGTGCATCGTTTGTGTACGTTTGTGCATTTATTATTTTTGTTTGAGCAAGCACGGTTAGTGAAATATTTTTAATTGAATAACCGGCGAACATTTCTCCCGCCCCCCCCCCCCCCCCACTTTGACTTTTGCATCAATTTTTGTGTCACTCGTCTGTAAATATACGTTTGTTCATTCAACATTCTCGTTTGTGAATTCACAGTTTGTGAATTATTTAACAAATAAATATTTATAAACCTCCGAGCAACAACTGCCATAGTGTCTAGATTGCAATTTATTCTAGTCTACTGAAGAATACGCTGAAAATATTTTAATTTTCCGGAAATCGTCAGCGAAACAACACTTCCCTGCGTATCTACGCGCAGGGAAATTGAATTATACTAATTAGTCCGACTATATCAGTAATTGATTTTTGCTGTTTTGACACATTGTTTATAACTATACTAGTTGAAAAGCCCGTCCAAGGACGGGTAGCTAGCCGGTGGATCTCTATTTTAGCGGTATTAATTTAAAAAAATGGTTTTCAAACACCAACACAAACATAAGCTCAACCGATGGATTTCTTGTTTTACAATCTTCATTAAAAAAAATAAATCCCTAACACTGACAATTTTAATTGTTCACGTTCAAACGTCCTCAACATTGGAAACTCGTTTGGTGTGTAACTCGATCCCAGGGGAGTAGATTTTAAGTTGCTAAAAACCAACGACAACAACCAATTCGAGTGCGTTGTGTGTTTTAAAAATATGACACGCTTAAGAAGTTGTATGTGCTGCCCGTTTATTATTGTGAAATACATTTATTGAAAATGTAAAAGTCGAATAGTAAATTTTCTAAATGGATAATCTTTGGATTAACCGAGATAAAATTTATATACAGGGTGGCCCTTTGAAAACGAAACAGACCTGTCCAAGCGTTTTTCCTTTTTTTATTTTTAAATGTCTTGAAATATCGGATTTATTTCGCATTTTTGCAGCTTCAATTTTTTTGTTGAATAATTGATAAAACTTTAAAAAAATTATAGAACTGAATTCAGGGAAGCAAGACCTTTCAAATGAGGTGTTACTTGCCATATCATCCCTATTATCATTTTAGGGGTTGTCATCGCAACTCAAAAGGATGAAACAATACGGAAGTAACATTAGTCGCAAAAGTTGTCCCTCTCAATGATAAAATTGACGTGTTTTTGTATTTCTTAAGAAAAAAATTCTGCTGGCCACAATCCCGTCTGTTTCGTTTTCAAAGGGCTACCCTGTAGAAGTACCCCAGTTGAAACTTACTTTGTATGCAACTCGATGCCAGGAGAGGTGATTTTAAATTGGTAAAAAATTGGATCATTTAATTAATATAGCTGGTTCAACCGCGGCAGGCCCGTTGCTAGGATTTAATTTGGGGGGAGGGGGCACTTAAAAAATTTAAATTTTTGGTGGTTCCCCTTCCGAGAATTTTTATTATTTAAACAAATATTCCTTTACTTAAAAAAAATTTTTTCTGAACATTTCGGGAGGGGAGGGGGAGCACGTGCCCCAAGGTGCCTTCCCCCTGGCTACAGGCCTGAACCGCCTGAAATCAAGGTTGAAAACTTGATTGGTGTGCTACTCGATCCCAAGGGAGGTGATTTTAAGTTTGTATAATTAACGACAACGACCAATTAAAGCGCGTTGTGTGTTTTTAAAAAATAACACGCCGCTACTGTTCCAACGTGTAATTTTTTTTAGAACACACAGCGCACTCTGATTGGTCGTTGTCGTCGGTCGTCGACGGACGGGCAGCTAGTCGGTGAATTTCTATTTTAAAGGTACTAATTTAAAAAAAAATTGTTTTTAAACACCAACACTAACCTAAGCTCAACCGATGGATTTGTCTTTTAACATTCTTCATTAAAAAAAATAAATCCCTATTACTGACAATTTTAATTGTTCACGTTCAAACGTTCTTAAGTTCAAAAATAATGATTATATAGCTGATTCAATCGCGAACGGGCGTCTCACCAACGTTGGAAATTTGTTTGGTGTGGAACTCGATCCCAGGGGAGTTGATTTTAAGTTGCTAAAAGCCAACGACGACAACAACCAATCAGAGTGCGTTGTGTGTCTTAAAAAATGACACGCTGAAGGAAGTGGAGGTACAGGAGTAGCGTGTGTTGGCCGTTTAGTATTGTGAAATACATTTATTGAAAATGTAAAAGTTTTATATTAAATTTTCTGGATGGATAATCCTCGCATTTACCGAGATAAAATTTATATATAAGTATCCCAGTTGAAATTTACTTGGTGTGCAACTCGATTCCAGGGGAGGTGATTTTAAGCTGGCATGATTAACGACAACTACCAATCAGAGCGCGTTGTGTGTTTTAAAAAAATGACACGCTGCTACTGCTGCTACTCAAGCGCGTCATTTTTTTTGGACACACAGCGCACTCTGATTGGTCGTTGTCGTCGGTCATACCAACTTAAAGTTACTTTACCACTCCATATAGAAATATCTATAACCTTTTCTGATTGGAGTACTAAGGTAATTTTAAGTCTGTACGACCAACGCCAACAACCAATCAGAGTGCTTTATGTGTCCTAAAAAAATGACACGCTGGAGGAGCAGCAGCAGCAGCGTGCTGGTCTTTTATATATGTGATTTAAAGCGCTCAAAGTAGGTTATTCCCTCCAAGAATTACACTGGTACAACGTTTAGTTTTTGAGCTGATTCATTTATTTACTGTACCATGTATTTACTTACCACGTGACGTCATGCGCAACAATTACTAAAGTGGAACTCGCATCTGTCATACCTTATTTATTTCATTATATCAAAGGTTTAAAACTTGATTGGTGTACAACTCGATCCCAGGGTAGGTGATTTTAAGCTGGTACGACCAACGACCAATCAGAGTGCGTTGGGTCTTCTAAAAAATAACACGCTGGAGGAGCAACAGCAGTAGCAGCTTGTCATTTTTTTTTTAGAACACACAACGCACTCTGATTGGTCGTTGTCGTCGGTCATACCAACTTAAGGTTACTTTACCACTCCATATAGAAATATATATAACCTTTTCTGATTAGAGTACTAAGGTACTTAATACCTAAAGTACTTAGTACTAAGGTACTAAGGCCAACAACCAATCAGAGTGCTTTATGTGTCCTAAAAAAAACTAAGGTACTTAGTACCTAAAGTACTTAGTACTAAGGTACTAAGGTCAACAACCAATCAGAGTGCTTTATGTGTCCTAAAAATATGACACGCTGGAGGAGCAGCAGCAGCAGCAGCAGCAGCGTGCTGGTCTTTTATGTTTATGATAGTCAACAAATTAACAAATTTGATTTTTGCTCATTTTAAAAATGTTATTCAATTAGTGTTTTAAAATTTCAATTTTATCGAAATCGGCAGTAAAACAATATTTTTAATACTTAGCGGAAAATAAACTGCGTCAAGCGAATTTTCTCTTCAAAATAAGTAAGAATCCGTGAAGAAAGCTATAGTTTTTTTGGGGTGAAAAAATTCTATCTACCGTTTTTATAAAATCCGACTAAAATTTTCAAGCACAGTTTTAGTGATTGTAGGCGACGTATTGTAATGCATAGGCGTCGCCTACAATCACAAAAACGACTTGAAAATGTTAGTCGAATTTTAAAAAACGGCATCTTAACCCGTTTGAATATTTTTTGCCCCAAAAAATAAATATTGGAAAACCATAAGGTGCATGTCAGTGGCTCCCCACTTTCAAATTTTTAGATAAATTTTATGCCAAACGTTAGAGCATGGTTTGAGCTTGAATGAGCTTCCATTATTTTTGTTTGAACTTGAGATGTTGCGAAGTTATTTGCAAAAAACAAATGGTAAGGGGGGTGGGGCTGCAGACATGATAGCCCCCCACTTTCGAATTTTTGAATGAATTACGTGACAAACGTTAGAGCATCGTTTGAACCTGAATGAGCTTCCACTATTTTCGTTTGAACCTCAAAAGTCGCAAAGTTATTTGCAAAAAACTGGGGGGGGGGGGCTGTAAACATGTTTTGTAATTTTCTTCATAGTTTTAAATTTGTATGTGCAATTGATATCAATCGATAGAGCTTCGTTTGAGCCTGAATGAGCTTCAGAGAGCAAGACTTTATGTTAATTTTTTACAAAGTTATGCCTAGTTGAAATTTTCGACTAAACTCCGGGCAACATGCGTTAAATCGTAAGATTCTTAAAAAATTTTATTTTGGCTAAACGGTAGTATTACCCAATGTTTTACTATTTCCAACAAACACATAATTGAAGGGGCACAAAACTTTTTAGCCATTGGATCATAAATTTTTTCTATGGCTGGCATTTCTCCAATAAGAATACGGGCTGGCATTTCTCCAGCCCTCCCCCCCCATTTAAATTGTAAATATTTCGCGAACTGTGTTTGCACAAACGAAAATATTGAATGCACAAACGTACACAAACGATGCAGAAACGATTGACACTAATTTTGACCCAAAATTTGCGATGGGGGGGGGGATCTGGCATTTCTCCAGCCCCCCAAACTTATTTGTTAAATAATTCGCAAACGGTGAATGCACAAACGAAAAAAATTATTGCACAAACGTACACAAACGATGCACAAACGAATGACATAAAAAGTGATCCAACAATCAAAATGGGGAGAGGGCTGGGGAAATGGACCTCTCCTTTATTGTTCTGAGGCGGGGAGGGAGAAATTGCTTACAAAAGCGGATGAATCACCAGTGATTCATGACATTGACATATCGATCCCTAGTCAAATCATGAGCTACATGGACAACTGGTAGAACTTTTAGTTTTAGATTATATGTAAACTGAACATTTATACTGCATCTACCCTCTAGAGTCATAGCGGCCAACGTGTTTAGCTACGTTAGGTGAGCCACCAAAATTTTTGCCCCAAGCACAGAGTTGCCACAGAGTTCTAAGTAAGAAGTGAGTGAAAAAAGTGGGTAAATTCTCAAAAAAAGTGAAGAAAAGTGTATAGAAATTTTGAAAAGGTAACAAATAGTGTAAATATTTTTACACTAACGTAGCAAGCTAACACCACAGGCCCAGGGCAAGACCCACAGGGGGCCCCTTTTTTTTAGAATCAGTGTTTCGAACTGCTCTTTGTGCACTTGAGAACTTCGGTATGAAAAATTGACCCTGTGCTAGCCTACGCTTCGGGCCATTTTTGTAAAACTACAATAATTTAAAAAAACCCCTAGGCCCGTGAATTAAGGAAAATGGTGGATCTTTGAGGGGTGAAACTTGTTTGCGTGGATTTTAAAAGCAGGGTGGTTGTGCAAGGAAAAATTGACTTAAAGCACTTCTCGCTGCGCTCGAGCGCTTTAAGCCATTTTTTCTGCACATTTTTACTATTAAAAACCATGATTTTCAAATTTTTTTTACGGGATTATAAATAGTTTTCGCGCAAAAATTTTTAGTGATTTGTGTTCAGGACATCACGGGGCTTCTCCACACCAATTCTGAAGAATATCTAAACTATGACCATCAACTAAAGACCCCTTTTTGACTCCCTATTAAATTTGCAAAGGGTTCAATTTTTTACACATTTTGTACATATCGGCCTTTTTTTCCAAAAAAATTAATTTTAAATGACCCTTTTTAACCAGTTTACATTTCCTCCGAGCAACATGCGTACTACTCCAATATTTATTCTGTGTATATCGTAATTTTTTGTAGAAAGCAGCGGCGACTCGATTTTCACGTATGTCTACTGCGCACGAAAACGGCCATACCTCTGCCTTTCAGCTTTCACAAGAAATCACACTCTAACATGATTGCTTAATTTTCTCGGAAGCCCGGCACCGCCTCCTGCTACGTCACTGCTTTTAAGCCCCTAGGAGTTCACGGACGGTATGCTTTTGCACACCGGTAGTTACGCCACTGCTGACGCGCATGAATGAATTTACGAGATTCTTTATTTTTGCGTGTACAGAGGTGTCAAACTCATTCCAACCGTGGGCCGCTTCCTCCAAGCAAAATTTTTAAGGGTGGCACAAATGATTGTTTTACCCGTTTCCCCATCTAATTTTTTCCCCGAAATTTTTTTTTAATTACTTTTTTTTAACTCTATTACATAATTTTACTTATTGATTAGCTAGTCTACATTTGCTCCAAGCAACATGCGTCGATAATTTTAAAAATTCTAGTTACTAAATTTATAAATGTATCAAAAAAATTAATTTTTATAAGTGAAATCGTAAAAAAAGTGAAAATAGTGATTATTTTTTAAAAAAGTGAAGAAAAGTGTAAGATTTTCAAAAAAGTGAATAAAGTGAAAAAAGTGTATATGTGGCAACCCTGCAAGCATCAAGTGCTCATTACGATGGCAAAGAGATCGGTAACCTGTTCTCATAATTTTGAATTGTAAGATTCTGAGTAGAGCCCCAGGCATGGGCTTTTCCCAACGCATATCGTTGCCTACTCTCTCAAGAACCACCCGCCACTGCAAATCCACCTCAATGAGCGAAGCTCATATCTTAAATGGGGGGGGGCCTAAACACGCATTTGCGAGGATTAACCCCGAGCTCCCATTTTCCGCAGATGCTTGTTAATTCGAATCTCCTCGTAAACGTAAGGCTGGCTGATTCAGGGACGTGCCGTTAACGCCCTTTAAAGATTTACTTGCACATCTCAAGTTTGAGCTGTCGCTCAGGAGTCCACCGAAGTTAACTCTCCGTGCTGCTCAGGCCTTTCTGCAGCAGACTAAGATTTTTCACTCCTTAGGTGTCCTTTCGGTTCCCTTCAGAGAGTGAGTGCGCCGTAGAACAAGGGTTGAATTTCATCTTTTTCGTTCGGGAGAGAAGGTACAGAGAAGCTTTGCGTAATGAAGACCCGACAATAAGACTTCTGTAATAGTACTAATGACCCTTAGCAACATCTCTCTGATGAGGCCAGGTTTTGATGTCACTACTCCATTACTCTTGAATGTGCTAAGGCATACGCGGTCATTGCTTGAAGTTACTATATACCAGGAACCTTACCGACTGTTAGCAGCAAAGCACTCCGTGGTCATTTTGAGGCCAATGTCCGCAGGGTGACATCCCCTATTGGTAGCCGGGCCAGTAAGATTTTTTTTCCTCGAGATCGCCACATGGGCTCTTACTTACTAATCCTTCGGTTCACAATCGGGAAGTCATGGACCAACATACCCGGGCGTGTTAGTCCTCTCACTAGAAGATTGTGCCTTTGGAGTGTTGATCTGGTTTCCGTTGACCGATTCGTCCCAGCAGTCTTCGGTTGCCCACAGGATGGCTGCGGACTCTTGTCCATCTGCTGACCCAGTTTCGCTAATAGCCATTAGTGACGTTCAGCAAAGTAACTAAAGCGTGGCAAAAGTGGCGTAGAGATAAAATTAAGTATTATGTAGTTTAAGATCATAAAAATAGTAGTTTATATCACAAGGGCGATAAAGGGGATCTTTTCATCCGCCGGGCGAAAGTTTATGAAACGAGCCGCGCAGCGGCGAGTGAATAATCGACCGAAGGATGAAAACCCTTATCGCCCGAGTGATATGAACAATTTTTCGTTATTTCAGGAAAAATATCCTACAAAATTCGCGATTTTATATAATAGCTCTAAAATAACAATCGATAGATGGCGTGAAACTTGCAAGTCGTTGATCAATGTTTGTCTCTTTGGAGCGAAAAAGGTTGATTTTCTTTTGAAATTTCCGAACGACGGACAATTTGGTCTGACGGACAGCATGTTGAAATAACGGACGGTCCATCGTATTGCGGACGGATGGTCACGTTATGCAATTATTGCAAAAAAATCTCGAATTTTGTCGGATTTTATCTAAATCTATGATTTTGTAAATAAATATAAAGTAACACTTAATTTAATTTTTTTGCAATTATTGCAATAAAATCTCGAATTTTGTCGGATTTTATCTAAATCTATGATTTTGTAAATAAATATAAAGTAGCACTTAATTTAATTGCCAATTTTTTAATTAAAGGTGTCGTAATTTCGTTATTTTGGGGATAATATCCCACAAAATTCACGATTTGTTTGCTCTGATATAACTATCGGTAGATGGCGTGAAGATCGCAAGTTGCTTGTCAAGTTATTAACAACATATCGATAAACGTGTGTTTATCGACGGGTGAATTGCTCTGAAATAACTATCGATAGATGGCGTGAAGATCGCAAGTTGTTAGTCAAGTTATTGACAACATAAGCGAAAAACAGGAGTTCACCCGAACGGATGAATCGTTCGGGCAGGTATCTCAACAAGGACTGTTTTTATAAGTCCTAGGACCTTATAAAGTTAAGTTTTATAGGTCCTAGGACCTTATAAAACTTAGTTTTATGGTCGTGTTGGTCCCCCTTGAGGTGACCTTTTGAGAAAAGACCCCTTTTATAGGGCTCAAAACAGATACGTAACGGGGTCATTTATAACCTGAAATAACGAAAAATCTTATTCTGACCTGAAGGGTAGTTTTAAAAGTAAACAATCGGAAAACCGGGGAGGAAAAAGATGCGTGTTTTCTAGAATGAAATTTGCGGCTTTATCAAATTTTAAAGTCATTTTTAAAGTTCCTTATGCTGGAGGGTATTCAAGGTAAGAAGTTCCACTTGAGCTAAACGAACATTGGACTAGTATATTGCAACGCTGCATTTGTTAACTTGAGAAGCATATACAGCGCCATCTTACAGGTCAAAAGTGACTTAAAGCACCTAGTTAACATTAAAATTGACAGATAAAGCGGCTTAATACCGTGCACCTAGTTGTATTTGCCGATACTATCTAAGTCTATTGTCCATTATGTGTTCACCACTGACGCGCAAATAAAGATTAACGAGATTCCTTCTATCGTAAGGCCACTGTGAAATACCTCTCAGCTGTATGTAAGCAAAAGATGTATTCTCAAGAGTTTAATTTCCTTTGTTATCAAATTGAAAATCAAAACACTACTTTCGTGCACTGGGGGGTATTCCATACCCCCCAGACCCCCCGGTTTTACGCCTATTTCTTTACATTTTAAAATATCTAATTGGTTTGGTCACCATAGAAAAAAAAATACTTAAAAATGAGATTAAATTTAGTATTATGTAGTTAACTCAACACCTTAGGGTAAAAGAGGATTTGATTATATACATATATTATGTAGTTAATCTTCTTGAAAATATGACCTATGAAAATCACTGACCTAAAGGTTACTTTTAAAAGTAAACAATCGAAAAACCGCTGTATCTGGGAGGTCAGGTATAATAAAAAAAAATTTTTTTTTTTTGGAACTAAATTTGTGTCTTAATAAATTTTGAAAAGCCTTCTCGTTACTTCTTTGAGCTGGGGGGTATTCCATACCCCCCAGACCCCCCGGTTTCACTCCCGATTTTTTTACATTTTGGAGAAGAGGATCCAAACACCTTAGAAAATAGAAACAATTTTTGAAAATTATATCAAATATATCGCGTTGAAAAATGAGATAAAATTAAATATTGGGAAGTTTATTTTCTTAACAAAATCTTTTGCTGGCGTGGAGGATGGCAAAAGGGCGACAGCCTCTTTTGCCCCCCCCCCAGCTCTGTTTTTTTTTATTTATGTATTTAAGAGCAATATCCAGTGCTTAAGAAGGGCATTTTTTTCAGGGCGCTTTTAATTTAATCAACAGATGGCGTCCACTTAAATATTTTTATAAAATAAGAGGAATTTGCTATATTTAAAATATAGCAAATTCGTTGAGATAATACTATTCTATAAACAATATTCTTGATCTTAAGCTATTTTGAGTTCGTAATATTTATTTATAAAAACACAATTCATAATTAAAGTTTAATTATCTTTTTTTGTAAGTGAGTGTGTTTTGACATACTCAATACGAACTCAAAATAGCTTAAGATCAAGAATATTGTTTATAGAATAGTATTATCTCAACGAATTTGCTATATTTTAAATATAGCAAATTCCTCTTATTTTATAAAAATATTTAAGTGGACGCCATCTGTTGATTAAATTAAAAGCGCCCTGAAAAAAATGCCCCTCTTAAGTACAATTTTTGTGTTTTATGCCATTTATTTCCAGGACGTTACAAAAAAATTTAAATAATTTCTAGTTAGCCGAAATCTTTTAACACTTCTGCATGTAAAAGCGCTAAAGGCAATTGATTTATTTATTGAAATACTACGTTATTTCAAACTAGAATTGGTGGGGGGGGAGAGAATCCCACATTCTAGTTTTCAAATAACGTGGTATTCCAATAAATAAATCAATTGCCTTTAGCGCCTTTACATGCAGAAGTGTTAAAAGATTTCGGCTAACTGGTAATTATTTAAATTTTTGTAACGTCCTGGAAATAAATGGCATAAAACACAAAAATTGTACTTAAGCACTGGATATTGCTCGTAACCTTTGAGAAAATGTATATCGAATGGCCGCAGTAAAATTTTGACTGCAGTACCTTGTACTATCATTTAGTACCTGTGTAGTTTCCAAGAAGTACCTTTTATTTTTTAACTGTAGCAACGCTGAGTTTGAGGAGGAGAATATAAAACAATTATAGAATAAAAGCAAAGAAAGCCAAGAACAAAGATAATAATCATAGAGATGTTGCTTTCGATAGTGCAGCTAAAGGGTAGTTCACACTACATGATTTATCATATGACTTGTCACATGACTTCTCATATGAGAGATATTTTTACGTTCACACTATATGATTTTTGATATTATAGAAGTTATGGGTTTTATGATTGGCTATTGTGATGGTATGATTTTAGCCATGACTTTTCTTATGACTAAGTCATATGAGAAATCATGTAGTGTGAACTACCCTTAAGAGAGGTGAGCTAGGTACTCTAGCTAGGATTCTAGGTTAGACTCTAGAATCTGAAAAAAGCCCTAGGTTTGATCCCCAGCCCGTCTACAAAATTTAACCTACTTTTCTCTCTTCGGAAGGCAATGGCAAACCACCAAGGTGTAATTTACCATAAAAGCCTTTATTAAAGAGATCACGACGCTTCTGTCAAGAAGGATACGACTAGGGCCACATTTTATAACTAACTGAGGGTATAAATAGAAGTAACTTATGTCGTTATTTGTCCAGGGTATAAATTTATCCTTAGGTTAACGTTAACTGACGATTGTAAAAGCGGGCCTAAGAAGTAAGAAGAAAAAGTGCAGCTAAGGGAAAACGTGACGCCTTCAATATAAATAAAAAAATAATAAACGGTTGGAACCTATAAAATGACAACAGGGGGCAAAGTGTAGGATGGAAATAGCAAAACAATACATATTAAAAAAAATAAAATTTACTTACTACGAGCTCTGGTAAATTTACACAATTAAGATGACAGAAGTTTTCTTCCAATCACTTTTGACGTGCGGCTTCAAAAGAAGACATGCTAAACTAGTTCCAAATAAACAGAAACACTTGACTCAAAGACCGCGTATCACGAACGAACACAGCACTAAGATTATGCTAAAAGCGTAGTTGCAGTTATTCTAGTAGCCAATGGTGATTTTAACCGATCTGGAAGTAAAATAATTCCCAAAGTAGTGAGCTCGGCGCTTCCAAAAAAAACAAAAGTTAGATTGTTGTTTGGTTATTCGATAATAAACAGAACTCATAAACGTAATTAGCCGAGTCTGATCGAATGACGTAGTTGAATCTTGCGCACCAAAATCATGAAACTTGTTGTTCTTGCAAGTCTTGCCAGATGGTTAACACGTTAATTACAGGTTAAGGCATATAATAAAAAACACCCCCCCCCCTTAAAATTTTTATTTAAAAAAAGGGATGGTCGACCAAAAAAAAAGTTTAAAACCTCAACCCTAAAGCCAGGAGTATAAAGCTGAGAAAAGATTGTCCGGATCGGAGCAAAGTAAAAAAACAATAAAAATTATAAAATACTCTTTTATTTCAAAACTTGCAATAGAAATTACGAAAAATAACAAAATGCACTTCGGAGGCAAAGTCAACTGCCACCTTTTAAGTGCAAAAACTTGAGCACTTTGTATTAAACTCGAAAACAAGTTTTTCATGCAAAATTTTCCAGGCCATCCAAATTTTACGATTAAAACCATGAGGCATCTGACGTCGGTATAATCTCAAATTCAAAATCAGTATATCCGTTCGTAAAACAAAATGTAGGCTTGAGTTCTTAAGACTTCTTTTTCCGAAATTTCTTCTACAACCTGGTCGTTGGTGTAGTACCATTTATCTGGAAATATTTCACATTGCGATTCTTCCGACTGGTACACTTCAGACTTTTGATTCGTTTCAAAAAGTGTCGAATGTTTATTTATATCTCCTTTTCTTTTACTGTATGCCACGTATCGACCGCGATTGGGAGTTTTCCCCGAATGTTTTACCACTGCATACAAAGAATATAAAACCTTATGTTCTGTAGGTTCCGTAGAACAAAAACTTGTTATATCCAAAAGGGTAGAAAATTTGATAAATGTGGAAATTTTACGTATCGTATGATGAACGTATAGAAAACGTTTAAAATTTAAGACAAGAACTGACGGCGGACTAGAAATTTTCAGTTGTGTTTTGGTGGATGTTTGTGCATTTTGTTTAGAACACCCATCGCATTTGACGGAATTATCACCATTTGAGAGTACTTTAATTGCAAAAAAATTGCGAAGACATAATTCCACTGAAAATTCCAACTCTTCGTTCTTGTTTTCGTTAAAATCTTTAGAGCAAGTCTCACTTACAAACGTTTCTTCATCATCGGCATCATAAACAACCTCATTTAATTTCCCGCCAATTTTTAAAATACGTCTTTTACGCTTTAAAAAGTGATTTTCTGAAATGGGAATAGGCAAACATAAGTCAAAAAACGATTCGACTTGGTGGGTTGTCTTCGTACATTGGCATATCAGAGTATTTTTCATGGAACCACGAAAAACATCTCTTGAGGGCGATCTTAAAATGTCGTGTATTTGTAGACCATAAAATTGTATAATCCTCTTTTTATCATCTTTTACTAATGTTGGGTCTGATTTAGTGGTGAGGTTCATCTTCACTAAAACAGCCGCTTGATGACGACGAACGTCTTCCATTCTCAGTGCTTCTAAAAAGTTTCTGAAGAATTCGTAAGCATCCTGTTGATAACGTCCTTCAAACCGTGGCATATGTTTAATTACAAGAGAATAAAGTTGATTAGGTTTGTACGCTGTCGCAGTGTTGATGGCCAAATCACTCAGTGTTATTTGTAAGGAATTTGTTAATGATCTAGGTTTTTCTAATGCACAATCGAGTGGTGGTAAAACAACTGACGATTCGTCATCTAACATAACTTTTCCACCAGGCAAGAGAAACTTTTGACCAGCCTGGGAGTTTTCTTCTAATGATTGGAAAAGATTTGGGGTGTGCTTTAAACATTGAAGGATGCAGTTGAACCAACACGTGTTATTCACATCCTTTAAACCTCGAATTGGAATCAAATATGAGCTTCCGTTTATATCCTCCATAACCTTCGAATTTGAAGTTCGAAACTGAAAGGTAAATTAAAGAATTACTACGCAAATCCCAGTCATTTTCCAGACTATCATCGCAAAACACTCAAATTAAATAATCTAAATTTTAAAACGCAAATCGAAGCGACTCAAATTGAGACCCTGGTGCAGTACAGAAGTATAGAAAGGACACGCTAACAATGTAATTATAAATTTTTATTCTGTAAAATTTTTATAAAATAACAAATATTTTTGAAAATGTAAGGTTAGGTGAAAAATCGACTGATTGGTTTACAATCAACCAATCAACAATCTTCAAATACCCGAATATTTACGATAATTACCTCCTTTTTAAATTTTAAAGGTAAGAAGTGATTTTTATAGATGTTCAGTTAACCTGTCCTTATGGTTCAGTTAACCCGAGGGGTAAATAAATTACCCCTTTTAGATTTATCTCAGCCACGACGGTTTCAGATTTTTAAAAGATCAATTTATCTACAGAAAAATTGTATCAGTTAACCCCCCATACCTTAAGTAAAACACAGGACTGGTTTTCAGCCAAGAACATGATTGAATATTTGGCCGTTTTGAACAAACTGCACTTACCTTATTTGATTTTTTCTTTAAAACGTACCAAAGTAATTTTAACTGTTCCACTGCATTTACATCAGAGAAAAGTAAACCTCATTTTGCACTAAAAATCCACGTGCAGTTGATGGAAATTTGAATAGTGGCAGCATTGAAGTGGTTAATGCAGTAACTTCTAATTTTGTTTTACACAGCTTAAAAGGTGATATTATTAAATAAAAAAAATAAAAATTATACGATTATAACCAAACAAAAATTATTATTGTTTATTTAATAAAAGTGCTTATTTTTTATCTCTACAAAACTACTGAAAAAGTGTCTTTGCTACCGGTGCCGGCAAAATTATAAATCGTTACCGGTATAACAGTGGCGCACCTCATGAAAGTCAAACTTTTAAAATTATAACAATAAAATAAAATTTACAATAAATCAATAGTTTTGTAACAAATTAAAACTTTTGATGATGGCATTCACCATTTCTGGAAGCTAAGGAAAATGAAACTTAATTTTGGTGCTTAATTAGAAATTTTAATTTTTTATTTTATTACGACTAAACGCCTAAATTTTTTAAAATTATTTTTAAATAAAGTTTTATTTTTTTGATTGCATCGGTTTTTAAAATTTAGAACTTAAATTTTTTAAATTTAAGCAAGAGCTTAGGTTATTTGTTATTTTATTTATTTATTTTTTTTTTGAATAAAATTGTGGTTAATACATATATGAGCGTTGCAAGATCAAGAAAGTGTAATTATCAAAAAATATCTGGGAAATTGTCAGATCTTAGAAAAAATGATCAAAATTTAGAATTTAAAAAAAAAATTTACAAACAAAAAATTTTTCATTTTGCTTTATCCTTTTAAATTTATTGACCCTTTTTTTCTCCTTTTTTACTTTCCTCTTGTTTTCTAATTTTTTCACCAGCACAGCAAATGATTTATTTTAAATGCCCTCCATCCCCCCCTATTCAAAAGTTATACAAAACTATTCTTAATTTTGACAAAAAAATATAAAAAATTTCTTTCTTTTATCCGACCAAAAAAATGTCTGCCATTTTTAGTTTTGTAATTAGGAAGTGTCTAAAAATCTGGGAAGGAAACTGTCGGTGGCTCTTAGGCTATAATCTATTCATGCGCGTCAGTGGCTGACACATAATGTAGAAGATCTGAATGTCTGAAGAGAAGTATATCTGAAATATACAAGTTTGTCATCGAAACTAAACATAAGGCATTACGTGTTGACGCAAACGCCAAAGCCTACTCTAATAATGATATAGAACCTGCCAGTGTTTATTAGGGCTTTTAGGCCCTTTTATAACACCCAAAACTCTCTATCTACGGCCCTGGGGTTTACGAACCGATACAAACCGATGCGATGCCCCTAAATAAGTTCATTGTTTGACCACCATACTGGTCGAGCCTATCACAGACCGTCTGATTTTTTTCACAAAATTAACCACTAACCACACGACCTCCAGGATACCTACAACCAATCACGCATCGATTAGACCACTGTAATCAAGACAATAACAGATCACTGCTGTACTCCGTAGACTCCCGGGTACCGCCCGCTAACATTAAATTGGAACTGATAACGAGGACACCCATATCATATCAGTTTGACAGACACGGCCTGCCACCTCATGTCACTTTTTCTTTTAGCATAACTCCCAAAACTAAGATAATTTTCAATCATTTTCTGACTGGTCGTTGGTTCTACCAACTTAAAATCACCTCCCCTAAGATCGAGTTGCACTCCAATCAAGTTTTCAATTTTAGTGAGCTGTCCGTCCGTGGACTGACAGCTGGAGCATTTGTCGTAATCTGGGCAGTGAGCCCACTGACCGAACAACTATTATCTTTATCGATGGTCGGATTCCCCATAAGTAAAGCGGAAGACCGAACAAATAAATCAATAATACATTTTGTGAGTTCTATCCATTGAGATAATTTTTATTAAGATTTAATTGATAAAGTTTACTGCAAACGTTTAAAAATTGTGTAACTAATTCCATAACTCCCAAACTTCCCATCCTAATACCAACTACCAAGACACGTTAATAGCAATTTGATAAAACGTTTAACAAGCCGTTAAACTAACAAAGGAATTCTATTGGTCTATTGGTACTAACGCACGTTTTCTATTAGTTAGTTAAATTTGACGTGTTGTTGAAAGCTTTATGAAACCAGGCATTAGTGTGCTTTCACAGTTTATCAAGTTCATCTTCTCCCAACTTTAATGAATGTAGCCGGACACTAAAAAGGAGGCAAGCGGACAGATATTTTAATGCAAAGATCCCAAAGGTGTCCGCTCGAAAAAGATGTCACTGTATATATGTATTAATTTAATATCGACTTGTTTAGGCTAGTCCTAAAGAACTAGTTTAATCAATTTTCAAATTTCTGAAAGATCCATCAGCTCCAATTCCTAATTCTTCCTCCATTGCTTTTAAAAGCTTATTATTTTTGTCAATTTTGATATTCAAATCATCCAAAGCTAAAAGTTGATCTTTGCGTTCTTGAACTTTTTTTTTAAATTTATCGACCATATCTTTAAACGGCACCTCACCACCATATTCTTTTGATAAAATTTTCAGATCAATTTTGGACTTTAAATCTTCAAGTGTGTGGTAAATCTGTAATCATATTTTAAATTATAAATCTATGGTATAATTAATTTTATATGATGCAGTTCATAAAAAAACAACTTTTTTTTTTCTATATATTTGCGTTTTAATCAGTAGCAACAGTTATAAAATTTTGCTTACAAAAAAGCGGATTACTTTTACTTACTACGCAGATCCCGGTTTTGGAGTTGCATACGCTTTACGGATATTTTTACAAGTTCTCAAGTTCCGCGGGCTTAAATATACTGGTTTTTGAGTTGCAAGGATTTCAGGGAAATTAACTTTAAATTAAAGTACCTGAAGATCCCGATTGTATAATGTACCTAATCACTGGCATTATAAAATTCAAAAAAATTGTTTGGGGAACTTTTTCTATTATTTATTTAGAAATCTTTAAAAAGTTTGAGTGGCATCCCCTCCAAAAAAAAGTCAAATCCTGACTATAGTTTAAAATTTAAAATTTTTTTTGAACGAAATCAGATAAATTTTTGTATGGAACACGTGTGAAAAGGTATCATTATCGCACTTGTGTATTTTCAACATGCGAGCAATAATGATGCGTTTTTTGCACTCCTACCTAATTACTATTTTTTTCAATAATTCAGGAAATAATAATTTCCAAAACCTACTAAAGCGATTTGATAATTTGTAAACATTATAAAAATTATACAAATAATGAACAACTACTTACCAACAATCGACTTTTTATTTTGTCTGGTAAAGCTGCAGATACGAATTCAAACAATGTGGTAAAAATTTTTGAAAAGTTGAAAACATAGTAGCCTTTCTGACGTCCAGGAAATGAAGTCTACAACGAAAATATAGTTTTGTTTATATTAAATTTTGAAACCGAATTTTTTTACCAAAATACATCCTATAAGGGTCAGAACGTCTTTAAAAGGCATTAGAGTAAGGTGAGCCATTTGGTAATTATCATTATCGCATAAGTAAATATAACCGTTAACTTGATTTTCTTCATCGTCCGCCAGCGCTTCCAAAATAAAAGCATTAATTTTGACCATATCAGCCCCTGTGTATTTATGTGGATTAAATTTGGAAAGACGACTTATGATAACAGTTTTTCCATCGTGTTTTTCTGGTAAAATTGCAATGTATCCAGCATCTAGTAATTCGTTTAAAACTTTATCATCACAGTCCAGTTTTTGGAACCATCGTGGATATAGCTGTCTGGTTATCAAATAGTTTTCTAGCAGTTTACAAGCCAATAGAACACTAAATTTTTTTGGTTTCAAAAATCTTAGCAAAATCCATTCCATTCTCCATTCTCTCATACTTTTTAAAGATTGCTCTCTGACGCAATCATCTTCACGAAGTTCATCTAATGCTACCTTCTTAGATTTTTCTGTTAACGAACAAACGTATTTATCTTCCATTCTGGTAATCCACTAAGCTTCTTTGGTTACTACAACACAAATTGCTACCAGACGGAAAAATTTGAAACTAACACTTAAACGTAAATTTTTAGTTATGGTAGCGCCACCAACGGTAATATAAATTGCGAATTAATTATCATTAAAATTTAAGTTTGCGGAATGGAAACATTTTTTAATATTATCTCTTCAAAGATCAAAGCAATCGAAAACTAAATCATTAATTTAAATTGAAATATTTTAATTTACGTATGATTTTCATTAATTTGCAAAACAAGTTTAATTTGCAATAATAAGTAGTTACGCATAGTTGATTATTATTTTATAATAATAAACTCGTTTTAATAAGACTTATTCACCATGAAAATTTTTTGTGTTCTGACCTAGAGTGGGTATATATAAAAAAGTGTCGCTAATGTGTAATTTGCCGCCATGTTTATCACAGTTTCCATGGTTACGTACGTGCATAATATCTCCCAAGGAATAAATGAAACTCACTTGATTTTCTCAAGGATTTCCGTAAATATTTCAAGATTTCCAATCAAAAAGATGACCAACATTGTCCAAACTTTTTTATATTATATACATACTCTAATTTAAAAAGAACAAAAAAGCTGACGTTAGCGTCTTCTAAAATTAAAAAATTTCTTGAAAAAAGTTTACTGTTTTAACGCTAAAAACGCTAACATCGAGCTTTCTTGCTCTCTTATTAAAGAATTAGCAAAAATTGGCTCCTTTATTGGAGAATTAAAAAGAAATCTTGACGGTTGCGCCTCTACCTTTAAAAAAGTGAACTTTTATCATAAACTTTTTTAATGGAGGATGGGAGCTTTCTCGCTCTTTATAGTAGAAGCAAATATCTTGAAAAACGCATGCGCTTTATTATTTTCAGTTTTTCTCCCAATTTTTCACAATTTTAGAAAAACAAAATTCACGGCAAATTTTAACTCTCTAGGATGTCAGGAAGTTGGTTAAAAATGCCTTCAAATAGTCCACTCACAAGGACGACGAACGACGGACGTTCAATAAAATCTTTTAATAAAAAATAAAATTACGTTCATTGGATAATAAAGACATCTAATTGGATGTTTATTTATAATCCAAGAATCACAATAATAAAAGAACTTCAGCTAGCGTGTCATTTTTTTAAGACACACAACGCACTGTCGCAACCTTTCGGTTGTGAGCAAGGGCCGGAGCTAAGACAAGTTTTACGGAAGCTGGATCGTAGGTTCAAATGGAATAATCTAAAAGTATTTGAATTTTTTTAATAGAATAGTTATATTAGTTGTTTGAAGTCTCATAGGATGAAGTTGTTCTAAAAGGATAGTTGTAATTTACCTCCTTTGTATTTTTGTCATTTAAATGTCAAGGTCAAGGGTTAGTCATCAAGGATTGTACACTGGTAAGGTTTAGATTCAAAATTTATAATTTCTGTCAGGTTTCATAACTTAGAAAAGCTTTGTGGTAAGAGTCGAGTTTGGATTTGCAAATTCTTCATTCTGATGAAGCAGTAGAATGGCAGGTTTTACTATTTTTTTACTCTTTTTCTTCAGACTTGTTGAATGTTCAGTAGATGAGCAGTAGCACCATCTTTTTAGAGATCTACATTTAAACGTATGCCCAAATTTCTGACAATTTTAATAATGAACTATGCTAGTATATTCAAAGATGTTACATCTCCTCCAAAAAAATGTCAATGTTTCCTATGTTTATTACAGCTTTCGTTAATGAGGGGATGGATCTCCAAGATCCATTTCTTTAGAGATTTATTGTTGGTTCCAACAGGGTTTATGCTGCTGCACCAATTTTCTTCAGTTTTCATTGTTAGTTCAGGGAAAGTTTTAGAAAATGCATCAAGATCCATCTCATTTAAGTAGATGGATTACCAGTTTTCAGATGAGGCCTTTGAGATCAATTCATTATCTTTCAATAATTCGTTGAGTTAATTCAGCAAGTTAAGGACAGATTTCTTAGATGATTCCACCATCACTTTATAACTTTTTCAGGAATAAAGTCGTTTCCGAAAGACTTCATTGGTATAGAAAGCAATTGTTCATAGTATCATCTTGACAAAGAAAAGAAAGAAAAAACGACAAAGTATTTCTTATTTGGTTTCAAGAATTTTTCACTTAGGTTTCTCAGTTTTAGTATATCCTTTCAAGTTCTGAATTACAGTAGGTACTTTTTTCGGGAATTTTTTCAGGAATAGGATTTTAGGATTACCTGACAGAATTCGGGATTTCAAAATTTTGAGAACATAAATTAGTAGATATATAGAGATCCATTTTGTTCAGAGCATATTGAGATACCTTGGATTCAACGTATTTTTTAGGTATGCTGATTTTGGAGTTTTCCTACTTAGGTTCAACAGAGTTTCATGGGTTTAACAATTTCAGAATAATTCTTTTTAAGCAAATATTGCAAGTAGGGCTGGGAATTAATTTTGATTAATCGATTATTTAATTGATTAATATTATTGAAATAATCAATTGCTTTTGATTATTCTCAAATATTTGCGATTAATCGATTGTTTTCAATTACAACCGATTAATCAATTAATCAAAAACAATCGAATAATAGAAAACAATTGAACAATTAAAAACAATAATGAATCACTTTTCGATTATTTCCAATTGTTCGATTATTTTTGATTTTTCGATCATTCATTTTTTGATTAATCATGTTAAATAGAAAGAATATGAAAAAACGCGCATATTGCTCGGAGGAAATGTAAGAATTAAAAAAAAGTCATTTAAAAAAAATTTGGGGAAAAAAAGGCAGAGGTACAAAAATTTAAACAATCGATTAATCAATCACTTTTCTTTAATCGAATATTTGTGATTATTTAATTATTTTTGATTAATCGATTGTTTATGATTAATTGATTATTTTCGATTAAAACGATTATTTTTGATTGTTCGATCGTGGCTTTTTCAATTAATCATGTTACATGGAACGAATATGAAAAAAAGCGCATGTTGCTAGGAGGAAATGTAGAGATTGAAAAATGTCATTCAAAAGGAATTTGGGGGAACAGGCAGATATATACGTAAAAGAATTCAAACAATCGATTAATCAATCACTTTTCAATTAATTATGTTACATGGAACAAATTTGGAAGAGCATCGATAAAGTACAAAATTTTAACAAAAGTTAATCAATCACTTTTCGATTAATCGATTATTTGCGATTGTTTAATTATTTTTGATTGATCTATTGTTTTGATTAATCAATTACATATTTTCGATTAAGCAATTATTTGATTGATTTTCATTAATCACTCTTAGATTAATTGTTTATTTTCAATTGTTGATTATTTTTCATTAATTGATTGTTTTTGATTAATCGATTATTTATTTGCGATTGCTTGATTATTTTTGATTAATTGATTGTTTTTGATTAATCAATTATTTTCGATTAATCGATTGTTTGATTATTTTTGATTGATTGATTATTTTTGATTAATCAATTGTTTTTGATTAATCGATTATTTTCGAATAATCAATTATTTTTTATTGTTCGATTATTCGTTCTTCGATTAATCATGTTATATGGAACGAATATGGAAAAACGCGCATGTTGCTTGAAGATAATGTAAGGGTTAAAAAAAATCATTAAAAAAAATTTGGGGAAAAAAGGCAGAGGTACAAAAATTTAAACAATCGATTAATCAATCACTTTTCGTTTAATCGAATATTTGTGATTATTTAATTATTTTTGATTAATCGATTGTTTATGATTAATTGATTATTTTCGATTAAAACGATTATTTTTGATTGTTCGATCGTGGCTTTTTCAATTAATCATGTTACATGGAACGAATATGAAAAAAAGCGCATGTTGCTAGGAGGAAATGTAGAGATTGAAAAATGTCATTCAAAAGGAATTTGGGGGAACAGGCAGATATATACGTAAAAGAATTCAAACAATCGATTAATCAATCACTTTTCAATTAATTATGTTACATGGAACAAATTTGGAAGAGCATCGATAAAGTACAAAATTTTAACAAAAGTTAATCAATCACTTTTCGATTAATCGATTATTTGCGATTGTTTAATTATTTTTGATTGATCTATTGTTTTGATTAATCAATTACATATTTTCGATTAAGCAATTATTTGATTGATTTTCATTAATCACTCTTAGATTAATTGTTTATTTTCAATTGTTGATTATTTTTCATTAATTGATTGTTTTTGATTAATCGATTATTTATTTGCGATTGCTTGATTATTTTTGATTAATTGATTGTTTTTGATTAATCAATTATTTTCGATTAATCGATTGTTTGATTATTTTCGATTGATTGATTATTTTTGATTAATCAATTGTTTTTGATTAATCGATTATTTTCGAATAATCAATTATTTTTTATTGTTCGATTATTCGTTCTTCGATTAATCATGTTATATGGAACGAATATGGAAAAGCGCGCATGTTGCTTGAAGATAATGTAAGGGTTAAAAAAAATCATTAAAAAAAATTTGGGGAAAAAAGGCAGAGGTACAAAAATTTAAACAATCGATTAATCAATCACTTTTAGATTAATCAAATATTTGTGATTATTTAATTATTTTTGATTAATTGATTGATTAATTGTTTTCAATTAATCACTTTTCGTTTAATTGATTATTTTTTATTGATAAATTATTTTTGATTAATCGATTGTTTATAATTAATTGATTATTTTCTATTAAAACGATTATTTTTGATTGTTCGATCGTGGCTTTTTCAATTAATCATGTTACATAGAACGCATGTTGCTAGGAGGAAATGTAGAGATTAAAAAAAGGCATTCAAAAGGAATTTGGGGGGAAAGGCAGATATATACGTAAAAGAATTCAAACAATCGATTAATCAATCACTTTTCAATTAATTATGTTACATGGAACAAATATGGAAGAGCATCGATAAAGAACAAAATTTTAACAAAAGTTAATCAATCACTTTTCGATTAATCGATTATTTGCGATTGTTTAATTATTTTTGATTGATATATATTGCTTTTGATTAATCAATTACATATTTTCGATTGAGCAATTATTTCATTAATCACTCTTAGATTAATTGTTTATTTTCAATTGTTGATTATTTTTCATAAATTGATTGTTTTTGATTAATCGATAATTTATTTGCGATTGCTTGATTATTTTTGATTAATTGATTGTTTTTGATTAATCAATCATTTTCGATTAATCGATTGTTTGATTATTTTCGATTGATTGATTATTTTTGATTAATTAATTGTTTTTGATTAATCGATTATTTTCGAATAATCAATTATTTTTTATTGTTCGATTATTCATTCTTCGATTAATCATGTTATATGGAACGAATATGGAAAAGCGCGCATGTTGCTTGAAGATAATGTAAGGGTTAAAAAAAATCATTAAAAAAAAAAATTTGGGGAAAATAGGCTGAGGAAAAAAAATTCAAACAATTGATTAATCAGTCACTTTTCGATTTTAATCATGTTACATGGAACAAATACGGAAGAGCATCAATACGGAAAAGTAAAAAATTTTAACATTTAATTAATTGCTTTTTGATTAATCGATTATTTATTTGCGATTGTTTGATTATTTTCAATTAATTGATTGTTTTATTATTTTCGATTGTTTGATTATTTTTGATTAATCGATTATGTTTTTATTTTTTTGATCATTCATTTTTTGATTAATCATGTTACATTAAACGAATATGAAAAAGAGCGCATGTTGCTCGGAGGCAAAGTTAAGGTTAAAATATATACATTAAAAAAAATTTGGGGAAAGAAAAGCAGAGTTAAAAAATGTCAAACAGTCGATTAATCAATCGCTTTTCTATTAATCATGTTACATGGAACAAATATGAATGATTGATTATTTTTGATTAATCACTTTCGATTAATTGATTATTTTCGATTAATCTTGTTACATGGAGCAAATATAAAAAAACGCGCATATTGCTCGGAGATAATGTAAAGGTTAAAAAATATTTATTTAAAAAAAATTTAGAGAAAAAAAGCAAATTTAAAAAATTTCAAACAGTCGATTAATCAATCCCTTTTCGATTAATCATGTTACATGGAACAAATATGGATGATTGATTGTTTTCGATTAATTACTTTTCAATTAATTGATTATTTTTGATTGTTCGATTGATTGATTATTTTTAATTGTTCGATTGATTGATTGTTTGATTATTTTTTATTAATCAATTGGTTTTCATTAATCAATTATTTTCAATTAATCGATTGATTGATTGTTTTTGATTAATCACTTTTTGATGAATTGATTATTTCCAAATGTTTGCTTATTTTTGATTAATCGATTATTTTTGATTGATTGATTGTTTTCGATTAATAACCTTTCGATTAATTGATTATTTTTGATTGTTCGATTGATTGATTATTTTTGATTGTTAGATTGATAGATTATTTTTGATTGTTTGATTGATTGCTTATTTTTAATTGTTCGATTGATTGATTGTTTTCAATTAATCATTTTTTGATTAATTGATTATTTTTGATTGTTTAAATATTTTTTATTAATCTATTGCTTTTCGTTAATCAATTGTTTTCGATTAATAAATTAATTGATTGTTTTTGATTAATTACTTTTCGATTAATTGATTGTTTTCAAATGTTTGATTATTTTTGATTAATCGATTATTTCCGATTAATCGATTAGTTTTGATTAATTGATTATTTTTGATTGTTCGATTTATTGATTGTTTTTGATTAATCACTTTTTGATTAATTGATTATTTTTAATATGATTGGTTTTGATTAATCAATTATTTTAGATTAATCGATTAATTATAATTAAGAGGGGCATTTTTTTCAGGGCCCTTTTAATTTAATCAACAGATGGCGCCTACTTAAATATTTTTATAAAATAAAAGGAATTTGCTATATTTAAAATACAGCAAATACGTTGATATAATACTATTCTATAAACAATATTCTTGATCTTAAGCTATTTTGAGTTCGTATTGAGTATGTCAAAACACACTCACTTACAAAAAAAGATAATTAAACTTTAATTATAAATTGTGTTTTTATAAAAAAATATTACGAACTCAAAATAGCTTAAGATCAAGAATATTGTTTATAGAATAGTATTATCTCAACGAATTTGCTATATTTTAAATATAGCAAATTCCTCTTATTTTATAAAAATATTTAAGTAGGCGCCATCTGTTGATTGAATTAAAAGGGCCCTGAAAAAAATGCCCCTCTTAATTAATTATTTTTAATTAATCGATTAATTGATTGTTTTCGATTAATCACTTTTAAATTAATGCATTATTTTCTAATGTTTGATTATTTTTGATTAATCGGTTGTTTTTAAATAATTGATTATTTTCAATTAATTGGTTATTTTGATTAATCGATTATTATTTTTGATTGTTCGATTGATTGATTGTTTTCAGTTAATCACTTTTCGATTAATTGATTATTTCTGATTGTTTGATTATTTTTGATTAATCAATTATTTTGATTAATCGATTATTTTTGATTAATCGATTATTTTTGATTGTTTGATCATTCATTTTTCGATTAATCATGTTACATGAAAAACATGGAGAGTCCTGAAAAAAGATGGCAAGACAAGTTATAAAAAAGCAAGAAAACGTTGGTTAGAAACAGGAAAATAATCTTAAAAAAATAGAAGAAAAACAACAAATATGGATAAGCGGGTATATGTTGCTCAGAGGAAATGTAGAAGTTAAAAAAAAGTCATTAAAAAAAAATTTGAGAAGAAAAATGCAGAGGTAAAAAAATTTCAAACAATCGATTAATCAATCACTTGGAACGTGGAGCAAATATGGAAGAGCATCAATACGGAGAGGTAAGAAATTTTAACACTTAATCAAACACTTTTTGATTAATTGATTATTTGCGATTGTTTGATTATTTTTGATTAACCACTTTTTGATTAATTGATTATTTTCAATTGTTTTTGATTAATCGTTTATTTTCGATTAATCGATTGTTTGATTCTTCTTCTTCTTAAGGTGGCGTCTCCTAATATCGGAGGTTGGCGACCATTAATATTAATATTAAATGGTTCTCTTGGCAAATTATACTCTCGGTGGTTTGCCATTGCCTTCCGAGAGGATAGGGTTAACCCTTATAATTATAATGAAGTTCTATAAATTTTTGTAGCCGGGTTGGGGAACGAAGCTAAGGCTTCTAGCCTAGAGTCCGGTCCTTAGCCCGTTCACTTAGCTCACCTCTTTGATTGTTTGATTGCTTTCGATTAATGGATTGTTTTAGATCAATCAATTATTCGATTGCTTTCGATTGCGTCGCCAAGTCTTTCTTGCACACGCACACAGAGCTTTTTGTGCCTCATCTTTGACACGGCTTTAGTTGTCACACCCAGCAACGCATGTAAAGTGTAAACGTAGCCTTAGTATTTATTACTTTTATGACTGCAAATCCGGGAAATCCTCATGAAATCCAAAATTTTAATTGCTTGTGATTGTTTATGATTTATTTTATACAAATATTACCTTTTTAATTATAAAAAAATGTGGTTGTTGTTCTTGATGAGATTATCTGTGAGAAATTAGTATTATAATTGAGGTCACCAAAGTTCAACTTTGGGTGGATAAATACCATGGAACCCGATTATAAAAATGTTAAGATCGAAGTTTTCGTTAAGGAGGAACCCCTGGAAAATGAAGATTACTTCGATGGTGATTACAAAGACACAGGTAACAATTTTTTTAGGTTAATATTTTTTTTTCCAATTTATGTATTAAACAACTTTTTTTTTCAAAAATCAGATGATTATAACGTCTACATACAAGAGACAAAGACGGAAATGGTTCATTGTGAACCGGAGCACCACCTCATTCACATGAAAGAAGAGCCTGATGATAACGTCGAAAGTGATTCATCAAACCAATTGTTTTGGAGCAGTCACTCAACGGAATCCTTCAAACATGAAAGTACTAAAAAGCTTCATTTTAATAGCACCGCGGACGGAAATTTGTTTAATCGTGAGGTAATTAAATTAAAAAGTGGTGTAAAAAGTCAGACTGTTGAAAGACCGTTCATTTGTGAAGTGTGCCATGCAAAATTTCCCAAGAGGAGCAGTTTGCAATATCACATTCGAATTCACACCGGGGAAAAACCGTTCACCTGCACTGTATGCGACAAGAAGTTCACCCGTAAAGGCGATTTGAAGTCGCACTCGAAAGTTCATTCAGGAGAAAAACCTTTTATATGTAATTTATGTAACGCTAAGTTTTCTCATCGCAGTAACCTGCAAAGACACTTAAAACTCCACACGGGTTATAAGCCGTTTGCTTGCAATGTGTGCAATAAGAGTTTTGCCCAAAAGACGTACTTGCAATATCACGAAAAAATGCATACGGGTGAAAAGCCCTTCGATTGTAATTTGTGTCAACGGAAGTTTACACGTGAAAGTTACTTGCGGTTGCACTTAAAAACCCACTCAGGTGAGAAGCCATTTGTTTGTGATTTATGCGATAAGAAGTTTCCTCATAAGGCCAGCCTACAGTCCCATTTAAAAATTCATCTCGACGAAAACGAATTTTTTTGCAGCGTCTGCAATCTGACCTTTAATCGAAAAGATAACTTACGTAGTCATTTAAAATTGCATGCCGATGAGAAGCCGTTTGTTTGTGATGTTTGCGATAAGAGATTTTCTGTAAAAAATAATTTTGATAGGCACGTGAGGGTCCACACCGGTGTGAAACCGTTCACGTGCGACGTGTGCAGTGCAACGTTTGGTAGAAAAAGTACTTTACAAGGTCACATTAAAACTCACACCAACGAGAGACCTTTCGTTTGTGATTTATGCGATTCGAAGTTTACACAAAACAGTCATTTGCAATATCATTTGAAAATTCATCGTGGGGAGAAGCCGTTTAATTGCGGTTTATGCCCTAAAACCTTTATTCGAAAAGGGGATTTAGATTGCCACTATAGAATTCATACTGGTGAAAAACCATTTGCTTGTAGTAAATGTGATAAAAAATTTATTCAGAAAAGCAACTTACAATATCACTTAAAAACTCACATTAATGAGAAGTAAATTTGTTGCTGCAAATATTCGTAAGAGTTCTAATTTTGTGGAACTCGAAAAATATGAAAATTAGGTACATTTGTATCATCGTGAGGTTAGCAGCACAATTGTAATAGTCACACCGCTAGACCATCCGACCAATTGTCGGTCATTTTTTGAAAGTAATTAACCTTTGTTTGTGTGGCGTTATACTAACAAGTTATTGTTGGGGGCAGCGCCGATACAGAGGGGGGCAATGGGTGAAAATGAAATTACCTCTCCTGACTCACGACCACACGGATCTTTTAAAATATTTCGAAGACTAAGCATTTAAGGTTAAGATTAATCCCCAATATCGATTAGTTTGGCCAAAAATCGATTTTAAATTTTACAATTTTACGCAGAAATCGACTATAATCACCCCATTCTGTTACACGTCCGCATTGATTTAGTTAGGTTTGAGAGTGGGCGTGGCGGTCGACTGTCGCTCGCGATGCGCCCCGTACACAAGGATCTGCTAAGCTATCGAAAGTTAACGCACGATGGTAGCGTTAACATCGAGCTAAATTCACGGTTTAATGGTATTTTTACTCTTAAAAGAGAGATCTATTGGTCAAGCTTAGGTTAGTGTTAGAAACCGACGTTTTTAATCAAAATTAGCCATTTTTAGGTAATTTTGGTTTTAAACTTCTGCGAGAATGTGAAGTGGGCGGAACTTATCTCATCGCATTCGGCAATACACGGTATTTGCACGAATTTTTGGAGAAAATGAGGGCCTATTTTTATGGTTCTCAAAATTTTTGTTTTATAATTGCTTTTGCACCATTTCCGATCTTTCTCTCATCTGAAAATTATTAAATTCGTGGGCTTGTTTCTCATGCTAACCCATGCTATTTTTTAATTTCAACCGTGAAATTCGTTGTTTTCTGTTCCTTTCTTTCTTCCCCGTTTAAGGTTACAAAACCCCACCTTTTGCCCAAACGAAGGCGTCGCTGTTGCTTTGCTCCAATTATCGATTTTATATTTGCGTTGCCTTACACCACATGGGTTATTTGCCCCCCCCCCCGTACTTTATTTTCTTTCTTTGGTTAGTCCACAAAGGCCCTGAAGCACAAACTCCTCCTTACACGATGCACTAGGTAAATCAATTTAACCTTGTTCAGGAATATTTTTAATCAGTGTTACCTCTTGTGAGGTCCGAAACCAACTAACTTTTTTACTTTCCTATTTATGTAGTAAAGGAAAGTATTGTAATAGAGTCGATTTACAGGTATCATTTTGATCGTGAACGATTTTTAAAAATATGTGGATATCAATACAAAAGAGCAAACGCGCGGACTAATTGACTTGAAATTATACGCACAAGTTTGAACAATTGCTGTAAAGAACTGATGAGGTTTTGGTTGAAATCCCTTTCCTGAAACCTCTTTTATTCGCTGATTTTCAATGACGCGCATAAATGACTTAACGAGATTTCATTTGTTTCAAAAACAATTTCAGACCCCCGACATAATACCGCGACATGTATCTATTTGGCACGGTTGCGATTTAACAATTTGCTTAATAAATTATATTAACTGGATTGTCCAAGTTGTGCGGCCTAAAGGCCGCACTGAATCTAAAAACTTATTATCAGCAATTTAAAATATAAAGTTTCAAAATATCGAGTTATTATTAAAATGAAAACATTAATTAAAAGATTTATTGAATTTTCAAATGACTTGTTTACATATTATCTGTATAATATTCTGATGACGGACGATATAATCGTTTGAAAGCTCAATAAATCTTTTAATTATTGTTTTCATTTTAATAATAACTCGATATTTTGAAGTTTTAATATAATTTAATATGAACGAGTTAATAATTTATATATTTAAAATATAAAGGGATAAAATTTTTCTACGCAGTGCTCTTTTTTTTACTTGATTTTAGTGGATCAATGAAAACTAAGCAGACCTCCACCTACGGAGTGACAATAAGTGCCGGACGGGGAATTACAAGATTTAATTTGTCATTATTTACTTTTACTTTTTTAAAAGGGAAAGTCATGTGTTGTGTCACATCAAATTTTTTCGTTGTTTATTTCTTTTTTACGTGACCTTTTTTGTTGGTTTGTATCCTCTGTGGTATACATCGCAATCACTATTTACCTTTATTTTCTCTTTTGCCATCTGTGAATTTTTTTAATATGTACATATGGTTTTTATTACTACCAACTCATTTAATTTATGAGTCATTTCATATGAAATCACCTAAAAAAGATAAAAGTTATTTTCTTCTCTTTAAACGCCTGTACATCCGCGAGAGGAGGAAATAACAAAACGGGCATTGAAATTTTTTGAAGGAAGAACTAATAAATTTCAAATTTTTGTTTTATTAAACATGTCCAAATTGTAGCCTGAAATATGCAAATTATTAAATTTTAAAAATTTCAAGCAGAGATTTTTTCATAACGAGTTGACTGAACGAGTCGATTTAAATTTTTTTACGTTATGTTGAATTAACAATTTTATTGCACAAAATATGTATGAGTATTATGTGGTTACAAACGTAATAGCCCTACCCCCCCTCTCTTCATACGGGTGCATGAAAAATTACCGTCCGTGTCAGACAATGAGATGTATCTGTGTATAATGTGGTGTATAATCTTTATGTATAGCAGATGCACTTGTAACGGATACTTTTTTACTATCCCTTGCCCCCCCCTTGAAATTCGTTGTCATTTATAAAAATGCGTTGTCTTGTTTGCTTCACTGCTTGAAAATCAAGGTGTATCTATAAGTTTAAATGGTCTATAGGTCGGGTTTAGTCTTGATATTGATCAGAACCACACAGTTAAAAATTTCATAAAAAAAAAGTTTACTTTAAAACGTCAAACTTTCTCGCTCCGTTATTGGAGAATTAACGAAAAATCTCGACGTTAGCGCATCTAGCGTTAAAAAAGTGAACTTTTTTAATGGGGGAGAGGGAAACTTTCTCGCTCCTTATTCGCTGTGTGCGTTGCTCTTGCTGCCCTCTGGTGGCTCAAATAGACAAAATAATTGGGACTCTTGACATATAAAAAGCTGGCAAATTTTAAGCTTTCAGGTAGGGAGTTGCGGGTCATAATCCTTCTAAGTCCATGGTAATCACATAAAGCAAGTCCCAATTCAGTTCTACTACCGGCCACTCCGAACGCTTTTTTGATCGATTTTCGTATCTCCTCTACACCTACGCACACAGCGAATAAGAAGCAAATGCTTATTAGTTATTACCGACAATTTGTCAGATACTTTAGAAGTGTGGCCGTTACAATTTTGCTGCTAACTTTACCTAGGTACGTTATTAGTTTAAAAATAGACGTGGGATTGTGTAATTGGCTAAAACGAAAATATTATTTTCTTATTTAGTTAAACGATTGAATCGAGAAGAAATTTATAAATAATTTATTGTTGGCAAGAAAAGTTTGTTTAATGGCTTTTCCAATGTTTCAAAGCTGCCATTTTAATGTAGGTACATTATACATACGTGGAAATGCAAAAGATTAATATTTTAGAAGAGAAGTCGTATACGATTATAGTTATTGATTTGCTGGGCATTTATTGCAATAGAAATGATTAAGTATTTTGCATCAATTATATTATCTAAAAAGCTACATCAAAATGTTTATAATATAAAATAGACTGACATGGGCCAAATTATTGGTTGGTATGCATCATAAAACAAAGATCTCTTGGTGAATTAAAGTAGATTTAACTTGGCTTTCAATCAAAGTAATCCAAATTTCGATAAAAAGTTCCATCCCTAGTTTTACTTAAATATCTAATACGATCAGGTGTGCGATGACGTAACACCAAGGTTTCGTGGCAAGGATCGTACCGACTTCATTCGGGCTGCACATAATTGAAATATTAACATGCACTTTGTTTTTTTATGGATACCATCCTACAAAAAAACGGTTAAAGTGGCATAAGATGCCAAAAAATGCCTATTTTTTGCACTGTACATTAATTTTTTTCTTTTATATCAGAAATATTTGGGGTACCTGTGAAAATTATTTTAGTACCTGAAATTTAATTTTTGAAACAGGGACATACGTATAAAACATATCTCGCAGACAGAGTAGTAATTGTAACAAAAAAACATCTTTTTATATAATATTATGGAAAAAACTTAAAAAGGTTTAATGAGTTGGGGTGGTGTGTACGTAGATTTTAAAGCGGGAAGGGAAAAAAACAACGAATTAAATAAACAAAAATTGGAAAGTGAGTTCACGACAGGCATTATTTCGTTGCATGATTGTGACTCATCAGTTGCATCTAATAAAAAAAACTAAAAAAATATTACTTTTTATTCGTTTTTTTTGCACCTTTTTTCATAATTTTCAAAATGTACGTACATTTTACTTCAACTTACAGTTAAAATTTAAATAAGTTAACATTTTTTATCTATATTATATTGATCTTATTTGTATTTCTTTTTTATATAAAATTGTTATAATTGTTGTAATTTTTAAATAATTTAATCTGTTTATGTAATAAATACTTTATATAAATTTACATTAAAATAAATTATTTATACATACATGGGTAAACCTTAAACCTAAAAAAATTTCGAGGTGGGCAGACGTCCATCTTGCGTTAGGCTACGTACAGAGTAAACGTTGGTTTCAGATACCGGTTTAGCTGCTTCGATATTTGCATTGAAATATCTAACCTGTTACCAGGTTTGTTTGTCTTCAGTCAATGAGTAAACCAGCGTTTACTCTATACGTAGCCTTCCTCTTGTGTTATTTCCCAAGTGTCCGGTTTGGACCAAATTTTGGAGTGTGTTATTTTCCCGAGTATTGTAGCTATCGAGCTTGGGAAGAATTTTGAGTAGTCTAGAAGACTGGAAAATAGTTTTTTTTTGGAATTCCGTTATAGCGGTGTGAATGTGGAATGTCCCCGCAGATGTACAATTAGCCAACAGAAGTTCTGAGTACGAATTATAATTATTAATTAAGGTTAGATTGGATAAAATTTAATAGTATCTGGTTACAGACACGTTCAAAGAATTGTTGATTTGAATTACATTTTATGAGTTCAAATCTCATAACGGTGGTGTTGATATTGATTTCGTTGATCTAACTCGTTAGGGCGGCCTAACAGTGTTGCCAAAGTTTTACAAGGTTTTCTTTCCGTGCGGGAGGTGGGGGGGGGGGTAAAGATAAATATAATAATCAGGGCTTCCCATATTAAACCGAAGAAATTGTAATTAATGTCAGCAGAGTAACTAAAGGTGGCGTAGGGCAAAGGTGCACAAATTTGAGGCGCAAAATTAGCTAACGGCTCAGCTGCCCTAAAAATTAGAAATCGCACTTTAAAATGAGATATAATTAAGTATTATGTTGTTTATGGTCATGAAAAAATCTTTTTTAAAGTTTCACATGCTGGAGGGTATTCCATACCCCCTCCCCCAGAACCTCCGGTTTTACGCCCATTTCTTTACAGTTTGGTATATCTAATTGGTTTGGTCACCCTAGAAATACAAAAATTCATCTCGCCTGCAAGTTTTCGTTCATCTAAAAATGTTTATTAGGGTAGTGCTTTTTAACCTTTAATTGTTGCAGCTCATTATATTAAAAATGTTTAATTGAAACTTTTTTTTAATCACATTTTTATTTTATTTGAGTACAAAATTTGTTTTGAAATACGTCTTTGGAAAAACCTTATATTTCTTGCTTTATAAGAAGGTTATCATCACCAATATTGATAACATAATATAAAAATAGGTCTGGTAGGGTAAAGTAGGGAATATTTTATTATTATGATAAAAATATAACTAAATAGGCATTTAAAAAATGTTTATAATAAAGAAATCTTTAAAATTCCTGTAAGAAAGTATAGGGAGCGAGAAAGCTGACATCGAGTGTTCAAAAATTGTACTTATAAGTAGAGCGATGTGTGAAAATGTAGCACAATTTGTGTTAGAAAATAGTGCAATTATGCTAAAGATGACTAAAATTGTGATAAAAGCAAGTACAATTGTGTTCAATTTTCACACAATTTGTACTTGTAGACAATCTAGACAAAAATTGTTCTACTTTTAAGTACAATTTTTTTCGGTATATGTATAATACAACAGCAATATTTCCTAATTTACCCTACTGATCAGATGAAATTCGTTTTTGGAAAAACCCAATGTATTTTTAATTCATAAGGTTATCACTAATTTTGAGATTTGCAAAAATAAGATTTATGTATAAATAGTACTTTCACTAATTACATCAGTACAATTTACTATTTCTTTAGTTTGGCATATTTTTGAAATATTATATTCACAATTATTGTAGTTTAAAATAAATATCTGTTAAATTTCATAAAATGATAAATAACTTCTTACTGTTGGGCATTTTAATAGCATTAAATGCCTTAAATTCAAATCCGACAACAACAGAAAATTTATCAACTACTGAAGCAAATGAAAACGTAAGTTAATTGAAATACACAGAAAAAAACTTGTACTTAAAAGTAAAACAATTTGTGTCTAAATTGTGCTAAATTTTCCTACAATTTGTACTTGTAGACAATTTAGACACAGATTGTTCTACTTTTAAGTACAATTTTTCCTCTGTGTATGTCTTAAAGTTCTTATAATAATATAAATTTGCAGGTACCTCAACATGAAGATATAAATTCGACGGTTCCCACAATTTACGAAATGTTCATACAGTCAAAGGTCAGTAATCGTTTTGCCACCACCGTAGTCACAAGTAAAGTGATAAATACAGCTAACACATCACAGGAAGCTACGTTTTTAGTCATTTTACCAGAAGACGCGCTCGTATCCGCATTCGAAATGGAGATAGAAGACAGTTATTACACAGCTTATGTAGAAGAAAATTGCAAAGCAAGGAGTGAATATAACAGTGTAATACAAAATTATTTAAATTTAAGAAATATTTTTATCTAATTAACGCAAAGTAACATTTTATACAACTTGTTACGCAAAAATATTACAACACCCATGTAGCACACAATATAGAATGTTGGTGCAACATTGCAAAATTCGGTCAATATTGCAATATTGCACCAATATTAATGACGAATATTGTCTGCCGATATTCAGCCAACATTGGTGCAATATTGTCTCTCAATATTTACCCAACATTGGTGCAATATAGGAAATCAATATTGTGCCAATATTGACTGAATCTTGGTGCGATATTGCACAGCTTGAAGATAAAATTTTGTTTTTAAACTAATTAAAAATATATTAAACATTTTAGGCTCTCTTCAATAGATTAGGAATTCGTCACGCTTTTCCTAGTGATCTGGGTACGAATATATTCAAAATTTATGTTACCATGAAAGCAAATTCTAAAGCAGCATTTTATTTAACTTATGAAGAGTTGCTGAAAAGGAAGCACAATCGTTACGAACAAATTATTAACATACATCCTGGTCAGTTAGTTGAAGATCTCAATGCTGAGGTAAAAACACAATGTTGGCGCAATATTGGGCCAATATCGAGATATGAACATTTTCTAATATTGGCAGAATACTGTCCCAATATTGAAAGACGATATTGGTGCAATATTGAACCAAGCTTAAGCCAACATTGGTGCAATATTGCGCCAACATTGTGGGCTACATGGGGACAAACGTATATAATTTACAAGTATAATTTTATTTAGTTACTTATAAGTGAACGCAGAAAAATTATAAATTTGAAAATTCAATCTTTGCGATCCATAAAGAAAACTCCTAACGAAACTTTTGAACTTGATCCTGAAACAGAAGTTCAAGTAAACGGCGATTCTTCGGTTTTTGTTAAATTTTCAGCAAACAAAGAAAAACAACAACTTTTGATGAAGAATGATGATTATAATGGACTTTCTGCACAGTTTATTGTACAATATGATTTAGAACACGTTATCGAAGGAGAGTTTTTAACTCGAGGTTGTTACTTTGCACATTTCTTTACCCAATCATCGTTGCCCAAGTATGTTGTGCTAATGTTCAGTATAGGTAATAGAATGAACGAAGAAGATAAATTAAGGCAACAGTATCTAGCAGCGAAAAGTATATTGGACGAATTACAAGATGGAGATGTATTCACATTAATATCATATTACAGCGCTGCTAGTATTTGGAATTTAGATGATCACACCACATCGGTAAGAGCACAATTTTAAATTTAATATCATTTCATAATACAATTATTAAGGGGTGAGCAAAATAAAAAATTCATTTTGTATTTTGGGTTGAAAGTAGAAAAGACAAGATAACTTTGAATTTTTTATTTGTTGAATTTAAAATAAAAAATTCCAAGATACATTGCATTTTGTATTTCAAATACTTGAAATTTTGAAATGTATTTTAAATACATTTTGCCCACCCATCAATTTTTGTTATAGTTTTTCACATTACCGAGACCACATACCATATCTAGCAAACGAAAAATATATTACGCAGGCAAAGCAAATTGTTTATAGCGCGAAAGCATTTACCTACTCAAATATATTAGCTGCACTTGAATCGGGCATAAAACTGGCAGAAATGGAAATACAAAATCGAATTGACCATATGCATCGTAAAATCCATATTATAATGTTGACTGACGGTGAAAGATACACTATCGAGGAACCATGTGAAGGGACACCATCAGAAACTATAATTGAAAAAGTACGAAAATTAAACTTTAAATTTTATGGCCAAACATAGTAAGAAATTATAATTTCAGATTACATTTCTCAATTCGGGCTTGATAAATTCGTCCATATCAACGATTTTATTATTTGGTTCTCAGGAAAACGAAAAGTTTCTTCGGAACTTGACTTTTCTTAATATGGGAGTTTTTAAACATATAAACGAAACTAGTGATGCAATTTCGTACAAATTGCAAAATTTCTTTGCTATCTGCTATCTTTAGTTCCCCATTAACTAACATTACATTTGATTACAGTTCTTCTAGATTACAAAACATTACCGACTTTTATTTTCCCGTTCTCGAAAATGAATCAGATGTTGTGGTAACCGGAAGGTGTGGTAAGACAATGACCAATAACTTTTCATGATTGATTGATGTGCAATTTATTTGTGTTTTAAGGTTTGGAAAAAGATATTCATCCACCAAGAGTCTTTGCAAACAGTCAGAAAGGAGTTTTAGAGATGCGAACTCCAATTCAAAAGTCGCAGAGTGATATCTCACGACTTTGGGCTTATGTAACTGTAAAACAATTAATGGAAAAGAAAAATAATAGCGATAATAATATAGAAGAAATTGATAAAAAAATTTTGGAGGTCTCATTAAAATATTCTTTTGTAACTGATCTTACTTCTATGGTAGTTGTTAATCCTAATGAAAAAGTTGTTGTGGGTAATGAAGAACTTCGTGGAACTACTGAATCACTCTGTAAGTATTTTTGAATAAAGTCTACTTGAATTAAATTCAGACCTTAAATTTTATGTCAATTAAATTAAATTTAGCAGCGATTTCTTGTCCCCATATGCAAATCTCAGATCCAAAATAAATATCAGGCTTTAGATGAAAGGTTAATTTTTTAAATTCTGACAAGATTAAAAGATACCTATATATGGGGCATTTCACATCAAATCGACCACTTTTAAATCCGACCCTTTTCGATTTCTCTGAAATTTTTATATATTATAGGTACTATCCCACCAAAAACATTTCTGTGAATTTTTTACTCAACCGAAAAAAAGTTAAGAATTTTTAGAAAAACTGATGTTTTTTTCTTCAAACGAAGACAAAAATGGACTAATCGGAACGTTTTTTTTTGTTTTTTTTCTGTCTTCAAACGTACTTTTCACGAAAAAATATAAAAAAATATTCAAACTTGTATTCTACAAAATTTTTCATTTTTTTTATTTTTTTTCATTTCAAAATAAACTCTGATTTATTCCGCGTATAACAACGCAAACCCCATAATGGGCCAACATTTCTTTCTATTTTTTTTGTTTAATTAAAACATATTTTTGCGTAAAAATAAAACAAAATATTTTTCAATTAAACAAAAAAAATGGAAAGAAATGTCGGCCCATTATGGGGTTTGCGTTGTTATACGCGGAATAAATCAGAGTTTATTTTGAAATAAAAAAATCAAAAATCAACAGTGGCGAAATTTGAAAAATCAAAAAAAAACGGTTTGATTAGTCAATTTTTGAAATAGTTATGAACATTTGAAGAAAAAAAAACATCAGTGTTTCTAAAAATTAACTGTTTTTGGGTTGAGTAAAAAATTTTGAAAAAATTCACAGAACTGTTTTTGGTGGGATAGTATAATATGTAAAAATTTCAGACAAATCGAAAAGGGTCGGGTTTAAAAGTGGTCGATTTGATGTGGAATGCCCCAATATGGAGGTATAAGAGATACGATTGGTTAAGACAATTATAATGTTATTAATTAAATTTAAATAATGATCGAAGGGGTAGAGATAATATTTATTTACACAATATACAATATCAAAAAAGTATACAATTAAATATATAGTAATTAATTCAAAGATCTCGTAAAAACCTCACCTTAGATAATTCGTAGGTAAATGGTAATCGTTTAACCCTTTGAACGCGCATCAGTACACAACAATAAATCGGATCTGAAAATGCAAACTTTCCATATAAAATGGGGTTAATTTGTTAATGCTTTCAATGACCTATCTGTTATTTCCGTCTTTCCCACACTATAAGTCACTTAATACTTAATAAAAAAAATGCTTTGAAATTAAGAACATTGCGAAATAAAGCAAGTTTTCTCCATCACATACATATATAAAAGACCAGCACGCTGCTGCTCCTCCTCCAGCGTGTCATTGTTTTAGGACACACAAAGCACTCTGATAGGTTGTTGTTGTTAATCATACCAACTTAAAATCACCTCCCCTGGGATAGAGTTGCACACCAATCAAGTTTTCAGCTAGGGTGCTTATATATAAATTTTATCTGGGTTTTCAGTAAATGTATTTCACAATAATAAACGGACAGCACATGCTACTTCTCTACCTCCTCATTCAGCGTGTCATTTTTGTAAGTCACACAACGCACTGCTGTGATTGGTTGTTGTCGTTGGTTTTTAGCAACTTCAAATCAACTCCCCTGGAATCGAGTTGCACACCAAACGAGTTTCAAACCAAACGTTGGTGGGACGCCCGTCCGCTATAGAATCGGCTATATAATCTTTATTATTTTTAAACTTGAGGACGTTTAAACGTGAACAATTAAAATTGTCAGTATTAGGATTTATTTTTTTTAATGAAGATTATTAAAAGAGAAATCTATTGGTTGAGCTTATGTTAGTGTTGGTGTTTGAAATAGTAGTTTTCGTCACAGTGTGTGGCGAGTGTTCGAGTGGCGTAAACTGCTTTTCGTTGTGACGGAACTACCTCATTTTTATTTGTGACTGTATGGGAGCCGTCCCTGCACAAGTATAGTCCATTTGAATATTAGAGGTGTTGATTGGTTAGTTTGATTTTTTTTTACTCCCTAGGACGTAAAAAGGCACTTTTCCATCCTCAAATGAGGCCGTAAACCACTCATTTTACGGCCGGAACAACGAAAACGATTTTTTTTAAATTAATACCGCTAAAAATAGAGATCCACCGACTAGCTAACCGTCCGTGGACGGGCTTTCCACCTAGTAACTTATATTTTAATATGTATGTTATTCTTTTATTAGGGATAAGATAAACAAACTTGGAATCTAGGTGAACGAACTGAATGCTTTTTAACTAAAACGGAACTAGTGAAGAAAATTAACACCTTGACATGTTTGAAAACATAAAACACTACCTATATTACTTATTTGCTTTTGTTACGAAAAAATTGTAATCAAATTATTTAATGTTACATAGGTATTATTTATAATCAATAAATCATATTAACAATTTATATAGCTTTCAATATATCATAATTATTATTATCATCAGTCAATTACCCCGTATATCTCATTTTTAGAACATGTTCTAAATTTGGAGGCCAATGTGCGCACTAGACATTTTTCCGCCTAGAGTCCGCCCAGTTTGGATCAGTGTTGCCAATTTAGCGGTTTTCAAGCTAGATATGACTTATTGGAAGTTGCTTTATGTAGTCTTGGTGTACAATCAATCACAACTACTTCTAATTTGGGGTTAATAGTATATTTAATACGCAATAATGTAACACAACATAACTCGTCAACGTCTTACTATCGAGTGCCTTAGCGTCCTAGCGTCTCCCTCCTTATACCGCGTTACCTTTTGATGTTATCACACTACACTCACATGGCATTGATATACAGGGTGCCCGCATTCGGCCATCCTGAAACAACGATCGTCCTCGATCGACGTGGCTCTATGCTGTAACACCCAACGATCTATTATTTCACCAGATGGTGGATACAGACAGAAATATTGAAGCCCACCATAAGATCTCTTTTAGCGTGGCGTGCTTTTTCTTTGTTTACCGAGTCCTTGGATCTCATTGGTGCTTTCAAGATTGCTCATATTTACCTGGCCCGTTGTAAAAGGTTGCTCATCCTTAAAGTAGGTAGGTTAACAAGATTTCTTTTATTTCAAAATCGATAGTTTTTGAAAAAATTCTTTAAAAATAGAGGCACCACTGGTAGCGTAAACAGTAAACAAATAAAATGTAAATATAAACATGTTATGAGTGGCTTTACAACAACCAATGCTTTTTAGATAGGAGTCCTGCATCTAGTGTAATATAAGAACGATGGTACTACCTGTAACCCAAATTATTAGAACAATTTTTCATACACAGAGTCAATACGCTACTGGTTTACATTTGTATGCGTCAGACATGCTACCAATTTACACTGTGAACGTCAGATACGTCACCTCATTTGAATTTGTATGCGTCAAACACGCTACCAATTTACACTGTGAACGTCAGATACGTCACCTCATTAAAATTTGTATGCGTCAGACACGCTACCAATTTATACTGTGAACGTCAGATACGTCACCTCATTTGAATTTGTATGCGTCAGACACGCTACCAATTTACACTGTGAACGTCAGATACGTCACCTCATTAAAATTTGTATGCGTCAGACACGCTACCAATTTACACTGTGAACGTCAGATACGTCACCTCATTTAACTTTGATACACATACCTATTATATTCTTTCTATATTCTTACTTAACTTTCTGAAAAGCAAACGGCTTGATATGTTTTCCCCCCACTACACCTTCGTAGAGGCGGTTCGTCCTTGACGAGTAAACATCTTCTTTTACATTGTACCTGTCATTAGGCAAAGCATTTGTGATCGTAAATGGGCCTCTGTACTTAGGGAAAAGTTTCTTGCTTTCATTATTATTGGCTGGGAAGTTATTAATTTTATAAAGCACCAAATCTCCAACAGCAAACTGTTTAGGTGCACATCTCTTCTTATTAAAATAGCTATCTTGTATTGCTCTGTTGTTTTCTAGTTTGTTTTCTACTTCTTTTCGTAATTTTGTTACATCCATAACCTTTGTATCATCGTCACTTATATACTTGTCACTGTCAGTTCTCATCTTGCATCCAAAAAAAATACTTCCCTTGGTGTAGTTTTCATAATTTTATGAGCGGTATTATTTATTCCTTGTTGAACATTTTTGAGATTCAAGTCCCATGAATCAGAATCTAACGGTGCCCCAATTGTTGCCAAGGCATCTAACACTGTCTTATTAGCCCTCTCTACTTGCCCATTGCCTCTTGCAATGCCCAACCGCTGTAGTGAACACTCGAATACCACCTTTATGTGTATAATTTTTAAATTCTTTAGATATAAAAGCTTTTCTTGCCTCTGTTATCAATCTCCTTGGGTTGCCAAATATTGCAAATATTTCATCTAGTGCTTGAATAGTGTGTTTACTCGATGTATCTGGTGTTGCTTTTAAATACACAAATTTGGTAAAGCCATCAATTATTACCAATAAATATTTATTTTCATTCTTTGTTTCCACAAATGGACCCAAGTGATCTACATATAACGTATGATGTGGTTTTGCACATTTTGGTAAAGACTGAAAGTAGCCTGGTTTTTTTTTTCACTCGGTTGTTTATGATATACACATGGAAGACTTGCATTAATGTACTTTTTAACAAAGCGTCTCATTTTGGGAAATCAATATCTTTGTTTTAATCTGTCGATCGTTTTGTCAAAAGCAAAGTGACCTATATCATCATGGTTACTTTTAACTACCTGCCACCTACACTTCTTTGGTACTACCCATTTCTTTAATATTTGTTGTAAATGTTCTTTTTGTATTGTATTTAACGTCTATGTTTTAATGTGACTTAAAAATATCAGATCTGTTTTGAGAGATCAAGTTGTCGTCAATACGGTAATACATTATATTTTTATTTTTCGTGAAATTTTTGCTTGTTAATAAATCCGTCTTTAGTGACTCAACATTTAAAACATACAAAATTATGTCAAGCATGACGTCATCAATAGTTACTGTTGTCTAAACATAGGAATTAACGGTTGTAGTATTGCCTAAAAATCCTGCTAATACCACATTTTCTTCAAGTTGTTTAATTTCTAGTGCAAACCGATTAACTAATTTCCTTGCAATTAACGAACAATCGCTACCAAAATCTTATTCGTACTCTCAGTTATGGCAGTTGGCATGGTTTCTCTTGGAGAGGTTGTCGTTGGAGTTCTTGTTTTTCTTTCCTTTTTTTTGGTTCTGTATGCAGTAAGTCTTTTCTTCGCACTTGAGTTGGAATTATCACTATAACTATCACTTCTACGTCTGATTTGTAACGTCTTTTTATTTTTGATTTTCGAACAACGTGGTCATTATCACTTACACTATTATAAGAACTAGAACGTCTGCTTTTCTGTTTGGGCATGATTACTACCACTTCTGATGTAGTCTTGGTGTACAATCAATCACAACTACTTCTAATTTGGGGTTAATAGTATATTTAATACGCAATAATGTAACACAACATAACTCGTCAACGTCTTACTATCGAGTGCCTTAGCGTCCTAGCGTCTCCCTCCTTATACCGCGTTACCTTTTGATGTTATCACACTACACTCACATGGCATTGATATACAGGGTGCCCGCATTTAGCAGTGCAAAACTACCATTTAGCGGCTAGTAGAAATTCTAGCTTAATTAAAGGATATCTGACGAAAAATGTGACGATTTGTAAAAATTGTTGGAAGTCCGGCACAGATTTTTACTAAAATATTTCGTAATTTTAAAAGTTGGCAACACTGGTTTAGACCTTAATACACAAGCGCGAGTGCTAAATTTGTCATAAAAAATTGCACACGTTGCATACAGAAAATTATTTTTAGTTGCATAAAATTGTGATCAAATTTACATGTCAATTTTATGCAAAATTATTAATCGTGTCATAAAGGCTTAATAAATAAGAATCTACACATCCATCACTACTTGGATGTATCTATTTATATGGACTTAACAAAAAAAAACAATTTCAAGTCATTCGCCCCCCCCTCTCAAATGGCATCATCTTCAGGCGTCGTACAAGTCTGTTTTTAAGGGTAGTTCACACTACATGATTTATCATATGACTTAGTCATAAGGAAAGTCATGGCTAAAATCATACCATCGCAACAGCCAATCATAAAAGCCATAACTTCTATATAATCAAAAATCATATAGTGTGAATGTAAAAAAATGCCTCATATGAGAAGTCATGTGACAAGTCTTATGATAAATCATGTAGTGTGAACTACCCTTTAGGCCATTTAAAAATTCTACGCCCAACAAATGAATAGTTGTAAAAACTAAGTGCTTTGACCCTGTGATTTTTGTATGAACTCGAGACCATATGCGTGTTGAATTTTAACTTTTATGTTGAATTCACAATTTTTCGAATTAAATAATCAATATTTATAGATTTAACGTATGTATCGTGGATTTACTTAGACGTTTTAGGGAGCGAGAAAAGCTCGAAGTTATCGCCTCTAGCGTTAAAAAGATGAACTACCTACAAGAATTTTTTTAACGCTAGCGGGCGCTAACGTCAGCTTTCTAGCTTAGTTTAGGGGAATTTTTTAAAACTAGAGTTTAGCATATTTTTTTTTTTAAATTTCATCTGCTGCATTAGAGGAGTTCACATATGCCCATTTTATGTTGGTAGAACTAAATAAAATAATCTGAAATTTGATTGTAACTTAACTTAAATATTTTCAAATTATTCAGATCCTGAATGAGAGAGTTGCCTTAAAAATTGAACCCTCTAGTTACAGAACGAAGTAAATTTTAAATTTAATATATCGAGTAATTTCAATTTAAAATGCAGTATTATTTTCAAAAATAGGACAATTTTTTTTTAGGTAAGTAAACATTTATAGTGAAATATTTATTTAACAGAAAATAAATGAACTACAAAATTCTAACCTTATATACTAAAACCACGATTTTTTCTTTAATTGGTCATATTTTAACATATTAATTAAAATGGAACTTGCAATTTCATCACTATTTCTTGTTTGACCATAATAATCCACAAATTCTCCCTCCGGATTTACTAAATACATAATAATTGTATGATCCACCTAAAATCATTCAAAATGTGTAATTAAATTACTCACAAATTTCCTTTTGATTAAATACATACAATGTAATCGCTCTCGGAATCTTTAGGTCCAGCACTGAAGTAAACCCTGTAAGCTTTACAAGCTTGAGCCACTTGTTCCTCGGTACCAGTTAAACCAACAAATCTAGGACTAAATTCTTTGCAGTATTTCCCGACAACTTCCGGACTATCTCGATTTGGATCGACAGAAATAAACAACGGCACAATTTTGGGCGAATTTTCACTCTTGTCAAGAGTATCCACAACCTTCGCCATCTTTTCCAATTCATCAGGGCAAATGTCGGGACAATGTGTAAACCCAAAATAAATCAGCAACCAATTTCCCAAAAAGTCCTGACTCTTTTTTAATACATTTTCTGAATTAACCAATTCAAAATAGCCGCCAATTGCTGCTTTACCTAACATCCGTTGTCTCTCTTTCTGGTGTGCTAAAAAAATATGTACGATAATGCCATCGTTACAAATTTACGTGGCTGACAAACCTTCCTCCTTTTTTTCTTTTAGGTAGAGCATATACAAGAAGAGTCCTCCGCAACCTACCGCAGTAACACTTACACTTTTCCATGTTATTAAGGTTCTGTCCCGTTTAGGGTCGGCTTTATTACTGAAAGTCCGGTGTTGCGGTTTAATTTTCAAGCCCTGAAAAGGATTAGTAATAATATAAAAAAGAAAAATTACAAACGAATTAATTATCGTACATTTAATTTTCTACACGTTGTTAGCCTACAACTTTTAAGTAAATGTGATAAAATTCCGGACATTATTAGTAATTCAGTTCTAAATCCAAATAAAATCGATTAATCGATATGTTTTTAGGTTATGCTGTTAAATTTATGTTGGTGACTTACGTTTTTTTACGGTTGGTAGCTGCCATTACGTTATTTTAATATAATAATGGTGGTTGGTTCGGTATCGTCAAATTACGTTAACATCAAAATTTTAATTAATATTTTAGTAAATTTGTGACATATTTATTGTAATTAACTCAAATATTACTCAAGAAGTGATACGGTTTACGTTTGAAATATCGGTTTGTCAATCGTAGCCGCGGAAAAAGAATTCTAAGTGTGTTTTACAGGGAGGATGCTTGTACATAATATAGGAAGCTAATAATAAGTTTATTGTAAATACATTACGCATAATAATCAAAAAAATATGTCTTATCCGACACGTCCGCCGTTGGGTATTCCTATGCCAGGAATGGCATATATGTCCATGACGGCTCCTCCACCGTTGATGCCCGCTGTGATGCCAGTACAGCATGTAAGTACCTTGTAGTTTTAAGTGGTTAAAAAGATGAACAATTGTGATTTTTAGATGATGCCTGTGCAAGTGACATCTGCTCCTCAAATTAGGGCTCTACCGAGACTCAATCCAAATCGAGAACAACTGAAACAAATTCAAGGTCCTCCGGTGACAGTTTTTGTTGGTAAGTCGGTTTATTTTGTGTGTTAACAATTCTAATAGTAGAAATTTAGGTAACATAACGGAAAAGGCACCTGATACTATGATCAGACAAATTCTCGGAACGTGTGGTCACGTCATTAGTTGGAAACGAGTCAAAGCATTTGGGTTTTGTGAATTAGCTGGGCCGGAAGCTGGACTTCGGGCAGTACGTTTATTGCATGATATGATGGTCGGTGATAAGCGACTCGTTGCAAAGGTGGATGCAAAAACCAAGATTGTTCTTGACGAATATAAAGGCAAGTTTAGTTTGTGATTTTTGTTTGTGGAAAATTGACCAAGGTTTTAATTGCAGCTGAAAGGAGACGGAAAGAACGTGGAGAAAGGGGATCTTCACCGTTACAGGATGAACCTCAAGATGAAGAACAACTTGATGATGAAACTTTAGCTCTTGATGCCGTAGCTGTTGAGAGAATCAAGCAGATTTTAGTAGATCATGAAGAAGAAATGAATAATTTTGAGTTAAAAAAAGAAGGTGAGTTTCTTTATATATAGTAAATTTCAATTAAGGCGCTTCTGTGGTTAAAAATGCAAAATCATTTGAAATGATCAAAATGATTTAAAAAAGTATTTGGTAAAATTATCTTGGTACAGAATATTATGGTCAGATTTGAAGACATTATTGCTTCAAAATTAGTTTTAAGCCTGTAGATACCAAAATAATTTTATATTTTACCTAAATAATTCTTTTTGAATCATTTAAAAATATTTATTATTAGCAGCACAATTTTGACTTGTTTAAGACCCTGCATTTTAAGCTAAAGAGGTTTTTGAAATTGCAACTTTTTTTTGTTGTTCTCAATTGTGCTCAAGTTGTTCTTAATGTGCTTAAAAGAATTTTTTAATTTTGATCAAAAATAACTGCGTAAAACGCGAAATAAGATTTGGACCTGCCCCCCCCCCTTTTTCGGTTGTTCTTAATGCATGTCAGTGGCTCCCCCCACATTCGAATTTTTAGATGAATTTTGTGTCAAACGTTAGAGCATCGTTTGAGCCTGAATGAGCTTACATTATTTTCGTTGGAGCCTCAACCCCCCCCCCACCAGTCTATCTTCTCAATTGTAGTTTTTCGCGAATAACTTTGCGACCTTTGAGGCTCAAACGAAAATAATGGAAGCTCATTTAGGCTCAAACGATGCTCTAACCTTTGACACCAAATTTATTCAAAAAATTGAAGGTGAAGGAAATCAAGGCGTTAAATTGAAAATCAAGGCGTTAAATGTTTATGTGTTATCACCGTCAGTACGTAATATGTACTTTTTTTAGTACTTTTTAGCCTCAAATAAAAGTTAGTGCTACGTACCTCGAAAAATTCAGGACTTTTTTTTACTTTGGTGACGCTATTTAGTACAATTATAGTATTTTTTACAAGTTTTATAAGGTTTTCTTTCCGTGCAAAAGGGGAGGGAGGTTAAAGATTAATACAGTGGGGCCCGCTTAATGTGATCGCGGTTAATGTTATCATTCGGATATTGTTATCACTTTTTCCAGGAACGGAACGGACATAGATTATTACACACAAAAAACATCGCTTATAGTTATCATGAATTCGGTTAATGTTATCATATTATTCTTAAGATTATTTTCTCCCACGAGCAAATGGGTTGATTTTCAGTTACAAGCATTTTTTTATATTGTGCATAAGTCACCCACATAATTTAAAGTCAGGTGTTAGCAAGAAAATCTGTCTAAGGTTCATTTTTTTCAAAGGAGTGGATGTAAATAAACCCAACGTGTGACTCTTTCTATCACCGTCACATAATCTGTGATATCACATTACATTTTTATGTTTATTATGAATTCCGTCGTTTAAATATGTACATAAAAGCTTCACAATGAGTGACTATTATTAATTAATTACTGTAAATGTAGTACATACTAATAAATAACGAATAAAAAAAATTTTTGTTTATTGTTATCAATCGGTTATTGTTATCAAAAACCCCAAGTCCCGATGTGATCACATTAAGCGGGCTCCACTGTATAATAATCATAGCTTCCCATATTAAACCGAAAAAACTGTATATTAATGTTAGCAGAGTAACGAATAATTAAAGCGTGGCAAGGGTGCACAAATTTGCGGCGTAAAATTAGCTAAGGGGTTAGCTGTCCTAAAAATTAGAAATCCTACTTTAAAATGAGGTAAAATCAAGTATTATGTAGTTTATAATCAGATCACGAACAAATCTTGTTCTGATCTGGAGGGTATTTTTAAAAGTAAACAATTGAAACACCGGATGGTCTGGGGGGTATTCCATACCCCCCAGCCATTAAAAAATGAGATTTTTTCTAGAATTAAATTTGCGGCTGTATCAATTTTTAAAGTCATTTTTATAGTTCCATATGTTGGAGGGTATTCAATAGTTCATTTGAATAGTAGGGGTGCTGATTGGTTAGTTTGGTTTTTTTACTTCCTAGGGCGTTAAAAGGTACTTTTCTATCCTCAAATGAGGCCGTAAACTACTCATTTTACGGCCGGAACAACGAAAAAATGTTTTTTTTGGAATTAAATTTGTGTCGTTATCAATTTTGAAAGGCCTTCTCGTTACTTCTTTATGCTGGGGGGTATTCCAGACCCCCTGGTTATACTCCCATTTCTTTACATTTTGGGATATATTGGTTTGGTCACCCTAAACTTAAACATGAGATAAAATTCAGTATTATGTAGTTGATATTTCTGAAAATATCGTTCTCTGGTGTAGAGGGTACTTTTAAAAGTAAACAATTGAAACACCGGGGTGTCTGGGAGGTCAGGTATAATAAAGAAAAAATGTTTTCTTTGGAATTAAATTTGTGTTGTTATCAATTTTGAAAAGCCTTCTCGTTACTTCTTTGTGCTGAGGGGTATTCCATACCCCCCAGACCCCCCGGTTTTTCACGCCCGTTTCTTTACATTTTGTGGAAGAAGGTCCAGACACTTTAGAAAATAGAAACAATTTTTGAAAATTATATCTCATTAAAAAATAAGATAAAATTAAGTATTGTGTAGTTTATTTTTCTAATCTTCTAATCTAGACTTTAAATCTTTCTCTGACGTGGGAGATGGCAGGGGGGCAGTTGCCTCCTTTACCCCTTCCCCGGTTCTTGACCGTTTAAATTGTTTTGAAACATTTAATATTAAAAAAAGTTTTTTTTTTATTTATATATTTACGCTTTGAGAAAATGTATATCGAATGGCTGCAGTAAAATTTTAACATCAGTACATTTTACTATCATTTAGCACTTTTTTAGTTTTTATTTAGGCTCTGGCCACACGTGCAGTAGAATGACGCTGGCAGCAGCAGTAAAACTGCAGGAACGCCCATTCTCAAGGTAAATGAAAGGTAATGTCGCAGCTTTAGCAATGCACTTGTATCAGCATTACCTTTCATTTACCTTGAGAATGGGCGTTCCTGCAGTTGTACTGCTGCTGCCAGCGTCATTCTACTGCACGTGTGGTCAGAGCCTTAGTCTTTTTATATTAAGACTTAGATTTAGAAAATCGGTCCACGGAAACGTGAGAGTGGGTGTAAATGAGTGACGCGCATTAGCGAGATGCCTTTTTTTAATTTTTAGTTTTTGTAATGGCCAATGGGTAATGGGTTTTTGTAGTGGGGCCAATTTCATGCACATTTTATATTTTTAACTGTTATGTATCAAACTACTGATTCACTATGTACATTTAAATTTTATTGTTTCGTTAAAATTAAATCTTTTTGTTATTTAGAGGAAGTTTTGGAGAAAAGACACAAAGTTCTCGAGGAAGCGGAAGTGGAAGAAGAAAAGCGGGACTTAATAACACGTGAGATTGGAAAATTTCGTGAAATAATGAAGGTGAGTGATTATGTTCGTAAGTTAGAAAAAGTTTTAATAGAGAAGGCAGTTCTAAATTGTTTTTTCTTAATGGGAAGAAATCCTGTTAAATAAGTTAAATTTTGCGCATGTGTCTATGATGTGCAATTGTATTTTATATAAAAAAGAATATACATAAATGCAGATGTATGTTTTGTGGATAGGGAGATATTGGTTAGGTTATTATAAATTAAGTTAGGGTGTTAGCTTTGAGGGTCGTAATATCGTAATTCAAAACCATTAGGATATGGCATCGGCGCAGTCCAACCTTTGTTACAACGTGCAGCGCCGCCGGTGAGTAATGTGACACCAATTTTCTCCATTTGTACCAACGATTTAAATTGCATTTGCATCGATTTTATAATTTTTTTTTAACACGCTTTTAATGAAAATTCGATTCATCAGCAGTTTAAATCGTTTTCATCCAATTTTTAATTGTTTTAACCTGAACAAATGTTTTTTATACATAAGTTGCATCCACTTACATTTGTAGAATAAAAGGAAAACATTAACAAAATTTTACAAAAAAAGTTTAAAATTAATTTAACGCAATAAAAATTAATAATACTTTTTGAGTTCATTTTTCAACATAATTAATTTCTAAATCACACTACAGAAAAAAATTAGCTCATCAGAATTGTGTTAAATTAACTTGAAATTTTTTAAAATTTTGTTAATGTTTATTTCACAAGTTATATATTTTAAAAGGAAAGCAATCTTACAACATTTTTTTAATCTAGCAAATGAAGTGGCTGTATCAAATTTTAACTTTATCGCATATAAATCTGCAATCACCGACTCACTCGCTCATCAAAATGTTTGGTGAGTTCTAGACCACCTAAAGAGCTGGAATTTTGCAATTAGAAATAAAAATTATATGCTAGTATTGTCTCTTGGTGTACGTTTAGCTCCGCCCACCCCCTAGTTTCTATAAATGCAAGTGCAATTTGCACGGTTTCCTTAGTAACACTCACGTAGTAATCGCAAATGTAGCAAATCGCGGATCTCTAGCCGATCTAGAAATGTTAAAGTGGTCCTTTTTGGTGTCAAAAATACTTAGGAGGAGTTTCTATTATTTCAACCCACAGGACTAGAAAATACACACACACAAAACCTAACCACAACCTAAAAATCGGTATATTTTAGTCAATGGAACTCTTAAACTAAGACATTAGTTTGATGTTGTCGTCGACTGCGGTAGCCCCGCCCTTTTCCAAGCCTTGTAAATATTTACGGCGAGCGCACGGACCGTCAACACAATGCAGCAACCGCGGCTATTAATTTTTTCTGGGCCCAGTTGGCGTGCTGAAACCAATACTTATTAGTAAATAGATAAATCAGTTCATTCAACAGAAAAACTTAAATCAGTTGTTGATTTTATTACAATTTTTGAAAGCCGTCTGTGCCATCTGATATAGTGTAAATCTTCAAACTTGAATGTTACGTCATAACACCACATTTTTGCTGCTTTTTTTTATTTAAAAAATTATATATTTATGGTGACTGTGATGGACTAGCAATTTTCACTTTAATTCATATTACTATTACATACGATGACGTAACACCCCAGTTAGATGATTTGTACTATAAAATATTTTTAAAGTTAAAATTTGAGCGACGCCGCTTTTTTTGCTAAATTTAATGTTCTCACAATTAAGGGTTAAACACCTAACAGATTGATTTTCTTTTAAATTGGCTGAAAATTTATTAAATTAACAAACCAATTAAATTTCAACTATTATTCTTCAGTTTTTTGTTTAATGATTTAGTAGTTAAGTAATGTAAGTACCCACGGATCGTATTTGTAAGTTATGATTCGTGGTGTAAAAAATAAGTAAAAATGTATTTTCGACATTAATTGGAGACTGGGTGAGAATTTACGTCGTCTTGGATCTTCACACCTTTTTTTCTAGAGTAAGTTATTACAGTACATGTATAATACCTAGCATAGTACCTTTTTTTTAAATACGAATATTAGAAAATGTTACAAAAAGTATCAATTTTGCCAATATTTTCTAATATCCGATATTTTTATTCCTTCATTTTTTCTAATAGCGACGATTTGCATGCATTTATGCATTCATAGTTTTTTAATTATGTTTATATAATATGTACATAACGAATGTATTCTTATTTATTTGTTTATGAAAACAAAAATTATTTCCTCTTTAGGCGGTTGTCGGAATAATCGTTATCAAAAAAAGAATTGCCAACAAATAGGAAGCAATTGTAAAACAATTGTCTTGTCAAAAAAGTGTCGTAATCGGTATGATAAATTAATTTAACTAACAGTTTTTTGAATTTTAAATTATTTTTTTAACGTATTTCCGTTTCCTTCTAGAAACAAGAGGAAGAAAAAGAAGTTAGTCGTCGTAAAGAAAAAGAAAAACCAGGTTCACGTTCGCCCAGTCCACGACGTCGCGAAAAAGAGGAAAAGAAACCGCGACGACGCTCAAGATCCAGGTGAGTTAAGGGCTCGATCTATCATTAGGACGAAAACTTTTTCAAAAATGACGTACCTATTTTCATTGGTTTCATTGTATTGTGCGTTTTTGATATAAAATCGCTAATTAACATAATCAAAATTCTCCTCTTTCCGTTAAAAAAAATCATTGCTGTATTTATAGCCAATTTTGAGCTGTAAATGAAGTTTTGAAGCAGTCTTTAAAATCGCACCCTTAACGCGTTCTTTCTTTCTAATAAAAATTTAATTTTTTAGATCAAAAGACGACAGAAGTAAGGAAGTGGATCGCGCTGATAGAGAGAGAGAAAAGGAACGCGAGCGGGAGAGGGAACGAGAACAGCGTGATCGTGATAGGGAAATACGGGAAAGGGAACGTGAAAGGGAGAGGGATAGAGACCGTGATCGCGATCGCGACAGAGAACGCGATCGGGGAGACCGAGGTGATCGCAACGATCGAAATGATAGGAGTGACAGGGAGGATCGTGACAAGACAAAAAACAGTAAAGAATTGTTAAAAGATAAAGAGATTGAAGAGGAACTGAAAGAAAAAAAGAAGGCGGAAAGGAGGGCACGAGAAAAAGAAGCCGCATATCAGGAACGATTACGTACTTGGGAGACCCGAGAACGTAGAAAAGCTAAAGATTATGAAAAGGACAGAGAAAAGGAGAGAATTAAGGAAGAGGAGAGAGAACGGGACGCTAAACGGTTGAAAGAATTTTTAGAAGATTATGACGACGAACGTGACGATATTAAGTTGTACAAGTAAAATGCGTTTTAATTTTATTTTAGTTGTTTTTATTAACAAATTTTTTTTGCAGAGGTAGCCAATTACAGAAGCGAATTACCGAACGGTTTAAGGAATTTGAAGCAGATAATCGTGACAGGCAGAAGGAAAAGGAAGAAATTGAAGAATTAAAAGCGAAAATATTTTCTGGTGGCCATGAAGATCCTAACGCGGAATTCGAAAGGGTTAAAAGGGAAAGGGAGGAGCAATATAAACCTAAACTAATTATTGACGTTAATTTGGATCAGTATAGGCAAAGAGAAAAAGAAAGAGAACGAGAAATTGAAAGGCAGAAAGCGAGGGACAGAGAGCGCGATCGTGAAGCAGAGAGAGAGCTGACCAGGCAGAGGATTAAAGAAGAACGGGAAAGGTGTGTTGTGGAACAAGCTGCTCAAGAGTTAGCAGCTGTGCATGCAGAACCTATCGACAGTGATAGTGATGTAGACGGTCACCACAGTCCACCTATGCCACCTGAACCTGACACAAGCTCGGAGAGTCGTGGTGAATCTGTTAAGGTAAATTTTTATTTACAAGTTGAACCAATTCACAAGATTATCCCAATATACATTTTCAAAGAGTTACATAATTATTATTTTTTTTTTTTTAAGTGGACTCAAATTCAAGCTGGTGATGAAGATTCTAGACAGTCGGTGATTTCAAATCCAGAAGAATTGGTGGTACCTCCAGCGAACACCGGTATTAAACTAACCTTGTCTAAACCGAGTGGACTTCACAGTCCTCCACGTAATAACAAGAGAGGACGAGCTGATCTCCGTGAAGTGTTCAATCCTGATGAAGATGACACGAGCACGTTAGTTAAAAAACGTAAATTAGTTCCATTAGATTATACAGAGGAAAAGAAAAGTAAAAGGGATAAAGAAAATGGTGATAAAAAATCCGAGGAAGTCTTGAAATCACAAGAAGAGAAACGCAAACACATCAAATCCCTAATCGAAAAAATTCCGACAGAAAAAAATGCTTTATTTGATTACCAATTAGATTGGACAGTTATCGATAATGCATTAATGGAAAAGAAAATTCGTCCATGGATTAATAAAAAAATCATCGAGTATATTGGTGAGCCCGAACCTACCTTAGTAGATTTTATTTGCTCCAAGGTTCTTGCCGGTTCACAACCGCAAGTAATATTAGAGGATGTACAAATGGTATTAGATGAAGAAGCTGAAGTTTTTGTTGTTAAAATGTGGAGGCTGCTAATTTATGAAGTGGAAGCTAAAAAATTGGGTCTTGTGAAATAATGGAATGCGTGAATTAAAGTATTTAAGAACTCTCCTTGGTTAAGCAGTAATTAGTAATTAATTGCTATTAATTATATTTTTATGTTTAAATAAACTTGTATTTAATATTGCAATTTTTTATTGGCTTGGACACATTCTGGGCGCCAGGTAACGTAAATAAAACAAAGAAGGAAAAAAACTTTTATTTTGACATCAAAAATAGCGGGCCCCATCCCCCGAAATGTTCAGAAAAATTTTTTTTTTTTGGAAGTAAAGGAAAATTTGTTTATTATAATAAAAATTCTCGGAAGGGAAACCACCAAAAATTTTACTTTTTATAAGTGCCCCCCCCCTCCCCGAAATTAAATCCTAGCTACGGGCGTAATACTACCCCATTCACATAGGCCATACGGGATTGTACTTGGATGGTAGAATCTGGCCACTGCTATCTTATCAAGCAGTGGCGTAACAACGTGATATTTATCTGTGGCCTAAATTGTGCTACGAGCCTTTCCCGCGTGCTATATTTCTCTTTTTCTTTGATCATAACTACCCTTTTTCTCAAAACAATTTTTGAATCACTTTTAATGTCCTAACCTAAATTTGTTCCGAGCAACATGCGTGCATGTTTTTTCTACTGCTAGCAACGCAGGAGAATGTCGAGTGCATTTTAACCGGGCGGGGGGGCGTATAAGCGTAATTGGTCACCAAATGGTACTTCAAAAACCAGGCCTAGAAAGAAAGGAAAGAGTTTCAGCTTTGATGAGAACCAACAGAGGCAGAGCTGGATCTTTATAAAAACCCAATGGAACGTTAACAACCTACGAGGAGGAAGCTCTGGAGCTTGGCTAAATATACAAAATTATCCCTAAAATAAGGGGTTCAAGTTTTCTCACAGAGAAGAATACGTTTATTTGCAATGAATTATTTTAAAAAGCCTGGACTTTTTACAATTTTTTCACCTCTTTGGTTCTGAAATTCGTTTCACCCAGGTGTGACTTCAACGTGCGAAGATGAGGAGGGTGGGGTGATGTTATCACCCCTCCCAAAGGGGATCCACTTTGCACACATCTTGTGATAATGCAAATGTTCTGTCAAAATCTTGTCAATAATGGTCTTACTGAGATTAGGGATCAATTGGCACAGCTCCCGAATAGCTTTTCAAGATCTCCACTTTTCGTTTAAAACCGATGCCTGTCCAGCATGCTGTTTATCATGAACGTTCGTTTTTAAACTCTGCACCATTTTTGGACGTTTTTGATGTCAATATACTTTATATAACTGTCGATAAATTTCTAAAGATGTAGTGTCCTTAGCACACAAAAAACGACACAGAAGTGGAAGCTCCTACAGAAGAATGCGGGATGGGAAAAATCCCGTCCCGCCCCCATCCCATGCGAAGTTTCAAATGTAAGTCATAATTTTTAAACATTTAATTCATGTTTTTGGTTGCAAATTTGGCGACGAAAAAGGTCATTCGAAAGAAAATTATAGGTAAAAAGAACCGAGAATTAAAAAAAATTTCATGTTTTGGGTCACAACTTTGAGACAAAAAAAAAGGTCATTTGAAAAATATTGTGGGTAAAATGAAAAAAGGACCAAGAATTACAAAAAGTTTCATGTTCTGGGTCGCAAATTTAGCGATGAAAAAAAGTCATTAGAAAAATAATTATGGGTAAAAAGGACCAAGAATTACAAAGTTTCATGTTTTGGGTCGCAAATTTGGCGACGAAGAAAAAATCATTCGAAATAAAAATTGTGGAAAAAAAGGACCAAGAATTACAAAAAGTTTCATGTTTTGGGTCGCAAATTTGGCGACTAAAAGAAGTCATTTATGAAAAAAATTGTGGGTAAAATGAAAAAAGGACCAAAAATTACAAAAAGTTTCATGTTTTGGGTCGCAAACTTGGCGACGAAAAAAAAAGATCAATCGAAATAAAAATTGTGGAAAAAAAATGACCAAGAATTACAAAAAGTGTCATGTTTTTGGTCGCAAAATTGACGACTAAAAAAAGATCATTTGAAAAAAATTGTGGGTAAAAAGAAAAAAAAGACTAAAAATTACAAAATGTTTCATGTTTTGGATCGCAAATTTGGCGACGAAAAAAAAAGATCATTCGAAATAAAAATTGTGGAAAAAAAGGACCAAGTACAAAAAGTTTCAGGTTTTGGGTCGCAAATTTGGCGACTAAAAAAAGTCATTTTTGAAAAAAATTGTGGGTAAAATGAAAAGAGGACCGAGGATTACAAAAAGTTTCATGTTTTGGGTCGCAAATTTAGGCACGAAAAAAAAGATCATTCGAAATAAAAATTGTGGAAAAAAAAGGAGCAAGAAGTACAAAAAGTTTCATGTTTTGGGTCGCAAATTTGGCGACGAAAAAAAAAGATCATTCGAAATAAAAATTGTGCAAAGAAAAGGATCAAGAATTACAAAAAGTTTCAGGTTTTGGGTCGCAAACTTGGCGACGAAAAAAAAAGATCATTCGAAATAAAAATTGTGGAAAAAAAATGATCAAAAATTACTAAAAGTTTCATGTTTTGGGTCGCAAACTTGGCGACGAAAAAAAAAGATCAATCGAAATAAAAATTGTGGAAAGAAAAGGACCAAGAATTACAAAAAGTTTCATGTTTTGGGTCGCAAATTTGACGACTAAAAAAAGGTCATTTGAAAAAATTGTGGGAAAAAAGAAAAAAGGACTAAAAATTACAAAAGGTTTTATGTTTTGGATCGCAAATTTGGCGACGAAAAAAAAAGATCATTTGAAATAAAAATTGTGGAAAAAAAGGACCAAGAATTACAAAAAGTTTCAGGTTTTGGGTCGCAAATTTGACGACTAAAAAAAGTCATTTTTGAAAAAAATTGTGGGTAAAATGAAAAGAGGACCGAGGATTACAAAAAGTTTCATGTTTTGGGTCGCAAATTTAGGTACGAAAAAAAAGATCATTCGAAATAAAAATTGTGGAAAAAAATGGAGCAAGAAGTACAAAAAGTTTCATGTTTTGGGTCGCAAATTTGGCGACGAAAAAAAAAAGATCATTTGAAATAAAAATTGTGGAAATAAAGGACAAAGTACAAAAAGTTTCAGGTTTTGGGTCGCAAATTTGACGACTAAAAAAAGTCATTTTTGAAAAAAATTGTGGGTAAAATGAAAAAAGGACCGAGGATTACAAAAAGTTTCATGTTTTGTGTTGCAAATTTAGGGACGAAAAAAAAGATCATTCGAAATAAAAATTGTGGAAAAAAAAGGAGCAAGAATTACAAAAAGTTTCATGTTTTGGGTCGCAAACTTGGCGACGAAAAAAAAAGATCATTCGAAATAAAAATTGTGGAAAAAAATGGAGCAAGAAGTACAAAAAGTTTCATGTTTTGGGTCGCAAATTTGGCGACGAAAAAAAAAGATCATTTGAAATAAAAATTGTGGAAATAAAGGACAAAGTACAAAAAGTTTCAGGTTTTGGGTCGCAAATTTGACGACTAAAAAAAGTCATTTTTGAAAAAAATTGTGGGTAAAATGAAAAAAGGACCGAGGATTACAAAAAGTTTCATGTTTTGTGTTGCAAATTTAGGGACGAAAAAAAAGATCATTCGAAATAAAAATTGTGGAAAAAAAAGGAGCAAGAATTACAAAAAGTTTCATGTTTTGGGTCGCAAACTTGGCGACGAAAAAAAGAGATCAATCGAAATAAAAATTGTGGAAAGAAAAGGACCAAGAATTACAAAAAGCTTCATGTTTTGGGTCGCAAATTTGACGACTAAAAAAAGGTCATTTGAAAAAATTGTGGGTAAAAAGAAAAAAGGACTAAAAATTACAAAAGGTTTTATGTTTTGGATCGCAAATTTGGCGACGAAAAAAAAAGATCATTTGAAATAAATTTGTGGAAAAAAAGGACCAAGAATTACAAAAAGTTTCATGTTTTTGGTCGCAAAATTGACGACTAAAAAAAGATCATTTGAAAAAAATTGTGGGTAAAAAGAAAAAAAAGACTAAAAATTACAAAATGTTTCATGTTTTGGATCGCAAATTTGGCGACGAAAAAAAAAGATCATTCGAAATAAAAATTGTGGAAAAAAAGGACCAAGTACAAAAAGTTTCAGGTTTTGGGTCGCAAATTTGGCGACTAAAAAAAGTCATTTTTGAAAAAAATTGTGGGTAAAATGAAAAGAGGACCGAGGATTACAAAAAGTTTCATGTTTTGGGTCGCAAATTTAGGCACGAAAAAAAAGATCATTCGAAATAAAAATTGTGGAAAAAAAAGGAGCAAGAAGTACAAAAAGTTTCATGTTTTGGGTCGCAAATTTGGCGACGAAAAAAAAAGATCATTCGAAATAAAAATTGTGCAAAGAAAAGGATCAAGAATTACAAAAAGTTTCAGGTTTTGGGTCGCAAACTTGGCGACGAAAAAAAAAGATCATTCGAAATAAAAATTGTGGAAAAAAAATGATCAAAAATTACTAAAAGTTTCATGTTTTGGGTCGCAAACTTGGCGACGAAAAAAAAAGATCAATCGAAATAAAAATTGTGGAAAGAAAAGGACCAAGAATTACAAAAAGTTTCATGTTTTGGGTCGCAAACTTGGCGACGAAAAAAAAAGATCAATCGAAATAAAAATTGTGGAAAGAAAAGGACCAAGAATTACAAAAAGTTTCATGTTTTGGGTCGCAAATTTGACGACTAAAAAAAGGTCATTTGAAAAAATTGTGGGTAAAAAGAAAAAAGGACTAATAATTACAAAAGGTTTTATGTTTTGGATCGCAAATTTGGCGACGAAAAAAAAAGATCATTTGAAATAAAAATTGTGGAAAAAAAGGACCAAGAATTACAAAAAGTTTCAGGTTTTGGGTCGCAAATTTGACGACTAAAAAAAGTCATTTTTGAAAAAAATTGTGGGTAAAATGAAAAGAGGACCGAGGATTACAAAAAGTTTCATGTTTTGGGTCGCAAATTTAGGTACGAAAAAAAAGATCATTCGAAATAAAAATTGTGGAAAAAAATGGAGAAAGAAGTACAAAAAGTTTCATGTTTTGGGTCGCAAATTTTGGGCGACGAAAAAAAAAGATCATTTGAAATAAAAATTGTGGAAATAAAGGACAAAGTACAAAAAGTTTCAGGTTTTGGGTCGCAAATTTGACGACTAAAAAAAGTCATTTTTGAAAAAAATTGTGGGTAAAATGAAAAAAGGACCGAGGATTACAAAAAGTTTCATGTTTTGTGTTGCAAATTTAGGGACGAAAAAAAAGATCATTCGAAATAAAAATTGTGGAAAAAAAAGGAGCAAGAATTACAAAAAGTTTCATGTTTTGGGTCGCAAACTTGGCGACGAAAAAAAAAGATCAATCGAAATAAAAATTGTGGAAAGAAAAGGACCAAGAATTACAAAAAGTTTCATGTTTTGGGTCGCAAATTTGACGTTAAAAAAAGGTCATTTGAAAAAATTGTGGGTAAAAAGAAAAAAGGACTAAAAATTACAAAAGGTTTTATGTTTTGGATCGCAAATTTGGCGACGAAAAAAAAAGATCATTTGAAATAAAAATTGTGGAAAAAAAGGACCAAGAATTACAAAAAGTTTCATGTTTTTGGTCGCAAAATTGACGACTAAAAAAAGATCATTTGAAAAAAATTGTGGGTAAAAAGAAAAAAAAGACTAAAAATTACAAAATGTTTCATGTTTTGGATCGCAAATTTGGCGACGAAAAAAAAAGATCATTCGAAATAAAAATTGTGGAAAAAAAGGACCAAGTACAAAAAGTTTCAGGTTTTGGGTCGCAAATTTGGCGACTAAAAAAAGTCATTTTTGAAAAAAATTGTGGGTAAAATGAAAAGAGGACCGAGGATTACAAAAAGTTTCATGTTTTGGGTCGCAAATTTAGGCACGAAAAAAAAGATCATTTGAAATAAAAATTGTGGAAAAAAAAGGAGCAAGAAGTACAAAAAGTTTCATGTTTTGGGTCCCAAATTTGGCGACGAAAAAAAAAGATCATTCGAAATAAAAATTGTGCAAAGAAAAGGATCAAGAATTACAAAAAGTTTCAGGTTTTGGGTCGCAAACTTGGCGACGAAAAAAAAAGATCATTCGAAATAAAAATTGTGGAAAAAAAATGATCAAAAATTACTAAAAGTTTCATGTTTTGGGTCGCAAACTTGGCGACGAAAAAAAAAGATCAATCGAAATAAAAATTGTGGAAAGAAAAGGACCAAGAATTACAAAAAGTTTCATGTTTTGGGTCGCAAATTTGACGACTAAAAAAAGGTCATTTGAAAAAATTGTTGGAAAAAAGAAAAAAGGACTAAAAATTACAAAAGGTTTTATGTTTTGGATCGCAAATTTGGCGACGAAAAAAAAAGATCATTTGAAATAAAAATTGTGGAAAAAAAGGACCAGGAATTACAAAAAGTTTCAGGTTTTGGGTCGCAAATTTGACGACTAAAAAAAGTCATTTTTGAAAAAAATTGTGGGTAAAATGAAAAGAGGACCGAGGATTACAAAAAGTTTCATGTTTTGGGTCGCAAATTTAGGTACGAAAAAAAAGATCATTTGAAATAAAAATTGTGGAAAAAAATGGAGCAAGAAGTACAAAAAGTTTCATGTTTTGGGTCGCAAATTTGGCGACGAAAAAAAAAGATCATTTGAAATAAAAATTGTGGAAATAAAGGACAAAGTACAAAAAGTTTCAGGTTTTGGGTCGCAAATTTGACGACTAAAAAAAGTCATTTTTGAAAAAAATTGTGGGTAAAATGAAAAAAGGACCGAGGATTACAAAAAGTTTCATGTTTTGTGTTGCAAATTTAGGGACGAAAAAAAAGATCATTCGAAATAAAAATTGTGGAAAAAAAAGGAGCAAGAATTACAAAAAGTTTCATGTTTTGGGTCGCAAACTTGGCGACGAAAACAAAAGATCAATCGAAATAAAAATTGTGGAAAGAAAAGGACCAAGAGTTACAAAAAGTTTCATGTTTTGGGTCGCAAATTTGACGACTAAAAAAAGGTCATTTGAAAAAATTGTGGGTAAAAAGAAAAAAGGACTAAAAATTACAAAAGGTTTTATGTTTTGGATCGCAAATTTGGCGACGAAAAAAAAAGATCATTTGAAATAAAAATTGTGGAAAAAAAGGACCAAGAATTACAAAAAGTTTCTTGTTTTGGGTCGCAAATTTGATGACTAAAAAAAAGTCATTTGAAAAAATTGTGGGTAAAAAGAAAAAAGGACTAAAAATTACAAAAGGTTTTATGTTTTGGGTCGCAAATTTGGCGACTAAAGTAAAAGGTCATTTCAAAAATATTGTGGTTAAATGAAAAAAGGACCAAAAATTACAAAAGGTTTCATGTTTTGTGTTGCAAATTTAGGGACGAAAAAAAAAATCATTCGAAATAAAAATTGTGGAAAAAAAAGGAGCAAGAATTACAAAAAGTTTCATGTTTTGGGTCGCAAACTTGGCGACGAAAAAAAAAGATCATTTGAAATAAAAATTGTGGTAAAAAAGGACCAAGAATTACAAAAAGTTTCAGGTTTTGGGTCGCAAATTTGACGACTAAAAAAAGTAATTTTTGAAACAAATTGTGGGTAAAATGAAAAGAGGACCGAGGATTACAAAAAGTTTCATGTTTTGGGTCGCAAATTTAGGTACGAAAAAAAAGATCATTCGAAATAAAAATTGTGGAAAAAAATGGAGCAAGAAGTACAAAAAGTTTCATGTTTTGGGTCGCAAATTTGGCGACGAAAAAAAAAGATCATTTGAAATAAAAATTGTGTAAATAAAGGACAAAGTACAAAAAGTTTCAGGTTTTGGGTCGCAAATTTGACGACTAAAAAAAGTCATTTTTGAAAAAAATTGTGGGTAAAATGAAAAAAGGACCGAGGATTACAAAAAGTTTCATGTTTTGTGTTGCAAATTTAGGGACGAAAAAAAAGATCATTCGAAATAAAAATTGTGGAAAAAAAAGGAGCAAGAATTACAAAAAGTTTCATGTTTTGGGTCGCAAACTTGGCGACGAAAACAAAAGATCAATCGAAATAAAAATTGTGGAAAGAAAAGGACCAAGAATTACAAAAAGTTTGATGGTTTGGGTCGCAAATTTGACGACTAAAAAAAGGTCATTTGAAAAAATTGTGGGTAAAAAGAAAAAAGGACTAAAAATTACAAAAGGTTTTATGTTTTGGATCGCAAATTTGGCGACGAAAAAAAAAGATCATTTGAAATAAAAATTGTGGAAAAAAAGGACCAAGAATTACAAAAAGTTTCAGGTTTTGGGTCGCAAATTTGACGACTAAAAAAAGTCATTTCTGAAAAAAATTGTGGGTAAAATGAAAAAAGGACCGAGGATTACAAAAAGTTTCATGTTTTGTGTTGCAAATTTAGGGACGAAAAAAAAGATCATTCGAAATAAAAATTGTGGAAAAAAAAGGAGCAAGAATTACAAAAAGTTTCATGTTTTGGGTCGCAAACTTGGCGACGAAAAAAAAAGATCATTTGAAATAAAAATTGTGGAAAAAAAGGACCAAGAATTACAAAAAGTTTCAGGTTTTGGGTCGCAAATTTGACGACTAAAAAAAGTCATTTCTGAAAAAAATTGTGGGTAAAATGAAAAAAGGACCGAGGATTACAAAAAGTTTCATGTTTTGTGTTGCAAATTTAGGGACGAAAAAAAAGATCATTCGAAATAAAAATTGTGGAAAAAAAAGGAGCAAGAATTACAAAAAGTTTCATGTTTTGGGTCGCAAACTTGGCGACGAAAAAAAAAGATCATTTGAAATAAAAATTGTGGTAAAAAAGGACCAAGAATTACAAAAAGTTTCAGGTTTTGGGTCGCAAATTTGACGACTAAAAAAAGTAATTTTTGAAACAAATTGTGGGTAAAATGAAAAGAGGACCGAGGATTACAAAAAGTTTCATGTTTTGGGTCGCAAATTTAGGTACGAAAAAAAAGATCATTCGAAATAAAAATTGTGGAAAAAAATGGAGCAAGAAGTACAAAAAGTTTCATGTTTTGGGTCGCAAATTTGGCGACGAAAAAAAAAGATCATTTGAAATAAAAATTGTGTAAATAAAGGACAAAGTACAAAAAGTTTCAGGTTTTGGGTCGCAAATGTGACGAATAAAAAAAGTCATTTTTGAAAAAAATTGTGGGTAAAATGAAAAAAGGACCGAGGATTACAAAAAGTTTCATGTTTTGTGTTGCAAATTTAGGGACGAAAAAAAAGATCATTCGAAATAAAAATTGTGGAAAAAAAAGGAGCAAGAATTACAAAAAGTTTCATGTTTTGGGTCGCAAACTTGGCGACGAAAAAAAAAGATCAATCGAAATAAAAATTGTGGAAAGAAAAGGACCAAGAATTACAAAAAGTTTCATGTTTTGGGTCGCAAATTTGACGACTAAAAAAAGGTCATTTGAAAAAATTGTGGGTAAAAAGAAAAAAAGACTAAAAATTACAAAAGGTTTTATGTTTTGGATCGCAAATTTGGCGACGAAAAAAAAAGATCATTTGAAATAAAAATTGTGGAAAAAAAGGACCAAGAATTACAAAAAGTTTCAGGTTTTGGGTCGCAAATTTGACGACTAAAAAAAGTCATTTTTGAAAAAAATTGTGGGTAAAATGAAAAGAGGACCGAGGATTACAAAAAGTTTCATGTTTTGGGTCGCAAATTTAGGTACGAAAAAAAAGATCATTCGAAATAAAAATTGTGGAAAAAAATGGAGCAAGAAGTACAAAAAGTTTCATGTTTTGGGTCGCAAATTTGGCGACGAAAAAAAAAGATCATTTGAAATAAAAATTGTGTAAATAAAGGACAAAGTACAAAAAGTTTCAGGTTTTGGGTCGCAAATTTGACGACTAAAAAAAGTCATTTTTGAAAAAAATTGTGGGTAAAATGAAAAGAGGACCGAGGATTACAAAAAGTTTCATGTTTTGTGTTGCAAATTTAGGGACGAAAAAAAAGATCATTCGAAATAAAAATTGTGGAAAAAAAAGGAGCAAGAATTACAAAAAGTTTCATGTTTTGGGTCGCAAACTTGGCGACGAAAAAAAAAGATCAATCGAAATAAAAATTGTGGAAAGAAAAGGACCAAGAGTTACAAAAAGTTTCATGTTTTGGGTCGCAAATTTGACGACTAAAAAAAGGTCATTTGAAAAAATTGTGGGTAAAAAGAAAAAAGGACTAAAAATTACAAAAGGTTTTATGTTTTGGATCGCAAATTTGGCGACGAAAAAAAAAGATCATTTGAAATAAAAATTGTGGAAAAAAAGGACCAAGAATTACAAAAAGTTTCTTGTTTTGGGTCGCAAATTTGATGACTAAAAAAAAGTCATTTGAAAAAATTGTGGGTAAAAAGAAAAAAGGACTAAAAATTACAAAAGGTTTTATGTTTTGGGTCGCAAATTTGGCGACTAAAGTAAAAGGTCATTTCAAAAATATTGTGGTTAAATGAAAAAAGGACCAAAAATTACAAAAGGTTTCATGTTTTGTGTTGCAAATTTAGGGACGAAAAAAAAAATCATTCGAAATAAAAATTGTGGAAAAAAAAGGAGCAAGAATTACAAAAAGTTTCATGTTTTGGGTCGCAAACTTGGCGACGAAAAAAAAAGATCATTTGAAATAAAAATTGTGGTAAAAAAGGACCAAGAATTACAAAAAGTTTCAGGTTTTGGGTCGCAAATTTGACGACTAAAAAAAGTAATTTTTGAAACAAATTGTGGGTAAAATGAAAAGAGGACCGAGGATTACAAAAAGTTTCATGTTTTGGGTCGCAAATTTAGGTACGAAAAAAAAGATCATTCGAAATAAAAATTGTGGAAAAAAATGGAGCAAGAAGTACAAAAAGTTTCATGTTTTGGGTCGCAAATTTGGCGACGAAAAAAAAAGATCATTTGAAATAAAAATTGTGTAAATAAAGGACAAAGTACAAAAAGTTTCAGGTTTTGGGTCGCAAATTTGACGACTAAAAAAAGTCATTTTTGAAAAAAATTGTGGGTAAAATGAAAAAAGGACCGAGGATTACAAAAAGTTTCATGTTTTGTGTTGCAAATTTAGGGACGAAAAAAAAGATCATTCGAAATAAAAATTGTGGAAAAAAAAGGAGCAAGAATTACAAAAAGTTTCATGTTTTGGGTCGCAAACTTGGCGACGAAAAAAAAAGATCAATCGAAATAAAAATTGTGGAAAGAAAAGGACCAAGAATTACAAAAAGTTTCATGTTTTGGGTCGCAAATTTGACGACTAGAAAAAGGTCATTTGAAAAAATTGTGGGTAAAAAGAAAAAAAGACTAAAAATTACAAAAGGTTTTATGTTTTGGATCGCAAATTTGGCGACGAAAAAAAAAGATCATTTGAAATAAAAATTGTGGAAAAAAAGGACCAAGAATTACAAAAAGTTTCAGGTTTTGGGTCGCAAATTTGACGACTAAAAAAAGTCATTTTTGAAAAAAATTGTGGGTAAAATGAAAAGAGGACCGAGGATTACAAAAAGTTTCATGTTTTGGGTCGCAAATTTAGGTACGAAAAAAAAGATCATTCGAAATAAAAATTGTGGAAAAAAAAGGAGCAAGAAGTACAAAAAGTTTCATGTTTTGGGTCGCAAATTTGGCGACGAAAAAAAAAGATCATTTGAAATAAAAATTGTGTAAATAAAGGACAAAGTACAAAAAGTTTCAGGTTTTGGGTCGCAAATTTGACGACTAAAAAAAGTCATTTTTGAAAAAAATTGTGGGTAAAATGAAAAGAGGACCGAGGATTACAAAAAGTTTCATGTTTTGTGTTGCAAATTTAGGGACGAAAAAAAAGATCATTCGAAATAAAAATTGTGGAAAAAAAAGGAGCAAGAATTACAAAAAGTTTCATGTTTTGGGTCGCAAACTTGGCGACGAAAAAAAAAGATCAATCGAAATAAAAATTGTGGAAAGAAAAGGACCAAGAATTACAAAAAGTTTCATGTTTTGGGTCGCAAATTTGACGACTAAAAAAAGGTCATTTGAAAAAATTGTGGGTAAAAAGAAAAAAGGACTAAAAATTACAAAAGGTTTTATGTTTTGGATCGCAAATTTGGCGACGAAAAAAAAAGATCATTTGAAATAAAAATTGTGGAAAAAAAGGACCAAGAATTACAAAAAGTTTCTTGTTTTGGGTCGCAAATTTGATGACTAAAAAAAAGTCATTTGAAAAAATTGTGGGTAAAAAGAAAAAAGGACTAAAAATTACAAAAGGTTTTATGTTTTGGGTCGCAAATTTGGCGACTAAAGTAAAAGGTCATTTCAAAAATATTGTGGTTAAATGAAAAAAGGACCAAAAATTACAAAAGGTTTCATGTTTTGGGTCGCAAATTTGGCGACAAAAAAAAAAGATCATTCGAAATAAAAATTGTAGAAAAAAAGGACCAAAAATTACAAAAAGTTTCATGTTTTGGGTCGCAAATTTGGCTACTAAAAAGAGGTCATTTGAAAAAAATTGTGGGTAAAAAGAAAAAAGGACCAAAAATTACAAAAAGTTTCATGTTTTGAATCGCAAATTTGGCGACTAAAAAAAAGGTCATTCAAAATAAAATTAGGAAAAAAGAACTCTTTTCTTGTCCCTTGTTAAAGTACATACGGGATTTGAGGGACGGGACCTACAAGAAGAGGCGGCACTGCGGGACAGGACAAGAAAAAGTAGTTCTGCATTCATCTCTAGAAGCTCTATCGCTAACTACTACCAAACCAAGCTAAGCGTCGCAGACAGCTCAAATTGGCTGGGATTTGTAGACGCGGACGCAATGTGTGCGTTCAGCGAGCTCAACTGCTTAGTGTCATCAGTCAACTATGATGAGTAGATGACACTCAGCAGTTTGAATTTTGCTGAAAGATGTGCTTACAGTCAGCAACCTTAAACTAATCATAAGTTGAATAAACGCAGCGTAAAATTTTTGCGCTGAGTTTTTTAGTCAACAGTTGTAAGTAAGCGCTCCGTTCAGCTAAACCTGATTAGTCAACTTCTTAGCCGCTAAGCTTCGCTGAACGCGCCCAATGTCATCATGATGAGTTTGCTGTGAAACAATAACCGAAAATAATCAATTGTTCAAAAACAATTGAAAAAATAATCGGATTAATTAATAGATTGTTCAATTTCTTTACCTCTCGGCTTTTTTTTCCCAAACTTTTTTTTAATTGCCTATTTTTTTTTAACCCTTTAGCTTAATTTGCAAGTCAAAATATGAATACGTTTCATATCTTTTTTTCTTTACCCCTCGGCTTTTTTTTATCAAAATGTTTTTGAATGACCTCTTTTTAACCCCTAGCCTACATTTCCTCCGAGTAACATCCGTACTATTATATTTGTTCCATGTAACATATACTGTGCTAAGGGTAAGGACCATTATTTGCACCGCCTATTTCTACGTCAGTGTTGTTCCACTATTTTCGATTCTTCCATTATTTTTGATATAGACAATGGATTAATCGAAATTAATTCTCAGCTCTAATCTTTGGATCTGCTAATTGTGGTTTAACGCAGACCGCGTTTTCCTTTTGAGGAATATAAGGAATTCGTTATACTGGCGCTCATGCGTTGGACCAATTTTAAAAGGGTGAAATCACACACATGAACTCGTTTCTACAGTTTTAATAGCTTCTTAGAATATTTGTTAATTTGCCATTCGCACTTTAAATATACAGACTCGTCATTGTGCAAGTATTGGATGAATAAGAGAATTTGCCATTGATATTATTTTTCGATCGATAGTATTGCGTTTTAAGACTAGGCTGGGGTAAAGATGACGTGGGTGAGGATGACAACTTTTGGGGATGGATATTAAGGGTGATTTGCATTAGTGCACCTCTGGCCTCCTCTTTGCTGGTGTAGAGGCTTTTGATAAGCCTCTACATATATCATGATATCTGCATGACGCTTCTGCTAGGTTTCTCGAAGACGGTCGAGACTTTATTTGGCACAAGTGCGGTTGGTTGGGTAATGTTGTTTTTTCCTGGTGAAAGGAGCTAAAGGCTTTAAAAAAATTTAATTTGTTGTCTCGTTTAATATTGCACAGTTTTTTTGCAAAATTTTTAGATTTGTTTTGCGGAAGGCGTGAATTTTTAAGTTAAACCGTATTTCAGTGTCCTGTAAATAATGTTGAGTGTTGTTTACACAATATTTTTATTTGTTTCTGAAAAATCCAACAGTTTCTGATAGTTTTAGAAACTACATCTTCTAGATTTCTCTCCATAAGAAAAAAAAAAGATTTTTATATCAAAATATTAAATTAAAGGAATATTGTATTGTCACGGGAACTGCACATGTGTGCAAAATTTTTAGGCGATTGGGAATAAGAAATCAGTGCAAAATTAAACTGTAAAATTTGAATGTAAAATTAAATAAACAAAAAAAAATGGGAAAGGTCAAAAATGACCTTAATAAATAGGTACGCATAAATATTCAGTTTTTTAGCCAGAAAAAGCTAAATTATGAAAACGAGGATTAAGCCAATTGGCCTTTCAAGTGACCTAGAGACCATAAAAAAGACCATACAAATAATTATCATGGTAAAAATCTTAAAACGAGTTTGTTATTATGAATAAAATTATAAGTGCATTTTACCAATTTGATCACAGTATCGCATCCAGTTATTGATAGTAAAACTTGTTTTTTTAAATTAATGAAAGAAAAGCAAATTGAACGCGAATTAAAATATTTTACAAATAAACTGTTAGTTTCGGTATAGGTTTGTGGCAGTGCAGAATTCGAAATTTAAAAATTTTGAGTTAAAATTTAATGTTAACAAATATAATTAGGTAGGAATAATAATGAAAAATTATAAATACGCAGTGCATAAGGAATATTAGCTTTTACTCGTATTTGGTTATAAAAACTTTTAAAGTTCAGCATTATTGGTTAATTAAGTAAGCATTTAATTAAAATTGTATTGAAGTTCATTTAAATCAGGTAATCATTAGTAAACTTTAAAAACCAGTTTGTAGAAATGAAACGAATTTAAATGTTTGTTTTAAATATTTATGATTTATTACAATAAACAAAAAAAAAATTAGTAAATTTTTATAATTTAGTAAAGTAAGTAATAGGTCGAAGAAAATGAGTAAAAATATTTCAAATAATATTTAACGTGGTTTATTACCTGAGTTATAGGTTGTAAATGCAGCTTAATTTATTTAATATTCAAATTGTTGTAGAAGCTAAAAAAACTTAGTGGATGACCACAATGGAAGATAAATACGTTTGTTCGTTAACAGAAAAATCTAAGAAGGTAGCATTAGATGAACTTCGCGAAAATGATTACGTCAGAGAGCAATCTTTAAAAAGTATGAAAGAATGGATAAGTAAATCATCACATATTAAATACTGCCGGACCGACGCACCATTTTTGCTAAGATTTTTGAGACCAAAAAAATTCAGCGTTCCATTGGCCTGTAAACTGCTAGAAAATTATTTGATAACCAGACAGCTATATCCACGATGGTTCCAAAAACTGGACTGCGATGATAAAGTTTTAAACGAATTATTAGATGCTGGATACATTGCAATATTGCCAGAAAAACACGATGGAAAAACTGTTGTTTTGAGTCGTCTTTCCAAATTTAATCCACATAAATACATAGCTGCTGATATGGTCAAAATTAATACTTTCATTTTTGAAGCACTGGCGGATGATGAAGAAAATCAAGTGAATGGATATATCTACTTATGCGATAATGATAATTACCAAATGGCTCACCTTACTGTCATGCCTTTTAAAGACGTTCTAACCCTTATACGATGTATTGTGGTAAATTTTAAAAAATTCGGTTTTAAAATTTAATTTAAACAAAACCATGTTTTCGTTACAGACTTCATTTCCTGGACGTCAGAAAGGCTACTATGTTTTCAACTTTTCGAAAATTTTCACCAAATTGCTTGAATGCGTGTCTTCAGCTTTATCAGCAAAATTAAGAAGTCGATTGTTGGTAAGTTTTAGTTTATATCTTACTGCAATTTTTTTGTTTTGCCATTTTTTTTTACTAAATGATTTCGCTATACAGACGTAGGTAAAAGAAATTCTTGGAAACCAAACAATCAAAATTGTCAAAAAATCCCGGTTTATAGCTTAGATTATATGTTGATTTATGTTATTTATTTAGTACTCTAACAGTTTAAATAAAAAAATTTATAAAACAGTTATTTAATTGTTTGCGTTCAAACAGACGCGTTTAACCGGCCGCGATCAAACGTCCTAGACCTGACTGCAACGCTGGGGTGAATTATACCTCATACAGTAGCTGGAACTCGCAATTGGGAAACAAATAGTCACCAATTACAAGGCTATTTGTTTCTCGATTGGTGGTATTGGAAAAAAGAAAAAGTTTTTTTTCCTCTCGCGAAACGATCACTAAATTCTCTTTTTAAGGAAAATCCCTAAAATCTTACAGAAATATACCGGGGATTTGAACATATCAAAATAACATTGGAAATTGATTTTTTATAAATTTCTGCTTTTCCTTATAGCAGATAAGAATGAAAAAAGGAACAATTTAAAGAGATTATTTTTCCGCGTCTAAAGATACCAAGCACTTGATATTTTGTTCTTTAAATATTGTTAAAACTCAAAGTTAAATGACTAACTATATAGCGCTTTTAAAAAGATATTAGATGCATTGTTTGAAATTCACTTCTATTGTTTTATTTTTGAAAACTTTTGACAGTTCAAATATCCAAGGCAGGTCCGATTTTTCAAAAATGGCTTATTTAAATTCTATATTTTTAACAATAATTAAAGAACAATATATCAAGTTCTATGTATCTTTAGACGCGGAAAATAAAACTCTTTAAATTCATACCCTTTTTATTCTTATCCGTTATAATGGAAGCAGGAATTTAAAAGAATAATAATTTTTTATATTATTTTCCTTATATTTAGATCGGTGGTCAGTCACCCGGTATATAAAGTCTAGAAACTGCTTTGATTTGAAATTTTGTACGAAGGGGTGTCCCAGTGGCGTAACTACCAGTGTGGCCGGAGTGCAAATTTACACGGTCCGTAAAATCGAAGAGGCGGTCAGGCGCATGTTGCTCGGAGCAAATGTAGACGAGATATCGAGTAGTGCGCATGTTGCTCAGGGGAAATTTAGGATAAGGGGTTAGTCATTCAAAAAAAATTTTGTCGAGGGGAAGGCGGCAAATAATTTTTTAAGCTGGGGAGTCAACCCGTTGAGAGTTCTCGTCGGGGGCTTGCGTTGTTACGCCATTGAGGTGTGCTCCAGGGTTGATTTTTGATCTTATCTTTTGGGATGCCTTTTGAATTATTTCATCGATGGTCTTTTTAATGGTTATTAAAGGTGTACTAAAGATTCACTTATGCTGATGATATCGGTTGTATGGATTCGGCTTCATTGGAAAAAGAATTGGTGTAGAACTTGCAGAAATGTGTTGAATTACTAAGCGAATGGTGTGGAAAAATGAAACTCTCATTATCCGAATATAAGACCAAATAAGAAAAAAAATCAAGTTTGTGGAAAGTTTCAAATACTTAGAAGTAATAATCGATTAATCATAAGTAACTATGTCTCTAAGTTCCTGGTAAGGCTAGGAATAAATTTTGATTAATCGATTATTTTTGATTAATCGATTTTTCAAATATTTTTAATTGTTTTTGATTAATAGATTGTTTGATTATTTTCGATTAATCGAGTGTTCGCTTATTTTCAATTAATCAATTGTTTGATTACTTTTGATTAATCGATTGTTTGATTACTTGCGATTGTTTTTGATTAATCAATGATGATTGTTTGATTATTTTGATTAATCAATTGTTTGATTATTTTTGATTGTTTTCGATTAATCAATTGTTTGAATATTTTCGATTGTTTTCGATTAATCGATGATTGTTTGATTATCTTGATTAATCGATTGTTTAATTACTTTTGATTGATTTTGATTAATCCATAGTTTGATTATTTTTGATTAATCGATTGTTTGATTACTTGCGATTGTTTTTGATTAATCAATGATGATTGTTTGATTATTTTGATTAATCAATTGTTTGATTATTTTTGATTGTTTTCGATTAATCAATTGTTTGAATATTTTCGATTGTTTTCGATTAATCGATGATTGTTTGATTATCTTGATTAATCGATTGTTTAATTACTTTTGATTGATTTTGATTAATCCATAGTTTGATTATTTTTGATTAATCGATTGTTCGATTATTTTCGATTAATCGATTGTTTGATTATTTCGATTAATCGATTGTTTAATTATTATTTTTGATTGTTTTCGATAAATTGATTATTTTGGATTAATCGATCAATTTCGATTAATCAATTGTTTGATTATTTTTGATTGTTTTCGATTAATTGATTGTTTGCTTATTTTCGACTATTTGATTATTTTCGATTAATCGATTGTTCCATTATTTTCGATTGTTTTCGATTAATCGATCAATTTCGATTAATCAATTGTTTTCAATTAATCGACTGTTGGATTATTTTTTATATTGTTTTCGATTAATTGATGATTGTTTGATTATTTCGATTATTCGATTTTTTGATTATTTTTGATTGTTTTCTATTAATTGATTGTTCAATTATTTTCGGTTAATCGATTGTTTCATCATTTTAATTAATCGATTGTTTGATTATTATTTTTGATTGTTTTCAATTAATTGATTGTTCAATTATTTTTGATTGTTTTCAATTAATCGATGATTGTTTGATTATTTCGATTAATCAATTGTTTCATTATTTCGATTAATCGATTGTTTGATTATTATTTTTGATTGCTTTTGATTAATCGGTTGTTTTCAACTAATCGATTGTTTTGTATTAATCGATCAATTTTGATTAATTAATTGTTTTCAATTAATCGACTGTTTGATTATTTTTTTGTATTGTTTTCGATTGATTGATGATTGTTTGATTATTTTGATTACTCGATTGTTTGATTATATTTGATTGTTTTGATTAATCGATTGTTTGATTATTTTCGATTAATCGATTGTTCAATTATTTTCGATTGTTTTCGGTTAATCCATTGCTTGATTATATCAATTAATTGATTGTTCGATTGTTATTTTTGATTGTTTTCGATTAATTGATTGTTTTCAACTAATCGATTGTTTTGAATTAATCGATCAATTTCGATTAATCAATTGTTTTTAATTAATCGACTATTCGATTATTTTTGATTCTTTTCTATTAATTGATTGTTTGATTATTTTGATTAATCGATTGTTCAATTATTTTTGATTGTTTTCGGTTAATCCATTGCTTGATTATTTCAATTAATTGATTGTTTGATTGTTATTTTTGATTGTTTTCGATTAATTGATTGTTTTCAACTAATCGATTGTTTTGGATTAATCGATCAATTTTGATTAATCAATTGTTTTCAATTAATCGACTATTCGATTATTTTTGATTCTTTTTTATTAATTGATTGTTTGATTATTTTGTTTAATCGATTGTTAGATTATTTTTGATTGTTTTCGATTAATCGATTGTTTGATTATTTTTGATTATTTGACTGTTTGATTATTTTCAATTATAATCGATTGTTTTTAATTAATCGATTGTTTTCAATTAATCGATTGTTTTGAATTAATCGATTAATTTTGATTAATCAATTGTTTTCAATTTATCTATTATTGGATAATTTTCGATTAATCGATTGTTTGATTATTTTTGATTAATCGAGTGTTCGGTTATTTTCAAATAATTAATTGTTTTCAATTAATTGATTATTTTCGATTGTTTTCGATTTATCGATGATTGTTTGATTATTTTGATTAATCGATTGTTTGATTACTTTTGATTGTTTTTGATTAATCTATTGTTTGATTATTTTAGATTAATTGATTGTTTGATTATTTTCGATTAATTGATTGTTTGATTATTTCGATTAATCGATTGTTTGATTATTTTCGGTTAATTGACTGTTCGATTATTTTAAATTATTTTCGATTGTTAATTAATCGATTGTTTCAATTAATCGATTAATTTCGATGAATCAATTGTTTTCAATTAATCTATTGGATCATTTTCAATTAATCGACTTTTCGATTATTTTTGATTAATCGACTGTTCGATTATTTTTGATTAATCGGTTGTTTTCAATTAAATGATTGTTTTGTATTAATCGATTATTTTCGATTATATCGAACTATATCGAATTATATCAAAATTAATGGAACAATCGATTAATTAAAAACAATTGAAACTAGTGGAAACAACACCGACGTAGCAATAGGCGGTACCAATGGTCCATGCACCTGATGGCAACCACGGTTACACCCCATTTTGCCGCTTTACATTTCGCCGCCTTCCATTTTAAAATAAAATAAATAAATTTAAAATAAAATTTCAAGATATTCCACCGGTTGTGTTCTAAAATTTAAGCGCATTAGAGTAGAAAGGGTAGAAAATAGAGGAAAATTGCACCCGTAAGTGTAGTAAATAGGGGATGATTGATTTTTCATTTGCTGATTTTTCACTTGTGAACTAATTCTGTTGAAACTTGGCATTTATGAGAACTTTAAATCGTGCACATTAATTAATTAACCTCAAAAAATTACTACTAATTAGGTAGTAATTAGTAGATTTTAACTACTAAAAATTAAAAAATTAAAAACTTTTTAATAAAAAATTAAACCTCAAAAAGAAAATTAAAAAACATAAAATAAATATATTATCTATATTATATATAACTACATTATTATAAATCAAAATTAAATTATTATTTTAATTAAATTAAAAATGGCGGCAAAATAACAAGCGGCGATGTTATAGGCGGCGAAATGAGAAAAAATTTGGTGGCGAAATGAGAAGCGGCGATTTTATAGACGGCGAATTGGGGTGTTACCGGCAACTACAGTTTATATTATGTGAAACGAATATGGAGTAGTACGCATGTTGCTTGGAGAAAATGTAGGCTAGAGGTTGAAAAAAAAATTTATTCAAAAAAATTTTGAAAAAAAAGGCTAAGAGGTAAAAAAAAATCGAACAATCGATTACCCTTATCAGAATTATTTTTAATTAATTAATTGTTTTCAATTAGATAATTTTTTTGATTGTTTTCGATTAATCGATTATTATCTTTCCTTAAATCCAAACTTCCTTAACTTTTTCTTTCGTTGATGATAACTATGGAGTCTCTCCATAGTTTGTGTGTTCTCCTCTATTCATAACCATTATTGTCTTTCAGATCTTGGCAGTTTCTCAGGGTCACCTTACTTCGCATATGGCAATATCAGAGTTTTGTTACTTTTGTTATACATTTTTTATTATTTTTGTAAAATTTTAACTTTATTTTAAGTTTGTATCTAAATCTGTAATCAATTTGTGCGCTAAGTTGATATTGTGTTATTTATTTTTTATTGTAAAAAAACTTTCCATTTTGAATATAACCGTACGATAATTTAATACCTTTTCACACGTGTTCTATACAAAAGTTTTTCAAATTCCGTTGTAAACAGCTCCAAGGGGTCTCATCGAATTGGTTTTCATCAAATAAAATTTTCAATAATTTGTTATTCGAGCTTAGGTTAGTGTTAGAAAATTACATTACCCAAAACGATACCCGTCCGTAGACGGGCTTTCCAGCTAGTACCTTTATAATTTGACTATTAATAATTATTATAATTACAGATTTATAACACACTTGAAGATTTAAAGTCCAAAATTGATCCGAAAATTCTACCAAAAGAATATGGTGGTGAAGTGTCGTTAAAAGATATGGTCAATGAATTTAAAATTAAAGTTCAAGAACGCAAGTTTCAACTTTTAGCTTTGGATGATTTGAATATCGAAATTGACAAAAATAATAAACTTTTTAAAGAAATGACGGAAGAATTAGGAATTGGAGCTGATGGATCATTCAGAAATTTAAAAATTGATTAAACTGACGGTTAGTAGGTGTTTCAAAATGTGATACGTTTTTTTTTTCCTAAACTAAAATAATTAAAATATTTTATCAAAATATAATTTTGTATTGCGTTTTTATTTTTGTGAAATAAAATTTAATTTATGAGTTGAACGATTCATATTGAGGTTTTAGCCCGACATCTTTGGGTCCTAGAATGACGTGGAAGTTTTCTGAAAATAAAAAAACCTAATTTTTTTGGATAAAATTGGCAATGATTTCATCTGTTATGTGCCCGACCGGACTTGGTCGGGCCGGGCGGGCTAGGATAAAGCCGAATTTATTGGAGATAACTTTAGATCGATCTCTGGTTGGCTGGGTTTAATCGGGTTCGATGGGGTGGACTTCACGCATCTTGGTGCTGCGCGACAACAACTTTGTACATGTCCCAATAATTGGCAGCGATGGCATTTAGCCCAGTCAAATAAGCATTTGACCTTGAAATGAAAGCAAATAAGCTGAAAATTTGTATAAACCTTTATTATGTCATTCTATAAGTTGTCTCATAAAATCTCGTGTTTGCGTCACAAGATATTAAAGGTCAAAGGTCACAAAAATCGGTTTTCTTCAAATATCTCGGTTTCTATGCTTTAAATTTAAAATAAAATCAGCTTCAGAGATTTAAAAAACCTTAAGCTTTGTCGCATGTTGCTCGGAGTTTAGTAACTTTGCGAGAGCAGTATGACTACAATAATTAAAGTTTACTTGCATATAATTTTGTGCTTTATTAATTTGTTTTTGGGAATTTATTGTGAGGAAGAATTTTATAAAAAAGTAAGTATAGTTAATGCATATCTAGCTATAATCTAGTGTAGATGATTCAAACATAAAAAATGCACTCAAAAATTAGATTGTAAATTTTTGCAAAAATTTTTTGATAGATTAATATTAAAACTAGGAAGGAAAAACTATTAACTTTTTTTTTAATTTAATAATGTAATTGAATTAAAATATTCAAAAACAATTCGTAATAAAATAATTTTAGGTCAATTTCGTTACTGTTGTAAAAATAATTGCATTTTTTTAAATTATAAAACTGTTTTCTAAATTTTAGTTATTTTGTTTTGTTAAAAACTTTTAAATTTCTAAAATAAGTGTAAATAAAAAGAAAACCTGAAAATTACAAGTAAAACATTATTAAAAAAATTTTAAAATTATTTTTCCAATTGATTTCAAAGTATGTAAATCAATTTTTATATTTTTTATATTTTATATTTTTGCAATATTTTCTAAGTTAAATTCTTTATGAATTTCAAGATCTAAGATATTCAGTTATTTAATTCTCTACCCCTTCTGAAATCACCCCAATTTATTAATGATGTTTCTTAAATTTAAATCAATTATTTCGATTTCAACCCCCTGAAATGTCCCCAAATGATTTATTGTGATTTTTTTTTTTAATATTTCTTTGTTATATTTTAGTTAATTCCTCTACGAATTTTAAGTTTTTGGGATTTTATTTAGTTATTTCATTCTCCACCCCTTTTGAAACTACCCCAATTCATCAATATTGTTTTCATCGTTTTCCCATGATTCTGCAGTTTAGTTTGAAAAGTCTCAGAAGCCTAATCAATTATTTTTTAGCTAAATTCTTTATGAATTTCAAGTTTTACGATTTTATTTCATTCTACACCCCCTCTGAAACAACCCCAATTTATTAATGAAATTTTTTTCAGTGATTTTCCCATAATGTGCACTTCATTTTAAATCAGTTTGAATAGTAAGAATTTAAATCAATTATTTAGATTTCAACGCCCCCGAAACGACCCCTTTTGAATATGCTCATTTTTTTTTTATTGCAATATGTTCTAAGTTAAATTCTTTACGAATTTCAAGATCTAAGATGTTATTTGATTCTCCACCCGTTCTGAAATCACCCCAATTTATTAATAATTTTTTAAAATTTCAATCAATTATTTCAATTTCAACCCACTGAAATGTCCCCAGATGATTTATTGTAATTTTTTTTTACTAATTCTTCGTTATATTTTAGTTAAATCCTCTATGGATCTCAAGTTTCAAGATTTTATTTACCTATTTTATTATTTATTTTATTACCGCCACCCCTTTTGAAACTACCCCAATTCATCAATATTTTTTTCATCGTTTTCCTATGATTCTGCAGTTTGGTTTGAAACGTCTCAGAAGTCTAATCAATTAATTTTTAGACAAATTCTTTATGAATTTCAAGTTTTACGGTTTTATTTCATTCTACACCCTCTGAAACGACCCCAATTTATCAATGAAATTTTTTTTCAATATTTTTCTTATAATGTGCACTTCATTTTAAATCAGTTTGAAAAGTAAGAATTTTAATCAATGATTTAATTTTCAACACCCCTGAAACTACCCCTTTTGAATAATGCTAATTTTTTTTTACTATTCTTGCATTATTTTCTAAGTGAAATTCTTTATGAATTTCAAGATCTAAGATGTTTAGTTATTTGATTCTCCACCTCTTCTGAAATCACCCCAATTTATTAATGATGTTTTTTAAATTTCAATCAATTATGTATTTCGATTTCAACCCCCTGCAATGCCCCCAATTGATTTACTGTAATTTTTTTTTTTATTATTTCTTCGTTATATTGTAGTTAATTCCTCTACGAATTTCAAGTTTCAGGATTTTATTTAGCTATTTCATTCTCCACCCTTTCTGATACTACCCCAATTCATCAATATTTTTTTCATCGTTTTTCCATAATTCTGCAGTTTAGTTTGAAAAGTCTCAGAAGTCCAATCAATAATTTTTAGCTAAATTCTTCATGAATTTCAAGTTTTATGATTTTATTTAGTTATTTCATTCTACACCCCCGCTGAAACGACTCCAATTTATCAATGAAATTTTTTTCAGTATTTTACCTATAATCTGCAGTTCATTTTAATTCATTTTGAAAAGTCTCAGAATTTCAATAAATTATTTCGATCTCAACCCACCCGAAACTACCCCATTTAAATAATGCTAATTTTTTAAATAACTTTTGCCTTAATTTCCGAGTTACATTTTTTATGAATTTCCAGTTTCAAAATTTGATGTAATTAGTTCATTTTCCACCCCCTCTGAAACTACCCCAATTTATTAATGAGATTTTTTCATCTAATTACAGTTACCATCAACTTTTTATAAGTAATTTGAAGAATTTGGTTGTGTTCTGAAGAGTTTTTAAGCCATTTAAATATTTTTCCCACTTGCCGAAGAACCACCCCAATTTATCAATGTAATTCTTTAAATTATTTTTTCTGTAGCCTATAAATTTTAAGGGTTTCAGAATTTTGCCCAATTTTTAGTGACAAATATCCGTATGTGTTCTTGTTCACCAATTTTTGATTTTACTTTCGATAACATTAGAATGACGCGCATGAATGGATTGACGAGATTCTGATAAAAAAAATTGTTTTACTTTATTAATCTATATTGACATAGTATATTAGTGATGTAAAACATGAAAAGGTAAAAATATGATAAAGTCATGGGTCACATCTGATCTTTTAGTTTTAATTCTTAAAAAATGACCAATAGTCGTTACCAATTTTATTAAAATTTTACATAAATACAACATTTTTAAGAATTACTTTATTTTTACCCAAACTTTTGTATTTATTTCTGAACTAAACCCGCTAAACAATAAAATTTTGAGATTATTTCTCAAAAATTAATTATACAAGAAAAATCGAAAATTGAAAACAAAGGGTCATTATTAATAATTATATTGTCATGCTAATGACAATTATATAAATTATCATTAGAAATTATTTTCAAATTTTCACATTTAATTTTTTGATAAATACATATGGGGCATTCCACACCAAATCGACCACTTTTTAACCCGGCCCCTTTTGATTTTCCTGAAATTTTTACATATTATACTATCTCACCAAAAACAGTTCTGTGAATTTTTTCAAAATTTTTTATTCAACCCAAAAAAAGTTACGAATTTTTAGAAAAACTGATGTAGTTTTTCTTCAAACGATCGTAACTATTTCAAAAATTGACTAATCGGAACGTTTTTTTTTGTTTGTTTTTAAACGTACTTTTCAGCAAAAAATACAAAAAAAATATTCAAACTTGGATTCTACAAAATTTTTTATTTTTTCGGAGAAAATCATTAATTTTTCAAATTTTTCCACTTTTGATTTTTGATTTGTTTATTTCAAGAACAACTCTGATTTATTCCGCGTATAACAACGCAAACCCCATAATGGGCCAAATTTTTTTTCTATTTTTTTTGTTTAATTAAAAAATATTTTGTTTTATTTTTACGCAAATAATATTTTTCAATTAAACAAAAGAAATAGAAAAAAATGTCGGCCCATTATGAGGTTTGCGTTGTTATACGCGGAATAAGTCAGAGTTTTTTTTGAAATAAAAAAATCAAAAGTGTCAAAATTTGAAAAATTAATGATTTTCTCCGAAAAAATGAAAAATTTTGTAGAATCCAAGTTTGAATATTTTTTTTTGTATTTTTTTCTGAAAAGTACGTTCAAAGACAAACAAAAACAATAAAAAAACGTTCCGATTAGTCAATTTTTGACATAGTTACAATCGTTTGAAGAAAAACAACATCAGTTTTTCTAAAAATTCGTAACTTTTTTTGGGTTGAATAAAAATTTTTGAAAAAATTCACAGAACTGTTTTTGGTGAGATAGCATGATATGTAAAAATTTCAGGAAAATCAAAAGGGGTCGGGTTCAAAAGTGGTCGATTTGGTGTGGCCCCATATATTTTATTTTGGGCTAAACAATAAAATTTTGGAATTGTTTTTAAATTGATTTTAAAATAAATCAAAAATTGTAAACCGAAAGCCATCACTAATTTTTTTAAAACTTTTAAATTGGGGAGCGTTTAGGATGACGATTTTTGTAGTTTTTGACCTCCTCCCTTCCCCACGTAAGGGTACGTAAGATTGTGGCAAGCCCCCTCTCACATTTAAATAAAGATTATTTTTAAAAGAAATTACATTTTGTATCCTTCGACTTTAACTTTTCTTTTTTTTCTCAAATTTTTTTTGAATTATCCTTTTTTTAACTTCTTATTCTAGATTTTTTTTGAGCAACACGCGTGTACTACTCCACATTTGCTCCGAGCAACACGCATAAATCGGGACATCGTAATTAGCTTAGCGTAAAACAATTAATTTGTTTTTTGGAAAAAAAATGTTGTGAAAAGAAAACCAATTATATTTGATTTTTAAATTTAATTTAAAAAAATATTTTAAAATTTTAAAGAAATACGTCGGACCCTCTCTCTCCTCTATGTAGGTTCCATAAGATTTTCTATAATTCCTTTTCTTTTAATTTTTTGAGGAAAAGTATCATTTTTGAAAATTTTGCTAACTTGCAAAATTTACGGGGTGGGGCAGAGGTACGATCACTTGGCATCAGATTTTAAAATATTTTTTAAAGAAATTGTGGAAGTTGAGGCTGTAAATTATAAATATAAACGTACAATTTTGCAGATCATTTCAAGATTAAGATAAAATATGACCAAAAACTGTAAAAATAATATGCGAGTATTGTATTGTATCAATCTTTTGATCAAAAGCTTGAGTCAATCGATCAATCAATCAATGATCAATCAATTTTATTTTAAAACAATTAAAATCCAACTATAATTAAAAATCTTATTATTGAATTGTTGTGACTGATGAATGTAAACGGGTAAGGATTTTTGGGCGCCAGCATTTGGGTGCCGCCGTTTTGGCGCCGGACTTTTCGGTACCAAATTTTTGGGCGCCAAGAATTTTGGGCGCCGGCGTTTTAAGGACTAAAAAAGTAAAAAATTAATAAAAAAATTAAAAAAACAAACCTTTTTTTATATTGATGTTTTCAAAAAGCTTTGTTTGCTTTATTAAAATTATTTTTTACTTTTTAGTGCACATTTGTAATTTTAAATAAGAGGTTTTTTTAAATTAAATTTTTTTTTTATTTGTGATGTTGAGGTAGCCTAAAATTTCACGATGTATTAGCAGGGGGGAGGTAAAAAAGTAGTACGTGATTAACTGATTAAAGGGCGACTTCTAAAGCCTGTATGACACGATGCATAATTTTACATAAAATTTACATGTATTAAATGGTAACTACCCAATGAAAAACGTCCGATGGTCGAAAAATAAACGTTTTTTCTATTGGTTAGTTAGCATTTACATGTAAATTTTATGCAAAATTATGTATCGTGTCATACAAGCTTAAGAGCAATTTCTAGTGGTTAAGTACAATTTTTGTGTTTTATGCCATTTACTTCCAGGACGTTACAAAAATTTAAAAATTTGCTAGCATGCCGAAATCTTTTAACACCTCTTCATGTAAAGGCACCAAAGGCAATTGATTTATTTATTGGAATTCCACGTTATTTGAAAACTAGAATATGGGATTCTCCCCCCTCTCCCACCAATTTTAGTTTTCAAATAACGTGGTATTCCAATAAATAAATCAATTGCCTTTAGCGTCTTTACATGAAGAAGTGTTAAAAGATTTCGGCATGCTAGCAATTACTTAAATTTTTGTAACGTCCTGGAAATGGAAAAACATAAAACACAAAAATTGTACTTAAGCACTGGATATTGCTCTTAAGATGTTACCTACAAGGCAAATGACCGTCTCATGAATTATTTTTGTTATTTTTTACAATTTTGTTTAACTAGTAGTCTTGAAGAAGTCATCAAGCCATGAGTTGTGGTGAAACGTCGACGACGGTAAATTCTTGAGTTTTATTATTTTTTTTGTAGTATTTGTACGATTAGATATTTATTTTTACTTTATTTTAGTTTCATCAAAGCGACTACAAAATAGAATTTGAAAGAGAATCAGTACCCTACATTAATAAAAGTTATGGTGATCTCTCGTACAAATTATTCAAATATAATCGTACTAATTTTGCGACCAATATGTCATTTTTGTTGCATATTGATTTAGAAAACGATTTGGAGGTAAGTAATTTTCTGCAAAAAAAAAATATTTTTATGATTATTTGCGAATCTCTCGGTTAAAGTTCTTAAAAATATATTTTCGTTATTTTGGGAGTAAATGGGCACTTTTCGTACCTGCTTTTAGGCCGTAACAAAGCTCTTTTTGTCATTTTTTGTTCGGGTACCTTCGGGTTTGTTCGGGCGCTAATAATCGTTTTCTTTACGTCCTTGTGATATAAACTACTATTTTATAATTCTGATATGTAAAGTGTTAGGTACTAATAACATTATATAAATTTAATTATATTAAAACTTCAAACTATCGAGTTATTATAAAATTAAAAATTAATTAAAAGTTTTATTGAGCTTTCAAACGATTATATCGTCCGTCATCAGAATTTTTAATTTTATAATAACTCGATATTTTGAAGTTTTAATATAATTTAATATCAACGAGTTAATAATTTATATATTTATATAAATTTAGTTGTCGATTACTTTTCTATTGATTTCTAAATCTATTGATTGTATAATGTACTTATATCAATTTTTAGGTTATTGTGCAATTGTATAAATTTTTGAGTAACGAGTACAGAGTTTTTCCGATGCATTTTGAATTTAACTTTTGCAAAAGCTTTAAACACAATTTTGGAGGAGTTAAAGATAACTCGCAAAAATGTGGAAATTTACATTGTCCGTTGAAGAAGGTAATTATTTATTTAAATGCAAACTTTATATGAAGAGCGATATCTAATGTAAAGAACAAATTACTCAATGTCGCTTTTAATGCTGAACCCACTGTTCTAATGTTAAGATTGCAGCGCCACTGTGGCGGAAATTTAACTAGTCTTGGAGACATTGAAGGATTTTCAAATAACATTTAAACATTGTATAAAACGAGTTAATATTTTGTTATTATAAAGTTAAATATATATAATTACTATAAATGAGATTATAAGACAAAGTTAAAATAAAAAAGTTATGGCTCCAGCTCAAGTCTTAAATTTACCTCTAGATGGCGCTTTTCTTAGCTGGATATATTCCAATTAAAATAAAATTTATTTTTAGAATGTTAAGTATTTTGTATGTAATTCTGCAATGGACGCCTCCAAATTGCCCCCTTTTATGCCAACTGGTAGATTCAAATTGGTGTTAGAAGGAAGATACAATAATGGGCTTGTGGGTATAGTGGAGACATATTTGAGGATATACCATCCTATTTTACCTGGTAAAAGAGTCGGATAATCAGAAAATATACCAATTCAAATAAAATAATAAGAAAAAATGTAAAATATTTACATAATATATAATATGTATGTGCTTTTAAATGTTATATTATAATTAGTTGAAGATGTAGTAAATGTGTAATCAATTAAATGGGGTTTTTGTGAACAAACGGTTGCTGAGCCTTCAGTGCTAGGATTGTGGTACCAAGAAAAGCTAATAAATCGAAGTAAAAATGCCAGACTGAACGCAGCCTAAATATGACAACAAAACACCGGGAAGTGTCATGCGCACAGTGCAGCGTCCCGACTGTCATCCACCGTCACTTTGGAAAACTTATTCCGATTTTTGCTAATCATACCGCGTACAGAATAATATTTTTAGAACAAAATTGTTGTTAATTTTTATTAAATTAAAAATGGATGTCATATTCGAACCTCATCTGCGAAATATCAAAATTGCTACCAGTTTCGATAAAGTTTATAAAGATGAATGTGTTTATTCCTTCGATAATCCAGTAAAATAACCTCACTTATTTTTTGGTTTATTTTTCAATCTATTGTTTACAGGAAACCGACACCGGATTGTACGTAAGTTTGACTAGCTTTATGGGAATTGGTTTTGAGCATCTTGAGAGATACTATAGAAAAACTAAAAATGCAGTTTTTCTACACATAAAAAGGGAGCGTATCGAGGTATGTGCCTTTGTTGTTTTGATTACTTTTTTTTTATTTAGATACCGGTGGTTTAAGTTCGCATTTAATAAATAATAACGATTAGGTCTCTTCACCACCACAGGGAGATGGGCCCGAGAAGAAAATAACTCGACTGGCTATTGGCGTCGAAGGCGGTTTTAATAACGACGTCTGCAAAAAATTTGAATTCAAAGATACTTACGACATTATTGTCCTGCCTGAATATCATACACTTCCATGGCCGAGTTCGAACCTCCCACCACTGGTAAAACTTGGTTTTTTTGTATTAAATACATTTTTAATGGAATTTTTTTAGGTGAATCAATCTGTAAAAGCAATTTTAGAAGTTGAATCTGCTAGTAAATTAGCAGAACTTGAAGCGCTCTCTTGTACATGGGATGGTGAAGCTCGGGTTGTTAGTAAATATTCTCATGATTTACCTCAATTAAACAACGACGTGAAGATTCCTCCATCGGGTTGGACGTGTGCGAAATGTGATAAGACTGATAATCTTTGGCTAAATCTTACCGATGGTTCTATATTATGTGGTAGACGTTTCTTTGATGGTTCTGGTGGAAATAACCACGCCAGTGATCATTACAACGTAACTAAATATCCATTAGCTGTGAAATTGGGAACCATAACAAAGGATGGTAAGGGTGACGTATACAGTTATCCCGAAGATGATATGGTTGAGGATCCTAATTTAATTAAACATTTGGCACATTGGGGTAAGCATTTTTATCTTTTTATTTACCCAAATACAGTGATTTTTAAACTGGGAAGCGCAAAATGTAATTCCACTAAATTGAAATGTGTAAAAGTAAAATTTACACTTTTTTACATTTAAAAATGTGCGTATTATTTTATGAAATAAAGAAGGGAGGCGCCAGGAACAGATTTATTTTGGTGGCGATAGAAGTTTTTTACTATTTTTGGAGTAATCACAAGTTTAATATTAATAAAATTAAATGGTTTAAAATTATTTAACAAAATATTTATTTTTATAATATTCCCCCCCCCCCCAATTCCCCATAAGCAATTAGAATTTATTCATTAGCTTGGGATATTTCCAAATTTAATATAATTAAAATTTTTAATTTTAATATTTTTATTTTGGTGGCAGAATTTATTTACTATTTTTGGAGTAATCACAAGTTTAATATTAATAAAATTAAATGGTTTAAAATTATTGAATGAAATATTTATTTTATTATTACCATCCCCCATCCCCCCAATTCCCAACCGGAAGTCAACATTAAATTTTTTTTCAAATGGTATCATGACTTTTTTTTAACATTTTTGCAATTTCCAATTTTTTCTCTATAAGTACTTATAAAGTTTTCATAAGGTTACTTAAGAAAATATTCGAGAAAATGTAAGATTTAAACAAGCAATAATAATTTACTAATTATTTACACATAGGTATGTAGAGTGCTATGAAAAACAAAACATCACGGCACAGAAAACACAACATTTTTTCATTTAGGTACCTGAAAAAATTTTCAAAATTGCCATCGTTTTGTTCAAGAAATGATTCTAATCTTCGCAAAAGTTTTGGTAATTTGGTGATAATTGACAGCATGCTAAATTAATTTTAGTTTTTAAATTTTCTAAATTTAAAGATAGATTTGCGTAAACTGCCGTTTTTAAATGACTATAGAAAAAGTCTAATGGTGTTATATCTTATAAGATAATTTATATCATATAATGGTGTTTTGTTTTTCATAGCACTCTACATACCTGTTTATAAATAATTAATAAATTATTATTGTTTATTTAAATCTTGTGTTTTCTCGAATATTTTTTTATGTAACCTTATAAAAATTTTACATATATTTATAGAGAAAAAATTGCAGATTACGAAAATGTTAAAAAAAGACATGTTGCCATTTGAAAAAAAATTTTATGTTTACTTCCGGTTGAATTTAAAGTAAAAAAAATATACCTTGGCAGTTTCAAATACAAAATTTGGAATTGAATAAAAAATTATTTAAACTTTTTTTTGTATCTAGTAAGATTTAAGAATTATTTACTGTTACCACTATTGGTGAACACACTGTATATTATTAAATTATTATTATAAGAATTTCAAGGTTTGAAATCTAATTTATATTTTAATCTTCCCTCAAAAATTACCGCTCGACGATTATAATTTTTTCACAATTTTTGGAATATTTACAAGTTTAATTTAATATTATTAAAAAGTTTCAATATTATTAAACAATTTTTATTTCTTACGCCGCCCCCCTCATTAAGTGCCTGTGAACAATTTTTTTTTGATCCTGGGATCAGGAGGTGGGCGGAGTTTACTTATGGCGAAAATCAATCAAAGTCCCAAATAGTCCAGTCATTTAAGGGGGTTCACCTACGAAAATTGAGATACCCAGCTGTAAACTCGCGAAAACTTGTATTTTGACATCCTAAAACTTTTCTTAAAATTCACACATGATCCGATGGACGCGACTGTAAAAGTCGGAGGTCAAAGGTCACAAAAATTGGTTTTTTAAATTGTTTCTAGAAAACGAGATATGTGCAAAAAATCGATTTTTGTGACGTTTGACCTCCGACTTTTACAGTTGCTTACATCGGATCATGTGTGAATTTTAAGAAAAGTTTTAGGATGCCAAAATACAAGTTTTTACGAGTTTACAGCTGGGTATGTCGATTTCCGAAATAGTACTTACCTAATTTTGACTTAAATGACAAAACCGCAATAACCGTTTTGATCATAGGTGATTTTTTTAAATTTTGAAAAATAAGGCTTATTTTCAACGGTTCATACTTTTTATTCTTTTAGAATTTGCTTCAGAAATTTTTAAAATCGGAGTGAGACCTATCCATTCGTTTTAACTGACGCGCATGAATAGATCAGCGAAATACCCTTTGTCTCAATTTTTTTAATGACAGATTTATTGTAAGGTCAATCGAAATATAAAGAGATAAAATGTTTTGATACTATTGTTCTTTTGAAAATTATTTGAAAACCAATGGACTAATGAAAACGAAGTAGGTCCGTACCTACGGACTGACAATGGGGGGGGGGGGGATTTAAAACAGCTAAACACTGATTACTTCATTAGATTTTGGTCTACATCCCTTCGTTTAAATCTCTTTTTTTCGTCTCGTTGATTTTAATGACGTGCATGAACAGATTAACGAGATTCCATTTGTCTCAAAAGCTTCCTTTATAAAAAATGACGGATTATTATTAATGCGATTTCCAAGCGAGAGGTGCGCTTTCCCAGAAATACGCGGGCTGATACAAAAGAGGCGGGAAATTTTCTTGATGGAATTTTTTTTTTAATTTTTAAAATTTTTTTGTATGAATGCATTTTTTACCGTTTAAAAATCAGTCGCTTAGATGCAAAATCCGACAAGTCACATCTCACTTGAGATGCAAAAACCGAAAAGTCTTTGCTTATCTTAGATTTGAGCGAATTAATTAAAGAATTTTTTTATGTACGTACGGGATTGAAGAAGAAAAAAATCACCTGAAAAAATATTACTGTTATCTTTGCAAAAATAGTGGGAAATGGTAAACAGAAAGGGGTGATTTTTGAAGGGGGGGGGGTAAAACAATCAAAAAATTAAAATATATTGTTGTTAAGGCTTGATCTATTATTAGGACGAGAAATTTTTAAATATGCAATTTTAATGCGAAATACTAAAAGTTGCTATTTTAACTCTCATGATTTATTCCACATGTTTGTACGTTTGTGATATAAAATCGCTAATTAACATAATCAAAATTAACATAATCTTTCTGTTAGAAACAAAATTATCGCTGTTTTGCTGTATCTATTACCATTTTGACTTGTAAATTATATTTTAAAGCGGCCCTTAAAATCGCACCCTTAAACTTGTAAAAATCGCAAAAATAGTTAAAAGATTCTAAGCGGTGAGGGGGTTAAGTTGTAACATTTTATATAAATATTTTGGAACTATGTAAATTTATTAAAGTTAAATCTGCGAATACTGTAAGAATAGTGAAAAAATTCTATTTGGAAAAGGAGGATTTCTGAGGGGAGTCGATTTGAACTTAAAAATTTATTTTTTCTTTTCCTTGTTTAGGAATCAACATTTCAAATATGGAGAAAACAGAGAAATCCATGGTAGAACTGGAATTGGAATTAAATAAAAAATCAAACGAGTGGGCAGCCTTACAAGAAAGTGACGGTCAGTTGAAACCAATATATGGTCCAGGTTACACAGGAATGAGTAACTTGGGGAATTCCTGTTATCTAAACAGTGTAATGCAAATGATTTTTGTTGTTCCTGATTTTATAACTCGATATGTAACCGGAGCACCTACTATTTTTGAACAATCGGAAGGCGACAGTGCGCCTAACAGTTTTAATGTTCAAATGTTGGTTTTATTTACAGTTTTACATCAGTTTTTTAATCTCAAACTTTTAGGGCAAAATTAGGGGTTGGTTTATTATCTGGAAAATATTCTGTCCCACCACCAAAAGGCTCTCCCGTTGATGCCGACCCACCTGGTATTTCACCTCTCATGTTTAAAACTTTAATTGGACGTGGACATGCCGATTTTTCGTCGAAGAAACAGCAGGATGCACAAGAATTCTTTTTACATATTTTGTCGCTTTTAGAACACAACAGTTTAGGCCGAAACAATCCTGGTGATTCATTTAAGTTTCAAGTAGAGGAACGTGTTCAGTGCAGTTCCAGCAAAAAAGTTAAATACTCACATCGGTCAGATAATGTTTTAGCATTGAATATACCCTTGGAGGCTGCAGTTAATAAGGACGAAGTAAGTTTTTTGTTTTTTTTTAAATTTAATTTAATAATTTTGGTTATTCAAAGGTTACAGCTTACGAAGCACGAAAGACTGAAGCGGAAGCATTGGGTAAAAGGTTGGAACAGTCGTCACTAGTTCGGCCTAGAATCAAGCTATTTTCGTGTTTGGAACTTTTTACGCAATCTGAAATTGTTGAACAATTTTATAGTACGGCCTTAAATGCTAAGACAACTGCTAGAAAGTAATTGTATATTTGGTTTTACACACGTTTTTCTGACTGTGCACTTTTAGGACCACAAGACTTGCTTCTTTTCCAGATTATTTAGTCATTCAACTTAAGAAGTTTACGTTACGAGAAGATTGGGTACCGATAAAATTAGATGTAGCTGTTGATATGCCAGATTTATTAGATTTGACGCCTCTCCGTGGTGTAGGGCCACAACCAGGCGAAGAACCGTTACCTGAAATAGTTGGCAGTCCACCCCCTGCTCCGGTAATGGACGTAGGTGTGCTGAACCAACTGCAAGAAATGGGCAAGTTTTGACTTGGATTTTTGTTTGTGTTTTATTTTAATTGTTAAATTTAGGTTTTCCACCTGAGGCTTGTAAAAGGGCAGTGTTTTTCACTCAAAATTCAGGAATTGAGCCAGCTTCGACTTGGATTATGGAACACATCACGGATGCAGACTTTTCAGATCCTTTCGTACCACCTGGTACCGAAAGTGTGGCTTTTGTACCAAATCCTGAAGCATTACCTATCGTCATGAGCATGGGATTCACTCAAGACCAGGCCGTTAAAGCTCTTAAAGCAACCAGCAACAATGTCGAAAGGGCCATTGATTGGATATTCTCACATCCAGAGGAGTTGGCGCAGCCAGACGAAACACCTGCATTACCCGAATTTCGAGACGGTAGTGGAAGTAAGTTCATCGATCGGGCACATTTTGAAGCAATTGTAAGTGGTTTTTTCTCATTTTTTTTTTTAGAGTACAAGTTGATCGCATTTGTTTCACATATGGGAACGTCGAGTATGGTGGGACATTATGTGGTTCACATCCTAAAAGATGGTCATTGGGTTATATTTAACGATAACAAAGTAGCTCTATCTGAAAATCCTCCCAAGGATCTAGGCTATTTGTACTTATATCAACGCCTCTAAAGCAATTTTTTAAATTCAGCACATTTCTCAGTTACCGACCATTAATGCTGGAAAAAATGAAGATTGTGTGCCTACACATAAATCGTCGGTTTACCAACTGATGGCATTTTGTTTTGTATCTTCAAATGTTTCATAACGATTTTTATAATAATGGAAATAAAAAAGTATTATATGAATCATCTTAATTTTTTTACTTAAACTTTGAATGGGTACTCGTCTATGGTATTAATTTAAAAGTGGGAGCATGTACCAAATTTATGCACTAAATTATAAAAAATTTTGGTGTTTTGTCTTATAGGTAGCGCCTCTAGCGTTAAAAAAGTAAAGTTCTATCATAAACTTTTTTCATGGGAGTGGGGAGGGGAAATTCGTCCTCCCGCATGAAGGAGTTTTTAAAAAAGGCGATTTCAAAGATTGGTTCTGTCGCCGCCATTTTACTTATTTCTATTTTAACCCCCTAAAAGTACCCCAATTAACGAATGGTAATTTTATTAATATTTTCCTTTATTTTCTTAGTTAAATTTTCTACGATATTTTTCCTTTTTCATTTTAAACTCCTTTTGAAACTACCCTAATTTATCAATGATATTTTTTTCATTATTTTTGCTATATTATATAATCTGCCATGGGCGTCCATAAGATCATTTTCAGGGGGGGGGGGCAGGGGCAAAATAAAAAAAAATTTAATATAAAATTTTTTTAATCATTTAAAACCGAAAGTTTTAGAAAATTTTAAAACCTTGGGCTGGTAAAATGTGAAATGTTTAAAAAAAATTTAAACAGACAAGAGCCAGGGAGTGGGAGCAGCTGACCCATCTCCCCCCCCCCCCCCCCAATGGACGCCCATGTAATCTGCAGTTCATTTTAAATCAGTTTGAAAAGTAAGAATTTTAAAAACTACCCCTTTTGAATAATGCTAATTTTTTATTACTATTTTTGCAATATTTTCTAAGTTAAATTTTTTATGAATTTCAAGTTTTACGATTTTTTTCTTTCTACATCACCTCTGAAACGACCTCAATTTATAAATGAAATTTTTTTCAGTGTTTTTCCTATAATGTGCACTTCATTTTAAATCAGTTTGAAAAGTAAGAATTTTAATCAATTATTTAGATTTTAACGACCCCCTTTTGAATAATGCTAATTTTTTTTTACTATTTTTGCAATATTTTCTAAGTTCAATTCTTTATGAATTTCAAGTTCTAAGATGTTTAATAATTTGATTCTCCACCCCTTCTGAAATCACCACAATTTATTAATGATATTTTTTAAATTTTAATAAATTATTTCAATTTCAACCCCCCGAAATGTCCCCAAATGATTTATTGTGATTTTTTCGTTATATTTTAGTTAAATTCCTCTACGAATTTCAAGTTGAAGGATTTTATTTAGTTATTTCATTCTCCACCCCTTCTGAAACTACCCCAATTCATAAACTTTTTTCCCATCGTTTTCCTATGATTCTGAAGTTCAGTTTGAAAAGCCTCAGAAGTCTAATCAATTATTTTTTAGCTAAATTCTTGATGAATTTCAAGTTTTACGATTTTATTTCATTGTACACCCCCTCTAAAACGACCCCAATTTAACAATGACATTTTTTTCAGTATTTTTCCTATAATGTGCACTTCATTTTAAATCAGTTTGAAAAATAAGATTTTAATCAATTATTTAGATTTCAACGACCCCCTTTGAATAATGCAAATTTTTTTTTTTTTACTATTTTTGCAATATTTTTCAAGTGAAATTCTTTATGAATTTCAAGTTCCAAGATGTTTAGTTATTTGATTCTCCACCCCTTCTGAAATCATCCCAATTTATTAGTGATGTTTTTTAAATTTAAATCAATTATTTCGATTTCAACCCCCTGAAATGTCCCCAAATGATTTATTGTGATTTTTTCTACTAGTATTTATTCGTTATATTTTAGTTAAATCCTCCCCGAATTTCAAGTTTCAGGATTTTATTTAGTTATTTCATTCTCCACCCCTTCTGAAACTACCCCAATTCAACAATATTTTTTTCATCGTTTTCCCATAATTCTGCAGTTTAGTTTGAAAAGTCTCAAAAGCATAATCAATTATTTTTTAGCTAAATTCTCTATGAATTTCAAGTTTTATGATTTTATTGAGTTATTTCATTCTACACCTCCGCTGAAACGACCCTAATTTATCAATGAAATTTTTTTCAGTGTTTTTCCAGTAATGTGCACTTCATTTAAAATCAGTTTGAAAAGTAAGAATTTTAATCAATTTATTATTTAGATTTCAACGTCCCCGAAACGACCCCTTTTGAATAACGCAATTTTTTTTTACTATTTTTGCAATATTTGCCAAGTTAAATTCTTTATGAATTTCAAGTTCTAAGATATTCAGTTATTTAATTCTCCACCCCTTCTGAAACCACCACAATTTATTAATGATGTTTCTTAAATTTAAATCAATTATTTCGATTTCAACCCCCTGAAATGTCCCCAAATGATTTATTGTGATTTTTTTTTAATATTTCTTCGTTATATTTTAGTTAATTCCTCTACGAATTTCAAGTTTTTGGGATTTTATTTAATTATTTCATTCTCCACCCCTTCTGAAACTACCCCAATTCATCAATATTTTTTTCATCGTTTTCTCATAATTCTGCAGTTTAGTTTGAAAAGTCTCAGAAGTCCAATCAATAATTTTTAGCTAAATTCTTCACGAATTTCAAGTTTTATGATTTTATTTAGTTATTTCATTCTACACCCCCGCTGAAACGACCCCAATTTATCAATGAAATTTTTTTCAGTATTTTTCTTATAATCTGCACTTCATTTTAAATCAGTTTTTTTTATTTTAATACTCAGAATTTCAATAAATTATTTCGATCTCAACCCACCCGAAACTACCCCATTTAAATAATGCTAATTTTTTTTATAACTTTTGCCTTAATTTCCGAGTTACATTTTTTATGAATTTCCAGTTTCAAAATTTCATGTAATTAGTTCATTTTCCACCCCCTCTGAAACTACCCCAATTTATTAATGAGATTTTTTCATCTAATTACAGTTACCATCAACTTTTTATAAGTAATTTGAAGGGTTTGGTTGTGTTCTGAAGAGTTTTTAAGCCATTTAAATATTTTTCCTACTTGCCGAAGAACCACCCCAATTTATCAATGTAATTCTTTAAATTATTTTTTCTGTAGCCTATAAATTTTAAGGGTTTCAGAATTTTGCCCAATTTTTAGTGACAAATATCCGTATGTGTTCTTGTTCACCAATTTTTGATTTTACTTTCGATAACATTAGAATGACGCGCATGAATGGATTGACGAGATTCTGATAAAAAAAATTGTTTTACTTTATTAATCTATATTGACATAGTATATTAGTGATGTATAACATGAAAAGGTAAAAATATGATAAAGTCATGGGTCACATCTGATCTTTTAGTTTTAATTCTTAAAATATAAGAAAAAAATTAAAGCTTTAAAATTTTTTAAATATAATTTCTGAAAGATTTAAGTAAATTTATTACAACATATCATCTCAATTATAAAAAAAAAGTTAAATTAATATCACAACAAATAGATTGAAAAGAAAAAATATTAGCTAAATTAGCTAATAATTATTTCGGTTGTAATTTGATCTACCACCACCTCTGCCCCCTCCCCTACTATGACCTCCACCATTTCTCGGGTTGTATTGCTGGTTTTGCTGACTATCTTGGACATACTGATCAGCATAAGTATTTCTATTTTGTTGAAATTCATCGTAAGTTTTGATTCTTTTTGGTTCTTGGTAAGTTTGGGAACCATAATTACCAGCACTATCAAAACTTCCACGATTATGGTTTCCTCCATAACTTTGTGAGTAAGAATCTCCATAACTTGCTCCTTGTTGTCCTTCATAATAGTTATCAGAACGCCGGGTTTCACCACCGTAACGACCGGCACTATCAAATGATCCTCTGCTATTCCCATCCCTTCCTGAAAAATTAGAGCCTCCATCCCTTTGCGAATAGTTTGAACCTCCACCTCTTTGTGAAAAGTTAGAATCACCGCCTCTTTGTGAAATATTCGAATTGTTTCCACCCCTTTGTGAGAAATTAGAATCACCACCCCTTTGCGAAAAATTCGAGTTGTTTCCACCCCTTTGTGAAAAGTTCGAATCACCACCTCTTTGTGAAAAATTTGAGTTTCCACCTCTTTGTGAAAAACTAGAACCTCTACCTCGAAAATTTCCACCACCTCTACCACCTGGAGGACCTTCAGTTCTTTTCTGCCATGGTGGCATTTCCGGTGGAGGAGGTGCTTGTTCTGAGGTTCTACCACCTCGGTCAGGAACCTAAAACCACCTTTTTATAATTAAAATTTTAAAAACTACACGAAACGTACCGCTCCAATAAGAACATCATTTACGGCCGACTTAGTGTTCGTGCGCACCGATGAACTGCTGGTCTTCTCAATAATGGCCAAGTCAGTGCGGGCAATTAAAAAATCAGACAAATCTACAGCTGGTTCGGGTTTCAACAACCGCCTTTCGTTGTAATACGCTTGATCAAACAATTCTTCCTTGTTTTTAGCTCTTTCGGACCACTAAACGTTGACATTAGAATTTAGTAACAAATTTTTATTTAAGAGAGATTGGAAACAAAGGTAGGTATAAAAGTTTTACTTACTTGAAATGATTGAATTGTGCAATCAACACGAGTCAGGATCATTTGACGCCTCATAGTATACTCCTGATGAATGTCTTCTTGCAATTTCGCTAAAGCCTTCCATTGTGCATCGTTTAAAGTTTTAGTAAAAATTGGTTTTCCTATAATGTCGGGAGCATTCTTGGTTGCATTTTCAATGCGAGTACGTAATTTATCGAGCAAGATTTTTTCGGTAATATTTGTTGGCGGTTGAGATAATGCCAAAGTTTCCATTATGGCACACAAATCAGCAGCTTGGGGAGATTCTCTCTACAATTGCAATTTAAAGTAACCAACCTCAGGAATATACCACGGTAAAACTTACCACTTCTACCTCCATAGGAACACTGGGATGCTTTACACTCAAAATTCTTGCCGCCATAAGCTCCGTTACTAGATAATCGATTAGAAGTGCATTGTCTTGTAAAGTGGTCAGCCGTTGGGAAACGTGTCCCTGAGTTAACGATTTATGCGGACAACCTAAACACATTTTTAGTAGTTTAGTTTTTAACCATTCAAAAAAAAAAGGTATTTTCGTATTTACCTAATTCGTTCAAAAACGAACTTAATTCCATGATAAAGGAATTTACATCGGCAAGCGAGGTAACAACGTTAACACTTTCATCAGTTTTACACAGCGCCTGTAACTCTTTCGTTACAAAAGTAATCAAATTTGTATACTCCAAGTTTTTAGGCGCTTCCTGAAGAGCTTTATTAAATTCATTTTTGTCTAGCAAAGGTCCTATGTACCTACAAATTTCGCAACGTTACTTAATGCCGCACTATTTGACATAACCTCAAAATCATGTCGATTTTACCCACCCAATATTCACGATCAAATCGTAAGCTTCATGTTCCAAGTTCGGCATTTGTTGTCCTTTCTTTGATCTACAAATTTAAAGTCAAAATTTTAAAATAAATGTCAGTCTGTCACTTTTTTTAACCTGTCAGAAACAGGAGTGAATTGGTTGGCAGTTGCAGCTGTGGCGTCATGTTTATCGGTTACGTTACCGCCCACTTCTTCATCCAAAGATAAGTTTTCAAAACTTTGTAAAAGTTTCGTTTCAGTCATTGCTGGTTTTGAAAATTTTGTGTTTTGCTACCTTCAATTGTCTACAAATTTTGAATTAATTGAATTGTGATAAGAAATCGGCCGATTTCGGCACGACATGCTGGTGTAGTATTTGATACGATTAAAATTTTTAAAATATAATTAAATAATATTTTATTAATAGCTCACATGTTTGATGTAAAATTATAAATCTAGTCACTTTTTCCAGGCACAGGTTTATCTAATCCTCCGATTTCTTCGGTCGGGGGATTACTTAATAAGTTTTCTCGTTATAAATAGCCACATATCTACTAATCATTTTGCATAATATTGTGTAATTTGGTCACCTCTATACAGGGTGCTCCGCAACAAGACAAGTTGGCCACTGTTATACTATCGGTTTCTAAACTTTTGAGTTCTGATTTTGACGTTTTAAGGTATGGTTTCCTATAGCCGCAGTCATGACAGCAAAATGCGCCGTTACTCTACATCTATCCGTCCCATCCCCATCCGGTTCCCATCCGTCGTGTGTCCACCATTGATGCGCATGAATGGATTAACAAGATTTCCGCTACCGACAGCTCACCCACTGACTACTAATCTTTCCAGCTGTGCTCTGCTCAGCTAGAGGATTTTCTTCTTTTGTTGTTTATCGGAGGGATCATATATGAACATCCGCGATTGCGCCAGTCTTTGGGGGCTCTTCCAGTATTCAAGATGTCTACTTTTTAGTGCTTTTTTAATAGTTCATTTTGCAATCAGATAAATTATTTTCATATGCATAATGAAAGATGCATATTTATCATCTATGTTGATAAATATCAGTTATATTACAATCTCTTTAATGGACGGAAATAATTAACCGAGAGTTCTGAGACAGTCCACTCATTAAAAATATCCTCTGGGCGCCTTCCACCACCTAAACCGGAATCTAAGAAAATTGGGAACTCTACGGCAGTTCATTCATTAAAAATATTTCTAGGCGCCTTCCACCATCTAAACGAGAATCTTAGAAAATGCGGATCTTGAGGGTGAACAAATAACCTAGATCTGGATTTTTAAGCCAACAGAACTTCTAAACTGTGATATCAGTTCGACGTCAACTCCAACACGGTTTTGGAACTCTACAGCTACCAGCGTTCCCACAGTTAAAAAATAAATGGTACTTCTTAGAAACTTAAAAGGTACTAACCCCCCTACTCTGTAACTTTTAGTTATCGTTCGTTATCATTATGAAATCGTTAGAACTGTGAAGTTTGGTTTACACTAGAGATGAATGCGGGACGAGACAAGATATCCCGAGGGATATTTTTGTTGCCACGCGGGATATTTTATCAACTCAGTCCCGCGCGGGACGGGATCTCGCAGTCCCGCATTTGATTTATTCTATACAGCGCAGCCCGAATGAATTTTTTTGGGAGAAAGATTCAGTATGCTAAATTATGAAATAGAAGGGGAAAAAATTTCGTTTCGCGCGGGACTGCTTTAAAATCCCGTCCCGCGTGGGACTGAATTGATAAAATGTCCCGCGCAAAACTAAATGTTTTAAATATTTCCTTTCCTTTTATGTTTTAAAAATTTCCCGCGGGATATCCCGTCCCGCATTCATCTCTAAGTTTACACTCAAATTGCATTAAATAGTAAATTACTATATACATTACATTACAGTAATGGTATGTAGAAATCGAACTTTACGGTTTTTAACGATAACTAACGATAACGAAACGTTACAGAATAGGGGGGTAAATGATAGTAAAAGGTACTGAAGTTCAAATTTTATCGATATACAATTTAGAGAAGAATGCGGGATGGAAAAAATTCCGTCCGAATCGGATGTCGATTCAATCCCGCGCGGGACGGGATTTCCATTCAGTCCCGCGCGGGACGGGATGCCAATTTAGTCCCGCGTAAAACGGGATACCAATTTAATCCCGCGTTTGATTTATAAATTTATTTTAAAGATGAATGCGGGACGGGATGGGATATTCCGCGGGATATTTTTTGTCCCGCGGCATATTTAAAATATTTAGTCCAGCGCGGGACATTTTATAAACTTAGTCCCGCGCGGGACGGGATGCCAATTTAGTCCCTCGCGGGACGGGATACCAATTTAGTCCCGCGCGAGACGGGATGCCAATTCAGTCCCGCGCGGGACGGGATGCCAATTCAGTCCCGCGCGGGACGGGATGCCAATTCAGTCCCGCGTTTTATTTATAAATTTATTTTATACAATACAGCTAGAGATGAATGCGTGTTTTAAAATTTATGATAAAATCGTGTTTTAAAATAGAAATGAATGCGGGACGGGACGGAATATCCCTCGAGATATTTTTTTGTTTCTCGGGATATTTAGAATATTTATTCCCGCGCGGGACATTTTATCAACTCAGTCCCACGCGGGATGGGTTTTTAAAGCAGTCCCGAGCGGGACGAAATTGTTTCCCCTTCTATTTCATAATTTAATTTATTGAATCCTTTCCCTACATTTACTCTAAGTAATATGCGTTAAAAAAAATTAAAAAAATTTATTCGGGCTGCGTTGTATAAAATAAATCAAATGCGGGACTACGGGGTTCTGTCCCCGTAGTCCCTTCTTCTTCTCAAAACGTAAATACATAAATAAAAAAAACACATTTCTTTTTAATTATTTTTTATTAGCATATTCTACAGTTTTATTAAGAGGGGCATTTTTTTCAGAGCTCTTTTAATTTAATCAACAGATGGCGCCTACTTAAATAGTTTTATAAAATAAAAGGAATTTGCTATATTTAAAATATAGCAAATTCGTTGAGATAATACTATTCTATAAACAATATTCTTGATCTTAAGCTATTTTGAGTTCGTAATATTTATTTATAAAAACACAATTCATAATTAAAGTTTAATTATCTTTTTTTGTAAGTGAGTGTGTTTTGACATACTCAATACGAACTCAAAATAGCTTAAGATCAAGAATATTGTTTATAGAATAGTATTATCTCAACGAATTTGCTATATTTTAAATATAGCAAATTCCTCTTATTTTATAAAAATATTTAAGTAGGCGCCATCTGTTGATTAAATTAAAAAGGTCCTGAAAAAAATGCCCTTCTTAATGTGAAATATTAAATGTTAAATATTAACCGAGAGTTCAGAGACAGTCCACTCATTAAAAATACCCCCTGGACTCCTTCCTCCACCTAAACCGGAATCTTAGAAAATTGGAAACTCTGCCAATTGCCAATTCAGTCCCGCGCGGGACGAGATGCCAATTTAGTCCTGCGCGGGACGGAATGCCAATTAATAATAATTTTTTTATTAATAAAATTTTATTTTTATTTTATTAATAAATTTATTTTTCGTTATTCCGGCCGTTAAATTAGGTGTTTACGTCTAGATTTGAGTTACTAAAAGTGCCTTTTTACGTCCTAGGACGTTAAAAAGGGGGGTCATAATTTTTTACGTCCTAGGACGTAAAAAGGGGGGGTTATAAAATAAAACATGATATATTTACGCAAAACATCATTAATTCGAATGAAAATATTTAATATTTATAACGCAATTCGAAAATAACGAAAATTAATATTTATAACGCAATTCGAAAATAACGCACCTCTTGATTCTTCTTTGTTCTCCTCGCTGTTGTTTGAAGAATGCGCCCGAAGATGCCCGTTCTTTGATTGATTTTGACATTGTAACACTTCACAACACACACGTCCGAAATTTTTAAATTCGAAATTTTTAAATTGAGAATATGAATCCTTATCTCACCAAATAGACAAACTTGACAAATGACTTGCAATTTTCACGCCATCTATCGATAGTTATCTCAAAGCTATTATATAAAATCGAGAATTTTGTAGGATATTTTCCCCAAAATAACGAAAAGTTGTTTATATGACTCTGACGTCAGAGTCGTGAATAAAATGAATGATTACCAAACCAATCAGAAGAGCCAGATTTCCATTTTCAATACATAGCCTCTCACCACGTTGTTGCGAATAAAAATGAGGTAGTCCCGTTATAACGAAAAGCAGTTTATGCCACTCGGACGTAAACTGATTTTACACTCCTCGGAACGGTTCGTGCGTCTCGGCTTCGCTACGCCTCGCCTTCAAAACCCCGCCCCTCGGGTGTAAAATCTCGTTTAACGTCCTTGTGACGAAAACTACTATTTTAGGAATATCAATTACATAATATTGAATTTTATCTATTTTTTAAGTATTTTTTTTCTAGGGTGAGCAAACCAATTAGATATCTCAAAATGTAAAGAAATAGGCGTGAAAACGGGGGGTCTGAGGGGTAAGCATATGGAACTTTAAAAGTGACTTTAAAAATTGATAAAGCCGCAAATTTAATTCTAGAGAAAACATTTGTTTTTAATGGCTGGAGGGTATTCCACACCCCCCAGACCTCCCGGTTTTACGATTGTTTACTTTTAAAAATCTTCAGATCAAAACAAGATTTTTTCATGACCATAAACTACATAAACTTAATTTTATCCAAATTTTCAATGAGATATATTTGATATAATTTTCAAAAATGGTTTAAAGTGTCTTGACCCTCACCCCCAAAATGTAAAAGTACGAGCGCGAAACCGGGCGGTCTGGGGGGTAAGAAATACCCCTCAGCACAAGAAAGTAACGAAGAGGTTTTTCAAAATGAAAACGACACAAATTTAATTCCAAAAAAAAGAAAACATATTTTTCATTATTATACCTGACCTCCCAACCCCCCACTTTTGATTTTTTGATTGTTTACTTTTAAAAGTAACCTCTACGTCAGGGAAAGATATTTTTAGGAATATCAACTACATAATACTGAATTTTATCTATTTTTTAAGTATTTTTTTCTAGGGTGAACAAACCAATTAGATATCCCAAAATGTAAAGAAATGGGGGTAAAACCGGGGGGGTCTGGGGGGTATGGAGTCCCCTCCAGCATATGGAACTTTAAAAATAACATTAATAATTGATGAAGCCGCAAATTTAATTTTAGAAAAAACATCTTTTTTTAATGCCTGGAGGGTATTCCATACCCCCCAGACCCCCCGGTTTTCCGATTGTTTACTTTTAAAAATCTTCACATCAGAACAAGATTTTTTTATGACCATAAACTACATAATATTGCACTAAACTTTGGCAGGAAAGTTGGTCACAGCGCCACTTGATCCTTTTGAAGTAAAAAAAAGTAGCTAACTTTTGGTACTTAACCGCAATCGGAGAGACAACGGGTCGCGCAAATGCGCGTTTGGTAGGTTCTTAAAAAAATTATCTAGTGTATTCACCACAAAAAGCTCTTAGTGCCCACAGATGACACAATCTGCATAGATGGAATTTTGGGCTCCAGTTGATGATAAAAGAACTTATCATCAAAAAAAAAGATTTTTTAATTTGCAGCCAAAAGATGTTAAATGTTAAATGTTAAATTAAATTACTTCACTGCTGTGACTTAAACTACATAATACTTAATTTAATCTAATTTTAAAGTGGGATTTCTAATTTTTAGGGCAGCTAAGCCCTTAGCTAATTTTGTGTTTCTTTGTGCACTCTTGCCCGACTTGATCACGATTTAGTTACTCTGCTGTCCCTGCTGACATTAATCTACAGTTTTTTTGGTTTAATATTCAAGCCCTGATTGTTATATTTACCCCCCCCCCTTGCACGAAAAAATTTTTTTGCAAAATTTGCGGGGATAATTATAATTAATGCTTTGTAGTACCTACTTGTGAGTACGTCTACGTACTCTCACACGACTACAATGTGAGGTGAGCTAAGTGAACGGGCTAAGGACCGGACTCTAGGCTAAAAGCCCTAGGTTAGATCCCCAACCCGGCTACAAAATTTATCCAACTTTATTATGACCCTCTCCTCTCAGAAGGCAATGGCAAACCACAGAGAGTAATCTGCCAAGAGAACGTTATACATACGTCACCAAATCCTCATTAGGGTAAAAGGACCGAGGAAGAAGTACCTACTTATTTCAATATAACAATACCGAATATTTGAAGTAATTTGATTGTCGTACAAATTACTATAAATTGTGTAAATTTTTAATTTGTAGCAAATATTTGCAAAAATTATAGTAATTATAGTATTATAGTAATTAGAAATTAGAAAACAGTATTTTTTGGACAAAAATGACTAAAACTCAGCTTTGAAAAAAATGACTTAGCCCTTTTTTCATCCGCTGCAGCCAATTGTTGCAGCATTCTTAAAAATTTCACTTCTAACATCTTCTTCATCAACTTCTTTTCTTTTTTTCATTTTTTCTACCTTTAGTTACACCTAGGGGTACTTTAGATAGGTAACTATAGGTAGGTTAGTAACTTTTAACAAGACTAGGTAAAAATTCACGAACTGCTAATAGAATGCGCCAATAAGGTCAAAATTTGCATAAAAATCGATTTTTGGCTAAATCAAGTGATGTTTAAGATTCATCTTCACGTTAATTGCCTTCTTTTAATGTTATCTTTTAAATTCCGAAACCTCAAAATTTTCAAACTTTTTTCAGTTTTTTGCTTATAGCTTGTAAACCCAGCATATTTTATGTACCATGGTGTAATACAAAGCTGTAGATAACTTTGTTTTCTAAAATTTTTGTTGTTAAATCAAATTTTTAAACCCAATATTAACCGAGATCCAGCCGATCAAAGTTAGACAAAGTTTCTCGAAATGTAAAGAAATAGCAAAAAACAAAGGTTTTGGTTCTTTTTACGTGTTACCATGATTTCTATGTTAATTATGTTAATCACTCATTAATATTTTGGAACACTTATGATCGCCCTCGAATACCGGTATTCATTTATACTGGAAAAACTGTCTGAAGAACATTGAGAACCGAAGGCCAACTGTGGCACTTTGGATTCAATATTTCCTTATGTGCACGCTAATGAAAAACTTTAGGTTTTTAAAAAAAAAAAAAAATTTAGGTGACCTATGAAAATATGGAATCATATCACTGACGGAATGTAGATGTAGTTTCCAGTCACCTGTCCTTTCAGCTCTGATGAAGTTCTTCATTAGCGTGACAAAACGAAAATATTGAATCTAAAGTGCGGCAGTTGGCCCTCGGTCCTCAATTTTCTTCAGAAGACTGGACAGTTCTTTTAGTATAAATAAATACCGGTTTTCGAGGGTGGTCATGGGTGTTTTAAATAATGGTAATAAATAATTGTAGAGCCAAAACCTTCGTTTTTAGTTATTTTTATTTTACATTTTGAGAAACTTTGATCGGCTGTATCTCGGTTAATATTGAGTTTAAAAATTTGATTTACCAACTAAATTTTAGCAAATTTAATGCTCTACAACTTTGTATTGTACTATGATACACAAAATATGGTTAGTTTACAAAATATAAACAAAAAACTGAAAAAAAGTCTAAAAATGTTATGGTTTTTGGCCTCCCTCCAAGTTAGCACAGGGTCCTCGAGATCAAAAACTTAGGACTGACATTCTAGACTCTAGAGTATACCCAGTCAAAATTCCATTAATTTCAAAATATTTTCCAGCTAACCCCCTTATTATTTTTCAATCATCTAAGAACCAGATTTATTAATACGATGGGATTTTGTAAAATTAAATATTTAATTTATGTATTCTCTAATAGATAGAGAGTTTTCATTTTGAAAAATCAAAAAGACGAAAGAAGAGGAATCGCATTTTCTGTTTAGTGTTGGGAAGAAGAAAATTTCTAATCTAATTACAGAATTTTTTGTCACCGTTAATGGAATGCAATTTTGTACCTATTTAATTTATATAAAATTAATGATGATATTGTTCGGAAAATGGATCAGCTTTCACTTGTTTATAATATTATTGTAACAAAGCTCATTATAGAGAATAATATCCGGTTAAATACAAATAAAATATACTAAAACGTCACGGCATCATTTAGATTTTAATATAAGATCAAATTTTTCCGGAAACATAGAAGGACATTTCATATTTCTATGTAGATTAGCTTGGACAGTGGTGAAGTGAATCCGTCGAAATGAATTTTTTTACTCCATTTCTTACCGCCTTTTACAGTTTTGTTGCATTTGCTGGATTATTTTTGTTATCTTTTGGTAAGTATAGTAGGCTTTAAAATTGTTTAAATTTTTGTGTAGCGTAATTAAATTGAATAAAATGTAATTTATCCGTCGCAATAAAATAATTTAAATTTTGAAAATTAAATTGCATCAAAAACAGAATCACAAATAAAAACAAAAACGTCCAAAAATAGAAATCAAAATTTGAAATAAATGAAAAATAGGGAAAAGTTGTTTTAAAATTAATAATATTTGAAATTATAATTATTAAATATTTACAAAAATGGTTTGATTAAACCTTCAAATTGTGAATTTTGGTACTTACCCCTTTTTAATTCAAAGTGAAATTTTTTTTTCTATTAATCTCGTTTTAATTATTTAATTTTTAAAGCTGCATTTAATACTTAGCAAAAACAAAATTATATCCCAAAAATAAAAATGAAAAATATTAGGTGATTTTCTAATTTAAAATTTCAAATATTATTGTGAAAATTTGTTCTATAAAAATTCACAAATTATTTTTTGAAAAAATCTTTTTTTGCATTTGGCACTGACACCTTTTTGAGCAAAAGTAAAACTGTTACTGCAAAAAATTTATTTATTTCCTCATTAGTGATCAAAAAATTAATCTTAGTTAAAAAAGCTTTTATTTATTCTGGAAATTAGCTCAAGGGCTGCTCTGGAGTTGTTCAAAAATAAAAGGAAAAATTTCCTTTTTGTAACAAAATTTTGCAATAATTTCAGTAACCTTGTGTTGCTAAGTCATCAAACTTGACCACGTACAACACGGCATTTAGTCTGACCAATTGTGTTCCACCATGAAACGATGAGTAACTTGACATTGCCATAACATCAAAAAACTCCAAATGAGTTCGTTCCTAATAATTCAATAAAATTAGAAAAATTGAAGCAGAACAATTTTCGAATTTATTTAAAATGCTTACTTATCATTTCAGCTAACGCACTGGATGACTCGCCAGCGACGACCACTGACTCGCCGTCATTCTTTTCTAATCCTTTAGCTAGTTTTAATAAACTGAAGGAGTCATTGAGTGCAGTTAACTGGAATGAATATTTCGAAGGTAATTTTGTACCAACAAAATTTCCAAATTTGATTAACTTACACGATTTTAACTTATAAGATGTCCTCAATCTAGTTTCTAGAAACAACACCAACATTACCCAGGAGTTACCACTAAATGCATCCGACAACGTCTATTTGGATCCAAATGGACCCAGCGTCCAGTTCATCTTATTTACCAAGTAGGTACCTGTGTTAAACTATTGAAAAATTTACCAAAAATGCTTTTTGACGTGTTAAATACGTTACAACAACGTTAAATAGACGTGTAATTAACGTGTTGTTATTTTAGCCAAAGTTGGAGGCACAATTTTAAAGTGAACTCTCATGAAGACTTCGTCAGTTCTGGTTTTGATACTAACAACCCCACTAAAATAATTATACACGGATTTCTGAGCAGCACGAAATACAGCGTTTTCCAACTTAACAAAAATGCTTATTTGGATACGGGAAACTATAACGTAATTGGAATGGATTGGTCGGTTTTATGCGAATTTGAATACTTTACAGCGATGAGAGGGGCACAAATTGCAGGAACTGAGTTAGGAAGTTTTATAAATTGGTTGGTCAAAGAAAACGTTTCTCTGGATAATATCCATGTAATCGGTCATAGTTTGGGAGCTCACGTTGCGGCGATGGGGGCATCAAAGGTTAAAGATGGAACACTTTCCAGAATTACTGGACTTGATCCTGCTGGTCCTGGTTACAATGAAGTTCCAGCTGTGTACAGACTCGATCCAACTGATGCAAGACTTGTGGATGTAGTGCACACTAATATGAGGGTTTTAAGTTCTCCACAGCCTCAAGGTCATTTGGATTTTTATCCCAATGGTGGTAGATTCCAACCAGGATGCCCTAACATGTACGACATATGTAGGTGTTTTGGACTTAGTTAAATAGAAAATTAAAATAAAATGATTTTAGGGACTATTGGAGATAGTGTAGAGTGTAACCATGGGCGTGCCTACCATTACTTTGCTGAAAGTATTCTCAACAAGCACGCATTTAAAAGTTACCGATGTCCAACAGTTGAAGCTGCAAACTTGGAAATGTGTACTGTGGAATCAGATGTTTTCACGTTTCAAGAGGAAACCTACCAGTGAGTATTTAAGTTACTTAATCCAAAAAATAAAATTTTGAAATCTTTTTTTTTTAGACCAGGACTTTATTATTTTAAAACTCGAGACAGTTCCCCATTTTCTTATCCTTAAAGTTGGAACTTAATTTTGTGAATAAAATTGCTTATTGGTATTCAATGTACCTTTGTGTGTATTTGAAGAAAAGTTCAGATATGTTGATTTTTAAATAAAAAATATATTTTTGAAGTGTCTTTTTGACTAATTTAAAAAAATTTCCAAGTTCATTTCAGTGCGCCCTACAAAAGCGACCAGTACAATTTCGTAAATCCATTCATGCGCATCATTTCTACTGTATAGTTTTCCGGAACCACTTTGATGTCCCCGGTTTGTCCCCTAGATCTGACTGCCATTGTCACTTTCAATTACCTTGGTTTTGCTTCTTAACCAAATTTTGGCTTTCTGTGTTGCAGCCGCACTTTTATTTGACAACAGATAAAACCGATTAATATTTAATAGATAAAATAGAACCATAGGATCACAGGAAAATAAATTCAGGGCTGTAGATAAAAGAGAGTTTTGGGGGTTCAAAGCCCCCATAGCATAAGAAAAAAGTAAAAAAAGTTTTTTTTGGGAAAATCCTCCCATAGTATAAAGGAAAAAATTTTTTTTGAAAAAAACCCCTGCTATGACCAATGTTTAGCTCCGGCCTTGGATCTTGCTATGAATAAGAATCCATAAACCATGAAGAAGAATCCATAAGAATGGAAGCTCAAACCAAAATTTCAGAAAAACATTCAAAATAAGAACAAAAATAGAAAAACATTTCTACAGAGACCTCCAAGAATTAATAGAGGTTTAAACAAAAAATTTGAAAGCTTATTTTTTTTCAAAATTTTACTGGGGGGGGGGGGCTCTCCGTGATGGTTAAGATTCAAACAAAAAATTTGGAACCTCATTGATACTCAAACGTTTGACATTAATTTCATCTCAAAATTCCACTTGGGGGTGGGGGGGAGGGGCCAGCTCCGCGACGGTTGAGACTCAAACAAAAATACCAAAAGCTCATTGATGCTCAAAGGATTGACATCATTTTCACCCAAAAATTCTATTTGGCGGAAGCCAGCGACATGCGCCTAAATTTTCTCTTTATTAGTAACAATAAAAACGTTAAGCTTTTTCAGATCAATATTAAATTTTCTCAGCATGATGTTTGCAAAAAATAAAATGTTATTTATTTAGAAAATTTATAAATTCAAAGTATGTTGAACATTAAGAGATTTAAAAAACTTAAGATTTAACGCATGTTGCTCGGAGTTTAGTCAAAAATTTCAACTATCCATAATTTTGTAAAGTTCAAGCTCATATAAAGCTTTCTCGATTAACATCAATTCAACACATAAATTCAAAAAAAAAAGAAAAATTGTAAAATATGTCTACAGGCCCCCCCCCTCCCCCAGTAGCTTTCTGCGAATAACTCCGTGACCTTTGAAGCTCAAACGAAAATAATGGTAGCTCATTCAAGCTCAAACGATGCTCTAACATTTGACACCAAATTCATCCAAAAATACAAAACTGGGGGGGGGGCATCATGTTTACGGGCCCCCCCAGTAGTTTTTTGTGAATAATTCGGCGACTTTTGAGGCTTAAAGAAAAATAATAGAAGCTCATTCAGGCTTAAACGATGCTCTAACCTTTGATACCAAATTCATCCAAAAATACAAAACTGAGGGGAGGGGGGTCTATCATGTCTACGGGCCCCCCAGTAGTTTTTTGTGAATAATTCTGCAACTTTTGAGGTTGAAACAAAAATAATGCAAGCTCATTCAGGGTTAAACGCTGCTCTAACATTTGACACCAAATTTATCTAAAAATGTGAGACTGGAGGGGGGGGGGCATTATGTCTACGGCCCCCCCCAGTAGTTTTTTGTGAATAATTTGGCGACTTTTGTGGTTCAAAGAAAAATAATAGAAGTTCATTCAGGCTTAAACGATGCTCTAACGTTTGATATCAAATTCATCCAAAAATACAAAACTGGAGAGAGGGGGGTTTATCATGTCTACGGGCCCCTCAGTAGTTTTTTGTGAATAATTCGGCGACTTTTGAGGCTTAAAGAAAAATAATAGAAGCTCACTTAGGGGTAAACGTTGCTCTAACATTTGACACCATATTCATCCAAAAATACATAGCTGAAGGGGGGGGAGAGCGGGGCATTATATCTACGGGCCCCCAGTAGTTTTTTGTAAATAATACCATTAGCAAGAAAATTTTTCCCGATTTCCCCCCCTCCCCTCGCGAAGATGACCAATCTAAGTATTACGCGGAATACTAGGATCACTTAATCGTTACCATTTCAAGTTTAAATTCGGAAAGCATCAATTTTAAATTAGATTAACTAGTACTTCCGACCTCATGGCTACTGAGAAACCGTGCAAAGTTTATTTTTAACTCTTTTGGCTAACTTTGCGATGCTGTTCGGTATTTGACCTGGCACAACCCACTAGATAGATATTATAGTGATGAGGCAAGAAATATTGCCTAATGTGAACTGCAATTGATGCTTTCTGAATTAAAATTAAGGTTGAATGGTGTAATAGAAATCAATGAGTTATTGCAAAAAAATTTTTAATGCTCAAACTTTTGACACTAATTTCATCCCAAAATTCTATTTTGCGGGGGGGGGGGGGCTAGCTCACAGTATAGCAGGCTAGAAACGGCTAGAAAATACTCGATTTCTACAATTAGAATTGCATTTCCTGAGTCGTAGTGTAAGAACCTGATGCAAGTATTGGTGCTGCTGATAGAGGTTACACACGACGTTGGGTGAGCCGTGGGCGATTCAGGAAAATAAAATAAAATAAAGAAAGCAATTTTTTAATGAAGATATTAAAAGTACAATTGGATTTTTTTTGGAAATTTTACTGTTCTACAGTATAAACAAAATTAATCTAAAAGTAAATAGACAAATGAAAATTTTCTAATTGAGCGAGAAAATTTTACACCCATAATTATATTTAATACATAGATTGTCAGTGGCATACAATAAGTACATGTAGGTATGTACATACATACGTATTGCATGTTACTATAAACTAATACACACATTATTAGGTATTTATGTATGTATGTATTGTAGTTTTAACAGTATTTAATTGTAAATGAAAGCAAGAACACGACAAAAGATTATTATAATACATTTTTATTTTCACTAATTTTAGTTTAGTTTATTAATTATGCGGTGACATGACAAGATAAATAAAAAATGCAGTATTAGAGAAAAAGAGTGGATGTTCGAGGTTTTGTATATTTTTGAATTAATTATTTATTATTTTAATTATTTTAATGAACAAACATTTTAAGGTAAAAGGCCTGATTTATATGCGTTTGTTTTTTGATTTAGCAGTCTGTTTAGAATAATATAAAAAAAATTTAAATATTTATTGGAACCACGAGAGCTCGAGTATGACTCACTTTAGTAATTTTCCATTAACTCAAAAGCGGTGAGAGTTATTAAAAACATTTAAACCAAAAAAATATTCGTTTTTTGCAGTTAAACATTTTTGGTCCTTACAAGATTTTCGATATCTTTCACCATATTTGAGTTATTTAAGAAAAACTCAAATCATACTCGAGCTCTCGTGGTTTCACTGTAAAAAAACGTTTCCAGATTGCCAGATTTTGCAAAAAAAGCATGCCGAATAAAAACTACAAAAATGCGTTTATTGGTTATTTCAGTTTCGGAATTTTTACATTTTTCAAAAGCAAATTACGTAGAACCCCAAATATTTAAAAAAGTTTTCACGTGTAGTTTGTCTCTTTTTCGGTTAAATAGAGCAGCTAGTATTTGAGAAAGTTTAAAAACCTGCACCCTTGCTAAGCGTAAAAAATATTTTATCGTTACACCAATTCAACTTTTAGTGGCGGCGCGTCACGATTGCGACATAAAATCTGTTGGGAATTTTTGTGATCAAGTTCTCCGTCACGCATTTTTTTTAATTGGCACTTCATCCCCTGAGATTCTTACCACATTTTTTCAAAAAAACCTTCTAATTACTGCGATTTTTGAAATGTTTTCGCAGACGAATCAGTCTAGCTTAGGTTAAAGTTCTTATTATTTTATTTTTTTTTATTTTTTACAGTGGAAATTTTGTTGGTCTATTCATGCGCGTCACTGAATCTAATTAATCCGTTTATTGTGACGTTGTCGAGTAGATAACAACAAAGAACCCATCAGAAAGTAAGCAATTAAGGTTAGGTATCCGGTATCCGGTGCATTTGAGATTTTTTAAAAATTAATAATAATAATAACTAACTTTAAATTTCAGATTACTCCTTTAATGCCTGCTGGTACCACTTAAACTAAAAGTGTTAAGGGGTAAGTACTCAGTACCACTCGAAGTGTAAGGTTAAAATTAACTTTTGAACGTTATAAATAGTGGGCTACGCTCTTACCTATGACGTAATAAGTATAACCTAAAAATTTGAACTTAATCCGTTCAATAGTTTTTCAAATGACTATGAAAAACCTCAAACGCATCCGATTTCTCATGTGATACTGTTTTACAGAATTACACTTAAATTATTATACACCTTATATTATGCTTTTTATGTATTTAGATAGTATATAAAATGGAAGAATTTAATCGTGCGCAGATAAACATTACGATCAGTTGGGTTGGTGTTAAATTGATATTCTTTCATTAGTAACTTGTTATTGCTTTTTTTTTCAAATAAAAAAGAAATGTAAATAGATTAGGCAATTTCTTTAGATATCTTTGGTGTTTACATTTTTAATTAGAATTCCATCATTTTCCGTCATAGTAATCGTCCCCGTGACTACAAAACGCGTTAAAAAGGTTAAAAAGTAATATTGCGTTTGGGCTGGGAGTTTACACGCTTCTGGTACCAAATGGTACCAAAAATTTTATAAACCTCTAACCCTAACACGGCTTATAACTGCGATACACTTACAACAGTGTGCGCACTTCTCTGCGCATGACGTTGCGTTTACAAGAGGACGATGCGCCTAGACATACCATTATAAATGTATCTCAGGTTGTTATCAAATCGTGACCTTAATTGGTAGAAGAAACACCCCATATACATGTCATACAATTTTATAAAATTAAAAAAAAAAACGTAGCAGTGTTAATATTTGTACTAATCAATAAGTAAACCGAAATAAATACCCTGTATAGGAAAGTGCACGAAGAAATAATTGACTAGAAAAGTTTTTTGGTCAAGATAAAAAGATTTATAAAAAGTCCCTGTAAATTTAATTTGTTGTTTTGTTATTTTAACTTAAACAACTTATTTAATTATTTTTATCACATCATTAAAAGGGCAAACTCGAATGAAATATTTTACTTTGAGCAAGAAGAATCATGAAGCAAAAAATTATTTTGGCGTTTTTCTGCACACGTAATTAATTGATCAAGGTAAAAATAACTAAAATAACATAATAATTAAGATAATATGCAGGAATTTCTTTTCCCGTGACGATCTCTTATTTGTTGGAGATGTTGAAGTTGGACGGCCGAAGGAATCGCAGGTGAACCACCGGTTGTTGATCCTGCTTGTAAAGGAAGTGACTGCCGACGTCTTCTACGAAGTGCAGGACTTAAATTGTATTTAACTTTCGCTTGAACCAATAACTCTTTAAAAACTTTCGATACATTAACATTATCCTTAGCTGATGTTTCTACAAAACCGTTCTCCCAGTCTACGGTTATAACCGATTCGGTCATAGCGGTGTCTATCTGAAGTCAAAAAGAAAAAAGTAAAAAAAGTTGCCCAAAAACTTTTTTACCGCACCTACCTCTCTATTTCCTACCAAATCGGTTTTATTGCCGACCACAACAATTGGAACGCAGGTGCTATTTTTGGTTTCGTGAATTTGGTCTCTTAAGGCTCTAACTTCTTCAAATGTTCCTGCATCGTTAACATCATAAACGAGAATGAATGCATCTGCAGAGGATATTGAAAGAGCTCTCATGGCCGGAAATTCATAAGCACCAGAAGTATCAAGTATATCTAAAGTAAGTTGTACACCAGCAACGCTAAATTCTCCCTGATGCATTTCTTCCACTGTACGCTTATATTTTGGTGAGAATGTTGAATAGAGAAATTGACTAATAAGGGAAGATTTTCCGACCTTTGCCGGACCCAATACCACTACCTTATGCCGCACCACACTACTCGTTCCAAGTGTATCGCTTTTTTCATCCATTTCGGAAACATCTTCACTTCGATGCGACCTAAACAAACAAAAAAATTTAGTACCTAACTGTTACTAAAATTAGAGCTACAAAATTGTATATTTTATTTGTTTACATTAATTTCTCTCGAAGTGGTCTTGTATTTTTAACCCTGAAAAATACTTTACATTAAGATTTAAACATTTCAAAGCGCGATCTTGAAATCTTGGCCCCGAGTGGTCAGCTGGCTGCGTGAACGTGTGTGCGAAGGAGGTGCATGTCGCTGCCCCCCCCCGAATTAAATTTTGAGATGAAATTGGTGTCAATCGTTAGAGCATCGTTAGAGCCTAAATGAGCTTCCATTTTTTTCGTTTGAGCTTCAACCGTCGCGGAGATATTCGCGAAAATGTTTGAAGGGGGCTGTAGACACGTTGGCTCCCCCCAAGTCGAATTTTGGGTTAAAAATAATGTCAAACGTTAGAGCTTCGTTAGAGTCTAAATGAGCTTTCATTTTTTTCGTTTGAACTTTAACCGTCGCGAAGATATTCGCGAAAACGTTGGGGGGGGGGGGCTGTAGACACGTTGGCCCCCCCAAGTCAAATTTTGGGATGAAAATGGTGTCAAACGTTAGAGCTTCGTTAGAGCTTAAATGATCTTCTATTTCCATCATTTTAACTTCATTTTTTACAAAGTTACAGGCATTTTTAATTTTCGAGCCTCCGAGCAAGTTCCGTGTGATAATCCTCAAGTTTTTTCTATTACATTAAATTAAAATATTTAATCCGATTAAAAGAACTAATCCTGCTTTCTATTATAATAAATTTTGATAATAAATAAAACTGGAAAAATTAATTTTACAAAATAAATTGTATTAATCAAAAGTAATACAAATAATGTACGTTTATTTTTCTAAATGTATGTTTTTGCTCATAGACTACATACTATGAATTGCTTTTTTTTGGCAATTGTAGTTCTCCGTACTATCTTAGAAAAAAATTATTCGCAAAAACCAATTTTCCATCTCATTTTGAATTTATGTGTGCAGGGACGTGCCCAACCAACTTTTTGGGGGGGGGGAAATTTTAAATTTGCCAACTGAGTTACTTCAAAGTTGCCAACTTTTTGTAAGTTTTGCAATTTAGACATAAAAAAATGCCAAATTGACCAACTTTTGGGTGTTTTTGTCAACTTTTGCCAACTTTCTAAAACTTTGAGGGGGGACTCCTCCCCCTCCATGAGCACGTCTCTGTATGTGTGCAGTCGATAGAGCTTTGTTTGAGCTTGAAAGAGCTTCAGTGAGTAAAATTTTAAATTAATTTTATACAAAGTGATGAATAGTTGAAATTTTCGACTAAACTGTGAGCAACATGCGTTAAATCGTAAGGTTTTTTAAAATTTTAAAATTTTATGGAGATAAGTAGCTTAACTATTAACCAGAGCTTTTATTTAAAATTATTTGAAGCTAAATAGAAGCTCTAACGTTTGACACTATTTTTATCTCAGAATTTGACTTGGCAGAGCCAACGTGTTTAGACCCCTCCCCCAAACGTTTTTGCAAATTTCTTTGCAACGGTTGAGGCTCAAATGAAAATAAGTAAAAGCTTAACTATGAACTATAGCTTGTATTTAAAGATAAATAGAAGCTCCAACGTGTGACACAATTTTTATCTGAAAATTCGGCTTGGGAGAGCCAACGTGTTTAAAGCCCCCCCCCCCCATACGTATTTGCAAATATCTTTGCAACGGTTGAGGCTCATACAAAAACAATTTAAGCTTATTTAGGCTTTTATTTATTATCAAAATTTATTATAATAGAAATCAGGATTAGTTCTTTTAATCGGATTAAATATTTTAATCTAATGTAATAGAAAAACTTGAGGATTATCACACGGAACTTGCTCGGAGGCTCGAAAATTAAAAATGCTTGTAATTTTGTAAAAAATGAAGTTAAAATGATGTAAATAAAAGCTCATTTAAGCTCTAACGAAGCTCATACGTTTGACATCAATTTTAGCCCAAAATTCAAAATATGAGCGAAAATAGAAAAACATGTGTACAGCCCCCCTAAACGTTTTCGCGAATATCTTCGCAACGGTTGAGGCTCAAACAAAAAAATGGAAGCTCATTTAAGCTCTAACGAAGCTCTAACGTTTGACACCATTTTCATCCCAAAATTCGACTTGGGGGGGGGGCAACGTGTCTACAGCCCCCCCCCAACGTTTTTGCAAATATCTTCGCGGCGGTTGAAGTTCAAACAAAAAAAATGAAAGCTCATTTAAGCTCTAACGAAGCTCATACGTTTGACACCAATTTTAGCCTAAAATTCAAAATATGAGCGAAAATAGAAAAACATGTCTACAGCCCCCCCCAACGTTTTCGCGTATATCTTCGCAACGGTTGAGGCTCAAACAAAAAAAATTGAAGCTCATTTAAGCTCTAACGAAGCTCTAACGTTTGACACCATTTTCATCCCAAAATTCGACTTGGGGGGGGGCAACGTGTCTACAGCCCCCCCCCCCAACGTTTTTGCGAATATCTTCGCGGCGGTTGAAGTTCAAACGAAAAAAATAAAAGCTCATTTAAGCTCTAACGAAGCTCATACGTTTGACACCAATTTTAGCCCAAAATTCAAAATATGAGCGAAAATAGAAAAACATGTCTACAGCCCCCCCAACGTTTTCGCGAATATCTTCGCAACGGTTGAGGCTCAAACAAAAAAAATGGAAGCTCATTTAAGCTCTAACGAAGCTCTAACGTTTGACACCATTTTCATCCCAAAATTCGACTTGGAGGGGGACAACGTGTCTACAGCCCCCCCCCCCCAACGTTTTCGCAAATATCTTCGCGACGGTTGAAGCTCAAACAAAAAAAATGAAAGCTCATTTAGGCTCTAACGATGCTCTAACGATTGACACCAATTTCATCTCAAAATTTAATTTGGGGGGGGGCAGCGACATGCACCAGTGCGAAGGTGTTAAGTAATAGTTTAAATTTAGTGAAAAGTTCAGTTTTAGTTTCAATTTTCCGTTGATAATTTTTATATTACGTACTCTCTGTTTCAATTCTACCATTCATTGGAGTGGCTCCCGACAAAATAAAAACCGCAAGCTAAGTCGCTCATTCAGCACGTTAACATTTTTTTCAAGTCAAGTAATTTCCAACGTGGATTATTGGCGTGAAAACATTAGCATTACAATACTACGTGTTCAAATTTATTCATATCTCATTGTGAACTAACTGCTGTTATCCCCTTCGGGTTTGAATGAATTCCATTTGCATAGTTAAATATTTACCTGGTTTGATTTAGTTTGTGTTAATGATAATTATTTAGTTGAAATAATTTTTTCTAAAGTTAGAAGGTAATTTGTTTACACATTTAAAATTGGATGGGGCAACGCTATGTAACTCTGACGCAAATTAAAAAATTTCTACTACTATACTAAATAAAAAATCAAAAAAAGGGCTTATATTTTCTCATAAACCAAAATTTTCAATGAAATGCCATTAGATTGGATTGGCTGTAACAATAAAATTAGCCGATTCCACCTCAACCGAAGTGGGTCAAATCTCTTTGTTTTGGTCGTATTAATTAAAAAAAAAAATTGGTTCCTAACATTAACCTAAGCACGATTAGTGGATCTTTCTTTTTTTTAATAAATTTAGTCCCCAAAATAATTGGAAATGATTTAAATTAATTTAACGCGCGGTTAAATTCTTTCGTTTGGGTTTTTTCGGCAAATTTAAGCCAAAAATACCCTTAAACTGTGATAACGCTGACATAGTGCAAGTGCTGCTCGTGTTCATCTGCCATACCATAGCATAGCATAGCATAGCTTTTTTTTGTTCACGGAGTATTGCGGAGGTGAAGCTTCCATCACCTTTTCAGCACAATTGAAAGTATAATACACTTTTTAGCAAGCGTTAAAGCCTTAGCATGAAAACAAAGTTGACTGTTGACCCGGAAAAGGCGATAATCAACCTTTGAATGATTTTAATCAAGTAAGTTTTTAAGATTTTTAACGCTACAGCAACTCCCGATAACACAGCATCGAGACGCCTAAAAAAAGTTCGATAAGAAAGGCAAAAAGAAGACACCCGGCACGACATGTACGAAGAAAAATTGCTTCTAATATACACGCCTATAGCGATTTTTGCACCAAACTTTGGCAGTAAAGTTTGTCACTATGCCACTTGAGCTTTTAAAACAAAAAATGTAGCTAATTTCGGGAATTTAACCCACAGTACGGAAAGTCGTGAGTCGCGCTTAGCGCGATTCGTGCGGGTTTTTGGATGTAACTAGTGTATTTACTACGACAAAGCTCTGTGATCTGTCTTTAATGGCACTATCGGCAAAAAATGGAAATTAGGGCGCCAGTTGATAAAAAGAAACCAAAGACTTAATTTTAAAAACTTCAACTTATTTGATTTTTAACGATAAATGCTGAAGGAAAGGGGCGCCAATTTCAAGGAATGGAGCGCTAAGTGCAAGTTCTTGTCTTGGTTTGAAAAAATTGTAGATCCGGAGCTGCATAGCATCATTCGCATTACAGGGCATGATTAGAAGTAAATTTTTTAGAGCCTTTTTATCGTATAATGACCAGCCATCAAGTAAAGAGTAATGGATTTAGTCAGTTGAGAAGCCGGCAATTAGTAAATTTAATTGAATAGCAGTCGTAAGAACAAGAGGAATGACGAAAACTTGCATTGAAGTTCAAAGAAAGGTAAAAGTATAGCGTCGCAGACGCTTAGAATAAGAGGACGGTAAGCACAATTAAAGCGTTGCGGAAAAAATATTTCCACAACACCTCACCATGAGCGATCTCCTAAGAGCATTATTTGCTTTTTGTGCATAACATAGCATCACTTTGCTTACAGAGTTTCTTAGAGGCGGAACCTCCATTACCTTTTTCAACATCATAGAACAGCGGTGGCAAACCTTTTTATGTACGAGTGCCAAAAATTGCCCGTGCCGAACACTTTTTAATAGGGAAAGAATTCAAAATTTTTTTTATTTCAGAATTGTATTTTTGCTTGAATTGTTTAAATATTGAAGAAAATTTGTTTATTATCTACTGAATAACTGCAGAAAATTTTTTCATGAGATTCTATATCTGCAACAGACGCAGTATAGAAGAAACTCCTACAAATTTTAATAAAACATTGCGGGTCTAGGACGATATGTAGTACAAAAAGATATCATATTTATTAAAAAAAACTCAACAGGATTTGATAGCTAACATAAATAAAGTGTTTTAGATACGAATCTAGAATAAATGTTTTATATTGATTAGGAATAATCGATTTTAAAATTTCTAATATCTGTGCGATATTCGCCTTTATAGAGCATTCTATTAACGGTAGGTGTTGATTTACTTACACTACAGGCTGTGCGTAGGAAACCAACACGAGAGCAGCAGTAGCACTTGTAGTAGCTATAAAAGTAAGTAATTCTGTATTTACTCTTCCCTTCAGGGCCGTAACAAGTGGTAAGCGGTATAATTTGAATTACATTATTACTAAATTATTAATTAAATTTTTAAATATTATTTATTTATACAATATTAAAAGTATGGTTAAACGAAAACAAATTTATTCTAAAATGTGAATAAATTGGTGTAAAACCGGTGGGTCTGGAGGGTATAGAGGGTATTCCATACCCCCCAGACCTCCCGGTTTCACGCTAGTTTTTTTAAATTATAGGAGGTCTTTGCTAGATTACTCCACAGCAGTGGAGTGATGTGATCGCTGGTTGTGTATAGAGCGGAAATTCTGGGTTCAAATCGCAGATTGCACAGAATTTCTTGGCTAGGCCTTCCGGTGAGCATCCACACTCTGTGGTGATCCCTGACATTTGTGTCGACGTCATTACCGTAAATACGGCTGCGTCACACACTCAAAAGTTTACGAGAGAAATTAAGCAAGAAATTGGCGATTTATCGTCATCATTTCTGGGCCTGCATGGCCTGTTAGCACTTGTTTATATATAATAAAAAAGTTTACTTTTTTAACGTTCAAGCCGCTAACTTCAAACTTTCTCGCTCCCTTATTGGAGAATTAGCAAGAAATCTTGACGATAGCGTCTTTTAGCGTTAAAAAAGTGAACTTTTTCTAAATGTTCATTTGTCATGAATTTTTATCGTGGGGGGAGGGAAACTTTCTAGCTCCCTATTGCTTTTGCTTAGCCGTTTTTACACAGCTGCATGGATTCGACTATTGATATTAATTCACGTTACTTAATTTATTTGTAGCGCGTATAAAATGATATCACTTGTAAATCGTTAACGTGCCATTAAAATTTTTGTACGTGCCACCTCTGGCACGCGTGCAATAAGTTCGCCACCGCTGATATATGACATTTCTCCATATTTAAATCGCTGAATCATAATTTTATTAACTTAATTGAAGAGATCCGATGGGGTCCGATCTCCAATCGGACCTCAATTTGTGAAGGTAACCCCGTCATTTTTCCACAACGACGGCCTCTAGAGAACAATTGATTGTCAGTCGCCATTGACTCTAAGATAAAACTTTCCTTTAATTACTTCTATATACTTTTTGTGTCATTCTATTTATTAAGTAGCAGGTTACGTACTAATGTTATATAGGTGGCGCCATCTTAATTTTTGTTATCTGTGAGTCTTGATATGACGCTTACATTTCTTTCTTTGTTTCTATTATTTCAGTGTTTTAATGATTTGAACCTCTCCCATCTTCATTGTTAGCTAGCCGGCCACCAATCTTAAGAAAAAACAACCATTCCTGTGGTGACACGTGTCGTAAGGATAATACGTTTGTTATAAGTTTTGCGGCTACAAAAGATGAAAACTAACTGATATCACTTGTTACTTCCTCCAAACAATGGAATCATCAGCTTAAAATAGGAAAATCGAAAACCAAAAGCAACCCTTTCAAAAATTGCGTTCATCTAGAATCTAAGCTAAATCTTGTATAAAACTTGTATAGGTAGAGATCCAAATAGAGATAGAGTAGCGTAACTAGCCATTTGCATAATGTGCAAAGAACACCCGGTGTCGACTCTAAATTGTCGGCGGCAGCGACGGCGACGGTAAGTTACTCCAAAATATTTAAAAAGTTGAAAAATTAAATATCGCTTTTTGGGACTGTAATTGCCGGTAAAAATTTAATTTTAATACATAGCGGAAAATCAACTGAGTCATTTGAATTTTCTCATTAAAATACATAAAAATCCGTAAAAATTTTTATTGTTTTTGAATATTTTATTTTTGGGGTGAAAAAATTTCAAAATCTATGGTGCTTGCATAATGCGACAAAACTTTGTAAGTAAATTGTGTGATTGTATTTGACAGATTTGGGTGCTTAGAGTAACAAATTCGCATTTTTAGCTGGTGGAAACGACAGTAAGTAACTCTAAAACACTTAAAAAATGAAAAATTAAATATCGCTTTTTGGGACTACAATTGACAGTAAAAGTTTAATTTCAATACTTAGCGGAAAAAGAACTGCGTCAGTCAAATTTTCTCATTAAAAAAAATAAGAAACCATAGAAAAATTGATTGTTTTTGAATATTTCAAAAAAATTTTAAAGGGGTTAATCTATCGTTTTTCCATAAACCGACAAAAATTTCAAGTAAATTTTGTGATTGAATTTGATGGATTTATGTGTGTAGAGTAACAAAATCGCATTTTTAGCTGGCAGAAACGACGATAAGTTACTCCAAAGCATTTAAAAGTTTAAAAATTAAATATCGCTTTTTGGCACTGTAATTGACGGTAAAAGTTTAATTTTAATACTTAGGATAAAATCGGCAATCAAAATTTCTCATTCACTTGTATAGTGGGAGTTTAAAAACAGTTTAAACCACGTTTAAGGTAAACTCGGTTTTATTCAGTTTTTTCCTTTGTTCAGTGTAAGTTTAAGTATTAAACACCTAAGAATTTAAACCTGGTATATTAAACGAAGTTTTGTTAAACTCAAAATTAAACCGTCACTATACAAGTGGTCCTTAAGATCCGTAAAAAATTTGATTGTTTTCGGATATCTCATTTTTGGGGTGAAAAAATTAAAAAAAAAAATCCTTCGTTTTTTCATAATCCGACAAAAATTTCCAAGTAAATTTTTTGATTGAATTTGACGATTTTAGGTGCGTAAAATAACAAAATCGCATTTTTAGCTGGCGAAAACGACGGTAAGTTGCTCCAAAACATTTAAAAAGTTGAAAAATTAAATATTAATAAATTTTTGGGATTGTAATTGACGGTAAAAAGTTTAATTTTAATGCTTAACGGAAAATCAACTGCGTCAGTTGAATTTTCTCATTAAAAGACATAAGATTTCGTAAAAACTTCGATTGTTTTCGAATACTTTATTTTTGATGTGAAAAAATTTTAAAGGGGTTAATCAACCTTTTTGGCATAATCCGACAAAAATTTTCAAGTAAATTTTGTGATTAAATTGGACGGTTTTAGGTGCGTAAAGTAACAAAATTTCATTTTTAACTGGCGAAAACGATGGTAAGTTACTCCAAAATATTTAAAAAATTAAAAAATTAAATTTTGCTTTCTGGCACAGTAATTGACGTTGAAAAGTTTAATTTTAATGCTTACTGGAAAATCAACTGCGTCAGTCGAATTTTCTCAAGACATAAGAATCCGTAAAAAATTTGATTGTTTTCAAATATTTCACTTTTGGGGTGAAAAAATTTCAAAGGGGTTAATCTATCGTTTTGCATAATTTAAAAAAATTTCCAAGTGAATTTTGTGATTAAATTTGACGGATTTAGGTGCGTAAAGTAACAAAATTGCATTTTTAGCTGGCGGAAACTACGGTACATTACTCCAAAACATTTAAAAAATTAAATATCGTTTTTGGGACTGTAATTGCCGGTAAAAGTTTAACTTTAATACTTAGGGTGACTTGTATAGTCCAAGTTTAACCGGTAACTATGGTTTAAACTCGGATTTTGACTATTGTGATTGGTTAATCTACAGTTTAAAATTTTAAACTAGAACTATACAAGTCACCCTTAGTGGAAAATCAACTGTGTCAGTCAAATTTTAACATAGTAGTCCGTAGACAATTTGATTGTTTGCGAATATTTCAATTTTGAGATGAAAAAATTTCAAAGGGGTTTTTGTTTTATCTATAATTTTTGCAAAATTTGACTAAAATTTCCAAGTAAATTGTATGATTATATTTGACAAATTTGGGTGCTTAGAGCAACAAAATCGCATTTTTAGCTGGCGGAAACGACGGTAAGTTACTCCAAAACACTAAAAAAGTTGAAAAATTAAATATCGGGACTGTAATTTTTCTTTTTTTTGAACTTTTTGAGACGTTTTGGGACTGTAATTGCAGCTAAAATTTAATTTTAATACTTTAAAAAACATTTAAAAAGTTAAAAAATTAAATATTGCTTTTTGGGACAGTAATTGATGTGGAAAGTTTAATAATTTTAATATTTAGTGGAAAATCAAGTGCATCAGTCGAATTTTGTCATTCAAGATTTCGTAGCAACGTCGATTGTTTTCGAATATTTCATTTTTGATGTGAAAAAATTTCAAAGGGTTTGTTTTTCCATATCCGACTAAAATTTCCAAGTGATTTTTGTGATTGAATGTGACGGATTTAAGTGCGTAGAGTAACAAAATCGCATTTTTAGCTGGCGGAAACGACGCGACGCCAAGCAAAGTTATTACGCTTTTATCCGAGACGTATTATGTTATTATTAACCTGATAAATCAAGAGCTTAAAAATGGTATTTAACTTAAATTTTGTAAAATGTGAGCAAAAATTTAAAATTTACAGTTAGTATATTGACATTTTAAAAAAAAAGTCATTATCAAATTTTTATTATCGTTTATTAAGTGTAATCCTCTTGCTTTTTTAAAAAATGAATAATTGAATTATTAAGCCCGGCTTTATTAAAAAAAAACGCTCCAAGGTAACATGTGCCAATAAAAGCAATCAATGTGTTTTTACAGGAAATCACTAAGCCTGCATAAATTTTAAAGGAAAACAAAAAGTGACATTTGTAATGTTTTTTAAAACTTTGATTTATTAAACCAAGTTGGATCGTTTAAAAATAAAATGAACATAGCTTTTATGTTTTTCATCGAAGTAATTCTTATTTTTTAGAATTAAAGCGAATAAATATTTTACACAAAAAGTCTAACAAATCTCTTTCAGGAAAGCTGACCTTATATGTTTAAGCTTTACAGTTAAGCTTTACAGCAACTCTAAACTCAATCAAACTGAACAATATTTCCTAAAGAAAAGGTAAGCTTTGAGCAAATAAAATGAGAATTTCGAACACGGAGAACTAAAGAAAGTTTGTAATAGTTTCAAATTACTAATTGTACAAGTGCATTTACAAATAACTATAATAAATAAATCTACAACTGGAGTTTCTCAATAAAGTTTCTCGTTTTGAACAAATGCAATAATAAAATATTAATTTTGAGAAATTTTATTCATGATAAGTTTGAAATTGGCGCTAAATTAACGCTTCACAGTCAAAGTTTTTCTAGGAAGTGATCCGTCTGTTTTTATAACAAACATAACTAACAAATCATAAGCATCACTAAATAACATAATGAATAAGCAATAATAACGTCCAAACCCTGGTCTCGCATGCTCTGTTAATTTTTATTTATTCATCTCCAAATGAAATCAAGATTTAAAAATTTTATCATTGATTCTTGCCAGGACAAATAAAATAATGTAAATATAAAATGTAAAATAAGCAGCGCTTAAAAGTTTACAATTGCTCTCCAAAATCTTAATTAAAGTAGATCCAACTTGTAAACGTCATCATCGTGACGCCAATGCGCCACTATGAGATTAATTGGATCTTCTTTCTTACTTTAGCACAAACTTTATATAATGAGGACTATTATTTCGATTCCTCCAAATAAATTACGCTTTTAATCTGTCTGAAGAGGCTTTAACAAGAGCAAAATGGAGGTCATAAATTATTTACATATATGATATTTATTCTTTAATTTTAATTACGTTTTTGACTTTAAAACTTGCACAAGCGTATAGTTGGAGTTTCACTAAAAAACTTTGTCCCTTTTAAACGAATTAGAATCCCTTATTTATATAAGAACCCACGTTGAACCACTTAAAACAGAGTACTCCGAATTTAGAACAGGAAATAAGAAACAACCAATCAGAGCACCTTTAAAAATGTAATACTTTAACGGTTTAACATAAAAATAAAAACAAAATTGTTGCACCTATCGGTAGAAATTTTAAGTTATAATAAAGCATTTGATTTTATTTTTGTTTATTCGAGTTTAAAGGGTAACTCACACGGCGCTGATTGGCAACAAGACAAATATACCCAGCTTTAGCTAGAAAATCAGTACCGTGTGAGTCGCCCCTTAACATAATTTTTCAATTTATTTATACTACAAATATGAATAATAACTGAAATCTAGAAACCTATAATGTAGTAGGTACTTGGTGTATGAAAGAGAATGTAAATTTTGCGATTATTAATATTCAAGGGTTTTATAATACCGCATACTCGAACAGATTAAATAAAAGCATGCAAATTTCAATTGTAAGTTACACACTGTTAAATTAATTATAAGGGTACAAACAAGTAATTTTATAAATATGAATAATTGAAAATTCAGACAAAAATTTACTTAGTTACAAATTGTGAACTAATTCGTTCCTATCAGAAGTTAATTTATTCGCAGGAAATTAAATGTTAAGCAAAATTGATTACGAGTGGTTTCGATAAAAATTTCATTTTTTATTACGTGCTTTTATTAAATTTTGTAAATCTTGCAGATGATAAATTAGAAAGGAAGAATACTTGAAAATTTATATTATCAATATCCAAACAATTACATTGTACTTCAACGCTTATCAAATTCGGTATTTAAATTTTGTATTGATTACTACTTGATTGTATTTTGTAACCTTTGTGCTTTAAAATTTTTTTGAAATCGGAATTTTAATTTATAAGAATAGCAGGTAGAATAAAGAAATGGATTACACCTTTTTCCACTTTTCAAGTCACCTTTTCAGCTCTTTATAACTCAAAAACATAATATTTCAGCGAAAAACTTCATTGTGAAAATTTCCTACAAAATTGTAACAATTAATTACACAATTTGTAAGAAATTTTAATAAAAATTTGTAATAGATTGATTGAAATTTGAAATGTTTACTACAAAAATTTGATGGAATAATTTCTACTACAATTTAATTTGACTTATTTTGATAACAAATTATAGTAGTTTTTTCTACAATTATAGTGCAAATTGCTACAACATTTTCAATGTTAAAACAAAACACTTTAATTTTTCAAAATTTTAAATTGGAAAAATAAAGTTTAAATTTTTTTACAATTATTTTACTTTTGATGGCTGCACTTTTTGTATTGTTGATGGTACGTGTGTTCTGGGTCAGCGGTCGGCAACTTTTTAGATATGGCGGACCCCTAAATTTGCTATTAAAAGTTTGGGGATCAATTACTAATAATTTTGACTTTTGATGAAAAAGTAATGACGTTTTTTTAATCCTATTTCATAATCGAACTAATTTATTGAATCCCTAGCGTACATGTGCTCCGAGCAACATGCGTAGACCGGATTTTTGCCCCGAGCAACATTTTGATGCCGGAACATATCTGCTTTAATGAGCTTAGCAAATTTAAATAATATTTCAATTTTTTTTTGCGCCACCAGTGGTTTGCGAATTTCTGGTGGCGGAACGCTGATCTAGGTGACTAAGACAAAAAGAACAGTTCTTTTTTTTTGAAAAGAATTAGTTCTATCACACTTGATGGTATCTTGAGAGTAGTTCAGTAACTGTTACTCTAATTTTAAAATTTTCTGAAGCAAATAATGATAGAAAATAGTGTAAAAAAAATAATAAAACAAAATATTTGTGAACCACTGCAAATAGGGCTTAAAAGCTCAAAATAATCAAAATTTTACATAAAGGAGAGCTTTTAGTTGCATAGAACAACATTTTATTAGCTGTAACAATAAAGTTAGGGACGTTCACCTCGAATGAATAGGAGCGCAATGTGTAACGCTATGAAAACGACAGCAGTTGCTCCGCATGCAGTCCAGCGCCCCGGCTTTATGAAACATGTGAAATTCATTGTTTACGTAGTTTTTAGTTAAGTTACAAACTTTTTAACGGACGGAAGTAATTAAGCGGAACTGGATATGATAAAATGGTCCTTTTTAGAGATGATTGATCCGAATTGGATGTAGTTGGGTTGTCAAAATCCGTTCCGTCGCCACGGACGCTTTGAGCTGTTTTGACTAACGTTGAACTGATTAATAACATCATTGAGGTCCATGCAATTCGGTAGAGGTGCTACTAAGAAAGGGTAGATTTTTCTTTGTTTTGTCAAATTTAGGCCAAAAATACCCCTAAAAAGTAAAATTTGCTTGATGTTAACTGTGGGTTGGTGTAAGTACGACTAAAGCAGCAGAGTTTGTTCCCACAACCTAACATGGAAATGTCAACAATCTTTCAAAAAATTGGCAATGGGCAACAAAATTGCCCTACGCCGAGTGTCAAGTCGTGAGGAAATTGAGGGCAATAAAATAACTGATAAACTAGCTAAATCAGGCTCAAAAACGCCCCCAACCAGACCTGAACCATTCTGTGGAAATAGGAGGCAAAGAGCAAAGAAACCCTCTGGAAAAATACACCAGGACACAGACAAGCAAAGAAATTTATAAAATACTCGACTGCAGAGGCTAAAAAGCTTTTTCTTTTGACAAAAAATGAAATTAGACTCATTACGAAGCCGTTCACCGGACATTGCCCGGTGAAATACCACCTCAAAAAAATAAGACTGGAAGGAAACGACAGGTGCACACTTTGTGAATCGGAAACAGAGACTTAGACCTAAACATATGGGACAAACACAACTGACGCTCAAGCAAACCCCTCAGGAGCATTCTGTGTTTTGCTAGCAAAATTGAATTCCCGAATATCTAATTAGTAGGGTCATGAACAAAAGATCAATACTGGTCGCAGTTCTGAAAGGCTCTCGCAGCCAATCGACCCCTAAGTATAATATAATACATTACTACCAAATTGTTAGCAAAGCATGTTGAGCATGGTAATCTGCGTTGCTTGAGCAAGTGCTTCTGTCCCCAGCGTAGCGTATACCACAAATTTAATAAATATTTGCGTTACTGCCTCGATGGTCCAACTGATGTAACGAGGGACAGGCTAGCTAAGGACTAAACCTTGCAGTCACGAGAGCTCGGGTCGCACGAATGCGGTTTGTGAGTTTTTACTGCTATACTGTATAGAGGCTCACTTTAATTGGATCGTCAGCTAGAAAAAAAAAAGATGCTCGGGGCGCCAGCCTATTGAAATAAAACGCAAAGACAGAAGAGTAGAAGTGGATTTATTCAATAGGCGTGAAATCAATAGTATAGATGATTGATAAACGTATCTATACGAACAATGAACAGTATTGTACAATTTTAGTTGACCTCGAGGGTCACAAACAATATTGAACAGCTGAAGGCTTCAAAAAAATATAAATCCAAAATGTAGTGCCTCACAACTGACTGAAGGTCGGTTGGATTTATCAATCAGCACGTCACAAAAACTATTTGAATTAAAAAAAAATCGCAAAACAAGTAATTTGCAAATTTGACACAAACGCTTAAAATGCGGTTAAACTTTTAGCACATGCAAAGCACTTAAAATGTAAAAAAACTTACCCAGTATTTACTGCTTAAATAATGATCATTACCCAATGATAATGACCTGGACATAAAAAATTCCAACCAAATGGTTTCCTCTGTGAGCGCTCTACTTTGGAATATTTGATCGGCGTCCAAAAATGATGGAAAATATACTGGAAAATAAATTTACAAATCAAGCAACAAATACATGCAGCTAAATAAACCACAGCGTATCTATTGAAGCAATTCTCAAACTCAAACAAATTTCCAACGCACTGACTGACAAAAAATAAAATTTGGCAACTACTAACCAAAAGTGATGTTTAAAAATTGGAAATATAAACGATGTTATTGAGAAACCTTGTTCTCACGGATCCAACAGGCCAGAGTCAGCAGATGGTGCGATACAGCCGTGATAGCGGATGCTACAAGAAAATTTATCCTATAAAGATCACAACGCTTCAATGGTATTATCCAAAATATCCGTTGCTTCCGAGTTGATAAAACTTCTTGACCTTCAATGGCGCAAGACAAAATTTCCCAACTTATTTGCTGATGTATTAGCACTCCAGAAAATTCAATATTAATGCCCTGAACGTGGTGTAAATAAACTCCAAGATGTCAAGGATGTTCTCACAGAAGTTATTGGTGTGATTAACTGTTATGGCTCTCAAAAAACTTGATTGTAATTAAAATAATCGAAAAATTGAACTACCTTCAAAAACAAACGGCCATTCGCTCACAAATCGTTCAGCGATTCCCCAGGTGCTCTCTTATCTACACCTTTCTTGGTTGGAAGTGTCGCAAACCACGCCATTTAAAATTTAAACTGAAATTATTTTTCAACAATTTCTTCAAACTAAAAATGTGCATTTGATATGCTACAAGCGTTCTGGATTTGTTCTGGAGGGCAAAACAAGCTCAAGCGCACTTTGGCCATCAAATTGAGCCCATTGTACTACCTCCGGTTTCAGTTACACCCCGGTCCTGTCATTCTCTAATAAGCCAATCCAGCTGTAGAATAAACTTTAGAGGGCTTGGCAGGCGGAATGTCCCTGATTCTAGCCATGTCGGACCAGAAGTCCCCCAACACAGATCCTCTTATTGAAGTTAACGCCGGACATTAACAAAGTACATGTTGGGCTGTTTCCTCCTTTTCATTGCATCCACGACATATCGGGTTTTCTGCATACCTCATTACGTGAAGATGTTTGTTTAATCTGTAGTGTCCAGTGAAAGCGTAGCATACCAAAGCATCTCTTCGTTTACAGAGTTTTGTCATCTTTTTCAACATCTTAGACCTTTGCGTAGAATTTTAAGAGTATTCATTATACTTTAGCAGGCATAGAATCTCAGCACGCAACAAAATCGAGTGCTAATCCGGGCAAAAGGTGATAATCAACCTTTGTTTGAATTAAATAGAGTAGTTTTCTAAAGTTTTGAAATGGCTGACTCAACGATGATTCTAGACTTGGCGTCGGGACGCTCAGAAGGGTCCGACTAAAGAAAAAAGCAACTCAGTTGCAAAAAAGAAGTCAGGGCGTCTGTTTCCCACTCTCCGCGGATACCATGAATCAATAAAGGCGAATTTCGAACTTTAAATTCAATTATTAGCTAAACTAATCGATATGCAATATTCATCTAAATATAAATTGCTTTATTTTACTGTTATCTCTTAAATTCCGTTGAGTTTTCTTTAATAAATGTAATATTTTCCGGTCCGGGTAAATTTTAGAATAATTCATTATATTTTGGTTTTACAGTTGCTGTTTGTGCTTCAGAATGTGTATGGTAGATAAGTGTGACAATACGGCAGTGGTGCAGCAGACAAATGTGATGACAAGTAACAGAAATGCAAAAATCAGGTTCAATTTGAAAATGTAAATTTTTGTATTTGTTGTGAGCGATTGACTGGCGCGGACAAATCTCCGCAGCCTAAAAGTAGTTTGCGGCTTGGGCTGTAACAGGTGATCTGTGAGTTTTAATTTACTTTACTGTAATTTACTTAAAGTACTTAAGTTTAACGTTAAGCTGAGTCGTGCTGGAAAAACCTGCAAGGATTCCACAGAGAAAAGGTTGATAAATGTGGAGGAATTAAGGTTGAGTTGGTAGTTCGTTAAGCTTATCCTGCAAATAATTTTTCGTGATTTTGATCACAAGGTCGAAGCCCGGCAGCTTTCCGCTTGTTCATCAAAGTCCGCAAGGATGGTGTTCTCGTTCACGTTGCCTACCGCCACCTCGTGCTGCTGCAAAAATTGGAGAAAGCGCTCGTACTTCTTCATATAAATTTTCTTGCTTTTGTCTGGCAGCAAGCCGGCCCGCGCTTTCTCAGCCCGTTTTTGGTAGCATTTAATCACGGCACTTCACACAACCGAACTTCACAAAAACACAAATCGAAATGAACATGGCGCTCTCTAGGGTACCAACTGGTGCCAACAAAAACACCATGATTACAACTAAAAGTTGGTTTTACACTACCACGATGTCAATTAAAACGTGTTATTATTTATGAAATTTATGCAATTTACAAAAAAATCGTGAATTTTGTCGGATATTATCCCCAAAATCACGAAAAGTTCATCATATTACTCGGACGTCAGGGTTTTATCACCCTTCAGGTTATTATTCCTTTCGCCGCTACGCGGCTCGGTTCATAAACCACGCCCTTCGTGGTGAAAAACGACTCTTTACGTCCTTGTGATATAAACTACTATTATAAATTCTTAGTTTTGTTTTGTCTGAAGTCATGGTGATTTTTTGGGCTATTTGTAAGTAGGATTTTTCCATGAAGTGTCTGGCTCGATTGGTTATGATCGTGACGTCCGTTTTTCATGCTACTTTTTTGTCTAAAGTGACACTTAAATATTTGGCAGAAGGCAGAAGACGATCAATCGTCTTTTGCACTTGGCGGAGATTATTGCGATGCTTTTGGAGGAGTTTACTCGCACTATTTTTTTGATTGGTTTATGGTGTTTTGTATTTGTCTTGTCGCAATATCGGAGCATTGGAAAGTAGTGCAGATGCTTGTGTCGTCAGCATAAGGAGCACAATCGTCACCAATTGGACAATGGATATTTGAATTTTTGTGGTAAAGAAGTTAAATAGAAAACCGCTATGCCAAATCGATGTCAAAAAGCACTGCTGCTGTGCACCCACGTTTGTTGAACCCCAATATGATTTGTTCCACCAGCCTAATGATTTGGTGTGTCGTGGAGTGACTGAGTCTGAAGCCGAATGGTTTATCTGTTGCGCGTTTGGATCTGACGTATTAGGAATGGATAGTACATTTTAAAGAAAAGGGTGGAATGTCCCGGACCTTTTCATTGTGTTCGCAGCAGCGGAAAGTTTATTAAGCATGGTTACCTGGTCTGTTGAACATTGCGTACTTGCGGTAAAAAAATGACTAGTCCATAGTTGCAGTAAGGCGCGCCTTTCGCCGGCACTTTAATATTTCAGTGCACTGCGCGGTTCTATCTTGTAACTCGATATTGGAATCGGTAAATCGTTTTTGAACGACTGGTTCATGTTACGGTTTGCACACCCGAAAATGAGGAGCGTGTTAAACGTGATGTTAATGCAAGCCTAAAACGTTCAACAAGACGTCGGTCGTGTTTCATGAAATGTCACATCGGATTCTGCAAAGAATTCTCAACAAAACTTAAAATTCCAGCTCTACAAAATCATAGAATTAGAAATAATTTCTGTCAAATCATTATTAATTTTGAACCTGTAGTTTTTACCAGTAAACTTTGGTGTTATGTCATTTATCCCGTATACATGAAGTGTTTAGGTCGTCTTAACTCAGCTCGAACATGTTGTTAGTTTTTTTATGTTTACACTCCTCTGATAGACCCGAGATAGACCAAGCTAAAAATGTGCGCTAAGAGGTTAGGGCGATCTTAAAATTAAATATAGACATTTTAGTTTAAACTACGTGCAGTTTGACTTTATAGTGCGACCATTAAAGGTTGGGAACACTGCTTTCACTTTGAAGTAACTAAATGCACGTATATTACAGCTTTGTTTTTTCAGCACTTTTAAACCGTTTGTAACTGTCAAACGCATGCGCAGTTTGAAATTTAAATAATAATTTTTAATATGCGCATGAGTTTGACGGTTTCAAACTTTTCAAACTGTTTGAAAAACAAGTCTTATGCCACACTGTGATTTTCTTTTTAAAATAAAGTTGTAAAAAAATCTTGTTAATCGATTCCTGGATATTTTAAATTATTTTAAGTGGAATTAAACAATTACATTAAATAAACGATGCTGTCGCTACTTTATAATATTCTAGAAAGATTAGACTAATGTTTTGGCGAATTAGTTAGTAATCGGCTTGAGTTTAACCTCCGTGTGTTTAGGATTAATAGAGTGCTGATTTATGTCATTTGATATTAGTTTGAAACGGCTTCTGTACATCCATAGCTTTAGGATTACAACGCAACATTAAGACTTATATTGACTTCAAAAATCTGCAAGTAATCGCTTGTTTTATCACCAATTTATTTTGTAAAAAAAACTAAAGATTTTTAGGTATTTAAGCGTCTAGCGGGACTTGGTACATACAACTAATAATTTTTTGGGATAAGGGGTCGTTTGTTTTCCAAACATTAAAGCTGTCGATTACTTTGTCAATAACCCTTAAAAGTTGTTACCGGTAAATGGAGCCCAACGTAGGGCTATAAAATTTCAATAATTTTTAGAACATTAGTTTCGTTTTCTATTTTTTAAAATTGAAAAAAGTTATAATAAGAAACGTTTAGATTATCTAAGTCGCTTTAAAGTTTCAAACGGCATTTAAATATTTTCTTTGTTTGAAAACCTCTTTGATTTTGAAAGTAGTTTGCGCGTTCCAGCTGTGTGATTGGTCTTACTTATTGATCTTCAAGCTCAAATTATTCGTCGCGCCACTTCCAGTTTAAATAGCTTTTCTGATGGTGTTATTATATTCTAAAAAAAAAACTTTTGGCTACAGCGTAAAGGTGCAGACATTTACTGTATGACTATCTTTAAACTGAGCATGCGCCTGGCACTGACAAATGGCATTAGCCCAACAACAAGCATTGTTTTTATGTGATTTCTTGTTCTAATTGCCAAATTCTCTCTAAGCTAATGAAAGGCTACCGTTCCCAGATTTTTTAGCTTTGTCCTAAATTTAAATCATATACTATGTACCTAGCCCTCGCCACCGCACTATTTAACAGCTGGCTGGAAAATCAATCCTGAATTTTATTTTAAACGAAGTTGACAGCTAAGAAATACATTTTAAATTGAAGTACTATTGGTTTTAACTATACCAATGCATTTCAATTCCAGCGACTCTCAATCAATTAAACTAACAACAACCAGGCGTGATTTCCTATTTAGAATTTTTACACAAAAGCTTCTGAAAACAGAGTGTCACGTCTCATCGGCCAGCTGCGCCAACATTCCTCAAGGAATTCTTAGACAAGTTTAATCGAAAATCTCAGCTAAACTTTGGCCCTTTCATAGTTAATATACGTACAATTATTTATATTAGCCTACAACGATGAACAAAGTACGTATTGTAGAAATGATGATCGCCATTATTCAACCAACCGGAACTTCAAAAACAAGTCATTTGAAAGTCCGATTAATTCGTTTTATATAATATATCAATTTTTTTTGTTTGCAGCAACAGTTGAAACCATAATTTCAAATTTTCAATGGGTACGAAGTAAAACGTGTTACTTGCTGATAAAGTCACTGACTAGAATTTAATGCTGATATCAAGCAACGCGTTATTTCGTTTTTGTTTTGTCTTGCTTTGTTTTTAGAGCGCATTTATTTGGGAGGATTTCAAAAATTGAAACAGCATTGAAAAGCATTCATCTAATGATGTCTTATGCAGACCTTGCCATTAAAATGTTTTAATATTGATTTAAAGTTTGCAGTTAAGGCGCTTCTCTCGTGAACAAGTCAAAATTGTTCTGTTAATAATAAGTATTTTTAAAAAGGTAAAAAAAAATTGTTTAACTAGATAAAATATAAAACTATTTTGGTTAAAATTAATTTCTTTTGTAGTTTTAGAAATTTAAAAGCTATAAATTACATTAGTTCGGAGTGCGCTTTATACTGCACTTTGATGTATAATTCCGTTCACCCGCACTAATAAATATTTTTTTTTTTATAAAATGAGATGGTTTCCTCTTAACAATTTTAACAAAAACATTGTTCACTCGAAGTAATACAAAAACAATTAAATGGCTACACTACGTAGCCTCTCGAATAGTCCATTATTGTCAACAAGTAATTCAGAAATTGTACGTTCTAAAGCAACAGTTTCATCATCGATTACACGAAAACCTAAAGCATGAAACTGAAACTGTCAGATGAAATGTAAAAAATGAGAACCCGTAACCATTAGGAGCTTTACACGACTTTCCTATTACCCACTATCGAACAAAAGCGCCGATAAAAAATAAAAGGAATTGCAACATTTCGCACAAATAACGGAGGAAATTTAAAAATTTGTTAAACTGCGTCTTACCTACTGCGATGATGCCGATCATCTTCTGGCTCTTCTTTAAGAAAAGATGGTTGGAGACTAAAGCGTCTACGAAATTGGTGCCTGCCCTTCATAGATTTACGCTGTCCAGAAAATGCCAGTACAAGTTCTTATTCCTTAAACAAACAAAAGATAAATTAGGTCATTGTAATATATTGGGTAACAATAAAAAATATACAGTTTAAAGTTTTTCTTATTGCCAATAGGCAGATGGTAATATTAAAAAAAGTAAAAAAAAAAAAATTACGACTTTCAAGAGACGCGAAAAAAATTTTTTTCCTTAGTACAATTCGTAAAATAAATAAATTAGTTCTACAAAATTAAAATTTATTAGGGGATCGATTGGGTGATTAGGAATTTGCAACAAAAAACTTTTAATTTTCCAACTGAGCTAGCAATTTCTTTTTTTATTTTGGAAATTTAAAAAAAAACTTTGGATTTGGTTTTTTTCTAAACCAGAAATATGAGTTTTGGGGTAGGCAAAATTAAAATTTTACCAACAGCCAACACACAGTTTGCATTTTGTAGACCCAGTTAGAGTATACTCACCCCAATTTATTAAGTTTATTTAATAATTAAAATCGGTCTAAACATTTCAAGTTATAAATATTTCCACTTTAAACACAAACACTCCACAATTAAATTAATATGGATTACTATGTGGAATTGGAGGTCTAATGTCGACAGGTAACCTATATCAACATTCAGTGCTAATTGTTTTCTTTCCAAGTTTATTTTGTAAATTTTTTATATAAATTAAGTAGTTTGTTTATTGTTTTAATTCTATTTGTAAATTAAATAAATAATGCCCGAAAAAAAGAAATGTTATTCATTCGTACAATTTTTATTGCCTTTTATTCTTTTAAGCGTTATTTTACATTTCAAAGCAATTTCAATTTCATTCTACTTCAATAAATGTTTTCATACATTATAACAATAAATTGGTTTAATGTGCTTTAGTAAATATACTTCGACGTAATAAATATAAAATACTTCGCTTTCTAAACCGATTCCGGTGCTTTTTTGAATTAATAATAGGCTAGACCATTTTTTATACTAAATTATTTGGTGGCAGACAATTTTGTCGGTCAGAATGTTCACGATGGATTTTCATTGGCTCTTTTGTGCGGTAGGCACCTCTAAAAATTTATCTTGTGTTATGTAAGTAGAATATTTTAAATTTAATTTATTCTAATTATTAATTCTTACGGCCGGCTCCGCTGCACCTGACCCATTGTAAATTACTTATAAAATACAATTTTTTTTATAATTAAATTGTCCATACTTGACGATAAAATTTATTACCACGAGTACCACAAAATTGTTTTAGGAGAAGAACTAATTGTTTTTAAATAGAAATTGTCGCTAATTTTAGTGGTTTCTTAAATCTCTCACAATTTAAGTTGGTGACAGGTACAAACTTAGTAACTAACTAATTAACTCGTCATCAAACTTTTTAGGTTATCCATTCATTTAAAAGTTTGTAGCTACCAGACCCCAACTTATTTTGTTTTGGAGAAAATACTAAACTTTGCACAAATTTTTTTCCAGTAGGCATTCACAATTAAATAAAATTAACTTCTACATCATGAATTTATTGGTAAAAACAAGTGGGAGATAAAGTCAAAGATTTCAAGTTGGCAGCTTTGAAAGAACTCCTTCGTTGTGAAGAAGCTTTAAAAACGAATATAACAATTAATTAGAGCTTCCTGCATAAAACCAAAACTACTGTTTTTATTAATGTCAGCAAAATTAATTAAAGCATGGCAAAGATGGCGTAAGGTAAGAGTGCCCAAATATGAAACGCAAAATTAGCTAAGCAGTGGCGGCGCAAGAGTAGCTAGGGCCCGTAAGCAAATATACAAAACGGGTGCTCAAAAAACCTATCTATGGACAGTAGGGCTTCTTATGGTTGCGGGCCCCTAAGCATTGCTTTATATCATATTTATATCAAAAAATTTAAATCAAAAATTGCATACAATTCAAAATATCTTTAAATTTAAGGCAATTTAGGGCTTAGAATTTTTTCGTTATTTTTTTCATGTTTCTTATGATAGGATTAGTATTTTTAAGAAGTTTCAGATTATTTAAACAAAATTTAATTTTTATCAAAAAAGTTAAATCAAAAATCGCACCCAATTCAAATTATCTTTAAATTTTAAGCAATTTAGGGCTTAGAATTTTTTTGTTATTTTTGCCGTGTTTCTTATGATAGTATTAGTATTTTAAAAAAGTTTCAGATTATTTCAACAAAATTGAATTTTTATCAAAAAATATCAAAAATCGCACTCAATTCAAAATATCTTTAAATTTAAAGCAATTTAGGCCTTAGAATTTTTTTGTTATTTTTATCTTGTTTGTTATAATAGTTTTAAAATTTTCAAGAAGTTTCCGATTATTTGAACAAAATTTTTAATTTTTATCAAAAAATTTGAATTACATAAAATCGCACCCAATTCAAAATATCTTTAAATTTTACGTAATTTAAGGCTTAAATTTTTTTGTTAGTTTTCGGTTTTTGTTATGATTGTATTAGTATTTTTAAAAAGTTTCAGATTATATGAACAAAATTTAATTTTTATCAAAAAATTTAAATCAAAAATCGGACTCAATTCAAAACATCTTAAAATTTTAGGCAATTTAGGGCTTAGAATTTTTTTGTTATTTTTTCCGTGTTTTCTATGATAGGATTAGTATTTTCAAGAAGCTTCAGATTATTATTTGAGCAAAATTTAATTTTTATCAAAAAATTTGAATTAAAATCGCACCCAATTCAAAATATCTTTAAATTTTACGCAATTTAGGGCTTGGATTTTGTTGGTTAGTTTTTCCGTGTTTCATATGATAGTATTAGTATTTTCAAAAAGTTTCAGATTATTTGAACAAAATTTAATTTTTATCAAAAAGAAAATCAAAACTCGCACCCAATTCAAAATATCCTTAAATCTAAGGCAATGTAGCGCTTGGAATTTTTTTTAGTAATTTTTCCCGTGATTGTTATGATAATATTAGTATTTTCCAAAAGTTTCAGATTATTTGAACAAAATTTAATTATTACCAAAAAATTTAGATCAAAATTCGCTCACAATTCAAAATATCTTTAAATTTAATGCAATTTAGGCCTTAGAATTTTTTTGTTATTTTTACCCTGTTTGTTATAATAGGTTTAGTATTTTCAAGAAGTTTCTGATTATTTGAGCAAAATTTAATTTTTATCAAAAAATTTGAATTACATAAAATCGCACCCAATTCAAAATATCTTTAAATTTAAAGCAATTTAGGCCTTAGAATTTTTTTGTTATTTTTATCTTGTTTGTTATAATAGTTTTAAAATTTTCAAGAAGTTTCCGATTATTTGAACAAAATTTTTAATTTTTATCAAAAAATTTGAATTACATAAAATCGCACCCAATTCAAAATATCTTTAAATTTTACGTAATTTAAGGCTTAAATTTTTTTGTTAGTTTTCGGTTTTTGTTATGATTGTATTAGTATTTTCAAAAAGTTTCAGATTATATGAACAAAATTTAATTTTTATCAAAAAATTTAAATCAAAAATCGGACTCAATTCAAAACATCTTAAAATTTTAGGCAATTTAGGGCTTAGAATTTTTTTGTTATTTTTTCCGTGTTTTCTATGATAGGATTAGTATTTTCAAGAAGCTTCAGATTATTATTTGAGCAAAATTTAATTTTTATCAAAAAATTTGAATTAAAATCGCACCCAATTCAAAATATCTTTAAATTTTACGCAATTTAGGGCTTAGAATTTGTTGGTTAGTTTTTCCGTGTTTCATATGATAGTATTAGTATTTTCAAAAAGTTTCAGATTATTTGAACAAAATTTAATTTTTATCAAAAAGAAAATCAAAACTCGCACCCAATTCAAAATATCCTTAAATCTAAGGCAATGTAGCGCTTGGAATTTTTTTTAGTAATTTTTCCCGTGATTGTTATGATAATATTAGTATTTTCCAAAAGTTTCAGATTATTTGAACAAAATTTAATTATTACCAAAAAATTTAGATCAAAATTCGTTCACAATTCAAAATATCTTTAAATTTAATGCAATTTAGGCCTTAGAATTTTTTTGTTATTTTTACCCTGTTTGTTATAATAGGTTTAGTATTTTCAAGAAGTTTCTGATTATTTGAGCAAAATTTAATTTTTATCAAAAAATTTGAATTACATAAAATCGCACCCAATTCAAAATATCTTTAAATTTAAAGCAATTTAGGCCTTAGAATTTTTTTGTTATTTTTATCTTGTTTGTTATAACAGTTTTAAAATTTTCAAGAAGTTTCCGATTATTTGAGCAAAATTTTTAATTTTTATCAAAAAATTTGAATTACATAAAATCGCACCCAATTCAAAATATCTTTAAATTTTACGTAATTTAAGGCTTAAATTTTTTTGTTAGTTTTCGGTTTTTGTTATGATTGTATTAGTATTTTCAAAAAGTTTCAGATTATATGAACAAAATTTAATTTTTATCAAAAAATTTAAATCAAAAATCGGACTCAATTCAAAACATCTTAAAATTTTAAGCAATTTAGGGCTTAGAATTTTTTTGTTATTTTTTCCGTGTTTTCTATGATAGGATTAGTATTTTCAAGAAGCTTCAGATTATTATTTGAGCAAAATTTAATTTTTATCAAAAAATTTGAATTAAAATCGCACCCAATTCAAAATATCTTTAAATTTTACGCAATTTAAGGCTTAGAAGTTTTTCGTTAGTTTTTCGGTGTTTCTTATGATAGTATTAGTATTTTTAAAAAGTTTCAGATTATTTGAACAAAATTTAATTATTACCAAAAAATTTAAATCAAAAATCGCACTCAATTCCTAATATCTTTAAATTTTAGGCAATTTAAGGCTTAGAATTTTTTTGTTATTTTTTCCGTGTTTCGTATGAGAGGATTAGTATTTTCAAAAAGCTTCAGATTATTTAAACAAAATTTAATTATTACCAAAAAATTTAAATCAAAAATCGCACCCAATTCAAAATATTTTTAAAAAGGTAAATTAGGGCTTGGAATTTTTTTCCAATTTTTTCTGTGTTTGTTATAATAGTATCAGTATTTTCAAGAAGTTTCAGAATATATGAACAAAATATAATTTTTATCAAAAAATTTAAATCAAAAATCGCACTCAATTCAAATTATCTTTAAATTTTAAGCAATTAAGGGCTTATAATTTATTTGTTACTTTTTCCGTGTTTCTTATGATTGTATCAGTATTTTCAAGAAGTTTCAAAATATTTGAACAAAATACAATTTTTATCAAAAAGTTTAAATCAAAAATCGCCCTCAATTCAAAATATCTTTAAATCTAAGGCAATTCAGGGCTTAGAATTGTTTCAATATTTTTTCCGTGTTTCTTATGATTGTATTAGTATTTTAAAAAAGTTTCAAATTATTTAAACAAAATTTAATTTTTATCAAATTTAAATCAAAAGTCGCAACCAATTCAAATTTCTTTAAATTTAAAGCAATTTAGGGCTTAGAATTTTTTTGTTATTTTTTCCGTGTTAGTTATGATAGTATCAGTATTTTCTAGTAGTTTCAAATTTTGTGAACAAAATTTAATTTTTATCAAAAAATTTAAATCAAAAATCGCATCCAATTCAAAATATATTTAAATTTAAAGCAATTTAGGGTTTAAAATTAATTTCTAATTTTTTTCGTGTTTGTTATAATAGTATCAGTATTTTCAAGAAGTTTCAGAATATTTGAACAAAATATAATTTTTATCAAAAAAGTTAAATCAGAAATCGCACTCAATTCAAAATATCTTCAAATCTAAGGTAATTCAGGGCTTAGAATTTATTCGTTATTTTTTCCGTATTGCTTATGATTGTATTAGTATTTTCAATAAGTTTCAGATTATTTGAACAAAATTTAATTTTTATCAAAAAGTTTAAATCAAAAATCGCACCCAATTCAAAATATGTTTAAAATTAAGGCAATTTAGGGCTTACAAATTTTTTGTTATTTTTTCATGTTTGTTATGATAGTATTAGTATTTTCAAAAAGTTTCAGATTGTTTTGAACAAAATTTAATTTTTATCAAAAATTTTAAATCAAAAATCGCACTCAATTCAAAATATCCTTAAAATTAAGGCAATTTAGGGCTTAGAATTTTTTTGTTATTTTTTTTGTATTGGCTATAATAAATAGTATTAGTATTTTTAAGAAGTTTCAGATTATTTAAATAAAATTTAATTTTTATCAAAAAATTTAAATCAAAAATCGCAACCAATTCAAAATATCTTTAAATTTAAAGCACTTTAGAGCTTAGAATTTTTTTTTATTTTTTTCCGTATTTGTTCAGTTAGTATTAATATTTTCACAAAGTTTCAAATTATTTTAACAAAATTTAATTTTTATCAAAAAATTTAAATCAAAAATCGCACTCAATTCAAAATATCCTTAAATCTAAGGCAATTTTGCGCTTTGAATTTATTTGTGATTTGTTCCTTGTTTATTATTGTATTATTAGTATTTTCAAGAAGTTTCAGATTATTTGAACAAAATTTAATTTTTATCAAAAAATTAAAATTTAACATCACCCAATTCAAAATATCCTTAAATCTAAGGCAACTTAGCGTTTGAAATTTTTCGTTATTTTTTCCGTGTTTCTTATGATTGTATTAGTATTTTCAAAAAGTTTCAAATTATTCGATCAAAATTTAATTTTTATCAAAAAATTTAAATCAAAAATCGCACCCAATTTAAATATCCTTAAATCTTAAGCAATTTAGGGCTTAGAATTTTTTTTTGTCATTTTTTCAGTGTTTGTTATAGTATTATTAGTAGTTTCAAGAAGTTTCAAAATTATTTGAACAAACTTTAATTTTTATCAAAAAATTTAAATTAAAAATCGCATCCAATTCAAAATATCCTTAAATCTAAGGCAATTTAGCGGTTGAAATTTTTTTGTTATTTTTCTCTTGTTTGTTATGACAGTATTAGTATTTTCAAGAAGTTTCAGATTATTTTAAACGAACTTTAATTTTTATCAAAAAATTTAAATTAAAAATCGCATCCAATTCAAAATATCCTTAAATCTAAGGCAATTTAGCGCTTGGAATTTTTTGTTATTTTTCAATGTGATGGTTATTTTTTTGTTATTCATTCTGATTGTTTATTTAGTCAATGTTTTATTGAAAAATTTCCCAACCATTTTCTTTCAGAATTCATCACCCAGCTTTGCCCATATATCATCGAAAGGGCTAGTTCATAAATCCATAATTTTTTTTTTGAACGATACTCTCATTAGAAGCTATCCGTTGTAGGATTAATTACGTTTCAATATTTTGTTATAATTAAAAATACACTCAATGTGGAATTACTGCTTTTTGATACCGCGCTCACTCAGTTTCCAAACTAAAACAGTACATTACAAGACCGAAGGCCGAGCCGCATGTATAGGCTACTGTTTCAAATTTAAAAGCTGTGAAAATATTTAATAAACCGAAAAATTCACTGAGCGTACATTTTTTTATGTTGGAAACTTTTAAATAATACAGTTGATTTTAACAATAAAAAGTTTGTGCTTTAACCGAAACTTTTTATATTAAATGAGTTTGCATTTGAACAGTTAAAATTCGGCGCTTGTAGAATATAGTGCCGCATAAAAATTAATTTCAACATTAAATTTCAGAATTCATTTTAAAAGCAGAAAATATGGTAGGTATCTCCGTCAGGGGTTGAAAAAAGATTGCTAGTAAATTTTAGTGAAAATCTCGAGTAGGTATTAAAATGACAGTTGCCATCTGACAGACGTCATATAAATGACAGGTGACACCTGACAGACGTCATATAAAACAACTAAAAAACTGAAATTTAAGCAAGTACTGCAATTTAATCATATAGTACAATGGGTTAAAATGCAAACTAAGTAAATTTCAATAAAATGTACGTATAGGTTAAGATTTAGGAAGTTCAAACTTTATTACTTATTGTCACTAAACAAAGCATATTTATGCAACAATAGATATGTACGTAGTAAGTAATGTAGGCACTTCAAAGTATTGAAATTCTGATTGAAAAGTTTTCCACATGAACGACGTAATTTACAGTCAACTTTGTGTCGTGCTCTGAATATTCAATTACTTAATATGCAAACTAGGACAAGTTAACGCGAGTAAATACAATTATTTAATGGAAGTTCTTCGGTAATTTTGATAATAAATATATGTACCTATATCTCTATATTTACACCGAAATATACACCAATAAATAACAACAATTAAAATAAAAAATACGAAGTACTCCTGCACATTTTAAAAGTTTCGAATTGATTTTCTAATCTTTTCATGTAGTAGTAAATTTTTAAAGAAGTCCCAAGTGCATGAATAAAGAGGATTTAGCACTTGAGAGCAAAGCATTTCTACCAGGTGTCTGCGATTGGTCTTATTGGTTCAACAATTTATTGTAAAATGCATGAAAACTCGGCAGTATTAAAGGCGATAAATCATTTTTCATGATAAAATTGCGGGTGACATAAATTCAGTTTTATGTTTGTTACTTTAAATAAAGCTGCTGCTCGCCGTAAAAGTCCTGTTTTATCTGCTCATCTATTCTAATTTTTCAAACCGGTTGGTGTTACGAAATACCTCAAGGGAGCAATTAGGTACGGGCAATTCTGTTGGGACTAGATACTCAACACAACTTCAAAATATTAGAAATTAAAGCAAAACTTCCACACAGTAAATTACTAGCGTCAGTCGCAGCTTGATACAGATTGCAAAATAAGTTTTGATTTAGTAAAATACTTTGGAGACCTCACGTGATGATTTTAACAATAAGAAATTGCCTAAAAACATTCAAACAGTTTGTTTAGCAAAGACGAGTAGGAGGATAGGCATACCACGCGGAAGTAAGAAAGAAATAAATTGAATTTACTGGAAGGTCTTGAAATCAACAATCGCAGAGAGAATAAATTGCTGTTAAACCAACAATTGAGCCTGTTTACTACGCCGCTATTCGAAATGGTCGATGATATGGTAGACTAATGTGTTTGCTTTGCTAAACAAGCAAATCGAACCTTAATATTTGTTCAATTGCAAACTTTGTCTATTGGATGTTGATGTATTCACGTTTAGCATAGAACATCCTAAATGCAGTTTAGCGACTTTTAAAAGTTTTCAAATCTTTTCAACACTGTAAATATTTGCTTTTTACTGTTCCGTAAGTTTAAAATTAAAGTTGAAATAGCGGACGTTTTGAATGGAATGACAGGCACTTTGGCCAAGGCTTTCATCGAGAGTGGTCAGATTTTTTGTATGAAAGTTGTCTTTTAATAATCTGCAGATGAAAAGGTAACGTTTTTGAGTTTTTGCTCCTGCAGTGCTGCATCATAACGTTACTCGTTCCGGCTGGTTCCTTAGTGCCAAATTTTTCCTGTGCTGAATCGAGTGGAGCCGACTGAGTTAAATTCTAAAGGTGATTTCAGAATGCAACCAGGAGTTAGAATTTCTAATGGATTTTGTTTGCAGTACCTCACGATTTTTCATGATTGTTTACTTTAATTTTTCTGAAAAGTTATTTTAACTTAACATTTGTTGAAGCCCTCCGAAACACGGAGACATGTCATAAAAAGTTTAACCCATCTTCGCAGAAGTCTCCGTGCTTCGGAGATTTAATAATTGTCATCATTAACATAAAAAACCAGAGTTACAGGCACATCTGAAAGTAAGCCTAGCAAGCTACTTTTATGCACACAGAAAACCAATCATGCCAAGGAAATTTGACGCAATTGTTGATGAAAAAGATCAATTGATCCCAAAGAAATTAACAAAAATAAAAGCAGAAGTTTTGTTGGGCGATTTTGTATAAACATCAAAATTGCCCTTCTTGGACTAGGCATTCAGTTGAATACCTAAATTTATTTTTTATATGTTTAATTTTAAAGTATTCGCAATTTTTTAAATGAAAAGTTAATGGTGAATTGCGAGTCCATTTCAAAAATGTAGAATTCCAAATGCAAGTTTGCTTCGTTAGCAGATAAGTCAATATTTAAATTTGTGTATTAAAAATAATTAAAATTTGTATTTTAAGTATTGGCATAGCCTTGTATTTTTAATACAAATGCGAAGCTTTACAAAAAAATTTACAAACAATTTGAAAAAATATTCACAATTTTAATTTAAACGTCACCAACATCTGTGGCTTTTTCAACATAAAATCATCAAAAACCGCATATTTTCGGATGTAAGGATTGACAGGAATAGGTCAAAATAGCAATTATAAAACAAAAAATTTGCGGATCACTGCAAAATTGAACCTAAATTTTGTCAAAAAAGATTGAGATATCTAAAATTACATGAACTGCTAGCTAATAGCAAGCTGAAATAACAAGCAAATTTCAAGCAAATAGCGCCTAAAAATTGCTAGCAAATTGGAAGTTGAAATTACATGCAATTTTCGAGAAAATAGCGCTTAAAAATTGCTAGCAAATTGTAAGCTAAAATTACAAGCACATAGTGCCTAACAATGGCTAAGAAATAGCAAGCTGAAATTACATGCAAATTGCGAGCAAATAGCGCCTAAAAATTGTTAGCAAATTGCAAAATAAAATTACAAGCAAATTGCAAGCAAATAGCGCTTAAAAATTGCTAGCAAATAACACGCTGAAATTACATGCAAATTGCTAGCAGATAGCGCCTAAAACTTGCTAGCAAATTGCATACTAAAATTACAAGCAAATAGCGCCTAAAAATTGCTAGCAAATTGCAAGCTAAAATTACAAGCACATAGTGCCTAACAATGGCTAAGAAATAGCAAGCTCAAATTACATGCAAATTGCGAGCAAATAGCGCCTAAAAATGTTAGCAACTTGCAAGATAAAATTACAAGCAATTGCAAGCAAATAGCGCCTAAAAATTGCTAGCAAATTGCAAGCTAAAATTACAAGCAAATAGCGCCGAATATTTGCTAGCAAATTGCAAACTAAAATTACAAGCAAATAGCGACTAAAAATTAATAGCACATTGCAAGCTGAAATTACATGCAAATTTCGAACAAATAGCGCGTAAAAATTGTTAGCAAATTGCAAACTAAAATTACAAGCAAATAGCGCTTAAAAATGGCTAGCAAATAGCAAGCTCAAATTACATGCAAATTGCAAGCAAATAGCGCCTAAAAATTGTTAGCAAATCGGCAGCTAAAATTACAAGCAAATAGCGCCTAAAAATGGCTAGGAAATAGCAAGCTCAAATTACATGCAAATTGCGAGCAAATAGCGCCTAAAAATGGCTAGAAAATAGCAAGCTCAAATTACATGCAAATTGCGAACAAATAGCGCCTAAAAATTGCTAGGAAATTGCAAGATGAAATTACATGCAATTTGCGAGCAAACGGCGCCTAAAAATTGTTAGCAAATTGCAAGCTAAAATTACAAGTAAATTGCGCCTAAAAATTGCTAGCAAATTGCAAGCTAAAATTACAAGTAAATTGCGCCTAAAAATTGCTAGCAAATTGCAAGCTGAAATTACATGCAAGTTGCGAGCAACTAGCGCCTAAAAATTGTTAGCAAATTGCAAGCTAAAATTACAAGTAAATTGCGCCTAAAAATTGCTAGCAAATTGCAAGCTAAAATTACAAGTAAATTGCGCCTAAAAATTGCTAGCAAATTGCAAGCTGAAATTACATGCAAGTTGCGAGCAACTAGCGCCTAAAAATTGTTAGCAAATTGCAAGCTAAAATTACAAGCAAATAGCGCCTAAAAATTAAGGCTGGGAATCAAAATCGAATATAATCAACTAATCGAGTATTCGAATATTCGAATACGAATTTTTTCTCAACAGCACTATTCAAATTATTCGATTAATTTGAATATTCGATTAATCTGAATATTTGAATAATTTGAATATTCGATTAATCTGAATATTCGAATAATTTGAATATTCGATTAATCTGAATATTCGAATAATTTGAATATTCGATTAATCTGAATATTCGAATAATTTGAATATTCGATTAATCTGAATATTCGAATAATTTGAATATTCGATTAATCTGAATATTCGAATAATTTGAATATTCGATTAATCTGAATATTCGAATAATTTGAATATTCGATTAATCTGAATATTTAAATAATTTGAATATTCGATTAATCTGAATATTCGAATAATCTAAATATTCGAATAATCTAAATATTCGAATAATTTGAATATTCTAGTAATTTGTTGAACGAATATTCGAATACAAAAATGTTAAAAATTCCCAGCCTTACTAAAAATGGCTAGCAAATAGCAAGCTCAAATTACATGCAAATTGCGAGCAAATAGCGCCTAAAAATGGATAGAAAATAGCAAGCTCAAATTACATGCAAATTGCGAGCAAATAGCGCCTAAAAATTGCTAGGAAATTGCAAGCTGAAATTACATGCAATTTGCGAGCAAACGGCGCCTAAAAATTGTTAGCAAATTGCAAGCTACAATTACAAGTAAATTGCGCCTAAAAATTGCTAGCAAACTGCAAGCTGAAATTACATGCAAATTGTGAGCAAATAGCGCCTAAAAATTGTTAGCAAATTGCAAAATAAAATTACAAGCAAATTGCAAGCAAATAGCGCTTAAAAATTGCTAGCAAATAACACTCTGAAATTACATGCAAATTGCGAGCAGATAGCGCCTAAAACTTGCTAGTAAATTGCATACTAAAATTACAAGCAAATAGCGCCTAAAAATTGCTAGCAAATTGCAAGCTAAAATTACAAGCACATAGCGCCTAACAATGGCTAAGAAATAGCAAGCTCAAATTACATGCAAATTGCGAGCAAATATCGCCTAAAAATGTTAGCAACTTGCAAGATAAAATTACAAGCAAATAGCGACTAAAAATTAATAGCACATTGCAAGCTGAAATTACATGCAAATTTCGAACAAATAGCGCGTAAAAATTGTTAGCAAATTGCAAGCTAAAATTACAAGCAAATAGCGCTTAAAAATGGCTAGCAAATAGCAAGCTCAAATTACATGCAAATTGCGAGCAAATAGCGCCTAAAAATTGTTAGCAAATCGGCAGCTAAAATTACAAGCAAATAGCGCCTAAAAATGGCTAGGAAATAGCAAGCTCAAATTACATGCAAATTGCGAGCAAATAGCGCCTAAAAATTGCTAGGAAATTGCAAGCTGAAATTACATGCAATTTGCGAGCAAACGGCGCCTAAAAATTGTTAGCAAATTGCAAGCTACAATTACAAGTAAATTGCGTCTAAAAATTGCTAGCAAATTGCAAGCTAAAACTACAAGTAAATTGCGCCTAAAAATGGCTAGCAAATTGCAAGCTCAAATTAAATGCAAATTGCGAGCAAATAGCGCCTAAAAATTGTTAGCAAATCGCTAGCTAAAATTACAAGCAAATAGCGCTTAAAAATGGCTAATAAATAGCAAGCTTAAATTACATGCAAATTGCGAGCAAATTGCGCCTAAAAATTGATAGCAAATTGCAAGCTGAAATTACATGCAATTTGCGAGCAACTAGCGCCTAAAAATTGTTAGCAAATTGCAAGCTAAAATTACAAGCAAATTACGCCTAAAAATTGCTAGAAAATTGCAAGCTGAAATTACATGCAAATTGCGAGCAACTAGCGCCTAAAAATTGTTAGCAAATTGCAAGCTAAAATTACAATTAAATAGCGCCTAAAAATGGCTAGGAAATAGCAAGCTTAAATTACATGCAAATTGCGAACAAATAGCGCCTAAAAATTGATAGCAAACTGCAAGCTGAAATTACATGCAAATTGCGAACAAATAGCGCTTAAAAATTGCTAGCAAATTGCAAGCTAAAATTACAAGCAAATAGCGCCTAAAAATTGATAGCAAACTGCAAGCTGAAATTACATGCAAATTGCGAGCAAATAGCGCTTAAAAATTGCTAGCAAATTGGAAGCTAAAATTACAAGCAAATAGCGCCTAAAAATTGTTAGCAAATTGCAAGCTAAAATTACAAACAAATAGCGCCGAATATTTGCTAGCAAATTGCAAGCTATAATTTCAAGCAAATAGCGCCTAAAAATTGCTAGCAATTTGCAAGCTGAAATTACATGCAAATTTCGAACAAATAGCGCCTAAAAATGGCTATAAAATAGCAAGCTCAAATTACATGCAAATTGCGAACAAATAGCGCCTAAAAATGGCTAGGAAATTGCAAGCTGAAATTACATGCAATTTGCGAGCAAACGGCGCCTAAAAATTGTTAGCAAATTGCAAGCTAAAATTACAAGTAAATTGCGCCTAAAAATTGCTAGCAAATTGCAAGCTGAAATTACATGCAAATTGCGAGCAACTAGCGCCTAAAAATTGTTAGCAAATTGCAAGCTAAAATTACAAGCAAATAGCGCCTAAAAATGGCTAGCAAATAGCAAGCTCAAATTACATGCAAATTGCGAGCAAATAGCGCCTAAAAATTGCTAGCAAATTGCAAGCTAAAATTACAAGCACATAGCGCCTAACAATGGCTAAGAAATAGCAAGCTCAAATTACATGCAAATTGCGAGCAAATATCGCCTAAAAATGTTAGCAACTTGCAAGATAAAATTACAAGCAAATAGCGACTAAAAATTAATAGCACATTGCAAGCTGAAATTACATGCAAATTTCGAACAAATAGCGCGTAAAAATTGTTAGCAAATTGCAAGCTAAAATTACAAGCAAATAGCGCTTAAAAATGGCTAGCAAATAGCAAGCTCAAATTACATGCAAATTGCGAGCAAATAGCGCCTAAAAATTGTTAGCAAATCGGCAGCTAAAATTACAAGCAAATAGCGCCTAAAAATGGCTAGGAAATAGCAAGCTCAAATTACATGCAAATTGCGAGCAAATAGCGCCTAAAAATTGCTAGGAAATTGCAAGCTGAAATTACATGCAATTTGCGAGCAAACGGCGCCTAAAAATTGTTAGCAAATTGCAAGCTACAATTACAAGTAAATTGCGTCTAAAAATTGCTAGCAAATTGCAAGCTAAAACTACAAGTAAATTGCGCCTAAAAATGGCTAGCAAATTGCAAGCTCAAATTAAATGCAAATTGCGAGCAAATAGCGCCTAAAAATTGTTAGCAAATCGCTAGCTAAAATTACAAGCAAATAGCGCTTAAAAATGGCTAATAAATAGCAAGCTTAAATTACATGCAAATTGCGAGCAAATTGCGCCTAAAAATTGATAGCAAATTGCAAGCTGAAATTACATGCAATTTGCGAGCAACTAGCGCCTAAAAATTGTTAGCAAATTGCAAGCTAAAATTACAAGCAAATTACGCCTAAAAATTGCTAGAAAATTGCAAGCTGAAATTACATGCAAATTGCGAGCAACTAGCGCCTAAAAATTGTTAGCAAATTGCAAGCTAAAATTACAATTAAATAGCGCCTAAAAATGGCTAGGAAATAGCAAGCTTAAATTACATGCAAATTGCGAACAAATAGCGCCTAAAAATTGATAGCAAACTGCAAGCTGAAATTACATGCAAATTGCGAACAAATAGCGCTTAAAAATTGCTAGCAAATTGCAAGCTAAAATTACAAGCAAATAGCGCCTAAAAATTGATAGCAAACTGCAAGCTGAAATTACATGCAAATTGCGAGCAAATAGCGCTTAAAAATTGCTAGCAAATTGGAAGCTAAAATTACAAGCAAATAGCGCCTAAAAATTGTTAGCAAATTGCAAGCTAAAATTACAAACAAATAGCGCCGAATATTTGCTAGCAAATTGCAAGCTATAATTTCAAGCAAATAGCGCCTAAAAATTGCTAGCAATTTGCAAGCTGAAATTACATGCAAATTTCGAACAAATAGCGCCTAAAAATGGCTATAAAATAGCAAGCTCAAATTACATGCAAATTGCGAACAAATAGCGCCTAAAAATGGCTAGGAAATTGCAAGCTGAAATTACATGCAATTTGCGAGCAAACGGCGCCTAAAAATTGTTAGCAAATTGCAAGCTAAAATTACAAGTAAATTGCGCCTAAAAATTGCTAGCAAATTGCAAGCTGAAATTACATGCAAATTGCGAGCAACTAGCGCCTAAAAATTGTTAGCAAATTGCAAGCTAAAATTACAAGCAAATAGCGCCTAAAAATGGCTAGCAAATAGCAAGCTCAAATTACATGCAAATTGCGAGCAAATAGCGCCTAAAAATGGCTAGAAAATAGCAAACTCAAATTACATGCAAATTGCGAGCAAATAGCGCCTAAAAATTGCTAGGAAATTGCAAGCTGAAATTACATGCAATTTGCGAGCAAACGGCGCCTAAACATTGTTAGCAAATTGCAAGCTACAATTACAAGTAAATTGCGCCTAAAAATTGCTAGCAAATTGCAAGCTAAAACTACAAGTAAATTGCACCTAAAAATGGCTAGCAAATTGCAAGCTCAAATTAAATGCAAATTGCGAGCAAATAGCGCCTAAAAATTGTTAGCAAATCGCTAGCTAAAATTACAATCAAATAGCGCTTAAAAATGGCTAGGAAATAGCAAGCTTAAATTACATGCAAATTGCGAGCAAATAGCGCCTAAAAATTGATAGCAAATTGCAAGCTGAAATTACATGCAATTTGCGAGCAACTAGCGCCTAAAAATTGTTAGCAAATTGCAAGCTAAAATTACAAGCAAATAGCGTCTAAAAATGGCGAGCAAATAGCAAGCTCAAATTACATGCAAATTGCGAGCAAATAGGGCCTAAAAATTGTTAGCAAATTGCAAGCTAAAATTACAATTAAATTGCGCCTAAAAATTGCAAGCTGAAATTACATGCAAATTGCGAGCAACTAGCGCCTAAAAATTATTAGCAAATTGCAAGCTAAAATTACAAGCAAATAGCGCCAAAAAATTGCTAGCAAATAGGAAGCTGAAATAACAAGCAAATTGCGAGCAAATAGCGCCTAAAAATTGCTAGCAAATTGCAATCAAAAATTACAAACAAATTGCCATTAAATAGCGCCTAAAAATGGCTAACAAATAGCAAGCTGAAATAACAAGCAAATTGCTAGTAAATAGCGCCTTAAAATTCGCTTCTTCGCTCATCAATGGCTTCATTTTAATATTGTTTATCAAATTTCGTTAAAAATGTTCTTTAATAAATGTAATCCCTTTAAAAAAGATGAAAAAAAGTAGCGCTTTTAGTTAGAAAAAAAAAATAAAAAAGTTTGCTCAAAAAAGGATAAGGGGGGCCTCTCGACAACTGCTGCTACAAGCTTCGCCCTTGCGCTTAATCCGACACTGCATCCTTGAAAATGAAAAGATACGCAACGCATAAAAGACCAATGTGTGACTCAACTTTTGATGATTTATAATGAAGAAGTTTCAAATTTTTATTAAATTAAAAAGTGGTTCAAACCACAACCATTATTTAATTAACAAAAAAACAATTCCGTCACAATTTTGTGCTAATTTTGTGCTGCATTCGTAAATTCTTGTTTTAATAGATTTGCGGTAAAACTAATAATTAATCATATTATAAATATCATCATCATTATTATTATAAAAAAAACACGGCATAATTTTGTGATAATTTTGTGCTTTTCAAAAAAAACTATTCGCAAATTTATGGACGGATAATTTTCACAAAAATTTTATAAAGTTATTGAGAACAAGCAATTATAAGTATAATGCCATCTTACACAAAAAAAAGTCTACATTTCGCTCCGACTGATTTATAGAATTAAACGTTTCCAATATTTTCTTTCAAATAAAAAATTGATCTAATTGGATTTGTTCTTTAAGAAGGCAAAACTAAGTTATTATTTCAATTAGAGAAGTATACAAAATTAAAAAAAATCTTTGCTGTTTGTAATATTTCTAAGTGGATTAGCTATCTGAGAAAACTAAGTTAAATTTTCCTTTGTTTTTCAGTACAACCTAATAGTATTTTATAGAGAACTCGAAACCTGTGATTTATTTAATGTCTTTGTGCCTTTCTGCTCTTCTTCTTCGTATCAAAGGAACAGTATATATTACGTCTTAAATAAATGTGATAGAATTATTCACCGCTTAACGGATTTCAGCGGCACTGCTAAATTTACAATTCAGTAAAACTAAAAAATTTATTGAACATTCACGTGGATATAATAATAATTTATGAATATTCAGTCATTCGTACACACATTCATATTTTATGTAAAACAAAGAATGAATATTTGCCCTATGCAAATGCGTCAAGTTATGTTGAGCTCATTTTGATACTGAGGCAAACATTTACTATTACTAAACAAAATATTCGTACATATTATCTCCCAAAACCAGGACGTCGAAAATAAAATGTTTTTTATCTCGACACAATAAAAGTTTCATTCAACTTTGAGACAATTCTATTATATGGCATGGCGCCATTCCCGATTAGACCACCCTACAGTTTTCCCCTAAAATTATATGAAATTTTGAAGCACCAATTGCATTATAGAAATTTATGAAGAAAATCGTACAATTTAGTCGCTAATTTGCGCTTAAAAATAAATTTAAAATGTAAAATTCAAATCGGAATCATTCGCATCCATGAAGGTTTACCATTAAGTTTACCTAATCGATTTCGTGCTATTTTGAGTTTTAAGATAAAGCTGCAGGATTTATTTTTATCGTCATTCATGAAATTTAATTCAAAAGTAAAATTCCTTTTGTGAATTGTGTACAGGCAGCTTAGCTATAAATAGAGGTAATAAATATTAAATATTATGTTACCACAACAGTCCGAAGTCGGTTAAAACTCAAATTTGCTATTTACTTCTGAATAAATCTGAAATATTTTCGTTTGCGTGAAATTACGTTATAAATATTATATTACCCAGAGATGTTATTTTACGGAGGATGATTGGTTTGTACTTTTTCACAAACATGTGGGTTTTGTAAATGTAGCTAAAATAGGATAGGTTTATTTTTCTTAATTATTAGTTATTGGAAATACTGCGGAATAACGCAAGTTTGCTCTAAAGGTTTCAAATCTTAGTAAAGAAATAAGAAAGAAAAAATATAACAACCCGATAAATTTGTTAACATTGAGCTGGTAATTACCCTGTCAATTCAAATTTAATAGTTACCCATAAAATAAAATTTTGTATTGTCAAAAAAACTTAAAGTAGCTAATTTGACGTAGGTTTAACAACTCAAAATTTTATTTACATTTTACAGTAAATCTTGTGATGTAAAAATATAATTTATTTATTATTCTTTTTCTAAATTATTGCACATTAGATTATTTATTTAAGAAGTTACCTAGCCGAAAGTACCTTGGTTAATTATTATAAATCTTTATAATTTTGGCTAATAATAATTTACCAAAGTGTGTTGCTTAGTAACTGTACGACGCAGCAAGGCAACCCAAAATCCAAGAAAATTTAATGGTTTTGTTCAATGTAAAATATTCTGAAGTTTTAGATAGTCTCCCGATTGGATCTCCGGGGGGGGGGAGAACGTTTTAAACGACGTATGGCGCTACTGATTTGGGTTACTATTTTTTTAAATTAACACATACACTGATCAACTCACAATGTTTAAAAAATAGTAACCCTAAATCAGTAGCGCCATACAAAGCATTCATATAAATTTGTATAGCGTTATTCATCTTTAAAGCTCATAGCATCTTTGGTTTGATTAAGATTGAAAAGTCTAATATCAGAGAACAAATACTTCAAGCTCAAGAAATTTTGTGATAAAACTTCAACAAATGTTATAAACAAAAATAAAAACGTACGATTGTCATATTTGAGACAAAAAGACACAAGTTGAAGTATGAAAACTTCAAGCAGCCAACAGGATAAATAAAAATTGTTACATCAAGAAGCTTTTGTGTCATATTTTTTGATATTCAAAGCCTGGATAGCTTTATTAATTAACAATTTTTTGCAGGACTTTTATGTGTCAGCAAAAGTACAACTAAAAAATGAGTAATTTATTTTTTTACGACTTAAAACCTAGATCTACACTATGGAATTGACCCGCACCAACGTAACTAATTATTTAATCCACTATGTTATAATAATTTAAACAAAATTCGTTAGTCGAATTAGTTAGATTATTATGCGAATCAAACACAGTGGCGTATCAAAAATAATTTTTCGACTTAATATTAATTTTTTTGATATCTTTGACCTGGTAAAATAAGTAGATGGAGTAGATTTAACATAATTAGTCCTGTAGACTTTTTTCTTCTGTAGTCATTTGTTTTTATGCTACAAAAAATAAAAAAAGAGCAGGGGTCCATTATGTAGGTGTGCTGAGCTAACAAGGTCTTGCAATTCTATAAGTTTTATGTAAATGCAAATTCTGTTGTTTTATTAATGTGAATTATTAAATGTTTCAAAAATATTTAAACGGTCAAGAGTCGTAGACGGGGAGGGGGGAGAAAGGCATCTGTCATCTTTCAGGTCAGAAAAAGCACTTAATTTTATCTCATTTTTCAATGAGATACATTTGATATAATTTTTAAAAATTATTTTTATTTTTTAAAGTGTCTGGATCTTTTCTCCCAAAATGTAAAAAAACGGGCGTAAAACCGGGGGGTCTGGGGGGTATGGAATACCCCGCAGCACAAGGAAGTAACAAAAAGGCTTTTCAAAATTGATAACACAAATTTAATTCCAAAGAAAACATATATTTTTTTTATTATGCCTGACCTCCCAGACACCCAGGTTTTTTGATTGTCCTCTTTTAAAAATATTTTCAAAAATATCAACTACATAATACCTCATTTTCAAGTATTTTTTGTCTGGACATTTTTTCCCAAAATGTAAAAAAACGGGCGTGTAACCGGGGGGTTTGGGGGGTATGGAATACCTCCCAGGACAAAGAAGTAATAAGAAGGCTTTTTAAAATTGATAACGACACAAATTTAATTTAAAAAAAAACATATTTTTCTTTATTATTCTGACCTCCCAGACACCCAAGTTTTTCAATTGTTTACTTTTAAAAGTATTTTCAAGAATATCAACTACATAATACTTCAAGAATGGATAAAGATTCTAATCCTGGTTGCGTCGGATGTGCTGTGATCTAAAAAGTCCAAAGTCGATCTGTGGACTATGGGGGAAAGCAACGGGAAACCACCCCATTAACATTTCCCTAGAAAAGTCTTCTTGGCTTAGCCAGGAAGTTTGCTAACATCCGGATTCGGATAAACACTTGAAGAAGAAGAAGAAAACTTTCACATAACGTGGACAATTAATCCACTGGTAGTAGATTTTCGAAGACGCTTAAAAAAAAAGATGATTTTCGGTGCGTAAGATAACTCATCACAGGATTATCCAAAATAAAAAAAGTAAAAAGATTCGGTTAATATATTAGTTTATCTTCAGACTGAACGAATCCTTTTTAAAAAATATGAAAATTTCTATTTTTGGGATGGTGTTGAAATGAAAGTGACGATTTTTACCCAAAAAAATGGCCTATAATTACTTGTAAAGAGAGATACAAATAAAAAATGAAAAAAGTAATCGTTCAGTCTCGAGAAATATTTATATTTAAAACGTGTGCAAATTTTTAACGTGATTGGTTAAGTAGTTTTTGAGTTATCTTACGCACGGATTTATAAATGTCGTTTTGAGTTAAACGCGTCTGAAGTTTTCTGTTTGATATAAGTTTTATAATAATTGTTACTCTCATTAGCTTATATCTTTGTTAGTTTTACTCCGATCGACTTGAAACTTTCACATAATATTTGTGAGATGTTGTACTTTTATAAGAAAAAACAAAAATAAACGAGTTTTTTCAAATTCATGACTGATTAAAATAACTAACTTGACGTAGGTTTAACAACTCAAAATTTTATTTTGTTGGTAACTAATGAATTAAATTTGACAGTAAATGCTTGTGATGTAATAATAGTTTATATCACAAGAATGTAAAGGGTCGTTTTTCACTACGAAGGGCGTGGTTTATGAGATAAGCAATCGCAAAAGCACAAAAAGGCTAAATCCAAAAACAACTTTTGCAAAAGCAAAAAAGCTCAACATTATGCGCACAGACGAAACTAAACCAACTAATAATAAATAATTCATAAAATTGAATGTTGATTTACTGAGCTGCTTAAAATATCGCCTACGCGTGGGATCGAAATAGTCTCAAAATTTTTGTTTTTACAAAGAAATTTCTTTGTTAATTTAAGGATATTATAAAATCGATCTTGCGTACTCAGTTTTGCAGATATTTTTGCATTATTTTTAACAATATCTGGCAACCTCAACGCGTCGATCGACTCAAAAGACTTTACATATTGGATTATGCTAACCCTAAATATTGACCTTGCCAACAATGAACTTGATTTCATATCACTGTTGTATGAAAATTTTTTTTATGAAGAATTTTCCGGCAAATATTAACCAATTAGTTCATTGAACTGATGTAGGTACATAGCATTTTTTATAAACGCTTCATTAATTTTATGAAAATAAACTCGACAGGTTACATTCTAAATCTGATATTGCTCATAATACTATGAATTTTTTATAATGAATGTCATTCGTAATACTACGGACGATGTTTTATTTTTTTGTGAACGGTCTCGAGAGAGCTATACCACGATATTCTAAAAGCATATTAACGCAACAATACAATTTCTCTTTACCCTATTATCAAATCCAGAACAGACATGGAAGACAACGAGCGGTTAAGGAAAAGTTCATAAAAAGTCAATAGGACAAAGCGTCAAACATTTATTTAATATTATCTGCTGGGCCAGCTAGTGGCTGCCTCAAATCGATATGATGCATTGGAGCACGAACAAACGGGAAATAAATATAACAGTAATATTATATGTATCCCCCAAAAAAATTTAGTGCAGCTTGCAGCCCCAGGTTTCAGTTCAATGAACCGTCTAATTTTCAAATTAAGTATGTGCCGATTCTGAAAGTTGGAAAGGATCAAGAAATCACATTTATAAAATTATTTATCCAAATTAAACTAGGGGTCATCCAGATGAAAGAACCACAAAGTTTGCGAGTGCAGAATAATTTTAGATTAATTTTGTGTGTACTTTCGTTCAAATTATAATTGCAATTTGATTTTACTTCAATAAATACGATGTAATTTTTTGGTTTAATATTCACAAAATTGTCGCTTTTGCGGTTTAGTTCTTTCGGATGACTGGCACTAAACCTGATAGTTTTTTAATTAATATATTGTCGTATTATTTCAGAGTGGCTTTAGTTTATTTAACGATTTTCTTGATTGTAAATTAGTTTTAATAAAATTTACTAGAATTAGACTAATTTGTAAGTAATCAAAATGTTTTGCTACGATGTTTTCGTGGTAATTTTGAAAACGTTAAATATTTGAAGTTACGCATAATCCTATAAGTATCTGCTATAAACTGCGTAATTTAAAGATTAAAGTTTCTTTAATCCCCTATGAACCACATTTAACGCACGCTGAAATTATAAGATCCTTTCATACATAATTAATTAATAATTATAAGATTAAAGCCTGAAAGCCTAAATACCTTCACCATCATTATCTCAGTTATATAAGTTTTACGATACTTGTAAGATTCCAATCTACAGTTGTAATCTTGAATTTGGATAACGAATGGGAAATTGATGTTTCTAAGATACAAAATACTTGCCCGAGAAGAAATTAAATTAAAAAAACAGAAACTTGAAAAAGGTAAAGTTCATTTTCGTTAACGTAAATATCAACTTGGATTATTCTTTACTTAATTGCTTTAGTTGTATAAACTCGTAATTAATTTTAAAACTAATAAAAACTTATAAGTGCTTCGTATTCCATCAACTTTCCTAAACTTGTACTATCTCAATAATTATAAATCCTTTTAAAACATCAGTGGTCCGCAACCTTTTCTCTGTATCGATCCCAAAGAAAGGAAAATCTCATTTGCATCATCAGTTTTTTTTAAGACTAAAATCTGATATACTTTCAAAAAACAAACCGAGATACATAACCTAAACCAGGATATTAGTTTTATGTTGTCACTTGCACAAGGTAACCCCGCTCTGTACTAAAGTCTTGCTGTAAGTATTTACGTCGAGCGCACGTACTGTCAACAAAAAATCATGAGTATATTTTACAATATTTAACCACTATAAATTATATAAAAAGATTTCAAGTTGTTGAACATGTCAAGTCAGGAATATAAGTTCGTTAAATCATTTAAAAGAAAATCTACTTGTAAACATTCCAAGTTCAACTCAATACATAATTAAAGTTGCGGGAACGAGAAATGTTGATTGTGAGTTATTAGATTTATTATTAATATTTTATTCAAACTACAACGTATTTTCAGATCCACTATAATATTTATTGAATAAGTTATGCTAGCCGTTGGATGACTGCATTTTCCTTTACAGTTTACAAGTATCACAGTTTTATGGTTAGCTTTTCCTACGCTGCTGCGCTCTGAAGAGCTCAAACGGAAGCGAAACGTATAATCTTGGTTTATAATAAAAATAAATTTGTTTAGTGACACTATGCGATGCTCCTGCAATGGTGCTTCATGGTTCTACTCGGTCCTCTTTCTACTATTTTTGTTGGGCGGGGCTTACCTATTAGCGGATGGCAATGAAAAGATCATGTTTTTATGCAAATATGCTACAAACCGCGAGAACCGCCTTGATCACGTAAGATTTTCTTAAATTTAAAAAAATAAGTCTGATTTGCAACGGTTCACTAAATTTTTGTTTTATTATTGCTTTGTGGTTCATTTTCTATCATTATTTGCTTCAGAAATTTTTTAAATCGGAGTCCTGGTTAATGAACTGTTTTTTAGGACTTTACACTTCACTTTGCCTTTCCTTAAATTAGAATTCTTCCGCCATTATCTTAAATTTATATAATAAATTTGCAAATATGCCTTGTATATTTAGAATATAATTTAGTAAAATAAGCAAATAATATACATTATAAAATAGTAAACATAGCATAATAGTCAATAACAGTAACCTAACCCCTCCCCTTTACATGATGACTCGACTCTTCTTCTACTGTTAACAAGAATTTCTCCTGCTTGTCAAGTTTCAACTTTTAGATAGATATCTTGTTAGGCTTTCCTAGTGTTGCCACCGGGATGCAAAAGCACCGCAGATGTTTTATCAAAATGGAAGCACCGCATGTGCTTTGGTCTGTGAAAATTCTACAGCCTTTGCAGTCGTCATTTTTACACCATATCTTGACATGTGTTGCAATAAATTGGAAATAACCTGTATATAGAAGCACCGGTAGAAATTTAGTTGATATGGAACTACGAAGCCATCGCTACTTCCAACAACAAAAGCAAAGTGAAATTTTTCAGAATGTTGCAACAGTCGATTCCTATGTTACCACAATTTTGTACTACAATTTTGTAACACAAAGAACTACAATTTGTAGTTGCGGATATGAATCAGTATAAATTTGTAGTGATTTTTTATTAAAGTTTTGTAGAAAAACTTTGTAGTAAATAATGACTAGTAATTGTATAACTAATTACTATAATTTCTACAAATTTTTGCTACAAATTGAGAATTTCCACAATTTATAGTAATTTGTACTACAATCAAATTACTTCAAATTTTATTCAGTATTATTATCAAATACACACAGAAAAAAAATTTTACTTAAAAGTAGAACAATTTGTGTCTGGATTGTCTACAAGTACAAATTGTGTGAAAATTTAGTACAATTGTAGCTACTTAATTCTAGTCAATTTTAGTCATCTCTAGCACAATTTTACTATTTTATAACACAAATTGTACAAAATTTTTACACAATTTGTACTTGTAGATAATCTAGGCACAAATTGTTCTACTTTTAAGAACAATTTTTTTTCTGTGACTATACGAAATTAACCAACTTTTCTCGATAAGCACTACAAAGCATTAATTAAAATTATCTTGGCAAGTTTTACAAGGTTTTTTTCCCTGCGGAGAGGGAAAGAGTTTAAAGATCAATATAACAATCAAGGCGGCTTTCCATATTAAACGAAATAAACTGCATATCAATGTCACCAAAGTAACTAAAAAGTGACAACTCCGATTTGCGCTGGCTTTCTGGCCACTCTCTACACGACCATTCAACGATAAGTGGGAGACCTAAAGTCCGGCGTGAGGAGAGGAACGTTGCGATAATCGTTTCTTTCTTCCCTCCCTTTTCTAGGTTAGGCACCAACAGGAGGCACCATGGGAGAAAATATCAAAGTCTAAGAAGCCAACGCAACTCAGCAACCCTCCCCCCCCCCGACTCAAGCTTGACCTGTCGGCCACCCTCCACTTTGATCATTCAACAATCAGAGGGTGCCTCGGGCCGGGCAAGAGGAGGGGGGAACAGAGTTTGACAACTGGCAGATTGTCAGATCAGAGGAGGCATAACGCTCTCTTCCGTGTTCGTGCGTAGTTTGTCTCAATTCAGGAGACGGTGAGTTCTGTCGCGGGTTTTGGGGTTTGGTTCGGCCGTTTGACAACAGACGATCCACTTTTAACTGTGTAACCCGGGTTTCAGCAGGGGTACACCAGCCAACTTTCCTCGACTAAAACATGGGACGGTTTATCGCACGCAGTATTCCTGAAAAACCGGTGTATAAAGAGCGATATCGACTGGGCAGCGGAACAAATAAAAGAGAGCGGTGGTGGGATTTGCCGCAAGGTGGGTTTCCCCTCTTTCCCATTACTGAAAGACTCAAGCCATCGACTAAAAAGCCATTTGCGAGCCTTTCTGGTTAGCGCCCTTCTCTCTCTTTTTTTGGAAAGTTCTTCCCCAGGATGTGCTATTACTCAAAAGCCGTCGAGGGCGACAGCTGAGCATGCACTTCTCCACGAGATTTAAGTCAAGATAAGGTTGAAAACCCGCAGTCGGGTTTCAACATCGGGAAAACACGGCCCTGCCGGAGTTGAGTACCGAACGCAAGCTCCTAACTGCCTCCCGAAGTCGGTACCGAAGCCAAAACCACGACTTCAAAGACCGACAGAAGAAGAGGGGAGCCTGGCCTCTTGAGAAGGCCAGCTTAGAAAAGAATGAGAGGTGCGCTATCCGCATTCCGAAATTCATATTCAAGCCACGTAATTCATGAGAGTAATAATAATAATAATAATAATAATATTAGACCTACTACTCTATGAGTAGCAAAGATCGCATTAGATCGGGACTACGTAAACCTATTAGGACAAGGATAAAAAGCGGCAAAGTTGGCGAAGGGGAAGGATGTATAAATTTGAGACGCAAAATTAGCTAAAGGCTCAGATGCTCTAAAAATTTAAAATCTGGCGCCCAAAATTCTGGCGCCCAAACGGCGGCGCCCAAAAATTCGACGCCCAAAATTTTCCGAATTTTCCGAAGGCTTGAAAGCATGGCATTACAGTACCTATACACAAACCAAACAAAGACCCAAACAAACCCCTCAGTTACAGGCCCATCACGTTATTAAACACGATGGCCAAAGTAACTGAGAAGATCATACTAACGCGACTCGACAAAGAAGAAACGACACTCAACATCACAAGCCCCTATCAATTCGGGTTCACTGCGGGTCTTAACACGACTTTGCAGGTGACCCGGATTGTTAAAGACGTGATAGACGTAAACATCCAGGTCGGAGTACCCCAAGGCTTCGTGGTGGCACCGAAGCTATTCAACTTATTTATAAACGACACGCCTACATTCGCCAAAACTAAACTGGCTCAGTACGCTGACAACACTGCAATTTATGCACATTTGTTCAGCGCACAAGTGACCACGAAACAATCCCAAATACACTTGGACATGATTAAACGATACTGCGACAACTGAAAGATCCGATTGAAGCCGGTAAGATGGAGACGATAGTCTTTGCTCGAAAGCGCACCAATCATCGGGTCTTTCAGAAACTGACCCTAGACAGACAACCGATTACTCCTCAAACGACGGTGAAATACCTAGGAGTCACGATGGACTCCAGGTTAAATTTCGACTCGCACATTAAGACACGTAGACAACTAACTAGCTTATGGAGCTATGCGCAAGATATACCCCCTGATGAGAGGAGGCACGATGAGTTCGGAAAATAAGCGTACGCTATACAAAGTCGTGTTAAGACCGATCTTAACGTACGCTTTTTCTGCATGGGCGAACGTGTCCAAGACACGCTTTTGACCCTTACAGGTATACCAGAATAAATGCCTCCGTCTCGTCACGGGAGCAGATCGATACGCACGACTGACTACACTACACGAAGACACGCAAGTAGAATTTCTTCGAGACCACGTAACGCGGTTATCGGAAAAATTCTACACCACCCAGCTACACAAAAGTACACTAACGACAACCATGACGCGCGATAATATCCAACGCAAATATAAACTGCCATTCAAAACGCTACTTTCTTTCACAACACCCACGACGTGACAAAAACGCCAATAAAAAACTTGCAGCTACGCCAATGGTCGGGAATCCTTCTAACTTGAGATGCCGGGGTGAAAACTGATAGCATACTACAGCGCGCGTAAAGCGTAATCCGTTTTGGTGTTGCGACAGCGTTTCTTCCTTGTTTGTTTGCTGTTTTGTCTCGCTGTTTTTCTGTTGTGTTTGTTTTGTGTCATTTTTGTTGTTATTTTGTTTATTCATTTTTTGCTCATTTTATCAGTGTTTGTTTAGTTTGTAAATATTGTAAATATTAGTTAAGATTTTATTCTATTGTAAAACTAATTATTTTAAGTAGGTTTTTATGTATTTTTCCAACAATTTTTAACGCAAATTTTAATTTACTACGATAATTTCAAATTTTAAAGCAAACAATTTAATTTTTGAAAAACATTTTATTTGTTACATTTTAATTTAATTTAGAGATATGTATTTTAACGAGGTGCTCCTGTTTTTTTTATTCAATTAATAATGCAGGTGTACCCGCCGCTGTGCGTTCGGCTATACCTGCAACAATGTAAAAAAATTTTTTAATTTAATAAAGTTCTGTTCAATGTCAATGTTGGTTGAGTACAGAGCGGAAATTCTGGGTTCAAATCGCACACTAGACAGAATTTTTTAGCTCGACCTTCTCTATAGTAGGCATCCACAGGCTATGGTGAAATTGATCTAAAGTATCAGATTGCTTATTTAGAATTTTTGTTGCTTCTAACAGTTTGTCGCTGGTTGCTTATTTTAGATATACATTGCGGCTGTTGTGTAATGAAACTTTCTAATTACTTCAAAATGTTATTTGAACTAAGTATTATTTAAAACTCATGTTTGAAAATATTTCCAACCAAAATGCCTTGCAATTTTATTGATAAATAAATTTCCGCAGCTGCAAAAAACGAAGGAAATTTATCAATTTTTCATTCAAAACAATTTCTATAAAAACAAACTGTGGAATCAATTTTGAAAATATAGGGGGGTTGAGGAAATATTTCTTACTGCGGAAATTATTAAATTTATCTCCGTTTAGTTTCAAAATCTTGATGATAAAATTCACCATGAATTTATTTTGTATCCAGAATTGTAGGTATTTATTTAATTTGTTAAAAATAATTTTATTCAAAACAATTTAACATTCAAATGCATTTTTTAATAAAATTACATAAAAATGATCTAGGTTAAACATTGAACTTATTCCGGAGTTCTTGATTATTATTATACCTAAAAAGTGCATAGTGAACCATTTCAGCATTTTAATTGTTTTTTGAAATTTAAAGGAAAATCATAGAATTGCAATAAAAATATTATATATCCCGTTAAAACCAATAAACAATGTAAATTATAAATAAAAATAAAATTGACTTATCTAAAACTTCTAACAAACCGTTGAAACTAACGAAAAATTTCTATTGGTCCGTTAGTGCTAACAGACGTTTTCTATTAGTCAGTTAAATTTAACGCGTTTGTTTAAAAGTTTTATGAAACCGGGCATTAAGAATACTAAAGTAACTTGAAGATTCTGGACTATTTTATTAACAACACTTACGTTGTAATTGAAAAGCTTACAAATTATGTATTAGAGAATTACGTAATAAATCCCTGGTAACGTTTTTGAATTCACCTTTCAAGTTTAATAATATAATTTTTAAAACGAAACGGTACACATTCGGTCTTCAAATTCGAATTTAGAAAAGCGTATTTCGTGCCTGCTAAGCTTCACCATCGACGTAGTGCACATATTTAAAGGATTTTCTCGAGTCTGAAAGTGAACTCTCAATGAACTCAAGAAGCTTTGGCAGCTTACCAAAAAAAGTTTCTGTTTTTTAAACAGAATAGGACCTACTTAAAAGTTCTTTTTTATTCAAAAGCACAACTCGGTGGGTTTCACAATTTCTTTTGTTCCTAGTTTTTACGACTTGGTCTGTAACATAACAGAACGGTAAGTCAAACAAATTTGAGTTTCGTGTCACAAAATTAAATTATTGGGTAAATTACTTGTGCGCATATTGAAGGGTATATTAATTACAGAAAATAGATTATTGATGTGGGTTTCAACAAGGGCAAAGTACAACGATATTGGAAATCATAATTTAATTCATAAAATTAAGCATGAAAATATTTACATAGTTTACTCATGGTACGGTTCAGCTTTACCTTTCAACCAATGAATTAAATTATGTCGCATCAGTAATTTTGAATATAAACACGTTAAATCGTTCTTTATTGTCTACTGGCTATTTATACGAATATTTCGTTACAAAATTCGAATCTGAAATTTTGTTGCAATTTTTTATAAAGTTAAATTAGCTATTCAATAAAAGCATGAATGTAATTACTGTAGATAATCCACCTTGCGTGTTTCGTTAAGCTCCTCTAAAAAAATTAAAAAAAAACAACAAATATTTTCATAAATAGATTTTTGCATACATTCGTTATTCAAAGCTGCAACATTTTATTAGATTACATCAGACTCAAACTATAAACGTTATAAAAAAGCCCTTTGAAATTTATTGAATAATAATATGTTTACAATTTTTTTTATTCATGCATTTTAATTGGACCTACGCGTTCTTCCAAGTTGTGAATGCTCAAAATTTTTGAAAACATATTTTTATTGATTTGTCTAAAAGTAGCACACTTTGCTTTCCCTGAAAGCTCGTATGAGAAAGGAAATTCTGTTTCTATAATTAATCATTATAAAATCGATGCATTTCATTCACTAATAGTAATTAATTTGATTTATTATTTCCTACTACATGAATTTTTTTTGAATAGATGGATTTTACAGATAAATACCGAACAAAATTGAAATTAGATAGAAAAATTTCTACTTTGGAAGAATAGATAAGTGAGGGTGAATGCACTAGTACAGGAAAATTTAAAAAAAATTTAACATTTAACGCAGAAGTTTATAAATTTTATATTAAAACTAATTAACCGGGATTTCTGAGACAGTCCACTCATTACAAATGTGTTGCTTGGGACGGCACTTGAGTTTACACAGATTCTCAGTTACACGAATTACTGTACAAAAAATTATAAAAATTAATTTTTAAATAAATTATACCATCGTTAATTTGGTAATAGTCAAATTATTTTAATATAGATGAATGCAAAATTAGGTTAGGTTTTAGACTATTTAAACTTATACACACGCCTTGACTTTCAAGCAGTGAAGCAAACATAAATGACGTCATTGGTGAGTTAAATCAAATACTTTATAATAATAATAATACGAGAAACTTATATACATTTGCGGCGACATCTGATCGCAGAAATGTGAATTAACCCTACTTGACGTTTATGTTGACGTTCAAGATTACGTTGTTTTATTAAGAGTATTTTTGGATCAAGTGTTTTTTATTTGTTTGTAAAAGTGGAATTTTTAAAAACTTAATTTTCTTGTTTACCAACAATGAGTAACAATGGATTTGCTCTCTCTTTCAGCAGTGTCCTCAATTTAATTTTGCTAATTTTTACCCGCCAAGTCCCGATAGTTTTGTTAGTATAAGCTTTAAATCAATAGATGGTACTCTTAAAAATATCGCCAAAAATAACAAAAAAATTTGCATAAGTTTCCCGTATTATTATTATAAAGTATTTGCTTTAGTTCATCATTAACATAAATTTTGATATAATCCCACTTGTGACGTCACATATGTTTTGCTTCAGCTTTGTATTTAAGAAAAGATAAATTGGGTGTATAAGTTTAAATGGCCTAAAGGTTATAGGTGTCAAAATAAAATTTTATTATTATTTTTCACTCACAAAAGCACAACAGTTTAGATATAAAAACAATTTTGACACCTAACCTAACTTTACATTCATTTATGTTAAATTGATTTGACATTTAACAATTTAAAGATGGTATAATTTATTTAGAAATTAATTTATTTCAAATTTGAATATGACGATGATTTACAATTTTTTTAGTTTTCCAGATAGTGAATATGACGATACACTTTTTTTTTATGGACGCCAGTTTATTGTAGAAGGAACTAATTTTAATGATAAATCAAAGAATATTAACTGACAGCTGTTAGTACAAAACAGAAAAAAATGCTGGATTCAGGGTCAAACATAAAATTCCTGTATCTATTAGACGCCAGTATTTTATTATCCTCTTAACCTTCGCTGTTAGCTCACAATTTTTTGTTTTAATTATCTATGACATTGACTACTTGCTACTGTGTGGCAAGTGGCACCGTCCTACTGAAACCACATATCATCCACACACATCATTTAATCCAGGATACAAAAAGTTTGTAATTATGTCACGGTAACAAACACCAATCGCTTATTTTTGAAAAAGTACGGTCCAATCCGATGACTCCGTCGGCCCAGAAACCGCACAAAACTGTAGCTTTTTGTAGATGTAGCGGTTTCTCGACAATCCCTCTTAGAATTTTATCTGCCCAAAATTCAACAGTTTTGTCTATTAACGAGCCACCGAAGTAAAAATATGCTTTGTTTCTGATGATGATCTTTTCTGAAAAATCAGCATCAGGTCCGCGTTGCTCCAGAATCCAACTGACAAGTGCACGGTGCTTCAAATGATTTGTTGGTAACAGTTTTAAGGGGATAGGACAACTCGTTGCTCCTGGGTCTCGAGAACGAAAACGGCACGCCGGTACTGGTCACTAGCGGTGTTCCCCAGGGTTCGGTTTTGAGACCGCTGCTGTGGAACATCATGTGCTGCGTCTTGAACTCCCGGACGACCTCACTCTGATCGTTGAAGGCTCGCACGGCGAAAAGCTGGAGAACAGAGCCAACGAGGCCATTCGGACGATTGCGGATTGGACAGGCTCTATTGGCCTTCAGCTGGTGCTGGAAAAGTTTGAAGCAGTCGTGGTGTGCGGACGCAGGCCGGAGCCCAGGGTTTTCCTTCTGCTGAACGGCAAGCCCATACAGGTTAAAAAAGAGGTCACCGTCCTTAGTGTCGCGATCGACAAGAGCGTGAACTTTGCGACCCACATCAAGACAGCCGTGGCAAAAACGCAAGCAATAACAACTTTGCTTGCTAGACTAATGCCAAACGTGGGCAGACCCATGACGACAAAGAGGAGGACCCTGGGAAGAGTAGCGCAATTAAAAAGAATTTGCATTTTACAATTAATAATTGAGTAGCTGAACGAAAAATCACTCACAAACTGAAGCATTTTATAAAAAAAATTTCATTTTGTAGTAACCGTTATTTGTTGGCTATGGGGTTTATTTTTAATCAGTTGAACTGTCTCAGAGACTCACATTTTTGATGATTCCAGTTAAGAAGTTCTGTGAGCCTAAACAGATATTTTTAATGAGTGGACTGTCTCAATGATCCACATTTACAAAGATTCCGGTTGAAGAGCTTTGTGGGCTTAGCGGGATATTTTGAATGGATGGACTGCCTCAGAGATTCACATTTTCAAAGATTCCAGTAGCTGGGATATTTTTAATGAGTGGACTGTTTCAGAGATCTCAGTTAATTAGTTCCATGCATTAAAATCGTTGCAACAGAAATAAGACGTACTTGAAAGATGAATTTTTTATATTTGAGTAAGCAGGGGCTTGTGAGGTACAGAACCAGTGTTTTCTACTGTTAACGGAACACTTCAGTTCTTTCTCGGTTAGTCTAAGGGCTAACCTTATGGTTACAGCCAATTAAATCTTGTTAAATGCCAGTTTATGTATTTTTATCAATTTTAGTAAATTTTAAGTCCAATTTAAAATGGATATTTTTTGGACCGTTTGCTATCATGCTCTGCTTCCCCACAAACAAAAAAAGAATTGACCAGTGGTAAGTCAGCCGCGGCGAGTTGTTCTATACCCGCAGTTATACTGGTGCAAATGCAAATTGTTGCAAAGACCTGATTCTAAAACGGCGACTCTAGGTTTGATCCCCAATCCTCATTTTTTATGACATTCTCTCGAAAGATAATGGAAAACTACAGATCTGCCAAAAAAAATTAATATTAAAATTAATGATCACGATGCTTTTGTCAACATGTAAAACGAGAAGGAGAAAGAAACAGAATTTTACTTTGCACTAATCTTGAGTCTCGACTTACACGATTTCGACTTACACGAAACCAAATAATTTGCGTGTTGTAATAAACAAATTAATGCGTGGAGCATTAATAACCTTAATTATAATCATGAGAAGGCCCAGAAATGTATTAGAATATTATAGTTATTTCTTGTTTGGCCTGCAAATTTAGATGAAGGCCATAGTTCCACTTTTAAGAGATGGTTATCAAAATTAACTCCGTTTCCTTAAAATAGAAGGATTTTCTTACTGATTTTCTATTTTATGATTGATATGGTTTGGCTTTCAATGTCACCGATTGAGGATCCGTCGTACATAAACTTTTTAGGTTAGTTTAGGTTAGGTAAATCCCTTAAAAAGGGTTTTAAAGCTTCTCTTTCATCGTTAAATTTTGATCTGGTCTAATAAAAGGTAATATTTTTTTATATATAGATATTTAATTTGAACGTAATTGCCGCTGGTTTCTACCACAAACCCAAGTTTCCTGCAAAATTCTAAATATACATTGTTCAAAAAAACACTGCGCTTACAAGCTGTCATTTGTAAATAAGAGATTTCTTTAAAAATTTTATTAAAGTGACCTTTGTAGAGCAAACCTTGGCCTATAAATCGCTCCAAATGTAGAAGTCCAATAGATTAGGATCTGACAAATTCAGCAAAAAATTCTCGCACAACAAATTTTGTATAATGCAAACAAAAAACTATGGCATTTTGCGAATGTATCACTTCATTATCGTCAAACCCGATAATAAGCCATCAAAAATTATCCATTTTATTGTTATTAGCCCAAATCAACAGGAGTACAAAATTCGCAAATGTGGCACAAAATTAGAACAAAATTATAACAAAATTGTTATTAAATTTTGATTAAAACATTCAAAACGCAAATTTTTCATGGTAGTCATTTCTAAAACAGTTACAACGCGTTCTGGACTATTAAAATTTACGAATGACAGTTTTCATTAAATTAATTAATTCATCCAATGAATCGAATTCATTGAAATTAATATTTTTTTTAGTATAGCTAACTCAAACAACTTTATAAATAATAAAAATACTTAGTACCAGTGCACATTAAATTTTTTATTATCTTACTAATATTTAATATTTACCTTACTAATATTGAGGTTATAGCTGCAATGTTAAAGAGTTGAGCTGCTAGACAATTCACAATACCTGTTGAAGAAAAAATAATAAATTAATATTAAGTTTTTAATTTATGAAAATTGTAAATAGAATATGAGATGATTTTTTTCTAAAAATTTTGCATATTATTATAACCGTCTGAGAAGATCAAATAACAGTGAATTTTATGTATTATTAGATAAATTATTTTATTTTAACATACATAATACATTTCGTAACATAAACATTATTTTGCAATGCCATTGGGATGACACTACCGGAAATCTCTACGGGCCATGTAGATATAATTGAATATTGTAATTACAATGCGCTACGTTCTATTACAGTTATTGAGTTACCTATTATCTATTAGGTAAAAATTTTCTGTAACATATTCTTTGTATTTCACTTTTATTATTTGTAGTTTAAAATAAAAAATATTAATTAGTACCTACCTAATTAAATAAGAATTTCAAAGATCGGACTTAAAGTTCAACTTTTTTGTACGGTTTTGGGTTATGCCACCAGCCTACCGACGCTATGTACATAATATACAAATAATTAATAATAAATCTAGAGTGTAATTTAATCTAATTAGTTTGTTCCAACTTGGGTCAGTCGTTTTCATAAGATGGGAGTAATGTCACAAAAAAATTTTACGAATAAATAAAATTGGCGGAGTCTTGTTAATTTTTTCATGCGCGTCGGTGATAAACACAACTGATAAGATCCTTCCTATTTTTTTCGTTATTAGAGTTAATAGTATCCAAAAACCGTATATCTACTAGAATCACTCCAGAACTGATGTGCGAAAGCCTAGTTACCCACTCTCCAAACGGAAATGGACCATCGGGGCAGCGGAAAACTTTAATTTAGTTTAAAAAACTAAAAGTCGTTTTATATTTGCTGCGATTATTTAGTGAACTTTGAACATCACACCTAAACATTGTATAAACAAACGTCCGTGTTAATTAACCGGAAGCGGAATTCTTTTTGTACGACGCCGCATTCAGTGTAATTATTTGTCCACCTTTAGAGGGTGCAATTAACATCATTTCAAAACTTTTAAGTCAAACCGTTCACTCGTTTTTGAAATGAACTCGAACGCGACAATAATCCTAGGATTATCTTTTCGTATTTTACTGATTCTTCATCTGTGCATTCTCTTCTTTAGAAATATTAATGAAAATATTAATTAAACTGTCGTATGAAATGGTTGGAGTCGAAGGGAAAATTAATTTTATTATTTACTCAAATTTACCCAAAACTTCTAGTTATTTAAGCTGCTTGGTCCTAAACTAATCTTTGTTTTGTTGTTTATTCGTCACGGATCGAGTTCTTGTTAATTTAGTGACAATTACACAACGTACACGTGTAAGACATTTTTATCTGGCTGCAGTAGGTATTAAAACTGTCACACATTTTGAAAGTATTGATTCTTGTCAGTTTTATCACCCCAACCGGAAATAATTCTTTTTAATGCGAACTAATCAAAATTAATTCTTTGTAAATAACTGACTACAAATTTAACATACCTACGATAAAGTTGCAATGACAATGTCTTTATGTCCGGCTCGATATTTTTAATTAAAATTATTTAGAAAAAATGCCGACGTTTTAGTAAAATCAATGTGGACGATATGTGAGGGTTGATGTTTACTTCACAGATTTTCTTAAACTGACGTTTTTCGATAAATTTTATAATAAACTAAATTGGAAGCCATCTAAAACTGTATCAGAAACCGTATATAGTTTTTCCAATTTTCCGGTAGTTTATTCGCAGTAGGATCTAAGTAAAATCAAAAAATTTATTTATGAGCAGATTGTTAATTTTCGAGCAGCGCAAAGCGGCCAATAAATTTATTTTATGCTTTCGACCATATTTTTAATCAAATGGAATCTAAATATTTCAAAATCAATATGGTAGATGTCTGGTAATGTCATATTTGTGTTAATGTATAGCAATAAGACATTTCCGGTTTTCTCTGGCTGTGTCAGGTGTTAAAAAGATGTAATTTTTACATGTCAAGTCTCGACCGGAAATGCTTTGAGTCAATAGGTAGACATTTGATGAGTGAAAAATCTTATACAAATTGTCCACCCGAGAATTTTGTTACGAGAAGATAGCACGCTAATCGCTTATCCACTCCTTCACCTTATTTAGATTATAATAAAATACATTTAATACTTAAAATCATCCAAAAGTTGTTTGAAACTTAGCTTCAAGTTTTAAAGGAGATGTACCAAGATCTGCATGAAACCTATTATTGAAATCCATCATTTTCAACCGATTTTTACCATTTTATCTAACCTGTAATTTAAATCACGTTGATATCTAGTGACATTTAAAATGTCAGTTTTACTCTTAGCGTTAGTTGTAACAATTACAAAGTAACGCAAAACGCTAAATGTATTTCAATTAATATTGAAAATTACGTCGGATCTGCATTGCCGCATCTAAGTTGTTCACCTGTCACTTTTAGTTTAAATTATCAATCCAATTTGTTTTATTTAATTGAAAGCCATAAACAGTTACATCTAAAATCATCCAAAAGTTTTAAAACTGCGGTCATCCAAGTTCCCCCTTGTTATCTGCTATCTTGGCAATTTCGTAAGTTTGTTGAGCTCTTCTCAAGTTTAGGTAGCAGAATAACATCGGCCATCTTCCACCTATCATCTTGAGAGTGTTTGATTTGGAGAATGGCGTTTATGATGGTTGTCAGAGCCAAAATGGCTTTTCTGGAAGCATCGGGATTGGCTTTCCTATTAATGGTGTGTTTTATGGCGTCGCTCTTATTTCTGAGAAAAAAGTGGTACACTTTTAAGTTTAGCTCACCAATCGACAGTTTCTAATACCAAAATCGCAAAGCAGTTATAATTAAACTCCGGAAAGTTATTATGCGCCAGCAACTTACAAAGTGCGGTGCGTTTATAAATATCTTTTACTATATAATCATACGTTATAGTTATAACATCACATTACATGCCTAAGCCCAATGTTTTTGTGGGAATCTCGTTAATCCTTTTATGCGCGTAATTTCCATTGTTTATGTAATTAACATTATCGGAGATTATAAAGTTATTATTGTGTTTGAGTGGGCAGTGTACCACAGATATTTTTAAAATTATTTGAGGATTATATTGTAAATATCACATAATGATAATAAAAACAAAAACAACATGCAAGGTTTACCTCAATTAGCTTACCGTGTTAATTGATGCTATGATTAATATTTGATTTCAACTTTGACCTTTCACTTCTTTGTACAATATAACACAATTTTGCACAGAAATGAAAGTAGCTTTTAAATATTTTTACCTTTTCGAAATTATTTAAAGAATTTTTCATATAAACGATTTAAAATATGTCAGTAAAAATAAGCTAAGCTAACAGGATACAGAATTTGAGAGAGCGAAAATTACTGAAAATTAAATTACCTGCTGAAGCAGCTGGTAATTTTTTATATAAAATTTTCCTAGGTAAATTTTATGATTGAGTTTTAAACATATTTTGTCGCATTTGACACTAATTATATTTGAAACTGGAAATGTTGAATAAATTACGATTTCCACGAAAACGAACCCATTATTTCAAATTTATGAAATTGTTAATTATGAAAATTTTGCATTGTGAATCTTTTACACTAATATTAATTTACCATAATTATATTGATTTTCACTAAGAAATAATAACTTGAAGTTTTAACAACTTCGTGGTGTACACTTTAACTGAGTAAATTTTGAGGATCATTTAAAATTAGGGCTAAATAAGCTCAAAAACCATAAAAATAATATGCAATTATTGTATTGGCTGAAATTCAGGCTGCAAAATCAGAATATTTAAGCTTACGGGACTCAAAAACTTTAAGCTTAAACACTTGTTAAAAATATCCCTGTAAGCCACGCAACTCCTAAACCGGGATCTTTAAGATCTACCTGGTTTGTTTTTAATTAAAAATTCACAATAAAATTTTTTGTTTGATGGCAATTGTACAAGATTAATCGTCGGCCCTCAATAAACCTTGTTCTAAGAATTGACACCGAGCTCACGTACCCTCAACAGAATGACAAGTTTTTACTCGATTATTGCCTAAACTAATCGATATTTGTCGTTTATCGTCATCTCAAATGATTCATTTTAATGTTATACATATCAGATCTGTTGAGTTTAATAAATTATTTGATATTTTTAATCATTCATTCGTTACCTGTAAGACTTTAATCCTACAATATTACATTAAAATTTGCAATGGGATAAGATTAATAAGTAGGTTGCATTATCGTATTTTTTCTTCTTTTAAGATTCAAATAAGTAAATCCGCATAAATTTAAGATAGGCACGAACGTAGTTAGCTGTGAAAATATATTTCCAGTTTTTGCATTCGTCTCGACTTTATTAATTAATTTAGTACTACATAAAATTTAACTTTAATTAAACGGCTTACTTAAAATTCAAATTAACCAAATAAATGCAAATTAAAATTAGCTATTAACAAAATCGTACTTCACGTAAGAATTGGAATAGCAGTTATTTTTCATGGCGTTGAGATTTTTTAACAGAAGTTGTAAAAATGTAATTTCAAATTAACCTTAACGAATGACTGCGGATTAGATACGTTAAGCGTTGGTGTACGAAAGTATACTGAACCCATCCAATCGAATAATTTGAATTTATTATCAGGATATAATTTTCAAATAATTATACTTTCGTGATGACTGATGATGTACAAGTTTCCTATATAATATAAAAAGGCATTTGTTTTCAGGTGGTAATAGCGTTGATCAATCAACGGTAATAGTTCTCACATGATTATAAGCCACCCTTTTAATTTTATGCGTTAAAATGCTGAGTATAAGTATAATAAAGTCATAAAAATTAAGTATCAAATTATTATGAGCATAGCCGGAGCAGCAAAAGAAAATAAGGATATAAATCTGCAGAAATTAGATTTCATATGACATTGTCTGTGTTTTCAATTTACTTTTTTGGCATTGAATAAAATTATGGCAAAAATGGCAATGAATAAAATTACTGTAGCAAAGATATAATTTTGGCAAAATATTACATTTCAACATCAAAGTTTACATTACATATTATTGTAAACTATAGAACGTATTGACATTTTGTATGTATCTGTTGTTGATGGTTCCGACCTTTGTTCATATTTCTGTAAATTAACACACGCCAGATATTCTCTATCGTATCCCACGATTTGCTAGGTAAATGACAGTTGTATCTTCATACGATCTTTGTTACCCACTTCTCTTACAATAATACCAGCCACTCTTTGCACAAAACGTAGAAAATCGTAAATTAAATGAATTTTTTTGGAAATGTAAGCAAAAGTTTATTTCATGTAGTACGTACGTGCTACTTGTTCTGTAGAAGTTAGCTGAGCTCTTCTTATTGGCTTATCTAACATACCAAACTTGTAAGCTTATCTTAACAAGTAATCACCATGTAAATATAGAATAAAATGTTTTTAGTTGAGTAAACTATAATTTTATCAGAAAATTATCAAATAATAATTAAGGTTTATTTTTTTTATGAGTTGTTTAACTAAACCAAACTAAACTTTTGTTACAGTTGTTAGACAAAGGTACGAACGTATCTTAAAATGTTATTACGACATAAAAACATATTACTCATTTACCAAACCAAAAAAGTATTTCTCTGAAATTTAAAAATAAAACTGACCTTTGATAAAAGTTTGAATCATGGGTTTTTTATTTTTAGGGACTGAATTACAGTTTTTTGTAAATAAATCAAAAACTATCCATTTTTCGAGAAAAATTGTCTTATAAAAAATTGTAGTTTAGGAAATTCTACACAAAAAAGGATTTTACACTTTTTTTTGTAGAATCAATCGTTTTAAAGATATAAATTGAATTACATCGGAACATAAATTTTGCGCAACTCGTAAACGGCTCGATGCCGGAGGTCGATATTTTAGCAACTTCTTATGAACATTATTAACTATAACATATGAAATATAATTTGACTATTACTTTCAGGTTTACAAAATTAATTAAATTATGACGTAAAGTATTTTAATAAAATGGAAAAAAAATTAACTCTAATTAAAAGTTCATTACTAAATTTTAATTAAAATTAATCCGAATGAGTTTTAAATAAAATTGGTTTTTTACAAGCTAGCTCAGTGGTTTTTTAAGTCGCATGAGCTCTTTTGTGCATGTACCGTGAAAGACAAAGAATAAAATTAAAGTTGAGCCAATGTCATATCGATTGGTTCAGCCAAAAATCAATTTTAACGTATATATTTTTTACGTAAATTTAGTCTTTATTGGCATCATTTTGTTGTCGGTACGTGTAGTCTAAGCTACTCTTAGCTGCATCGCATGAAAATTAGGCTTTTCTACATTGCATTTCATACCTTAGTCCTTTTAGTGTTAGGTGTCTTTTTTACCTTCAGTCGGATACGCTCCAACGTCGCACAAAATCGCACAATTCACACAAAGGTTGATTATTGCCTCGAGCGGATCAATACTTTGCTGCGATGCTAAGGCTCTACGTTTGCTTATGTATTTCATCGAATTAATCGTCTGTGCAATTTTCTATGATATTGAAAGAGGTAATGGAAGCTCCGCCTTTAAGAAACTCAAAAAAAATGTGATACTATGGTATGCTATGAAAAATAGGCAGTCACAGCTGAGGCGTTTTCTCAATGTTTCAGTACCGACCTAGATCAGTTCTCTTCGAGAATGAGGCTAGGGTAGATAAAGGAGGGGGAAATTTATTATTTCGCAACTCTACACTTTCTTACATCTCAAACTCTCACTTGTAATATTTTTAATGCCATTCTGACATTTTGCTGGTCAAAGCACTCAAAACCGTCGCGTGTTACAACTTGCTATCCTTTAAACGGCTTAAGTATTTCATTAAACTTCCCGGCATAGCACGAAAGTTTCGGACCACAAATTAAGTATTTCTGAACGAAGAAATGATAATAAATGGTTCAAAAAGCAATAATAAAACAAAAAAATCCTGATTTATCAAAAATAGGGCCTAAAACTTACAAAAAACTGAAATATTTCAGGATCTAGCATAATCCGCTTACTCTTCAATTAAAGACATTCTAGCAGAGTTAAATCAAAATTACTTGAAAAAAGTTTATTTTGAATTAAAAAAAATCTTTTTCTAACACTAACCTAAGCTTGACCAGTGCATCTCTTTTTCAACGGTGCCTTCGTAAAAAACAATTGGTTTTTAATACTAACCTAAGTCTAACGATGGATCTCCTTTTTAATGACTCTCTCGTTAAAAAAATTTGATTCCTAACACTAACCTAAGCCCGACCGGTGGATCTCCTTTTTAAGCGTAAAAATATCTTTAAGCCGTGATTAGTTCAATGTTAACGCTAAGACGGTGTAAGTATAACGTTTTTTGTGGAATACAGTGACGTCACGATGCGCACAAACGAAAATTTGTGCGGTCTATTCCAAGCACGTTCTTCTCCCAATGTAGCATAACCTAGCAATATGAGCAATTACGGGCTAGGCCCATTTATTTTATAATGTCTAACTTTTAAAGCAATGGCTATAGGTATTTTAGGTATTTCAAATCCGAGCGGCGTTGAGCCAGGACCTGACTATATAGGCGTAATTAGGAGGGTACTAGAGATCCCCTCCAGTTACTTTACGCAGGAGCATTAGTGAACCCATCAAAAACCCATTTATTATAAAAAACAAAAATTATACAGCAATCATGGCGTAATACAGAAAAAAAAGCTACAAACATTTACAGAATACCCGTAAGATTATACTGATCTTCGTGCTATTTGGGTGTGGTCTTATCTTCCTGGAATATTGTACTCTATTAGGCAAATACTTCAAAGTCGTCAGCTTTGTCTTTCTTTTGGTGGTCCATAGTAGGTAGTTGTCCGGTGGTATGACTTGGTTTTGTCGTTATAATGTTTGGGGGTAAATGGATAGTCCTGTGTGTCTTGGTCCCGGTGGCCGGGCAAATTTGTCAGTTTGAAACAGAAGCGGCGAGAGCCTGACAGAAAGACGACGCATGGGTTTGCTCTAAGTTTTGCATCTGGGAGTATGAAATAAAGCCCCATGCATGGGGCCGCATAAGTGAGTACTGGCCTTATAACGGTTTTTACAATTCTAACTTTAGCCTTGGGCGGCAGCTTACTTTTTGCACCAATGAAGGGAAGATTTATCTAGGTGGCGTGCTTGACCCAGGATAACCTAGTGTGTCCAGGGTAACTCCCAGGTACTTGACCAAATCTTTCCAAGGGATTTGTGTACCAAACATTTCAACAATTTCGAACGGTTGCCGGGCAAAATGACCAAACATAATCTTGATGACATGGAGGCGACTGGCCGACTTGAGGGTCTTGGCGGGAATGGGCATGTCGCGCTGGAAAAGACTAAAAAGAGTTGGAGAGAGCAGAGAGCTCTGAGGCAGATCCGCTAGCATGGGTCTAAGATTGGAACGGTTACCATTGATTTTGACGCAGAATTAGCGTTCGTTAAGGTAAGATCCTAATAATTGAACCAAGCCGAGTTTCATTCATTTCAGAAAAGACCTGGGATCCAGACTTTGTCGAAAGCCTTGGCTATGTCCAGAAGCACCGCCATGGCCTTCAGTTTCCTACTGAAAGCGCTGGTAATTTCCTTGACCACCTTGAGGATTTTTCCTACCAATTTCTACTGCACATTTATGGCCACGCCTCTGCCTTTCAAAAAAAATTACGCTATTCTACTACTGCTCTTGCGGTCGTTTGTCAGGCCCTGCCATAAGCCCAATAACAAAACGTCATTTTTAATTAATTTATCACTGTTTTTTAATGATCTCGATTTCAAACTTAGGTTAGAGTTGGTTTATGAGATTTATTTTGTTGAAAAAGCACATTTTTGAAGTGATTCAGGTCTGGAAGTTAGCTAGTGTAATTTTATGTAATTTATTAAGTAAAAAATCATATTTTTACAGGGATTTAAGTCTTGAGATTAGGTTAATGTTATATTTTATGATTTATTTAGTTTTTAGTCTAGTTTTGTGTTTTTTTTTAAATTTATTTAAAAAAATTATAAAAGAATATTTTAGAAAAGAAACCAAGAGAGAGAATAATTGCCTTGCAGGTAACGTGATCGGTTGCAAATGCAAAGTTCCGGGTTTAAATCCGGGGAAGGGTCAAACTTTTTTGGGACTTAGTCTCCGTTATTTGAAAGGCACGTTAAGCTGGTGGTCGTTCTAGGTTAATAAATTTTTATCATTAACATAAAAACTAGGGTACAGACACATCTGAAAACCAGCCCAGCAAGCTACCTAATAAATGTAAAATATTTCTAAGCTTATAAGACTAACAGTGGCAAGGTAACAACGCAGATGTTGAAAATAACAGGTTTTAAGGCTTAAGCTAAGATGAAGAAAAAATGATTTAAAAGAAACTCCTTGTAAAAATTGTTTAGTTCTGCCAAATACCGTGTCATCGCTTCAAACGTCTGACGGTTGCAACATAACTAAGATCTTAGTTTTTTATGTTTGATACAGCTAAAGCATGGGCTTCTAATGTACAACTTTCCCGTGTTTACTCGTGTAAGCAGAACGCTTGTAATTCTCAGTCGTTGAGGTGAGCGGAACTAACCATTTTTTTAGTGATTTTCAATAATCCATAGAATTTTTGTTGGATCCACTATCATTCTGATTTACTTCGTAAATTTTAAAAAATTTGTGCTAATTTTGCATCGTCTCCCTGAAAGATATTGCTAGTTTTACATCAAATAAGTCACGTCGGTGAGCTCCGCCCCTTAATAAACCTTACTGTAATTATTTACATCAAGTGCACAGACCGACAACTTTACAATCGAATTTTGACGTTCACCAATACTTAAAAAGCTTCATCTATAAGATTTATCTATCAGAAAGAGTAACAAAAGATCTAGTAAAACTCTCCTCTTCTGTGTAGTTTATTAAATAAAGAATTCGGTCGGATAACGACCTACAAAATTAAATTTGATAAATAAGAACTTGAGAATGGTTGTACTTAGTTGAATTTATTGATAAAATAACGTTCATGTTCGAATTTTTTAATATCGATATCAGATTATCGAAACTTTACTGTAAATGGAACATTAACAATATTATAGATTAAAGTATCATTTAAGCGATTGAAAACAATTCAAAAAAGTTTTTCTAAAATTTTACTTTGCCTTAATACGAAATGTATACTAAGTAAGTAATCGATTTTGTGAAAATATTACCTGATGAAATTTTCAATTTTCTATACAAATTTTATGCTATTAGTGGATTGAGACAATTTTTGAAATATGTCTGTCGGTGGGTGGGTGCGTACGTGAGCGTTAAACCTACCCACGCAGGAATAGTTCAAAAGTGGAATAATAGCGTAAAATTTACACGTACTTATAACTGTCGCTTACGTTATTTTTTGAGTTGAAAATTAATTACTAAATTAAGATATTTGCTACGCAAAGTGGAATTTTTCTAATTAGGTCTTAACAATGCTTTCAAAATAAAATTATTGGGGAAGATCTTCCTTCTCCTCACCTCACCTTCAATTTTGTTTCTTATTTTTTGCTTTCTACCTGACATGACATGACGTAGGAGTAACAAATCAATGCAGGAGCGGAGGAGGAGAGTTCTAGTAAATTGTTATATATTGGATATGTGTTTAATTTTTTTTACATAATCGTAAGAGCACCAAATTTAAAATAAAAATTGAATTTAAAAATATGACTTTTTGTTTTATTTTATCAATTTACTCAAAAATGATTGCTTGTACGAAAAACGTCAATACAAATAAATCTAAAGAACATAAAATTCTATCAGAAATGGTATGATATTATTATTTTTAGTCGTACAATAGAAATAGCAGAAAATCTATAATAATTTTAAATAATATCAAAAACAGCTATTTTTGAAATGGAAATAATACCTACTAAATTACGGTTTCATTAAAAATTCATTCATCATGATACACAAAGTCATTTATAATGCATGATGGTTATTTTTATTTCCGAATTAAGGGGTGGTAGTGAAAGTCACCACGATGCGTAGTTTACTAAACAAAAGTTTTTAATTTCTTTTCAAAAATGCAAATAAATATTTAACCCTGCAAGAGCTAAAAATCGTTTCACGAAAGGCTTTAAAGGTACCTACAAATTGCAACGGAAATTTGTGTATTTCCAATAAAAATGTCGCATTTATACATGTAAATAAGATAATAATAAATCAATACAACCAAAGGCCTTATCATGATCCTGTTTATTATTGAGCATATGTTCATTCACTCAAACTGAATTATATATTATTTCAATGTGCTAGTTTATATCAAATATGTAAATTTAATTAAATTTTCTAGAATCAGGGTAATTGTTTAACGTCGTTATAAAACAAAAAATACCTGAACGTATAGACGAGAGAATCGTACCAATATTCTGCAGAGTAGTCTTATGTGCTACCGCATAAATTCGTAAGAGTTGCTCGAGAAAATTCAATACTTTGGTTTCAATTTAGCCGAATTTTGGATATACATATTTTTATACAGAACGACAAAACAAAATTTTGTCGAAATTCCTTCGTAAAAGCCTCGAAATCGACCTTTCGATTGTGATAATAAAACTTAATCAGAGTCAAAGAGATTGGTCATATTGGGTGAGTGTGGGAGTATCGCGCCTAAATCAACGTGCGACTCTTCCTGATCGCAAAAATATCTGATGTAAAATTACACATAAAATCATAAGCAGCCTTAAAAGTTCAAAATTACTTATAATTACATGTAATTCTCTACGTAATTCCATGTAATAATAAACAAGAGAACCTTATTATAATAGTTAAAATTAAAAGATTTACTAAAAAAATGCTAATCGAGATGGAAAGCTGTCAATCTGTCTATTCTGTGGGCAATTATCTCCATGTTAATTTGGTTCTAGTTTGCATGTTCGTTAACAAGTTATAATTATCTAGGTGTTACTATAACAACCAATAGCTTAAGTGGAGATATTAATTTAATATAAAATAAACAACTAATCTAACAACGCAAATGATTAGATAATTAAATTTAAGCTTCATTTCAATATTTTAAAGCAACGCGATTTATTTCCAAATTAATTAATTTTACGCCTCCAATTTGCGAATCTGAACATGATTTTTCGTTAATTTAATTCCAGTAAATTTTTAATCCAAAAACTGATTTATTAATTATCCTAGTTTAATTTTCAAATAATAAATCTTTCAAGAGGAAATTCTATAAAATAAAGGACGATGTAATACATTCAACAATTAATGGTGCGAAAAAGAAAGGTTACAACATTTTATTTTTTTCACGAAAGTATTTTAAAGTTTTTGTTGACATTAAGGTTCAATATAAGTTTGTCTTAAATAAATTGTCTACAACTTTTATTCTCGGTGTTCTCCACTTACTCGTTTTCAATACTGGATATATGAAGCTGACTATCAAAAGAAGCTTGAGATTTTTATATAAATTATTGTTGATTTGTAAAAAGATTTGAGAAAAGTTTCAGCAAACTTGTTGTTCTAAATCAATTGTTTTTCGATAACGAATAAGTACATTTTATTTATTAAATGACAGATCGGTATGTGAGATAATCCATTCATGCGCGTCATGTCTTACTGTAGATGATTATATTATTAAAATTACAATAATTCGATTGAAATGAGATTATAAATTTTGTACCTACTGAATCTACCTAGATGCTAAAATTATCATCGTAAGATGATAAAAAAAAATTAATACGTTGAAGCAATTAACTCGATAATAAATTGTTGGCTTATGTAAATTTTGTCCAAGTAATAATTTATGTATAACTCATGAATCTACAATTTATCTACGACAACATAAATCAGTCGCGTTAATTTGTAATGGTTTCTAGTACTGAAGATGAGAAATCGATGATATCCTTAACCATCCCAAAACTTGTACTAGAAGGTAGAATTGCATCAATAAATTATAAACCGTTTTTGCAAGCGCACAGTTTCAAAATACGCTTCTGCATTGTACGAGACAAAAGAAATTAAAAAATCATACTTTTAAATCGACCACTTTCACTGAAATGAAAAAGAATGAAATTTGCATATAATTTAAATAAATTAATAAAGCTTGGAGTTCCTTAGGTAAAAAGTTTTATTGGAAAATATCAAGTCGCTATTTACGCATATTTCTTATTCAAAAAGAATATTAACGGTATAAAGCAGGAAGCAATTGGCGTTTTGTATGAATGTTTTTTTATCAGTCACATTTACGTTAAATTTGAATTTATTAGTCAACCTATTAAACACAATTTAAATTTCCAATAATTATTATACCGTTAAAATAAATGTACTGTATAAAATCAAAGCCAGGAAAGTTACGAAAATTATATTTTGCTAGAAAGCGCCTCCTCTTCTGTGTTATTTACGACACAGTTACAAAGTCTACGACCTACGAGATTAATTGATTAATTGCCACGATTGCCACAAATTCGGCCTAAGTCTGAGAAAAAGCACAACATCAACCAGATGCTGAAGCCCACGGATTGCAAATCGCGTAGAGGCTCTCAACAAACAGTTATGGTGATGGTACGTTTTAATCTGACTGAATATAACAATTTGCTAGAAATCTCCTCCTCGCTAGAAACTTCAGATCACACAGCAGTCAGGGGCCGCCTGTGACAGTACAGAATTAAAATTAAATTGAATAAGTAACTGCGAAACTGCTACGGTTTTTGACTTGTGGTAAACAAAAAAATTAATGAATCAAATATAAGTTGTATATTTTTAATCATTGAGAGAATAAAACGTTACCGCTTACAACAGATGTATAAAATCGCTATTATTTGTCGTATTGTTTGTACTAGATAATTTTAGAATTCTAAAATTAGCACATTCGGATTAATTGCATGTTTAGTATTACTGGGAATGCGATCAATAACATAGTAAATAATAGTAGAATCGGTATAATAATAGTAGTAGTATCGGTATTGAGAGAAAAACCCGGCACCATCACAAAAGCATTGTCAAAAAAAAATTAGGGCAGGATAATTATCAAGTGCCAACGGGATTTTTAAAAATTTCTGTTGAAATTATGGTAAATAACAAAAAATATAAACTGAAAATTTCATTAAAACATCTAAAAATTTAGGTAAAATAGGCCCAAAACCGTAAAATAAAATGTTAGTTTGTATTGGCTGTTTACATCAAGTTAACTCCGCCCACTCCCAAGTTTATATTAGCTCTGTTCTTTTAGCCAGTTTGAAGAGTTTGAAACTGTCACACGCATGCGCACATAAAAATTTATATTGTGAATTCATAACTGCGCATGCGTCTGACAGTTGCAAACGGTTTCAAACATTGTGTATTTACAACCTACAAAGTGCAACATTTTCTATAGTTAATAACTTGCAATCGTCATGAATGTGTCAAATTTTCAAGATTTTGTGCCAATTTTTAATCGCTGCGATGCTAAAACATTGAAATTGCTGCAACAATTCAGCTCACGCAACTCAAAAACTGCGATTTAAGGTGATTCATGTTTTTATGTTGTCAGTTCCAGCAGTAATCGGCAGCTACAAGACAACTAAATCTTGCTCTAAGTACCCATTTACTTCAAGTGCACGTACCGTCAACAGCATGAGATAACTATTAGGCAGTTTTTACCACAATTTCATACAGCTAAATATAATTTTCTGTATGCAACGTGTGCAATTTTTTATGACAAATTTAGCAAGCGTGCTTGCGTATTAAAGTCTAAACCAGTGTTGCCAACTCTTAAATTTACAAAATCTTTTAGTAAAAGTCAGTGCCGGATTTTCGGAAATTTTAAAAAATCGTTGTATTTTCTGTTAGATAAATTTGTGTCACTGAGGTAAGACTTCTCTTTGAATCTCTTTGAAACGGGATTTTTAAAAATTTCTGTTGAAATTATGGTAAATAACAAAAAATATAAACTTAAAATTTCATAAAAACATCTAAAAATTTAGGTAAAATAGGCCCAAAACCGTAAAATCAAATGTTAGTTTGTATTGGTTGTTTATATCAAGTTAACTCCGCCCACTCCCAAGCTTATATTAGCTCTGTTCTTTTAGCCAGTTTGAAGAGTTTGAAACCGTCACACGCATGCGCAGATAAAAATTCATATTGTGAATTCAAAACTGTGCATGCGTCTGACAGTTGCAAACGGTTTCAAACTTTGTGTATTTACAACCTACAAAGTGCAACATTTTCTATAGTTAATAACTTGCAATCGTCATGAATGTGTCAAATTTTCAAGATTTTGTGCCAATTTTTAATCGCTGCGATGCTAAAACATTGAAATTGCTGCAACAATTCAGCTCACGCAACTCAAAAACTGCGATTTAAGGTAATTCATGTTTTTATGTTGTCAGTTCCAGCAGTAATTGGCAGCTACAAGACAACTAAATCTTGCTCGATGTACCCATTTACTTCAAGTGCATGTACCGTCAACAGCATGAGATAACTAGGCAGTTTTTATCACAATTTCATGCAGCTAAATATAATTTTCTGTATGCAACGTGTGCAATCTTTTATGACAAATTTAGCACGCGCGCTTGCGTATTATAGTCTAAACCAGTGTTGCCAACTCTTAAATTTACAATCATTTAGTAAAAATCAGTGCCGCATTTTCGGAAATTTTAAAGAATTGTTGTATTTTCTGTTATATAAATTTGTGTCACTGAGGTAAGACTTCTCTTTGAATCTCTTTGAAACGGGATTTTTAAAAATTTCTGTTGAAATTATGGTAAATAACAAAAAATATAAACTTAAAATTTCATTAAAACATCTAAAAATTTAGGTAAAATAGGCCCAAAAACCCTAAAATAAAATGTTAGTTTTGTATTGGTTGTTTACATCAAGTTAACTCCGCCCACTCCTAAGTTTATATTAGCTCTGTTCTTTTAGCCAGTTTGAAGAGTTTAAAACGTCACACGCATGCGCAGATAAAAATTTATATTGTGAATTCAAAACTGCGCATGCGTCTGACAGTTGCCAACGGTTTCAAACATTGTGTATTTACAACCTACAAAGTGCAACATTTTCTATAGTTAATAACCTGCAATCGTCATGAATGTGTCAAATTTTCAAGATTTTGTGTCAATTTTTAAACGCTGCGATGCTAAAACATTAAAATTGCTGCAGCAATTCAGGTCACTTAACTCAAAAACTGGGATTTAAGGTGATTTATGTTTTTATGTTGTCAGTTCCAGCAGTAATTGGCAGCTACAAGACAACTAAATCTTGCTCTAAGTACCCATTTATTTCAAGTGCACGTACCGTCAACAGCGTGAAATAACTATTAGGCAGTTTTTACCACAATTCCATACAGCTAAATATAATTTTCTGTATGCAACGTGTGCAATCTTTTATGACAAATTTTGTCAACTCTTAAATTTACAAAATCTTTTAGTAAAAATCAGTGCCGGATTTTCGGAAATTTTAAAAAATCTTCGTTTTTTCTGTTAGATAAATTCGTGTCACTGAGGTAAGACTTCTTTTTGAGCCCCTAAAAAGCTTTGTTTTATGTATTTACGTCGTGCGCACTTACCGTCAACTGAATACGACAGCTATGCGGCTTCTACGTTAAAAATCAAAACTTTACAATTGATTATTTTTATCCCCTAACCTAAAAAGAGAAATGTATCCGTGTGTTTGTCTGTCTGACTTGATCGAAAATGTTCCTAGCTATGATTCAAGAAAATCTGTTCAGCCGTTTGAAGATAGTCTGCTATTTCCTATTTGATGAAGGCAGATCCGTACTAGTAATATATTGTTACGAAACGTTTTATAAAAATCATTTTGATTCATCTTTGATTTAGTGTAGAGTTGAGTAGAGGTCGACGACGTACCGTCAAAGTGAATGAAGGATCATTTTGGTCGTAGTGGACCAAAGTTTGTGAACTTAAATTAACGTTTGAAAACCATTTGATTGTTAATTTAATATTATTCCAAATTTGAGAAGCTGATTATTTAGTGTTTGCAGAATTTGCAGAATTTGCAATTTTCTGCATTTAATTAACTGGCGATTTTGTTGGATAGTTACACAAACACTTCAGTCAATTATAAATGTGTTGTTTTTACTTATTTTTGATTTTGATTTTCATTACAACAGCGCAGTTTTACTTCGCTGACACCTATTACTATTACACATAAACTTTCAAAACTCAAGATTTGTTAATTAATATCAGGGTCTCTTTGATAGAACTATTGATTTTTTGTTTTTGAATAACTAACGAATTAAGTTTGAAATTTAAATACAAGTTAGCTACCTAGGCAACGTAGGTAAATATCAAAACAATATCGCATCGTTGGGTCTAAGTCTTAATCAATTTACTTAGCGGTCCCCCGACGCAACGACGCTTGGATCTTATTTTTTACTTTTTAGAGTTTTTTTTACTTTTGTCGAGGGCGTTTTAAATTTTTAATTTAAGGTTTCCTAAACAATGTCAGAGCCAGTTCTTTTTCAACTTAGTTTAAGCTTTAAAGCTCGTTATTTTCAACATTTGCTTCGTTTCCACTAAACAAATAAAAATTTCACATCCATTAGGTAGCTTGCTGAGCTGACTAACTCAAGAAGACCACCAGCTTAACGTGCCTTCTGAAGCACGGAGACTTGCGATAAGAAAGTTTTACCCTTTCCCCGGATTTCCCCGAATAGTTGTAAGGTAATTACCCTTCTCACAGTTCTTATTGAAAGTAGCAATGATTTCAGTGAGGTCTTGGAGGACTGATGTGAAAAAGCGTTTTGTGAGTCAATTGTTACTGCTAAAATTAAACTTTTAATGAATCATAGATACAGTGGTACAAATTTAGAGCAATTTGTGATAATTGGTCGTACGTTACAAAACAAAGTAATTATTGTAAATTTTTAAAACGATTACTTAGAAAATGCTCGGTCTGATGATGTATTATTACCTGTTTTTTATCATTACTTTACCTTTAACATGAATAATTTATTTATAAATAATTTGTGCCTGGGATAGAATAAACTTAAATTGACACGAATGTTATTCATGGAATCGATACATGCAACCAAAAGGAAAGTGTATAAAAAATTGTGGCGGTGGTGTCAAATTACTAATGATTATTTTATCAAAAATTGTTGCTTTGTTTCTAATTTTTTTGACCTGTGTTTTCTGTGTCTTGAAAATATGTGATAAACGCGGGAACCCACTGTTTAACGTCGGTACGTGACAACTCGGTACCGGAAAAATTTAGCATTGAGATAACTTGACACCGGAATAACTCGGCATTATCCGAAATGAGTAACATTGCAAGAGCTCCGCATGCAGTGACTTAGCCCCTACTCCGTCAAATATGTGAAGTTAATTTGAAGATTTAAGTTTATTTATTGATGATAGATTATAATCAATTCTACGCCCCCTACGCTGCGTTTCAGAAGGCTTTAAGCCATTTAATATCTTTGGGGCCCATTCAACTCGGCAAAGGTGCTACTAAGAAGGGGTGGATTTGACCTAGTAGTTTTTTTGAATAGTAATTAAAATTAAACCGATCCTTTTGAAAGTGTTACAATACTGCACCGCAAAAGACCACTCACATTACTGTGTACGATGCGCTTATAAAAGGTCAACGCGCAGTAATGCAAATTACTTATAAAAGCAAAGCTCAGGATTAACTAGTAGGATTAAACAGTCGGAACAGTCGCAGTTTTAAAAAATTTTATATTATGTCAAATATTATAAGTTATATAATATTATAATTAATTTTTCTTATAAGAGGTAAAATTATGAATGAAAATAACTTCAGTTGGCTTTGTTGTACAACGAACAAAGCAAATTATCTGTATTAAATTTGAAATATGAAATTTGTAGCTAATATAACGTTAACAAAGTAAAATTTAATTTGAATGTATGCAAACAATTTTAATTGGTAGAAGTAAAGTCAAGTAAAACAAGTGCATGAATGGATTAACGAGATTCCCGCTACCGACCGCTCGCTCACTGATCACAAATTTGTTTTAAAAAAAAGAACACAGTTTAATAATACATTTGTGGTCAGTGACCGAGCAGCCAGTCGTGGGAATCTCGTTAATCCATTCATACGCGTCAGTAGACGACATAAACAGAGAAGACTACTAAAACTTTAACTGATAAAAATTGTTAAAATTTGGTTTTCCTGATTAGAATTTTCTTGATATTCAAACAGGAAAATATAAAATTACGTCTGTTTTTTTTTTAAACTGATAACGCAGAATTATGTCGTAAGATTTCCGGGAGAAAAAATATTTTCAGAAAACTAAATGTTACCATTATCAGCAATTAAATCAAAAAAAGCGTCAAAATTTTCAATTCCGACAAATTTAAATTTTTAATCGGTTAGTTGATCATAATAAAAATATCTGGCATTTTGGTTAATAATTGTACAAGTTGCTTTAACATTAAACGTGGGTTTGTACCGGCAATGCCTGGAAATGTATTTGTCTGTCCGGGATAGATCATCTTCGCTGATCCCCTTTCTCTTGGAGAAAGGGCTTTATGGAAATCTGGTGCAATGACAAATTTTGTGATCCGGATTACGGATACGAATAAAAAATGTCAAGAAAGGATCAAGTCAATTTGTATGTTCTAAAATTGGAAAAAATTGACAAAATTTTTTCGTAAGGTAATTAGCGATGCTTCAGAGCTTCAAACCAAAGTTTGAAATAAATTTTTCTATTAAATTTGTTTTTTGGACTAAAAAAATTTTCTCTTTCGAAACTAAATTTTGAAAGTTAACAAATTTTTTTTTAAATAATTTATCTTAATTAATTTATTTTAATTTTATTTAAAAAAAAAAAAAAAATTTATTGGAATAAAATTTTATTTTAATCTTACCTTTGAATTCAAATGACACGAATATGTTTGAAAAACTTATGAAGCACGAGAAAAGCACAAGACCAACAGGTAGATAGCTGGTCGCGGTTTATTTGACTGTACCCGGAGCGGCTCCGGACGGGCTCCGGGCTCGAGTTTGCGCTTTCGTTAATATTCAACATGTGCTACAAACATATCTAAATATCATAGGATCAAAGGAAAATGAAACAAGAATTCTTAACCCAATGACTGACTGTTTAGTTTACGGTTAAACAAACTCGGTTTATGAATGGTCCACACGCTAATTTACTAAAATTGCCTGCTTTTACAATTTTATAAAACCAATATTATTTTTATCTCGGCAATTGTTTAACCTACGATTTTAATATTAAACTAAAATTTCAACAAAAAAAAACAACATATTTTTTATAAAGTTCCAACTTTCGATGTAAAAGCATCGAAACAATAACATTTTATCCTTTTAAATCTTAAATTGATCTGTTTCTTCGACACTTCAAATTAGAGTGTGATTTACGAGTAGGTACTTACCCAGAAAACAGAGTCACGTAAAAGTCACGTCAATAAGACGTGTTATTCACTTCAGGTTAAATAACCAATTATGTTTTCTAAAAAACATCTTTATTTTAGCGAATGCAAAAAGATTTTGTATCTACACAATTTTGTAATTTTTTGAACATTTTTTTCACGGTTTTGCTTTGTTTTAACATAAATTTTAAATATTCCCTGTCAAACTCCCACTGTTAATTTTTTTTCAGCCGACCTATTCATTAATTAAAACGAGCTTTTGAGGAATTTTTTCAAATAAATTATTTTATTTTTGTATAACTGCGAGGAAGTATGTGCAAATATCAAAACAAAATTTTAATTTAAATCTGAACTTTGTTAACAAGTATCTCATTATTTATTAAAAATTGGAGGTAAATATTTTATTATGCATATTAAACTTTAATATTAATTTTAAATTTTAACACTTCAACAACTGAAGGCAACTGAAGTGATGAAATTTAGGTAGATAGGTAAACTTTCTATAAGTCCATAACTCAAGCTTCAAAATATTACACAACTAAGACCACAAAATCTTAATGTATGATCGTGATTTTGGCTTTAACCAAAAAGTATTAGCATTATCGGATACATATAAAATTTAAACAAGGTTTTACACACGGATTTCCCAACATCATCAAATGTTTTTATATCCGTGTGCCTGTATGTTACTCAATTTTGTGTGCTCTCTAGCTCCCAAAGCAATAACAACTTTACAACCAAATTTCATATTTAGTACCTACATTTACATTAAAAGTAAGAGCTGATTAAATTGAAACTAAAATCTGATTAAATTAGTTTAGAGATCGCATTGCCTTGTCGTGATAGATTTTTTGAATCCCGATATTAATATCGGGACCAGCAGTCTGGCGTAAATCAAACACGGATAGATTAGAGAGCGGGGCACCGCGGTTCTAATTCTGGTTGCGTCAGATATGCTGTGATCTAAAAAGTCCAAAGTCGATCTGTGGACTATGGGGGAAGGCAACGGGAAACCACCCTATTAACATTTCCCTAGAAAAGTCTTCTTGGCTTAGCCAGGAAGATTGCCAACATCCGGATTCGGATAGGCACTTGAAGAAGAAGATTAAATTAATATTCACATTTTTTCTTTATTAAGGTTAGATCTCTGACAGAGACAGATGACAGTGATGACAAACAAACAAACAAAAATTTGTTCAAGTAACAATACACATCGCTGCCACCAGAATGCGTCTAAAGTCTGCAATAAATATGACCGCTTAAAAAACCATCATCTGTTACTCAGCTCCGGCTAACCAGTGTTTTCTCAGTTTTGGATCTTAAACGGACACCCAGCCAAAAGCCAGTCTGGCTTCGACCTATTGTGAAATGGTTCAACTCTTTCTCCTTTTGTTGCTTATGTATTTTTCGGGAGCACTTGAAGATTGATGAAACGTCCCGAATTGAGCTTTACTGAGAGGGGAGTGCCAACCTACATAATCTGGCTATGAATCGTTTTTTAAACGTGGTTAATGCCTTTTTCTTTGACTGAGGGGGGCCCTGTATATTAGGTTCACGCTACTTCTGGTATTGGGTATTTGTCCCACTGTCGTCGTCGTTAGTTAAACACTTACACGGCAGTCATAGAATGATTGTCGTCATAACCAACTGAAGTTGGTAGTGCAGTTAGAGAGCGGCCAGACTAGGTATCTGGTTAACTTTCTTTTACCGTGAGAGAATACCTTTGTTTTTTATGCTGGGCAGCTTGCACCGAACCAGAGTGGTGGAATTTCTACCTTCTTCTCCCTCAGATTAAACTTCGGCTTTCTTGTAGTCCCTAGGAAAAAAAAAGTGAAGACCGGCCTGTGGAAAAGGGGCAAAGAAAGCGGTCCGGATTGATCCGGATCCGGAGCGATCCGGATAGTCCTAGTCCAGTTCCTAGATTATCGGGTTTTTGGAAAGTTCCGCCGCCCGAATTTATCCGCCTAAGTCCATCCTGATTTGGGTGTTGGAGTCCCGCATTATGCTTGTCTTCATAGCTTGTCTAAGACGACCTTTATTTTCTTCATTTGTGTTTCGCCCGCGTGGACCTATCTCTTGGATGCCTATGTCAATGTGGGGCAAATGCATTGTGTGTATAGCCTGATTTTGCTTTGAGTCATCGCACCCTTGGCTTTCTTACAAGCGTTACTGACGTGTGTCACCTATGTTAGCCTGCTATCAAAAGTAACCCTTATATATTTTGAGTTAAAAAACCACAGAATTTTAACCTTATTTAGTTTATGGTCGCCATGTCTGTCCGTCAGTCTGCAGTCAAAGAAATTTGTGAAGAAGGTTTAAAGTTATCTATTTACTGATCTTCTTCAGAAACTCGGTGATCGGGCGAATGATGCATTCTGGTCGTTTACCCTTGATAAATACTGCCGCATCTTCACAGAAGTACCTGATCTCGATGTAGAAATCCGTGTAAATCAGGAGAAAGACTAAAATTTTGGGGTATCTCTTCGAAGGTATCCTTCAGAGTCTGATGAGTATGATCTTCTCGCAAACTTTACCCGTTCATGGTAGAAGACTGATTGACCTATAAGCCTGAGTTTCTTGAGTTTTGCTTTGGCTAGGGTATTAAGAACGACTTCCACCAAGCAGGAAAGTGTTCGTTAAGTCCTTTTTAGAAAGCTGAGTCAAGGTGCGATTTGTGATACCGTCCGGGCCCGGAGCCTTCTTTTTGTTTAGACCTCAGACGGTTTTAACGATTCCTTGAAAGGAGGCTGGCTCTATCTGGACCAATTCGTCTTTTGGCTCCTTGAGCTGTGTTTTCACATAATCCTCCAGCATCTTGGTGAAAGCGAGCACCTGAACGTTTTCGTTCAAACTAAACTGACGTTCCAAGTGGTCGGCAAAAATCTCGGATTTTTTCTGAAGGCTGTGTGCCGTTTTGCTTTCACAGTCGATGAAAAGGGTGATCGTGGTCTTTTTGTTTATGAAGCCATTAATAACAAGTTTTCAGGCTGAAGAGTCTTGGAAGTCAAGCTCCTCCAGCTTGGAAACCCAGATCGACTGCCTGTGTTTCCGTATCTCTTGTTTCTCAAAATGGTTCTGTTCGCCGGATTGCATTATTTTTTGTAATTAAGGAGTCATGGGTATACTGTGCACGCCGTTGAATAAAAGGGGGTGCCCAAAAACATAAACTATTTTTTATGTAATTTGTAGTGATTTTATAACAAATATTTTTGCATTTATTCTTATTTTTTTCATTATTTTAAATATTTTGACCCAACCTTGAAATTTCCCGATGAAACGCTTGAAGCGATAGCTGCGTGAATGAGCGGCGCAAGATTTAATTTCATTGCGCGGTGGTATTTACTCCGTTCGACAACTGGTTAAAAAATTATATAAGCTAGATATTTGTGGTGCGTGCTCTGTCGTTTATGCAAAAAAAGTTCAACGACGCCATCTTATTTTCTGAATCATTCTGTTTGCATGTTTCTTCGAACACAAGAATCAATCAAGAACTACGATCAGCGTTGACCATGGACTTAGAACTACATAATACTTAATTTTATCTTATTTAAAAGTGCGATTTCTAATTTTTAGGGCAGCTAAGCCTTAGCTAATTTTGCACCTCGAATTTGTGCACCCTTACCCAACGCCACCTTTGCCACGCTTTAGTTACTCTGCTGACATTAATATAGAATTTTTTCGGTTTAATATGAGAAGCTTTGATCGTCGTGGGCTTTAAGTGGAACGCACTGTTAAGGTTGTTATTTTTCTTCCGCCAATCGACACGCCGCCCTTGTATTCATCTAGTGCCCTACTCATAAAACGGGTGTTATAGTCGTTTTTTGTAGTGGAACGGCTTCGTGGGCCTTGTGAGATAATTTAAATTTTCAAATTTAAATTTTTAAATTTTGAATTGTGAAACATAAATTAAATCACGTGTTGCTTTTTGCAGTGCAACAACAATAAATAATTTACAGTGAATTACAATATTTGGTAAAACTTTTTGTAAAAAAATATATTTATGTGTTTTAATTTGATAACTAAATTATTATAATTAGATAATTTACCGTTTTTCACGTTCTGCATCAATTTTGGAGACTATCACTTCAAATACTTTTTCAGTTTCGACATTAAAAAATGATAACTTTTCAGTTTCGACGTTTGAATTTGAAATATTGCGCGCTTAAATATAAACGATCACGACAACCCACCTTTTACAACGGGCGTCATGGTCGTGGTGGGCTAGCAATCGGTAACGTCACGGATGACACTTTGGGCTCGACTGCAACGACCGCGGCTTTAAGTGGAACGATTTAAAGTCGCCCATGATCGACCGCGGTCGTCGTGGGCTTTAAGTGGAACGCACTCTAAGATACGCTGATGACACCACGTTGTTGGCTAATGATGAAGACGAACTCTCAGAAATGCTACAATTAGTCATTAAAGAAAGTGAAGCTTTGGGATTAACAATAAGCCTTGCAAAAACAAAACTGATGGTCATAGACAGAGGCAGCACCTTAACACCGGGTAATCAACTGACACAAATAGAGAAAGTTAATGAATTTCTGTACCTTGGTTCATTGGTGACAGGAGGAGGTGGATCCGAAAAAGAAATCAAGAGACACGCTGAAAAGTGGAGCCATGACTATATTAAAGAAGGTATGGACCGACAGACAAATCACCACGAATACCAAGATTCATCTGGTTAAGACCCTAAAATTCTCGATTTTTCTAGATGGCGTCGAGTCTTGGACTCAGATAGATGCCGCATTGACGCTTTTGAGATGTGGTGTTGGAAACGTATGCTGCGAATCCTTTGGACGGCAAAAAGAACAAACGCGTCGATATTGAAGGAGCTGAAAATAAAAGACAGACTATCGACTATATGTCGACGACGCTTTTTACAATATTTCTGACACATGATGCGCAGAAATGGGGCAAACATGGAAAAGATGGTTGTTCAAGGAAAGGTGGAAAACAAGAGACCCAGAGGTAGATCACCCAATAGATGGATCGACCAAATAAAACAAATAACGAAGCGTCCCCTACAGACAACAATAAGAGATGCAGAAGTCAGGCAAGAATGGAAGACCATAGTGAACAACTGCAAGTTAGCTTTTTGGATCACGGTTCCTCAGCCATGAGGATATGACTAGAGAGAGAGAGTACTTATTGAGAAAATTTGTTTAATTTCAAATTTAAAAAATTTGAAGTAATTTGATTGTAGTACAAATTACTATAATTTGTGTAATTCTTAATTTGTAGCAAAGTGCTTAACTTTTTATATAAACCCACTCATGACGTCATACGTTTTTGCTGCAGTTTCTATTCAAATAAGAATAGAAAGCTGCGTGTCTATAGGGTAGCCAAATGATAATGTCATCGATAAGTGCAAACATTAGTTTTGCAACAAACGATACACAACAGAATTTTTTAGTACGCACACTCGCCAACAAAATGGCCGCCACTTACAAAATTATACAATTTTTGAAGTGTTTTTCATTCAAATATTTGGAATTATTGCTGAATTTGGCCTCGTATAACATAATTATATCCCACTGTGAGCAACTCGAATAGAAACTGAAATTTCCGGTTTGATTAATGATTGATTGAACAAATGAAGGGACAAGATCAAAAAGATCAGATACGATAATGAAAGATTATCTGTGGAAACAAAATTAGGAATTTAATCGTTTCGACGACCGTAAAACAAAAACCCTTGCGATTTATAATGATTAATTGGATTTTAAGTTTTATATTGTTTTAAATACCGTGGATTATGTGATTTAAAAGTTCATCACGATGGCTTTATTATTTTCTGATTAATTAATTTCCGAGATTTGAAAAACATTTTCTTATATTATTTCCAAAGACAATATAACCTTCCATTGATCTGCAATCAAATAAATAGGATTCGCACTAAGTAACCAAATATTCCTTTTAAATACTTGTGCAAAAATGTCATTAAGTTCACTCAAGCCCAGTGAAAAATTCAATTTACATTTTAAGCGATTTCCGTTTCGCTATAGAAATGTAACAGGATTGCCTTAAAAAATCTATTTGAAATATTTTTATACGAAATATTTTAAAATATAAACGAAAGTAAATTTCTGTGTAACATAATTATTCACCAACACAGCATCATCAACATTTCACAATGAAAACTCCCGGATAACAACCAACATCAAAGTAACAAATTTGTTTGAAAACAAAAAACTTTTACACGGGATGGTCCACGAAGAAGGATTATTTATGTTAAGGCGCCTCAACAAGAAGAATAATAGAAATAATTATTATTAACAGTGCAATCTTAACTTTTTAAACTACGAGAGAGGCGCCTTAAGTTATACTTCTTATCTTTGTTATAATTAAATAAAACAATTATTGACTGTGTCGTAAATTTTCCAAAAGAATTCATTTGAAAAGTAGCCAAAACCGAAACAAATACAAAAATAAAATATAAACACTTTTGTAGTTAATTAAATTTCCTACAAAAAAGTTCGTGACATAAAAACTTGTAGTATGGAGAAAATTTCTCATTATAAATTTTCTTTTTAATAAGAAAAAATAATCTTTCAGCATAACAGATATAATTAATTTAGGATTCAACGAAGCATCCTAATTATTTTGAATGCTAATATCTCACAATGTCGCAAACATTAGAGCGAGAAATTTTAACACGGCATAAATATTCAGTTAAAAAATACGCATAATAAATTTCACAAGTTGTAAGAATTGCCAAAAGTTGATACTAATTCGTCCAAAAAATAAATTTTCATTTTATATGAGTAAAATTAATTTTTAAATTACTGATTTAATAGCAATACAATAATTCAGTCTAACAGCGAATTTTGATTATAATAAATCAAATGTAAGACATTTTTTTGGACTTAAGGGCTCTGGATTTGTAGCAGTACAAGATGGGCTCTAAATAAGTTTTGCAGTAACCATCTAATCAATGTTTTTCATATTTGCTCGGCCTTCGGCCTCACTGCTAACTCTTTTTGCAGCTGTACTGCATAATACAATCTGGCCTTTTTGACTTGAAAATATTTTAAAAAAATTAAATCAACATATTAATTTTGCTCAAAATTTATTTATGCTGTATTACAATGTGAAAATTTAAGTGAAAAGTAAAGTAAGTGATCGCATGCTTGCGATTGTACAAGAAAATTCAATTTCCCCCTACAGTGCGAAAATAAATCAGTTCGTTGGACATGCTAGTACTAAACTGTTTAATTAACAAATCTTTTCATGAATTGTAAATTATATTCATTGCGTTAATTAATTTAAAAAGTTTTCACCTTAATATTTTTGAATTTAAAACATAAACAGTAACGTTAAATTTCTTAATAAAGTGACTTTGTAATAAAAGCGCTTTTTCGATATTAAATATTTTAAATAAATGGGAATTAAACCGCGGTTTTCTTCCCTCGAATCCGTAAGGATGCTGAAGCGCCGTAGACGATTCAGTCTTTATTTAAATATTTCTTTATAACATTAGAAGAATGAAAGTTTTTGAGTGTTTTATTTAATTACCTGGCACCCAATTACTTTTTTACAGTTAGTTGCCAGAAAAGCACCTAAGGGAAGCTGTAAGATATGACTCCCCTTTGTCATTTAAAATTTAACATTCATTTTGGGAATTAAGGGTGCTACGACAGTAATTTAAAAAATACATTAAAACCTGACCAATCTCCGAAATGCGACTTTACCAAATAAAAATTTTTTTAATCTTATTTACTTTCATAGACTTTTTGTTTGGGAAAAGTTATAATGTAATTGCAAGTATTTAGCTTGCAGATCTTTTCAGTATATCGATAGAGAAATCTTTTTAATTAAAAAAAAAAAAACTTATTTTTTACCAATCTTTCTTTACTATATAAAGTTGAAGATTACTATCAGTGTACGTCGGCGTCTAAAAATATATGATAAAACCGCAAAATACATTACTTTCTATTCCATCTAAATCGATATCAAGTAAAATATTTGTAAGCATGCGCTTAAATAATCCGAGCGCTTGGTTAAGCTTTGAAGATATTACGGAGTAATATTAAAATTTTACACAGTTTTTTGCCCTAGATTTTGTCATAGCGTGACAAATAATGAAAAAACAAAACACCTAATTAGTAAACAAAACAAGCAAGCAACAGGCACCCTGACACTTGTTAATTTGCCCATTTAAAAACTGAAAAGAATCTGAACTTTATATTATTTAGTGACGTAAATTTTTCGTTAAAATATTAATTAGCTGAAGTTGGTTGATGATGGTAAAAGTAGGAACTGCATTAGCAAATTGCACAACTTGATTTTTCGTAAACTTTTTAAAAAATAGAATAAAAGTTTTTTGTGTGCGCCAACGTAATATTATAGAGGTAATTTGTTAAGGCGCCTCTCTCGTAGTTTAAAATATATTAGGGTCTTGAATAATAAATATTTTTAAGTGATTGAAAGAAAAAAAATCTAAAGTATGGATTATCGTGGATACACACATAAAAGTTAAAGTGAAAAGCAAAGTTTGTGAATAAATATCCAATATCGATTAATTTAGGCAATAATCGATTGTAAAGTTCACATTTTTCACGATATTTTACTTCTGATTGGTTGCGCTTTTGGCATTTTTAAGAGATACCTGCAATCAATGTACATAAATAAACTTAGAAATGACTTAGGATTACACGTTAAACTGTCATCATTCTATGACGTTTTTCTTTCTGGATTCTGGGAGATATTTTTAATAAGTTGAACTGTCTCGGAGATCCGAATTTTTTATTTTCGTGGGTTAAAACAATCTAAACTACTTGTAGCACTGGAGTGAACGGAGTTAAACTTCTATCAAGCAGCAACAGCCATTGTTAAAAATAACTTAAAAATTTTCACTTTTTGCTTAATTTAGGGCCAAATTTGAATGATCCACCAAATTTTAAAATTTGTAATTTTAGTTTGGACTATAAATTATGTTCAATAATTTTTGAGTTATTATAAATAAATTTTCATGTAATTTTACAAAAGAAAAGCCTTAAAGGAAAACGTTACTAATTTCTCGATTATTCATGATTTCTGAAAAATTCTTGCGTGTAGGTACTTATTCAAAAATGATAGTTGAAAATCAATGTGTATAAAATAAAAATTTTTAATCAATTTTAACGAATACTCTTTTAAGATATAAACGGAAAGAAAGCTGGTTATCTTTTTCTGGTTACCAGAGCCGATTGTTGTATGTAAAAAGAAGTGTAATTATCTAACTATTAAAAATGTGTAACTGCTGATTTTATGCACAAAATTGTCGCTTCCAGTGATTCGAAAGTAATGTAAAGCGGTACTTTCTCAAATAATTATTAAATAAAACTTTCCTATTTTTTACCGCTTTAGAAAAAAATGTCTACGTTTCTACGTAGGTATTTTATCTTTTTCAGGTTAAAAATGTATCAACCGGCGTTTGTAAATTGAGCCAAAAGATTATAAAAATCTCATATAAATTGGGCCAAAAAAAGTTTAATTATTTTAATCTTAAATTAAAAAACTCACCTTTAATTATTACCTAATAAAGCGTTAGTCTCGGCGCGGAGCGAAGCGGAGCGTAGCGGAGAAGACAAAAAGTCGATTTTGACAACGCAACTGTGTCCGACAATGATTTGTCTCTAAAAAAGTATATTGACAGCTGGACCAATTTACTAGAGTAAATTTAAGCTACCTACGCTAACCCTTGGCTCAATTTACTGGTTTTCTTAAGTTACCCACCAAAAAAGTATATTGACCACTGGCCCAATTTACTAGCGTCCGTATTAACATTGCATAAATGGCAAGAGTGCACATTAGTGTTTTAGGTATTCACTATTCATAGTATCAATTAATTTCAATGAGACAAAAACCAAAAAATTTTATTACGAGTATTGCATTGCCTGGTTTTATAAGCCGATCCGTAAGGTTATATTTAGAAACTGCAAAATATAAATTTTCTACAGTCAAGAACTTAAAATCATCATAAATATTTCAACTCCAAACCCGAACCCTTTAAACTCGCTCACTTGGAAAAAATATCCCTAAAGCCCACGCAAATTCAAAACCGGGATCTTGAGTGATAAGTTAAATTCTGTTATAATTAATAATTAACGAAATTTAGGGCGGTAATAAAGCGTGCTCTTAGTATTAATCATGAACATAGAAGTATTAATATACCTTAAGTGCATGCGCCATCAACAGAATGCGGCAACTGCGCGGTTCTTACATATAAAATCAAAAATTTACATTTAATTATTTTCTAAATATTAAATTTTTGCTATTATTTTAAATTTTTTTTTATTCTTGTTCATTTTGGTAAAAGAACTTGAATCTCTTGTAGCGACATTCGGAGTTCTATCCTACACTGTAAAAAAAATTTGTGTAAATTTACCGTGATAATAGTAGGTTAATTTTACTCTTTTTATTATCATAGTAATTCTAATATTACATAGTAATGAAGTTTAAAGTGTGTAAAAATATGCGTTGTGTAAAGTTACATACACATCATTATTCAATGTAAATTTTCGCCATCTATGTGTAATATTACGAATCAAAGTAGGAACTTTACAAACTTATCCAGTAAATATATAAATTATTAACTCGTTGATATTAGATAATATAAAACTTCAAAATATCGAGTTATTATTAAATTAAAAATTGATTAAAAGATTTATTTAGCTTTCATAATATTTGTATATTATTCTGATGACGAACGAAATAATCGTTTGAAAGCTAAATAAATCTTTTAATCAATTTTTAATTTAATAATAACTCGATATTTTGAAGTTTTATATTATCTAACTTATCCAGTAATATTACTATCATCAAATTTTCGCACCAAACGTGTAATATTACCAATCAATGGAGAAATTTTCCTAACATTTTCAGTAATATTACCATCAATAAATGTAAATTTTCACATTGCATGCATAATGTCACTAATCAAAACAGTAATTTTCTATGTGTGTTCTATAATTTTACAATGCATTTGTGTACTAAAGCTCTTGCACTTTAAATGTAAAGTTACACAATTGAAATGTAATTTTTGTGTGAAATTGTGATTACATACGTTTTCTGTATTTTTATAGTTCATATGAGTAATATTACGTAACAATCAAGTAAATTATCTTTATGCATGTAAGATTACACAATTAAAAAGTAATTTTTATGTAAATTTGTGATTACATACGTTTTCTGTATTTTTACAGTTTATATATGAGCGATATTACAGAAGAATCAAGTAAATTATTATTATACGTGTAAGATTACATAATTTAAATGTAATTTTTGTGTTAAATAATAACTACACACGTTCTCTGCAATTTTACAGTTTATATGAGTAATATTACATAAGAATCAAGTAAATTATTGTGATACGTGTAAGATTACACAATTTAAATGTAATCCACTGTATTAATCAGCTCAGTGGAAAAAATGTACACGTTTGTTAATGTAAATTTACAAAAACTTTTTTGGTGGTGTAAATTTACTACAATCAAAAGTAATTTTACATTTGTGATGCCAAAACTTGTAAAAACACATTCTTATATGTACTTATTACTATTTTTCTGTAAAATTTTGTAACTTTTCAAGTACAATCACATCTATAAGTAAAATTACTTAAAATCCGTAATATCACACTATCATTTACACACAATTTTACTGTTAAAATTATTCGAATTTTACTCTAAATTTACATGCTTTTTATTTACAGTGTAAAATGAAAGCCAACTTTTAGAAGTTACTTTAGTAATCCGGACCATAAACAATGAATTAATAAGATTCTCAGTGGATCTATAATAAATAACCCGCATGATTGGATTAACGAGATTCCTACTAGTTTATTAATTTACTATTTAGATTAAATAAATACCCCGTAAATTATTAGACTAATAGATCACGTTGATCCACTGTATCAATCAGCACAGTGGAAAAAATCTACACGTTAGTTAATGTAAATTTACAAAAACTTTTTTTGGTGGTGTAAATTTACTACAATCAAAAGTAATTTTACATTTGTGATGCCAAAATTTGTAAATTTTACAAAAAAAATACAAAAACTTTTTTTGGTGGTGTAAATTTACTACAATCAAAAGTAATTTTACATTTGTGATGCCAAAACTTGTAAATTTACATTCTTATCTGGACTTATTATTATTTTTCTGTAAAATTTTGTAACTTTTTAAGTACAATCACATCTATAAGTAAAATTACTTAAAATCCGTAATATCACACTATCATTTACACACAATTTTACTGTTAAAATTACTCGAATTTTACTCTAAATTTACATCCTTTTTTTTACAGTGTAAAAAGAAAGCCAACTTTTAGAAGTTACTTTAGTAATCCGCACCATAAACAATGAATTAATAAGATTCCCAGTGGATCTATAATAAATAACGCGCATGATTGGATTAACGAGATTCCTACTAGTTTATTAATTGACTATTTAGAATAAATAAATACTCGGTAAATTATTAGACTAAGAGAACACTTTAATCCACTGTATTAATCAGCACAGTGGAAATCTTTTTGATCCTTTAATTTGCGTAATTTGCTCGTAATGTTAACAAAAAATTTTTAAATCGATTTTACGACATTGACCGATTTTAAAATTGTAACTTGATGCTTTTGTAATCTATATTTTCATTTTCATGCAATCGTTTACAAATTAAAAGCAACAAAATAATTTTTGTTTTGTAAATTTTTCTGAAAGCTTAATTTTAATTAATTGTTCAAATAACTTTTTAAATTTTTTTTAAATTAATTATTTATGTAGTAGTAGGTACATATTTCAAATAATTTTGAACACTGAATTGAAACAATAATTTACTCTTGTATCGAGCGGTTAATTAATTTTAAAATAAATTTCAAGTATTTGTGGTAGCGTAACTGAAATTTTAAGCGGATTTAACTTCTCACACAAACTAATCAAATAATTTTATAGAATTCAAAGGTTTTGACAAGGGTAAGTCCATTTGTAATTAAACGAGAATCATTTAAATATTTAGAATGCAGTCGAGTTTGCAAAAATTTAGATTTATTCTTAAAAGATTATCTTTTATTTCTTTTATTTTAATACAATGTAACTTTAATTTGGAAGCCCCAACAGAATAGAAGAAAATATTTCGCGTAATTATCTCAGCGTATTTCTCATTCTTCTTTTAATTTGGAGTACTGCGTAGTTGGTTTTAATTAGGATAAGTATTACATGCTTCCACGGGCAAATTTTAAATTAAAATAATAAAAACGATTAATTTTGCGAATGTCGAAAATGTACACGAGACAATATAGGTAACAAAAATTATACAAATCTTTTGCAATTTTGTACTGTTTTAATTAAAAAATCTTTACAAAAAATTATTTTTTATAATGAAGGATCTTTAATGATCATTAACTTAGCAGTGCGTCCAGTAGAGTAAACAATAAAAACAAATATTCGGTTTAAATTACAGGTAGTTAACTTGGACAACCCAAATAACCCTGTATATTAACTGTCAAATGAAACTATAAGTACAACTAGCGACAACTGTCAGATGTAAATAGAAATTAAATGGAAACAGCACTAAAATAATACTATATAAAGTAATATTTTTTAATGTTTTGTTTTACATTTTACGACGTAAATGGTGTACCATCTCCCCCCCCCCTCCTCAATAAGTATAATAATTATTATTCAGCTTGAATTGGAAAAAACAATTTGATCTGACATTCATAAAATTAAAGTTTTTTAAAAAACTTTTGCGTTCGTGTATCAAAAATAGTATTTTTTAGAGTTTAGATTAATATGTGACAACTAAGTAGCCTAGCCCCACGTTGAGCGCCAATAAAACGTACAATTTATTTATTTACCTTTAAAACAATGATGAAAGCTTTCTATAAAATCTTTTGCAAGGCAAATCCATCACCCATACTCACCACATTTTTTCCTGCAACCACATACCTACCCGCGCCATTGTTTCAAAAACTTATTTCTTTTTCAAAGCTAATACTGTTTGGGTCACTTAAGGCTTTTTAGCTTCGCGCTATCCTCTAAAGTAAACATCAACTTTGCTGCAACTCGCACAAGTCCTCAAATTCACCGTTTATATCAAGATCATCACAAGTCACAACTTTACCATCCAAAATCAATTACTTCCAACTCACTTTTTTTGATCGTACTCTCACGAGCTCAAAGTTAGCCTTGGCTATATTTTTAGAGGTGCTCTGCAGTTTGTTAAACATGTTATTCGTTGCGGCTCCGTCGTAATTCCCGAAGAATCGGGATTAAGTTCTTGGTGGTAGCGGTGTAATTTTCAATTGATTTAACACCTTTTTCAAGAATTCCGGGTTATAGCTTAGGCTATAAGTTAGTTTTTGTTATTTATTTATTAATTAGACTAACTTTTGTTAATATAACACATTTTTCAAAAATGTTTTGGTTCTAAAAAGACCTGTTTTACTATTTCCGAAAGACGTGCAAAACACAACAATTAGACAATTCCACAATGTGTTTTAATTACATTTGAAACTTTTATGATGTCCTGAAAGCTTTTTTTTTAGCATCGAGCAGGGAGGTGAAAATCTGGTAACAGACCTCGGGTCGATCTTGCCCGGGAGTGTGGGGTTTCACCTACTAAACTTACCTTATTTTCTCCCAGCTGGGGTTGGAAGCCCGGTGTTCGCCTCTTGGCATTCATTTAGGCTCCAACGGTGGCTGATTAGCCATTTTCATAATTGAAACGACAAAAGTGGCAATTTTGCTCCAGCTGGCCTTATCTCTAAATATATGCTCTACGATGTTGCCCGGGGTGAGCAATTCACCGAACTGAAAAGAAAGGAGCTATCGCTGCCGTTCCCACCTCTAAAACTCGAAAAACGTGTGTTTGGAGGTGTCACTGTTGTCGCAATGACGGTACTTATCGTTGTTTCTAAGTTTGAAACGGTGCAGATAAGCGTTAAAGCTGCCGTGTTGCGTGTTTGCGATCGACCCAACACTTATGCCCGGTATGAGTCGGTGCGTCTGCCACATCGCAATTGTCTTCACTTACGGCACTACTCCGGTCTCCGCGCTCCTACAGCTTCACAAACCCTTTCGAGCGTCAAAAGGTTCTACGGGGGCATGGAAGCAAGGAGTAAGAAGACGTCTGCGAAAATTGTTCGGTAGCCGCACACCACTTTTAGGGCAACTGGAAGCTGGCACAGCACGCACATGAATCTGTCACGGTTTTGCGCCGTTTCGTGCTTAAGTGAGTCCACCGCCGCATGCCATACCGGTGCGGTGTATAACACGGTAGACTGCACCACTCTTTCTAGGGTCCTTTTCTTTGCTGTTTTAGGGCCACCCACGTTTGGCATGAGTCTAGCAAGCAAAATTGTTATCGCTTGCGTTTTTGCCACGGCCGTCTTGATGTGGGTTGCGAAGTTTACGCTTTTGTCGACCGCCACACCAAAGATAGTGACCTCCTTCTTGACTTGTATGGGATTGCCATTTAGCAAGAGGGAAACCCTGGGCTTCTCACATACCACGATTGCTTTGGACTTTTCCTGCACCAGTTGGAGGCCGATAGAGCCTGTCCAATCCGCTATTATGCAAATAACCTTTTTGGCTCTGTTCTCCAGCTCTTCAGCGTCCGACCCTTTGATGATCCGGGTGAAGTCGTTGCAAAGCCGACAATCTTGACTCCTTCCGAGAGTTTAAGACGCAGCACGCCATCGTACATGATGTTCTACAGCAGCGGTCTAAGAACCAAACCCTGGGAAACACCGCTGGTGACCAGTACCGGCGTGCCGTTCTCGTCCTCGAGACCCAGATGAAGATGTCTGCCGCTGAGGTAACTGATCAGAATGTGAAGATTTTCGGCGTGATCTTAAGCTTTTTTTAAAGGCATTACAGACGTCCAGGGTGACCAGCATGGCGTACTTTTTCGTACGGCAGAGTCGCAACGGATAATAAGGCAGCGCTTGTGACATTTCGGGACCTTAAGATCACCTTTGGTCTGGTGCTTGACTGCATCAACTAACTAACACTGAACTAACTGACGAGATAAAAAAAGAAAATTGTTGTATTTGAGGTGATGAAAATTCACGACTCATTCGAGAACAACCAATGCAGCCATAGAGTGTAATTGTTCAGTGTAGATTTAGGCTGCCGACGTGATTTGCCCGTACTTTGAAAACTATCGTGGTGCTGTTGCGGCAGTCAATGGTAAACGTTACCGGAATAAAATAATACTTTTTTTTGGCACTAATTAGACATTTTGATATTAATGACGTATGGTTTCTGCAAGACGGTACCACATGTCACACAATGAGAGCAAACATGCAGTTATTTGTTATTAATCACAAAGTTTCTCGGCCATGTCATATCTTGTTTTGGTGATCAAAATTGGCCGTCAAGATCACGTGGTATCACACCGTTGCATTTCTTTCTTTGGCATTATGTGAATAAAATAAAGGTAAATGACAATAACCTCACGCTATTCCAGAGTTAAGGACGAGATTCAATGCTTTATTTATGGAGTACTACAGAATTTATGCAGAAAAATAATTGAAAATTTCATTAAATGAGAAGTTTTGCAAGGTCTGCATGGCTGTCACTTAACCTATAACCGATGGAGTAGTTAAGAGAAGTTAGTCGTTGAGTGGTAATTGTGGAGAGCGTACCGGTGCCATGGTATGTTGTTATAATTTAGTTAAATTAAATTGCTATCTCTGATTGAACCGCCCTGAATAATTAATATAACTAAAATTCAGAATGACTTATTTTTAACAGCTGTCAAATTTTATTTTAACTACATCTTTATTGTCATATAAAAATTATACAATTGTAAGATCATTCACATTATAAACAGGTAGTTTTTAAAAAGCTACATATTGCCAGTATTTTTTAAGAATTTTTGTTTTAAGTCTTGAAATCATTGCAAGTGTGCGCGTGCTGTACTTCTATTATTTGGATGGGTGGCCCTTTCAAGAACAAAAACTTGTCGAGTTGTCACTGTGGTTTAATCTCACATTAAATTGAAGAACTTCTTGTAGTATGACTTATCCATCCAAAATATAAAAAACCAGAACGTTGCTACTGTTCCTCCAGCGTATTTTTTTTTAAACACACAACGCACCTTAATTGGTTGTTGCTTTTACCAACTTAAAATCGACTCCCCTAGGATCGAGTTGCACACCAATCGAGTTTTCAACTTCGGCGAGCTGCCCGTCCGTGGACGGATCTTTCAGCTAGTGATCTTATAAAATATTATGGTACAATTACGTCACTTGGCCTACTTACTTGTAAAATCAGTCCAAAAATATTTGAAAAATAAAAAAAATCCTTTTTGAAATAAATTGGATTTATTTCTGTTATGCTTTTAACATTTTAATTATACTATTAATAAAATTTCGAATTTACATAAAAAATAAAAAAATGGTAATAAATAATTTAATCCGTTACACATTTAAATGTGCATTGAATGAAGGTAATTTTATTACTCTCTACATCCCTAAAAATTGAATTTCACGGCATCTAGGAAGAGCGTCAAATGTAATTATTTTCAGCGTTGATTTATCTTGAAAATTGTATAATTTTAACGCTACCCGCACTGAAATTATTACTTTTTTATGATAAAAATGTATTAAATTAACAATTTTAAAAAGTTTACGTATAAATAAATAATGTGTAAATTTACAGTAGGTATATCAGTCATGCAATTGAGTACGATCTATTGTAGTTTTCTTTTTCTCCCTTTGTAGGAATCTTTTTTTCAGGACTATCTTCTTTTAATAAAATGGTGGTTTCTTCGAGGTGTTCTTTATAATTTTCAGTGTTTATATTTTTTTCGTTATAATTTTTTTCAGTTTGGTTTTCGAAATTACCATTTTCAGTTTCTTCATTCCTAGCCTCCATTGCGGCTTTCAATCTCTAAAATAAATAAAAAAAACATTTTATTTCATCTATTTATTACAAACTAGTAGAAGTTCAACAAAATAGAATAAAAGTAATTTTTGTTTTTGTGTATAAGTCTCATCTACTTCTGGCGATTAAAGTGATTTATCGCTCTTGAGGACCCCTTACAAAGTTAATTTTTTAAATTTGCTAGTAATTACTTAGATACCAAATTTCTTAGTTGGTAACCTCATGACCCCTAGGCACTCATTTTTATAGTAAACTTTGTGACCAGGTGCATCGTCTTGCAGAATAATAAAATTGCGCCTTAATTAATTTTATTGTTATTTTAACAAAACAAAATTAAACTGTGGTAATAAAAAAAACTGTAATTACTAGCAAATACAAAATGCATAGGTAGAGTTTTCCGTTAGTAAAATACAAATTTTCCAGGTAGGTAAATTCTTGAAAGTTATAATGAAATATCAATATCTGCCTACTTGAAAATTCCATTTCTGCTTTTATTTAAAATAGAAAAACAAAACATTGTCGACATTTCCGATAAAAATTTGAATACTTTTAATATTACAAAGGATTTTCTGTTCAGTATCTTTCAAAAAACATTAAAAATTGTTTGAAGATAAATGTGCAGTGTTTGCTTTAATAGCAAACATAACGCACAGTAGGAATGTAAATATTCTCCTACGGTGTACTAGATGGTAATAATACACACACTTCTTACCAAATTCCAGCTTGGAAGCTTAAACATTTTGAGTAAACTTGCGTAATATATTATAACACTTAAGCGGTTAAATTAATTTTCATTAATTGTAAAATGTTTTCCGCAATAAAATATTACTTCCTTCGCTTGGAATTTCTAAAATTTACAAATATCAATATAAAGAATTAATTTACCAATAAACGGGCTGTTTGATTTCGGGAAGCGTGCAAAATCCATAGTACGTAAATAATCATAATAACAGCCGGTGCAAAAAGTGCGGCGTATTGGGGTGTTCCGTTAAGTACAGCTTGGTAAATGCCTAAAAGTGAAAGAAATATCGCTGTTCCTGCTGCTACGAATCTTCCAGTTCGCTTTCTTTCCTCCTAAAAATGTAGTTAATTAAATTTAATTACACTCCATACATTTACATTGTCTTTGTTTATTTTATTTAAGCGTAGAATATGTGGCGCTTAAGAGGTTTATAAAATCAATTTTGTGTATCTTACAAATTAAAATGTTTGTTTTATAAGTAGCGGGTGACATTTCTACTAGCTTTCAAAATTTCAAATAGATCGGTTGAGCCGTTTTTAAAATTAGTATGAATAACTGTCTTTGGAATGATTGATTGGTCAAAATTATGAATTTAATTTAAGGTTTAAATTGATTTATTGATGATGGAGCCTAATCGGAAGTAGTGGCGTTTTTAAAATCGACTTTCTGTGCGCTTTGCTCCCGCCGGTCGCTACGCAGCGCTCCGAGCCAATTTGACTAACGCTGTGTTAATTAATAATATTAATATGATCAATTATTATTTAATCGCGGTTTTTAAATAAATAAGCACCGTTTAAACCAGCCTGGCCTTTATTATTCATGTAAACAGGTAATTACTGTTTAAAATCCTCTTACGTTTAGAGCAATAAAAGAAAAAAATCAAAATTTTTCAAAACAATCCGGAACATTTTTTGTACTCTGCTGATGAACGTCGTTAATATAACTTAATGGCTTTTAAATAATTCGAGAATTGTTTATCATATTGACTCTAATTTAAAAACATTCTGAACCAAATAATGATAAAAAATAGTCCAAAAAGAAATAAAACAAATTTTTTTTTTAACAGAAATGTAATTTCTTTAAATTATGTAGTATTCACTAGCTTACTATTAAAAATTTTATTATTAGATATCATTAGTGGCGCTCAGTTGTGAATTTTATTTATAATTGATTATTATGATTGTTTACCTTATACATATAGATGTTATTAATTTTTATTTTATACTCGAATTTTTAAATATTCGAACGCTCGACACTGGAATTTTTAGTCTAGAATTATCAGCTGGCAGCGTGAACGTGTACGCTTCATCAAGTCAAGATTACAGATTAATTATCTATGCTTAGTGCGGACAGTAAAAGGTACGGTTTTGGTTTTGACTTTCCATTGAGTTTTGAGTTATGCTGATTATTATCATTACAGTTGCTTTAATTTTGCTAAAATTGGAAAAAAAATTTCAGGTTGTTCTTGTCATTGTAGAGTCGAAGTAGTTCGGTGCGTAGAGTTAAAACATTGCATTTTTAGTTTATGGAAACCAAGGGAGATCGTTAAAAATAACTGAGAAATGTATAAAACCAAAATTCGAATTTTGGATTTCAATAATTGACCGCAAAAGTTTAATTTTAATACTTGCCAAAAAAATAAACAGCATCAGACAAATTTTCTCATCAAAATACATAAGAATCCGTCAAAAAACCGATAATTTTCCAATATTTAATTTTTGGGGTAAAAAATATCTACGGTTTTGCTAAAATCCGCCTAAAATTTCCAATTTGTTTTTGGGATTGTAGAAAACACATTTTGGTGCTTAGGTTTCAAAAATTGCATTTTAGTTTGCGGAAACCAAGGGAAATCGTTAAAAATTACTGAGAAATGTATAAAACCAAAATTCGAATTTTGGATTTTAATAATTTAATAATTAAAGCAAAAGTTTAATTTTAATATTTTCCAAAAAATAAACAGCATCAGACAAATTTTCTCATCAAAATACATAAAATTTCGTCGAAAAACCGATAATTATCTAATATTTAATTTTTGGAGTAAAAAAGTTCATCTACGGTTTTGCTAAAATCGGCCTAAAATTTTCAATTTGTTTTTGCCATTGTAGGCGACGTATTTTGGTGCGTAGAGTTTAAAAGTTGCATTTTCAACTGACAGAGAGCAAAGGAAATCGTTCAAAATCGCTCAAAAATGAAAAAAAAATTTAATTTAAGTACATATTTCAGTGGACCGAAAACGTTTTATTTTTATAGTTATCGGGCTGCGTCAGACGAATTTTCTCATCAAAATTCATAAAAAAAACCGTCGAAAAAGGGATAGTTTTCCTATATTTAATTTTGGGGTTAAAAAAAGTTTATCTACGGTTTTGCTAAAATCTGCCTAAAATTTTCAAGTTGTTTTTGTTATTGTAGGCGTCGTATTTTAGTGCGTTGAGTTCAAAAATTCCATTTTCAGCAGGCGAAAACCAAGGGAAATCATTCAATGTCGCTGAAAGATGTGAAAAACTAGAGTTGAAATTTTAAGACTTTAATCTACCGCAAAAGTTTGATTTTAATATTTACCGAAAAATAAACTACGTCAAACGAATTTTCTTATCAAAATGTAGAAGAATCCGGCCAAAAAATGATGTTTTTCTAATATTTAATTTTTGGAGTAAAAAAATTCAAAAGGATTAATCTACCGCTTTGATAAAATTTGACTAAAAGTTTCAAGTTATTTTTGTCATTGTAAGCGACTTTTTTTGGTGCGTAGAGTTCAAAAATTGCATTTTCAGCAAGCGCAAACCAAGGCAAATCTTTCAAAACCACTGATAAATGTAGAAAACCAAAATTCGAATTTTTCAACTTCAATCGACCGCGAAAGTTTATAGCTTTTAGATTTACCAAAAATCAACTACATCAAACGAATTTTCTCATTAAAATGCGTAAGAATCCGTCCAAAAATCTAAAAAATATATTTTTCCAATATTTAATTTTTGGGGTGAAAAAATTCTAAGTTTTGCTAAAATTTGACAAAAATTTTCAAGTTTTGAAAAAAATTCAAAGGATCTACCGTTTTACTAAAATTTGCCTAAAATTTTCAAGTCGTTTTTGTCGTTGTAAGCGACGTATTTTGGTGCAAATGGTTTAAAAATTGCTTTTTCAGCAGGCGTAAACCAAGAGAAATTGTTCAAAGTCGCTGAGAAATGTGAAAAACCAAATTTCGAATTTTAAAAGTTCAATCGGCCGCAAAAGTTTATTTTTAATATTTACTGACTGATTTTTTTATCAAAATTCATGAGATTCCGTCCAAAAACGCGATGTTATTATAATATTTAACTTTTGGAGTAAAAGAAATTCAAAGGGGTTAATCTACCGTTTTGCTAAAATTTAACTAAAATTTTTAAGTCATTTTTGTTTTGGTATGCGACGTATTTTGGTACAAAAGGTTTGAAAATTGCATATTCAGCAGGCGCAAACCAAAGGAAATTCTTCAATGTCGCCGAGAAATGTGAAAAACCAGAATTCAAAATTTAAGACTTTAATCGTCAGCAAAAGTTTAGTTTTTATATTTACCGAAAAATAAACTGTGTCAGACGAGTTTTCTCATCAAAATACATAATAAGCCGTCGAAAAAGCATTAGTTTCCCAATATTTAATTTTTGGGGTGAAAAAAATTTAAAAGGGTTAATCTACCATTTTGCTATAAAATGTAACTAAAATTTTCAGATCTGTTTTGTCATTGTAGGCGACGTATTTTGATGCGTAAAGTTTGAAAATTGCACTTTCAGCTGACAGAAACCAAAGGATATCGTTCAAAGTTGCTGAGAAATGTGAAAAACCATAATTCTGATTTTAAAACTTCAATCTATCGCAAAAGTTTATTATTAATATTTACTAAAAACTAAACTGCGTCAGACGAGTTTTCTCATCAAAATACATAAGAATCCGTCAAAAGGCATTGGTTTCCCAATATTTAATGTTTGGAGCAAAAAGTTTAATCTACCGCTTTGCTAAAATTTGACTAAAATTTTTAAGTTGTTTTTGCTGCTGTAGGCGACGTATTTTAGTACAAAGAGTTCAAAAATTGCATTTTCAGCAGACGGAAATCAAGGGAAATCGTTCAAAGTCGCTCAGAAATGTAAAAAACCAGAATTTCAATTTTAGGACTTCAGTCGATCGCAAAAGTTTAATTCTAATATTTATCGAAAAATAAACTGCGTCAGACAAGTTTTCTCATCAAACTGCACAAAAATCCGTCGAAAAAGCATTGGTTTCCCAATATTTAATTTTTGGGGTGAAAAAAATTCAAAACCACTCTTTTTCTAGAATTCGACTAAAATTTTTCAAGTTGTTCTTGTTGATGTATTTTTGGTGCGTAGAGTTCAAAGATGGCATTCAGCTTTCGAAAACCAAGGAAAAACGTTAAAAATCGCTGAAAAATGTGAAAAACCAACAATGGAATTTTAAGATTTTAATCGACCGCAAAATTTTCATTTTTGTATTTAGCGAAAAATAAACTGCGTCAGACGAATTTTTTCATCAAAATATATAAGAATCGATCGAAATAGCCAAGGTTTACCTGTATTTAAATTTTGGGGCAAAAAAATTTAAAGGGGTTTATTTACCGTTTTACTAAAATTTTACTAAAATTTTCAAGTCGATTTTATTATTGTAAGCGACGTATTTTGGTGCACCGAGTTCTAATATTGCATTTTCAGCTGACGGAAACAAGGGGAAATCGTTTAAAATCGCTTAAAATTTTAAAAATCAAAATTTGAATTTCAGCACTTGAACTAAACGCAAACGTTAAATTTTTAAATTTGCCAAAAAATAAACTGCGTCAGACGAATTTTCTCATCAAAATACATAAGAAATACAAAAAGATTCAGTTAATGTTTTACTAAAATTTGACTAAAATTTTCAAGCGTGTTATGTCATTGTAGGCGACGTATTTGGTGAGTAGAGTTCAAAAATTGCATTTTCAGATGAAGGAAACCAAGAAAAATCGTTCAAAATTTCTAAGAAATGTGAAAAAACAACAATCAAATTTTGAGATTTCAATCGACTGCAAGAATTTAATTTTAATATTTACAGAAAACTAAACTGCGTCAGACGAATTTTCTTATCAAAACACATAAGAATCCATCGGAAAAGCGATGGTTTTAAAATACCGATTTACTTTTGAGGTAAGAAAAATTGAAAGGGGTTAATTTACCTTTTTGTGTTGTTTAATTGTCAATAAAATTCTTTCCAAAAAATGTAGATGTTACTTTAACAAGAATCTTAAATTTCATCTCAAGAGCTTTGATAGTTTTTTCAAATGTAATTCCTAAAATTCAGCTTGAATTGACTGATCATCACAGCATGAGATCTCTTAAAATTTCTAGTGTTATATAAAATTACTAAAATATCCAAATAAGAGGCTTTGTGTAATTTGAACCAAAGTCTATGAGTAGAAGGCACATACTAAATACGGCTAAGTATATTGTCAAATAAAGCATGATAATGCTAAATCTGGCACATTTTTGAATTTACTAAATATAAGAAAAATAAAATAAATTAAAACTAATTATTATATTCATTACATCTGAGTGCCAATAAAACCGAAAATCAATATCTTAAGGTTTACAAACAAGAATTTCTCTCTCGCCCCCTTAAAAATTTTTTTTCCATCTGCCGTTGGGTGTAGGTATGACTAAAGTTATAGCGATCGATTCTCAGTTTCTACGAGTAAATCCAGCTAAAGCGCACAGACAGCAGAATGCTCCAATACGGTCGATTTTTGCGTAAAATTTAGAAAATTTAAAATCGATTTTTAGCTAAATTAATCGATATTATGACATTCGCCCGTAACTAATTCGCTTCATAATCATGTTATTTTTTGAAACATTTGAAAGTTGATATAAAAAATGTGTAAAGACTGCAAAAATAGTGAAGAAAAACTAAGTGAAAATGGGGTAGTTTTTGAGCGGATTAAAATGCAACATTTCCTCTAATATTTTTAAAACTTGAAAAATTTATTAATTTTAAATTTGTTCATAGCTCAAAAGATCTGCAGAAATAATGAAAAATATCTAAACATAAGGGATAATCTTTGAAAAGGGGTAAAACAACAAAAATTTTGTTTAAAATTTTTAAAACTAGGTAAATTTATTAATGCTAAATCTTCGAATGCTGTAAAAATAATAAAAAAAAATTGAAATGAAAACAGGTAATTTTTGAAAGGGCCTAGAAATATAAATTTTGTGTAAAACATTTAAAACTTGACATAAAAAGTTTGTGTGCGATCTTTTGCAAAAATACTGCAAAAAAATCACTGCAAAAATAGTGAAAAAAACATAAAGGTATATGGGGTATTTTTTGAGCGGATGAAATAGTAACATTTTGTCTAATATTTTTAAAACTGGAAAAATTTATTAATTTTAAATTTGTGAATAGCTCAAAAAATCTGTAAAAATAATGAAAAAAATTAAAGCGCAAGAGATTATTTTTGAGGGGGGTAAAACAACAAAAATTTTGTTTAAAATTTTTAGAACTTGGTAAATATAATTACTGTTATACTTGAAAACACTGCAAAAGTAGTAAAAAAAAATTGTAGAAAAGGAAGTCATTTTTGAGAAGGGGGGCGGGTTAAACATTAACAAATTTTGTTTAATATTTTGATAATTTTGTAAATATATTACTTACAATTGCAAACTTATAAAACTGCAAGAATAGTTTAAAAAAAATTCTAAACGGAAAGGGGGAACTTTTTGAGGAGATTTAACTTTAACATTTTATCTAAAATTTTAAAACTGTGTAAATTTATTAATATTAAATCTCTGAATACTGTAAAAATAATTTAAAAAATTTATTTGAAAATGAGATAATTTTTGAGAGAGCCTAGAAATAAAAATTGTGTGCAAAACATTTAAAACTTGACATAAAAAGTTTGTGAAAACTGCAAAAATAGTGAAGAAAATCTAAGTAAAAATTGGGTAGGTTTTCAGCGGATTAAATTGTAACATTTTGTCTAATATTTTGAAACTAGAAAAATGTATTAATTTTAATTTGTAAATACCTCAAAAGACCTGCAAAAATAATAAAAAAAATTTAAGCACAAAAAAGATAATTTTTGAAGAGGGGTAAAACAACAAAAATTTTGTTTAAAATTTTTAGAAAATGATAAATATAATTACTGTTATACTTGAAAACACTGCAAAAATAGTAAAAAAAAATTGTAAAAAAAGGAATAATTTTTGAGAAGGGGAGCTGGTTAAACATTAACAAATTTGTTTAATATTTTGATAATTTTGTAAATATATTACTGTTGAAAACTTGTAAACTCTAAAAAAAATAGTAAAAAAATTCTGAGCAAAAAGGGGGTACTTTTACATGAGGTTTAATTTTAAACCATTTTGTCTAAAAATTTTAAAACTATGTAAATTTATTAATGTTATATTTCTGAATACTGCAAAAATAATAAAAAAATTCTATACAAAAAGAGGTAATTTTTGAGAGGACCTAGAAATAAAAATTTTATGTAAAATATTTGAAACTTGACATAAAAAGTTTGTGAAAACTGCAAAAATAGTGAAGAAAATCTAAGTAAAAATTGGGTAGGTTTTGAGCGGATTAAATTGTAACATTATGTTTGATATTTTGAAACTAGAAAAATGTATTAATTTTAATTTGTAAATACCTCAAAAGACCTGCAAAAATAATAAAAAAAATTTAAGCACAAAAAAGATAATTTTTGAAGAGGGGTAAAACAACAAAAATTTTGTTTAAAATTTTTAGAAAATGTTAAATATAATTACTGTTATACTTGAAAACACTGCAAAAATAGTAAAAAAAAATTGTAAAAAAAGGAATAATTTTTGAGAAGGGGAGCGGGTTAGACATTAACAAATTTGTTTAATATTTTGATAATTTTGTAAATATATTACTGTTGAAAACTTGTAAACTCTAAAAAAAATAGTAAAAAAATTCTGAGCAAAAAGGGGGTACTTTTACAGGAGGTTTAATTTTAAACCATTTTGTCTAAAAATTTTAAAACTATGTAAATTTATTAATGTTATATTTCTGAATACTGCAAGAATAATAAAAAAATTCTATACAAAAAGAGGTAATTTTCGAGAAGACCTAGAAATAAAAATGTTATGTAAAATATTTGAAACTTGATAAATATATCAGTGTTCAGCTTGTGAACATTACCAAAATAGTGACAAAATTCTAAACAAAAAGGGGTAGTTTTTAAGGAGGTAAATAGTAAAAATTTTAAAATTTTTTTTCATTAAATCCGCAAACACGACAAAAATAGTGATAAAAATGTATTCGCTTAGACAATGATTTTCAAACCAGAAGACGCACCTCCCGGGGGGGGGGGGAGGAGAGAAGACTGTACAAAAAAGTCGCAAAATTTTGTTGTGTGTTAATACATTTTTTACTGTTTAAAATTGTGTATTATTTTATGAAATAAGAGGGGAGACTCTCTGATTTATTACTCTTGTTCTCCACTGGGATTTAATTTGGTTTTTTAAATTAAATTTTTTTTCAATCCTTTTCTTAATTAATAATTTATATTTATAAAAATTCAGATAGAGAGCATAAGAATACATTGGTAAAACTAGATAAAATTACATTTTAAAAAATTATTTAGTTTCAGAAAAAAAAATGTTACAGTTTGATAATCTCGTTAATCCATCTTGGGCGTCAGTATATATAACTTTGAAAAATATAAATTCTTAAGTAATCAAAATATACTTGGATAAAAAATGCTGTTAAATATTACAATAAAGCAATCTTAAAAAGTAGCTCGGATGAAATTCAAAAATTGTTTGTTTTCAGTTTTAAAAATATCTTTTTCAAAGCCACCTCGCCGTGTTTCTGAGATAATTTATTATCGTAAATATTATACTTCTTACATCAACTAGCGATGTACTTTTACAGAATGTAAAGTACGAAATCCCGGCATAGTTTCGCTGCGTTGGAAAAATTAATTGGCGCGTTTTCCAATCGCTGCTCTTAAAGTGACTTTCGAATTACTTCACGCAGCTTGGGATTCCAACATAAAATCAATTTTCATCTTCTTTTATTGCGATATATCCGAGGTTTACGAAATTACCGGAAGCAACGGGCAGGGAGTTCTTCTTTCATGTCTAAGAAATGTTGATACAACGGAAAACTTCCAAACGGCATTTGATCGCCCTTCTTTTGTGGGGTATCTGATAGGTCCCCACCGTGCACCCCTATGCTCTTCAAGATATTACACTACACGGTTCTGCTTTCATTAACGACCTTCGTGGCTTCGCTTTGAATAGACGCTTGCTTTTTGAATTGTTTATCTAAGTTTATTTTTGCAAATTTTTTTTTCATATCCGGCAGAAACAAAACAAGCATTAATTACTAATTAAAGTTTATTGGTAATTGATAATTTACGACTATTTTTCACCGAAAGTCGATCGTTAAAAGGTCGTAAAACCTGTAAACATCGTTAATGTTGGTTTATTGGGTTTAATTTTAAGAATTTATTAGTGATAACATTATTCGAATCGGCGTTTTGATCTAGAGCAGCTTCCTTTATTTATTTTTGTTCCGTACAATTTTCACTTCATTATAATTTTGATGTAACATAACTCAATTTGTATATTGTTCTTGTAATTTTTTTTTACGATAGCTTTCATAAAATCTGTAAATCTCGAATTTTCTTCAAGCAAAAAATTGGTTTCAGGTAAACTGAAAATATATGAATACGTAATTGAGATGGATGTTCTCAAAAATGATTTTTATAAAATGAATAGAAAGTTTTCCTGAAAGAACGTAAAAGTCTTCATATTTTGTGATAATTAATTTTTTGTCAACTATATCTAAAGATATTTTTAAAAATACGGTTATGTAGAAAAGAAATAAGCGAAAATTTTAAGGAAGCCAATTAAAAAACTTCAAGACCTCGCAGAAACGCCATTTTCAAATTACCAAGCAGCAAAAGTGTAAATTAAATTTCGTGAAAATGAAAATTAAATTACCAAATTGCAACCTTAAATTTTTTTCTCGTATTCAACAAAATTATTTTGTTAGGTAATTTTACAGTAAAACCAATATCAGCCGAATACAAAACATTAATTACCCTCGATTTGCGCAATTGTTCTTCTGATGGTCCATCGTCATCCAAAGTTTCACTGTTCATGTCTAAAATAGCCATTACACTAAAATTTTCTGTATACGCGAGTGTGGCAAAGCAATAAATTTAATCATTATTAGGCAAACATAGCAAAAGCACGTCATGTTAAATTAATCGGAAAGTTTATATTAATCTAGCGACGCTATAATTCACTACTGCTTCGTTACTATTGCAAAATTTTCCATTTTCTCAAAAGTGTAAATGTTTATGTAAGCTTAACGTTTTAATGGAGGTGGAACTATTTTACCCAGTAGTAAGCAAATAATTTAACATTTGAAGTTAAAAAAGCTACAAGTGCTCTCCTGGCTAAAAACTGTAATTTTTACGCATCATTAAATTTGCGCAGTGGATATTAAATTCGCGGCATTCTGAATTAATAACCTTCAATTTAAAGGTAAATAAACATTTCTTAAAAAACTTTCCATCCCGGACCCAGAGACTCCCGAAAATATCGCGTCGACTTTATTTTCCTCGCAACCGAGTCCTGACCACCCAGAAGGCTTATCAATGAAATCCAACCAAGGCAACTCTAAAAAACCAGGCTCCAGTCCTTCGTGAGATAGTGAGGTCTGGTCAAGCCATACATCATACAAAAAAGCAAAACCGGTGTTACTTTGGAAAAGCGATAGACCTTTAGATCGGTCTATATCTCCTGTAAACAACGTAGAAAAACTGTTAAAAAGATTTGTCCTATTCAGATTACAACGAGAGACAGAGAATGCCGGAGGTCTGACGTACAATCAGTGCGAATTTTATAAAAATAGAAACTAAAAAGTTTACCCATTAAAAATCACCGCAGATTTAAGGGGGAAGTCTACTGTGACAAGAGAAAAAACAGGCCGATTTTCCGGATTTTTTTTCTAACAAAATATAACTCGTACATTAAATTAAAATTAAATTGTCGCGCCGAGAAAAAAATTCTTGAACTTTTTTTCTACTTTTTTTGCTCAAATTTGATGTTATTATTGCTTATAAGAATTAAACAAAAAACGATATCAAAAAAATCTCTCGACCAACGAGAGTCAATACTATGTATTAGTTGATAATTATTTTTTTGTTTTTTTTTAGATCATCCAGACGTGAGATTCATGTATACCGTTAGAAAAAGACGGACGTGCGTTGAAAGAGTGCTACAACGGCAATTTTAAATATTTCGACTTGAAAATTTTTTTACAAATACTTGAATATATAATAAAGATGGCGATTTCATTTAATTTAATGTATGAGTCATAACTTTGTTAGAAAAAAAATCCGGAAAATCAGCTTGTTTCTTTTCTTGTCACAGTAGACTTCCCCCTTAAAAGATCGTAAATTGAAAAAAAAATCAAAATAATCATGTAAATATTCCAAAGTTAATGGAATTTTGACAAGTAGTTTGGGGAGTACTCTAGGATGTCTATCCTAAGTTTTCGACCTTGAGGACCCTATGTTAACTAAGGGGAGGGGGACAAGAAACCTTGAAATTGTTGGCTTATTTTTAGTTTTTTGCTTATATCTCGCAAACTAAGCATGTTTTGGTAACCATAGTTTTTTCAAAAATTGTAGAGCACTAAATTTGCTAAAATTTGATTAGTAAACCAAATTTTTAGATACAATATTAACCGAGATACAGCCGATCAAAGTCAGATAAAACTTCTTAAAATGGAAAAATAATGGCTGAAAGGGCGAGGCTTAAATGGACGGTGGTCATAAATGTTTCAAAAAGTTGATATTGATGAGTGATTAATGTAATTAACTTGAAAATGATGGTAATAAATAGTTATAGAGGCGAAACCTTCGTTTTTGCTTATTTTGTACATTTTGGAAAACTTTGCTTAACTTTGATCAGCTATATCTCGGTTAATATTAAGTCTAAAAATTTTCTCTATATTAAGCAAATTTTAGCAAATTTAGTGCTGTATAACTTTGTAATGAGCTATGGTAACCAAAATGTGCTTAGTTTACAAGTTACAAGCAAAAATTTAAAAAAAGTTCAAAAATGTTGAGGTTTTGGCCCCCCCCCCTCTCCCCTAAAATAGCACAGGGTTTTCAGAGTCAAAAACTTAGGGTAGACATCCCAAAGTACTCTCAAACAACCTGTCAAAATTTCATTAACTTTGGAATATTTTCCAGGTAAAAAGTTGATCGACTGGACTACAACCTTTAAAAAAATATTAGTGGAAGGTTGCAAAAAGCAAACGTTTTACTTTTTAGTAAAGAAATTCAAGAAATCCAAAAACAGAAAATTTGGTGGATCTAAGGTGAATCCCAAGGACAATTTTTCAGTGGGCATAGATTGGCGCAGGAAACTAACAAATTAGCGTTTTGAATTTAACAGTCAAGTGACATTTACATGACCATGTAAACGTTTGGGCGCCCGCCGTGTGGCTCAACTTTTTTATGGTGGGTTATTTCATAGATTGTAAAGAAAAATACCAAAATTGATAACCCCTTCTATACATTTTTTCTATGATTTTAGGTTTTACACTTTAGCTATAATGCTTAATTTTATTAGGGAGGGGTCGATTGCCCCGATCCCCAACCCCTAAATCCGCTCTTGATCTCTCTTCTAACAGTTTACTAATAAAAAAAGTCGTTTCCTAACACTAACCTAAGCTCGATCTAGAGATCTTTCTTTTAACGGTCCATTAATAAAGAATAACCTCTTCTAACACTAACCTAAGCTCGATCTATAGATATCTCTTTTAACAGACCACTAATAAAAGAATAACTGGAGAATCGTTACTTAACCGAGACTGGAATACTGCAAATTAAAAAATTTCACTAGACAGAATGATAAAAACGGTCCAAAAAGCAATAATAAAATAATTAAAATAAAGGGCTTAAATTTAAAAATTTTCATGAACTTGCATTGGCTGCCGCTAGAAGGTTAACTCCGCTCATGAGCGTCCATAAAATTATTTTCAAGGGGGGAGGAGCAAAATAATAAAAAAATTTACAATAAAAGAATTTTAATCATATAAAACCGAAAGTTTTAGAAAATTTTAAAAACTTGGACTGGTGAAATATTAAATATCTAAAAAGAAATTTAAGCAGCCAAGAGCCAGGTGGGCAGCTGACTTTTTTGACCCCCCCCCCCTCAATAGACGCTCATGACTCCGCTTGTGACCCATGTAATCACACCCGTGCATGAGTTTGAAAATATTAGAAATATATGATTTAGATTTTAGGTTAGATCCGAAATTTGCCGTGGATATTCTTAAACCGTAATATTTGCTAGATGTTAACTGCACGACAACATAATGATATGATCGGTAGTTCTCTCTTTTTCTACACTAAATAAATCTACACATACCGTTAACAGAATACGTCCATAAAGTCGAATTTTGCTCAAAAATTGAAAAGTTTATAATTGATTATTATTAGTGCCGGAGTAGCACACAGTAGCAGGAGTAGCAAATGCTATAAGCCCTACACCTCTACAGACCCAGCACCCGGCAGAAAAGTGGAGAATGGTAAATTAACCCTGACCACAAATTTTTATAATTTCCTAAGTAAAAAAGAATAAGAAACGGTTCAAATTTTGCGGATTACTGCAAATAAAGCCTAAATTTTGTCAAAAACTGAAAAATTAAATGAATTGACTGTAGCTATAATGTTAGCTCCGCCTACTAAATAGTTTACCACCCTCTCGCAAAAATTTATAAATATTAACTTGATTTAACGCACGGAACTAATTAATCAAGATCACTGGGACAGTTCAACACATTAAAAATATAGTCTAAGGCCAACAAATACCTACCTTAAATTTGAAAATTAGAAAAACCGAGAACCCGCTACAGTCTACTCATTAAAAAACTCTTTGAAGCTCGTCAATCTTTTTAAAATTCAGTAAATTTAAGCCAAAAGTGTCCTTAAACCGTGAAATTAGCTCGTGTTAACTTTACGAAGGCGTAGATAAAATTACTGCTGGTACAGTCTTTTGCCACGTTTTGCCACAAGACTAGGTAAAAGCATACGGGTGCGAAATAGAATGCGCCAATATGGTAGAAATTTGCATAGAAAATGGAAACTTTAAAACTGATTTTTGGTTGTACTAATCGATATTGATAATTCATTCGCTCTTCAATGACTTTATTTTAATGTTATCTATCAGATCCCGTTGAGTTTTCTATAATAAATTTAATATCTTTGAGTAAAAAAAGTGATCTCTATTCCCGCCTCGGGAGAAATGGGGTTTTTAGTGAGAAAAATGGTAAAAATAATTGTTCAAAAAAATAGGGGTGCTCCGCGTTGGCTTAATTTGGCGATAATTATTAGCTAAACTAATCGATATTTTTAATAAACGCTACGGGCCTTGAAGATCCAGAGCTGAGTTGACGATCTTTTTCCATTCTCCTCTATTCTTCGCCTTCTTCTCCCACTCTCTCACTCCCAACTCTCTTAGATCGTTTTCCACTGCCGCTTTCCATCTAGCCTTCGGCCTTCCGATTCTTCTTGTACCTATTGGTTGCCTTTTCAGGATCATTTTTGGTATTCTGTTCCTTTCCATCCTCTCAATATGTCCTATCCATCTGAATCAGTTCGATCTCGCCACTGCGACTATGTCGGGTTCTCCATAAAGTTCTCTCAGTTTTTCATTCTTTCTTCTTCTCCACCACTCACCAGTGTTGATTCCTCCAAAAATCTTTCTGAGCACCCTTTACTCCCATGCCTGTATTCTCTTCTGATCAGTGATGCTGAGTGTCCATATCTCGGAGCCATATAGAATTGTTGGTCTGATGATCGTTTTGTAAATGCTCAGTTTGGTTTTTCTGGATACATTTATCTATAAAATTCTATCAAAATTCTGATTATGTAATTAAAACCAAAAATCGTTTTCTAACACTAACCTAAGCTCTACCGGTTTACATTTGCTTTTACTCTAAGAAGAGATACTCATCAGCAATTTTCAGTGCGCATGTTTACCAACAAATTGGCCATTGTTTACAATGTTTTCATTGGTCAACTATTTTGGCTCGCCAATGAAAACCAAGCAGACGACGCGGCGGCCATTTTGTTAGTAAACATGCGCACCAAAAATCGTTGTATAGTGTCGTTTTTTATTTTAAATATTTTTTGCTAAAACGAATTTTAAATCGAATCTGCTTGAAATTTCTCCAAAAAGGCATTTTGACCACTCTGTAGCTAACAACATCTATGTTTAAAAAATTAAAACAGCTAGGAAATTAGAACTGACGTTTAAATGTTTTTTGACAGCTTTTCTTGATGGTAAGTTTTACAACATTTTTAATCGTGATTAAATTGATTTTTTGTGTCTAAACAGTTAAAAAAATTCGCTATTGACTTGATCATCCGAATTCTTTGGTAATCTGAACACTTTCATGCTTTTATTATGTTCTTTTCACCTTTGATAGGCTTGCTATCATCATTTCTTTTTATCTGTTTTTTTGCTTTTTTATTCACGTAGTAACACGTAAAAGAAAGGATTATAACCGAGTCAAAAACCAACTTTGTTCCGTTAATATTTAAGGACGCGCATGAATGAATTAACGAGATTCTTTTGATGTAAAAAATTCTTTTCATTTGAAATATTATAATAAAGAGATGAGCAACCTTTTTTACAACGGTTCAGATACAAAATTAAAAATGTGCGATCCGCATCTAAGAAAGAACTCAAATTATCTCTTTATTAACAAAATAAACCTTAGGACACTAGGAATTTTCAAAAGTAAAATGTAAAATCTTTGAAAAATTGTGGCGGGACGCGGGTTGTTTATCCCTGAGATAAAATGTCTCAACGCAATTGGTCCGGCAAAACGGTTTTGGGTATAGGACGATATCCAGCACTCGAAGATATTATATTTATTAAAGAAAACTTAACGGAATTTGATGGATAACATTTAAAAAAATCGTTTTAGATATGGAGGAATGTTATATCTTGATTACTTTAGTTAATAATCGATTTCAAAGTTTCCAATTTTTGTTCGATATTCGCCTCTATTGACTCATTTTGTTGACAGTGCGTGTACCAAGACTTACACAAATCCAGAAGTGGGAAACGAAGAGCAAAAAGAAATCCTCTGGAATAATACACTAGGACAAACACAGACGAAGAAATTTATAAAGTACTCGACTGTGGAGGCTAAAAAGCTTTTTTTATCAAAGAACTAAACTAGACTCATTACGGGGTTGCTTACTGGGTATTGCCCAATGAGATATCAGCGCTCAAAAAAATGGGACTGGAAGGCGATGACAGGTGCAGACTGTGAATCGCCCGAACACATTTTCTGTTATGGAAGAGATACAACTGACACCCAATGAGGTGAAAAGAAAACCTCTCAGAAGGATTCTATGCTTTGCCAGCAAAATTTAATTCCTGAAAAGCTTTCGCAGCCAATCGATCCCTAAGTACAATATAATATAATTCTTTTACGCGCTGAGAGTAGGGGCCGACGGAATGATCATAACTGATGTTGAAGCAAGCCAAAAAGAATGCAGACCCAAAAAGACAAATTAATATTATTTAAAAGAAAAGGTGCTACTATGAAGGGAGTAGATCTTATCCGTGAACTCCACACTACCAGCGCCACGGGTTGCTGAAGACTTGCTTCCGCAAAAAATAATCAAAACGGCTTGGAGCGTAGCGACGGGAAGGAGCGAAGCGGAGAGTGGATTTTGTCAACGCAATTACGTCCGATTATAATCCATCATCGATAAATCAATTTAAAACTTTAAATTAGAAAACCTGCTCTTCTTTTGTCTTTCTTTGTACTCCAAAATTTTAAAGTCTTTTACACATGTTGCTCGGAGGAAATAAAAGCGAGATTTTTTTTGTTTTTTAGGAAATAATCCTTAAAAAGTCGACTCCTGTCTGAACGACTTTGAAAGGGTTTTCTTCCGCCATCGTCTGTCTTGGGGTTCACGCCTGTAGCTTCATCAAAACACTCAAGCGCTCTCTCCACTACAAGGTTGCAAACACCTGGAAGGAGAGAGATTAAAAGAGTTGAAAACTAATTAGATTTTGATTGAAATCTCTTTGATGAATAGTGCCGGAGTAGCAGAAGCAGCAAATGCTACTGAAACCTTTTTTATTTTAATTTTTGTATTTAATAAAAACGGTAGCCTGTTAAATGTGCGTCACAATCAAAGTTTTTTAACATAGTGTGTGGTACATCAAATCAATGATTTTGTCCATCATATTTAGAAATAAGATCGTTAATATGATGAACGAGTACATCAAATCGATGATGTTGTTCATCATATTTATGAACAAGATCTTCAATGCGATGAAGAAGTTCATCAAATCAATGATGTTGTTCTTCATATTTATTAATGAGATCATCAATATGATGAACGAGTAGTACGTCATATTGAAGATTTTTTTTATACCTACATATGCATCAATACGCTACAATTTTTTAAAATTTTTTGAATATTGATGAACTAAAAAATTATGTACATTTGATGAAACATATTTCATCATATTGATGAACTTCTTCATCGGCGCAAAATTGATGATTTTTTCATCAATATGATGTACATTTTCATCAATATGATGCCACTTTTTTTTAGTGTGATGAAGGCAAAACGATCCAGAAACACAGTTTTGTGGATGATGGATGTGTTAATTATTTAAATCATTTATTTCGTCAATTTTTAATGACGCGCATGAGTGGACTAACGAGATCTCGAGGTCTTATGCTCTTATTCGTTTCAAAAAAACTCATTTATAAATTTCGAAATACAAACGAATAAAGGTATTTTACAGGTTTTTTATCAGTAGACCAATAAAAACGAAGCAAGTCCGTACCTACGAACTGACAATGAGAAGGTAGGGGGGGTGTAATTTTTTTTAAATTGTTTCCTTTACAAAACTTGGGAAAGTGAAATAAACCCGTTTATAAATAAATGTTCTTATGATTATTTTCCGTGCTTCGGAAGTCACGTTGAGCCGTTAGTATTCTTGGGTTAGTGAATTGCCAACAATAACATAAAAACCAGGGCAGTGGCACATCTGACGGCCAGCCCAGCAAGCTATCTAATAGATGTAAAATAATTATATGCTCATAAATCTAACACTGTCAAGTTTATAAACTGAAAGTTTAAATTAAAAGAATAAAAAGAAGCGAAAGATATTTTGAAGAAATTTACACTAATTTTGATTCTTCCTGTACGTAGAAGATTTGACAAGTTGGCAGTATTTGACAGTAAACTGACAGTTACTAGATTTTGTATTAAAAATAACCTAAAAAGTTGTTGAAGCTCGAAAAATATTTGGTTTTTGGTAAAAATGGAAATTACATTTAATACAAACGATATCATCAAGTTAGAGATTCCTGACCATATTACCATATTCAATGAAATAACCACCGATTGTGATAACCCTACTGATGATGCTGTGAAAATTAAAGTTGAAGACAATTTAGAAGAATTGCATCATTCGATTGATATTAAAGAAGAAGTAGAAGAACTTGTAAAACCGTCAGTTGTTTCTAATTTAACCTGCAGTACCACAAATGTGGTGGTTTGTGATGTTTGTGATAGGAAGTTCAAAAGTAAAAGATCGTTAACTCTGCACTTAAAAGCTCACGGAGTGGATAAACGATTTAAATACGATTTTAAAACTTTACATGACGATTCCTCAAAACTACACATGTGTAAAATTTGTGACTACAGTTCTTCGAGAAAAAATAGTTTGCGAGAACATCTACGAAGCCACACAGGTGATAAACCTCTTGAATGTAAAATTTGTAATTTTAAAACTGCATATAGAAGTAATTTAGATAAACACATGAGAATTCACTCCGGAGAGAGAAGATTTGAATGTAAATTTTGTGATTACAAAAGTGTAATGAAGCATAATTTGCAGGAGCATTTGAGAATCCATACAGATGAAAAACCGTTCGTTTGCAGTATTTGTGATTATAAAACTGGATCTCACACAAGTTTTAGACGACACACTCAAGGCCACACAAAAGAGAAACCTTATTCGTGTAAAATATGTGATTACAAAACTGCGAGAAAGGAACGTTTTCGAGACCATCTAAATATCCACACGGGGGAGAAACCGTTTGCCTGTGAAATTTGTGAATACAAGTGTAGACGCAAAGATGATCTAAAAAAACATCGAAGAATTCATAAAAAGTAAAAAAGAAAATTTTTTTTATTATCGAAAGTTTTCTCGGTTTGAAATAATTGAGTAATGTCATAAATGTCAAAACTTAAATGCAATTTTAATTATTTTCGATATCAGATATGGTAATTACAGCTTTGAAAAAGTGTAAAAAAATTTTATTTATGTACAATAATTTTAATCGGCTAAATAAATTTGATTATGTACAGCGAAAACAAACCAAAAGGTACATTTTTGCGTTTTTCATCTAATATTCGTTTTTGATGCCTCCTCTCCTAGGTTATTTTCAGGAATACTAACCGACACGGTGGAATCGAAAAAAAAAAATTGTAAAATTGACGAAGATAAACGAAAATTTGATTCGTTATTTCCTACCGTAGTACAAGATATAATTAATCAACAGTCAACAAACCAAAATTTCATCCAACGCTTTTCCAATATGCTGATGGACAATTTTCCGAAGGAAAAACAGTTATCCGGTTTTGCAGTTCTCACAGGCTACAAAATGTTTGAATTGCCGGAAAACCAATCCATACAAAATATTCAATTAGCGTGCGTTTTGGGGTGGTGCGTTAATTTGGTGAGTATTTTGCTTTTCTTCAGACTCTATGCACCTTCTGATATTAATTTTGCAACACCAAGCATGGTGTTATTCTTGAAACTGGATATATTTTTAGTATATCTTATTTATTTATTTTAACGAGTTAATAACTTAACAGTTTAAATAGCTCAAGTATTAAGGGTAAATACAAAAAAGCCTAATATGCCTGAGCACATTTATTTGAACTATTATGTAAGCAATCGGTAGTGAAAATCTCGTTAATCCATTCATGCGCGTCAGTGGTAGACAATTCTTTTTTTTTACAAAATATCAAAAAGAAATTCAAGTACTGTTTACAGTTATTGACGTCTTACAATATCATTACTGATGTCGTAAATCATACAAATCCAATTTGGTGTGTCAATAAGGGAGCAGAAGTCGAAGCCGTAAACCACGCATTGTTATTAGAAAAAGCAGTGTTCCTGATTTTAAAAAAACACTTTGCTGATCACATATGCTATCACGAAATTGTGGAATTATTCCATAAAGTTAATTTTAAATTTTCAATGGGACTTCAATTGGATGGAATGTACCGATTCAAAGGAAAAACTCAATTGGAAGATTTCAAGATGGACATTTACAAAAAAATTGTGAAAAACATCAGCTCGTATCCGTTTGTAGCACTTCCTATGTTACTGGCACTTTACTGTTCAGAAAATTCAAACTTGAGAATTCACAGTCAAGTTAAAACTTTCTTGTTTCAATTAGGCGAATTTTTAGCAACCCAGGTACCTAATCAGCCGAATAAAATTTTTTTATAGTTTTCGTAAAATTTGTGATTTTAGGATGCAGTATTTGATTGCTTTGGTAACGATTTGGATTTAAATACGAGAAAATTAAATGATATTTCAACAGGAAAGTGTAATTGGTTGATCGTGGAAGCTATGAAACGAGCAACCGAAAATCAAAAATATCTGTTAAGAGAAAATTACGGACAAGCTCATCTGGAGAATCAAATTTTGGTGTATAATGTTTACAATGATTTGGGACTATTTGACATTTTTTTAAGTTACAGCGAAGAGAATTTTTACATTATTTGTGAAAAAGTTCTCGGTATGTCTAAAATATTACCTTCTCAATATTTTATTCAACTTGTAGAAATATCTTTTGGAAGAACAATGTAATTATCGAAATAAAATTGTTGCATTATGCATTTGTTCTTTAAAACTATAAGGCATACTTTCCTTATTTTGCACTATTTTTTTTAAATTTTATTTAAAGGACCCTTGACAAAGAGACGCCGACAACCATCGTAAAATTTTAATTTTAAATTATTTTCACGTACCCACGGCAGTACATTTAAAGATTGGTTGGGGGGGGGTGCAACTTGCAACACACAAAATTTAATAAAATATTAGCTGAAAATTAATAATGCAGGTCAGGAAATTAATCAGCACATTGTGCAAAAATGGGTAGTTGAACTCAGCCGACAAAGACGTACGTAGGTTTACTGTTCAATAGATTATTAACTTGTGAAAATTAAAAATAAATTTTTTAAAAAAACTAAGCCAAAATTCGAACTTGGATGGAAAAAAGAAAACACACTTAAGAAAATGTATGAATTTGTATGATTAGTTACAGGCACTTTAAATGTAAAGTTTACTACCAAGATAAAGATCAAAAACTGTAATAGTAAAATATACTTTATATTATAGCTAAAATTCATATTAATAACATATTAACAAAATCACATTATAAATTTATGTGTTTAAAATTATTAGATTTAAATTAATTTGCAAAATAAGCTCTATTTATTAAAGACCGCAAGGTGTACAGTGTACACGCCACAGTATGAAAGTATGGTCACCACAGATGTGTTCAACAGATGGCGCTCTCACCTGTCACAGACGGGAATCCGAAAAATATCAAAAACCGCCATATTAAAGTGATACTGAACAGATGATTTAAGCGATGCCGTGTTGGTAACGTGAATGGATTTAACTGGACAGTTGTACCTAATAGTAATATATTTAAGTGTCGCCCTCTGCCAAACACATTACCTAATTAGTGCGTCACTAATTTGATGGTGAATCGAGTCACAGGGATCACCCCTTTTATCGATAACTCGATGCCAAAATTCAAAAACTGATTGAACGATTGATTCCAGGCCCGTAGCTAAGATTTAATTTCGGGGGGGGGGGGGGGGCAACTTGTAAAAAATAAAATTTTTGGTGGTTTCCCTTCCGAGAATTTTTATTATTATAAACAAATTTTCCTTTACTTTCAAAAAAAAATTTTTTTTTTAACATTTTGGGGGGGGGGGGGCCTCAGGTGCTCCCCCTTGGCACGGGCCCGATTGATTCGATGCAAGGATGCAAATAAATCGTTAAAGTTGGGTCATTTTTTCTGAACTACTTAAAATTTAAATTAATGTTTTATTTTCAACAGGTTGCGTTGGAAAATCAACTAACCAACAAAATATGAATGCATCAACTGTCAGTTTACATTAGAGATGAATGCGGGACTACTTTTTTGTCCCGTTCCGCGGGTTTCGCACGTCCCGCGGATCCCGCACGTCAGACGCATGCGCAGATTAAAAATTATGACTTACATTTGAAACTGCGCATGCTTCTGACAGCGTCTACTTTCCAACTGCTGAAAAACTAGGCTATTACTAGAGCAATTGTTTTGTTGAATTTAAAATGGAGATGAATGCGGGACGGGATATCCCGCGGGATATATTTTTTGTCCAGCGGGATATTTTAAATATTTAGTCCCGCACGGGATATTTTGTCAACTCAATCTCGCGCGGGACGGAATCCCGCAGTACCGCATTTGATTTATTTTATACAACGCAGCCCGAATGAATTTTTTTGTTAACGCATACCTATTACTTATGGAGTAAATGTAGGGAAAGGATTCAATAAGTTAAATTATAAAATTGAAGGAGAAAAAAATTTCGTCCCTCACGGGACTACTTTAAAATCCCGTTCCGCGCGGGACTGAGTTGATAAAATGTCCCGCGCGGGACTAAATATTCTAAAAATCCAGCGGGATATCCCGTCCCGCATTCATTTCTATTTTAAAACACGATTTTATCATATACTTTAAAACACGCATTCATCTCTAGCTGTATTGTATAAAATAAATTTATTAATAAAACGCGGGACTAAATTGGCATTCCGTCCCGCGCGGGACTAAATTGGCATTCCGTCCCGCGCGGGACTAAATTGGCATCTCGTCCCGCGCGGGACTAAATTGGCATCCCGTCTCGCGCGCGGGACGGGACGAGATTTTTTTGATCCCGCATTCTTCTCTAGTTTACATAGATACAGTGCCTACAGTTTTAGTGCTACAGGAAAAGAGAAAGCTCCCCTCCCCCACGAAAAAATTTCATGACAAAAGTTCACTTTTTTAACCCTAGAGGCGCTACCGTCGAAATTTATCACTAATTCTCCAATAAGGGAGCTAATTCTCGCTAATTTCCTTATAAAAGAGCGAGAAAGTTTGAGGTTAGCGATTAAGGCTAGGCAATGGTTAAAATTAATCGAGAACAACAAAAAACAATCGATTTTTCGATTATTTTAAATTTTTTGATTATTCGATTGTTTTTACACAATCGATTTTTGATTGTTAGATTTAACAATCGCCCAGTCCAGCCAGGGACGTGCCCAACCAACTTTTGGGGGGGGGGGGATTTTAAATTTGCAAATTTGCCAACTGAATTAATTCAAAATTGCCAACTTTTTGTAAGTATTGCAGGTTTTAGTAAATTTAGACATAAAAAATGCCAAATTGACCAACTTTTGGGTGTTTTTGTCAACTTTTTGCCAACTTTCTGCAACATTGGGGGGGGTGAGCTTCCTCCCCATCCCCCCATGGGCACATCCCTGAGTCCAACCCTAGTTAATACAGCTCGGTGGTGAGAGAGCGGAGCGCGAGGATGGTCGATTTTGACCAGTCCCCGTAGCTAGGATTTCATTTCGGGGGGGGGGGTCACTTATAAAAAGTAAAATTTTCGGTGGTTTCTCTTTCGAGAATTTTTATTATTATACACAAATTTTCTTTTATTTTCCAAAAAAGAATTTTTTGAACATTTTGGGGGGGCACGTGCCTCAAGGAGCCCCCTCCCCCTTGGCTACGGGCCTGATTTTGACAATACAACTACGTTTAATCTTGAATTAATACTAAATTCTACTCTGAACACATACATTTTGCTTGAAAACTATGTACTGAATGAGCAAAAAAACTTATGCGATGGACGGACTACTATTTTAGCGGCATCCAATCAATTGTCGTTAGATGCTATTTCATGTAAAATTTTGTTTTTTTTTTTATGTAAGTTTGCAAATTTTTGCAGTTTTTTTTATCATTCTGTTCAGTAAAAATTTTTAAAATTGGAGTACCGGTTATCGTCCTACTCCCGTAAGTCAAGAGTGACGGTGCACTTGCAGGGTAAAGGCAAATGCTTACAAAGGGGACGTTTGTCCTAGAGATAAATGCAGGACTAATTTTTTTGTCCCGTGCCGCCTCGTCGTGTAAGTCCTGTCCCGTCCCGCGGATGTATGGTTTTTAGTTAAAATGAGCATTAGGTCTAACGCAAATTGTCAAGTTTCATAAATAATAAATAATCAACGTCAAAGTGCGTGAAGGTGCCAAAATCATGTGCGTTCTGCGTAGTTGAGTGATTTTTGCAATACGAAATTCGGTAAGTTTTAAATTAAATCATAAACCGCGTTATAGAATCTGTTTTTAGTTAAAATGTAAACCAGAAGTGAGGTTATGTTCCTTGTAATTTACAATGTACTTGCCAAGTTACAGTAACTTTGGCCAAAAACGTTAACAGATTTCTGTATTGGAAGTGTTACATTACATAACAGTTTAAAATGGCATAAAATATTTGCATGTAAATGAATTATGGATATATCCGACACTTCGGATTATTCTGGTTCCAACTTTTCTAGCTTATCTCACACAATATTCAACGAGGACTTGTTCGATGCGAAAAACCAACTAAGTTGCGGTAGTAAGGATGATGCAGGATACAAAAACGATCTGGATAACTTAGAAAAAGTGTTCGAGTTAAAATTTTATAAAAAGTTTGAAAAACTTATGAGGCTGAATGTTCAACTCGAAAGTAAACTTTCAGCTGCAAACAAATTCATAAATTCTCTACAAAATGACACTATTTTGGATTCTGAACTTAAAAAACTTAACTTTGATTTAAATTTTAAAATCAACGAGTTGGAGTGTGAGTTGACGGCTTTGAAAGGTAACATCCAGAACAACGAAAAGCTTCTGGATTCCTCGAAGTGCGAAAGTGAAGAAAAAAGTGTACTAATTGACATGAAAAATAATTCAATTGTTGGTTTAAAAAATAAAATCGTTGAGCTGCATTTACAACTTTTGGAAGCAAAACAGACGAATTCAAGATCCGATCATGCGTTTGCAGGACTTACAAATGAGGTTAATGCTTTAAAAAAATCTGAAGAGTGGTACAAAAAGAGTCTCTCCGAATGTAGACTCCAAAAAAGCGCGTTAATAGAGGAAGTTACAAATTTACAGCTTCAACTAATTACCAAAACTCGAGATTTGCAATTAGAAAAGCTCAAAAAGTTGGATGAAAAACAAAAGAATTACCAGATTGAAGCAATTGAAATTTTAACCAACGAACTTGTCGATACTAAAGAAATCTGTAAACGTCAAAAAATTGCTTTCGATCGTATCGATGCCGAAAATCAGAATCTAATTACTGAAAACGGCCTGTTGCAAAGTAAATTGAATGAAAAAATTAAAAATTGTTTGTGCAACAATCAAATCGTTAGCCCAAGTTGTATCTACCCATCACCAGATGTCTCTTTCAGTGAAATTGATTTCCGCCATTTTGATTCAATGTTATTCGCTCCTGTCAACGAAGAAAGTCGTCGTCCAATTACCTTACAACAACTTCCAAGCCAAGCAGACGAAACATCTAATTTGAAAGAGAGGATTTTTGGAAGTGAACCAATGGAGAGGAAAAATAGTGTAAGTACGACTCCAGTGACGGAGATCAAAGATCTTCCACTTGGTCAAGTAAAAAATGAAACTACGAACGAAAAGGAGTATCAAGATTTGGTTAAAAGAATTTTTGATTTGGATGCAGAAATTCAGGAGTTAAAAAAGTCGAACACATTCATCAAAAATTTACTGACGGCGGAAATACAGCAGCACGAAGAAACTGTTGCTGAGTTAGGTATTCAATACATCGGATTACAAAATGAAGTTGGACACTTGAAGGATTCGAATTTCAAATATTTTTCTGAATTGGAAAACTTGCAAATTTCCTTTCAAGAGGTGCAAGAGGCCAACAAAATGAACGAAAACCAAGTAGAGGCTATGCGGTTGGAAAACCAAGATTTGAAACTTGAGAAGTTGTGTTATCAAACCCAAATTCAGAGTTTACGGACGGAAAACGAAAACTTGGTTAGGAAACATAACAGCGAAGTAGGAGAATTAAAAGAAAGCGTAAACGCCAAGATATTTCTTCTTGACGGTATTAAAACGGAAAATAATGAATTGAAAACAACGAAAAACATTGAAAAGCAAAAGCACAAGGAAGAAATAGCAGAATTAGAAATGCAGTTGTATGATTTGCTCGGTCAAATTGAAAATTTGCAATGTGCTAATAATCAGCACCAAATTGAAACTTCAACTTTCAGAAAGGAAATTGAAGAATTGAAAAGTTATATTGACACTTCAGATCAAATTTTGGTCAATTTGAAGGCAAAAGAGGAAATGACAAAGCAAGATTTGTGTGGGCAAATTTTGAATTTGCATAAGAAGATTGAAGAATGTCAAAACAGCCACAATTCGGAGGTTAAAATCAAAGAAGAACTGATGAGAGAGTTGCAGAAGGAGGAAGAAATCAAAGGAGAACTACAAAAAGAAGTCGTCGAATTGCGAAATGAAATCAGAAAATGCAAGTGTAACTCAGAAGTTATAGTTGGAGAATTGAAACATGCAATAGAAACGAAAGAGGATCTAATAGTTTGTTTAAAAGAAGAGAGTAAAAGGTTTCAAGAAGTGGTAATAGAGCGCAATTTGGAAGTAGAAACCATGCAAAATTTAATTGTAAAATTGAAAGGTGATGCTGATTTTCAAGACAAACGGTTGATTTCGGCTGAAGAAAACCAAGATCGTTTGGCTGGACAAGTTTTGGTCTTACAGAACGAAATTTTGAAGTCGGAAGCAATGAAACGGATTCAGATCGAAAATATTCAAAAAACTTCGATTGAATTGGCGCAAAGCAATGATAGTATATTGGGCCTGGTAGCAAATTTGAACATGGAAAGTGATGTTTCGATTGCGAAATTGAAGAACGAAAATTTTGACTTACGAGTTGAAACCGAAAATTTACATGGGATCATCAGGAAACTGAAAGGTGAACTGGAGGTTTTTGATGATGTGAAGGTGCCAAAATCAAGTTTTGGAGGTAAAAATATTTTATTTGAGCCGGAGATACTGGATGATAGTCTAAAGGTGCCAAATTTGGTCGAACCAGAAGGAGAAGAAATTATTATTTTAAAAGCGGAAGTAAAACGGCTATCTGCATTGTGCAAGGCAAAGGAAATGCAAAATGAAGAAAATCGTGAAAGGTTAGACAAAGTAAAGTGTTATCCTATTAGGCCTTTAGGATGTTTTTTTTTAATTGAAATCCACTTCAAGATAATTATTGATGACAGCTGTGAAACATAACCATAAAATATGTTTGACGTTTGACAGCAAACATAACCTAAAAACATCCTAAAAGTACTTACTATGGAAAACCTTATAATTATTTAAATTTTTAATAGGAATAATAAAAAAAAATTTTTCCCATTTATAGGTGCGAAAAAGGTAATCGCTCCTTACTAAACGAAATAAAAGAGTACAAAAGACGTTGTGCCAAAATGCAAAAAATGTACAAAGAAGTTTCGGAAGAATTAAATTCATACAAATTTAATACGAATATAAGTAAAAATGAGCAAATAGAATGTAGCTGTGATAATTATAAAAATTTGTTGCACAATTTGAATACACATATTGAAGATTTGAAACAAATTGGTGCCACAGAAATTTTTGTACAAAATGGAAGGACCGTGCACAATGATCAAAGGGTTAGTATTGGAGATGAATACGGGACTAATTTTTTTGTCCCGTCCCGCAGTGCCGTCTCGTCGTGTAAGTCCCGTCTCGTGGGTCCCGCATGTCAGACGCATTCCCGCATTCATCTATAGTGCAGATTAGAGATGAATGCGGGACTAATTTTTTTGTCCCGTCCCGCAATGCCGCCTTGTCGTGTAAGTCCCGTCCCGCGGGTCCCGCACGTCAGACGCATGCGCAGATAAAAAATTATGACTTAAATTTGAAACTGCGCATGCGCCTGACAGCGTCTACTTTCCAACTGCTGAAAAACTGGGCTATTACTAGGGCAATTGTTTTGTTGAATTTAAAATAGCGATGAATGCGGGACGGGATATCCCGCGGGATATTTTTTTTGTCCAGCGGAATATTTTGTCAACTCAGTCCCGCGCGGGACGGAATCCTGCAGTCCCGAATTTGATTTATTTTATATATTGCAGCCGGAATGATTTGTTTTGATTTTTTTGTTAACGCATATTACTTAGAGGGTGCGTTCCACTTAAAGCCCACGACGACCGCAGCGTGGTCCCGTGGTTCTTTGATTGGACTAAAGATCGAGAGCGGTTATTTGATTGGACTGACGAACGACCGTGGTCGTCGTGGGCTTTAAGTGGAACGCACCCAGAGTAAATCTAGGGAAAGGATTCAATAAGTTAAATTATGAAATAGAAGGGGAAAAAATTTCGTCCCGCGCGGGACTGAGTTGATAAAATGTCCCGCGCGGGACTAATTATTTTAAATATCCCGCGCAACAAAAAAACATTCCGCGGGATATCCCGTCCCGCATTCATCTCTAGATGTATTGTATAAAATAAATTTATAAATAAAACGCGGGACTGAATCGGCATCCCGTTCCGCGCGAGACGGAATCGAAATCCCATCCCGCGCGGGATTGAATCGACATCCCGCATTCTTCTCTAGTTAGTATAAATTAGAGATGAATGATAATTTTTTTTGTCCCGTCCCGCAGTGCCGCCTCGTCGTGTAAGTCCCGTCTCGCAGATCCCGCACGTCAGACGCATGCGTAGATTAAAAATTATGACTTAAATTTGAAATTGCGCATGCGTCTAACAGCGTCTACTTTCCAACTGCTGAAAAACTGGGCTATTACTAGGGCAATTGTTTTGTTGAATTTAAAATAGAGATGAATGCGGGACGGGACGGGATATCCCGCGGGATATTTTGAATATTTAGTCTCGCGCGGGATATTTTGTCAACTCAGTCCCGCGTGGGACGGGATTCCGCAGTCCCCCATTTGATTTATTTTATACAACGCAGCACGAATGAATTTTTTTGATTTTTTTGTTAACGCATATTACTTAGAGTAAATGTAGGGAAAGGATTCAATAAGTTATATTATGAAATGAAAGGGGAAAAAATTTCGTTCCGCGCGGGACTGAGTTTATAAAATGTCCCGCGCTGGACTAAATATTGTAAATATGCCACGGGACAAAAATTATCCCGCGGGATACCCCGTTCCGTCCTGCATTCATCTCTAAAATAAATTTATAAATCTAACACGGGACTGAATTGGCACCCCGTTTCACGCGGGACTGAATCACCATCCCGTCCCGCGCGGGACGCGCCTTTTTTCATCCCGCATTCTTCTCTAGTATAAATATAGGGGTTAACTGCTACCAAAAATTTTGTACACTGACTTTATACTTCCGACTTAGACGACGTCTTTTGCGCAAATCCAAAATTTTTATTGCTTTTAATTTCAACCATTATTAGGTGCGTTACGAACAGACGCACGGAACTGGTGATTAGTGTGCTTTATTTTAGCAGCTTTTAACCCTTTTGTAAAAACCGTAAGTTTTATGTTTTTTAAAACTGTAGATTACAACGAATCGTCAGGCTTCAAAAACAGCAATGCAAAAAAGGATTGACAGCTTGCAAGAAGAAATTGATATTTTACAAGGAGATTTGATTAAAACAAGAAGCGAAAAGTACTTTTTGCAAAGGTTGTGCAAAGATTTAAAATTTTCTTTGCAATGTTGTACTTCCCAAACAAAGGCATTAACTTTCTCACTGTATGTAACTTCGTTTATTAATTTGAATTTTTTAGATGTTAAAGAAGCAAAATGATATTCTGAAATCTTTGGATTGCGGTAAGTTTTCCGTGTTGTTATCTAAAATGCCAAGTCCAAATAAGTGTGATGATACATTTATTAAGGAGTTAATACAATCCAGTTGCCAATTTCAAAATCCTATTAGGAATTTAAAAAATTCCATGGATTTGTGTAAGGAAGAAGTAATTAAACTGCAAAACTTAGTTTCGCGAAAATGAAAGGAGTCGACTTGCCTTATTTCGCAGTGCTGCGAAGTAATGCAAGTCTCCTTATAGAAAATAAATTTTAACTTATTGTTGTTATCGTTTTGATATTATAAATATGTACTTATTTTTTTATTTAAAATCCGTCCAACCCAGTGAAAAAAATTATCGTCAAATGAAAAATAAATGGTGAACTAAAATTCCCAGTTTGTCTTCCGCTAAAGGGTCGTACCTTATTTTTGTAAAACAGATGAATAATATTTTAGTTTTTTTAGCCAAGTTTTCAATTGGTAGAAAGTATTAATTTATGTTTGTTTTGTGTAATTTATAAATTGTGATATTTTAAATTGTTTGGATGACTTAATATATTTAATAAAATTATTTATTGCGTTCCACTTTTTTACTAGAACTTTTTAATCGGTATTTCAAGCTCTTCCTGAAGAACAATCGCTCTGAAATTTGACGACTTTGCTTACAAAGTGTAATTTTATACGGTGGTGGCCTGGATGTCTGGTTTTTCTCAAATATCTCAAAAAGTTAATCCTATGGAGTAATAAACTAAAATTATATACGACAATGACCTGAATAAATCGTTTAGCTTCCACGCGCCGTCAAACTTTGTAACAAATTTTTGCATTTGTTATACGTGGTTCTACTTTAATTTCATTTTATAATATCTTCTTTCCAGTCTTGCATTTTCATTTGCCTTTATGCGTGCAAGTGTTGATAAGTTGCAACGTAAACGTAGACGAATATTTTTGTTATCGTGCTAAAATTTGTGTGTGGCCAGTCGTTCAACTGTAGCTCGGCATTGGTTGTTTCTGGGGAAGCTCTGTATGCGCAAACTTCTACACAGTTTTTCGTCTGATGCGCAATCCTAGCGATCTTTTAGGGTTATCAGCGTCTTGGTGTTTATTTTTGACAACCAGAACCTAAACTTCGTTTTCCATTTCATTTCAGAATCTACGGCTTTGCCTCCGTACAAATCGAGAGCTGGTCAGTCAACAAACTGGAGAAGTTCTCTCCGGATATCATCAACATGCTTTGGTCTCTGTTTTAGAGATTGCGGCTCAGAGGGTAGATTTGCTGTTTCTTTTATGCTTAATCGGTAATCATTTTCTGATATCAAAAAAAAAGTTTTCGTTATTCCGGACGTATTTGGGGTACTTTTCATACCTGTTTTGCGGACGTAAAGAGGCCTTTTTTATCACTCTTTTTTTCATTGGAATACGTCCCATGAACGAAAAAAAATAAAATTGTTCATGGGGCGTAGCCGAACAACTTTTTTTCGTTCGGGGGGAGTTCTTTTTTCAGCACGAGGGGAGAGGCATACAAAATAAAGAATGGTACAACACTAATTATAAAAATATATTATACTTTATTTTTGGATTCGATTGAAATCGGCAATGTGCCGAGTAGGAAAATTTGCCTGTCGTTGAAATTTTGAAATTCAACACATTTGCTGAATTGCAAAACTTGCTTTTTGTCGTCTTCATTTTTGATCTCCAAAATATGCGCCTGTCGGCGCATAAAAAATCCTGTAGGGGAGACTAGAACGCGTAGATCGACTATCATGGCCCAGATTGTAATCTGAAATAAAAAATAATGTATAAATCCACCTCAGCATTTTGGTAAGTGCGATAACAGATTTTTCCACTGGCGGTTCAATTTGACTGTCGCTTATCACGTGCGATCCATCGATGTCGATTTTGCGATTTTTTTGCAACGTGTCTTGGAACATCGACAGATGCGACTACAATGTCGTCTTTATTGATTATTTAACGATTATTTCTTGGATTTTAGTAACTTTTAATTTAAAACACACACACGTCTGAGCTGTACGGCAGCCCAAATCGAAATGAAGATGACCGCCCATGGTATATAGATATCTTGATATCTACTTTGATGGCCGCCTTACTCCAGGGCGCCAACAAAAACACCATGGTTACAACTAGCAGTTTGTTTTACACTACCAAGATGTCAATTACAACGTGTTATTATTTATGAAATATATGCAATTATTGTAAAAAAAAAATGTAAATTTTGTAGAATATTTTTCCGGAACAACGAAAAGTTGTTCGTAACACTCGGACTTCAGGGTTTTTTCACCACTCGGGCTTTTCTTTTTTTCTTTTCTCGCCATTCGGCTCGGGTCATAAACCACGTCCCTCGTGGTGAAAAAAGACCCTTTACGTCCTCGTGATATAAACTACTATTTCAACAAGAGAAGGACGCATTAGTCTAAGTTAGGCATAATTTATTTTTAAATTAACTTGGTTATGCCAGATGTGAATGCGTTCCAGCCGTTATAATTAGGTACCTATTTTGCGTTGAAAGAGAGAAATCTTATCGGTAAAATACCATCAGCCCGTACTGAAGGTAGTGTGGGGTTCGACCCATTAAAAAAACCTTTTCATTGATACGTGCTGGATTCATCTCTCGACATTTCTTCTGTCACGCATCGGCACTTCATCTACTCTTCGGGGCTTTTGATCTTTTGCCTTTTCGGGTCTTGCTGCTATCGTCACGAGTTACAATTGCGAGCTTCTTTTTTCTCGTCTATCTCTTTCACCATCATTATCTCGTTGATGACGTTCCATCTTTTTTAGGATTGCAGCATTGTTGTCACGAGACTGGATGGTGTCAATTGCTGCATATCTGCTAAGTCTTTTAGAGCATTCCTATTTGCTGTGTGCGTTGCTCTTGCTGCCCTCTGGTGGCTCAAATATACAAAATAATTGGGACTCTTGATATATAAAAAGCTGGCAAATTTTAAGCTTTCAGGTAGGGAGTTGCGGGTCATAATCCTTCTAAGTCCATGGTAATCACATAAAGCAACTCCCAATTCAGTTCTATTACCAGCCACTCCAAACGCTTTGATCGATTTTTGTATCCCCTCTACACCTACGCACACAGCGAATAGGCACATTTGAAGAGCGTGTGCACCGCGATGTCTTCCTCCTAGTAGTATCAGCATTCAGCGTCTAAAACTGCCTTGTATTTTTTGATTTCGGTGCGATTCTTGAATTTAATTTTGTATTAAAAATTAAATATTGTTCAATTATTTTGGAACTTCACCAAAATACTAAATAAATTATAAGAAACACAGCTAAAATAGGAAAAAAATTCTAAGCCTTAACGTGCCTTAGATTAAAGTTATTTTGATTTCACTGCGATTTTGAATGTAAATTTTTGATAAAAATTAAATTTTCTTCAAATAATCAGGAACTTCTTGAAAATAATAAAGCAATTATAACAAACACAAAAAAATAAGCAAAAAATTCCAAGCCGTAAATGGCCTTAGATTTGAATTATTTTTTGATATCGGTGCGATTTTTAAATTTAATTTTGTATTAAAAATTAAATATTGTTCAATTATTTTGAAACTTAACCAAAATACTAACTAAATTATAAAAAACACAGCTAAAATAAGAAAAAAATTCTACGTTTTAACGTGCCTTAGATTAAAGTTATTTTGATTTCAGTGCGATTTTGAATGTAAATTTTTGATAAAAATTAAATTTTGTTCAAATAACCAGGAACTTCTTGAAAATATTAATGCAATTATAGTAAACACAGAAAAAATAAGGAAAAAATTCCAAGCTCTAATTGGTCTTAGATCTGAATTATTTTTTGATTTCGGTGCGATTTTTGAATTTAATTTTGTATTAAAATTTAAATATTGTTCAATTATTTTGGAACTTTACCAAAATACTAATTAAATTGTAAGAAACACAGCTAAAATAAGAAAAAAATTCTACGCCTTAACGTGCCTTAGATTAAAGTTATTTTGATTTCAGTGCGATTTTGAATGTAAATTTTTGATAAAAATTAAATTTTGTTCAAATAACCAGGAACTTCTTGAAAATATTAATGCAATTATAGTAAACACAGAAAAAATAAGGAAAAAATTCCAAGCTCTAATTGGTCTTAGATCTGAATTATTTTTTGATTTCGGTGCGATTTTTGAATTTAATTTTGTATTAAAATTTAAATATTGTTCAATTATTTTGGAACTTCACCAAAATACTAATTAAATTATAAGAAACACAGCTAAAATAAGAAAAAAATTCTACGCCTTAACGTGCCTTAGATTAAAGTTATTTTGATTTCAGTGCGATTTTGAATGTAAATTTTTGATAAAAATTAAATTTTGCTCAAATAACCAGGAACTTCTTGAAAATAATAATGCAATTATAGTAAACACAGAAAAAATAAGGAAAAAATTCTAAGACCTAATTGGCCTTAGATTTGAATTATTTTTTGATTTCGGTGCGATTTTTGAATTTAATTTTGTATTAAAATTTAAATATTGTTCAATTATTTTGGAACTTCACCAAAATACTAATTAAATTATAAGAAACACAGCTAAAATAAGAAAAAAATTCTACGCCTTAACGTGCCTTAGATTAAAGTTATTTTGATTTCAGTGCGATTTTGAATGTAAATTTTTGATAAAAATTAAATTTTGTTCAAATAACCAGGAACTTCTTGAAAATAATAATGCAATTATAATAAACACAGAAAAAATAAGCAAAAAATTCCAAGCACTAATTGGCCTTAGATTTGAATTACTTTTTGATTTCAGTGCGATTTTTGAATTTAATTTTGTATTAAAATTTAAATATTGTTCAATTATTTTGGAACTTCACCAAAATACTAATTAAATTATAAGAAACACAGCTAAAATAAGAAAAAAATTCTACGCCTTACGTGCCTTAGATTAAAGTTATTTTGATTTCAGTGCGATTTTGAATGTAAATTTTTGATAAAAATTAAATTTTGTTCAAATAACCAGGAACTTCTTGAAAATAATAATGCAATTATAATAAACACAGAAAAAATAAGCAAAAAATTCCAAGCACTAATTGGCCTTAGATTTGAATTACTTTTTGATTTCAGTGCGATTTTTGAATTTAATTTTGTATTAAAATTTAAATATTGTTCAATTATTTTGGAACTTCACCAAAATACTAATTAAATTATAAGAAACACAGCTAAAATAAGAAAAAAATTCTACGCCTTACGTGCCTTAGATTAAAGTTATTTTGATTTCAGTGCGATTTTGAATGTAAATTTTTGATAAAAATTAAATTTTGTTCAAATAACCAGGAACTTCTTGAAAATAATAATGCAATTATAGTAAACACAGAAAAAATAAGGAAAAAATTCTAAGCTCTAATTGGTCTTAGATTTGAATTATTTTTTGATTTCGGTGCGATTTTTGAATTTAATTTAGTATTAAAATTTAAATATTGTTCAATTATTTTGGAACTTCACCAAAATACTAATTAAATTATAAGAAACACAGCTAAAATAAGAAAAAAATTCTACGCCTTAACGTGCCTTAGATTAAAGTTATTTTGATTTCAGTGCGATTTTGAATGTAAATTTTTGATAAAAATTAAATTTTGTTCAAATAACCAGGAACTTCTTGAAAATAATAATGCAATTATAGTAAACACAGAAAAAATAAGGAAAAAATTCTAAGCTCTAATTGGTCTTAGATTTGAATTATTTTTTGATTTCGGTGCGATTTTTGAATTTAATTTAGTATTAAAATTTAAATATTGTTCAATTATTTTGGAACTTCACCAAAATACTAATTAAATTATAAGAAACACAGCTAAAATAAGAAAAAAATTCTACGCCTTAACGTGCCTTAGATTAAAGTTATTTTGATTTCAGTGCGATTTTGAATGTAAATTTTTGATAAAAATTAAATTTTGTTCAAATAACCAGGAACTTCTTGAAAATAATAATGCAATTATAGTAAACACAGAAAAAATAAGGAAAAAATTCTAAGCCCTAATTGGTCTTAGATCTGAATAATTTTTTGATTTCGGTGCGATTTTTGAAATTAATTTTGTATTAAAATTTAAATATTGTTCAATTATTTTGGAACTTCACCAAAATACTAATTAAATTATAAGAAACACATCTAAAATAAGAAAAAAATTCTACGCCTTAACGTGCCTTAGATTAAAGTTATTTTGATTTCAGTGCGATTTTGAATGTAAATTTTTGATAAAAATTAAATTTTGTTCAAATAACCAGGAACTTCTTGAAAATAATAATGCAATTATAGTAAACACAGAAAAAATAAGGAAAAAATTCTAAGCTCTAATTGGTCTTAGATTTGAATTATTTTTTGATTTCGGTGCGATTTTTGAATTTAATTTAGTATTAAAATTTAAATATTGTTCAATTATTTTGGAACTTCACCAAAATACTAATTAAATTATAAGAAACACAGCTAAAATAAGAAAAAAATTCTACGCCTTAACGTGCCTTAGATTAAAGTTATTTTGATTTCAGTGCGATTTTGAATGTAAATTTTTGATAAAAATTAAATTTTGTTCAAATAACCAGGAACTTCTTGAAAATAATAATGCAATTATAGTAAACACAGAAAAAATAAGGAAAAAATTCTAAGCCCTAATTGGTCTTAGATCTGAATAATTTTTTGATTTCGGTGCGATTTTTGAAATTAATTTTGTATTAAAATTTAAATATTGTTCAATTATTTTGGAACTTCACCAAAATACTAATTAAATTATAAGAAACACATCTAAAATAAGAAAAAAATTCTACGCCTTAACGTGCCTTAGATTAAAGTTATTTTGATTTCAGTGCGATTTTGAATGTAAATTTTTGATAAAAATTAAATTTTGTTCAAATAACCAGGAACTTCTTGAAAATAATAATGCAATTATAGTAAACACAGAAAAAATAAGGAAAAAATTCTAAGCTCTAATTGGTCTTAGATTTGAATTATTTTTTGATTTCGGTGCGATTTTTGAATTTAATTTAGTATTAAAATTTAAATATTGTTCAATTATTTGTGAACTACACCAAAATACTAATTAAATTATAATAAACACAGAAAAAATAAGCAAAAAATTCCAAGCCCTAATTGGCCTTAGATTTGAATTACTTTTTGATTTCGGTTCGATTTTTGGATTAAATTTTTTGTTAAAAATTAAATATTGTTCAATTATTTTGGAACTTCAACTTTTGAAACAAAGCTTTGTTTCTATAATCATCTTTTTTATACGTGCGTTAAAGCAGCCATGTCCCGTTAAGTATTGGGTAATCTGGAAGTGCAGCTGGCCAAGTTTGGAGACATTCAACCACCTGCAGTTCTTCCTTGGATGCCGTCCTGTATTCTGAGCAGACTCTCAGCACAACGGTCCTCTATACCCTTTCATTTTTGCCAACGCATGCTGCAGTTTTCATAACTTTGTACTGTAACAACCATGGTTACTTTGGGTAACTTTAGGGAATTTTGAAAAGAAAGGTTGGTAATACAGGGATTCGAGATCAAACAAGTGTTTTCTGGAAGTGACTTATTTTTTTTGAGATTTTTCTGGATCAATTCTTGATCCAGTTGTGTGATTCGCATTTTTTATGGTAGTTTGGTGTGAAGTTTTTTTTCGAATATTCACTTAAGTGATTTTACACATTTTCCATTTAATATCTTTTGGCTGCAAATTAAAAAATCTATTTTGTTGATGATAAGTTCTTTTATCATCAACTGGCGCCTAAATTTACATCTTTTGCAGATAGGGTCACTGAAGACACTAAGAGCAACTATCTTGGTGAATACACTAGATAATTTTTTTAAAAACCTACCAAACGCGCATTTGCGCGACCCGTTGTCTCTCCGATTGCGGTTAAGTACCAAAAGTTAACTACCTTTTTTTATCTTATAAGGATCAAGTGGCGCTGTAACCAACTTTTCTGCCAAAGTTTGGTACAGTACGACACCGGTGCCCATATAACATTATGGCGAGCACCACCGATGCCAGGACTCTCCTTTTCGTATATTTCGGGCTTTTTCTGTTCGGCATCAACTTTGTTAGGGCTGTAGCCTTAGCTGTCGTAATTTCAACATGGGTGCCGAATTTCATTCGTTTGTCCAAGTGGACTCCTAATACCTTCATTGATTGATTTATTTCAATATCTGGGCCTAGAACGCTGAGTTTCATATTGCTTTTGCGTTTACCGATTGCTAAGACCACGTTGTATTTCCAGGCACTATCTAAAGTCCTTTGCTTTCAATCATTACATAGAGTACATTGGGTTTCACATCGTGAAACGCCACTGGTAAGTGGTAACCTCACTCATCAGCTCCTCTTTAATGATGATGGATTTAGCAATGAGATAGCTATTCAGCAGATACACTAAGTATTCAGAGATGACATTTTTAAAGTCAAGAGCAACGATGAGGCAAAGTTTACGTGTTTTCTACGTATACCCGAATTTGCTTCCGCTACTATTGTTTGATCTTGAGAAGTGCATCCACCGTCGAGTGACCTTTTATGAATCCGTACTGGTTCTCCGAGAGACCCCCGGTAGTCTAGATTTTTCTAAAGCCTGCTAAGCTTGTTCGGGAAGGTCCTGGTTTGCAAGCAGTTATTGAGCACCTCTAGGATGGTGTCTAGGTGCTCTTTACATAAGTACCGAATGGCCTCAGATGGTATGCCATCCGGATCGATCGATTTGCCAACCAACAAGTTTTTTGCTGCCTCTTCTAGTTTTTGATTATCGAACATCGTTGGGAAACTTCTCATGTCTTGGATGGCTGCTGGTTCATCACCACGCACCTGTAATTTTTCCTCCCTTTTGGGACTTTTTTCTTCTGCCCTTTTGGGACTTTCAAACCGGGAATAATTGCTGGATTATTGTGTGCAGCCTATCCTAGCTGCGATGCAGCTCTTTTTGAGTTTAGCTATATCCCCGTTCCACCACTCGCAAAAGTGGTCACTTTACTTCCGGTTTTCCGGGAGTAAAAAGATGCTTTTCGTCACTCTTTGTTCGGGTACCTTCCCGAACGGTTTTTCGAGTTTTTTCGGGGTGTGTTTTGAGAAAAATAAAAAAAGAAAGAAAAATTTTCTAAAATCATTTAATAAGATATTAATCATTTACAAAAATCTTGTAGGAGAGACTAGAACGCGTAGATCGACTATCGTGGCCCAGAATGTAATCTGAAATAAAAAATTATGTATAAATTTGCCACGTGCGATCTATCGATGTCGATTTTGCGATTTTTTTAAAACGTGTTTTTGAATATTGATAGATGCGACCACCAATGTCGTATTTATTGAATTATTTAACGATTATTTCTTGGTTTTTAGTCATTTTTAATTGAAAACACAGACACAATACACACACGTCCAAACGGTACGGCAGCCCAAATCGAAATAAACATGGCGCCTCAACTTGGCCGCCCTACTCCAGGGTACCAGCTAGTGCCAACAAAAACACCATGGTTACAACTAGAAGTTGGTTTTACACTACCAAGATGTCAATTTAACGCGATATTATTTATGAAATTTATGCAATTATTGCAAAAAAATTGTGAATTTTGTTGGATATTTTCCCTAAAATGACGAAAAACTGTTCATATTACTCGGACTTCAGAATTTTTTTACCACTCAGGCTTTTATTCCCTTCGCTTTGCGGCTCGGCTCATAAACCACGCTCTTCGTGGTGAAAAACGACCCTTTACGCCCTTGTGATATAAACTACTATTACCATATAGCCGAAGTTTGAGTTCGTCATATCATAACATCCCTGGTAGACGAGACAAGCAACGACGTAGGAATGGGAAGACCATCGAATATTTTGCAATTGCGGTTTTAGGAGATTTATTTGCCAGGCTATTCTTGTTATCTTGAACAATAAACCTTTGATTTTTTAGAATCTAGATGGTTTGATAGAATTGAAATAAATAATCGGATGAATCGTAAGAGTGGGGGTTGAATTACAATTGACAAGGACGACAAGGTAAACAAAAAAAAAACTTTTAACGGATTTCGTTCATTGCTGAATAATTAGTCTTCTTCTTTATAGATCGATAACCGGTCACCCATCCAAGTAGGAGTTGTAAAGGCTGTAGGTTTTTTAAAAATTTTATTGTTCCATGTTGTCTAAAAGTAGCCGAACATATTTTTATTAGTTAAATCAAATGATAACATTCCAAACAATTTATCAAACTGAAAAGATAATAATCGATTGCTTAACAAAATTAAACACACGCACGTCGCAAAAATGTACTTCAAACGAAGATAAAAAGATAAATTTCACAGTAGTAAATTTAATTTCCTAATCCCAATTTAGTTCTAATTTAATCTTTGCGTACTTAAAAATTAAGTAAAAGTACTTAAAAAATAAGGGTAAAAAGTTTATACCCTAGACGAAGCCAAAAATACTACATATAAATGTGATTTTTTTAATTATTGACTTTATCTCTGACTAAGCCAAAAAATGGCACTTGGCTCCGTAAAAATTGCCTTATTTTTGCTTGCACTAGTAGGGGTAAATCTTTAAAAGGACACTATAGTTCTAATTGGTGGTGGAGATTCCTTACCTTCTAAACTCCTCTCTTCTTATGGTAATGCTGGATATGGAGGTTCCATCATCGTTAATCCGAGGGAGCCAAAATTACCTTTATTTTTTTGGCTATCGGTTTTCGTTTAGGAAAGTCTCCATAGTCTGGATGTTAGTTCTGCTTTGTAGCCCAAAATTTTGCCATAATTTAAAATTTTATTTGACAGCGTTTTTCCAAATTAAATCCAAAAATACGGTAAATAGGCGTTAGGGTACGTAAAATAAACGGAATTTCAAACTGACATAAAATTAAATGTCAAAAAAATTAAAAACAGAAAGTCTACTGGATTCTGACGATTTAACCTAAAAATCTAAATTTTCTCTGCTGCCACCAGGCCTTGGTTTTACGTCGCAGTCGCGTGAATTCAGGCGTTTTAGTCGATCTAAGCGTTCAAAGGGTTAATACTAATAATAAGCGAGGGTTAATAATAATAAAGGGTTTTTTTATTAAATATAAAAAGTTAGGATTAGTTTCTAAAACTTCCAAATACCTAATAATTATTTATTTACAATGATTAAATGCATTAGTAATACTAAAGATTACTATTGAACCTTCATCAAACATTAATTAAGGTTGGTGCGTCTTACTTAAAGGTTTTACGTTTTATCAATTATTGTATCAGTTCTAATAATAAATGTATGAATGTATTGATGACTTTGAGATAAACTATCGATAGGACCATACCAAATCTAAGGATTACTGAAATGTGAAGTGACCTGTTCATAGTTTGCTATGCTACCAAATGCAAATGTTTCAATCTTCTTCTAATCCTCCTCCTTATCGGCCCTTTTACCCTAAATGAGGGTTTGGTGACGTGTAACGTTCTCTTGGCAGATTAATCTTGGTGGTTTGCCATTGCCTTCCGAAAGGAGAGGGTCATAATAAAGTTAGATAAATTTTGTAGCTGGGTTGGGAATCGAACCTAGTACTTCTAGAGTACGGTTCTTGACCCGTTCACCTAGCTCACCAACCCCCCACCCAAAAATGGCCAAAAAGCAATCACAAGTAGTTAGGCTCTAGTTACGTCTGCTTGAAAAACTCCAGAAGTTTGCTATGTTTCTTTAATCTTTTAGGGCGTTCTCTCCTAGGAAAATATTGATAAGATAAGATTAATGCTTCAACACGCAGGTTTAAGGTTGGGCGCCGGTTATCACAAAATAAGTGGCTAAATAATTTGTTAAGCTGTTCGTGTTTGTCAATAATAAAATCAACAAAGCAATTTCCAAAATAAGCAAGGGAATTAAAACAGCGATTAACTTGTCAAACGTTTTAAATTTACAACGAAGATAAAAATGATAAAGAACACCTCGTACTATAAAATCAAATCTAATGACGAAATTACTATGATTTTTTCTGTTTCAAACATTTTTCACCATGAAAAGTTTATATTTTGCGTTACTCGCCATTTTAATAAGTTTGTATTGTGTACCAGCTTTGGCTTACGATTTAAAGCGAATAATTGAAAATATTCCATCTGAAGGTAAGCTTACCTAAGCAATTTCAATTTACTAATTTAGTTATTAGTAATTTGTATCTACTTTTTATTTTATTTTTTTTAAATATTTCTTGTTTATTTAGATTTGGAGGATTTTTCTAAATTTTACTTGAAAACTCTCAAGGAGCATCTACCACAAGAAAACATTAACGAGAAAGTATATTTACTTTTTAAATTACCTAAAATTATATTTTTTTTTGTTAAACGGCAATAAAACATTTCAGTTATTAATAATTTAGTATGTTATAATGCAATGCTGTACTTTGTCTGCCGCTGTCAACGACAGAAAAAGTTTTTGACAGCATTTTGTCAAAAAACGATTTTTTAAATTTTGCTAGATTTGCCAGCCATAAAAAGTGGCATTTTTACTCCTAATAATAAAACAGTTATTATACTATTCTTTTTTTAGACTCATGAAATTATTTTGATACAATGGTTGATCAAAAAGTACGGAGCAGCAAGAAATAAGAGGAGTACTTACGGAACCGAAATTTGTTTTTCTAATGGCCAGTGCATTGATATTGGTGATTCGGGAATTTATCCTTAAAATTAAAAAAAGTTTATAAAAATTAGAGCAAATTTAGTGAATTAAATTAATTTTATAATAAACGTGTTTTTTATTTTTATAAAATTTAAATTGCTATTTAAAATTACAAAATCTAAAAAGAAAATTTTAATATTTTGTGACTACTGTGAAACATAGCCTCTTCCTCTTACTTACAGGAAGACGATCAGACCCGAACCTCTAAATCACCGATTTTGTTCATTTTGAAATAAAACGGTTGAAAATTTTACTACGCACTTTTCAGTCATTTTCGAGAAAAAGTGTAATTAATTTTTGTAAATTTTTGTTATAATTGACCGGGGGGGGGGATCGGGGTGTTCGTTTTGGCAGCAGCTCAAAGGGCGTCAAATTCATATCTTTGAACTCTTAGACTTAAACTTATTTGATCTTTAAATTCAAATGCTGGAGGAAAAAAGCGCCAATGTTAAGTTCTTGCCCTGTTTGGAAAAATCGTAGATCTGGGGCTGGCATTCAATATAATTCAATATAAGTTTCCTCGGAAATAACTATAAAGTGCGTTGTAAATTTTTTACCCGTTTTATTTCAGATCACGAATCTACGTCAATTCGTCGCAATCAATTCGTCGCCTGCGACAGTACGTCGCCTATAACAATTCATCGCTTACGACAATTCGTCGCCTACGACAATTCGTCGCCTACGACAATTCGTCGCCTAAAATAATTCGTCGGGCTTGACAATTTATCGCGTGCAACGATAAACCATTTTAAAATGTTTTTTAAAATACATCACAGCCTGGACGCACACCAAAAATGAACCAAATAATTTTATTCGATAATAATAATATAGGAATTACGTAAGAAATTTAGGGATTCATTTGTTTATCTGTGGTTTATGAATGAGATGAACTCATAAATAAATTGATACCTAACATTTTGAACGTAATTTACATATTTATTAAATAAAATCATCTGAGGCTGACTAATGGATGCGGCTGTTTCACTGGCGCACTCACCCTATATTTGGATGATTTTCTCACGATTTTATTCGTGAGTAGCATAAGATATATACTGTTACTATCCTATTAGCCTTAAAGGATTTGGAAGTACTATCTCTGGTTGCACTGACTAGCAATGACTCTATTTTTTATTGTTATCTGTACCTAATTGTAGTGAAGGCATCAAACTTTTAACAAGACACATCACTGAACCTTTTTAAATACTAATTAATAAATTTTTTATTTCGAGATTTCAATTTTGTGCACCGTTAAATTTAAAATTACATTACATCTGGAACATCATAAGATGTCTACTTCTTCTCACAGCATCCCTACCGGAAAAGCTTTTATTAAACTGTATGACGTTAACCAAAATTCCCCCACTTCTAGCGCTGGTACTTGCACTTGGCTCTCTTGAGTAAACTCAGCAATCAAATTGTAAAAATTCCATTGGACAGTGGGGCGATGTTTGTGGCACTTTGGGGCCACAAAATCGTCTCTGGTCTGGTGCTTAACTGCATCCAAACACCGAATTATTATACAAACACCGAAAATTAAGTCAAAAGAGGGCCAAAAACCGTAAAAGTAATATGCGAACGTTGTATTGGCTGCCGGTACATTTAAGCCAACGAAACTTATTTGATGTTACTTTTAACTCCGCCCATTATTAAAGCATTGTAAATAATTACGTCGAGCGCACGTACCGTCATTTAAATGCAGCAACCGAGAAAAATCATACCTAACATATCGAAATTTTACAATAAATTAAACTGATCGATAAGTTCCATTTTTCTAATTTTTAAAATACTTAGTACTTATTGTATTCATCATAAAAAAAGTTGGAAAACCCACATTTTTTGGATATACGCTCGATCATCGCTTCCTTAATAATATTTTTAATATTTAGTGTTTACTACTGTTCCTGTTTTTAATTTAAATTATGTTTATTATGTAATTATTATTGTTGCGGTTTCAAATTTATTTGAATTGGGTGCACTACAAAACAAATCACCAGTGGAAGTGGTAAATAATAATAGAAAAATATTTTCCCAGGAAGTATCTAAAGCTGCATACCTATATATAATTCCCCCATTATGGTTGCTCAAAAAGTTTTTAATTAGAAAATTTTTTCTCGGAGTTCAAAACTTTTAACAATTTATCATGATCGCCTTAAAGATATTTTGTATTTTGAGTTTAGTTAATTTTTACGAAATAAATTGTAATAATACTGAAAATTTTTCTGATGAGATTTCAGGTGATAGAAAAGTGCTATTTTTCTGCTGGCGGCTTATTAGTTTTTCTTGCAGATTACTACTGGAGAGAGTACACGGGAATAATTCCTGGTGATGCAATACCTGGAGGAATTGATACATCAGGAAGTCCAACATACATTGGCCAAATGTGCATAAAAAATTTTGGTCTTATACCAGCTACCATTCGAACCGGTAATATCACTGCGTTGGCTACCATAGGAGGTTCAACTTATACTGCTGATAAATTTGTTAAGGTGGTTCTTAATGCAGAATAGGAATTTTTAAAACTGATTTGTAATCTTCCAGATCTTATGCAGTCGAAATCAGAACAAATACAAATGGATTGTTACAAAAAATGAAGAAACTCATTTGTTAACAACTTGTCATTTGGTTATTGGAGGAACAGCTGGAGCAGCTGGATATGTGATCCACTTAGGAAGAGTTCGTTACGAATTGGAAACAGTTATTGGAAATGTTTTTCCTCATCATTCTCCTTATCCAGGGTTATTTATTCCAAATGGAAACATGAAGGCGCCATACCAATCTTACGAAATTTTAACATACGATTGCAAGGATATAACTAATCCTCTTGAAGTTGATAATTTAGCAACTAATGTAGGTAACACCACCATAACAATACCATAACGTAAAAGTTCAAAAAGTATAATTATTAAGTTTTACTTTAAGTTTTTACTTGTAAAGATACGGAAGCTAGAATTTTAAAATTAGTAATATTAAATGTGTGATCGTATTTTCACTAAATTTTCTGTTACGATAAAAGAAACTGCGTTTCTTAATTTTTGAGTTGGTAAGCCGGCACCGGTAAACCTACCTTACAAACTAAGTGGCAAAATAATGTATTATTTATTAATAGTTTTTATTAATAACAATCAATCAATTACCAAAATAAGTATAGGAATTAAAACAGCGATTAACTTGTCAAAAGTATTAAATTTGTAACAAAAATAAAAAAACGATAAGGAGCACCTCGAACTATAAAATAAAATTTAATGATAAGTTTACTATGATTATTATTATTTTTCGGGTAAAATTTTCACCATGAAAAGTTTCTATTTTGCTTTCCTTGCCATGGTAATCAGTTTGGATTGTATAGCAGCACTGCCTTACGATTTAAAGCAAACATCTGAAAAAGTGCCATCTGGAGGTAAGTCAGTTCTAATTAAACAATTACTATAAAGGTGCCATTTATGGAGTTTATTGTCCGGACACTGACGTGATTGTTAATTAACGGTGGGCAATGATGTGAATATTTTTATCTGATTGAAATATTTACGTTTTTGGTCGGTCATTGACGTTATTAAATTGCGAGTTTTAAATAGAAAAAAAAAACAAAAACTAAAGTAATTCCAATTTTGCCATACAACATTCCTCACCATAGAATAGTAGTTTCATCATTGCCCACTTTGTATTGAGAAATGTCGTCATTGCCCGGACAATGATGTCAGAACCAATTATAAAATTTTAAAATCGTGATGATGATTCACCAGTATAAAGTACATAAAGTGTTGTCTTGCAGAATATTATTGGAGAGAGTACACGGGAATAATTCCTGGAGATGCAATACCTGGAGGAACTGATGCATCAGGAAGTTCAACGTACATTGGTCAAATGTTAATCAAAACTGTTGGTCTTATTCCTGCTACCATTCAACGTGGTAATATCACTGCGGTAGCTGTAGTAGGCGGTGAAACGTATACTGCTGACAAATTTGTTAAGGTGGTTCATAATGCAGAATAGGAAATTTTAAAACTAATTTGTAACCTTGAATTGATTTTCCAGATCTTATGCAGTCCAAATCTTCACAAATACAAATGGATTTTTACAAAAAATGAAGAAGGTCATTTGCTAACGACCTGTCATTTGGTTATTGGAGGAACAGCTGGAGGAGATAATCACGTGATTCGTTTAGGAAGAGTTCGTTACGAATTAGAAATTGTTATCGGAAATGTTTTTTCTCAACATTCTTCTTATCCAGGATTATTTATTCCATACTCAAAAACACCGTACCAATCTTACGAAATTTTAACATATAATTGCAATATGCAGAATAAAACTCTTAATATTGACAATTTAACAACTAATATAAGTAACAACACCACATTTTAAATAACAATACAATAAACCAATGTTTTTGTTCTACTTATGGTTTTTTTTATCTTATAAAATTTCATAATGTTTTAGGCAAACTTGCCTAATTTTGCAATAAATTTAATAATGGTTTGAAACGAATTGTTTGCTTCTTAACTTTAGAATAATTTCCTTTTGTAGAATTCGTGAATTAAAGTGTTACATTCGATGATTGGACTTGGACCAAGAGTTTGATCTGTGTCGAGAGCCAGATGGAAGTAAAAAATGTTTAAACTGTTACCCTGACGAACATTTTTCCTCCGAGTGTAAGCTGGCCACTTTTTGCCGTTCTATGGCAACTTTGGTCATCATAGGTTGATCAATTGGGTTTAATGAGAACCTTCTAACAAATCAAGATACCACAAGCAAATCTAAACGAACAACATCTTTGCCAAAAAAACGACCGTTGAACACAATTCAGGTGGTGTTTTCAACCAAGAGAAGAATCAAGACCCGAGAAAGATCAACCAGAGTTATCACGGGGATCCTTAATGGCACTTCAAATGATGAAAGTTTTCTAATCTCTAGTTAGCACTCGCAATTCTCGAGAGGAGTGGAGTCGGTGAGAGCTACGTGTGAGCCAAATAGTAATTTATTGTAATTGGATGAATTGTAAGAGTGGGGGTTGAATTACAATTGATAAGGTAAACAAAAGAAAAAATACTTTTAACGGATTTCGTTCCTCTATAGATCGATAACCGGTCACCCATCCAAGTAGGAGTCGTAAAGGCTGTAGCTTTTTAAAAATTTCATCGTTTCATGTTGTCTAAAAGTAGCCGAACATATTTTTATTAGTTAAATCAAATGATAACATTCCAAACAATTTATCAAATTGAAAAGATAATAATCGATTGCTTAACAAAATTAAATACACGCACGTCGCAAAAATGTACTTCAAACAAAGATAAGAAGATAAATTTCACAGTAGTAAATTTAATTTTTTAATCCCAATTTAGTTCTAATTTAATCTTTGCGTACTTAAAAATTAAGTAAAAGTTCTTAATAAATAAGGGTAAAAAGTTTATACCCCAGACGAAGCCAAAAATACATATAAATGTGATTTTTTAAATTATTGACTTTATCTCTGACTAAGCCGAAAAATGGCACTTGGCTCCATAAATATTGTCTTATTTTTGCTTGCACTGGTAGGGGTAAATCTTCAAAAAGACATCAGTTCTAATTGGTAGTGTAGGTTCCTTACCTGCTAAACCCCTCTCTTCTTAAGGTGCATGTCCCCAGCCCCCCCCCCCCAATTCGAATTTTGACTCCAAAATAGTCTAAATCATTTGTGCTTCGTTTGTACCTGTTTGTGCAAACATTATTTTTGTTTGTACCCAAATAGTTTTTGAAAAATTTTAAAATTGCGCTGGGGGGGGGGCTGGAGACATGCTACCCCCCCCCCCCCATGTCGAATTTTGACTCCAAAATAGTCTAAATCGTTTGTGCTTCGTTTGTACCTGTTTGTGCAAACATTATTTTCGTTTGTACCCAAATAGTTTTTGAGAAATTTCAAAATTTCGCTGGGGGGGGCTGGAGACAAGCTTTTTTAAATTTCGAATTTTGGATTCAAAATAGTCTAGAACGTTTGTAATTTGCTTGTGATTGTTTGTGCAAGTTTTATTTTTGTTTGTACCCAAATAGTTTTTGAGATTTTCAAGAAAAACAAAGAAACTGACGCGCATGAGTGGATTAACGAGATTCTTGGTAAAACTTACAGGATCACGTTCAAAATATTCTCTATCGTTTGTACTTTGTTTGTGCTTGTTTGTGCAAGTTTCATTTTTGTTTGTACCCAAACAGTTTTTGAGATTTTCAAGAAAAATATCAAAGACACTGACGCGCATGAGTGGATTAACGAGATTCTGGGTAAAACTTACAGGATCACGTTCAAATTACTCTCTATCGTTTGTACTTTGTTGTGATTGTTTGTGCAAGTTTTATTTTCGTTTGTACCCAAATAGTTTTTGAGATTTTTAAGAAAAACATCATGAAAACTGACGCGCATGAGTGGCTTAACGAGATTCTCTTAGCACGGAGAAACACATAGAATTATTTAAAATTTTGAATTTTGGATTTAACATAGTCTAGAATATTTGTAAAACGTTTGTGCTTGTTTGTGCAAGTTTTATTTTCGTTTGTACCCAAATAGTTTTTGAGATTTTTAAGAAAAACATCATGAAAACTGACGCGCATGAGTGGATTAACGAGATTCTTGGTAAAACTTAAAGGATCACGTTCAAAATATTCTTTTACGTTTGTACTTTGTTTGTGCTTGTTTGTGCAAGTTTCATTCTTGTTTGTACCCAAATAGTTTTTGAGATTTTCAAGAAAAATATCAAAGACACTGACGCGCATGAGTGGATTAACGAGATTCTGGGTAAAACTTACAGGATCACGTTCAAAATACTCTCTATCGTTTGTACTTTGTTGTGATTGTTTGTGCAAGTTTTATTTTCATTTGTACCCAAATAGTTTTTGAGATTTTTAAGAAAAACATCAAGGATACTGACGCGCATGAGTGGATTAACGAGATTCTGGATAAAACTTACAGGATCACGTTCAAAATATTCTTTTACGTTTGTACTTTGTTTGTACCTGTTTGTGCAAGTTTCATTCTTGTTTGTACCCAAATAGTTTTCGAGAAATTTCAAAATTTGCTGGAAAAGAGAAAACAATCGATGGAAAAAATTTGATGATCTGGAGCATTCGTCAAAGAACATGCGGTTATCTGAAATAGTCAATTGTCAATTTCTTGTATACACATTATAAGACCTATATCATCCTAGTTATAAATATAATTTAATAAATTGAACTAAACTTGTAAATTTCTATAATAAATAAAAATAGTAACTTTGTTAACTATGAATCCAAAATTCAAAAAAATTCTGTGTTTTCCCGTGCTAAGAATCTCGTTAATCTACTAATGCGCGTCAGTATGTTTGATGTTTTTCTTGAAAATCTCAAAAACTGTTTTTATTTTCCGTAATAAAAAATTAGTTTGAAAAAAGTTTGGTGTGTATATTTACTGTTAATCATTCAAATCACCTTGAACATAGCATAATGATCTACATTTCCTAGGTGGTGTGCGTTTAAAAATAACAACAAAAAATTGTGTATAATTTATTTTAATTTGTAATGGTAAATAATAGTCCATATTAAATAAATATGAGAATCTTTGCAAGTGCAATTTAACTTTAAATCCAAAATTTAAAATTTTAAAAACTTCTGTGTTTCCCCGTGCTAAGAATCTCGTTAATCCACTCATGCGCGTCAGTATCTTTGATGTTTTTCTTGAAAATCTCAAAAACTGTTTGGGTACAAACATAAATGAAACTTGGACAAACAAAGTACAAACGATAAAATATATTTTTAACGTGATCCTGTAAGTTTTATCTAGAATCTCGTTAATCCACTCATGCGCGTCAGTGTCTTTGATATTTTTCTTGAAAATCTCAAAAACTGTTTGGGTACAAACAAAAATGAAACTTGCACAAACAAGCACAAACAAAGTACAAACGATAGAAAATATTTTGAACGTGATCCTGTAAGTTTTACTAAGAATCTCGTTAATCCACTCATGCGCGTTTCTTTGTTTTTCTTAAAATTTCTCGAAAACTATTTGGGTACAAACGAAAATAATGTTTGTACAAACAGGTACAAACGAAGCACAAACGATTTAGACTATTTTGGAGTCAAAATTCGAATTGGGGGGGGGGACATGCACCTCTCTTATGGTAATGTTGGTTATGGGAGTTCTATCGTTGTTCATTCGAAGGAGCCAAAATTACCTTTATTTTTTTGGCTATCGGTTTTCGTTGAAGAAAGCCTTCATGGTCTGGGTGTTTAGTTCTGCTTTGGCTGTAGTCGCTACAGGTCTTCTCTTCCGATACTTCCAATTCCCCAACTATGAGCAACATGGCCCTCTTTCGAATGTCGGGCGGTCTCCCTCATTGCAGACAATGCTTTTGGTTTGTTTTTACATTTCACACTTTGTGGAGGAATTTCTATTCGGGCAAAATAGCATTGAAATTCCCTCCAATTATCATCACTGGTCTTCTCTTTTGTTTGATAGTGTCGTCAATTTGAAGTAGGTCGTCTTTGAATTCACCTACGCTTTTACTTGGTAACATGTAGCACGAGTTTAAATCCGAAGCTCTCGGGTTGATCCAGGCAAAGCACGGCCGAAAGCCGTGTTTTGTGACTTGTTTATGGGAAGCCATGGAAATTACTGCTTTGCCGTTATCGCTCTGCTAAGGAGTTACTGGGCGGCTCTACAGTGGTTCAAGTTTTAAAAATGAAAAAAAGGTAAACGCAAACTATACGTAAAATTTTATTATGGCTGATAAACGTAATCTATACATGTAAATTTCAATGCTCAGTGATTCATCGCGATATTGCACAAATCCCGCTACCACTACTACAAAGTTGAAGTTTTAGATGGTTTCTTTAGGGTGCGGTCTTCTGAACTAACGTTAACCACCGAACGCCATCAACTCGACAGTTAGTCAATCAACATTCAGACCGCATCCTTTTGAGCTGAGTTTGAGAGTGGCGGAATTACAAATTTCATCTGTTCAAAATTATTGAAGAAGACCCAAAAGTTCTACACCCAATCAAATCTAAAATGTCACAAAAATTGGTGGCTACTTGTATAATAATAATTCAAATTTTTTACTTTAACCTCCTCAAATCGATCATTCGCGTTGCTTGCAAAAGTGTTATAAGGAAGAAGAAACCAAAAACGTAACTCTCAACCATTTTTGCTTCATCCGTCCTTAATAGGTCACAAAAATCGTTAATGGGGTCAATATCTACTCCAACTTGGCACATCACCCATTCTATACTTTCAGCAATAGCAAGTATAAATTTCAAAAACGCTTGTTCAAGTGGCACAAGGAACTCGATCAAAATGAATTCCATTAAGAACGTCACCATTACAAACTTACAAATAAAAGAATTATTAGGTCTGCGAGTTGCTCATCTTTTTTTTTACCTCGATAAGAAATTCACAAAAAGCATAAAGTTTTCTAAAATCTTCAGGATATACGCTAGAATCGCACAACAAAGCAGAAGTTCCAATTAAACACATTAAATATGTCGGATATAGGAAGTTATCATAATCTTCGGCTTTCGTAAAAATGAATATTCTGTTGTAATTTAATGTACATGCTAAGACAATAGCCCAAAATTTTGCCATAATTTAAAATTTTATTTGACAGCGTTTTTCCAAATCAAATCCAAAAATACGGTAAATAAAGCGTTAGGGTACGTAAAATAAACGGAATTTCAAACTGACATAAAATTAAATGACAGAAAATTAAAAACAAATAGGCTACTGGATTCTGACGATTAAACCTAAAAATCTAAATTTACTCTGCTGCCCCGCGGACAAGCCGATCAGCAAATTCAGTCGCGTGAATTCAGGCGTTTTGTCGATCTAAGCGTTCAAAGGGTTAAAACAGAAATAATTGTATACAGACAGGGTGGCCCTTTGAAAACGAAACAGACGGGATTGTGGCCAGCAGAATTTTTTTTAAGAAATGCTAAAACACGTTAACTTTATCATTGAGAGGGACAACTTTTGCGACCAATGTCACTCCCGTATTGTTTCATCACTTTGCGCTGCCATGACAACTACTGAAATGTTAATAGGGATGATATGGCAAGTAACACCTCATTTGAAAGGTCTTTTTTCTCTGAATTCAGTGCTATAATTTTTTTAAAGTTTTATCAATTATTCAACAAAAAAATTGAAGTTACAAAATGCAAAATAAATCCGATATTTCAAGACATTTAAGAATAAAAAAGGGAAAAACGCTTGGACAAGTTGATTTTAATCTTTGTGAGCTTGCTCACTGAGGAGGATTTGCAGTGGCGGGTGGTTCTTGGAAAATTAGTTGATCAGCACTCGGTTTGTTTGTCGAGAATCCTACCCGCATCAAGCTGGCGCCGCCACTTTTGCAAAACCTAAAATAAACTATATGGGAATTTGTGGCTAATTTGTTGCTAATTAGTTACCGCAATTGCGAATTTGTGGCTCTTACCGTTCGCGAATTACAGCCATTTGAGTGGTGGCGGCGCTAGCTTGATATCAAGCCAGCGTCGCCACCACTCAAAAACTTATCAAAACTTAAAAATAAGTATATGGAAATTTGTGGCTAATTTGTTGCTAATTAGTTACCGCAATCGCGAATTTGTGGCTCTTACCGTTCGCGAATTACAGCCATTTGAGTGGTGGCGGCGCTAGCTTGATATCAAGCCAGCGTCGCCACCACTCAAAAACTTATCAAAACTTAAAAATAAGTATATGGGAATTTGTGGCTAATTTGTTGCTAATTAGTTACCGCAATCGCGAATTTGTGGCTCTTACCGTTCGCGAATTACAGCCATTTGAGTGGTGGCGGCGCTAGCTTGATATCAAGCCAGCGTCGCCACCACTCAAAAACTTATCAAAACTTAAAAATAAGTATATGGGAATTTGTGGCTAATTTGTTGCTAATTAGTTACCGCAATCGCGAATTTGTGGCTCTTATCGTTCGCGAATTACAGCCATTTGAGTGGTGGCGGCGCTAGCTTGATATCAAGCCAGCGTCGCCACCACTCAAAAACTTATCAAAACTTAAAAATAAGTATATGGGAATTTGTGGCTAATTTGTTGCTAATTAGTTACCGCAATCGCGAATTTGTGGCTCTTACCGTTCGCGAATTACAGCCATTTGAGTGGTGGCGGCGCTAGCTTCATATCAAGCCAGCGTCGCCACCACTCAAAAACTTATCAAAACTTAAAAATAAGTATATGGGAATTTGTGGCTAATTTGTTGCTAATTAGTTACCGCAATCGCGAATTTGTGGCTCTTACCGTTCGCGAATTACAGCCATTTGAGTAGTGGCGGCGCTAGCTTGATATCAAGCCAGCGTCGCCACCACTCAAAAACTTATCAAAACTTAAAAATAAGTATATGGGAATTTGTGGCTAATTTGTTGCTAATTAGTTACCGCAATCGCGAATTTGTGGCTCTTACCGTTCGCGAATTACAGCCATTTGAGTGGTGGCGGCGCTAGCTTGATATCAAGCCAGCGTCGCCACCACTCAAAAACTTATCAAAACTTAAAAATAAGTATATGGGAATTTGTGGCTAATTTGTTGCTAATTAGTTACCGCAATCGCGAATTTGTGGCTCTTACCGTTCGCGAATTACAGCCATTTGAGTGGTGGCGGCGCTAGCTTGATATCAAGCCAGCGTCGCCACCACTCAAAACTTATCAGAACTTAAAAATAAGTATATGGGAATTTGTGGCTAATTAGTTACCGCAATCGCGAATTTATGGCTCTTACCGTTCGCGAAAGTTTCAAAAACTACAAAGGTACACTAAAAAGCAAAAAATATTTTAAAAAAAGCAAACAAGGCTTCTTGAAAACATCAATATAAAAGCGTGGGGCTGTTTATTTATTGAAGCTTGAAGCTCAAACAAAAAATTTGAAAGCCCAATGAGGATTAAACTATACCAAACGTTTGACATTAATTTTACCCAAAAATTTTATTTAAGTACGGGAAATATCCCCCCCCTCCATCAAAGTTTTTGTGAATTTTTCCGTGACGGTTGAAGCTTTTGACTCATTAAATCTCAAACGTATGACTCAAATTATTCTAAAAAATTCGATTTTTACATGTTCATTCAATAACTTTTAGAATATTGAAAGTTGCGCTAGATTTCGAGTCTTAAAACTTTTTTTAGAGTAAAATGTACAATAGTAAATGTATAAAAACCAACCAATAGAAAGATCGTATTAGTAGCCATCAGACATTTTTCACTGGTTAGTTATTATCATTAAAATGTTAATTTTATGCAAAATTAAGCATCGTGTCATACAGGGTTTACGATAACTAAAAAATTAGAAACAATAAAAGGTAAAAAATGAGGCATTTAAAGAGGAAAAGAAGAAATTAAAGAAAATCGTGTAACATCTACATAAAAATGCCATGATATCAAGGTCTTTAAAACTAAAACTTCACGTATAAAATTTAAATTGTATTTTTGTCAAGCATTTTTATTTTAATTTTCTTCTCGTGCTTTAAAATGGTAAGAGATAACTGCTTTTTGTAAAGGTTTATGGCTCATTTTGGCAACGAATTAGCTACAAATGCCCATAATTTTTTTTTTAAGTTTTAATAAGTTTTGAGTGGTGGCGACACTGGCTAGATTCAAGCTAGCGCCGCCACCACTCAAATAGCTGCAATTTGCGAACGGTAAGAGCAACAATTTCGCGATTGCGGTAACTAATTAGCAACAAATTAGCCAAAAATTTCCATATACTTATTTTTAAGTTTTGATAAGTTTTTGAGTGGTGGCGACGCTAGCTTGATATCAAGCTAGCGCAGCCACCACTCAAATGGCTGTAATTCGCGAACGGTAAGAGCCACAAATTCGCGATTGCGGTAACTAATTAGCAACAAATTAGCCACAAATTCCCATATACTTATTTTGAAGTTTTGATAAGTTTTTGAGTGGTGGCGACGCTGGCTTGATATCAAGCTAGCGCCGCCACCACTCAAATGGCTGTAATTCGCGAACGGTAAGAGCCACAAATTCGCAATTGCGGTAACTAATTAGCCACAAATTCACATATACTTATTTTTAAGTTTTGATAAGTTTTTGATTGGTGGCGACGCTGGCTTGATATCAAGCTAGCGCCGCCACCACTCAAATGGCTGTAATTCGCGAACGGTAAGAGCCACAAATTCGCGATTGCGGTAACTAATTAGCAACAAATTAGCCACAAATTCCCATATACTTATTTTTAAGTTTTGATAAGTTTTTGAGTGGTGGCGACGCTGGCTTGATATCAAGCTAGCGCCGCCACCACTCAAATGGCTGTAATTCGCGAACGGTAAGAGCCACAAATTCGCAATTGCGGTAACTAATTAGCAACAAATTAGCCACAAATTCACATATACTTATTTTTAAGTTTTGATAAGTTTTTGAGTGGTGGCGACGCTGGCTTGATATCAAGCTAGCGCCGCCACCACTCAAATGGCTGTAATTCGCGAACGGTAAGAGCCACAAATTCGCGATTGCGGTAACTAATTAGCAACAAATTAGCCACAAATTCCCATATACTTATTTTTAAGTTTTGATAAGTTTTTGAGTGGTTTCGACGCTGGCTTGATATCAAGCTAGCGCCGCCACCACTCAAATGGCTGTAATTCGCGAACGGTAAGAGCCACAAATTCGCAATTGCGGTAACTAATTAGCAACAAATTAGCCACAAATTCACATATACTTATTTTTAAGTTTTGATAAGTTTTTGAGTGGTGGCGACGCTGGCTTGATATTAAGCTAGCGCCGCCACCACTCAAATGGCTGTAATTCGCGAACGGTAAGAGCCACAAATTCGCGATTGCGGTAACTAATTAGCAACAAATTAGCCACAAATTCCCATATACTTATTTTTAAGTTTTGATAAGTTTTTGAGTGGTGGCGACGCTGGCTTGATATCAAGCTAGCGCCGCCACCACTCAAATGGCTGTAATTCGCGAACGGTAAGAGCCACAAATTCGCAATTGCGGTAACTAATTAGCAACAAATTAGCCACAAATTCACATATACTTATTTTTAAGTTTTGATAAGTTTTTGAGTGGTGGCGACGCTGGCTTGATATCAAGCTAGCGCCGCCACCACTCAAATGGCTGTAATTCGCGAACGGTAAGAGCCACAAATTCGCGATTGCGGTAACTAATTAGCAACAAATTAGCCACAAATTCCCATATACTTATTTTTAAGTTTTGATAAGTTTTTGAGTGGTTTCGACGCTGGCTTGATATCAAGCTAGCGCCGCCACCACTCAAATGGCTGTAATTCGCGAACGGTAAGAGCCACAAATTCGCAATTGCGGTAACTAATTAGCAACAAATTAGCCACAAATTCACATATACTTATTTTTAAGTTTTGATAAGTTTTTGAGTGGTGGCGACGCTGGCTTGATATTAAGCTAGCGCCGCCACCACTCAAATGGCTGTAATTCGCGAACGGTAAGAGCCACAAATTCGCGATTGCGGTAACTAATTAGCAACAAATTAGCCACAAATTCCCATATACTTATTTTTAAGTTTTGATAAGTTTTTGAGTGGTGGCGACGCTGGCTTGATATCAAGCTAGCGCCGCCACCACTCAAATGGCTGTAATTCGCGAACGGTAAGAGCCACAAATTCGCAATTGCGGTAACTAATTAGCAACAAATTAGCCACAAATTCACATATACTTATTTTTAAGTTTTGATAAGTTTTTGAGTGGTGGCGACGCTGGCTTGATATCAAGCTAGCGCCGCCACCACTCAAATGGCTGTAATTCGCGAACGGTAAGAGCCACAAATTCGCGATTGCGGTAACTAATTAGCAACAAATTAGCCACAAATTCCCATATACTTATTTTTAAGTTTTGATAAGTTTTTGAGTGGTTTCGACGCTGGCTTGATATCAAGCTAGCGCCGCCACCACTCAAATGGCTGTAATTCGCGAACGGTAAGAGCCACAAATTCGCAATTGCGGTAACTAATTAGCAACAAATTAGCCACAAATTCACATATACTTATTTTTAAGTTTTGATAAGTTTTTGAGTGGTGGCGACGCTGGCTTGATATTAAGCTAGCGCCGCCACCACTCAAATGGCTGTAATTCGCGAACGGTAAGAGCCACAAATTCGCGATTGCGGTAACTAATTAGCAACAAATTAGCCACAAATTCCCATATACTTATTTTTAAGTTTTGATAAGTTTTTGAGTGGTGGCGACGCTGGCTTGATATCAAGCTAGCGCCGCCACCACTCAATTGGCTGTAATTCGCGAACGGTAAGAGCCACAAATTCGCAATTGCGGTAACTAATTAGCCACAAATTCACATATACTTATTTTTAAGTTTTGATAAGTTTTTGATTGGTGGCGACGCTGGCTTGATATCAAGCTAGCGCCGCCACCACTCAAATGGCTGTAATTCGCGAACGGTAAGAGCCACAAATTCGCGATTGCGGTAACTAATTAGCAACAAATTAGCCACAAATTCCCATATACTTATTTTTAAGTTTTGATAAGTTTTTGAGTGGTGGCGACGCTGGCTTGATATCAAGCTAGCGCCGCCACCACTCAAATGGCTGTAATTCGCGAACGGTAAGAGCCACAAATTCGCAATTGCGGTAACTAATTAGCAACAAATTAGCCACAAATTCACATATACTTATTTTTAAGTTTTGATAAGTTTTTGAGTGGTGGCGACGCTGGCTTGATATCAAGCTAGCGCCGCCACCACTCAAATGGCTGTAATTCGCGAACGGTAAGAGCCACAAATTCGCGATTGCGGTAACTAATTAGCAACAAATTAGCCACAAATTCACATATACTTATTTTTAAGTTTTGATAAGTTTTTGAGTGGTGGCGACGCTGGCTTGATATCAAGCTAGCGCCGCCACCACTCAAATGGCTGTAATTCGCGAACGGTTAGAGCCACAAATTCGCAATTGCGGTAACTAATTAGCAACAAATTAGCCACAAATTCACATATACTTATTTTTAAGTTTTGATAAGTTTTTGAGTGGTGGCGACGCTGGCTTGATATTAAGCTAGCGCCGCCACCACTCAAATGGCTGTAATTCGCGAACGGTAAGAGCCACAAATTCGCGATTGCGGTAACTAATTAGCAACAAATTAGCCACAAATTCCCATATACTTATTTTTAAGTTTTGATAAGTTTTTGAGTGGTGGCGACGCTGGCTTGATATCAAGCTAGCGCCGCCACCACTCAAATGGCTGTAATTCGCGAACGGTAAGAGCCACAAATTCGCAATTGCGGTAACTAATTAGCAACAAATTAGCCACAAATTCACATATACTTATTTTTAAGTTTTGATAAGTTTTTGAGTGGTGGCGACGCTGGCTTGATATCAAGCTAGCGCCGCCACCACTCAAATGGCTGTAATTCGCGAACGGTAAGAGCCACAAATTCGCGATTGCGGTAACTAATTAGCAACAAATTAGCCACAAATTCCCATATACTTATTTTTAAGTTTTGATAAGTTTTTGAGTGGTGGCGACGCTGGCTTGATATCAAGCTAGCGCCGCCACCACTCAAATGGCTGTAATTCGCGAACGGTAAGAGCCACAAATTCGCAATTGCGGTAACTAATTAGCAACAAATTAGCCACAAATTCACATATACTTATTTTTAAGTTTTGATAAGTTTTTGAGTAGTGGCGACGCTGGCTTGATATCAAGCTAGCGCCGCCACCACTCAAATGGCTGTAATTCGCGAACGGTAAGAGCCACAAATTCGCGATTGCGGTAACTAATTAGCAACAAATTAGCCACAAATTCCCATATACTTATTTTTAAGTTTTGATAAGTTTTTGAGTGGTGGCGACGCTGGCTTGATATCAAGCTAGCGCCGCCACCACTCAAATGGCTGTAATTCGCGAACGGTAAGAGCCACAAATTCGCGATTGCGGTAACTAATTAGCAACAAATTAGCCACAAATTCCCATATACTTATTTTTAAGTTTTGATAAGTTTTTGAGTGGTGGCGACGCTGGCTTGATATCAAGCTAGCGCCGCCACCACTCAAATGGCTGTAATTCGCGAACGGTAAGAGCCACAAATTCGCAATTGCGGTAACTAATTAGCAACAAATTAGCCACAAATTCACATATACTTATTTTTAAGTTTTGATAAGTTTTTGAGTAGTGGCGACGCTGGCTTGATATCAAGCTAGCGCCGCCACCACTCAAATGGCTGTAATTCGCGAACGGTAAGAGCCACAAATTCGCGATTGCGGTAACTAATTAGCAACAAATTAGCCACAAATTCCCATATACTTATTTTTAAGTTTTGATAAGTTTTTGAGTGGTGGCGACGCTGGCTTGATATCAAGCTAGCGCCGCCACCACTCAAATGGCTGTAATTCGCGAACGGTAAGAGCCACAAATTCGCAATTGCGGTAACTAATTAACAACAAATTAGCCACAAATTCCCATATAGTTTATTTTGGGTTTTGCAAAAGTGGCGGCGCCAGCTTGATGCGGGTGAGAATCCTTCCACCTTTAGGCCCTACTCGAGCCTTGCAGCTCTTGAGATGAGGGAAATAGGTAGGTGGTGGATCAAATTGTCACCGTGGTTGGCAATTCCCACCTGCGCTGCGGCTCTCTCGGGTAGTTACAATACTCGGCTGTTAGCTTTTTAAGGGGAGGTTGCGGTATAAATGTTATTTTAAAAATTAATAATAAAAATGGAAGCAATGATGATATCGGGCAAGAGGAAGCGGTTTTGCTCAGATATATCTACATGGATGGGATTATTATCACAGTAATCTGTGTGAAAGTAAACAAAAGTCTCAACTTTGCCAAGCAAAGACAGATACCATGGCGACAACCACTTCCAATTTGAATTTATAACGATTAATTCATCTTAATTTTCTCTTAAGGTTCAATTTGGCGTGTTTTCCATTAATTTATCTGTGCGAATAAGAGTTTTTAGGGAACCTTTGTCAATTTTAATTTTTTTTTAAATTTATATAAAATAACATATCAGTGGAAGTGGTAAATTTTGCTTCCTTTACTTAGCTTTAATATATCTAATCTAAAAATACTTTACCAAGGAGGATATAAGTAATAAATTTGTTCATTTAATTTGTCAATTTAAAGTTGGCGGGCGCTCTTTAAAATAACTTTTTTAGGAGTTCAAAAATTTGAAATTTATTATGAACGCATTAAGGATACTTTTTATTTTTGGTTTGGTTTCTATTTACAAAATCAATTGTTATTCGTTAACTACGGAAGGTGGTGATGAAATTTCAGGTGAGAAAAAAGTTTTTTTTTCGGAGTTTTTTAAACTTTTGTTTTGTTAGATTACTACTGGAGGGAGTACACAGGAATAATTCCTGGCGATGCAATACCTGGAGGAATCGATACCTCAGGAAGAGCAACGTACATAGGTCAAATGTGCATCAAAACTTTTGGTCTTATTCCAGCTACCATTCGATCTGGTAATATCACTGCATTTGCTACCATAGCAGGTTCAGTGTATACTGCTGACAAATTCGTTAAGGTGGTTCACAATACAGATTAAGAATTTTTAAAACTGATTTGTAGTCTTAAATTAATTTTTCAGATCTTATGCAGTCGAAATCTAAACAAATACAATTGGATTGTCACAAAAAATAAAGAAGCTCATTTGTTAACAACCTGCCATTTGGTTATTGAAGGAACAGCAGCTGGATATGTGATTCATCTAGGAAGAGTTCGTTACGAATTGGAAACAGTTATTGGAAATGTTTTTCCTCATCATTCTCCTTATCCAGGATTATTTCTTGCAGTTGGGAACCCAAACTCACCATACCAATCCTACGAAATTTTAACATATGATTGCAAGGATGTAACTAATCCTCTTAATAATATAGATAATACCACCATAACAATAGAATAACCCAATGTTTCTGAAGTTTGCACCTTTGCCTATTTATGGCTTCTTTACTTTAGAAAATTTCTATTGTGCACCAATGTAATAAAGGCAAACTTGCCTAATTTTGCAATAAATTTTAAAATACTCTAGAAAAATATTGTTTGTTTGTTAACCATGGGTATATTGATTTTCAGGTCAAAAACTCCACTGCGCTAACTTTCAACAGCTTCCCAAATGATGCAAATTTATGTTATCTACAATATTTCCGCTTTGATGCCATTAAATTGAATACAGATAAATAGCTTATCAGTGGAAGTGACAGATTTACTTCCTTTAATTAATTTTAATATCTAATCCGCAAAAATACTTTAACAAGAAATGTATAATATTCTATTTGTGTATTTAAAGTGGAAAAGCTTGGTTGTCGCTCATTAAACTAATTTTTCCAAGAGTTCCAATTTTACAATTCGTTATGAACGCATTAAAAATAGTTTGTATTTTCAGTTTAGTTTACATTTACGAAATCGATTGTCATCCATTAGCTACAAATAATGGCGCTGATGAAATTTCAGGTGAGGAAAAAGTTATTTTTTGCCTTTTTGCCGTGGTTTATTGGTTTTCTTGTAGATTACTACTGGAGAGAGTACACGGGAATAATTCCTGGCGATGCAATACCTGGAGGAATCGATACATCAGGAAGTCCAACGTACATTGGTCAAGCGTACGTAAAAAATTTTGGTCTTCTTCCAGCTACCATTCGACCTGGTGATATCACTGCGGTGACTTCAGGAGGAGGTTCATCGTTTACCGCTGAAAAATTTGTAAAGGTTTGTATTTTGATTTATATTATTATTTATAACCTTAAATTTTATGGATCTTTCAAAAATTTGGGAAATACGCCCGCTTAGTTTAAGATATGTAAGCCATCAAAACTCCTAAATCAAGAGGTTAGTTGCATAAGTCACCGTCTTGCTATGAACATTTACGTCGAGGGCACGTACCATCAACAAAATGAAACAATTATTGTCTAAATTAATCGGTATTGGACGTTTTACCATAAGTTAAACGCTCCAATTTAATGACATCGATCAGTTCCTGCTGGTTTCCAACTCAAATAAACTCTTTTTTCAGATCTTATGCAGTCGAAATCTGAACAAATACAAATGGATTGCTACAAAAAATGAAGAAACTCATTTATTAACAACCTGCCATTTCGTAATTGGGGGAACAGAAGCTGGATTTGTGATTAACATAGGTAGAGTTCATCACGAATTGGAAACCGTGATTGGTAAAGTGTTTGCCCATCATACTCCTTATAGAGGTTTAAGTATTCCATACGGCAAAAAGGAATCGACTTACCAATCTTATGAAATTTTAACATACGATTGCAATGTAAATAATGCTTTTTATATTGGTAATGTAACCTATATAGGAAATACCACCATATATTGAAAAAGAAAATGTTGTGTACAATAAAATTTGTTTCTTTTAATGCTTTTTATCCAATTTTTACGCATTTTAGGGAGCTTAAATAGGCAACTTCTACTAATGGTGTAATTTAATAATATATTGTCGTGTTACGTTTTGTGATCCAAAGAAGTGCAGGTGGGGTTGCATAAAAATGTAAATTTTTCAATCAGTAAAAAAATCAAGGCTACACAAAAACTTAAATATTATTTAGGTTATTACAGTCCACTCATTGAAAACATCCCTGAAGCCCAACAACTACCCCAACCGGGATATTAGAAAATGTAGATATTTGAGACAGGCCAACTCGTTAAAACTTAGCATTCCTTAATTAAATCCTTTAAAATACCGTGCCAAAATTGGTGAAGTTTAAATGTTGAATTACTGTCGATTTTTTTGGTTTTGGCGTAGTTTACAATTTTTTCTTTTTTTGCCACCGGCCGGATTAGCGAAGTTTACATCGACCTTTACTGCCGACCTTTTTGCTTTTATTTATTAGCAAATAACCGGCTTTTTACGTTGCTTAGTTTTTTAGTCTAAAAAATCACAAAAATTTCAGAAAAATCAAATATGTTTCAAAAACGTAATAAAAATATTAATTTCTTAGCATTTAAATTCGACAAAATAACAAGCCATCAACTTTTCAAAAAGTATTTAACCATGTTAGAATTTGCTGACCACTTGCAGAAAAATTGACAAGATTTTCTTTAGGAATCCCTACAAGTTCAAAAAGGATAAAGTTTCAAAATTTCACCTGATGTAACACTATAAAAAAAATTGAAGACAGAAAATTTTTAAGTTTTTCACTTGGTTTTTACTAAAACTTCATACAAAAATTGCTTTTCAAAGAACATTTTATTATTCAAACAAAAATATGGGTAGGTATTTGAAATACTCAGAGATCAGAACCAGAATCTCATTAAAATTACAACCGTACCGATCAAAATTGGTAAGAAATCATAAATCAAAAATATTCACAGCAATTGCACACCAACTCATCCCTTTTATTACAATCTGTCAAATTTAATTTCAGTTAGTATATCTAAGATTGCTTATTTGAATTCTCACAAAAATAAGGAAATAGTCGTTTTTGTGACCTTAAAGGTGTATACCAAAATTCAGCTTTCGGTGGTAATTTTTTCGAGCGAGCTTATTTTTCGTCTAATTTGACTAGGCTATAAATAAATCGCATTTAAAATAAAAAAGAAAATTATTCTTTCTTTAAAATAAATGAAAAACCTACTCATAAAAATATTTTTGTATTTATTTACTCCAAAAAAGTAATACAAGTTATAAATCACGACAATGAGTTAATCAATACCCACACAGCACACAGATATCCAATGGATATCCACTGGATATATAAATCAGATATCCAGGATATCCACTGGATATCCATAGATATCTAAGGGATATCCATGGGATATCCAAATGTCCGCTTTCTTTATATCCAATGGATATCAAACATAGATATCCATTGGATATCAAATATAGATATCCACTGGATATGAAACACAGATATCCATTAGATATTATATATAGATATCCATGCATATCCATTGGATATCCATGCATTTCCATTGGATATCCATCAGACATCCAAATGTCCGCTTTTTTTATATACAGTAGATATTAAATATAGATATCCACTGGATATCAAATATAGATATAAATAAATAGAAATTATAAAAATAAAAATCAAAAATTGAATTAAAATTTTATTGTATACTTATTTATAGGTACATAATATTACTATATCACCACAATTAAAAAAATTAAATTAAATAAAAAAAAAAATTTTAAAAACAAAATTTTAGAGGGATTACCCTTCTATGCTCAACACTGAAGTTGCTCACAAGCATTATAAGAGCGAAACTCCAATCTGACATCCAAAATAGAGAGGAGCAACAAGGGTTTCGACGAAACAGATCAACTACCGATGCAATTATTCACCATCCGACAGTTAAAAGAAAAAGCACACGAATAATATAAAAGCAACATATAAATTTCGACGTTGTCGCGACAAAAAGGCGTAAGCGCCAAAATTTCCAAAAATCGTTTTCGATGTTAAAATAAAGACTATTTCAATTTACACTACTTATGTTTTTGGTGTATTTGTTACAGTTAAAACCCGAAATCAGTTAAAACCCGATCTAACTAGTAAATTCTAGTTTTAACTAACTGCCTTAGTAAATTCTAGTTTTAACTGAAATAAGTTTAGTTAAAACTAGAATTAACTGATTTCTAACAAATTTCTTTAGTAAATTCTAGTTTTAACTAAACTTATACCAGTTAAAACTAGAATTAAAGTAAAAATTGTCTTATTAAGCAATTATTTTATACATTATTATTATATTCTACTTATTGCCACATGACATGCTGTTGTGACATTTTGAATTGCAAATAATTTCTCTTTTTAAACAAAGGCAACGTTTTGGGGCGCAATTTTTTTTACAAGAACAGCGGACAAACCTTTGTCCAGATTCAATTGCAGCTTTTTGCGCTGCAGTACTTAGGCAAATTTCTTCATCTGGCACTCGTTTTTGAGTCAAAAAACTTTAGAATTTTTTTAAATTTTTTTTGTCATTGTCACTTTTAAAGTAACTGAACCAATGAGAGCGCTCCTGTATGATCAGATAAACGTACAAACGGATACATGGAAATTGAGCTTAACCCTCCCTCTCCCCCCCCCCCATTTGGTAACTTTTCGAGATTGTTCGTTATCAACTATCGTTATCGAATCGTTAAAAACCGTAAAGTTTGATTTCTATTACTATCTAATGCAATTCTGAACAAAAGTTAAATTTACCTATTTGAAAGTGACGATGACAAAAAAAAAATTAAAGAAAATTCTAAAGTTATTTTGACTCAAGAACAAGCGCCAGATGCACTTTACAATTCAAAATGTTACAACAGCATGCCATGTGGCAATAAGTAGAATATAATAATAATAATGTATAAAATAATTGTTTAATAAAACAATTTTTATCTATAATATTAAGTCTACTTTTACTTAATTCTAGTTTTAACTAAACGTATACTAGTTAAAACTAGAATTTACTAAAGAAGTTTGTTAGAATTCAGTTAATTCTAGTTTTAACTGGTATAATTTTAGTTAAAACTAGAATTTACTAAAGAAATTTGTTAGAAATCAGTTAATTCTAGTTTTAACTAAACTTATTTCAGTTAAAACTAGAATTTACTAAGGCGGTTAGTTAAAACTAGAATTTACTAGTTAGATCGGGTTTTAACTGATTTCGGGTTTTAACTGTAACATATTCACCAAAATATCCTAGAATGAATTATTTACTTAAAACAAAGTTCAATATTAACAAACACAAATAACGGATATAAAATGTTTTTTGTTTCTCCTGTAAAATATTACAAAAGTCGCTTACGCCTTTTTGTCATGACAACGTCGATTTGTTTTATTGATTTGACGGAGGCTTTTGACAAGGTTCAATTGAAGGACGTGGTACGCATACTATACAAAAAAAGGTTTCTTTCGCAATCATCAGGATTGTTGATTACTTCTTCATCTTGAAAAGTTTTCCCAATTGTACTTCCTCCAATAGCTCCTAGAAATTAGAAATTGTTGATATAAAAAATTGTAAGAACCTATTTTATATATACTAACTTAATATAACATTCCAGATGTGTAATTTTTTCGCGATCTTTTCAATCCATCACAATCGCTACTACCGACATCTGTTTGCTCCTCGGCGACTTTTAATTTTTTGACGGCTCTGTTATATTTTTCATTAGAGGTAAATGTTGGCTAGTAGCAAAACTCTCCTTCGATCCAATTGTTCGGTACCACCTGAACACCATCGTCAAATTCAACAATGGACCATAATAATTGTGCCATCTAAAAATTAATAAAATCCAAAATGCTCATTTTGAAGACGATTACAATATTATTTCGGTAATATTAAAACCGGCAATGCAAATTATAGTACCTCTATTATAAAATTAATCTAAATTATCCGGTTCTGTAATTGACAGTTGCAAATCTGATGTTCTAAATTCTTGAAACTGTTTCTCAACTTCGCAATACTTGACAATGGGTCCATCCGTATGAGGTTTTGCAAATCCCAACTCGACTTCTTTATGCCCATCATTGGACATATTTGCAATTTCTCGTTCTCTATACCGTCGGTGTAGTTGTTGTAAAGGTTGATCAGGTTTTCGAATCAGACTTTTTATGCTTCTCATAAAATTTTCAAACGGAAATGCACTGAAATTGTCAAGGGGACTAATAGCTTTGACATCGTTCACTATTCGTTTATTATTGGAATTCACAATGGTAGTTGGCAAAAAATTCTTAATCACGATAATTAACACAAAATAATAATTTTCACAACTAAAAGAAAACAACATTTTTAGGTTATGTTCAAAAACAACTGGATGAAAATGTACTTACCTTACAGTTACAGTATATTATTATTGAAATTCACAATGGTAGTTGGCAAAAAATTCTTAAACACATTAATTAATACAAAACACACACAGAAAATATATAGAAAGAAGTGATACCTACCCACGTGTTAAATTTGTCGAGTATCTACGAACTGGTTTGAGATTGGCATGGCCATAGACCCTCCCGAGTAACTTCGAAAAGCGACGAAACGAGGACACGATTGGTACTTAGTAAAAGATACAATTTTTCATGCTAGAATATTTTAACGTAAGAATAGACTACGAAAGTGTGACGTCACGAAGCGCGCATGATTTAAAAACCTTTCCAAACAAAACAAATCCCTATGTAAATTGCCATAAGAGAATTTTGTAATGCTTTTTTTAAATCGGTGTTAGTAAAATAAGGGATTTCGTGTAAATAGTGATAAATAAGGGACATTAAAGGGCGAGTTTTTCTGGTTTACAGTAACTGTTAGTGTATCAAGACGTTTCTAATTGTGTTTAAAATCAATTGAGGTTATGTTGTGATATTTTGTTTACAATATTTAACATTAGTTTAGGTTTAGCTGATAAATTTAGTGATTAAATTAATTATTTATTCATTAAAATGATAATGCTCCACAATGTAATTACTATAGGGAGTAGAAAATATATAAATATTTTCTTTCTCGCAAACCCAAAAAACAGGAGAAGTGGATAAATTTAATCAAAGTAGGTATATTAAACGAAGTAGAAAAGCAGATTATAAGCCAACAAAATATTCATTGATTTGTAGTTGTCAATTCAAAGATGATCAAAGGAATAATGTACCAACTATAGGTATTTATTAGTTCCCGTTAATAAATCGGTTAAAGAATATTGTAAAATTTAATGTATTTATGTTAATAAAATTTTAATTTAAATCTAATTTTATCTTTTATTAATTTCAATTTACATTATACTTTACACTAATTTGGGTATATATTGATCAACATAAAATTTCTCAAGTTGTTAAATTATTTGCCCGTTTTACCTTTTATAATAGCAATAACGCTACCTTTAGTAGTCTATACCACTAAATGATATGTTGACCGATTCAAAATATGTAAAAGACCTTAAATTTGATCACAGTAATAAAATAATGATTCAATGATTGTTATTAAGATGTAAATTGTCATCATCGGCTTTTTCGGATAGAATCATGTTGGTCCGATTTACATTTCAGGTTAAGCCAGGTGCACTCCTTATCCATAACAGAAATGTTATAATGTGCATGAAATAACACCTGCAGCGCATGAAATCACTTTATTCCTCGAAGACAACAACATTGAGAAGAAACGATGTCACCAGACTTATCCGAAGAAACCTTAAAAAAAGTTTAATTACAAATAGAATTACATATCTACATTTATAAAATATTCTTACCTTAATTTGATTATATCTTTTCTAGTTTAATGCTAGCACCAACATATCAACATTACTTATGTGTCAACAATCAGTTTTTCAATATCCCCCGAATGATAAACATTTTCGATATTCACTTTATTTTCTTTATTATTTTCGTTGGTGAAGAACCTCATAATTGAAGTTATTTTCACAACATGTTTTGAAGTCATTTTAATTAAATTAATAGCTAAAATTAGCGATAAAATTATTAACCAAATGTAACAACATAACCTCAATTGATTTTAAACACAATTAGAAACGTCTTGATACACTAACAGTTACTGTAAACTAGAAAAACTCGCCCTTTAATGTCCCTTATTATTTATCACTATTTACACGAAATCCCTTATTTTACTAACACCGATTTAAAAAAAGCAATACAAAATTCTCTTATGGCAATTTACATAGAGATTCGTTTTGTTTGGAAAGGTTTTTAAATCATGCGCGCTTCGTGACGTCACGACTTTCGTAGTCTTATAGACTTATAGGCATGGGCAAATACTATTTGTTGCTGGGTTTCAGCAAATATAGTTGGTGCTTTGTTATCAGGTTGTCACACTCATGCGCAGATACAATCTCATTTAGAAAATAGCATAACAGAATAAATATCTTATACCTGAAAAAGGACATCCATCATGGATATCCAGCGGATATCCACTGGATATCCACTTGGATGCTGATATTTCATGGATATATGGATATCTCATGCATATCCACTGGATGTCCATTTGGGATCTGACATTCTATGGATATATGGATATCCATTGGATATCCATGAGATATACTGTGCTGTGTGGGTAATTAATTTTTTTAACACATAATTAGTAAGCACACTGAGAAATTATGAAACTATTTTACAACTAAATATAACACAAAATAATCAGAATTTCTTAATAAGTCTGAAAATGAAATTTATAAAAAAAAATTCAAAAATGACTTTACTATTTGAACTTGTGGGTAAAAATTTAATTAATTATTGTCACTTTACAATTTAGGCCGCACTAACATTCTAGTGTTTTTCAAACTGTCATAGTTGTTTTTAAAACCTAGCCAAGATACTGTAATATAATATGGGTTAGGTACTTGTCCACGATCAAAATACATTCCATTCAAACTGCAATGGGTGCTGCCTGTGTACCACCAAGCACCACCTAAAACAAAAGAAATATGTTAATCATTAAAGGCCGTGTGACACGTGTGTAAATTTGTTATCAAATTTTTTGAACCAACCAACATTGATACCAGAATTGATTTGTTTAACCAATCAATGGTTTAAACACTTGTCAAAAGGCCTTAGCCTGTATGGCACAACGCTAAATTTTACATAAAATTAACATGTAAATGATAACCAACCAATGAAAAAGGTCCTATGATTACACGCTCTTTCTATTGGTAAGTTATCATTTACATTTAATTTTATGTAAAATTTAGCATCGTGTCATACAGGTTTAAGGATAAGTTTTCGTCCATTTAATAACAATTTATTTATTGTTATTAATTATTATTGGACCATTAAATAATCATTAGATTTTGTAAATCTTCATCGTTTCGCTATTTTATTTAAAGCTTTGCCAAAAGACACAATTAAAAGTTATAAAAAGAAACGTTTGATGATTTACGAAATCGAATTATTATTTATTATAATCCATTTATTATAATTAATTACTTATTTAACAAACGTGCAAATTTGGACATACTTAAGCTTGTTAATACCAAATTAAAGGCTGATAGGAAAAAAAAGAAATTTAGCTTGCTAGGACTTAAAGGTTATTAATTTTAAGTATTATAAATCTTACGATAAAATTCAGCCAAGTTAGCTGATGTATATGTTTCTTGATCATTATCTTTAGTAGTAAACTTGTTTCCAATATCGAAAATCAAGGCATCACCAGCATCTCCCGAGTATGCACCCAGCTCCTTTAAGGGATATCCTTCTATTTCTGATCCCACTCTGAACTTGGAATAAGACGCACTTACGTTTTTTGATTCAAAATCACCTAACTCAATCAGCAATTCGTTGTCTTCAAAACCCGTCAAGAGATGAATGTTCTCTAAACCAAGCCAAAATTCGCCGTTCAAATTGCCGAAACCATTCCTGTAATGTTGCCAATCCAAATAAAAATCTTGGGAGCCATCAAATCTTCTTTGTATCACGGTCCAACCGCCTCCCCTAGTTTCCAATTCACATACAACTTCGAATGGTTTTGGTGCACCTTCCGGTTGTATCATGAAAGTTCCCGATGCCGTTTTTTCAGACTTTTGAACTTTTCTACAATTTTTTGGATATGACTTATTCAGAGTAACATTAATTGGGCAAGGAATTGACGTTACAGTTTGTAAATCTTTTACTTCTTGTAACCCTTCGTTGCAAATTTGTTTTAATTCCGAATTTGATGACAAATTCACCAAGGATCTAAAAATAAAAATTATAAAATCACATATATAAAAGACCAGCACGCTGCTGCTGCTGCTCCTCCAGCGTGTCATTTTTTTAGGACACATAAAGCACTCTGATTGGTTGTTGGCGTTGGTGGTACCAACGTAAAATTACCTTAGTACTCCAATCACAAAAGGTTATGTATATTTGATATTTCTATATGGAGTAGTAAAGTAACTTTAAGTTGGTATGACAATCAGAGTGCGCTGTGTGTCCAAAAAAAATGACGCGCTTGAGAAGTAGCAGCAGTAGCAGCGTGTCATTTTTTTAAAACACACAACGCGCTCTGATTGGTAGTTGTCGTTAATCATGCCAGCTTAAAATCACCTCCTTTGGGATCGAGTTGCACACCAATCAAGTTTTCAACCTTGATGAGACGCCCGTCTATATTACCCTATATTAATTAAATGATCTAATTTTTTTCCAATTTTAAATCACCTCCCCTGGAATCGAGTTGCACACTAAGTAAATTTCAACTGGGATACTTATATATAAATTTTATCTCGGTAAATGCGAGGATTATCCATCCAGAAAATTTAATATCAAACTTTTACATTTTCAATAAATGTATTTCACAATACTAAACGGCCAACACACGCTACTCCTCTACCTCCTCCTCCTTCAGCGTGTCATTTTTTTAAAACACACAACGCACTCTGCTTGGTTGTTGTCGTCGTTGGCTTTTAGCAACTTAAAATCAACTCTCCTGGGATCGAGTTCCACACCAAACAAATTTCCAACGTTGGTGAGACGCCCGTTCGCGATTGAATCAGCTATATAATCATTATTTTTGAACTTAAGAACGTTTGAACGTGAACAATTAAAATTGTCAGTATTAGGGATTTATTTTTTTTAATGAAGAATGTTAAAAGACAAATCCATCGGTTGAGCTTAGGTTAGTGTTGGTGTTTAAAAACAATTTTTTTTTTAAATTAATACCTCTAAAATAGAAATCCACCGACTAGCTGCCCGTCCGTGGACGGGCTTTCCAGCTAGTATAATATAATTTGGTTATTCAGGTAAGGTTCGAGAGAACCGGTGCCCACTTAGAATTAATTTTTGTAAAATTAAAATAAAGTTTTCTTGCTTAATTTTTCAATAAATTGAAGTAATTTTAATAATAATAATATTTTCTTTCTCGCTCCCTATTATGTTGATAGAATATCTATATTCTATAGAATAATAAAAACTTTCCTATTTTCAAAATAATGTGTTTGGATTGGGAAAAGCAGATATTTTTCTGTTTTAAAATTATTTAATATCTTTCACTATTTTCAAGTTATTTACTCAAACTTTCACGTAAGTGTCCAATTTTTGAACCATAAAAATAATAAAACACTCTCTGCATAACTTTCGTTGCATAACTTATGCTATATCAATTTTCGTTAATAACTAAACAAGACATAAATTTTGGATGCTTTTTGGTGTTCAATAATTAATATTTAAATATTATCAATTAATACGGAATTTACATAAACCTTGTTTTTCACTAATAACTTGGATAAAATTATTTAAATGATAATATTGAAGGATTATCAGCTTTATGAATCGCAATGTAAAAATTACTTATGACACTGTAAATAAATACCTTGTAACATTAATAAGGGACGAAACGTTTTGCTTTATCGCTCCCACATCGGAAGGCAAATTTTTAGTGACATCCATCAATTCTTGAATGTTTTTACCCAAATTTTCCACTTTAGCATCAAAGATTTTGCTATTCCGAGCAACTTCCGTCGTCAAGTTGTCCAATTTTTTCACCAGCAACTTATTGACAGTGGAATGAACCTCCAAAGATTGACTTCTCAAAGATTGAAAATGTTTGTTGTTTTACGTCAATGTAAAAATTAATTGACACTGAAAATACATACCTTGTAACATTAATAAGTGATGAAACGTTTTGCTTTAAAATCACTCCCACATCGGCAGGCAAATTTCTAGTGGCATCCATCAATTCTTGAATGTTTTTACCCAAATTATCCACTTTAGCATCAAAGATTTCGCAATTTTGAACGACTGGGGTCGCAGAAACTGAACTTTTCATCAGGGCAACTTCCGTCGTCAAGTTGTCCAATTTTTTCACCAACAAATTATTGACAGTTTCTAAAGATAGAAAACGTCTATCGGTTTCCGTAATCAAAAATTGCAAGTTTTCGACACACAAACTTTCCAAACGAGTCAGCAGAAACCGCAGCCCTTCATCATTGATTGTAGGGTCAGGTGGAATAGGAGTCGTGGCTTCCTAAGTAGGGTTATTTAAAGAAACGTGAAATAAAATTTTAGAAAAACTTACCACACTTCTTTTGCTCTTTTGAGTTTGTAAATTGACATCATGAGTTTGAGAAGCTACCACACCAAAAATAACTAAAAGTGTAAATCCTAACAACGACATCATCATGGCACTTTATGATCCACTTGTTACGACTCGAACTAAATGTATACCATTCATATCTCGAAGATGTGTTATATGTAAGTCTGCCTTCGTAGATTCAAAAAAATTGATATATATGTATGCGATCTTGAAAAAGGACACTTTTTATTGTTCAAGCATAATGTTTTAAATTTGATGAGCAATAATAATTCCCACGCTATAAATAACTTGATTTACTCTGCACACTGTTAACGACAAAAAAGTGCTTAAAATGTGTTGGGATAGGCGCCAATTTTTTAGGTCTGAAAAGCTACACTTTCAGGGCTGTGCAGCCACAAAAGTTGGAAATGTCCCTTTGGCTAGCTTGGACAAGCAAGAGAGGCTAATTAATGTGCCAATTCTTTTACCTCAATGATAATAATTGGATAATACAGGGGGCGCCGAAAAATTATTCTCCCCAAAGGAAGCGATAAAAGATGGTAAAATGAATAGTAGTTACCCACTAGAAAAACTACGAAAGAATGACACACTAAAAGAAAAAAAAGTAACAAAAAGTGGGTAAATCACTAACTTTTACTACCAAATGCGTGCTATCTCGTGTTAATTTTAGATTTAATGCTTATGTAAAATCTACAAACTTTGCCTAGTACCTACTACCTATAGTACATTCAACTTTCAAAAATGATTTCTCGATCGGATGATTTAAAACTTGGAATGCTTTAAATTTTTCAAAAGTGAAGATAGGATTCTCTTAAAGCAAAATGCTTTATTTGAAGCCGATACGGCAAGAGAATCCAAAACCCAGTGATTGAAATAAATCCCAAATAATTGGATTTGAACCAAATATTGAAAAAAAATATAATAAAAGGCACTGGTACGTCCACAAAAAGTATTACGAATTCGAAAAGTTTGCACGCAACAAAACTTTTAACATTTTCAACTCTGATAATTCTTGTCAAAACACAACCAGATGATTTCCAAAAATATGCAAAGTTAAAGACCTGCAATGTCATTTCGCAAAAATTCATCAAAGTAACTATTTAAAAAAATTGTATAAATGACTGGAAAACAAATTAAAAAAAAATGTACTACGATATAAATTTTGAACCGTAGCAACATGTGTCTAAAAAAAGCATCAAAAGGTCAAATATTGCAAATGTGTTTTACTATAATTTTAATAATAAAAATTAAATTTTTAAGTAATACCAGTTATAAAATTTCCTATTTTTTTTTCAATTTCCAATATTAATTAAACGGATTCTGAATATTAATAACAGCATCGTTCCAGAAATAATTGAAAGAATTTTATGAAACTTGAATTGGTTTAAATTGTTTAGACATTTCTAGTAATTTTTAAGAAATTTAAAAGATTTTTGCGTTGCTTTTGCTTAGTTAGTGTCTTTTAAATAAAAATTTTATTTTTTTGTTTATTTTTAATTTATCTCTTAATTTTAGGTTTCTATACAAAGTAATGCTAAAACATAGAACATCGTCACCTTGAGCCATCAAGTTGAAATAACAAGCCTTAAGGTTACTTAAACCAAAAAATGGTTGAGAAGCTATTTAAGACACAATAAATAAAGAAGGGATTTGTTTGCTAAAGAATTCAACATTTTGAATTGAAAAATCTAAAATGACCAGTTTCATACAAATTTTAATAAAGCGCTAATTTAACTAGCCAATAGAAAACTTCCGTTAGCTCAAGAAAACCAATAGAAATCATCCGTTAAGTTTATAACAGCTTGTAACAGACTTTTGCATTTGATCTTCTGATTAAAACCATACAGCTGCTATTTTTCTCCTAATGATTCTTACAGGTGTTATGGCTTTAATTGGGTCACCTGCTGACCCACTGTCACCAGTGAATCGACTTGTGATAATTATAAGCTCTTCTTTTAAGTATACCTAACGTGACCATACGTCCCGTTTTAAACAAGACTCTCTTTTTTGGTACTCCATTCCGGTGTCTCTGAAGAAGGCTGCACTCTTTCTTCCACGTCCAAATCTGAAAACAGAACATTTTGGCGTCTCAAAGTCTTCTTCAGAGACACCTGGATGGAGTACTATCATCACTAGTTTTTTCAAAAATCGAATTTAAAAAAAGCTCGATTTTCACTGCAAATTTGAAGGTAAATCACTCGTGATTGGTGAATTAAGGCATTCTGTGCTCCGTTCGGGCACTGTTATGCAAAAGAGCCCCGCTGATGATTACTTTTTCGCGTGGATCCTACTCGTGCCATGGTGGTTTTCATCAAAATTGACCCTCGGCACCCTTCGGGCGCTTCGGGCCATTTTGATGAAAACGACACTCATTATAAAAATACCCTTAGGCCCGTGGATTAAGGAAAAAGGTGGATCTTTGAGGGGTGAAACTCGTTTGCGTGGATTCTAAAAGCAGGGTGGTTGTGCAAGGAAAAATTGACTTAAAGCACTCCTCGCTACGCTCGGGCGCTTTAAGCCAATTTTCCTGCACATTTACTGATGAAAACATGATGTTCGCTCTAAGTGCACTGTTGAAGCATCCCAATGCAAATGTCGCTCGGGTTATCGTCGCTAGCATAGCATCACTTTGTGAACAGAGTTTATTTGGAGGCAAGGCCTCCATTACCTTTTTCAACATCTGAGAACATCGCGGGGATGATTAAGAATATAAAATACTTTAGCGAGCATAGAGCCTTGTATCGTTTCAAAGTAGAGTGTTGACCCGCGCAAGGCGATAATCAACCTTTGATGAATAGTTTGAGTGATTTTGGCCGAAGCAACAGTAACCTCCCAGAGAAAGTAGCGTCGTGGAGCCCAAAAGGGTCCGTCGAAAGGAAGAAGGCGGCGACACGGTCGCAAAAAAGAAGTGGGATTGTACGGTTGAAAAAAGTTTTCTACCATACATGCCAGCAGCACCTTAACTTAAGAACTGCGATTTAGGTCGGTGCCGAGACATTGAGTAAACGCCTTGGCTGTGACCCTGTTATCGTCGCTCTGCGCAAAGCTAAGACCAGTTCAAACTACACGGACTGTCAATAGAATGCATTGATTCACCAATCCCGAGCTACTGAACTTGAAAATTGCTATAAAAATCGTGCTTTTAAAACAAGAAAATATTTTAATTGTTAAAAGCCGTGTGACATGTGTAAATTTGTTAACAAATTTGTTAGCAAATTTACTGAATCAACCACCATTGGTACCAGCATTGATTTGTTTAACCAATCAATGACTTACACCCTTGTGTAAGGAAAAAAAAGCGAAGGACAAATTAAATATTGTGTGATATTAATTTAATGTTTTTAAAAATGAAATTCGTTTGAAAAAGTAAACTTTATGATAGTCAGAGCATAATAATTACATACGAATTATTCCTATGATTGAATTATAATAATGATATAAAATAAAGCATTAACCTCCTTGGAATTCTTTCTATCTTTTTCCAAAATTGTAATTTCATTTTTTTTCCCTTTTCAATGTCAATTAAACGGATTGTGAATATTAATAACAGCATTGTTCAAGAATAATTTAATGAATTTCATGAAACTTCAATTGGTTTAAAATGTTGAGACATTTCATTTAAGGGGTTATATCTATGTATAGTTATTTTCGGAATAATTGAAAGATTTTTTAGCCACGTTAACAAAATTTTTTAGCAATAATACTAAAGATTATCGTTTAGTAATTAATTAGGCCACGTCTGTTGCTCTCACACACTTTCAAAATTCCTACCGTATTACAAAGTAAAATAAATGATCAATTTCTTTTAACTAGGGTTGTTGGTTGTTCGAACCTTAAAAAGACACACAAGTGCCTTATAAACAAACGGAAGTGTTAAAATAACTTTTTTACAACAGAAGTCAAGATTTAAAAAAATAGCTTAAAACAACATTTTTTTTTAAATTTTGCAATAGCAAAGGTAGTCTGAAAGAAGATTGGCGAACGGCGAGTTCGACTGGATGGTCGTGATTTTCGCATGTAAATTTTAGGATTTTGTAAAAAGTGTAAAAATAAAATTTTGGTGAAAAAAATTGAATATTATATTTCTGTAGAAATTGTTGAAGTAAAATTTATAAAAATTGCAAGTAAGGATTATTTTAGTACATTTGGCGCCCAACGTGGGGCATCTGGTGAACATTTTTGAGAAGTGGATTTTTTGTAAAGAATTTCTATTCGCCAAAGAACTTATTACTTTTCACTCTGAGGTTTTAAGAAATTTTCTGGAATAAGTTTTCCAGAAATTATGAATTTTTTGAGAAATCAGGATGAAAAAAGAGAGAGGGATAGAAAAAAGGTGGTAGAATTTTTAAAAAGCATAACCGATAAAGAACTAAAAAATGATAATGAAGATTTTAGAAAAGAGATGAAAATTTTTAATAAAAACTTTGAAAGAGTGATAATTAATTCGACAAAAAACATAAATGATAACCAACAAAATGTAAACGCTGGTGTGAAGAAAGACGCCGTTATCGTGGAAGGGGAGTGTTTTAAAAACGATGTTGATAATAGAGTCCCAAAATTAAAAGAAGCAATTAACCAATCATTTCAAACAAGGAAATAATTGCAGGCGACATTACTAAAACAGTCCAGAATTTAAGAAGGAAAACAAGAAAAATTCGATGCAAAAAGCTGCAACACCAGGAAAAAGTAAATTATGCAAGAAACCCTGAGTCATAAAACGAAAGAATTTAAATTTAAATCAAGGAAAACTTTTGCCAAGATAAGTTTGGCAGTTGAGAAGACAAATAAAAATATTATTCACGAAATGGAAAAAGATATAGAAGAAAACGAAGAACCATTGAGCGAAGGAAAAAAGATCAATTTTCAATTTGAAAAAGATCAATGCGGAAATAGATAAAATTTTAAAGTAAGTTGCGAAGTTAAAGAATGTGAACAAAGAAGAAGGCGAGATTCAAGAAGAAGGGCGATAGTACAGGAGAAATACGCAAAAAAGTAGGTGTTAGGTGCAAATAATTCTCACAAAAACAGGATTTGAATTTTCTAGTTTGTTCTTGGTATCTTTTTAACATAATAAAAGTCTAGAAAAATCTAAGTATGCAAAATGCGTTTTTTGGCCCAAAAGTTTTAAAGAAATGACGCGCATGAATGGATTAACGAGATTCCTAGAAAAATAAGTTTTTTTGGATATAACTAATTCCCACAAAGATGGAATTTAAATTTTTAAGTTTGTTGTTGGTACTTTTTTGACATACTAAAAATCTAGAAAAACAGAAAAATTAGAAAAAAGATCCTGGGCAAAGCGGCTCAGAAGAGTTGGACCGCGGTAGCGGCCAAGGGGCTGAGCCCCCCTAGTATAATATACTAATACAACTTATAAACTTCACTTTACTTAATTATTATACCATTTTTTTTTCATTCATTAAATCACGACAAAGAATTAATAAATAATTAATTGTTTGAATACACAATATTATTAGTAAGCACACTGAGAAATTAGAAAACTATTCTTATAACTAAATACAATACAAATCGGTCAGAATTGCTTAACAATTCAAAAATTACTTTACTATTTAAACTTGTGGGTAAAAACTTAATTAATTATTATTATTACTTTACATTTTAGGCCGCACTAACATCCTAGTCTGTTTATAACTGTAAAATGTTGACTGATAATTAAACCAAAATAATGAATGATGTTCTTCTTCAGGTTTTTGGCCACGATCAAAATACTTTCCATTCAAATTGCTATAATTATAATGCTTTTCCCTGTACCACCAGCCACCATCTAAAACAAAAAAATAATTATGTTAGTTATTATGTTATTAAAAATAAGGTTTCGTCCGTTTAATAATAATTTATTTATTGTTACTTTTTGTTTTTCAACGTTTTGCTATTTTATTTAAAGCTTCGTTAAGAAATGAAAATCTCAAAATCAGTTATTAAATTATAATTATGTAACAAATCAACAAATCGTCGGCTTCACATGAAAAGTGCATAAGTCTAAAATTACCGAAAATGCGATTTTTGTTCCATCTAGTTAATAAAAGCATTCTCCAGTGATTGAGAAAATAAAATTTGAAGAAAATCAAACAGATGTCACTAAAATAGCTTATTGAAATAATGCATAAGTCCTTCGATCATATATACTGTCGTGAAACGACTTTAAAAAAAAATCATTGTTTTTGGTAAAATTGAGTCAAAATTGATAATTTGGTTTTCTTTTCAAATTTTTATGTTAATTTTTTCGATTTATCAAAGAGACGCTCGAGTGAAGGTTTACTGTAACTCTTGACACGAACAAAGAAAATTTTATTTTATTGAAAACATTTAAAATTTGAATTTATTTTGTATTGTGAACTATTAAAAGTTTTAAAAGGTGAGCGCGTGATAAGATTTGTTGGTAGAACGCAAGTGCGAGTGTTATCAAGAATTAACGAAGGAAAGACAAAAATTTAAAAGCGGATGAATCGACTGAGTGTCGTGAGAAAGCGAACATTTGAGCCATTTTGGTTGAGTTATTTTTGGCCGCCGAAAAAGGCGTAAATTGAGTGATTGATACGTGAAATCGTCTTGGTCTTGTGAGAACCAAAATTCGTTTTTGAGGTTTGAATTGGCGTTTGACCGAAGTTATTGGTCTGTAGTTTTGGAATTGTCCATAATTGGAGAAAAGAATATTTGGTTTGCTGAACCCGTGGTTGTCTGGAAGAATTTGCTAACTTTGGAAGATTTATAAACGTTTTGGTGGATGGATCAACGTTCAATGCGAGTCGAGCGAAGAGTTCCAGTTACAAGATTTCAAGGTATTTAAGCTCAAGTAAAAATTATTTAACATTTTTCATAAATACGCGTTTGTGATATAAAAATTTTTGTGGCGCCGATAAACTTATTGCTGATTATTGTTTTAATAATTTAGTTCACAATATTTTGAAATTATTGTAAATTTGTTTTTAATTTGCGAACACAAATACACCGTAGTTTGTACGAATGCGTTATTTTGCTATTTTCGATTGTTAAATTTTTCAATTACAATAGCGCATTCGTATTTGCTAACACCAATTACACCATATACTTTCAAAAAACTCAAAAATTGTGAGTTACAAAGGAGCCCTTTTTGATAAATTTTTTATTAATTTTGAATAAATTAAATTTTTAAATTGTGAATTTCGACTCGACAATTTCATTTCTCATCTGAAACCACCTACCCTGGGAAAGATTTTTCGAGTGTTCCCATTTACGAGCTGCCGGCGCACTTTTTGGAGGTGTCTCGCTGAAAACACTTCAATACATAGATGATCGAAGCATAAGTCCATAGCGCATTGACAGCGCCATGACGTTTTTTGCCCTTCCTGTAAAATTTGTCATTTGGGACTTATGCACATTTCATGTAAAGCCGACTAAATGTACTTCGAGCATCCTTAAGCTTGTGTAAACCACATTGGAAGCAGATACGACAAAAAGAAGAAATTAACTTATAAGAAGAAATTTCACTTGCTACGACTAATAATAAAAATATTATTATAAATCTTACGTTGATCGTCAGCCCCGTCATAATTTGGATAACCATCTTGATCTTTATCTTTAGTAGAAAACTTTTTTCCAACATGGTAAGATAACGAATCGCTAGCATCTCCCGAATAAGCACCCAGCTCTTTTAATGGATATCCTTCCATTTCTGATCCCACGCTGAACTTGGCATAAAATGCACTTATGTTTTTTGATTCAAAATCACCTATCTCAATCAGCAATTCGTTGTCTTCAAAACCCGTTAGGAGATGAATATTCTCTAATCCGAGCCAAAATTCGCCTCCCATATTACCGAAACCATTCTTATAATTTTGCCAATCCAAATAAAAGTCTTGCGAGCCATCAAATCTTCTTTGTATCACTGTCCAACCGCCTCCTCTAGTTTCCAATTCACATACAACTTCGAATGGTTTTAGTGCACCTTCTGGTTGTATCATGAAAGTTCCGAATACCGTTTTTTCAGTTTTTCGAACTTCTCTGCAATTTTTTGGATATGGCTTATTCGGAGTAACATTAAGTGGGGAAGGAATTGACGTTACAGTTTGTAAATCTTTTACTTCTTGTATGCCTTCGTTGCAAATTTGTTTTAATTCCGAATTTGATGACAAATTCGCCAATGATCTAAAAATAAAAATTATAAAATATAATATACTTTGGTTATTCTGGCACGGTTTGAGAGAACCGGTGCGCTATTGGTATTAATTCTTATAAAATTATAATTAAAGTTTTCTTGGTTAATTTTCAATAAATTAAAGTAATTTCAATTTAATAAAATAAACATATTTATATTTTAATTGTTTTCAGATTATCAATAGATACTTTTAATAGCAACTCATAAAAAATCGAAAAATATTATTAATTGTTTTTACAAGAACATAATATAGCATTTTTTTAAAGTGTTGGTTTTATAGGGAGCGAGAAAGTTGACGTTAGGGTTTTCTAGATTTAAAAAATTTTATGATAGAAGTTTACATTTTTCTCGCTTCCTTATATTATTGGATAATTAGCGAAAATTGGCTTTCTTATTGGAGAATTAGCCAGAAAGCTCGACTGCAGCACCTCTAGCGTTAAAAGAGTAAACTTTTGTCATGGGGGAGGAAAGCTTTCTCGTTCCATATTATGTTGGTGAAATATATATAGAATAAAAAGTTTTCTATTTTCAAAATAATGTGTTTAGATTAAAAAAGCGGATATATTTAATAGTTATTTAAGTTACAAGGAACGTAAGGACGTTATTATTCAAGGAAGGTGAACTTACGTGCCGTGTTGCTTATTAAATTTTTCCTGCTTCCGCGAAGCACCGGACAATATTTTTCTATAATATTACAATTTGACATCGAACGTCAAATATTTAATTAGACATTTAATTTCATTATATTTAATTTATAAGTTTGCTTTGCCTGTTCGTTCCTTACAAACGATAAACGAATATAAATCAAATCTGTATGTCAATCGTTTATTATTTTCCTAGGAAAATAAGTGACACTATTAAGTTCCGTCGCTAACGGTAACTAACAAACAAACGCAATGAACAACTTACGTCGGGTGTAGACATGCACAGAAGACACACTTACGTGATCGGGAGCAGGAAAAATTATTAAATATTTATTTAAGTTACAAGGAACGTAAGGACGTTATTATTCAAGGAAGGTGAATTTAAGGCGAGGAGGAGCCGAGGCTTAATTACCTTCCGAGAGTGATAATCCTTACGTGCCGTGTTGCTTATTAAATTTTTCCTGCTTCCGCGAAGCTCCGGACAATATTTTTCTATAATATTACAATTTGACATATCGAACGACAAATATTTAATTAGACATTTAATTTCGTTATTTTTAATTTATAAGTTTGCTTTACCTGTCTGTTCCTTAGAAACGATAAACGAATATACCTTAAATTAAATCTGTATGACCATCGTTTATTATTTTCTTAGGAAAATAAGTGACACTATTAAGTTCCGTCACCAACGGTAACTAACAAACAAACGACTTACGTCGGGTGTAGCCATGTACATAAGACACAATTACGTGATCGAGAGCAGGAAAAATCTTTTACCATTTTCAAGTTATAGAAGATAATCAGGTGCAGTTCTTGAACTACAAAAAATAAGACACTCATTCGGTATCACGTCGTTATGCCTAAAACCACTACGCCTAAAACACTTACGACTAAGTCAGTACGACTAAGTCTTTACGCCTAAAAAATTAAAAAAATTTATGACTAAGGTTTTTTACGCCTAACATCATGTACGCCTAAAACGGGGAACGGCAGGAAACGTAGACCCCCCAATAAAAATTTTACGATTAAACCTCGATTTATTGTGATAAAGCACACTTTAAATAAGAGAATTAGGTGAGGAAAATGGCCTTAAAACCAACAGTTTTTTCAAAAATCGAATTTAAAAAAGCTTGATTTTCGAAGGATAAATCGCTCGTGATTGGTTAATCACGGTAAGCCAGGCATTGTGTTGACGGTACGTGCGTTGCTATACATAAGAGTGTAGCTGTTGACAAATTTGTCAGTAACTCTTGCGCTATGGTAGGAATGCGTTCTCCTTTTTTATTAATTAAAAATGTTAATTTAAAAATTACTTCAGGAAAGGGTAACTTAAATTTAACGAACGGTAGTTACTTTTTCGCGTGGGTCCGACTCTTGCGAGGGTGATTTTGATCAAAATGACAACTAATTTAAAAATATCCCTAGGCCCGTGGGTCAAGGAAAAGATGAATCTTTGAGAGGTGAAACTCGTGAGAGTGGATTTGTAACGCAGGGTAGTTGTGCAAAGAAAAATCGACTTAAAGCACCCCTCGCTGCGCTCAGGCGCTTTAAGCCATTTTTCCAGCACATGTACTATTCGGAAAGATGGTTGTGCAAGGAAAAATCGACTTAAAGCACCCCTCGCTACGCTCGGGCGCTTCAAGCCATTTTTCCCGCACATTTAAGGTTGAAAACCATGATTTTCGTTCGGAGTGCACTGTTACTGCATCGCAATGCAAGTGTCGCTCCCACTCTGCGCCAAGCTAAGACCAGTTCTCAGTGCACGTACTGTCAATAGAATGAACTGAATGAATTGATTCACCAATCCCGAGCGACTTTGCTTTAAAATTTACTGTGAAAAACGTGCTTTTTTAAATTCGATTTTTGAAAAAACTGTTGGATTTAAGGCCATTTTCCTCACCTAATTCTCTTATTTAAAATATGCTCTTTCAGAATTCATCGAGGTTTCAATCGTAAAATTTGCATTTAAAGATCTACGTTTCTTACCTTTCACCACATTTTCATGTAGTACATGGTAACTAACCAATGAAAAACCATTTATACATGTACTACCTGACCCGCATGTTGCTCGGAGCAAATAACGCTCGCGCATGTTGCTCGGAGCAAATTTATGTGTACTGTGCGCAAAAATATATACATGTTAGAATAAGCGAGGATTACTAAACCTGGACCCGGACCTGTATATGACGTTAATGAAATACTCTGCCCTGACTAATAATTTTAAATAAATGCGCTGAGTAAGTAATACCAACCTAATTTGGTATTATTAGGTTGGTAATCAACTATAACAGTATTACTATATCAAAACACAGTTTATCACAGGTGTGTGTGAAGACAGTAGAAGAACCTAAATATAGAAAATCGAGAAGAATATTATTTTAGCTTTATTTATTGCAAATATTTTGGCTCACGCTAACATCAGAAGTGGAATTCGAACCAACGTTTAACTGCAAACGGATAAGTTTTTTTTTGTCGTGTTTTTTTTTTGTTTTTGTTGGTTTTGTGTTTTATTTTTTTCTCTCGTTTGGTTTAAAATGAATCAAAATACAGAAGATTCCCAAAATGCAATTCAAAATCCGGACGGATATCCGATGGACTTAGAACAAACGCACGATGCCGTTAATAGCAAATTTTTGATTGATGAATAATGGATTGAACAAATAAACGATTTAAAGAAACGAACTAAAATATCCGATTTCATTATGATATTGAAAGAGGGAGACGCTCTACGAGAAAATGAAAAATAAAGTTTTTCGATGGATGGAAACCATTTGATAGGAGTTGGAATAATTTGTGTATGACTTTTGAATAACGTTCCCCAAACAAGAAACATGGCACACGAAGCTAAACAAGGCAGCTAATATAGAAAGTTCAAACCTTGTTAGTTTATGTGAATACGGAATAGAGAAAAAATGCGTAGTACCAACCTCAACTGGAATGGCAGAAAGTGATACATTCCATTGGTGGAATAAATAACGATATTATTCGACAAAGAATACGAATAAATGTACCAAAGAATCAACAAGATCTTAAAGCTTTGCTTCGACAATATGATAGCGAAATCAAAGATGATCATCGAAGAGCACCAAAACAACTCAAGCTAGATACTATGCAATCGTATGAGAAAAACGGAAATTATCAAAAAACTGTTTCAACTGTAAATATTCAGAAAACCCGAAGCATGCAATGAAAGAAATCTAAATTAAGAAGCAAAAGAAGTGTTATAATAGTAAAGAAATTCAACTTGTAACTGAGGATTGCAAAATTGGCTTGGAGTCTACCGCCTTGCAAGCTCCTGGAAGAGAAGTCGATAGACAGTAATTGTATTCTTGGCGTAGATGGTGTAGATTGATTGGGTGGGAGACGATTTGGCGTCCCGGATTGTGCGTTGTCATGGGAAATTATGGATTGAACTTGGCGTAGTTCTCAATGATGAGACCCCGAATTTGATATGTACTGGATAGTGATATAAGTGTGTTGTCAGGAATGGACGAAGAGTGGAAAGGTGGAGTCCCGAGCGTTGGATGATTTTTGTATATTGGTGAATGCACCGTAATCTTGGTTGTGATTGGCGCATTTCTGAAGTATCCGTATATTTGCTCTCTTAGAGAACAAAACTTCTAAACAGTCTATAGTTACTTTGGGTTTTTTGTTTAAACGAGCTGGCATCCAGGGGCAGTCATGACTGATAAAGCGGAAATTTTCACTTCATCGGAATTCGTTAATTGTTTTAAACGAGAAGATGTTGAATTGCACCTTATAAATGTGGGAGTGCCCAGAGGCGGCGGACAGGTAAAATCAGTGATAAAAGTCTTGTCTGATCTAGTGAAAAGTGCGTTGAACAACAGAAAGGAGATTGAATGGTTTGCAATATTGACCGGAATTGAAGCAGTACTTAATGAAGGTAAAAGTTTGGCAACTTGATATACGTCGGATGCATTTATGTTCTGAGGGAAGAATCGCGCAAGCGGAAATAGGATTTGGCAACAGTAAGATTTGGAAAACTAAGCGGGAGGTTTTTGGGACTAAGCAAAATTATAGAAATGCTGGCTAACGAACGTTGCGTATTTGGAGGTTGGAGAAACTAGTGAAAGAGGCTACTTATGAACAGTTGAGAGGCTGGTTTAACAGACAATTTTGAGGAAAATATGACTAGTGAAGCAATTTGATTCATTGCTTTTCTTTGGTAAGTACATTTATACTATAATGTACATTTTCACATATAGAAAACAATACTGAAAGTAGCTGTTTACAGTACAGAAATGTCAAAACCTCAATTGTTTTATGTGCAATCCTACTAAAATGTACACTTTGACATATATTTTTGACGTATTTTGTGAATTTTAAATATTTTATTGCTTAGCAACATACGTATTTCGTTAAATTATTATCGTACATTTTTGCAGAAAATGTGCATTTAATTCCAATTACACATAAAATAGTTTATGCGCTTTATCCTTAAGGTGCCTTTTTGGCATTTGCGTGGTTATAGACTTCGTCTGCGCCTCAGTCTATAATTTTCCGCGCTCATGCCAAGAAGATGCACTTTCAGGACTTGGTGCATAAATAACTATTACGGACGGTAGAACCAAATTATTATGGCGTTGCGGCCGAGTTATTTATGGCGTTGCGGCCGAGTTATTTAAGGCGTTGCGGCCGAGTTATTTAAGGCGTTGCGGCCGAATTATTTAAGGCGTTGCGGCCGAATTATTTAAGGCGTTGCGGCCGAATTATTTAAGGCGTTGCGGCCGAATTATTTAAGGCGTTGCGGCCGAGTTATTTAAGGCGTTGCGGCCGAGTTATTTAAGGCGTTGCGGCCGAATTATTTAAGGCGTTGCGGCCGAATTATTTAAGGCGTTGCGGCCGAATTATTTAAGGCGTTGCGGCCGAATTATTTAAGGCGTTGCGGCCGAGTTATTTAAGGCGTTGCGGCCGAGTTATTTAAGGCGTTGCGGCCGAGTTATTTAAGGCGTTGCGGCCGAGTTATTTAAGGCGTTGCGGCCGAATTATTTAAGGCGTTGCGGCCGAGTTATTTAAGGCGTTGCGGCCGAGTTATTTATGGCGTTATTCAAAATTCAAAAAAAAAAAAAAAAAAAAATGTCACGGGGACGCGACAATTGCAGGAAGGCCGTGTTAGAATAAGCGAGGATTACTAAACCTGGACCCGGACCTGTATATGACGTTAATGAAATACTCTGCCCTGACTAATAATTTTAAATAAATGCGCTGAGTAAGTAATACCAACCTAATTTGGTATTATTAGGTTGGTAATCAACTATAACAGTATTACTATATCAAAACACAGTTTATCACAGGTGTGTGTGAAGACAGTAGAAGAACCTAAATATAGAAAATCGAGAAGAATATTATTTTAGCTTTATTTATTGCAAATATTTTGGCTCACGCTAACATACATTTAATAACACATACGAAGTTTTCGTCACAAGGACGTAAAACGAGATTTTACACCCGAGGGCGAAGTTTTGGAAGACGAGGCGAGCGTAGCGAAGCCGAGGCGCACAAATCGCACCGAGTGGTGTAAAATTATTTTCTTTCATACCACAGCAACTCAAAAGAGAGTATTAATTTACATGTTTTTTATCTCTTGGTAAATCTATGTTTGCTACAATACGTTTATTTATTTCCCTAATAATAATTAATATCAGACTGAGCCACAGCAACGCGTGGCCTGGTTCAGCTAGTTATAATATAAAATATAAAAGAGAATTGTTTGTTTGTAAGCAATAAACTCTTGAACTACTGGATCAAATATAACCAAATTTTGTGTATGTTTTATGGGTCGTGACGAGTGCTTGTATAACATCAGAAGTAAAAAAATTGAGAGGAGAGCAAATTCGCATAAACAAATATTGCGTCGTCGACAGGTGTCGCGACAAAAACAAATACCAAACTTTTGGCGATCTCTGTATTTGTATATATGTTACAGTTAAAACCCGAAATCAGTTAAAACCCGATCTAACTAGTAAATTCTAGTTTTAACTAACCGCCTTAGTAAATTCTAGTTTTAACTAAACTTATATCAGTTAAAACTAGAATTAAAGTAAAAATAGCCTTAATTAGATAAAAATGATCTTTATTAAGCAATTATTTTATACATTATTATTATATTCTACTTATTGCCACATGGCATGCTGTTGTGACATTTTGAATTGCAAATAATTTCTCTTTTTAAACAAAGGCAACGCTTTGAGGTGCAATTTTTTTTGCAGGAACAGCGGACAAACCCTTGTTCAGATTCAACGGCAGCTTTTTGCGCTGCAGTCCTTAAGCAAATTTCTTCATCTGGCACTTGTTTTTGAGTCAAAAAACTTTAGTTTTTTTAAATTTTTTTGTCATTGTCACTTTTAAAGTAACTGGACCAATGAGAGCGCTCCTGTATGATCGGATAAACGTACAAACGGATACATGGAAATTGAGCTTAAACCTCCCCCCCCCCATTTAGTAACTTTTCGTGATTGTTCGTTATCGACTATCGTTATCAAATCGTTAAAAACCGTCAAGTTTGGTTTCCATTACATTGTAATTTGAACAAAAGTTAAATTTACCTATTTGAAAGTGACGATGACAAAAAAAAATTAAAGAAAATTCTAAAGTTTTTTTGACTCAAGAACAAATGCCAGATGCACTTTGCAATTCAAAATGTCACAACAGCATGCCATGTGGCAATAAGTAGAATATAATAATAATAATGTATAAAATAATTGCTTAATAAAACAATTTTTATCTAATTAAGTCTACTTTTACTTAATTCTAGTTTTAACTAAACTTAGGGTGGATTTCATAAAATTTTTAACAAGCCATTAAATTTAAAAGAGGATTTCTATTGGCTTGTTAGAGTTAACGGACGTTTTCTATTGGTTAACTACGACCTTTTAGTTAAGTCGGCATTAACGCTTTTATTATGAAATCCGCCCTTATACCAGTTAAAACTAGAATTTACTAAGGCGGTTAGTTAAAACTAGAATTTACTAGTTAGATCGGGTTTTAACTGATTTCGGGTTTTAACTGTAACATATATAACTAGTTTAAATATTTAGTTTTCCAACCTGAGCGAATATATAAATATAACAAAAATTTTCTTTCGGACAGGCACGTGGAGTCTTTTGGGAACTCCGTGTGCTTATTTTGCGCATAATTTTTATTTTTAAAAATTTAGGCGTAAATGTATTAGGCATAAATGTTTTAGTCGTAAAATCGGTTAGTTGTAAAGACTTAGGCATAAGTCAGTTAGGTGTAAAAGTTTTAGGCGTACATGATGTTAGGCGTAAAAAACCTTAGTCGTAAAATTCTTTAGGAGTAAAGACTTAGTCGTACTAACTTAGTCGTAAGTGTTTTTAGGCGTAAAGACGTGGAGCCCACTCATTCTTCATAACTTTCGTTGCATAATTTATGCTATTTTTATCAATTTTCGTTAATAACTAAATAAAGAATAAATTTTAGATAATTTTTGTGTCCAATAATTAGTATATCGATTATTAAAATATTATCAATTAATACTGAATTTACATAAACCTTATTTTTTTCAGTAATAGCTCGGATAAAATTACTTAAATAATAATATTGTAAGATTACCAGCTTTAAGAAGCCTAATGTAAAAATTACTTGACACTGAAAATTCATACCTTGTAACATTAATAAGGTCCGAAACGTTTTGCTTTATCGCTCTCACGTCAAAAGGCAAATTTCTAGTAGCATCCATCAATTCTTGGATGTTTTTACCCAAATTTTCCACTTTGGCATCAATGATTTCGCAATTCTGAACGATTGGAGTAGCAGGAACTGAACAGCATTGAGACATCCCACCAACTTCCGTCGTCAAGTTGTCCAATTTTTTCACCAGCAAATTATTGATAGTGGAATGAACCACCGAAGACTGACTTCTCAATGATAGAAAACGTTTGTTGTTTTACGTCAATGTAAAAATTAACTGACACTGAAAATACATACCTTGTAACATTAATAAGAGACGAAATTTTTTGCTTTGTCGCTCCTACATCGGAAGACAAATTTCTAGTGGCATCCATCAATTCTTGAATGTTTTTGCCCAAATTATCCACTTTAGCATCAAAGATTTCGCAATTTTGAACGACTGGGGTCGCAGAAACTGAACTTTTCATCAGGGCAACTTCCGTCGTCAAGTTGTCCAATTTTTTCACCAACAAATTATTGACAGTTTCTAAAGATAGAAAACGTCTATCGGTTTCCGTAATCAAAAATTGCAAGTTTTCAACACACAAACTTTCCAAACGAGTCAGCAGAAACCGCAGCCCTTCATCATTGATTGTAGGGTCAGGTGGAATAGGAGTCGTGGCTTCCTAAGTAGGCTTATTTAAAGAAACGTGAAATAAAATTTTAGAAAAACTTACCACACTTCTTTTGCTCTTTTGGGTTTGTAAATTTGCATTATGATTTTGAGAAGTAACCACACCAAAAATAACTAAAATTGTAAATCTTGTTAGCGACATCATTGTAGAACATACTAATTTAATCGTGACCAAAACTTAATATAATATACCACTTCATATCTAGCGAATGGGTTAAATGTTAAATTTTTTACAAGTAAACAATACAAAATATATTTATATATTTTAATCTTAAAAGTTAAAAGATAAACGTTTTGCAAATATAAAAGATGTTTTGCTTAATTTTTATTTGCGTTATCGCTAAATATATTGTCATGTTTTGAACCTCCTCGTATGAGATCATAAGAAGGATAAATGGAAATTTGCTAAAAATCTGGTTCTAACCCTGAGAATTATGTCCCAACAGGTGGATCTTTGTTATTTGTTTTTAATTTAAATTTCTGCTATTATTTTGCCTGACGATGAAGATGCAATAAATCAGTCATCGGAATTCCATAATGTTCTCATTATTTTCCCTCCTGAAAGTCATTTGTAAGGATGAGAATTAAATCTTCTCAGCTGAACAGCTTGGTTCACGGAAGTAATTTCTATAGCCATACGGAATAATTTTAGTTGTTAATTTGTACTTTGTTTGCTATTATTTCATATCAATTTTATTTATCCACCACATGGTAGGAATCTGTCATTGGGACATATTACTCCATCAACTGAGCTAGCTGGTAATTTTTCATTATTTTGTAGAGGTATGAAAGCAACCTTGGCGGAAAATTTTCAGTTTCCTGCGAAAGCTTTCATATCATTGCAATATAAACCAATTTAATTGGTAATTATAATAATAATATTAATTAAAATTTTAATATAAAATTTACTCTTTGAACTTTTAAATTATCGCGTTGGAAACTTTATTTACTTTCTTCAAAATGTTTTTGACCTTTAAAAAAGGTTTAAAATTAAATTGTAGAGATAATTGGGAATACCCAAAAGTATTTTAGTGTATCAAGTATTATCAATGATACTATTATTTAAAGTCAAGTTGATACCCTATCTTGCGTCAACGTATTTTCCAATACTTGGTAATTATTAAGTGTTGATGGTGAAATTTGCAGCTCTTCCGGTATTAAAACCTCATTTACACAGAAAAAATGTAAAGTTGGAACTGAAAGGGCCAATGTCAGATTTTGATCAGGTCAAATTGCAAATGTGTTTTGTCATAATTTATTTTGCTATAATTTTAATAATTAACGATGAAATTGATATCAGAAATAAATTGCTTATTCTATACCATTATGAGTTAGAAGTCTTTCATAAAAACGACGGACAAATTAAATATTGGGTGATATAAAATTAATCTTCTTAAAAATGAAATTAATTTGAAAAAGTAAACTTTATAATAGTCCTTCCCGAAGATCATTATTTTATAAATTTTGATACTTCCAGCGTTGTCATCGTTTCTTAAATTGTTTGTTTCATTTTTTGTGTGTGCAGTTTTTCATTATCCTTTCTATTGATTTTTCTTAATTGGTAATTTAGGGTAAAAACTTGATCTGTTTTCTACTTTACTTTTTCATAATCCTATTGTTTTTCTTTGCCATGTCATCTTAAATTTCTAGAATTTTCCCTTTTATTTTCTAATTATTGTAGGGCATTGTTTTCATTTCTGGTTTCCACCTCTCACAATTTACCTTACATTCCAACGATGTTCTTTCTTTTGGCTTGCCGCTTCCTTCTTTTTTCATTCCTTAATTTTGTTTGAGACTACACCAGATCTTTTCCAAGCCAATTCTCCTCTTTATTTATCAGACAAAGAAGGTAGCGAATTTAGCGATACAAAAAAAAATAGAATTTCAAAAAAAGAAAAAATTGGATCAAAAATCATAAATAAACATTTGGATGAAAAACAAAACTTGATTAACACCAAAATTTATTCTTAATAATATTTATAATAAAAATTATGTTTAAGAACACATGCAAAATATCACTACATAAAATTGCAATACCCACACAAATTATGACTCATAATATACCGATAATTGAGAAAATAATATAATATATAATTAATTAGACATTTGTAATCCTAAAAACCACATCATATCTGATTTTTAAGATGAAAAATATCACACTTAAAATAAAATACCAAAGCCGTGGCTCAGAATTGAAATAGCACTAATACTCGTAATTAGCAATTTCTCAAAATTATAAATTCTACTATACTTTTAATAAACGAACCCTTAGACAATTGTTGTGAGCAAAACATATCGTACCCAGGTATATAAATTAGATTTATCTAATACGGCTATAGAATAGAGCTCATCATCATAAAATTCAAAATCATTCCTTTTTATTTTATAACAAAGTGAAATCCAGTTTTCAGAACTTTCTTGTTAAGTTTTTGCAACTTCTTCTTAAATTAAGAAAGTTTTGAGAACTGTCGTGCAGAACACTGCACCCTGTTATAATTTTAAAACAACAAAAAAAATCTTTTTTAATAAGTTTCTTTGGTGATAGTAGGGGGGCGAGTGGAAACTCCTTTTCAAAAAATTATACTAAATAATTATTTACTTTTCAAAGGTATACCTAAAAACCTGGTTAGTAATTGTTTAATGTCGTCAGTTAAATATTCTAAATAACCAAGTTGCAAAATTTGATCAAAAATGTTATAACGTTCCGACTGACTCATAGACCCCACCATGGCATATGCAATAATTTCAATACGCAAAATGTTCGTACCCGAATCAACTGACCACTTGTAAATGTCAGGTACCGTTTTAGGAAGGAACCTGTAATATTGAATACACGTGGTAAGTACACCACATAAATTTAACATTAAAAAGCGGTCGGCGAGAGCAATGGTATCCAAAATAACACTTAAATGAATATTAATTATTTGTATGACACTATCATTATCCAAGTTTGATTCTAAAATCATCAATAACAACTTAAACGACGTGTTGGTAACGTCATGTAACCGAACTTCATCTTCTTGCGATTCTTTGAAATTTCCGAATAATAAAGTTCTGAAGAAGTCAGAATTTTCACTTAAAAAGTTTCTATCAGCTGGAACGTAACTATTATCATCTAATTTGAACACAACAATCGATTCGCAGTTCTGTTTTACGGTGTACTGATTGGTATCAAAAAACATTACATTTTCTTTGCCGTTCATCACATCCGAAATTGCAGTAGGATCCTTAATTTTTAATTTTCGAGCTATCACCATCAAACCACTCACGCACACGTGCTTAGTATCCGCATTTCCTTGGAAGAGCTCCATCATAACTTTGAGGCCACCACACGTCAGCATGAGATTGTTGAACGTTGTCCCCTTCCTAACAGAAATTTCAATTTATTTATGAAAACGATAGATTAAAATTACTTACTCGACAATAAAGGGAACGGTTGAGATAAGTTTCCGTTTGGTTTCCCTGTTTCCACGATATAACTGATGTGCGATATCACCTTTTCCACTAGCCCCTTCGACTATTTTGGATATGTTAATTAAAACCATGCGTCCTATTGAGAAAAGATCCACGCATCTCAAACACGATTTCGTGTGCTTTGGAATGGCAAACTTGTGAGCGGCATACACCAGATTGGTTTCTTTCAAAAGGTTCAATAAATGTTCCGGTGCTCTGAAACAGATGACCTTGGTAAGAATTGAAAAAATATACAGGCTGTTTCATTTTAAAATACAACGGATTTCACAATCAAATTTCATATTTAGTATTAGTTTTATATTGAAACTTAGAAGAACTGATTAGATTTTTATTGAAATCGTTTCACGGAAGCTCGAAAGTGATATTGACGCGCATAGATGGATTAACGAGATTACACTATAGCTAGTTTTAGAGACGATCATTTGGCTTTCAGGTAACGCGATCAATTAAGAATGCAAGGTACCAAGTTCAAATCCAGAAAAAAGTAAACTTTTTTATGACTAGTCTCCGTGATTCAGAATGGCACGTTGAGCTGGTAGTCCTCCTGGGTTAATGAATTGCCATCGTTAACATAAAAAACCAGGGTTACAAAACAAAACAAAAAATTTGGAAGCTCCTTGATGCTCAAATGTTTGACACCAATTTCGCTCTAAAAATTCCACTTGGAATTGGGGGGTGCACCAGTGTTGCCACGGTCAGTACACATGTACTTTTTCAGTACTTTTTACAAAACATTAATTATAATAATTATCCCGGCAAGTTTTACAAGGTTTTCCTTTTGTGCGGAGAGGGGGGGGTTCAAAGATGAATATAATAATCAGGGCTTCCCATATTAAACTACTTAAAAATGAGATAAAATTCAGTATTATGTATGTAATTCAAATGGCTAAAGACAAATGAAGAAGAAGACCTTAATAATTACAGAAAAAAAGGAAGGAAGCCGACAAATTGTATAAATGGAAGAAGAACAAGTGGATGAAGAAAAAATGAAGGAAATAAAGGAGAGTAGCTCTAGACATGATATGAAAGCATTTTATAATCAAATTAAAAACAAAAGGAAAACACACGCTCAAAACAAGGGGAATGAAGAATAAAGATGGTAGGCTAGAAAGTGAAACAGAAGAAATTAAGAAGATTTGGATGAATCATTTTGAAGAGCTGCTGAATGTACACCGAAAAGAGGAGTTAGACCAAGAAGATGAAATAGTAGAACCAGAAAGGAAAGAGATCTTAGAAGTAATTAAAAGACTAAAAAAATGGAAAGGCTCCAGGTAAGCGACGAAATAATGGCGAAATGGTGAAATCCAGAAGAGAAACACTACATACCAAAATCCATGAAATGATTAAGAAAGTATGGAGACAGGAAATGATGCCGAAGAGATGGAGTGAAGGAATAATAGTGGCATCAAGAAAAAAGGGAGAGCCAGAAATGTGCGAAAACTGCAGAGGTGTAAGATAAGATAGTCGGTGACTATCAGTTTGGATTCAAGAGATACAACCGGCCGGTGCCATACACTGCATAAAAAAAATAGGAAAGAGAAGCTATGACTACGGCATGAACATACACCTGCTTTTTGTAGATTTTAAACAGGCATTCGATAGAGTAGGAGAAAATTGTTAAAAATTATAAAAATACTAGGGATACCAGCTAATAGGCTAGTCATTGTAGGCTTAAAAAGTGAAAAGTTAGACAAAAATTCCGGAAGTTTTTAAATTTTGGGACAACATTGCAGACGGTAAAAAAATAATAAATCCGAATTTTGCACCCTTTTTTGCCCCCCGGAATATTTTTACATAATTAAAAAATAAACGTAAATTTTTAATAATACTATAGAAAAAAAAATCCGATATTTATGCAAATTTTGGAGAACATTTTAATAACTATTACACATCTTTTATAAAGTTTGCACTCTTCTGCAATGACCGGAACATGCAAATAGTTGTAATTATTAATCTGCCTGCCTATTGGGTTGCATAAGCAATTATTTGTATGACTCGCACTTTTTTCGACAAGATATACCAAAATAAAATTAATAAACCACTATTTGCCATGTTCCGGTGATCGTAGCAAGGTGCAATTTTTATTGAAGATGTGTAATAATTATTAGAATGTTCTCTAAGGTTTGCACAACTCTCGGAATTTTTTTCAAAAAGTTACTGCACATTTACGTTTTTTGTTAATTTAGCAATGTTCCGGGAGGCAGAAAAGGGTGCAAAATCAAATTTATTATTTTTTTACCTTCTCCAATATTGTCTCAAAATTTTAAAACTTTCGCTATTTTTCATACCTTTTTTGCTATAATGACTGGCCTATAAATTAAGAGAGCTAATCAAGATGACATTTAATAACACGACAAATAAAATAAAGATACCAGAAGAGGAAACAGAAAATATAGAGGTTAACACCGGAGTGAGATAGGGTCATGCATTGTCGGCGACACTGTTTAATTTAGTTTTGGAATACATTATTAGAAAAACAAAGTGTAATGGAACAATCACAAACAAAAAGAGTCAAATCATTGCATACGCTGACGATGTCGTAATAATATCAAGAACAGAAGAAAAAATAAAGAACGTATTTAAAAAAATAAAGGTAGCAGCTGAAGAAATGGCCCTGAAGATTAATAATAACTAGCTGACCCGGCAAACTTCGTTTCGCCTCAGAATCGATAAATGATTTAACTTTTTAGCGGAATGAAATTCAGTTTTTTATTAAAGGTAAAAAAATTAAAGTGCGCTTCCTTTTTCGACGCGTTAACGCTTAACGGCAAAGCGATAAATAAAAAAAGAATTAGCAAAATCGGTCCAACCGTTCACGCGTGATGCGATGACTAAGGGAAATAGGGATTCATTTTTATATATAGAGATAAGACTAAATACATGAGGTACCAGAGAAAAAATTCTGACAACGGAGGCGAGGTGAGGATAGACGACTGTATCTTTCAGAAGATCGAAAGCTTTAACTACCTGGGAGTACAATTGGTTAGTAATGATGGGAGAGAAGAAGTTGGAGCAAGAATGCAGGCTGGATATAGAGCATATTTTGCTAACAAAGATATTTTGAAGAACAAGCAAATAACGAAAAAAAAACAAAATAAGAGTGTATAAATCACTGATAACACCAGTCGTAACCTACGCGGCAGAAACTATGTGCATTACCCGTAGAGATAAGAAACAGCTGAGGGTCTTCGAAAGGAAGATATTGAGAACAATCTTGGGCCGAAAAAAGTGGATGGGGAGGTCAGAGTAAGAATGAATTTCGAGCTGCAGAGAGAGATGGATGGTGAAGACGTGGTGAAATTCATGAAGGAGCAGCGCATAAAATGGTTAAGACACACATAACGTAGCCGTGATGAGGATGTGACGAAAATATTAACGCTATAGAAATCGGATCTGGACAGAATGAGAGGAAGGCCGAGAGTACGATGGTGGAAATGCGTGATGAAAGACCTAAAAGAGATTAACATAGAAAACTGGCGACAAGTGTGCAAAGATAGGAGGAGATGGAAGGCAATACTGAAGGAAGCAAAAACACCTCCAAAGTTATAAAGAGGGGAAAAAAAGTAATTGTAGAAGGAAATAAAATGGAGTGTTAATGTACTTGCATTGTAGATGTATTTTGTAATTAAAGATACAGAGAATTAATCCACTTCAAAAAATGATCTTTTAAGTCTTTAAGACAGCTCAATTCCGTAAGAAATGTTAAGCTATGTAATAATATTAATTATGCAGTTGATATTCTGGAAAATATCTTCCCTGGCATAAAGGGTACTTTTAAAAGTAAACAATCAAAAAACTGGGGTGTCTGGGAGGTCAGATATAATAAAGAAAAATATGATGTTTTCTTTAGAATTAAATTTGTGCCGTTATCAATTTTGAAAAGCCTTCTGGTTACTTCCTTGTGCTGGGGAGTATTCCAAACCCCCAGACTCCCCAGTTTCTTTAAATTTTAGAGGATAGGATCCAGACCATAAGGGTATGGAATACCCTCCAGCCACTAAGAATCAAAGTTTTCTCTAAAATTAAATTTGTAGTTTTATCAATTTTTAAAGTCATTTTTAAACTACCATATATGCTGGACGGAATTCCATACCCCCCCAGACCCCTCCGGTTTTAAGCCCATTTCTTTATTTTTGAGATATCTAATTGGTTTGGTCCCCCTACAAAAAAATACTTAAAAACGAGATATAATTCAGTATTATGTAAATCTTGGCCTAATCTGGAGAGTAATTTTAAAAGTAAATAATCGGAAAACCGGGAGGTATGGGGGGTATGGAATACCCTCCAGCCACTAAGAATAGAAGTTTTCTCTAAAATTAAATTTGCAGTTTTATCAATTTCTAAGAACATTTTTAAAATTGCATATGCTGGAGGGTATTCCATACCCCCCAGAACCCCCGGTTTTACGCCCATTTCATTAATTTTAAGATATCTAATTGGTTTGGTCACCCAAGAAAAAAAATACTTAAAAATGAAATAATATTCAGTATTATGTAAATCTTGGCCTAATCTGGAAGGTAATTTTAAAAGTAAATAATCGGAAAACCGGGGGGTCTGGAATACCCTCCAGCCACTAAGAATAGATGTTTTTTCTAAAATTAAATTTACAGTTTTATCAATTTTTAAAGTCATTTTTAAAGTTCCATATGCTGGAGGGTATTCCATACCCCCCAGCCCCCCCGGTTTTACGCCCATTTTTTTAATTTTAAGATATCTAATTGGTTTGGTCACCCAAGAAAAAAAATACTTAAAAATGAAATAATATTCAGTATTATGTAAATCTTGGCCTAATCTGGAGACTAATTTTAAAAGTAAATAATCGGAAAACCGGGGGGTCTGGGGGGTATGGAATACCCTCCAGCCACCAAGAATAGATGTTTTCTTTAAAATTAAATTTACAGTTATATCAATTTTTAAAGTCATTTTTAAAGTTCCATATGCTGGAGGGTATTCCATACCCCCCAGACCCCCCGGTTTTACGCCCATTTTTTTAATTTTAAGATATCTAATTGGTTTGGTCACCCAAGAAAAAAAATACTTAAAAATGAAATAATATTCAGTATTATGTAAATCTTGGCCTAATCTGGAGACTAATTTTAAAAGTAAATAATCGGAAAACCGGGGGGTCTGGGGGGTATGGAATACCCTCCAGCCACCAAGAATAGATGTTTTCTTTAAAATTAAATTTACAGTTATATCAATTTTTAAAGTCATTTTTAAAGTTCCATATGCTGGAGGGTATTCCATACCCCCCAGACCCCCCGGTTTTACGCCCATTTTTTTAATTTTAAGATATCTAATTGGTTTGGTCACCCAAGAAAAAAAATACTTAAAAATGAAATAATATTCAGTATTATGTAAATCTTGGCCTAATCTGGAGACTAATTTTAAAAGTAAATAATCGGAAAACCGGGGGGTCTGGGGGGTATGGAATACCCTCCAGCCACCAAGAATAGATGTTTTCTTTAAAATTAAATTTACAGTTATATCAATTTTTAAAGTCATTTTTAAAGTTCCATATGCTGGAGGGTATTCCATACCCCCCAGACCCCCCGGTTTTACGCCCATTTTTTTAATTTTAAGATATCTAATTGGTTTGGTCACCCAAGAAAAAAAATACTTAAAAATGAAATAATATTCAGTATTATGTAAATCTTGGCCTAATCTGGAGACTAATTTTAAAAGTAAATAATCGGAAAACCGGGGGGTCTGGGGGGTATGGAATACCCTCCAGCCACCAAGAATAGATGTTTTCTTTAAAATTAAATTTACAGTTATATCAATTTTTAAAGTCATTTTTAAAGTTCCATATGCTGGAGGGTATTCCATACCCCCCAGACCCCCCGGTTTTACGCCCATTTTTTTAATTTTAAGATATCTAATTGGTTTGGTCACCCAAGAAAAAAAATACTTAAAAATGAAATAATATTCAGTATTATGTAAATCTTGGCCTAATCTGGAGACTAATTTTAAAAGTAAATAATCGGAAAACCGGGGGGTCTGGGGGGTATGGAATACCCTCCAGCCACCAAGAATAGATGTTTTCTTTAAAATTAAATTTACAGTTATATCAATTTTTAAAGTCATTCTTAAAGTTCCATATGCTGGAGGGTATTCCATACCCCCCAGACCCCCCGGTTTTACGCCCATTTTTTTAATTTTAAGATATCTAATTGGTTTGGTCACCCAAGAAAAAAAATACTTAAAAATGAAATAATATTCAGTATTATGTAAATCTTGGCCTAATCTGGAGACTAATTTTAAAAGTAAATAATCGGAAAACCGGGGGGTCTGGGGGGTATGGAATACCCTCCAGCCACCAAGAATAGATGTTTTCTTTAAAATTAAATTTACAGTTATATCAATTTTTAAAGTCATTTTTAAAGTTCCATATGCTGGAGGGTATTCCATACCCCCCAGACCCCCCGGTTTTACGCCCATTTTTTTAATTTTAAGATATCTAATTGGTTTGGTCACCCAAGAAAAAAAATACTTAAAAATGAAATAATATTCAGTATTATGTAAATCTTGGCCTAATCTGGAGGGTAATTTTAAAAGTAAATAATCGGAAAACCGGGGGGTCTGGAATACACTCCAGCCACTAAGAATAGAAGTTTTCTCTAAAATTAAATTTGCAGTTTTATCAATTTTTAAAGTCATTTTGAAAGTTCCATATGCTGGAGGGTATTCCATACCCCCCAGACCCCCCGGTTTTACGCCCATTTCTTTAATTTTGAGATATCTAATTGGTTTGGTCTAATATCTAATTGGTTGAGAAGTGAGCTAAGTAAACGGGCTAAGGACTGGACTCTAGGCTAGAAGCCCTAGGTTCGATCCCCAACCCGGCTACAAAATTTATCCAACTTCATTATGACCCTCTCCCCTCGGAAGGCAATGGCAAACCACCGAGAGTAATCTGCCAAGAGCATTATGATCATGTTGTCTAGTAATCGACGGCTCAATTACACGATTGGACACATGAAAATAATCACTACGCATCTGTTAAGACGGATAGACTGGAGGAGGAGGAATTGGTTTGGTCACCCTACAAAAAAAATACTTAAAAATGAGATAAAATTCAGTATTATGTAAATCTTGGCCTAACTGGGCCGGTATTCTGAGGTCCTCGCTTTTAACAGAGCGAAGCGATATAACTGTCATTTGGCTGTCATTTAAAGCGAGTGGTGCGAAAAATCGTAGTAATTCGTATTCTCACCCGCTCCCCAAAAGTTACAGCGCTACGTTTTCAAAGGAGCGGAGCAATATAACTGTCATTTGGCTGTCATTTAAAGCGAGTGGAGCGAAAATCATAGTAATTTGTATACCCATCCGCACACAAAAAGTTATATCCCTACTTTTTCAAAGGGAGTGATAAAAGGCACTCGCTTTGCGCTGTTATCACACACTTTTGCGGCAGTTTTTGAATCTTGAAGATCAAGAAGGAGAAGAAGTCAATGCTGGGAATGAAGTTTTGGAAGATCCTTTTGCATTAAGCAACGAAAAATTTCGAAAAAGATTCCGGGTGACAAAAGATATGTTTAATTATATTTATGAAATTGTTAGACCTTACGTAAGAGAAGTCGTTAAGAGTACTGACGTAGATCCGGCTTTAAAAGTAAGTTATATTTCAATTTATTATAATTTAAAAAAATAAAAGATTTAAATTTTAATATAATATCAATTTCTATTATATTGATATTATTTTAATAATTCAATTTTTTAGTTATTGATTGCCTTAAAAGTTTTTGCCACTGGGAGCTACCAATTAGATGTTGGTAATAATTATTTATTTGGTGTATCTCAGTCTACTACAAGTAGGTGTATTCATGAGATAATAGACATTTTGAATCGACAAGAAATTGTCGATAGATTTATAAAATTCCCGCAAACAATCGCAGAGCTAAACTCTGTTAGAAGGAAGTATGAAAATTCAGTTATTTTCTTAAGAAGAACATTAATTGTTTCATTCATACTTATAGATTTTATGAAAAATATGAATTTCCTGGCATTATTGGATGTATAGATTGCACCCATGTCGCATTGTATCCACCAAAAATTAATGATTCCGATCAGTCTTGATAGGCTACATATAATGCAATGTTGCCACATTTTCGCTCCCTTTCTAAAAATGGAGCGGTACATGAGAATACCAACTTATCACTCCACTCGCAATCAAACCACTCGCTTTCAGGGAGCGCTCGCTTGGAGTGGAGCGAGTTCAGAATCGCGGCCCTGGAGGGTAATTTTAAAAGTAAATAATCGGAAAACCGGGGGGTCTGGAATACCCTCCAGCCACTAAGAATAGATGTTTTTTCTAAAATTAAATTTGCAGTTTTATCAATTTTTTAAAGTCATTTTTAAAGTTCCATATGCTGGAGGGTATTCCATAACCCCCAGACCCCCCGGTTTTATGCCCATTTCTTTAATTTTGAGATATCTAATTGGTTTGGTCACCCTACAAAAAAATACTTAAAAATGAGTTAAAATTCAATATTATGTAGTTTATAGTCATGAAAAAATCTTGCTCTGATCTGGAGGATGGCAGCTGCCTCCTTTGCCCCCCCCCCTGGCTCTTGGCCGTTTAAATAAACATTTAATATTTCACATTAATAAAATTGTAGAATATGCTAATAAAAAATAAACGTGTTGTTTTTATTTATGTTTTCACGCTTTGAAAAAATGTATATCAAACGGCTGCAGTAAAATTTTAACTTCAGTACCTTTTACTATAGTTTAGTACCTTTTATTTTTTAACTGTGACAACGCTGGGTAGCACATCTACAGCTCCCCTCCTCCCAAAGTTTTCGCGAATTACTCCGCGACGATTGTGGCTCAAACAAAAAATTTTAAAGCTCAAATGTTTTGACACAAATTTTACCCAAAAATTCGATTTGAGGGGGAGGGGCAGCGACATGCACCCCATAATAATAGCTCTGTTCTTTCAACAGTTTGATACCGTTTGCAACTGTCAGACGCATGCGCAGTTTCAAATTTAAGTCATAATTTTTCATTTGCGCATGCGTCTGACGGTTTCAAACTCTTCAAACTACTTGGAGAAGTAAACCTAATATTATTTTTGTGATAAGTAGCGAGTAACAATCAAAAACCCAAAATATGTAGCTTTAAGTGCATAATATTACGTACTGTTACGTTATTCATAATACTATGCTGTATTGGACTTTTCTGTAAGAAAAGAAACCATTCCAAATATTGTAACTTGTAATTTTAGTATATTATTCCTAAAATTAAAAATTATAATACTATTTAAAATTTAACCTTCTCAATGGGCTGCAGCTTTCTTAGAAAGCATTTCATGACCTAAAATTACATAAAATAACTTAGGAAAATAAACAGTTCACAAATCGTAGCCCAAAAATGTTTTCGAAAAACTCTAAATAAAGTAAAAGAATAATTTAGTAATAAAATGTACAATTTTACCTGATCACCGATCGAATAATTTTCAAAATATGTTGAGGACGCACAGATTCATGCTTCGGAAGACAAAACAACAACAACTTGTAAATTATATTACAAGAAGTTAACTCCATAGCCAACGGTTTCATATTTGTAAATATTAAAATAAGGTTGACCAGTTCACACGAAAAATTATTCAGCGCATAAGTGCTCATATAAAATGTACTTTCAGGACTTTCCTTCTTTACGATAGAAGTACTTTTATAATCTGCGTTGTCGGTTTCATCGTAAAGTGATTCACATTCGTCGCTATACACAGGCGAATAGTTGGAATTAGTATCGTCCCCACTTAAACAAACTTCGTAATCACTGGAACTCGAACTAGAGGCGGGACTCCAAAGAGGCGACGATAACCAGCCGTCCGAAGATGATGGACTAGGAGACCGAAGTCTCTTGCGAGACTCACTCTGTAATTTCGGAGTGTTTTTCGAAGTGTGCAAACTTTTAGTGAACTCCAGTTGAAATTCCTGTAATGCGTACGTACAAATAATAACAACAAAAAATGTAACTTTTCCAACTTACTCCTTCCATTTCGTGGGTTAATCCGTTATACACGGAATGCTTCGATATATGCGACGGTAGCGGTGAACGTTCACACGAATGATGCAAATCGATGGTTTGTTTTGTCCCCAAAATCCAATCCAATTTCTCCGATAGAAGATTTATGATTCCTTCTCTTAGCATAAATCGCAAAAAACTTGTGTAACGTAACCGCTGGAGCGTAACCAAAATTACTTTACAATTTTTAACTGCAGTTTGTGTTGGCGTTTCGTAATTCTTCATAATGTTCATTAGGGCAGTTACCACATTTGTGTTCAAAACTTGACAAGTTGTGGTGTTTTTTACAAACGAACACACACAGTGTAAATATTCCGTATACATTGGATCTGGAAGAAATCGGTTTTAAAACAAAGTTAAAAATCGAACGAAAAATTACCTTCCATTCCTTTTGCAAAGCTATCGACGTCTTCTAATTTATTTAATAACAACGAAACGGTATCGTTTATTGGTAAATCGCTGGATTGGTGACACAGTTTAACCAAATTTTCCATGATTTTACGAACCAGAACCGGCGACATCAGGATTAACTCGCTGATACACAGCAAGGCATTTCCTTCTTCTATATTTCTTAACTAAAATAAGCTAAATGAAGATAAACGGTCGCAATTAGATGCCAACTCACCTCGTGGATCATGTTAAAGTATTCGTATTTGGAACACGTGTAAATCAAATTCAAAGCCTGTTCTAAAATATCGGGGTGCTTCTTGTGGTTTCTCCATTGAGGTGTAAATTTAATTAAAAATAAACCGACAACTTTCACAATTCCGTACGTTTCAATGATATTTGTAGCCGTGGTGCTATTAATTAGGCACCTCAATGACCTAATTGCCATGGTGATGGTTCCCTTCGAAGGTTTCTCCACAGTATTATCGTCATCGTCGTTACAAACTCGTTGAAAGCACTCGATAATATTTGTAATAATTTCGTGACTGCCTTTCCAATTTAGAAAATCGTTTGCAAACCCGTCATCGTGTTGACACGAATTTCCAACGATTCTAAAAATTCTGCAAAGAATCGAGTCGGTTTGGAATCGCTTCAGGATCTTAACGAGATGGACGATCAAATGGTACTTCTTCATCTAAAAAAAAGTAGCGAATTGTGAGTTTAAGTAGTAACAATAAAAGGAAAAGTTTCTTACAGCATCTCGAGCACACAACATATCTAAACAACAATTTCCTAGGATGCTCAAAGTAGAATTTAAGATATCTACATCATTGTCGGATTCTAAGAGTGAAATAAGGGTTTTGAGGGTATTTTTAGTATTGTATAACTTCTGAGTGTTTCCCTTTCTGTCTTCGTGCAAGCCCTTCTTAATGTCATTCAAAATTTTTTGCAAGTGTTCAGGTTCTTGAAAATTCGGTAAAGCATACAATGCGCTCTCAAAATGTGATGTCGACATTTGATAATACCTAACAAGGCATCCCGAAATATAACAAATTTATTTTATTTTTAATATTATTAAATTTATTTCACTGCTGTCAAATACTCATTTCAGTTATTACAGAGATGGCGCTCGCCCGATTTTACACGAATACCACAGACATTTAAAATCTGAAAATTCTATGTAAGTAAAAAATTCTTGTTTCCTTCTATGAGAGGTCTATTTTGACCTCACGTGATCAGTGGACGTCTCTTTATAATCACCAAATCTAGGGGCACCAGGCGACCCTCGTTGCACATGGGGCTCTGTGAGGTGGTGATTGTTTTTCCATTTTATACGTGGGAACAGCATTTCTGTTTACCAAACAGTAAACAACTAACCAGTGGAGACTCCAAAAGAAAAGATCCACCAAAAACATGGGCGTCTATGGGCGGGGGGGGGGAGAGTCAGCTGCCCCCCTCCCCGGCTCTTGGCTGCTTAAATTTTTTTTAGACATTTAATATTTCAGCGGCTCAAGTTTTTAAAATTTTTTAAAACTTTCGGTTTTAAACGATTAAAATTTTTTTTTTTATTTTGTACCCCCCCCCCTCCAAAATAATTTTATGGACGCCCATGATCAAAAACCAATTCATCCGGGGTACCCAAGCGGCACTTACCCAAGGAGCGCCGTGCGACATTAAAAAAAAAAATCAAGAGGCAGGGACCTCGAGAAAATCTACAGCTCTAACTCTCGAGAATGCTCTAACTCTCGCACTAACAAGGGGCCAGCCAACATTGGATCTCACCAATTTGCACCATTTTTAATATATCGTTTGATCATAATTAGTTATACATCATGTAAAAATAAAAAATCCCTTAACTCAGCCAATTTGGAGAAAATCGATTTTAAGAAAAAATTCGTATGGTAGCTGTATAAATTGCATGTCAAGGTTGTCAATGTAATTCTTATGAGAAAACCATTGGTTGCATAACCGTAATGCATTATGTTCCGTTTTAAATATTACTAGCGATGTATGCAATGTAAAATTAATGGAAATTTTCGTTCTTCAAAATTGATTTTCTTCAAATTGGCTGAGTTAAGGGATTTTTAATTTTTACCTAATGTATAACTAATTATGACCACACGATATATTAAAAATGGTGCAAATTGGTGAGAGCCAATGTTGGCTGTCCCCTCGTAAGTGTTTTTTGAGAGTCCTCGTCCTAAATTAAAGTTTTCAAAAATTGGGTGGCCAAGTAACCCGATCGGGCCATGAATCATTTTAAAATTGTGGTAACTTTGTCTTTTTCAACTGGAGATCTCTGTAAGTTAGATTCTTTATGCATCTATTCAAAAAAATTTAAACAGCCAATAGCCAGTGGGGGGGGGCAAAGAATGCCAGCTGCCCCCCTTTCATTCTCCAAGTCAGAGAAAGATTTTGTAAGGAAAATAAACTGCAAATATTTAATTTTATCCCATTTTTCAATGAGATTTATTTGATATGATTTTCAAAAATTGTTTTTATTTTCTAAAGTGTCTGGACCTTTTGCCCCAAAATGTAAAAAAACAGGCGTAAAACCGGGGGGTCTGGGGGGTATGGAATACCCCCCAGCACAAGGAAGGGGGAACAAGTAAAGGGGACCGAATGGAGTGGTGAAGCGTCTCCTATAGCCTCTCCCACTCAATATTCCTACTCGCACCTCTAAGTTGATGGTCCCTGGTAACGGTAACTAGTGGGGGAATCTCTGAGATCGGGTACCCAACCCCGGTGGATGAGAAGAACCTGCAAGGCTAACGCGAGAAGTAAACAGGCCAAAAATCTCTGTCAAGCTAAATGGATCAAGTCAAGTAAAATACGTTTAAGGTGCAGGGGGGGAATACCTCAGTATTGGTCGACTGTGCCGGAGCAGGTGCCACACGACCGTCATCCAGCGACTGCTTTGCGTTCCCGGTGGCCGACCAGGCCGGGACGCAACGACATGCGACTGGCGAAGATAGAAAAGGTGGATCAAAGAGAAACTCAGTGTCGGAGGATCCTCCCAAAAAAAGTTCTAGGAGTAATTCTATGATCAAAGACTCAGTCGGAGCTCAGATAGAGGACTCCATAAAGCAGATTACTGACGGTCTCAACACTCCTCATATCAGGTCGATATACTTGCCTTACAAGATCCTACTGATTAAGCAGCTCCAATTAATCAAACGGGCGCACAAGTTAAGCACGAGTTAAGAGTGGCATCAGCAATAAGGCCTGACGAATTCAGGCAAGTCTTAGACATGCTCAAGCGCCAAGATTCGACAGGACAAGAAAACGATACAACAGCAATTTCCACATCCCCAGCAGACCTAGAAGAAATCTACGAAATAATTGCCAAACAACAACAAAAAATCGAAAAAGCGATTGAAACCATAAAAAATCCATAAAAAAACTATAAAAAGCCTCCAAAGCCAGAACGTAAAGCTGATGGAAGAGATCAAGATGGACAAGGGCTGAGACAACACTAAGTAAAGAAGCTGCCAAAAACACCCTCAGCAAAACAGAAAAAATCGAGGCCACCCTACAAAAAACAATCAAAACTACGGAAGCAAAAACTCCTGAAGTGCCCAAACCTTCAATAGCACAGGTGATGAAGACCACGAATCAAGTGGTAGATCAAAATCTGTTACTCAGAGACCTACGACCATACTACCAAGGCACCCAAATTGCGAGAGTCGAGGCCTTAGAGAAGAATACCTTAAGAATCGGAATAGTCAACTCTTGCCGAGTGCGTAAAGAGCGACAAATCAATAGGTGCAACAGGTGCTGGCAGCCTGGCCACGCGACCAAAAACTGCAAGGCAGAAGACAGGTCCGAAATGTGCCTGAAATGTGGAAAATTAGGCCATTTTGCACACAACTGCATGGAAGCAAAGCTTTTTTGCCTTATATGTAAGCATGAAGGGCATAGAACCACCAGCTACTCGTGCCCTGCAGCAAGAAAGTTCCTGGAAGAAGCAAAACAAAGTCATCGACAAAAGTAAAAACAGACACAACACGAACTTCCTCGAGGTTAACTTAAACTATGCAAAAGCTGCCCAAGACCTGCTGCTCCGCAGCAAAATCAGTAGACATCAGACTACTTAGCGAGCCGTACTGGGAAATGAGGAACGGCTGGTTCCAGACCAGCGAAGGAAAAGCCGCTATCCTCACTAGCAACCGGGTGGCTGTCCAGAAATGGTGAGCGGGGCAGTGCTTCGTGTGGATAGAAACACAAAATCTAATAGCCTACTCGTGCTATTTCCCGTCCAACGAGGACTGGAGAGAGTACGAAGAACAAATGTGGAAGCTTACGGATAGCATGAGGAAGCACTCCAAATCAATGGTGATAGGAAGCGACTTCAATGCTAAGGCGGCTCGGCTGAGTGAGGGTCCCCCGCAAAAAACTCAAAGGAAATGCTCATGTTGGAAACACTGGCGGAGCTGAACCTCTCTATATGCAATGTCGGGAACACCCCTACCTTTAAGAAGGGCGACTGTAGTTCCATTCTTGATATAACTGCGGCATTCCCAGAATTGACAAGAAGAGTTACAGACTGGACGGTAATGGACGAAGAAACGGCCAGCGACCATCGCTATATAACCTTTAAGATTGGCATTGGCCCACAGCTAGACATACCCACTCCGACGGGATGGGTGTGGCGCAAACTTAATATAGTAAAACTGTACGACCGCAGCAAGAAGAATCCAGACTGGCACAACGCAGAAAAGAGCTCAGAAATGCCATTAACGACAGCCAAAAAAAGTACCGGAATAGCCTTATCGAAGAGGTGAATGGAGACGTTTGGGGGAGAGCCTATCAAATTGTCACCAAAAAGATAGGAAGACCAAAAATCCCGGGTCTAACTGAGACGCGCCTTAGACTAATGACGAGGTCCTGCCTTTTAACGAGATGGAACTAAGAGCGGCGGCAGCCAAAATGCAAACAAACAAAGCTTTCAGACCAGACGGCGTGCCAGCGGCCGTTGTGCGCGCGTTGGCGGATGTCCAACCGAAAGCCCTCCTAGAAGTTTTTAACAAGTGTCTTGCGGAGGGCAAATACCCTTAAAAATGGAATATGGCAAAGCTGATACTGCTGAGAAAGGGCAACAAGCCCCTACACCTTCTAACGCCTCATACTCAATAGGTTCTAACAAGAAATTGACAAAAATGGAGGCCTGGCGGATGGACAGTACGGGTTTCGGAAGGAAAGATCCACCGTGAATGCAGTCGAGGATATGGTCCGACGGGTCTCTGCTGCAAGGAAGGGAACCCAAAAGAGCAGACGTTTTGTGGCCCTGGATGTCCGGAACGCGTTCAACTCCGCAAGGTGGGAACTCATCATGGCAAAATTGGAGATCAAGGGGGTGTCACCCTACCTATTAAACATAGTAACGAGCTACTTTCAAGAAAGGCAGCTGCTAGTGGAGGAGCAGCTATGGCAGCACACCTTGCCGATATCCAGTAGCGTCCCGCAGGGCTCGGTCCTTGGCTTCTTTCTGTGGAACGTGATGTACGACGACATCTTCAGGTTCCTCACGCTACTTAGGTGGAGAATCACAGAATTTGCAGACGACATCACGGTCGAAGTTAAGGGCCGCACAGAGAGTGAGCTGGAGGATCTAGTTAACTGGACAGTGGCAGATATTTATGACTGGATGGCCGACAGGGGCCTGCAGATCCACCCAGAAAAGACCGAGGCCAGGGGCGGATGGGCTATCAAAAATCTACCGGAAAATTGGCAGCCGGCGGTCCAAAAATGTAATTGTCACTGCTTAAAACCGCTTAAATCCGCCTCTCATCGAGGCAGTGGTTGTTTTGGGGAAAAGGCATATGAGACTCATTCACTTGCTGGTGGGCCGACAGGTGGTCCTGACGAGTGACCAGGCAAGGATCCTGGGGATAGACGTAGATAGCTGCCTATCTTTCAAACCCCACATCTTGAGAGTCACAAAGAGGGCAACGGCACTAGCAGAAGCGTTACAGCAAATAATGCCAAACAAGATAAGGCCCCAGTGAGGCCGTGAGGAGGCTCCTAAGTACGGTGGCTGAGTCTATTATGTTATACGCCGTCCCGGTACATGATATAATAAAATAAGTAAGATATGACAAATGCGAGTTCCACTTTGGTAATTGTTGCGCATGACGTCACGTGGAGAGTAAAATTCTGCGCAAATCATATTTTGAACCAATGATATGATACATATAAATTGCATTTTGATAATTGTTGCGCATGACGTCACGTGGAGACTATATAATCTGCGCAATAGCATATCTTATTATTTATTATATCATGGTCCCGGTATGGACGATAGCCCTGGAAAGAAAAACAAACAGAAAACTACTGAAGTCCGTTTAGAGAAGGAAAAGAAGTGTCCTGCGTTTATGGGCGTAAAACCGGGGGGTCTGGGGGGTATGGAATACTCTCCATCATATGGAACTTTAAAAATTGATAAAGCCGCAATTTAATCCATACCCCCCAGATCCCTCCTCCGGTTTTCCGATTGTTTACTTTTAAAAATACCCTCTAAATCAGGACAAGATTTTTTCATGACCATAAACTACATAATATTTAATTTTACGTCATTTTAAAGTGCGATTTTTAATTTTTAGGGCAGCTAAGGGGCTGTCCATTAATCACGTGAGGCTCGAAATAGGTGGGAAGGGTAAAAAAAAATACTGAACCGAAAAGCGGCGTATTTTATAAATATTTAAAAAAAATTAAGATTCTTTGTAGGTACTAAAAAATACACGTGATAAGGGGGAGGGGGGTTAGTCTTAAACGTCGCCATGTATCACCAAGGGGAGGGGCTTTAAAAAATGCAAAGAAGAAAACATCACGTGATTAATCGACGGCTCTTTAATTAAGCCTTTAGCTCATTTTGCGCTGCCATCTGTGATCAAGGAAGTAAACTACTCATAGCGGCTTTGTTAAATTAAATTTATTGAGGTTTAAAAAACAAAAATGTACTCTGAACGGATCGAACAGTTACAAAATCACTTCAAATCGAATAACAAATCGAAAGAATACGTCGGACATTCTGCTAAAGTTCATTCAGTGGGATGGAGTTGTGACGGTAAAAGGTTAGCCTCTGGTTCGTTCGATAAATCTGTATCAATTTATACTTTAGACCGGGAGCGATTGGTAAGTAATTGATTCACTTTATGAATCAAACATATTTTAATTACCTTAACTTTAATCGATAGAACAAGGAGACAACTTTTAAAGGACACGGGGGATCGGTTGACCAATTATGTTGGCATCAAACTCATCCCGAGTTATTGAGTACGGCTAGTGGAGACAAATCCGTAAGGATATGGGATACCAGGGTGCAAAAATGTGTCACAACTATCAATACGAAAGGGGAGAATATTAACATCACCTGGGCCCCCAACGGTGAAACTATCGCTGTCGGTAATAAGGAAGATTTAGTTACGTTTATCGACGCTAGAACGTATAAAATCAAAAGCGAAGAACAGTACAACTTTGAGGTTAACGAAATATCGTGGAACAATCGAAGCGATTTATTCTTTTTAACCAACGGTCAGGGCTGTATACATATATTGAGCTATCCAGATTTAAAACTTCAGCATGTACTAAAGGCTCACCCTGGTACTTGCATATGCATAGAATTTGATCCCACTGGAAAATATTTCGCAACCGGAAGTGCCGATGCCCTGGTGTCGTTGTGGGATATTAACGAATTGGCCTGCTTACGAGTCTTTACAAGGTTTTATTCCACATTTTTTATAATTTGAATAAAACTAATTTATTATTTTAGAATGGACTGGCCAGTTCGAACCATATCTTTCAGTCACGATGGTCAATTACTAGCATCCGCTTCGGAAGACCTGATCATCGACATTGCTTTTGTAGAAACCGCAGACAAAATTGCAAACATCCAAGTCGATGCTGCTACATTTACAGTTGCTTGGCACCCTTCTAAATACTTATTAGCCTACGCTTGCGACGATAAGGATACGTATGATCGAAAACGCGATGCGGGAAGCTTAAAAGTGTGGGGTTTTCAATCAGACTAAAATGTTTTGTGTTATTTCTTACTTTTTTATATTATTAAAAAAAAACAATACATTCGTACGTTACTTTGAAAGAATTGATGATAGAAATAATAAGTTAGTTAATTTAATAAAGAGAATATTTTAGACTTTGATTGTGGCTTTCATTTTTGCTTGTTGGTATTGATTCTGCAGTTTTTGTAACAACTCACGTTGCGAGTCCTGTTTTTTGTCCAAGGATCCAATTAAATCGTCGACACGTTTCAATTCGTTATTAATGTAATCTATACGTTTATTGACGTTTTGCTTGGCTTCGACGATTTCGGTTTTTATCAAAGCTGGGCCAATTGCTTTATAAACTTTTCTATCCTCTGGTAAACGATCTAGTTCTTGTTTGACGATCTGATTTTCATTTAATTGTGCGTCTAATTGTTGTCTGGTTGAAACTAACTTTTGGTAATCTAAATACAAAAATGTTGTAGGTTATGTAAGAATGTGGAATAGAGAATTTTCGGTCGGTTTACCTTTTTGTGTGGCTTTAAACAAACCCAATTCGTTTTCCAGCTTCTTTTGAATGTCTTCCATTTTTTTAATATTTTGGATAGAATAATTTTAACTTGAAAACACGCAGATGCAAATGACAGAAAAATTCAGATTTCAGAAATATTTAGTTACTTTTAGTTTCAAAATGTACTTTTTAAATATATTATTTCCAAAGTTGGTACCACTTTGTTCACATGTTTAGATTTGTTATTTTAACCTCACTTTTTTTAAACTTCTGATTCAAAGTCAATGACGATTTTTCGGTAAAATGGGACTAACTAAAGAATATTTACGATATATTCCTGCGGGAAATTTTAATCTTGTTGCTAGTCGCGATTGTAATATCGTTTTTGTGATCTTAAATGGACAAGAAGGCCGCTACGTTGCGGTAGGGGCTTGTGAACATGTGATCATATACGATTTGAGATTTGGTGAAAAAGTGAGTGAAATACCTTTTCTTGATGGTAAAACCAGTTGTTCAATTATAAATTTTAGGCTCAAGTTTTAAGTGGTGAAGAGTCGCCAGCCTCGGTTATATGTGCAAGTCCCGATAAGCAAAATATAGCTGTCGGTTATGCGGATGGTAGCATTCAAATTTTCAATTTGGAAAGCGGCGAAGTTGTTTGTAAGTTTTCAGGACATAAAACTAGAGTAACCACTTTGGTTTACGATTACAATGGACATCAGTTAGTTTCCGGCTCAAAGGTAAACTTGCTCGTAATGTTGTTGATTTGTTTTGTAAACATTTTTTCATACTAGGATACGAATGTTATTGTATGGGATACCGTGGCAATGACCGGATTGTGTCGATTAGCAGGGCACCGTGGACCCATCACACAAGTTGTCGTTATGACTAATCATTCAATTGTGATCAGTGCATCTGAAGACAAGTGCATTAAATTTTGGGATACAGAAGCGAAGCATTGTTTCAAAACCATCGTAGGACCAACAAAAGTAGCTATTTTTATGCTTGTTTTACTGCGAAGAAAATAAATCATTGTATTTTTAGGTTTACTCGTTAAATTTGGTAAAAAATGACACTTATTTGGTGGCGGGATCTGAATCAGATCACTTAAAGGTTTATAAATTGACAGAAAGAGATGTTGATAAATCAAAGGATGATGCAGAAACAGAAGATCTGATTCCACAGTTTGAAGTCACCGGTTTAGAGACTCACGACGATCCAAGTGTTAGTGTTTTTTAAAATAATTAAAATGTTGTACCTCATTTAAATTTCTTTATTTTAGTATCCACTTCAATGTCACAAGCCAAGTGTACTTTTAAGAAGTGGAAAGGGCTATGTTCGGCATATGGTGAGTGATGCATCGGGACAGGTGGTGGCTTCTCTTGGGGACCGAAGTTCAAGTATCGAATTATTTTATTTTTGTACCGATGAAGAAGCTAAGAAGCGTCACAAAAAGAGAACAAAGAGGTTGATGAAGAAAAAATTGAGGTAAGTACATTTTGATTATGTTAAGTAACGATTTTATATCAAAAACGCACGGTTAATTAAAATTTAAAGTATGTCAGGACACAGTTAAAATAATAATCTGTAATATTCTGCATTAAAATTGTTTGAATTTCAAGTATTGTAAGTGCTGTAAATGAAGTTTTGTGTCGACTATATTTTGAATGATTTCAAAAGACGCGTCTTTTGAAACCAATAAAATTTTTCAATGGTTCTCTCCAACTAATAAAAGACGTCATTTATAAATCTAAGTAACTGCGCCACTTATTGAAAATTTTCTTGTCATAATTATAGATCGGGCTCTTAATTGACTTTTCCGAAGGTCCTAATATAATTTTTAACACGTTGAATGCCATGGGGGTCACCGGTGACCGGCGAAGCCAAAATTATTAGAAACACATAAAAAGCTATATATGGAGCATTCCACACTAAATCGACCACTTTTGAACCCGACCCCTTTTGATTTTCCTGAAATTTTTACATATTATACTATCTCATCAACAACAGTTCTGTGAATTTTTTCAAAATTTTTTACTCCACCCAAAAAAAGTTACGAATTTTTAGAAAAACTGCTGTTTTTTTTTCAAACGATCGTAACTATTTCAAAAATTGACTAATCGGAACGTTTTTTTTTTTGGTTTTGTTTGTCTTTAAACGTACTTTTCAGCAAAAAATACAAAAAAAATATTCAAACTTAGATTCTAGAAAATTACGCAAATAATATTTTTCAATTAAACAAAAGAAATAGAAAGAAATGTCGGCCCATTATGGGGTTTGCGTTGTTATACGCGGAATAAATCAGAGTTTTTTTTGAAATAAAAAAATCAAAAATCAAAAGTGTCGAAATTTGAAAAATCAATGATTTTCTCCGAAAAAATGAAAAATTTTGTAGAATCCAAGTTTGAATATTTTTTTTGTATTTTTTCCTGAAAAGTACGTTTAAAGACAAACAAAAACAAAAAAAAAGAACGTTTTGATTAGTTAATTTTTGACATAGTTACGATCGTAACTATCGAACATCAGTTTTTCTAAAAATTCGTAACTTTTTTTGGGTTGAATAAAAAATTTTGAAAAAATTCACAGAACTGTTTTTGGTGAGATAGTATAATATGTAAAAATTTCAGGAAAACCAAAAGGGGTCGGGTTCAAAAGTGGTCGATTTGGTGTGGAATGCCCCATATATAGAATAAATAAAGTAACAAATTAAGGCTGTGTTCTCACTTAGAAATTGAAATTTGATTTTAAATAGAAAATGGACTATTTGGTGTACAATAACAGTAGCTGACCAAAAACGTACAATAAAAAATAAAGTAATGTGTAAAAAAAATCGCGAATGCAAGAGATACGCGCATTTTAGCGTTAATTTTATTTACAATTTTCTGACTTTATTTTTGAAAATAACGCCTTCAAATTTTTACAGTATGTCTAAAACGTTATTTTTAATATTATGTCGGAGCCAAAATTTTTTTAAAATTGCGTTAAAAAATCTTTTTTTCGCGATTTATTTATTCGCGATAAAAGCGATAAAATTGTAAATAAACGAGTGGATGTGAGTCGGATGTGGTTGTTCGGCCTTCGGCCTCACTGGATGAGAGATGTGGCCATCACATGACTTTACCATACAAAAAACGTAGTTAACGATTTTGGCCGCTCCCTATGATTTGGTGCCCATGTGCGAAAATTTTATCGGCTGTCACTCTATACCAAGTCACCTTTCAAGGATCATTCCTTTTATAGATAACTCGATGTTATAAATTTTTCTTGTAGCTGTAGCTGACACTTGGCATCTGCGGAGCAGATGCGGGCGATAGCCCGCTTATCTCCTTCGTCTGATTAGAAACCTGACGTTGAGAATTTTTTACAGGGATTTCAAACCCGAGGAGCGGCGTCGAGCCGGTGTCTTGTTTGTTATTGCGCTATAAGGTAAGCACTGCGGGGCCGGAGGCTAACGTCGAATTGTCCGCGCGTGCATGCACGGGTGAGACAATCCCCGCGCCCGCGGCGGCGCGATGTGCTTACCTTGAGCCCTTTCTACAATAACAGAGCCTCAGTCGCGCCGTTGCTACAGCGTTTTTATTAATATAAAAAAAATAATTTTTTACAATTTACAAACACAACAATAATCTAATAGGCGCTGAAAAAAAAATTTAAAAACACAAGCTGAAAAGGAAGAAGATTAATTGGACAGGACAATGACGAATATTTGTAACCTCCCCGGGGCAGCGTGAACACTCCTCACTGGAACACGCCGTCCTCGGAGTCAGAGTCTGAATAAATTTTTCTTTCGGTAAGTGGATTTATCTAGACAGTTGCCCATAACATCACTTGCGACATTATTAGGTGTCGCCCTCTACCGACCACAGTACCAAACATACTCATCGCGTCACTAATTTACTCCCAATCTCACGTTCCCGTAGACCGATGGAATATCGTTAATGCGCGACATCATACGATGGTGAATCGAGTCACTTTCCAAAGATCATTCCTGTTATCGATAACTCGATTGCAAGATTTGATGCTATTATTTTTAGGTGAGTGGATTTATCTGGACAGTTGCCCATAACATAACTTGCGACATTATTAGGTGTCGCCCTCTACCGACCACAGTACCAAACATACTCATCGCGTCACTAATTTATCCCAATCTCACGTTTCCGTGGACCGATTTTAACCAAAATCTAATCAAATCTAAGTTTCAATATAAAAGTACTAAATATAAAATTTGGTTGAGAAATTCCTATTAGTTTGGGCGCTAGAGCGCACACAAAATTAAGTGACATACAGACACACAGACACACAGACATTTCTTGATGTTGGGTCTCTTTCAACTCGTTAGACCTCAAGGAATGTAAATCCGTGAAAATCTGAAAAAAAAATTTTTTTCGATTACATAACTTTCCCATTCGGTATGGTAAAGTAAAAAGTGGTTGCGAGAGAACAGCCTTAAGGGCCAGTTGTATAAAAGAGGATCATCCTTGACCATGGATCAAGCTCCAATTTAAACCAATCAGTACAGTTAAAATTTTATTTTAAGTTTTCTATTGGTTTAAATTGAAGCTTGATCCATGGTCAAGGATGATCCTCTTTTATACAACTGACCCTAAATGCGTCACGAATGATTACAAAAATTAACTGTTCCATATTGTAAATAATACTTCATCAAAATATGCAGCACATACTGAGAAATTCAGTGTGGCCAGACGGAAAAACCATATCAAATTACCGTGGCATTCAACGTGTTAAAGGTGCATGTCCCCAGCCCCCCCCCCCCAATTCAAATTTTGACTCCAAAATAATCGTTTGTGCAAACTTTATTTTCGTTTGTACCCAAATAGTTTCCGACAAATTTCAAAATTTTGCCGGGGGGGAGGGGCTGGAGTAATGCTTTTTAAATTTCGAATTTTGGATTCAAAATATTCTAGAACGTATGTAATTTGTTTGTGCAAGTTTCATTTTCGTTTGTACCAACCCCAAAATAGCTTTTGAGATTTTCGAGTTTCTAGGTAACACGTGGTAAAACAAAATTTCTTTAAAATTTCCAATTCCTGATACAAATATAGTCTAGAACGTCTGTGTTTGGTTTGTACATGTTTGTGCAAGTTTCATTTTTGTTTGTACCCAAATAGTTTTTGAGATTGTCAAGAAATATATTAGGGAAACTGACGCGCATGAGTGGATTAACGAGATTCTGGGTAACACAAGATCACGTTCAAAATACTCTATCGTTTGTACTTTGTTTGTGCCTGTGGTATGATTCTAGTTTATGGTCATAGACTAGAATTGAAATTTTTTGATGGGAAGGGGAGGGTTAAAATTTCTCGGAAAAAAGCAAAAAAATTTTTTTTGTTTTTACGTGGATCCTCCTTGTGCCATGGTGCTTTTTACAATAATTGACTCTATGACACTAATTAAAAACATACCCCTAGGCCCGTGGATTAAGGAAAATGGTGGATCTTTGAGGGGTGAAACTCGTTTGCGTGGATTCTAAAAGCAGGGTGGTTGTGCAAGGAAAAATTGACTTAAAGCACTTCTCGCTGCGCTCGAGCGCTTTAAGCCATTTTTCCTGCACATTTACTATTGAAAAGCATGATTTTCAAAAATTTTTTACGGACTTATAACAATTTTTCGCGCAAAAATTTTTAGTGATTCGTGTTCAGGACATCATGGGCTTCTCCACATCAAATATGAAGAAGATCTGAATTATGACCGTCAACTAGAACTTAGCCGTGCCGGTTTGTTGTGCAAGTTTCATTTTCGTTTGTATTCAAATAGTTTTTGAGAAATTTTAAAATTTCTCTGGGGGGGGGGGGCTGGAGAAATGTTTTTTTTTTAAATTTCCAATTTTGGATTCAAAATAGTCTAGAACGTTTGTAATTTGTTTGTGCAAGTTTTATTTTTGTTTGTACCCAAATAGTTTTTGAGATTTTCAAGAAAAACCATCAAGGATATGGACGCGCATGATTGGGTTAACTAGATTTTTTGTAACACATACAGGATCACGTTCAAAATATTCTCTATTGTTTGTACGTTGTTTGTGCCTGTTTGTACAAATTTCATTTTTATTGGTACCTCACTATTTTTTTGAGATTTTCAAAAAAAATATCTAGGACATTGACGTGCATGATTGGGTTAACGAGATTCTGGACAACATTTACAGGATCAAGTTCAAAATAGTCACAATCGTTTTACTTTGTTTTGTAACCAAATAGTTTTTGAGATTTAGATTAAATTTGTATTTACTAAACTTGAGCGTTATTGTACGGAACTTGCTCGGAGTAGTACTCTAAAATTTAAATACTCATAACTTGGCCAAAAATGAAATTAAAATAAATGATGGGAATAGAAGCTCATTGAGGCTCAAACGTTGTTTCAACGTTTGACATCAATTTTATCCCAAAATTTCAATCGTTGGAATTGTGTTGGAAGCATATCTACATGCCCTTCCCCCCAAAGTTTTCTTGAATCACTCCGCCATAGCTTGGTATCACACTTTGCTCTTATTGATTGGTGTAAAATCATCAATACCCTTTTTACTGCAATCAATTTTCACAATTTTCTATACTAACTTGCTCAGAGTAATTTAGAGTAACATGACAAATAGACCGACTATCAAGCTGATAATACTTGAAACTTAAAAACAAAAACAAGCACAAACGAATTACAAACGCTCAAGACTATTTTGAATCTAAAATTCGAAATTTTAAAAAATTTTATGTGTTTCCCCGTGCTAAGAGAATCTCGTTAATTTACTAATGCCCGTCAGTATTCATGATGTTTTTCTTGAAAATATCAAAAACTATTTGGGTACAAACAAAAATAAAACTTGCACAAACAAGCACAAACGAAGTACAATTTAAAAAAATTCTATGTGTTTTCCCGTGCTAAGAGAATCTCGTTAACCTAATCATGCCCGTCAGTGTCTAGATATTTTTCTTGAAAATCTCAAAACAATATCGAGGTAGAAACAAAAATTAAACTTGTTCAAACAGGCACAAACAAAGTACAAACTATAGAAAGTATAGAAGAAGTAGAAGAAGTTCAAAATACTTTAAGAACGTGATCTTGTAAGAGTAATGGTGGGTTTATAGAGCGAGATAAGCGATAAGAGATAGTGGATAAGAAATAAGAGATAGTGACTAACGGATAAGCGGGTTTATACAACGAGATAAGGAATTTAAGAAATGCACACGTTACGCATGAGCAGTTCAAATTATTTTGAAACTTTGACAGACCACGACAGCTTATGTTTATAGTTTGGTTTAGTCATTGTGAAACATATTTTTCAAATCTTTTATTTTTATGGTTTGATTACCAGAAATTTGGCATCTTTTATAAAGTAACTAAATAAATTTTGCAAACTAAATTTGAGGAATTCATAAAATACAAATGGATAATCAAGATTTAGCGCGAAACAAAGCCTATAAACCCAGCGTAATTTGATAATTACCATTAACGTTTTTGCAAATCTCCAACTGCGAATAAATTTTAAAATTCGATTTATTGTTTAATAAAAACCGCCTGCTTATATAGACGAAATTAATAATTATTAAATAGGTATAGATAAATAAATATTTGGAATGATTGTCGTACAAAAATTTATATTATTATTATTATTTAAAAAATTATATAAAATTGATATTTTATAATACATAACAGTCATAAACATAAATAAAATATTAATTCGTAATAACACAAATAGGCGGGTAAAATTTAGTTCAAATGAACGTAGACGGGATAAGAGATAAGAAGTTGAAAAATGTTCAACTTTTATCCCTTAGCGCTTGGCGCTTATCGTGCTGTATGAACGCTACTACGGTATTCCTATGGTTTAACTTTCTTATCCACTATCTCTTATCGCTTATCTCGCTCTATAAACGCACCATTAGTAATAACCAGAATCTCGTTAATCCACTCATGCGCGTCAGTTTTCTTGATGTTTTTCTTGAAAATCTTAAAAACTATTTAGGTACAAACAAAAACAAAACTTGCACAAACAAGCACAAACAAAGTACAAACGTTCTAGACTATTCTAAATTCGAATATTAAAAATGCATGTCTCCAGCCCCCCCCCCGCGAAATTTTGAAATTTCTCGAAAACTATTTGGGTACAAACGAAAATAAAACTTGCACAAACGAGGTACAAACGATAGAGAGTATTTTGAGCGTGATCCTGTAAGTGTCATCCAGAATCTCGTTAACCCAATCATGCGCGTCCTTATCCTTGATGTTTTTCTTGAAAATCTCAAAAACTATTTAGGTACAAACGAAAATAAAACTTGCACAAACAAATTACAAATGTTCTAGACCAGCGGTGGCGAACCTATGGCACGCGTGCCAGAGGTGGCACGTACGAAATTTCTAATGGCACGTTAACGATTTACAAGTGATATCATTTTATACGCTCCACAAATTAAATAACGTGAAATAATGTCAAATTTATGCAGCTGTGTAAAAACGGCTCAGCAAAAGCAATAGTTTCTCTCCCCCATTTTTTACTTCAAAAGTACACTTTTTTAACGATAAAAGGCGCTACTATCGAGATTTCTCGTCAATTCTCCAATAAAAGAGCGAGAAAGTTTGAAGTTAAAAAAAGTGAACTTCTTTTATGACTTTTTTTAACTCTAGAGGATGCTAATGTTAGCTTTTTCGCTCCTTACGTTCGAGAGTAGAACGATATCCAGTACTCCGATTTTAAAAATTTTCACTGGCCAGGATGATAGAAAACGGTCCAAAAAACAATAATAAAACAAAAAATTTACAGACCATAGCAAATAGGGTTTACAATTAAACAAAACAACAAAATTTTACATGAAATACAATTTAACAAAAATTGATTGGGTGCCGCTAGAAGGGTAACCTCGCCCATCGCATAAGTATTTTGCAAAAATTATTTTCAATTAAAATTTATGTGCCTAGCGTAGATCTTAGCGTGAAGCCACTATTAGACGTAGTTGCGTTGTCAAAATCAACTCTTTGCGCGCTCCGCTAGGTACGTCACTTTTGCTTCGCACGCTGTGAACCGTTTTGACTAACGCTGTACTAATTAAAGATATCTCCTAAGCCGGTCCAACTCGGCAAAGTGTGCTACTAGAAAAGGGGCGGATTACCTTAAATCCCTAAACAGTGAAATTTGCTTGATGTTAACGCTACTATGGTGCAAGTGCTACTGGTGCTCTCGTGTTCATTCGTCACGCACAGCCTGTAAAGAGTAGTTCACACTACATGATTTATCATATGACTTATTAGTCATAAGAAAAGTCATGGCTAAAATCATACCATTACAACAGCCAATCATAAAAGCTATAACTTCTATAATATCAAAAATCATATAGTGTGAACGTAAAAAAATCCCTCATATGAGAAGTCATGTGACAAGTCATATGATAAATTATGTAGTGTGAACGGGGTTTAAGGCAATGCGTAAGTAAATCAACACGTACTGTTAACAGAATGCCCCATAAAGGCAAATATTGCACAGATATTAATTCGATATTGCACACATATTAGATATTAAGTTTAAAATCGATTATTTCTAATGAATTTAAAACATTCGTTCGTATCTAAAACGCTTCATTTTAATGTTATCTATCAATTTTGTTGAGTTTTTATTAATAAATATCCATCTTAAAATCATCCAGTATTAGATATCGTCCTAGACTCGCAATGTTTTATTAAAATTTGTAGAAGTTTCTTGTGTACTGCATCTTTTCCAGATGTAGAATCGAATGAAAATCCAGATAAAGTTAAATTGACAAAAAATTTTTCTGCAGTTATTCAGTCGATAATAAACGAATTTTCTTCAATATTTAAACAATTTAAGCAAAAATACAATTTGGCACTCGTATATAAAAAGATTCGCCACCGCTGTTCTAGACTATTTTGAATCCAAAATTCAAAATGTTAAAAAGTTCTATGTGTTTCCCCGTGCTAAGAGAATCTCATTAATCTATTCATGCGCGTCCGTATTCATGATGTTTTTCTTGAAAATCTCAAAAAATATTTGGGTACAAACGAAAATAAAAGTTGCACAAACAATCACAAGCGAATTACAAACGATCTAGACTATTTTGAATCCAAAATTTGAAATTTAAAAAAGCACATCTCCAGCCCCCCCTAGCGAAATTTTAAAATTTTTCGAAAACTATTTGGGTACAAACAAAAATAATGTTTGCACAAACAGGTAGCACAAACGATTTAGACTATTTTGGAGTCAAAATTCGAATTGGGGGGGGGACATGCACCTAATTTTTAATTGGTTTTGATAACAGATTAACATTTTAATCATGTAAATTAGCAATTTTGTATCAGAAACACACAATAAATTAAAATTTAAAATATTATGTTACGAGTTAGGGCTGGAAATTTTTGTCGATTAATCGATAAATATCGATAGTTACTGATTAATCCTTAAAGATTTATACCCTCAAACATTTAATTTTTGTTGAATTTCGGGCTAACTCAGTTTGTATTTTATTACTATGCAGTCAGGAAAAAGATGCAATGGAAATAGACGAAAACGAAAATGAAGATCCTGAGGAAGACAAGAACTTTGTTTTTGGAATCAGCGACGAAGTCAAACGTCTCACTATTATTGATTCACCTCAGGCGAAGGCATGCGATATAATTATTGGTAACGGGGGTGAATTACGCATTGCTGTCGTTTTTTCCAACAACACCATTGCTTTATACCGATTAGAATATCTAAACAAAGAAGCCCAACCTAATATTTTGAGATCGATTTCCACAACCGGGCATCACACTGAAATTAAAGCGATGGATTTCAGTAGCGATAATTTAGCTATTGTGACTGCTAGTGCAGATTCGATAAAAATGTGGAATCGTCAAACTTTCTCGTGTCTGAGAACCGTCAAAACTGATCGCGTTTTGAGTGTTATTTTTGCTCCCGGTGATCGACACGTTTTGGCCGGTTTAATAGACGGAAGGCTCTTGATTATCGACATCAGCACTGAAGATATACTCGAAGAAATTCCCGCCCACCAAGGAAAACTAAATTCTCTTTGTTTACAACCAGATCTTGTAAGTGAATTATTTTAAATATGGTCAACTCGGTTTTTCTCCTTTGTTTGATATTCTTTGTTTTTGAGTTATTACTAGAGAAAAACTGAAATTTCTTTTTAGAGAGGCTGCGTCAGTGGAGGAGAAGATGCCACTGTCAAATTTTGGCAGTTTGAGTTGGTCGTGGATGAACAAAGTGAGAGTAAATCCAAAGTTTTATCCTTGCTTCACAAACGCAATCTGAAGTTGGAAGAGACTGTGATATGTATCAAAATATCACCAGATGGAAAATTTATAGCTGTTTCCACGTTAGACAAGATGGTGAAGTTGTTTTTTATGGACACTCTCACATTTTGTAGATCATTATACGGTCATGCATTGGAAGTCGACTGTATGGATATCTCGTCGGATTCCACCCTAATTGCCACCGGTTCCAAAGATAAAACGGTCAAAATTTGGGGAATGGATTACGGAGATATTCGTTTTCGAATGATTGCTCACGATGGCAAAGTAACAGGACTCAGATTTGTTCCAAAAACCCATTACTTTTTTACATCTGGTTTTGACGGTAAAGTAAAGGAATGGGATGGAGATTCTGGCAATAAAATAATCACACTTCAAGTAAGTATCTAAACAAGGCTTAACAAACGAATTATGAACAAAATTTTCTTGATTAGGGTCATGCTGGAACTGCTACAGATTTGGTTGTATGCCCCAGTGGACAATATGTTGTATCGTACGGGTCAGACCGCGTTTTGCGCATGTACGAAAAATCTGACATGATGGTGGTTTTGGAGGATGAAGAAGAGTCGGAACGTGAAAAAAATGCTTTTGCTACTGGAGAAGAGACTATTGTTCCTGGGTCAGCCGAACTCAATTTACCGTCACGGAAAACTTTTGACAGTGAAAGAGGGGTAAAATTGACAGTTGGGTGTATTGTTTTAAATTATCTAATTTTTTGTTTTAGTGTGAAAATCTAATGGAATGTCTCGACATTTGTAGTGAGCTGAAGGAGGAACTAAATGAATACAAAATCCGTGGAGTGTCAAAGCCACCCACAACTTTTCATCCCCTCATGCAGGCTTACAATGTTACCACACCTCATGAATTTGTATTGGAAACTATCAAAAGGATTAAATCAAAGTAGGTTTTTCTATTTCTATTTGAAAGAAATTTTACAAAAATTTTGTTCTAGTGATCTGGAGCAGGCTTTACTTTTGTTACCGTTCAGTTACGCCTGCGAAGTTTTGAAGATGATACCAGATATCTATTCGAGTAGAGAAATTGATGTGGAATTAATTACTAAAGTGTCATTATTTTTGGTAAAAGTGTTTCGTTCTCAGATTATCAGCACCCAATCTTTAAGGCCCGTTTTAAATGTTATTAGTAAATTAGGATTGCAGAAAATTCAAAAGTTAAAGGTGAGTTTAGTAAATTTTGGTGTTCAGATCTGACGTTTTGATTTCAGGATTGTATTGGTTTTAACAAATACTCTTTAATGTTGGTAAAAAATAATATGGACGTACAAGAAGAAAATAATTTATTTAAAGATAACAGCGTTGCCGTGGAAGCAAAACAGAGAAAAGTCGAAAAGAAACAAAGAAAGCGAGAAAAAAGAGCTTTGGAAATTTCAATGTAAAAAATTATTTTATTATTTTAACATAAGATATTTGTAAATAAAGTTTTTTATTTATTTCGGAATCATTTCGCTAAGCAAAATATTGAATTTAAAAAGTGCAAAAAGAAGTGCATCTCACATTTAACCTTAAAGATATAGAGACGAATATCCACATAACTCTAAAACTAAACACTTAACGAAAAAGTTTTTAGACAAAAATTTTAGAGAATAATGCGGGATGAAAAAACGCGGGACGGGATGCCAATTCAGTCCCGCGTTTGATATACATTTATAAATTCATTTTATACGCTACACATTTAGAGATGAATGCGTGACGAGACGGGATATTTAGTCCCGCGCGGTACATCTTGTCAACTCAGTCCCGCGCGGGACGGGATTTTTCAGTCGCACATTTGATTTATTTTTTACAATGCAGCCCGAATGAATTTTTCTGATTTTTTTGTTAACGCATATTGCTCAGAGTAAAAAGGGATTCAATAAGTTAAATTATGAAATAGAAAGGGGAAAAATCCCGTCCCGGCGGGACTGCATTGACAACAGCATGAGTTGATAAGATGACGCAGTCCCGCGCGGAATTCAGCTCAATAGGGCCACATCAAGTATTACAGACAAGCCGCGGGCCGCATTACCTGGAAAAAAAAAGGGAATTTACAAAATAATGTTACACACAAGCCCCGCGGGCCTCGGCTGCATTACCTAAAAAAAAGGTCGTTACATATTATAATCATTAATCAATATAGAACAAGAGGGGGCCTCAAAATTGAATTGCGTCTGGGGCCTCTCGGGTGCTAAATCCGCTACTTTACTCTGAGCAATATGCGTCAACAAAAAAAATCAGAAAAGTTCATTCGGGCTGCAAGATGTCCCGCGCGGGACTAAATATCATGCGGGATTTCCCGTCCTGCATTCATTTCATTTTAGGACGGATTTCATAATAAAAGCGTTAATGCCGACTTAACTAAAAGGTCGTAGTTAACCAATAGAAAACGTCCGTTAACTCTAACAAGCCAATAGAAATCCTTTTTTAAATTTAATGGCTTGTTAAAAATTTTATGAAATCCACCCTTAAACTGCTTAAAAATGTGCGGGATCCGCGGAATGAGCGGGACAAACGGAACCTACAGGACGAAACAAGAAAAAGTAGTCCCGCATTAATTTCTAATTTTAATCCTCGACAAAGTTTATAACAATACTTATATACAGGGTGGCCCTTTGAAAACGAAACGGACGAGATTGTGGCCAACAGAATTTTTTTTTAAGACACGTCAATTTTATCATCGAGGGGGACAACTTTTGCGACCAATGTCACTTCCGTATTGTTTCATCCCTTCGCGTTGCGATGACAACCCTAAAATGTTAATAGGGATGATATGGCAAGTAACACCTCATTTGAAAGGTCTTGCTTTCCTGAATTCAGGTCTATAATTTTTTTAAAGTTTTATCAATTATTCAACAAAAAAATTGAAGCTGCAAAAATGTATGCATTTGCTATTATTTATTTATCCTTATTTATCGATTATTTATTTATGTTATATGGAACAAATATAGAGTAGTACGCAGAAAAAGTTATTCAAAATAATTTTGGTAAAAAAAGCCTAAAGATAAAAAATCGAACAATAGATTAATCAATCAGATTTTTCGATTTTTGATTGTTTTTGATTAATTTTGATTGTTCGATTGATCGCTTAATTGATATAATCGATTGTTTTTACAAAAAATTTTGATTTTGCAAAAAATTACCTAACCAAAATATTCAAACTAATTTTTATTTAGATTTACAAGATCCGCGCTGGCTTCGCTAGTCATACAGCCAAATCCGCTAGGACCTCCAGACTATCCGGATTGTTACTGGAGATACTCAGGTTTCACTCTGCTTGCCACAAATTATTCAGTAAGCAGTAGATATTGCTTTTAAACGCGTTTTTCTTAAAACTGCATATTTCTAAACGGGTGAATTAATAGCTCAAACAGATATGCATCAAATCACTTAAAATTTTTACTGTATCTTCAAGGTAATCGGTAAAATAGTCTACGGCAACATTTAAGGAAAGATTCCATCGGACTAGTTTCACTATTTTTAAAATTTTTTTATTTAAAAGTAGAGGTCAAACTGACGGTACAGAATTTTTAAAATTTTTTTTGAGTAATAAGAAAAAATTTAAAACGCCGGTAAGTGACGTCAGATACCGGTAGAAGTGAACCAATCAGAACTAAAAATGCCCGAATTTGCCAACAGCGCATAACTATGCTTAATTATTATTGGTCAATCATGGCGCTCAGCTTAAAAATCTGTCAAATTTTAAGTCATTTTAAGACTAACTAATTATATATTTATACTAGGTGGAAAGCCCGTCCACGGACGGGTAGCCAGCCGGTGGATCTTTATTTTAGCAGTATTAATTTTAAAAAAATTGTTTCTAAACACCAACACTAACCTAAGCTCAACTGATGGATCTCAGTGGGAATCACAATAATGTCCAAATAATAGATCGGCAAGGGCGGATCCAGCAACTTTTTCAGAGGGGGGGAGGGAAAGCAATTTCATAAATATAGATTGTTGTAGAAAAATACCAAAATTATAATGCATAACTTTTCCAAGGTGGAGGGGGCGATTAATAACAATTGCAGGATTACACACACTTATTTACACAGGGCCGTAGTAGCCCTATAAACAACACTTCTTCCTTCGGTTTTTTAAATCTTATAAATATAGAGTTTTACCTAGACTTTTTTAATTTTTTTTATTGTTTGCAGTGCTATGGTAGTGCAATCGCAACTCCTCAGCATATATTTCAATACACAGTGTGTTCACCGATCGTGGTAACAGAGAATAATTCTTAAACATTACCAGATAAAAAAAAAATTTAAATAGTTTTTTATTTAACTCAAAATTTATTATAGGAAACTGCAAAGATATATTTTTTTATACTTTAAACTCAACCGGAAGTAAATATTAAATTATTTTTTTCAAATTGCAACATGTCGTTTTTTAACATTTTTGAAATCTGCAATTTTTCTTTATAAATACCTATAAAATTTTCATCAAGTTACATAAAAAAATATTCGAGAAAATTTAATTGAATTGGTCTATATTTAGCGATGACGCAAATAAAAATTAAGCAAAGCATATTTTTAATTTGCATATAACTTAAAAGACGCGCTAGACGATCAATCTTTTGATCAAAAGCTTGAGTCAATCGATTGTATCAAGCGTGATTGATCGTTTAGAGACCCGCTCGACGCTTGAAGCAATAAGCATTGACGGTGATTGATAGAAAGTTTGAATGACTCAAGCGGTTGAAGAGGTTGCTTGATCGTCTAGACTCTAGAGCAATTTTACAAAAAATACAGGATACACAGTACTAAAAAACATTTCTACTATTTTAAGTGGTCAAGATGTTCCTGGTTTTAACATGAATCCACTGATTAGGGGGTTGATAAAGCAGATTGATCGTCTAGGGCTTGGATTCATGTTAAAACCAGGAACATCTTGACCACTTAAGTACTTAAAATAGTAGAAATGTTTTTTAGTATACTTTGTATCTTATATTTTTTGTAAAATTGTTCTAGATGATCAAGCGCCCTCTTCAACCGCTTGCGTCATTCAAACTTTCTATCAATCACCGTCAATGCTTGTTTCAAATGTCAAGCGGGTTTTTAAACGATCAATCACGCTTGATACAATCGATTGACTCAAGCTTTTGATCAAAAGATTGATCGTCTAAAGGGTCCTTTAGGTATATTAACCTGATTTTAATTTTATGATTAAAATGTATAGGGGAGACCGGGGACGGTTTGGACAATTTTTGGGTTTTATTTTTTAATTTTATTACTATATATCTTACCTTTTTAGTTTTTAGGCTAATTTTAGAGTAGTCTTTTAGGTTTATTTACTCATTATATAAACTTTCCAAGAGTAATTGTTTTTCAGAAAAAGGCCGAAAACTAGAACAACTACATCTGTCTCAACTATCCCTGCGTATGGGGATACTTTAGACGACACCTGGGGATGGTATGGACATGCAGTTAGGAGCACACAAACAGTGATTAAATAACAGAAATCTTTCTAATTCGTGTATATTATCGAGGATACAATGAACAGCCAAGAATACAATGGACAACCTGTCGATTGTATCCCCGTGTTTAAACCATCCCCGGTCTCCCCTAAATATTCTTCTTCTTCAACGGAATTTAAGCCTAGGGCTTGTTATTTCCAACATATGCGTCATTTTCCTGGCAGTGCTAGATCTGTGAATATATACAGTGTAAATATATTTTGAATTATTAACTTCTAAAAAATTTTATCCGCTGGATATTCAGTTTTAGTCCAGATTTGGTCAAGATTGTAAGATATATGATCTTTAGTTCTACGATGACGTCGATAACAAGATTAACAATTATAGTTATTTTTGGTGTGGTTACTTCTCAAAATCATGATGTAAATTTACAAACGCAAAAGAACAAAAGGAGTGTGGTAAGTTTTTATCAAATTTTATTTGACAACATATCCTTAAATAAACCCACTTAGAAAGCCACGACTCCGATTCCATCTGATCTAACAATCAAAGATGAAGGCTTGCGGTTTCAGCTGTCTCGTTTGGAAAGTTTATGTGTAGAAAACTTTCAATTCTTGCTTACGGAAACCAACAGTCGTTTAGAAGCTTTAGAAAATAAATTGTCTGAAGGATCATCGTGTCCTGCGTCCCCGGTCATTCAAAATATCAAAAACTTAGAAGCCAAAGTGGAAAATTTGGAAAAAAAGTTTATTTTTCTTGAAAACGTTCAAGAATTCATGGATGCCACTAGAAATTTACCCTCTGATGTGGAAATGATAAAACAAAACGTTTCGTCCCTTATTAAAGTTACCAGGTATGCATTTTCAATTTTTACATTATTTGACTTCTTAAAGCTGATTTAATTTGAGTTATCAGTGAAACATACGGAATTATTGGTACTGAATAAACACTTAATAATCAAAGTATACATGGGGCATTCCACACCAAATCGACCACTTTTGAACCCGACCCCTTTTGATTTTCCTAAAATTTTTACATATTATACTATCTCACCAAAAACAGTTCTGTGAATTTTTTCAAAATTTTTTATTCAACCCAAAAAGAGTTACGAATTTTTTGAAAAACTGATGTTGTTTTTCTTCAAACGATCGTAACTATGTCAAAAATTGACTAATCGGAACGTTTTTTTTTGTTTTTGTTTGTCTTTAAACGTACTTTTCAGGAAAAAATACAAAAAAAATATTCAAACTTGGATTCTACAAAATTTTTCATTTTTTCGGAGAAAATCATTGATTTTTCAAATTTCGACACTTCTGATTTTTGATTTTTTTATTTAAAAAAAAATCTGATTTATTCCGCGTATAACAACGCAAACCCTATAATGGGCCGACATTTCTTTCTATTTCTTTTGTTTAATTAAAAAATATTATTTGCGTAAAAATAAAACAAAATATTTTTTAATTATACAAAAAAAAAATAGAAAGAAATGTGGGCCCACTATGGGGTTTGCGTTGTTATACGATAAATAAATCAGAGTTTTTTTGAAATAAAAAAATCAAAAATCAGAAGTGGACAAATTTGAAAAATCAATGATTTTCTCCGAAAAAATAAAAAATTTTGTAGAATCCAAGTTTGAATATTTTCTTTGTATTTTTTCCTGAAAAGCACGTTTAAAGACAAACAAAAACAAAAAAAAGAACGTTTTGATTAGTCAATTTTTGAAATAGTTACGATTGTTTGAAGAAAAAAAACATCAGTTTTTCTGAAATTTTAACTTTGTAAAAAATTTTGAAAAAAATTACACAACTGATTTTACGTATTATACTATCCCAAAAAACAGTTCTGTAAATTTTTTCAAAATTGTTTACAAAGTTAAGAATTTTTAGAAAAACTGATGTTTTTTTTTCTTCAAACGATCGTAACTTTTTCAAAAATTGACTAATCAAAACGTTCTTTTTTTGTTTTTATTTGTCTTTAAACGTACTTTTCAGGAAAAAATACAAAAAAAATATTCAAACTTGGATTCTACAAAATTTTTTATTTCTTCGGAGAAAACCATTAATTTTTCAAATTTTTCCACTTTTGATTTTTGATTTTTTAAAAGCTTTTATTTAACTTGGGAAGACCGTTGTCCGTCGTCCGTCGTCCATCGTCCGTCGTCCGTGTGGGTCGACCGCTTTGAGGCCATTTTTAAGCAACTTCCCGACGTCCTAGAGATCTGAAATTTGGTACACAGCTTTCACCTGCAGAGCATTTTCATATTTTAATTTTGTTTTTCTAAAATTCTGAAAAATAAGCGAAAAATCGGAAAAAAACCGAAAACTATTAAGCGCATGCGTCGATGCGCAATGGACAATTTTATCATACAGGGTGGAAAGTAACTTAGAATTCTAAATCCCATTTTTAAGGACCGCATTCAGGGTAAAGTTTTTCGTCGTAATGATTTATACAGGGTGAAGTATCAAACATCTAAAACACATAAATAAAGAAATCTGATAGGATGAACCTATATTAGTTAAAATCATGGACTTAGAAAGTCCATGGTTAAAATACATAAGCTGTATTTGAAAAGATATGACTAAAAAATTAGAAAATAAAAAATTAAATAAAAAATTAAAAATTTTTAAAAAAAACCTTTTATTTAAAATTACAAAAGTGCACTAAAAAGTAGAAAATAATTTTAATAAAAGCAAACAAAGCTTCGTGAAAACATCAATATAAAAGCGTGGGGTTATGAATTTTGTACACCAATAGTTAGCCTGCTTATCCACCTATAAGCAGCCCCACGCTTTTATATTGATGTTTTCACGAAGTTTTGTTTGCTTTTATTAAAATTATTTTCTACTTTTTAGTGCACTTTTGTAATTTTAAATAAAAGGTTTTTTTTAAAAATTTTTAATTTTTTATTTAATTTTTTTATTTCAAAAACAACTCTGATTTATTCCGCGTATAACAACGCAAACCCCATAATGGGCCGAAATTTTTTTCTATTTTTTTTGTTTAATTAAAAAATATTTTGTTTTATTTTTACGCAAATAATATTTTTCAATTAAACAAAAGAAATAAAAAGAAATGTCGGCCCATTATGGGGTTTGCATTGTTATACGCGGAATAAATCAGATTTTTTTTTAAATAAAAAAATCAAAAATCAAAAGTGTCGAAATTTGAAAAATCAATGATTTTCTCCGAAAAAATAAAAAATTTTGTAGAATCTAAGTTTGAATATTTTTTTTGTATTTTTTCCTGAAAAGTACGTTTAAAGACAAACAAAACCAAAAAAAAACGTTCCGATTAGTCAATTTTTGAAATAGTTACGATCGTTTGAAAAAAAAAACAGCAGTTTTTCTAAAAATTCGTAACTTATTTTGGTTTGAGTAAAAAATTTTGAAAAAATTCACAGAACTGTTGTTGATGAGATAGTATAATATGTAAAAGTTTCAGGAAAATCAAAAGGGGTCGGGTTCAAAAGTGTTCGATTTGGTGTGGAATGCCCCACATATATCGTCGCCTTACTGCAAAAACCGCTTGAGTCCACATTAGGACCCATGAGGCCTGCACTGCATGATCAATTTTTAATTAATTTTTTTAGGTCACCTGTGGGACCAAAAGCCAAACAATTACATTCCAGTTTTTTTTTAATTTTTAACTAAAGTTTTGCCTGAAAAATAGAATAATTAAAAACTGACCATTCAGTGCTGTCCTCGTAGATCTAATATGAACTTAAGGCGCCTCTCTCGTAGCGTAAAATGAATGTATTGAAGAAGTCAAAATTAACCTTAAGCGGTTTTTGCAGTAAACCCACGATATATTTTACAATTTTCTTTTTTTTAGATTATTGGTGGATTTGCCATCAAATTCGGAATTAAAACAAATTTTCAACAAAGGATTACAGGAACTAAAAGATTTTCAAATAGCAACCTCAAAATCTTTATTACTCAATTTTACTCAGAATAAGTTACATCCAAGAAATTGTAGAGAAGTTCAAGATTTTGAAAAAACGGCTTGCGGAACGTATATGATACAACCGCAACATGCGCCGAAACCTTTCGAAGTGATATGTGATTTGGAAACTAGGGGAGGCGGTTGGACGGTGATACAAAGGAGGTTTGATGGATCCCAAGATTTTTATCTGGATTGGCAACATTACAAGAATGGTTTTGGTAATTTGCTGAGCGAATTCTGGCTCGGTTTAGAAAATATTTATCTCTTAACGGGTTTTGAAGACAACGAATTGCTGATTGAGCTAGGTGATTTTGAATCAAAAAACATAAGTGCTTTTTATTCCAAGTTCAGAATTGGATCAGAAAAGGAGGAATATGCCTTAAAAGTTTTGGGTGGTTATTCTGGAGATGCTGGCAATTCCATGGATTTTCAATATAGACAGAAGTTTACTACCAAAGATAAAGATCAAGATAGTTATCCAGAAGGAAACTGCGCTGAATATAATCGTAAGATTTATAATAATATTTTATAAAGTTGTTGAAAGCGAAATTTCTTCTTCAAGGAATTTTGTTTTCTTTATCCTATCGGATTCAATTAAAATTGTATAAGGGATTTTGATATATGAATTTTTAAATACTGTATTATTCGTTCGGTGAGGAAAAAATATTATTTGGGATTTAAGTATTCTTCCAATATAATTAACATATTTTCTTTTTTTAGATGGTGGCTGGTGGTACCAAAATTGCGCGTCTAGCAATCTCAATGGAATGTATTTTCAACAAGGCCAAGTATCTGAGAATATTCATCATAGAATATTTTGGTATGAATATAATGGCCGTATCAGTTTGAAACACACTAGGATGTTAGTGCGGCCTAAGGCCAATAATAGTAATTGAGTACCTAGTAGTAATTTTTACCCATAAGTTTAAACATTTAAGTATTTTTTAAATTTTTTTTATAAATTTTATTTGCCAACTTGTATTATAATTTTGTTTTATTTTTATGTTAATTTAATTTTATTTTGAAGTATTCATTATGAATACTTCTGGCCATTTAGCATGATGATCAAACGCCTTGCTGCTCAATACGAAATTATTGACTAGTTTCCCCTCCCAAACGTCTAAGTCACTTTTTAATCTTTTAAATGCCCAGTCCAAATTCTATAAAATCTTCCCTGAAGCTCTCCTACTAGAACGCAAACGGTCTAAACAGCGAAAAGCGGGTAACTCCTCAACATCCTGGCTATCCAAAATGATCTAGATTTGCTCCTAATAGGCGAGACTCACTGGAAAAAATCAATGAAAGCCAGGCTCCTAAATTTTATCATCTATCGAAATGACAAAACCCACGCAAGTTGAGGAAGCACCGCCATCTATATCAGGCGCTCCTTTCTACACCACCATATTTAGACCCCCTCCCCGGCCGACCTTGAGTCCACCACCATTGGTATCCCTTTCAAGGATCACGGCATAATTTATATCACGTCGGTCTACAATAAACCCAACCAGGACTGTATAAAAGACCTAGACGCACCACCCTACAGATCAGTGGCGACTCCCCTCACCTCATCGCGGGTGACTTGAATGCCAAACATCCTGTTTGGATGTTTTCATTTCATTTGAAATGAATTTGATTTGAATGAATGAATTTGATGGGAAATTTGACGCCCCGATGGAACCCACACACTGGTGTGCTATAATAAAGATCAGCAAGATGATGTATTAGACATTCTTATCACTAAAAACATGTCCGTCCTACACCAATTGAGGTTGGGCAAGCATATGTTGCCCGATCACCTTCCAGTCTTGGTCACTCTTGGAGACCTCAACCCGGACGACTCCCCCTTAACTATAACCACTAAAAGCACCTCTTAGTCCTATTTCACTGACTATCTCAGACAAAATATGGGCAAGATCCCGGTCATAAATTCCATACAGGATCTTGACGATTATGTTCTCCTCTTTGAACAAAAAATCAAATTCTCTATAGAATGTGCAACCAAGACAAACACTGCCCCCCCACACCAGATCCAAAATTCCGCAAGATCGTAGAGCCATCCGTAAGGCTTGCCGCACATGACACCCCGACGACTGCGCACTGGCGGCACAGCTCAAAAATAAATTAAAGCAAAAACTTCTTACTTATAAGAATGACAGATAGTCGGAAAAGCTGGAATTCTTCTCCTTCGAAGACCGATCCGCTTGGAACGTGGTGAAAACCGTAAGTGGTTCAAACCCCCCATACCTCCCATAAAGACTCCAAACTCGTACGCCTACACTCTTCAGGAGAAGGTGGAAGTGTTTGCAGACTTTCTCCAAGCTCAATTCTTTCCGAATCCTGATCCCCAATCCGACCTGACCTCCACGCCCACATCTCCAGGGTGGAAAAGTTTGTCACCCAAAAAATGCTCGATCCTGACCCAGACCCCATCACTCCGGCTTCCTATGAAGAGGTAGAGGCCGCGATTAAGAGTATGTCCCCCAGAAAGGCCCCCGGTCAAGACCAGATCCTAAATATCGCCCTCAAAAGATTCCCCAAAAAGGCGATCACGGCCATCACCACTATCGCAAACGCCATCTTACGTTTTAAATACTTCCCACCCAGATGGAAAACAAACAAGAAACAACATAATAATGTGCAAAAATTCTCAAGGATGATTGGACCGAATTGACGCGATCGATCCTACTATTTATAGATTGGTTGGTTTCTGTATCAAGTTATCGTGCAACGGGATAGGACGAAATTTTGCAGATTTTTGTAAATTTTCTAAATTCTTGTAATTTTTTGTTTTTAATAAAAGAACGTGTACTTGCGTCGTCTGTGAGCTCGCTAATGCTTCTGACAAGGGGACACAACAGTGAGTATGTCGCCAATCAAAATCCCAATTTTTTTGGTGATTCTAGGAGCTAAAATAATTACCACTTTCTCGATTTTTAGTCCAATGGGCTTTAGTTACTGAGTTATGAATTTTTGAAAATCTACGTTTTACCATAAGATTACATTGTTAATTTAGATTTTATTTAAAATTTTAAATTAGATTTATTTTAAATAGATATTTATTTTTTTTAAATAGAATTAATAGATTTAAATAGAATTTAAAATGTTAAATTAGATTGTTAAAGCAATCCAAACCATGTAATCTTATGGTAAAGCGTAGATTTTCAAAAATTCATAACTCAGTAACTAAAGCCCATTGGACTAAAAATCAAAACAGTGAAAATTATTTTAGCTCCTAGAATTACCAAAAAAATTGGGATTTTGATTGGCGACATACTCACTGTTGTGTCCCCTTGTGAGTAGAGTAGTCGGGGGAACCTCTGGTACCCTCCCTATTATACGCCTAAAATAGTCAGGTTCCGGCTCAACGCCATTCGGGTTTGAAATCCCCAAAATTCTCACAGCCACTAGTCGAAAAAGTTAGATTTTCGAGAATAACCGGGCCTAGCCCGTAATAGCTCTTTTGCCAGGCGATGCTACATGATACAGAAAAAATTCACCATCAAATTAGTGACGCGCTAATTATTAGGTACTGTGTGGTAATCCATTTGATTACCATTCTCATTCTCCATTCATGAACGTCATTCCACTGTTGTACATTTGACGGTGCTTCTGGAGACTGAACAACAAGTTAATTTCAATGCATCAAGTGTTGCTCAATCTGCTGAAACACCTCCAGCGACACGGTCTAGGACGTTTCGGCGCGAAGACGATTTGGCGCGAGCCGGTTCGGCGCAAACAAATTCGGGGCGAGAATTTATTATCATAGGCATAAAATACTTTTTATAAACATAAATCATTATTTATGCGGATGTAAAAAATTATTTATTATTTGACTTTTATCTGATTGGTCGGGTTAATTAATGGTTTATTAAATTAATCAGATATGCATTTTAACCTACAGAAAACTATGGATGTCATATTATTGACACAGGACCGTAGCTAGGCATATGTCATGGGGGGGGTTACCGAAAACAAATTTTTTTATGCTACGAGAAGGATTTTACCAAAAAAAAACTTTTAAATCTTTTTTTACTTCATAGACATGTCATGCAAGGGGTTTGAACCCCCAAACTCCTCCCCCCCCCTTATATAATGCTCTGTATTGATATTAGGGCTGGGCGATTGTTAGATTTAACAATCGATAATCGATTGTGTAAAAACAATCGATTATATCGATTAATCGATTAATCGGTTAATCGATTAATCGAAAACAATCGATTAATCGAAAACAATCGATTAATTGAAAACAATCGATTAATCGAAAACAATCGATTAATCGAAAACAATCGATTAATTGTCATACGCATGCGCAGATTAAAATCCATAACGTAAATTCAAAACTGCGCATGCGTCTGATAGTTGCAAATGGTTTCAAACTGCTGAAAGAACAGAGCTTATAAAAAACTTCCAGGTCTAAGAGAAAGGGAGAGTTACATAAAATGTGACTAACAATTTATAAGTATGACTAGGAGGGGGGCAAATTTATAAGAAAATTATGCTTGAATTTCTTTTTTGCTCACATTTAATTGTGCGTTAAGCGGTTGAAAAATAATGGGGTCTTTGTTTTGTGATCATCTGCTACAATAGAGGTAGAGGGGATAAAAAAAGCTTGCCCCATCCCCCCATGGGCACGTTCCATAATATAATAATAATAAGGTATGCTATTGCGTAGGTTATGTAGTATCCACGTGACGTCATGCGCAACAATTATCAAAATGCAATTTATGTGTATAATATCATTGGTTCAAAATATGATTACGCGCAGAATTTTACTTACCACGTGACGTCATGCGCAATAATTACCAAAGTGGAACTCGCATCTGTCATACATTATTTATTTTACTATATCATGAGCACGGTCCTGCTAGAGGTAGACGATTGTTAAAATTAACAATCGGAAAACAATTAATTATTTTGAATTGAAAATAATCGAACAATCGATTATTCTGATTGATTAATCTATTGTTCGATTTTTACTCCCTCGGCTTTTTTTTACCAAAACTATATCTAATTACTTTCTTGCGTACTACTCCATATTGGTTCCATATGACATAAATAAACAATCGATTAATCAAAAACAATCGAACAATCGAAAAAAAATCTGATTAATATATTATTCAATTTTTTACATTTCGGTTTTTTTTTACTAAAATTACTTTGAAAAACTTTTTGCGTACTATTTCATATTCGTTTTATATAACATAAATAAACAATCGCTTAGAAAACAACCGATTAATCGAAAATAATCGAACAATTAAAATTCATCAAAGAATCGATTAATCGCACACAATCGAAAATAATCGATTAATCGCAAACAATCGAAAATAATCGAAAACAATCGATTAATCGAAAATAATCGATTGATCGAACAATCGATTAATCGAAAACAATCGATTAATCGAACAATCGATTAATCGAAAATAATCGATTATTTCAAAAATATTAATCGATTATCGATTAATCGATTAAATAATCGATTAATCGAAATTAATTCCCAGCCCTAATTGACATTCTATTAGATGAAAACAAAAATAATAATTAAAAAAAAGTTGTAAATATTGATGAATATTATGTAGTGTGGTTAATAATTTTTTTTTGTATTGTATTGTTTAAAAATCGATTATATAAAGACCACAATTCTGGGTTAAAAACTGCCGGCTTTCTAGTATTTCCTCACCCCCCCCCCTTTGAGCACGTATCTGTTGCAGTTTGTTTTTGTACTAAAAATAAACTTTAATCAATTTATTATATATTTTCCATTTTGTCTGATGACCTTTTGCCATCTTTCTTGTAACTTGACGATTCATGTAACCAAGGGCAAGTCAAACTAAAATGATTATTTTGTAACTATTAGATGTATCTTTTGTATCTTTTTGTATCTAACGTCTGCCTGACCAAAATTCAAGGAAAATTAAATGTTTGTAATTATTTGCGCCGAAAATCCTTTGCGCCCAACCGGCTAGCGCCGAAAAGGCTTCGCGCCGAACTGGCTCGCGCCGAACTGGCTCGCGCCAAACCGGCTTGCGCCGAACCGCCCCATCCCGGAATAGGATGATACATAGACATAACCAAGCTTTGCTTTTGAGCAAAAATATATGTTACTTCATGTGCGGCAGTTTCTTAAGAACGCCAATCCCAAAGCGTGAAGTAAACGACGCTTTCCATCGATAATTGGAACGTGAACGTGAATACGATCGAGATGCATTGAACCAATCAGTTAGAACGAATGTACCACTGGTGAATGTACACAAATGAAAATGTTTGATGATAGAAATGGTGGCTTATTTTTTCTCGATGAACCCGATGGAACTGGGAAAACATTCCTCATGTCATTGATTTTAGCCACTGTTTGTGCAAGATCCGAAATTGTTGTAGCAGTTGCTTCTTCTGTGGGAGAGCGTTGAAATTGCCGTTAAATCTTCAAACGACTGAAATAACGAGATGAAATATTGCAAAAAACTCAGAAATGGCCCAAGTTTTAGTAGCAAGTAAAATCACCATCTGGGATGAATGCACAATAATTCACAAACGCGCATTGAAAGCACTCACCCCTCTATTCTGTAACTTTTTGTTATCGTTCGTTATCGTTATGAAATCGTTAAGAACCGTAAAGTTCGGTTTCTACATATCATTACATTACTATTTAATGCAATTCTGAGTGTAAACCAAACTTTACAGGTCTTAACGATTTCATAACGATAACGAAAAGTTACAGAATAGGGGTGTCAATCTAACTTTGAAAGATCTGCGCAATGATTCTACTATCTGTCTATTTCCGCCAAATACTACCAGTAATTTCAAGATTGACCGCTGTCGATGAAATATACGCTTGCCTTAAATCATCGACTCTGTGCCGATATGTGAAGATACTTCAGCTGATAACAAATATGCGAGTTGCATTGCTAAACGATTCATCCAATGGCAGTGTTTCTGTCGACGAATCAAATGGATTGATTTCGTTTCCGTCGAATTTGTGCATGAGAAGGCTCATGGCCGAGTCAGCTAGCCCGGCGAACTCTATAACTATAATAAACTTCAAATTATGTAAAAAAATGTGTATAAAAAGAATTAATAACTCCAAATCTAAAGGAAGCCCTAGACAATCAATCTGCTTTATCAAACAATTGAGTCAATCGATTGACGCGGGCTTTAATCAGCCTATCAGTCTTTTGATCAAAACTCTCTAATCATTGGATTTATGTTAAAACCAGAAACATCTTGACTCCTTAAAATAGTAGAAATGTTTTTTAGTACTTTGTATCCTATATTTTTTGTAAAATTGCTCTGGACGATCAAGCGTCTTTTTCAACCGCTTGAGTCATTCAAACTTTCTATCAATCACCGTCAATGCTTGCTTCAAGCGTCAAGCAGGTTTCTAAACAATCAATCACGCTTGATACAATCGATTGACTCAAGCTTTTGATCAAAAAATTGATCGTCTAGAGCGTCCTTTAGAAAGATAGAATGATATTTTTTTAAAGGGTCCGTCATAGGCACATTTACCTTACAATTCCATTTACGTGTGTAAAGTTAGCCCCCTTTTGTTTATAAATGCAATTTTTACTTTTTTTTACTTGTTCTCAATTTGTTCTTAATGTTCTTAAAAAAATTTTGATTTTACAAAAAATAATCAAAAAAAAAAAAAAATTGTATTGGAAAATACAATGACGCAATTGTAGACTTGATACTCTAAAATACTTTTAGGTATTCCCAATTATAATTTATCAGCTTGTGGAATTGTATTATTTGATTAACAAAGTAGTACTATCACAAATATCTTACGAGTTTCCAATCATTTATACCCAATGACCTAACGAAAAAATCCAAACTGTTTTTCCAATTGATTCACGTAATAATTTAAAAAATATTGTAAATTAATAGCATTTTACCAACTTTACTGTGGATACTTTTATGAAAATTTTGCTTTTTCCCGTGAAAAATTAATTTGCAAAATTAAAAATTCGACTCCTTTAAAATAACTTCATCAGCAATTAGAATTTTTTGTAATTTTTTTCATTAATTATTATTTTTTTTAAGAACATCGAGCAAAGTCACAATTAAATGCAATTCTTGGCTTAAATTTGGGGCAACGTAGTGTTTTAAAAATAAATTTTTTCAAAACATTTTTTGAAAGTCAAAAAACTTTGAAGAAAATCAGTAAAGTTTCCAGCGCGATATTCTAAAAGTTCAAAGAGTAAATTTAATATTTAACTAGATTTTAATTACCAATATTAAAATTACCAATTAAATTGGCGTGTATTTAGCGATGCCGTAAATAAAAATTAAACAAAACATCTGTTTAATTTGCATATAACTTAGGTATATGAACCTACTTTTAATTTTATGATTAAAATATATAGGGGAAACCGGGGATGGTTTGGACAATTTTTGGGTTTTATTTTTTAATTTTATTACTATATATTTTACCTTTTTAGTTTTTAGGCTAATGTTTAAAGTAGTGTTTTAGGTTTATTTACTCATAATATAAACTTTCCAAGAGTAATTGTTTTTCAGAAAAAAGCCGAAAACTAGAAGAACTACATCTGTCTCAACTATCCCCGCGTATGGGGATACTTAAGACGACACCTCGGGATGATATGGAGTATGGACATGCAGTTAGGAGAACACAAACAGTGATTAAATAACAGACATCTTTCTAATTCGTGTATTTTATCGAGGATACAATGAACAGCCAAGAATACAATGGACAACCTGTCGATTGCATCCCCGTGTCCAAACTATCCCCGGTCTCCCCTAAATATTTTTCTTTTTTAACGGAATTTAAGCCTAAGGCTTGTTATTTCCAACACTGCGTCATTTTCTTGGCAGTGCTAGATCTGTGAGCATATAAATTTTGTAAGTATATTTTGAATTATTAACAAGTAAAAAAATTTCCGCTGGTTATTCAGTTTTGGTTAAGATTTGGTCAAGATCGTAAGGTATATGATCTTTAGTTCTATGATGACGTCGATAACAAGATTAACAATTTTAATTATTTTTGGTGTGGTTACTTCTCAAAATCATGATGTAAATTTACAAACCCAAAAGAACAAAAGAAGTGTGGTAAGTTTTTATCAAATTTTATTTTACAACATATCCTTAAATAAGCCCACTTAGATTCCATCTGATCTAACAATCAAAGATGAAGGCTTGCGGTTTCAACTGTCTCGTTTGGAAAGTTTATGTGTAGAAAACTTTCAATTCTTGCTTACGGAAACCAACAGTCGTTTAGAATCTTTAGAAAATAAGTTGTCTCAAGGATCATCGTGTCCTGCGTCCCCGGTCATTCAAAATATCAAAACCTTAGAAGCTAAATTGGAAAATTTGGAAAAAAAGTTTATTTTTCTTGAAAACATTCAAGAATTTATGGATGCCACTAGAAATTTGCCTTCCGATGTGGAGAAGATAAAACAAAACGTTTCGTCCCTTATTAAAGTTACAAGGTATGCATTTTCAATTTTTACATTATTTTTAAGTCCATATTCGGACCCAGAAGGACTGCACTGCATGATCAATTTTTAATTCATTTTTTTAGGCAAAAATTTTAGTTAAGGTAGTTCCAGCGTGAAATCACGTGATAGAGACACACGAATACCCACACCTACTATCAAATATTTTTGGTTATGGTGATCTAGCAAAGTTGCACTGAAAAAACGTCAAAACAATTATGATTTATGGTTATTCGCGTTTTACATCACCGTTGGTGGCTCCACCGTCAATAACAATATTACGTCTTTCAGCAGTTCCAATTATTCCGTGTGGTGGCGTTTTGTTAATGTAAACCATGGACTTAGAAAGATAGGACCAGCAACCAAGATTAAAATGGCGAGCTCTTAACTGTATGGGTTCATCACTTCTACCGCTAGGATCGCTGAATTCCTATTTCAAAATATTCATTTGAATATTTTATTTTCAAATTATTTTTATTACAAAACTTACTTTTTCATACATATAAAGTTTTTTTAAATAATAAAATACGTATTATTTAATAAGAAATTATATAATTTCGATTATTTAAAAAAAATTTCTTTTAATTTTTATCACTATTCCAAGCATGCGCGTTGTTTGACAGCTGTCAAATTTCTTTACCGAATTTAATCCTTTGTAGTTTGAATAAAAGTGCACGTACATGTATGAAAAATGCATTACTGTTTTTAATTTATAATATATTTTCAATCTTTAATGTTTTATTTTCATATATTGTTTAATTATAAATAAATATGAATATTGAAAATAATAATTTTCAATTTGAATTTAAATCATATTTCTGGAACAGGAATTCAGCGATCCTAGCGGTAGAAGTGATGAACCCATGCGGTTAAGAGCTCGCAAATTTTAAGCTTTTAGGTAGGGAGTTGCGGGTCCTATCTTTCTAAATCCATGATGTAAACAAAAGAAAATGTTTGTTGATGGTGTTTATGTTGGTATTTACTATACGTTACAAACGAGTTTGAAATTATTCCGCGTGGTGGCGTTTTGTTAATGTAAAATGCGAATAGGCTTCGATCACATATACTGACATGAACCGTGGTAATTGCCCATTTTAAGAATTTCAACAATTGAAGGTTAATTTGTTGTTTTCTTGAATTTTGAGTGATTTTAATTTTTACTCGGACGAATGAAATTATTTGCTTTCATTTGTTATACCTCTTGTTTGGTATCATGAAGACGGAATTTTACGGGTGGAGTTTTGTTCCGGAAACCTGAAATGTGTTAAGTTAATCAGATATGACTACGTTTTGTTTAATTAAATTTTTTTTGTATTGTTGAATTGTTTACCTTTTTTAATAACAAAGTGAATGTGTGCGAAGCGACCTGTAATGTCTTGTTTGGTGTAAATAAAACTAGATGGTGTTGGAAGCGATTCAAATTTGATTTAAAAATTGGTGACATTTGATTTTTTTTGGAAGATTTTCAAATTTGGCTGGCTGTAATGACCAATCGGCGTGAGCCACGATTTCCAAAAACCTGAAAAGGGAAGGAAGTGAAAATTTTGTATGCGATAGGGATTGCTGACTTAGATGCGAACGAGTAAAGTTGTATTTTTTCGAGAGGATTGAAATTTCTCGATAAGTTGTGAAATGTTGCAATTTGAGAATGAATTGTAAATTACAATTGCAATTATGATTAGTGAAGTGTCAGTATGATGAGTATGATGATTTCTAGAAGATTGAGTTCTGGAATATGAAATTATGGATATTTTTACCTAATAAGCTGGAAGGATGGCCGTCCATTTTGTGGAGTTTTATCGCATTTTATTTTCACGCAACAACATTTTTTGGAGTCATCGAATGGTAATTAGAATTTGAATTCTTTTATTTTGCGCTATTTTGAATGCCAGTTATCACAGCCAGCGAGACCTGTGCAGATCTAGCCTCGAATACGGAATGTTCTAGATTTATTCCCGCAGGTCGTACGTACTACTACATTCACACCAGTAAGTTCATGATATTACGCTAACCTAGGGCAAACTTCGTTATCTAGTGACGTCACCCTACCTCAAAAGTGACGCTATACTGGCGCCATCTTGATTTTCATACCTTGAATTTGCATAAATTACCAAACCTTGTCTAGTGACGTTACTATACCTCAAAATGACGCTATACCGGCTCCATCTTGATTTTCATACCTTGAATTTGTATAAATTACCAACCCTGTCGATCTATTAAAATCATCTTTTAATACCTTTATTTAATAAATAAAGTTATAGTAATAATTTTGATATAGTAAATGTGGGAACTTGTAGATAGGTCACGTCAATATCTGATTTATTCAATTGTTGAATTCGATTTAACGACAAAATTCCGTTTTCTGCTTGTAATCAAAATTTTAATAATTACCAACATTCGTCTGAGTAAATTTTTATTAATACCCTGCATAACTTTGTTTTATTTAATTGTGGAAAATTTTGAAATCTCTATTGAACTCACTCCCTGGGCGAGACTCGTATTGCAAACTCCGACAATAACAGCACGGACTTTAAAGAGTTGTTCGTCAGAACACGACAATACAGATATCTTAGACCATATAAATATAGTTTATATGGTCTAAGACAGATATAGATGATCTAAGGTTATAGGACTTTTATGTTTTGACAGTTCTTCCATATCAAACTGTCATTCGTTGACACATACCTATAAGCAGCGTTGCCGGATCACCATTGAATGTAAAAAGAACGTGTTGAAATTAAACAAAAATGATATTTTAAATTCTTATACCTTGAAAACAAAAAGGCGAAGTGTTATTTTTCTTTTTTTAATTTGCTTAAAAACCATTTTTCTTTACTCTCCTAAATTTTTTCAAAATTCTATCGAGCGGTTTTCTTTATATAATAGAAAATAGTTGAGCGCATAGAAAGTTTCACATGCTTTAAATGGGAGGTAAGCCTGAAAATTGATAACTTTTTTATTAAATATCTTCGCTTCTAAATGGTCAAAAATTCTAAAACTTGGGGATTTATTAGTAAATGTTATTCTTAGCCTATAAACAAAAATTTAAAAAAATCTACCGAAAAATGGTTTCACACTGGAACTACCTTAAGAATTAAAAAAAATTTCTCACCAGTGGGGCCAAAAGCCAAACAATTACATTTCAGTTTTTTTTAAATTTTTAACTAACGTTTTGCCTGAAAAAGAGAATTAAAAACTGACCATCATCCAGTGCTGTCCTCGTAAATCTAATATAAACTTAAGGCGCCTCTCTCGTAGCGTAAAATGAAGGTCTTGAACATAAGTCAAAATTAACCTTAATCGGTTTTTGCAGTAAGTCCACGATATATTTTACAATTTTTTATTTTTAGATCATTGGAGGATTTGCCATCAAATTCGGAATTAAAACAAATTTTCAATAAAGGATTACAGGAACTAAAAGATTTTCAAATAGCAACCTCAAAATCTTTTCTACTCAATTTTACTCAGAATAAGTTACATCCAAGAAATTGTAGAGAAGTTCGAAAATTTGAAAAAACGGCTTGCGGAACGTATATGATACAACCGCAACATGCGCCGAAGCCTTTCGAAGTGATATGTGATTTGGAAACTAGGGGAGGCGGTTGGACGGTAATACAAAGGAGGTTTGATGGATCCCAAGAGTTTTATCTGGATTGGCAAAATTACAAGAATGGTTTTGGTAATTTACTGAGCGAATTTTGGCTCGGTTTAGAAAATATTCATCTCTTAACGGGTTTTGAAGACAACGAATTGCTGATTGAGCTAGGTGATTTCGAATCAAAAAACATAAGTGCATATTATTCCGAGTTCAAAATTGGATCAGAAATGGAGGAATACGCCTTAAAAGTTTTGGGTGATTATTCTGGAGATGCTGGCAATTCCTTGAATTTCCAATATGGACAGAAGTTTACTACCAAAGATAGAGATCAAGATAGTTATCTAGAAGGAAACTGCGCCGAATATAATCGTAAGATTTATAATAATATTTTATTCAGTCGTAGCAAGCAAAATTTTTTCTTTTTGTCCTAACACATTTTCTTCTTTTAGATGGTGGCTGGTGGTACCAAAATTGCGCTGCAACCAATCTCAATGGAAAGTATTTTCATAAGGGCGAAGTATCTGAGAATATTCACCATAGAATATTTTGGTATTTATATAAGGGCCGTATCAGTTTGAAACACACTAGGATGTTAGTGCGGCCTAAGGCCATTAATAATAATTGAGTACCTAGTAATAATTTTATTAGTTAGTATTTGTCTTAATTTACAACTTGTAATAGTAATAAATATAATAGAAAAATATTTGTTTTGAGTTATTGCCACCTATACTTAAAAGTCGTGAACATACATTTGACGACGCCACTTTGACAGCACTTGGTGGTAGGGCTGGGCGATTTTTAGATTTAACAATCGATAATCGATTATGTTTAGCGTTGGAGCGGTATCCTCTACCCGAGATTTCTTACGGACCCTCATGAGGTCTAGCTCTGCAGTCACCTGCTCCACCGTTTGTGTCGGTATTGCGTTTTCAATACACTGTACCCTTACTCGGATAGTGGATAACTTGTAGCTTATCTTCTCCTTTTTGACTTTGAGTGCCTTTGCATCCTCCTCACTGACACCAAAGACAATGAGTTTTCCCAAGGGGTCACTCTTGCCGGTGTCATAGAAGACAAACCACTCTTTTATAGGGATTCTGAGCCTCGAACCGTCCTATCACCTCCCCAGTAGGCTCCATCCATCTAGATCACCTCTAGCCTCACCTCTTTCCACAACTGTAGCAGTTCAGCGACGGTTGCTTGTAACCACTTCAAGGAACCTTCGTTATCACAGTTGATCCGTAGGATCTCCCCAGAATAACGAAATCCCTCAAAAGTGGGTATTACGTTAGCCCCCTCATGAGCCAACTGTATCCTTCTGTCGAGGGCTAAGTTGAGATGTCCCTTAACTAATTTTTTCCGGGCATCTGTGAGTTTGCCCAGTTGGCTAGGGCGGTCAATCACTGCTACCCGGAGGCACCTAGTGGCAGCCTCCTTGTAGGTGATCACACTCTCTGCTTTGTTTGAGTTAAGCTCAGACATCTTAGCCTTCTTCTTCATCTTAGCCGACAAGTCATGGATGAATTGTTTCTCACGCACATACTGGAAGAAACATCATCAAACACGGAAGATGGAAGCTGTCCGCCTATGTTCGATCATGAGGAACTTAGAGAGGCGGCCATAAATATGTCGGTTGACAAGTCGCCCGATCCGGATGGCATACCATCTGAAGTCATCCGGTTTATATGCAGAGAGCATCCCGACGCCATTTTAGGGGTGCTAAATAAATGCTTGAGGACCAGAACTTTCCCAACCATCTGGAAGAAGGCCAGACTGGTCCTACTGCGAAAAGGAGATCAACCATTAGATAAACCCAACTCCTACCGGCCGATTTGCCTTATCGACAATCTGGGGAAATTATTCAAGCGCCTCATTCTTGGCAGGCTCCAAAGAGAGATTCATACCACCGGAGGTTTTTCAGAAGAGCAATATGAATTTGTTAGGGGACGCTCAACGGTAGATGCACTACTACGGATCAAAGGAGCTGCTAAGGGAGGACGTAACTGTAACAAGTAGAGTTCCACAAGGGTCGGTACTTGGGCCGACTCTTTGGAATATTCTTTATGATGGAGTTCTTTATCTCGAATTACCAGAGGGGGTCAAGTTGGTGGGATTTGCCGATGATCTGACCCTGGTGGTCACGGCGAGGACAAAAGAGAAATTGGAAAAGAAAACGGAAGAAGCCATCCAAATCATCTTAAGATGGATTGAAAGTCGAGGCTTTCAGGTGGTCCCAGAGAAGACGACGGCGATTCTTGCCATTGGAAAGCGGAGATGCGACTTCGAACTAAGCATGATGGGCCACCAAATCGATATTTCCAATACGATGAAGGTTCTGAGCATACATCTTGACAAAAGGATGATGTTTGGTTCACATGTCGAGGCCACATCCACTAGGGCATCACAGCTTGTAACGGCCCTCACTAAGCTCATGCCTAATATGAGAGGGCCAAAATATACAAAGAGAAGAGTGCTGGCATCGGTGGTGCACTCCATCATGCTATATGGTGCACCGGTGCAGTGTGCTCGTCTTATAGAACGGCGTCCAAGGAGGTACTCCAAGTGCTGTCGGGTCTGCCTCCCATAGAACTTCTGGCCGAAGAGCGAAATAATAACTATTGCTCTAATAAAACCTCCGAGGAGAAGCAAACCAATAGACACTCTCTCTATGACAAGTGGCAGGCCAAGTGGACAGCCAGTCTCAAAGAAGCATGGACAAGGAAGCTTATACCAACCATCAGACCGTGGATTGAACGAACTTTTGGAGAGCTGAACTTCCACCTTACTCAGCTTCTCACGGGACATGGCTGTTTTAACTCTTACCTGAAGAGGATGGGAAAAAGAAACAACCCTGGATGCCGTTACTGCCAGGAAGAGGACACCGCGGAGCACACGCTCTTTAACTGCTCCCGGTGGAACAAAATAAGAATTAACTCATCTGACTCCCAATACCTTGGTCACCGAGATGCCGGTGTCAGAAGACAGGTGGCTGCAAATTTTGGCAGCCATAAAAAACATCATCGCCACAAAAGAAGTGGATGAACGTGAGAAAGAAAATGAAGAGCGATCAACATGAGCGTCTATTGGGGGGGCGGGGCACAAAAGAGTCGTCTGCCCCCTTAGCTCTCGGCTGATTAATTACTTAACCCAATGGAGTGGGGTTTTAGTTAGTAGGAATCTGACACTCCCCCCCTTTCATTGGGGGGCGCCTATGCAAGGTTTTCCCACTCTCAACGCACCAAAAAAAAAAGTTTTCTTCTTTGGATTACTCTGAGGTGGTGGCCGAAAGTCCGTGGATCTTAACTCTCATTTTAACATTGGTCTTTGAAAGGGTTTGGATTTCCCCTTCTTTGCTGGTATTTTCTTCACCGTTCCTGACCCCGAAGAAGTGCTGTCCTCACCTTTAAGTTTGGACATTCCAGCCTTTTCGTGCTCAGTCACGGTGTCTGGTAGGCCAGCAGCCACAGCAGCCGCCTGCCGTAATTTGGCCTTTTTACAGCGTTTCCTCTTCGCACCGCTGAGGGTGCGAAGAGAAGGTTTTTAAGCCCCGGCCAAGTCCATCCCGCAAACTCAGACCAAACACACGAGAGTTTTAATTCCTCGGTCCGTAATCCTAGCAGGTGCACGCCCGCCGCTTCATCAAAAACAAGCCCCCTCACCGCGACAAGGTTCAGGTACGTTCGAGGGGGGTGCGTTCTGGATTTAAAGCAACTATTTGAAAGTCAGCAACCAACATTGCTTATTTACAGCAAATTTTTGATGCAGATAGAGCAACTCTGTTAGTTTCTGTCTCAGCGCCTCTGCAAAAAGCAGGATTAACTTTAATTATTACCTACGTTTTACGCTAAAGCTTGTGCTTATGTCCATTATAAATGGGCACAGCTTCGATGAAACGATTTGGATTTTTTGACTGCATGATATCCAAACTGATGAATTATTTATTCACCTATGTAACAAAATTAGTGCGTTACCGCTATCTACATCTATTTAAATTTTCTAAATTAGAATGGATCTTATCAACACATAATTTAGTGGTAAATTATCTCAACAGGAAATGTACTTCCTCTTGTAGTTCACAGTTTTGAATGACTTGGTTTATTAACGCAAGACCTAGAAAATGGAAGACGACAAAATTGAAAAACCAACCGTTGGATGTTTATATCGACAGAGTTCCATCGAAACGCGGTTATCTCCAATCCATCCATCAGATGATGAAGACTCAGAAGGTACCGAATCGGAAGAAGAAACGGCAGAGGTGGATAATCTGCCCACTATAGTGAGTTATGTTCTAAAATCGAAAGAAAATGAAGGTAAGGAACTGTTAAAATTGTAAATTACACCCTTTACAAAAAAAAATTATTGTGCCTTACCCTGTATATTTTTTACTTTTGTATTATTAGAAAAAGTGCTGGAAGAAGGAGAAGACGAACCCAGTAAAAGATCAGAAAAGTTACATCTGACAATCAGTGTAGGATTATTACAAGGTTTGAACAACTAAAACAACCTGTTTTTTAATTTTAGTATTGCATAACTTCTTATTACAGACCTGCAGTCGTCAAAAATGACTTCACCTCGACCCAAATCTCCACATCCGATTGTGTCGAAAAACGATAAAGAGGAGTCTTTCTGGGATAAAATTGGAACTTTGGGACGTAAAAAAAGGATCAAGGAAGGTAAGCGATGGTTTTTTACAAAAAAACTGACGAAAACGTCGCCTTTATTTCCTTTTATGGTCGTTGTTATGTATAAGTGGGCGTGGTGATGTAAATATTATTTTAGTTCAGGAAGTCGAAGCAGAAGGTAAATATGCGATCGATTCCCCCGGAAGCCCTAACAATCCGATCGTACCACCGGAAGAATACGCGTTAGGTAAATACCATAAAACCTTCGATGCAGTGAGAAAAAGTCGTAACTTGTCATGTCTTTAGATGAAAATGAAGAACGGTGTATGATTCAACCCCACGCATTTAACGATCCAAAATTGCGCGAGTTACTACAAGTTTTGATCGAGTGGATCAACGATGAGCTGGCTTCGCAGAGAATAATCGTGCAAGATCTTGCCGAAGATCTGTACGACGGACAAGTTCTGCAAAAATTGTTGGAAAAGTTAACCGGGGATAAATTGGATGTACCAGAGGTTACGCAATCGGAAGAAGGTCAACGACAAAAACTTGCGGTTGTTTTGGCACATTTTAACAAAGTTTTAGGTTTGCCGGGAATTGCTGCGAAGAAATGGAGCGTGGAAGCTATCCACTCGAAGAACTTGGTTTCAATTTTACACTTATTGGTTTCACTTGCAAGACATTTCAGGGCTCCTATTCGATTACCTGAACATGTTTCCGTAGCTGTGGTTATTGTACAGAAGGTTTCGGGACAATTGATACATCGCACCGTTAGGGAGAACCTCACTGCTGCTTACGATGATGTGGGGATGAGATGTGAACGTGACGCTTTTGATACCCTGTTCGATCAAGTTCCAGACAAACTTTTGGTTGTAAAAAAGGTTAGAATCTTTTTCTACTTATGTAGGTTTAGAATAGGTATCCATTATACCTTATAATTTGTTGTACTACCATGGTTGCTAAGGGGAGGGGAGAATTAAAAAATGTAATTTGTTATTATTTAACCTAGTAAATGGGAAAGTCCTGTTGTGCCACATCAGATTTTTTTGTTTGCGTTGCAACCGTCAGTACATATGTACTTTTTCAGTACTTTTTACCCTCAAATAAAAATTAGTGCTACCTCGAAAATGTCAGTACTTTTTTACTTTGGTGACGCTATTTAGTACATTTATGGTACTTTTTTCTATAAAAACACTGATAGATAATTTGAATTAATTGCTTAAATTTAAATTTCCTGCAAAAATTTGAATTTTCGTAAAAAAATTTAAATATACTCACTCCGTTTACGCGCAATTTCAAAATCGGAATCAAAATTTTCTCCGAAAATCAAGAGTAGAAGGGGCGTTCATTTCAAAACCACTGTTAAATGGACAGTTGGAAGAGAAAAGAATGTCAGATGGGGGAGAGAAGAAAGGAAGCTCTGTAGGTGCTTTTCTACGGAATGCAATGTAGCGAAGCACCGCAGGTGCTTCGATATGTAAAAATTCTACAGTCTTCGCAGTTGTCATTTTTACACCATATCTTGCCGTTTTACAATAAATACAAAATAACCTGTATATGGGGCATTCCACACCAAATCGACCACTTTTGAACCCGACCCCTTTTGATTTTCCTGAAATTTTTACATATTATACTATCTCACCAAAAACAGTTCTGCGAATTTTTTCAAAATTTTTTATTCAACCCAAAAAGAGTTACGAATTTTTAGAAAAACTGATGTTGTTTTTCTTCAAACGATTGTAACTATGTCAAAAATTGACTAATCGGAACGTTTTTTTTTTGTTTTTGTTTGTCTTTAAACGTACTTTTCAGGAAAAAATACAAAAAAATATTCAAATTTGGATTCTACAAAATTTTTTATTTTTTCGGAGAAAATCATTGATTTTTCAAATTTCGACACTTTTGATTTTTTTATTTAAAAAAAAATCTGATTTATTCCGCGTATAACAACGCAAACCCCATAATGGGCCGACATTTCTTTCTATTTCTTTTGTTAAGAAGGTTTTCAATTTCAAGAAGGTTAAATATTTGTCGCGAGAATTCAAACCTCCACCTCAAATTATAAAAGATCAAAATGGGAACATCTGTACAAACAGCAACGAAATAGCCGAAGCCTGGAGAGAATATTGTGCCCACCTATTTGGAGATGCACCACAAAGAGATACAGACGGGCCGGAGAGACCTGAGCACTTGGAACCGCGCATCCTGAAGTCGGAAGTGGAGAGGGCAATAAGTAGGCTGCAAAATCGGAAGGCCGTTGGAGTAGACGGAATTCCAGCAGAACTCATTAAGGCGATGCGGGAAAATGGAATAGAAGCAGTCAACATTCATTTCTATACACAAAAAAGGTCCTACAGGCTTATCGCTTTGATCCCTCACACAAGCAAAGTGATGTTCCATATAATTAATGAGCGACTGAAAAGCTTCATTTTGCCGCAAATCTGACGAACAGGCTGGATTCGTACCCAGAAGGGCAACTAGAGAACACATATTAAACATACGACAAATGATCGAAAAAGCTCGGAGAGTTCTGCGTCCCAATGTTCCTGTGCTTCGTCGATTACAGGAAGGCCTTTGATTCAATGCAATTGGATGATTTGTGGAGCATACTGAAAGAGATGGGTGTTCCACTACACCTGATTCAACTAATAAAAGCACTGTACAGAAAAAACTCGACAAGAATACGGGTAGAAAAGACGTATTCGCAAAAATTTGGAGAAGGTGCCGGCGTAAGACGGGTGCATTTTATCGTCATTACTATACAGGATGGCTCTTTGAAAACGAAATAGACGGGATTGTGGCCAGCACAATTTTTTTTTTAGGAAATTCAAAAACACGTCAATTTTATCATCAAGGGGGACAACTTTTGCGACTAATGTCACTCCCGTATTGTTTCATCCCTTCGCATTGCGATGACAACCCCTAAAATGTTAATAGGGATGATATGGCAAGTAACACCTCATTTGAAAGGTCTTGCTTCCCTGAATTCAGTTCTATAATTTTTTTAAAGTTTTATCAATTATTGAACAAAAAAATTGAAGCTGCAAAAATGCGAAATAAATCCGATATTTCAAGACATTTAAGAATAAAAAAAATTAAATAAAAAATTAAAAATTTTTAAAAAAAACCTTTTATTTAAAATTATAAAAGTGCACTAAAAAGTAGAAAATAATTTTTCGTTATTTCAGGTTATAAATGACCTCTTTATGTATCTGTTTTGAGACCTATAAAGGGGATCTTTTCTCAAAAGGTCACCTCAAGGGGGACCAACCCGACCATAAAACTAACTTTTATAATGTCCTAGGACCTATAAAACTTAACTTTATTAAGTTGGCTTCGGCCTCTACCGCAATATCATCGGCGAACCCTGTTATGGTTACCCCAGGCGGGATGGGGAGCCTGCGGACGCCATCATACATCACGTTCCACAGGAATGGGCCCAGTATACGAGAAAATGTATATCGAATGGCTGCAGTAAAATCCCCTGCTCGTATGGTAACATTGATTAGAGAAGCTCTGTTATTGTTAATCTGAGAGTCAGGATTCGTCGTTCAGACATTCCGTCCGACACCTCGCGAGTGTAGTTGTCCATTTCTAGGGATTCAACTTCCTTCTTCCTTTTTGCAAACACAGGTTTGCAGATTGAATACATCCGCACAAAATAAACAGTGATGCAAAAAAATTACAATTTAATAACTACAAAATGAATTATGTTTCTAATTCTTTTGTATCCAGTGGAATCTCGTTAAACCATTCACGCGCGTCACTCCCACTCGAGCTTCCGTGAACTAATCTCAACCAAAATGTCCTTTAAGGTGACGGTACGACTTGCCCGTTTTATATCAGATAAAAGTAAAGAGAACAACACAAAAGCTATAGTTTATGCGGTATAACATACCAAAATTAGATGAAAAAAAATGATCATTTTTATAGTGAAAAAAGTTGTTTTTTTATATTTTTAATTTCTCGATTGGTTTTAGTCCTTGGTCACTTTCGTCAATAAACATTTGAATAAAATAAACTTGGAAGTAACGGAACTGGAATCTCAATTTCATGATGGCGTTTATTTAACTTTACTGATGGGATTATTGGAAGGATTCTTTGTGCCTTTATACAGCTTCCACTTAACACCGAAAGAATTTGAACAGAAAGTTCACAATGTGGCCTTTGCTTTTGAACTAATGGAAGAAGTTGGAATCCCGAAACCTAAAGCCAGACCGGAAGGTACGTATGTAATTTTTGTTAATCCCATTTCTGATTGTTTTGTTTTAGATATTGTAAATCAGGATCTAAAATCAACTTTACGTGTATTGTACAATCTTTTCTCGAAGTACAAATAATGTGGAATATTAACGGAGGCCTTTCACTGCCTTATAACTTCGATTATATTATAGTATCGGAAACATCTGGTGTAGTTTTAGCTCCCATAAGGTTTGTATATCTGATACTAGAATTATAATCAAATTATGTGCCTACTTAAAAACACAATTTTTGAGAGTCGACTAATAAAAAAAAGTATTTTTTATAATAGAAAAGTTTTAACCGTATTTAAAAAATTTGTCGTTACTAATTGTGTTAATTTTTTCTTACTAATGTAAATATGTATTTGTGTTATCGGGCCGTTTTTTTTTTATTAAAAAACACCTTGTATACTTAAATTTTAAAATAAAACTATTTATTTACTATTTTTGTTAGTTTTAATTTGAAAGTTTCAAGAAGCAACATCGAATTGCCTAATTATATCTGTGATTATACTTTCAGTTTTATTGGAATAATTTAAAATGTTATCGAAATACATACTTAAGTAAGAGCTTAAATTGCAACCATCGGTCCCGATCATTAAAAAAGACTTCTTGTTTGAGCACTTTCGTGCACACACCGCCATGGCATCTAAAATGGTGGCAGAAATGAAAGCTAAATTAGGTTTAGCATCAGGAGAACTGGAAGTACTGTAATAATCGAAACGATTTAGAATTACAAGTTCCGGAGATCTGCGCCAATTGTGGATGGAGTTTAGGTGCGATAACAAATCCTTTCGGTCTTTTAAGTATCTGCAAGAATTGAAATCAACCACGAGAGTTCGAGTTATGACCCACTGAAGTTTTTTCCTAATAACTCGAAAACGGTGCAATATACCAAAAAATATTCGCCTTTTCCTTTTTTCTTTAATATTTTTGATAACTTGCATCATTTTGGAGTTATTAGAGAAAATCTGATAAGAGTCCGGTTCGAGGTTACAGTGATAAAGTAACTTACAAAAATGTAATAAGTTTTAAAGTTTCTTTGTTTGGTGGTTTGATATTATCTGGTAAGCGATCGAAAGGTTGCGGGGATATGTACCATACGTTTAAACCCAACTCTGCGTAATAAATTGCACACTAAAATTAATTTGTAATGTAAAAACTGCGATTAAAAATTCATTGTTACCTTTAAGAAAATATCGTGTAAATCATCACAATTTATTAAAAGCGATGAAACATCGCTTGAAAACATAGTTACATTTTTTAGGTTATGGTTGGTTTTAAATAATTACTAATTCAGTGGTGGATCTACTTGGTCATTAGAACTACTACCCCCCCTCTTACAGATAAAAAACTGTAGAATTTTTTTTTTCAAAAAGCGTTTCAAAATTAAACAAAAATGTTTACTCAAGTCTCAACAATTTATTACATAAACAATTTTAATAAAAATATTACAAAAATATTTTGTTACCTAAATTTCTTCGTCACTGGAAACCACTTCGTCTTCTTCCACTACATGTTCAGGTCCTTTCGACTTTAAGTAAGCAGAATATTGTTCCGGAACAGATTTAAATCGGTTAATTTTGGCTCTCAACTGTTTCCACGTTTCTTGATAATAATTTTTCTTATCTTTAACCATAGCTTTATAATCGTTACCGTAGGTGTCCATTAAATACGTAATCCACTGCACTTGCGAATTGGGTAATTTGAACATGCGCTTTCTTGGTGCGTTGGCTTCCTTTTCCAATTCATCCACGACTTGAGTTTCAGAAGCAACAAAATTGGGGTCCGAAACTATCAAATTTTCTTTCTTATTTTCGGGTTTGATGTGTAAGGTTACGTTCGGATCAAAGGATAATCCCATGTTGCTTAAATTGAACTTGACGGATCTGGTTGCATTCCATGCATTTTTAACTTCCTTACTACAAAACACAAATTTGATAAATGTTTTAAAATAATTCTTTAGTTAGTACTAACCATGCAATTTCACCAGGATTTGACATTTTATTCCTTAGTCGTTTTCGATTTACATTAAATCGATATTTTTGCTTCCTTCTCTGTTTTCGTAATTTTGGCATTTTTACGGTTTTAGTGAGTTTTCGAAAAACTTAACCTAAAGTGACATGTGCGTTGTTGACAACTCGCGACGACAAGATGTTGAACTACGGTTCTCTGCTGTGATTGGTTGTAGAATGTAGAAGATGGCGCAAAATTTCAAATTGAAAATTAATATAAAAATGTAACTAAAATTTTAATTAATTTAACACAACAAACTAAAAATTAACAGTAAAATGTTTAATTTTAGAATAGAGCCTTAACCGAAAATCAGAAAACTGCCCCAACCCTTGATTTCATAAAATTTTAAATTTTTAACGAATCGTTAAAACTAACGGATGATTTCTACTGGCTTCTCAGTGCCATTAGACGTTTTCTATTGGCCAGTTAAATTTAACGAAAATTTTATGAAACCATTATTTGTAGATAAATGATGAATGATGTTACTCGCGAAAGTTGGAGAATTTTTCGAAAAAAAATCTCTACTGCCGTGACCAGGATTCGAACCTGGGTTACCACGGCCACAACGTGGGGTCCTAACCACTAGACGATCACGGCTACAGGAGATCATATTTACTCTAAATTTAACTGTAATCCACTGGTAAAAGTTTTAAGTCATGCTCTACTTCTTTGAACTACCCGCAGGCATTTGAAAGTTTATTCAATTTCTTATCAATAATACAAAAATTAATTAATTATTGTTTAATGATTTATAATTTTTTTTTATAAAATTAATTTAAGATTAATTTATCCTGAATGTAAATTGTTAATTTTAATAAATAATTTGATTATTTTTAATCCGTCTATTACGCCACGATAGCTTAAAAATGGGTTTATCATTTTAAAAATTAAATACGCCGTTAGATTCTACGTCTACTCTGATCTTAGCCGTTATATGTTCACCACTGACGCGCATGAATGGATTAACGTTATTTTCGCTACCAACGGCTTGAAAAGAAGAGCGCAGTTTAACAAATAACGTAAGCTTTACAGTGCGTTCCACTTAAGCCCATGGGCGACCGCGGCGTGGTCCTGTGGTTTTTTGATTGGACTAAAGATTGAGTGCGGTAATTTGATTGGACTGACGATCGACCGTGGTCGTCGTGGGCTTTAAGTGGAACGCACCCTTAATAGGTTTGAAAAAGTATAACAGCTTAGGTTATTTCTCAATTAATTTCTTTTTTCTAAAATAAATTTGTGATTGATGTGCAATCCATTGGGATCCGTTTGGAATACTTTACAACTTTGCTTTTTTTTAATAAATTTGTGGTAAGTTAGTGAGCCTGAATATCGTTAAGCCAATCATGCGCATTTTAATTTAGTTTCCAGGAATTCAATTTTGCTGGAAAAACATAGAATCCTCCTGAAAGATTTTTTTTTACATCTTAGGGTGTCAGTTGTGTATACAGAACCGGATTAACAGAGTAGCAAATGTTAAGGGCTCTGCATCTCTGGGGGGCTCCGCACTCGGCAAAAAGGTGTTGTCATTTTAAGAAATGAGTAGTAAAAACTTATTCCTGTTCTTATCTAGTAAAAAATAGAAGGGTAAAAAAAGGTCGTACAAAAGAATAGAGACAGGGAGGGGAGCGACAACATTTGCTACAGGCCTCGCTTTGATTTAATCCGCCACTGTGTGTCTGCATGAGGATAACGACTCAAAGCTATAATTAACGCCTGCTTTGCGCTATTTTGTGTGCGTGTAAAATAGAGGCAGGTTTTATGCTCCGGTTGATCAGCTTCAAGATTTGCATTAAAATATCTGTCCGGTTGCCTATACTTTGTTTGTGTTCGGTTACATTAACTAATATTGGAGGGAGATGACGCTGGTTAGCCGGCACCAGGGCCATATCTAAACATTGATCATGGGAGGGCTTCAAAAAAAATTTTTGTTGTTCGGGCAGTAAAAGTGCCCTTTTAGTCCTAGGGAGTTAAAAGAGGGGGTCATAACTTTTTACGTCCTAGGGAGTAAAAAAGAGGAGGTCAGAAAATAAAAAACATAATATATTTATGCAAAACATCATTTATTCGAATGAAAATGCCGAATATTTAAACCTAACCTAACCAACCCAAGTACAAATACCCCCAATATTCAAATGGACTATACTTGTACAATGACGGCTTTCATACACTATAGCCATTTGAAAATACAACTGTTCACCACGACCTCACAAATAAAAATGAGGTAGTCCCGTCACAACGAAGAGCAGAAAAGCAGGGATTAATAAAAACGGCGTCTTATTATTAATCGTGGGCCTCGGCTTTGCTTCGTCTTAAAAATCTTATAAAATCTCGTTTTACGTTCTTGTGACGAAAACTACTATTTTACGCCCTTTTTATTAATCCCTGAGTATAGTCAGTATACCATGGGGAGGGAGAAGTTTAAACCCACACAGCTCCTTTTTATCATTCACTGTGTTCCTACACATCCATAATTTGAATAATTTGAATAATAATTTGAAAATGAATTTCTATTGTTTGATTATTTTCGATAAATCGGTTGTTTTTGACTAAGCGATTGTTTATTTCTATTATATAAAACGAAAACAATCGATTAATCGATGATCGATTAATATTTTTGAAATAATCGATTAATCGATTGTTTTCGATTAATCGATTATTTTCGATTGTTTGCGATTAATCGATTGTTTGATTATTATTTTTAATTAATCAATTGTTCGATGAATTTCAATTGTTTGATTATTTTCGATAAATCGGTTGTTTTCTTTGTTTATTTCTGTCATATAAAACGAAAACAATCGATTAATATTTTTGAAATAATCGAATAATTGATTTTTTTCGATTAATCGATTATTTTCGATTGTTTGCGATTAATTGATTGTTTATTTCTGTTATATAAAACAAAACAATCGATTAATATTTTTGAAATAATCGATTAATCGAATATTTTCGATTAATCAATTATTTTCGATTAATCGATTATTTTTGATTAATCGATTATTTTCGATTGTTTGCGATTAATCGATTGTTTGATTATTATTTTCGGTTAATCGGTTGTTATCGACTAAGCGATTGTTTATTTCTGTTATATAAAACGAAAACAATGATTAATAGATGATCGATTAATATTTTTGAAATAATTGATTTTTCGATTAATCGATTAGTTTCGATTGTTTGCGATTAATCGATTGTTTGATTATTTTCTATTAATCGGTTGTTTTCAACTAAGCAATTGTTTATTTCTGTTGTATAAAACGAAAAACAATCGATTAATCGATGATCGATTAATATTTTTGAAATAATCGATTAATCGATTGTTTTTGATTAATCGATTATTTTCGATTGTTTGATTATTATTTTCGATTAATCGCTTGTTTTCGACTAAGCGGTTGTTTATTTCTGTTATATAAAACGAAAACAATCGATTAATTGATGATCGATTAATATTTTTGAAATAATCGATTAAGCGATTGTTTTCGATTAATCGATTATGTTTGATTGTTTGCGATTAATCGATGGTTCGATTATTATTTTCGATTAATCAATTGTTTGATGAATTTCAATTGTTCTATTATTTTCGATAAATTGGTTGTTTTCGACTAAGCGATTGTTTATTTTTGTTATATAAAACGACAACTGTTATATAAAAAAATCGATTAATTAATTGTTTTTGATTAATCAATTATTTTCGATTGTTTATGATTAATCGATTGTTTGATTATTATTTTCGAATAATCAATTTTCGATAAATTTCAATTATTTGCTTATTATTGATAAATCGGTTGTTTTCAACTAAGCGATTGTTTATTTCTGTTATATAAAACGAAAACAATCGATTAATCGATGATTGATTAATATTTTTGAAATAATCGATTAATCGATTGTTTTCGATTAATCGATTGTTTTCGATTAATCGATTATTTGCGATTAATCGATTGTTCAATTATTATTTTTGATTAATCAATTGTTTGATGAATTTCAATTGTTTGATTATTATTTTCGATTAATCGGTTGTTTTCGACTAAGCGATTGTTTATTTCTGTTATATAAAACGAAAACAATCGATTAATCGATGATCGATTAATATTTTTGAAATAATCGATTAATCGATTGTTTTAGATTAATCGATTATTTTCGATTGTTTGCGATTAATCGATTGTTTGATTATTATTTTTAATTAATCAATTGTTCGATTATTTTCGATAAATCGATTGTTTACGACTAAGCATTTTTTTATTTTTGTTATATAAAACGAAAACAATCGATTAATCGATTAATATTTTTGAAATAATTGATTAATCGATTGTTTTAAATTAATCGATTATTTTCGATTGTTTGCGATTAATCGATTGTTCGATTATTATTTTCAATTAATCAATTGTTCGATGAATTTCAATTGTTTGATTATTTTTGATAAATCGGTTGTTTTCGACTAAGCGATTGTTTATTTCAGTTATATAAAACGAAAACAATCGATTAATTGGTGATCGATTAATATTTTTGAAATAATCTATTAATCGATTGTTTTCGATTAATCGATTGTTTTCGATTAATCGATTATTTTCGATTGTTTGCGATTAATCGATTGTTCAATTATTATTTTTGATTAATCAATTGTTCGATGAATTTCAATTGTTTGATTATTATTTTCGATTAATCGGTGGTTTTCGACTAAGCGATTGTTTACTTCTGTTATATAAAACGAAAACAATCGATTAATCGATGATCGATTAATATTTTTGAAGTAATCGATTAATCGATTGTTTTAGATTAATCGATTATTTTCGATTGTTTGCGATTAATCGATTGTTTGATTATTATTTTGGATTAATCAATTGATCGATGAATTTCAATTGTTTGATTATTTTCCATTAATCGGTTGTTTTCGACTAAGCGATTGCTTATTTCTTTTATATAAAACGAATATGGAATAGTACAAAAAATGTTTTTTCAAAGTAATTTTAATAAAAAAAAGCCGAGATGTAAAAAATTAAAAAAGATTAATCAATCAGATTTTTCGATTAATTGATGTTCGATTATTTTCTATTGTTTATTTATGTTATATAGAACCAATATGGAGTAGTATACCTGAAAAAGTCATTTAAAATAGTTTGGTAAAAATAGGCCAAGCGTGTAAAAAATCGAACAATAGATTAATCGATTGTAGTTTCACAAGTTGAAAGAGACCAAACATCAACAAAAAATGTCTGTGTGTCACTCAATTTTATGTGCGCTCTTTCACGCAAACCAATAAGAATTTTACAACCTAACCTCATATTTAACACTTTAACACTGACACTTAAAGCTGATAAAATTTTGGATGTAATTGGTTCACAAAAACTTGACTGTAAAAATGAAGCTTTTGAATGGATTAACGAAATAAAAAATATTTAATTGTATTTTACTAAATAATGAGATAATTAGGTAATTATAATTCAAAAAGAATATACAGTTTCTTTAGAAGGTATAGAACGATGTACCATAACCAAGTACTGTCATGTGATCATCCACCCAATTTCTAAAGAGTGCCACATTAGCATAAACACCTGGAACATTTTCGAGCCCACAGCCGATCCCCCATGCAACAATTCCACCTTGGAAATATCTTGTAGGACCTTCTAGGTGAGGACACACCAAAGGACTTCCCCCGTCGCCCCTACAGTTATCTCTTCCCTTTTCTCCACCGGCGCAAACAAAACTTTTATCTAAAGTGAAATTGTTTCCTAAACGCGTTTTTCTAAGTTGCTCTTCACAGAGATTTCGTTGAATAACAGGCAAATCCACCTTTTTCAAAATTACCTGATATCTTCCGTCTTTTTCAAATAGGTCTTTTCCCCATCCATTTATATAGCACCGTGTGTTTTCCAAAATTTCATCTTGGTTTGGTAAACAAACAGTGTCCACGTTCTCCATTATATTCAAGGGCGAATCGAGAATCAATAAGGCTATATCGTTAAATAGGTTTCTCGAATTATAGTCAGGATGGGTGATCACATTTATAACCGAACGATTTTGATGTGGTAATAATTCGTTTTTAGATTGGGTGTCCCATTCACCCGCTCGAATTTGATAGTGTTCTTTAGCAGCAACGCAATGAGCTGACGTTAAAACAACTTGAGGATGGATTAGGGATCCTCCACACTGATAAACAAGTAATTTTTGGGTATTCACGTCAATAACTTTCTCTCGTAAAATGGCTACCATCCAGGGAAATTCCCCAAATTGAGCATTGTTATCATCAGAACCTTTAATGCAAAATCCTACTCCATTTGGATTACGGATTCCACAACCTTTAGGTTTATTTGTATTGAGAGGTGTTGGGACGACAGGTTTCGAAATTTTATCTGTACGTTCACAACATTGCGTCAAATAATCCGGGCAACTCTCTTTATTTCTAAAATGTGTTTTAATTAAAATTTTGCACACAAAAAATGTTTTTTACCTTATATCGACAACTCCACAACCTTCTGGACAAGTTTCGTTGTCGTAGAGGTAATAAGGAATACATTCACAAGTTTCAGTGCCAGGATAAAGTCCTATAGGAATTTGACCGGTTTTACCAGACACAGGAAATTTTTCGCTTATACTTTGATTTAGCAGCTTTCCATCAGTATCATTTTGACCATTAATTAAAGTAAATGTAACAATGAAACACATTATAGTTAGTAGATACTTCATTTTAGGACTTGAACTGAAACATAAAAAAATTGTAGCTGAAAGTTACACAATTGTGCAATATTTTAGTGCAATTTATAGGTTTAGATTTACAGATCCGATATTGTGCAGGTCAGCAACCCAATTTGGGTGTCTTTCTGGTACAAATTTTGTTCAAAATTTTATCCCAAAAATAAGTTTTTAAAAATGCACAGGAAAAAGTTGTTGGACAATTTATGTCTAGATTGTCTACAAACACAAATTGTGTGAAAATTTAGTACAATTTGTACTTCCTTTTAGCACAATTTTAGTCATCTCTAGCGCAATGATTGCACTATTTTCGAACACAAATTGTGCTACATTTTTACACAATTTGTACTTGCAGACAATCTAAACACAAATTGTTCTACTTTTAAGTACAATTTTTTCTTTGTATGCACAATTTGGTATTGAAAGCTGCACAATTTTAAGTGAATAACGTTAAAAACATTTTTATATTTGAAATATCTCGAACAATAATTAATTGTTTGAATATCGACACAACTTTTCAGGTAACAACCGTTGGACTTCAAATGAGCACAATGTGGGATTTAAAATTGCACAATTCAAGTACACAATACTGAGTGAGTATATCACAAACCATTATTTTTTCACTGTAATTACAAAATCAATCACTAACCTACTTTGTTGCAAAGCATTGAAAACTAAAACTGTGATGTTATTTGTTTCAACTACCTTGGATAAACCCAGAGGTGGAATTTTTACGTCACGAAACAAGTTTAATTTATTTTACCGTAAAAAACAAAGTTTTTATTTACTGACATGGGCGCAGGGCTGGGCAAAATGCATTTTTATTTGTTTTTGAAATACAAATACAAAATTCTTGAAAATACAAAATACAATTGAAAAATGTGCCAAAATGTCAAATACATTTTTTGTATTTAAAATACATTACTTTCTATAAAAATTATTGTAGATTCGTTAATCCATTCATGCACGTCTTTATTTTAAAAGTTAAAAAACTTATTGTAAACACTTAGATTTATCTAGATTTTGAGAATGTCAAAAAAGTACCAACACCAAACTTAAAAATTTAAATTGCATCTTTGTGGGAATTAGTTATACCCAAAAAAAAACTTATTTTGTAAGAATCTCGTTAATTCATTTATGCGCGTAATTTTTTTTTTAAATTTTGGGCTGAAAAAACGCATCTTGCATACTTAGATCTTCCTAGACTTCAAGAAGATACCAACAACAAATTTAAAAATTTAAATTTTATCTTTGTGGAAATTAGTTATACCCAAAAAAAAATTTTTTTTTTAGAAATCTCGTTAATCTATTCGTGCGCGTTATTTCTTTAAAAATTTTAGACCAAAAAAATGTATTTTGCATACTTAAATCTTTCTAGAGTTTTAGTATGTCAAAAAGATACCAACAACAAACTAGAAAATTTAAATCCCGTTTTTGTAGGAATTATTTGCACCTTAAAAACTTATTTCTCCTTTACTACACCCCCCATTTTAAATTTGTAATCCAAAGTCTAAATGGTTTGTGAAAAAAATTATTTTTATTTGCACTCAAATAGTTTTTGAAAATTTTCAAAATTTATCTAGGGAAGGGGCTGGAGACAACTCCTTTTTTAAAATTTTGAATTTAAAATAATCTAATCGATATCGATCTAGATCGATAGATAGTTTATACCTAAACTGTTTTTGAGAAAAACATCAAAGACACTAACGCGCATGATTGGATTAACGAGTCTGGTTAACATCTACAGGATCAAATTTAAAATATTCTCAATCGTTTGTACCTACCTAGTTTGTGTAAGTTTTATTTTTGTTTGTGCCCAAATAGTTCTTGAATTATATCGAACTATTTTAAATCCAAAATTCAAAATTTTGAAGAAGCTTGTCACAGGGCTATCTAACTAACAAAATTTTGAAATAACTTGAAAATTATTTAGGTACAACCGAAAATAATAATTGCAAAACAAACATAAACAAAGCACAAGAAATTTAGATTATTTTGAATCCGAAATAGAAAAATTGTAAAAAGCATCCCCCCCCTAAGAATATAATGATTAAAATAATATAATTAAAATCAAGAATATAACAATTTTTAATTGATTTTAATACTGAGTTAACATTTTAATTATGTTAATTAGCGATTTTATATCAAAAAATCACAATAAATTAAATTAAAAATAATATTTAAATTTTAAAATATTGAGTTATTAAAAAAATAAAAATTAATTAATTTTGACTCTGTCATAGCATATTTTAAATTTAAAATGTTAAATTATTAACTCGTTAATATTAAATAATATTTAAACTTTAAAAGATCGAGTTATTAAAAAATTAAAAATTAATTAAACAATTTATTGAGCTTTCAGAAGATTATTTCATCCGTCACTTTCTAATCATCCGTCATTTTCTGATGACGTATGAAATAATTATCTGAAAGCTCAATAAATTGTTTAATTAATTTTTTAATAACCCGATATTTTAAAGTTTAAATATTTATTTGATATCAACAATTAAATAATTAAACATTTTAAATTTAAAATATGCTACGACAGAGTCAAAATAGCAATCTGTAATATTCTGCATTAAAATTGTTTGACTTTCTAATTATGTATTATTATAATTAAATTGTAATCAAAATTGTTGTACCAACTTAAATTAATAAAATAGATTTGCTCTAAAGGCATTATAAAACACGTGCAAATTTGGCGAAAGAGATTTAAATAAATTTTTTTATAATTTAAAAAATATAATTAAACTAGTTGGAAAGCCCGTCCATGGACGGGTAGCTAGCAGGTGGATTTCTATTTTAAAGGTATTAATTAAAAAAAAAATCGTTTTTAAATACCAACACTAACCTAAGCTCAACCGATGGATTTGTCTTTTAACATTCTTCATTAAAAAAAAAAATCCTTAATACTGACAATTTTAATTGTTCACGTTCAAACGTTCTTAAGTTCAAAAAAATAATGATTATATAGCTCATTCAATCGCGGACGGGCGTCTCACCAACGTTAGAAATTTCTTTGGTGTGGAACTCGATCCCAGGGGAGGTGATTTTAAGTTGCTAAAAGCCAACGACTTAAAAAAATGACACGTTGAAGGAGGAGGGGGAGGTAGAAGAGTAGCGCGTGTTGGCCGTTTATTATTGTGAAATACATTTATTGAAAATGTAAAAGTTTAATATTAAATTTTCTGGATGGATAATCCTCGCATTAACCGAGATAAAATTTATAAGTATCCCAGTTGAAATTTACTTGGTATGCAACTCGATTCCAGGGGAGGTGATTTTAAATTGAAAAAAAATTAGATCATTTAATTAATATAGGGTTATATAGACGGGCGTCTCATCAAGGTTGAAAACTTGATTGGTGTGCAACTCGATCCCAACGACAACTACCAATCAGAGCGCGTTGTTTGTTTTAAAAAAATGACACGCTGCTACTGCTGCTACTCCTCAAGCTCGTCATTTTTTTAAAGACACACACACAGCGCACTCTGATTGGTCGTTGTCGTCGGTCATACCAACTTTACCACTCCATATAGAAATATATATAACCCTTTCTGATTGGAGTAACTAAGGTAATTTTAAGTTGGTACGACCAACGCCAACAACCAATCAGAGTGCTTTATGTGTTCTAAAAAAATGACACGCTGGAGCAGCAGCGTGCTGGTCTTTTATATATGTGATAACAACAAGTAATTAATTAATGTATACTAAATACATTTTTATTGTTTTTAAAATACAATTACAAAAATTCATTTAAGAACTCATCGAAAATACAAAATACAAACTACTTTTGTATTTCAAATAGGTATTTTAAATACATGCAGTTTAAATACTGCCCAGCCTTGCATCGGCGTCAATTGGGGGGGGGGGGGGCAAAAAAAGAAACCAGCGTAAGTTTTTAAAATTCTCAAAAATTTATGTTTTAAAAGAGTATAAAGTACCGATTAAAGAGTTTGTTAAAATTTCTACTTAAATTACTACCCCTCCTTTCTTAAAAATGATCATGAGGACGCCCATGATTACTGATTTATTGAGCAAAAATTAATTTTTTTTTACAATTTGACTGATTTACATTTATTGAGGTATCAGGATTTGAAAGAGAGTTCAAGAAAAAGAGTGACGCGCATGAATAGATTAAGGAGGTGAAATGCAACTGTTTTTTTTTAAGTTTTTGAGTTCTTTTGAAATTCTTAAAAGGCACGGCTAAAAGAATAAACTGTTTTCAGGGAAATGCAGTTCATGAGTACCACACGAGTAAGTGGTATAAAAAATGGTACTGTAGTTAATTTATTTTTAAAGCAAAAAAGAAGATAAAGAAAAGAAAAGAAAAGAAAATTGAGAACATAATATGTTTTACTTGCTGTCTACTTCAACAGTCATATTATGACTTAAAAACCTTAAAAATAATGAATAATTCTTAATTGTTACGCTATTCGCTGTGTGCGTTGCTCTTGCTACCCTCTGGTAGCTCAAATAGACAAAATAATTAGGACTCTTGACATATAAAAAGCTGGCAAATTTTAAGCTTTCAGGTAGGGAGTTGCGGGTCATAATCCTTTTAAGTCCACGGTAATCACATAAAGCAAGTCCCAGTTCAGTTCTATTACCAGCCACTCTAAACGATTCTATCAATTTTCGTATCCCCTCTACACCTACGCACACAGCCAATAAGGGACAATGGCAGTTGTTTCGCATACAGTACATTGGCCCTTTTTTTGTCAAACATGGTAAATTTATTGGTCAGGTAGTTTTTCGTTATGTTGCATTATTTTTAAAGGACGGAACTAATAACCAAAACCGCACATTTGTTGGATAGCATAAATCCAAATTGGACGTACTTAATTGCATTGTCAAAATTGACTCTCAGCGCGCTTTACTTCGTTCCGTCGCTACGCACGATCCTAGACGTTTTGACTAACGCTGTGCTAATTAATAGCCTATCCAACTTGGTAAAGGTGCTACTAGGAAAGGAATGGATTTCTTTTTTTACGTCAAATTTAAGCCAAAAATACCCCTATAAGTGAAATTTTTTCGATATAAGCCTAAATAAACTTTTATTTTTTTGTTAGAGCCTTAACCGTCGCGAAGATATTTGCAAAAACGTTTTTTTTTTGGGGGGGGGGAGAGCTGTAGATACGTTGCCACCCCAAGTCAAATTTTGGGATGCAATTGGTAACAAACATTAGAACTTCGTTAGAGCATAAATGAGGTTCCATTTTTCTCGTTTGACTTTTAATCGTCGCAGAGTTATTTGCAAAATACCTGAGTAGGGGTGAGTTTTAGGCACATTGGTCTCTTTCCTAGTCGAATATTGGAGTAAAATTGGTGTGAACGTCTGAATAAGTTTTCATTTCTATATTTCAAACTTTGTTTTCTACGAAGTTACTAGTAATTTAATTTTTCTAGTCATCTGAGCAAGTTCCGTACGTAATTCCTTAAGTTTAATTCTATTTTATCAGATTCACCAGGCCCGTAGCCAGGGGAAGCACCCGAATTGAAAGTAAATGAAAATTTTTTATAATAATAAAAATTCTCGGAAGGAAAACCACCAAAAATTTTACTTTTTATTAGTGCCCTCCTCGAAATAAAATCCTAGCTACGAGCCTGAGATTGACGTTTTTGTGTTTAGACCGAAAATATTAACCCTGATTTAATTATAAATATAATTAAAATTATAATTCATCAAATTATAATTTTGATAATAAATAAAACTGAAAAAATTAATTTTACAAAATTTTTCATGCATCTTCACACAAAAATTCGATTGGTGGTGGCAGTGACATGCACCTATTTTTTTTTAACTATGTTAGAAAAAAAATATTTTTTTAGAACATTCTAACGAACGAAGAGATTTTTATTTGAACAAAAATTATTATTTTTTTAGTTAGATGGCTGATTTTAACATCGAAAATTGAAGTTTTTTTGGAAAATCGTCCGCATTTTTTTTAAATCAAAATTTAGTTTAAACACCGTTTTAGAATATACTAATGAGATCTTTTTATTTCTTTATTTCAGGTGAACCGTTTCAGAGTTAAGCTACGGTCACCGTAAGTCAATATAAAAATCTCAGTTTTCCTTAAGGCTGGGAATCAAAATCGAATATAATCAACTAATCGAGTATTCGAATATTCGAATACGAATATTTTCTCAACAGCACTATTCAAATTATTCGATTAATTTGAATATTCGATTAATCTGAATATTCGAATAATTTGAATATTCGATTAATCTGAATATTCGAATAATTTGAATATTCGATTAATCTGAATATTCGAATAATTTGAATATTCGATTAATCTGAATATTCGAATAATTTGAATATTCGATTAATCTGAATATTCAAATAATTTGAATATTCGATTAATCTGAATATTCGATTAATGTGAATATTCAATTAATTTGAATATTCAAATAATTGAAGTATTCGAGTAATTTGATATAGAGAGATATTTATTCAAATATCCAAATTAACCTTTAATTAATCAATCTAATTGGTGGGTTTCTCTAAATTATAATCTTTGATCCCGAGTAAGTATTAGCCGGATTAAGTATTAATCCTGATTAAAGTTATTACTAGGGCAATTCTATTGTTGCATTCAAACCCCGTATGACACGATGCATAATTTTACATAAAATTTACATGTAAATGGTAACTAACCAATAGAAAAAGCGTATTAGCACCCATCGGACATTTTTCATTGGTTAGTTACCATTTACATGTAAATTTTATGTAAAATTTAGCATCGTGTCATACGGACCTAAAACACGAAAAGTTGTATTTATTAATCATAAAAGTAGCAATTAAACAAAAACAGTTGCATTTCTTATATTTTTTTTTATTTCTTGAAAACAATAAAGAATATACACATAGAAATTTATAAAATTAATAAATACATTGTCATATTTAATTTTGTTATAGAATAATTATAATTAGGGCAATTTTTTTGTTGCATTTTAAACACAAAAAGTTGCATTTATTAATCTTAAAAAATCATAAAAACATACAAATATAAAACTAAACAACTCAAAATTTAAAAATAACTCGTACAGGGTCGTACTTAGTATATGGTAGGTAACCAATAGAAAGCGTCCGATGGATACTAACACGTGCGTTTTATTGGTTAGTTACCATTTGCTGCTCATAACGGGCTTAAGATTTATGGAAATTAAAAATTCAGGAAAAAATTGAAAAAAAAAATTTATTTAACTTGTAATTTGTAAAAGTTGCAGGGAAGCTGCAAATATGTGGAAAGTTGCGGTAACGTGAAAAGTTGCGCTTAAAACTCCCTTATTATTCACTATATGCAATTAAAATACAATTTTTCGTTGTTTTCAGACCGTTTACGACTCGTAAAAAAAGTTGCATTTGGTGTCAAAAACTTGCCCTGGTATTACCAATTTACAAAATATTTACTATTATATAAGCATTGTACTTTCATTTTCGTTGGCCATAAAACCTGACATCCAACATTTTTATTGGTCCTCATTTGACAGATGACAGGTGAAATGAATAGTCGAATTTATTCTATTTAAATTAATTATTCGAATATTTTCTTCAAATAATCGAATATTCAAATAATCGAATATTCGAATATTCGAATAATCTGAGTATTCGAATATTCGAATAATCTGAGTATTCGAATAATCTGAGTATTCGAATAATCTAAGTATTCGAATAATCAGAGTATTCGAATAATCAGAATATTCGAATAATTTGAATATTCAAATAATCAGAGTATTCGAATAATCTAAATATTCGAATAATCTAAATATTCGAATAATTTGAATATTCTAGTAATTTGTTGAACGAATATTCGAATACAAAAATGTTAAAAATTCCCAGCCTTAGTTTTCCTAACTAGTATCGAAAATAGCTATTGTGTAATTCGAAAATTATTACATAATTTTCTTATTAAATGAAATGTCTCACCAAAAAATAATTAAATTATTTCTGGTATTCAGTGACTTTTTGAAACTGATAAAAAATAATAAAATTAATTTTGAAAAAAAAGAGAAAATTTAAAGGCGGTTAATGCTTGATTTTATATCATTTATGATAACGGAATTCTAAGATTCATTAATATGTAGTTTTTCTTTAACAATAAAATTTACTTTTTTAAATTGATTTTAGTTTTAAAAAGATTAAAATACAAGGTCAATTTTTAATTTGTCTAGACTAGACTACTGATGAATAACTGTAAAGACATTTTATTTGTAATATCAATTTCATTGTTAATTATTATTAAAATTGTAGTTAAATAAATTATATCAGACACATCTGCAATTTGACCTTTTATTGTTTTTTTACAGACATGTGCAATATACGTAAAGATATTTATAACGTGGAAAACTTATATTGCTCAAACAATTTAAAACATTACTTGAACAATAAAAAGTGTCCTTTTCAAGATCACTTATTATCCAATTTTTTGTTAACCTACGATTGTATCAGGCTGATATATTTAAAACACTTTTGCCCGAGATGAATGTTTATATTTGTTTTGAGTCGTAATGAGTGGATCAAAAAGTACCATGATGATGCCGCTGTTAGGATTTACAATTATTGAAGTTATTTTTGGTGTTGTTACTTCTCAAAATCATGGTTTGGATTTACAAACCCCATTTGGTGGAATGTCAAGGAAAAGAAATGTGGTAAGTTATTCAAAAATTTTAGTTCACAACTTTTTGCTAAATAAACTCATTTAGGAGGCCACGACTTTAATACCCTCCGATCCGAGGGTGAACGATGAAGGGATGAAACAAATTAATTATCCTCTCACTCGTTTGGAAAATTTGTTGGTTCAAAAGTTGGACAACTTGACGAGAGAAGTTGATCGGATGTCTCAATGCTGTTCAGTTCAAAATAACGAAATCTTGGAAGCCAAAGTGGAAAGTTTGGGTAAAAACATTCAAGAATTGATGGATGCCACTAGAAATTTTCCTTCCGATGTGGGAGCAATCAAGCAAAACGTGTCTTCCCTTATTAACGTTACAAGGTACGCATTTTCAGTGCCAAGTCACTTTTTTAGTTAGTTCACGTAAATTAAACGTCATTCTTACATTAAACTTCTTAAAGCTGATTAAAAAAGTCTAAAAATTGGACTGAAAGCTTGAAATGGTTTATCCCAGATTACCCCCAAAAACTCAAAATTAGTAAAATTTAAACCAAAAAAGATCTCGTTCTTATTCTGAATGTATTTGACGTCCATACTTTATAATTTTTATTTTTAGATCATTGGTGGATTTGTCCTCAAATTTGGAATTAAAACAAATTTTCAACAAAGGATTACAGGACTTAAAAGATTTACAAACAGGAACTTCAACTACTTGCCCACTAAATCTTACTGTGGTTAAGCCATATCCAAAAAATTGCAGAGAAGTTCGAGAATCTGAAAACACGGCATCCGGAACTTTTATGATTCAACCGCAACATGCGCTAAAACCTTTTGAAGTTGAATGTGATTTAGAAACAAGGGGAGGCGGTTGGACGGTGATACAAAGAAGATTTGATGGCTCCCAAGACTTTTATTTGGATTGGCAACATTACAGGAATGGATTCGGTAATTTGAGAGGCGAATTTTGGCTTGGGTTAGAGAACATTCATCTTTTAACGGGATTTGAAGAGAATGAATTGCTTATAGAGATGGGTACATTTGCATCACAAAACATAAGTGCATTTTATTCAAAGTTCAACCTTGGATCAGAAATAGAAGGATATACTTTAAAAGTTTTGGGTGCTTATTCGGGAGATGCTGGCGATTCGTTGTCTTACCATGTTGGAAGGAAGTTTTCTACCAAAGATAACGATCAAGATGGTCATCCATTTAACTGCGCTCAACAAAATAGTAAGATTTATAATAATATTTTTATTAAGTCGTACCGTGCAAAATTTTTATTCTTTAAGTCAATTTCGTAATCGATAAACTTAATCGTAATTCGTAACACTTTTGAGGCAGAGCATGATAATTAAAAATTCAAAATTTTGAAAATGCGGTTGGTGACTACAGTAGCGACACCTAACGGATTTAGTTTTTTACATGAAGTTCTCGGCCACCTTAATTGTATCTATATTTGATCTATCGCGCTTTACGCTCCTGTTTTATTGCAAGGTTCAAATTCATTTGAAAAACATTAAAAACAAAATAAGAACAATAAAATCAAATTGCGATTTCAAAAATGGGGGGCTAGCTCGAAATTACTCAATCTGCTACCAAAGTTTAACGTTGCGATGTAATTACTTGTAATAAAACTAACATTTATTTTCTTCTTGTAGATGGTGCCTGGTGGTACTTTGGCAATGATTGGAGCAGTCTGAATGGAAAGTATTTATATCGAGGCCAAACACCTCAAAATGATCAACTTACAATATATTGGTATAGTTTTCGCCTCTACCAGAGTTTGATGCACACTAAGATGTTAGTGAGACCTAAGATGTAAAGTAATAATATTATTATTAATCTGATCGATTTGTGTTGTGTTTAGTTATAAGAATAGTTTTTTAATTTTGAAGTAAATAAATAAAAAGAAATTTTGTTATAAGTAGGTATTTTACTTATTTTAAAAAAGAGAAAACGTTTTTTTACATTGAAAATTTTGAATTCGACTTATTTACTAAATACTACTAAAGAAGCTAATTCACGTTAATTCTCCAATAAGAAAGCGTTAAAAAAGTGAACTTCTTTTAAGAAATTTTTTAAATCGAAAGAACGTTAACCGCAGTTTTCTCGCTTTGGATAATTTTTGATATTTTTAAGAAAAATATTAGGGATACTTGAGACTCATGAGTGGATTAACAAGATTCTGAGTAATACTTTGTTTGTGCCTGTTTGTGAAAGTTTTATTTTTGTTTGTAATTAAATAGTTTTCAATATTTTTGAAAAAAAACATCAATGACACTGACGTGCATTTGGATTAACGAGATACCTAGGAATACCAACAAGATTAAGTTAAAAATAGTCACAATCGTCTGTACCTCGTTTTGTCTGTTTGTACAAAACTTATTTTTGCTTGTATCTAAATAGCCTTTCAAAAGTTAAAAGTTTTAAAAATTAAGGGGTTGGGCTGGATATACATAGGGCATTCCACACCAAATCGACCACTTTTGAACCCGACCCCTCTTGATTTTCCTGAAATTTTTACATATTATACTATCTCACCAAAAACAGTTCTGTGAATTTTTTCAAAATTTTTTATTCAACCCAAAAAGAGTTACAAATTTTTTTGAAAAACTGATGTTGTTTTTCTTCAAACGATCGTAACTATGTCAAAAATTGACTAATCAGAACGTTTTTTTTTTGTTTTTGTTTGTCTTTAAACGTACTTTTCAGGAAAAATTACAAAAAAAATATTCAAACTTGGATTCTACAAAATTTTTCATTTTTTCGGAGAAAATCATTGATTTTTCAAATTTCGACACTTTTGATTTTTAATTTTTTTATTTAAAAAAAAATCTGATTTAATCCGCGTATAACAACGCAAACCCCATAATGGGCCGACATTTCTTTCTATTTCTTTTGTTTAATTAAAAAATATTATTTGCGTAAAAATAAAACAAAATACTTTTTAATTAAACAAAAAAAATAGAAAGAAGTGTGGGCCCATTATGGGGTTTGCGTTGTTATACGCGGAATAAATCAGAGTTTTTTTTTAAATAAAAAAATCAAAAATCAAAAGTGTCAAAATTTGAAAAATCAATAATTTTCTCCGAAAAAATAAAAAAATTTTGTAGAATCTAAGTTTGAATATTTTTTTTGAATTTTTTCCTGAAAAGTACGTTTAAAGACAAACAAAACCAAACAAAAAAAACGTTCCGATTAGTCAATTTTTGAAATAGTTACGATCGTTTGAAAAAAAAAAACAGTAGTTTTTCTAAAAATTCGTAAGTTTTTTTGGGTTGAGTAAAAAATTTTGAAAAAATACACAGAACTGTTGTTGATGAGATAGTATAATATGTAAAAATTTCAGGAAAGTCAAAAGGGGTCGGGTTCAAAAGTGGTCGATTTGGTGTGGAATGCCTCACATACATCTTGTTTTTTGTAATTTCAATTTTTATATTTAGAATAGTCTAAATCGTTTGTGCTTTGTTTGTGGTTATTTGTGCAAGTTTTATTTTCGTCTGTACCCAAATAGTTTTCAAAAAATTAAAAATTTAATAAACGGGTGACATACTTTTGGTAATTTTTGTTTTTCGATTTAGAATAGTCTAGATTTTTTGTTCAAGCTTTATTTTCATTCGTACTTAAACAGTTTTTGAGATTCAGGTTAAATTTGTATTTACCATATTATGTAATTAAATAAAATTATTAAAATTATTTTTATTAAATAAAATATTTTAATCTGATAAAACAGAATTAAACTTGAGCGTTATTGTACGGAACTTGCTCGGCGTAGTGCTCTAAAATTTAAATACTCATAACTTGGCCGAAAATGAAATTAAAATGATGGGAATAGAAGCTCATTGAGGCTCAAACGTTGTTTCAACGTTTGACATCAATTTTATCCCAAAATTTTAATTTTTGGAATTGTGTTGAAATCATAATATCTACATGCCTCTCCCCCCAAAGTTTTCTTGAATCACCCCGCCATATCACAGTTTGATATCACAGTCCTAGTGCAACCAGAACACACTTTGCTCTAATTGATTGATGTAAAATCATCAATCCCCTTTTTACACCAATCAATTTTCACAATTGTTTATATTAACTTGCTCAGAGTAGTTTGGAGTAACATGACATATGACCTACTATCAGGCTTATAATACTTGAAACTTGAAAACAAAAACAAGCACAAACGAATTACAAACGTTCTAGACCATGGGTTTCCAACTGGTGGTACACGTACCACTGGTGGTACTCGGTAACGTTTCAGGTGGTACGCGTGAGTGATGTGTGCAAGAGTGAAAATAAGTTTCATTACTCCTAATGTTGATATTTTAAATTTTAATCTTTAAAAAATCGTTAAAACTCGTTATTCTAGCACCAGTTTTTAAAAATTTTTTACCCACCTAACCCTTCGGAAAATCCCAGACCCCCGGTGGCGTCTTCTATCAGAAGAGTACATATTATACGTTTATTACATAATTTAAGTCTGGCGGTACGCCAAAATTTCTCAAACAGTCAAGTGGTACGCAGGTCCAAAAAGATTGGGAACCTATGTTCTAGATTATTTTGAATCCAAATATCAAAATTTTAAAAAATTCTATGTGTTTTTCCGTGCTAAAAGAATCTCGTTAATCCACTCATGCGCATCAGTATTCATGATGTTTTTCTTGAAAATCTCAAAAACTATTTGGGTACAAACGAACATAAAACTTGCACAAACAAGCACAAACGAATTACAAACGTTCTAGACTATTTTGAATCAAAAATTCGAAATTTTAAAAATTCTGTTTTCGCATGTTAAAAGAATCTCGTTAATCCACTCATGCGTGTCAGTAATTATTGGAGGAGAGAATTGGAGGGGGGGACTAGAGACATGCACTTAATTTTGAATAAATTTTGTGTTACCACCTACCTACCACCTACCACCTAGAATCTCGAAAATTTCAAAAACTATTTGGTTACAATTTCTATCTATTTGGGAAATTTCCAAAAGGCATTTCTTCAGCCCCCCTTTGCTTAAGTTTTAGAATAGTTTTGCTTTTTAATTTTTAATTAAAACGATCGGGCCCGGACTTTCTTTACACAAATAATTTTAGAGTAATAATTTGAAATTTGCTATAATTTGCTTTTATATTATGTTAAAATTGAATATGTTAGTGAGAAAATTTATATTTTGAATTAAAAATAGCTAGGGCGGATTGCTACATTAAATCCAATTTTATTTAAATTTAGGTAAATTAGAGCTTTAAAATTTAGCTTTTTTGTAACTTTGGATTGTCTTTCAAATAAGAAGAGAAAGAGAAAATACTTCAATCTCGCGACAACTTGATAAATAATAAGGACCAATTAACATTACTAATTATATAAATGTGGGGAAACCGATGTTTTTTTATAGAAATAATTGGGAATACTGGTAAAAAAATAAACTGTTTACTCGAGTTAATTGTTTATCAGACAAATTTATAAAAAAACTTGGCATTATAATAAATAAATATTGATATCTATAATAATACAACCCTCCAAAACCAAACCGGAAAAACAAAAATGTCTCTTAGTTTAGTGGCGGTAATTTGGTAATTACCATTTACTTTTTACGATGTACTTTTTCAGTAATTTTTAGCCTTAAATAAAGGTTGGTGCTACCTGGAAAAATTCAGTACTTTTTTACTTTGGTGACCCTATTTAGTACTTTTTTTATTGCAATACTGAGAGATAATTTGAATAAATTGCATAAATTTTAGTGCATTTTACTACTCCCACTCAAATCAAATTTTGTGGTGAAATTGGTGTCAATCGTTAGAATCTCGTTAATATTTGCAAAAACATTTGGGAGGGGCTGTAGATACGTTGCCTATGCAAGTAGAACTTTGGAATGAAATTGATGTAAAATTTTAAAGTCTTGTTAGAGCCTAACAAGTTTTTATTTCTATCCTTTTAATTTTCTTTTCTACAAAGTTACAAGCATTTCAAATTTTCCTGTCCGATCTGGGCAAGTTTTGTGCGGTTTAAGTTTAATTCTATTTATCGGATTGACGTTTTTGTTTAGATCAAAAATATTAACCTTGGTTTCTGGATTCTGAAACAATTGTAACTATTTTTAACTTAATCCTCTTATTGTTACTGGGTATCTCGTTAATCCAATGATGCACGTCAATGGTATTGATGTTTTTCTTTGATTAAAAACTATTTGGGTACAAATGAAAATGAGACTGACGCAAACAGGCACAAACAAAGTGCAAACGATAGAGAGTATTTTGAACGTGATCCTGTAAGTGTTAGCCCAATTACGTGGGTCAGTGTCTTTAATTTATTTCTTGATAATCTCAAAAACTATAAGGAGCGAGAAAGCTGACCTTAGCGGCCTATAGATTGAAAAAATTTTATAAAAGAAGTTCACTTTTTTAACGCTTCCCTATTGGAAAATTAACGAGAATTAGGTTCATCCTTAGTAGTATTTAGTAAATCAATCGCATTCAAAATTTTCAATATAAAAGAACGTTTTCTCTTTTTTTAAAGTAAAGTAACTCATAAAAAAATTTTTTTTATTTATTTACTTCAAAATTAATTCAAGTTTTAAAACACGGCAAATAATTAATAATTAGGAAACGCACTGAAAAATTAAAAAGCAATTCTTATAATTTACGAATAACTAACCAAAACACAAATCGATTAGAATTGCTTAGTAATATTATAACTTTACATCTTAGGTCTCACTAACATCCTAGTGTGCATCAAATTGTCATAGACACGAAAGGTAAACCAATATATTGCTTGCCGATAATTTTCATATGCTCGATGACCCCGGTAAAAGTACCTTCCATTCAGACTGCTCCAATCAGTGCCATAGTACCACCAGGCACCATCTAAAATAATAAAATATGTTAGTTTTCTTGCAAGTAATTAAATCGCAGCGTCAAGGTTTGGCAGCGGAGCGCTTATTACAGCTTTAAAAAGTTCGCTTACGCTAGCTTTTCAATATAGCTGTGCGCCCCGTAACGGATCATTTTCAAGGCTCAGTCAGTAATATACTATTATTGTTCTAGATTGTTTTCATTTAGTCGTTCTTAAAAGAAGATTTTAATTTTGAACAAGAATTAATTAAAAAAAAAAATTAAATAATTAATTTAAAAAAAATAATTTCGATTCAGTGCCATTATTTTAATATACTTTTTAAAAAATGGGACCACTCTGTAAAAAGTTATGCCCGAACATCAATAAAAAAAAATTTATATGCAGACGAATTGAGAAACTCTTCTTTTTTAAGTCGGTTTAAAAAAATAAAGAAAATAAAAAGCTGCTACGCTTAACGTTAAGCGCATATATTGCCCCAATATTGGAAAACAATATTGCACCAATGTTGGCTTAATATTGCAATATTTATTTTATTCAACATTCTATATTGGCGCTATATTGGGACAAAATTGCCCCAATATTATGTGCTACCTGGGACGATTCATTTAAATTTTGATAATTTTTTTTTACTTTCTGATAACTTTTCTACACAGTGCAGGACGAATTTTATTATTAGTCGTTAAATAAAGGCTCATGTTTTTGTTAATTTTTAAAATTTTTAAATAAAAATTTACATAAAACAAGCTTAATGTACACTTAATAAAATAACTAATATTAAAACTTTAATTCTATCGAGTTATTAAAATTAATTAAATTATTTATTAAGCTTTCCGAGGATTATTTCCAACATTTTTAATAAAATAGGAGTAATCTGATTTCTTAATTAATTAGTAGGGTAAGTTTTTGACACCAAATGCAACTTTTTTCACTAAATTTTTAATTTTCCTGAGTCTTAAGCCCGTTATGACTAGGAAATGGTAACTAACTAATGGGAAACACGTGTGAGTATCATTTAGACGTTTTCTATTGGTTAGCTACCATTTACTAAGTACGACCCTGTACGAGTTTTTTTTTGAATTTTGAATTGTTTGGTATTTTTTTTCTTTTTTTCTATGTTGGATATTTTTATAGGAAATTTCTATGTGGATCTTCTTTATTGTTTTTAAAAAATCGAAAAAAAAAATAATAAATGCAACTTTTTGTGTTTTAAATGCAACAAAAAAATTGCCCTATTAATTAGTTACTTCTTAAAATTCTTAAAAATAGATTTTTTTGACCTTTACAGTGACTTTCCCCTTAAGAACAAATTGAGAACAATTGAAAACAAATATAAAAATTACAATTTTAAAAAAGGGGAGGCTAGGGACAAAACTACAAATAAAATACGTACAACCTCGCTTAGTAAATAGTTACCAGCCGCATCTTCAAAATTTTGAAACATTTTGAAACCTTTTGAAAAAAAAAATTTTGATATTTTAAAAGTGTTACGAATTACGATTAAGTTTTTTAAAAATAAACTTCGCACTCTACAACTTAATAAAAATATTATTATAAATCTTACTAAATAGTTGAGCGTAGTTATGAAGCTCTTCGCCATCTTGATCGTTATCTTTGGTAGAAAACTTCCTTCCAACATAGTAAGACAACGAATCGCCAGCATCTCCCGAATAAGCACCCAAAACGTTTATGGGATATCCTTCTATTTCTGATCCAAGGTTGAATCCAGAATACAATGCACTTACGTTTTTATCATTAAAATCGCCTAGTTCTATCAGCAATTCATTTACTTCGATTCCTGTTAAAAGATGAATGTTCTCTAATCCAAGCCAGAATTCGCCTTTCAAACTACCGAAACCATTTTTGTAATGTTGCCAATCCAGATAGAAATCTTGAGACCCATCAAATCTCTTTTGTATGACTGTCCAACCTCCTCCCCTTGTTTCTAAATCACATACAACTTCGAAAGGTTTCGGGGCATCTAGCGGTTGTATCATAAAAGTTCCGAAAGCCGTTTTGTCAGATTCTCGAACTTCTCTACAATTTCTTGGATTTGGCTTAACCACAGTTGGATTTATTGGGCACGTAGATAAATTTTTTATGTCTTGTAATCCTTTGTTGAAAATTTTTTTTAATTCCGAATTTGATGACAAGTCCACCAATGATCTAAATATAAAATTTTTAAAGTATGGAGGTCAAATGCATTCAGAGTGATAAGGCGATTATTTTTGTTTTAAAATTATTTAATACAATTTACTATTTTTGATTTTTTGGGGATGATCTGAGTTGAACCATACTCGAGCTTTAAGTTTAATTTTCTGACTTTTTTTATCAACTTTAAGGAGTTTGAAGATGTAAAAATGACCTTTAATTTACGACAACTAACCAAAAGAGTGACTTGAAATCGAAAATGCTTACCTTGTAACGTTAATAAGAGAAGACACATTTTGCTTTATTGCTCCCACATCGGAAGGAACATTTTTAGTGGCATCCTTCAATTCTTGAAGGTTCTTACCCAAATTTTCCACTTTGGCTTCTAAGATTTTGATATTTTGAACGACCGGGGTCGCAGGAACTGAGCAGCATTTTGACATCCGATCAACTTTCGTCGTCAAGTTGTCCAACTTTTGCACCAACAAATTTTGACCAAGTGCCAAATGACCAAGTGCATCTTTTATATTATCAACAGTGAAATGAACCTCCGAAGAATGAGATTCTAAAGATTCAAAACGACTATTTGTGTCAGTTATCAAAAGCTCTAATTTTTCAACACATAGAGTTTCTAAACGAGTTAGTAAAAGCTTCATCCCTTCATCTTCCACCCTTAAATCAGGGGGTATTAAAGTCGTGGCCTCCTAAATAGGATAATTTAAAGAAAAAATAAAAAATAAATGTGTGGAAAAACTTACGAGATTGCTTGGTCTTGACCCCCTTTCGTAGGAGATTTGTGAATTTACACCATGATTTTGAAAACTAACCACACCAAAAGTAACTAAAATTGTAAATCTTAATAGCGACACCATCTTAGAACATACTAATCTAATCATTACCGAAACTGAATTTATACCAATTCATATCTAGCGGATGGGTTAAAAGGTTAATATAAGTTTTGCAAATAAAGAAAATACTTTTGTTTAATTTTTATTTGATTTATTGCTAAATATGTTATATTATCTTTATTGCTAAAAATTATATTAAATTTAATTGATATTACGGGAATTTATATTACGCGTCACTTATTTTTAGCTTTCTTTCAAATCATGGAACCTCAAAAAATATAAATCCGACAAAATTAAAAAAATAATAATTTATTTTGATTATTATTACTATTTAATATTAGTAATTTAATAATTACTCCACTTTTAGAAAATAATTTATGGAATGCTCAATGCGAAGTAAACCAGGAGACATTTTTGTTTTTCCGGTTTTTTATTTATTTATTATAATGCCAAGTTTTTCTATTATTTGTCAGATAAACAATTAACTCGCGTAAAATTGTTTTTTAACTAAAAAAACAAATCTCTTAACTATTATTATAATTTTTTAGAAAAATTTCTCTCTCCTTACTTAAAACACAATCCAAAGTTACGAAAAAGCAAAATTTTAAAGCTCCAATTTTTTCAAATTTAAAAAAATTTGGAAATCCGCACTTGTTATTTTTAATTCAAAATAAAAATTTCCTCTGTAATAAATTTTAATAAAATAAATTGTAATTAAAATACAAATTATTGTATTAAATTTTAATACTCGTACAATATAAAATCAAGTCATAGCAAATTATTTTGAAATTTCAAATTTAGTGTTTAAATTAAAATAGTCCAGATTGTTTGTGTTTTGTTTTCGCTTTGCAAGTTTTATATTTGTTTGTACCCAAATGGTTTTTGAGATTTTCAAAAAAAAGGATACTGACGCGCATGAGTGAATTAACGAGATTCTCTTCGCACAAGGAAACACATAGTATTTTTTAGGTGCATGTTTCCAGTCGGAGCGGCCGAATTTCAAATTTTTAATCTAAAATAGTCAAAATCGTTGGTGATTCCTTTGTACCTGTTCGTGAAAACATAATTTTTGTTTGTATCCAAATAGTGTAACCAATGGGAGTTGTTACCTAGCAGCTATTGACCCCGCCATCGATCTTATATTAATAAGATAATGATAGATCGTTAGGCCCCACGATCTAAACTGCAAAGATAAACTATTACCGAGGGCTTTGCCAGCTAACAGTCGGAGAAGTTTCTGATTATAGAAACTCTAAACAATGACCATATGTGCTTCATGGCAGGCGAGAGCAAGGAAAAGCGATCATAACCCGGCTTCATCAGAGAGATAAAACCAGGGGTCACTGGTATTGTTACAGTAACTTTTTCCGGTTTTTGGCTGTGCAAAGTTTCTCTGGATCCTTTCTGGTGAACGGGAGGGGGTGAAATTTAACCCGTGTTCTACGATGCAGTAATCTCACTTCCCCAAACGGACACCTAAGAAGCGAAAATCTTAAGCTGCTGTAGAGAGACTTGGGCAGCCGGTAGGTGGCAATTTTGGTGGACTCCGAAAGAACAGCTTCAATTTAAGATGTGTAAGTAAATCTCTATAAAGCGTTAAAGGCACGTCCATGAATTAGTTAAATCCTACGTTTACGAGGGGATAGGTAGCTGGTATATTTAATACGCAGGCTTCTAACCGCTTTGACCCAACGCTGTACCAATTAATAGTATCCCTTGGGCCCATCCAACTTGGCAAAGGTGCTACTAGGAAAGGAATGGATCTTTTTTTTTACGTCAACTTTGAGCCAACAGCACCCCTATAAGTGAAATTTGCTCAATGTTAACGTTGTTTAAACCTAAATAAATTTATTTTTTTGTTAGAGCCTTAACCGTCGCGTCGTAAAGATATTTGCAAAAACGTTTAGGGGGGAGGTGTAGATACCTTGCTTTTTCAAGTTCAATTTTGAGAAAACCTCGCTAGAGCCTAAATGAGGTTCCATTTTTCTCGTTTGACTTTTAATCGTCGAAGATTTATTTGCAAAATAGGGGTGGGTTTTAAACACGTTGGTTTCCCTCTTGTCGAATTTTGGGGAGGAATTGGTGTAAACCGTTTAAAGAAGTTTTCATTTCTGTTTTTCTAATTTTCTTTTATACAACGTTACGAGCATTTTAAATTTTCCAGTCATCTGAGCAAGTTCCGTACGGTAATCTTTAAGTTTAATTCAATTTTATCTGCATAACGTTTTCGTTTAGACTGAAAATATAAACCCTGATTTAATTATAGAAAATATAATTATTTTAATTATATTATATTATTATTAATTATATTATATTTTATAGAAAATATAATTAAAATTATAATTCATCAAATTATAATTTTGCAAATAAATAAAATTGTTAAAATTAATTTTACAAAATTTTTCATGCAGCTTCACACAAAAATTCGATTGGGGGGGGGGGATGCACCTATGTTTTTTAGCTATTTCAGCAAAGTATTAGTAAAATATAATAATATTTTTTTAGAACATTTTTATACGGGGAGCTCGTGAACGAAAGAATTTTTATTTGGACAAAAATTATTATTTTTTTAGTTAAAAAGCCAAATCTTTATATTTTAAATTAAAAATAACAAGGGCGGATTGCTACATTACATCCAAATTTTTTTAAATTTGGAAAAATCAGAGTTTTAAAATTATGCTTTTTCGTAATTTTCGATTGCCTTTCGAGTAAGAAGAGAGAAAACTTTTGTAAACATAATAATAATTAGCTGATTTGTTTGTTAATTAACCAATTTTCACTTTAATTTCGTGAAAACTTGGTAAATAATAATGACCAATTAACATTATTTATATTATTGTAATTATATAAATGTTTGAAGCCAATGTTCTATCTATAAATAACTGGGAATAGCGGTTTAAAAAAACTGTTTATACGAGATAATTTTTTATCAGACAAATAATAAAAAAACTTGGCATTAGAATAATAAATATTGATATCTAATAATTAGGGCAATTTTTTTGTTGCATTTAAAACACGAAAAGTTGCATTTATTAAACATAAAAGTTGCAATAAAAGCAAAAAAAGTTGCATTTATTATTTTTTTTTTATATCTTGAAAACAATAGAGAATAAACACATAGAAATTTATAAAATAAATAAATGCATTGTCATATTTTATTTTGTTATACAATTATGATTAGGGTAATTTTTTTGTTGCATGTAAGACACGAAAAGTTGCATTTATTAATCATAAAAACTTACAAAAATGAAACTAAACAATTCAAAATTCAATAAAAAACTTTTTAACAAAAAATTAAACCGACCTCAAAAAGGAAACTAAAAAGCATAAAATAAATATATTACATTTTGAGTCTTAATAAGTAATGTAAGTAACTAAGTTTGAGTCGGTGCAGAATGGGTGACTTTTGTTTTAATAATTTTTTTAAAGTAGTTTAGTAATCGTTGATTTTTTGCACCGACTCAAAATTAGTACCCGTGTGAAAACAGCGACTAAAGTCAGCGACAAATTTTACCGAAAATGCCCGAAGTAATACCATTAAGAAAATATACCTGGATAGCTGTTTTTTTTGCGCATGCGCATCAGTTTGATATTTTTAATAATTTTACTAATTCCTTTAATATTATATCAGATAGAATCTCGATTTCTCCGAAACGGCACATAGCAGCACTTTTAAATTAATACCATAGGTACTCCTTTTTGCGGGCTACAAGACCATATAAAATTTGTGGACTTGCAAAGGGGCCCCGGGGGTGGAAAATCCACTTATATGAAAAATTGCGAAATTTTGTAAACTAAAATCTCGCTTTCGATTAATTAGTCGCAATACAACACTTGGGTATCTGTACTTAGTGTTTCTAAGTTCATGTACTACATGAGTTATTAACGTATGAATTTCAAGTAGATCTTTTATATCTCTTTCCAATGCAAACCTCGGAAATTTCTGCTTTATAGCTTTCGCTATAGTAATCAAAATATTGTCTTCTTTCTTTGAAAATGCCATTGTATTAATTATAATTTGGTCTCCTGTATCTAAGTCTATTAAAATATATTATATAATTTAAATTTGTTCAGAAAATAAATTTATATATACATATAATTTCAGTATATTATGCTGCCGACCTAATAATAAAAAATAATAAAAAAATGAATGACAACAATTAACAATTGAATTACAACATTAATTAGAGGGTGCGCATAGTAGAATGCGCTAGTGCTACTTTTGCATGCTATTTTTGCTATTTTTGCATAAAATTTACATGTAAATAGTAACTAACCAATGAAAAAAGTCTAATGGATACTAATACGGTCTTTCTATCGGTTAGTTACCATTTACATGTAAATTTTATGCAAAATACATGCATCATGTCATACAGGCTTTAGAATTTTTACCGTAAGTAAAAAACAACATACAAGATTTTATAATCATAACACTTTAAAAAAATATTTTAAACATTTTTTGGCAAAGTGGAATTAGAAAAATATTTGAAAATATGACAAAAGTGTAAATCCATTTTTAATGTATTTAATGTATGTAAATACAAAAGTATTTCATTTTTGTCATATTCTAATTTTTGTTTAAATTTACTTTTTACATTGAACAATTTTATTACACAGGGTGGAAAGTAAAGTGGCATTCACATAGGGGATTGTATATGGATGGTATGTAAATTTCGCGATACGGTCTTGTAACCCGCAAAAAGGAGTACCTATGGTATTAATTTAAAAGTGCTGCTATGTACCGTTTCGGAGAAATCGAGATTTTAGTTTGCAAAATTTCGCGATTTTTCATATAAGTGGATTTTCCACTCCCGGGGCCCCTTTGCAAGTCCACAAAATTGATATGGTCTTGTAGCCCGCAAAAAGTAGTACCTATGGTATTAATTTAAAAGTGCTGCTATGTACCGTTTCGGAGAAATCGAGATTTTAGTTTGCAAAATTTTACCATTTTTCATATAAGTAGATTTTCCACCCCCGGGGCCCCTTTGCAAGTCCACAAATTTTATATGGTCTTGTAGCCCGCAAAAAGGAGTACCTATGGTATTAATTTAAAAGTGCTGCTATGTGCCGTTTCGGAGAAATCGAGATTCTATCTGATATAATATTAAAAGAATTAGTAAAATTATTAAAAATATCAAACTGATGCGCATGCGCAAAAAAAACAGCTATCCAGGTATATTTTCTTAATGATATTACTTCGGGCATTTTCGGTAAAATTTGTCGCTGACTTTAGTCGCTGTTTTCACACGGGTAAAATTAGTTACTTACATTACTTATTAAGACTCAAAATGTAATATATTTATTTTATGCTTTTTAGTTTCCTTTTTGAGGTCGGTTTAATTTTTTGTTAAAAAGATTTTTATTTTTTAATTTTTAGTGATTAAAATCTACTAATTACTACCTTAATTAATTAATTTGCTCGATATAAAGTTTTTCTCTACGCCAAGTTTCAACAGAATAGGTTGACAAGTGAAAAATCAATAAATGAAAAACAATCATTCCCTATTTTCTATACCCTTACGGTTGCAAATTTTCCTTATTTTTTACCCTTACAAATGGAATTTTTTTGTGAAATTTAAATGGGACCACCATGGAGGTATACTCTATCGAATAAAAAAAAATTCATCAAAATCGGATCACTCTGTAAAAAGTTATGCCCGAACACACATAAAAAAAAAAACATACAAACAGACGAATTGAGAAACTCCTTTTAAAGTCGGTTTAAAAATAAGTCGTACCGGGTCGTACTTAGTAAATTGTAGCTAACCAATAGAAAGCTTCTGATGTATACTAACACGTTCTATCCATTGGTTAGTTACCATTTAGTGGTCATAACGAGCTTAAGATTCATGGAAATTAAAAATTTAGGACAAAATTTAAAAAAAAATTTATTTAACTTGTACATTTGCTGAAAGTTTCAATTATGTGTAAAGTTGCAAAAAGTTGCGGTAACGTGAAAAGTTGCGCTTTTGTTGCGCTTAAAAATCTTTTATTATTCATCAGGTGTGATTAAAATACAATATTTCGCTGTTTTTAGACCGTTTACAACTTGTGAAAAAAAGTTGCATTTGGTGTCAAAAACTTGCCTTACTAATAATACTACCTTGAAAACAAAACCAAAAAAAAACCAAAAATATCTCCTCGTTCACAGGCGGTTTCAGCGGGGCGGGGGGGGGGGTAATTGAGTTATTCACCAACAACACTTTGTTACAACACTGACAGATAATTTGAATTAATTATTTAAATTTAAGTGCATTTTACTACACCCCCCCCTCCTTATATGAAATTTTTTGTTGAAATTGATGTCAATCGTTAGGATCTCGTTAAAGCTTAAATAAACTTTTATTTTTTTTTGTTAGAACCTCAAATATTTACAAAATCGTTTGGGGGGGGGGGAGCTGTAGATACGTTGTCTCTTCAAGTAAAATTTTGGGGTGAAATTAGGGTTAAAAGTTAGAACCTTGTTAAAGCCTAAATGAGATTCGCAAAATAGCTGAAGGGGGGTGATAGGTTTTAGACACGTTGGTCTCTCTTGTTGAATGTTGGGGTGAAATTGATGTTAAACTTTAAATCCTTGTTAGAGCCTGATTGAGTTTTTATTTTTTTAATTTTCTTGTCTACAAAGTTACGAGCATTTCAAATTTTCTAGTCATCCGAGCAAGTTCCGTACGGTTAATCTTTAAGTTTAATTTTATTTTATCAGATTGACGATTTTGTTTAGACCGAAAATATTAATCCTGATGTAATAATTACAAATATAATGAAAATTCTAATTCATCAAATTGTAATTTTGTTAATAAATAAAATTGGAAAAATTGGTTTTACCAAATTTTTCAAGCAATTTTACACAAAAATTTGATTGAGGAGCGGCAGTGACATGTACCTATTTGTTTTAGCATAATAGGTTAGCAAAATTTTAGTAAAATATAAAAAAATATTTTTTAGAACATTCTTATACGGAGTTCGTGAACGAAAAGATTTTTATTTGAAGAAAAATTAATGTTTTTTTAGTCAAAAAGCAGAATTTTAATCCTAAAAATAAAGCTTTTTTTAGAAACGTCTTCATTTCTTTTTTAATCTAAATTTAGTAAAAACTCCATTTTAGAATATACTAATAATAATCTTTTTATTTCTTTATTTTAGGTGAGTCGTTCCAGAGTTATTACGGTCACCGTAGGTTAAAATTTTTGGTAAATATAAAGTTTGTTCAAATATTTGGAAACTGCATGAATATATTTAAACTTTCATAGGAAATCCAGAAAAATTATCAAAAAAATTTTATCTTAAATATATAAAAATTTGACTTTTGTACGATTTTTGATTTAAAATTTTGGATAAAATATAAAGTTTGTTTAAATATTCTGAAAATACACAAAAATAATAAAACTTATATAGAAAAGCCAGGAAATATAACAAAAAAATTTAATTCTTACATTATCTTAAATTTATAAAGATTTGACTTTTGTGCGATTTTTGATTTAAAATTTTGGATAAATATAAAATTTGTTCAAATATTCTGAAACTGCATGAAAATATTAAAACTGTCATAGAAAAGTAAGAAAAAATAATAAAAAAAAATCTAATTATTACATTGTCTTAAATTTATGAAGATTTGAATTTTGTGCGATTTTTGATTCAAAATTTTCGATAAATATAAAGTTTGTTTAAATATTCTGAAACTGCATAAAAATATAAAACTGTCATAAAAAAGCCAGAAAAAAATAACAAAAAAATTTTAATTCTTACATCATCTTATATTTAAAAAAATTTAAAAAAAATTGCAGTTTTAAAAAGATTAAAATCTACACCCATTATTTAATTTGTCTAGACTACTGATGAATTGTAAAGATAATTTATTTGTGATATCAATTACATTGTTAAAAATTATTAAAATTATAGTTAAAAAAATTTATGTCAGACACATCTCCAATTAACCTTTTGATGTTTTTTTTACAAACATATGCAATACGTAAAGATATTTATAACGTGAGAACTTATTACTCATACAATTTAAAACATTACATTACATTACAAGGATTACAGGACTTAAAAGATTTACAAACTGCAAATTCATTAACTTGCCCACTAAATCTTACTGTGGATAAGCCATATCCAAAAAATTGCAAAGAAGTTCGAGGATCTGAAAGAACGGCTTCCGGAACTTTCACGATACAACCGCAACATGCGCCAAAACCTTTCGAAGTTGTATGTGATTTAGAAACAAGGGGAGGCGGTTGGACGGTGATACAAAGAAGATTTAATGGATCCCAAGCTTTTAATTTGGATTGGCAACATTACAAAAATGGTTTCGGTAGTTTGAAAGGCGAATTTTGGCTTGGATTAGAAAACATTTATCTTTTAACGGGATTTGAAGTGAATGAATTGCTTATAGAGATAGGTACATTTTCATGGCAAAACGGAAGTGCATTTTATTCCAAGTTCAACCTTGGATCAGAAATGGAAGGATATTCAATTAAAGTTTTGGGTGCTTATTCGGGAGATGCTGGCGATTCGTTGTCTTACCATGCTGGAAAGAAGTTTTCTACCAAAGATTACGATCCAGATGGTCATCCACCTAACCGGGATCAATATTATGGTAAGATTTATAATAATATTTTTATTAAGTCTTAGCTAGTCAAGTTTATTCTTGTAAGTAAATTTTTTAATCGATTGGGCCTAGTATAGAGATAGCATGAAACTAAATCGCACTCTGGTGCACTCATGGCGCAAGATGGGGGTATCAATTAACGGCGGCGAAGTTTGTTCATAAAGCATAAAAAAATTTCAAATATTCTCTGTTGTTTTTTAGAATCTACATAATTACCATTTGGCGATATTGACAGATCAAGCTATTTTGTTGAATACTTTAAAATATATAGCGGTATAAAAAACACCATTTCTTTAGTGATTTCTAAATTGCTATAAGTCCCGCGCCATTGGTTAGAGCAAATAGAAAACAATTAAAAACAATAAAAATAAATTGTGATTTCAAAAAAAGTGTGGTTAGCTCTCAATCTTTTTTTACGCGTTATCCTCGGTTATTTTTTTTTCTCGGTTATTTTGCAAAATTAAGAAATTCCTTTTAAGAACATTAAGAACAAAGTGAGAACAATCAAGAACAATAAAAAAAATTGAAATTTCAAAAAAGGGGGGCTAGCTCGAAATATTATTTTGTGCTATAATTTTTTTTTTTCAATAATTATTACTGGGTACGAGATTTTGAGATATGAGTTTTTAAAAGCTGTAACAAACACTCCACGAAAAAAACTAACTACCTGCAAGTCAATCCGCTCCAAACCTTTATGATACGATTCAATTACTTCCAATAAAACTAACATATTTTCTTCTTTTAGGAAAACCCTGGTGGTCCAGTGGCAATGATTGGAGCAATCTGAATGGATTTTATATTAATCGGGGTCAAATATCTCCACGTGAAGAGATTACAATATATTGGTATACTTTTAACTACCAAATGAGTTTGATGCACACTAGGATATTAGTAAGACCTAAGGTGTAAAGTAATAAAATTATTAAACAATTCTGATCAATTTGTGTTGTGTTTAGTTATAAGAATAGTTTTTTAATTTTTCAGTACGTTTACTAATTATAAATTATTTGTCGTGAATTAAAACTTGTATTAATTTTTAAAGTAAATAAATAAAAAAAAATTTTGTTATGATTTATGAGTAGATATTTTACTTACTTTAAAGAAGAGAAAACGTTCTTTTATATTGAGAATTGAATACGATTTTATTTACTAAATACTATTTACTAAAGATGCTAATTTTCGTTAGTTCTCCAACATAAGAATGTTAAAAAAGTGAACTTCTTTTATATAAATTTTTTAATCTATAGGACGCTAACGTCAGCTTTTTCGCTCCTTATAGTTTTGGAGATCTTCAATAAATATATTAAGAATACTGACGCTCGTGATTGGGTTAACGAAATTCTGCGTAAAGGGTAGTTCACACTACATGATTTATCATATGACTTGTCACATGACTTCTCATATGAGAGATTTTTTTATGTTATGGCTTTTATGATTGGCTGTTACGATGGTATGATTTTAGCCATGACTTTCCTTATGACTAAGTCATATGATAAATCATGTAGTGTAAACTACCCTTAACACTTACAGGATCACTGGATCACGTTAAAAATACTCTCTATCGTTTGTACTTTGTTTGCGTAAAAGTTTTATTTTTGTTTGTACTTATAAATAGTTTTTAACATTTTTTAGAAAAACATCAATAAAAATTCGTCTGACGTAGTTTATTTTTGGCTAAAAATGAAAATTGCACATTTACGGTTTCAATCTAGTTCTAAAAATGGAATTTTACATTTTCACTTATATCAGCGATTTTGAACCATTTCTCTTGCTTGCCGCCAACTAAAAATGCAAAATTTGAATTCTACGCATCAAAATACGTTGACGACAATGAAAAACACCGCTTTAGGAATTAAATTTAAACTTTTACGGTTTCATTCAAGTTGTAAAAATTTATTTTTTGATTTTCACTTATATCGGCGATTATGAAACATTTGCCTTACCTCCCGCCAGCTGAAAATGCAAAATTTTATTCTAAGCATCAAAATAGGTCGTCCACAATGAAAACACCAGTTCAAAATTTTAGTTGGATTTCGATAAAACGGTAGAATTTGAATTTGAAAACCTCTGAATTTTTTTGCCCAAAAATTAAATATTGAAAAACTCACTTTTTTTCTACGCATTCTTATGTATTTTCATGAGAAAATTGATCTGACGCAGTTTATTTTTGGCTAAGAATAAAAATTGCACTTTTACGGTCTCATTCAAGTTGTAAAAATCGATTTTTACTTATTTCGGCGATTTTGAATCATTTGCCTTACTCTCCGCCACCTGAATGTGCAAAATTTGAGTTCTACGCATCAAAACAGGTCGTTCACAATGAACAACATCACATTAAAATTTTAGTTGAATTTTGAAGAAACGGTAGATTTAACCCCAAAAATTAAATATTGGAAAACCCACTCTTTATCGACGTATTCTTATGAATTTTAATGAGGAAATTTGTCTGACGCAGTTTATTTTTGGCTAAGATTGAAAATTGCACTTTTACGGTTTCACTCAAGTTTAAAAATCAACTTTTAAATTTTCATTTAAATCAGCAATTTTGAACCATTTTCTTTGCTTTCCGACAACTGAAAATGCAAAATTTAAATTCTATGCATCAAAATATGCCGTCGATAATCAAAATACCACTTTAAGAATGAAAATTGCACTTTTATGGTCTCATTCAAGTTGTAAAAATCGAATTTTGGATTATCACTTATATCAGCGATTTTAAACCATTTCTCTTGCTTTTCGCCAACTAAAAATGCAAAATTGAATTCTACACGTCAAAATACGTCATCGGCTATAAAAAACAACACTTCAAAATTTCAGGGGGTTTTGCAAAAGCTGTAGTAACGCATTTAAGAGCAATATCCAGTGCTTAACCCATTGAACGCTTAAATCGACTTTAGTCGCCCGAATATTTCTTACCTTTCAACGCTTAAATGGACTTTACTCCACGGCTTATAAAAACCATTAGCTTTAACACGGAAATAAGACCTTTGTCGCCTCGCCTCTCAGACACTGTTTATTTCTATCTATTCGTCATTTATTAAAATAACACCTGGCAACATTTTTTTTTATTATATTAAAGTAGGAATAACAAAATAAAAGGAATTTTATGGAACACTATTTTACTTATATAGAAAATTTGCATGTTTTAAATCCAATTTTATGTTTGGTATCCAGCGTTAAAAGGGTTAAGTACAATTTTTGTGTTTTATGTCATTCATTTCCAGAACGTTACAAAAATTTAAATAATTGCTAGCATGCCGAAATCTTTTAACATTTCTTCATGTAAAGGCGCTAAAGGCAATTGATTTATTTATTGGAATACCACGTTATTTGAAAACTAAAATTGGTCGGCTGGGGGGGGGGAAGAATCCCAAATTCTAGTTTTCAAATAACATGGTATTCCAATAAATAAATCAATTGCCTTTAGCGCCTTTACATGAAGAAATGTTAAAAGATTTCGGCATGCTAGCAATTATTTAAATTTTAAATTTAAATTATTTAAATTTAAAAAAAAATTTTAATTTTTTAACGCTCCGCTCTTATTGGAGAATTAAAGAGAATTAACTTCCTCAGTAGTATCTAGTAAATAAAACGCATTTAAAAATTTTTAATATAAAAGAACCTTTTCTCTTCTTTAAAATAAGTAAAACACCTACTCAAAACAAAACTTTTTTTTATTTATTTACTTCAAAATTAATTCACGTTTTAAATCATGACAAATAATTAATAACTAGTAAACGCACTAAAAAATTAAAAAAACTATTTTTATAATTAAATACAACACAAATCTATCTGAATTGCTTAATAATATTATAATTTACACCTTAGGTCTCACTAACATCCTAAGTGTGCATCAAAAAACCTAACATTAAAGACAAAAGTTTAAGGGACAAAACTACAAATAAAATTAAATTAAAAATTTAAAAAACCCCCGACTAAGAAATTCTTTAAAAAGTAAAAAATAAAATCCAAGCGTCGTCGCGTCGGCGACCTAGGTAGTTGACGTGTATTTAAATTTTATACTGTATCATTTTTAGTTGTATTCTGTTTTTATTTTATTTACTTAGCGGTCCCCCGACGAGACGACGCCGACGCTTAGATTTTATTTTTTACTTTTTAAAAAATTTCTTTGTCAGGGGTTTTTTAAATTTTTAATTTAATTTTATTTGATGCTTTTTAAACTTTAAATATTACTAGTACGGCCCTGCGTTCATCAACATTTTAAATACAAGTACGGCCGTGCTTTCATCAACCAGACCAGAAAACAGCAAATGATTTTAGAACGGCTAAACAGATTTTTTTGAATCATAGCTAAGAACACTCTCGATCAAGTCACCTTTTAAGCAAAAAAAAAACTAAATCAAAATCGGTTCATTCGTTTGGGAGCTTTTGCTTTTTCGTAACTTTGAATTGCCTTTCGAGTAAAAAGAGAGAAAACTTTTGAAAACATAATAATAATTAGCTGATTTGTTTGTTAATTAACCAATTTGTACACTTTAATCTCGTGAAAACTTGATAACTAATAATGACCAATTAATATTAATTATATTATTGTAATTATATAAATGTTCAAAACCAATGTTCTTTCTAGAAATATTTGGAAAAACCAGTAAAAAAAACCGTTTACGCGAGTTTGTGTTATCAGATAAAAATAATAAAAAAACTTGGCATTATAATAAATAAATATGGATATCTAATAATACAACTTTCAAAACAAAACCAAAAAAACAAAAATATCTCCTAGTTCAGTTGCGGTTTCAGTGGGAGGAGGGTAATTGGGTTTTTACCATTTACTTTTTACCATGTACTTTTTCAGTAATTTTTAGCCTTAAATAAAAATTCGTGCTACCTAGAAAAATTCAGTACTTTTTTATTTTGGTGACGTTTCTATTACTTTTTTTATTACAACACTGACAGATAATTTAAAATAATAGTATAAATTTAATATTTAAGTACATTTTTTATTACCCCCCCCTCAAATCAAATTTTGTGGTTAAATTAATGTCAATCGTTGGAATCTCGTTAAAGCTTAAATAAATTTCCGTTTTTTACGCTAGATCCTCAAGTATTTGCAAAAACGTTTAGAGGGGAGGGGGATGTAGATAAGTTGTCTCTTCAAGTCAAATTTTGGGATAAAATTATGAAATTAAGGTCAAACATTAGAACCTTGTTAGAGCCTAAATGGGTTCCAGTTTTCTCGTTTGACTTTTAATTGGTACAGAGTTATTCTCAAATAGCTGAGAGGGGGTAGGTTTTAGACACGTTGGTCTCCTTCTTGTCGAATGTTGGGGTGAAATTGATGTAAAACTTTAAATCCTTGTTAGAACCTCAATGAGTTTTTATTTCTATCTTTTTAATTTTCTTTTCTACAAAGTTACGAGCATTTCCAATTTTCCAGTCATCTAAGCAAGTTCCGTACCGAAAATATTAACCCTAATTTAAAAATTATAATAGTTATTTAAGTATCAAGAACAGTAAGGACATTTTACCGATCGAAGACAATTGTTTGGAGGAGGAGCGAAGCGACGACTCCAATTATTGTCAGAGATCGGTAGTCCTTAATGTTCGAGATGCTTATGACGTTTATTGCGCGATTAAATTTATTAAAAAGCATTTAAATAAAATGTACTTAAAAATAAAGGTATGTACTATGTAGTCTCTATATATCAAATTGCCTTAATGTCAAAATTGACATTCCGTTGCTATAACAATTTGTAAATAACTGCAGCCATTACAGTGTTTTTGTGAAAATAACATTGAAAAACCAAAATTAATATTTTAAGTGAATCTGAAAATGAAATTGATGATGTAGAAAAAGCTTGGATTGTGGGACGTACGGCTTCATTTCTGAAAAATCTAGGGAACGCTACGAAAAAAGCTATAAAATTTTTAAAGATTGATGCGTGAAGAAACTTATCCAAATTTGTGAAAAATCATTCCTGGCGTACTTTGAAATTTAAATTTCAGTAAGATGTCCTTACTGTTCTTGATACTTAAATAACTATTAAGTTGTTACGACCAACGACAACTAATAATCAGAGTGCGTTGCGTGTTTTAAAAAAAATTACACGCTGGAGGAGCATTATTGTCATAATTTTAATTTGTCATTTACAGTTTTTGTTTTTTAAAAAATAGTATATTATACACCGAGGGAGTAAAGTGCCACTTTTCGTCATGAGGGTAAAGGTTTTTACCCGAGACGCAGTCGAGGGGAAAATTTACCCGAAGGACGAGAAGTCACTTTACTCCCGAGCGCGAATATACTATTTTTTGTCTTTCCGCTATAAATCAATTATTTCTATATCCCGAAGTTTAATTTCGTCAACTACTCGAATTTCTAGAAGAATTTGTTAAATAAAATTTAAGTTTTTAAAAATACAAAGCGGTTTAGGTAGTCGACTTTCTTGAAAATAACCATAAACTTTATTATGCCAAACTTCAGATGTGGTAGTTTGCGTAACATGATATCATTGTCAAAGTACCGTATGCATTTTTGGAATCTTAGACGTAGTAATAAATTTGATTTTTTTACTTTTCGTCCCGCTGTTTTACTTTTCGTCCCGCTGTTTTACTTTTCGTCCCGCTACTTTACTTTTCGCCCCCCTACTTTACTTTTCGTCCCGCTCCTAAGTAAACTGGCATTTTGCTCCCGCAAAAGTGGGAGTAAAGTGACCGCTTTACTCCCGGAAAGACAAAAAAATATTTATTTATATGTTCTTCATGACGTAGCTAAAAATATAACAGCAAAACGTAGAAGAAAGATATATATTTAATTGGTCCATAAACCCAACAAAATATAATCATCAAATAACAATATTTTGAATAATTTACATGTAAAAAAATTTAACTTTTAACCCATTCGCTAGATATGAATTAGTACTATATATTCAGTTTTGGTCATGATTAGATTAGTATGTTCTACGATGATGTCGCTAACAAGATTTACATTTTTAGTAATTTTTGGTGTGGTTACTTCTCAAAATCATGATGCAAATTTACAAACCCAAAAGAACAAAAGAAGTGTGGTAAGTTTTTCAAAAATTTTATTCTACAATAGTTCTTTAAATAAGCCTACTTATTAGGAAGCCACGACTATCATTCCACCTGATCCGACAATCAAAGATGAAGAATTGCGGTTTTTGCTGACTCGTTTGGAAAGTCTGTGTGTCGAAAACTTGCAATTCTTAATTACAGAAACCAACAGACGTTTTCAATTTTTGGAAAGTCAGCTTTCTGACTTTTCAGAGGTCCAATCCACTGTCAATAATTTGTTGGTAAAAAAATTGGACAACTTGACGATGGAAGTTGGTCGGAATAGCGCAATATTTGGAGCCAAAGTGGAAAATTTGGGTAGTAATATTCAAGAATTGATGGATGCTACTAGAAATTTGCCTTCTGATGTGGGAGCAATACAGCAAAACGTTTCGACTCTTATTAATGTTACAAGGTATATATTTTCAGTGTTAATTAATTTTTACATTGCCGTAAAACAATGGACGTTTTCTATCTTTGAGAAGTCAGTCTTCGGAGGTCCAATCCACTGTCAATAATTTGTTGGTGAAAAAATTGGACAACTTGACGACGGAAGTTGTTCGGATGTCTCAATGCTGTTCAGTTGCTGCAACCCCGGTCGTTCAAAATAACGAAATCTTGGAAGCCAAAGTGGAAAGTTTGGGTAAAAACATTCAAGACTTGATGGAAGCCACTAAAAATTTTCCTTCCGATGTGGGAGCAATCAAGCAAAACGTGTCTTCCCTTATTAACGTTACAAGGTACGCATTTTCAGTGTCAAGTCACTCTTTTGGTTAGTTGTCGTAAATTAAACGTTATTTTTACATCAAACTGCTTAAAGCTGATAAAAAAAGTCTAAAAATTAGACTGAAAGCTCGAGTATGGTTCATCCCAGTATATCCTCCAAAAAATCAAAAAAAGTAAATTGTATTAAATAATTTAAAAACAAAAAAGATCGCATTTACACTCTGAATACATTTGACCTCCAAACTTTATAATTTTTATTTTTAGATCATTGGTGAATTTGTCATCAAATTCGGAATTAAAACAAATTTTCAACAAAGGATTACAGGACCTCAAAGATTTACAAACCGCAAATTCATCTACTTGCCCACTAAATCTTACTGTGGCTAAGCCATATCCAAGAAATTGCAGAGAAGTTCGAGAATCTGAAAAAACGGCATCCGGAACTTTCATGATACAACCGCAATATACGCTAAAACCTTTTGAAGTTGTATGTGATTTGGAAACAAGGGGAGGCGGTTGGACGGTGATACAAAGGAGATTTGATGGATCCCAGGATTTTTATTTGAATTGGCAACATTACAGGAATGGTTTCGGTAGTTTGAAAGGCGAATTCTGGCTTGGATTAGAGAACATTCATCTTTTAACAGGATTTGAAATAAATGAATTGCTTATAGAGATAGGTACATTTGCATCACAAAACGGAAGTGCATTTTATTCCGATTTCTTCCTTGGATCAGAAATAGAAGGATATAGCTTAAAAGTTTTGAGTGGTTTTTCGGGAGATGCTGGCGATTCGCTGTCTTACCATGTTGGAAGAAAGTTTTCTACCAAAGATAACGATCAAGATGGTCATCCATCTAACTGCGCTCAACAAAATAGTAAGATTTATAATAATATTTTTATTAAGGGACAGATCATGATAATTAAAGTTTCAAAATTTTGAAAATGGCGGTTGGTACCTGTTTTCCTATGACCGCGTTCTCGAAGTAATAAAAGTACAGTCACTAGATAGATACATTACCGCAACGTCCGACCATTTTGGGTCCAAAATAGCGCTTTCTCTCTCGCACTCTCCATCATCGGCCAATGAGTGCGAGAGAGAGAAAGCATTATTTATACCCAAAATGGCCGGACGTTGCGGTACTGTATCTATCATCGATCTTTTATTTAATGTGTAATAAAAGATCGATGGTATCTATCTAGTGACTGTAAATAAAAGTGATTTTGCCCGCCATCTAACAGATTTTTGTTGAAAATAGATCGATTATCTAATCTTAAATTTGCTTATATTGACAGTTTAAAAATGAAGAAACAATTTAATTTAAGGGGAAAGTTTACTGTGACAAGAGAAAAATCAAGCCGATTTTCGAGATTTTTTTTCTAACAAAGTATGACTCGTACATTAAATTAAATTAAACTGTCATCTTTATTATATATTCAACTATTAGTAAAAAAATTTTCTAGTCAAAATATTCAAAATTATTGTTGTGGCACTCCTTCAATGCAGGTGTCTTTTTATTTAGATGGCTAAGCAGTGTACATGAAATCTCACGTCTGGGTGATCTAAAACCAAAAAAAAAGTATAGTTATTATCTGCATAGTATTGACTCTCGTTTGACGGAGAATTTTGTCTATAAAAAATTTTGGCGTAAAAAAAAAATTTTTGAATTTTTTTTTTTTAATTTAAAAAATTTTTTTTTTTGCGCCAAAATTTTTTATTGACAAAATTCTCCGTCACACGAAAGTCAATACAATATAAATAATAACCATTTTTTTTATTTTAGATCACCCAGACGTGAGATTTCATGTACACCGTTGGGGCACCTAAATAAAAAGACACCTGCGTTGAAGGAGTGTCACGACGGCACTTTTGATTATTTTAACTTGAAATTTATTTTACAAATACTTGAACATATAATAAAGATGACGGTTTAATTTAATTTAATGTACGAGTCATATTTTGTTAGAAAAACCAAGAAAATTGCAATTTTAAGAAAAAGAGGACTGCTGCTAGCTCGAAATTTCATTTTGCGCTTTACCTTTTTATGTTTTTGTAAAGTTAAAACTTTTTTTAAAAACATTAAAAACTAAGTGAAAAAATAGAGAACAATAAAAACAAATTGCAATTTCAAAAATGGGGGGCTAACTCGAAATTACTACATGCAACTGAATCTGCTACCAATAAAACTAACATATTTTCTTTCTTTTAGATGGTGCCTGGTGGTACTTTGGCTATGATTGGAGCAGTTTAAATGGAAAGTATTTTTATCGGGGCCAAGTACCTCAAAATGATCTGCATACAATATATTGGTATAATATTCGCGAATATGAGAGTTTGATGCACACTAGAATGTTAGTGAGACCGAAAATGTAAAGTAATAAATAATGTTATTAAGCAGTTCTGATCAATTTGTGTTGTGTTTAGTTAAAAGATTGGTTTTGTAATTTTTCAGTGCGTTTACTAATAAATTATTAATTATTTGTGTTGATTTAAAACTTGTATTACTTTTGAACTAAATAAATAAAAAAAATTTATGCATCAAAACATGTCGTCGACAATAAAAAACACCACTTTAAAATTTCAGGGAGATTTCACAAAAACGGTAGATTAACCCCATTGATTTTTTTTTAGCCCAAAACATAAATATTAGAAAACTCACTCTTTGCAATGTCGGGTAGTTCCTTAAAAACTTTTGCGGTGATTTGTTCAGTATCAGGTGTTTCTTGGTATGGGTTTTAATCTCACTTTTTTTATCTTCTTTATTGGTAATTCCATCTGGAGAGGAGCATCGAGAAACATTTCAATTTTGTCGTCGTCATTAGGCTCTTCCGCTGGGAAGGTGATTTTCACATCTATACTATCTCAAATTAAAAATCCCCCCTCTACCTAATTTTGAAAATTTCTAATTTTTCAAAAACTATTTGGATACGAAACAAAACTAATTTTTGCAAAAACAGTCAAAACAAGGTACAGACGATTGTAATATTATTTTTAACTTAATCCTGTTGGCGTTACTGTGTATTTTGTTAATTCAATAATGCACGCCAGTGTCATTAATGTTTTTCTCAAAAATTTTAAAAACTATTTAAGTACATACAAAAGAAAAACTTCTGAAAACAAGCAAAAACATAGTACAAACGATAGAGAGTATTTTAAACGTGATCCTGTAAGTTTTATCCAAAATCTCTTTAACCCAAGCATGCGCGTCAGTGTCATTGATATTTTTCTTGAAAACCTTTAAAACTATTTGAAAACAAGCAAAAATGAAATTTGTGCCAACTAGCATAAATGCATTGCAATCGTTCTAGACTATTTTGAATCAAAAATTCAAAATTTCAAAAAATTTTATGATTCCTCGTGCTAAGAATCTTGTTAATCCACTGCTCATACGCGTCAGTATCTAAATACTATTTGGGTACAGAATTTGGACTTTTACCTCTCTCCCTCCCCTTAGAGAGCTAACGGCCGATGTGTTTTGATGAGTCACTGATGTTATATTGCCCTAAGCATAAAATGGTCTTGCGATGACAATATACCAGCTACCTATCCCTTACCTCAGAGCTGCAAGACTTGAGTAGGGCTTTAGGTGGAGAGTTCCCCGATAGACAGGTCCGGGTCGCTGAGGTTGGTACTAGGGGACTGAAGTTTCTTTTCCCAAACAACATAGTAACACTTCCCGCAGACGCTTGTTTGTTTAAATCCCCTCGTCAACGTAGAGTTTAACTAATTTAGGGACGTGCCGTTAACGCCCTACTGAGATTTACTTACACATTTCAAATTCAAGCTGTTGCTTCGGAGTCCACCAGAGCTGCCACCTACCGTCTGCACAGGTCTCCTTGCAGCAGGTTAAGATTTTCGCTTCTTAGGTGTTCCTTTAGCTTCTTTGAAGAAGTGAGATTAGTGATCCGCAAAACACGGGTTAAATATTACCCTCTCTCACTTCTCCTTGCTCTCACTTGCACTCCTTTCGCTCGTTTGCGCTAAAGCACATACGGTCATTGAATAGAGTTATTATATGCAGTTGAGGTCGTGGGGCCAATGGCTGCTAAGTAACAACCCCTATTGGTGACACTATTTGGGTACAAACAAAAATAATGTTTGAAACGATTTAGACTATTTTGGATTCAAAATTTAAAATGGGGGTTTGGGGTCATGCACCTAAAAAATTCTGTGTTTCTACGTGCTAAGAAAATTTCGTTGGTCCATTTATGCGCGTCAGTATCCTTGATGTTTTTCTTGAAAATCTCAAAAACAATTTGGGTACAAACAAAAATAAAACTTGCACAAACAAGCGCCTACAAAACACAAACAATCTGGACTATTTTAAACCCAAAATTTAAAATTTTAAAAATGCATGTTTCTAGCCCTCCTTTGATTAAGGATTACAATATTTTTACTTTTTAGTTTTTAATTAAAACGATCCGGCCCGGACTTTACAAATATAATTTTAAAGTAGTAATTTAATTGAAATTTGCTATGATTTGTTTATATATTGCATTAAAATTGAATTAAGTGAGAAAAATTATATTTTGAATTAAAAATAACAAGGGCGGATTGCTACATTAAATCCAAATTTTTTTAAATTTAGAGAAATCAAAGTTTTAAAATTTTGCTATTTCGTAATTTTGGTTTGCTTTTCGAGTAAGAAGAGAGAAAACTTTTTAAAAACATTATAATAATTAGCTGATTTGTTTGTTAATTAACCAATTTGTACACTTTAATCTCGTGGAAATTTGATAAATAATAATGACCAATTAATATTAATTATATTATTATAATTATATAAATGTTTAAAAGCCGATGTTCTTTCTAAAAATAATTAGGAATACCAGTGAAAAAAAATTGTTTACGAGAGTTAATTTTTTATCTGACAAATAATAACAAAACTCGGCATTATATTAAATAAACATTGACATCTAATAATCCAACCCTCAAAACAAAACCGGAAAAACAAAAATATTTCCTAGTTTACTTCGAAAAATTTTTTTTTAATATTTTGTCGGATTTATTTTTCTTGAGGTCCCAATATTTGAAAGGAAGTTAAAATAAGAGTGACGCTTAATATAAATTCCATATTAAAATTTTAACTATATCATTTGTTATTGATTAAATTTGATAAAATTACCATTAATTAACATAATTGGTCTAATATATTTAGCAATAAAGCAAATAAAAATTTAACAAAGCATCTTCTTTATTTGCAAAACTTATATTAACCTTTTAACCCATTCATAGATTTGAATTGGTATATATTCAGTTTCGGTCATGATTAAATTAGTATGTTTTAAGATGATGTCGCTAGTAAGATTTACAATTTTAGTTATTTTCGGTGTGATTAGTTTTCAAAATCATGATGTGAATTCACAAATTTCCTACGAAAGGGGGTCAAGACAAAAAAATCTCGTAAGTTTTTCCACACTTTTATTTTTTATTTTTTCTTTAAATTAACCCATTTAGGAGGTCACAACTTTAATACCCCCCGATCCGAAGGTGGAAGATGAAGGGATGAAGCTTTTACTAACTCGTTTAGAAACTCTATTTGTAGAAAAATTAGAGTTTTTGATAAAGGACACCAACACCCGTTTTCTATCTTTAGAAAGTCAGTCTTCGGAGGTTCATTCTACTGTCAATAATATTGAAAACCAACTTGGTCAAATTGATTATCCCCTTACTCGTTTGGAAAATTTCTTGGTAGAAAAGTTAAACAACTTGACGACCGAAGTTAGTCGGATGTCTCAATGCTGTTCAGTTCGTGCGACTCCGGTCGTTCAAAATAACGAAATCTTGGAAGCCAAAGTGGAAAATTTGGGTAAAAATATTCAAGAATTTATTGATACCACTAAAAATTTACCTTCCGATGTAGAAGCAATAAAGCAAAACGTTTCGTCCTTAATTAACGTTACAAGGTAAGCATTTTTAGTGTTAAGTCACTCTTTGGATATTTCACACACATTTCAATTTTTATTTTTAGATCATTAGTGGATTTATCGTCAAATCCGGAATTAAAACAAATTTCCAATGTAGGATTAGAAAAACCGGAAGATTTTCAAACAGCAAACTCAAGTCCTTGCCCTTTCAATGTTACTCTGGTTAAGCAGTATCCAAGAAACTGCAGAGAAGTTCAAGAATCAGGCCAAACGGTTTCTGGAAATTACATGATACAACCGAAATGTGCTCCAAACCCTTTTGAGGTGTTATGTGATTTAGAAACTAGGGGAGGCGGTTGGGCGGTGATACAAAGGAGATTTGATGGTTCTCAAGATTTTTATCTAAATTGGCACGATTATAAGAATGGTTTCGGGAATTTGAGAGGCGAATTCTGGCTAGGTTTGGAGAAAATTTATCTTTTAACGGGATTTGAAGCAAACGAATTACTGATAGACCTAGGTGGTTCCGAAATACATAACATAAGTGCATCGTATTCCGAGTTCAGTGTGGGATCAGAAATAGAAGGATATTTTTTGAAAGTTTTGGGTGCTTATTCGGTAGATGGAAATGCTAACGATTCTTTGAGTCAACACGTTGGAAACAAGTTTTGTACCAAAGATAAAGATCAAGATGATGATCCAATAAGGAACTTAGCACAATTTTATAGTAAGTGTTGTAATAATATTTTTGTAAAGTTGTACATTTTTTATACAATTTTTACTTTTTGTCCCATTGCAAATTTACACATTTGTTAAATAATTAAAATTGGATCAGGGGTTTTAAAATCTGAATTTTTAACAATTGTACTAAACGCTCCGCGAAGAAAAGTATTACCTGCAAAACACCGCAATTTAATTAATTTTAATATAACTAACGTATTATTTCCTTCTTCTAGATGGTGCCTGGTGGTTCTCAACAACTGGTACCGGTTGTAGCAGTCTGAATGGAAAGTATTTTTATCGTGGCCAAGTACCTCAACCACATTATGTTACAGTATTTTGGCACGAGAACTATCTCAGTGCTTATTATAGTTTCCAACGCACCAGAATGTCAGTGCGGCCTAAGATGTAAAGTAATCATTTATTAATTATGTTAAATTTTGTAGTAAATAAGTAGAAAAGCAAGTAGTTTTATTATTTAAAAAAAAAAAAAACATTTTTTAAATTCCAAATTTGAGTGAGATTCATTTACTACATGTAAAAACATATAAAAATTGTAATAAATTATTTATGTTTTGAGTAACAAAAATAGCAAATTTAGTGTAGGCTCTGTATAGGATTTTAAGAAAATTAATAAAAATTTAACTAATTTATTTATTGATTTAAGAAAATGGACATTTTAGCTTCCTGAATACCACCCCATAAAGCATTAGAATTATTATATTATTTTTTTAGGACTTACTGTTGTTATGTTACTACAATTAACAAAGTTTCACCATATTTAAACAAAGTTTTATTCAAAATACGTCGTTGACAATGAAAAACACCACTTTAAGAATGAAAATTGCACTTTTACGATCTTATTCAAGTTGTAAAAATCGAATTTTGGATTTTCAATTATATCAGCCATTTTGAACTACTTCCCTTACTTACCACTAACTGAAAATGCAAAATTTCAATTCTAACGCATCAAAATACGTCGTCGACTATGAAAAACACCACTTTAAGAATAAAAACTGCACTTTTGCGATGTGCATGTACTTAGCACCGCCACTTTTGAAAATCACAAAAATTTTAATTGTGCTGGATTGTGCCCGGTGTGTGCCGCGTTGTGCCGTATTTTTTTTTTTTTAATTTTTTTTCCGGATTTTATGGAGGTAGCCTATTTTGAGGGTGGTAGTTAGCACCGCCATTTTCGATAATCTTCAAAATTTTAATTGTGCTGAATTGTGCCCGTTGTGTGCCACAGTGTGCCGTAAATCATAATATTTTATTTTGATAAATAAATTTTTTTTGAACCAAAACGTGTTTTATCGATGGTCGTTAGCACCGCCACTTTTGATAATTCTAAAAATTTTAGTTGTGCTGAATTGTGCTCGTCGTGTGCTACAGTGTGCCGTAAATTTTAAAATTTTATTTTAAAAAATAAAATTTTTTTGGGCCAAAACATGTTTTATCGAAAGTCGTTAGCACCGCCATTTTGGAGAATGCCAGCAATTTTAATTGTACTGCATTTTGCCCGTTGTGTGCCATAGTGTGCCGTAAATTTTAAAATTTTATTTTCACATACAAAATTTTATTTTCACATTAGTATATGTGAATATACACAATACAATACAATACACACAAAAATTATGACCCCCTTTTTAACGTCCTAGGACGTAAAAAGACACTTTTCGTACCTCAAATCAGGACGTAAACACCTAATTTAACGGCCGGAATAACAAAATAGTAGTTTATATCACGAGGGCGTAAGGGGTTGTTTTTCGTCACGAGACGTAGTTTATGACACGAGCCGCAAGGCGGCGAGGGGAATAATAGTCGAGAGATGGAAAAACCCTGGAGCCCGAGTATTATAAACAGCTTTTCGTGAATTTAGGAATAATATCCGACAAAATTCACGATTTTTTTGCAATAATTGCATACATTTTATAAATTATAACACGTTTTATTTGACATCGTGGTAGTGTAAAACCAACTTCTACTTGTAACCATGGTGTTTTTCTTGGCACCAGTTGGTACCCTAGAGGGCGGCCATGTTGGAGCGCCATGTTCATTTTGATTTCTGCTCTCGTGAAGTTTGCACGTTTGTGTATTGTGTCGTGTGTTTTCAATTAAAAATGCCTAAAACCAAGAAATAATCGTTAAATAATCAATAAATACTACATTGTGGTCGCATCTATTGATGTTCATGGACACGTTGCAAAAAAATCGCAAATTCGATATCGATGGATCACGTGGTAGGTACTATCGAACTCAGCAAAAAGCGGTATTTATGGGGCGAATTTCTACATTATTTTCTATTTCAGGCTACAAAGCCGCGATAGTCGATCTACGTGTTCTAGTCTCCCCTACAGGATTTTTTATGCGCCGACAGGCGCATATTTTGAAGATCAAAAATGAAAACGACGAAAAGCACATTCGCCGAAGACAACCGCAAAACGTTGTAGATACGCAAGACAGGCAAGTTTTTCACAATTGTGTGGTTAAGATTAAATATGACAATAAATGATTTTTGAAAATTTTTGTTTTTTTGAATATTTTGGGTATTTTTTTACTCCCGGGAGAAAAATAAAGTGTGACGAAAAGAGCTTCTTTACTCCCGAAAAACCGGGTGTAAAGTAGTCACTTTACTCCCAAAATCACGAAAAAAAATTTTATTTTTCAAAAAAAAACAAAATTTGTGAAAATAAAATTTTAAAATTTACGGCACACTATGGCACACAACGGGCAAAATGCAGTACAATTAAAATTGCTGGAATTCTCCAAAATGGCGGTGCTAACGACTTTCGATAAAACACGTTTTGGTTCAAAAAAAATTTATTTATCAAAATAAAATATTATGATTTACGGCACACTGTGGCACACAACGGGCACAATTCAGCACAATTAAAATTTTGAAGATTATCGAAAATGGCGGTGCTAACTACCACCCTCAAAATAGGCTACCTCCATAAAATCCGGAAAAAAAAATTTTTCAAAAAAAAAAAACGGCACAACGCGGCACACACCGGGCACAATCCAGCACAATTAAAATTTTTGTGATTTTCAAAAGTGGCGGTGCTAAGTACATGCACATACTTTTGCGGTCTCATTCAAGTTGTAAAAATCGAATTTTGGATTTTCTTTTATATTATCTATTTTAAATCATTTTTCATGCTTTCCGTCAACTAAAAATGCGGACAATAAAAAATACCACTTGAAAAATAAAAATTGCACTTTTACGGTATCATTTAAGTTGTAAAAATCGAATTTTGGATTTTCACTTATATCAGCGATTATAAACAAGTTCCCTTGCTTTCCGCCAACTAAAAAAAGCAAAATTTGAATTCTACCCATCAAAATACGTCTTTGACAATAAAAAACACCACTTTAAGTACCTAAATTGTACTTTTACGGTATCAAGTTCTAAAAATGAAATTTTAGATTTTCACTTATATCAGCAATTTTTAACCGTTTTTCTTGATTTCCGTCAACTGAAAATCCAAAATTTGAATTTCACGCATTAAAATACGTCGTTGACAATGAAAAACATCACTTTAAAATTTTAGTCCAATTTTACAAAAACAGTAGATTAACTAAGCCCTTTAAATTTTTTTCATCCAAAAAAATAAATATTAGAAAACTCATTTTAGTATTTTAGTGAGAAAAAAAAACCAAGCACCAATTCACAAGGTTGGTAGTTTGGTATCGGACAACGTCGCAAGACGTTTAAAAAAACGACTTTAGGGGCATTTCACGTGAAGCGGGCAACGAAAAAGAAGTGAGGTTTTGAAATTTGTTTATATTGGGTATATATTTGTACTTCTAGGGGATATGAACGTGTACACATAATATTTTTTTTATTTGAGGTTTAGTTTTTAAGATATGGGGTTCTAAAGATTCACCTGATTGAAGGAAGGGTTTATTTGGAATATTATTTTCAAATTGTAATAAATTATAATAAAATAATAAATGTAGTGTTTTCTATAGAAAATTTACTGTTCTTTTTGATTTTTAAATCAGATTTCAAATTTGAAATTTTTTTCTAGTGTTAAACCGGAAGTAAATATTTAAAATATTTTTTTTAATAACTTCGACCATTTTAATTTTATTTTTTTTTACTTTTTAACCACCTCTTCAAACCACCTTCAAAAGACCTTCCACCTCTTCAAACCAAAAGGGCGGCGCGAGAGACACCCCCTCAAAGTCGAAAACTTGGAAATTTATATTTAACTTACTTAACTGAACAATCATGCCATATATAAACTTTCCTATACCTTTTCCAAGGTAAAAGTACTTAGTCTAGCCAACTTGATGAAGCGCCCAGTGTGACATGTACGTACTGTAATGGATGTATCTCCCAAACTAATTGAGATCCCATTCTGAAATTTTTTTAGCAGAATTTATAAATGTTAAGTTTTATTTTAAAGTAAAAAAAATTAAAATTAAAATGGTCGGTAAAATGGTAAATAAAAAGTTATTTAAAAAAATATTTTAAATATTTACTTCCGGTTTAACACTAGAAAAAAAATTCAAATTTGAAATCTGATTTAAAAATCAAAAAGAACAGAAAATTTTTTATAGAAAACACTACATTTATTATTTTTTTTTATAATTTACTTCAATGTGAAAATAAAATTCCAAATGAACCCTTTCGTCAATTACGTGAATCTTTAAGATCTCATATCTTAACAACTAAACCTCAAATAAAAAAAATATTATGTGTGCACGTTTATATCCCCTAGAAGTACAAATATGCCCAATATGAACAAATTTCAAAACCTCACTTTTTTTACGTGGCCCGCTTCACGTGAAATGCCCCTTTATATATATTTTAGTGAGAAAGTCCGTCTGACGCAGTTTATTTTTTATACTCTGTTTTATTTAAGAAAAATGTAAAACCTTTTGCACCGAGGTTTGCACTAAACGGATGACCTTTAAAGCTTGAAGCACACTTAGGCGACGCGACACCACACCACAGACAGAAGCCCACAACACACCACACACCAGGCGACGCCACGGCTTGGTAGGGTCCGCACATTTTTATGTGTGTTGTGGGCTTCTGTCTGTGGTGTGGTGTGGTGTCGCGTCGCCTAAGTGTGCTTAAAGCTTAAATGTTAACCAATGAAATTGCTTTGAATAAAGACTCACTCACAATAAGGAAATTATACGAGATTTAGTGTTTATTCAAAGCAATTTCGTTGGTTAACATTTAAAGGTCTCCGTTTAGTGCACACGTTTTACATTTTTCTTAAATAAAACAGAGTATAGCTAAAAATGAAAATTGCAATTTTAAGGTCTCATTTAAGTTGTAAAAATCAAATTTTAGATTTTCAATTATATCAGCAATTTTGAATCATTTTTTATGCTTTCCGCCAATTGAAAGTGTAAAATTTGAAATCTACACAGAAAAAAAGGTGTACTTAAAAGTAGAACAATTTGTGCCTAGATTGTCTACAAGTACAAATTGGGTGAAAATTAGGTACAATTCAGTCATCTCTAGCGCAATTGTACTATTTTATAGCACAAATTGTGCTAAATTTTTACACAATTTGTACTTGTAGACAATCTAGGCACAAATTGTTCTACTTTTAAGTACACATTTTTTTTTTGTGTACGCATCAAAATACGCCGTGAACAATAAAACATACCACTTTAAGAATGAAAATTGCACTTTTACGGTCTCATTTATGTTTAAAAGTCAAAATTTGGATTTTAAATTATATCAGCGATTTTGAATAATTTTTCTTGCTTTCCGCCAACAAAAAATGCAAAATTTGAAAACTACGCATTAAAATACGCCGTGGACAATAAAAGACACCACTTTAAAAACAAAAATTGCACTTTACGGTCTCATTTAAGTTGTAAAAATCGAATTTTGTATTTTCACTTATATCAGCGATTTCAAACAAATTCCCTTGCTTTCCGCCAACTACAAAGACAAAATTTGAATTCTACGCATCAAAATACATCGTTGACAATAAAAAAACACCACTTTAAGTAGCTAAATTGTACTTTTACGGTATCATTCAAGTCCTAAAAATTGAATTTTATATTTTCACTTATATCAGCAATTTTTAACCGTTTTCCTTGCTTTCCGTCAACTAAACATTCAAAATTTGAATTCTACGCTTAAAAATATGTGGTCGACAATAAAAAACAATAGCCTTTTAAGAATCAAAATTGCACTTTTACGGTCTCTTTCAAGTTGTAAAAATCAAATTTTTTGTTTTCACTTACATACATCAGCAATTTTGAACAATTTCCTTTGCTTTTCGCCAACTAAAAATGCAAAATTTGAATTCTACGCATCAAAATACGCGGCTGACAATAAAAAACATCACTTTAAAATCTTAGTAGAATTTTTGAAAAAACGGCTGATTAACCCCTTTAAATTTTTTTCACCCAAAAAAGTAAATATTAAAAAATTTTAATATTTACTATAATAAATAAATAAATATATACTTATTAAATATTGTGATGTTTCAAGGTCAAAAACGGGGTGTTTTATTTTTGTAAAAAATTAAAGGTTGCAAGCAAAAAAAATTAGGATTGTTCTCTTTATGAATAAATTTGAAAGCACTGTGGGAATTTGTTCCCGCATCGAATAATTTTGATCGAGCAAAGAAATTTTGGTTTGGCTTTCTAAGCAGATAAACAAGGCATAATATAGAATCTGCGTTCTCGCGCCAAGACAGCACCAGAATAGCAGTATTTTAAAGAGAGATTCTATAACACTACGTTTGATCATAAAAGTAAGTAGCGTCACAATAAAATTTAATTTTTTGGATTGTATTATTATAAAACTGATTTAAATTTGGGGCAAAGAAGTGTTTTAAAATTAATTTTTTTCAAAACCTTTTTTGAAGATCAAAAACAAAAAAAAAGAGTAAATCTTATTTAAAAATTTTAATTACTGTTTATAATTAGGTAACAATTAAATTGGTTATAGAATTAGGATTAATTACCATAATTGGCTTATATTTAGCGATAAAGCAAGTAAAAATTAAACAAAGAATTTTTTTAATTTGCAAAACTCTTATTCATCTTTTAAATTAACAAAAATTAATTATTTATTATGGGTTAACGCTACTGTAGAACGTGTAAAACAATTCCTAATCTGATAAATAAATGATAATAAAATACTAATTTTTTCAAAACTACATTTTTAATAACGGTCAAACCGATAGATCGAACACATCTGAAAAATTTTTTCAAAACCTTTTTTGAAGGTCAAAAACAATTTGAAGAAAATAAATTAAGTTTTTAGTGCGATAATCTAAAAAAATTCAAAGAGTAAATTTTAGATTAAAATTTTAACTATCATTATGTTAACTACCAATTAAATTGGATATAATTACCGTTAATTACCATAATTGACTTATATTTAGCAATAAAGCAAATAAAAATTAAACAAAGCGCCATCTTTATTTGCAAAATTTATATTAACCTCATAACTTAAAAGATAAAAATATATAAATATATTTTGAATTATTAACTTGTCAAAAAATTTAACTTTTAACCCATTCGCCAGATATGAATTTGTATATATTCAGTTTCGGTCACGATTAGATTAGTTGTTCTACGATCATGTCGCTATTAAGATTTACAATTTTAATTATTTTTGTTGTGGTTACTTCCCAGAATCGTGATGAGAATTCACAAATTCCATACGGAGAGAAACCAATGCAAAAAAGTGTGGTAAGTTTTTCTAAACATTAATTTCTCAATTTCTTGTTAATAAGTCTATTTAGGAAGCCACGACAGCTGTTCCACCTGGCCCAACAGTAGAAAATGAAGGGATGCGGCTTCTTCTGACTCGATTGGAAACTTTATGTGAACAAAAGTTAGAGTACTTAATAACGGAAGCAAACGGACGTTTTCAATCTTTAGAATATCAGTCTTCGGAGGTTCATTCCACTGTTGATTATATGAGAGATGAACTCGGTCGGATGTCTCAATGCTCGGCAATTCCTGCGACTCCAGTCGATAAGAATAATGAAAAATTGGAAGCCAAAGTGGAAAATTTGGTTAAAAATATTCAGAAATTGATTAATGCAACTAAAAGTTTGCATTCAGATGTGGAAGCGATAAAACGAAACGTTTCTTCCCTTATTAACATTACAAGGTATGCGTTCGAACCGATTTTCTAAGAATATAATTTATAATTTTTATTTTTAGAGCATCGGTGGATTTGTCATCAAATTTGAAGTTAAAACAAATTTTCAACGAAGGGTTACAGGAACTTAAAAAATTACAAACATCTACCTCAACTTCATGCCCACTAAATCTTACTGTGGTTAAGCCATATCCAAGAAATTGCAGAGAAGTTCAAGAATCTCAAAAAACGGTTTCCGGAACTTTTATGATACAACCGCAATATGCGCCAAAACCTTTCGAAGCGGTGTGTGACGTGGAAACTAGGGGAGGCGGTTGGACGGTAATACAAAAAAGATTTGATGGGTCTCAAAATTTCTATCTGGATTGGCAACATTACAAGAATGGGTTTGGCAATTTAGGAGGCGAATTCTGGCTTGGCTTAGAAAACATTCATTTTTTAACGGCATTCGATGTAATTGAATTGCTGATAGAAATAGGCGATTTTGAATCACAAAACAAAAGTGCATTTTATTCCCAGTTTAGTGTTGGTTCAGAAGTAGAAGGTTATTCTTTAAAAGTTTTGGGTGCTTATTCGGGAGATGCTGGCGATTCCTTGATTTACCATGCTAAAAGAAAGTTTACTACAATAGATAAAGATCAAGATGATTATGGAACAAATTGCGCTCAATACTGTAGTAAGATTTATTTATTAAGTTGTAATAAGCAAAATTCCTTTATTTTGTTCTATCGGCTTCCAATTTGGTTTACACACGCTTAAGTTTCCCGAAATTTGCACATTTGAAATTAAAGTGAAGTAATTAATATTGAATATGGAATTTTGAGCTATGAATTTTTAAACGCTCCGCAAGGAAAATTATTATCTGCAAGTCGATTAACTAGCAAACTTTTACCCTGCGATTTTATTGCTATAAATAACATAATTTTCTTTTTTTAGGTGGTGCGTGGTGGTACGGTGCTTGCGCACATAGCAATCTTAATGGAAAATATTTTGATCGTGATCGCCAAGTACCTGAGATAATTTCACCAGAGGCAGTATTTTGGAATACTTTTAAGGGTTTAACTAGACTGAAACACACTAGAATGTTAGTGCGGCCTGCGGCCTAAGGTGTAAAGTAATAAAAATTGATTTAGTCTTTACCCACAAGTTCAAACAGTAAAGTCATTTTTAAATTATTTCAACTGTTTCCATAAATTGCATTTACTGATTTGTAATTCAGCAATTCTGATGGATTTGTGTAGTTATAAGAATAATTTTCTAATTTTTTGTCATCATATACAACTTGTATTAATTTTTTTGTAAATATTGAGAAAAATAATTATTGTTATGAGTACCTAACTTGTCTTAACTTTGCGTGTGTGACGCAGCCGTATTTACGGTTATGATGTCCACACAAATAAATGTCCACCGGAAAGCCGAGCCAAGAAACTCTGTGCAATCCGCGATTTGAACACAGGATTTCTGCTTATACTCAACCAGCGATCACATCACTCCATTGCTGTGGCTTAATTGAAAACTTAGTAAACTTTATAAACTCGATAAAAAAATTAGTAATAATTTGCTGCGTTGTTTGTTAATTAACCAAAATGTACACTTCAATCTTTCGAAAACTTAAATTTTTTTGTAATTATTCTTGGTTTTGGTTACAAGTACTCAATTTGAAAAGTAATTTTTGTATGAATTTCTAGTGAAAAACATAAAAATTCTGGGTTTTTATTATTTTTGATGGTGTTGCAGGTGCAATTGTGACACTTACCTGAAAGTAGTCAAACAATTTTAACATGACTAAAGATCTTTTGAAAAAATTGATAAATTTTTATTCTGTGGAATTTAACATCATCAGTGATAGTTAAACAGGGTGTTAGAGCAATGCATTATTACGCAGATAAATGTACTCCTGCGTAATTATCAGGAGTTACTCAATTGAAACTCAGATCCCACGCTAAAACAAAATTATAGGTGCCAAATTTACGTAAAAGAATATTTGATATTTTTTCCATTTTATCCATCAAAACGTAATAAATAAAATTTGTTCGTTTAACATGAATAAAATGTCATAATTACTTATTATTTTGGCAGCAAAATCTAACTACTGGCATTCTGTAAAATTAAGAATATTTTGATATATAGTTTAAGTATATTAAAAGTGAGTTCATCAAGTTTGGAACATATCATTAAAAATTAAATAAAAAATTTGGGAGAAATCTTGAGACACGTCGACTTATTTTTTTTTATAAGAAAACATAATGTATTTCCGGGCAGCTTACCAAGATTGGAAACTCGATTGGTGTGCCATCCGATTCCACGAGGGGTGATTTTAAGTTGGTACGACCAGCAAAAACTTAAAAAATTACACGCAGTAGCGTTCTGGCTCTTTATTATTGGGAATATATTTTAAAATAATGACTGTTGAAGTAGAGTTTAAAAATGATTATAAGTAAATGCTTTTAAAAACAATAATAATAATATGTAGCTTTTTCATGTGTATTACTATCTTTATAATTATTATCTCATCATGTCATCATATAGAATTATGTTTTGTTTTGGAGTTTTAGTGCGGCCTAACAGCCTCTCATTTTATAATAAATTTGTTACAGATTTAACTTTTTTTGTAAAGGCCATTGAACTGTACCATTCAACAAGGAGGTTGTTGCGTCGTTCCTTTTGTAGTCCATTCTGTCCGAAGTCAAACATCAGAGTGGCGCCCTAATTATTACGAACATTTTAAATTTATTGAGTCGTGTAAAATCTTTGTTTTAATCAAGTGGATCTATTTTCCATGATTTAGCTGAAAACGATCAGTTTAAACAAACCGTAACAGGGTACTTTCAGTAGAATGAGTACATCTAAGAGTAATATTTTAAGATAATGATAATTTTATTTACAAAAATTTTTTAACCAATTTACTTTATAAACCATTTACAAATAAAAAAGTATATGGGGCATTTCACACCAAATCGACCACTTTTAAACCCGACCCTTTTTTGATTTTCCTGAAATTTTTACATTATTATACTATCTCATCAACAACAGTTCTGTAAACTTTTTCAAAATTTTTTACTCAACCCAAAAAAAGTTACGAATTTTTAGAACAACTGTTGTTTTTTTTTTCAAACGATCGTAACTATTTCAAAAATTGACTAATCGGAACGTTTTTTTTGGTTTTGTTTGTCTTTAAACGTATTTTTCAGGAAACAATACAAAAAAAATATTTAAACTTAGATTCTACAAAATTTTTCATTTTTTCGGAGAAAATCATTGATTTTTCAAATTTCGACACTTTTGATTTTTGATTTTTTTATTTCAAAACAAAACTCTGATTTATTCCGCGTATAATAACGCAAACCCCATAATGGGCCGACATCTCTTTCTATTTTTTTTTTGTTTAATTAAAAAATATTATTTGCGTAAAAATAAAACAAAATATTTTTTAATTAAACAAAAAAAATAGAAAAAAATTTTGGCCCATTATGGGGTTTGCGTTGTTATACGCGGAATAAATCAGAGTTGTTTTTGAAATAAAAAAATCAAAAATCAAAAGTGGAAAAATTCGAAAAATTAATGATTTTCTACGAAAAAATAAAAATTTTTGTGGAATCCAAGTTTGAATATTTTTTTTGTATTTTTTCCCGAAAAGTACGTTTAAAGACAAATAAAAACATAAAAAAGAACGTTTTGATTAGTCAATTTTTGAAATAGTCGATTGTTTGAAGAAAAAAAACATCAGTTTTTCTGAAATTTTAACTTTCTAAAAAATTTTGAAAAAAATTACACAACTGATTTTACGTATTATACTATCCCATCAAAAACCGTTCTATAAATTTTTTCAAAATTGTTTACAAAGTTAAGAATTTTTAGAAAAACTGATGTTTTTTTTCTTCAAACGATCGTAACTTTTTCAAAAATTGACTAATCAAAACGTTCTTTTTTATGTTTTTATTTGTCTTTAAACGTACTTTTCAGGAAAAAATACAAAAAAAATATTCAAACTTGGATTCCACAAAATTTTTTATTTTTTCGAAGAAAATCATTAATTTTTCAAATTTTTCCACTTTTGATTTTTGATTTTTTTATTTCAAAAACAACTCTGATTTATTCCGCGTATAACAACGCAAACCCCATAATGGGCCAAAATTTTTTTCTATTTTTTGGTTTAATTAAAAAATATTTTGTTTTATTTTTACGCAAATAATATGTTTCAATTAAACAAAAGAAATAGAAAGAAATGTCGGCCCATTATGGGGTTTGCGTTGTTATACGCGGAATAAATCAGAGTTTTTTTGAAATAACAAAATCAAAAATCAAAAGTGTCGAAATTTGAAAAATTAATGATTTTCTCCGAAAATATAAAAAATTTTGAATATTTTTTTTGTATTTTTTCCTGAAAAGTACGTTTAAAGACAAATAAAAAAAAAAAAAAAAACGTTTTGATTAGTCAATTTTTGAAAAAGTTACGATCGTTTGAAGAATAAAAACATCAGTTTTTCTAAAAATTCTTAACTTTGTAAACAATTTTGAAAAAATTTACAGAACTGTTTTTGATGGGATAGTATAATACGTAAAATCAGTTGTTTAATTTTTTTCAAAATTTTTTACAAAGTTAAAATTTCAGAAAAACTGATGTTTTTTTTCTTCAAACAATCGTAACTATTTCAAAAATTGACTAATCAAAACGTTCTTATTTTAGTTTTTGTTCGTCTTTAAAACGTACTTTTCAGGAAAAAATACAAAAAAAAATATTCAAACTTGGATTCTACAAAATTTTTTATTTTTTCGGAGAAAATCATTGATTTTTCAAATTTGTCCACTTTTCTAAAAATTCGTAACTCTTTTTGGGTTGAATAAAAAATTTTGAAAAAATTCACAGAACTGTTTTTGCTGAGATAGTATAATATGTAAAAATTTCAGGAAAATCAAAAAGTGTCGGGTTCAAAAGTTCAAAATGCCTCAAATATTTGTGCCACATTGTTATTCAGTAGCATAATATTATTATTTCGCAAGTTTTGCAAACTTAAGCGTTAATTAATTACGTATGTTGTTTTAGTTACGCTCGGAACACCCCAAGTAAAATTACTTTTAAAATAATATTGTTTAATATTAACTTACTTTATAGATGAATTTACATTTTTACTATTATAAGAAGAATTAATGTAAATGGCCACAGATGTGGAGTGATGTGACCGATGGTTGAGTATAGAGCGGAAATTCTGAGTTCAAATCGCGGACTATACAGAATTTCTCAGCTGCGCCTTCCAGTGGGCATCCACACGCTATGGTGAAGTCAATATTGATTTATCTGAACTATGAAATATGGGGATTAATCCACCCCGTCAATCGGATTTGTAATTTCCAGAAAGGGAAAGCAATATTTTATTTAGAATGTAAAAAGCTTAGTGATAATGTAAATTATCGCAATTTACGACTTTTGGGTATGAGAAAACCATGACCATGAAAAAACCATGCTTGGTGTGTTGCAGGCATCCCACATACGCACTTAAAGGTTAATAAAAAATATTAAATTTTTTTAAAACTTTTGGTAAGTAAGATTACAATTTTTGTTACATAACAAAACCAACTGCCTAACTGTGGGTATAAAAGCTCAATTTCTTCGACAACCAACTAAATTTGTTAAAATGAAATTACTTATCACTATTGCTGTTGTGTTGGCCGCTATTGCCATGGTACATGGTGCAGGAGGTAATTTATTTTTGATTTAGTAATTTTTGATTTATTTTTTTCATTTTAATCATTTTTCGCAATTTTATTTTTATTTCTTTTTCTTCTTTCCAGGGTTTAGGTTTTGTTGCCTGTTTCGACTTCATAAGTCTCGCCAAGGTTTTCTCGTTTTGTAGGTGCGTTAATTATCGTTAATTTTTATTTATTAATTTAAATATTACTAAGTTAATTATTTAATTTTTAAGTTTTTAACTGAAATTCTAATAAAAATTTTGATAATTTTAAGTTGTTGAACACAAAATTAATTTGTTATTTTAATGCTTGTTGCGCATTAGGTTATTATAGGAAAGCATCACAAGAATCGAATTAAAAGTAATCTTTCTTAGCTGTTGATGCAAATTATAAATGTACAACCTTAACTTGTTATATTCCAACAAAATACCAACATCGATAGATAACTTTAAAATTAACCGTTTAAGGTGAGGATGAATGTCAAATATCAATTAGCTTAGCCAATAATCGATTGTAAAGTTTTGATATTTGACGTTATTTTATGTCTAATTAGCTGCACTTGCTGCATTCTATTGACGCACCGTGCGTTTGACGTAAATACTTACAACAAAGCTGGGATGCACCATAGAGGTACGCGTTTATCTGTCCGCATCGCATGGATCGTACGCATCGGACAAATCGTATTATTTTGATCGAGTTCTTTCACTTCTTCGGATCAAGCGCCGGCATCGGATCGTACAAATATAAAGTCGACCCTAAACACCACGGGAGGTAAAGCAAATGTTTCTGTTAGCTTCCGAGTTACCAAAAGACCTACCAAAGAATTACTTTAATTTCTTTTAAAATGCACTTTTGCAACCTAAACGTGAATGGACGAGTTTCACTGTTTTTTTTTTATTTTTTTTTTTTTTTGAAAGTAGAGGTCAAACTGAGTCTTAGAAATTTTTTTTGAATTTTTTTGAGCACTTCTAACATGAGAAAAACGTTACCGGAGCTGACGATGACGATTCTGATGACGAACGAAATAATCGTTTGAAAGCTAAATAAATCTTTTAATCAATTTTTAATTTATTAATAACTCGATATTTTGAAGTTTTAATATTATATAAAATTTATATTAATTTTGTAGTAAATAAATAAAAACATATTTAAAAACTTGCACTAAACTTTACGATGAAATGAAAATTATGCAATCAAGGAAGAATAATTATAAATTATTAACTTGTATTTATTAGCCTTAACATCACAAAAATCTTGCGAGTCTCCAAATATTTTTATCTGATGACCTAACCAAAATATCTAAACTGTTCTTCCAATTTATTCGTGTAAAAATTTAAATAATATTGTAAATAAATAGCATTTGACCATAATTTTGCTGTGGAGACTTTTATAAAAATTTCGGTTTTTTCTATTAGAAAATCAATAACAATTTACTGTTTATTAGTTTTTGCAAAATTGAAAATTCAACTTTTTTAAAACAACTCCATCAGCAATTAGAATTTTTTGTACTTTTTTTTATTTTTTATTATTTTCTTTGAGAATATCGAGCAAAATCAAAATTAAATGCAATTCTTGTCTAAAATTTGGGGCAACGTAATGTATTAAAACTAAATTTCTTCAAAATCTTTTTTGACCGTCAAAAACAATATTTCCAGAGCGAAAATCTAAAAGTTCAAAGAGATAAATTTTATATTAAAATTTTAATTGCCAATTAAATTGGCCTATATTTAGCGATAACGCAAATAAAAATTAAACAAAAAATCTTTTTTATTTGGAAAACTTTTATAAATCTTTTAACTTTTAATATTAAAATATATAAATGGGGCATTCCACACCAAATCGACCACTTTTGAACCCGACCCCTTTTGATTTTCCTGAAATTTTTACATATTATACTATCTCACCAAAAACAGTTCTGTGAATTTTTTCAAAATTTTTTATTCAACCCAAAAAGAGTTACAAATTTTTTTGAAAAACTGATGTTGTTTTTCTTCAAACGATCATAACTATGTCAAAAATTGACTAATCGGAACGTTTTTTTTTGTTTTTGTTTGTCTTTAAACGTACTTTTCAGGAAAAAATACAAAAAAAATATTCAAACTTGGATTCTACAAAATTTTTCATTTTTTCGGAAAAAATCATTGATTTTTCAAATTTCAACACTTTTGATTTTTGATTTTTTTATTTAAAAAAAAATCAGATTTATTCCGCGTATAACAACGCAAACCCCATAATGGGCCGACATTTTTTCTATTTCTTTTGTTTAATTAAAAAATATTTTGTTTTATTTTTTCGCAAATAATATTTTTCAATTAAACAAAAAAAATAGAAAGAAATGTCGGCCCATTATGGGGTTTGCATTGTTATACGCGGAATAAATCAGAGGTTTTTTTTAAATAAAAAAATCAAAAATCAAAAGTGTCGAAATTTGAAAAATCAATAATTTTCTCCAAAAAAATGAAAAATTTTGTAGAATCTAATTTTGAATATTTTTTTGTATTTTTTCCTGAAAAGTACGTTTAAAGACAAAAAAACCAAAAAAAAAACGTTCCGATTAGTCAATTTTTGACATAGTTACGATTGTTTGAAGAAAAAAAACATCAGTTTTTCTGAAATTTTAATTTTGTAAAAAAATTTTAAAAAAATTACACAACTGATTTTACGTATTATACTATCCCATCAAAAACAGTTCTGTAAATTTTTTCAAAATTGTTTACAAAGTTAAGAATTTTTAGAAAAACTGATGTTTTTTTTCTTCAATCGATCGTAACTTTTTCAAAAATTGACTAATCAAAACGTTCTTTTTTCTGTTTTTATTTGTCTTTAAACGTACTTTTCAGGAAAAAAAAACAAAAAAAATATTCAAACTTGGATTCTACAAAATTTTTTATTTTTTCGGAGAAATTCATTAATTTTTCAAATTTTTCCACTTTTGATTTTTGATTTTTTTATTTTAAAAACAACTCTGATTTATTCCGCGTATAACAACGCAAACCCCATAATGGGTCGAAATTTTTTTTTATTTTTTTGTTTAATTAAAAAATATTTTGTTTTATTTTTACGCAAATAATATTTTTCAATTAAACAAAGGAAATAGAAAAAAATGTCGGCCCATTATGGGGTTTGCGTTGTTATACGCGGAATAAATCAGAGTTTTTTTTTTAAATAATAAAATCAAAAATCAAAAGTGTCGAAATTTGAAAAATCAATGATTTTCTCCGAAAAAATGAAAAATTTTGTAGAATCTAATTTTGAATATTTTTTTTGTATTTTTTCCTGAAAAGTACGTTTAAAGAAAAACATAACCAAAAAAAAACGTTCCGATTAGTCAATTTTTGACATAGTTACGATCGTTTGAAGAAAAACAACATCAGTTTTTCTAACAATTCGTAACTTTTTTTGGGTTGAATAAAAAATTTTAAAAAAATTCACAGAACTGTTGTTGATGAGATAGTATAATATGTAAAAATTTCAGGAAAGTCAAAAAAGGTCGGGTTCAAAAGTGGTCGATTTGGTGTGGAATGCCCCAAATACATCTTGAATTATTAACTTGTAAAAAAAATTGACCCATTCCCATTCGCCCCCATTAACCCATTTGCTAGATATGAATTAGTACCTATATTATATTCAGTTTTGGTCATGATAGTTTTTGCCACATATTTTGGGTAGCTTTTGAACCAGGACCTCCGGAAAGATTATCTCAGGGTTTACCGTAGTTAACAAGCAAGCAAGAAATACAACGCGTTATCTCACAGCGAGATCATCGCAATATTCTTTAAAAAGATTATCAACAAAAATCAAAATTAAATTCAAAATTCCGTGAGTTCAAGCGAAGAAATGATGTCTTTTTTATTTATCTACCTGATGACGCTATATACCAACGTATTTTTCAATATTTTTCAGCAAAAAGTTCAAAGCATCTATTAAGTGTATTGAAAATATTTGACGTTATATAAAATTTACGGTGGTGATACCCCTTAAACAAACCTATACGAAAATTATTATCAATTTATTTTATTTTAAAGTTGTTTTTACTTCTACCAAAAATCGGAAAGTTATAACATAATCACAATCTCTTGGCAATTTTCAATAAGAATATCGAATAAAATCAAAATTAAATGCAATTTTTGTCTTAAATTCGGGGAAAACAGTGTTTTAAAGTAAATTTTTTTTTAAACTGTTTTGAAGAAAATAAGTAAAGTTTCCTGTGCGATAATCTAAAAGTTCAAAGAATAAATTTTATATAAAAATTTTAATTACCATTTATAATTAGTTACCAATTAAATTGGTTGCAATTAGGATTAATTACCATAATTGGCATATTTTTTGCGATAAAGGATATAAAAATTACACAAAGCAATTTTTTTATTTGCAAAACTTATATTCACCTTTTAAATTAACAAAAATTAATTATTTATTAAGGGTTAACGCCACTGTAGAACGTGTAAAATAATTCCTAATCTGACAAATTATTTGTAAGAGATGATAAAATAGCAAAAATTGAAGTTAACAGCGAACAGAAAATAATAATATTTTTTTTAATACTGCTTTTCTCAAAACTATAGGTGTATTTTTAAAAATAGACTTGTCTTAAATTTGGGACATGCGGCAGTGTTTTAAAATTAAATTTTTTCAAAATCATTTTTGAAGGTTAAAAATAATTTAAAGAAAATAAATTAAGTTTTCAACGCAATAATCTAAAAATTCAAAAAGAAATTTTTAATTAAAACTTTAACTATCATTATTTTAACTACCCATTAAATTGGATATAATTATCATAATTAGCTTATATTTAGCGATAAAGCAAATAAAAATTAAACAAAGCTCCTTCTTTATCTGCAAAACCTTAAAAAATATTTTGAATTATTAACTTGTAAAAAAATTTAACTTTTAACCCCATTCACCAGATATGAATTAGTATATATTCAGTTTTGGTCACGATTAGATTAGTATGTTCTTCAATCATGTCGCTATTACGATTTACAATTTTAGTTATTTATGGTGTGGTTACTTCTCAGAATCGTGATCAGAAACCACAAATTCCAGACGGAGAGAGACCAATGCAAGAAAGTGTGGTTAGTTTTTCTAAATATTAATTTTTTTAATTTTTTGTTAAATAAGCCCATTTAGGATGCCACGACAGCTCTTCCACCTAACCCAACAGTAGAAAATGAAGGAATGCGGCTTCGCCTGACTCGTTTGGAAACTTTATGTGTAGAGCAGTTAGAAAACCTAATAACAGAGACCAACGGACGTTTTCAATCTTTAGAATATCAGTCTTCGGAGGTTCACTCTACTGTTGATTATATGAGAGATGAACTCGGTCGGATGTCTCAATGCTCGGCAAGTCTTGCGATCTCGGTTGATCAAAATAATGAAAATTTGGTTAAAAATATTCAGGAATTGATTAATGCAACTAAAAGTTTGCATTCAGATGTAGAAGTGATAAAACGAAACGTTTCTTCCCTTATTAACGTTACGAGGTATGCATTTTCCAGCGTCAAAGTTCACTTCCTTTAATATTTCACGTAGATAGATTAACGTTCGAATCGGTTTTCTAAAAATTTATTTTATAATTTATATTTTTAGATCTTCGGTGGATTTGTCATCAAATTTGAAATTAAAACAAATTTTCAAAGAAGAAATACAGGAACTCAAAAATTTACAAACACCAATCTCAACTTCATGCCCACTAAATATTACTCTGGATAAGCAATATCCACGAAATTGTAAAGAAGTACAAGAATCTGAAAGAACGGCTTCCGGAACTTTTATAATACAACCGCAACATGCGCCAAAACCTTTCGAAGCGGTGTGTGACGTGGAAACTAGGGGAGGCGGTTGGACGGTAATACAAAGAAGATTTGATGGGTCTCAAGATTTTTTTCTGGACTGGCAACATTACAAGAATGGTTTTGGTAATTTAAGAGGTGAATTCTGGCTCGGCTTGGAGAACATTCATTTTTTAACAGGATTCGATGTAAATGAATTGCTGATAGAGTTAAGTGATTTTGAATTACAAAACAGAAATGCATTTTATTCCGAGTTCAGCGTTGGTTCAGAAGTGGAAGGTTATTCCTTAAAAGTTTTGGGTGCTTATTCGGGAGATGCTGGCGATTCCATGCCTAACCATGTTGGAAGGAAGTTTACTACCAAAGATAAGGATCAAGATGATTATGTAACAAACTGCGCCCAATATTGTAGTAAGATTTATAATAAAACTTTTAATAAACGTAATATTTGCACATTTGTGAAGTAATTAATATTAGATAAGGGATTTTGAGTTGAAAATTTTTAAACACTGTACCTACTACCTGCAAAGTCGATTAACTAGCAAACTTTTACGCTGCGATTTTATTACTTCCAATATAACTAACATAGTATTTTCTTTTTTAGGTGGTGCCTGGTGGTACAGTGCTTGCGCACATAGTAATCTCAATGGAAAGTATTTTGATCGTGATCGCCAAGTACCTGAGATAATTTCACCAGAGGCAGTATTTTGGAATTCTTTTAAGGGTTTAACTAGACTGAAACACACTAGGATGTTAGTGCGGCCTAAGGTGTAAAGTTATAATAATAATTGATTCAGTTCAAACAGTAAAGTCAGTTTTGAATTTTTTTAACTGCTTCCATAAATTGCATTTACAATTTTTTTTTTTTTTTTTAATTTTTGTTGTTACGAGTATAAGAATAATTTTCTAATTTTTCTTCGTGCCTACTAATAATTGTGTGTTCAAAAAATTAATTATAATTAATTCTTTGTCATCATTTACAACTTGTATTAATTTTTTAGTAAATAAATAGAAAAATAATTATTGTTATGAGTATTAATTAGGGCTGGGAATTAATTTTGATTAATCGATAATTTAATCGATGATCGATTAATATTTTTGAAATAATCGATTAATCGATTGTTTTCGATTATTGTTCGATCAATCGATTGTTCTTGATTATTCGATTATTTTCGATTGTTTGCGATTAATCCATTGTTCGATGAATTTCAATTGTTTCATTATTTTCGATTAATCAGTTGTTTTTAACTAAGCGATTGTTTATTTATGTTATATAAAACGAATATGAAATAGTACGCAAAAAAAGTTTTTTCAAAGTAATTTTTGAAAAAAAACCGAAATGTAAAGAATTGAACAATAGATTAATCAGATTTTTCGATTAATCAATTGCTTATTTATGTTATATAAAACCAATATGGAGTAGTACGCAAAAAATTCATTTAATATAGTTTTGGTAAAAAAAGGCCGAGGGTGTAAAAAATCGAATCATAGATTAATCAATCAGAATAATCGATTGTTCGATTATTTTCAATTCAAAATAATTAATTGTTGATACACAATCAACTTTCGATTTTTTCCACACAATTTATTTTCAATTGTGAATTTTAACAATCGTCTACTTCTAGCAGGAACGTGCCCATGGAGAAATGGGGGGAAGCTTTCCTTTTCAATATTTTAGAAAGTTGGCAAAAACACTCAAAAGTGTTGGTCAGTTTGGCAATTTTTTGTCTAAATTTACAAAAAGGTGTAAAACTTACAAAAAGTTAGCAATTTTGAATTAATTCAGTTGGCAAATTTGGGATTGCTCCTCCCTCATAAAAGTTGGTTGGGTACGTCTCTGACTTCTAGTCATGTGACTAGTCACATGAAAAATCATATAGCGTGAAGTTCACACTGTGAACAGGGTTTTAACAATTTAACGACGTGTGACGGCCTTAAAACTTCAAGAAAAAATTTCAGTTTTCTCGCATAGCTCCAATATCAAAATATGTATGGGGTATTCCACACCAAATCGACCGCTTTTGAATCCGACCCCTTTTGGTTTTCCTCAAATTTTTACATATTATACTATCTCACCAAAAACAGTTCTGTGAATTTTTTCAAAATTTTTTATTCAACCCAAAAAAAGTTACGAATTTTTAGAAAAACTAATGTTGTTTTTCTTCAAACGATCGTAACTATGTCAAAAATTGAATAATCGGATCTTTTTTTTTTTGTTTTTGTTTGTCTTTAAACGTACTTTTCAGGAAAAAATACAAAAAAATATTCAAACTTGGATTCTACAAAATTTTTCATTTTTTCGGAGAAAATCATTGATTTTTCAAATTTCAACACTTTTGATTTTTGATTTTTTTATTTAAAAAAAAAATCTGATTTATTCCGCGTATAACAACGCAAACCCCATAATGGGCCGACATTTCTTTCTATTTTTTTGTTTAATTAAAAAATATTATTTGTGTAAAAATAAAACAAAATATTTTTTAATTAAACAAAAAAAATAGAAAGAAATGTGGGGCCATTATGGGGTTTGCGTTGTTATACGAGAAATAAATAAGAGTTTCTTTCGAAATAAAAAAATCAAAAATCAAAAGTGGACAAATTTGAAAAATCAATGATTTTCTCCAAAAACATAAAAAAATTTGTAGAATCCAAGTTTGAATATTTTTTTTGTATTTTTTCCTGAAAAGTACGTTTAAAGACAAACAAAAACAAAAAAAAGAACGTTTTGATTAGTCAATTTTTCAAATAGTTACGATTGTTTGAAGAAAAAAAACATCAGTTTTTCTGAAATTTTAACTTTGTAAAAAATTTTGAAAAAAATTACACAACTGATTTTGCGTATTATACTATCCCATCAAAAACAGTTCTGCAAATTTTTTCAAAATTGTTTACAAAGTTAAGAATTTTTAGAAAAACTAATGTTTTTTTTCTTCAAACGATCGTAACTTTTTCAAAAATTGACTAATCAAAACGTTCTTTTTTTGTTTTTATTTGACTTTAAACGTACTTTTTAGGAAAAAATACAAAAAAAATATTCAAACTTCGATTCTACAAAAATTTTTATTTTTTCGGAGAAAATCATTAATTTTTCAAATTTTTCCACTTTTGATTTTTGATTTTTTTATTTCAAAAACAACTCTGATTTATTCCGCGTATAACAACGCAAACCCCATAATGGGCCAAAATTTTTTTCTATTTTTTTTGTTTAATTAAAAAATATTTTGTTTTATTTTTACGCAAATAATATTTTTCAATTAAACAAAAGAAATAAACAGAAATATCGGCCCATTATGGGGTTTGCGTTGTTATACGCGGAATAAATCAGAGTTTGTTTTTTAAATAAAAAAATCAAAAATCAAAAGTGTCAAAATTTGAAAAATCAATGATTTTTTCCGAAAAAATGAAAAATTTTGTAGAATCTAAGTTTGAATATTTTTTTTGTATTTTTTCCTGAAAAGTACGTTTAAAAACAAACAAAAAAAAACGTTCCGATCAGTCAATTTTTGAAATCGTTACAATCGTTTGAAAAAAAAGCAGCAGTTTTTCTAAAAATTCGTAACTTTTTTTGGGTTGAGTAAAAAATTTTGAAAAAATTCACAGAACTGTTGTTGATGAGATAGTATAATATGTAAAAATTTCAGGAAAATCAAAAAGGGTCGGGTTCAAAAGTGGTCGATTTTGTGTGGAATGCCCCGTATATAGTCTATTATGAACAATTTTTTTCGAGTTTTTTTATCCCTTTTTCCCACCTTTGTGGCAGATGATCACAAAACAAAGACCCCATTATTTTTCAACTACTTAACGCGCAACTTAATGTGAGCAAAAAAAAATTTTTTTGCGTAATTTTCTTATAAATTTCTCCCCCCCCCCTCTTAGTCATACTGATACAAAAATGTAATTTTTGGATCAGATTTCACAGCCAGAAATGTGTGATTACATTATTTGGGGATACAATGGACAGGTTGTCCATTGTCTTCCGAGAGGAGAGGGTCATAATGAAGTTGCATAAATTTTTAGAGCCGGGCTGGGGAGCGAACCCAGGGGTTCTAGCCTAGAGTCCGGTCCTTAGCCCGTTTAGTTAGCTCACCTCTAGGAACAAATTGTGCATGAAATATGTATAATTTTACACATTTTTATCATAAATATTTTTTATGTAAGTGAGGTTTTTATACCGGAAGAGCTGCTAATTTCACAAACAACACTTACATTGACATCACAAAAATCTTACGTGTCTCCAATCATTTTTATCCAATATGACCTAACCACATATCCAAACTGTTCTTCCAATTGATTCGTGTAATAATTTTAAAAATATTGTAAATTAATAGCATTTTACTATAATTTTACTGTGGAGACTTTTATGAAAATTTTGCTGTTTTGTAATAGAAAATCAATAACAATTTACTGATACCTTCGTTTTTGCAAAATTAAGAATTCGACTTTTTTAAAAAAAACTGCATGAGCGATTAGAATTCTTAGTTATTTTAATTATTTTTTTGTTTTGCGGGAGCAAAGTGCCGCTGATCTTAAAAGCGGGAGGAAAAGTAAAATAGCAGGAGGAAAAGTAAAACAGCGGGAGGAAAAGTAAAAGTTTACTACCGGAAAAACAAAAAATAGGATAATCGCGTTCGGGATTAAAGTGACTTTTTGTCCTTTGGGTAATTTTTCCTCGCGGCTGCGCCTCGTGTATAAACCTTTTACCCTCATGACGAAAAGTGGCACTTTACTCCCTCAGTGTATAATGTACCTACGATTATTTAAGAATATCAAACAAAGTCAAAATTAAATGCAATTCTTGGCTTAAATTTAGAGCAACAGTAGTGTTTTAAAAATAAAGTTATTCAAAACCTATTTTAAAAGTCAAAAACATTTCGAAAAAAATAAAGTTTCCAGAGTTTCCATTATTATAATTACTAATTAAATTGGCTTATATTTAGCGATAATGCAATTAAAAATTAGACAAAGCATCTTTTTTATTTGCAAAACTTTTAAGATTAAAATATATAAATATATTTTAAATTATTAACTTGTAACAAAATTAACTTTTAACCTATTTGCTAGATATTATGAAGTGGTATAAATTAAGTTTTGGTCACGATTAGATTAATATGTTCTACGATGATGTCGCTAACAAGATTTACGATTTTAGTTATTTTTGGTGTGGTTACTTCTCAAAATCATGATGCTAATTTACAAACCCAAAAGACCAAAAAAAGCGTGGTAAGTTTTTCAAAAATTTTATTCTACAATATTTTTTTAAATAAGCCTACTTAGGAAGCCACTACTCTCATTCCACCTGATCCGACAATCAAAGATGAAGAATTGCGGTTTTTGCTGACTCGTTTGGAAAGTTTGTGTGTCGAAAACTTGCAATTCTTGATTACGGAAACCAACAGACGTTTTCAATTTTTGGAAAGTCAGATTTCGGAAGAGAATAATATGTTGGTGAAAAAATTGGACAACTTGACGATGGAAGTTGGTCGGAATAGCAAAATACTTGAAGCCAGAGATGAAAACTTAGGTAAAAACATTCAAGAATTGATGGATGCCACTAGAAATTTGCCATCCGATGTGAGAGCGATAAAGCAAAACGTTTCGTCCATTATTAATGTTACAAGGTATGCATTTTCAGTGTCAATTAATTTTAACATTAACGTAAAACAACAAACTTTTTCTATTTTTGAGAAGTCAATCTTCGGAGGTTCATTCCACTGTCAATAATTTGTTGGTAAAAAAATTGGACAACTGGACGTCGGAAGTTGGTCGGATGTCTCAATGCTGTTCAGTTCCTGCGACTCCGGTTGTTCAAAATTGCGAAATCTTTGATGCCAAAGTGGAAAATTTGGGTAAAAACATTCAAGATTTGATGGATACCACTAGAAATTTGCCTTCCGATGTAGAAGTCTTAAAACAAAACGTTTCGTCTCTTATTAACGTTACAAGGTATGTATTTTCAAATTTAATCACTTTTTGTAAATTAATCAGAAAATCTGTAAAGCAAATGCTGTGCCCTATTACGATAAAAAATATCATTATAGTTATTTAAGAATTGCAAAAAAAACAGGTTTGAACCGGTTTTCTGAAAATAAATATTTTATAATTTTTATTTTTAGATCAATAGTGCATTTGTCATCAAGTTCGGAAGTAAAACAAATTTGCAACGAAAAATCACAGGAAATGAAAGTTTCCCAAACACCAACCTCTACATCTTCCCCACTCAACTTAACTCTCGATAAGCGGTATCCAAAAAATTGTAGAGAAGTTCAAGAATCTGAAAAAACGTCTTCCGGAACTTTTATGATACAACCGCAACATGCGCCAAAACCTTTCGAGGTGGTATGTGAATTGACAACTAGAGGAGGCGGTTGGACGGTAATACAAAGAAGATTTGATGGGTCTCAAGATTTCTATCTGGATTGGCAACATTACAAGAATGGTTTTGGTAATTTGGGAGGCGAATTTTGGCTCGGTTTAGAGAACATTCATCTTTTAACGGGATTCGAAGTAAATGAATTGCTGATAGAACTAGGTGATTTTGATTCACAAAACGCAAGTGCGTTTTATTCTGAGTTCAATGTTGGATCAGAAATGGAGGGATTTGTCTTAAAAGTTTTGGGTGCTTATTCGGGAGATACTGGCGATTCTTTTACTCAACATGTTGGAAAGAAGTTTTCTACCAAAGATAACTATCAAGATTATTATGGAACAAACTGCGCCAAATTCTGTAGTAAGATTTATTTTATTTTTTATTTTAACCCCTTTTCATGCAAGCAATTTATCAATATACGAGATAAGCTTTACGGTGAAAGGTAAGAAACGTAGACCCTTAAATGCAAATTTTACGATTGAAACCTCGATGAATTCTGACAGAGCATATTTTAAATAAGAGAATTATAGGTGAGGAAAATGGCCTTAAAACCAACAGTTTTTTCAAAAATCGAATTTCGGTATCGGTATCGTTAATTAGCAATACGGAGCAGGTGCGGGCGAAGCCCGCTTATCTCCTTCATCTGTATGTCAACTGATAGACGAATTTTTACGTGGTTTTCAAACCCTGGATGGCCTCGAGCCCTGATTACAAATATGTTTTACCGTACGGCGACTCGCGATAGTTACACCCTCCCCCATTTATTTAAAATAACTTAGTTTACAGAACAATAATATCATTTACAAAATACTCGTAAAATTATACGGTTTGGATCAAATTCGTCATTGTTCTTGAGTCACAATGGTACAGAATACATAAGCAAAAAAATTACAAAAATAATCTACAAAATACTCGTAATATTATACGGTCATTCTTGACTAATAATTTCGGTCGTGTCTTCGTTGTGTGGGTTGATTTGATTTTGTCATGTTAGGCAAAAACGCAATCTTGAGATGGTGTGGTGGGGGGATCTAAGGGAATTATGGGGAGGGGAGTTTGAAGGATAGGGGGGGGTATTGAGGGGGGGGTCGGTGATGTCGACGATATCTCTTGGTCTTCGTGTGGTGGAGTCATTTTTGTAGTTTCCTAGGTTGGCGATCAGGGGATTGCCGGAGAATTTACATTTTTTGTACAGTTTGTTGGCCATATCTTTGATTGTTTGTTCTAGATCTTTGGAGCCCAGAGCTGCATTGATCTGGCGATTTGAGACAAACCAGGGGGCGCCCAGGATCTGCCTGATGGTTTTGTTGTGGGTGGAATAGATTTTCGCCATTCGCGATTTGGATGCGAACGCCCACGCAGGCGCGGCGTATGTCAGGACCGGCTTGATGACTGATTGATATATTCTGATCTTGTTCGACGTTGCCATCTTGCTTCTCCAGTTGATTAGAGGGGCCAGCACACCCTTCAGCTTCTTAACTTGATTTATCCTGTCGTTGGTGTGTTTGACTCAGGACATCAAGGGGTCCAGAGTCACGCCCAAGTACTTCAAGTGAGTCTTCCACGGGATCTTCTCATTATACATCTTGATGGCCTGGGACGGCTGGTTGAATCGTTTGCTGAACATCATGGCGGCGCTCTTGGTGGGGTTAACCGTCAACCTCCACTTGTAGTACCACGGCTCTGTGATGGCTATCGCATCGCCAATGACTTTGCGAACTCGTTTCCTGCTGCGCGATTTAGTGATCAGACCCACGTCGTCAGCGAATTGGGCGGTCAGCACAAATGGAATGTTAGGGAAATCGTGCATGAAGATGTTGAACAGGGTCGGAGCAAGGATTGACCCTTGGGGGACCCCCGCTGTGATCGGACGGGGGGTGGATCTAAAATCATCAATCTTCACCCGGTAGCTCCTCCTACAAAAATAAGAAGCAATCAATTTAGCCAGTCCCAACTTAATTCCGGCAGCCAGCATCTTGAACAGCAATCCCACTTGCCAGATCTTGTCGAATGCCTTCGCAATATCAAGGAAAATGCCAAGGGCAGTCTGGCCTGTTGCTAGTGCGGCTGTGATTTCTTCCACCACTCGAAGGACCTGGTGCGTAGTCGAGTGTCCGCTTCGAAATCCAAATTGTTCGTTTGGAATTAACGCAAGCCTGGTAAGCTCGTCGTTGAGTCTTGACAAAATAATTTTCTCGGCTACTTTACCTAGAAAGGGAAGGAGAGATATTGGTCTATAGTTACTAGGATCGGAGAGGGATTTTCCACCCTTCGGGATCAGGACCACGTCGGCTGTTTTCCATTGGTCCGGGAAATGCTGAAGACGGAGCATCGCGTTAATAATGTGGGTCAATGCCGCGATCGCTTTCTTTGGTAAGTTTTTCAGTGCGACGTTAGGTATGCCGTCGCACCCTGGGGCTTTACGGGCTGGGGAACGCTTGATGATTTCTGCAATCTCCTCGAGCGAAGCAGGTCGGATGGGGTCTGGATCGGATTTGGCCAGATGGTCGGCCACATATTTGTTGACCATGGAAATATGTTTTAGAAGTTTTCTGTCCTTGGTGTTTACGGGGTTTGGGGAGAACTGTTCTTGAAGGATGTCAGCAAAGATTTCTGCCTTATCCTGGGGGGTGAAAGCAGTCGATTGAGGGGTTTTTAGGGGGGGGATAGAGGTTTTGACGCCTTTCAGTGACTTCGCCATATCCCATGCAGACCGGTCCTGAAACGAAAGAGATTCAATCTTCTTGTCCCATCTTTCTTTGGTGAAATTTTTGAGCTCTTCTTTGAGTTGGTTTCGGAGTTGGGCTTCTTGTCTGATATCATCAGGGTGCCACGTTCTTTTGGCCCTCTTGTGGGCTTGCCTCTTATCACGAATCAAATCCCGTATATGTTGGGGAACACAGGGTCTGGAGTTAGGGGGTTTGGTTTTGGACTTGGTGGCATATTCAATGGAGCAACGGATGTCTTGTTCGAAGGTGTGAACATATGCGTCTAATTCTTGGGGGGTGGAAATCACTGGGATTTTGGACATGCTGACGCGAAGATGATCCTTGAAAACCGGCCAGCTGGTGCTTTTGATCGTGGGAGCCGGGGGGGCGTCTTGGGAGGGGTCTCCAAGGGTCAAGAAGACGGGGTAATGATCGGAGTGGAGGTCATCTCCAATTTCCAGTTGGTGCTGGATTAATACGTTTTTGAAAAGCGCTATGTCCAGTACATCATCTGTGTGATTGGCCTGAGCACATGAGTGAGTTGGCTCAGGAGTAGCGTCGATGGTAAAGGGAAGATTTTCCGCGAGGTCTTTTAACCTGCGGCCGAGGGTGTTTGTCTGGACTGAGTGCCAATCAGGATGCTTAGCATTGAGGTCACCAGCCAGAATATGAGGATCACTGCCACTGCTCTGGAAGAGAGCAGTCAGGTCTTTGATGCAGTCCTGGCCAGGTCTGTTGTAGGCAGCAGTGAAGTGGAACGTGCCATGTCCAGAGATCGGTACCCCGATGGAGGTGTACTCGAGAAGAGAAGGGTGGATAGTCGGGATGGGGAAATGGGGGATAGTCCGTTTCACATAGATGGCTGAACCACCACCAGGGGAGGGGCGGTCATTTCTGTAAAGAACGTAATTGGGAATGCTGGTCCTGGAAGATTTTTTAAAGTGGGTTTCATTTACGAGGAGGATATCTAGGTCGTGGGTGGTGGCAAAGATGTGAAGTAGAGCGCGCTTTTCGTTAGAAAGGCCGTCCGCATTCCAGAAAACCATTCGAAGAGAAGAAGGAATGGTTTTGTTTGCCATTTAATGATGAGAAGTCTAGCATGTAGAGATTAAGGGGGGGAGAGATCTAGTTGTCGTTTACCTCTATGAAATGTTTCAGCATTTCCTGGAGTAATTTCTCGCTCATACCAGCCTTGATCATTTGGGCAATGGCGTGGGCCATTTGCTGGTAAATCGAATTTAAAAAAGCACGATTTTCATAGCAATTTTCAAGTTCAGTCTCTCGGGATTGGTGGTTCAATGCATTCTATTCACAGTCCGTGTAGTTTGAACTGGTCTTAGCTTTGCGCAGAGCGACGATAACCGGAGCGACACTTGCATTGGGATGCTTCAGCAGTGCACTTAGAGCGAACATCATGGTTTTCAATAGTAAATGTGCAGGAAAAATGGCTTAAAGCGCCCGAGCGCAGCGAGGAGTGCTTTAAGTCAATTTTTCCTTGCACAACCACCCTGCTTTTAGAATCTACGCAAACGAGTTTTACCCCTCAAAGATCCACCTTTTTCCTTAATTTACGGGCGTAGGGGTATATTTATAATAAGTGTTCTTTTTATCAAAATGGCCCGAAGCGCCCGAAGGGTGCTGAGGGTCAATTTTGATAAAAACCAGCATGGCACGAGTAGGATCCACGCGAAAAAGTAATCATCAGCGGGGCTCTTATGCATAACAGTGCACGGACAGAGCACAGAATGCATTGATTAACCAATCACGAGCGACGTAACTTGAAAATTGTTATGAAAATCGAGCTTTTTTAAAATCAATTTTTGAAAAAATTAGTGGTTTTAAGGCATTATTCCTCACCTAATTCTCTTATTTAAAATGAGCTTTTTCAGAATAAATCGAGATTTCAATCGCACAATTTTTATTGTAGGGTCTACGTTTCTTACCTTTCCCCCTTTACAGTAAGATTTATAATAAAAGTTTTATTAAGTCGTAACAAGTGAAATATCATCTTACAAGTCAATGTCTTTATTTTGTCCTATTTGCTTCCAGTTTGTTTTACAGACGCTTAAGTTATATATGCCCAAATTTGCACATTCATTAAGCTTTTGATGTTTTAAGTAGAACATTGCTTTCCCTTTTTGGGAATTACAAATTCGATTGGCGGGGTAGATTTGTCCCCATAATTCATAGTTCACATAAATTAATTTCGATTTCACCACATTGTGTGGATGCCTACTGGAAGGCCAAGCAAAGAAATACTCTATAGTATCGCAATTTGAACTCAGACTTTCCGTTCTGTACTCAACCAGCGGTCACATCATTCCAAGGCTGTGTCTTAAATAATTAATATTACGCTGCGATTTTATTACTTTCAATATAACTAACATATTTCATTTTTTAGATGGTGGCTGGTGGTACATTAATTGCGCAAATAACAATCTCAATGGAAAGTATGCCGATCATCGAGTACCTTCCCAAAGTACATCAGCAGGTATATTTTGGAATACTTTTAAGGATTCAACTGTATTAAAACACACTAAGATGTTAGTGCGGCCTAAGGTGTAAAATAATAATAATTGATTAAGTTTTGACCCACAAGTTCAAACAGTAAAGTCAATTTTTAATTCTTTTAACTGTTTCCATAAATTGCATTTACAGACTTGTTATTGAGCAATTTTGATCAATTTGTGTAATTATTAGAATAAGTTTTTAATTTTTTATCGTGCTCATTGTGTGTTCAAAAAATTAATTATTTATTCATTTTTTGTCAAGATTTAAAACTTGTATTAATTTTTTACTAAATAAATAGAAAAATATTATTTATTATTACAGTAGGGCCCGCTTAATGTGATCACATCGGGAGTTGGGGTTTTTGATAACAATAACCGATTGATAACAATAAACGAAACAAAAATTTATTGCTTATTTATTAGTATGTACTACATCTACAATAATTAATTAATAATAGTCACTCATTGTGAAGTTTTTTATATATTTAATCGACGGAATTCATAATAAACATAAAAATGTAATGTGACATCACATATTATTATGTGACAGTGATAGAAAGAATCACACGGTGGGTTTATTTACATCCACTCCGCCTTTGGAAAAAATGAACCATAGGCAGATTTTCTTGCTAACACCTGACTTTAAATTATGTAGGTGACTTATGCACAATATAAAAAAATGCTTGTAACTGAAATTCAACTCCTTTGCTTGTGGGAGAAAATAATCTTAAAAATAATATGATAACATTAACCGAATTATGATAACTATAAGCGATGTTTTTTGTGTGTAATAATATCTGTTCGTTCCGTTCCTGGCAAAAGTGATAACAATATCCAAATGATAACATTAACCGCGATCACATTAAGCGGGCCCCACTGTAGTAGGTATTTTATTTATTTTGCAGAAAAAAAAGGTTTTTTAAATTCATTAATCATTAAATTCATTCATTTACTAAACTAGGAAATGTATTAAATGATTTACTTTTTGAATAACAAAAAATAGAAAATGTAGTGAACTTTGTAAACTTTCTAAGAAAATTGATAATAATTTGCTGATTTGTTTGTTAATTAACCAAAATGTACACTTCAATCTCTTGAAAACTTGGTGTTTTTTTGTAATTATTCTTGTTTTAAGAGTGCACGAATTTCGGAATCTTTAAGCTTGATTAACACGGTTGTGCTATTCAGATCTTTGAGTCTTACAAGTACTCATATTTTTGTTCAAATAACTTGAAAAAGCGATATTTGTATGAATTTCTAGTAAAAAACATAAAAATTCTGCGTTTTTATCTTTATTTTTGATGGCGTTGCAGGTGCAATTGTGACACTTTTCTGGAAGTAGTCGGCAAAATTTAACGTGACTAAATATCTCTCTACAAAGTAAATAAATTTTTATTTTGTGGAATTTAATATCGGGGATAGTTAAACAGGGTGTTAGAGCAAAAGATTATTGCGCAGATAAATGTACTCTTGTGTAATTACAATAATTTACTCAATTACAACTCAGATCCCACCTCGCTGCGCTCGATCGCTATCGTGATTATGGATGATCAAATTTTTTCTCGATAAATTGTTAATCACGTCTTCGTTGAAATTAAAAATTATCCGGATAAAATCAAAGTTCTTGTTGTATTGCTTATGAAATTTTTTGTAAAATATCTTATTTATTTATCATTACATTTTCTATTATTTTTTTATTTATAAGTTGAAAACTTAACAAATCAAATATAGTTAATTTTTTATCAAACCCAAAGAAGAAGAACGAAAATTGGAACATATGACTGTTGAAGTAGAGTTTAAAAATGATTAATAATAATTAAATGCTTTTAAAAACAATAATAATATGTAGCTTTTTCATGTGTATTACTATCTTTATAATTATATATTATTTTGGAGTTTTAGTGCGGCTTAACGGCCGTTCATTTTATAATAAATTTATTACAGATTTAACTTTTTTTTGTGAAATTGTACCATTTAACTAGATTGTTGTGTCGTCCCCCTTCTTAGTTCATCCTGTTGTTAGTCAAACACCAGAGTGGCGCCTTAATTATTACAAACATTTTAAATTTATAAAGCCGTGTAAAATCTTTGTTTTAATCAAGTAGACCTACTCTTCATAGCTTAGTTACCGGAACCGTTTATTATTATCTTTATTGGTTTTCTGCTGATATATTTTATTTAATTAATTTATTGTAATCATATTTCTGATATCATATTTGTTACGGACTTTTTACTCAAATTTCAATTTTTAAAAATCCTAAGTTTGATATTTAATCTATTCGAACCAACATGGCTCATTATCCTATTTCCGGAACGGATGTGTAATAATATTACGTTTTATAGCTTGCCAAATTTTATATAAATATTTATGCCACATTTTTATTCAATAAAATGTATTTTGCACATTTTGCAAACTTAACCTTTAAGTACGTACTATGTTGTTTGAGTAACGCTCGTAAAATTTACTTTTAAAGTAAGGGTCAGTTGTATAAAAGAGGATCATCCTTGACCATGGATCAAGCTCCAATTTAAACCAATCAGTACAGTTAAAATTTTATTTTAAGTTTTCTATTGGTTTAAATTGAAGCTTGATCCATGGTCAAGGATGATCCTTTTTTATACAACTGGCCCTAAGTAACTTTTGGGTATGAGAAAACCACGGTACAGGACAACTCGGCACGGAATAACTCGGCACCGGACAACTCGATACTGGGAAAACTCGGCACCGGGATAACTCGGCACCAGAATAACTCGGCACCGGCAACTCGACACTGGAATAACCGGCACCAGTTGGAAACATTTTTTATTGATTGGTGAATCAATGCATTCTATTGTCGGTAAGTGTGCGGTTATACAAAAGAGTCCGGCTGATGATAATTTTTTCACTTAGTCATACGCAATGTTAACGTACGGTTAATACTTTTTCGCGTGAATCCTCCTCGTGCTATTTTTGTAAAAACTACACTTATTATAAACATACCCCTAGGCCCGTGGGTTAAGGAAAAGGTGGATTACTGAGAGGTAAAACTCGTTTTTGCGTAGATTTTACAAGAACGGTGGTTGTGCAAAGAAAATTAACTGGATGCACTTCTCGCTTTGCTCGAGCGCCTCCAGCCATTTTTATATATGATGACATGTACAGGGGTAGTTACCAAAAGTTTAAATTATCCGCAATTGATTTTGATTTGTCCTTTCATTGAGTTTTATATGATTTTGAATTTTACTCTGACAAGTTGAATGGTTTTTCTTTTAATGGTCATTATTTTGTTTGTTACCAAGAAAACAGGATTTTATGGTGGATAATTTGTTCCAGAAGCCTAAAAAGTTAAATTAATCAGATATGACTGCATTTTATTTTTATTAATTATTTTTATTGTTAATTTGTTTACCTTCTTTTTAATAAATTAGTGAATGCGTGCATAGAAAACTATAACGTCGGTATGATCGTAAATAACTCTAGATGGTGCGGTTAGTATTGAAAAGTAATTTTAAAAATTTGTGATATGAAGTTTTTTTTTTGAAAATATTCAAATTTCGCTGGAAAAATCGACGAATCGGCGTGGGCCACGATTTCCAAAAGCCTAAAACGGAAAGGAAAGGAAAATTTTGTAGGATGATAAGGATTACTGACTGAGAGGCGGAGTGTTAAGTTGTGTTTGTCGAGGAAGCAAATTTTCTCGAAAAGTTGTGAAGTGTTGGAATTTCGGCCTGAATTGTAAATTATAGTGGCAATTATGATGAGTACAGTGTCAGTATGATGAATATGATGGTTTTTTCTGCAAGATTGATTTCCGGGATTGGAGATGAAATTTGAGACATGGGTCGTAAAATGGCTGCAATTTTGATGTTTTTCATCGAGTTTTATTTCCATTTAACAGCAAGTAAGGAAGCCATCGAATGGTAATTAGAATTTAAATTCTTTTATTTTGCGTTATTTCGATATTATTTTTCTGAAAACGGAGTTTATAAAAGTTACAATGAGAGGTTAGGTTAGTCACATTTTATGCGAACCTGGAAATTTAGTGGACAACAGATGGATTAGAGTATTACATCAACTTTAATTACTTCGATGCAACAAATTCGTAGTTTAACACAATTAGATTACCATCGAGATTAACTTTATTATTTTTAATACGACGATTACGATCTACTGTTGTGATACGCGTTACATCGAACTTCATTTGCGAATAGGCGTAAAAAAATAACAGTTTGGTTTTATGTGTGGTTTATAACAGGTCGGCGCGAGATTTTAAATAAGACAATAAACTTGTGCTATTATTTTTATTTCAATTTGTACAATTTACAATGCCTAATTTGTTTACAAGTTACAGTAATAAGTTTGAAACAGTAAATGTGGGAACTTGTAGATAAATTTTGTCTATATCTGATTTATTCATTGTTGAATTTCGATTTAGCTAAAATTCTGTTTTCTGCTTATTATAGAATTTATTGATAACCAAATTTATCTGAGTAAAATTTTATTGATGCCCGGTAAAAATTTTGTTTCATTTGTTGTGGATAATTTAAGCATACCCTGGAACCTACTTCTGAGATTGTCTCGATATGCAAACTACCGACAATAACGGCTACGGCTTTTAAAGAGTTGTTCGTTAGAACACGACAATATATATAGTCGGTTTTAAACGTCTTGCGACGTTGTCCGATACCAAACTACCAACCTTGCGAATTGGTGCTTGGTTTTTTAGCATTTTACATTTTTTACCTACGACGAGGAGCCAGCCCGTCGGGAGAACCCCCAACCTGGGGTAGAACCTCCAGCCATTTTTACTGTACATTAACTATAAAAAAACATGATTTTCGCTTGAAGTGCACTGTTAAAGCATACGAATGTTAGTGAGGCTACCGTGATCCCCTTTCTACGTAAATCTTAGAGTAATGTAATTTACACGGACTGACGACAGAATGCCTGAATTCAGCAATCACGAGCAACTTAGCTTAAAATTTGCTGTGAAAATCGAAAAATCGGTGCCGAGTTGTCCCGGTGCCGAGTTTTCCCGATGCCGAGTTGTAAGGTGCCGAATCGCCGATGCCGAGTTGTCCTGGTGCCCAGTTTTCTCGGAGCCGAGTCACTGGTGCCGAGATTTTCGGTGCCAAGTTTTCCCGGTGCCGAGTTATCAGGTGCCGAGTCATCCGGAACCGAGTTGTCCGGTGCCGAGTTGAAAGTGCCGAGTTGTCCGTGAAAACCATGACCATAATAAAAGCATCCCTGGGGATGTTGTAGGCACCCCACATGCACACTGAAAGGTTAATAAAAAATATTTAAATTTTTTTAAACTTTTGGTAATTACGATTACAATTTTTGCTACATAACAAAACTAACTGCTTAAAATTGGGCATAAAAGCCCAATTTCTTTGACAACCAACAAAATTTTTTAACATGAAATTATTCATCACTATTGCTGTTGTGTTGGCCGCTATTGCCATGGTACATGGTGCTGCAGCAGGAGGTAATTTATTTTTGATATAGTAATTAAGTTAATTATTTAATTTTTAAGTTTTTCACTAAAATTCTAATAAAAATTAAGATATTAGGTCTGTTTGATATGCTACACCGAACTACTCGGAGTAAGTTAGTGTAAAAAATTGCGCAAAAATTGATTGGTTTTAAAAGCGGGTTGGTAATAATTGTACACCAATCAATTTGTAGTAGTGTAGTTAGTGTAGCACTAGAACTGTGGTACCAAACAAAGCTAATTTTAAGTTGTTGATTACAAAATTTATTTGTTATTTTAATGCTTTTATAGCAATTATATTAAATTAATATAATATAGATTTTTAATTTTATTACAGAGGAAGGTGGACTGTGCAAGAATAGGGGTATTCAAATTCCCTTAACGGTATGCCAAGTTGAATGTAAAGTTGGTGGAAGCATTTCTGGTATGACCTGTAACACTGGATTAATTTGTTGCGCATTAGGTTAGGAAAGCACCACAAGAATCCGATGAAAAGTAATCTTAGTTATCTGCTTATGCAAATTATAAATGTAATTATTATAATAAATCGATTGCAACCTTAACTTGTTATATTATAACGAAAAAACAACGTAGAAGATAAAATATGCCAGTTATTCATAAAGACTCCGACTGAATCCGATAGATAACTTTAAAATTAACCGTTTAAGGTGAAGATTAAAGTCAAATATCAATTAGCTTAGCTAACAATCCATTGTAAAGTTACTATATTTGACGTTATTTTACGTCTGACTAGCTGCACTTGCTGCATTCTGTTGACGGTCCGTGCGCTCGACGTAAATACTTACAATAAAGCTGAAATTGGCAAAAAAACAGAACTTTATATTACAACTCGCGAACTAACATATATATTCAAAATCTCTTTAGATCATATTTTTGTCCTTAAAAAAGTGCGAAATAGTTGGTGGGGGGGGGCTGTAGACACGTTGGCTTCTAAGTCAAATTTTAAAGTAAAGTTGGTGTCAAACATTAAAGATTCGTTAGAGCTTGAATGAGTTTCCTTTCCATTGTTTTAATTTCATTTTTTATAAAGTTACCAGAATTTTAAATTATTATCAAGTCAGGTTTAAATTATCAATTATTATCAAGGGGAATAAATTCGTGTCTACAACTTTTTTTTTATTTGCGTAGGAATTACGTAGGAAGGGGAAAAATCTTAAACAAGACACCATCAGCCCGTGCTGCTGGTAGTGTAGGGTTTTACCCACTAAAAGCCCCTCCCTGTGATGCAAACAGGGTTCACCTTCCGGCATTTCTTCTGTGTAACATCCGTACGATCTTCAGCCCTTTCAGGACTTTTTTTTTTAGTACATTTTCAGTTACGGCTGCAGTCTTCACGGTTAACTGCTACCCTCCTCCTGTTCTTTTCTTTCGTCTGATTCTTTTGTCAACATAATCTCATTTATGACATTTGAGATAAAATCCCATCTTTCTTTTGATTTCAGTATTTCCTCGACTTAGTTGTTAGGTGTCAATTAATGAAAATCCGCTCTATGTCTGATGTGGTTCCACCGGGGGCATTGAAAGAGCGTATGCTCCACGGTGTCTTCTTTCGGGCAGTATCAGCATACTGAATCATCTCTCCTTCCAAATCTGTGCAGGTATTGGTTAAAACATACATGCCCAGTTAGGATCTGGGTGAGTCTGTAGTTTAGCTCGCCAAACTCTCTCTCGACCCAAGGTGTAATGGTCGGTATCAACTTCCTCGTCCAGGATCCGTTGGGACTGGATGTCCACATTACCTGCCATCTTTCTAGTAGCAGTTTCCTGTTTTCCTTCTTATCCTCTTCAGTTGATCAGTTGGATACCCAGGACTTTAATCGTATCTGGTACTGCGTGGTCCATCACCTTGAGGTCGATATTACATTTCCTTTTTATGGCAAGCATGGCCGTCGTCTTCTCCAGAACCAACTGCAACCCCCGACTCTCTATCCATGCAGTGATCCTTTGGATCGCTTCATCGGTCAGGCGCTGCAACAACGAGGGTTAGATCATCTGCAAAGCCGATCAGCTCGACCCCCTCCGGCAAGTCTAGTCAAAGAACCGGATCATACATGAGGTTCCCAGAGAGTTAGTCCCAATACATTTACTTATTTACTAGATCTTCAATTAGTATCGACCTTTCACTAAGATAACTCCTTAAACAGGTCCATCAGGTATTGAGAAATGCCTCTTCTTACCAGTTCTTTCATAATTTCGGCCCATCTTGCGGAGTTGAACGCGTTTCTTATATCCAACGCGACAATAAGGCAAAACTTGCGCTTCCTCCACGTGCCCGCGTTCGTCTTTGTTACAAGTCTTTTTATCTTCAACGGGGCGTCTACCGTTGAGCGGCCCTTGATGAAACCATACTGGCATTCCAAAGACCGGCAAAATACAGCATTGACAAAGAAATCTACAAAATTGGCACTTACCTTAATAATTCTGCTTAGCAGTGTTCTTCGACGATGTTTGCACAACGTCTTGATGGAATATTTATTAAAAATATCTTAAAAAAGCATTTTTAGAAACGTTCCCAAATTACCACGATAACCGGTGCCGTGCCCCGGTAGTTACAGTTTAACGTTCGTTTACTTTTCTTTTTATAAGGAGAGCGTTGGTCCCTACTTTCTGTGCTAAAACATAAATAAAATGCACGTACCGTCAATACAATGCATAATAAGGTCGCTTTTCGAACAGAAATTGCGCTTTATTTTAATGTAATCTATCAAATTTCGTTAAGTTTTCTTTAATAAATATAATATCTTCGAGTTCAGGTTAGTGAACTAAACCCGAAATAAAATATAAGCATGAAAATTTTTGTAAAATTAATATTTCCAGTTTTATTCTTCTTCCTTTTAAGTTGTCATACGCCCCATTGTTTTTTTGGCCTCGCCGATATCTCTTTGCCACTTTGGGTTATCTTTTTCAGTTTTATTTATTACTTAAATTATAATGACAATCAAAATTATAGTTTTTTATCTGGTAAACGTTAGAATTATCTTACGGAACTTGCTCGGAGGACTTGAAAATTTGAACTCCCGTAACTTTGTAGAATATGAAATGAAAGTTATGGAAATGGAAACTCATTCAGGCTCTAAGGAACCTCTAACGTTTGACACCAATTTTACACAAAAATTAGATTTGGGGGAGGGGCATCAACATGCACATTTTAGATTAGTAGGACTTTTGGCGTCTATAGCCAAATATAAAAAATGCGCCTTAAGTAGAAATAGATAGGGTGGGGGTTTAAAAAACTAACCTCGAACGTCGGGGGCAGGGGTTTTTTTGCAAATTTTTTTTTTAATTTGCTTCAAAATGGCGAATTTAGAGGCTTCCTTTAAGTTGAAATTTATTACATTTTAGAAGAAATATAGTTAAAAATTGTAGTACTTAAAAACTACAGATAATTCCAAAATTTTGTAAAAACAACGCGCTTAAAGCTGGGAGCCGTATTGGCCATGTCGTAGTTACGGCACTGACATTTATATCCAACTACGCTTGCGCATTAAAGTGACGCTACATTTTTGCGATAATTATTTTAAAAATTTGCTTCACGATTCAAGAATAACTAATTTATATTATTTGTTTGTTGTTTTAGATCAAAAAGGAGTAACAAAAATTCGATAAAGATAAAATTTTTGATTTAGTTTGCCATTTCAAAATAATTTATTAATTACAGATTTTTAGGTTTGAAAAACCGCGCCATGTCATTGCCAACCTGAAATCGACAGTTAGTAAACTGTGGTATGGCGTTGTCAAGCTTTGCTAATGATAATTGAATCATTTCTCGTAAAACAATTAATTAGGAATATTAATACGAATATTTATATAGGAAATACAAAATTAATGCTGTAATTAATAATCCAACCAACGGTAGGTAGTCGGTGCGCGTATTCCAACCGCCGATTGTTACCAATTGAGAACGTAACCCAATTTTTACCTGTTAATTATTTATAGATGGGTGATAGCGATGATGAATATGATCGCAAACGACGGGATAAGTTTCGTGGCGAGCGAGTAGAACCTACGTACCGTGGATCCGAAAGATCTGTGCGACCTCGTGAAGAATGGCCCGAAAGAGATGTCTGGTCTCGACCCAGACCCCGAGAGTACAGAGGCGTCGTAAGAGACCGGGGGTACTCTCCTAGTTTAGAGCCACCTGTGGCAAAACGATCCAGACATGAATTTTATGGTGAAAGTTACTATAACCACTATCAACCTTATCATCAGCCCGCCCATAGGTATGTAAAAGGTTTCTCGATAGTAGTAGAAAAATGGTCGAGTAATTGAACACAATCAAAATCTATTATATTTTTATTAATAAGTTACTACACATTTCAATAGAATTACTAAATATAATTGATTTTTATTGCGTTTACTCGATTATAATTTTTTTTAATTTAATGTTATTATTTGTTTTTATAATTTTCCGCCAAAGGACATCAAATTTTGTTAGAGCATGTTTACAATAATTTATGTCGCAAAACTAATAATAAGTTGATGATAATTTTTTAAAGAGCTGGTAATTTCTTCAGAGAACCTCCGAGTCCGGTTTCGAACGAAAGTCAACCGGTAATGATGTCGTTTAAAGCTTTTCTAGCGGCCCAGGACGATAATATTTCGGATAGCGAAGCGGTGGAAAAGTATAACGAATACAAGTTGGAGTTTCAGCGCCAACAACTAAACGAGTTCTTCGTAGCCCACAAAGACGACGAGTGGTAAGTTTCTTCTTACGTTACTTATTTAAATGTAAATAAAAAAGTGTTGAGGTAATTTTTCGGTTGATGTATGTTTTGTATAAATTTGCCACTTTTTTTATAGCAAGGACGGGAATAGCATACATCATCGATAAATAATAATAAATGGGGTTGTAAATTATTTTTTTATGTAAAGTAAATCCCCTACATTCATGTTTTCTTTATTAAAGTTTTTCTCTACAGTGCTGAATCGAGACTAAGCTGTTATCTGCGTAAAAATATAAATAACCTCTGTGTTAATTGTGTGTGAATCTACGATGATAAATTTGTGATACTACAATAGAATGCTAAAACTAAACATGAAAATGCATTATGGATTAAGAATCGTTAAAAAGCTATGCGCGCAATGCATAAGCTTTCGCGTACTTTGTTAGGGTTTTATCAAAGCAGGTGAAATTCACGTTTAACAAAGTTCGTTATGATTTTATATTAAATTTTAATTGTTTTGTGTGAACGAAAAGGAAAAATGATGACAGTGATCCTCTTTTTTTTTTTTAATTAATCCAAAAGCCAACTGAATTTGTAAATTATTTTTATTAGGTCAACGATTTCTATTTTAGAAACACCTAAAATTTTGCAAGTTCAGTTGTTATTTTTTTATGACATACTTAAAGGTTTTGTAAGGAAATTAAAATTTAATATAAAAGAAAAAAGAATAAAATATTTTGTAATTGTAAATCTCACCCAACAAATTTTCATCATTTAGTTTATTACGATTTCCTGTTACGGTGGTGGGTTCTTCTGTCAATTTTGTACAGTAAAAATTTTTATTAACTAACAATTACAAAAGTTTTATTTATAATTTGGAAAAAAATTGCTTAAATTGATTCTCGGAGTGCATGCCAAATTCTAAGTTATTTATCTCCTTAATTTTTATACAGAGTGGTTATATATTTCTTCTTTATTATTTTTTGTTTATTTTACAAAAAAAAAATACTAGTGATTTATGCTGATCTATTGCGCAATTTTAAATTATTTTCATTGCTACTAAGTGGCAAGTTCTCATTGCTTCTTTCAGGGTTATTGGAGATTTTCGTTGGTGGTAGTTGATTTATGGTAGTAAGCCGATAAAAATGTAAATCCTAATGAAGGGCGGAGATTTTACTACCTAAATGCGGATTGGTACAGTAGCCCCATATTGAACCAAATGTATGATTTAAAACAAACACTTCAAACATCCACTATTGACAACTCTTCCACTGCACAACAGTGTAATCCGCTTATAATGAACTTAGAGACAAGAATTGTTTCATTTTGAGGTGTATGTCAGCCACAATTACAGGCTAGGCCCGTTTATTCTCGAATGTCTAACTTTTGGAGTAATGGCTATGGGAATTTTAGGGATTTTTAAATAGTTTTTTATTCAACTCCAAATTTTCTATTGGAAACTGTCGAAGTATATTTTTTTATACTTCAAATTCATCCGGAAGTAAGCATAAATTTTTTTTTCAAATGGCAACATGTCTTTTTTTTAACATTTTTGTAATCTGCAATTTTTTCTCTATAAATACATATAAAATTTTCATAAGGTTACATAAGAAAAAATTCGAGAAAACACAAGATTTAAACAAAAAATAATAATTTACTGATTATTTACACATAGGTATGTAGAGTGCCATGAAAAACAAAACATCACGGCACCAAAAACACAACATTTCATTTTTCTGATAAATTTTTCAAAATTGCCACCGTTTTGTTCAAGATATGATTATAATTTTCGCAGAAGTTCTGGCGATTTGGTGATAATTGATAGATGCTAAATTAATTTTGGTTTTTAAATTTCAAGATAGATTTGCCTAAACTACCATTTTTAAATGACTCCATAGAAACAGTCTAATGGTGTCATATCATAATAATGGTGTTTTGTTTATCATAGCACTCTACATACATAATTAATAAATTATTATTGTTTGTTTAAATCTTGTGTTTCCTCGAGTTTTTCCTTATGTAACCTTATGAAAATTTTATAAGTATTTATAGAGAAAAAATTGCAGATTACAAAAATGTTAAAAAAAGACATGTTGCCATTTGAAAAAAACATTTTATGTTTACTTCCGGATGAATTTGAAGTATAAAAAAATATACTTTGACAGTTTCCAATAGAAAATTTTGAGTTGAATAAAAAACTATTTAAACTTTTTTTTGTATCTAGTAATATTTAAGTATTATTCACTGTTATCACTTTTCGTGAACACACTGTATAGGCATTATTGGGAAGGTACCAGCGGTCTCCCCCCCCCCTCCCGGCTACTCTACGCAAGAGCATTAGCGAACCCATCAAAGACCCATTTATTACAAAAAACAAAAATTTTACAGCAATCATGGCGAAATACAGAAAGAAAAACTACAAACAATTACAGAATACTCTTAAGATTATATGGATCTTTGTGCTATCTGGGTGTGGTGTTATCTTCCTTGAATATGGTACTCCATTAAGCGAATACTTCAAAGTTGTCAACTTCGTCTTCCTCTTGGTGGTCCAATTCAGGTAGTTGTTCGGTGGTATGCCTTGGTTTAGGCGTAATAATGTCCTTGGGTCTGGGGGTGAATGGAAAGTTCTGTGTGTCGTAATTTCCTAGATTCTTAATCAGGGGGTTGGTGGAATGAGTGCAGCCTTCATACAACTTAACGACCTGATCCTTGAAGGTTTAGCCCAGAGTTTTAGTCCTGGTAGATGCGCGAATTTGTCGGTTTGATACGCAAAACGGAGCGGCGAGAGCCTGGTGGAGGCACAACGCATGTTTTGCATCTGGGAGTATGAAATGAAGCACCATGCAGGGGCCGCATAAGTGAGTACTGGCCTTACAACGGATTTTACTATTCTGATCTTGGCCTTGGATGGGAGCTTACTTTTCGCATCAATTAGGGGAAGGAGCGCCGCCTTCAGAGCAATCGCTTGGGTGTTTATCCTGGTGACGTGCTTAACCCAGGATAACCTGGAGTCCAGGGTAACTCCATCCAGCCTCCAGAAGCGGTACCATGGCTGAAGGAGCTTCAAAGTGTCGCGAATAATCTTGATGACATGGGGTCGACTGGCTGACTTTGCAACGATCGCAACATCATCCGCGTAGAGGGCCTTGGGGAGAGTGGAAATGTCATGCTGGAAAAGAGTTGGGGAGAGCAGGGAGCCTTGAGGCAGACCCGCTAGCATGGGTCTAAGAGTGGGTATGATTCTAGTTTATGGTCATGGCCTGGAATTGAAATTTTTGGAGGGGGAGGGAGTTAAAATGTCTCGGAAAACAGCAAACATTTTCCGCGGAAAAAAATTTTTGTTTTTTTTTTGTTTTTGCGTGGATCCTCCTCGTGCTATGGTTGTTTTTACAAAAATTGACCCTACGCTAGCTTACGATACGCTTCGGGCCATTTTTGTGAAAACTACACTAATTTAATAAATACCCCTAGGCCCGTGGATTAAGGAAAATGGTGGATCTTTGAGGGGTGATACTCGTTTGCGTGGATTCTAAAAGCAGGGCGGTTGTGCAAGGGAAAATTGACTTAAAGCACTTCTCGCTGCGCTCGAGCGCTTTAAGCCATTTTTCCTGCACATTTACTATTGAAAACCATGATTTTCGCTCGAAGTGCACAATTTTTTACGGGCTTATAAATAAATTCGTATTCAGGACATCATGGAGTTTCTCCACACCAAATATGAAGAAGATCATAAATAGAGATGAGATTTTTAGGTTTTTACCTTTTCTTTTTATTTTACGTGCTATTTTTATTTTATTTGTACTAAAATTCGTTTCATGAAAAACTACGTTATTTAAGCCCTATTTATTTTTACCTTTTTTTGCCTTTTTTAACTTTTTTTCATTTTTACGACCTATTTTAGCATTTTGGACACTTTAATTTTCAGTTTAAATAGAAAAAAAAATGACCCTTACGACGCCCCTAACCTAAATTAAAATTTTTTTATTGTTTTTTTAAATTTGAATTTCTAGTTCGGTGGTGGCAGCTTACCATATGTGCCAACCTAAGAAAAATTACAAAGTTTCAGTGGGTATCTAAGAATGCTTAGGTATAAAAGGGGGGGGGTCATAATTTTTTACGTCCTAGGACGTAAAAAAAGGGGGGGTTATAAAATAAAACATGATATATTTACGCAAAACATCATTAATTCGAATGAAAATGTTTAATATTTATAACGCAATTCGAAAATAACGCACTTCTTGATTCTTCTTTGTTCTCCCCGCTGTTGTTTGAAGAATGCGCCCGAAGATGCCCGTTCTTTGATTGATTTTGACATTGTAACACTTCACAACACACACGTCCGAAATTTTTAAATTGAGAATATGAATCCTTATCTCACCAAAGAGACAAACTTGACAAATGACTTGCAACCTTCACGCCATCTATCGATAGTTATCTCAGAGCTATTATATAAAATCGCGAATTTTGTAGGATATTTTCTCCAAAATAACGAAAAGTTGTTTATATGACTCTGACGTCAGGGTCGCGAATAAAATGAATGATTACCAAACTAATCAGAAGAGCCAGATTTCCATTTTCAATACATAGCCTCTCACCACGTTGTTGCGAATAAAAATGAGGTAGTCCCGTTATAACGAAAAGCAGTTTATGCCACTCGGACGTAAACTGATTTTACACTCCTCGGAACGGTTCGTGCGTCTCGGCTTCGCTTTGCTACGCCTCGCCTTCGAAACCCTGCCCCTCGGGTGTAAAATCTCGTTTTACGCCCTTGTGACGAAAACTACTATTTTTTAGTACTTTTATAGGACCTTTTTTTGTGTTTATAGGACCTAAAATCGCTTTTTTTAGAACCTTTTTCTTCTTCTTTTCAACCTTTTTTCGCTATCCACTGTTGGATGTAGGTCTCTCTTTTAGAATCCCCCCAAATGGGGGGGAGAGAGGAAATTGCCCATAACTCACCACGCTGGGCAGGCGGGTTGGCGAGTAGTCCACAGATTAATTTTGGACTTTTTAGTCTATCTAGTCTATCCGTGTTTGATTTACGCCAGACTGCTGGTTTTTAGAACCTTTTTAAGTGCCTTTTTTTGATTTTATACGACCTAAAAATCTCACCTCTAATCATAAACTATGACCATCAACTAGAACTTAGCCAAATACTTAAAGCGCAGGATGGCGTTTGTGATGGTGGTAATGGCAGTGATCGCCTTTTTGGGAGTCTTGAGGGCAAAATTAGGGATTGAGTCTTGATCGGGGGCTTTTTTGGGGGACATGTTTTTGATCGCGGCTGCCACCTCTTCAAAAGAAGCCGGCAACGAACTCTTCCACCCTGGAGATGTGCACGAGGAGGTCGGGGTCAGACTGGGGAGCAGGGTTCGGGGAGAACTGGGATTCGAGCGAGTCGGCGAAAATTTCCTCCTTCTCTTGGGGCCTGTAGGCGTATGAGTTTGAGGTCTTTATGGGGGGAAGCGGAACGGTCGTTGAAGGAGAGGAATTCTAGTTTCTCCGTCCATCTGTCGTTTATGTATGAGAGTAGTCACTGCTTTAGCTTGTTTTTAAGCTGCGCCGCCAGGGCGCAGTCGTCGGGATGCCATGATCGACGAGCCTTTCGGATAGCTCGACGCTTCTCGTGGATAAGGTCTAGTAGGTGTTGTGGGATTTGGGGTCTAGTGTGTGGGGCAGAGTTGGTTTTGGTCGCGCGTTCCATGGAGTATTTGATTTTTTGTTCAAAGAGGAGAACATAGTCGTTTAGGTCCTGGGTGGAATTTATGACGGGGATCTTATCCATTGTGCGTCTTAGATGGTCAGTGAAATAGAGCCAAGAGGTGGTTTTAGTTGAACGGGAGTCGTCTGGATTGGGGTCGCCATATGATCGCCCAACTTCAATTGGTGTAGGACAGGCATGTTTTTAGTGACTAGAATGTCTAGTACGTCGTCTTGATGGTCTTTATTTTCACACAGGTGTGTGGGCTCCATCGGAGCGTCGAATTTAATAGGGTGAGTTTCTGACATCTTGATGAGTTTGTTACCCATCGCGTTGGTTGATCGGGAATACCACACAGGGTGTTTGGCATTGAGATCCCTCGCGAGGAGGTGAGGGGAGTTACCACTGATCTGCAGAATGGAGTTCAGAGTCCTGACTTGGTTTATTGTAGACGGACGTGATGTAGGTTAAGCCGTGGTCTTTGAGCGGGACACCAATGGTGGTAGACTCAAGGTCGGCTGGGAAGGAGGGGGTCTGAATTTGATGGTGAGGAATGGAACGCCTGATATAGATGGCGGTGCCACCCTCTTTTGAGTGGGTTCTTTCATTACAATATAAAGTAAAATTTGGGAGCTTAGCTTTTATGGATTTTTTCCAGTGAGTCTCACCTACTAGAAGCAAATCCAAGTCGTTTTGGATAGCCAGGATGTTGAGAAGTTCCTGATTTTCGCTGTTAATACTGTTTTTCATTCCAGTATTTAAAGAATTGATAAGTGACTAGGACGGTGGGGAGAGAATTAGTCAATGATTTAGACCATTTTGGATTGAAAATGAGGGAGACTTGGACATTCCATTTTGTACGTTCCAAAACTCCATTATAGGCGAGTTTCCATTACAAGCGAGTCCACTTGATTGTTTTCTCGAATCAGTTCTGTAATCGCAGTTTCACATAAAACACACTTTGGTATATTCGAAAATTTTGCAAGGTTGCACTTAATTTTTGCATTAAACCACTTAGATATAAAAATTTTTGTGAAATGAAAAATTAAATACCTACAAGTTGAGATTAAATGGCCACTCTGTAGCTTTGGTTATCGAGGAGAGCTGGAATTGTTTGAAAGAAAACATTACAATTTCAATTTAATATTGGTGTGAATGATCTTATAAAACTGAACTGGTCAGTATGGTTATCGTAGTGATTAAAAATTAATTTTAGTTTTTTTGTAATTTTATAGGTTTCGAATTAAATATCATCCGGAAGATTCCGTAAAGCGCAAAGACGAACAAACCAATGCTTTAAAGGTACGTTTTTGTTTTTTTTTCTGTAAATTTGTTCTTTAATTGGATTCTTTAGCGTCGCGTTGAGGTGTTCATGGAACTTTTGAGTGGAAACAAAATTGATTCGGTGAGCGTCGATAGTGTAAAAACAAACGATTTACTTAAATTATTGGATACGGTTGTAATTAAACTCGAAGGAGGCGACGAACAAGATATCGAAGCTTTAGAACAAGAATATGCAGGTACGGAAATTTTCATTTTAACTAAACTCCCAGTAACTTACCACAACAAATTTGTTATTATTAATTTGTCGTTAATATTTACTGGAAAAGCAAAACGCCGTGTATATCCTACCAACTATTCAGTTTTTTCAATTTTTGGTCCGGAAAAGCACGGAACATTTTGTTATAAGCCTCGCGTTATTACTCTTAGTTACCTCTTGCCGCGCATGAATGGATTAACGAGACGCTAAATTAAGAGTGATGACGCGACGGCACACTAATGTATGTAATCTTAAAATAATAATTTTTTAAAACAACCAACAGAACTAGAAAAAAAAGAACAAAGAATTGAAGAAAATTTAGAAAAGAAAGTCGAGACGGAGTCCGTTTCGAATAAAGAAGATGGTGAGATAGAAAATGAGGAAATTAAATCTCCGGAAGAACCGCCGGTGAAAACCAACGGTGAGTCGACTAAAGACGACCTTAAAGAAGAAGGAGAACATGATGACGAAGAAGAAGAAGGAAGTGCAGACACAAAATCGCCCCCCGAAAAAGTGGAAGCACTAGAAGAAGAAAGTCAAAAGTCGAACGAGATTGAAGCTTCGAAAGAGGAAGAAGAAGAAACGACTGAAGAAGTTAAAGTTGAAAAGCCAAAAAAAGCGCAAGGAAAGAAACGTGAGAGATCGTACTCTGGTAGTAGTAGTAGTTCTTCTAGCAGTAGCGATAGTGAAGTAGAAAAGGAAGAAGAGAAAAGTAAGGAGGAAGAAAGTGAAGAAGTTAAAAAGGAAGAAGTGAAAGAAAGTAAAGACGAGGAGGAGGAGGAGGCTAAAAATATTGAGATTGTTGAAGATGACGTTAAGGTAGAAAAACCGCGATCGTTGCACAAAACAACTTCCATTTTCTTACGTAGTTTAGCGTCCACTATTACACGCCAAGAAGTTGAGGCGATGTGTTCTAGATATGACGGTTTTTTGCGAGTTGCGTTGGCCGATCCGCAACCCGATAGAAGATGGATGCGTCGAGGTTGGGTAACTTTCAAGCGAGATGCTAATATAAAGGAAATTTGCTGGAACTTCAACAATATTCGTCTTCGGGACTGCGAATTGGGAGCGATTGTGAATCGAGATTTAAGCAGACGAATTCGGCTTGTGAATGGCATTACGGCGCATAAACAAGTTGTTCGATCCGATATAAGAATATCGGCAAAAGTCGTACTACATCTCGATAATAAAAATAATTTATGGTTGGAAGAAGATGAAAAGAAAGACAAAAATCAGCAAACGTTTGGATTTGTATCCAATAATCCTATTTTACACAACATAACTGACTACCTCATAGAAGAAGCAAGTGCCGAAGAGGAAGAATTATTGGGTTTGGAGCCGAGTTCAGAAAATCAAGAATCGGCTAGTGCGATAGTGGATAGAGATGACACTTTGATTGCAGTTTTGGATAAAATTATTTTGTATTTACGTATTGTACATTCTGTCGATTATTATAACCATTGCGAGTACCCAAACGAAGATGAAATGCCGAATCGGTGTGGAATTTTACATGCGAGAGGTCCTCCACCTACAACAAAAACCGACATTGCACAGTTTATTGGCGCACCGGTGGAAACAAAAATGGTACAGTTTCTTCCCGAAAAAGTGAATCAGGAAGAAAACAAAAACGAAAGCAAACTTGTTCATCTTGCCCTTAAGGATGTCGATACGGAAGTGGATAAGTTCGTTCAGGCAAATACTAGGGAACTAGCAAAAGATAAGTGGCTTTGTCCGTTGTCGGGGAAGAAGTTTAAAGGTAAATTTTTCTACTGGTGAAGTTTTCGATAACTGTAATAATGGCATCTCTTTTTTGTTTTCAGGTCCCGACTTTGTTCGCAAGCACATTTTCAACAAACACGCCGAAAAAATTGAAGAGGTTAAAAAGGAGGTAGAATTCTTCAATAATTACTTGCGTGATCCTAAACGTCCAATTTTGGAGACCCCGCAACCTAAAAAAGAAGAAAATTCTACCTTTAGTCATGCAGCGTAAGTATTTTAATTTTAGGAAATTTTAAAATTTTGTTTTATTTATTTGTGTTTGGTTTCTTATTTTGTGCAATGTGATGCACAGACAAAATTTTCCTTCCAGAAATTATGCCACCTCATTTGCTTCGAACTACGGACCACCTTCTCGTTTTTATAATCAAGGATATTCAAGACCTCGTCCTTACACTGCACCCCGTGCTAGGTGAGTAGGTACTGAAAATTAAAAAGGCATAGTGCTTGAATTTTATTGTTGTTACAGGGGTGGTGGCACGAGTGATTTTCGACCGATAATTCATTATAGAGATTTGGATGCACCCAGAGAACCCGAAGAATTTATTTAAGTATTAAAAAGTAGGGGGAAATGTGGTGAAAGTTATAATTTCTATAATCCAGCTACAAGCCCAACATCCTCTTACTAAAAACTGGAGAATCTTTACTAGATGATAAGAAGCGACACTACGTCGTTTTTCAGTGTCTTTTAATGGTCAACTAATGTAAACAAAGCGAAAGGTGGCCATTTTGTTGGTGAACATGCAGACTAAAATAAAAACGCGTTTTGAGTCGCTTTTTGTTTTTTTGCAAATATTCTTTCCTCTTATTTACCTCCTATGAGTTACACGATAAGATTGTATTTTGGTTATCTTTTTATTTAATTTTATTGGTTTTTTAAAATATGAACTTATTAATAATACCTTGAACACATTGGTGTAATTTTTTTATTATTAAAAGAATTGTACAATCAAATGCATTTGTTTTTATTATTTGTTTAGAAGACTGGTTTTAATTGGTTATAGGCCCTATGAAAAAAGTTTATGATGTAACTTCGCTTTTTTAACGCTAGAGGCGCTACTGTCTAACTTTCTCGCTAAAACTCCAATAAGGAAGCGAGAAAGTTTGACGTTAGCGTTAAAAAAGTGAACTATTGTCGATCCTCGAAAATGATCCGTTACTGGGGGAGGGGACTAGGGTTGATTTAGCCCCCCCCCCTCCCGGATTCAGTTACGGTTTGTGGAAAAACTACAACGGTGCTAGCGAAATGCCGTCTAGCGGCTGACATTTCAACTACAGTAATGGCTGGCGTAAACAGTATAACGCACAACTTATTTGACAGCTGTCAAAAATACTGTTTTAGCCAGCCATTTTCCATCTTTTGCAGCGCCCTCATCGGTAATATTTTATGCCTATAAGGATTCGGGAGCTAGCTTTTTGAGAAAAAATATTAACTTGGGGAGGGGGACAAGTCCAACGGACCCGTTTTTGAATTGAACTTGACACAAGCTCGGCGCTTGTCAATCTTTTGTACAAAATCCCTTTTCAAAAATCGGTGTTACGCCACTGCACGGCCGACCCACGGAAATAAAAGTGATAAGTTTAATTTATCTTAATTACCATAATCGTCACTTCATATCACTTGTACTTGATTTTCGACATTGGAAAATGTAATTTTTATTAACTTAAAAAAACTTGCAATAACTCAATCTGCCATTATAACCTCAAAGTTTTTTCGGAACTTGATTAAATTACCAACGTTACATTATTTTGCTACAATAATAATTTGAGGTTCTGTTTAATTTTTATCGTTCTCTTTTAGGTAACTACTAATTTTTCAAATAATTAATTAAGGTATATTTGTGATAACAATAATAATAATTATATTATTACCTGTTGTGTTATTAACGACAGTTTGTTCCATTTAATGAATTAGATGGGCGATAGTGAAGACGAGTACGACCGTAAACGTCGAGATAAATTTCGCGGCGAACGTGCAGAAGGAGTTTCTCGAGGTAGTGGTGGTGGTGGTGAACGACCGGCTCGTGCCCACGAAGAATGGATGAAAAGGTAAGAAATTGTTGGGTCTTGACTGTGGAATTCAAATAACAGTTTAATCCTAATTGCAGAGATGCGTGGTCCAGACCAAGAAGTCACGAATTTCGAGGTGGCATAAGAGATTCGGGGTATTCGGCCACGTCTAACGTAGAACCGATGGCGAAACGATTTAAACCGGATTATTATGGGGACTCCCATTATAATTCTTACCAGCCCCATTACCAACATTTACAGAGGTAATTTGAAAAATTGAAATTTGATTGTACCGTTTATTAAATTATACTTCGATTTGAAGAGAATCCGCTCTGCTTGTTTCATCACAAACACAACAACCGGCTATGATGTCCTTCAAATCATTTTTAACTTCACACGACGACAACATATCCGAAACTGAGGCTACAAAAAAATATAAAGAGTACAAATTGGAATTTTATCGACAACAACTTAACGAGTTTTTTGTTGCTCATAAAGAAGAAGAATGGTGAGAAATTTTTTTCTACGATTTTTATATAATATTAAGCTATCGGTCGCATATTTCCTCATTGAAACTTTTTTTCTACAGCACCAGTGTCGGTCTGTGTGTTCAACCTTAAATTACATAAATAAATTTAGTTTTTAAATATTGGCTACAAGTTACTTTCAAATTAATTTGTACATTAGGTTTTACGTTTTAAAGCTATGAGCGCAATGCATAGCTCTGTGTGCTTGCTTAGTCAAATTTGATCTCCTCAGGTGAGATTTACTTCTATTAATTAGATTCCTAATTTTTGTGTAAGTTTATGTTTTTACCCATTTTATGTTAGACAATTTTTGAAATGTTACATGTTAAACAATATCTGTAGCGTCTGCTATAGAGTTAAAAAAACTTACAATATATTGATGCATCAATAAGGTCGAAATTTGCTTAAATATTTAAACTTTAAAATCGATTTATATTTGAGATTTTAAATTTATTTATTGTATGTGATTGAAGAATCTCTTTAATCCATTCGTGTGCGTCAGTCGACACTTAGCGAATTTATAGACGTAAAGGGTAACGATGTAGGAGCGACTTTTCCCCCAAATCATTCATTAAAAGGTCTCGTAAGAGCTGAGCGTTTTGGATCTCCAAGACTAAGTGTGAACTTGATGATATGTCATCAGTCATCACCTTAAATACTTTAGTCGACGCTCTAGTTTTTCTTAATTTCATCATAGAAAGGAATCAGATACACATATGTAATTTTAACCAATATTTATTGATATACAGTGTGTTCATGAAAAGTGGTAACAGTGAATAATTCTTAAATATTACTAGATACAAAAAAAAGTTTAAATAGTTTTTTATTCAACTCCAAATTTTCTATTGGAAACTGTCAAAGTATATTTTTTTATACTTCAAATTCAACCGGAAGTAAACATAAAATTTTTTTTTCAAATGGCAACATGTCTTTTTTTTAACATTTTTGTAATCTGCAATTTTTTCTCTTTAAATACATATAAAATTTTCATAAGGTTACATAAGAAAAAATTCGAGAAAACACAAGATTTAAACAAACAATAATAATTTACTGATTATTTACACATAGGTATGTAGAGTGCCATGAAAAACAAAACATCACGACACCGAAAACACAACATTTCATTTTTCTGATAAATTTTTCAAAATTGCCACCGGTTTGTTCAAGATATGATTATAATTTTCGCAGAAGTTCTGGCGATTTGGTGATAATTGATAGATGCTAAATTAATTTTGGTTTTTAAATTTTTTAAATTTAAAGATAGATTTGCCTAAACTACCATTTTTAAATGACTCTATAGAAAGAGTCTAATGGTGTCATATCATAATAATGGTGTTTTGTTTTTCATAGCACTCTACATACGTAATTAATAAATTATTATTGTTTGTTTAAATCTTGTGTTTTCTCGAATTTTTTCTTATGTAACCTTATGAAAATTTTATATGTATTTATAGAGAAAAAATTGCAGATTACAAAAATGTTAAAAAAAGACATGTTGCCATTTGAAAAAAAAATTGATGTTTACTTCCGGTTAAATTTGAAGTATAAAAAATATACTTTGACAGTTTTCAATAGAAAATTTGGAGTTGAATAAAAAACTATTTAAACTTTTTTTTGTATCTAGTAATATTTAAGAATTATTCACTGATACCACTTTTCGTGAACACACTTTATAAATGATGAAAAACATGGTCGTATTTTCTCTGCATGAATTTGTTTTCTCTGTAAGATCCGAACCTAAAAATCAGAATGATTGAAACGGAATTATTGCATTGGTAGATGAAAAACGGCGTTTTTTTTTAACTGGACAAGAAAATCATGGCTTCAATTTTTTAGGGAAATTTCAAACTTTTATGGATTATTTCGGAGGTTTGGTACCTACCAAATTTTAGGTACATATTTTTTTTGTATATTTTCCATTTTTTTCATGTCATCTGAGACCTCCGTTTTCTTGGAATCAGGGAAATACCAAACGAAAACAAAATGTCGAGAAAAACGCGTTTAATTTTAAACTTTTTAATTAATAACTCTCCAGCAGCTTAAAATGATTTTTTCGTTATTTCAGGTTATAAATGACCCCTTTATGTATCTGTTTTAAGACCTATAAAAGGGGTCTTTTCTCAAAAGGTCACCTCAAGGGGGACCAACCCGACCATAAAACTAACTTTTATAATGTCCTAGGACCTATAAAACTTAACTTTATAAGGTCCTAGGACTTATAAAAACAGTCCTTGTTGGGGTACCTGCCCGAACGGGTCCATCCGTTCATCATTTATTCTGGTCTGGTGCGAAGCACCAGGGCTGTTGCCCCATATCTTCGCAGACTTGAAGAGTAAGGTTGCGGGCTTGCCCGCAACCTTACGTCGGATGATTTTTATTGAGGCGTACCTCTGAAAATTAGCGCGAAGCTAAGTCCTGGCTGTGTTAACCTGTGGGACCTACAGCTTTACGTGGAATCCGAACCACGGAGTCGGATAAATTTTGTGGCCGGGTTGAGGATCGAACCTAGCCCCGCCAAACTAGAGTCCTCTCCTTAGCCCGTTCCATCCGTTCATCATTTATTCTGGTCTGGTGCGAAGCACCAGGGCTGTTGCCCCATATCTTCGCAGACTTGAAGAGTAAGGTTGCGGGCTTGCCCGCAACGTTACGTCGGATGATTTTTATTGAGGCGTACCTCTGAAAATTAGCGCGAAGCTAAGTCCTGGCTGTGTTAACCTGTGGGACCTACAGCTTTACGTGGAATCCGAACCACGGAGTCGGATAAATTTTGTGGCCGGGTTGGGGATCGAACCTAGCCCCGCCAAACTAGAGTCCTCTCCTTAGCCCGTTCACCTAATTCACCTCCTCTCCATCCGTTCGGGTGAACTCCTGTTTTTCACTTATGTTGTCAAAAACTTGAGTAACAACTTGCGATCTTCACGCCATCTATTGATAGTTATCTCAGAGCAAAAAAATCGTGAATTTCGTGGGATATTATCCCCAAAATTACGGAATTACGACACCTTTAGTTAAAAAATTGGTAATTAAATTAAGTGTTACTTTATATTTATTTACAAAATCATAGATTTAGATAATATCCGACAAAATTCAAGATTTTTCTTGCAATAATTGCAAAAAAATTAAATTAAGTGTTACTTTATATTTATTTACAAAATCATAGATTTAGATAAAATCCGACAAAATTCGAGATTTTTTTGCAATAATTGCATAACGTGACCATCCGTCCGTCAATACGACGGACCGTCCGTTATTTCAACATGCTGTCCGTCAGACCAAATTATCCGTCATTCGGAAATTTCAAAAGAAAATCATCCTTTTTCGCTCCAAAGAGACAAACATTGATAAATGACTTGCAAGCTTCACGCCATCTATCGATTGTTATTTTAGAGCTATTATATAAAATCGCGAATTTTGTAGGATATTTTTCCTGAAATAACGAAAAATTGTTCATATCACTCGGGCGATAAGGGTTTTCATCCTTCGGTCGATTATTCACTCGCCGCTGCGCGGCTCGTCTCATAAACTTTCGCCCGGCGGATGAAAAGACCCCCTTTATCGCCCTTGTGATATAAACTACTATTATAGTGGTGCTTCAGTATCAGCTCGTTGTTGGTCGCTTATTCTTTTCTTGGAAACTAAAAAGGTACTAAATGATAGTAAAAGGTACTGAAGTTAAAATTTTACTGCATCCATTCGATATACATTTCCTCAAAGCATAAATACATAAATAAAAGAAACACATTTATTTTTAATTATTTTTTATTAGCATATTCCACAGTTTTATTAATGTGAAATATTAAATGTTTTAAAAAAATTTAAACAGCCAAGAGCTGGGGGCGGGGGCAAAGGAGGCAGCCGTCCCCAGGGATGAAAAGACCCCCTTTATCGCCCTAGTGATATAAACTACTATTACCTCATTTTTCAATGAGATATTTGATATAATTTTCCCTATTTTCTAAGATGTCTGGACTAGAGAAGAATGGGGGATGAAACAAATCCTTAGATTTTGCATACTTAGATTTTTCTAGACTTGTAGTATGTCAAAAAGATACCAACAACAAACTTAAAAATTTAAATTTCATCTTTGTGGGAATTAGTTATACCCAAAAAAAACTTATTTTCTAAGAATCTCGTTAATCTATTCATGCGCGTCATTTCTTTAAAACTTTTGGGTCAAAAAAACGCATTTTGCATACTTAGATTTTTCTAGACTTTTAGTATGTTAAAAAGATACCAAGAACGAACTAGAAAATTCAAATCCTGTTTTTGTGGGAATTATTTGCACCTAACACCTATTTTTTGCGTATTTCTTCTGTACTATAAGCAAATATGCGTTAACAAAAAAATCAGAAAAGTTTATTCGGGCTCCAAGATGACTCGCGCGGGACTAAATATTCTAAATATCCCGCGGGACAAAAAATATCGGTTGTAGGTTTGTATTAGGGTCTCTAAAATACAAATTTTACGATTAAAACCTCGATGAATTCTGAAAGAGTATATTTTAAATAAGAGAATTAACGGAAACGGAATGCCCTAAGTGCACCTGTTTTTTCAACAATCTAATTTTAAAAAGCACGATTTTCATAGCAATTTTCAACTTCAGTCGCTCGGGATTGGTGAATCAATGCATTCTATTGACAGTCCGTGTAGTTTGAACTAGTCTTAGCTTTGCGCAGAGCGGCGATAACCCAGGGTCACAGCCGAGGCGTTTACTCAATGTCTCGGCACCGACCTAGATCAGTCCTTAAGCGAAGTTACCACGGGCAAGTACGGTAGAAAATTTTTCAACCGTACAAACCCACCTCTTATCTTTATTCAACACTCTACTTTGAAACGATACAAGGCTCTATGCTCGCTCTAGTATTTCATACTCTAACCATCCACGCGATGTTCTCAGATGTTGAAAGAGGTAATGGAGGCTTTGCCTCCAAACAAACTTTGTTCACAAAGTGATGCTATGCTATAGCGGCGATAACCGGAGCGACACTTGCATTGGGATGCAGCAACAGTGCACTCCGAACGAAAATCATGGTCTTCAACCCTAAATGTGCTGGAAAAATGGCTTAAAGCGCCCGAGCGCAGCGAGGGGTGCTTTAAGTCGAGTTTTCTTTGCACAACTACCCTGCGTTGAAAATCCACTCTCACGAGTTTCACCCCTCAAAGATCCACCATTTCCTTAATCCACGGGCCTAGGGATATTTTGAAATTAGTTGTCGTTTTCATTCAATCGTAAAATTTGTATTTTCGGGGCCCTAGTAGCTACCTTCACCCCTTTAATCAATTATATATTTTCCACCTTGTCTGATGACCTTTTGCCATCTTTCTGGTAACTTGATAATTCCACGCTCATAGAACTTTTAGCTCTTATCAACAAAAAACTTAACTTAGTGTGATTAAAGTCAAACCCAAATGATTATTCCTAGTTATTAGAATTAGACGAATAGTTGTATCTTTTTGTATCTAATGCTTGCCAGATCAAAATTCAAGAAAAATTAAATGTTTGTAATTATTTGCCCCAAGAAGTCTTTGCTCCCAACCGGCTCGCGCCGAAACGGCCGCGTCGAATCGGCTGCGCCAAAACGTCCCATCCCGTCTCTTTGTTTGTCAAATCAACAATTTTATGTATTTTTGTGAAACATGAAAGTTAGTTTTATTGGCATCAATGTAAAGTGATATCACTCAAATAACCTCCACGTGACCACCTATTATAGATATCGATCTTTCGAACAAAATTTTCGATAACATTCCAGTAATGCTGGTTGCATCCTGTATCTTTTCAATAGCGTTTTCAATGTTTGCTTTCAAGTTTTCAATTTATCGTGGATCATTAGTGTAGGTAGACTTTTAATTTAGCATGGCCCCAAAGAAAAATCTAATGGTGTTCAATCACAGGATCATCTTGATAGCCAGTTGACTCCACCACGAGGAAAAATTAATAAAGTCATCGCTTCATTAGATGTGTGGCACGTGGCACTATCTTGTTAAAACCACATGTCTTTCAATTCTAAATGGTTTAATTTCGACCACAAAAAATCTTTAATCTTTGATTCTATTGGCGGTAACGGTTTGGTAATTCTCATTTTTGAAGAAGTAACCCCAAAAATTTTAGTCAGAATTTTAAATTTGACTTACCTCAAATGGGGCGAAATTTAAAATTGCACCTTTATTTGGATCTCTCTTTACAAACGGTGTTTTTGCAGATATTTTGAATATCTCACATTATATTTCGGATATTTTGAACATTCTAAGATTTAAATGTTAGCTAATTTTATCCAAAAAAAAATTTCAAATTCTTTACAATTATTCATGAACGAATTTTTTAAATGAAATTTTTCAAGAAACTAATAAATTTTAGATAATTCCATAATTTCTGTCCCATCATAAAAATGGTTTTGCAATCTTGACCTTGAAAGATATCAAAAGTTGTCCGGTGCTAATAATTTACAACTGAAGACGGTTTTGGTATTCTAAGGGTAATCCTGAAAATATAAATTTATTCACCAATAATTCTAATATAAAATGGGAGTTTAAAAATAAAAAATAATCTTGCAATATTTTATTTTTCTAATAATTACTCCATTGAAGGTTCCGAATCAAATACCATCCTGAGGATTCCCTCAAAAGAAAAACTGAACAAGAAAATGCGCTAAAGGTAATAAATTCCTCTTTTGTTTTTTTTTCTTTAGTTAGTTGTTTATTTAATAGAAACGCGTTGAAGTTTTTATGGAATTGTTGAACAATAACAAAATTGGTTCAGTTAGCCTTGATCAAGTTGAAACAACGAAGTTGTTGAAATTGTTGGACACTGTGATGATAAAATTGGAGGATGGCACAGAAGAAGATATTGACGCTTTGGAGGAGGAATATAAAGGTAATTTTATGTGTTTTTTTGTGTTTTATTTTAATTTTCAAGTTTGTATGCTTTTTAAGACATGGAAGTGGAAATCGATAAACATGAAAAACTGGAAGAGAAAAAGAGTCCAATAGTTGTAGAGAAAGATAAAGACGATGAAACGTGCAATACTACTAAGAATGATTGTGTAAAAGAATTAGACCCAAAGTCTCCCAAAGAAGAAGGCGAAGAAGAAGAAGATGATAGTAACGAAAAGAAGGAAGAAAAAAAGGAGGATGAGGAGGTACAGGATGGTAAGGATGAAAAGGAAGTTGAGGTAGAGGATAAAGAAGATACAGAAGATGTTGAAGAAAAAGCAAGCAAGAGTGAGAAAAGTGACGCTGGTAGTGAAAATGAAGTTGAAAATGAAGAACCGAAAAAGGAAGAAAACGAAACCTTGGATGACAAAAACATTCAGATTGTGGAGGACGATGTCGCGACCAGTAAGTCACGGAATTTACATAAAACAACTTCAATTTTTTTGCGAAATTTGGCTCCTAGCATTACTCGAGTAGAAATCGAAAGTATTTGCTCAAGATATGATGGATTTTTGAGAGTTGCATTGGCGGATCCTCAACGTGAGAGGAGATGGATGCGCAAAGGATGGGTAACATTCAAAAGGGATGCTAAAATTAAAGATATTTGTTGGAGTTTTAATAATATACGACTCAGGGATTGTGAGTTGGGCGCCATAGTTAGTAAAGACTTGAGTAAGCGCATTCGAATTGTAAATGGAGTAACAGCTCACAAGCAAGTTGTTCGTTCCGATATTAGATTAGCGGCTCGAGTCACTCTGAATCTTGATAATCAGGCGAGTTTGTGGCTGGATGAAGGTGGCAAAAATAAACCTAAACCGGTAAGTGATTCTTCGAATGTTTGATCATTTAATTTTTCAAATTGTATTTAAGACGTTTGGCCTGGTATCCAATAATCCAGTTTTACACAACATAACCGATTATTTGATTGAAGAAGCCAGTGCAGAAGAAGAAGAGTTGTTAGGCTTGGAGCCTACTTCGGATTCTCAAAATATGATCTCTAGCATGGACAGAGATGAAGATTTAATTGCAGTTTTAGATAAAATTATCTTATATTTGCGAATTGTACATTCGGTTGATTATTATAATCATTGTAAATATCCAAATGAAGACGAAATGCCAAATAAATGTGGAATTTTACATGCGAGAGGATCTCCGCCTGCTGCACCGGTATGTTATACCTTTGATATTTTAAGTCTATGGTTTCCAAACTTTATGTTATTACACCTCCTTGAACAATCTAAATTTTGCGCCTCCCTTTGCACCAGTCCGGCCCCTTCCCGGATCTCCCAGTTTGAAAATTTCTGCCTTAGCAAATAAAAATTTTTTTACTATTCTTGTAGTGTTTGAGGGTATAATGGTAATAAATTTTGGAAACAAAATTTTTACTTTGTACTCCCTCAAAAGCTACCCGCATTTTGTCTAAAATTTTTTCAAAAAAAAAAAAAAAAAATTATTTTTGACTATAAAATTGAAGATTATACCAAGCAAACTTTTATTTTTTAGACTGATATGTCTCAATTTATTGGAGAACCAGTTGAAGCTAAAATGGTACAATTTTTACCAGAAAAGATATCACCGGAAGACACGGAAAACGAAAACAAATTTCTTAGTTTAGCTTTAAAAGACGAGGATACCGAAGTGGATAAATTTGTTGTTGTTAATACTAAAGAGTTGGCCAAGGATAAATGGTTGTGCCCATTATCGGGAAAAAAATTTAAAGGTTTTTGGGTTTTTTATAAATAAAGTTTTTGGGGTTTTAAAACATTTGGTTTTAGGACCAGATTTTATACGTAAACATATTTTTAATAAGCATCCAGAAAAAGTTGAAGAAGTGAAAAAGGAAGTTAAGTTCTTTAATAATTACGTCCGTGATCCCAAAAGACCGGCAGAAGTTATGCATTCAAAGAGGGAGGAGTCTACGTATGTTCATCCTGGGTAAACAGTTTTTTTGGTGATGTTGAAATTTAAATTGTAAAATTTAATTTTAGCTTAGCTGCTCCTAGAAATTATGTCTCCTTTGGCGGCGGCGGTGGTAATTATAGGGGACATTCCCGTTTTTACAATCATGGATATGGAAGATCTCGCCCTTATGGGGGGTCTCACAGGTTTGAATGTTATTAATTTATGGTGTAGGTCGAAAAAAACCAATTTTTTTGTAGGGGGGATTTTCGACCAGTGAATCACTACCGTGATTTAGATGCACCAGAAGAAACTTTTTAAATGCTAATAAGTAACGAGGAATGAATGTGAAAATAAATATTTTTGTAAAGTTTATATTATTTTTTTATAATATGACGTAATAAAGTAATTTTGCTTTGCAACAAACAAAAGCATCTTCATAAACATTTTATTGATTGAAAATTTAAAAAGGGGTGGGTGTCATCAGGATAGCATCAGATTATTCCTGAACAGCGGTCGTTAAATCACTGTCAAGAAGCGGGTTGTAATCAGTGATCATTTCCCAATCGCATCACTTGCTATCTTAGTAAAGGTCAAGAATGTCCCTACTAGATGACAAATATTTTGGATCAAACGTGCGCTTTTATCCACAGCTTACTAAGATTTTACGAGTGAAATATATTACCCTGCCATCTATCGGTAATTTTTATTTAATAAACAGGGTCGTACTAAGAAATTTTAATGATGAAATTTATAAGGCTCCTTATGTAAGTGGTACTTAAATTTTCACTGCCTCCATGGTCTTTTTTGTTTTTTGAATTTATTGGATTTTTGATCGGAATTAAATTATAGTATCTACTATTGAAATTATTTTCATTTTATTTAATTTCAAAAATTTTTAAATTGAGAGCTGAAACTATTCAATTTATTTTATGTGGAAGTTTTCTTTGAACGGATTTCGCTTCTCGGCCCTAAATTACCGTTTTCTATCAAATTTTCAAAAAAAATTTGGGGATATACCAGGAACGTTCAGCAACTTTTCAATGAGGAGCGATTTCATAGATCGAAAAGAAAAATAAAAAATTAATAAGTGATATCCCTCTTTATACTTTTTTCCAGAATATTTTAGTTTTTATGTTTCATATATTGTCGTATTCTTTTGAAGTGAAAAAGTTTGGTTTTGTTTTTATAAGAATTGTAAATTTTGATATTTTTGTAAAATTGAAAACTTTGTACCACGGCGACGCCCACGGTTTGATTAAGCCGCGATGGGGGAGGGAGAATGCAAACAGCGTTGCCACAGTTAAAAAATAAAAGGTACTTGGAAACTAAAAAAGTACTAAATGATAATAACAAGCTTAAAGTTTAAATGGTCTAAGGTAAAAGGTATTGAAGTTAAAATTTTACCGGCCAAAAGCCGAGGAGAGGGGGAAAAAGTAGCAGCTGCCCCCTGCCATCCTCCAGATCAGAGAAAGATTTTGTAAGGAAAATAAACTACACAAACTTAATTTTATCTCATTTTTCAATGAGGTATAATTGATATAATTTTCAAAACTTGTTTCTATTTTTTAAAATGGCCTGAACCTTTTCCCCCAAAATGTAAAGAAACGGATTTAAAACCGGGGGGTCTGGGGGTTTTGGAATACCCCCCAGCACAAGGAAGTAATGAACAGATTTTTCAAAATTGATAACGACACATTAATTCTAAAGAAAACATATTATTATTTTTTTTTTATTTCAAAATAATTTAAATGGCCAAGAGCCGGGGGGGGGCAAAGATTTTGTAAGGAAAGTAAACTACACAATCAGGGGTATTATGTATCACCAACGTTATCATAAAGGTGACCGTTATAACATATTTCGGTAAATCGTATCGATTTCATTGGTAGGATTTACCGAAAAACTTTATTTTATGTCATAACTATCACCTTTATGATAACGTTGGTGATACATAATACCCCTGAATTCATAATTTTATCTCATTTTTCAATGATAATTTTCAAAAATTGTTTTTATTTTTTAAGCTGTCTGGACCCTCTCCCCCAAAACATAAAGAAACGGGCGTGAAACCGGGGGGTGTGAAATACCCCCCCAGCACAAGAAAGTAACGAGAAGGCTTTTCAAAATTGATAACGACTCAAAGGGCATAGTCGGATTAATATGAGAAAGCTGCCCCCGCGACTTTTTTGGCTCATACTCAGGGGATCGATTTGGTGTCGAATAAAAATAATTCACACCAATTTTTAGCTCTTTAACTCTAACGGTTGTCGATATTTTCAAAAAAACCTGTTTTTTCAATTTTATTTTTATAGTAAAATTCACAATTAATCAATGATGAATTTTTTACTAATTTTTAGGAGTTTAAGACATGAGAAAAAAATATAATCATGATTTTTTAACGAAAAGCCGATTTTTGGCAGACGATTGAAAATTAAAATCTTTTTTTTTTTAGCCTTTTTAAAATATGTCACTCACCAAAATTCGTCAGAAAATGTCTATTATACTCCTCTACATTCAGGAATTTTTTTAAATTTTTTGAAATGGTGGAACAATATGAAAAAAAATAAAAACTCATTTTTTTTTCTAAAATCTTGCGTTCTAAATAACTTATATTTTTTTTTAGCTAAAAAAAATTTGTCTAAAATATTTTTTTGCCAAAAAAAAAAAGGTTACCATAAAAAAATTCATATATATTTTAAAATAATTTAATATTTTATTATTTTAATATATTTTAAAATAATGCATTTTTGGGGAAAACTTATAAAATCTTTTTTAAAGTTCTTAAAAAGACCTTTATTTTTGTTTTTTATAAAATACCGTAGCCTCAAAACTAAGTGAGCTAATAACAAAAATAAAGTAGATTCTTATTTTTTTCATATAAATTATAAATAAAAATTTTTTAGCCCTTATTTTTGAAATGGTTTGAGCTGAAAGGGTTTGAACAACATGTCAACTATTTACGAACATATGCAAACTTTAAACGGCCATATCTTATACAATTTTTATACTACAACAAAAACCTAAATTTTCAGAGAATCCAAACCTACAATTTTTATTTTATAAATTTTTGCGTATCATTAATAAATTTTGAGATATTTTTAAGAAAAGGCAATTTTTTGCAAAATTGCAAAAATGCTCTCTTCAAATCAACCTCAAATTTTTTCAAAACTAAGGACTTTAAACCTGTAAAACTACTAGAGCATATTACAAGTAAGTACATAAACAGTGGCGGCGCCAGGGGTGGGCGCGGTTGGGCGAGCGCCCAACCTAAATTGTTCTCGCCCAACCTGTTAAATCGAGCAAACATTTGAGCAAAATGTATTAAAAAAATGTGATCAAGTAAACAAACCGTCCTATTTTGTCCTACATCTACGTAAAAGAATAAATAAAATATTGATTATTTATTTTACTTATTTTTTTCACAAGTTTTTTGCATTTCCTGCATGACCACTTAATATACCTTTGTTTTAAGCCGCTTTAGGTAGCAAGCTAAGTGAACATAAACGAAAGGTGAGCTAAGTGAACGGGCTAAGGACCGGCTAGAAGCTCTAGATTCGATCCCCAACCCGGCTACAAAATTTATCCGACTTTATTATAATAACCCTCTCCTCTCGGAAGGCAATGGCAAACCACCGAGAGTAATCTGCCAAGAAAGCCATTTAATAATAACATATTAAATTGGTCACGACTCTTCTGTCAAGAAGCATACGAAGAAGAAGAAGAAGGTAGCAAGCAGTGGCGGATTTTCAAACAGGCGCAACAAGCGAACGCCTCGGAGCCTTAAATAAATCAAGGATGCCTCACAATTTAGTTCTTAAAATAAAAAACTATTTTATTTAATTATTAAAAAAATGAGACATTGGGAAACAGCATTGAAAATTAATCAATATAAAATGACAACTGCTTGGATATACAATATTTCAAGTAAAATATTCCAAATATTTAAATAAAAAAAAGAGAACCATTTAATATTAATGGTCGCCAACCTCCGACATTAGGAGACGGCACCTTAAGAAGAAGATTCCAAATATAAATTAGGTAGCATTTTCAAAAAATCGCCTGCGGCGCTTAAGGATGCCCCTCACCTGTATGCCGAAAATTGAAAACCTTTGCTGTAAATTGTAATTGTAGGAGTACTGAAAATATTTAGAGAAGGGGCCTCAAAATTCAATTGCGCCTGCGGTCAATTGCTAAATCCGCCACTGGAGGCAAAATCTTTGTTATGTGCAAAAACACCGTGCTGCCTGTTATCACATTAACATTAAGTAGGAACCTCTCTAAAATAAAATTAAAAACCAACAGTACTATTGTTTTATACCCGATTTGTACCCAATTGTACCATCAATAAAAAATTTTTGTACCACAACAGTTTTCCGGAACAGCGCTAACAATTTTTTTTCTTCTTATGTAGGTACTAAATATTTAAATATTTTCGGTGCATTCTGGAAAATATTTTTAATTTTTTAATACTTAGAACAAAGATAAAAAAGCTTTTTACCGTAGGAGGCCAATTTTAATTTAGATAATTATAATTCATGTAAAATAAACTTTTAAATAATAAAAGGTTTTCTAATTCAATTATTTAATGTTAATTTGCCATAAATCCAGAATAATATTATTTTATACTTAACAAATTCAAAAAATTTTGATTATCTATAAAAATAAAATATTTATCGAAATATTGCTAATTTTTTCTGCCCACTCTTCAAGTTTTTCTGCCGGGTGTCGCCCAACCAAAAAAAATAAGCTGGCGCCGCCACTGTACATAAATAAAGTTAATTGTGAAGTAGTATAACAATTATTTTTAATTGCGATGGTAATTAAATTAGGGGGTGTTTTTAACATTTTTTGTCGCCGAAATAAATAGAGATCAACTTATCATATTTAAAATTAGGTAAAATATTCAAAAAATCAATTTATCATAGCTCGCTTAGTTTTGATGCTATGGGGTTTAACAAAAAACAAAATTAAAGAGTTTTTGAATATTAAAATATATTAAAATATTAAAATATTTTAAAATATATTTTTTAGCTAAAAGAAATATAAGTTATTTAGAACGCAAGATTTTAGAAAAAAAATGAGTTTTTATTTTTTTTCATGTTGTTCCACCATTTCAAAAAATTCATGAGTGTAGAGGAGTATAATAGACATTTTCCGACAAATTTTGGTGAGTGACATATTTTAAAAAGGCTAAAAAAAAAAAAGATTTTAATTTTCAATCGTCTGCCAAAAATCGGCTTTTCGTTAAAAAATCATGATTATATTTTTTTCTCGTGTCTTAAACTCCTAAAAATTAAAAAAAAGTTCATCATTGATCAATTGTGAATTTTACTATAAAAATAAAATTGAAAAAACAGGTTTTTTTGAAAATCTCGACAACCGTTAGAGTTAAAGAGCTAAAAATTGGTGTGAATTATTTTTATTCGACACCAAATCGATCCCCTGAGTATGAGCCAAAAAAGTCGCGGGGACAGATTTCTCATATTAATCTGGCGCGAATATCGCCTTTTACATTAACAAAACGTCACCACGCGGAATACTTTCAAACTCGTTTGTAACGTATAGTAAATACCAACATAAACAAACAATTTCTTTTGTTTACATTAACAAAACGCCACCACACGAAATAATTGGAACTGCTGAAAGACGTAATGTTGTTATTGACGGTGGCGCCACCAACGGTAATGTAAATCGCGAATGCCTTTTAATTCCAAAAAAATCACATTTTGTTTTATTACACCTGACCTCCCCAGACACCCCGGTTTTTCGATTGTTTACTACATAATATTGAATTTTATCTCATTTTTAAGTATTTTTTTTCTAGGGTGATCAAACCAATTAAATATGCCAAAATGTAAGGAAAAGGGGGTAAAACCGGGGGGTCTGGGGGGTATAGAATACCTTCCAGCATGTGGAACTTTAAAAATGACTTTAAAAATTGATAAAACCATAAAAGTGGCAAAAAGTGACTAAAATCTTTTAACATCTTTGTGTTATTGCACCCCCCCTGAAATTATCCCTATCCTCCTCATATATTTCATAAAATACTATAAATTTTTAAGTTGTAATGTTTGTGTGTTTAAAATAAAAACTTTTTTTTTAACAATATTTTGCGTCTCAAGTTTGGAAAACGCTCTTACAAATTAAATTTTTTGGGTATAATGGTAGTACATTTACATAGTTTCAAAATTTTGAAAACTACTCCCTTTTTATTTAGAATTTTTTCACTATTTTGACAGTGTTCATAAATTTAACAATAACCAATAGCCACAGCCGTGGAGTGATGTGACCGCTGGCGCTGGTTGAGTACAGAGTGGAAATTCTGGGTTCAAATCACGGACTAGACAGAATTTCTTAGCTCGGCCTTCCAGTGGGCATCCACACGCTATGGTGAAATCGATCTAGAGTATCGAAGAAGAGAAAACGAGAAGACGAGGAGTGATTCACCTCGGTAAGTAAATCGTAAAGAATTCTAAGGAAGTGGGAATATTTCAAATGGAATGGATACCTGATATATTTACCAATATTCTAATATTTTATACAAAATATTTATTGCTGATGTCCCTCTCTCAAAAATCACCCTTTTGCGATAGAAATTTTGTTCACTATTTTTGCAACTTTGCAAGTATAAGAGTAATATACTGACCAAGTTTCAAAAATATTAAACAAAATTTTTGTTCAGGCATTTACAAAAATTGTACTGGTATATACCGCATCTACCGGCTACCTTTAAAAATTTAATCATACGTTTGTTCTACGATTCACATAATAAACAGAATTTACACTGGGTTCATGTACCTCATTGATAATTCGATCATGAAAAATTATAAGTTTTTCACTAAGGTTTGTAGGGTTTAATGGTAATAAATTTACATTTTTCAAAATTTTTTCATTATTTTATCAGTGTTCACAAAAAATGTAACACTGGTATATTCACCATGTTTCAAATATTTTAAACAAAATTTTTATTGAGGACTCTCCCCCCCTCAATCACCCTTTTTGCGCTTAGATTTTTTTCTCAATTTTCAGACAGAATGTGCAGTTGTGCACCCTTGCCCTACGCCAACTTTGCCACGCTTTAGTTACTAGCTACGCCACTGAATTATTCCCGAAACAAAAGCATCCGGATTAAAAAAATAGGTATCAAAATGCATTATACTGATGTAAAAGGGCACTATGAAACACAGTCCAATATTTTTACAAATTCCTTCCAATGTTTTTCCATGCTTGCATTAGTAAGTTTTTTCAAAAGATTTGGTTTTTGGGCTTCTTAATTTATTTATTTATTCCATTCCACTACATTACAATAACTAAAACTTCTATATTAATCTTATGCGAATGCAATAAATTTGTTTGCATTTTTTTCTCAGATCATTGCCCTGAAACTTTTTATTCAAAAATGCTTACTTACTATGTAATAAAATATTATTATCATGTAGTACACGGTAGTTACGATATTCATGTTATACGTAGAATGATAAGATGTAGTTCATTCGCTTTTCTTAGATTTAAGATAACAAAGGTGTTAAATAGAGGTGCAGAGCATCAGTAGTCGCTTTTTCTAATTCACTGTAGAAGTAGTTAAGTCCTGTGTAATAAAGGTTTTTACTTTTTAAAAACTGGTTTTTGTCAACCGAAATTGTAATTGGCGCAGTCGGTAGGATTCCCAAAATTGACCTTATCGCAAGAGCAATTTTCGTATCATCGATTAATTGGGAATTCGAAGAAAAAAAAAATTCAATTTGGACAAAAACAGCACAGCAGTCATCAAGGGAGGAACAAGCATCGTCCGAACTGTTGACAATTAATTTAGGAAGTCCTGAGGAAGGAACAAGCATCGTCCAAACTTATAGGCATTAGCAACTAAGAAAACGAACCGCAAAGAATGAAAACAGCATTATTGTAAGTCTCATTTAATTTCATATCATTTCAATTCCTAGTATAAGATAGATAAGTGTAACTTTCAATCGCACGTTTCCGAGAAATTTATGAACCCAGAAATTGATTTGGAAAAATTAACAAATTTATTTAGTAACATAAAATTAGAACCATCAACAATGGCAACAAATTATCATTTATTAAAATTGCATTTAGATAGTATTTCACAATACGAGGGAAACCCTCACACTTTGAATATTTTTATAGATAATTGTCAAAATTTAATAAATACATTTTCTAACGCTACCGATAACGCTTTAAACCAATTTTTGTTAAGAGCTGTATTAGGCAAATTAACAGGTAGAGCTTTAATTTTAATTGGTTCCCGTAGCGAACTCAACGATTGGTTAGCTATAAAATCAGCATTACAATTAAGTTTCGGAGATCAAAGAAATATCGATTGTCTCGTGCAAGATTTAATTGATTTGAAACCAAATAGAAATGAATCTTTTTATAATTTTGGCATGCGTTGTCAAGACGTACGATCGTTAATCACGTCAAATTTAAATTCAACATCAATGCCACCTGAAGAAATGGCGATTCAAATAAAAAATTACAATAATTTAGCTTTAAAAACTTTTATAAGAGGTCTAACTGGACAAATTCAAACTAATGTTAGATTAAGAAATCCAGATAGTCTTGAAAAAGCAATGAGCTTATTATTAGAAGAACAAAATTTTCTTTATTCCACTAACCAAAGTAACACTTTAAATTCGAATATTATGTTTAGACCGGAACAAAGATTAACACCTGGAAAATTAAATAATAATTTTAAAACCAATTTTAATTTCAATAAAACTCCAACAACTCAAAACGTTCAAAATTTTAACAGATTTCCACAGTATCAAAATTCGCAAAATTTTAATCAGTCTTCACCTTTTCAAAATACTTCAAATTTTAGTAAACCTATACAATTTCAAAATAACTCAAATTTTTATAAAAATTTACCATTTCAAAATAATTCAAATTTTAACAAAACGCCACAATTTCAAAACACCCCAAATTTTAATAGATTTTCACCATTTCAAAATAACTCTGCGATTAATCAAAGACCTTCATTTCAAAATACTAATTTTAATAAAACTTTTCAAAATCAACCTAGACCTTCTCAAGGTATGAATCAAAATTTTAACAGATTTGGTAGAACACAAATTACAAATCGATTACACGAACCAATGGATACAAGTAGTGGTCATGCTACTTTTGAAAGATCAAAATATTCTATGAACCACCTTTTTAATCAGAATGTAACTGAAAATCAAGAAACCGAAAACGAATTTGAAAATTTATTTAATTATACGGAAAATGTAAATCAAGACGAGTTTAACAACCTGCCGGAAGAATGTAACTTGTACCCTCAAGATGCATTCTTGCAACAAGATAACACATTTATAGACGAGGGTCAATGTCAAGACAACGACATTAACAATGATAATAATGAAACAAATTTTCGCGAAGTCATTTATTCAAACCAACCCAGATAGTACAATTACATAATTTTGAATCTAACTTACCTTATATTTATATACCAGAAATTAATGCAAAATTTTTGATAGATACAGGTAGTTCAAAAAGCTTGATCGATCCAAAATTAGCTCATCATTTTTACAATAACTTCATTTCAAACGAAAATTTTAATATTCAAACAGCACATAATATTTCATATCATGATGAAGTAGCCGAGATTCCTATCTTCCAAATTTTTAATACAGATCAAAATCATAAATTTTATCTTTTCAAATTCAACGAAAAATACCAAGGACTAATCGGAATCGACTTAATCGAAAAATTGAATGCTAAAATTAATATTGCAGAAAGAACAATTACAATACCACATACTGAAATTTCAATAATTATCGATACTGATAAAAAACCTATAATACAAAATCCTAATAATAACTCAAAATTAAACTATTCAATAATAATACCACCAAGAGTACAACAAGTAGTTAAGCTACCTGTAAATTTAAAAGAAGGAACAGGAATTTTAAATTATGTTAAATTTCACGATGGATTAGAAACCCCAAAAGCAATAGTAAATGTCTTGAATTATTTTGCTATCACCACAATTATTAATAGCGGAGAAAACCACGTAAAATTAAACATTTTAGATCAGTTAAAAATTGAACCAATAAATTTAGTAGACGTAAACTTTTTTGACAAAATGGATATCGATCATCAACCACTAAATTTAGAACAGGAAAATTTATTAAAACAAAATTTAAAAAATATAAGATTGGAACATTGCAATAAAGAAGAAAAAGATTCAATTAGGAAACTTTGTTTAGAGTACCGCGATATCTTCTTTTGCGATGGCATCCCTTTAAGTTTTACAAGCGAAATTAGTCACAAAATTAAGTTAAAAAAAGACACTAACCCAATCTATACCAAATCATATAGATTCCCCAAAGTTCACAAACAAGAAGTAAAAACGCAAATAAAAAAAATGTTAGATCAAAAAATTATTGAACACAGTGTCTCACCGTGGTCTAGCCCAATTTGGATTGTACCAAAAAAATTGGACGCTTCTGGAAAAAGAAAATGGAGAATAGTAATTGATTATAGAAAGCTCAACGACCAAACTGTTGACGACAAATACCCCATACCAAATATTAATGATATTCTTGATAAGTTAGGGAAAGCAAATTATTTTTCAACATTAGATTTAGCTAGTGGCTTTCACCAAATTGAAGTAGATCCTAATGATGTAGAAAAAACTGCATTTTCTACAGAAGGTGGACATTACCAATTTAAGAGAATGCCAATGGGACTCAAAAATTCTCCATCCACATTTCAAAGAGTAATGGACAACGTCTTAAGAGGCCTTCAACACGAATCTTGTCTCGTATATTTAGACGATATTATTATTTTTAGTACTTCTCTTCAAGAACATTTGCAACGATTAAAGGACATTTTTGACCGACTTAGGAAAAGTAATTTAAAGATCCAATTGGACAAATCGGAATTTTTACAAAAAGAAGTTCAATATTTAGGACATGTAATAACCCCAGATGGTGTAAAACCAAACCCAGATAAAATATCAGTTATTCAAAAATTTCCCATTCCAAAAACTAGAACAGAAATCAAAAGCTTTTTAGGTTTAATCGGTTACTATAGGCGATTTATAAAAGACTTTGCAAAAATCACCAAGCCCATGACAAAAAGTTTAAAGAAGAACGCAAAAATAATTCATGATCAACAATTTTTAGACTGTTTTGAAACATGTAAACAAATTTTAACAAACGACCCAATTTTGCAATACCCGGACTTTACCAAAACCTTTGTTTTGACTACAGACGCCAGTAATTTTGCAATAGGAGCTGTCCTGTCACAGGGTGAAATACCAAAAGACAAACCCATTGCATACGCATCGCGAACATTAAATGAAACGGAAACTAAATATTCAACTATCGAAAAAGAGTTACTCGCGATTGTTTGGGCATGTAAACATTTCAGACCATATCTATACGGACGCAAGTTTACTATCTATACAGACCACAGGCCGTTGACCTGGCTTTTTAGTTTAAAGGAACCAAACTCAAAATTAATAAGATGGCGTTTAAAATTAGAGGAATTTGAGTATGAAATTATTTATAAAAAAGGGAAATATAACACGAATGCAGATTGCTTATCTAGAATTTCAATTAATGCTTTAGAAAATGAATCGATAATTAATAATCCTGGAGAAGTAAACGACGATATTGTTGAATTTTTACGTGAATTTATCGTTGAAAATATTATAAATGACCAACCCCAACCTTCGACTAGTAAAGACATAAAACCAGAAATCAAAATTTTATCCGATATCCAAATTAGACCCCCTAACACAAAAATTAAAGACAACCAATGTCCCACAATGTCTACAGTGCATTCTAACGTAAACGAAAATACAAATGACGGAATTCAATCTTGTGATGAAATCATTAACAACAAAGTAAACCAAATTTTAGTGTTTCCGAACGTTTATCACAAAGCAGATGTAAATCAGGATAGTTATGAAAACCATAAAATAATTACACTGAAAATACCGGAAAAAGATAACGATCAATTAATCTTAGATTTTCTGAAAGAATACACGGACCCACAAAAAGTTTATTGCATGTATTTTCACAATGACCAACTGTACAAGGATTTTTGTTTAGTATATTTAAAATATTTTACTGGTAACAAACCAAAATTAATTAGATGTACAAAAAGAGTCAATACCGTAACCGACCCTGAAGAACAAATAATTTTAATAAGAAATTATCATGACGGAAAAAATAATCACCGCGGAATTAAAGAATGTTTAGAAGCAATCAAAAGAAATTATTATTGGAAAAATATGATCGCGAACATAACAAAATTTATTAATGAATGCGAAGTGTGTCAAAGAACTAAGTATGCAAGAAATAAACCGTATGTACCATTAATGTTAACAGAAACGGCAACAAAGCCCTTTCAAATGGTTCACATAGACGTCTTCATATTCAATAATAAAAATTATTTAACATTATGTAGTCTTGGGGTGCAATTACTAACAACAACTACTACTTTTGAATAATAATATATTTAACACACAATATTACAATATAACTCGCCAACGTCTAATCGTCGAATGCCCGCATGTTAGCCTCTCCCTCCTTCTACTGCCTTATCTTACGATGTTGTCACGTGGCGCTCGTATGGCATTGATATATACAGGGTGTCCGCATTCGGCCATCCTGAAACAACGATCGTCCTCGATCGACGTGGCTCTTTGCTTCACTACCTGTAATCCAAATTATTAGAACAATTTTTTATACACAGAGTTAACACACTAGTAGTTTATATTGTGAACGTCAGATACGTCACCTCGTTTACATTTGTATGTGTCGGACACGCTACCGATTTACACTGTGAACGTCAGATACGTCACCTTATTTGAATTTGTATGCGTCGGACACGCTACCAATCTACACTGTGAACGTCAGATACGTCACCTCATTTAAATTTGTATGCGTCAGACACGCTACCAATCTACACTGTGAACGTCAGATACGTCACCTCATTTAAATTTGTATGCGTCGGACACGCTACCAATGTACACTGTGAACGTCAGATACGTCACCTCATTTAATTTTGATACACATTTTATATTCTTACCTAAACTTTCTGAAACGTAAACGGCTTGATATGTTCTCCCCCCACTACACCTTCGTAGGGGCGGTTTGTCCTCGACGAGTGAATATCTTCTTTTACTTTGTACCTGTCATTAGGCAAAACATTTGTGATCGTAAATGGACCTCTGTACTTTGGTAAAAGTTTCTTGCTTTCATTATTATTAGCTGGGAAGCTATTGATTTTACACAGCACCAAATCTCCAACAGCAAACTGTTTAGGTGCACATCTCTTCTTATTAAAATAGCTATCTTGTACTGCTCTGTTATTTTCTAGTTTGTTTGCTACTTCCTCTCGTAATTTTGTTACATCTATAACCTTTGTATCATCGTCACTTATACACTTGTCACTGTCAGTTCTCATCTTGTATCCAAAAAATACTTCACTTGGTGTAGTTTTCATAATTCTATGAGTGGTACTATTTATTCCTTGTTGAACATTTTTGAGATTCAAATCCCATAAATCAGAATCTAAAGGTGCCCCCATTGTTGCCAAGGCATCTAATACTGTCTTATTAGCCCTCTCTACTTGTCCATTGCCCCTTGCCATACCAACCGCTGTAGTAAACACTCGAATACCACCTTTATGTGTATAATTATTAAATTCTTTAGATATAAAAGCTTTTCCTGCATCTGTTATCAATCTCTTTGGGTTTCCAAATATTGTAAATATTTCATCTAGTGCTTGAATGGCGTGTTTACTTGATGTATCTGGTGTTGCTTTTAAATACACAAATTTGGTAAAGCCATCAATTATTACCAATAAATATTTATTTCCATTCTTTGTTTCCACAAATGGGCCCAAGTGATCCACATGTAGCGTATGATGTGGTTTTGCATATTTTGGTAAAGAGTGGAGGTAGCCTGGTTTTTTCCCACCGGGTTGTTTGTGATATAGACATGGAAGACATGCATTAATGTACTTTTTAACAAAGCGTCTCATCTTGGGAAACCAATATCTTTGTTTTAATCTGTCGATCGTTTTGTCAAAAGCAAAGTGACCCATATCATCATGGTTATTTTTAACTACCTGCCACCTACACTTCTTTGGTACTACCCATCTATTACCATAGTTTGTGATTTTATAAACTTTGTTTCCTCGCAGATCGTATTCCATAAATATATCCTTATTATTGTCATTGTCGCCAGACAAAAGAATTTCTTTTATTTTCTTGATATTTTCATCAGTCTCTTGAGCCTCTCGCAAGTAATCGTCTTCAAATATCAATGATACATGTTGAACAACCTCTTCCATTGTTTGAAAATTTCTACTTAATGCATCTACATGTTGCATTTGAGTTCCGGCTTTGTGTTTGATTTGAAAGGTATAGTCTTGTAAAAACAAGATCCATCTTGCAATTCTCGGAACAATGCTTTGCTTTGCCAAGGCACTTTTGACAGAATTGCAATCCGTGATTATAGTAAACTCTTTTCCTGTTAACAAATACTTATATCTCTCCACCGTTCGTATGATGGCTAAAAGCTCTAATTCAAAAGAATGATAATTTTTTTCTTCCTTACTTGTTTGTTTACTATAGAAAGCTACAGGCTTCTCTCCTGTGTCTGTAATTTGAGTGATCATTCCCGCAAGTCCGTTTCTACTGGCATCTGTGTACACATTTGTTTCGAAATTGGGATTCCAAATCGTTAAAATGGGTTCTGACGTAATAAGACTCTTCAGTTCTTCAATAATTTTTGTTTCAATTTCAGACCATTTCCAAGGACAATCTTTTTTTAAAAGTTGAGTTAATTTCGCCGTTTTTTGTGCAAAATCTTTTATAAATTTTCGGAAGAATCCTATCAAACCGAGAAACTGACGTAATTGATGCTGGGTTTTTGGGACCGGAAAATTTTTTACTGTTTCTATTTTGTGTTTACTTGGTGATATTTCATTAAATGATATTTCATATCCCAAGTATGAAACAGATGTCACCAGAAATTTTGATTTTGACATTTTTACCGTTAGTCCATGCATTTGCACTATCTTCAAAACCTGGTCTAGTAAATGAAGACCTTCCTCCACCGTTTGAGATGGTATCAGAATATCATCTAAATATGGAATGACATTGTAAGTTCGGAGCGGCGAAAAAATTTCATTCATCATTTCTTGAAAGCATGCTGGCGCATTACATAATCCAAATGGGCAGCGTAAATATTCAAAATGACCTTCGGGTGTACTAAACGCTGTGTATTGAATTGATTCGGGAGTCATAGGAATCTGGTGATAGCCGGCCGCAAGGTCTATGTTAGAAAAATATTTGCAATTTGACAAACTGTTTATAATATCTTCAATAATTGGCATTGGAAACTGCTTTTTCTTTGTGACTTTATTTAATGCTCGAAAATCAACAACCAAGCGTTTTTGGTTATCTTTTTTGTTTATCAAAAATGCTGGACTGGCGTATGCAGAGTTGCTTTTGCGAATAATTTTTGCATCTTGAAGCTCTTGAACAATATTGCGTAATTTAAGTTTGTCAACCTCAGCTAATCTATATGGTCGGTGTTTTATTGTTGTAGGATTCATTAATTCGATGCTCATAGCTACAGAATGTGTTTGTTTTAAATTTTTCATTGATGTAAAGAAACAATTCTCGTATTTCTTTAATATTTGTTGTAAATGTTCTTTTTGTATTGCATTTAACGTTCCTGTTTTAATGTGACTAAAAATATCAGATCTGTTTTGAAAAATCAAGTTGTCGTCAATACGGTAATACATTATATTTTTGTTTTCAGTGAAATTTCTGCCTATTAATAAATCTGTCTTTAGTGACTCAACATTTAAAACATACAAAATTATGTCAAGCGTGACGTCATCAATAGTTACTGTTGTTTGAACATAAGAATTAACGGTTGTAGTATTGCCCAAGAATCCTGCTAATACCACATTTTCTTTAAGTTGTTTAATTTCTAGTGCGAACCGATTAACTAATTTCCTTGCGATTAATGAACAATCACTACCGAAATCTATAAAAGCTGTATATTTATGTTGGTTGATAACTATGTCTTTATTAAATTTATTTTCAGTATTGTTAAATGTTATTTGTTTTACTACCTTTGTTTTACTTTTTTCGGATACTGCATGTGTTTCCGCACTTTGTCCATAATAATTAACATGGTGCTCACTGCGCTTTTTATAACAATTATTTTGAATATGTCCTTGTTTATTGCAAAAATGACATGTTTTTTGTCGATGCCTACAATCGTTTTGTTTGTGACCAAGACGTCCACAACAATGGCATTGTTTGTTATCGTTTGAGTTATCACGTATCATGTGCTGCGGTGTGAATTTTGCTGGGAATGTTTTATTACGCGTTGTTGTATTATATCGATTTACACTTGATGTTGTCTGCGGAATGTTACTAGTCTCTTTATATTTTTTATTCTTCAAATATGCTGCTAATAAATTTGGATCTTTGATACCTGCGGCTTCCACAGCCAACGTTAAATTTTTATCATTTATGGCTCCAAGAACCAATGAAATTTTATCAGTATTTGTAAAATTTACTTTTAACTTATCAATTTTTGCGATATGTTGGAAATGAAATTCATACAGTGATGACGCTACCGTGGGTTTGTGATTTGCAACATCCATAAAGAGGCGATATGTATTTCGAGTACTTTGAAATGTTTCTAAAAGTATGTCTTTCCATTGATTCCAAGAAAATTGTGACCAGCCTGGGTGGTTTTCAATAAAATTATTGTACCAAATTTTTGCGGTACCCTTCAATTTATTTAACGATTGAAAAATTATGAACCTATCATTCCAACCATGATTTTTGGAGTTGTGTTCAATAATTTCGATCCAGTCATGAATTTGCAATGTCATCGGATAGAATTCGGGTATAATATTTAAGTCAACCGCTTTACTGTTGTAATAAAAAGGAATATTACTCACCGACATTGCAGGTGTTTCAATGGTTTGTATCGTATTTGGCAAGACAGTAATCACCTTATTCGTACTCTCAGTTATGTCAGTTGGCATGGTTTCTCTTGGAGGGGTTGTTGTTGGAGTTCTTGTTTTTCTTTTCTTTCTTTTGGTTCTGTATGCAGTAGGTCTTTTCTTCGCACTTGAGTTGGAACTATCACTATCACTGTTATGTCTGGTTTTGCAACGTTTTTTAATTTTTGATTTTCGAACAACGTGGTTATTATCACTTACACTACTATAAGAACTAGAACGTCTGCTTTTATGTTTGGGCATGATTACTACCACTTCTGATGTAGTCTTGGGGTGCAATTACTAACAACAACTACTACTTTTGAATAATAATATATTTAACACACAATATTACAATATAACTCGCCAACGTCTAATCGTCGAATGCCCGCATGTTAGCCTCTCCCTCCTTCTACTGCCTTATCTTACGATGTTGTCACGTGGCGCTCGTATGGCATTGATATATACAGGGTGTCCGCATTTAGTAGATTCATTTACAAAATTTGCTCAAGCAATTTTTATAGAAGGTAAAACTGCTATTCATATTAGCAAAGCTTTAATTAAATACTTTACTTCATTTGGAATCCCCCAAAATTTAACTATGGACAAAGGTACCGAATTTAATAATGAAACAGTTAAAGAAATCTTGAATCTTCATAAAATCAAAATTCATTTTACAACGGCAATGCACCACGAATCAAATTCCATTGTCGAACGTTTTCATTCAACAATTATTGAACATTTGAGAATACTGAATGAAATGTATCCTAATGAAAAAGATCTGATGGATTATGCCATTATTGGATATAACAATTCCATACACAGCGCTACAAATTATACCCCTTTTGAATTAACTTTTGGCCATACAAATTCTAGAAATCCAAATGAAATATTTAACTCAACTTCATTTTACACCGAATATGCGGAAAATCATAAAGATAAATTAAAACACGTTTACCAAGACTTGAATGAAAAATTAACCGACCAAAAACGTAAGGTAGTTTCAAAACATAACACTCACGGAGATTCTAATGACATTTTTAAGTTAAATCAAACTGTTTTTAAGAAAAATCCAAAAACTCGAAATAAGAAAGAGAACAAATTTATTGGACCTTACCAAATTACCGAAATTTTAGATAAAAATAGAGTACAAATTACTAACAAACAAAACAAAAACGAAATTATTCATATCAAAGAACTTAAGATGCCTCTTGTTTCAGATTCACCTTGTTAACCGCAACCTTTTCTACAAAATTCCACAAAATAACTGAAAACCCTGGACTCTTACCTTTAAAATTAGGAAATGCCCAAAATAAAATTGATACTTGGTCATTCATTCAAATATTTGATATTACTGATACCATACGAGAATTCAATTCACTTCAAACAAAATTAAATCAATTAAAAAATTCATTTGAAATTAGTTCGACAAATCTTACTGAAAGTTATAAACAAGAATTAAATAATTCCTATGATTTAATAAATATTTTAGAAAGAAAAATAACATTACAAATTCATCAATTAAATCCTTTAAATCAAAATAGAGCCAAACGAGGTTTAGTAGACGGTTTAGGATCCATAATTAGAGCAATCACGGGAAATTTAGATCAAAATGATGCGGAAAAATATGACAAAGCAATAATGACAATTTCAGGAAACCAAGATAAAATTAAATCATTAGTAAAAGAACAGATAACGTTATTACAAAATTCAATTGGCAATTATCAGAAAAACATTCAAACATTAGCAAAAAATCAATTAATATTAGAATCCAAAATTTTACAAATAGAGAAGATATTAAAAACAATAGAATTTAAAAATATCGAAACTTATCATTTCTTTCTTATACAAATGTTTATTTCACAAATAATGTCAGCCTTTCAAACAATCTACGATTCATTGGAAAAAATTGAAGTAGCTATCACTTTTTCAAAAATTAACACATTTCATAATTCAATGTTAGATCCAAAAGAACTACTGAATGAAATTTTAATAATCAATAAACAACTAAACAATAAAAATAAATTTCCATTTGAACCAGAAATTAAAAATATTCTTTTATTTGAAAAAATTATGGAAATAAAAAGTTATAGTAAAGAAAATCAAATCATTTTTATTTTAGAAATTCCAATAGTAGAAACTGAAAGTTACAATTACTATCATTTATATCCTTTGCCAATATTATCCGATACATCCTTCAAAACAATAATTCCTCATTCCGAATACCTCCTTTATAATGAGCAAAACTATGCATTTCTTACTGCAAGATGTCTTGAAATTTCGAACAAGGAATATTTATGTCAAAATGGAGAAATTATCGATTTCAAAGAAGATGCACCATGTGAAATCCAACTACTACGACACTCGGAAAATGCAACGAATTGTAAATTAATTCATGTTCAAATAACCAACATCAAAATTCAAAAATTGGAAAATAATCAATGGATCATCATTACACCAAAAAGTGTTGTTGCTACGAACAAGTGCGGTAATGACAAAGACAGTGTGTATTTAAACGGGAGTTACGTAGTTGAAATAGAAACAAAATGTGAAGTGAAAATAGAAGAGATAACACTAAAGACTTTTAAGAATTTAAATTTGGAATTTAAAAATATTGAATTACCTAAATTATATTATAGTCAAAATCAAAAAGTACAGAACGATTTTAATTTTAAAACTGAAAAATTAAATTCAGTAAATGTCGATGAAATCAAAAATATTTTTAGTGACTTGTCAAATCAAAAAGAAAAATTAAATTCATTAAATGATACTTCGGTTCACTTCCACAAAATTAGTGGATATACATTAATCATTTATGTTATAATCTTTGTAATTTTAATTTATGTATTTTTTAAATATTATTATAACAGAATCAAAATTTTGAAGCCCTCCGCAGAGGAAGCCGAAGAAGAAAATGGTAATCCGAAAAAGGAGATCAACATCAAATTATCTTCGAACTCTGGTAACCCATAGTTCTCATCTTAGGCCAGAGGAGTTACGATATTCATGTTATACGTAGAATGATAAGATGTAGTTCATTCGCTTTTCTTAGATTTAAGATAACAAAGGTGTTAAATAGAGGTGCAGAGCATCAGTAGTCGCTTTTTCTAATTCACTGTAGAAGTAGTTAAGTCCTGTGTAATAAAGGTTTTTACTTTTTAAAAACTGGTTTTTGTCAACCGAAATTGTAATTCGGTGATCATTCTACTACAACAGGAAGTATTCAAGATTAAAAAGTATTTGATTTCTTTGTATAATAATTATCAACTCAAATTAAAACAGAGATTAAAACCTAAAAAAATCTAAAGTAGGTATAGCGTAATTTTTCGTGGAAGGCAGTGATGACGCGATGTGCGGAAGTAGGACGATAACTCTCACTCCGATTTTAAAAATTTTTGAAGCAAATTATGATAGAAAATGGACCAAAAAGCAATAATAAAGCATAAAAAATATGAACCATTGCAAATAGAGCCTTTTTTTTGCAAAATTTTGAAAAAATTATTTATGATTGAAGCAGTTATTGCGGTTTGAGCATTTGATTGGTTTCCGCCATAAATAAACCCCGCTTGCCTTCAGTAGTGGGATCAGGAGGAAGTCATTCACAGGCACTGCAGTTCGCCGCATAGTGTTACTAGCCCCTTCTAGGCAATATTTATATTAAATTTATGGTTTTAAATTGATTTTTCGATGATGAATTCTAATCGGACAGAGTGGCGTTATCAAAATCGACTTTACGTCTTTTTCACGTAAATTATTTAAGGTTTTAAATTAATTTATCAATATTAATGGATACAGTCAGCCACAGCAGTGGAGTGATGTGATCGCTGGTTGAGTATAGAGCGGAAATTCTGGGTTCAAATCGCGGATTACACAGAATTTCTTGGCTCGGCCTTCCGGTGGGCATCTACACTTCTGTGGTGATCCCTGATGTTTGTGTCGACGTCATTACCGTTGATACGGCTGCGTCACACACGAGAGTTTACAAGACAGGTTAAGGTAGACAGGGAATGAAGCCATGGGCCTTCTAGGCCTGTAGAGCTGTAATATATAATGGATACAGTTGTGTTGTCAAAATTGGCCCTATTGCGCCCCTGCTCCGCTTCTATTCGCTCTGGACGTAACCGAGTCATTTTGCCATTTCCAGGAAGTCGTAGATGAGCTTTGTTCGGTTACCTTTACTTTGCAAAAGGGTCTTAAGGAGATCCTTCATTGTTACTTTGAAGCTGGGGTTCTAAATCTGGTAATGATCGTCGGCGTGATGTTTGACTTCGGAGGCATTGATGGTCTTGGTTGTGATCGAACGCTGGGTTTAGAAACGTCGCTGGATTGCGTTGATGGGTTTGTTTCTGGTGTCATGGCAGAGAGTAATCCGGGCATTTCCTGTTGCTTACTGAGACGATTCATGGGTGGCGAGAGTCTTTGACTTTTGTGTTCATCGGTAACGTCACTGTTGAGTAGTTACTCTTCATCGAAGGTGACGATGGCTTTAGTAGTTCGTGTTTCATTGGGAGTTTTCTTACAAACAATGTAAGGAACTAAAAAAGAAGAGCTTTCTGGTGTTGAAAAGAAGAGGTCTTCACAATCGAACTCTTAAATGCTGTACATGTGCGGTAGTGTATGAGCAGAAATCGCGATATCTTACGAAGGATCACTCATGGAGAAAAAGTATAGAGATCTTTTTTGTAGAGAATTACACAATCTACAAATTTTGTAATAACTATTTTTGCTCTAACACTTACCGTTTAAGAGATATGCACATTTTCCGAACATTGGACTTGGACTTTTTCTTGTCTATTTTGACTGGATTATTAAATGGGGGACACTAAGGGAAAAAACTTGGACAATTCTTAAGCCCGTATAACACGCTGCATAATTTTACATAAAATTTACATGTAAATGGTAACTAACCAATGAAAAACGTCTAATGGATACTAATACGCTCTTTCTATTGGTCAGTTACCATTTACATGTAAATTTTATGTAAACTTATGCATCGTGTCATACAGGCTTTACGGTTAAAAATTAAAAATTATTTTTCCCTGATTTTACCCGACACACAAATAAAAAAAACGGTAAAAATTGTTGAAAATTATAATATATTGTCGTATTATTTTGGGATGAAGAAATTGATTCGTTTATTGCAATTTTTATTTTTTTAATTTTGTAAATTTAAATTTATGATGTCTCTAGTGTGATCGCCTAGGTGGGGAGAATTCAATTTTTGATAAGGGAGACTGGCGAACGACCAACAGAGGAGCGACCGAGCGAGGTCGCAGTTTATGGCGACTAAAAATTTTTACTTTATCATACTACACAGTAAGAGTATACGTAGTATGGGAAAGTTATGTAATCGAAAAAAATTTTTTTTTTTGATTTTCACGGATTTACAATCCTTGAGGTCAAACGAGTTGAAAGAGACCAAACATTAAGAAATGTTTGTGTGTCACTTAATTTTGTGTGCGCTCTAGCGACCAAACCAATAGGAATTTCTTAACCAAATTTTATATTTAGTACTTTTATATTGAGACTTACATTTGATTAAATTTTTAGTTAAAATCGGTCCACGGAAACGCGAAAGTGGAAGGAAATAAGTGACGCGCGTATGTTTACTACTGTGTTTGGTAGAGGGCGACACCTAATACTTCGAATAGCATCGTGTACGTACGTAAAAAATTTTGTGGGGTGACGCGCATGAATGGATTAACTAGATAACATTGGTTTTTTGAAGTAATAAACTACTTTTTGTGTTGAATTAATATGCAAGGCATAGATGAGGCTACAATCGTTCGATCAGTTTTTGAATTTTAGCATGAGTTATCGATAAAATGGATGATTCTTGAAGGTGACTCGATTCACCATCAAATTAGTGACGCACTAATTAGCTACAAATTGTATTGAATTAGTCTGCCTTCATCAGCCGTTATTCGTCCACTCCTGAACATTAGGTCTCTCCTTTTAACGGGGGGGGCGGTTGTACCCATAACTCACCATAAACGTCACATAAACGATAAACGTCGTATGGAAGGTAGCAAATTTGAAACAAAGTAAAATTGATAGTTATTTTTTTTTTAGCTTTTTTTCTTCTTCTTTAAGTGCCTATTCGATTTTGGATGTTGGCGACTATCCTGGGTAAGCCTAGAAGACTTTACTATGGAAATATTAATGGGGTGGTTTTCCTTTGTTTTCCGCATAGTCCATAGATGGATTTTGGACTCTTTAAATCACAGCACATATCCAACGCTTTATTGAGCTAGCCGGACCTAATGATAGTGGATAATTCAGTCATTTGGATATTTTTGATTAGAAAAAAATATTTTTATTTTGAAAGATCTGAAGTTTTTGGGCTGGACTTTTCTATCTCAATATATAAAAATTAAATTACTGATGAAAAAAAGTATAGAAGAGGTTATCAATTTTTGTGTTTTTTTTTTAAAGTTTCTAGATTTGCGCTTAGTTAGGCTCTTCGACCCCATGGGGTCCCGGGCATTGCACCGAAGTGATCGGTGGTACGTCCGTTCTTATAGGCCAAACAATTAAATTCAGAATTTATACTTGACCGTGTACGTAGTAAAATTTTTTGTGGGGTGACGCGCATGAATGGATTAACGAGATAACATTGTTTGTTTTTTTTTGAAAAAATAAACTACTTTTTGTGTTGAATTAATATGCAAGACATAGATGAGGCTACAATACCATAAGATTAATGTACGGTAAAGTCATGTGATGGCCACAGCAAGGCCGAAACCCGGACAGTCACATCCAATATCTTTTTTTTTAGATTTGATTAAGAAATATTTGGAATAGAAACATTTGAAAGAAACACCTGGTGTAGTTCACTAAAATATTTTTTCTTGAATTATTCTCACATTTTGCCGCCCTTTACGTTCTGCGCTCAGGTGCTTGACGCTGTCAACTTGTCAACAGGATATGAGTTGCGATATGAGTGCACGGGTAACTATTAAAATAAAATCACTATTTTTGCAAGGAAAAGAACTTGATTTGATGTTACAAGTTACACCGGAAGCTGTTGAAATAAATGAAATGACTAACAAGTAGTAATATCAAATAAGAGTAATTTTTTGTGCAAAATTATACTTACTCTTAATCCGATCCTGCGTGCGTCAAAAAAACCATAAAAATGTTAATTTTTTTTCAACAATAATTTCGATACGAAATAACAAATAATTATCTCGGTGTAATTAAATAACTTGAACGATTTTAAATTTAAAACAGTAATCAATAAACAATTCCCCAGAGGGAGCTGTCAAAATGAAAATAGGGACCTGTAATCCGGCATAGTAACGTACACTTGCGTACTTTATCGTGTGTTCGACCCAAGCGTCTGTTTGTGTACGCAAAAAAATAGTTTTTTGTTCACGCTTTGCCAATTAATAAATTATTCGAGAAAATCGAGTGTTTTGTAGTCGAAAGCTGACCCACGTAAGTACTAAATTATCGTTTTATCTGGTGTATGAAAGTTTTGCGTGTTTATTTGTGCAATTTTGCCTCGATGCCGCCAAGTTGATCGTTAGGGCGACGCTTGCAGTTTATAAATTTTCAGTCAAGGTCGAAATTTGCGAATTAGTGGGACCGTTTGAGTAAATAGTGCATTCGAGCGGTTGCATTTTTCGTTTACTAACAGCGATTGCTGTTTGTATATTCTACAACATCGTCGGAAGTGTGACGGTTGTTGTGCGGCGACGCCAAATAATGGCGTTCTCTTAGTTTGTGTAATTAAAGATTTTTCCGATTCTTGAGCGATTGTAGTTGTTGTTTCCTTCGTTATAACCATTTTTTCGCTTTTGTTTCACTTTCGGCCTTGCTGATCTTATTGTTCACTTACCTCCAACTTCTACATAACCTAATTTTTTTTTAAGCGTTAAAAATGTCGGAAAAATTCGAAGAACGTTTATCTGAAAACGAAGACGATCCTGATGTTTACGAAAGCTCAGGTGACGAATGGAACGAAGATAAACCAGGGGTAAGCAGTTTACACGTGCTTTTGCTCAATTTTATTGTTATAATTTTGTTGCTATTTAAAGAAAAAACGGGGTAATAGACGCACTTCTCAGCGTTTAAGTAAAAAACCTCGCGTGTCTCACATCGAGTTGAGCAGCGACGATGAAGAGAAGAAAAAGAAGAAGTCCAATAACGGCGTGAACAAAGAGGCCCCGGCTAAAGAGGAAGCGGCCGATGAAGGAGACGATGTGGAAGATGAAGAGGAAGACGAAGAGGAGGAAGACGATGATTCTAATGACGGATCCGATTCGAGTAAAAATCCTAGAAAGACTGCACCTGCTGGTGGGAAAATAAGCGGTACCGATTACGTGGTAAGTATTTGTTGCTGCCTAGGGGAAGCTTTTTTATGACTCAATTTTATGTTTATTTAGAACGGTGGTTTCTTAATTCTGAAAAAGGATGCTCAATCTGGGGACGCGTCGAAACCGCCATGTCTGTGGCGAATCGATGGGAAGGCGCTGCTGCAAAAATACGAAGTATTTGAAGAAGATGGTCTGGTAAAGCATCGGAATACCTCGATCGTAAGTACAACTTGAACTTTGTAGATAAACGTAAAGGGTAACTTTGGTTCCTTTTAGTATACGGGGTGGTCTCCTCTTGATAAAGATTTATACAATCCTGTAACTGTAAAAGTCCTTCAACATCAAGGCCAAAACATGACTGTGGAATTGAATTGGGAAAAGTTAAAGGATGCGGACAATGAAAGCGAATAAGAAATCTTTCTTTAATTATTTTATAAGTAATTAAGTCTTCAATTAATTAACAGTTTTGTTTCCCATTTTTTAATTGACAATTACACTTTTAATAAATTTACCTGATTACATTTTTTGTTTTCAGTTTAAAAGAGAATGCACATATTTTTTTTAGTTTCATTTTATGAAATGATTATGTAACGTAGATTTGTGTAGGCACTTGATGTGTTTTTGTTGATGTCGGTTTTCTTTTATAATTTTTGTATAAAACTACCGTCTTCATTTTCTTCATGGCTTTGTTCTTTTTTACGTTTAAGATTTCTATTAAAATTTAGGTAGTATTTGTCGAAACCGTAAATATAAAAATAAAATTGTTTTGACAATTGAAAAACTTTTTTATTGCTTTCTTCTTCTCTTTGGAGTGCATGTTCAATCAATAAACTTGCAGTTTGGTCTTGTGCTCGCGATTAAGGAACAATTTTGATATGAAATGTTTGATAATTTTGAAATAAAATAAGTAAAAAATACCCAAGCTCCAATAAACATTTAGAAACCTTTAGCAGTTGTTTCTACATGTGTGATTTGTTTTTTTTTGTATGTATGTACGGTGGAAAAGTATTTATTGCACTGACATCAGATGGTAAAGAATTTAAGGCGCCTCTCTCATGCAGTCTCTTGAACAAGTCACAAGCTTGAAAATCACAACGATTTATAGTTGAAATTGAGATTGAGAATAAGTCTTCAATAATAATTACAATTAAAATAACTGCAAAAGCTGAAATTCCAAGACCTATTCTCAACTGTAAATCTTTGTCAGAATTAATTAGATAAAACAAAGTCCAGGGCTTAAATTTTGGAATTCAAATTAATAGTCTCTTAGGGGGGCGCCCCACAAGTTGAGAAACGCTGATTTAAAGACATTTCTACAAAATTAGAAGCCTTTACTTGTTTAACACACTAAATTTTAAGTTATACAAAAGAGGCGCCTTAAAGACAATGCCCCAATCAAGGATTATTTCATGTGCCCTTAGATGTTTTTTACAAGTTACATTTAATTTTTACATAAATTTTATTGAAACAGAAGGTCGCATAATATCCAGAAACTTCAATGATTTTCATTTTAAAATTTTCTTAACGCCCCCCCCTTTTATTCTCTTTAATTCACAAATTCAATAATTGTATATTATAACAATGTGCGAGTTTCAGTAGTCACAAATTCTTTGAAATAATATATAAACCTAAAACTTTGATAAAAATGCCACATAAAAAACTCTGCTTTATGCCCGGTTTCATAAAAACTTTTAACAATGCGTTAGATTTAACTAATCAATAGAAAATGTCGGTTTGAGTGCTTGCTTCATGAAAACCCACTTTTAGGTAACATCTTCTACCGGTTGTTTAATAAATTTTTTCTAAAGTTAGGAGTACAGAAAAAAATTTTGGAACCTCTGATACCACAGATTCACTTTTTTGAAAATCTTACACTTTTCTTCACTTTTTTAAAAAATATTCACTATTTTCACTTTTTTACGATTTCACTTCCAAAAATTAAATTTTTTGATACATTTATAAAAATTTAGTAACTAGAATTTTATAAATTGTCAACGCATGTTGCTTGGAGCTAATGTAGACTAGGTAATGAACAAGTAAAATTATGAAATTATTTAAAATTATGAGTTAAAAAAAAGTCATTCAAAAATATTTTTGGTGAGAAAATGAGATGGGGAAAAGGGTAAAACAATCATTTGTGCCACTCATAAAAATTTTACCCGCATCAAGCTGGCGCCGCCACTTTTGCAAAACCTAAAATAAACTATATGGGAATTTGTGGCTAATTAGTTACCGCAATCGCGAATTTGTGGTTCTTACCGTTCGCGAATTACAGCCATTTGAGTGGTGGCGGCGCTAGCTTGATATCAAGCCAGCGTCGCCACCACTCAAAAACTTATCAAAACTTAAAAATAAGTATATGGGAATTTGTTGCTAATTAGTTACCGCAATCGCGAATTTGTGGCTCTTACCGTTCGCGAATTACAGCTATTTGAGTGGTGGAGTCGCAGGCGCTGGCTTGATTTCAAGCCTGCGCTGATACTTAAAGCAAACAAGGCTTCTTGAAAACATCAATATAAAAGCGTGGGGCTGTTTATTTATTTAAGCTTGAAGCTCAAACAAAAAATTTGAAAGCCCAATGAGGCGTTCGTGAACCAAACTTTCGAGAACCAAACGTTTGACATTAATTTTACACAAAAATTTTATTTAAGTACGGGAAATATTTTTTTTTCCGATTTTTTCGGTGATTTTTTCCGTGACGGTTGAAGCTTTTGACTCATTGATTCTCAAACGTATGACTCAGATTATTCTAAAAAATTCGATTTTTACATGTTCATTCAATAATTTTTAGAATATTGAAAGTTGCGCTAGATTTCGAGTCTTAAAAATTCTTTTAGAGTAAAATGTACAATAGTAAATGTATAAAAACCAACCAATAGAAAGATCGTATTAGTAGCCATCAGACATTTTTCATTGGTTAGTTATTATCATTAAAATGTTAATTTTATGCAAAATTAAGCATCGTGTCATACAGGGTTTACGATAACTAAAAAATTAGAAACAATAAAAGGTAAAAAATTAGGCATTTAAGAAACCTTTTAATTAAAAATCGTGTAACATCTACATAAAAATGCCATGATATCAAGGTCTTTAAAACTAAAACCCCACGTATAAAATTTAAATTGTATTTTTTTCAAACATTTTTATTTTAATTTTCTTTTCGTGATTTAAAATGGTAAGAGATAACTGCTTTTTGTAAAGGTTTATGGCTCATTTTGGCAACGAATTAGGTACAAATGCCCATACTTTGTTTTTAAGTTTTAATAAGTTTTGAGTGGTGGCGACGCTGGCTAGATTCAAGCTAGCGCCGCCACCACTCAAATAGCTGCAATTTGCGAACGGTAAGAGCAACAATTTCGCGATTGCGGTAACTAATTAGCAACAAATTAGCCACAAATTTCCATATACTTATTTTTAAGTTTTGATAAGTTTTTGAGTGGTGGCGACGCTGGCTTGATATCAAGCTAGCGCCGTTACCACTCAAATGGCTGTAATTCGCGAACGGTAAGAGCCACAAATTCGCGATTGCGGTAACTAATGAACGGTATCTAATGAACCTCGGAACGGTTCGTGCGCCTCGGCTTCGCCTCGTCTTCCAAACTCCGCCCCTCGGGTGTAAAATCTCGTTTTACGTCCTTGTGACGAAAACTACTATTTACACTATTTGTCACTTTTTTCAAATTTTCTATACACTTTTCTTCACTTTTTTTGAAAATTTACACACTTAGAACTCTGTGGCAACTCTGTATTATAATTTGAAAAAAAGTACTCTGCTTCCCCAATATTTCAGACTTATGAGGGAGCGAGAAATCTGAACACTAGAACTTTCTCGCTCCTTGCCAGAAAGCTCGACGGTAGCGTCTTCAGCGTTAAAAAAGTAAACTTCTATCGCGAAATTTTTTATGGTGGAGGACAGCTTTCTCGCTCCTATAGTTTGAGGTATGAGCCATAGATAAAAGAGTAGTATTATTCTTTCTTATTTATGGTACGAGCTATGAGGGGAAATAGAGGGCTTAGACTAGAGCTGGGAATTAATTTTGATTGATTGATGATCGATTAATATTTTTGATTAAACAATTGTTTATATTATATGGAACAAAAATGGAGTAGTACGCATGTTGCTCGGAGGAAATGTAGGCTAGGGGTTTAAAAAAAAGAAGTCATTAAAAAAATTTAGGAAAAAAAGGCAGAGAGGTGAAAAAATCGAACAATAGAATAATCAATCAGATTTTTCGATTATTCGACTGTTTTCGATGTAATTGATTGTTTTTACAGTCGATTTTCAATTGTTAATACTATTAACAATCGCCCAGCTCTAGCTTAGACCACCACAAAAAAAGAAGTTATGGTTTACCAGTAAGTTACCTAGTAAGTCTTTTTTTATCAAAATATTGTCGCAGGTACTGAAGCCACAGCCGTGGAGTGATGTGACCGCTGGTTGAGTACAGAGCGGAAATTCTGGGTTGAAATCGCGGACTATACAGAATTTCTTAGGTCGGCCTTCCAGTGGGCATTCACACGCTATGGTGAAATCGATATTGATTTATGGGGAAATATGGGGACTAATCCACCCCGCCAATTCAAGCTATATTCTACTTAGTATGTAAAAAGCTTAATGAATAATGAATGAACTGGAGGGTACTCCGTACCCCCCAGACCCCCCGGTTTCTCTGGCATTTATTCACATTTAATTTGCACGTGGTGCCGTAGAGTTGAAGTTATCGCTTCTGTTACTCACTGTTAACTACGCCAATGGGTAGGACTTTCGCTATTATATTAACAAAATGCCACTATACGGAATAATTTAAAGTAAAAATTGGACTTACTAATGACGTCACACGTGGATTAAATAATTAGATGCTATCTCCAGTATATTACGGGTATTTGTTGTTTTATTTTGTGCCAATATCGAGATTTGCATTAACAAAACGCCACTTAAACGATGGGGTAGGGTCATTTTTGAATTTTCAGTTTTTAAAATTTTGTTTCGCTTAAATTAAAAAAATGTAGTATTATTGATAATTTATCAGTATTTTTTACATAATATTTACTTTATTAATTTGTTCTGTGAGGGAGGGGGTTATTTTTATATTATTATTATTATTTTATATTTTTATTAAAGGGGGTTATTTTCCCCAAAATGACGAAAAGCTGTTCATATGACTCGGCTGTAAGGGTCTTTTCACCCCTCGGGCTATTTATTCGCCTCGCCGCTGCGCAGCTCGTCTCATAAACCACGCTCGTCGCGGTGAAAAACGACCCTTTACAACCTAGTGATATAAACTACTATTTCTTTCTGGCGTATTTAATAAAACATTAGTTCTTTCAGGAGGGGGTTACTAGCTATTCAATAAAAATTTACATTATAAAAGCTCTTAAAAAATTTAAAATTTTAGTATGTTAAGAAATTTTAGGTTACCTTCCGAATTTTTACAGAATTCTCATTAGTTTTAATAAATTAATTTATTTCAAGTATTGTCAAGAGAAGGGGGAGAAATTTAAAAATTTCTAGAACACTTCTAAAAAAATTAGTTTTAAAAAATTAATTAAAGAATTTTTTGGTATAATTAAAAAATACTTACACTGTTAATTTGCTCGATAACAGGAAGGGGGGGGGGGTGCGTAAAACTTGACTACAATCAAAATTAAAATATTTGAACTTACTCGAAAAATTAAAAATTTTAAAATCGTAAAAATTTCAAATTTTACTATTTTTACTTTCAGTAGGTATAATTACAAATTATTTACACTGTTAATTTACTCGATAACGGGTAGGGGGGGGGGCGAAAAACTTAACTACAATTAAAATTTAAATATGTGAACTTACTCGAAAATTTTAAAATCTTAAAAATTTCAAATTTTCTTCTAAATTTTCACCGAATTCTGTTTTTTTCAGAGTTTTCATAATTTATTGTAAGCGTTGTCAAAAGAAAGTGAGAAATGTTAGAATTTTTAGTAAACTTCTAAAAAATTTCATCAAAATTTAAATTTTGAAGTTTTTACAAAATTTAAAATCTTTCCAGAAATTTAAAATTTCAATTTTTTGGAATTCTTGTTGTCAGTAGTTATTTATTACAAGCGTTGTTAAGGAAAGGGGGAGAATTTTAGAGTCTGTATTTTGAATTGAATTTTTGGTTCAACTTCTTAAGGGCCTGATCTATCATTTGGATGACAACTTTTTCAATTGGTATCGCAGTTGCCTAGATTTAGAATTGACGTCTTTAAATTGGAGTTAGAAAGAACTATAGAAGTATTTCGTTGGTTTGAAAAGGCGGGTTTTTTGAGATCTGTCAAATTATGGTCGATACAAAACTTCATTTACCGCACTTACAATACTTGAAATTTTAACAATTTTAATGCAGTATAGTAAATATTGCTATTTTAACTATGTTTTGACATATTTTAAGTATTAATTAATTTTGTGTTTTTGATACAAAATTGCTACAAATTTGATACAAAATTAACATGAAGTTTTGGACCAGACTTTAAAAAAAAGACTTTTAAAAAAATTAATTAAAGGAAAGAAACTTTTCGTTTGATCTAAAACAAATTGACGCTGTTAATTTATTCTATGAGAAAAGGAGGGGGTTAAAACTAACTATGCTATCATAAATTGAATTTTGAAATATTTTGAATTCTTATCTGCCACTTTCTTCCTCAAGTTGGAGAAGATTCTTTGAAAGTATTGTAGTTTATTTTTATTTTTAAGTATATTTATTATGATTTATTTGAAATTTCTGTTTATTGTAATATTGATATGTATGTATGTACAGTGCAATCTCACTAATTTGAATTAATTAATGTAAGACTTCTAATTATTAAATTTTTGGATAGCGAAGTTTACATATTTAAAAAGAAAACAAAATCCTCGAACCATTGGGTCCTGGAGGTAAATTTTTGTGAGATGTATAATTTGTTTTTGTAAAGAAAGCAAGATGTGATTTTTTGCCAAATGAAAAATGTTCCCTTGATATAGAGGGTAATTTTAAAAGTAAACAATTGGAAAAACGGGGTTCAAAAAATAATATTCAATTTGCAATACCCCTCGTCGATGGGGTTCTTCAAATGCAAAATTAATTCATAAAAGGTCGTTGCGTGCAAACAAAAATAACTGACTTCTTTAAAACTTAATTAATTTGTAATTAAAAGTTGGATCAGCTAAGAACATGAATAAATTATTTGTTGAGCATTGTTTAGGTAAAGCTTAGTCAGAATAAAATGACTGGGCGGAGCAAATGTGCAGAAATTAAAATTAAATGGACTCTATTTCTTCACAAAATTTACATGCAATTTACCAAAAAATAATTTAAGTATTTCTCTCAGTTTTTAATAACTTATTTGTTTACATAATTAAATTTTAAATTGTCAAAATGATCGATTATTGTATAGAAATAGATAAATACGAAGCAGGCCAGTACTTACGGACTGGACGGGGGGGGGGGCTTGAATTAATAAATGACAATTTTTAAATGGGAAAGTCATGTGTTGTGTCAAATCAAATTTTTTATTACAAGAATAGTTACAAATTACAATAACCTGGTGGGTGGGCCTTCAGACTCTAAGCTACTGTACTGCGGGAGTCTGAGAAGGGAGGGGGGCACTAAATATTTTTAAACGAAAAACTTTTCTGAATAGTATAAATCAATAAACGTGGTTCGAATCCCACTTTTAACTGGAGAGCCTTTTACAGTATATCGACTCACGTTAAATTCTTGTTAAGATCCAACCCTTCATCTTTACTAGTCGAGGAGGAATAAGGTCTGGGACCTGCCCCGTAACGGAACGGCATCATTTATTTCACGGAGTTTTGCGCCAATATTTTAGATTGAGAACCCTTGTTTTAGCTTTCATGAGGTGGACTTTGGTAGTCGGCACTCGTTCCTATTACTGAATTACTCAAATCTCCTCCTCCTTTATTTGAGTCTAACTCGGCCTACGAATCTGCTGCTAAATTTTGTTAAAAAATTTTTAAGACTAACAATAGCAAAAATTTTGAAAACCAACACTGGAACACGAAGAAAAAATATATTAATATCGTAGGAGCGATAATAAATAAACAAAATAAACTAGACTAATAATAGGTTGTTTTGCAGTGAAGTGCGCATCTATGGTAAGATATTTTGTTTACAATAATAACTTTTGTTACGCTTAATTTTTTGAAATTTAAAATTTTTGGCCAAATGAAATTGTAAAAAAAATTTATAAATTATTAGTGTTCTTTTAAACATTTCCAAGTTATTTATAGATACAACACGTAATAATCGTCATGACGCGTCGTTAACCTGCTTATCAGCTTTGAATTTGTGAAAATATTTCTACTTCCAAATAAACTCGCAATCTAAATAAATAACTGCTTTAATTACAAAAAATATAAACTACAATCTTATCAGCTATTACGTTTACAAATTCTGATTCATAACATTTTTTTTTGAAATTATTTGATAGTGGGAGGCAGAGAATATCCTCCTTGTAAGTCCCGGTCTAATATAAGTACCTTCATGATAAAGAATAATCCAACCCCAATTAGTAATTCTCCTAAGCTAATAAGAAGAATTATTGCCCATGGTGGAATAACCGACGCCTCTAAAATATTAATTTCCCATTAAAAAACACAAAAAAAAAGATTATTTCGCACTTACTGTAATAAGTTCTGGTTATGGTTCGCCTCCCTTTCAAAATTTTTCGGCGCGCTTCCACCTCTTGGGTTAAAGTGGCCACAACAACTACGAGAAAGTTAATTGATTAAAAATCTGATTCAGATCAGTACAAATTTTGACTTACCCAAAAATATGGCGATGTAACAAAACAATTTTAAATTCTTCATGATTTTTTGTGCGCTTCAATTTGGATCACTTACAACTGGGCGTACAGGTGAAAATACACTTGCCATCATCTTGTTATCTTATCTATTAGTTATCAGTATTTGTTTTAACTGATATGAATCATCTTTCTATTAATTTTTTTGTTACATCTACATATACACAGTTTTTAATAGGAATTTTGATTTATTAATCTGGTTTAAAGGTTACAAGATATTGAGATTGAATGAAAGCAATTCAAATTATTTTTTTTAACCGTGCAGAAAAAGTCGTTCATCAAAATAATCAGAATTAGTTTAAAATTTTGCTTAAGTCGGAATTAAGGTTCACTAATACTTGGATATAATGAACTCGAAAATTCGGTTATAACGAACAAAAATGTCTGCTCTGATTAAAATGTTTTTAAGGACTAGCAATGAAATTAGTTGACTCACCACTTGCACTTCAAACGCTAAAAAATTATCAAAAATGATTTTGTCTGGGTGACCCTCCTTAAACCCGAGCATAGGAGAATTGCTTGTATTTTTTTGTAATTTTTCTTGCAGGTTTTATTTTTTAAGAATGGCTTATTTTGCATTTCTAACAATTAGAAATTATTAAATGTCGAGTATCTTCACACCTGGTATGCCCTCAGATTTTACCAGTTAAATTATGAATTCTAATTAACCTTAATGAATGATCAGTTTCGGTTTTATTCACGTGTTATAATGAAACTTCTTATGAAACTCAGCACATCTCAATAATTCGAAATTTATTTAATGTAAATACTCAACTAATTTTTAAACTTACAGCATGTCTATGTTCATCGGAGTGCCCTAGCAGGGGCGGATGGGCCCACCGGGCTACCGGGAAATTTCCCGGTGGGCCGTCGGTCAATGGGACCGTGGGCTGTTAATAAATTAAAAATTTCGCCTGCGGCGTTGTTTTGGGCCGTGACAATTACATATTTGCTAATTTTTCAGTATATTTTTGATAGCTCATCCGCCCCTGTGTCCTAGTAAGAAATTTTTTGAACTCAGAATTTCTTCTCTATAACTCGACAAGCCGTTGATCAAAACCGTTTGACCTAGACATTTTTGCTGCGGCTCAATTTTTTCTTTGTATTATTTTGAGTTTTCTTTCGACATAAATTTCTGGGTACGCCTATGCTGTAGGTAGATAAATAATTTGAATAGAACGGAATTGTTCTTCCCTTCAGAAAATATCAATCGGTTTGGATCTCATTTTTGGTGATCACTGATCTATTCACTGTAAAATATTATAATAAGAAAATCAACCGTGTACTATTTAGTAGGTACAAAATTTATTTCAGGGTTTATCCTGTAAGGTAGTGATTTTCAAACTTTATGTTACCACGTCCACCTGAAAATAATCTAATTTTGGCGCCTCCTCCCTTAATTTCTTAAAATATTTCAAGGTTAAAAAAAGCATAAATACAAAAATGAAAAAAGAACGGGAAGTTTTTGGTCATAATTAGCGACGCGCATGAATGGGTTAACGAGATTCTCAACATCATTTAGTGACGCGCATTAATGAATTAACGAGATTTTTATGAACAGGTGAAGCCAAACGACTACATTCGACACTCAAAGAACAATCCTAGTTACCTATAAATATTTTAACCAAGTTTCAAAATTTTTATTGCTTGCCCCTCCCCATTCAAAAGTGACTTTTTTGCTATTGGAATTTTTTCTTTATTTTTGCGGTATTCACAGATTTAACATTAATAAATTTACAGTTTCAAAACTTTTAGATAAAATGTTACAATTTAACTCTTCTCTGAATCTTAGAATCTCTTTTTTTTTACTATTTTTGTAGTATGAGTAAGTTCAACAGTAATATATTTACAAAATTAAAAAAAATTTGTCGCTTGCCCCCTCAAAGCCACTTGCAAGCACTTGAAATTTTTTTACGGTACCTATAAGTTTGATCCAATTTTATTTTTGATTTTTTTTTGTAAATTAGAAACTGCGATCATGGCGTATTGGCATTATTTATTATGTTCAAATATAATCACTCAAATGTACATAAATTTTAGATTTTTGCCTTGCATTAACTGCATTCTCCGATTAAAAATTAATTATAATTTTTTTTGCTGACAATGTTCAAATAAAAATCAGCCAAAAATACAATTAAATAAAATTCTTATAAACATGGAAAAAAACCAAATTTTTAATGTTATTCTTCTTCACACAGCAAATCACCTCTGTTTAAAATTTATTTACTATTTTTGCAGTGTTTGCAAGTATAACAGTAAAATATTCACCAAGTTTTGAAAATTTTATACAAAATTTTTGTGTAGACCCCTCCTTAAATCGACCCCTAGGCGCTTTGATTTTTTTTATTATTTTTGCAGTGTTTCAAGTATAACAGTAAAATATTCATCAAATTTAAAAAAATTTGGACAAAATTTTTGCGTTTGACTCTCTTTAAATTCACCCCCTAAACGCTTTGAATTTTTTCTTAATTTTTACAGCATTTGCAAGTATAACAGTAAAGTATTCACCAAGTTTTAAAAATTTTATACAAAATATTTGTGTTTGACTCTCTCCCCCCTTCTTTTAAATCCATCTCCTAGGCGCTTTTTACTATTTTTTTAGTGTTTGCAAATATAACAGTAAAATAATTACTAAGTTTTAAAAAATTTTGGATTTGACTCTCCTTAAATTCACCCCCTCACCGCTTTGAATTGTTTTTACTATTTTTGCAGTGCTTGCAAGTAGAACAGTAAAATATTCACCAAGTTTTAAAAATTTAGACAAAATTTTTGTGTAGACCCCCCTTAAATCGACCTCTACCCCACTTTGATTATTTTTACTATTTTTTCAGTGTTTGCAAGTAGAACAGTAAAATATTCATCAAATTTTAAAAATTTTGGACAAAAGTTTTGGGTTTGGCCTTGTTTATTCACCAAGTTTTAAAAATTTTATACAAAATTTTTGTGTAGACCCCTCCTTAAATCCACCCTTAGGCGCTTTGATTTTTTTTATTATTTTTGTAGTGTTTGCAAGTACAACAGTAAAATATTCACCAAATTTTAAAAATTTTGGACAAAAGTTTTGGGTTTGGCCTTGTTTATTCACCAAGTTTTAAAAATTTTGGACAAAATTTTTGTGTGACCCCTCCTTAAATCCACCCCTAGGCGCTTTGATTTTTTTTTTATTATTTTTGCAGTGTTTTCAAGTATAACTGTAAAATATTCACCAAGTTTTAAAAATTTTTGTGTTTCACCTCTCCCTAAAAAACCACCCTTAGGCGCTTTGATTTTTTGAACAGCACAATTTTGACTTCTTCAAGACCTTTATTTTAGGCTACAAGATATGCGCCTTAAAATGTGCAAATAAAGCTAACGTTAGCTAGTTAAAAATACTGCAAAAGAGTGAAAAAATCCTAAACGCTTAAAGGGTGGTAATCTATACAATTTTGTTTAAAATTTTTGAAAATTGGTGAGTATATTACTGAAATAAAAAAGTTCATGATAGAAGTTCACTTTTTTAACGCTAGAGATGCTAACGTCGAGCTTTCTCGCTCCCTTATTTGAGAATTAGTTCCGTTATTGGAGAATTAGCGAGAAAGCTCGACGGTAGCTCATTTAGCATTAAAAAATGAATTTATATCGTGAACTTTTTTTATGGGGGGGGGAAGCTTTCTCGCATCTCATAATAGTAATATACTCACCAATTTTCAAAAATTTTAAATAAAATTGTATAGCTTACTTCTTCAAAAACCACCCCTTTTTTGCGGTATTTACAAGTTACAATCTACGCGCCCTTCGCTCCGTCCCGTCGCTACGTACGCTCCGAGCCGTTTTAACTAACTACTAATTAATAATAATATAATTAAAAACAAAAGGTAAAGTCAATGCGTGCCGCACAATCTCATAAAATAAAACCGATGATGACGTCATTCCGACATCTACCAATTGAAAACGTTATTATCTTCAAAACTTAAATAAGTTTTTATTTGTTTGTATTGGTGCATTATTTAAATTGTTTTTGTTATTTATGCTAGCCTTGGCACCAGCACAATGCTCTTGTAATAAGAAACTATGAGTAGATAATTTTTATTAGCTGAAACGTTTTGCTTAATTACGCAAATTAATTAATTGCTTCACATCATCTCATTTAAAAATTACAAACAGTAGAAATACAGTAGAACTCATACCCATTTTTTACGTACTTTCGGATATAACGTACTAATTTTTTTCGGTTGTAATGTACTAACGAGGTTATAACCTGTTATAACAAGGTGTCAAAAGTATATTAGCCACTTCCCTGGCTACGCCACTGTCTTTTTGAAAAACTTGTATCACAATAGCCAACGACTTGAAAAAAAATTTGTTTTGTAAATTATTTACAAGTTGGTATCACGAAAATTTAGTATCGTTCATTTGTTGTTTTATTGGCCATAATTTAAATCGAAATTTTTCAAAAAGTTGTACCTTGCGTGAGTAATTTTTGTAATCGTAATCATTCGGCGCTTGACACGAATTGACTATTGACACGTTAAAGTTACTTAAAGTGAAACGTGAAAAAATAAAACAGAGGCAACATATAATTTTTTATTTGAAAACGATAGCGATTATCGCATATTTGATTAGTTTATCACAACATAATTTTATAATGTAAGTAAAAGTTGTTTGAATTTTTTATACAGTTTTCATTTTGACCTTTCGAAATTTATAATATATTATTAGCTCCAAAATGCTCAAGGTAAACATTTACATTACATAAACTTTAAAATTTATTAATCTCTTAATTTCTATCCTATTATTTGCAAAAATTATTTAGTACTAGACAAAGTTTATTATTATTATTGCAAACATTTCACAGGAAATGGAAGGTCGGTTTTAAAGTTCAAAAGGTCAGTTTTGTAATTTCAGTGTGTGTTTAATAATAAAATTGTTATTATACCAACTAATTAAATATACACCATGGGTCCATTGGTAGGTGCAATAGACGAAGGTACATCCAGTGCCAGATTTATATTATTTAAGGCGGGGACGTCTGAAGTTGTTGCGTCTCATCAAAAAGAACTATCGCAAAAATGTCCTCAAGAAGGATGGGTGGAACAAGATCCAATGGAAATTCTAAGTGCAGTTTTGGAGTGCATCGAAAAAACGCTGGAAAAACTAGCAATTTCCGGTGGAAGTGTAGCGGATATTGTCGCAATAGGTATAACCAATCAACGCGAATCAACCATTGTATGGGATAAAACCACAGGGTTACCTTTACACAACTCAATTGTTTGGCTGGATATGAGGACATCTTCCACTGTTGATCAATTATTGGAAACGGTTCCGAATAATACGAAAAACAAAAACTATCTAAAACCCTTGTGCGGTTTACCCTTGTCTCCGTATTTTAGCGCACTTAAGCTGAGATGGTTAAAAGACAACGTTCCAAAGTGCAAAAAAGCGATAAAAGAAGAGCGTTGCTTATTCGGCACCGTGGATTCCTGGATTATATGGAATTTAACTGGAGGTCCAAATGGCGGAATTCACGTGACCGACGTTACAAACGCATCTCGTACGATGTTGATGAACTTGGAAACGTTACAATGGGATAAGGTTCTTTTAAACTTTTTCGACTTACCGTCCACTATACTACCTGCCATTAAGTCAAGTTCCGAAATTTATGGTAACGTTGCGAACGGACCATTAGCGGGCATCTCCATCTCTGGATGTTTGGGCGATCAACAATCTGCTTTGGTTGGACAGCAATGCCTCAAAAGAGGAGCGGTAAGTTTTTTCCTTTATTTTTTTTTTACATACTTACGTTTTTTCATGATGACACTCCGAGAGTGAGCTCTTGAGAGCCATCATTTGGCTTTCGGGCAGTGATTTTATAAGCTTTGATCTTATCTGAATCCAAACCTTTTACATTTCGATTTGGTTATTTTAAGCTTCCAATTCTCAAACAAATTTCTATTTTTTTCAGGCAAAGTCTACGTATGGTACAGGATGTTTTTTGCTGTACAACACGGGTACCGCCAAGGTTGATAGCAGTCACGGTCTCTTAACAACGGTTGCGTATCAGTTCGGCCCAAAGGAACCGCCCGTTTACGCGTTGGAAGGTTCTGTTGCCGTTGCTGGTGCTGCAATTACGTGGTTAAGAGATAATATGTCTATATTACCAAAATCTTCCGATGCCGAAAAGGTGGCCAAAGAAGCAGAGTTACTGGAAGGTGGTGATGTTTATTTCGTGCCCGCTTTCAGTGGACTATACGCTCCATATTGGCAACAAGATGCTAGAGGGTATAAAAATCTCTTGGTCAGAATTTGTCCTAATCATTGTTTTGAAGGATCATATGTGGAATAACGGAGGATACGCACTACAGCCACATCGTTAAGGCCACACTTGAAGCAGTTTGTTTCCAAACTCGTGATATTCTTGATGCCATGAATAAAGATTACGGATCGTCCCTTTCCGATTTACGGGTAAGTTTTAGCGGGGTGAGTAAAATGTTGTTGGTTACACGTTACGTTTGCTCCTAAAAGGTGGATGGGGGAATGACTTCCAATTCCCTGTTAATGCAACTGCAGTCCGATCTGGCTGGTATAACCATAATAAAACCGGAAATGGCCGAAAGCACAGCATTGGGTGCCGCTATGGTTGCAGGTGCAGCAGTTGGTCATTGGGACATCTCCAATTCCAAGTTGGATATTCCAACAAAAATTTGGAAACCAAAAACTACCGAAGATGAACGAGATCTTCGGCATTCAAGATGGAAAATGGCTGTTGAGCGTTCAATGGGATGGGATATCTAATGTTTCAAATATTATTTTTGACCAGGAATGGGCAACGTAACTCATAACGTCATAACTGAAAAACTTTTTATATTGTCATCATTTCAAGAGTTCACGTATTTCTCCAATAACTCAAAAACAGTGCAAAAAATTCTTTTATGCTGAATACTTTGTTTTTTGAATTTTCCAGTTATTAGGGAAAATTTGGGGTGAGTTATATTCAAACAAACGAAATAAATATTTTACGTTGATATTATTCCTTGTTTTATTTATCAAATATAATAATTTGCTAGAAATCTGCTTCTCTGTGACATTTTTAGACGTCTCTGATTTGTTTGTTCGTTTATTATCAACCAAAAAAGTTGACGAACTTATTCAATAATAAACACAACGACGATGAAAAGCTCGACAATAATGGACTTGGGAACGAAAGTTCAACAAAACTGCAGGAATCTGATGGCGAAGCCCACCGATTGCAAGCTGCGACTTTTTCGTATTGTTTTTTATAAATAACAACCTGTATTTTTCGTTACGGATTTGGATAGAACACAATTTTCTGAGTGTGGAAATGTAAGAACTCGATGACCTTGAAGCGAAAAGTTTTCGAGATAATCTATCCCAAGTTCCAAAAATTCATTTAATTAAAGACTTCATAAAGTGAAAACAAAAATTTTATCATGAATTTAGGCCCTAAAATTCAGGGACGTGCCCGTGCCCAGTCAACTTTTTTCGGGGGGTAGAAATTTCAAATTTGCCAACTGAATTAATTCAAAATTGCCAACTTTTTGTAAGTTTTGCAGCATTTAGTAAATTTAGACATAATAAAATGGCAAATTGACCAACTTTTGGTTGTTTTTGTCAACTTTTTGCCAACTTTCTGCATTGGGGGGGGGGAGCTCCCCCCTCCCATGAGCACGTCTCTATTTAGGCAGATTTGTAATAAATGGCAAGATACATGGCAAATGGTAGTTTTCCATTTTCTTCCACGGGTTGAAAGTCGGCATTTAAAATCTAGTTACCTTGTCACAATTATTATCAATAATTGCTATTGTTTTATCTTTCTATCGTAAAATCACTCATTGTTTAAATTTATTATTGCAAGTGTTTGTGCGCACATTGACAATAAGATTAAAGTTGAAGTTTATTTTACGTAAAGCCTTGATCGACTTACTGGAAAATGTTCCTCTCGCTATGAGAGAAATAATGTGGTTTCAACAAGACGGCAGCCCAACTCATTTTGCATTGGTTGGTAGCAACATACGATAAGACATTAAGCCATTTGGGGACGTTTGCACCAATCTCAGATGCGTCTTCCTGAAATGCATTGTACGTGTCATTTACAGATGCGCTTCTGATTAGTTTGTTTACTTATTGTTATTACTATCTAAAAATATTCTTCGAGTTACACGGTTAATTGGTTCCGTATAAGTTGAGACTCAGGATTAGTGTAAGGTGTAAACTAATATAGTGTTTTGTGTAACAGGAAACCGTGTAACTCTATGCTAGAAACTGATTAATAATCTTCATCTGGCCGTCTCCCTTGGGAAGGCAATGACAAACCACCAGGGTATAATCTGCCATGAACGAAAAGCTCACGACGATTTTGTCAAGAAGCATAATATGAGTAAAGAAACAAAAATCACTCACTGGAGAACGAGCAGCTTGCTGGATTTTTATTATTTTGGACAGCTGAAAGGCTCATCCACGGACGGGCAGTTTGCCAAGGTTGAAAAATGAAAACTTGATTGATGTGCGGTTTGATCTCAGAGAGGTGTTTAAAAAAAATTACACTAGAGCCGTAGATAAATGGGGGGAGGGTGGAAAGGTGTATCAAAATTTAGATACAAATTTTGTACGGGTATTGCTGCCAAATGGTAATTAGCCAATAGAAAACGCCTTAGGATACTAACATCCATTTTTTATTGACTGGTTACCATTTGGCACCTAACCCTGTACAAAATTTGTATCAAGACTTCTCGTTAGCTATGGTTTGTTTAACCAATCAATGGGCTGTTACCAAATTTATTCAAGTGTCACACGGCCTTAATCCCTTAAAACTCTGTTCACACTATATGATTTCTCATGTGACTAGTCACATGACTAGGGCTAGGTGATTGTTAAAATTAACAATCGATTATTCAAAAACAATGGAAAATAATCGATTAATTGAAAACTCTGATTGATTAATCTATTGTTCGATATTTTACCCCTCTGTCTCTTTTTACCAAAATTATTTTGAATTGACTTATTTTGCGTACTACATATTTTTTCCATATAACATAAATAAACAATCGCTTAATCGAAAACAATCGATTAATCGAAATTCATCGAACAATCAATTAATCGCAAACAATCAAATAATCGAAAAATTATTATTCCATTAATCGAAAATAATCGATTTTTTGATTAATCGATTATTTCAAAAATATTAATCGATAATTATCGGCCTTGATTGTGACGTCATTAGCTAGGACTGCGCGATTGTTAAAATTAACAATCGATTGTGTCAACTGATTAATCGATTGTTAGAGTAACCGTTTGTTCGATTAATCGATTGCTTGATTAATTGATTGATTGGTTTTGATTAATCTATTAAGCAATTATTTATTTAATCAATTGTTCCATTGTTTTTGATTATTTCAAAAATATTTATTGGTCATTGATTAAATAATTGATTAATCGAAATTAATTCTCAGCCCTAGTTAAAATTAACAATCGAAAATCGATTGTGTAAAAGCAATCTAAATTATATCGATTAATTGAAAACAATCGATTAATCGAAAATAATCGAACGATTCATTAAGTATGAATAAATAATAAGCGTTTCAAGAGATAACTAAAAGAAACAGTAAATTTTGCGATACAACTTTAAATAAGTAATATCTATAAATGATTATTTTTGGATTAGCGAATAATCGCATGCTTGCTTACTTGATTAATCGATTGTTTGATTGTTTTTGTTTTGTTTAATCAATTGTTTTCAATTAATTGATTGTTTTAGATTAATCGATTGTTTTGGATTAATCGATTGTTTTCCATTATATCGAACTGTATATTTCGATATTTTAAAAAATGATCGAACAAGCGATCAATCAAAAATAATGGAACAGCAGTGCCGTAGCAATAGGCGGTGGGAATGGTCCATGCACCTAGCAAATCCCAGTTTATGCAAATATTATATTACATGCAACAAATATGGAGTAGTAGTACGCATGTTGCTCGGAGAAAATGTAGGCTAGCCGAAAAAAATTTGCCATTAATAGGTTGTTCGATTAATCGATTGTTAACCAATAATATAAATTTTGATACAAACCCATGCGTGGCGTCACATGGTAGCTCTAGCTTGTATTTATTTTTAATTTTTAGCCCAACGTTTCTCAACCTTATTTTCATCGCGCCTCTTTCCATTATTACAAATACAAACGATACAATGGAAAGCTACACCATGATCTTAATTACAAACCTTAATAGGTAACCTTAATAGGTCCCAAAAATAGGTAAATTTATTGATATAATTATATGCCCCCTCCCCATATTTTGAGTTATTACGCCCCCTCAGGGGGGCGCTTCTTACAGGTTAATCGATGCCTTAGTTTAAATTAAAATATATCGGCTTCGACAACATGCGTGATCGGGCCCCTACCACACTTGAACACCTCGTAATTTTTTCACGCTTGCTGTTGTCCTCCTAGAACCCCAGCCCACAGGGGGACGATATTGCCCACTTTTAGCAAACTTTTGATCAATTTTTTAGAAAATGGTAAGATTTCTTGACTAGGGCTAGGATTAATTTAGATTAATCGATTAATATTTTTGAAATAATCGATTAACCGATTGTTTTTGATTAATCGACTGTTTGACTGTTTTTGATTAATCGATTGTTTTCGATTAATCGAAAATAATGGAACCATTGAAAATAGTGGAACAACAGTAACGTAGCAATAGGCGGTGCAAATGGTGTACCTAGATATTTATAAACGTATTCATATTTTGAGTTGAAATTTAGGCTAGAGGGTTACAAAAACAGATAATTAAATCAAATTTGGAGAAAAACGACCGAAAGGTTAAAAAAGGTCGATTAATCAATTGCTTTTTTGATTTGGCGATTGGATGACGTTTGCGTTAGTTTATGTGAGTTTTTCGTACTCTACACATCGAAATACGTCATATAGAACAAAAACTACGGCAAAAAATAGATTAGATTTTAAAATGTTCGTTGACCCCAAAAATTAAAAGTTTGAAAATTGAAACTTTTTTTCACGATTTCTCACGTATTTGGATTAGAAAATTCCACTGATACAGCCAGTTTTCACAGAAGCATTGGTTTTTTTTAAAAATATTCTAAGGGGTATAAGTCAAACTTTTTGGTTGACGTTTGCGCCAGTCGCAGATGCGTTTTTTTACTCCACGCATCGAAAAATGTGCTACAGAATAGTAAATCAAACCGCAAAAGAGAAAAACGTTTGATGGTGGTGTGTCTAGACCTTAAAAATTAAAAGCAGGGCAGCAAACTTTAGAAACAAAAACAACATCGTTAAGCGGTTTCAAAATTTTTTAACTTTTACATAACTACCAAAAATAAAAAATTTATGTATATCTTTTTTAGCGTTTAGTACATATTAGACAGTGATATTATTAAAATTGCAAGGCTTTGGGGTAGTCAGTCACTCGGAATTAATTAAAATTGTTACTGATAATCCTGTTATTCCGCCAATTGTATTAGTAAAGAATTTCAAAATTTAGTTTGTAACGTAAATGTAGTTAAGTTTGAATGTTTTTTGTACGTACTTTTTTGCCGAAAGTGTAAGTTTTTGATTCTATAGCAACTAGGGAAGAATATGAAACTGACGTAATGTCATTGCATTTTTTGAGTGTTTTTTTAAACGTTTTATTTTTAAGCTTAACTTTTAGAAATTTATTTTTATAAATTTTTGTATAAGTTTTCAATAAACAACCTTCGTCAAGATGACGTACATGACAGAGCTAGCTAATAAATATGGAAAGCCGGATATGGAGCGATTGGGGTTATTCATTGAAATGCCCTATATGAACGGAAAAGGATACGTTTCGCCATTTCCAAGTACCAAAAACGTTTTCTTCCATTCTTAAAACCAAACTCATTCACCCCTATTTTAGAGCCGATGGTTACCAAAGGCAGAAATATTATGTGCGAAGGGCGCAAATTAAAAAATGGCACCCAGCATGGTTATTTTGATGACCAATTTCGGCGCTTATTTATAGGGGAAGGCATAGTACGAAAAAAGAAACCAAAGAAAAACAAGTGGAAACTTTAAATTTAATAGTATTATAAATAAAATTACCTGTTGAATATTATTTAGGGATGAAAAACCCAAACTTCCGTTCGTGCCTGCAGGAACTCCCAAATTGCATTCTGGATTTGGGAAAGGAGATCATTACGGTACATTTGGGGGAATAATTTCAGCGTTTGGAACCGGAAGAGCCAAAAAGAAACCTAAGAAACCGGAAAAAATCTTACCCAATCCTCTTACCAACCCAGGAAAAAAGGGAGGTCCTGGTTATGCCAATATTTGTTTATCAAAATATCCAGAACATTCGTACGTAAATTGGGTTACTAATAAGATCAATTTTGCAATTTAAAGTTAATTTAGGGTAGAAAGGTACGGATTGAAAGCAAAATACAAGCAATATGGAGAAAATCTGCATCGTCCAATGATTACGATGCATTTTCCTCAACCGTATTTTGACAAAAATCCATTTCTGGAAGAAAAAATGGGTCCAATTTATGTTGGTCCTAGGAAGCCTCCTGCTGCAGTGATTGGCGATGGTAAATGGATTCCAGTAGGTCCCACGAAATGGGTAAGCAAAAATTAATTTTTGACCTCCCTAAGTTTTTAATTTATATTTTTGTGAGTACAGCAAGGAGGTTGTCATGCTGGACTCTTCGATCCGTTCCCCGAATATAAAACCGATCGAGATCCTAAGAGAGAGAAGAAGGAAAAACAAAAGAAACTTAAACTGTTGAGTGAACAGGCTGGAGGTCCGAAATTCTTACCGCAATCATTGGCTTTGAAAACGATGTGCTCTACGTCTATTGTTCCATACAATACCAATATATCTGATAATGCCACGAATTATAAAACATATGAACCAGTTTATACCAGACGCTTGCTCGCCCAGTCTTAAATCTTGATGGAACGAATTTTGGAATTGTAGAATATTTATAATTACGTTTTAATATAGTTATGGAAAAATGAAGGTTTTTGATTATGTGTAAGGAAAATAACATGGCACTACCCTCTTAAATTCAAATTTCTGAAAAAAAAATAAAAACATCCCTGCAGGCCGACAATCCCCCCAACCGGGATATTAGAAAATGTGGATCTTTGAGACAGTTCATCTCATTAAAAATATATAACCTAAATTTTAACACTTTATTTTCCACTCTGACGTACATTAACAGTAAATTTTTTACATTGCTTTAAATTAAAAACTTAAAGACTTTAATAAAATATAAATTGAATAATATAATACAACAAAAATCTTAAAAATTGAACAAGAAGCTGAAAATTACACACACAATTATTACTTTATCTCTGTCTAAAATCCTGTTAAAAGATCAAGAAGAAATAATATTTAACATATTTACAACAAAATTATTGCCACTTGTAACAAAAAAATTAAGGAAAGTTTGGTTAGTACTTTTTGGGGTGGGGATGCAGAACAATCTTTTTCAAGCTCTTCTATAGTGGTTTATAGAGTGATTTAAAAAAAAATTATTTCAAAAAGTCACGAATTAATAATCAGAATAATCATGGTTAAAACTAATTGGTTTATAAACATTTGACTGCCCCCACCCTCTCGCTGCGGTGTTGTAGTTATTGAAATCGTTCAAATTTAAACGATTATGGTTAGGAGAAGTGGCATTGTTTTGTTCTCCATGGTAGATTGGATGACCATAGTCGGGAGCCAAATTTTCATTCTCTCTAGGTATGAAAACTGCTGGTGGAGCTTCTGCCTTGTAACTTGGAGTACGCACTAAATTTGGCCTATTGAAGCTTGAAGTCGGCAGTGGACTCAGTGGTTTTTCTAAACATAAAATGAATTTATGAAAGGAAAATTTCATTAGTACGATATGGTAACTAGGAATCCACTTACAGTCCTTGCCACGAAACTTTGGTGTTACGTCATCGCACACCTGATCAGCAAGCAAAATAACTACCGTGATTGGTTAAATTAAAATTACGTAGCACCAAAGTTCCATGACAAAGATTACGTACATAGGTTACTTTGGCTTGCCTTCCCAAAAACTCATTAGTAACAGAAAAACTTAACTAAAACAATACATAAGGGGCATTAAAGTTTTAAAATCTTGCCTTGCGAGTACAGAAGAGCAGTGTTTTGCAAAGGTTCGCTTTGAGCTAAAGTTTTGGAACAGCCGGAATAGGAATTTTGGGATTCGGCGTGACGTGTCGAATAAATTTGGTTACAGCTTGAATTGGAATTTTGAATCATTTCAGCAGAATATTTGCTGAAGGAACTGTCCTGGGATTGTTTAAATCCGTGCGCTCCGCCGTTCGAAATTGGGCAAAATTGGCTGGTTTCGACCGAAGTGTTAGCCACGTAATAAAGGTTATCAAAATCTTGCTCGGCCTGCCTTAACAATTTCTCATTCGAAGAAATGTTTTGGACGCGATGTTCAGTTTTTGCGTCCGAATTTTGCGAGGCCGAATACTGAGTGGTTGACATGGAAACATCTTTAATTTGTTTATAGCGCATTTGGGGCATGGAATTTTGCTCGAAATTTTGAATTATGGATCTAACTGGAATCTTTTGATACTCTTCTTCATCCGTACTTGCAAATTGCTGAGCTTCATCATCAACGCGCCGTGAATTGGTGACAACTTTGGGAGAAAATGACCCGCTTGCCACGTTTTGAAATTGCCCAAAATTTGGATTACCGAACTGAATTTTTGGTTGATTATTTTGGGTCAAAGGAATCACCGTTCCGTCGGGCATCACAAGCTCTTCCTGAATAATTTGGTAATCCATTTCCAATTCTCTTTCGCGTTTGTAACTAATCTTCTGTATTTCTTCATTTTCGTTTTGCGCAATTGTTTCTATTTTGGCCATTTCATTAGTCTTGAAATCTTTGGATAACATCGAATTACTGGTAACCTGATTTTCAGTCTCAAAGTGCGATTTTAGGATTTCAACCTTTGGTTCCATTTTAGACCGCTGGGTAGCATTTTTTTTGCACCTCATCGACTTCTTGTCCACCAATGCTTTCTTGATTTCTGCGTTCAGATCAAGCTGGCCAAAAAGTGGCCTAGCGCCAATTACTGTTTCTGGAAGTTTACGACACATTGGCTTCTCGATTACATCATACTGAAAGATTTCATTTCGTTTTTGGGGAGTAACATTGGAATTTTCTTTTTGCTTTCTGTCAGCCACAGTTTCGATGGGTTTTTCTGGAGAAGTTACTTCTAAAGTTACATTCGGATTTATCTGAATGACTTCACACTCCAAATTTTTCGAATCTAATTCTTTTTTCATTTCAATAGCCACATCCTCATGAACTTCGTTTCTCGTTTCTTGATGATCATGTTCATTATTGGGACCTTCCCCAACGTCTTCAATTTCATTTGAAATCGTCGTTGTTTCTTCGATCGTTTCCATGCTATCATTATCAATCCCAAACTGAGCCTTCTTCATTTTTACCAACATTTTTTTCACTTCATTCCCATCATCTAATTGAGAGTATTGTACTCTACATTGTTTATCCACCAAAGTTTTGACGGAAATGGGATTCGGTTTTTGGAACTCTGAGGTACTTTTAAACTGCGCAATATTTTCTTGCAACGGCGTTTCTTCTTTCATCACGTAATCATAATTTTGGATTGCCACTTTGGGATCAACATTTTGCAAGCTTACGGTATTCGACGATCCTGGTATATAAATCGAACGCTGTGAACACGAATCGCTGGCCACAAAATGACCTTCGCTCTCGAAAACTTCAGATTGCAATGAACGAATTGAGGAAGCAGTTGCGTTACTGAACGTGTGTTCTATGACTCTTTTATCGGAGTCTGGTAAAGCAAAATTAAACTCCGGCTTATCCGGTGTGTGCGGTTTTGGAGTGGGATTTTTGATTTCGTACTTTTTGCCCGTTAAAGAAACCGATGCAAAAGTGCGTTGGGGAGAATAGCTGGAGAAAGGTTTGGGTAAGTTTTGCAAAAAGTCCGATTTTTGGGAAAAATCGGCAATTGTAGGAAATGGGAGGTCTGGCCTTGCCAAGTTTTCTTCTTGTTTGGTCTCATCCGAATTTGGACTACATTCGGGAGACTGATTTTCTTGGCGAAAAGCATCTGGGAGTGGAGTGGTTCGAAGAATGACAATGTCCTTCTCCACAATTTCTGGGTTTAAAGTAATATCGGGAATGGAAGGAAATGTAATTGCTGACATAGCACTAGGAATTATTTCTTGATGTTCTTTAAATTTTTGTAAATCGTCGTCAGTTATTGTTTCTTCTGTTGTAATATCTGGAATATATGGAAAAGGCGATATAGGGCGTTCAAAATTTGAACTTGAATCATCTGTTTGGGCAGCTGGAAAAGGAGAAACGGGATGGATTATATCTGAATCTGCGTTGGTATTGGATACAATTTCAGGATGCGCTGCTATATCTGGAATTTCAGGAAAAGGAGAAAAAGCTCGAGCGTCATCCAAGTTTGAAGCATCAGGATTAGTTGAAAAGCCGATACTACCTGTATAAAGTTACTTAATTAGAATAGTATGATATGAAAATTTGTGTTAAGTTGTCTGTTTTTGAGTGGCAGTTCCATTGCACAAAACTACTTACTGAATTGTTGTGGTGGAGCTGACGTGTTCCAAGCTGTAGGTAATTTTGGTTTATACACGTCTACGTTACTAACACCTTTTTGGAAGTTGTCGACCATTCTATTAATGCTGTTGCTGTTATAAGCTGGATTTGGAGAGTATCCTTTGTTAACTCCACCCCATGATTCCAGCGAATTTTGTTGGAGTGCCTGCTCGTAGGAATCCACTGTTGGTTTTACAAAGTTACCTCTGGATGACCAAGAGTTTGGATTGAGGTCTTCAAAGGCGGTGTCAACCGAACCTGTTTCAAGTGCTGCGTCCCAAGGTGATTTGATTAGTTTTAGTCGTGGTTGTGCAAAACGTTCCTAATGGAAGGAGAAAAATTAATATTATTGTAATAACGGAACATTGCGACCTTACTTGTATTTCGTTCAATTTTTGGTGATGTTGAACTCTTTGGGCAGTTTCGGGCAAATAACTGGGCGTGGGTAGAATTGATGGAGATGGTAGAGCTGGCGATAATTTTGGAGCAGGAGATATGTCTTCTAAAGTCGAAGGTCGTGTGCCTTCAGTTTCGGCTACAACCCACTTTTCTGAACGTTTGCGCCTTTTTGCAAATAATTCGGCCCCTTAAGTGGTAAATCAAAATTAGAATACGCCCAAAATTATGTTTTTAAACTTATTTTTCTTCAGCTAAATATTTTCCGGGCAGAAGTAACTTTAACCGCATTTGATCTTATAAGCAGAGCTAGATTTTAGAATTTGTGAGTGTTAATTCATCAAGCTCGCTTCTTTTTATATTAAAATATAATTAATTGAATGATTAAGAGAGAAAATGTCCATGGCGAAGTTAAAACCGACGTACTTAGAAACTAAAAAAATAAAATGCAGTAGTGAAGTTTACTTCACTTTTAGGCCGTCAATTAGTCACCCTTTGACCATAAGTTTGTATAAGAATTCCACATATGAAGCACATAGTTAAGCAGTAATTATTTTTAGAAATGTGCTAATTAATTTGAATAAATTTTGTAAGCGCGTTGTGAAGTCATTTAAAGGCGTGCGGCTTGACTAGGCCAGATAAAATGGCATTTACCTTCTTTAATTATCCATTACCTTCTTTAATTATTTTAGTTATCAATTCACTTGTATATTTTTGTGTTAGGATTCGGGTTTTAGTCTATTCCAAATTTAAGGAATTACATCTAATTGGACTCTTCAAAAAATGAGACTTGTTGAAGATAACAAAGTTAAGAATTTTTTTTATGAATAAGCAAATGGCGGCTCAGTGTGATGAGCAAAATCTCATTAATCTATTCATGCTGGTAATTTCTCTAGCATCAGACTCAATAACCTACAGGTAATCTCAATCTCGTTAATTCATTCATGCTCGTCATTTTTACTTGGCATAAAAATAACTTTAAATGGAATTTTTCCAAATCGATTTTCTCGAAATTGACTGACTCAAGTTTTGCAATTTGAATTTGATCAAGTCCTAATCCAATGGGGTTAAATTTCTGATTCTAACGTGGGACCGTCACGTGTTAAATTTATTTTGAAAGCAAGGAAGTGGCGGAAAAAACAGAACTACAACAACCATTTTTTTTGGAAAGATCAAAAACACGTTGAAAAGTTATTATTTTTTCTCCAATCGATGAAAATGTTTTAATAGAATATTTAATTAAGCTTTTCATTTTGTATACAGGTATAGACATTTTGTAACAAAAAATACTCTCTGAACCGCAACTAGGGCTTGGCAATTGTAAAATTTAACAATCGTTAATCGATTGTGTAAAAACAATCGGTTAATCGAAAATAATCAAACAATCGATTAATCGAAAACAGTCGAATAGTCGATTAATTAAAACAATCAATTAGTAGAAAATAATCGAATAATCAAAATTTATCAAACAACCGATTAATCGCTAACAATCGGAAAAAATCGAACAATTGATTAATCGAAAACAGTCAAATATTTGAATAATCAAAAACAATAAAACCATCAATTAATCAAAAATAATCGAACAATCGAAATTCATCAAACAATTGATTAATCGCAAACAATCGAAAATAATCAAAAAATCGATTAAGCGAAAACAATCAAAAATAATCGAACAATTGATTAATCAAAAACAATAAAAAATAATTGAACAATCAATTAATTGAAAACAGTCAAATAATTGATTAATCAAAAACAATCAAACAATCAATTAATCGAAAATAATCAAACAATCGAAATTCATCAAACAATCGCCTAATCGCAAACAATCGAAAATAATCGAACAAACAATTAATCTAAAACAGTCAAATAATCGATTAATCAAAAACAATCAAACAATCAATTAATCGAAAATAATCGAACAATCGATTAATCGAAAACAATCGATTAATCAAAAACAATCAAAAATAATCAAACAATCAATTAATCGAACACAGTCAAATAATCGATTAATCAAAAACAATCAATTAATCAAAAAAAATTGAACAAACAAAATTCATCACACAATTGATTAATCGCAAACAATCGAAAATAATCGAACAATCGATTAAGCGAAAGCAATCGAAAATAATCGAACAATTGATTAATCAAAAACAATCAAAAATAATCGAACAATCAATTAATCGAAAACAGTCAAATAATCGATTAATCAAAAACAATCAAACAATCAATTAATCGAAAATAATCAAACAATCAATTAATCGCAAACAATCGAAAATAATCGATTAACTGAAAATAATCAAACAAAAAATTAATCTAAAACAGTCAAACAATCGATTAATTGAAAACAATCGAACAATCAATTAATCGAAAACAGTCAAATAATCGAATAATCAAAAACAATCAAACAATCAATTAATCAAAAATAACTGAACAATTGAAATTCATCAAACAATTGATTAATCGCAAACAACAGAAAGTAATCGAACAATCGATTAAGCGAAAATAATCGAAAATTATCGAACAATCGATTAATCGAAAACAATCAAACAATCAATTAATCGAAAATAATCAAACAATCGAAATTCATCAAACATTTAAGTAATCGCAAACAATCGAAAATAATCGATTAATCGAAAACAATTGAAAATAATCGAACAACCAATTAATCAAAAACAGTCAAATAATCGATTAATCAAAAACAATCAATTAATCAAAAATAATCAAACAATTGAAATTCATCAAACAATCGATTAATCGCAAACAATCGAAAATAATCGATTAATCAAAAACAATTGAAAATAATCGAAAAAGCAATTAATCAAAAACAGTCAAATAATCGATTAATCAAAAACAATCAAACAATCAATTAATCGAAAATAATCAAACAATCGAAATTCATCAAACAATCGATTAATCGCAAACAATCGAAAATAATCAATTAATGGAAAATAATCGAACAATCGATTAAGCGAAGCCAATCGAAAATAATTGAACAAACAATTAATCTAAAACAGTCAAATAATCGATTAATCAAAAACAATCAAACAATCAACTAATCGAAAACAATCAAAAATAATCGATTAATCAAAAACAATTGAAAATAATCGAACAATCAATTAATCAAAAACAGTCAAATAATCGATTAATCAAAAACAATCAAACAATCAATTAATCAAAAATAATCAAACAATCGAAATTCATCAAACAATCGATTAAGCGAAAACAATCAATTAATCGAAAATAATCGAACAATCGAAATTCATCAAACAATCAATTAATCGCAAACAATCGAAAATAATCGATTAATCAAAAATAATCGAACAATCTATTAAGCAAAAACAATCGAAAATAATCTAACAATTGATTAATCGAAAATAATCGAACAATTGATTAATCGAAAATAATCGAACAATTGATTAATCGAAAACAATCAAAAATTATCAAACAATCAATTAATCGAAAACAGTCAAATAATCAATTAATCAAAAACTATCAATTAATCGAAAATAATCGAACAATCAATTAATCGAAAACAGTCAAATATTCGATTAATCGAAATCAATCAAACAATCAATTAATCTAACAATCGAAATTCATCAAACAATCGATTAATCGCAAACAATCAAAAATTATCGATTAATCGAAAATAATCAAAAAAATTAATTAATCGAAAACAGTCAAATAATTGATTAATCAAAAACAATCAAACAATCAATTAATCGAAAATAATCGAACAATCAAAATTCATGAAACAATCGATTAATCGCAAACAATCGAAAATAATCGATTAATTGAAAATAATCGAACAATCAATTAATCGAAAACAGTCAAATAATCAATTAATCAAAAACAATCAAACAATCAATTAATCGAAAATAATCGAACAATCGAAATTCATCAAACAATAAATTAATCGCAAACAATCGAAAATATTCGATTAATCGAAAATAATCGAACAATCGATTAAGCAAAAACAATCGAAAATAATCAAATAATCAAAATTCATCTAACAATCGATTAATCGCAAACAATCGAAAATAATCGATTAATCGAAAACATTCGAAAACAATCGAAAATAATCGAACAATTGATTAATCGATAACAATCGAAAATAGTCAATTAATCAAAAAAGCTGATTGATTAATCTCTTGTTCAAGTTTTTACATCTTTGCTTTTTTTACCAAAATTATTTTGATTAAACTTTTTATGCGTACTATTTTATATTCGTTTCATATAACATAAATAAACAATCCCTTAATCGAAAGCAAGCGATTAATCAAAAATAATCAAACAATCGATTAATCGCAAACAATAGAAAATAATCAAACAATCGATTAATTGAAATCAATCAAAAATAATCAAACAATCAAAAATATCAAAAGAAATTAATCAAAATTAATTCCCAGCCTTAGCCGCAACCCTTAATGAGAGGTTAAATAAAAACAGACACCATCAGAGTCTGGAGAGAAGCTCTTCAGTTTGTTAAGCTACAAAGTTAATAGGCTAGTCCTCAATTGGTGCGAAGAATGAATCGTGGATTCTGATAAAAAAGATAACTGGAAGAAACTCTTAAAAAAACGCACATGATTATGTGAGAATTTGTAAAACTACTGACAGTTTACAATATAGGCAGAACGATATTAATTTATTTAAAGAATTATAGTAAAAGAATTGTTGAAAAAAAAATTATAAATAGGATTTAGGACGATATCCCTGATTCGAAAGTTTAATATTTACGAAAGAAAACTCGACGGAATTAAACAAAAAACATTAAAATAAAGCGTTTTAGATAAGGACAAATGTTGTATATTAATTGGTTTAGCTAATAATTGATTTTAAAGTTAGGAAGTTTTCTTTAATCTTGACCTCTATTGACGCATTGTATTTGAATTTTACATTAACAAGACGCCACCACGCGGAATAATTGGAACTACTGAAAGACGTAATGTTGTTATTGATGGTGGCGCCACGAACGGTAATGTAAAAAAGTTTTATAGGCGTCCATAAAATTATTTTTAATTGGGGGGAGGGCAAAATAAAAAATTGTATTATTAAGAAATTGTAATTATTTAAAACCAAATGTTTTAGAACATATTAAAAACTTATGCTGGTGAAATATTTTTTGCCTCCTCTAATAAAATCTCATGTCAGCTAAGGTCGTAGTTTATAGAACAGAACGACCTCCTAGGTTTTGAAACCAAGGTTACGTAATATTTATCGGCCACTCTTCTAAATATAATTAAAGAGCCAATCAGAAGTGGTCTTCAGATATTGATGCGGCCGAAGACCGCACAACCATGGCCTTCACCTACTAATGGAAGGTCATGGCGGCCGTAAATTTGCATAACCTTTAACAATTTAACTTAATTTTTTAATTTATCCATTGATCACCAAGGCACAAAGGAATCTTAACCTAGAACAACTAATCAGACCATCAGAAAATGGGAAAATCTTCTATTTTTGGAATGCCTCATTGACCATCACTTTTTCATATAAAATTCAGTGAATGCAAAGTTAACTTCCGCTGATCCGTACAAATAAACGCGAGTGCAAAAAAATAAATTTGTTACCTTTTCCTTTAGGCGAATTTAGATCACGTACAATTTCTTGACAAACTTCAGGCGAAAGAGCAGCGTCTATACTGAATCCTTGTTTTCTCAACGAGTAAATGTCATGAAGCTTTCCACGAGGGTTCATAACATGTTTAAGCAACGATTTATTTTCGTCATTTTCGCCATTTCCAATGCCAAATCCGTTTTCAATTCTGTTAGCTTTGCCTATAAAAATTCAATTGTCATTCAATCGTTGGTAAATGAGACGTAACAACATTTAACAACAAACCTTCGAATAAATTGCGTAACGCAAATAATTTATTATATTTTTTCCCAAGCTTTACATCAGGAATCTCCAATAAATAAAATAAAATTTTATGACGAGGTTAAAGCATGCGTTTTATTGGGTGTTATTTAATTTTGTAAGCACAATTTAAGATGCATTAATATTAACAGTCACTGATTATCTGAATGTATTTTGGTCACTTGCGCAGGCAGACGTTACACAACTTGACATGAAGAATATGGCGGTTGGCCAAAATTTTTAACTATGCAGATACGTAAGCTACCGGTTTGTTTTCACTTCCGTTTAAAAAAGCTGTCGTATTCCAAGCAACAAATTAGTAATTCATCAAGATTATATTATTAACTTGTCAGTTGGCCTTAGATATTTTAAATGCTATAAATCGTGGTAAAGTGACAGAATGTCGTTTTTATTGTTGTTACAAAAATTGGCCTAAAAAAAACTGCTATTTTGGGGGCCCATTACGATAGTTTTTAAGAAAAATCGATTGTGAGGTTAGGATGCCATTTTTCAAAAATCCTTGACATGACATCCTAACCTCACAATCTTGATAGTGATATAATTTTGTTGTAATGGGCAGATGAAAAGGAAACGTCGGGTGTAACATAATAATATAATATTACAAAATATGTACTAAAGAAAAAAAACGACATTTAACAGCGTTTTTTAGTATAGTACGCAGACTTACTAACAAAATGGCCGCCGGTTTAATTGTTGTCGGTGGCCATTTTGTTGGTAAATCTACGCCCAAAATAACGCTATTAAAATCATTTTAAATCATAAATTTAAAATTGAAGAAATTAATTAAATCATGCGAATAGCATAAATTTGTTTTTACAATAATGGCGTAATTAAAATATGTAAAGTGCATTTAAATAGCATTTTGTTGACCTAAATTCTACAACCAAATTGCATACCAAAGCACAATAAAATTCTATGGCCGACGTCAAAATGTTTAAAGTTCTTGATCTTTTCAAAATAAATATTAAAATATTTTTATATTTACCTTCGCCTTCGTGCACCCATTTCACGGACCTTTTTTTTCTATTAACATACATCGACTGCCCTTTACTCGTTTTGTTATGATCGTCGCTTAATGAACTGGATATTCTTCTGGCTAGTTCTACTTGCTCTTCCATCGTTGGATGAAGTCCTTTTGCATAGAAGTCCGACGATGCAAATGCATCTTCTAAAAAGGTAAAAAAAATTGTAAGCTGCAATAATTAAAATTTTTGACAATTGCTACGTACTTTTTTTAGTTGGTGTAATTAGAGGTGGATTTTCAGCTGGTGTAAAAATTTTCTCGAGGTTGATAGGTTTTGAATTACTTTCATCCTGAAAATGGGAGAAATTGTTAAGTACTTAAAATTTTACTTTTAAATTATTAAGTTTTCAAAAAGATTCTGATGATTTTTTCTAAAATTAGTAGACTAAAGTTAAAGATTTTTGGGCAATTTTAGGTTATGTAACCCAATTTGCATTAATCGGGGCTACCGGTCACGTTAGCTTTAGCCGTATCTACAGTAACGTACATTTAACATCAAGAAAATTTTACTGTTTAGGGGTATTTTTGACTTTGGCGATCTGCCCTTTCCTAGTAGCACCAAGCACAATAGACCAATTACGTCTATAGGCTGATTAATCCATTGAATTTGGTAGCACACTTTGCCGAGTAGGACCGGTTTAAAGAGATATTTTTAGTTAGTACAGCGTTAGTCAAAACGGCCTTGGATCCACTGTCCACTCCCTAAAATCTAGTCACTTCTTTCTTAATCTTATGAATTTCTTGTTTCACAAAGCAGAGGCCACTGTAGGACAACTGACGGCTGTCGTCCTCTTAGCGTAACGCGTTCACGATAAAATTTCATACATTTTAAAAACTAAAAAATAAATAATTCGTTGATGCGAAGAAGTAAAAGCACCCCAGGTGATTTAGTATTTAATCGTAATATATCAGTTGATGTAACTAGAACTTTTGTCAATTTATATAATTACCACTCTTCCTAAACAAATTTTTCAATGTATTTTCTTTTTAATCTTATTTTATAACAGCATAAATTCTTCGCCTAATTTGCTCCGAACAACATGCGTGTCGACCATCTATCGGTTGTCACCTTCCTAGTTAAAAAAATATTAAAATATTTTCTTTTCCGCCTTTAAAAATGTGCCGCTCAGGGCGGCCGTCCCCACTACTCCCTAACTACGCTACTGTCATGTATGTACCACAATTTTTAAATTTTAAACATCCTGATGAGAATAACAGAAGATTCAGGAAACTGAGAGGACCCCGCTGAAAAAACTGCATCAAAAACATAAAATTTGTTAATGATGTTAAACAGTGGAAATCTCGTTAATCCATTTACGGGCATCTTTAATTTTAGGCACACTTATTGTTTTTTGGGTATAAATATTTAATTTTAAAATTGCAAAAACTTCCCATTTCACAAGTACTTTTTTTACAAGAAAAAGTCAAGACGTATTTTATCTTCGTTTCAACTTTTCCTTGATGCAGTTGATCATCTTTTCGAAGCCCGTAATAAAAAAATAATACCAGCATAACAATAATAATATTTTTTTTTATATTTTAATAGATTCGACTACCATCTACTCTGATTAATGTTTGTTAAAGTTAGAATCTCGTTAATACGTTCATGCGCATCTTTAATTTTTGGAAAATCTTCCCAAATATTTTCTAAGTAATTTTTTTTACAAGAAATTGCTAGTATTATAATAAAAGAATCACTTGCACGTAAGATTATTCGTGTTATTCTATTTTAATTGAAGGTCAGCTGTTATGTTTTAATAGTTTTTGAAGTCAAAATTAAATTAATGTGGTGCCAATTTATTTATATCGGTAATTTTTATTTTTAGGTAAAGTTATGTGAGAATTTAAAATGCTCTTATTGTTTCGAAAAAAGTTCACGATGATAGCGAAAATGTGTGATTCGGTTTGCGTTGTTTCAAAGTGCGTCGAACTTTTCCGGAACGTAACCTTAATGAAACGAGAGATTTTGGTGTAATCGAATATCGATAACTTTTTTTATCGTAGAAATAAAAATCTCGAGGGGAACAATGAGGAACAACGTTTTACATAATTATGGGGTCTAGGACGATAACCAACACTTAATGATATTATATTTATTAAAGAATACTCAACGGAATTTGATAGATAATGTTGTATTTTAGCTAATAATTGAATTTAAAGTTTTAAATTTTTGTTCGATATTCGCCTTTATTGATTCATTTTAGTCAGTACATGTACTGAGACTTAGTTTTACGTGCGGAGAGTGGGGATCGATGGATCACCTTTAGTTTTCACACCATCATTGATCACCATAAAAAGAAGAGAGATTTATCTCCGTCTTAGTAGTATTTTTGCCGAGTTGGATGAGCTTCATTAATATTATTGGTTAGTACAGCGTTAGTCAAAACGGTTCGGAGCACTGCGTAGCGACCGGAGGAAGCGATTTTGACAGCACCACAACATCCGGTTAGGATTCATCGTCTATAAGTCAGTTACATGTTCTGGCCCCTATTCATTCGAGGTGGGCGGGGTTTACTAATTCACAAAGACCAATGAAATGTTGTATGCAACTAACAGCTTTTTCATCCAACATTTTTTATTTTTTGAAATTTATAATTTCATAGTTCATAAATTTTTTGGTAAACTGCAGCAACCTTGTAGTTTTACCGTGAGTACCGTAACTATGCCCACAAATTTAAATTTTTTTAATTAAAGTTATGGTAGTTAAGGGTGCAAATGACAAACATAAACATAAAATTTTGTGAAAAAATTCGTAAATTGAGTCGAAATGAGCCATAAATCGTAAAGATAAAACGCGAGTATTGTATTGGCTGGTTTCATAAGCTTAGCTCCGCATGAGAAACATCCCCGCGAATTTAGTAATTTTCAGATAACAGGATAATGATGGATAACAGAGAAATGGTGCAAAAAACAATTATAAAACAACAATTTTGAGAACCATTGAAAATAGGCCCTAAGTTTCTTCAACAATTTAAAAAAATCATGCAACTAACGTATTGTCGTATTTTTTTTGTGATGAAATTTATTTTGCTTATTTTAATTTTATATTTAATTTTTGTAAATTTAAATTTGTGACGTCTCTGGTGTCATAGCCAAGGTGGGGAAATTGAGAATTTTTTGATGAGGACTTGCAAGCGACCCACGGCGCTGCAAGGTCGCGGTTTTGGGCATTGCGAGATTAAATATGTAAATTTTGGCAAAAGTAATAAAAGTTGTGTTTTAGAAAAGAAGATTTAATATTTTAAAAAAAAAACAATTTTTTTATTAGAAGGTCGCGCGTTAGCGGTGCGATAAAGTTTTTGCACTGAGCTAAGCTGGGCTATATGATAGAAGATAATCCGGTCAAGTTTGATTTTAATTTTTGCAATATTTTAAAAATAATTTTGTAAAAAAATTTGTGACCAGGATTAAATTTATGTCTATTGGCTAATGCAATGAGTTAAGCTCCGCCCACTTCATATTCTTACTTATGTTTAAGACCAAAATTATTTGAAAAATCTTTATTTTGATTTAAAAAAATCGGTTGTTAACACTAACCTAAGCTGAACTCGTGGATCTTTCTTTTAACGGGTTTTCGTTAATAATAAATCGTTTTCTAACACTAACCTAAGCTCGATCCGTTGATCTTTTTTTTAAGGGTTAAAATACCCTAAAACTGTAAAATTAATTCGATATTTACGCTAGGATAGTGCAGATACGACTATTGCTCTTGCAGTCCTCCCACTGTGAAGCGGGTAATAGAATGCGGTGATTATGGTCAAATTCTGCTTAAAATGGAATACTTTAAAATCTATTTTTGGCCAAATTAACCAATATTTGGGATTAACCTTCAACTGAAACGTTTCATTGTAATGTATTCTATTAAATTCCATTGAGTTTTCATAAACAAATTTAATATTTTGTTTTTTGGCCTGCTTCGTGCTACTACCGTGGGAGGGAAGTTCTATTTTTTAAACCCGCGGAAATTAAAAATTGGCATTTTTAAGCCCACTCACTTGCTGAAGATATCTCTATAGCCAACCCATAACTTAAACTGAGTTATTTAAGCCAGCGGAATTTAAGGGTTAATTAACCTTTTCCAACCACACTTTATGAAACATAAAAAAAAAATGATTTTTTTTTATATTTTTGTTAACCATACAGTGCCAGCAGTACAATAGACAGTTTGAATAAACATCTATAAATATGGAATAACTGGGCAAAGTAAACTCGACAAATTCTTCTTACAGGTTTTTCCTCCTGCTCGGTCATTTTACCCTAATAAAGGTTTAATGAAGTATAACGTTTTTTTGGCAGATTACTCTCGGTGGTTTGCCATTGCCTTCCGAGAGAAGAAGGTCATAATAAAATCGGATAAATTTTGTGACCGAGCTGGAGATCGAACCTGGGGCCTGAGCCTAGAGTCCAGGTTTTGGATCGTTTTACTTTTACTAGTACCAAAATGTAAACAAAATCTAAAAAATCCTGAAAAGGGTTAAAAGTAACCTTGAAATTCCAAATAATTTTTTGTTGTACAATTAAAGTTTTTATATGTTCATTATGTTTCTTATCAAGTGCGAGGCCGTAAACCGAGCTATATTTTGTGATGATGAAGTGGGGTTTTAGAAAACTACAACAATTTTAATTCCGAAAGCGTCAATTGCAGTTCAGATTTATCGATATTTCCGGCCTCATAGCTGTCGATTTAAGTAAACCAGAACGGGTAAAGTTGAACTTTTAACGGCCTCTCTGAGTTAATCGGAAGCGTGACCGTGAAACCGAAAATACTGATTAATTTGATCTATATAATTGATACTTTTTGATAAAAAGAGTTGGCGTTCTTCAGTGCGCATCTTTACAAACAAAATCCTACCGTTGTTTCAAGCCCCTCCCCCAAACGTCCGATGAATACAAATCAAAGATTTTTTCTTTATTTCTCTAAAATCCAACTTTACGAAAACTATTCATTAATACAAACTCTTTTTTTAATTTTTATGGTTAACTATATATTTTAGATGCTCTTAAGCGTCTGACTTAAGGCTACATAACTTCTAAACCGAGATACTCAAGCCAACGAAACTTTTAAACCAAAATCTCTAATCTCGCTAGTTTTCTAAAATTATTTCTATAGCCAACCCCTAACCTAAACTGAGATATTTAAAGGCCTAAACAGAATGAACGCGAAACCAACGCGACGTAACGTCCGTCAAACGCTGACGTTACGCTTTCAAAACGATACTGCACAGAATAGCGCGAAACCGACGCGACGTCGAAAACCTAACCTCACAGCCTAACCTGCATAATCTTAAAATAAGTGTTGTTATTTGTTAACGTGTTAACTTATTCTCTTAGCTTATTCTTATTAAAATTAAAGATAATGGATGATTTCGAACTATTTTTAAATTTTTACATGTTATATTTAATGTATCTTATAAAAATGACAAATAATGTTACCAACTTATATTGATTTAAAAATTAAATCACCACATTGTAGTTGGTAGTGGTCGTTTCGCGTTAAGTTTGCCAACGTTCGACGTTGGGATCGCGTTGCGAGCGTTCATTCTGTTTGAACGTATTGCAACTACATACATTTAACTTTTGACGGACGTTACGTCGCGTTGGTTTCGCGTTCATTCTGTTTAGGCCTTAAGTCAGCAGAACAACAGATGTTGTCAGTTTAACAAGTTATCATTAACTGCGGTAGTCCTGTCCCTTACTAAGCCTTGCTGTACGTATTTACACTTAGCGCACGAACCATCAACAGAAACTTTACTGCCTAAACAAGGGACGAGCAAACTTTTTTTTTACAACATTTAAAAAGTCAAAAGAGTAAAACTTTGACGGGCCACATAAAAAAGTGTCAACACAAGAAAAAAAAATAAAAAATTATAATTCGCCCCCTTTCTTATATATCCTTATCCTTACACATAAACCTTTTATTTTAATTTTATTTATCAAATTCCGTTGAGTTTTTGTAAATATGTAAATATAATATTTTTTAATTTAAACAATGATTTTGTACGTCATATTGATGATTTGTTCATCAATATGACGTACTTTTTTTTCAGTGTAGTTAAGGTACTCAAACCGTAGTTTTTATATTTTGCCTTTACCAGATTCACATCTCAGCCTTACAATGAGCCTGAGCATGACACCATTAACAATCTGGGGTGTAAAGCTGGTTGTAGTTACACCAATTAATTAATTCACAAAATTCACGATTTCGACTGTCTAAAACCAGATTAACCAGCAAATCTTATCTCTAAAAAATGTTATCTAAAAACTAAAATATTTCACTACAATTATTCATTTTTAAACTGCGTTAGTATGATGAAGTTTGTGTTGTTATTGCTCTGCTTGCCACTTTTTTTGGTTTATATTTGTGAAAGTGCTAAAATTTTAGGAGTTGTTCCCACACCATCTTACAGTCATCAAGTGGTTTTTCAATCGCTATGGAGAGAACTACTATCAAAAGGTCACCACCTAACCGTGCTAACAACAGATCCAATAAACGACCCCACTTTGGAAAATTTGACCGAAATAGATTTAAGCTTTTCATACAAACTCTTCAACGAAAAAGTGGCACTGTTAATGGATCCAGATAAGATGTTGGAAGCAATGACGGGAATGATAGAAACGATAAATGAGATTTCCGATCAACAATTCAGCCATTCAGCAGTTCAAACTTTACTAAATAACAAAACGGAACATTTTGATTTGCTCATAGCTGAAATCCAATGGCATGCAGTGCTCGCGTTTTCCTATCGATTTAACTGTCCATACATTGGAATGCTAAGTTACGATGCGAATAATTACGTTTACGAAGTCGTTGGAAATCCAACGCACCCTATACTGTATCCAGACTTTTTTGCAGGATTTGGAAAAAATGCGAGCGTTTTGGAACGCATCACAAGCGTTTTAATCGAGTTTTGTTTAAAATTGTTTGTGAAATTTTACTATATTCCTTCGGAACGACGGGTAACCGAAAAACACTTTGGTGAAAATTGTCCATCCCTCAAAAGCCTAATCGAAAACATGGATTTGTTATTTTTAAATACGGATCCGATTTTTAACCCAGTGAGGCCCCTGATTCCGTCTATTGTTCAAATTGGTGGTGGAACTCACAGAACACCGGAAAAACCGCTTCCAAAAGTAACAAAATGGAAAGAAATTACTCCAATTATATTATATCTACCATAGTTTTAGGATTTGCAAAAAGTGTTGGATGATTCAAAAAATGGAGTCATATATTTCAGTTTGGGTTCGAACGTAAAAAGTATGAATCTAACTAACAAATTGCATGATTGCCTATTAGCTACGTTTTCGGAGCTTCCTTACACAATTTTGTGGAAATTTGAAGTGGATGTTTTGCCGAATAAACCCAAAAATGTTTTTATTTCAAAATGGTTTCCGCAACAAGATATTTTTAGTAAGAAGTTTGGGGCATTTAGATGTAATAGAAAATTAAAACGTATTTTTTTTAGAACATCCAAATATGAAGTTGGTGATCACCCAAGGAGGTCTTCAGTCTATGGAAGAAGCTGTGTACGACCACATACCGATGGTTGGTATACCATTTTTTGCAGATCAACCTAAAAATATTGCAGACATGGAATCTAAAGGTATGGGATTATCAGTCGATCGGTTTACCGTCACAAAAGAAGTTCTTACAGGCACCATCTTGGAAGTAATCAATAATCCTAAGTAAGTAAATATTAGGGTGGAGGTTCGTTAGGATGAAACGGACGAAACATCCAAAAACATTTTTTTACTGATGTAATCGTTTCCTTGACGATCGTGACCTTACTTTTTACGTAATATTAACTAAAATCTTTCACTTTGCTCCACCTTCCCCTACATAATAACTAAACTTGTCTTATTACGAGAAATTTCTAAGTATTAAATCTTAAAATTTGCTTCTATCTCAGTAGTGCAGTCAGGTTATGTTTGAGGGGGGAAGTACTCATAATTAATGATGTCATCGAGCCAAGCCGATACAGGTGACAGCCAAGTTTTTTTTAAATTTTAGATTGTGCATTTTTTCAAATAAATTCAGTATAAATTCTTTTGGAAAATCGTTGCCAAAAAAATGAAAAACTGTTTCTTAATGAAATCTCTATTGAAATTAATCTACCAGGCAGTGGCGTAACTTCAAAATTTTTGGCCCAAAGGTCTCTTTTAGTCAGTAAAAGTAAAATATAGGTAGGTAGTAGGTACACTGAAAAACATTTGGTACATCATATTGATGAACACTATTCATCAAGTTGACTTTATCGTGACGATGAAAAAATCATCATTATGATTAACGAATTCATCAAAAATGTTTGAAAAATGGTATTGTAAGGACGAACGTTTATAGTATAAATACGATAAACATGTTCATAAATGTGACAAACAAAATCATTTATATGACGTACTTCATCTTATTCAAGATTGCATTCATAATTACAATGAACCTGTTCATAAACGCAATGAATAAAATCATTTATATGACATAATCCTTCATTATTATTTCACTAATAACTATTATGATAAATGTGTTTATAAATATAATAAACAAAATCATTAGGGCCGATTTCAGAGCTCCCAAAATTTTCGGGTTCTGGAGGCGATTGCTCACCTTGCCTCCAGGCTGAGCCACTGTTTAATTTATTAGAAATTTCCATACTGAACCAGCGATCACATCACTCCACTGCTGTGGCACAGCATGCCACTAAAATACCGGGTCTAAAAAGCAAGAAAGCTGACGTTAGCGTCCTCTAAAGTTAAAAAATTTTAAGACAGAAGTTTATTTTTTTAACACTAGAGGCGTCAACGTTGAGCTTTGCCGCTCCCTTATTGGGTGTAAAACAATCGAATAATAGAAAATAATCAAACAAATGATTAATCGAAAACAATCGAACAATTGATTAATCAAAAACAAACGAAAATAAGCAACAATCGATTAATCAAAAATAATCGAACAATGGAAATTTATAGAACAATCCATTAATCGGAAACAATCGAAAATAATCAAACAATCAATTAATCAATAACAATCAGAAATAAATTAAATAATTAACCAAAATTATTTTGAATGACTTTTAATTGCGTACTACTCCATCATAAATAAATAATCGTTTAAAAATAATCAAAAAATGGAAATTTACCAAACAATCGATTAATCGTAAGCAATCGTAAACAATCGAAAATAATCAAATATTCAAAAATAATTGAACTATTGATTAATCGAAAACAATCGAACAATCAATTAATCAATAACAATTGAAAATAATCGTACAATTAATCAACCGAAAATAATCGATTAATTGAAAAGTCTAATTGATTAATCAATTGTTTGATTTTTTACCCCTCGGCCTATTATTACCAAAATTATTTTGAACGACTTTTTTGCGTACTACTTCATCATAAATAAACAATCGCTTAATCGGAAACAATCGAAAATAATCAAACAATCAATTAATCAATAACAATCAGAAATAAATTAAATAATTAACCAAAATTATTTTGAATGACTTTTAATTGCGTACTACTCCATCATAAATAAATAATCGTTTAAAAATAATCAAAAAATGGAAATTCACCGAACAATCGATTAATCGTAAGCAATCGTAAACAATCGAAAATAATCAAATATTCAAAAATAATTGAACTATTGATTAATCGAAAACAATCGAACAATCAATTAATCAATAACAATTGAAAATAATCGTACAATTAATCAACCGAAAATAATCGATTAATTGAAAAGTCTAATTGATTAATCAATTGTTTGATTTTTTACCCCTCGGCCTATTATTACCAAAATTATTTTGAACGACTTTTTTGCGTACTACTTCATCATAAATAAACAATCGCTTAATCGGAAACAATCGAAAATAATCGAACAATGAAAATTCATCAAACAAACGATTATTCGTAAACAATCGTAAACAATCGAAAATAAGCGAATAATCAAAAATAATCGAACAATCGATTAATCGAAAATAATCAAACAATTGATTAATCGAAAATAATCGATTTATTGAAAAATCTGATTGATTAATCTATTGTTCGATATTTTACTCATTGGCCTATTACTACCAAAATTATTTTGAATGACTTTTTTTTGCCTATTACTCCATCATAAATAAATAATCGTTTAATCAAAAACAATCGAAAATAATCAAACAATGGAAATTCATCGAACAATCGATTAATTGTGAACAATAGAAAATAATCAAATAATCAAGAGTACTCAAACAATCGTTTAATCGAAAACCATCAAAATATCGATTAATCAAAAACAATCGAAAATAATCAAATAATCAGAAATAATGGAACAATCGATTAATCGAAAACAATCGAATAATCAATTAATCAATAACAATCAAAAATAATCGAACAATTCATTAATAGAAAATAACCGATTAATTGAAAAGTCTGATCGATTAATCTATTGTTTGGTTTTTCACCCCTACGCCTATTATTACCAATATTATTTTAAATTATTTTTTTTTGCGTACTACTTCATCATAAAGAAACAATCGCTTAATCGGAAACAATCGAAAATAATCGAACATTGAAAATTCATTAAACAATTGATTTATCATAAACAATCGAAAATAATGAAATAATTGAACAATCGATTAATCAAAAACAATCAATTAATCAAAAATAATCGATTTATTGAAAAATCTGATTGATTAATCTATTGTTCGATTTTTTACTCATTGCCCTATTATTACCAAAATTATTTTAAATTATTTTTTTTGCGTACTACTTCATCATAAATAAACAATCGCTTAATCGGAAACAATCGAAAATAATCGAACATTGAAAATTCATCGAACAATTGATTAATCATAAACAATCAAAAATAATGAAATAATCGAACAATCGATTAATCAAAAACAATCAATTAATCAAAAATAATCGATTTATTGAAAAATCTGATTGATTAATCTATTGTTCGATTTTTTACTCATTGGCCTATTATTACCAAAATTATTTTAAATGACTCTTTTTGCGCACTACTTCATCATAAATAAATAATCGCTTAATCGCAAACAATTTAAAATAATCGAACAATTGATTAATCGATTATTTCAAAAATGTTAACCAAAATTTGTTCCTAGTTTTAGTACCATAAGTTACAGCGCAGTAAAGTGAAGAGGTTTACTGAAAAATCCAAGATGGCTGATTAATATTAGAAATTATATAATTAATAAAGTTCTTGCAAAATTTGCAATTTTAAATTATCAAAATGCTACACTTGCACTCATCGACGTACTAAAATAAATTTTATGCGGTCAAGGACACAGATTACCGGACATGGGCCCCTGATAAACAACAAATCACCAAAAAACAAGAATAGAAAAACCTACCCCATGTTTCAAGCTTTTTCTGCTATCATCAGCGGCAAATACTGTAGTTGGAACCCCTTGACCACATACTGCACAAAACAAAAGACTGCCGGACTAATTGTTTTCATCATTGCAGATAGACACAGAGCGGTATCAACACTGCAATCTATCCGGTAATCTGTGTCCTTGACCGCATAAAATTTATTTTAGTACGTCGATGAGTGCAAGTGTAGCATTTTGATAATTAGAAATTATTTTCTTTTCCTGCAGTTTCCTTCATTCAAATAAAAAAATGTTTCAAATAAAAGTTATAGAAAAATTTGTCTTCTATAAAATTTATATAAACTATTTTTTCCTAAGATCATCGTGTAAAAAGATATTGTAAAAAACCGGGTTTTTACGCCATTTTGGTAATAAATTGACAAGTGCTCGTTATATTTCTATAAAGCCCGTATGATACGATGCATAATTTTACATAAAATTTACGTGTAAATACTAACTAACCAATTAAAAAAAAGAGAAAAATCAAAGAGGGAGCGTATTAGTAGCAATCAGACGTTCTCCATTGGTTAGTTACCACGTACATGTAAATTTTATGAAAAATTATGCATCGTGTCATACGGGCTTAACGGTTAATGCTAGTGCAAAAATTGTTTATTAAATCTTATAAAGGATATAATATCCTAAAACTTTTGTCTAAAACTTTTTTTGGTGGAATGGAAGACACTGGAAGAATAAAGGGTTATTCTTTGGTATTAGTAATTCGGCTCACTTTACAGCGCTTTAGCTCGGTACTTATTCGCTTTACTACAAAAATTTTTTGCTATAAGTTGTAGGAAATTATGTCCTCTATTAAGTTTACAGTAGGAGTAACCGATCCGTGACGTCATTGTGCAAATATCTTAACTTGATTTAAAGGTAAACAATAAAAGTATTTTAACTATGTGAGGCGGAAGGCCGAGCTAAGCATGATTTCCAAACTGCCAGCTTCGTAAAGCTAGACAGTAGCGGAACGTTACATAAATATCACAACCAACAGTGTGGCGTTAAGCTCATAATGGTAGGTTAGAGGGAGAAAATCCACGGTTCTATTCCTAGTTGCGCCATACATAAATTAACCCCTGTTGGGTTAATCAGTATAGCAACTGCGTATGCTAAATTGCAGCACAATTTTTGATTGCTGAATTTACTGTTTAGCTGCGACTGCTAACCCAGCAATCCAACAGTTGGAACCGGCTGAATGTGGTCGATATGTACTTATTTTATATTGATTAAACAATAAACATAATAACAATATATAGAACTCTGTCTTTCTTTCTGTCCGTAATGCTCTTTTTGTCACTTATGATGATCGTTTATTTATAAATCATTAATTTAAAAAGTAGTTCCAGTGCGGCCGTTAGGTTGCACAGTGCGGGAAACCTAGTGCAAAATACTTTGATTGTTTACTTTTTTTTTTATAAATACACAGCTTTATAGATTTCCCCTTCACGTCAGCGTTATTCATATTGCAGAATGTGTAATTTGGTTAAACAAATCAATGGGTTGTTACCAAATTTCTTAACAAGTTAGTACAAGTGTCACGGTCTTTAGTACCTAAAAATATTTACTATTGGAACAAGAAGCAATCAGAAACAAAATGGCTGCCAAACTCTCGAATATGTTACCATTGTGCAGAATAGAAAGGTCGGTCGCGGTTGTCAAGGAAACGATTAACTTTTTTTTGTAATTTATTGCAATTTTTAGTTAAAGTTTTAAAGAGCACTTTCAACAAACTAAAAATGTTTTACTTACAGATATCGTAATAAAGTCAAGGAACTATCAAAATTGGCGCAAGATCAGCCCATGAGCGGTTTACAAAAAGCCGCGTGGTGGGTCGAATACGTGTTAAGACACAAAGGCGCAAAGCACTTAAGGAGTCCAATGCTGGATATTCCGTTCTACCAATATTACCTTTTGGATGTTTTTGGATTTATTTTAGTAATCACCGTAACCGTTACGTATCTGTTACACAAAACAGTTACATTTTTATTCAAAATGGTTAAGTTTGGGTTCTTTAAATTGAAGAAGAAAGTTGATTAGACGTTTACGTAAAGCAATAGAAAGCATCTGTTAGTATCAACAAGCCAATAGAAATCAGTAATTATTCCTAACGCGCTGAACTGCGTATTAGTGTAATAAAATAAAAACCTACAGCAAAATGAACATGTTTTTCACTCTTCCTGTTGGAATAAACATCACTTCGTCCATTTTGGATGCTTTCTTCAAAACATTCTTGTTTACTTTCACTTAACGAATAAATTCCACCACCGATAAACATTTTTGGAAATACAAAATAAACTTAGTGCAATGATTTAATCAAGATTTGTGTCTTTCATAATAATAAAATGTATAAAAAAAAGTCTTGGTTCTATATTTATTTTATCGTAGATGTTACACTCGCACTATTAATACTGGAATGTGTTTAGGAACTGACTAAAGAAACTTGAAAAAGTTAGATATACTAAAATATATTTAATGTGTAAGCATGGGATTTTGCGTATAATTCAAGAAATTGTAAATAAACGCAGACTCTAGAGCTAGCCAATTTTGATAATCCAATACTAAAGTATCATAATCAATGAGATTATTTTTAGAATTTTGTATTTAAACAATTAAATGATATTAAAAAATTTGGTTGGATTTTTAAGTTTTAAGGGGGTGAATCCCCCGATTTCAAATTTGTAAGTTTTTAAGCAAATTTTACTGATTGAATTTGTAAATGTTAATATGATCAAGTATTGATTATTGAGAGGAACTTCATTATCGTAGTGAATTTTGGAAACCCTTAACTTAATAGTTTTCTACCGCCAGGTACCCTAATAATTTGATATAACGCAGTAAGTCAATTACTAAGGATTCAATTTCAAACTAAGCACTTTGACTTCTGTTTCGCATAGACTTCTGCATAATTTCTTTTTTTTTTAATAAAAGATGAAAGAAAATCTTGTTTTAATACAACACGACCATTAAAATTTTTTACAAAGTATCACCAGGGTCGTAGCGAGACAATTTTAGTTTCTAAAAAATACAAGACAACGACCCTAGACTTTCACCCAATCCAAACTTACAAATCGTGCTCTAAATTCAGTAGTTAAAAGGACGCAATAAAATTAAAATTTAAGCTGTCGGATTTCTCCGAGCAACATGCGTTACTGGAAAATGCAGATTGTTACTGTGTCCCCAAGCATACAAACAGACAGACGCTCAAATAGAAAGAAATTATTCGTTTTTTGAGTCTTGCCTAAATACGACCCTGTTCAACATTCTTTTAATTAACGTAGCCAAATAAACAATTCAAACCACTTTTTTGAAAACAGAAATCGTTTAATATTTACATATGTTGGATTGGATGAAAGCCAAAATTGGTGGATCGGTGCATTATTATCGTAATAATTCTTTGGAACTAAAAATAACATTTATGAAGGTTACATCTTACTTATTCATCTTTGTTATACTCTTACAAGAAAATTATAATTGGATTTTGTCTGTTATTTTAAGATACTAGAATAATTTATTATAAATATTTGCATCTGCTTTATTTTCGAAATTTAAATAACATCCCATCCTGAGTATTTTTTTTAAATTAAAATATTATCAGAAGTAAATTTTCCCGTCAGATTGCGAGTAGTATAACTCACGGTTTACACTTGGATGGGTGACCGCTTTGAGAACATCAATTTTGGTCTTTCAAATCATCCGCATTTAGTCAGTGCAAGGTAATTTAAAGTTTGATTTTAAACAAAATAAAAAATTTTCAGCATTTCACTATGTCTCACGTTGGGCGCCAATATTACACGGCTTCATTAGTTAATCCCATATTAAATTAAAGTTTAAACATTTTCAAGATAAGCAAACAAGAAAAAGTAACTTATTTTATAAGTTTACAACTTTATATATTTGTTATATAAACAAATTATAACAACATGGGCGTCCATAACATCATTTTTAGAGAGGGGGCAAAATAAAAAAAAAGTTATTATAAACTAATTTTAATCATTTAAAACCGAAAGTTTTAAAAATTTTTAAAAATTTGAGCTGGTGAAATATTAAATGTCTAAAAAAAATGTAAGCAGCCAAGAGCCAGGGGGGGGACAACTGACTCTTTGCCCCCCCCCCTAATGGACACCCATGTATAACATCAACAGTAAAAAGTAATCACGATCTTTCTCCAGGGTGCCATTTTTTTAGGACATGCAACGCACTTTAATTGGTTTTTGACGTTGGTCGTACAAACTTAAAATTACCTCTTCTGGGATCGAGTTGCACACCAATCGAGTGTGGCAAGCTGCCCGTCCGTGGATGAGCGTTTGAACTGTCATAAATATAAAAAGCCATCACGCTGCTCCTCTTCCTCCAGCGTGTCATTTTTTTATTAAAAAACTATTTTTTTTTATAATGAGATTCATCGGTCAAGCTTAGGTTAGTGTCAGGAAATGACTATTTTTAAATTAAAACCGTTAAAAACCGCTTAAAAAAAGATCTACTGGTTAGCTACCCGTCCGTGGATGGGCTTTCCAGTTACATAATTAGAAACGTTTAAATTCGTCCGTGATGTTTAGCTAGTGATGATGACATTTGGTCTATGACGTAGTCAAGGTTAGTTCGTTGATTTATTATCAATTTAAAAGTATCTCCAGTGCGGCCTTTAGGCCGCACAACCTGATCAATATATTTAATACCACAAACAATTAATGTCATTAGTGGAGGAGCTCAGTAAATGTAAGGGTGCCCTCTCTAACTAACTCTAAAAAATGCGATTTAAATTTTTACGATAAACGATTTGGATTAACAAGACTCCCAATATCTACCAATGAGAATTCATTTTCTGATAGGAAAGCATTAGCATATCGTGCATCTAGATCTGTGCCCAAATGCGCTGTTATTTTTTACGTTTGTACAGATCGTGTTCATTATTTGTTCACCACTAACGCGCATGAATAGATTAACAAGTTTTCCCGCTGATCACAAATTTATTTAAATAAAAAAGAGGGTAGTTAAACGATAGAGGGGAAAACGAGAAAGCCAAATTTATATATTTGAACCCCTAAACTCATTTGATCTTTAATGTCAAGTTCTAATCCCGGCTCGGAAAAACCGTAGATCCGGCGCTGTTAACCACAAATTTATTAAAAAAAAAAAAATTAAGTGAAGCATTTACTTTTTTAAAGTTATCAGAGCTTACGCTGTTTGTTAAATTGTGCTTTTGTTTTTAAAATAAATTTGTGGTCAGTGAGTAAGCGCTCCGTGGCGAGGATCTCATTTCATTAATCCATTCATGCGCGTCAGCGGTGGACAAATAACAGACAAGATCCGGATAAACGTACAGTGACGTAAATGCACGGTATTATAAAAACATTTCAAAAAGACTTTTCAAAATTTCAAAAATTTCGTTTATAATATAAATTTATATTTATATTTATATTATTTATATTTATATTATTTATAGATAAATTTAACACAATTTTTGTCTCAAAAACAAAACAAATAAATTAGTTGGAGTTTGCTAAGAGTCGAATTAAGTGGAAGATAACCGCTAAAACGCAAATTATTTTCAATTAACCTTAATGAGTGACCGGTTTTGGATGCGGTAAATTGGATTTATTTTATCGTGTTTTTTTTATTTTGTTTTTTGTTATTATTATTTATATTATTTTATTATTTTATTAATATTTATTAATAAATCCGAAACCGGTCACTCATTGAGGTTAATTAAAATTTATCTTTAGTTGTTTACTTCGACTTTCATTTTGAATCTAACGGCAATTTTTTTTTTATTTTAATAAAACTCTTTAAATGAGATCTACCGGTCAAGCTCAGGTTAGTGTCAGGAATTGATTATTTTTTAAATTAACACCGTTAAAAACCGCTTAAAAAAGATATACCGGTTAGCTACCTGTCCGTGGACGGAGTAAAAAAAAAACAAAAATTATAATAAACGTCTAGATTCGTCCGTATTGTTTAATTGGTGTTGATGACATTTTTGTATTTTCTTAATTTTTATTAATTTTGATTAAATTATTTACTCTCATTGTTTTTAATACTAAATAAATATTTAAGTTTTTTATAAAAAAAAAAAATAATATTTTAGGGTGCGTTCCACTTAAAGCCCACGACGACCGCGGCGTGGTCCCGTGGTTCTTTGATTGGACTAAAGATCGAGAGCGGTTATTTGATTGGACTGACGAACGACCGTGGTCGTCGTGGGCTTTAAGTGGAACGCACCCTTATTCGTATGTAATTTGCTTTCGTAGCGAATTTATGTTTGTTGCAAAATTTCGTCTAAACTTTAAATAATTAATCCCCCCCCCCCACAATTCACGTAAGTGTGCGGTTGAGTTTGTTATTTTTTGATTTTTTGGATCTCCAGTTTCTTAATTTTTGGGTCTAAATGTGATTTTTTTCTATGGATGTAACCAGGGAGGGCTGAGTTCACCAAACCCCATTAAAAAATAAAAATTAATATATTTTTTCTTAAACTACCTGTAATTAGGTAACGTCTATTTTCCCGAGAAATCGCCTGCGGTGCTGTTTTTGCTTGGAGAGCATTTCCAAAAAATAGCCTTGGTCACAACGTAATTTTACAGCACTGATTCTATTCTTACATGTCGTTCTGGAAGTTAAGCATCCAAACTTTTTTTTTAATAATTATTTATTGTTAATTATAAACAAAAAAATTAACATTAAAATAAAGCAATAGTGGTATAAATTCTGTACATTAGTTTACTTTGTGGCCAATACTAAAATTGTCGTAGAAAAAATAATGTATGTACTACGGCAGAAAGCGGTTTAATCGCCGTTATATGATCATACGTGCGCGGAAATTGATTAATATCAGTTCTACATACAGTAAAATTACAGAAAACTGTACTTACCCCAATTTTAAAAACCCGTTTTGTTAAATTTGTAAGAAACGCGTTTGTTCGGGGATCTTTCATGTCTGAAGGTTTAAATCCTCTTCCCGATTCAATCACAGAATTGGTAGTTTGAGATTTTTGTAATCCGTAGGACTTCTGGTTAGACCGTTGGTAGTGGTAATTATTGAATGCATTTTTTGTTGGCGTAGAAGGGATGTTATAACTGCTGATACTGCGATTAAGAGAATACGAGCTGCTCGAACTCTGTTTAGTCGTTATTGTACTCTGTTTATAAATTTCCCGCATTTTTTGTAAGTTTAAATTTTAACTTAAGCTTTGAAAGTTTTTGTCTCGATTAGTTTAGTTTGTGGTGGCAGCGAATAATTTCTACAGAAAAATTGTTATGTGAACTCAGTTGTTGTTGAAAAAATTTATTTATAATGGCTGCTTTACTTTATTGGAACAGAGAGGAAAGTATTAAGGACAATCTACTCTATTAATAGTGGAGTGCAAGTGCGGTTACGCCTTAGCTTTCAGTTCAGGCGGAGTACGAAATTTATTCAAACTGTCTTTCTTTGACAGCCAATGGCAAACCATTAATCATACTCTACTATCTCAAGTGCTGATTACGTCTCTAGCTAGTCTACTATTAGGAATAATCACTTTCTCTAATGGAATAGGGTAGAGTAGATTGTCGAGCTACTGTCCCTTGTACTTTCCCATTTACTCTACTCTAGTAAACCAGCCATAAAAGTAAAATAATTAAGAAAGCTTTTGTGAAAATTATTTGAGGATAATTCCTCTTTTATTTCAAATAAAAACATTTTGAGAAGATAAGCAGAAATCTTGAAAAATAAATTGACTGAAGTAAGGTCAAGTCAAGACTGCCAACTCCAATATTTTATTATTTGCGCTGTCAAAGTATCGAAAAAAAAAACTAATATCAAATTTAGAGATATAAAATTGTTCCATGGTAAGCCAAGACAGTTGAACCCGTAAATCTTGGCATGAGAAGCTAGCAAAGTAACCGCTCGGCCATTCACTCACCTCCAGTTAAGCTCTAGTAATAAAATTTTCAAAAATATTTGTTATTTATTTATAACCTTAGCTATAAAATTGAATATTTGGAATTTGAATAAAAATAATTTCTCTCAGCCCAATTTTTGTGGATAAAACAAAAAAACCTAAGGTGATCTGCATTCAAATTTGGTATTAATCAAAAGTACCCCATGTCCGAATCTACCCCACTCTCCCCTACTGATTGAAAATTAGTTTGCAGGGTAAAGGAAAAAATTTACAGTTAAATTTAAAACAACATTTTAATATTTTTAAAACTTTGAACTTCAATTTAGGCCTAAATTTGTTAAACTAAATTCAAAAAGGAGGTCGGGTATACCTTGACGCGCCCTCATTTTAACTGTCAAAAAGTAATTTAAAAAAAATTTTTTTTTTGGCGCAGATAGGATTCACGCAACAAAAATTGTGCAAAAAAATTAAAATTATAATAGGGAACCACGTAGGACCAATTTATTTTCAAAATTTGCGAAATTTGCATAACATTTCACAAGTTTAAAAATACCTCTCGATTTTTGTTTATCTTCTCTAAAATAAATGAAAAGTAAATGTAATTTGGAAAACTTCACTGTGGTTTAAATTTAAAATTTTATTTTTATATATCGATCAGCTTGAACCAATGCGATCACACAATTGAGATTATAAATACCACAATAACACGCACTTTTTAAATATTCTCAATTACACTACATTTTAATCAATTAAAAAACTGATAAGAACGCAACTAAGCAATTTATATCGGCAATGGTTGCTTGAAAAACTCAACAAGGTGGAAGCCTAGAAATAATCTAGGAGCAAAGTGTTTTGGCCAGTTGGAACAACTCCAAATAACAATTTCCAGTGTTTACCTATAAGATTTACGTTGGTGCTTTCTACATGGTAAATAAAAATGACAGCTGATTTTAAACGTTAATTACCTTTTGATAACTTTCTGCTGTAAATTATATTACTACTAAAAGTAAGCGATCTAGCGATTGCTTTTATTAAAAAAAATTTACTTGGCTGCCAAGAATTGTGATGTAACAAAAATTTGTTGTAAAGTTATTCAAAAAGATTATTTTTAACATAATTAAAATTATGCCCCGCCCCTTTGAAACTTTGTTACGTCGAGCGCACGTACCGTCAACTGAAAGAAACAAATTGGCCGTTTTTTATCTGAAAAATCGAAACTTTACAACCACTTCATTCTTATGAATTGCAAAAATTATACAAGAATTATTTTGTAAAACCTTCACTTTAGTGACTCAACAGTGACAGTTACTGAAATGACAGAAAAACAAATAATTTATTTGTAAACTGTCAAATGAATGCCAAAATTTATTTTTATTGCTTCTATGGGACACTGTCTTTTATTTTTAGAATTTTGTGAAGTGCATGGTCAGAGAGAAAGTAATTGTCATTTTTAGTGTAATTGGATATAGTGGCATTTCAAAAATTTTAAATATTTTCTAGTATTAATTACCCATTGATCTATGATTCTAATTAATTAAAATAGTGATTCAAAAATGTAATATAAACAAATCTTGGAACAATCTTGGCAAAATTAGTCATGACAATGAAATCATTATCATTTTAGAAACGTTACGGAATGCTAAAATTATTATAAAAATATCACTTTTTTAAAGTACATTTATGTGGCACAACACATGGCTTTCCCATGTATCAAGTTAAGTAATAACTAATAATAAATTACATTTTTAATTCCCTTCTCTTTTCATTGTCAATCCATAGGTAGACCATACCATACCATAGACAAAAAAATTATTATAATTTGTCATTTGTTAATAAAGAATTTTTTAAAACAAATGGAATCTCGTTAATTCATTTATGCGCGTCCAATAAAATAAAAAAGTAGGTTCCAGAGGGAGGATCGAATATAAACAATCACGTCGAGACATTTTATCCATTTGTATCTTGAATGACCATTCAAGAATCTGTCATTTTTTATCAAGAAACTTTTAAAATTAACGGAATCTCGTTAATCCATTTTTGCGCGTCATCAAAATCAAAGAAACTAAAGTAAAAGAGGTTTTAGCAGAGGACTTTTAAATCAATTAGTGCACGAGTTTGTTGGTGGTTGTAATTTTAACTCCATCACAATACTTTGTTCTACTCAGTAAATGGAAAAGTAAAAATTAACCTAAGTCGGTCCTCCTGGGTTGATAAATTGAAGAGGAAACTGGAGTTACAGCCGCATCTGGAGATTGAATTTTTTTTTTGCTAAAATTGTGATGTAACCAATTTTATACGTCATCGTTTCTTTTTTGGCTTAATTTAAGACTTGTTTTTTTTTCAATGCTTGATTACACGGTTAAATCTAAACAGCAGTTAAATTATAAATTTGTCTGTTCATTAGTTGAGTTTTTGGTTAAGTTTATTTTGGTTGACTCACTGGTGGTTAGGTTTTGTTTAACAGGAAGTTAACCAAACATTGAAGAAGCTACCCTGTAAGCTATAAATTACCAGTTTCATAAAACTTTTAACAAGCTGTTAAACCAGTGAATACATCCAGACGCCGATCCAGGATTTTGTTCAAGGGATGAAATTTTTGTGTGATTTTACATATCTTTTAAAAAATTTGAAAAAAAGTTTATCAAAATAAAGTAATTCTATTGTAAGTCGGGGGGGGGTCAATTGCACCCATTGCACCACTCCTCTTGTATCTACGTCTGACTACACCATTTCAACTTTTAATTCAGAAAGCATCAATTGCAGTTCTAGATTAGTCAAAATTTCCTGTTTTACGACTGCCCATCTAGAAATTTGTACGAGGTCGAGTACCGAGCAGCATCGGAGAGCTATCCAAAAAAATTAAAGTGGAACTTTGAACGGTCTCTCAGAGTTAGCCGGAAGGGTGGCCGTGAAGCCGGAAGTTAGTTAATCTAATTTACGATTGATACTTTCCAAATTGAAGCTTGAAATGGTGTAATCCTTAAGTACATTTGCTTTTCATAATAGTCCAAGAGCCAGCGACGGTTTTCATTCCGGATTTCAAGTTCAAATTCAAGTTCAATACAAAAACAGAAAGTAGCTGACGTTTTTGCGGTCCGATAAAAGAGTGTTTAAGAATCTTTAATAATTTGTAGAGCAGCGCGGGGATCAAGAGATGGTGGTAAAATGATATCGTTAAGGGCACACGCGTTATACTACGTATATAATGTTCTCGGCCGAATTTTCATCTGAAAATCATATTTTTACTTTATCTATAAATACTACGTAATCGTTTGATGAAGTCGGTAGAAGCCTATCATTTTTGAAAAATTTACCTTTTTGACCCCCCCCCCCATTACCCAACCATAAAAATGTCTGGCATTTTGTTTTCGTTTTGTATTTAAAGGTTATCTATCTACGGATAATCTATAAAATTTTTACAACTTTTGAAATCCGAAATTAAAATTGTCGCTGGCTCTTGAGCTATAAAGATTTGTCAACATTAGAATTTGACACACTAAATTCCTACCACCATCATGGTCTTAATGGAAGATTACAAGATATTTTCAGTAGCGCCATCTGCAAATGGGGGAAAAAATTAATATTTTTCATCTTTATAGCTTCCCTTAGTTGGACAGCCAATAGAAATCCTAAACCGGGATCTCTAAGCTGGCTTACTTTTTAAAAATATCCCCAAAAACCATTCAATTTCTAATCAGCGATATTTAAACTAGCGCAACTTCTAAACCGGAATCTGTAAATTTCTCACTTGTTAAAAATATTCCTAAAGGCTACGCAACTTCTAAACCGGGATCTTCAGTGGTATGTGTTTAGGTTAAAATTTCGCTATAATTAATGATATGTAATTACAGATAACATTTTTAAGTTTGCTGTTGTCATTTTTTAAACAATCACTCGACAACTGCGGTAGCCCTGCCTTTTACTAAATCTTGTTGTAAATTTTTACTTCAAACGCACGTACCATCAACTAAATGCAGCCACCGCAGCAGCAAATCAAAATTTTCTATTCAATTATTGCCTAATCTAATCGATACTTCACTTTAATTTTATCTATCACATCTCGTTTTTTAAATGTTAAATCAAATTAAATAAAAATGAAGTCGGCTTAAAGTTAAAAATTATTGTTAATAGGTGCATGTCAGTAGCCCCCCTCTCACCTTCAAATTTTTTGTTGAATTTGATGTCAAACGTTAGAGCATCGTTTGAGATTGAATGAGCTTCTATTATTTTTGTTTGAGCCTCAAAGATAACGAAGTTATTTGCAAAAAACTAGCGAAGGGGGGGAGGGGTAGACAAGATGGGCCCCCACTTTCGAATTTTTGGATGAATTTAGTGTCAAACGTTAGAGCATCGTTTGAGCTTCAAACCCCTTCAAAAAATCTTTTTTTAACATTATCCTAAGCTAGACCTACGGATCACAATTTAATCGGTTCATCTAATTAAAAATTAGCGCATTTAAGCCAAAAAACCCTAAAACGTAGTATTTGCTCTATGTGAACTGCACGACGACGCGACGTAGGTTAGACTGCTGTTGCTGTAGTCGCTCGCCATGCTCTGCCTCAAGACCAATCTAAAGTACACAGACGGGTAATAGAATGTGTCATTAAGGTCGACTTTTGCTTAGAAATTGGAAACTTTAATCACGATTTTTGGCTATTTTATCCGTTTAATTTTGATGTCATCTATCAAATTCCGTTGAGTTTTCTTTAATAAATATTACATCTTTGGGCTCAGTGTTATTGAACTATAACCTGAGTTTGAACTCCACGGATGTCGGTTTTTTTAAATTTAAAATACTATTTTTCAATATATGTATACTCCCAAACTAATATTCCTATCCCAAAATTTTTTTCGAGTCCGGACCTGTATTAACTATTGTCATTTTATCTCTTTTTGAATACCAACTAAAGCAAACATAAGGTCGGGCGTAGGCCTGCATCAAGATTTATATTTTTGATAAACTAAAATTAATGATTTTCTTTACTTTTTGGTAGAAAAGTCAATTTTTTAACATTTAGTCCACGCGTGACGTCACTTATGTTTGCTATACACATTACACATTAAAACGTTTTCATCACATTCACTACGATACTTTAAAAAACTTGGGCTTCTTTCGATGTGAATAAAAATTTCCTGAGTGTGGTTCTGGAAAAAAGTTGTCAGGCTAAAGTGCTCGAATACCTACTAGCAAAGCGATATTTAAATTATAGTTTTATACGTTTATTTTTACGTATACTTTAGGGTCAATTTAAACTAAAAAAGTTAGATTAACCAAAGAAACATTTTATTGTTCAGTTGTAATTTAAACAATTATAAGTTAACGTTTAGGGAGGGGGGGGGGCAAAACAAAACTCAATAATATAAAAGAAAAGCTATAACGTTTATAAGGATAACTTTTTCAGCTCATAGTACTACAAGAAATACATACATTAAATTAATTTTTAGTTGAAGTTCTATCATTAATTCCTGACGTGCATGAGTGGATTAACAAGCAAACAAATTAACGCGGCTAAATGTACAATAATTACCCACGCAAATATTTCAGTAATAATTATTAAGTGTGTAATTTTGAGAGAAAATGCTTAATTAAAATGTCAAACAAATTTTAATTAAAAATCTCAAGGTCAAAATGAAGCAGAACCGTCGTAAGTACCCTATTACTTCTCAAGAATTTGTTTGCTAAAGAACTTGGCACAGTTGGGAAATAGCAGGACAAAGTCGTAAATTACGATAAATAGACGGTGTCATTACACTGTTGGTGAAATAAGAGGTCAACTTTACTTCGATTTGTATATTTTACAAAAGATTAAATCGAAATTGATCTTTATTGTATATTAAAATTGCTCTAAAATTTTCCACGTTATTGTACGGCCATTGTGCAGTGGCGTAACTAACCATGTGCAGAGTGTGCAAAGTGCATGCGCTTCTGGCTCTGGCACACCGGTGCCAATGTGTTTTTCATATTAAAATAAAAAAGTAACAAAGTTAATTACAAAAATATTATATACTCACATTGCTGTACATAGTTTCGTGGTATTGAGAACTATAAGTGTCGTTGGTTTCTTGGGTAAACTGAAAAATAAAATTTGTTAGAAACTCCAAGTATCCTCATAGTAACACAAATTTTTTTTATCCAATCGCATAGCACTTTTTAGTTTGGAATGCAGAGTTTAAAGGCTACTTATACTCCCTAGGGCGGAAAAGTAAAAAATTATTTGTAGCAACGGGCGAAACAGTAATTTTTTATATTTTACTAAATAATCCAACTTATTAATTTAGCTTGTTTATGTAAAAAACCTATGACTTTATCTTGGTATTTCGCATCTTTGTTCTGACTCATCAGCTGAATTACTGTTTGTATTGTATTAATATTGAAAAGTTTAGTTATTGTTTGACTATGTACAGGTACAATCAAAACGTTTCACTATTATTGCGTTGAGAAATTGTTATATTAAATTCTATTGGAAATTTAGGGTGCGTTTCACTTAAAACCCACGACGATCACGTTCGATTGTCAGTCCAATCGAATAACCGCGCTCGATCTTTAGTCCAATCAAAGAAATACGAAACCACACCGCGGTCGCCGAAGAACTTAAGTGGAACGCACTGTTAATCTAATTAATTTAGGTAATAAAGGCGGGAAATTTAAAAATTAGCTGTAGTATTACAAGTTTTAATTCAATGTACCTGATGTGTGTTTCTCATGAGACCTAGTAAATGTTCAGATGGTAACGACAAAGGACGTAGTTTAGGTAGTTGTAAATGTTCAGATGGTAAACGTGCAACCCATGTACTATTTCGATAGGGTGTTACATCCTGCTATAACATGCAATACGATTATATTATTAGTAGGTACATTTTATAATAAAATAAATATAAACATTTTCAATTTATTGTAAATTTGGGATTTTACAGTGGTCGATTTAGTTCTTTTAGGTTATATTTGAGCAGATTTAGTGTGATCCGTTTATAATGGACTTCAATAAGTTCATTATAACCGAAAATTATTAATTACTTTTTTTTTATCAAAATCAATTTTACTTACGTTAGTAATCGGAGCTAAGCCTTTCATATAGTCATCATAAGTATATTGATATTCCTTTCCATTCTGTGAAACTTCACTTCTTGTATTCATAGTATCGTTCAGCTCCGTATCTTTTGCAGCATAAGTATCGATTTCTGATATAATCTCTTTAAGAGTGTTCTTAATTTTTTCTTCCTTAATTTCAGATTTTTGCGTTGACCAATTTTTGGAAGTGGTAATGCAATCGTTTGATTGAATCGATGAAAAAGGAGCAAATTGATCGTTTGGGAGATCAAAAGTAGGAAGTTGACTGCTTGGGAGTGGAAAAGTAGGAAGTTGACTGCTTGGGAGTGGAAAAGCGTTATCTAGCTTTGTGCTTTTTAAAATGGAGCTCGATTCTTTAGTTTCACAGAAATTGGAAGAAATTTGATTGCCATCTGAATTGTTTTCTAAAGTTTTTGAATATGTGGTTTCCGACGATTTAAAATTATTTAGTGGATCCGAATGATCTAAGATATCGTGAACTTTTTCTTTCGATGTTTCAGTTGACTTTTCTGATTCTGATTTGGGAAAATTAGTAGAATTTGTGATTTTCTTTGCAATTTCGAATGATCTTGGAGGTTCGAATGATTTCAGCGGTTCAAATGGTTTAACGCCTGTTTCGGTGGTAGTGGATTCGAAGAACTTGATCGGTTCGAATGGTTTAATGAAATTTGAATTTTGGGCTTCGAAAGGTTTAAGAGGTTCAAACGATTTTATTGGTGGCAGTGGTTTGTACAAATTTGCTTTGTATGGTTGATTTTGGTTAACAGCTGCTTCATTTTTACTTTCATCTGGGGGAGGTGGCTCTGGTTCATCTTTTAGTTGTTCCTAAAAATAAAAACCACTATAATTCTAATGTTAAATTCGCAGAAAAATGTAAAAATATTAACCATTTCATGTCAATTTCTCTAAATATTTATTTAAAATAATACCCAACATATTATATAAATTTTGACAGGGACAAATTTAGAAATTGTGGCACAAAGTTGTCAACCAATAGAAAATTTTTGCTATACTGAAATTCAAACTAAATCAGCCATTTACAACAGATACTTAAGATAACTTAACCTAAAAGAATAAAAAATGCTATTTTGACCATTTTTAGGTTAAAAATACTAGACTGAGTTATAGTCAAGCTGTACCCAACAGAGCACATTGTATTTGAGGTTATGTTCTAGAGTTTATTAAAGAAAGATGGCGGATTTGAGATGACGTACTAAATGATATTAAAACCGGTCACTCATTAAGGTTAATTCAAATTTATGCTTTTGCTGATGTCTTTTATTTAATTTTGAATTTGGGGACATCCCCAACGAGTAGAGTAAAAATTTTTAAGTAAGTATTTGTGAAGATGATGAGTAAACCCAGAAGGTATAAGTGAAGAGTAGGAAACGGAAGAGTAGTAGAAAAAAGGCAGAAGGAACAATTAAAATTTTATTGCAGTTTTGACATGGCATTTCGCATTCCTTGTTTGGACATGATGTAATGTCACAATTGGCATGTGTTGAGTTTAGAGGAACACAAGGTCTAATTATGTAAGCTTGAAAAAAGCTCACGTGAACTATAAATGAATCATTAAATCGATTACTATAAAATGGACTTACAAGTTCATTATTTTTTGGGTTTTTATTACTTAGGCTCGTTCTCTAACGCCTAACCGGAGTAATTCGGTTATTAGTGTTTATTGTGCCCTTTAACGGATTTTTGGCTTAAGGGTCAATTTTAGTTCAGTTAATATTGTAGCTCCGTTAGTTGGAATAACACAAAACAAAGAATTGCCAGAAAGTCGTCCGTTTTACCTGGGTAAGTTAATTTGCAATTGCTGTACCTGGAAAGAACTTTTGGAAAAACTTAATTTACATTTTCATTTGCCTTTATGGGCAAATATTTTATATTTTTTGGTTTCGACGTCATTCCTTTCGTGCTAAGTTTGTGTGTGACCAGTCGTCCAACTATCACTTGGTGTCTTTGGTTTCTGTTTGTTTCTGACAAAACAAAAAACATCTGGTAGATTTTCATCTGATGCGCAAATTCGGCGATCATTTTTGATCTCCTACAAGCTGCAATGTTTTAGTGTTGTTGTTTTTGACAGTCAAAACCTAACCCTTACAAACTTTGTTTTCTGATAGACAATCTGGAAAGTTTATATTTTAAGTGCTAGGAGATAAATTAATTTATCCAGGACTTCCTCCCATGAAAAGAGCGGTTGCGATTATACCTCTTAAATGGGTGGAGTAACAATGTGACGAGCCTCTTCCATGAGGCCTTAGGTTTGGGGTTACTGACAGACAGGCCTAAGTTGCACCAATACTTCGTAAAGCATCGATGGTCTTGTTCTGGACTTATATTTTTTGGATCCTACTTTTCCTAACCACACTTTACTACAAAGCCGACCTCTAAAGTGACAAAGTCAAGCAAGCATACGCAAGAATTGGCCTACCGTATTTAAATCCAGCTTCTTTAGGCCAACGATTCAAGAACGTGTTTGCTCACGCCCTTAGAGATTTATTGCACATCTCAAATTATAAGTTATTAGTCATGGATTCTCCGTTGGAAGACGAATCACTTTGAGTAATATTTTATTATTTAGATAGTTCACTTTAGCTCAGCCTCTCCAACATCAGCTTTCTCACTGGTCCAGTCGTCTCAACATCTGCAAGCAATGTTCAGTAATGATGTGGTTATCTCAACAAGAGTTCCAGTTTCCTAAGCGATTGGAAGAACGCTTATGTTAACGTTTACCTAATGTAAACTTATGAGAGCTCCACGTAAGTAATTTTTATCTATTCCAATTCGTTTAACCGGCGTACTATTTTTGGCTTTGCGTTCATTTGTGGATAACCAGGAAGAATATTGTGTGTTGAATCTTGAAAATTTAATTACACTGTGTGTATATTTTTGCACTTTATTATTATTGGCGTTTTGTTTCAGAATCTACGGCTTAGCCTCCGACCTAATCGAGGGTTAGCCGCCTATTAACATCATGACTACACAAACTAGATAAGCTCTCTCCAGATTGTGACAAACTTTGGTCTCTCTTTTTTCAGTCAAAAAAAGCACAGAAATTCTTTGAAATTCTAGCTTATAAAAAAAAACTTAAAAAAAAGTTGGAAAATGTTTTGAAAAAAATTAAAACTTAGAAATTATCTCAAATTAAATAGGAAAAAAAGTTAGAAATCGAGAGCATTTTAGTGCTTTTGTTGTTGCGCTGTTGATTGGCTTGAAAAGTAAGCGATGCGATTAATCCTAGGTGATCTTAATGGTTCCACTGTTATCTACTATAGTGAGGCCGTCAGGCCGAGCAAAAACTAACGGCTACATTTATGCCGGTACTAATAGTCAAGGATCAATTCGAGATCACGGATTAATTCTCGGATCGCTCGAAAATGCTACTAATAATCGTAATAACCCCAGATTGTTGCGACTATTGGATTGATTGATTGATTAGATAAACTAAGGATTGGTGGATCTAAGATTGATACGAAACTTAATTCTCGACTATTAGTACGGGCTTTAAGTATACCGTGTATTTAGGTAAGTCCGCGCGTGCGCCGTTAATATCTACGTCTGTACGGATTTTATCCATCACTGACGAGCATGAATGGATTTAAGAGATTTCGTCTACGGACCGCTCCCTCACTCAGCATAAATTTATTTTAAATAAAACAGAACAGTCCAACATATGACGTATACTCTGATAAGTTTGAAAAAGTAAGAGCTTAGGTTATTTGTTGTTTTATTTATTTTTTTACAATAAATTTGTTGTCGATATGCAATTCATACTTCAGTAGAGGGAATCTTGTAAATCCACTCATGCGCATCTACTATAGACGGTATGATCTACTTTTATGTTATTTTTTAATAATAATCGACGGATTCAAAGTTTTTTAATTAAGCTGGAATAACTTCTGTAAAAAATATGAAAAATTTGAAAACGAAAGCTTCAAAACGTTACAATTGTTGAATCATAAAACTGTAAAAGGTTATATAGAACTGAGATCAATTTCATTCAAAAAAATTAACAAAGTAACATTTTGAAGCTCAGTTTTCTGCAAAAGAATACAACAATTTAGCGCAGAAAATTTTATTAAAGAAATTATTATACAAAAAAAAAATTAAATTGATAAAACATTCCAAAGTTTTGTAAAAGTTAATATTACAAAAAATGAGTAAAATTACCAAAAAGTCAGTTCTATATAACCTACAGAATTACAGCCAACCAAAAATAGTTAAATTAGTGTCTTTTCTCCCTATCACATTCCTTCTATTATAAAATTACTTCTTCCAATCAAATGCCTCAAAATGCAAAACCATATTTAAAAAATAAAACGAATGTTAATTTTGGTTATTAAAAATAAAAAAAGGTGCTAAGACCAAATGGTGGTTGACTTGTGCTAAGTGCCACTAAAATTTTATTTAGCAAAAATTCACTTCCATTTACTTCAAAAAAAGTTGAGCTGCGGATTAAATCAGCAAGACTGACCAAAATTTAAAATAAGGCCTACCGGGATAGCTTAAAGTAGAATCAATTGCTTAACGTGACGCAATTTGAAGTCGATTTAATGTGCGTTTTAATTTACAGTTCTGTCACTCAAGAACGAAAAATTATGCTACATTGACAATCTGCATCCATAAATCAATAAAATTAAACGATTGGTTTGAGATCGCGTGGTAAATGTTCGGCGATATGTGGATGCAGAGTTAGGTGCTGGACCCTCTAATTTAAGAATCCCGGTAGACCTGTGGCTAATTTGAAGTTAACAAACAAAAAAAAATTTGTAAAATGATCACACTCATTAAAATAAAATTGACATTCAGACAAACTCGCCAACAGTTTTTATTCTAAGTATTTCCGTTTGTTTCAGTATTCATATTCGGTAGTTTCTTCAAAACTATAACTTTTAGAAGATGATGTTTCGGTAGACAATACCTTTCGGTTACCTTCCGAATATTCAGAACGGGCTGCGGATTCCTTACTCTTGGCCTCAACTGCTGATTCGGTTTTTCCTTGTGTTCCAATTATTACGGCTTTTCCTTTTGCTTCATATTCTTCGCTTTGTTTTTGAAATTTTGATGTATCCGTATCTTTCGAAATCTAAAAATTAGAAAACGTTAGTTTTGCAGTGATAAAGCGGCGTTCATAATGAAGTAGGGTCTTGCCTTGCTTTGGTAAAAAGCTAGCGGCAAGCGCCAATTAGATTAAAGTATCGTTTTCTATCCTTTTCTATGATTTAAAAATTGTTTATTTTAATTGGCGCTTGCCAGTTTTTTACCAAAGCAATTTAGAATTTAGCAGACTAAATTCATCTGAAAAGCTTTAATAAAAACGAAACAAGTGCCATTTTGTGCAGCTCGCAAATGAAACATTTATTGCAATGCTTTTAAATTTGGCAAAAACAAAAGCTCTTGAACTAAACTAAAGGCCCTGTCAAAAACGTCATTAAAAGTTACAAACTGTGTCTACTCTATAAAATAACAAGATATTTGAATGTTATCCAAATTCCTTTCTGTTAATTACTGAAAATTAAATAATAAATTAGTTGAACTTCAATTGCGCATTTTGATTTTCGTGTCGAAATGCATAACTAAACACATTAATGTGTAATTTAATTGATTTATTAACTGCTTCGAAACGACTTTAGCACATTACCGAGCTGCAATAATTGTCAAAAATAGTTAATGGAATTACCTCTGTGGAAGTGGTTTCTTCATTTGTATCGATGTCGCTTTCAATTACACGACCGATTTCTGCAGGAGCTGACGCCGCTACTTGATTCATTTTTTCGTCAACTGGCACCATTTCAGTACTGCTTGCCATTTTTTGGTTGTTATTTTCCTGGTTTTCTAAAAGTTTTAGGCTTTTGTCCGGCTCCTCTGGTTTTTTTCTGTAATAAAAGTGAAATTGTTTTATTTTGATGCATGTAATTCACGATTCTTCATATAAATGACAGGTGACAGAACAGTGATGGAACAATATTAAAGTTAAGCTGCAAACTATTATTGCGGTTAGAAGTTATTGGGTTAATTCAAGCAGGAATTTAGTTTAGTTAGGTAGAAATTAAAGCGGAATTTTGAAAACTAATTGCAATATTACAACGCAAAGAACGTAAACAAAATTGATTTGATTTTTTGTATAATGGAGGCGATTTCATATTATACTTAACTATATTAAAGAAAAAAATCTTCATAAATGTGACTGAACTCGGTTTGATGATTAAAAATCACTGATTTTCTATAATTTTTATAAATTATGTAAACAAATTCGTAAAGACAATGAACGTTTTCGTAGATCCAATAAACTTTTTTATTAATACTATGAAATTTTCATAAATAAAATAAATTTCTGTTCGTTGTTTGAAAAGAACAATTTTTGTCCAGGTTTTATTTATTTAACAGAAAGTGATTTATTTTTAGTAAGTCAGTATCTAAAAGTTGGTCAGGCGCAGCAGAAATCAAAATTTGTTAATGCATAATGAACCAATTACAGTTACCTTGATAAAGTTGAAGTAAAATCAAATTGTATTATAGAGAAAATATAATAAGAAAATTGAATAAAAAGAAAAAATTTCAAAGTACAAAATATTTTTTAGCAACATAATATTTTCTTGAAGTTCAATGTTCTTAAAAATAAGTTATGCATGTCGTTCAAGAAAAAATTAAAATAAATTAAAATAATAAAAAAGTAGTTTCAGACTGGCACCTCTCCAAGTATAATTATTTACTACTTAGCTGTTCGAATAAATTGCTAGATATTTTAAATAACTCACATCGGCGTCAATGCAATATTCCTATTCGTCAATTTTATATTTTTTTTGTTTTATAACCTAACTTTCTACAAGAAGGTAAAAATTTACAGTTTAGTGAAAAACAAAACACAATGAAAATCCAGCCTGTAAATTTTGGCACAAAAAAACCAGACCGCGATTTGCTAGAAATCTCCTTCTCTGTGTCACTTGTATATTTCACGATCCCCCCCACCGCCATTTCTTGACCTTAAAATTTGAATCATTACGGCAAACTTATAAGCCATTCTTTTTACTTGTACACAAATGTTTTTTCAAAAATTACCAAAATATATAACTTGACATGTTTAAGAAGTTATGTATAATTAAGGTATTATTTTGACGAATGAAACAGTAGCAAAGCAGGATTAATTAATGTGATATTAAAGAAATACAGATTGGACACAGCCACCAAGTCAGGTTCATTTTCCCAGCTCTCCCCTATTTTGATTTTTGGATATGTTTTTCAATATTTATTTTTTGGGTGAAAAAATTTCAAAGGGATTATTCTACAATTTCTCTAAAATACGACTAAAATTTTCAAATCGTTTTTGTGATTGTAGGCGACGTGTTCTAATGCGTACAGTCTAAAAATTCCATTTTTAACTGCCGGAAACCTAAGGGAAACCGCTGACAAATGTGAAAAACAAAAAATCAAATTTTAGGAATTTAATGGGCCGTAAAACTTTATTTTTAGTTTTTAGCAAAACATAAACTGCGTCAGGCAAATTTTCTCTTCAAAATACATAAGAATCCGTTGAAAAAGCATTAGTTTTCCAATATTTATTTTTTGGTGCGAAAAAAGTTGAGAGGAGTTAATCTACCGTTTAAGTAAAATTCGACTAAAATTTTGAAGTTGTTTTTGTGATTGTAGGCGACGTATTCTATGGCGTACAGTACAAAAATTTCATTTTCAACTGGCGGAAACCTAGAAAAGTCACTGACAAATTTTGAGGTGAAAAAAATTCAACGGGGTTAATCTACCGTTTTTGTAAAATCAACTAAAATTTTGAAGTTGTTTTTGTGATTGTAGGTGACGTATTCTAATGCGTACAGTCCAAAAATTTCATTTTCAACTGGCAAAAACATAGAAAAATCACTGACTAATTTTGAGGTAAAAAAAATTCAACGGGGTTATTCTACCGTTTTCGAAAAATCTGACTAAAATTTTGAAGTTGTTTTTGTGATTGTCGGCGACGTATTCTAATGCGTACAGTACAAAAATTTCATTTTTAACTGTCGCAAACCTAGAGAAATCACTGACTAATTTTGAAGTAAAAAAAATTCAACGGGGTTAATCTACCGTTTTCGAAAAATCTGACTAAAATTTTGAAGTTGTTTTTGTGATTGTAGCCGACGTATTCTAACGCGTACAGTACAAAAATTTCATTTTTAACTGGCGAAAACCTAGAGAAATCACTGACATATTTTGAGGTGAAAAAAGTTCAACGGAGTTAATCTACCGTTTTCGAACAATCTGACTAAAATTTTGAAGTTGTTTTTGTGATTGTAGCCGACGTATTCTAACGCGTACAGTACAAAAATTTCATTTTTAACTGGCGAAAACCTAGAGAAATCACTGACATATTTTGAGGTGAAAAAAGTTCAACGGAGTTAATCTACCGTTTTTGTAAATCCGACTAAAATTTTAAAGTTGTTTTTGTGATTGTAGGCGACGTATTCTATGGCGTACAGTACAAAAATTTCATTTTCAACTGGCGCAAACCTAGAGAAATCACAGACAAATCTTGAGGTGAAAAAAATTCAACGGGGTTAATCTACCGTTTTCGAAAAATCTGACTAAAATTTTGAAGTTATTTTTGTGATTGTAGGTGACGTATTCTAATGCGCACAGTGCAAAAATTTCATTTTTAACTGGTGGAAACCTAGAAAAATCACTGACAAATTTTGAGGTAAAATAAATTCAACGGGGTTAATCTACCGTTTTCGAAAAATCTGACTAAAATTTTGAAGTTGTTTTTGTGATTGTCGGCGACGTATTCTAATGCGTACAGTACAAAAATTTCATTTTCAACTGTCGCAAACCTAGAGAAATCACTGACTAATTTTGAAGTAAAAAAAATTCAACGGGGTTAATCTACCGTTTTCGAAAAATCTGACTAAAATTTTGAAGTTGTTTTTGTGATTGTAGGTGACGTATTCTAATACGTACAGTCCAAAAATTTCATTTTCAACTGGCAGAAACATGGAGAAATTACTGACAAATTTTGAGGTAAAAAAAATTCAACGGGGTTAACCTACCGTTTTCGAAAAATCTGACTAAAATTTTGAAATTGTTTTTGTGATTGTCGGCGACGTATTCTAATGCGTACAGTACAAAAATTTCATTTTCAACTGGCGCAAACCTAGAGAAATCACTGACAAATTTTGAGGTGAAAAAAATTCAACGGGGTTAATCCACCGTTTTCGAACAATCTGACTAAAATTTTGAAGTTGTTTTTGTGATTGTAGCCGACGTATTCTAACGCGTACAGTACAAAAATTTCATTTTTAACTGGCGAAAACCTAGAGAAATCACTGACATATTTTGAGGTGAAAAAAGTTCAACGGAGTTAATCTACCGTTTTCGAACAATCTGACTAAAATTTTGAAGTTGTTTTTGTGATTGTAGCCGACGTATTCTAACGCGTACAGTACAAAAATTTCATTTTTAACTGGCGAAAACCTAGAGAAATCACTGACATATTTTGAGGTGAAAAAAGTTCAACGGAGTTAATCTACCGTTTTTGTAAATCCGACTAAAATTTTAAAGTTGTTTTTGTGATTGTAGGCGACGTATTCTATGGCGTACAGTACAAAAATTTCATTTTCAACTGGCGCAAACCTAGAGAAATCACAGACAAATCTTGAGGTGAAAAAAATTCAACGGGGTTAATCTACCGTTTTCGAAAAATCTGACTAAAATTTTGAAGTTATTTTTGTGATTGTAGGTGACGTATTCTAATGCGCACAGTGCAAAAATTTCATTTTTAACTGGTGGAAACCTAGAAAAATCACTGACAAATTTTGAGGTAAAATAAATTCAACGGGGTTAATCTACCGTTTTCGAAAAATCTGACTAAAATTTTGAAGTTGTTTTTGTGATTGTCGGCGACGTATTCTAATGCGTACAGTACAAAAATTTCATTTTCAACTGTCGCAAACCTAGAGAAATCACTGACTAATTTTGAAGTAAAAAAAATTCAACGGGGTTAATCTACCGTTTTCGAAAAATCTGACTAAAATTTTGAAGTTGTTTTTGTGATTGTAGGTGACGTATTCTAATACGTACAGTCCAAAAATTTCATTTTCAACTGGCAGAAACATGGAGAAATTACTGACAAATTTTGAGGTAAAAAAAATTCAACGGGGTTAACCTACCGTTTTCGAAAAATCTGACTAAAATTTTGAAATTGTTTTTGTGATTGTCGGCGACGTATTCTAATGCGTACAGTACAAAAATTTCATTTTCAACTGGCGCAAACCTAGAGAAATCACTGACAAATTTTGAGGTGAAAAAAATTCAACGGGGTTAATCCACCGTTTTCGAACAATCTGACTAAAATTTTGAAGTTGTTTTTGTGATTGTAGCCGACGTATTCTAACGCGTACAGTACAAAAATTTCATTTTTAACTGGCGAAAACCTAGAGAAATCACTGACATATTTTGAGGTGAAAAAAGTTCAACGGAGTTAATCTACCGTTTTTGTAAATCCGACTAAAATTTTAAAGTTGTTTTTGTGATTGTAGGCGACGTATTCTATGGCGTATAGTACAAAAATTTCATTTTCAACTGGCGCAAACCTAGAGAAATCACAGATAAATCTTGAGGTGAAAAAAATTCAACGGGGTTAATCTACCGTTTTCGAAAAATCTGACTAAAATTTTGAAGTTGTTTTTGTGATTGTAGGTGACGTATTCTAATACGTACAGTCCAAAAATTTCATTTTCAACTGGCAGAAACATGGAGAAATTACTGACAAATTTTGAGGTAAAAAAAATTCAACGGGGTTAATCTACCGTTTTCGAAAAATCTGACTAAAATTTTGAAGTTGTTTTTGTGATTGTCGGCGACGTATTCTAATGCGTACAGTACAAAAATTTCATTTTTAACTGTCGCAAACCTAGAGAAATCACTGACTAATTTTGAAGTAAAAAAAATTCAACGGGGTTAATCCACCGTTTTCGAAAAATCTGACTAAAATTTTGAAGTTGTTTTTGTGATTGTAGGTGACGTATTCTAATACGTACAGTCCAAAAATTTCATTTTCAACTGGCAGAAACATGGAGAAATTACTGACAAATTTTGAGGTAAAAAAAATTCAACGGGGTTAATCTACCGTTTTCGAAAAATCTGACTAAAATTTTGAAATTGTTTTTGTGATTGTCGGCGACGTATTCTAATGCGTACAGTACAAAAATTTCATTTTTAACTGGCGAAAACCTAGAGAAATCACTGACATATTTTGAGGTGAAAAAAGTTCAACGGAGTTAATCTACCGTTTTTGTAAATCCGACTAAAATTTTAAAGTTGTTTTTGTGATTGTAGGCGACGTATTCTATGGCGTACAGTACAAAAATTTCATTTTCAACTGGCGCAAACCTAGAGAAATCACAGACAAATCTTGAAGTGAAAAAAATTCAACGGGGTTAATCTACCGTTTTCGAAAAATCTGACTAAAATTTTGAAGTTATTTTTGTGATTGTAGGTGACGTATTCTAATGAGCACAGTGCAAAAATTTCATTTTTAACTGGTGGAAACCTAGAAAAATCACTGACAAATTTCGAGGTAAAATAAATTCAACGGGGTTAATCTACCGTTTTCGAAAAATCTGACTTAAATTTTGAAGTTGTTTTTGTGATTGTAGGCGACATATTCTAATGCATACTGTACAAAAATTTAATTTTTAACTGGCGGAAACCTAGAGAAATCACTGACAAATTTTGAGGTAAAAAATATTCAACGGGGTAATCTACCGTTTTTGTAAAATCCGACTAAAATTTTGAAGTTGTTTTTGTGATTGTACGCAACATATTCTAATGCGTTCAATCTAAAAATTTCGTTTGTTGACTGGCGCAAACCTAGAAAAATCACTGACAAATTTTGAGGTGAAAAAATTCAACGGGGTTAATCTACCGTTTTTGTAAAATCAACTAAAATTTTGAAGTTGTTTTTGTGATTGTAGGTGACGTATTCTAATGCGTACAGTACAAAAATTTAATTTTTAACTGGCGGAAACCTAGAGAAATCACTGACATATTTTGAGGTGAAAAAAGTTCAACGGGGTTAATCTACCATTTTTGTAAATCTGACTAAAATTTTGAAGTTGTTTTTGTGTTTGTGGGCGACGTATTCTATGGCGTACAGTACAAAAATTTCATTTTTGACTGGCGGAAACCTAGAGAAATCACTGACAAATTTTGAGGTAAAAAAAATGTTATGGTGTTAATCTACCGTTTTTGTAAAATCCGACAAAAATTTTGAAGATGTTTTTGTGATTGTAAGCGACATATTCTAATGCGTTCAATCTAAAAATTTCGTTTGTTGACTGGCGCAAACCTAGAGAAATCACTGACAAATTTTGAGGTGAAAAAAATTCAACGGGGTTAATCTACCGTTTTCGAACAATCTGACTAAAATCTTGAAGTTGTTTTTGTGATTGTAGGCGACGTATTCTAACGCGTACAGTACAAAAATTTCATTTTTAACTGGCGAAAACCTAGAGAAATCACCGACATATTTTGAGGTGAAAAAAGTTCAACGGGGTTAATCTACCGTTTTTGTAAATCCGACTAAAATTTTAAAGTTGTTTTTGTGATTGTAGGCGACGTATTCTATGGCGTACAGTACAAAAATTTCATTTTCAACTGGCGCAAACCTAGAGAAATCACTGACAAATTTTGAGGTGAAAAAAATTCAACGAGGTTAATCCACCGTTTTCGAACAATCTGACTAAAATCTTGAAGTTGTTTTTGTGATTGTAGGCGACGTATTCTAACGCGTACAGTACAAAAATTTCATTTTTAACTGGCGAAAACCTAGAGAAATCACCGACATATTTTGAGGTGAAAAAAGTTCAACGGGGTTAATCTACCGTTTTTGTAAATCCGACTAAAATTTTAAAGTTGTTTTTGTGATTGTAGGCGACGTATTCTATGGCGTACAGTACAAAAATTTCATTTTCAACTGGCGCAAACCTAGAGAAATCACTGACAAATTTTGAGGTGAAAAATATTCAACAGGGTTAATCCACAGTTTTCGAACTTTCTGACTAATATTTTGAAGTTGTTTTTGTGATTGTTGGCGACGTATTCTAATGCGTACAGTACAAAAATTTAATTTTTAACTGACGGAAACCTAGAGAAATCACTGACAAATTTTGGGGTAAAAAAAATTCAACGGGATTAATCTACCGTTTTTGTAAAATCCGACTAAAATTTTGAAGTTGTTTTTGTGATTGTAGGCGACGTACTGTAATGCGTACAGTACAAAAATTTAATTTTTAACTGGCGGAGACCTAGAGATATCACTGACAAATTTTGAGGTAAAAAAAATTCTATGTTGTTAATCTACCGTTTTTGTAAAATCCGACTAAAATTTTGAAGTTGTTTTTGTGATTGTAGGCGACGTATTCTAATGCGTTCAATCCAAAAATTTTGTTTTTGACTGGCGCAAACCTAGAGAAATCACTGACAAATTTTGAGGTGAAAAAAATTCAACGGGGTTAATCTACCGTTTTTGTAAAATCAACTAAAATTTTGAAGTTGTTTTTGTGATTGTAGGTGACGTATTCTAATGCGTACAGTCCAAAAATTTTATTTTTAACTGGCGCAAACCTAGAGAAATCACTGACAAATTTTGAGGTGAAAAAAATTCAACGGGGTTAATCTACCGTTTTTGTAAAATCAACTAAAATTTTGAAGTTGTTTTTGTGATTGTAGGTGACGTATTCTAATGCGTACAGTCCAAAAATTTTATTTTTAACTGGCGGAAACCTAGAGAAATCACTGACATATTTTGAGGTGATAAAAGTTCAAAGGGATTAATCTACCGTTTTTGTAAAATCCGACTAAAATTTTGAAGATGTTTTTGTGATTGTAGGCGACGTATTGTAATGCGTACAGTACAAAAATTTAATTTTTAACTGGCAGAGACCTAGAGAAATCACTGACAAATTTTGAGGTGAAAAAAATTCATCGGCGTTAATCTACCGTTTTAGCAAAATCCGACTAAAATTTTAAATTGTTTTTGTGATTGTAGGCGACGTATTCTATGGCGTACAGTACAAAGATTTCATTTTCAACTGACGCAAACCTAGAGAAATCACTGACAAATATGAAAAACAAATTTCAAATTTTAAGACTTTAATCGGCCGTAAAACGTAATTTTTAATTCTTAGCGGAAAATAAACTGCGTTTCTTTAAAATACGTAAGAATCCGTTGAAAAAGTTATAGTTTCCCAATATTTTTTTTTTGGGTGAAAAAAATTCAACGGGGTTAATCTACCGTTTTAGTAAAATCCGACTAAAATTTTGAAGTTGTATTTGTGATTATAGGCGACGTATTTTAATGCGTACAATTCAAAAATTTCATTTATAACTATCAGGAACCTAGAAAAATCGCTGACAAATGTGAAAAACAAATAATCGAATTTTAGGACTCTAATGGGCTGTAAAAGTTTATTTTTAATACTTAGCGGAAAATGAACTGCGCCAGGCAAATTTTTCCTTCAAAATACGTAAGAATTCGTTGAAAAAGCGTAAGTTTTCCAATATTTATATTTTGGGGTGAAAAAAGTTTAAAGGGGTTAAATCAACCGTTTTTGTAAAATCCGAATAAAATTTTCAAGTCGTTTTTGTGATTGTAGGCGACGTATTTTAATACGTACAATTCAAAAATTTTATTTTGAACTGACGGAGACCTATGGAAATCACTGACAAGTGTGAAAAACAAAAAAATCGAATTTTTGGACTTCAGTGGACCGTACAAACAAAAATAATAAATGCACAAACGTATTTTGACTCAAAATCGATGGCGAGAGGCTGGCACTTTTCCCCCCATTCAAATTGAAAATATTTCGCGAACGGTGTTTGCACAAACAAAAATTTTAAAAGCACAAACGTTTGACATCGATTTTGACCCAAAATTTGCGATGGGGGGTTGGAGAAACGCCAGACCCCCAAACTTATTTGTTAAATAATTCGCGAACGGTAAATGCACAAACGAAAAAAATAATTGCACAAACGTACAAAAACGATGCACAAACAAATGACATAAAAACTGATCCAAAAATGAAAATGGGAGGGGGGGGGGCAAATGGACCTAGGCAAGTCCAAGATCGAGCAACCACATCAAATTTGACAGAAAAATTAAGAAAGTGAAGTGTAAAAATTACCATGTGGAGTTTACATCAAATTTTTCATTATATGTTGCGCATTCGTTTATATTCAAGTACAAAAAAAAATTTTATAATACAATTGTTTAACGTAAACGATACAATGAACATAAACAAACGAACAACATATAACAAACCTTTTTAAATAGTTCCAGCATATTAAGGCAAGAACAGCAATATTTTGAATTTTGGCTTGTTCACTGCAAAATAAAAAAAATATTTTTTGTTTATTTTAGTTATATGATTAAAGTAGATTTATAAAAAACATAAAAGGACTAAAATTCAGTAGCAATGTAAATAATGAAATATAAATAAAAATCCACAATAAACTCAAACTCGCAGTTCAGCCGATGTTTTTATATTAAACTTCTCAAGATTTCTTCAAAAAAAATGTTTTGTGAATGCCATGGGGGTTTTTACAAAAAAAAAATTTTTAAATTCTTGTTTTTACTTTTTTGCTATACCATAGAGGAAGTTTGAAACCTACGCCCTGAAATTTAGCCCTTTGGCTTCTCAAAAACGTGCATAAAGTTGTTTATCTAATCTGCAGTGCTCAGTTAAGATCCTTGGAATTTTGAAAGCTTTTGCGTGATTGCCTGCAGTTCCTTGTACCCACCTGCAAGTCTGCAATTTTAGGGTGTATTGTTTAAGGAAGGCAAGCCAGAGCCAAACCGCAGTTAGAACCGTTTCACGCCAAGAATTTAATTTTTGAAAAATTCAAAAAACTAAAATGTTGTAGAGCAAACTTGCCTTATTTCGCAGTGTTTCTAATTTATCAAGATTTCTTTGTAGATAAAAGTTTGAAAAAAATTGTTAAGTTTGAGGGTGCTAATTCAATAATGGAAACCGGCATTTTGAAAAGGTTAGAACCACGCAAACCACGCAAAAAAAGAGATAATTAAAATGTAATGATATATCATTGGAGGGTATTCCATACCCCCCAAACCCCCCGGTCTCACAACCCAATATACTGTTTTTAATGAGATTGATTTTATTACATTGGAACTGCTCAAAATAGTTACATTTCTATGTCATGGTATTAGGACAGGGGGGTCTGGGGGGTATGGAATACCCCCCAGGACCAGCAGATTTACAGTTAACCAATTTTTATTTAATTCACTCAGTAAACAGAATAAATTTTTCAGACATTTTTTTGTACCTAATTCTAGTTGAATTTTATTAATTTATTGGTCGATAAAATTGGGGATCTAGAGGGGAGTATGGAATACTTCCCTGCATTAGAAATAAACAAGATGATTTTTTAAAATGGTTAAAGACTCAAATTTAATTCTTGCGAAAACATCATTTTCTTAGATCCGACCCCCCCATACCTCCCAGACTCCCCGTTTTTTTGATTGTTCACTTTTGATCACATAATATTTAATTTTATCTAATTTTTTAAGAGCTTTTTTTGCGAATTGCTTATTTTTCTTGCTTTATCGTGCTCAAAAATCGCCTATTACTGTACGAGTAGGCTATTTACAATTACAGTTGTCATCTAAGAATAAAAAAATGGACGAAATATTTTAAGAAGCAATTAAGTTCTTTAGCAATTATTGTTATATAAGTTTATAAATAAATATAATGCCATTAAATAAATAAACAAATAAATACAGCAACTGGGTATAAAATTAGAAGTTTTATTATAAAAACAATAAAATTGAAATTTAATGTTTGGCTATTATTTAACTTAAGAAAAGCATATGTTAATGGCATTAATCTTTTCAAAATGAAATGACAATGTAAAAATTGCTTCCGCAATTATAAATAACCCAGTCATCTTAAAATATGCAATGCAACAAAATTAGTACTAAGTAGTACCTAGATGTGAGAAAATTTTGTACTATTTTTTGCTTTAGTTGAAAGAATTTCAAAGGGTCATTCCAATTGTAATAATAGCTTCGTCTAGCCATCGCGCTTTCTCATCAAGGAAATAAAATGAGAAAAAACTGTCAAAAAAGTGGAAGGATTTTGCATAATATTGGAAGAAAGCTAAAAAAAAAGAGAAAATACAAAATCTTTGGTTTGAATAAAAAATTTAGAAAAGTTAACAAAACATTTTTGAAAGATTAATCAATGAATTGGCAGTGCCCGAAGATACAAAACCTTGACATTTTGTTATGCAAGTCTACAATTATTTGATCTTGTGTCTCATTGCACACAATTATTTATAGGTAAACAAACTTTTTAAAATTTTGGAACTCACCTTGGAATTTCAATCGCCGAATTTGCATAAAATAAATTGAAAAGCGTCATCCAAATGTAATTAAACCATTGTTTGAACATTTTTGGAATTTTGGTCAAAATCAAAAACACATCAATAATACCACGTCCACACTTTTTTTTATGAAAATCAAAATAAGCAAAAATTTTTGGCAGTGAAGCAACTGAAAAGTTAACGCACCCAATTATTTACTGTGACATGTTTTCTCTACTACCTGTCTACTGAAACCTTAAGAGTTAAACAGTCCAAACGAATGCTTTGATCCAATTTGGAACCGATGCAATAGCGCATGTTCGAATTGTAAAATTAAAATCTATGATGAGATAAGACATACAATTAGTGTAATCATAAAAATCTGCAGAGAGCGAAATTATGCAGAGTGCGGGGTTTTGGCCTCCGATTCGAATCGTGAATTTTTTCAAATTGAAATACAATTAATTTTAGTTTTTCTGGAAATTTTTGGGATAAAACAGAGTAGATGAAAGTATCAGATCGAATGGAATACTGCAGGGATTGCGTCTATTGGCGTCTCTTTCTTTTTAAAAAGTTATTTCCATCTACGATCAATTCCAAAAAAAATTACCAGCAAAACTCGTTAACCGTCCCAAAGAATGCTAAAAATTGTAGGTGCCTCACTTTTTCCTTAAAAGCGTTCAGAAAGGTTAAAAAAACGTTATTTATACGTAACACGACGCAATAAAATACGACGACCATAAAAACACAATTTTTGTATATTTTTCCGATTTCCGTGTTACATTTTTTTATTTTTTTTATTTAAATTGATTGTTATTAGAATAAAACTTCTCTTAACGCGGTTTCACTATAGCGCGTTTCAGTTAATCTTGTAAATCACCGAATAAAAACCACAAGAACGTGAACGTTTTATTTTTCAAGTTTAACCCCAAGTGCCACCAGCTATTTATGTGCTTACCACGGTTTATTATTAGAATCAAGAAAAAATAACGAGGCCGGCAGTTTTAAAGTTTTTTTATCTTAAGATGCAATTTACGAAAACTTCCGTTTACGCAAGAAACAAATCGAATCTCACACAAAAACCGTTAAAATGTAATGTACCTGGTTTTTTTTAGAATATTTTATATTTAGTCTTTTGTTTTTTTTTTTAGTAGAGTTCAGTGGTTTGGTGAATTTTGATTAATTTTCTTTTCCGGAAACGGAAGTCAAATGTTAGTATTTTTTCTAGGAAAACTTGTAAAATAAATTAATTAAAAATAGATTTATAACCTTATTATTGTTATTATGAATAAATATACAATTCTTAGCAGAAGTTGCCAACAAATTATTACAATTTGCTGCCAGTTAGTTGTTATTATGATACACTGTCGCTAGCTAACAGCTGCTTATTACAGGTTGCTGTTAGGAACAGCTGTCAGTTGTCAGATGGATATTAAAAAGGCCTTTCTTTACAGTGAATTTGTTAATTTTAAGTAAGATACCTGTAATAGGCGGCTGGCTGTTGATTAGCAGTTTTTCCCATTTGGATATATGATCCATTAAATAAAGTACCGCTGTGACATGCAGATTATATTACAGACACAACTACAATTTATTTTAAAAACACATCAAAGTGAATTTAAATAGATATTTGCATTTTTCTTCCTACAACTTTCTATTTCATTTAGAATAAATTTAAAAATTGATTACAAATCAAGAAAGTGGTGCGTTTCTCGTAGGAGGCGCAACGTCATCAACGCATCAACACAAAACTTTTATATAGCATAACAACTAATTTACCGTTACAAAGTAAAAAAAAGTTAAGGGAAGACCAAAAGCATTGAGTGAGTTAAAATCCCAACAAAATTTATTTTAACGGTTTCCTCACAGAAGGCATTGGCAAACCACCGAGGTTTGTTAGTAAATTCTTTTCAAATTAAGTTTAATACTTAGTTCTTGTAGTTTGAGGTTCACTTTAAACAGTAGATCTGTTTATATTTTTAATAAAATATCGGTCAAAAAGACTGTCATTGCCTTTACAGTTAATGCGATCAATACAAAGTACAGGGTTTGAATCCGTAAAAAGGGTCAAATTTTCTTATGAAAAGTTTTAGTCTCTTTGGAGGGCACGTTAAACCGATGGTCCCCCTAGGTTTATGAGTTATCATCATTAACATAAAAACCAAAGTTACAGGCACATCAAAAGGCCAGCCTAGCAAGCTACCTATCGGATACCTCACAGAACTGATAGTGTCAAAGAAACTTGGCACAGTAGTTGTTCGTAGAACAGATCAAAAAATCTCAAAAAAATTAAAAAATAAAATATAGAACAGAAACGTAGTGTAGGTCACCTCTTTACTTTATACAGAGTGGCGCCCAGCAGACAAATAGATTTGAAAATGAAATAAAACGCAGACTGTCACAAATTGACCAAATTTTTTAATTTTTTCCTGGCTTATTAGAACGGAAAATTTAAGTGTACGCCGTTTTGAACAAAGTATCGGTCAAGTGTCGCCCTTCACATTCCAAACACTGAGTAAGCTTTTTTCTAAGTTTTTATGTACTCTTTGAAGCATTGCCACAGAAATTTCGGCGATTTGGGCTTAAATGTTGTTTTTGGGGGCTTTTAAAGTCCTGAGGCGATGTTGTAAACTAAGGATTTTTGACATGAAAAATCAGGAAAACGTTGAGGCGCCAGTTCAAATCGCCTTTTTGAAGATGAAGCGCTCGGGGAATTTGTCTCGTAAAAAGTCTATGCAAACACTTGCTGTGTGGGCTGTGGTCCTGTCTTGCTGAAATCAGGGGTCTTCCGGCTCCATTCCTTCCAACTGAGGCAAGAAAAAACGGTGTTCGTCAAACAGGTCTTTACACAAGAAAACTCGTTGTTCAACGAACCACTCTATTATGATGACTGATACCGCGTGAAATATAGACTTCCCCCCCCTTGAAACCTCCTCACTTTCGACCGTTTAAGACCGTTAGGAAAGGAGCAATGCCCACTTTAAATTTATGGGTCTGCTGCGCGCCACCCTGCCAGCTCAAGACTTGCACCTTGATTTAATATACACTTTTTAGTACAGGAGAAATACGCAAAAAATAGGTGTTAGGTGCAAATAATTCCCACAAAAACGGGATTTAAATTTTCTAGTTTATTCTTGGTATCTTGTTAACATACTAAAAGTCTAGAAAAATCTAAGTATGTAAAATGCGTTTTTTTGGCCCAAAAGTTTTAAATAAATGACGCGCACGAATGGATTAACGAGATTCTTAGAAAAATAAGTTTTTTTTGGGCATAACTAGTTCCCACAAAAATGGAATTTAAATTTTTAAGTTGTCGTTAGTGTCTTTTTAATATACTACAAGTCTAGAAAAATCTAAGTATGTAAATTGCGTTTTTTTGGCCTAAAAGTTTTAACGACATGACGCGCAAGAATGGATTAATAAGATTCCTAGAAAAATAGGTGTTTTTGGATATAACTAATTCCCACAAAGATGAAATTTAAATTTTTAACTTTGTTGTTGGTACTTTTTTGACATAAAAAATAAAGAAAGGGGTAAAAAAAAACCCATAAAAGGGGTAGATGGAAAAAATTCCGAAATTATTGAAAATTTGACAGATTGTTTGGAAGTACTCTAGGATGTTTATCCTAAATTTTCAACTTTGAGGATCTTGTGCTAACTTAGAGGGGGGAACTTCAAAATTTTTAATTGGTATTTCTTATATTAAAATGAGGCATTTTTTCGTTTGAGGAAATGAGAGGGAGAAGATAATCATAAATGTTTCAAGATGTTAATATTGATGACTGATTAACATAATTTACATGAAAATGTTGATAATAAATAGTTATAGGACCAAAATCTTCGTTTTTTGGTTAGTTTTCAATATTTTGAAAAATTTTGTCTAACCTTGATCGGCTGTATCTCTGTTAATATTGGGTCTAAAAATTCTTTTTACTAACCAAATTTTAGCAAATTTAGTGCTTTATAACTTTATAATAAACTATGATACCAAAAAAAAAGTCCAAAATTTTGAGGTTTTTGGTCCTCCCCTAAGTTAGTACGGAGTTCTCAAAGTCAAAAAATTAGGTTAGATTTTTTAGAGTACTTCCAAACAACTTGTCAAAATTTCATTAACTTTGGAATATTTTCAAGGTAAAAAGTGGATATCGACTGGACTATCATGGCTAGGAGAAATTAACATACGACAATATCAGCCATTTTATTATCAAAATATCTTATCAACAATAACATCCAAATTTAGAGTTTTTTATTGTGCTCATTTAGGTTGACAAAATCTTCAAAGCAATTCAAGTTTGTAATAGCATTAGCAAAATAAGATTTCTCTTCTATTTCTTCTGAACCGTTTCTTCAAGTTTGGAAACAAGTAGAAATCACTAAAAGCCAAATCTGGTACAAATGATAAATATGAAAGCAATTTCTAACCTAATTCATGCAGTTTCACCATTCAACTTTTTGACGTGTGTGCTGGTGCATTATCATGATGAAACAGCACTTCTTTTTGTGCTTTTTTGGAACACTTTCATCAGTTTCAATCCAGTGTTTGTTTGTTCTTTTGTATTGGCACAAAAACTGTTCATGCCTTAAAGTTTTTGTTCCGCGTGGCATTCGTCTTCCCGATTGGCCCTAAATCTTATTCACCTTATAGAGGCAACTACCTTTGCAAATAATAGTGATAAACTATAGTCGTGTTGGTGGATGTAGGCTCAGTGATGGCGAGAAAGGTAAAAAATCTTAAAAGAAGATCTCGTAAGTAATCGATAAAAATTTCAGATTTTCAAAATCGGGGCTCTACGACGTCTCAAGTTACGGCCAGAATTTTTATTTTGACTTTTAATTTCACCTTAAAAACCAGTTGATTAATCTTCTGATGTTAATTTGCACATCTGTAGAAGGTAAAGGTCAATGTCGTCAAGGAAATGATAGGAAAATCCCAAAACTGGTTGGTCATATGTACCTACGGACCTTGCTTGAAAACTTTGGTTTTAATATCTAACCGAAAGATTTGCTTATAAAGTTACTGGCGTCTTCTCACGGATTATTATTATCAAAACTGAACTAAGGCATTTCTGCTATAGCGTGCGGTCTACCGACCAGCAACGATCTGTCGGTTACATCAATTATCAACTTTAGATTTTAGAAGGAATCCAAAATTTGCCGTGGTTGCGTTGTCAAAATCGACCTTCCGCGCTCTCCGCTTCGGACCCTTTGGGCATTTTTACTATCGCCAGTGGCTGATTTAGCACTTATGAGACCTCAGGCGCATTTTAATTTTGAGACCCCTTCCGTCTCAATATTTTTACTACTCTTACAATTGTTTTTCATCTTCCGGCACACAGGGGAGGTTATTAGCGCCGCAGGCGATTTATTTAAAAATATTACCTAATTTAAATGGGAATATTTCATCTTTTTTATAAAATTAGGTCCATCAAATTTTCACCTAGTTTAACTAGAAATTCTTCATCAACATTTGAAAGTTGTTTTTTTTAACTATTTTATCAAATTAACTTTGATAATTCTTATACCAATAAGTTTCAATTTTCATAATTAATACAATCTGAACGTCAACAAACCTTAAAATATATCCAAGCCGTTGTCATTTTCTATTGATTAATTTTTAATGTTATTTTCTCATGTCTCACTTTTTTTTATTTTTTGATTTTTTTTTTTTTTGATTTGAGGCCCTCTTGATTTATGAGACCCGAGGCAAGCGCCTCTTGCGTCTGTTTAAAAATCCGCCACTGACGAACGCCGTATTAACTAAAAATATTTCTTTAAACTGCTACTACTCGGCAAATAAGTGTGCTACTAGGAAGGGGGTGCTAAATCCTAAATAAATTACATAATTTTGAGTGATTATTAACTTGAGTAATCTAGTTATTTGGTATGTAATGTTGGTAAGAAATTTAACCGGTACGGTAGACCGCCGGCGCTGGTTGGTAGACCGCACGCTACAGCAGCACCTCTTAAATTTTTACATCGTTTCGGAAATAGTTGACATTTGAAATGTAATTATTATTTATTTATGACTACGTTTTTGCTCAGTTTCAACAATACCTGTTAGAGGGCGCCAAAAACTCTGATAACTGATCAATCCGATTTAATATTCAAATGCGACCTATTACAATTTTGGCATTTTCTGGAAAAATTATGTTTGCTTTGATGTGAATAAAAATTTCTAAAAGAAAAATTTCCTGGCTCAAGTGCTAGGATATCTTCTAAAAAATTGAGTTTTTGAGGAAGTGCTGCAATTGAAACGGTAGCGGAATGACTTCGGAAAAATCCCGAGATTGGGCAGTAAAAACACAAAAATATTAATAGATCATAATTTTAATGTTCTTAATTTATTCTCAATTTTTTTGTCCACCCGGAGTACAGTAACCTTTGCAACATTTAAAAAAAGAGCTCACTCGGATGTGAATAAGAAATTACCTGAGACCAAACCTATTATTCCTTGACCTTGATTGTTATCGGTTAGGTTAGAATGACGTAACACTAAAGTTCTGTGACAAAGGCCTACCGCCAAGACTTTTGCCAACCTGAAGAAGTTTGATGAATGACTTTCATCATCAGACTCCCAAAACGTTGCTTTTTATAACCGGATTTTTGATTTTGTTTTGCTTTCAGCAGTGCATAATTGCAATTTTCTTTCGAATCAAAACTTTTTTTATCAAAATGATGACTTTTACAAGGAAGTAAAAAATAATTTTCAAACATATTTGAAAATATGGTTATGAAATGGTATTTTTTTTCAGAAAACTGTTTAATTGTAAGTCTATAAGTAGTCGTTAAGTAGGTAGGTAAGTACGACTAGATTAATTTATATTTTTGTTCTAAACTGAAAAATTGTTTTTTTGTTAAAAAGCGACAAGAACTTAACACGATTATATTGATGAGTAATTTTTTTAAACACATTTTGATTGGTCATATTTAACTTTTGACGTACGTACAATAGTTGCATTTTTATTTTTATTATTATAACTACTGCTATTCTGCGGTAGTTTAACGTATATAATACTTGACCATCGGTGTGCTTTTGCTTTTTTTCCAATTTTATGCTGCGGATGTTGCTTGGAGTACAATTGTGCTAAAAAGTGGGACAATCTTTTTCTATGCAAAATTAACAAAAGGCAGCAAGGTAGATATTTTGTCGTCAGTAAAAAATTATACACTTTGAGAGTCAAACTTGTAAATCTTGACAGCAGAATCTAGCACCAAAATAAACCAATCAAAGGAGCGTCTATTCCAATCTCCTCCACACGGAAGTGGAGGAGATTTCTAGCACATTTTTATATTGAATTAGAATTATTAAAAAAATCTTATTTTATTTTAGTAAAGTGGCGGTCAGAATTTCGTTGTGGGAAAAACTAAAATTCTATTTGAACGCTACCAGAAACAGAAATTTTTGAAAAATTAATTTCACAAAGCAAATCCTTATCAAAAAAATTAATTCATTGGAACAAAAATTCGGAAAAGCTTCGTTCGTATTAAAAATATGTTTAATAACGCGATTATTCCATCAACACATCTTGGTCAAACAGGAGTTTTACAATTTTTTGCTCAATTACTGGGTCATTCGCATTTCACAATCTTTTGACTAAAAATTGAATTCATTTTTTTTGTGCCGCATGTAGTTTATATCGAATTCATTTTAGTTATTTCAGACACATCCTCCGCATAATTTATGCCAGTTGTTCGACATAACAACTTCAAAATGAAGCTAAAAGCCTGAAATAAATACCGTATTGAAGATGTACCGAAGTTTATAAAAAACGATGCATTAGCAAATAGAAGATGGTCGTAAGAGTGGAATTCTTGGCAAAGTTGAAATAATAGACGCTTCTGTTAGTGCTAAACAGCGGAACCCAGACGGCGGAAATAGAACAACGTCCAAACTTTACCCAGCTAATGTTATTTTAATTATTGAATCTTTTTTTATTATTTTTAAGCCCCGCTTTTCCAACAATTCATCATTGTTATAAGAAAATCGTAAAATCGGCTCACAATTTTTTTTCCCAAAATTTATTAAAAGAAATATTTGTTGCTTCATTTTATTCCTAGATTCCAAACACAAATAGGTCATCAAAAGAAAATTTATTACACTTTCCAAAATTTCGTTTCATGGAGTTTTAAAAATTACCTCGTGATTAATGCTGAATGCATGCAAGTAGGGGTCACTTTTATTTTTTGAAATTACAAAATTCCAAAATTCAGTAATATTTTTCTAAAATTTTGTTTTAAATTTAAACAAAAAAAATTAAAGCGGTTACTTTGTAATTATTTTAGGCACGCAAACTGCAACATTAAATTAAGTGTTAGTTAGAAAATAAAATTTACTTACACGTAGTATTAAAATTGGATTACTTCTTGAGAAAATTTAAGCTCAGAAGCCGACTGATGACTAATTTCATAACGACGCTTAAATTAAGCGGCGCCTTCTCGAAGGGGAACGAGGAGCGCTTCGTGCTTTCTCGGAGATGGTGCGGTAAATTTGAAAAAAGATTGAGGGCCGTCAAAGTTGCTAATCTCGAGATTGTTAAACCCCGGATAAACTGAATATTTTATAAAGTCATTGTTTGAAAATTCCGATTTTATTTTCTATTCTTTAGTTTTGATCGAGTGGAGCCTGTAATTCTAATTGAATTTGTTTGGATTGGATGGCTGCCAGGTCTGAGTAATTTGTATTTTATATGAATGTAAGCGATGAATTAAATTGGGCTGTAAACCCGTAAATAATGCAAAATATGAATGTTAGATAGCAGGAAAATGTAATTTTAATAATATTAATTTTGTATTAGATAAGCAAGTATATAAAGATAACTGGGATTTAACACGATAAAAGCACACAGCATTGATTGTTTTCATAAATATTATTAGTCAAATATCTTGCTTAAATAAGTCAACAATTACCATACATTTCCACCTATATTAGAATCTAAATTTAGATACTGATAAGATTAACTAGATAATGTAATGACTGTAATGAGATAAACAAGGTTAGAGAGCACCCACCTTCTTCATGGAGTTTCATAAATTAAAGCTATGCGTTTGTTTGTGTAGCACTGTGGCTTACTAAAAGCATTTTTGTAGTTACCTAAATGCAACTTCAAACATTAAATAGTTAAAAAGTAAGTTTATTTTTTTTACTTTCTGCTGGTAAAAGCTTTTATCCTGGTACAGTGAATGCGTGAAAATCCAATCGTCCCTCATTTTCTGATTACTTTTTTATGCAACCTCGCCCCAGGATGCATCGTACTTAAAGTGCATTTCCATTTTCAACACTCCCATAATATAAAAATTCAAGAAAATCTCATATTTTGAAGTGAAAACTCTGTTGTAGTGAAAAAAGGTTTCAGTGGGTAAGTATGCAAGCGGGACACAGCTACACAATAGAAATATAAGCTTTATCGCGCTAGTTAGTGTATGTAAGCAGCCCTCAAAAAGTGAGTTAATTATTTTGACCCTTAAATATTTATTAAACGCATGTCAGTCCTTTACCAGTAACGCGCATGAGTGGATTAACGAGTTCCCCCCATGAATGGATTCCTGTTGATTTAAATCTAACCATCAAAAAATATATAAGAAAAAAATTACTAAAAATACTGACTGTTTTTTCTCAATCCCACCACAAAAATTTTTTTTGTAATTTTAATTTTGGAATTTTTTTTGGGACAGTGAGAATCTCTGAATTTTGTTAATTAATCTATTCAAGCGCGTCACTAATGAATAGATAACAGTAAAGTTCTATTTTTAGAATTTTTTAATATTTGCTGTAGCGCTAAATAATTTCTTTGTTTAATATTTGACACCGGAAACACGGCCGCTTTGAAAGAGACTACCGATTGTGTTAAAAACTACATAATACAGTTCAGATTTTTTTGTAAATTTTTTTTTAGGTGTATAGAAATTTTATCTATCTACCTTGCGGTTTGCAATTCAGTTTACCTCGGATGTAACAAACCTCAATAGACCTCCAAAAATCACTAACAATGAAAATGTAGTTTTTACTTTTAGTAATACACGTAATTTTAAATTTTTGTGAAAATCGCTTTTGTATTTCAGTAGCAATCTCGTTAGTCCATTCATGCGCGTCGCAGTAACTACCAGTGTGGGCGGTATGCAAATGAACACTTGCATCAAACTAAGAAAATCTACCGCACGATCCTGACAAGCAATTAAGATTAGCCATTGGTTTAATTAGCATTTCCTCCCCCCCCCCCCCGCCACGTTCAAACAAAGAATTTTTTAAACATTTATTTATACAATTAAAAGTAAATTTAAACCAAAAGAAACTTATTTTGCCAAAATGTGAAGAAATAAGCGCTAAACCGGGAGGTCTGGGGGGTATGGGGGTATGGAATACCCCCCAGAACAAGTAAGTAACTATTATGACTTTTCAAAATTGATAAAAACGCAAATTAAATTCTTGAGAACACAACAGAATTTTTGAGAAGTATTCCATAACACCCGATTTTTTAATTGTCTACTTATTGCGTACCTCCCAGGTCAGGGGCAGAATTTTTCAGAAAAATAAACTAAATAATACTACTAAATTTTATATCGTTTATAAGTGTGGTTTCTATTTTCTATTTATAGAAAATGTGAAAGAAGGAGCGTGAAACTTACGGACTTCTTAAACAAACCTTTATTTAAGAGATCCGTGGTGAAACTGAAGGTCTGGGGAGGCACGGACATTCAGTAAATGAAAAATGGCTTCGAGCCAAACATTTTGGGCCTTCTTAAACTTAATTATATTGCAATCAAATTTTGTTTTCTTTATTGTTAAATCGCACACTTCTCAATTCAGGGACACGTCACAGCTCCTGCTTTCAGGCCCAAAACTTAAAGTTACGCTACTGATATTCTAGCGGCTAGAATATCCATAATTTGTCCATAAGTACATAGGCTAGAATCTAGCCTATGTACTTATGGACAAAAAAGCTATCAATCTGAGAAAATTCTATCAAAATATTTTCGGTATTTTTGCCTCAAGAAAGGCCCAAGCGAAAAAACACACAACGTAGGGGAGAGTGGGGTACAGGTGGACACACATTTTCAAAAACCTGTCAGGTAATTAACTTTAAAATTAAATCATTATTACCTTATTAAAAAAATTGGGCGAAAGAAAAACTGTCTATTTATTATGAATTTCTGGTGCAAAATTATTAATATTTCTCCACAACTCGCACTGTTGAGTGCATACGGACTAAAGCACTAAAGGGTTAAATAAAAGTAAAATAAATTGTTATTGATTTTTAATGTATTTACTATTATACAAAAAGAAAATGATCACTTTCTGAAAAACAGTGTCAAATTTTTTTTTGCTTTTTTGTCATTTATTTTTCATTTGAAAATCTGTTTTTTCACTTCTATACCGTGAATGTAAATTATTGTAAAAATACTGTTTGGGATTTGGCCTCACAAAGTTAGGTTTGTGAAAGTGAAAAAAACATCTGAAGTCATGGTTGTTCGGCCTTTGGAATAACAAATGTACTAATTATCATTAACTATTATTTATACTATTTAGGTATATCATACTTCCACCCCCCCCTCTTTACCAAACTTTCCGCATTGTTAATGAAGAATACCGCGGTTTCTATGCAATGTAAATTTTACACTTTTTTACGCCAAAACCTAGGTATTTTTTGGTGTTTTTTTTTGAAGAACAGTGGACGAGAAGGGAAACGGAATTATGACCTAAGATAATTGTGGAAATCTGAGAAAATATTACGATTATCTTTTATCAACACTAATAAAGATAAATTTAAATTCTTACAGCTGGGGGGTATTCCATACCCCCCAGACCCCCCGGAGAATTTTTTGGTTTTACCCTGCCTACAAAATAATATAAAAACTTTGCACTTCTTTGAACCAAACTAAGTTTGTTTGGTGTTTTTTTTAAAGAACAGGAGATAAGGGAAACGGAATTATAACCAAGAGTAAACTGTGGAAATCTGAAGAGATTCATAGTGCTTATTAAACATTTTATTTAAAATATTAAGGAAGACACATTTATACCAAATTAAAAGTTTTATAATTGTCTCTTTTTAAGATTGATAGACGACAATTTAAGTTCTTACAACTGAGGGGGGAGGAAGATTATTAATAAAGAATACCCCAGTATCGCCATGCCTACAGAATAATACACACATTTTGCATTTCTTTGTACCGAAACTTAAGTATGCTTGATTTTCTTTAAAAGCAAAACGAAATTTTGATCTAGGATATTTGTGGAAATTTGGGGGGAGGAGGGCGACATTTATAATAGAGAATACCTCGGTTTCGGCATGATTACAGAATAATATGAAAATTTTCTACTTCTTTATACCAAAACTTAAGTATGTTCGGTGTTCATTAAAATAAAAACAAAATTATGATTTAGGATAATTGTGGAAATACGTGCGGTGGGTAAGATTGATAATAGAGAATACCTCGGTTTCACCATGACTACAGAGTAATATACAAATTTTGCACTTTTTTATATCAGAACTTAAGTATATTTGGTTTTCTTCAAAAACAAAATTTTGATCTAGGATAATTGTGGAAATCCAGGGAGAGGAAGGAGATTGATAATAAAGAATTCTTCGGTTTTGCCATAACTACAGAATAATATACAAATTTTCCACTTCTTGATACCAAAACTTATGTATGTTTGGTGTTCTTTAAATTCAAAACGAAATTATAATTTAAGATATTTGTGGAAATCCTGGAGTTGGGGAGAAATTGATAATAGAGAATACCTCGGTTTTGCCATGAATACAGAATAATATACAAATTTTGCACTTTTTTGTACCAAAACTTAAGTAGGTTTGGTTTTCTTTAAAAAAAAACAAAATTTTGATCTAGGATAATTGTGGATATTCGGGGAGAGATTGATAATAGAGAATACTTCGGTTTCACCATGACTACAGAGTAATATACAAATTTTGCACTTTTTTATATCAAAACTTAAGTATATATGGTTTTCTTCAAAAACAAAACAAAACTTTGATCTAGGATAATTGTGGAAATCCAGGGAGAGGATGGAGATTGATAATAAAGAATTCTTCGGATTTGCCATGACTACAGAATAATATACAAATTTTCCACTTCTTTGTACCAAAACTTACGTATGTTTGATTTTCTTTAAAATCAAAACAAAATTTTAATTTAAGATAATTGTGGAAATCCGAGGAGTAGAGGAGGAGGAGATTAATAATAGAAATTTCCTTGGTTTTGTCATGACTACAAAATAATATACAAATTTTCCACTTTTTAGTACCAAAACTTAAGTATGTTTGGTTTTCTTTAAAAGCAAAACAAAATTTTCATCTAGGATAATTGTGGAATCCGGGGGGAGGGGGCCGACATTTATAATTGAGAATACCTCGGTTTCGGCATAACTACAGAATAATATTCAAGATTTACACTTTATTATTAAACCAAAACTTAAGTATGTTTGGTTTTCTTTAAAAGCAAAATGAAATTTTGATCTAGGATAATTGTGGAAATCCGGGGTGAGGAGGAGATTTATAATAGAAAATACCTTGGTTTCGGCATGACTACAGAATAATATACAAATTTTCCACTTCTTTATACCAAAACTTAAATATGTTTAGTGTGCTTTAAAATCAAAACAAAATTTTAATCTAGGATAATTGTGAAAATTCGGGGTGAAGAGAGGGAGATTAATAATAAAGAATCTCTCGATTTTGTCATGACTTCAGAATAATATTCAAATTTTGAACTTCTTTGTACCAAAACTTAAGTATATTTGGTTTTCTTTAAAAGCAAAACGAAATTTTAATTTATGATAATTGTGGAAATCTGGAAGGAGAGAGGCGACATTTATAATAGAGAATACCTCGGTTTCGGCATGACTACAGAATAATATACAAATTTTCCACTTTTTTATAACAAAACTTAAGTATGTTCGGTGTTCATTAAAATAAAAACAAAATTATGCTTTAAGATAATTGTGGAAATACGTGCGGTGGGGAAGATTGATAATAGAGAATACCTCGGTTTCACCATGACTACAGAGTAATATACAAATTTTGCATTTTTTTATATCAAAACTTAAGTATATTTGGTTTTCCTCAAAAACAAAACAAAATTTTATCTAGGATAATTGTGGAAATTCAGCGAGAGGATGGAGATTGATAATAAAGAATTCTTCGGTTTTGCCATGACTACAGAATAATATACAAATTTTCCACTTCTTTATACCAAAACTTAAGTATGTTAGGTTTTCTTTAAAATCAAATCAAAATTATGATTAAGAATAATTGTGGAAATCCGGAGGTAGGGAGGGGGTGATTTATAATAGAAAATACCTCGGTTTTGCCACAACTACAGAATAATATACAAATTTTCCACTTCTTTGTACCAAAACTTACGTATGTTTGATTTTCTTTAAAATCAAAACAAAATTTTAATCTAGGATAATTGTGGAAATCCGAGGAGTGGAGGGGGAGATTAATAATAGAAATTTCCTTGGTTATGTCATGAATACAGAATAATATACAAATTTTCCACTTTTTTATACCAAAACTTAAGTATGTTTGGTTTTCTTTAAAACCAAAATGAAATTTTGATCTAGGATAATTGTGGAAATCCGGGGTGAGGAGGAGGAGATTTATAATAGAGAATACCTTGGTTTCGGCATGACTACAGAATAATATACAAATTTTCCACTTCTTTATACCAAAACTTAAATATGTTTAGTGTGCTTTAAAATCAAAACAAAATTTTAATCTAGGATAATTGTGAAAATTTGGGGTGAAGAGAGGGAGATTAATAATAAAGAATGTCTCGGTTTTGTCATGACTACAGAATAATATTCAAATTTTAAACTTCTTTGTACCAAAACTTAAGTATATTTTTTTCTTTAAAAGCAAAACGAAATTTTAATTTAAGATAATTGTGGAAATCTGGAAGGAGAGAGGCGACATTTATAATAGAGAATACCTCGGTTTCGGCATGAATACAGAATAATATACAAATTTTCCACTTCTTTATACCAAAATTTAAGTATGTTAGGTTTTCTTCATAATCAAATCAAAATTATGATTTAGAATAATTGTGGAAATCCGAGGTAGGGAGAGGGCGGGTGATTTATAATAGAGGATACCTCGGTTTTGCCACAACTATAGAATATTATACAAATTTCCACTTCTTTGTACCAAAACTTACGTATGTTTGATTTTCTTTAAAATCAAAACAAAATTTTAATCTAGGATAATTGTGGAAATCCGAGGAGAGGAGGGGGAGATTAATAATAGAAATTTCCTTAGTTTTGTCATGACTACAGAATAATATACAAATTTTCCACTTTTTTATACCAAAACTTAAGTATGTTCGGTGTTCATTAAAATAAAAACAAAATTATGCTTTAGGATAATTGTGGAAATACGTGCGGTGTGGAAGATTGATAATAGAGAATACTTCGGTTTCACCATGACTACAGAGTAATATACAAATTTTACACTTTTTTATATCACAACTTAAGTATATTTGGTTTTCTTCAAAAACAAAACAAAATTTTGATCGATGTTAATTGTGGAAATCCAGGGAGAGGATGGAGATTGATAATAAAGAATTCTTCGGTTTTGCCATGACTACAGAATAATATACAAATTTTCCACTTTTTGATACCAAAACTTATGTATGTTTGGTGTTCTTTAAATTCAAAAGGAAATTATAATTTAAGATAATTGTGGAAATCCGGGAGTTGGGGAGAAATTGATAATAGAGAATACCTCGGTTTCGCCATGACTACAGAATAATATACAAATTTTGCACTTTTTTTTACCAAAACTTAAGTAGGTTTGGTTTTCTTTAAAAAGAAAACAAAATTTTGATCTAGGATAATTGTGGAAATTCTGGGGGAGATTAATAATAAAAAATACTTCGGTTTTGCCATGACTACAGAATAATATTAAAATTTTACACTTCATTGTACCAAAACTTAAGTATGTTTGGTGTTCTTTAAAATCAAATCAAAATATTCATTTAAGATAATTTTGGAAATTCGGGGAGAAGAGGGGAGATTAATAATAGAGAATACTTTGGTTTTGCCATAACTACAGAATAATATACAAATTTTCCACTTTCTTATGCCAAAACTTAAGTATGTTTGGTTTTTTTTTAAATCAAAACCTTAAAAATGAAACCTTGGTTTCTGTTCATAGATTAATATACAAATTTTGCTCTTTATTGTATCAAAACTACGAATGCTTGGTGTTTTTTTTAAACAGCATATGAGAATGGAAACGAAATTATAACCTGGGATAACTGTGGAAATCTGAGGAGGTCAAAATACTTAAACTTGAGAAAATTTGAACTTTTACAGCTGAGCTGAGCTGAGCTGAGCTGAGCTGGGATATTCAGTGCCGGATTAACACGGTAGCAGAAATAGCAAATACTACGGGTCCCGCGCTTCTGGGGAGTACACGCCCGGCAGATAATTTCCTTTTTAAAACAATTAGGGGGCCCTGAGACAACATTTGCTGCTAGCCCCGCGCTGGCTTAATCAGGAACTAAATATTTTATATAATACTTCTATACAACTATAATTATTTATATTTAATTTTGCTCGGCCTTCGGGCTCAAAAAGGGTGGATCGTTGGTCATAATTTAAGTATTAACCTTATTAACATAGGCTTTTGTTGTTACAATAGAGGTTGAAAACAAATTTATAAAAAAATTCGGGGGTTGATGTAAAATGAATTTTATCAAAAAGGAACGTTAAAGTAAACTTTTTTCTGCATTTTTGTAAAAATAAAACTAATTAATTTTGAAAACATAAAATGAGATCTCGCTCATGTGATCTCATAAATGTAATCCACCTTTTTATTGTAGAAATCTTTAGTAATTTTGGTCGTACGTGACTTTTGCGTTACTAACAGATGGACAGACAGACAAAACTTGGTTTTTATAAAACAAAACTTAAATTTTATCTGCACTTTTGCGCGGTTAAACCAAGACTAGCACTAGAACCGCCCCATGAGTAAATTACCAAAGTTAAATTCTGAATAGGTATTTAAATTTTAATAGCATTTAAAATTTATAAAATTTTGAGAAACTACAAACCAATTCTAGCGGACTCTCAAAGTTACCCTGTTCCAATATTTTTTCACAAAATTTTAGGAAACTTATTAAAATTTACATTAGTTAAGATTTACTAAACCCCACTCCCGTGGTTACATAAAATATCACGACAATATAATCTACGTAAACTTAAAACTATAATAAGCAAAAAACAGAATTCAGCTGCTATTTTTACTCAAAAAATAAAAAAAAAGTTTATTTACAAAGGAGAAAAGAGAGAAAAATCACTCACACTAAAGATTTTTTTACTTTAGAGACCAAAATCTAACTTAATAATTTTAGAATGAGGAAAATTTTTCAAACAAATGATATAATTTTCAATATATTTTGATAACAGATATAGATAGGTACATATTTTAATTAAAATGCTTTTAAGCTTTTTTATGTCAAAATGCACGATTAATAAAAATTTTATTTTATTCAGTATTATAACGTTATCAGTAGATTATCAAAACGTACTAAAAATCATATTTAAAAAATTCTGTCGGATAGTTTTTGATAACTAGTATGAAATTTTTTTCACCGTTTTACTTATGCGCATAATGGACTATCGAGATTCCAATTTCAGATGAATACTACATAATTTTTAAAAATTTTGATATCTAAATAAGAAATTGACCATTTTTACACCTAAAAAAAATTCCGGTGGTAAAGACTAGCATTTTAATCCCGCTCAGGCTTAAATTTACTTGTGCCGTGGTTTGGATTCCACGTTAAACTAGCGAGCCTTGCACAACATTGTTTTTCAGGTTTTCAGATTTTTTAGTATCATGTCTTCAACTTTCTTAGCTTTCAATAATAATAATAATTACATCTGTGCTTTTGATCGATAATTAATTTACAATAATTCGTATTTAAAAATTATTTTGACTAAAAATAATAAACAAGATTTACATTTTTTGTGTATTCTCATAGCAACAATGTTTCGACGTATCTACACGTGTCGAGTCTGCATATTTTATTTTATTACAAATTTTCCTATTTAAATGTAAATAAATAGATAACATAGAAATTTTAAAACCAAATCAACATTTGATCTCAATTTTATCGCTCCTATATTTTCAAGGGAAACCTAAGCAAATTACAAATTTAAAATTATAAACAGGGCGACGCTTGTTCCCGTTTCGTGGTGTCAAAATAAATTTATTGTATTAAAACTTTTTGAACTCAAATGTGAACCTAATTTTGGATGTTATTGTCGGCCAGGTTAATTTCTAAAAAAAGTCATTTATTCTTTGATTTTTATTTATTCATAAAATATTAAACTCGTAAACAACTTTTTATTTACCTCAGCGATTGTATTCAATTTCTATGTTTTCTTTCTTACCTTGGGCCGCACGATATATATCAGCAAAATTCAAAATATATTTTATTTTCCAAAGAACTGCTCTACGAATAAATTGCTGAGATGCGTTTGTGATTAATTGAATTTTTTCTTTTCCAGAATTACGTGAAATGGAAAATTTAGGAAGATACAGCGAATTAATTAACCGTGGGGATTCAAAAACCGCTAATGAGAAATCGTATCCTGAATCGGTGACACAGTTATCGGCAATTTTGTCGCAGGCGCATAAAGAATCCTTACCAGAATGCGCAGATCTGACTTCAACTTTAATCAACAAGTCCTTAGATTCTCCCACTACGTGTGAAGAACGACGTGCTTTTTTTAAAAAATCTCATACGTGCGGCAGTTTATTTGCAAAGTGTGGTTGTAATGATGATAGAGCTTCAAAACCTTTACTTCAAACCTTCTCGCATCCCATCCCTAAAAGATCTTCCAATCCTACCCCAACGGCCACGGTTCCACATAAAATTGAATCCAAACGATTATCCAATCCAGAAACCGTGGATACCGAAATTTTGATAGAAAAACAGCGAACCAGACAATTATCCAAAACACCTCAATACTTAAACCACCCAGAGATTCCATATCCGATCCCGCTAATCACAAAGGAGAAGCGAAGAAGCAGCGATAAGTTGGTTTGTTGCGATTCAAAAAACGCGACTTGTAAGCTAAACAAATATTTCGAAAATTTTTGTTTTCCGCAATACATTTGCAATAAGTTTGATCAAACAAATTTGGACTATTTGAAATCGAGTGCGTTGGCTCATCAGAATCTTAACGAAGATTACGAGGATAATCCGGCTATAAAGTTTTTGGAACAGTCGGGAATTATTGGACCAATGGGGAACGGAATTTCTACTACGATCCGGAAGAATTCGAAAACTTCCAGTGATTGCAACGATACGATCCAGCAGATTAGGAAAACGTCAAAAATTTTGGCTGCGGAATTATACAAAAAGAATTTAGAAAATCACGAAGACTACGAATATTTAAAAGCTGCAGTTGTTCATTTGAAAAAGGAAGTGTCGAATTTGGAGATTAAATTGGAATCTGTGCAAAGTGAATTGTTGCAAAGTAAAAAAGAGTTGCATTGTAAGGAATCAGAAGTGTTACAACTACAAAGAGAAGTACATAAATTGAAGGTGAGCTTTCTGTATGTATTCGTATCAGAATTATCGAATTATTCATAGCATGATGTCAATGTGGTTTCAATTCATCACCTGTCGGCTTTTGTTGTATTATCGGTTTTTGTATAATGAAAACTGATGCTTGACGTTTTCCATAGAAAACTCATAAGCTTTCAATTTTAGAGCGTCTTGCAACAAGCTACCTGTTTCAATAATGAAAAAGACATTCTCACCAGTTTGCAGGAAGAATATGCAATGGCCAATCGCGTTCCTCAACCACAAAAATCCCTTACGACGTGCTGCAATAAAAAGCAAGGAGTTTCGGCTGAATCCAGTGATTCCACTGGACAACCCAGTGAAATTTCGGTGCAAAAATATGAAAAAGATTTCAGGTAATTTTTTATCTTTATGATAACTCGAGCATGAAAGCTTTTTGGGAAATGATAATAATTTGATTGCAAACAAATGTTCTTCAAATTAAAAACCCAATTTACATTATCTTTAGTCATCGGAATTGTCAGATAATATCGAATTTATGGCCGCTAACAGAATGAACTTCTGTTCACTACAGATTTAATTTAGGGTATCCTATAAATAATAATTAGGTAATAGGAGCGTTCAACGAGATCAATCGATTAATTGTATAATTGAACGAGATGCATTTTTTCTCACATAAAACATAATCTAAAAACGTAAAACGCTAAGTAAACTTAGGTACGGTCGAGTACGACTCACTCCAGTTTTCCCCTAATAACTCAAAAACCGTGAAAGATATGAAAAAATTAAAGAAAGCAGAAAATTTTTTAATTAATACTTAACACTTTTGGATTCTTCAATATTTTTGATATTTTCCACCGTTTTCGAGTTAATGGAGAATAACGGTAAGAATAATTTTGTGCTAATTTAGTGCTCTTTTGTACTCGAACAGTTTCACGTTGTGTTGTTGATCTACTTAGAACTTTTTTGTTTCTCTTAATTACTCATGAAAATATTTACAATTGGCCCAATATTAATCCAGCATTGGCCCAACGGTAGTCACCACTGGGAGATCGTTGGTCCAATGCTGAAATGATAACTTTGGTCATATGGTTGACGGCAAGCGTTGGTGCAACGTTGACTCCCAGTTTTGCTCCAGTATTAATTACAGGCAAAGTAACGGTATTTGATACTGGCCCAGCATTGGCCATCCATTGTAAGTTGATACTTAAGGTAAGCACCGGGAAATCAACTATAAACTGCCTTGGCCCAACGTCGGTTCAGACATGGGCCGCCAACGACTGGTTGCCGGTATTAACCCAATACTGACTTAACATTGGCCACCCAATGTACGCGGATCCTTACGCTGAGCACTGGAAAAGTAACGGTAAACGGATTAATCGGATTTGTGCGAAAATGTTATTGACAGTGAGGCAGAAGTTTCTACAACGTTCGTGTCTTATGAATATAATAATAAATATAATAATAAAACTTCTGATTCGTTCTTTCAATAGTCAAATCAAATCACCGACTTCCATTTTTAACAAAATATAACTTAAGGCTGGCCGATTGTTAAATTTAACAACCGATTTTATCCAGTAATCGGTTAATCGAAAACAATCGATTATTCAAAAATAATCGAACAATCAATTGTGTAAAAACAATTGATTATATCAATTAATCGATTAATAGGTTTAATAAAAACAATCGATTAATCAAAAATAATCAAACAATCAATTGTGCAAAAACAATTGATTACATCGATTAATTGATTAATGGCTTATACGAAAACAATTGATTAATAATTAAAAAATCAATTAATCAAACAATCAATTAATCGAAAACAATCGAACAATCGATTATTCAAAAATAATCAAACAATCAATTGTGTGAAACCAATTGATTATATCGATTAATCGATTAATGGCTTAATCAAAACCAATCGATTAATTAAAAACAATTGATTAATCAAACAATCATTAATCAAAAACAATCGAACAATCGATTATTCAAAAATAATCAAACAATCGATTAATTAAAAACAATCGATTAATCAAACAATCAGTTAATCGAAAACAATCGAACAATTGATTATTCAAAAATAATCAAACAATCAATTGTGTGAAACCAATTGATTATATCGATTAATTAAAAACAATTGATTAATCAATTAATCAAAAACAATCGAACAATCGATTATTCAAAAATAATCAAATAATCGATTAATTAAAAACAATCGATTAATCAAACAATCAGTTAATCGAAAACAATCGAACAATCGATTATTCAAAAATAATCAAACAATCAATTGTGTGAAACCAATTGATTATATCGATTAATGGCTTAATCGAAAACAATCGATTAATCAAAAACAATTGATTCATCAAACAATCAATTAATCAAAAACAATCGAACAATCGATTATTCAAAAATAATCAAATAATCGATTGTGTAAAAACAATTGATTATATCGATTAATCGATTAATGCTTAATCGAAAACAATCGATTAATTAAAAACAATCGATTAATCAAACAATCAGTTAATCGAAAACAATCGAACAATCGATTGTGCAAAAACAATTGATTACATCGATTAATTGATTAATGGCTTAATCGAAAACAATTGATTAATAATTAAAAAAATCAATTAATCAAACAATCAATTAATCGAACAATCGATTATTCAAAAATAATCAAATAATCGATTGTGTAAAAACAATTGATTATATCGATTAATCGATTAATGCTTAATCGAAAGCAATCGATTAATTAAAAACAATCGATTAATCAAACAATCAATTAATCAAACAATCGATTATTCAAAAATAATAATCAAACAATTGATTAATCGAAAACAATTGTCTATTTAAAAATAATCGATTGATCATACTGTCAATTATTATCAGAATATTAAAAGAAGCGAAAAAGCTGACGTTAGCGTCCTTTAGAGTAAAAAAGTTTCATAACAAAAGTTCACTCTTTTAACACTGAAGGCGCTAACGTCGAGCTTTCTCGTTCCACTATTAGAGATAATTAACAAATATTAATAATAATAATAATAATATAATAAAGCGTTTATTTAGCCAAAGGCTATACAAAAAACATAAAAAATATTAAAAATTTACACTAAAATCACAAAAATATAATACAATGAAATATAACAAAAATACAAACAAAATATATATACAACACAAAAAAATAATAATAAGATAATACAAAAATATACAAAAAACAAAACACACAATACATTTATAAACTCCTGCCCCCAATGTAGGCTATTAATTCACCTCTAAACACCTTCTCACTTGTGCATCTCCGCAATCGCTCCGGTAGCTCATTATATAGCACCGCACCTTTGAAAAATATTGTATTTTGCACAAACGCCGAGTTTACATTTGTCAAAGCAATCCTGTTTCCATTCCTGGTGTTATGTTGGTGTACCTCACTGAATGTTGGGAGCAAACCATCAAAATACCGAGGCATCTTCCCCAACACTACTTTATGTACGAACATTAAAACTTGGCACTCTACCATGTGTCTTATATTCAACCAATTGAGCTCCTTTATCATGTCGTCGATTTTCGAATATCTATCTACTTTCAAGATCGTTCTCATTGCTCTATTTTGTAGTACTTGTAAACGACTCAATTCTGCAGCATTCACCATGAAAAATATCGTTCCCATATACGTGAAATGAGGCAAAACAATTGCGTTGTATATCGTCTGTTTGGTTTGTCTGGAAGTAAAGCCACTGCATCTACTAAGCACCCCCAGTTTCTTTGCTATCTTTTTACAAGTGTAATCAATATGCCCTTTGAAGTTCAATCGATTATCAATCATCAATCCCAAGTATTTCATATTTTCAACCAAATCAACATTTGCTCCTTCACAAATTATTCGCAAGTTCTCACTCGTAAATACCTTCTTAAACCTCTCCTTGCCCAACATCATTCCCTTCGTCTTCCTTACGTTCAATTTAAGCCTGTTTCCGTTCAACCATCCGACCAACTTAACAATCACTTCATTCAACTTTTCAACCGTTGCTTTGCAGTCCCTTCCTGTCACATACACCAGTGTATCATCCGCAAATAAGTGAAACTTGACTCCTATAAAAGTCGTAAAAACCATGAACATATCGTTGATGAACATTATGAACAATAAAGGACCAAGTATACTTCCTTGAGGTATTCCATTTTCTACATTAATTTCCTCCGATATGTACCCTTGGAATTTAACTCTTTGGAATTTAACTCTTTAACTCCCTTATTGGAGAATTAGCGAGAAAACAAATTTGTAATAACTAATAAATAACAACCTGCATTGATTTGTACCAACAATGGTTTGTTTAACGAATCAATTCGCGTTTTACATTACCGTTGGTGGCGCCACCGTCAACAACAACATTACGTCTTTCAGCAGTTCCAATATTCCGTGTGGTGGCGTTTTGTTAATGTAAACAAAAGAAAATGTTTGCTTATAGTGTTTATGTTGGTACTTACTATACGTTACAAACGAGTTTGAAATTATTCTGCGTGGTGGCGTTTTGTTAATGTAAAACGCGAATAGGATCTTACCAAATTTGTTCAAGTGTCATAAGGCCTTAATCCCTTAAAACCCTGTTCACACTGCATGATTTCTCATGTGACTAGTCACATGACTAGGACTAGGCGATTGTTAAAATTAACAATCGAAAATCGATTGTATAGAAACCATCAAAAATCGATTGTATAGAAACCATCAAAAATCGATTGGGTAAAAACCATCAAAAATTGATTGCACATGTAAAAACAATCTATTATTATCGATCAAGCAATCAATCGAATAATTGTTTAATTGAAAACAATCGAACAATGAATTAATAATCAAAAACAATTGAAAATAATCGAACAATCTGATTGATTAACTTCTTCGACTTTTTACCCGTCGGCCTTTTTTTTACAAAATTATTTTGAATGACTTTTTTTGCGTACTACTCCATATTTCTTTTATATAACATAAATAAACAATCGCCTAATCAAAAATAATCAAACAAGCGATTAATCGAAAATAATCGATTAATCTATTGTTCCATTTTGTACATTTTGCCTTTTTTACCAAAATTATTTTGAATGAGGAATATAAATAAACAATCGTTTAATCGAAAACAATCGATTAATCAAAATTCATCAAACAATCGATTAATCGCAAACAATCGAAAATAATCAAATAATCGAACAATTGATTAATCAAAAGCAATAGATTCATTGATTATTTTAAAAATATTAATCGATCATTGATTAATCGATTAAATAATTGATTAATCAAAATTAATTCCCAGCCCTATACAGTGTGTTCGCGAAAAGTAGTAACACTGAATAATTCTTAAATATTACTAGATACAAAAAAAAGTTTAAATAGTTTTTTATTCAATTCAAAATTTTCTATTGAAAACTGACAAAGTATATTTTTTTATACTTCAAATTCAACCGGAAGTAAACATAAAATTTTTTTTTCAAATAGCAACATGTCTTTTTTAACATTTTTGTAATCTGCAATTTTTTCTCTCTAAATACATATAAAATTTTCATAAGGTTACATAAGAAAAAATTCAAGAAAACACAAGATTTAAATAAACAATAATAATTTACTGATTATTTACACATAGGTATGTAGAGTGCCATGAAAAACAAAATATCACGACACCGAAAACACAACATTTTATTTATCTGATAAATTTTTCAAAATTGCCACCGTTTTGTTCAAGATATGATTCTAATTTTCGCAGAAGTTCTGGCGATTTGGTGATAATTGATAGATGCTCAATTAATTTGAACCGAGGTTTTTCGCTTTATAGCCTGTCGGTGTACTGATGGGTATAAATAATAATTTGCTAGAAAGCTCCTCCTCATCTTCTTCTACTTGGATCATTTATATTTATATCTTCTTCTTCATGGTGCCGTCTCCTATCGCAGGTTGGCGGCGTTATATATATAACGTTCTCTTGACTAATTACTTTCAGTGATTTGTCATTGCCTTCCGAGAAGAGAGGGTCATGATGAATTTGGATAAATTTTGTAGCCGGTTTGAGGATTGAACCAAGGGCTTCTAGCCTAAAGTCCGGTTCTTAGCCCGTTCACTTAGCTCACCTCTTTATTTATAATTTATATATCATCATCATCATCTTCATGCTTTAGACATTGTCCGTTGCGTCACTCTTGGTTTCCCCATCTCTTTCTGGGTCGTCCCACATTTCGTTTTACTCTGGGTATGTATTTATATATATATCTCTCTTTAAATACGAACTGCAGTAATTATGAAATAAAAATATGACGTCACATGTGGGAAAAATAGACTATGTTTTATTTAATGTAATATAATAATACGTTAATTCACCATTCTGCGTCCATTGAGTCTCCACATGTCGCAGTGCGGTTGCTTCTTACCGTAGCCGGTAATTGATCTCCAGTCATTTCATCTTTAGTAATTTGATCCTCTGGTAATTTCACCTCTAGTAATTTGATCCCCTGGTTATTTTATCCCCGGTAATTTTTCCCGATTAAGATTTATGTTATTTTACTGTATTTTATTAAAAATTTAAAGGGCTTCAGCCTTACAGTGAGCAGTTTATGGACTCGTCAGAATAAAGTTATACTGTCAGATACGCTGACACCTTATTGGTAATGCGAACACATAATAATATGAAACCGGTCATTTTGACTCGAATTTTTTGACCTTGCATGTTTAGCCGCTGAAACGTTTTGGCGCCGGCACATTTAACCTAAAATCTAGTTTTTCCTTTCCTAGTAGCACACTTTGCCGAGTAGGACCGGTTTAGGGGGATATTTTTAGTAAATACTCCGCACCATTAATCAATTAATCGAAAACAATATAAAAATTAAAAATAATTGAACAATCGATTAATCAAGAACAATCGAAAATAATAGAACAATTGTTTAATCGAAAACAATTTGAAAAATAATCAAACAATTAAAAATAATCGATTAATCGAAAATAATTCAAAAATCTGATTGATCAATCGATTGTTTAATTTTTTTTGCTTTTCGTTCAAAAAATGATTTTTTTTAACTCCTAGCTTAGATTTCCTCCGAACAACATGCGTACTGCTCCATATTTGTTTTATGTAACACTATTTTTGATTGTTTTATTATTTTCGATTGTTTTCGATTAATCGATTGTTTGATTATTTCCGACGCAAGTCGATATAATCAAAAACAAACGATTAATCAAAAATAATCAAACAATCGATTAATACAAAACAATTGATTAATTGAAAACAATCGATTAATTGAAAACAATCAAAAATAATTAAACAATTAGTTAATCAATTTTTCGATTTCAATGAGATCGATTATTTTAAAAATATTAATTAAAATAACAAAAACATTAAAGAATCGATTAATCAAAATTAATTCCCAGACTTACTCCGCACCTTCTGCTCCGGTCCTCTCCGTTTTAGACGCTCCGGACCGTTTTCACAAAAGCAATCACGAAAAAGGATTGATTCATGCAATTTATATGATTTTAAACAACCAAATCTTCAATACCGGCCAAATGAAAGAGGAAAAATAGAACAGAAATTAGATCCTAAATTATTTTTTTTTATAAAGATTTTTGCGAGACCTTGATACAGTTAATTCACAAATAGAGCACTAAATTAGCACAAAATTAACAAATATCATTATTTGACTGAATATTAATATTAAATCAAAATATTAAAAGACCTAAAAGCATTTTTTCCCATTGTGTGACAGAATAAAAACATAAATAGTTTTGAAAAACAAAATTTAATAAAAACATGGGGAGGAGGGTAAAATCGTACACATTTACGAATTTTACTGATAAGTAAACCCCCCTAAAATATTTTTACTTTTCATTAGATCTAAACAATTAATCAAGGATGCAATAATGGAAAACAATTTTTTGAAGCACCTCGATTCGTTACAAGTTAGAGAAATTGTGGATTCGATGTATTCCAAACAATTTTTGACCGGTACGTACGTTATAAGAGAAGGCGAAGCTGGAGCGCATTTGTTCGTATCAGCGGAAGGAGAATTCGAAGTGATTAAGGATGATAAAGTTTTGGGCCGCATGGAATCTGGAAAAACTTTTGGTGAACTTGCAATTTTGTACAATTGCACAAGGACCGCGTCCATTAGAGGTAATAAAAACGCAAAACGTTTCATCGGGAAAAAAAATTTGCATCTTTTTTTCAGTGCTGGTTGATTCGCAAGTTTGGGTTTTGGATCGGAAAGTGTTTCAAACGATTATGGTTAGAACTGGTTTGCAAAGGCTGCAAGATAACATCAATTTTCTCAGGTCGGTTCCGCTTCTGACAAATTTAAGTAATGAAGTCTTGGCCAAAATTGCGGATGTTTTGGAAGTCGAATTTTATCCAGCCGGAGCTTATATAATAAGGCAAGGGGCTAGCGGGGATACTTTTTTTATTATTAGCAGCGGAAGTGTGAAAGTGACCCAGCGAATATTAGGTGGGTAAAAAAATTTAAAACGAAATTTTGTTAAAGCAAATTTAAGGTCAACTGGAAGAAGACGAAATACGAACCCTGGAAAGAGGAGATTATTTTGGGGAACAGGCGCTTTTAAAGGAAGACTGCAGAACTGCATCCATTATTGCGTTGAGTCCTGGAGTTGAATGTTTGACACTTGACAGAGAATCTTTTATACAACTTATTGGAGATCTGAGTGAAATTAAGGAGAAGGACTATGGAGATGAATATCGAGCAATTTCAAGGCCGAACAGTTCTGCGAGTGGATGTTTTGAACCTCAAGGTTTACTTCTTCAAAAAGTTGGTGAATTTTTAAAAACAAATTTTATTTTAGAATACGATTATATAAAGTTAGACGAATTAGATGTAATCGCAACACTGGGGGTCGGAGGTTTTGGAAGAGTAGAATTAGTACAGTATTCTCGTGATAAGAATCTCACCTTTGCTCTGAAATGTTTAAAAAAACAACACATTGTTGATACACAACAACAGGATCATATTTTTAGCGAGAAAATTATTATGATGTGCTGTCGAAGTCAATTTATTTGCAGGTATAGTACTTATTTTTGTTTATACAATAACTTACCCACATTTTTTGGGATTTAATCTACTAATTAAATTAATTATAAACATTGTTATAAACGTTGTCCGCAAACATTGTTCGAAACATTGTTTTAAAACTTTGTCTCATATTTATAGTTTTTAACAACGGTGTGAAGTGACCGTAACTTCCCTTTATTCAATTATTCATAACTCAAGCTTCAAAGCGAAGTATATGCTAAGAGCATAATGTTAAAAAAGTTTGGTTGTCGGTTAAATAATTTTAGTTCAAATAAAGTTTGTTTAATTATTTTCCGTTGAAAATTTATTTTAATTTCAGGTTATTGAAAAGTTTTCAAAGCCAAAACAATTGGCTTTGTTAATATTGTAACAGCCACGCATTTATTGCTACAACTTTTAACTCAAAATATATTTTATTTTAATTAAACCAATTACAATTCCAAAGTTTACAAAATTTTCAATTGTTAATTCTTAATTTTATTTTAACTTTAGCAATTGACAGCTTATGTCGCAGCTCAGGCAAAACTTTGACTTGCCCAATAATTTCCAATAAATGCTAACTTTAAATTTTACCTTGCGGTAAACTTCAAAAGTTAGTTAGGACCATTTCTAACCCCACTTTTTTACCTCACAGATGCAATTTTAATTCTAAACAACAAATTTGACGTTTTTAGATTGTTTAAAACTTTTCGTGACTCGAAATATGTCTACATGCTTTTGGAAGCTTGTTTAGGTGGAGAAGTTTGGACTATATTAAGGGATAGGGGTTGTTTTGACCATCACACCACGCGTTTTATAGCTGCTTGCGTGGTGGAAGCTTTTGATTATCTTCATAACCACGGTATCATATACCGAGACCTAAAACCAGAAAATTTGCTTCTGGATAATCAAGGTTACGTCAAATTGGTAGATTTCGGCTTCTCCAAAAGATTGGGTTACAGCAGCAAAACTTGGACTTTCTGTGGAACACCGGAATATGTGGCTCCTGAAACCATCCTAAATAAAGGGCACGATAGAGCTGTTGACTATTGGGCTTTGGGTATCTTGATGTACGAATTGTTAACAGGAAGGTAAAAAAAGCTTCATCATCATCGTCTTCCAAAGAAATTTAATGCTTCTACTTTTCAGTCCGCCATTTACTGCATCAGATCCAATGAAAACCTACAATTTAATTTTGAAAGGAATCGACATGATTGATTTTGCAAACAGCAACGTTAGTAGGTCAGCCCAAAGTTTGATCAAAAAGTTGTGCAGGGATATGCCTTCCGAACGATTGGGTTACCAACGAGGAGGAATCCAGGATATTAAGAAACATAAGTAGGTTTCCGCTTTTGGTACCCCTAAAGAACTTAATTACTTTGTTAACTTGATCTTAGGTGGTTCCAAGGTTTCGACTGGGATGGACTAAATTCTTGTACGTTGAGAGCCCCGATCATTCAACCCGTTAGAAGTCCATGTGATTCCACAAACTTTGATTGCTTTGGGAAAGATATTGATATACCCCCCGACGAGTTCTCCGATTGGGATTCGAATTTTTAGCATTTGAGTGGTTATTTATAATGTTTTTGTCTTCACCATGCCACCAAGTTGAGATAATTGATAATAGTAATAATTTATTTTTGTGTGTTGAAAGTGGCAATAAATTAATATAAATTAAAGTGTCATTCTTCATCTTTCCTCAAATTGTTCATCCAATGTGATGATTTCAATAACGCCCAAAATTGACCAATTTAGGAACTAAATTCTTGTTGCAATATTTGGATCAAAATATTTTCTAATATTACATCATAGTTTTTGACAGTGTTTTGTACTCCGAGAATTTCACAAATGCCAGCTTTCCATAGGCCAAAGTAAGTACATTTTTAATAGCTTATTACTTACAATTGTAACATTTCAAAAACATCAATGTCATCAGCTAAATTTAGTACATTTTACTTCTGTAATTCCTGTCAATGTCAAACGCTTAGGGAAAATATTGGCAATATCTAGGAAACTTTTGTATTTTATAGTTGAACGTCATAATTTTTGACAAATGTCACTATTTTTGACTTTTCTTTTTTACTTAGAGAAAATGGCCGTTGTTCATCATCGGCCATTTTAATACAAATAGACTTTGTAATTGGAAGAAAAAGATATTGCCATTTTATATAATGAATTACCATAAGATATGGTAGCAAAATGATACCTTTTAAAGGGTGGGAAAAAACTTTGTTCCCGAAGTGCATTTACTATTTTTCATCATTTCATTCATTCATTTCATCATCCAAGCATTTGCTCTTCCAATTCGTCATCCAAGCTTGCTTTTTGGAAGCTAGACGGAGGTTATCAGTATATCTTTGAAAGTAGAACTAATTAAAGGCCATGCAAAATCCGAGAAATGCAATAGGTTATTCGCTTTTCTCAAAAGCTCACTCTTTCTGGTTGCATCATTCTTGATTCTGAATGTCCAGAAGCCCAAATTATCATCAGATGCGGTACTCTCCGTTCCAGAGATTCACTTTACTTTATCTGAAAAAGAACATATTTACTCCGAGCAATATACGCCTGCGTACTGTACATTTCTCTTTTGAAAAGTCATCATATTTTACTCCCGTTTTTAAGATAGCCATTCTACCACAATTCTGCTACTACGAAATTACAAGCAACAATTGGCACTATAACGAGCATTCGAATGTTGCTCGGAGTAACTTTTTCATAATGAACGAAAATATGCAATTGCTCTTCAAGGTATGACACAAAATAACACTTTTCATTTAAAAATAATGAAAAATTAATAAGTAAGGAATTGAACTTTCTACAAAATAGTCCATGATAGCATATACAGTCGATTTCTGTTAATAAGCCGCAGGTTTATTTAAGTCGCTTCTTCTTTTCAGCCTTTTTTTGTCAAAAATTTATAGTTAATTGTCAAACATGTTTTGACGTGAATACGTGTGTAAAATCAATAACATGTCCCAGAAAAAATGTAACAAAATCCTCAAGATTACGTTGGAATGATGTAACGGTCACACATTAAAAAACTTTGAAGAAATTTTTCTTTTTATCCGATAATACAATTTAGCAAAGAAGAACCGTACCTAAAAGGCTAAAAACTGATCTTAAATAATCAATAACTTTGATTGATCGAAATATCAAACAATAACTATCGAAATATCAAACGATAACTAACGATATAATGGATAATTTATTATCAAAATAACAATTAATCAATATTTCAAAAATATAATATTGTTATTCGATTATTCTCCATATTTATCGTTAAGTGTCTAAATGAAGTGGCTTATCCCTTTAAAATATTAGCCCAAATAAAAAAAGTGTTGTAGCACTATCAAGAAATTGTGTTTTTTTGATATGTCTCCCAAGCTTAAATCTGATCTAGCACGTACTACTAGCAAAACCCAAGAATCTGAAGAGAAATATCAGGTAATCAAATTAGCTCCTCAGCGTGAAGTAGCGTAAAATTAAAGCAAACTCAATCCCGGTTGATTTTAGATGCTGAGCCTTCCACGTTTCTTAGGACTGCTGAGACCATAAAACACATTTGGGCCTGTTTGGCGCTAGCTGCTAAACTTTAAGCTTCTTTTTAAAACTGCTGAGACTTTAGATCAAATTCAAGCCCGCGAGATTTTAGCTACTGAGCGTCAAGCGTCTGCTCTAGAACTGCCAAGATCGTAGAGCAAACTCAAGCTCAGCAAACTTTAGATGCTGAGCGTCACGCGCTTCTTAAGGCTGTTGAGATTATAGAACAGACTGAACGTCAAGCTTCTTTTTAAGATTGCCGAGACTTTAGAGCAAACTCAAATCCGGCAAATTTTAGTTGCTGAGCGTCAAGCGTCTGCTAGAACTGCCAAAATCGTAAAACAAACGTAAGCCCAGCAGACTTTAGATGTTGAGCGTCACGCGTTTCTTAAGGTTGCTGAGACAATAGAACACATTCAGGCCTGCTTGGGGCTAGCTACGTTTGACTTTAGCTGCTGAACGTCAAGCTTCTCTTTAAAGCTGCCAAAAATTTTTAAAAGCAAACTTAAGCTAAGTAGATTTTAACTGATGAGCGTCTTTCGTTTCTTAAGGCTGCTGAGATCATACAACACACTCAAGCCCGTTTGGCTTTAGCTGCTGAATGTCTAGCTTCTCTTTAAAGCTGCCGAGACTTTAGAGCAAACTCAAATCCGGCAAATTTTAGTTGCTGAGCGTCAAGCGTCTGCTAGAACTGCCAAAATCGTAAAGCAAACTTAAGCCCAGCAGACTTTAGATGTTGACCGTCACGCGTTTCTTAAGGTTGCTGAGACAATAGAACACATTCGGGTCTGCTTGGGGCTAGCTACTGAACGTCAAGCTTCTCTTTAAGACTGCTGAGATTTTAGAGCAAAGTCAAACTCGCGTGACTTAAGTGCTAAGCGTCAAGCGTCTGCTATAGGACTGCCAAGGATCGTAGAGCAAACTCAAGCCTAGCAAACTTTAGATGCTGAACGTCAGGCGTCTTTTTAAGGCTGTTGAGACCTTAGAGCAAACTCAAGCTAAGCAGATTTTAACTGCCGAGCGTCACTCGTTTCTTAAGGCTGCTGAGACCATACAACACACTCAAGCCCGTTTGGCTTTAGCTGTTGAATGTCTAGCTTCTTTTTAAAACTGCCGAGACTTTAGAGCAAACTCAAACCCGGAAGATTTTAGTTGCTGAGCGTCAAGCGTCTGCTAGGACTGCCAAAATCGTAAAACAAACTCAAGCCTAACAGACTTTAGATGTTCAGTGTCACGCGTTTCTTAAAGTTGTTGAGACAGTAGAACACATTCGGGCCTGGTTTGGCGCTAGCTGCTGAACGTCAAGCTTTTCTTTAAGACTGCTGAGACTTTAGAGCAAAGTCAAACCCGCGTTATTTTAGCTGGTGTGCATTTAGCTTCTGCTATAGGACTGTCAAGATCGTAAAGCAAACTCTTCAATTTTTGAAGAGGTCCCAGCAAGTTACGCGTGGTAACATTCAACTTTAACTTTATTTTATAAGGTTAAATTTTATTTCAAATTATCATCAGATGATTAAAAGCTTTAAAATAATATCCAGTTAGCTTGAACACAATAAAATCAAACAAAATTTTGGTTGAGCTTTCAGTAGCTGTGTCAACTTTCACTAAAAATGTATTAATTTTATGATTTAACATTTTTTTAATTAACTTAAAATAAATAGAATAAAATAGAAGAAAAAAATTAAAAACAAAAAACTAAAAAACTTTTGACACATGCACGTAACATCAATCAGCATAATTAATAAAAACAGTGGCGCACAATTTTATAAATTTTATTTGTATTTTAACAAAAAATTTGAGTTGTACAATTTTACAAAGTTAGCAAGCTTAAATACAGCTGTAAATGTACTTGAGTAAAATTAATCAGTATACATTCAATAAGATCTATGCATTTAAATTTTTCAAACCAAAATTTGAAAGCGTGGAGTTGTTTTTAGCATCAACCGGTGGAGGAGTCCTCAAAATAAAAATATGATCTCCAAAATTTCAACTTTCTTTTCTTCAATTATTTTCTGAGGGCGCATTTAAGCAAATATTTTGTATGGCCATAGCACCCTTTATTTATTAACCTATTGTTACTTTTCCGAAGACAAAAGAGTAAATACATTTGTTTTCGCACAGGCAGACAAACAAAACCGAAATTTAGGTTTTTGATTCTGTTTCCTATCACATTTAATGAGAAAAATAAATATTGTTCAACTAAATGAAGCGGCAAAGTCAAATTACTTTCTACTAATAATAAATGTAAATAAAATTCTCATTTCTATCTCTTTCCACCTCATTTATTAGTAATTCTGGTCATTTTCGATTCACGACTGCTACAATCAGAAGGTAAACTTCGTAATTATTATTTAATGTCTTTGTCACATTTACTATTTTCCTCATTAATTTAGATACGCAGTTGTCGATATTGAATTCAGGTGGTCGTGACGTAACGTTTTTTTTTTAATTATTACAACTGCTGTAGTCATCAGTTATTAAGCAATCAGCTTTTGTATTCGCATCGCATAAGTAATAAGTAGTAGTTTTCGTTTGGATTAAAAATTTATACGAAAATAGGTATGAGTATATAAATAATGCACAATAAAAATACGTTTAGTGGGAAACTTGGCACCTTTGCTTTGTTTTTATTATTTTATCATTATAAGTCAGTGTAAATCAATATTTTGTTCTCTATGGAACGGAGAGGTGTATGTATGTTTTTGGGGGTGTCTTTGTCAGAAAAATAATGGTTATTGTCGTCGACCAAATCGACATCAAAAACGAGTTCATCGCGAGATTAATATGGGTGCATTAGTCCCATGTTATGCACACTATTTTTGGCACTTCCGTTAGTAAAAGTTTCATTTCACTAAATCAAAAAAAAAAAAACGTTATTCTTGGCGTTTACAAAAAGCAACACACACGATTATTTTCACTTTAGTCCCTTGGGAGCTAAAGTGACACTTTTGTCACTGAAATCATAAAAAAGTGCAAAAATTAATCTAAAAGATTCACTTGCATGTGAAATTCAGCTTTGCACGTAAATCCTTGTTTGCGTTTAATCAACAGGTAATGGTTATTATTGACTTCGGTTGGTAGGTTTTTGTAATACAAATAACGATTTATGAGTAAATTACAAATTGTAAATAGTACTTTATTTGATTGATGAGGCAAATAATAATTTTCCATGCATAATATATTTGAATCCAAGTACAATACAGACCATATAATTAACCAATTGTAATAAAACTTTACCAACAGGTCATAGTAAACTCCTGAAATATTGGCCCTTCTGTTCATCAAAATTGGTGTTTTACTAATTTTGAAAAATAAATTATTATCAAAAAACGGAATCTTTAATCAATTTTTATCACTGAAAGATGCATTTATTCAAAAAATATTTTTGAAGTAACTACTACAACTTGAAGTATCTACTACATTTTCCTTTATTTTATGCGTAGCATCCACCGTTAATTTACTGGATATGTAATATTTTCCAAATTTTACCTTGAACTTTTTTCTTTATTGTTACGATTCGGTCGCTCATTTGCTTTATTGTTTTAGTTTTAATTAATTATGATTATTCCCAATTTAATTAGCTAATTTGTTTTGATTAAAATCATGTAAATAACATTTTTCCAAATCTATTTTATCGAAAGTGTTCTATTTAATAGAATTAGATTTGAATTAATGACGCGCGTGAATGGATTAATGAGTTTGTAGTATTCATTTCTATTTTCTATCGCAACTATCCAAAAATCACAAAAAAATTAAGCAAAATGACGCAGAAGTGTAAAAATATTTTTATTTTAACCTGAAGAATTTATGATCCATTTTTTGGTACAAAAATTTAAATCATTTCAGTTAATAATATAAGCCAAGCTCAGCTCAGTATTTTTTAAAAACTAATAAATACAAAGCTGGCATTTAACGATATGAATTTGCAAATGTTCTCTGAGACAGTCCACTCATTAAAACAATCCCTGTAGGCCCACTTAACTTTTTAACCGGAATCTTAGTGGATATCTGAGACACTCCAACTCATCAAAATTATAACCCACAGCCAACAAATAACCTAAATCGAAAAATTTAAGCCAAAAGAACCCCTAAATCGTGATATTAGTGGGTACAACTACACTGCAGCCGCGGTCTTTAGCCACGCCCTGCAACAAAACCAAATAAAAGTACGCACAGACAGGTAATAGAATGCGTCAATAAGGTTGAAATTTGAGTAAAAAATATAAAATTTAAAATAGATTTTTGGCTAAACTAATCGATATTGGTAATTCATCCTCACCTAAACAAATTTATCTATCAAATTCCGTCAAGTTTTCCTTAACAGATGTAAAATCTTTTAGTGGAGTTTTTTGTGCTATTGCTCAATTTTACTGATGTGTAGCTACAAATTAAGCGTCTATAACGTGAATTTTCTACCTTTCACGCACGAAGTTATATTGGTCCGTTGCAAATTTACTGCTGCTCTCATTTTTTGGCATCAAAAAGTGTTAAATCTTGTCCTTTCGACTAAAGGTAAACGATTGTTAAAATTAACAATTGAAAATCAATTATGTAAAAACAATCAACTATATCAATAATCGATTCATCCGTTAATCGATTAATTAATTAATAAAAAACAATCAAACAGTTAAGAACTTAAAATAAATCGATTAATTGAAAGCAATCGATTAATCGAAAATAGCAAAACAATTGAAAAGTGAATGATTTACAGATTGTTGGAATATTTTATTTCTCTGCTTTTTGTACAAAATTTTTTTTAGATAACCTTTTTCTTAACCTCTAACCTACATTTTCTCCGAGCAACATGCGTGCTCTTCGATCCATGTAATAAGATTAATCAAAATTGATCAAATAATTTGTTAATCGAAATTAATCAAAAAGTAATAATTCTATTGTTTTCAATTAATTAATTGTTCGCGATTAATCGATTGTTTACGATTAATCAATTGTTAATAAAAAACAATCAAACAATCGATTAATCTAATATAATTAATTAATCTAAACAATCGATTAATCGAAAATAATCAAGCAATCAAAAATAATCAAAATTTGTTAGAATTTTTTTATTTCTCCGCATTTGTTTCCCAAATTTTTTTTACTGACCTTTTTTTAACCCCTATCCTGCATTTCCTCCAAGCAACGTGCGTGCTCTTCCATATTCGATCCATGTAACATGATTAATCAAAAATGATCAAATAATCGAAAATAATCGGTTAATTGAAATTAATCAAAAAGTAATTCTATTGCTTTCAATTAATTTATTGTTTGCGATTAATCGATTGTTTACGAATAATCAATATTGTTTACGAATAATCAATATTGTTTACGATTAATCGATTGTTAATGAAAAACAATCAAACAATCGATTAATCTAAAATAATTGATTAATGAAAACAATCGATTCACTGATTGTTGGAATTTTTTTTACTTCTCTGCCTTTGTTTTTCCCAACTTTTTTTGAATAATTTTTTTTAACCCCTACTCTACATTTCTTCCGAGCAACATGCGTGCTCGTTATATTCAATCCATGTAACATATTATGATTAATAGAAAATGTTCGAACAATCAAAATAATTGATTAATCGAAATTAATCAAAAATAATCGGAAAGTGATTCATTAATCTATTGTTTTCAATTAATTAATTGTTTTTGATTAATCAATTGTTAATTACAAACAATCAAACAATCGATTAATCAAAAACAATTAATTAACTGAAAATAATCAAACAATCAAAAATAATCAAAAAGTGATTGATTCACTGACTGTTTAAAATTTTTCACTTTTTTGATTGATAATTCTATTGTTTGATCTTTTCACCTCTCGGCCTTCTTTACTCAAATTTTTTTTTATTGATCTTTTTTTAACTCCTAGCCTACATTTTCTCCGAACAACATGCGTGCTTTTCTATATTCGATCCATGTGTCATAATTAATCGAAAATGTTCAAACAATCAAAATAAACAATTAATCGAAAATAAGCGGAAAATGATTCATTAATCAATTGTTAATAGAAAAAATTTTCAAAAACAATCGATTTTTTGATTAATTGATTATTTCAAAAATATTAATCGATCATCGATAAATAATCGATTAATCAAAATTAATTCACAGCCCTACTTCCGACTTGAACGTAAATGAAGTATCTAAATTTTGTTTTTTGTTGTGGTAAAATCATCAAAAATCATCAAATCATCAAATCGGCGCAGGTCTGTCAGTTTTCAGATTTGTAACTCGTCTATCTTGGTTAATTATCCTTTTCTTCCAATTTAATGTTTCACTTTTTGATATTATGAATCACTTGAGTTTAGTTACAATTACAAAAATAAACAAGTAAAAATAAAAGATAAAATAATGCAAAATAAGCAAAACAAACCTTTTACTCAAATAAGTTTTTTAAGAAATGTTTAGGTTCTTGTACAGCAGGGATGTCAAACTCGTTCTAGCCACGGATTGTTTTTTGACAAAAAAAATTTCAAATTTTAGAAAAGCAAAAATTCAAAATTTTATTTTGGATTTTAGAAAAACTCAGGTTGTTTAGTATCAGATTTGAAATACGACAATATATTTAGAAAATTTGAATGGCACGTTTTGGTGTCTAAATGGGCCAAAACGGACCCGAATCCAAGACGACCGCTTTTTTAATGGTGCAAAATGTTCATGGTTTGCTCAAATACTAAAAAACAGTTCCAAAATAGCACGGCTGCTTAACCCATCTTACTTAGTTCCAGTATTAGTACAGTTTTACATTTTCCTACAAGAATATCAAACTTGGTACTTTAATTTCAGCTTTTAGCGCTGTACCACTGATTTACAATTCCTACATGACCTATATATCACAGTATCGATTATTTAGGATTTAACATTTTCTATTTCCGTGGTGATTTGGCGGCTATCTTAGATGGCGATCATCTAAAATTCAACGGTTCTTATATAATTTCGATTAAAATGGAAGGTCAACAAAATCCAAGCTTCTAAATTAATTAAATTTAATTAAAATTATACTAATAACTCGGCGGCTTTGTTTTTGTTCTACTTTTAGTTTTCACTATCTTATTACGATGAAAATGTTTTAGTGGATACCAGGATCACAAACTACGTATAATTATAATAATTAATTATTGGAAAAACTTTAATAGGTTACCTTCCAATACTATTAAAATTGTAATTATTTAATTATTTTTTATTGCAATTTCGAAGGTGTACTTACCTAACGTAGTATTTTTATTCTTAATTCTCAATGTAATAAAAACATATGTCTCACTGTAGCCAAATTAATGTTGTTTCACTGTGTACCACATGCAGTACACAGTGGAACAACTTTTGTGTTTTATATTAGTTTAAAAATTGTTTTATCATTCCGTATTTTTTTCAAGATAAAGCAATCAAAATTGAGGTGAGGTGTGCCGTGTATCACCTGACCCACCTCCTGACGACGCCTATGGTAAAAATAATAAACTTTTTACGATTGTAAAAATCAAATTACTACGACGACGGTTCAAAATTAAATAGTAAAATACAGAATCTGATTTAATTTAATATATGCGAAAAGAAAACTTCCACAGTTCCCAATTTCCCTACAAAATTCAAATAATGCTATTTTTTATTTAAAAAGGCCATGCTAACCCTTTAAATTTTGCAATGCTAATTAAGTCTCATTATTTTTTGTTGTCACACGAGTCCACTAAATTAACACCTGTTTGCTTTTGGTAAGGCATCCCGACGCTTGCGCTATTACTAGGGGATGCGTGCCGACGCCTGCCAGGTTGGTTATTAGGACACGCATGGAAACCTATGGGTCAAGAACGGGCCCAGTCTTCTGCGAGTTTCTCGTCAATTGTGACATCGAGTCGGTTAAGGTTCAACTTACCTTTTTGTTTACAAACTTAAAGTGACACTTAAAATAAAGGAAACATAAAATATCATAGATTTAGATGAATCTTATGCGTTACTAAAAATCGGATAGGTAGGTGAAAAATCAACGATTATAAATGCACAAATAACTTTTTACGTTGCACCCTTTGAGTTAAGTAATAGATTTGCAAAACGTGCAAATTTTTTCGTGTTCGAGTTAATTAATTATCCGGATAGGTTAAAAAAAACAATTAATTTTGACAGAATATTATGGGCTGAGTGACAGCTAATTAATCGCTCAATCCGATGATGAACCATAAACGATCCAGATTTACAAAATAAATTTATAACCTATGATATTAATAATAAATAAGGTATATTAAACGTTAAAAATCACATTATATTTTCATAAACTTTCAGCTATGATTGTAGCTTTTGTCAGACGTTTATTTAACGTAATAACTTTGTAAACATAATAATTTAATTTACGTTGTTATCATATAATTTATTAATTTATTTGGCAAAAATATTTTTGCTTGGCGCTGGTGTGCCAGAGCCAAAAGTATACAAATTCATAATTTGTATCATTTTTTTAAATTTATTTATTCCTCGAAATTAGGAACAATTGTGACATTTTTTCTATAATTAATTACATTACAATAATGCGTTATTATATAATTTCTTTCTTTGTTTAAAAATTCTTTTGATTGTTTTCATGAAAAAATAACAAATGATCATTAATTAGTATTCCGTTGTTTTTGTTTTCCTTTGGGGAAAATGAGCATTTTTCACTTGGATGTTGATGCATTTTCATCGCGTACTTAACGACATTAAATAAATTTCACCATTAAATTTTTAACACAGCAATAATACAAATTGAAAACAATACATTTAATGAAACAATACATAATATCGATTTATAAATCGATGAAACATTACCAGACAATATTATTAAAAACAATTTCATGCCATTCAATGTAATCCATTATGAATTAATAATGATAATAAAACATGGTTGAGCAAACAAATGAAAAAATTCCTTAAATACCTAGCACACAGATTAGTATATGTGCATGACCCTGCGAGAGCTTAAGTATCCATTCTTAATAATTGAAAGATAAATGAGGAAAAACCCGCTTATTATTTCATTTTTTTGTGTTTGTACTGCTGTTACAAGTATGTAGAACCTATAAAATTACATATTTTTATTTACTTCTACGTCCAAATTTCAGTTAAGGGGCCAGTGCTGACCCACCGCTCCGCTCACCACATAGTTTATGCTACTTGCCTGAAAGTCTGGTCCATTTAGCCAAATTTTGGCGGTAGTACTATAAAAATCTGACAGGTGTTACGAAAATTATTGGAGATAATTACCCAGATGTTGGCTAATCTTAGTTTGGTAAACTTTCTTGAATTTAAATCAAACTAACCAAAGTATAGAACTTAAGTCAGCCCAATTCGTTGAGATTGTTGACTGACAACGAGACCACCAGACCTCCAAATCAACGATTTTTGTGAAAACGCGTATAAAATTTACGTAAATCTTTACTCTTTGATGGTTAGATAAAACTAAAAAACTAAAAGTAGATAACCTTAATCGGAGCCAATCAGACCGAAGATTTACGAAAATTTATTAAGCGTTTTCTTGAAAAGACTGAAAAGTGTGTCGTAAAATTTTCACCCTGTTCATTTCAAGTCACGCACACACCAAAACCTTGTGAGAAATCTAAGAGGGTTCGTAGTGAGCTAACCGGCGTAAAAGGAGCGTTTTTCTACCTTCTAAACCGAAGTTATACCAAAAAGTTGATTTAACAACTAAAGTTAGTCTTAATTAACATAAAATAAATAATTAAAAAAAGGAAACTTACGTGAAAAATCTTTTGAACGCCTACCTAAGGATTCGTGACATCGTCCATTCAAAATCTTTTAATAATAATAACCGCCCCTATCCAGGGAATTTATTATTTAAATATTTATTGAAGTAAAATAAAATTCCACCTAATTGAATTGAAATGTAAAGTAATTTTTAAAAGTACAACAAAATTAATTTTTTTACAGAATAAGCCGGGTATTAAGTTCTTTCATTTACATTAAAATACTCCCTAAATAAATTTTCCTAATTGAACTAAAATAAATCCATTTACAGTAAAGTTAATGTACGAAAAAAACTGTCAGCTATCGACGGTCGACATTCTCTTTTATTTTTAATTATTTTTATTTCGTAATTAATACTGATTAAGTAGAAATCTTTTTTGCAACCTTTTTGTGGTAACAAGGTCCGGAAGCTCATACAAGTTTTTGAAAGCTGGGTTTTTTGTTTTTTTTTATGTTTTACTATTGCTTTTTGGATCGTTTTTTATCACCCTGGATAGCAAAATTTTTAAATTACTGGTAAAGAATGATGAACTACTCCCTAACTTTAAAATGAACGTTAAATATCGATTAATTTAAAAAATTATATTATATTTCTGTTGACGGTACGTGCGCTCGACGTAAATACTTGGAGCAAGACTTACTTGAGAGCGCAGCTACATCATCAAACTAAGAACAATATTTTATATTGCATTTATTCAATCGGTGGAATTAAAGATCCCGGTTTAGGAATTGCGTGGGCTGCATGGATATTTTTACCAAGTGAGGAAGCTTAGAGATTTCGGTATTTAATTATTCCTGTTTAGAAGTTGTGTGGGCTACAAGGATACATTTACTAAGTAAGCAGGTTTAAAAATCCCGGATTTATATATCCCGATTTGAGGCAAATGTACGCGTAAATGTGCGAAGTAAACAGTGTTGCCAATTTAGCGGTTTATTCGCTAGATTTGATTTATTGGAAGTTGCTTTAGTGGTGAAAAACTATACCATTTAGCGGCTAACGGAAATTCTAGCCTGACAACAAATGTTACGATTTGTAAAAACTGCTACTAAAAAATCGTAAATTTTAAAGTTGACAACGCTGGTTTGGACCTTAATACGTATAAGCACGCGTGCTAAATTTGTCATAAAAAATTGGACACGTTGCAAACAAAAAATTAATTTTAACTGCATAAAACTGTGGCAAAGATATGAGCTAACTTACATCTAAATTTTTTGCAAAATTTAGCATCGTGTCGTACAGGCTTTAATAACATCTTTAAAGCAAAACAAAATTTCCCTAAAATATGAAGAAATGAGTGTAACACCAGGGGTCTGGAATACCCCCCAGCACATGGAAGTAACCATGTGACTTTTTAAAATTAATAAAGATACAAATGTAATTCTTGACAATACATTGTTTGCTTACTTACGGCTGGGGGATGTAACCAAGCTAACAATTTAACCTTTTCAAATACTACCCCTTTTCCACTTATAATCTTTTTAGTAGATTCACTAGCAAAGTAGTAAAATATGTGCAAATATTTAAAAAAATTAAACAGCATTTTTATTGTTTAATCCCCCCTTCATCAAAAATCACCTTTTTTGTTAAAAAAAAAAAAAAAGTTTTAAAAATTTTACTCAAAATTTTTGTGGCTGACTTCTTCTCCCTCCCACTTTAAGAATAAAAATTACACTTTTATGGTCTTATTCACGTTGTAAAAATCGAATTTTAAATTTTCACTTATATCAGCGATTTTAAATCATTTCCCGTGCTTTCCGTCAACTGAAAATGCAAAATTTTAATTTTACGAATCAAAATACGTTGTCGACAATGAAAAACGCTACATTAAAATTTTAGTGGGATTTTACAAAAACGGTAGATTAACTCTTGAATTTTTTTCACCCAAAAAAATAAATATTAGAAAACTTACATTTTTTCGACCTATTCTCATGTATTTTGAGGAGAAAATTCGTTTGATGCAGTTTATTATTGGCTAAAAATGAGAATTGCACTTTTACGGTTTCATTCAAATTGTAAAAATCGATATTCAGATTTTCACTTATTTCAGCGATTTCAAACAATTTTACTTGCTTTCCACCTACTGGAAATTAAAAATTTGAATTCTACGCATCCAAATACGTCGTCGACAATCAAAAACACCACTTTAAGTATGAAAATTGCACTTTTACGGTCTCATTTAAGTTATAAAAATCGAATTTTGGATTTTCACTTATATTAGAGATTTTAAACCATTTTCCTTGCTTTCCGTCAACTAAAAATGCAAAATTTGTAATCTACGCATCAAAATACGTTGTCGACAATGAAAAACACAACTTTAAAATTTTAGTAGGATTTTACAAAAACGGTAGTTTAACCCTTTTGAATTTTTTTCACTCAAAAAAAATATTAAAAAGCTTACACTTTTTGACGTATTCTTATGTATTTTGATGAGAAAATTCGTCTGACACAGTTTATTTTTGGCTTAGAATGAAAGAGGAAAGGTAAGAAACGTAGACACTAATATAAAAATATAATATAACACTAATAATATAATATAAAAATATTCTGAAATAGCACATTTTAAATAAGAGAATTAGGCGAGGAAGAATGCCTTAAAACCACCAGTTTTTTCAAAAATCGATTTTAAAAAAGCTCGATTTTTATAGCAATTTTCAAGTTAAGTCGCTCGCGATTGGTGAATCAATGCATTTTATTGTCGGTACGTGTGCGCCTATACAAAATAGTAGCACTAATGTAAATTTTCTCATTACGTCGTACGCAATGTTAACGTACGGTTATTACCTTTTCGCATGGATCGTCCTCGTGCCATGGTGGTTTTCATAAAAATTGACTTTACGTTAACCTACGCTACGGCCGCTTCAGGCCATTTTTATAAAAACTACACTAATTATAAAAATACCCCTAAGCCCGTGGATTAAGGAAAAAGGTAGATCTTTTAGTGGTAAAACTCGTTTGAGTGGATTTTAAAAAAAACGATAGTTGTGCAAAGAAAAATTGACTGAAAGCACTTCTCGCTGCGCTCGGGCGCTTTCAGCCATTTTTCCTGCACATTTACTATTGAAAACCATGATTTTCGCTCGAAGTGCACTGTTGAAGCATCCCAATGCAAGTGTCGCTCCGGTTATCGCCTCTCTGCGCAAAGCTTAGACTAGTTCAATCCACATGGACCGACGACAGAATGCTTGAATTTACCAATCCCGAGCGACTTTGCTTGAAATTTGTTATAAAAATCGAAGTTTTTAAAATCGATTTTTGAAAAAACTGGTGGTTTTAAGGTCATTTTCCTTACCTAATTCTCTTATTTAAAATATGCCTATTCAGAATTCATCGAGGTTTCAATCGTAAAATATTGCATTTTAGTGTCTACGTTACTTCTTCTTCTCAGATTCCTTCGTCTTACGAAAGGACATAGTGACATTTTTTTAAATTTTTTCTAGGCAAATTACACCTAGGTGGTTTGGCGTTGCCTTCCGAGTGAAGACGGTCAGAATAATATTTTTACTTCACCAGGAGTCGAACCGGGTTTTTTGTATTAACAGTCTGTGCACTTAATCGCTATGCTAACGACCGTCTCCTACGTTACTTACCTTGCACCAGATGAAAATTGCACTTTTACGGATCCATTCAAGTTGTAAAAATTGATTTTTAGATTTTTACTTATATCAGCGATTTTGAACCATTTTTCTTACTTTCTGCTAACAGAAAATGCAAATTTTGAATTAAACGCATTAAAATACGTCGTCGATAATAAAAAAACACTACTTTAAGAATCAAAATTGGACTTTCACGGTCTCATTCAAGTTCAAAAATTGAAATTTTAGATTTTCACAAATATCAGCGATTTTGACCCATTTCGCTTGCTTTTCGCCAACTGAAAATTTAAAAATTGAATTGTACGCATCAAAATGCGTCGTCGACAATAAAAAACACCACTTTCAGAAAGAAAATTGCATTTTTACGGTTTCGTTCAAGTTGTAAAAATCTAATTTTGGATTCTCACTTATATCAGCGATTTTTAACCATTTTGTTTGTTTTCTGCCAACTGAAAATGCAAAATTTGAATTCTACGCATCAAAATACGTCTTCGACAATAAAAAACATTACTTTAAGAATGAAAGTTGCACTTTTACGGCCTTATTCAAGTTCTAAAAATCGAATTTGGGACTGCCACTTATATCAGCGGTTTTAACCCTTTTTGCTTGCTTTTCGCCAACTGAAAATGCAAAAATTGAATTGTACGCATTAAAATACGTCGTTGACAATAAAAAACATCACTTTGAGAAAGAAAATTGCACCTTTACGGTCTCGTTCAAGTTGTGAAAATCGCATTTTGGATTCTTACTTATATCAGTAATTTTGAACCATTTTCCTTTGCTTTCTGCAACTGAAAATGCAAAATTTGAATTTTACACATCAAAATACGTCGTCGATAGTAAAAAACACCACTTTAAAAATAAAAATTGCACTTTTACGGTTTCATTCAAGTTCTAAAAATCGATTTTTGGATTTTCATTTATATCAGCGATTTGAACCATTTCCCTTATTTTCTACCAATTAAAAATGCACAATTTGAATTCTACGCATCAAAATACGTGGTCGACAGTAAAAAAACACCACTTTAAGAATCAAAATTTCACTTTTACGGCCTTATTCAAGTTCTAAAAATCGAATTTGGGACTTCCACTTATATCAGCGATTTTGAACCAGTTTCTTTATTTTCAGTCAACTAAAAATGCACAATTTGAATTCTACGCATCAAAATACGTCGTCGACCGTAAAAAAAACACCACTTTAAGAATAAAAATTACACTTTTACGGTCTCATTCAAAATAAAACATTTGCAAGCCATTGCAAATGGAACTTATAATTTAAAAAATGAAACATAATTTTACATGAATTAGCACTTAACGACAATTAATTGCGTGCCGTTAGACGGGTAAACCAACCCATCGCATCAGTTTTTTGCAGAAATCAGTCAAATCATTTTTAATCAAAATTTATGAGTATATTTTAGTGTGAATCCGAGATTGGACGTAATTTCCTTGTCAATATCGACTCTCCGCGCCCTCCTTTCTGTCATCTCCGCTCTACAGGCTCTGAGCATTTTGACTAACGCTCACGGATTTCAAGAAATCCGTGCTAACGCTGTACTAATTAAAGATATCCCCTAAACTGGCCCAACTCTGCAAAGTGTGCTACTAGGAAGGGGGTGGATCACCCTCGATGAGAAAACCTTAAACAATAAAATTTTCTTGATGTCAAAAGCTTACTTTGAAATTCTAAAATACGTTTTAAATTTTTTAAATTTTGTTTGTGGCTTGGAAAATTTAGAAAAACCAAATTTACAGAAATGTTAGAGAAATTTCAGAAATTTGCCTAAAACATTAAAATTTAAAAACAAAATTCGTAAAAAAGACAATTTGGAATAAAATTTTACGTTCCTAGCCCCAAAAATAGCCATTTTGCACTAAATGTCTACTAAGGATGGGAACCTCGCCAATTTATTCCGCTTACGTTACAAAATTAGGTCTGTTCTAAGACACAAATAGAATGCACGTACCGTCAACATAATGCACCATAAGGTCGCTTTTCGAACAGAAGAAACGCTTCATTTTAATGTTAACTACTAAAATCGGCTGAATTTTCTTTAATAAATGTAATATCTTCGAGAACCGGTTAATGAACTAGACCCGAACCAGCAAATGCTACGAGCCTCGCCGCCACCAGAAAAAAAAAGATTTTATTTAGCAATGGTTAAAAAAGGCCATTCCTGTTTCTGGGGGTTTCCTTGATCTTTTTTTTATTTCTTAAATTTATTAAACCTGCATTCCTGTATAATACTAATTCTTGCTAATTGTTCAACAAAAGAGCCAGAAAGCTCAAGGTTAGCGCCTCTAAAGTTAAAAAAGTGAACTTCTATTATAACATTTTTTAACTTTAGAAGCCGCTAACGTTAGGTTTCTCTTTCCCTATAAAGAGGGGTTAGAAATAAGTACAACACCATTGAAAAAAATAGAAGCGTTACGAACAGAGAGACAGAGAGAGAAATAAACGGCCTTCTGACAGTCACAATTAGGATAAGTTAGCTTTTCTCTCAATTACAGCCAGATATCTCATAATTATTATTAGTTCAAGGCAAATGACTGTCTCAACGTTTAATTTGTTATTAACAAATACAATGAATTATTGAACAGGTTTTTATCGGTATTTTTTTAGAAAATTGTATTAAATTGCCGTTTAATCTTTCCCCTAAATAATTTATACTGAAAAGGTTATAGGGGTAGTTCACCCTTGCTCTCGAAATGCGTTGTCAAAAAGTGCGTCACAATATCGGAATATCCCAACAACCTTCACATTTTACGTAGTAAATATATTTTTCTCATGAGAGATATCTAACGGTTGTTAGCACAATAATAATACTTTTGTTGAAAATCCCATGAGTAAGCTTCATTTAAAATTTGTGTAAAAAAGGCGCAAAATAAATTATTTTTGAAATTTATGTACTAACGTGTTACCCATCCCCCAAAATTGATGATTTATACGTTAATTTTGTGTACAAACGTAAGTGGCTATTGATACCTTACAAAAGTACGCTCTACATAATTATAGACTTAGGGGTGGCGGCCTTCTCCAGAATATTTAATTATTTGAGTAGAAGTTTAGTAAAGAAGTTCTCAAGGTGAAATTTAAAAAATTTCCAGCGTGGAAAAAAACGTGAATCGTAATGAAAAATCCATTTTAATCAAATCGCGGATGATTCAAATAATCTAATTAAAATATTTTATCGCGGTTTATTTTAATTTAAAATTTTTGTTGCTTTGTTATTATAAACTTCCTCTGTGGTAATGGATTTGCTAAATCTCGCAGAAAAATTTACCCTCAGTTTACCGAAAACTCAACCGGTTTATTAATTAACGTTAAATAAACGTTAAATTAACGTTAAAAATATTAATTTTAATAAAGCTCCCAATATTAATAAAAAAAATTTTTTTTTTAGTTGTTACGGTGACAATTCCGGAATTTCTTCAATCCATCTTAAGTGGGCTAAATATTCATCACAACAGGATCGCGTAATAAAGCGCATCAGGCAGTTTCAAATATTTTGGACTAAAACACCAGGCGATGACAATAAACACATTAAACTACATTATGACTACAAAACACGGTAAGCAATAATCAGTTTATTATTTTGACAAAGCTATAACTGGATGAGTATCCAAAAAGGAATTTGTCGAGTAAGAAGGTTAAGACGCGATGAAACTTCTAAATAGTGCGAGAGGTGCGAATGTAAAAAGGAAAGGAAATCACTGGTAATCAATAAGTTGTTTTATGCGTTGCGGAGGTGAAGTTCATTCACTGTTATGGACAGACGGATTTAAAAACGAATAGAATCAATTACAGGGAATTTTAAAACACCGTTAAAAAATTACGTAGGACTTCAAAGCAAAATTTACTAAATTATCAATAATTTTGGGATTTGAAAAGAGCATGCGCCAGATCTTATCTAGACGACGCCTCATTCAATTCAAAAGCTCAGGTCAGTTTTCGGTTTGTCGGAAATAGGATATAGTAAAATGCGCGCCGGTGTAAGGTGGAAACATTAACAAACAGTAAATTTTTTTACATTTGCTGTTGATTTGATATCGACGTGTTATTCTAGACCTTTTTGTGTAGAAAAAAAATTTGTAAATACGGAGTAAAAGGTAAAAAAAAATTACCTAACATGATGTAAATTCGTAGAATTAGACTTTTCTAACAGTTTTTCCAAAGAAAATGACGCGTGGTAACGTAACGTGTGACGTAATTCGATTGCACCCGTACTAATGCATTGATGATGCATTGTGACGAACAATATAGATTTTTGCTGTACTCGGTATGGTTTCTTGTAAAAAAAGTTTAATGCTATAGAAGTGTAAGATTTATCCATTCCAAGTTATGAAACTGCAACTGATAGTTATCGAAACTGGGGAGAAGTGGAGAAAAGCTCTGTTAAGGTAAGGAATGAATGATCATCAAAAACTTCCATCAGACGCCCATCTCAATTTTTTTTTTTAAATTTTTTGGTTACCGAAGAAAACTGTTGATCATCCAATTTCCACGTGGCCTGGTTCTGTAAAATAGGCATGGAAGAGTATAGTAAAAGCAACTAAAAAAATTGCATAATGAAAATGGTTTATCCTTAATTGAGCATTTATCAGCTGACCCAACTTTTGCCACGCTACAAAAAGAACAACGAACTAATTCGCCCACATCTTTCCACATTATTGATTTTTCGTGAGTCATGGTCTGATCTCAGAAAGTTTCTGGGATTCGTAAACGTCATCGAATGTTAATATGGGGATTAGCATACATCAGCTAACTGCAAATTATAGTTCAAATCCCCGTTCATTCAAAATTAAGTGTCCTCACTCACTCAAAATTATCAATATTGGTTTATAATGAGCTTATCAACGATCTGCAAAAGCTTAAGTAATATTGTCGACATAGAATGTGAGGCCGCAGGCCGAGCAATAATGTGGTTGCCATAACCATGTAGGTGGTTAATGTTGAAATATAATAAAATAATCGGAAGTTGTTTAAAAATCGTAATTTCCATTCAAATTTAATTTAACATATCTGTAAAATCGGCAACATGTTCAAAAAATTGGACAAAAAGTAATACAATAAATTAGCAAAAAGTAACCTTATCTAAAAGGGCTTAAAGAAATTAAAGGAATCATTTTCTGTAAAGAATGAAAAAACTGAATCAAGAACCCCGCTTCAGAAATAATTGAATAGCAAGAAAGGAACCGATTTAGAAATGTCCAATCAAGATAAACAATTTGCTAACTCTAAATTTAAAAAAGTCTTTTAATAGTCACTAAAACTTTTTAACCAATCGATAAATCCAGACAAAACGGGTCACCAGCGATAGTCTACAGCTGCGTCCCCAAACATAGACTTCGAAGGTTCGGCTTTAATTTTTTTTTATATTTTTATTCTACTTTCCAATTTGCCAATTTACGAATGCCCCACATCTATCGCCGATCCGTACTGGATATCTAAAAGTGGCCTAGGCCACCTGGACCAAATATGTAAATTATATTTCAAAAATATTTTCTTAATAGAGAGCATAGAAAAAGTTTATGACAAAAGTTCACTTTTTTAACGCTGGAGGTATTACCGTCGAGATTTCTCGCTAATTCTCCAATAAGGAAGCGAAAAAGTTTGACGTTAGAGCTACTAGCGTTAAAAAAGTGAACTTCTTTTATGAAATTTTTTAACTCTAGAAGACGCTAACTTCAGCTTCCTCGCTCCCTATATTTAAGTATCCGGCTCGAAGATATTACAGTTATTTACAAAAACTTGACTGGATTTGATAGATAACTTTAAAATGAAGCTTTGGAAATGAAGATGAACATCAAATGTCAAAAGTTTAGATTTTTCACGTAAAAACCGCATGGTTATTACATTCTGTTGATGGTGCGTGCGCTCTACGTAAATTCTTGGACCAAGTCTTATTTATTAGGGGCGGTCTGTGGATATTGTGGAATTAATTGTTCCAGAACATTTTTACCGCTTTCTTCTCACGCTTTGGCGCCGCTTTTAGTGTAATGACTTATTAAGCGGGAAATCGCAAAATCGCTAAAACTAGCGGCACGCTTGAAACCCGCCAGCAGTGTAATCTTAAAGCACAACGACACATTACGTTCTCGCCTGCTGCTGTGGTCGCCGGAAAAATTTATCCCACGTCTTGTCGACGGGAAAGCGATTTATGGTTTGCGGTTTCGGCTGGGGAACATACACAAACTAATGGCGACATATTGTCTACTAATCACTACGGTTTGCGACTTGCGATTCAGTTTCTTTCGTGATTTTAAAGCAGTTTTTGTTCCCGCTGCTTTTGGCGATTTGCGGTTTCTTGCCTAAATATGTCATTAAACAGAAAAGCGGTTTTTGTTCCCGCTACTTTTGACGTTTTGTGATTTCTCGCCTAATATGTCATGAGCCTTACACTTCGACTGCGACTCTGTATTTTCTAGGGTGGCCAACATCAGCGTCAAAAACAGGTATTCAAATGTTGATTGTGCCGGGTACAGTCCAGTAACCGGGACTCCGATTTTAAAAATTTTTTAAGCAAATAATGATAGAAAATGATCCAAAAAGCAATAATAAATTAAAAAATTTATGAACCATTACAAATATGGCTTAATTATTAGCTTTAAGAGTAAAGTTAGCCCCGCCTACCTTGAATGAATAGGAGCGAAACATGTAATATTTTGAGGCACGACTACAGTAGCTTCGCATGCAGTCAGCTGAGTTTTCTTTTAATAAATATAATATCTTTGAGTCCCGGTTACTGAACTTGCCCCATTATACCTTGCGCTAATCAACGCAATCAACTGTTTATTAGTGAGCAAAGCTATCGCGGTTAACAAATACTTGTGCAACTGACAACATCAAACTAAAAATTTTGTTTTAAACTGCATTTTGTTAATTATTATAACGAATTTTTTTAAACTAAAGACGTACCACGCAGATCCATAGATTTAAAGATCCCGGTTTTGAGGTTGCGTAGGTGATAGGGATATTTTTACCAAGTAAGCGGTCTCAATGATTGGATGATTGAGATTTAATCCCTTTTGCTAGATTTTATCAAAAAAAAGTCTTAGTAAATTACGCCAATGAGGGTACGCATAGATTAGCAAGTATTCATTAGTAAAAAATCGATCCTACTAATCGTTTTAGAAAAATACAAGTTAATAAAATCCTTCAATCGTTTTATTCATTAGCAGTATCGCAGTATTATGACTTAGTTTTATCGATATTGTTTTTATCTACTTTTTGATCTCCCCCCCCCATTGTCACAGTTGGTCACAATCTCTACAATTTTCATACAAATTTTAAATATGAGATTTTTATATGGACGTCACATCTTTTAAATCCTTTCCTTGCTCTTGGTCACACTTATGTTAGTCACATTTTATGCTCTCTCCTCCCCCCTGCACCTTATGCACTGCATATTGACCAAAAATTTATTTAATAAAAAGCGAAAATTTCAACACATAAGCTAAGTTTTGAGGAGCCAAATCTGACCGTATAAATTGCATATTAAACACAAATTTATTTTAAAAAAAAGAGTAAAGTTCAACATATAACCTAAGCTCTGATGTGCCGAGCCTAACCGTATGGATTACATATAGACTAAGGCTGGAAATTAATTTAATCGCTGATCGATTAATATTTTTGAAATAATCGATTAATCGATTGTTTTCGATTAATCTATTGTTTTCGATTAATCGATTATTTTCGATTAATCGAATATTTTTTATTAATCGACTGTTTTCGATTAATCAATTGTTTTCGATTAATTAATTGTTTTCAATTAATCGATTGTTTTTGATTAACCGATTAATTGATATAATTGATTGTTAAATCTAACAATCGCTCAGCCCTAATGTAGACTACATATTTATTCTAAAAGCAAAACAAAGGTCAACAAATAACCTAAGCTTTGATATATTTTTAAAAGCATTTGAATCATTCCATATGAGTCGTCCAGATGCAAAACCAGACATGCACAAAAAAAAATTTTTTGAGTGTTTGGTATCTAACGACTCGTAATAATATTATGAGTCCCTAGATACCAAAAACTCAAAAAAAAAATTTTTGTTTATGTCTGGTTTTGCATCTGGACGACTCATATGAAATCATCTAAAAAAGAAAAAAATTTTGCTGCACTATTTTATATTTTAATTAAAATTTTGTGGAAATTTTCTTTAGGGTTTCAAAAACTAAAATCCACAAGAATTTTATTTTCGTATACGCCACACACAAAATAAAACAATTGAAAAGTCTTATTTTTGTGCTTTACGGTTCTAGCTGTGAAATTTTTTCTTTCAGCTCACGAATACAAAAGCCTAATTATTCTCAGATATCAAAGTGCACACATCGCAAGAAAATAAAAAATTAAAATATCGACTCCTTTAGTGAAATCGTTATAAAAAAAAATCTTTGCTTGAAATTTTGAAATTTTAAGAATTTGCATATTTCAGGTTACAATTTGGACGTGTTTGATAACTGACAAAAATTTGAAATTTACAGGATATTTGGTTCTTACCTTTAACTTCAAAAAAATGTAAGGTCCTTTTTGTTATTTCCTCTTCTCACGGATGTACGGGCGTTTAAAAAGAAGCAAAAAATATAGCAATTTGTTTCTTACAGCATAAGTTTTAAACACTTTTTTGCCACTTCTCATAAAAAAGGTTCTTATGACGGTGCAGGAGTTACAGTTAAATGAACTGTAAGGAAAGTTAGTATTCAACAAACCGCAGACCATCACATACTAAAACCTATAAAGCAAATGCTTGATTAAAAAAAAAAATTTTAAAATTGTTAAAACAAAAGATGATACTATAGGGTCTAAAGAACAATTAATTATCTATTTTTTTTCGCTTTGCGGTATAGGCGTTGGTGCCAGTTCCGGTACTCATCTCTTTCTAAGTCTTGCCATCCTTTTTTTTTCCGGTGGTTTATATTTCTTTGCCGCTAGTGGAAATCTTTCTTCGCTCGTCTTTTCGAGATGTTCGCTCTACCTCTTGTTGTTCTCTGATGAGATTTGAAATGAAAGAAACAAAAATTGTATGGATCATTAAAAATAGGGCCTAAAATTTTTCATAACCTGAAAAATACATAAACTGGCATTTAGACTCTGAATCTCTGAGACAGTTCATTCATTAAAAATATTCTTTTAGTCTCACAGGACTTGCCAATCGAAATGTTTAAAAATGTAAATTATCACCGTGATAGAACTAACTTGCACTCGAAGTCCTTAGTCACACTCACTGTGCTGTTAAGGTCGACAATTGCGTATAAAATGCAAACTTTAAAATCGATTTTTGGCTCAAGTAATCGATATATTTCATACCTCCATATCTAAAACGTTTCATTTTAATGATATCTATCAATTTTCGTTGATTTTTCAAAAATAAAATTAGTATCTTAATTAAGTTAAACCTTTAATTTTTTAAGTTAAAGGCAAGAACTAAATATCCTGTAAATTTCAATTTTTTATGTTTTTATCAAACATGTTCAAATTGTAACCTGAAATATGCAAATTCTTAAAATTTCAAAATTTCAAGCAAAGATTTTTTTGTAAAAGTATCACGGTTTTTGAATTACGTTGGGGTACAAAGATATTTTTACTAAAAAATTCCGGATTTTGAAAAAATGCATAATACGAATTTGCACCCCTAAAAGAAAACTTTTAAAATCTAGAATAATTACCCCAATAATTATTATGATGCAGCCTATATTTTAATGTTAGAATATTTCTATTGCTTGCAATCTAAACGTTACATCTTACTTGCTTGCACACCAGTAATAAGAGCACTACACGAACATTATTTTTCACGATTGCACGCCTTCCACATGCATACTATGGCATGATGAATGTTAATCTCGAATATTAATCTTGCCATAGTTGGTATGCATATGTAATGCAAACAAAGTCGTTTTTAGAAACCTGAAAATTTTCTAGACAATTTTCTAGTGGGTGATGGCATTTTCTTGACATCTTTATAACTGCGAGTTGTTTTTATATTGCAAGTTTTTTTCAAAATAAGGTTGTGTTTTACTCATTAAATAAAGGTAAAAATTCTGCACGATAACTTTTTAACGCTAATTTTCCTAAGCAGTGGATCGATATATCCGGACCGATTGTATAAAATAAATAAGTAAAAAAATTTATATTTATAATTTTACAATTATGAATGACATCTACTGTTGCACAAATGATACAAGCACATCGTTTGCTACTGCATTTTGTAAGCCTTTGACCCGAAAATTTTGGATACGTAACGCTTATTTTTTTTTTATTAAAATAGAATTCTGCGACTTTTTCCTGTCCTTCGTATGATTTTTTTCCGATAAGTTCGAATATTTTCTTGGTGATTCATAGATTAGAAGTAACCTGACCACAAGTTATTTGCAAATTCAGTGTACTGTCCGGAAATCTAGCATGGAAAGTGACAGTTAATTGATGGATAGTTAGATACACTCAATATTTACTTACATAAAAGTACATAATTGCATATTTGCTAAATGTATTTGCCCAACAATGGTTCAAGCAGACACAATTTGCCTAGGAAAATAGCATTTAAATGAAAATAAATTTTATAAAACTATTTTGAATTTTGCTTGATTAATTTTTTTATTTGCGATTGGTGGGTTGAGTCATCTTGGATATATAAATGTACAAATATTTACTTAAACAATTACGCCGTTTACAAATGTTATTAAACTTTTTATCGCAATTGCAAAAAATACAGATACCACAATTTTATCTAAAGCCCCCCCTCCAGGATAAAAAAATATCACGACAATAAACGCGATTTTCTTTCTGTTCGTGCTGCCCTCTCTAAACCCAGTTTATATCTCCTAGCTACCTATCTCTAGGCCTTCTTGTCGTCCTCTGCTTAACGGAACTCGTAAAAAATCAGTGTGGCCTTGGAATGTTTGAATGACTTCTTATTATGTAATTGTGATTCATCTACCTTATTAGATTTAAAACCACTTTAGTTTTGAGATAATAAAACAAAAAGTTAACCATTAGCTAGATATTAGCTTGACCTGTGCTACTTATTTAGAAATTAATCAATTTTGTGACGTAAATATATAATGTACATCACATCTTGGCTAAATTGTTTAGTAGTGCAGATGCCCTCTGTTTGGTTTAACAACTCATATCAATGTTAATTTTATCAGGCAAGTTCAATTTTGTTATTTTTTAATTAAAATTATTTATTACGTAGTATATGCCGATTTATTCATTTGCATGAATTTTTTTCAATTAATTTTCCGCAATCTGGAGAGCTGTAATTTTCCTCGCAGGTTTCACTAACATATTAATTTTTCTTATTTATTTCTACTCTATTTAATCATAGTTTTGTTGTTCTTCCCTCTTATCTCCTTTTTTTTCTTTTTTAACGTAAATACGTCTGTCAAATCGGTAGCATGTTCAAAAAAAAGTTATGGAAATCATATAGAAAATAAGCAAATGGTCACAAACAAATTTATTTATTGTTCTAATGATGGTAATTTAAAACCTTAAATTCAATTCAGTAATAGTAAACGTTTATGAGCGCGAACGCTCCCTATTGGCCAGTTAAATTGAAGCCTGTCCTGTATTACATTTTAAGCAACTTTTATGAAACTCGTCATAAGACTGATGCTTTCAATTTTATATATGGCGTGTAAAATACCTCGTACAAATTCATGTTTCTTTCGGTTGTGATCAAGGTCCGGAGCTCAGACAAGTTCTACGGGAGAATTACTTGTAAAACCTGGTAGAATTACAAAATTAGCTTAGGAAGATTCAAAAGTCTTGTTTATTTTTGCATTCAATGAGTTGCCTATCTACTGTACTTGTTTTTGTTTTTTCTCGGGTTATCTGTCAACCTGTCTTATCTCGATCTTATCACTTTCGACACAACATACTTGATCTCATCAGATTAAATTTTGAAAAATTGAATTGCACATTGCAGTAATCACGTTGTTCAAAATATTTTCGTTTTCAACGCTGTTTTGTTATTGAAAACCAAAAGTTATTTGTGTCATGGAAAGCAAGCAAAATTCAAAACTTTGTAATTATTATTTTTACTTTAACGTTATGTAATATTTAAATGACATTCAGGGGTATTATGTATCACCAACGTTATCATAAAGGTGACCGTTATAACATATTTCGGTAAATCGTATTGATTTCATTGGTAGGATTTACCAAAAACCTTTATTTTATGTCATAACTGTCACCTTTATGATAACGTTGGTGATACATAATACCTCTGAATGTCACATGAAATCATACGTTAGTTAAAAAAAAATGAATCAGCTAACTTCAAACATGAAACCATCAAAGTGCTAAAGGAACCAGGTATTTTCAAATAATTTATTAAATAACTTATTATTATTTTTACTATTTAAATTTTTTTTTTGATTTGTTGACTTAAAATGACATACCATCATTGTAACACGTATAACCTTGCAAATTTTGATTTATACTTGTACATAAAATTGTAATCAAAAAAATAAACAAAATTTTCATTTGCACAAAAGGAATATTTTTGAAAACAGAAAAAAAAAACGTTCTACTCGTTTGCATATGGGTAAAATGACATAGGTAGTACTAATTTAACTTTTGTATGTAGTTTTAGGTTTATGTACTTGTAAATTGAAAATTTTAAGAGCTTTTTGATTTCAAATTTTTGATGTGAGTTCTGGGTGCTCAAAATCATTTCAAACCGTTTTTGTGATACTTAAAATTTTCCTTATAAAATCAACGAGTACTTTTTAAATCAATTATTCGATACTTTAAGCCGTTTTAGAGATATTTATTAACCATTTTGACGCATAAATCGACTAAAGTCGCCTGAATTTAAGCGATTTTAGTCGATTTACGCGTCCAAAGGGTTAATAAAAATCCTTGAATTATTAATTTTCAAAATTTTATGTAAAATTATTCTTCCCCAACACCCCAAGAGACTGTCAAATATTTGTCTAAATTGCAAGATATGGATGTGGACGACATGTGGTTTCAACAAGACGGTGCCACATGTCATACAGCCCATGAAACAATTTAATTACTGCATGAGTCACTTCTTGGTTGTGTAATTTCCCGTTTTAGTGATCAGAAAGAATTATTTCTTCCGTGAATTTTGGAACACCCTTTAATTCTTATGCATATTACTACGTCCGCTGATATTTTTAATAATGCCGTTATTTTGCTAATTCTATTAGAAAGTTTTTAAAATGCCATTTGCAACGATTAAAAGCAAGAATTTCTTTAAAATTTAAATTACAAAAACTTTTTTGAAGTTAAAAGTAAGAAATCGAAAAACCGGAGGTCTGGGGGACGGGGGAGAGGGTCATCAACCATAAGTAACCTAAAAGATGTTTTTTCAAAACTTAAATTTGCGTCTATCAATTTTGAAACGCCATCTTATTACTTTTTTATGCTGGAAGGTAATTCATACCCACCAAACGCCCCCCCCCCCCCCCAGTTTTACAGCCATTTCTTCATATTTTAGGAAGTCTAGCAGGCTTAGCACTTTAGAGATCCCCCCCGATAAAAAACAAGTAAATACACCCACAATGTAACCTCTAATGGTTACCCAAAACTAGAATATAAAAGCCCAAAATGACACGTCGGTATTCACAAATTGAAAAAAAAATAAAAGAACTTACTTTGAGCTCTGGTAAGTTTAAAAAAGTGGTGCACCAAACTTCGGCAGTGAAGTTGGTCACAACGCCACTTGATCCTTTTAAAATAAAAAAAAGGTAGCTAACTTTGGGTATTTAACCCACAGTCGGAGAATATGGGTCACGCACTGCGCGTTTTGTTTGTCCTAGAAAGTTGGAGAAGCTCTTGGTGTCTTCAGTGACACTATCTGCAAAATAATTAGGCACCAGTTGATATTTAGAAAACTTATCACCAACAAAATGGATTTTTAATTTGCAGCCAAAAGATATTAAATACAAATGTGTAAAATCACTTACCTAAACTCGAGAGGACTTTCAAACCAAACTGTCATAAAAAATCTGATCAGTCAATTGATCAATAATTGATCTAAAAAAATCAAAAGAAAAACTCACTCCACTTCCACTTGTTCGATCTCGCTTTTCTCTCTCTCTCAACCTGTCTTTTCAAAACTCCCTAGAAAATATTTCATGGTTGCATACTTTTAGGGGCAAAATATTATTAAAAATTCAATTTAATAAATAATAGCACCCGAAAGCATACAGAGTGTTACAATGGTGTCAAACGCTCCTTTTCAATCGAATGGTGACGTGCAACTTTAAATGTGATAAATGGTGAACTTTTTCCAAATTAACAGACGACACTTGATTGCTATTAACACGAACCCAATAAACACTGCTGCTGATACTACACTCGATTAATGAGAGAGCTGATGTTGGAGATGCAAATCAAAATTTTCCATTACCACAGGTAATGGAAAATTCCTCCAAGTGATCCGCATTTTCCAATGGAGAACAGAATTTGTAGGTTAATTTCTGGAAGTGAGAACAACAACACTAAAGACTGATAATAATCAAAACTGTTGTTTTCGGCCATATATTGCCCTAATTTTTAAATGATCCACCTAATTTTATGTTTATATTTGTAATTTACAGCCTAAACAACCACAATTTTATTAGAACAATTTTATTTTCGTGGTTCGGATTATCGTACTCACTCTATTATTTTAATAATTATTTACAATTTATTAGTTAAATGGCAAACGTAATTAATATAATATAAAACGTACCAATATAAAACATCCAATCAGCTCCAAATCACAATAATAAAAGGCTAGCACGCTTTTTTTTCCGGCGTGTCAGTTTTTTAGAATACGCAACGCACTCTGATTGGTCGTTGTCGTTGGTCGTAAAAACTTTGCACTCCAATCGAGTTTCTAACCTTGGCGAGATGCCCGTCCGTAGATGCACGCGGGGATACAGAAAGACAACTTAACTAGTCCACATTTATCTCCTTTAATCCTATGATCATTTTTCTTATATCATCATCATTTTTGAACGCGAGGTCATTTGAACGCAAACAATTAAAATATCCACTGGTCCAGCTTAGGTTATTGTAGGAAAATTACATTTTTTTAACTTTAGACCATTAAGAGCCAATAAAAAAAGATTCATCGGTTAGCTACCCGTCCGTGGACGGGATTTATAGCTACTCTCAATATAAAAAAACTAAATATGAAATTTAGTTGTAAAATTGTGTTTTGGCACACAAAATTGAGTGACACGCAGATATTAATCGAGTCACCTTCCCTCGATACCAAAATTCAACAAAAACTGATCAAACGGTTGATTCGATGCTATGATTTTTTCTGTCGGTGAGTGGATTTATTTGGACAGTTGCACATAACGTAACTTGCGACATTATTAGGTGTCGCCGTCAACCGAACACAGTACCAAACATATTCATCTAGAAAAAAAGGCATCTCGTTAATGCGCGTCACTCATTTACTCCCACTCTCACGTTTTCGTGGACCGACTTTCTAAATCTAAAGCCCGTATGACACGATGCATAATTTTACATAAAATTTACATGTAAATGCTAACTAACCAATAGAAAGAGTGTATTAGTAATCATCGGACGTTTTTCATTAACGGTTAGTTACCATTTACATATAAATTTTATGTAAAATTATGCATCGTGTATACGGGCTTAAGTCTCAATATAAAAGTACTAAATATGAAATTTGGTTGAGAAATTCTTATTAGTTTGGGTGCTAGAGCCCACACAAAATTAAGTGACACACAGACATTTTTTGACGTTTGATCTCTTTCAACTCGTTTGACCTCAAGGACCATAAATCCGTAAAAAAAATTAAAATTACTCATCGTAATAGAAAAGCTTAAAGCTTATTGTAGCTCGCGAGAGCTCCGAGAAACATCCGTGAGAGTGGTCTCCGAGCAACATCCGCAATCCGTGATTGAAATATATAATTAAAAAAATATATAAATTGCTTCAACTTTGTATGACTAAAAGAACGTGAAAAAACCCGTGTCAATTTGTTAATTTAAGTGTAACTTGATAACGGCTGAGCTTTCGACAAAATATCAAAAATCCGATTTTGTAGGAAATTAAATTTACTAAAAATTTGTTTTTAATTTTTGCTTTTACGAGTAACAGTTCCCAAGATATTTAACTTTAAAAATTTCGTCACTTCGTGACAAAAATTCTTTGTTCGACAGTTGGTCAAAATATCAATTTTTGACGAAAACAATTTTTTATGACCGAAATAGTTTCGTCAGTACTTTCGTGCCTTGCTATGAATTTTTTCGAATTTTTGTGTTTTACCACAACTGAAAGGTCCAGACTAGACAAAGTGGTTTTCAAAGCAAAGCTTGCAAATTTGGGTGATTCCCACGCCTAAACGATAAACCTGTTAAAAATGATGTAAGGAACTTTTTTGTAGGAAATTTAATTACCTACAAAATTGCTCTTATGCAAATTTTTGATATTCTTTAGCCTTTACCAGCTTTTTGAGTAAAAGTTTTTAAAAGTAGTCATTTTACATATTGTCTGGAATTAATTTCCGGATAAAAATATCAAAAAATAAATAATATTGGTTTTGCTTTCGGTGTCCATTCAGCTTTATAAACAAAATAGGTTAAAATCTAAACGAGACGAAATCTTCTTTATCTTTTCGGTCATCTCCCACAGATGGCGCCACATTGGCAATTTACAACTATTCCAAGTTTTAAGTGCACGTGAACCTATTCATGACAGGTTTCTCACTCCCCACCATTGGTGAAGATTCATGCAGTTCGCGTTTAATAACGTAAAGCCGTAAAGCGCTAACAGATTGTAAGTTTGCATGCACTTACGGGCAACATTTATTGTGTTAAAGTTTTGTTCCAACGGTGTTTTCCCAAACGTGTCTTTTTTTTTGACAACTTAAAAAGTGTTTTTTGGTTTTTAACAATTCGAAAACTTCCAGTGGACGTTACCCTTAAACTAGCACAGCGTCCTTTTCAAGGTTGACAAACTAATTAACTTTAATTTGCTTCGAAGTAAAAGAAACTTTACAAGTTAGTGATTTGTGATCTGAACTAAATTCAAAAATTTATTGTGTGGATCAAACAACATCTTTATTTTCAATATGAGAACTGAAATATTCCTCAGTAAATGTACGTATTTTTATATTTTTACAAATTTTTCAATTGTTTCTTGTTTACCTACCTATTTGATTTTAATTTGTTTTCTCGACACTTTTCCATTTTCCATGGTTGACAGCGTAGTTTCTAAAGGACCGTGCACATGCACAAACGGTAAAAAATTAATCTGTTGCATTCTTGAGATTTTAGATGTCAAAATTAAAATTTACCGGGCGGGCGGTACCAATGTCAGTTAGGAGGCCACGAAAATATGACTATCATCTCGTCTATCTTTTTCACTCGAAATTTTTATTATTATTTTATTATTCATTAATTTATCATCGTTACTTTTTATATTATTATCGCTGTGTCGTCGTTACAATAAAAAATCGTTTATCTCCACATAGGCGGAAGTTATTGCTTTTTGTTTTCTAATTTATCCTATAAAAATAACCTCTTAGTGATTGGTTGCATTGTAACCTTTAAACAGACCCAATAATTTATAAACAGTAATTTAATTTGTAGGGAAATTAAGGGGGACCTAATATTAATTTAACCAAGTGTTATTGACAGATTTGTTGAAATTAATAAATAAATTGAAGCAATTTTATGTTCGACTAATTTAATTTTTGGATGACTAAACTGATAAATTTACTCATTCGTTCCTAATTGGGGCAGTGACTTAGGTACCGGCTTAACATTCAAATTCTGAAGTGTTTCATAAAATTTTCCTGAATTTTCTTCAAAACACAAATTTGGCATTTTTTCAAATCGTTTGTCAATTTTATTTTTATATTTTGAAAACAAAGTGGTCCAGCCAATGCGATTAAAATCGTAGCAGACGACATGATTGACGAGTTAAGTGATAGCAATAAAAATCAAGATGTCACAAAAATATTTGTAGATGTCAATTGGTTGACAGGATTGTAGCCAGAAATTTCAGCCGGGCTTAGACTTCCATACTATTCATTGTTTTCTTTCTAGAAAAGTGTCGATATATAGATATCCCTCGAGTTACACGGATTTCGAGTTATTAAATGATACGTAGGAGCGTCTAAGGGGTGAGAACGCAAATCGGGCTTATGGGTTTTGCTGATCATTTTAAATTAGGGCGAAATAAGCCCAAAAACAACCGTAAAAATAATTTGAAAGTATTGTATTGCTGTTGCCATAACTCTAGACTGGAAAACCAGGATGTTTGAGTCAACTGAACTCGAAAACCAGGAAAATTTATCCATACATGATCCGTGCGATTGTAATCTACGCCGATGATTAAGGGTTTCCATAATCTAATATGTAAATTCCACTGCCATCTTAAACAGGATAACCGATCAAAAATGTAATCTTTTCATTGCTAAGGTCAAGTCAAATTTTACAATCGATTATTTCTTGAATTAATTGACATTTGGCGTTTATCCTCACTTCACTTTTTATGAAACGAAGAGTTTCAAATAGAGACGGTCATTTGCCTTGCAGCTAACGCGATCGACTGACTGGAAAGGCGAGGCACCGGATTCAAATCCGGAGAAGGTTAAAACTTTTTTCGGAGGGCACGTGTTAAACCGGCGGTCTCCCTGAGTTAACGAATTGCCATTTTTAACACAAAACCAGGGTTACAGACACATTTGAAAGCCAGCCTAGCAAGCTACCTACTAGATGTAAAACAACTAATGGTCACAGGAAAGTCAATAGTGTCAAAAACACTTGACACAGTTGTAGATGGAACAGATCAATTGATCTCAAGGAAGTTAAAGAAGAGGAAGAGTTCCAAATAGAACCGCAAATTTTTCAAGGTTAAAGCTCGCTCAATTGACGCATTTTGAATTGAAGTTGGAAATTTATTTATTGATGGCTCTCGATCGGTAAAGCCGCATTCACAATGAAGTGGGGTCTTGTCTTACTTCGGTAGTAAGCTGGCAAGAGCCAATCAAAATGAACTATTTTTAAATCATAGAAAGGGATAGACAAAAATACTTTCATCTAATTGGTTCTTGCGTGCTTTCTAAAACCGAAGCAAGGCAAAACTACACCTCATTTTGAATAGGAGAAGAATAACAGATTCTTATAGATTATAATAAAATGAAGCATTTAAATTATGGGCAAATGTCAAATATCCATTTGTTTAGGCATAAATCAATTTTTTACAGTTTATATTTTTACGCAAATTTAGTCCTTATTGGCATCATTCTGTTGTCCGTTCGTGTAATCTAGACTACTTTTAACTGCGACGCATAGAAAATGGGATGGTCATTGTCGGGGTGTTTACACAGAAAAAAGTTTTACTTTAAAAGTTGAACAATTTATGTCTAGATTATCTACAAGTACAAATTGTGTGAAAATTTAGTACAATTTTAGTTATCTCCAGTGCAATTGTACTATTTTTTAACACAAATTGTATTAAATTTTCACACAAATTGTATTAAATTTTCACACAAATTGTTATACATTTAAGTACAATTTTTTCTCTGTGTATCGGCGCCGACCTAGATCGGTTCTCCTCAAGAAGTTGCACTGGGTATGTAGAAGTAATTTTTCTGCAGTTTATGTCTGCTTTTTGCTTCTTCCGTCGGCGGCTCCTAACCTTCTGGTGGGGTCCTTTTTGATCCGTTCTATGACTGTGTTGTCGGAGGTGAGGCGCTTGCGTCTCCAAAGGGCTGAAGTATTTCATTAAACTTTTCAAACGCGATGTTCTTTTAGAGACGAGGGAGGTCATGAGAGCTTCGCTCTCCCACCAAACTCCGGAAACGAGAAGATGCTATGCTATTGAAATTAGAAAGTAATGAAAATTTCCCATGAAAATATTTACAATTGATCCAATATTAACCCAGCATTGCCCCAACGGTGGTCACCACTGGGAAATCGTTGGTCCAATGCTGAAATGATAACATGTTTAAACGATACTGGCCCAGCATTGTCCATCCCCTGTACGCCGATCCTTAAGCTGAGCACCGGCAAAGCAACGGTAAACAGCTTAAAGCTTGGCCCCAGCGTTGGGTGCCAACGGTCGTTTTACCAGTGCTAAGCCAAGCATTAGTAGTGTAAGTAAACGTCGGCAATATTTTCCTGGGAATGTTATTTCTAATTGATTTACCACTTTTTTCAAAGATTTTGATCTCCAGCTTAGGTTAGTGTTAGTTTTTGTTATTTATTTGGTAAAAATATCATTTGTACGGGCTTTCCGGTTTTGAGCTTAGGTTAGAGTAAACTACCATAATTTCACTAATAAATTTTACTCCTTTCAAACATTGCTCCTATGCGGCCTTCAGGCCGCATAACCTAGGTAATCTATTTCAGTATAATATGTAGGTTTGTTTCTTTCTGTCATGGAGGCTACTTCTTACCCCAAATCCGCCTCAGTTTCACTCTCATTTCTTAAATTTTACACAAGACAAATCTTGCAATAAGTAGCTGTAGCCTGGCTTCTCCTGCTTCTGCGCTTGTGGATATGTATGTAATTATAAAAGTTACTGAGTTTACAATTACGTAATACGTTCGTTGATATAAGATAATAATAATCACGTGCGATGTAATTTTTGCACTTGGAAGCTTGGAACGAAACTTTATCTTTGCTATGACTTGCACGGTTTCCAGTTACACGTAATTACTTGATATTTCAGTGTGCACTAATCCTGAATCTCGATTTACACGGAATCGATTAATTAGATTCTATCTCCGTTATCTTCGTTTCTTTTAACTCTAAACATAAATTCTCGTTAATCATTGCTCTCCGATTAACAATATCAATTGTTCACTGATGCATTTAAGTAAATTTTAAATAATATAGACGCAATACAGGAACTCGATCCGCCTGAATCCTATGCTGACCACGAACTGATTAAACAAGGTCGTGCTAACAAAGTTACAAATTCTGCAGGTATCGCTAACAAACTCATTAAAGTTCTGACACTAAATCATGGCAGTCATAAGACCGTGATTTAGTGTCAGAACTATTCGCGTTTTACATTACCGTTGGTGGCGCCACCGTCAATAACAACATTACGTCTTTCAGCAGTTCAAATTATTCCTTCTGGTGTTTATGTTGGTACTTACTATACGTTACAAACGAGTTTGAAATTATTCTGCGTGGTGGCGTTTTGTTAATGTAAAACGCGAATACCTTCGTATAATTTGAAAGTAATTTAATATTGTCCCTATCTTATTTGATCTGTTTCCCCGACTACCAAAAAAAAAGGAGTTAAAAAGTAAACGAATTAGTGACGCGCATGAATGGATTAACGAGATTCGTACTAATACTTTACCAATTGTGACAGAATGGGTAGGTTTGAAGAAAATTATATATTCGGAGAAGTAAACTAATTATAAAACCTATTCAAGTGTATTCGTTACTTGATAATTTTGTAATCATCAATGTTATATTATTTATACTTTTATTATAGCATAATTAAACATTGTTCATAAAATCAAAGCTTGATTCATGGTAGGCTTGACACATTAATATAATCCTACGGAATTTTTACATATTAAATGACGTAAATTCTAACGAAGCCTTCTGCGTGACGATTCGATGCTTGGCAATGTTGAGAGTTATATCTCCCATCGAGAATCTGCGAATTGCTCTGATATTAATCAATTCGCTTAGCAACCCACTTGCAGTATATTAAAGCAAATTGTAGACTTAAAATTTGTTTATTATTATATTGATATCTCTTTTGCCGGTGATAAGATAAGTTGAATGCCAGTTTAATTTTGTTATGGACTTCCGGTCATTTGATTTCGATATGTTCTAGACATTGTAGGGAGTTCAGAATATTAAATTAAAACTTCTGGAAGGGTGGAAACTTGAAATGGGATCACCTTCTAAAGTTTTCTATGATTTCTGATGAGTTACAGCCTTCCTTTGGCACGTAACCAAATTTTTCTTAATTTATTGCCAGTGTAATTTATTGTGGATTTACTTATTAGAGAAATTTTAGTTCAGTACATTTTTATTTCCATTCAAACCGACTGATTCAATTTCTAGTATTTCAAATTTTTTTGGTGAGTGAATGGCCGAGCGGTTAGTGTACTAGCTCTTCGTGCCAAGATTCACAGGTGTATCGTGTGAGTCGACTGGCCCCAGGTAAGGTTATGATTATGAATGACCTAAATACTCACTTTCTTTGGTCAATATTTGAATTTAATTTATTTTGTCTGTCTCTTCTTCACCATTCTATTCTATACCACACCCAAGTTTTCGGTTTTTTGATGAATAGTTCTCGGTTGTCTCCGCATTAAACGTGGCACAATTGATTTCACTTCTTCTGCTGTTGCTCCATCTCGATTGCCTTTTTCTGTATTTTGTAGTTATTTGTTCATCGTTTTAATCAACTCCTTAATTATATACCTATTCAATTGAAAATAAATTAAAGCTTAACTTTTTGACTTGCTCTCAATAGGTACACTTTAAATTCAGGCAACCCTGAACTTGAGGATTATTTTGTCCTAATTATTACGTAATCGTTACGTACTCTGAAGGTCGAATTTTTATATACTACTGATCTTCAAGTTCATTTATAAAAATTAAATAGTTCAAAGAGAAAATTTAAATAAAACAAATAAAAAATCATGACGCACTTTATAATTATTACGAAATTCTACAACACTTTTTTTTCCAGATAATTTGCATAACGTTCCAGTGTTTGAGAAGCATTGGTTGATTGAGTTTTGTTACAAAAAAGTCAATGTTGAGTCAAAAGGTCACGTTTTTTTGAACCATTTTTCCTTTCTTATTATCTGTTCATGCAATTTATTGCATTTCACGAACGCCACTGGCATTCATCATTATATTATTGTGTGATAAACATAATGAACAAATAGTAGATTGTTGCAGTACAAACGAACTTTAAACGTTATTTAAACGTTCTCGAATCAAGTCTTTCAAAATAAATTGGTCGTCCTCAAGTTTTTGTGTTGTTGTGACAATTTTTCAAGTTTTTGTTGCCAAAATTTTTTTTTTGTGAACTTATTTTTTTTTTAAACGTCACTTTATTTTTGTTTTCGATTAATGTTCCTGAATTCATTCGATTTAAGTACCAATACTAATAATCTTATAATAGAAATTCCAATTGTGAACAATGATTAAGCAAAATTGCGAATTTTCCACGTTCTATGTTGGAAAAATTATATTGTTAAATGACGTTGTAGGTGAGTAGTTAGGTGTAAATTTTTATTATTGTTTTTTAATGTGAAACTCGCCTTAACAACTTCGATAAGGCCGCGTTCCACTTCTTTATTTTTGAATTTCGCGGGCTACAAAAAATGTAATTATCCGGTTCGTATCCGTGAAATTCACCGTGGTGAGACATCTCACCATCAGTGGCTTACCAGGATTTTTCTCACATTTGCAAAATTGAGTTGTGCACCTGAACCACCAGGGGGCGCTGCAGTGCCAAAATGCCTTATTCTGCATAAGATGCACTGATTTTAATGTAGTTTTCACAAACTCCAAGTTTAATTTTAGTTATTTTTGGCATGTAAATAACATCGTAACCCTAAGTAAAGCCCCAATGATTTTCGATGCTTTGATAAACTATTTAAATGCTGACAAAGGAGGGATTGGGAGCAGGTGCCATGAAGGGTAAAAGTTTTAGGGTGAAATCTGTTTACCCTTTCTGTACAGGAGGTAATTAAATGTAAATTTAGGAAACCTTCAGTTAAACTTTTAAAATTGATTGCATTTTTATGTTTAGCAATAATTTGTTGTAAGTTTTTATGTAAACTAGCAATTTGTTAATTGCTAAGTAAATAATATCCTTGGTGGGATTTGATAGCAACAATTTTAAAACGGCATTACCAATACAAAGCATACTTTTCGTTATAAGCGGACTTCGCTATAAACGGTTTATAGAAAATAAACCAGTTAGAAATTAAAAAAGATATTAACGACCAATAGTCGTTATTTTCATATTTCAATTACTACAAAATATCACAGAATGTAATAATTAACAATTGAAAATAATTTAACGTGGGCTTATTTGAATGAAAATTATGATTCATGAGGCTGGGCAATTACTATTTTTGATAAGATGGATTTTTACGAGAATTCAATTAATTTTATTAAGAAATTCGTTGAAAAAGTTACGTTCCAGTTATGGTAGTGTTAGCATATGATTCATCGATGAGTTATTTATATCGACGTAATTAACATAAGTAATGATTTTATAACCTAATTATAAAATAAATTATTGCTTCATATCGTTCAAATTCCTGAACATTGCATCTCTCGGATTGCATTTCAAATAATAACATTGTGAACGGTACTTTCTAATGCCGCATCCACATAATATTGCGGAATACATTCGCTCGCGTTCGTCTGTTCGTCCATTTCGCTGCACGATACTCCAGCGAATGTTTGGCGAAGCGTTTAACCTATTGTTCTGTCGAATCCATCGTCGGCGTCGGTGGGTTGTAAAAATCAGGGTTTTATATCTTACGGCGCCTTAAGTTGTGAAGTAAATGAAACGGAAGTACAGGAACTCCTTCGAATTTTTACCCTTTTCAAATCTTAGCACCGGGTGCGCCCGTTCAATGCACTCTGACTTCCCGTAGCAAGGTAGGGTCTCGTCGATTAAGTGATTTTCTAGACTGCATTGCTTTGTAGCGTCTTTTAATAGCCGCAGTTTCAAGGACCAAATGGCTCCAATGACCGCGAGTGATTTCGCCTGCCATCTAACGAATTTTTGTTAAAAAAAATTTATCAATTAAATCATTGAATAATAAATTAAATCATTTTTAAACTGTCAATATAAGCAAATTTAAGGTTATGTATCGATAGTTTCAACAAAAATTCGTTAGATGGCAGGCGAAATCACTCCGATTTACAGTCACTAGATATCTATCTAGTGACTGTACTCCGATTACTCCAGTACTCGGAGTAGTAATGAATATACACCGTGGTTTGGATTCCACGTTAACCAACGGTTCAGATAAACCTGAGTAGTTCCGAAATTATTCTAAAAAATATGTAAACGTAATATTCAGCAGTGCGATGCTAATTGTTTGTATATTTAAATCTGACTCAATTGGAAGTGTTCAATTTTAATAGATTAATAGTAAAACTCATTTTATTTACATAACATTTCTATTACAAACATCATCTATAATAATAAACTTTATCTTCCAATCCGAGGACTATGAGGTGCGCATGTACCTGGCACTTGAAATCAGCTGATTTTTAATTTCATGAGTAAAGCGGTAATTAATTATGCATTTAGGTTAACGTTTCCTTTTCAAATTTAGTAGGTTTAAATATTAACGCATTTCTCCAAATTTTCGTGTGACATTGAATCTTTTATGAAATATTTAAGTAGAAGGGCATTAAACTTTCAGAACGTTATTTATTCAAGATGTAAATTAAAATTCAACTTTTTTTGTTTAACAAAATATTTACTCTTCGTTTCATTCAACAGGAACGTTAATTGCGTAAGTCATACAGTGCAACTTCGATCTTTTGTACACAACATGTGATCTCAACTTTGTTGTCATTATAACATTCTTACGACTGATTAATTATTCAAATCCATCATTGCATAATTTAGTTTGAATTCCATAAGAATTTTTAGTTGTTCAGATAAATCCAGGAAGTGGACTGACATGACTACTGACCGCACAGGAAACGACGCAGGTTGTAGTATCAATTTTTATCAAGACATAAATTTGTATCTTTCTATGATTTCCCAACCGTTGGGATTTTTTGTAGCGTTTGTAATTTTTCTTTTTGAACGAAATGGGGGCATTTGAGGGTTAATTAAGGGGTTAGACCGCACTAAAACAAGTGAATTTTGAAAATTAAGCTCGGAAAAATTACAAATGCGATTATCTTAATTTTTAAGTTATTATTATAACACCTATGTATTTATAGTTGTAGGAGTTGGCGTACAATATGATTCCTCGTGTGTGGTTGGACGATCAACATAATTTTGGCAATTTAGCTGATCCGAAAACAATAAAAAAAAATTATTTATTACAATGTGTAGACTATTCGTATAACGATAATTTATACACGTGGTAATTAACGAAAAAAATTTTTTTTATTGTTTTCAGATCAACCAAATTGTCAAAAATCAAAAACAACGTTGTACTGTAATTCCTACAATCGTAGATATTTTTTAATAAAATTAATCGTGTAGGCTTAGTAAGATTGACATTAACGAATACCCAAAAATTAAGGTAATCGCATGTGTAGTTTTTCCTGAATTAATTTTCAAAATTTATACCATTTTACAGTAGTCTAACCCCTTAATCAGCACTTTAATATGCAGTAGTTTACGTTAATGTGGCAGAAAGTCCCATTAATTTGCTTGTATTTTCCAATCTGTCATCTTCAACCGATAACCAATATTCTAATCTATCATAAATTCTTTTCAAACTGATAATCGCTCTTGTTTTCATTTTAAATTTCAAGAAACGAAATTAAAAACTATTTAAAATATAAATAGGAGGTTATGAATTTTTCAAACGATTTAGCCTTTAATGCAACCACTTAAAAACCAATTTTCAAGTTATTGGGTAGTAATTTTAGTGCTACATTTTTAAAATTAGGATTTTAACCCTTTGCACGCCTAAATCGACTAAAGTCGTTTGAAGTCCAGCGCTTTAGCCGATCTACGCGTCAAATTATATGCAACTTAAGATTGGTAATAACTACGAAATTGCTCCATAATTTTGAATTTATTTAATTACAATCCAGTGTTTAAGCTTCAACGTGCAATGAGTTTTTGATCATGTCGCGCAAGAATTTTTAATTATTTTTTATTTACAATAGAACTCGGATACATCGAATTGCAAGGGATCTAAAAAATTGTTCACTATAACCGAATGTTTGCTATTATAAGCGTAGAGCAAAATTTATTGTCAAAAGATCAAAATAAACCAATTTTAACAATAAATCCTGAATGTTTGATATTAAATATTTGGGCATTTAATTTATTTCGTTATATCCGACAGTTCGTTATAACCGAATTTAGTGGCGGATCTAGAATTAATTCAAGGGAGCGCTTGAGTATCAAATCAAGTCAGTATTTTATAATTTACTTGCACATATTTAACCATTTCCAACTTCCGCGTCTTTGGATGTAAATCTCGGGGGGGGGAGGGGGGGATCGTTACATGACGTTCACTGCAAATTAAAAAATTTCTACTATACAGAATGATAGAAAACGGTCCAAAAAGCAATAATAAATAAAAAAAAATGCGGATTATTTAAAAAAAAAATAGGGCTTGAATTTTTTCAAAAACTGATAAATTTATATGACGTATTTAATGACGTTGAATTGTGACAGATGTGCGGCTATTGATGTGTAATAGAATGCTTATGCACATTACTTCATCACTGTCAGCTTTCTCAGTCAGAACCCTAACAATAGAGTTAGCCCCGCCAATTTCGACCGAAAGGTTAGTTCCTAACACTAACCTAAGCTCGACCAGTGGATCTCTTCTTTTCGGAAAATTTAAGCCAAAATAAACCCTAAACCGTAAATATTTGCTAGATGACTGCACGATGACCATGGGCGTCCATAAGATCATTTTCAGGGGGGGGGGGCAAATTGAAAAAAAAATTATTATAAAAAAGTTTTAATGATTTAAAACCGAAAGTTTAGAAAATTTTAAAAACTTGGGCTGGTGAAATATTAGGTCTGTTTGGTACCACAGTCCTAGTGTTACACTAACTACACTACTACAAATTGATTGATGTAAAAAGTGGGTTGGTAATTGTACCACCAATCAATTTGTAGTAGTGTAGTTAGTGTAGCACTAGGACTGTGGTACCAAACAGACCTATTAATTGTCTAAAAGAAATTAAGCAGTCGAGAGCCAGGGGGGCAGCTAACCCTTTTGCCCCCCCCCCCCAATGCACGCCCATGACGATGACGTAGGTAATACCAAATACTTTATAGTATATCGGGGAACATATGCAAATCCTTTGTTATTTTTGGCGACATTTTTAAGAGTGTCACCTATTGGTTTAAGCGTATACTAACGAAACTGTCGTGATATGGCGGGTGAAAATTGGCGGATTTAAATTTTTAGATCCATTTTTACTTATTGTTGGGAAACAAAAAAATTAAGTTTTTCAAAATTTTCTTTTTGCGGACGAAGAAAAAACACTACATTCAAGAATATTCTTAATAAAACAACATAACCTTGTTAACAGGCCTGTAGACAAGGGGGGGGAGGCACATGCCCCCCCGAAATGTTAAAAAAAAAATTTTAAGTAAAGGAAAATTTGTTTATTATTATAAAAATTCTCGAAAGAAAAACCATTAAAAATTTTACTTTTTACTAAGTGCCCCCCCTTGAAATTAAATCCTAGCTACGGGCCTGCTTGTTAATATGTAATGTCAAACGTCAAAATAAACGTCAAGTAGCGTTAATTCACATTTATAGCCGCTAGTGCATGAGTTTCCCGTATTATTATTGTAAAATATTTGGTAATATTACAGCTGGCGCGATCGGCCCCCACTTCCTACCTCTAGACCCAGAAAACTACACAAACCGTTAACAGAATGCATCCATGCGGTCGTTTTTCGCGCAGAAATTGGAAACTTTAAAATTCGATTATTAGCTAAACTTCTTATTTGTGATTCCTCCGCTTTTTAGAGCTTTGTTAGCGCCTAATGAGCTTCTATTTTTTTCGTTTGAACCTCAACCGTCTCGAAGATATTCGCGAAAACGTTAGGGGGGGAACGTTGTAGCCCCGTTGCCCCTCCCCCCAAGTCGAATTTTAGGCTGAAAATGGTGTCAAACCTTAAGAGCTTCGATAGAGCCTAAATGAGCTTCAATGTTTTTCGTTTGAACTTCGACCGCCGCAGAGTTATTTGCGAAATCTTTGGAAGGGGGGCTGTAGACATGTTTTTCTATTTTTGGTCATATTTTGATTTTTGAGCTGAAATTGGTGTCAAACGTTAGAGCTTCGTTGGAGCCTGAATAAGCTTCCATTTTCATCATGTGAACTTTATTTTTTACCAAGTTACGGGCATTTTTACTTTTTGAGTCTCCGAGCAAGTTTCGTGCGATAATTTGGGGGGGGGGCAGCGACATGCACCTTGATGGAGTGGTTAGTAGCATACAACAAAATTTTATTAGCTGTAACAACAAAGTTAGCTTTGATTACCTGGAACGAGTAGGAGCGCAACGCGTTTTGCTATGAGGGACGTGGAAGTTGCTCCGCATGCAGTTCAGAGGCCTCTGCATTATTAAACATGTGAAATTTATCGTTCAAGTAGTTTTTTAGGATGGATCTGAATCGGACGTACTCATTAAAAATATCTCCCAGGCCGGTCCGACTCGGCAAAGGGGGTGGATTTTTCTTCTCTTTTTTTTGGCAAATTTAAGCCAAAAATACCCCTAAAGAATGAAATTTACTACTTTTACTAGAGTTAACTGTGCGTTGATGTAAGCCGCGAGTCGGCTCCCACTTTTCGTGCTAAGCCTAACGTTAAGTACCCGCACAGTCGACACAATGCACAATAAGGTCGCATTTCGAACGAAAAGTGGAGACTTTAAAATCGATTATTAGCTAAACTAATCGATATTTATGATTCATCCTCACCTTAAACGTTTCATTTTAATGTTATCTATCAAATATTGTTGAGTTTTCTTTAATAAAAAAATAAAATTACCTACTTCCATGGTTTGGAATCCACGTTAAGCTCCAGATCTGCTGTTCAAAAATTAGATGCAGATAATCCTTTTAATTTCCCCTTTTTAATAGTAAACGAATGAAATGTTTCGTGACATTACACGTTGACATTATTAAAAAATGGGGTAGGTAGGAAAATATTTGATGAGCTTTGTTTACTTACATCATAAAATTCAAGAATTTGCGATAAAACTCGTACATCCAATAAAATTTATTGTAATCAAATAATGAGAGCTATTACAAGATAACGAATCATATACTTTATTTATTTTTTGATTAATTTCAAATTTCAATTTGAAACGATTACTTATCTACAAGTAGATACGAATTTCCATAACACACCAGAGCAAAAAATAACCAGTACTGTAACCAGAATCAGTGTTAACAGATTACAATTTTGTTTCGACCTTATTCACGATTTTACGGGAGCCTCATCAGATCTCTACTGGAAAAATAATAAACTCACCACAAATTTTTGTCTTATTTACATTTACAATAATAGTAAAACGCGAGAACAATGTAATCCCATTCAATAATTGAATGTTACACTTCCTGTCTTACTCGTATCCTGTAGCGAATCTGAAGCGTAAACAAAATGTTATTAAAATTACGTTCGTCAAGCTTTAGACCTAAAAGTAAAGCAAATTTTAGGATGGTTATGCGAAAAGCGGATCCGTCAGGTGAAACGATCAGTTGGGAGCTGTTAAAACCTATTGATTTTTTAGAGCTATTTTAAGGTCGAAAGCATTACCGATATTGTTTTTCGATTAAACAGTCAACGACTTCTACTGATGTGAAGTTACGTTACATCAGTAACCAAACATTAGTTTTTATTATTGAAGGGAAATCATAGTATTTCTCTAAATATGCATAGTAGCGTAAGCCATCCACTTATTATATTTTTCATTGATATATTTTTTCCTCGAGATTATCGATAATAATAATTTATCACAATCAAAAAACTAGAAAAACGTCGGTTCCTATTAGAAACACTCGGTTTGGATGGGTGACCCTTCAGGGATCATCGGGTTTTCAATTAAGTGATTACTGTCCTGTGGCAATTCATTATAACACAGATAAGAGATTAACGTCGAGATAAGATTAAACTGATGCATTATCACCTAGTCGATTTTTTTTATTGGTGTTGCTCGGTGAAATTATAAACAATATCAGATCGATTGTAACAAATATGAAATAATAATGCTCTAAATTTGGTAAGTCGTCCGATCTGCTTTATTTTGGTTCATGCATCAAATTGTTAAACATTGGTTAGTACATTTTTAATGTCTTGGCTTCTCTCCAATCCTGTCATGGGGGAGTCGTTTCTTTATTATTATTTCTAATTATACCCTTGTGAACTCTTATTTATTTATTCATTCGTGTCTTCGTTTAATCGGTATATTAGGTTGACTAATAATAATTATTTTAAACATTCATCTTGGCACGTATTAGAATCTGACGTCTTCAATCAATTGATCACAATTTTATCGAGCATTATTAAATTGTTTTACGCTTCGTAACTTACGTATTTATTTTGAGTTCAATCAAATTGGACGTTGAACCCTTTAATAAAATGATCAATAGGAGACAAATTCGCACTTCAAATTCCAAGTAAACAAATGATGTGGCGTAGGATTTTACCCTAACGCATCATTCGTTTACTTGGAATTTGAATTGTTTTAATAAAATTTTGGCCAAAAATTAACAAATAAATTATTTTTAGAAATCCATGCACGGTGATGATACTTTTTGAAAACCGTTGGCCGTAAAAAAGGTCACATGTTAAATGCCAATCAGTAGTAATTAATTTAGTTCGTTACAAAAACAATTTATTGTAGTTGTTTTTTAATGAGATCGTACAATTAAAAAATGCTTTGATTAATGTTAATTTCGTAATAATTTTTATTATTATTAAAAGCAAACAAAGCTTTTTAACAATGGCGAAATTGAAATTTAAAATTATTTATTATTTCCATTATTTTCTACACGATTATTCAACGACCTATTCACACACGTCACGATCGTGCGTCTATCAACGCGCAGGTATATGAGAGGCGTCTCACGCGCGTTCTGTGTAGCGTTTTACACGCGTTCTGAGTATTGAGATTACTAATACTCATAATTATTTTTATGTTGTTATCTAAGCTGAAGTTCCCTAAACATGAATTTTTTTAATTGCAGAATGGTATTGGAGCCCAAGTTTACAGATTATGGAACCATTCACTCTATGGGAGACACACAGCAAAATTTACACCAGCACAGCTCTTCGCATGCACTGTTAAGTCCGCACTCAATCATTTCGTTACCACCTCTAGACGAAGCAGATTTGCCTAATACTTCCAAAGGATCTGCAATGACACAAGGTAAACAAACTTAACCTCCGTCTGTGTCAGAATACTGTAACTAAATTAAAAGACCCTATAACTGATCACCCCTAATTTAAGTGTTCCGACGTTTGGTCTAACGCACTCGTTAATCCATTCATGCGCATCTTTTTTTGTATCTACGGTTGGTCAGATATAGGCTCCCCCTTGTTAGTTTTTCTCGGAGGTCGTGTAATATAAATTATCATGTTTACTTTCGTAATCTCGGGGGGTTATCCTTTTTATCGTTATAATCCCATTAGCAACTTTTTATTTTAATAATTACTTGTAATCAGGGTTCATTTTTTAAACACTTCTTTTCTTTCTGTGCTTTCATAGTATGAACATGTCGAACATTTTTATGGAGGTATAAGTTTTGAAATTAAATGACATTAAAATGGTAGTAGCGTTTGAGTAAGGGATGAAAAGTTAGAATTTATAGAAGGCAATAGAATAATTTTTAAACAAAGATGAATTATGATGAAGGTAAAATTTTACAGTATATGTACTAACAAAAATTTTAAATTTGCTTCAATTTTGACATTCATTAATAATTAAAAAAAAAATTAGGTACTATAAGTGAGCTTTATATTTTACTAGTTACAATTTATCTCGTTTTGCGGCCGAAAAATCAAACAATGGAACATAAAATTGTTTTATGCATAATCCCTATTATTTGCTGACTGCATCTGTTCTAAAAAGTGGCACTTTTACTCCCTTGTTGTATAATGTACTATATTTTTTTTAATCGACCCCACAAAAAGTCTAGGGCTGCTTTAAGGAGTTGAATTTTCATTATTCCAAAGCTTCCTAAGATTTCATACTTCGTTAGGTTTTCTAGGTCAAAACGTGATACACCGCCGGTAAAAGTACACCAAGGTCTATCGCTCGCGACACCTTTTTTCTGTTCTTCTGGATTTAACATTAAACAAAATAAATGTTTTATAAAATTTTGCCCATAAATGAGTTGAATGATTACAGTAATTAAACTGAAAATTGCTCAATATGAAATAATAAAAAATGCAGTAATAATATTGCAATTTATGATTTTATTGTCAATAAAAGTTTATCTGTTAATGTATTTAATTTATAATTTATTTTCATGTAAAATAAAATACATATTTCATATTTACTCAGAAATTAATTACATTTTTAATTATTCTCTATTAATTAATAAACCTTCACAGGTTTTTGCCAACTAAATTTTTTCAAAAAAACCAAATTATTTTTGTCCTCTTTCGTCGGTTTCCAAACATGCCCAAAACATTCGCTTCAACCATAGAACTGAAAATCTCGTTATCCCTTTTGCGCGTCAGTACCATTAATGTGTTTTTCTTCACGATTTTTGAAGTACAAACTTAATTTCGAGTACGTTAACTGGGCCCAGAAGTTATTATTTATTTACAAAAATGCGACGAGATCTGATGGATGAAATTTTTACCGGCGGTTTTTGAACCGTGCATTGTACGGTTTTTGTCTGGTTGGAACAAACCTATTATTGCTTTTGTTCTAAAATAGTAGTTTATATCACAAGGGCGATAAAGGGGATCTTTTCATCCGCCGGGCGAAAGTTTATGAAACGAGCCGCGCAGCGGCGAGTGAATAATCGACCGAAGGATGAAAACCCTTATCGCCCGAGTGATATGAACAATTTTTCGTTATTTCAGGAAAAATATCCTACAAAATTCGCGATTTTATATAATAGCTCTAAAATAACAATCGATAGATGGCGTGAAGCTTGCAAGTCGTTGATCAATGTTTGTCTCTTTGGAGCGAAAAAGGTTGATTTTCTTTTGAAATTTCCGAACGACGAACAATTTGGTCTGACGAACAGCATGTTGAAATAACGGACGGATGGTCACGTTATGCAATTATTGCAATAAAATCTCGAATTTTGTCGGATTTTATCTAAATCTATGATTTTGTAAATAAATATAAAGTAACACTTAATTTAATTGCCAATTTTTTAACTAAAGGTGTCGTAATTTCGTTATTTTGGGGATAATATCCCACAAAATTCACGATTTGTTTGCTCTGATATAACTATCGGTAGATGGCGTGAAGATCGCAAGTTGTTAGTCAAGTTATTGACAACATAAGCGAAAAACAGGAGTTCACCCGAACGGATGAATCGTTCGGGCAGGTATCTCAACAAGGACTGTTTTTATAAGTCCTAGGACCTTATAAAGTTAAGTTTTATAGGTCCTAGGACCTTATAAAACTTAGTTTTATGGTCGTGTTGGTCCCCCTTGAGGTGACCTTTTGAGAAAAGACCCCTTTTATAGGGCTCAAAACAGATACGTAACGGGGTCATTTATAACCTGAAATAACGAAAAAGTTTTTTCGTTATTTCAGGTTATAAATGACCCCTTTATGTATCTGTTTTGAGACCTATAAAGGGGGTCTTTTCTCAAAAGGTCACCTCAAGGGGGACCAACCCGACCATAAAACTAACTTTTATAATGTCCTAGGACCTATAAAACTTAACTTTATAAGGTCCTAGGACTTATAAAAACAGTCCTTGTTGGGGTACCTGCCCGAACGGGTTCATCCGTTCGGGTGAACTCCTGTTTTTCGCTTATGTTGTTAATAACTTGACAAACAACTTGCGATCTTCACGCCATCTACCGATAGTTATATCAGAGCAAACAAATCGTGAATTTTGTGGGATATTATCCCCAAAATAACGAAATTACGACACCTTTAGTTAAAAAATTGGCAATTAAATTAAGTGTTACTTTATATTTATTTACAAAATCATAGATTTAGATAAAATCCGACAACATTCGAGATTTTATTGCAATAATTGTATAACGTGACCCATCCGTCCGTCAATACGACGGACCGTCCGTTATTTCAACATGCTGTCCGTCAGACCAAATTGTCCATCGTTCGGAAATTTCAAAAGAAAATCACCCTTTTTCGCTCCAAAGAGACAAACATTGATCAACGACTTGCAAGCTTCACGCCATCTATCGATTGTTATTTTAGAGCTATTATATAAAATCGCGAATTTTGTAGGATATTTTTCCTGAAATAACGAAAAATTGTTCATATCACTCGGGCGATAAGGGTTTTCATCCTTCGGTCGATTATTCACTCGCCGCTGCGCGGCTCGTCTCATAAACTTTCGCCCGGCGGATGAAAAGACCCCCTTTATCGCCCTTGTGATATAAACTACTATTTCCTAGCTCCCAAATAATATCTAAATTTCCCAGACCTGGCAACCTTGCCGCATTCTGTTGACGATGCGTGCACTTGATGTAAATACTTAGCGCAAGGTTTACTACGGGGCGGGGCCTACTACAATTGACGATTGCTTGTGCAACTGACAACATCAAGCTTAAAAATTTTATTTTAAATATGGTCTTTAATGAGTTGTTTAAAATACTTCACTCTACCAAGATGAGTTCTCCTCTGGAAGACGCACAGTGTATGTATTGCGTACGTGCCTTCTACCTTCTTGATTACCCCTACGTGCTCCGATGGTTTTGGTACCGATTTACTACTCGTCCAACATCCGTTTGCGTGCTGAACTGGTGATAAAAAGGTGATTTTTCTAAACCGCTTTAGTAAGCGAGCTTTACTCGCGGAATACTGTGGAATATCCTGGTTTTCGAGTTGCATGGGCTTCAGGGAAGATTTTTTGAGTAAGCAGGCTTAAAAATCCCGGTTGTATTATGTAACCTTACGGGTGGGCGGAGCTAAACTTATTCAAACAACCAATACGATATTCGGATGTTATTTTTACGGTTTTTGTCCTTATTTTGGCCAAATTTTTGAATGGTTTTTAAAATTCTATGATTATATTTGTAATTTACAGATTTACTCGACTACCATAATTTCAATACAAAATTTTTTAAATCGTGGGCCTAGTTATTGTACTGCTCCCAACCTTTTCTTAAGATTGATTGCTCTGTTAGCTTCATATTTGGTTAGCAGTGTCGCTATTTTTTATAGTAAGTACCAAGTAATCAAGCTCGTAGCCAGGGAGTGGCAAGGTCTAGCAACGCCCCCCCCCCCAAATCCAACGTTTTTGCGAATAACTCCGCGACGGCGACGATTGAGGCTTAAACAAAAATATTGTAAACTCATTGATGCTCAAACGTTTGACATAAATTTCACTCAAAATTTTGATTTGGAGGGGGGGGGGGAATTGCAGCCCTAAACCTAACATCTCTTCGTTGCAAAAAAGGACACGACCGAACACATATTCGTTTCTTCAAATTAGTTTCACCCGGTCATCTTATTTAAAATACGTTGTACTATAAGGGTATAAGCAGTGCCGTAACCTCAGAATTTTGGCCCGGGAACAAGAATTGTTGTAAGGTTCCTTTTTGGTCAATACTATAATAAAATATAGGCCGAGTTTAGACACTCACTTTTAAGCATTTTTTCTATTTTCTAGTCTGGGGTAGCTAAGCCTGCCAAAATTCCTGAAATGTTCAGAAACCGGGGGGGTCTGAGGGTATGGAATACCTCAGTATAAAGAAGTGACGAGATTACTTTTCAAAAATTGCCGAAAACTACATATTAGTATGGGAAAGTTATGTAATCGAAAAACTTTTTTTTTCACATTTTCACGGATTTACAGTATTTGTTTTTTCAAAAATTTTGAATTTAAAAAAAATCAAAACAAGTCGGTCTGCGCCCAAGTGTCCTTTTTTAAAAATTATATGCTTTTGTGCAATTTTTTTCAGTAATAAGCAAAATATCAGCAAACTACGAAAGTGTGTTTTTCAACTTTGAGGATTCCTCTTAAACAACGAGTTTCATAATCGCCGTTTTTTCGCACGAAATTAAAAGACTAGGAAAAGATCGTTTAAACTTATACACACGCCTTGACTTTTAAGTAGTAAAGTAAACATAAATGAAATCACTGGTGGGTTAAATGCTGAGATACATCACCTGTATATATAACGTGACCATTTATTTTTTGACTCAAAACGGGACACCCCCCTCAGTTTCCACTCATCGCTATTGACAAAAAACCTTTTTTTTTAAGTTATTTACAGTAATACCCCGAACTTACGCGATAGATGGGACTGGGTGATTACCGCGTAAGTCGAATTCGCGTAAGTCGGGGTATAATTTTTGATATAAATATGTACATATAAATTACTTTTAGATGAAAGCCGGAAACGAAAGAAAAAAATTTATAATAAAATCTTAGATAACACAAATTAATACAAAATCGCAAACCGAAATTAATTTGATGTAGAATCGACGAGATTTGCAAATCGCGTAAGTCGGAGTAGCGTAAGTCGAGGTCCAAAATGTTTAGTTATTTATATATTTATCATAACAGTGCATTGCTATGGTCGCAATATAACACGCGGTTTCAGAAAACGGGACAATTTTGCGTCCCGGAGTTTATTGTCGGGACACGTAATCAAAAAAAAGGAACGGTCCCGTTCAAAACGGGACGTCTGGTCACCAACTATAAGTGAAGAAATTTAACCTTTAACATAAATCTCGATAGAATCCCACCTGTGACGTCACACATGTTTGCTTCAGTTTATATTCAAGAAGAGATAGGGAGGGGCGTATCGTTTAAATAGTCAACTGTCACATACTAGAGAACAATGTGGTACCAGACGAGACGAAATTATTCGATCTGCGGGATCTTGTCAACTCGGTCCTAAACAGGACGGGATGCCAATTTGACGCATGTTGCTCGGAGCAAATGTTGTGGAAGGACTCTACAAGTTAAATTATGAAATAGGACGAAAAAATTTTGTCCCGCGCGGAACTGAGTTGACAAGATGTCCCGTTCGGGACTAAATATCCCACGGGATGAATAATTTCGTCCTGTCCCAGATTCTTTTCTAATGGCTATATTACCAGCTTTCAATTGCTGTCGATGCGATAACAGGACAATTCTGATTGGTTCACTTTTGTGTGACGTCAGCTACCGGTGTTTTTATAATTTTTTTTTCTGATGTTAGGGAGTGTTCAAAAAATATGAAAAAAAAATCTGAAACCTCAGTTTGACCCCTCTACTTTCAAATAAAAAGATAAAAAAGAATAGTGAAACTTGTCGATTAGGGCGTAGAATTTTTTTCGTTATTTTTCCTGTCCTTTTGTAATAGCGTTAATAATTTCTTGAAGTTCCAGAAAATTTAACTCTTATCAAAAATTTTAAATAAAAAAATCTCACTGAAATCAAAATAACCTTAAATAAGAGGAAAACAAAATTAGGGCTTAGAAATTTTTTGTTAGTTTTTCTGTCTTTATTATAATAGTATTTTTATGAAATGAAAACAAATATTGAATTTTTATCAAAAAATTTAAATAAAACCTTGCATTGTAATCAAAATAACCTTAAATCTAAATTAAAAACTTAAAAATTGCGTTTTTAGTCTGGAAAATATAAAAGAAGGTCATTAAAAACAATAGGAAGGCCCCGATTTTAATCCGGCACTGGTGTACCTTTTCAGGATTGAATGGTAAATTACACAAAAAGTATAAGGAGCGAGAAAGCTGACATTAGCATCTTCTGGAGTTAAAAAATTTCTTAAAAGAAGTTCACTTTTTTAACGCTAAAGGCGCTAAAGTCAAACTTTTTCGCTTCCTTATTGGAGAATTAGTAAGAAATCTCGACGGTAGCGCCTCTAGCGTTAAAAAAAAACTTTTTTTGTCGGAGAGGGGAAGTTTCTCGCTCCCTATGACTGCCGTCGCGTCGTAAAAAATACCAATTTAAAAATAGGGAATTCATCATTGATATGATGATCAAATTCATTTACAAGACGTACTTGTTCATACAATTGATGATTACATTCATAAATGTGATGAATAAAATCATTAGAGCCGGCTTCGTGGCTTCCAAGACCTTTTTCCTTTTTGCTCCGAGTAGTTACACCACTGGGCAGATTGTTGTCCCCTAGTATAACGGGCCCCTTTTTGGACTCGCTCCACTTTTTCTCCAATAACTCTTAAACGAAGCAACATATCAAGAAAATGTTTAAGTTAAAAAATATTCGTTTTTTTCTACTCGACACTTTTGGTCTCTTCAAAATTTTTGATATCTGATACCATTCTCGAGTTATTGGAGAAAAACTCGGATGTAAATAAACGCTCGAGTAAAATGAGGTACCAAAAATGTTTACTGGGACTCAGGACACCTGTTGTCAGTTTGTTTAAACGTTATTTTGGCGGGTTCTGAACGGCTAGCATTAAAATTGAAAAATATTGTTTTAGGTTACATTGTCAATATATTTAATTTGACCAGAATTGGCCCCACCATGGTCCACGCAGGTAAAATCGAAATTTATACAGTCGTTTCTTGTGGCGTGCGTGACTTGCAAAGCTGCAAGTTTGTTTTACTGTGAAGGTACAGCAAATGTGGGGAAGGAAATGCTTTTTGTATTTTGTTACGCTAATTTAGATGTAAACCTTGACGTTTTTAGAGATTTCACGTTAAGATGTTTCAGGTGATCTATATCAGAGACAACCACTGCTACCACCACCTGTGAGAGTCGATAAGTGGGGACATACCGGTCATCCGTCCGCAATTGAAGAATACTATGCCGAGGAAGAAGAGGAAGAGCAGGGACCGAGGAATCCCATGCCAGATTCCAATGGCTCGCTTAAAATTAATATGCCGCCTCCCGTGCGGGAGGAGCCTCGATTTCCTCAAGAAAAGTGGAAAACCCTTATCGGTACTTTTGGCAAATTTGGTTTTTTATTTTGGTTGTTTTGTTACCTTTTGTTTCTTTTCAGCCGCAATTGTAATGTTCTTTAGCTTTATACTCACTCTTGCTTCGCTGGCTATGGTACACGAGCGCGTGCCGGACAGAAAAACGTACGGGCCTCTTCCAGATGTGTTTCTCGACAGTGTTCCAGCTTTCGATTGGGCTTTGGATGTTTCCGAATACATCATCATGATATGTGTTAATTCTTGTCTCATTTCTATTTTACTTCATAAGTATAGGTAAGTGGTACCGAATAACGATCGGATCGAAAATTTTACTAATTACCTGATGTCATTTTAGGTTCATTGTCTTCAGGAGAATATTTTTAATTTTATCGCTACTCTATATGTATCGAGCCATTACGATGTATGTGACGGTGATGCCGATTTCCAGCACAACTTACTATTGTTCTCCAAAAACCAACCACACAACTCCGTATTTAGTCGTAAAACGAATTATTACTCTATTTTCTGGTTTCGGTTTGTCGGTGAACGGGAAGCACACTTATTGCGGGGACTACATCTACAGCGGGCACACCGTAACGTTAGTCATTAGTTACCTGTTTATATCGGAATGTAAGTAATACTTTCTTCGTTTCTGATTTTTTTATTACATTTCCTTTTCGATGTTAAGATACACCCAAGAAGTTGTACCCGATCCATTGGTTGTATTGGATTTTGTCTATGGTGGGAGTTTGCATGCTACAGATGGCTCACGGGCATTACACCGTCGACGTTATCATCGCGTATTTTGTCACGACACGCATTTTTTGGACATATCACACGTTAGCAAACAACGCTAGCTTAAAGGTAAGGAAAATAAGTGGTAATAAAATAACCAAATTTTTACCTTTTTTTTTTTTTTTTCGAGTAGCAACATTCGCCGAACAACTATTTAGGACGTGAGTGGTGGTTTTGTTTGTTTTTATACTTTGAGGGTAACGTTGGTGGTCCTGTTCCTAGACAATGGCCAGATTGGCCTTTACCGTGGCCGCGTCGATGTCACACGAAAAGCCGAGAAAGTTAGTGAAGTGTAGCACGCAATTTTTAACAATTTTCTTATATATAAAATATGTGATATAAAGTAACGTGTAGCGCCTTATGTGACTTTAAATGAACTAAAAACTTTTATTAAGTAATCGTATGTACATAATATATTTACATAAAAATATATTTTCCCTAAATAACAAGTTTTGCAGATGGGTGGTAACTTAGACGTTAGGTTTCTATTTTATTTCTTGGTTTTTCGATGGAAAATGCATTTCTTAGATATAATTTTGAAAGGGTGACGCTGCTGCACAGTTTTATAAATGTCGAATGAATGAGAAAAACTTGGGGGGCTGAAACTCATAAATTAATAGGTAATAACGAAAAATTGTGTTTATATTTTTGTAATAATCACGAGCATTTTTATTCACTTTCTCCATTGCTGTTTTTTTTTTTTTAAATTTATATAGGACGTGTGCAAGATAAATGTGCAAATTTGATAAAATATTTAATGTAACGTCTTGTACACACCAAAATTAGTATGAAAAAAAATCTTGCCTGTAATGAAAAAACAACTGCCTATTCGACCTATACTCTTTTTATACAGAATTTAGGTACCGTTTGTGAGGTCTTTGTACTATTTTTATAAATTTTTTTAAAATACTATCACACGTGTGTTTCAATCAATCACTTTTAAGAAAAAAAATTAAAATGTGGCTATGATAATAAGCTTACTGTCTGTTTTATATTAATATATTTAGGAAACGTAAAATTAAAAACGAATGGAATTGCCATTATTTGTGATACAAGTGATTGTTTTGATGCTACTACTGCATTTTTACATGTTGTAGGGTATTTTAAAATCTCAAAATAAATACATTTTTGTCGTAGCACTTATGATTGGTTTATATTATAATGAACGTAGGTAACTTTTTGAGTTGTTGTTACATATCCATTACATCTACCGTTTTGTGTATTTTATAAATAAGTCGTTCAGAATTAAATATTTATTGATGTTTATTGATGTTGATCTGGTTATTTATAAATATTGTTAAAATAAAAAGATATTTTTTAACATGTTCTTAATTTCACTTTTTTTTTTATCTATGTATCAACAAATTTAAAATCACAAGGCACAATTTGTTAATTAACCTGGAAACAATGTCTCATTTCTTTTGTTACATTTTCATCAGCCCTGTATTTGTTGGATTAATAGATTATTCAAATGTGGTCCCAATTTGTTGGTATTGAGATGTAGTTATTTATTATTATATGTATCTCATTCTCTCTTCACGACAATAAATATAGCACATATTAAAATCGTGAATTAATACATCAATTACCAATATTAACTCGACATTTTTGAAGAATATTGCATTGACATCGAAACTATGCATGTGTGCAATAGTTCAACCGTCTCTTCCAGAGATTCCCGTCTAAAATACATATAAGCCATTAGAAAGACGAAAAAAGCCGAATGTGCAAGACTCCAAAAAGCTTTCATCAGAGAAAACAGGCAAGGTTCATAAATTAATGCTAAGGATTGAAAGGGCTCTTGAGGGTCAAGAAATTGCTCTGGGAGCGTTTGACAACACGTGATTTAGCTCGATAGAAAACTTTCTTCAAAGTCAGGGAGTGAGTCCATTCCTTGTAAGGTGGACTAATTCAGCTGCTCTGAGAAGTAGAAGAAGTATGGCGGGGTTCTTTCTCCCCTCATGTGGTGCCTGATTATGACAACCTCCTGGAGGAATTGGGACAAAGTGGAATACATGCGCAATGATGTGCAGATGATATCACAATCCTTGTCTACAGAAAATTTGGGGAGGTGTTCTCACTGATGCAGCGAGCCTTAGGGGGTATTCTGGTCTAGACGGTCAAATTTTAGGTGTTTTCTAGGCGTAATAAATAAAAAACGATAAACATTTTTAGGATCGGTTTTTTATTAACATTTGAAAAGTACAAAAAAGTTTTAAAAAACAAGAAAAAAATCAAAATTAAAAAAAGTACAGGCCGGCAAAGTAGGGACTCAAAAAAAAAGCTGCACTCTGGTTGACATGATTTCGACCCCTTCGGTGATGTAAATTAAATTTTTTTAGTGAATTCTTACAGGGTAAGAATGTCATTTTCGTTTGACGAGAGCGATTTGAAAAAAAAAAATTTTTGTTGAAATAGCGTCTATGTAAAAATAAAATTTGTTTTTCTCCTAGTTTTTTCATTTTTGGGAATTTTTTAAAAATAGTAAAAGAGCAAATTTTCAAAAAAGCCTTCGTCAAACGAATTTTGAATATACTAAGAAGCTCTGTACAAAATTTCAAAGCAATTGGTCCATTAGAACTTGAGATATCATGGCAACCGATGTATCCTGGATCTGGTGACATAGAGCCAGAAAAAAGGATAGTATCACAAAATTGAACAAACTACCAAGACTTGCCTGTTTGGGGATAACGGGGGCAATGTCAACGACACCCCCCGCACCCATGGAGGAGCTTTAGGGACTGCGCTCGCCATCATCATTTATTCTGGTCTGGTGCGAAGCACCAGGGCTGTTGCCCCATATCTTCGCAGACTTGAAGAGTAAGGTTGCGGGCTTGCCCGCAACGTTACGTCGGATGATTTTTATTGAGGCGTACCTCTAAAAATTAGCGCGAAGCTAAGTCCTGGCTGTGTTAACCTGTGGGGCCTACAGCTTTACGTGGAATCCGAACCACGGAGTCGGATAAATTTTGTGGCCGGGTTGGGGATCGAACCTAGCCCCGCCAAACTTGCGCTCGCCAAGATGAGTCAACTTGTTTTATACTGCGCGTCGTCTCAAAACGTCGGCCTTATTAAATTATTAAGATTTCAGATTAATAAACTAGATGGCGCAAAATCATTCCTTGTAATCTATAAATTTGGTTGGCCCAGGTAAATCTTAAAGCTTCAAGCACACTTAGGCGACACCACACCACGTGACAGTTTTGTGGGGTCCGCACACTTAGGCGACGCTACACCACACCACGCGACAAGTTTTTTGCCGCTTAGAGAAGTTTACATAGAATCAAATGGGAGCCCGCACACTTAGGCGATGACATTATTTATACATTAGATTTTTTTTAATCAAATAAAAAAATTTAATTTTATAAAATAGAATTAAACTTTGGCGTTATTGTACGGAACTTGCTCGGAGTAATACCCTAAAATTTAAATATTTATAACTTGGCCGAAAATGAAATTAAAATGATGGGAATAGAAGCTCATTGAGGATCAAACAGTGTTTCAACGTTTGACATCAATTTTATCCCAAAATTTCAATTGTTAGAATTGTGTTGGAAACAAATCTACATGACCCTCCCCCCAAAGTTTTCTTGAATCACTCCGCCATTGTTTGGTATCACAGTCATAGTGCAACCAGAACACACTTTGCCCTAATTGATTGGTGTAAAATCATCAATCCCCTCTTTACACCAATCAATTTTCACAATTTTTATACTAACTTGCTCAGAGTAGTGTGGAGTAACATGACTAGGGCTGGGAATTAATTTCGATTAATCGATTATTTAATCGATAATCGATTAATATTTTTGAAATAATCGATTAATCGATTATTTTCGATTAATCGATTGTTCGATTATTCGATTAATCGATTATTCGATTAATCGATTATTCGATTAATCGATTATTCGATTAATCGATTGTTCGATTAATCGATTGTTCGATTAATCGATTGTTTTCGATTAATCGATTGTTTTCGATTATTTTCAATTGTTTGCGATTAATCGATTATTTGATTATTTTCCATTGTGTGCGATTAATCGATTCTTCGATGAATTTTAATTGTTTGATTATTTTCGATTAATCGGTTGTTTTCTAAGCGATTGTTTATTTATGTTAAATAAAACGAATATGAAATAGTACGCAAAAAGTTTTTCAAAGTAATTTTAATAAAAAAAACCGAAATGTAAAAAATTTAATAATATATTAATCAGATTTTTTTTCGATTGTTCGATTGTTTTTGATTAATCGATTGTTTATTTATGTCATATGGAACCAATATGGAGTAGTACGCAAGAAAGTAATTAGATATAGTTTTGGTAAAAAAAGCCGAGGGAGTAAAAATCGAACAATAGATTAATCAATCAGAATAATCGATTGTTCGATTATTTTCAATTCAAAATAATTAATTGTTTTCCGATTGTTAATTTTAACAATCGTCTACCTCTAGCAGGACCGTGCTCATGATATAGTAAAATAAATAATGTATGACAGATGCGAGTTCCACTTTGGTAATTATTGCGCATGACGTCACGTGGTAAGTAAAATTCTGCGCGTAATCATATTTTGAACCAATGATATTATACATATAAATTGCATTTTGATAATTGTTGCGCATGAAGTCACGTGGATACTACATAACCTGCGCAATAGCATACCTTATTATTATTATATTATGGAACGTGTCCATGGGGGGATGGGGCAAGCTTTTTTTATCCCCTCTACCTCCATTGTAGCAGATGATCATAAAACAAAGACCTCATTATTTTTCAACCGCTTAACGCACAATTAAATGTGAGCAAAAAAGAAATTCAAGCATAATTTTCTTATAAATTTCCCCCCCCTCCTAGTCATACTTATAAATTGTTAGTCACATTTTATGTAACTCTCCCTTTCTCTTAGACCTGAAAGTTTTTTTATAAGCTCTGTTCTTTCAGCAGGTTGAAACCATTTGCAACTATCAGACGCATGCGCAGTTTCGAATTCACGTTATGGATTTTAATCTGCGCATGCGTATGACAATTAATCGATTGTTTTTGATTAATCGATTGTTTTCGATTAATCGATTGTTTTCGATTAATCGATTGTTTTCGATTAATCGATTGTTTTCGATTAATCGATTGTTTTCGATTAATCGATTGTTTTCGATTAACCGATTAATCGATATAATCGATTGTTTTTACACAATCGATTATCGATTGTTAAATCTAACAATCGCCCAGCCCTAAACATGACAAATAGACCTACTATCAAGGTTATAATACTTGAAACTTAGAAACAAAAACAAGCACAAACGAATTACAAACGTTCTAGACTATTTTGAATCTAAAATTCAATTTCCCCCCTCAGCGAAATCTTCGAAATTTTAAAAATTTCTATGTGTTAAAAGAATCTCGTTAATTCACTCATGCGCGTCAGTATTCGTGACGTTTTTTTTGAAAATCTCAAAACACTTTGAGTACAAACGAAAATAAAACTTGCACAATAAACGAAGTACAAACGTTCTAGACTATTTTGAATTCAAAATTTAAAAAAATTCTATGTGTTTTCCCGTGCTAAGAGAATTTCGTTAACCTAATGATGCCCGTCAAGTGTCCTAGATATTTTTCTTGAAAATCTCAAAAAAATATTGAGGTACAAACAAAAAAGAAACTTGTACAAACAATAGAAAGTATTTTGAACTTGATCCTGTAGGTTTACTCAGAATCTTGAGGCTGTTCTCTCGCAACCATTTTTTTATTTACAATTTTCTGAATTTATTTTTGAAAATAACGAGTTAAAAGTTTTACAGTATGTCTGAAATGTTATTTACAATATTATGTCGGAGCGCTTTTATCGCGAATAAATAAATCGGGAAAAAAAATTTTTTAACGCAATTTTAAAAAAATTTTGGCTCCGACATAATATTAAAAATAACGTTTTAGACGTACTGTAAAAATTTGAACGCGTTATTTTTAAAAATAAAGTCAGAAAATTGCAAATAAAATTAACGCTAAAATGCGCTTATCTCTTGTATTCGCGATTTTTTTTATACATTACTTTATTTTTTATTATACGTTTTTAGTCAGCTACTGTTATTGTACACCAAATAGTCCATTTTCTATTTAAAATCGAATTTTCATTCTAAGTGAGAACACAGCCTTAACCCAATCTTGCGCGTCAGTGTTTTAGATCTTTTTCCTGATAATTTTAAAAACTATTTGGGTACAAACTAAAATGCAATTTGCACAAACGAAGTACAAACGATAGAGAGTATTTTGAACTTGATCCTGTAAGTGTTACACAGAATTTCGTTAATCCACTCATGCGCGTCAGTTTCCTTGATGTATTTCTTGAAAATCTTAAAAACTATTTGGGTACAAACGAAAATGAAACTTGCACAAACAAGTACAAACCAAACACAGACGTACTAGACTATTTTTGTATCAGGAAGTGGAAATTTTAAAGAAATTTTGTTTTACTACGTGTTACCTAGAATCTCGAAAATCTCAAAAACTATTTGGGTACAAACGAAAATAAAACTTGCACAAACAAATTACAAACGTTCTAGACTATTTTGAATCCAAAATTCGAAATTTTAAAAAATTTTATGTGATTCCCCGTGCCAAGAGAATCTCGTTAATCCACTCATGCGCGTTCGTATTCATGATGTTTTTCTTGAAAATCTCAAAAACTATTTGGATACAAACGAAAATAATGTTTGTACAAACAGGTACAAACGATTTAGACTATTTTGGAGTCAAAATTCTAATTGGGGGGAGATGGGGACATGCACCTGATAAATTCAAGGGAGGGACATCACACCATCATGATCTTCAACTACTAAGCATGCAATCGGACAGAACCACCACTGTGAGGGACTTACTAAAACCTCTTTAGAGTTATAATACCTGATATAGGAAAAATGAGTACCAAGCACGAGCTGGGGGCTCGATGTGACACCATCAGATGGATCCAAAACGGATGTAAGTACTGTAATGGGATTTAGTGGAGGTAGAACAGGGGATGCTTTTAGCATAAACCTGGGCTACCACGCTACTGTCTTCCAGGGCGGAGATTATAGCCAAAATGGTCTGTGCAGACGAGATAATAAAGGGCGTCTATGTAAATAAAACAATCTGCATCCGATCGCCAAGCAGCACTCGGGGCTTTGGAAGAAGTAGAAATACACTTAGAAAAAGGTTCAAACATCGTGGTTTTCTTTATTCGATCATGAGAATTCAAGTTCCTTTCGGCCATACGTCCTCAACTTCAATGAGGATACAGAGGTGCATGTCGCTGTCCCCCCACCCCAAATTGAATTTTGGGATGAAATTGGTGTCAATCGTTAGAGCCCAAATGAGTTTCCATTTTTTTCGTTTGAACCTCAACATTCGCGAAAACGTGAGGGGGGCTGTAGACACGTTAGCCCCCTCCCAAGTCGAATTTTACAATTTTTAGGATCGAGGCTCGTAGACATGTTTTTTTATTTTTGTTAATATTTTGAATTTTGGGCTGAAATTAGTGTTAAACATTAGAGCCTGGATGAGCAAGTTCCGTGCGATAATCCTCAATTTTATTCTATTTTATTAGATTAAAATATTTGATCCGATTAAAAGAACTAAACCTACTTTCCATTATATCATTTTGTATACTGTGTCACCAAATGACACCATTTTCATCCCAAAATTCTACTTGGAGAGGCCAACGTGTTTACAGCCCCCCCCCCCAAACGTTTTTGCAAATATCTTTGCCACGGTTGAAGCTCAAACGAAAAAAATTGAAGCTTATTTAGGCTCTAACGATTGACACCAATTTCATCACAAAATTCAATTTGGGGGGCAGGGGGGAGAGCAACCACTTGCACCTAAGATACAGGACTGATGAAGTAAACTCGAAACGCGAGGTTCAATAAGCTAAGAACTTCAGTCTCCAGTTCAACAATACAAAAGATACGTAATAATAAAAAAGATACATAATAATATATCTAGCTTTTAAACCCTGGGATTCGTTGTCAAAAACCCAGTCGAGTGTGGCAACTCTTCCGCTTCTCGTCTAGACGACCAAGTAGGTATGTAAAGAATATATTATGCAAGACTCGGCACGAGTCATGGAAAGATTTTTTGTTCAAAAATTTTGTTCGACAACTCCGAGCAACATGCGTGGCCGTTATTAGAATTGAGCATAGCAAATATTACAACTGACGCATATAAATGGATTAACTGAAAGTTTATTATGTAAATTGGGAAGAAGTGCGAGGCCGAAGGCCGAGCTATATTATTCTTTATGGGAAGTACGAATTATGTTTTGTGATAGAGAACGATATCAGAAAATTAGATAACAAAAGTGGCCATTTTTCAGAGTGCATGTTTACTACTATCAAAATGGCTACCGCTTGCTATGTTTTGTTTGCTAATGAAAACAAAATTTGGAGTACATTTCCATTTCCTCCAAAACTCTGTTTTCGTTAGCTAAAAATTTTGGTTTGTCAACTCTTCTCTTATCGTATTCCTGGGGCCATCTTCCATCAGTACAAAACAAAGCTCGGCCTCCGGCCTCGCACTTATCCCCAAGATCCATTATAAACATAAAGATGTCGTAAAAAATTTAGTTTGACATTTAGACTAACGACCAGTCACGTACTGCCAAAAAATTATTTTAAAAAGAAGATTAAAGTTGAACAATATTCTAAACCAGTCCTGTAACCAGAGGGGAGGCACGCGCCCCCCCTTCCAAAATGTTTATAGAAAAAAAATTTGGGGAACAATTCATTGAATTCATTAACCAGGACTCCGATTTTATACATTTCTAAAGGAACAAATAATAAAAAATGGAGCAAAAAACAATATAAAACAAAAAATTAGTGAACCGTTCCGAAACCGGAGGTTTTTCGCGGTTTGTATTATACATGAGCCTTTCATTTGCCGCCGCTAGTATAGTAGGAGCCGGAACGTAGAAAAGGTATGAGGCGCTACGACAGGAGCTTCGCATAAAATCAGTGGCCCCTTCTTCGTCAAACGTGTGAATTTAATTTAAGGTTTTAAACTGATTTATCGATGATGTATCTTAATCGGATACAGTTGCGTTTTTAAAAACAAATTTACGTGCCGCTGCGCTCCATCCGGTCGCTTCGCAATACTCCGAGCATTTTTTACATACGCTGGACTGATTAATAACATCCCTGGGGGCCTTCCAACTCGGAAAAGGTGCTACTAAGAAGGGGGTAGATCTCTGTTTTTACGCTACCATGGTGTAAATGCTACTGTTGCTCCCGTGTTCATTGTAACACGTAAGTAAATCCACACGGACCGGCTACAAAATAAGTCAAAAGAGGTGAATATTGAACAAAACTTGCAAACTTTAAAATCAGTTATTAGCTAAATTAGTCGATATAAAATATTTATCTATATCTAAAACGCTTTATTTTAATGTTTTCTATCAAATTCCGTTCAGTTTTCTTCCATAAATATTATATCTTCGAGTCCTAGTTATAGAACTTGACCCAAATATTGAAAAAATTTGTTTGTAATAATAAAAATTCCTGGAAAGGAAACCACCGAAAATTTTACTTTTATAAAAGATTTTTTTCAGGTCCTCCCCCCCTTCCTCCAAAATGAAATTCTGGCTACGGGACTGCTCTAAACGTATCCGTATGGGTTTCACATTGACCACAAATTTATTCTAAAAAAAAATAAAATAACCTCAGCTCCTACGTATCCCAACCTATCAAAGCTTGATCATCTTTTTAAAATAAATTTTTGGTTAGTGAGTGGGTCGTCGGTAGAGGAAATCTCGTTAATCTATTCATCATAAAGGTTCTTAATATTTTTTGTTTTTGCGGGGGACGTCAAGATAGATAATTGGGCGTTTACGTTTTTGAATTTTACTGTATATTTTTTGACAGCTTGTAAAGAAAACATTTAGCTCTCCAACTGAGAACTGGACGAAAATCAACTTCATTTGTTTATTACCTACTGAAGGTTAGTAAATTGAAATGACAAATAAAAACTCGTTTTTGTTTATAACACCACACATTTTGGTTTGTTTTTTCAGTTTAGTTTATAAAAAAGTTAAAAGTTTGTTTATTAACTTCTCACATGATTAATTAATTTTCAATGTTAGGTTCAAAGATCACTTTTGATTTGAATACTATGATTTTATGCCCAATCCGGATTTTGGTTTAAACGACATTCGATTTTCGATCCTGAGCACAGATCGCTTATTTTGACCTGAAAGTGTCGATTTTCCTTTCAAAAAACTATTTAAATTTTGAAAGCTAAAATACATTTTAATTGGGTAATTACTATCTGTTTATCTCTAAAAATATTATTTACAAAACTCGAATTTCAGCAAAATTAGCAATTTTATTGTTTAGTCAGTCTGTGAACTGAAGTGATTCCTGTAACTTTTTTGTCATCAATTTTAGAATATGACAATATATTCGCATGCATTTTCAGATGGATTCTGAGTTTGTAGATGATCTCTGGCAAGTTTATTTTTATAGTTACCGTAAAAATGAATCTCGTTAATCCGTTTATGCGCATCACTCCACTCAAATTTTTGTAAACCAATTTCAACCAAAATCTAAACAGCTAAAAGCTCAATTTTGGATTCAAAAACCTTTTGAATACAAGATATTTTTATTGAAAACACGCAAAGCACTAAAACTGGAGAAAATAAAAATAATACATCAAAAATTACGCGCATGTTGCTCGGAGCAAACTTTCTACTTTAAACGGAATGACACTATCATTTCACTATCGAAACTCGCATTCGGAAGGCTGACCCAATCCAAAACGGTGCAAGACTAGCAAGGTTTCCTCCGAGCAACACGCACATGTAGCATTTTAGCCTCGTTTTTATGTGGGCTTTTTCATGTTTTACTTTCTCTCACTTTAGAGCTCCGCATGTTGCTCAGACTCAGAGTACATCGTTTTTAGAAAATAAAAAAAATGCACTACACTCTCTAAGCAGGAGGGGCGGATGGGCTATCAAAAATCTACCGGAAAATTAGCGGCCGGTGCCGGCGACCCAAAAATGTAATTGTCACGGTTGGTCATCATTAAAAAAACGGAGTCATGATGTAAAGTGCGTTCCGCGCTCAACTTTTTTAAACAGATTAAAATTATCAAAAAAAAGACTCGTTAATCCATCTATGCGCGTCGTTTCTCCAGTAGAATTAGAAAAAACTCATTTTTAATTCAGTGAATTATAGTGAATTATAAAAATAGTGAACAGCTGGAATCTCGTTAATCCATTCCTGCGCATTATTTTTACTGCAAATGAAAATTTTCAAAATCGATTTTTCGTAATTAGCTGAATTACCATAAAAAAAAACTAAAACAAAATACCGTAAGTTTTAGACACAAATTATGACGATTGTCCGTTTCATAAAAACCGTCCAATTCATAGCTGATGTCTCCTAATGACGCCCTAATAAAATTACTTTTTTTGCTGAATTTAAACAAACCTCGTGGTGCGGGACTCGAAGGGTTAACAAAATATTACTAATAAAAATAATATAATATGGTTAAAATTATTTTTATAATTACTTGGTTGAAATTTATAAGCAATAAATAAAAGTACTTTCTAAAAATTGTTTTCGAATTAACAAATAATAATAATTTTGCAACGCACTTCAATATTATTCGAATTTCAAGGTTGAATTTTGGTGGATACGATTAACATTCTTGCGCAGTTTATAACAACGTGCGATTTCTCCGAAGTTACGTTCAAGAAATTTTGAAGTTTTGTCACATTTTAATTTTTCTGTTGTCATTTAAAACAAATTTTGTCCTTATTTTGGTTAGATAAACATTATTTAAAAAAAAATGGACAGTGATTCTTCATCTTATAATCCAACAACGTTTAGCGAAGACGAACGATATGGTAAGCATATGGCCCTGGATAAACTGAATAATCAAAATTTTTTTTTGCAGAAAAATGTAAGGAAAAAAAGAAACGCAGGTTTTTGGAGTTACAAAAAGAAATCGAATCAAAAAGAGAACGATATTTTCAGACCATATTTCAAACAAACGCAGATGATCCAAATTCAATATTCAATCTCCCTGGAGTGCATTTTCTCAAATTTTGTAACTGCAAAATTAAGTTTAGTTTTCAACCCTGCAGGGTTGCAAAGATGGTCAGCCCAAGGGTAATGTTTTATATTAGCTTTAAGTACGTAAATCAACACTGGAGAGTAAAAAGGAATTCCATTCCAATTAATTATAAAATGAAAGTTTATTCCCTATTTTACACAAAAAACGGACGTTTTCGGTTTGATGACAGTAATATTTGTGATGGTATTAAGGAAATTTGGTCTATTTTAGTCGAGTGGGCCAAAGAAGAAGACAAGTACAGGAAAAGAAAACTTAAGGTAGATCTTTGTGTAGAAATATAATACAGTGGAACCCCGTTATAACGTACTATCGGTTATAGCGTACCATTTTTTGGTCCCGTCGAAAAACATTTCTATTGAAACATCTCAAAAAGTAAAAATAAATTTGTTTATAACGGACGGTCTGATGGTACATTATAACAGGGTTTCATTGTAGGTATCAATTTTTTTGATTAAATGTGAAAGTTGAGAGTAATTTGAGAAATTACGGTGAGAGTAACAAAAAAATGTCTCTCTTTGCAAGTAATTTCAATTTTAAAATTGAGAACGCGCATGAATGGATTAACGAGATTCTCGCTGTAGAATGCTGAATCTATCAAAGCACAGAACAAAAATTGTCTGAAAATGAAATGAAAAAAATCAGTGGTTAGACTTTTATTTAAATCCTAAATTAAAGATGCGCACGGATGGATTAACGAGATTCCCGCTGTGGACGGAGGCGTTTTTGAGTGGACTCAAAAAATTTGCTTTTATTAAATAAATGCAATTATGAAAGGATGTTGAATCCATCTAAAGGGGAAATTATATTTGCTCTGAGCAACATGCACCACTTCCAAAAAAAACACCATATTTGCTCCGTGCACGGTTTGAACCCTCCCCCCTTACTTACGGCTTTGAGTAGCATAGGCTTTATAATATTACGATATTGTGAAGCGCATGAATGGATTAACGAGATTAACCCTAAAATATTGAATCAATTTAGAAGAAAAAATTGCAATTACTTGCAAAGAACAACACTAAACATCAAAAATATCAATTATATTAAAGAAATTTTCTTTCTTTCAAAGTTTCAGGCGCCTGACTACGACATTTTCAATGTTTAGTGATGATTCTTGTAAGGAATTGGCATTTTCATTTATGTATTTTTTCGTAGTCGGGTTTTATAATAATAACTTTTTGCAGAGATTTAGAAAAGGAGAAGATTTATATTTGGATAGAGATGATGAAGATTTGTTTTTAAGCGACTCAGAAATAGAAGAATTACATAGAAAAAGGGAAGAAATTTGGCAGAGGATGCTGCCCCCGCGCCAACAAAGAAGAGCATCTCCACCCCCAAAACGAAAAAGGTTACAAATGCGTATATAAATTTTGCCAAAATTGTTAAAAATAATAAATTACAGTCTGTGATTTTTCTAGTCAGTATTACTAATTTCCAATAAAAATATTAAATGTAGAATTTTAAAAATTTGCTTTGACACTGACATTATGTTGTTATCGATTATTTCATTCCACGATCCAAAAATAGGTACCTCATAAATTCTAATATGAGAAATCAACCAAGTTTTGTTAATTGTTATTTTTTATTATGATAAAATTTATCCGTATATATACAATATTTATACATAGTTGCATTGGTTATAATTTATGGCAACGACATTACAAAATTCAGTATTGATAGAATAGTTTACATCGTTTAAAAAATTAAAAATCATAAAAATTCTAGGGAGCTTCATTTAATCAACAGTTGCATTTTCCTAGATTATACAAAAATAAAAGAAAACTTACATCTTCATTATCCTAATGAAAAATTACAACTTATACCTAAGTTTGTTCATCTATTAGCGTAGGACTAACGTGGTCGTCGTTAATCAAATTTTTCCCATTTGCAATCGAACTTCCCGTCGACTGCGTTATAGAATTTAATTGTTTGTTTCTTAATTCGAAAACTTGTTGTATGGCTTCACGGAAACATAAGAAATTATAATCGATTACACCTGAAAAATTCATAATTTACTTAATTTCCAAAGAAAATGCGAAATAAAAACCTTTATGGTCAAAATTGTCTTCTCGTAGAATACAAATCAGTGCAAGGAACTTATTAACCTCTCGTAAATACAGTACTGTTCCATTATTAAGTTTAATTAAACTAAAACTTTGCTCGTCGAAAGCAGTCACCTCTGGTTCTTCACGAACACTACAGCCATAAATCCAAGAGACATCGATCACCACGTCGATCATATCGCAACACAACTCGTAACTTTGCATGTCAACAGGAGTTGAGTCGGTGGCAATATAAATTTTTGAAACGACATCAAACAAAAACGATTTCTCTATTGCTGAATTCTAAAAATAGTAATTTTGTTTAAAAAAAAATGTTATTTCCAAATTTAGAAGTAATTACCGTATTCAGAATGTTGAGAAGATTTTCTAACGCCGGTAATTGGACTATCAATTTTTGAACAACTTTGGAGAAAGCTTCAAATATGGAGTGGTCGTAAATTGAAGTCAAATGAAAACTCAGATGAATCTGGTCATAGCCTAAAAAAAGTTTTTATTTATTATTTGGGTTTGCACGATATTAGTAGTAGTACATTATAAACGAAATTTTTCCCCAGCCCCCCATTTCGAATCCAAAATAGTCTAAATCGCTTGTACATGTACAAAAATTATTTTCGTTTGCACCCAAATAGTTTTTAAAATTTTCAAGAAAAATATCAACGACACTGATGCGCATGATCAGATTAACGAGATTCTGGGTAACGGCTACGGGGTGAAGTTCGTAAGTTCGAATTAAATTTATTATCGATTGTACCCACATAGTTTTTGAAAATTTTCAAAATTTAAATAGGAGACATTTTTTTTTAAATTTCGAAGTTCAGATTTAAAATATTTCAAGATTTTAAAAATTTCTCGAAAAACTATTTGGGTACTAACAAAAATAAAACTTGCATAAACGAATTAGACTATTCTAAATCCAAAATTTCAAAAAACATGTCACCAGCCCCCCTCTCCCCGCAGCTTATTTTTGAAATATCTTGAAAACAATTTGATAATAAACAAAAATAAAACTTGCACAAACAAAGTACAATCGATTGAGGTTATTTTAAACTGCATCCTGTATGCTTTAAGCAGAATCTCGTTAATCCAATCATGCGCGTCAGTGCCATCCTTACTTTTTTTGAAAATCTCGAAAACTATTTGGGTTTTTTTGCATACACAAGCACAAATTAAGTACAAACAATTGAGACTATTTTGTGTTTATTTCTGATGAAGGTAAAACAGCAAAAATTTGCTTATATTTTTTGAAATTTAGTAAATATATTACTATTAAACTAAAATTAAAAATAGGAAATAACCTGTATATAGAAGCACGGGTAGAAATTTAGTTGATATGGAACTCACTAAGCCCAGTATCGCCACTTCCAACAACAAAAGCAAAGTGAAATTTTTCAGAATGTTGCAACAGTCGATTCCTATGCTAGCACAAATTTGTACTACAATTGTAACACAAAGTATTATAATTTGTAGTTGGATAAAGATCAGTATAGATTTATAGTGACCTTCCATTCAAGTTTTGTAGGCAAACTTTGTAGTAAATAATGACTAGTAATTGTACTACTAATTACTATAATTTGTACAAATATTTGCTACAAATTGAGAATTTCCACAATTTATAGTAATTTGTACTACAATCAAATTACTTCAAATTTTATTGAGTATTCTTATATCAAATGTACTATACGAAATTAAACAAATTTTCTCGCTAATAAGTATTACAAAACATTAATTATAATTATTCCGGTAAGGTTTTCTTTCCGTGCGGAAGGGGGAGAGAGATAAAGATGAATATAACAACCAGGGTTTCCCATATTAAACCGACAAAACTGTAGATTAATATCAGCAGAGTAACTAAAGCGAGGCACAGGTGGCGTAGGGCAAGGGTGCACAAATTTGAGGCGCAAAATTACCTAAAGGCTTAGCTTACCCTACCCAGGGACGTGCCCAAGCAACTTTTTTCGGGGGGGGGGGGGAATTTCAAATTTGCAAATTTGCCAACTGAATTAATTCAAAATTGCCAACTTTTTGTAAGTTTTGCAACTTTTTGTAAATTTAGACATAAAAAATGCCAAATTGACCTACTTTTGGGTGTCTTTGTCAAATTTTTGCTAACTTTCTACAACATAGGGAGAAAGCTCCCCCATCCCCCCTATGAGCACGTCCCTGACCCTACCCTCTAACCATTAAAAAAAAACATTTTCTCTAAAATTAAATTTTAATTTTTTGTCTTTGTCAATTTTTGAAGTCATTTTTAAAGTTCCATATGCTGGAGGGTATTCCATACCCCCCGGTTTTACCCCCATTTCTTTACATTTTGGGATATCTAATTGGTTTGGTCACCTTAGAAAAAAATACTTAAAAATGAGATAAAATTAAGTATTATGTAGTTTATGGTCATGAAAAAATCTTGTCCTGATCTGGAGAGTATTTTTAAAAATAAACAATCGGAAAACCGGGGGTCTGGGGGGTATGGAATACCCCCCGCCATTAAGAAAAGATATTTTCTCTAAAATTAAATTTGTGGCTTTATCAATTTTTAAAGTTCCATAATGCTGGAGGTTATTCCATACCCCCCAGACCCCCCGGTTTTACGCCCATTTCTTTACATTTTGGGATATGTAATTGGTTTGGTCACCTTAGAAAAAAAATACTTAAAAATGAGATAAAATTAAGTATTATGTAGTTTATGGTCATGAAAAAATCTTGTCCTGATCTGGAGAGTATTTTTAAAAATAAACAATCGGAAAACCGGGGGTCTAGGGGGTATGGAATACCCCCCAGCCATTAAGGGTAGTTCACACTACATGATTTATCATATGACTTAGTCATAAGAAAAGTCATGGCTAAAATCATACCATCACAACAGCCAATCATAAAAGCCATAACTTCTATAATATCAAAAATCATATAGTGTGAACGTAAAAAAATCTCTCATATGAGAAGTCATGTGACAAGTCATATGATAAATCATGTAGTGTGAACTACCCTTTAAGAAATTTCCTTGCACAGCCAATTTTTCCTGCACTTTTACTATTGAAAACCATGATTTTCGCTCGAAGTGCACTGCTAAAGCATCCCAATGCAAGTGTCGCTCCGGTTAACGCCGCTCTGCGCAAAGCTAAGACTAGTTTAAACTACACGGACTGTCAATAGAATGCATTGATTCGAGCGACTAAACTTGAAAATTGCTATGAAAATCGAAGTTTTTAAAATCAATTTTTGAAAAAACTGGTAGATTTAAGGCCTTCCGTCATAGTTAATTCTCTTATTTAATATTTGCTTATTCAGAATTTATCGAGGTTTTAATCGTAAAATTTGCATTTTAGCGTCCCAAATACAAACGGTTCAATTTTTTACACATTTTGTACTAGAGATGAATGCGGGATTAATTTTTTGTCCCGTCCCGTCCCGCAGTGCCGCCTCGTCGTGTAAGTCCCGTCCCGCGGATCCCGCACGTCAGACGCATGCGCAGATTAAAAATTATGACTTGAATTTGAAACTGCACATGCGCCTGACAGCGTCTACTTTCCAACTGCTGAAAAACTGGGCTATTACTAGCGCAATTGTTTTGTTGAATTTAAAATAGAAATGAATGCGGGACGGGACGGGATATTTTTTGTCCAGCGGAATATTTTGAATATTTAGTCCCGCGCGGGACATTTTGTCAACTCAGTCCCGCAGTCCCGCGTTTGATTTATTTTGTACAACGCAGCCCGAATGAATTTTTTTGAGTTTTTTGTTAACACATATTACTTAGAGTAAATGTAGGGAAAGGATTCAGTAAGTTAAATTATGAAATAGAAGGGGAAAAAATTTCGTCCCGCGCAGGACTAATTATTTTAAATATCCCGCGGGATATCCCGTCCCTTCCCGCATTCATCTCTAGCTGTATTGTATAAAATAAATTTACAAATAAAACGCGGGACTGAATCGGCATCCCGTCCCGCGCGGGACTGAATCGACATCCCGTCCCGTCCCGCGCGCGGGACTTCTCTATTTTGTACCTCTCGGCTATTTTTTTCCAAAAAATATTTTTAAATGATCTTTTTTAACCAATTTACATTTCCTCCGAGCAACACGCGTATTACTCCAATATTTGTTCCGTTCCTACTGCATATAAATGGCCATAGCTCTGCCTTTCACAAGAAATGACACTCTAACATGATTGTGATTGCTTAATTTTCTCGGTGGCCCGGCACCACCTCCTCTGTTACATCACTGCTTTTGAGGCCCTAGGAGTTCACGGACCGTATGCTTTTGCACACCGGTAGTTACGCCACTGCTGACGCGCATGAACGAATTTACGAGATTCTTTATTTCGCGTGTACAGAGGCGTCAAACTCATTCCAGCCGTGGGCCACTTCCTCCAAGCAAAATTTTTACGAGTGACACAAATGATTGTTTTACCCCTTTCCCCATCTCATTTTTTCCCCGAAAATTTTTTTTGAACGACTTTATTTTAACTCTATTTCAGAATTTTTATATTTTTCTTATAATTTTATTAATTCTTATATTTTGTTTTATTTTTACGCAAATAATATTTTTCAATTAAACAAAAGAAATAGAAAGAAATGTCAGCCCATTATGGGGTTTGCGTTGTTATACGCGGAATAAATCAGAGTTGTTTTTGAAATAAAAAAATCAAAAATCAAAAGTGTCGAAATTTGAAAAATCAATGATTTTCTCCGAAAAAATGAAAAATTTTGTAGAATCTAAGTTTGAATATTTTTTTTGTATTTTTTCCTGAAAAGTACGTTTAAAGACAAACAAAACCAAAAAAAAAAGTTCCGATTAGTCAATTTTTGAAATAGTTACGATCGTTTGAAAAAAAAAACAGCAGTTTTTCTAAAAATTCGTAAATTTGTTGAGTTGAGTTAAATGGGTTGAGTAAAAAATTTTGAAAAAATTCACAGAACTGTTGTTGATGAGATAGTATATGTAAAAATTTCAGGAAAATGAAAAGGGGTCGGGTTCAAAAGTGGTCGATTTGGTGTGGAATGCCCCATATATTAGTGTTAAATTTATGAACACTGCCAAAATAGTGAAAAAATTCTAAACAAAAAACGAGAGTAGTTTTCGAGGGTGTGAATATCAAAAAATTTGTTTTCAAAATTTTTTTTCAGGGGGAGTGCAGTAACACAAAGATGTTAAAAGATTTTAGTGGTTAAAAATCCGAATCTTACACATTGTATATGTGTAAAATTATCTATTGAGAAACAATTGTACACAATTTTATTTACATTACTGATATGAGACCTATTATGATAATAGTTGATGACTCCTGTTTGACAAAGGTCAGGAAATCAATGTTTTTCATTATTAATGAAACCAAAAAAACGTTAAAATCTTAAGATTAAGAAGAACCAATAGTAAACTTACCAGCATCGGCTAAATCATCGGTGGCTCTTTGGTGAATGTCTCTTTGAGATTCCATTTTAAAATCATCACCTAATCCGTCAACCTTGTGGATAAAAACTTCAAATTTGATGTTTTGATTAACCTTATATGCTTTAGTCACAGTCAAATTCAATTTATTTAGGGCTTCCATATAATCGTCCTACAAAATTGTGCAACCGTAAGCTTTGAAAATAAGTAAATCGACCCAAGTTCCAAAACTCACCTGTGCATCGATTACAAAAACTAACGCACCGCATCCTCCAAAAATCATCTCAGAATCAAAAGAGTCGTCAAAGAAATCAATTTGACCGGGAAAGTCCCAAATTTGAAATTGTACAAAACTAGAATTGTTAATGTCGTCTTTGACTATTTTATTGGTGCTCTCGAGAAACAGTGTTTCGTTGGGCGACATCTTATGGAAAACTACTTTTTGTATAGACGATTTACCTGATCTTCTTAAACCCATCAACAAAATACGAGGCTTCTGTTCGCTAGCTGAACACATGTTTATATCCTGATCGCCGTCGAATGCATTGTAGCCAAAATCTTTGGGAAACGACCCTACGTGTCCGTCAAAACCACTGACTTCTTCGTCATCCTGATACGAAGACTGAAAAAAATTGTTAGAAGTGGATGACATCTTAACCTCAAAATTGTGTTTACCATTTCACTTAATTTTACGTTTAACTGAAGTAAATGTTACTTATTTAGAGAATACATCGGTTATAAACATTTCGGAGAGGAACAATTGTTGAACTTTATGATAAATTATCATAAGACTTAACTACAATCACCAAAACAACAGATGCCTGTAATTGAATGTCATTAATTTCAATGTTGCCGGGTTGGCTGCTGGGAAATATTTAATTACAGGCACAGTGGCGTACCGTATGAATATTTGTTGTAAGTAGTAAAAAATTTATTTTTTGTAAAATATTCGTGTCACGGAACTTTGGTGTTACGTCATCATACACCTGATCGTACATAAGCACCGCCATTGGTTATTTAAGTGACCAGACCACGTGATTGGTTAGGATATAATTACTTAACAATAAAAGCACAAGCAATCGGAAGAAAAGAAAGCGGAAACAAAAATATTATGTACTAAATCAAATCGGCTATTTACCGATAGCACTTTTTTTTAATAATTGATCAATTATGCCGTTTGCTTCTGGATGGTAAGCCGTGGTAAATTAAGTAAATAAATTGAAAATTTAATAAAATTTTTGAAAAATTGATAAACGATTAATCAAAATTTTGATTAAAAATTGAACTTTAATAATAATAACACAGTAAATAAAATAAATTCAATATAAAATTAATAAAAATAATAATAGTAAATTATAAAAACTGAAAATGTTTAATTTGAATTGCATTCTGCATTATGAGTAGTACATTTTTCAGTGGTACTACATTTTCCAGTAGTACTACACTTTTCAGTAGTACTACATTTTTCAGTTGTTGTTTTGTTTTTATTTTTAAAAATGTGTATAACTTTATTCAAAAATTTAGCTTTTTTTGTAGTTTTTTCTTGATCTACTTCTACAACGCATTTATGAGAAGAAGTGGTTTTATTAGCCGATTCTTCACAAGAAGTGGTTTTACTAGTCGATTCTTCACAAGACGTTGATGGGCTACTATTGCAATTTTCGGTGGTAGAATCTTCGCAAGTTGTCGTTGTAGGTGTTGTTGTTTTTGTACATTTCGTTTTAGTTGGTTTTTCTGTGTGATCATGGTGGGCTTTTGTAGTAGGAACATCATAATTACATAAAGTGAACATTTTGTTACCGGAATGGCTTTTCATTTTCTGCATTTTTTCTACTTCTGCATCTTGACTTGAATTACCTTCTATGTTACCTAAAATGCTGGGTTTTGGTTTTTCAGTGACGCCATTGTTTTCACCAGAAACCGTCGTAGTAGCAACACTACTACTACTGAAAAGAAAATTTAAATCTTCTTCATTTGCACACGTAGATTCCGTTTTTTCTTTTGTTTTGCAGGTGGTTTCCAGTTTTGGGTCCTTTGTTTGTGATTCATGTGATGCTTTACCATTAGAATCCACTTTTGATTCTTTGCTTGGTAATTCACTTGTTGCTTTGCAGGGGGTATTCAATTTTGCTTCGTGTGGCTGTGGTTCATCTGTTGTTTTTTCGGTGGTATCCGATTTTTGTTCAGCAGTTGTTTCATCTAAATAATGAATAAAAGTTTAGGTACAATTTAATCAAGAAGTTATTTTATAATAATTAAAGCAAAATAACAAGAAATATAGTAATTAATTTGATTATTGAAGTTCTAAGTGGCGCCATCTATGTTAAAACATAAAATTGTGTAATACTAACCAGTCGAACATTTCTCAGAATCGGCTGCTGTGGTATTGTTGCCCTGTGTCTCTGAAATATAAATATAACACTGCATTTGTAATTATCATTGCATCATTTAAGTGATAAAGGACCTAAGAGACTAAAGTGCAATTTTAAACCCCAAGAGTAAAGTTCATTTTCTTGCCCTGTAGCGATGGTAATAATATCAAGAAGGATTAAGAGATACCTTTAATGTGTGATGAGTCATAGAGCAACAATGGTTAACCTTCGATTTCATAAAACTTTTAACAAGCCGTTAAAAGTAACGGAAGATTTCTGGTGTAACCGTTCTACCAGATACGTAACTCTTCAACAGATAATTCAAAATTTCGACATTAAATTTGATAATCTTTATGCAGTTTTGATATTCAAATCTGACGATCTGTGCCGATCTTTCTCGATTAGCATCGATTTCTAAATCAAAATCTAACCTCCAACTTTGTTTGTTTGGAATCACTTGAAGGAAATTTTTCATTTTCTACATCAGCAGCTTTTACATCTGTAAGCAGTGTTTATGTGTTTGCAAGTCTCAATCAGTTGTAGCGTTGACAAGAGGTCCAGTCTTTCACCTGCGAAGCCGCACGTCCTATCTTAATTGGAAGAGAGTACCTGTCACCTTATAAGTTTGCAAACTTACTAGAGCTCTTACGTAAGCAGCCCCGGATCTACGACTGTTCCAAACGAGGGCAAGAACTTTGAGTTTAAGAGTTCAAATATATATAAATTTGGCGCTTTTGAGCTGCCGCTCGGGGCAGACACCTCGGCTTTCCCCTCCCCAGATCCGGAGATGTACGTAAATAAATTTTATTTTTTTCGATTCGGGTGACCGACGACGACGACTCTTACCTGAACAAACTTCATCAGATTCTGCGTTATTCGAGGTTGAAGCATTGTTATCTAAAATATAAAATTTATCAAGTTTTAAAAAAATTAAATTTTAATTGCCTGTGGCCGTGGATGTTTCTTTAGCGTCTGCACAAGTAGTTGTTGTCGTATGGTGCCCATTGGCTCTAAAATAATTTAAAATGACATTAGTTTGAACTATTTTACTGGTAGCCAATCCTAACATAGCATGTAAGCGGTCATGGCAAAGTTTAGTTAGCATTTCGCGCCTCCAAACATCGCTCAGTAAATCTTGACTAGCTTTTTGATCTTGGCAGTTATGGGAGCAGCGCCCTATTAGCCAATTTCCGGTAACCAATTCACTTCCTCCGCATACGCGACATTCACCTAAACGTATCATTCACAAATTTACATTTAAATTTTTTTGTCATCACTCACCAATGAACACAATTACATGCTTGGAATTTAGATTTGTTCCAGTCAAAATGATAAGATTGGTTTTTGGAATTGGTTGAACCCCCTTAATAATCCATCCCGAATCCATTAAAAATCCCTTTTTACCAGGAGGTGATTTTTCACTCAAGGTCACGTCTAATATGTCTTGAGATTTGGAGACGTTGAGAAGCATTCCTCCAGCCATGGACGACCACGATCCCAAAATGTTACAATTTACGTCTAAAATATTTGCGAAATGCTGAAATCAATTTTTGCTTCAACCGATTTTACCTTCGCTTAGCTTTTTCTCTTTATTACGCATATCTTGAACAATTTTCAAAATTTCTTCAATTGCTGACGAGGTATTGAAGGATTCCTTTTCGTTGGTTTTTGAAGTTGTTTCGTTATCACCAGAACCGTTCTCGCAACGTTTGGGAAAATTTAAATTTGAAAAGATGGAGAGTTTTGGTTGAGCTGCATTTAACTCAAGTTTATGTTTTGAGCGAATTTCTTTTTGTTCTAAAGTACAACAAAATTAGGTTATATTAGATTCTAACCTAACTTAACTTAGGTTAGGTTTAGGATTGCAAACCTAACCTATACAAAAGTTAGGTTAGAAATTCCAGTTAATTGGAGATTAATTTCCAATTAAAACTTACTTAAAGTTGTTGATCTTTCCGATCTAATCCGACTTGGTTTAAAAAAACTATTTCTTGGTAGATAAAATTTGGCAGAATTATCCCCCCGCGGTGTTAAATCAAACTTCTGTAGTTTTTCCAAATAATTTTCTTCTGGAAGCGACTTTTCTGATGTTGGTTTTGAAATGTATCTTTCCAAATAATCATTAGCGTCTAGCTGTTCGGCTGAAGGATTTTTTGATGCAACAATATTATTGGCCAAACTGTTCAGCATTATAGCCATAAGTTGTGGGGTTAAAACATTTTCGTATGATTTGGGCAAATTGCTGTTACATCTGTTTAATTTTCTGGTTTGGGTCTGGATCAAATTCTTAATGGTGAGCATTATGGTTTCCATTGTTTCAGGACTCAAAAGTTTTTTATTTTGATTTTCCAAATTACTGTTGCTTGATCCACCTTTTGGTTTATTTGCGGTTCCGTAATAATCGGGATGGCTTAAATTGACGGAGTGGCCCACGTAACTTTCTTTGTGATCTTCGCTAATTGGAGTTGTAGGTGTAACAATGTAATTCATCTTAAGATTCCGGTAAATATCAGAAAAAATGTTATAAAGACCTTCCTTTTGAGACGATTCAAAACTTTCTGACGAGCAACGCTTTAAGTACTCTTTAATATTATTGGACATTTGAGACTCTTCTGGTGGATAGTTAGGAAGAGCGGCAGTATTAGAATAAATTGGAAGCATTTTAATATTTCCTAAATAACTTTTCATGTAATCATTGTTATAATAATTAAACTCTGATACTTTTGGAACATCATTTGATATACTTTCAGGAACCTCATTTAACGCAAAATTGGGTGGAGCATTTTGTAGAGCTGTTGCAGGCAGCGTTGAAGAACTCCAAGAACTCTCAGTAGTACTTGATTCCGTAGGTTCGATATGAGGTATTGAATTTTCATCTTGCGAAGGATAGTAAAGAGCCCCTACAATTTGGGCATCAGTTTTATCAATTGCATTCAAATCGATTCCATTCACATAATTGGATGACCGTGTTCGAGACTGAACGTAATTTTTCTCATATAACGGATTTGCAAGTAAGCTATCCAATTTATTTAATTCTTGGGGTTGCACATTCAGTTTTGGTTCATTTAGAAAGAATAATGGATGATCTTTCAAATTATTCGATATCAAAATTTGTTTTTTTCTCCTCATTCTGGACTTTTTTCTAAAATCATCTTGCTTAAGATTATTAAGTAGCGATCTCATGTTTCTTGATAGTCTTTCATTTCTGAGAACCGAGAAGGTTTTTTTTAGGTAGGCTTGAAAGCCTTCTTCTACCTTCTTCCTTTCCAAAGATTCCCCATGAACTTCAAAAACGTTGAGATGCAAAATTATTACAATGATAATACATTTGGTAGAAATTTGCATAATATCTTCCACTGCACGTCACATTTTCTAATATGCCAAGTGTCATTTTTGACTGACAACTGTTGATAGAACAGGGGCGTATCCATACGGGCATTAGAGAGTTGTCTTAAAATTAAAACAAGTCAAAATTAGTTTAAAAAGTTTTTCCACCAGACCCAAGGAACCGCCGTATCAGAAGAAGTTGCAGTTAACCACTTTTAGTTAAAAGACACCTAGCGCTGAGGAGGAAAACTGAACAAAAATCGCTATTAGGTTACCATCAGTAATCCATGACCACCTGATCACCGAAAAATTGGTACCAAGCAGAGAGGAGCCCAGATACATACATCGACTGGTCCTGGCCTGTTTTTGCTCATTATTGTGTTGCCATGTAGAGTATCCCGTATAATAATTTGCTAGAAAGCTCCTCCTTTGTGTCATTTATGAGCGCGTCTTTGGTTGATTGGTATACCAACTTAAAAACGGGAAACTGCGGTTCTAACCCTGACCTTGTCGTAAAAGCTGCTATGATCCAAAAGTCCGAGGTAGATCTGTAGATTATGGAAGAGGTAACATCAGGAAAAGCTTTTCTGGCTTTGACCAAGTCGAAAAGTAGAAGCACTGATAGTACTTAGATTTAGCACACAAAAAAACAAAGCAATTTACGGAATGCCCTAGAAGATAAACGAAATTACCCGGCTTGGTTTGCTAAGTAAAAGCTGAATTAGTATCCCCACTCGCGAGATAAGAAAGATAGATTTTTTTTTGACTAGAATACATTGAAATATTTCATAGTATTAATGGAAAAGTTTATTGGATTTGCGAGTATGAAACAAGAGTTAAATAATTAAAGATAAGAAATTAAAAGAGGCGGTCGCTCAATACTTGATTTAAATCCGGGTGAAAGTACAACTTTATTCTGGCCGTCTCGCTGGTCCTCCAGGCTGGAGGTTCTGCTGGCTCCTCGTCGTAAGTAAAAAATGTAAAATGCTTACGAAACCAAACGCCGCCTGGCGATGTTTGGGAATCGGAAGACGTCGTAATGCGTTAATAAAACCGAATAATTCATATACAAACAAGAATTAAATCATCTGCAAATCATGCATGACAATATAATGCAAACAGATCTTTTAACCGCTCAAAGCACAAAAACAAAAACTTTTTTTTACCTCATTGACATAGGATAAAATATTGAAACGATTTCAAGCCTATCTACGATAAAAAAAATGCTTCAATCCATCGCCTCCATTTAATCAAACATATGGCCATGGATTTAAATTTTACGGTACGGTAGAATATAATCCATTGGAGTTCCACAATTCATCCGGTTCTATATCAAAAAATTACAGACGTACGGCAAATTAAAAAAAAATAAGAAAGTTTAATAAATAACCTAAGCTCTGATGTGCCAAACCTAACCGCGTGAATTATTATAAAGTATTTGATATTAACCACAAATTTATTCTAAAAATCATCACATGACTTTACCATAATACATTAATGTTGTGATAGTATAATATTATGTCTTGCAGACTAATTCAATACAAATTGTACCTAATTAGTCACTAATTTGATGGTAAATCGAGTTACCTTCCAGGGATCATCCCTTTTATCGATAGCTCAATGCCAAAATTCAAAAACTGATCGAACGATTGATTCGATGCTATGATTTTTTCTTTCGGTGAGTGGATTTATTTGGACCAGGGGTTCCCAACCCTTTCTTGGTCAGGGAACAAGAAGAGTACAGAAGAGAACAGGGACCTTGAAAAGTAAGGTTGCGGGCTTGCCCGCAACGTTACGTCGGATGATTTTTATTGAGGCGTACCTCTGAAAATTAGCGTGAAGCTAAGTCCTGGCTGTGTTAACCTGTGGGACCTACAGCTTTACGTGGAATCCGAACCACGGAGTCGGATAAATTTTGTGGCCGGGTTGGGGATCGAACGTAGCCCCGCCAAACTAGAGTCCTCTCCTTAGCCCGTTCACCTAATTCACCTCCTCCGTCTCCGCGGACCACAGGTTGGAAACCACTGATTTGGACAGTTGCACATAACATAACTTGCGACATTATTAGGTGTCGCCCTCTACCGAACACAGTACCGAACATACTCATAAGTCATAGGTCAAAACTGACATCTCTAGATTTTAACCAAAATCTAATCAAATCTAAGTCTCAATAGAGGTATTCACCTCCTCCTCCAGTCTATCCGTCTTAACAGACGCGTAGTGATTATTTTCATGTGTCCAATCGTGTAATCAAGCTGTCGATTACTAGACAACATGATCATAATGCTCTTGGAAGATTACTTTCGGTGGTTTGCCATTGCCTTCCGAGGGGAGAGGGTCATAATAAAGTTGGATAAATTTTGTAACCGGGTTGGGGATCAAACCCAGGGCTTCTAGCCTAGAGTCCGGTCCTTAGCCCGTTCACTTCGCTCACCTCAGAGGTATTCACACTGACGTGTATATATCCTTGTATTTGTACACCGTTGTATTTATCCTAGTAACGCCGAGTAAAGTTGCTAGGATATTAAAACGGTGTATAAACACAACACCATTACACGAGCCAGTGTGAATACCCCTAATATAAAAGTAGTACTAAATATAAAATTTGGTGGAGAAATTCCCATTGGTTTGGGCGCTAGAGCACACACAAAATTAAGTGACACACAGACATACAGACATTTTTTGATGTTTAGTCTCTTTCAACTCTTTTAACCTCAGGACTGTAAATCCGTAAAAATCTGAAAAAAAAACTCTTTTAATTTGTGAAGTTTTTGATTTTTGAAGAGCAAAGTTTAACAATAATAACCTAAACTCTGATGTTTCAAAGAACATAATATTTTATATTTAAAAAAAATATTGGAAATGTTTATGAGCGGCAAATTTGCAGATTCTTCTTTTTTTTACAAAAGTTTTAACTTTTATATCTACTTCCTGCAGAAACCAGAATAGATTATAAAATTCTCTTTCATACACAAAAGAATAAATTTTTTTATTTTTCTTTATAAATATAATATTTAATTTCTTAGCTCGGCCTTTCAGTGGACATCCACACGGTGTGGTGAAATAGATATTGATTTATCGGAAATAGGTACTATGGGGACTAATTCACCCCGCTAATCGGATTTGTAATTCCCAAAAAGGAAAAAGCAATGTTCTACTTAGAACGTAAAAAGCTTAATGAATGAATCTTAGGAAACAGATAATAATAATTGTTTGTATTTACATTTATTGATTACAAAGCTGACTCTTTCAAATTCGTATGACTTAAAATAGTAAAAAACACAACCTTTTCAAGTGTGTTGCTGAACAAACTTACAAGGCACATTTACAGCTGTAATAATCCAAGCCTTCTAACTTTGTGAAATTGTACAAGTCAAAATAAATATTATTTTGCAAAACAAATTGGATTATTTAAGTCACTAAAAAATTCGTGCTTATCGTAAAGTTTTTAATTTCCACGAAAAATTTTTATAATTTTTAAACAAACTTTTATTTAAAATGTTCAATAAATTTAACTTTTAATTGACGTGGTGCTTCCAACTGATCCAATCACATGTGGCCAAATGGTGCATAAAATGTCCAATTTGAAAAATCGCAGAATAATGTTTAAATTATAGAAATTCACTTATAATTTTATGTGGATCGGTTCCTCATCTGTAGAACCACTAAATTTACTATTATACAGATTTAAATTCTTCTGACTGTTTTTCGCCACTTTTTTCGAAGAAAATCGCCGAAGAACTTTTACATAGATGTGCATTAGTTCACGACTTGCACAGCAAACGTTTAGCTTTCTTATCGAAAATTGGACGAAAATCAACTTTATTTGTATATTGGTGAAGGTTGATAAGTTGAAATATTCAAACCATAAAAGTGTTTTTGTTCAAAACACCCCATATTTTGGTTGGTTTTTTAAGCCGTAACCAAATTTAAATTTTCAACCATTATTGTGCGAGCACAGATTGTTTCTATTTTGACATGAAAGAGTCGAATTTCCTCTTGAAGAGTTATTTAAATTTGAAAGCAAAAATTAGAATTTTAGAAGACGTAATTCATTAAAAGCTGGTAGCAGTATATTACCCTATTTGATAGACCAAGTTGATAGACCAAGCTACAGTTTCCATCTTGGATTTTAGGAGTCGTGAAAATTTTATGGCTTATAGATAGACACTTCATAAATAAAAAACCGACAATGGCAAACGTTTCTTTGGTCGGATAAAAAAGTAATTTTCGTTTTAAAATGGTAAAAATTAGTAGAGTAGCGGGGGGGGGGGGCAAGAGATGGTAAAAAGGGGTCTATGACAACTCGCCGCGGCCAACTCGCCGCGGGCCAACTTGCCGCCAGCTTAACTCGCCGCCGGTCAACTTGCCCGTCAGCCCAACTCGCCCGGCTGACCAGCTCGCCGACGGCCCAACTCGCCACCGTCATGGTTTCCGAATATTTTCTACTTTTTGACGATTAAATCGATTTAGTCCATGGCTTATAAAAACCGTGGATGCAAAAATTTTGCATGTTTCAGATCCGATTTTATGTTTTGTATCGAGCGTTTAAAAAATTAATAATTGAGTGGCTGGTCAGAAAATCACTTATAAACAAAGACATTTTATAAATAAATAGCATTTTAAGGCTCCATGAGCAACAATTTCAATGCACTTGTATCAGCTTTTTTTCAACCGCGATATCAGTACTATTCGCCGTTTAAATATTACTGTCGTAGTGCACTACTCGTGTGGCCATGGTTTCTATTGCCTTACTTTAGCTTTATTTACCGCTGCTGCTAGCAACATTTTACTGTACGTGTGGCCTCAGACTTAATCGTCAAAAAGTAGAAAATATCCGGAAAACTTCACCAAATTTAAACGTTAAAAAAGTTAATTATAAAATTCAAACTTTTTTCAGTTGTCAGCGCGGCGGCGAGTTGGGCCGGTGACGAGTTGGTCAGCGGCGAGTTGGGCTGACGGAAAGTTAGTCCTCGGCGAGTTGACCGGCGGCGAGTTGGGCTGGCGGCAAGTTGGCCCGCGGCGAGTTGTCCCGGCCCCGGTAAAAAGGTATCCGTTAAGCCGACAATTTTTTATGCTCTCGTGTGATTTTTTTAAATCGCACGGCCGTGTATGTAGAGGGGGGGGTCAGATATTGGCATGTACCTGAGGTTTAGGTATACCTTTTTACTATCATTTGCCCCCCGCGCTGCTCTACAAATTCTTACAGTTTTAAAAAGTGAATTACTCTTTATCTGACCAGAAAAATATTTGTCATTTTCGGTTTTATATTTAGGGGATGTCTATCTATAAACCATAAAATTTTCACGACTCTTAAAATCCGGGATGGAAACTGTCGTTGGGTCTTGAACTATCTTACTACCAAATAAATCCATTGGGAAAGCTTACATTAGAACCAGGATTATAAAAAAAAACAAGCTGGATCAAAATTAGGTGAGTGTGCAAAACCCCGAAATTTAAGCTCTCGGCACTCGAAAACCGGAATTTTCTAAGGCCACTTTAAAACTCCAAAACAGAGATGTAGAATATAAGGCTGAGAATTAATTTCGATTAATTGATGATCGATTAATCAAATAATTTGTTTTTTAAAATTAATCGATTGTTTTCGATTAATCAATTTTTTTGGATTAATCGATTATTTTTGATTGTTAGATTAATTGATTGCTTGATTATTTTTGATTGTCTTTGATTAATCAATTGTTTAATTATTTTCGATTGTTTGCAATTAATCGATTATACGATGAATTTCGATTGTTCGATTATTTTCGATTAAGCGATTGTTTATTTACGACATAGTACGCAAAAAAAGCATTCAAAATAATTTTGGTAAAAAAAGGCCGAAGCCAAAATTAATCAGATTTTTTGATTAATCGATTGTTGGACTACTTTTAATTGTTTCTGATTAATCGATTGTTTTCAATTAATCGATGGATCGCTTAACCGATATAATCAATTGTTTTTACACAATAGATTTTTGATTATTTCTACACAAAGCAGCCCTAAATGTTGAAGCAAACGAATATAATTTTTATGTCTAATTAGCGTTCGTTCAATTGTTGAGGGTTTTAACGGGATACCTGGATCAATGCATTTCTTTCCTGAAATTAAAACATGACAAAATTTAAAAAATAAATAAATAAAGAAACGATCAACTGCGAATGCGCGTTAGCGGATTCAGATCCGGAGAAAGGTAAACTTTCTTATGACTAGTCTCCGTGGTTCCGAAAGCACATTAAACTGGTGGTCATCCTGGGTTAATAAATTGCCATCATTATCATAAAAACCAGGGTTACTGGCACATCTAGAGGCCAGTCTAGCAAGCTACCTAAAAGATGTTAAACAATTGTAAGCTCAAAAAACATGTTATTAAGTGAACCTGTGTTGATACAGATGATAGAACAGGACATGGCCCTAATTAGATGTCAAAAGAAAAAGTAAAAAAAAAAATATAGAAAAAATCGTGTTAAGGTTTCATTTTTGGATACGATGTGAAAAATAAAATTATTTAAAAGAAGTCGTAGTGTGCAGTGCTCCGTTCGTTACCGTAAACAACATTTAGTTTTTTGGATAGCACCGTTTCATTTCGATTCCATCCGATCTAATGCACAGAAAACTAAAAGTTGAACCTGACTAACGTCTAAATTTTGTAATTACAAAAAAATAATTTGTACCTAATGACAAACAATGAGTTTGTTCACTCTGGTTCTACTTTAGCAGAGTAGGAATTTTGAGGGGGGGGGCAAAAAACCTAGGTTTAAGTACAAAAAAAGAGATCTACAGGTCGAGCTTAGGTTAGTGTTAGGAAAAAATTTTGTTTATTAATGGACGGTTAGAAGAGATTCACCGATTGAGCTAAACAGCTGGCGCCCAAACGTTCTGGCGCCCAAACGTCCGGAGCCCAAACAGCGACCTCCAAATGTTATGTTCCTCTAATTACGTTAGTTCAGTTACTTGTCAAGTTCGATTTTAGAACTCACATTTGCTAATGGTCACCGCAGTATCTGCCGTGTTTTTGAGTGATTCCATCTTCAATCGACCATTTGATCTTATAGAAAAAAATGCATTTTACTTCGTTTGCGTATACTAATAGAATTCCCAACATCCACATAAATAAATTTAATTTCTGTAACCATGTATTTGGATGACTGGAATTTTAATCCTTAAACTGTAAGACCTGAGAGTCGTGATTTTGATTCCACGTTAAGTGTAAAAATACAGAGTTGCAGTTGTTAATGTGGATTTATCCCAAAATAAAATGTTTTATCCGTAAATATCCGGAAATACATAAAATAAAACTTAAACTGCAATAAAATTGAAAATAAAATTAATACCTAGTAATTGTAATTAATGCACTCTCGACAATTTCACTGACGTTAGATATAGCGAATGTGTGTTTCAAGTGTAGATGACAGGAATAACTTCCAAGATAGTATACAGAAGGAACATAGCAGTGAACTGAGTAGTAAGCTTTCAACAATTGGCTTGGGTTCATCTTGAAATTTTAGCCTTTTATATTTATAGTTCGATTATAAATATTTAATAGGATCGTGAAGTGAAAGAAAGTGAAAAAACAAATGTGAAAGGAATTAAAATTTGTGTGAATATCGCAAGGAAAAAACACTTCCCACTTAATCATCATCTGTCAGTTATTTTGGATGAAATTATGTAAAAAAAATTGTGCGTTAACATCAATCGTAAACAAAAGTTTGGTACGTATTGACGAAGTATTTTCGGATCTTATTCATCATTTTACTCGGATTATTTATAGAATTAAATTAAACATTGATCAGTCATATTTAGATGCTTTAACCAAATTGTTTAAATATTTTGATATGGATCTATTTTTGTATTGTACTACTAAATTATTATAAATTGGGTGTAAATTATTTTATGGATGAAACAATACAATTCAAATTGGTGCACTTCCAATTTTTTTATTTTCAAAATTTAAATGTAGTACCTAATTTTTGAAAAAAAAAAATTTTTGAAAAAAAAAAAAAATTAGTTTTATGCAAATATTTTTATTATTATCTACTGCTACTAAAGCACAAATTATGCTGACAGAGCCTTCCATATATTAATTATTTATTTACTTTCGAGTTATAGGATGGTCCGGTTGTCAAGATCTGCTCTTGCTCAAAATTTTTTTACCGATTTTCTGGTATTTTTTGCGGCATTGATTACATTTTGTGCTTAAGCATTTGTTTTATAAATTTCTAATTATTTTATAACGACGCTCCAGAGTGGATTACCGAGTTTTCCACATTCTAATGCTGTTCTACCAAATTTTGCTATTATTTAAAGAACTAATTAAATGGAAATATTGACTGAACTTCAAAATAACTTCCTTTCTTTTTTATTTGAATTATACTTCAAAAAATATTTAAAATTTGGAATGGAGCGATGGCATTGGAATATAAAATTTTCCTATTGAAATTCTGATATTTGAGACTGTAAATTACCAATACAAACATGAAATTTGATAGATCATCCAAAAATTTGGGCAAAATAGGACCAAAAACCGTAAAAATAATATGCAAGGATTGTATTGGTTGTTTCTATAAATTAAGCTCCGCCCACCCATAAGTTCATAAAATATCGAAAATCAAAACCAGAACTCAAAAAACAGAAAACAAAATGCAATTTACAATAACAGTTTTCAGTTTACAAGTTGTAGTTAACTGTGGTAAACTCCGACTTTTAATAAGCCTTGATGTCAGTATTTACGTCGAGCACACGTACCGTCAACACAGTGCGGGAATTAAGTCGTTTTTACGTGAAAAATCGTAACTTTACAATTGATTATTTCCTAAATTAATGGATATTTGACGTTCATTCATAGCTTAAACACTTCGTTTTAATGTTATCCATCAGACTCTTTTGAATTATTGTAAATAACCATAAAGTCCCTTAATCGCCCCTAATTAACTTTTTCGATAGTTTTGTTTCACTCTGTGTGTCACAAGTGAGAATTTTGTTGGCAACATGTAAAATTTTTGATGTTGTGTCGTTTTGCACTTATCAAACTGACTGAAAGTTAGAAACAACTTTTGTGTGGTTAATTTATGTTATGGTCTTTTTGTATTTTAATTCTTCTTCTCGTTAATCCATTCATGGGCGTCACTAATTAACTGGGGCCATACTTACGCGGATTAGATATAGTAATGGGTTGCAGGTAATTAGAAAGGCCGCTAAAATACAAATTTTACGATTGAAATCTCGATGAATTCTGAAAGAGTATATTTTAAATAAGAGAATTAGCTATGACGCAATGCCCTAAATGCCCCTGTTTTTTCAAAAATCGAATTTAAAAACTTCGATTTTTGCAGTAAATTTTAAAGCAAAGTCGCTCGGGATTGGTTAATTCTGTCGGTACGTGCACCCAGATATAGTCTTAGCTTTGCGCGGAGTGGGAGCGACACTTGCATTGCGATGCAGTAACAGAGCACTTCGAACGAAAATCATGGTTTTCAACCCTCAATGTGCTGGTAAAATGGCTTAAAGCCCTCGAGCGCAGCGAGAGGTGCTTTAAGTCGATTTTTCCTTGCACAACCACCTTTCCGAATAGTACATGTGCTAGAAAAATGGCTTAAAGCCCTCGAGCGCAGCGAGAGGTGCTTTAAGTCGATTTTTCTTCGCACAGCTACTTTGCGTTACAAATCCACTGTCACGAGTTTCACCTCTCAAAGATTCACCTTTTCATTGATCTGTCGGCCTAGGGATATTTTTAAATTAGTTGTCATTTTGATGAAAATGGCTCGAAGCGCCCGAAGGGTGCTGAGAGTCAATTTTCATCAAAATCACCATGGCAAGAGCCGGATCTACCGGCAAAAGTAACTACCGTTCGTTAAATTTAAGTAACCCTTTTCTGAAGTAATTTTTAAATAATTTTAAATTTTTAAATTAAATAAAAAAGGTGAACGCATTCCTACCATTGCGCTAGAGTTACTGTCTAATTGTAGAAGTGCGACACTCTTATATATAGCAGTACACGGACCTCCCACGAACGAACTTGATTAACCAATCACGAGCGTTTAAACTTCGAAAATCAAGCTTTTTTAAATTCGATTTTTGAAAAAACAGGGGCATTTAAGGCATTCCGTCATAGCTAATTCTCTTATTTAATATATACTTTTTCAGAAAAGTTCGAGGTTTCAATCGTAAAATTTGTATTTTAGCGGCCTTTCTAACTACCGATCCCCTAGTAATGTTATACAATATCCTATGTTACTCATGGATAAATAAGGTAACCAGTAGTAAAAGTTCTATCGAAATATTAGATTTGGTGTTAGTAGGAATCTCGTTAATCCGCTTATGCACGTCACTAATGAATTAGTTTTTTAGTTACTGAGTGTTTAATATTATATTGCTTATGTTACTTTCAGATAAAAAGCTATCGACGTAAAAGCTTTATCAAAAGTGGTTCTGGAGTCTAGGACGATAACACTGACTCGATTATATTACATTTATTCAAGAAAACTTAACGGAATTTGATAGAAAACATTAAAATAAAGCGTTTTAGATATGGATGAATGTTATATATCGATTAGTTTAGCTAATAATTGATTTTAAAGTTTGCCATGTTTATTCGAAAAGCGACTTTATTGACTTATTTTGTCATCGGTCTATGTGCTCACGCTTACTCTTGTACGCGCGGAAAGTGGGGACCGACGAATCACCTTTAGTTGTACTTACACTATCGTACAGTTAACATCAAGAAAATTTCACTTTTTTTAGGGGTATTTTGGGCTTAAATTTGATTTAAAAAAAGTAAGATTTACCCGCTTTTTAGTAACTAACACTTTTTCCGAGCTGGAAGGCCCCGTATAGATATTATTAATTAGTACAGCGTTAGTCAAAACGGTTTGAAATGCTGCGTAGCGACCGGCGGGAGCGAAGCGCACAAAGATGTGAAATTAAGTTCACATGTTTGACGAAGTAAGGGCCGTTGACTGCATGCGAAGCTACTGCTGTGGTGCCTCATAGCTTTGAACGTTCCGGCTCCTAACATGCATTCGAGGTGGATGGGACTTACAAATTAAATGTTGTCGAAGGCTACTAACGGCTTTTTCATGTGCAATTTTGTTAAATTTTAAAAACTAAGCTCTATTTGCAATGGTTCATAAATTTTTTGATTTATTATTGCTTTTTTGGACCATTTTCTATCATTCCCTCGTTCAGAAATTTTTAAAATTATAGTCAGGGTTGCTGACCTACTCTCGCGGTTCTGTAATTCAGGCTCTAGAGAGCCACAAACAATTCAACAATAAATTTACTAAGTTAGCTGAGTTACACTGGAAGCACCACAAAAATCTTAACAAATGCAAAAATAATATACGTAAACACAGGGACGTGCTCAACCAACTTTTTTCGGGGGGGGGGGATTTCAAATTTGCAAATTTTCCAACTGAATTAATTCGAAATTGCCAACTTTTTGTAAATTTAGACATAAAAAAATGCTAAATTGACCAACTTTTGGGTATTTTTGTCAACTTTCTAATCCCCCCTTCATAGGCACGTCCCTGCGTAAACAATTTTTTACAATTGAAGACAACATTGTTAAATGGGAAATGCCGTAGAAACTGTAAGAAATACGACAAAATTTTATTGAAACAATTTTGTAGAAAATTAAATTTTCTACAAAAAAGTTCAGGACAACATATCTGTATTGCCACAAGTTTAGACGTGGAAAGCATTGGAAGTCACAGATTTTCATTTTTTAGTTGCTATCCTAAACTTTCAATGTCTTTCACGTCTAAACTATTGAAAATATAGACCGGGTGACCGACCGCAGATCCGAACATAGGAAAGTAACATAGGAAATTGATTTTTTTTAAATTTTTGCTTCTCACTATAACGGATAAGAATGAAAAATGTAGAATTCAAATAAGTGATTTTTTTCTTAAATTAGACCTGCTTTGGATATTTGAACTGTCAAAACGTGAGTTTAAGCTTATTTTTTAATTTACATTATTTTAATCTGTCAAAGTAAGTAAATATAAAAACAGTTGAAATATAGGCAACTAATATTTTTTTAGAAGCGCAGTTTTGTTGTTTTTAACAATAATTAAGTGCTGGGTATCTTTAGACGCGGAAAATAAAACTCTTTAAGTTGTTATCTTTTCATTCTTATCCGTTATAATGGGATGCAGGAATTGTATATGTATGGATCGACGATTGGTCATCCTGTATACCCATCATGGACTACTATCTTGGAGAAAATGTAATTTTTAGACGTATTTTTTACGGATTTTATAACGTTTTAAGTGAAAACTCGAGAAAATTAAAAACTCCGTCAATAATAATTTTATTAATCTATTGAATTCTGACAGGCTTAACTAGTAGTGTAGTGTTAAGCATACATTGGAGGGCTAGGAAGCAAAAAACGTTGGTTCTTCTATCCTTAAATTTAGAGACCTAAGTGCATGCGAGCGCATCTTGCGCCTCAAAATCCTAACAGGCCCAAAATCTTAGGTTTCATTTTTCATCAGTACCTACCAATAAAATTTTAAAAATCCAAAATATTCACAGCAACCGGAAGTAATCGGCTAAAATTAATTCGTTGGCTATTTTAAACAAGTTGCAATAAATTTCGTTTTTTCTTCAGTTTGTTTTTGGGCTGACTAACATATTTAAAAAAGATCTGTTGAACAGCGATTGAACGCAGAAATTATTGGAAGACAGGAAATCCAGCAACGCCTGAAGATGGGAATTTCTTTAGTAACGGATAATGTAGACTATAAATTGGATTCTGAGCCAGAATTATTAGGAAAATTTATTTTTTTGAATCGCATTGAGAATTGTTTGTTAGACCATAACATAGTTGGCTAGTAATATGTAGCATCTCTTCTATTTTTGGCATCCAACCAATGCATTGATATTTAACTAGGAATGATTAGCCCACTATTTATATAAATCAGTTACGATTTAATGTCTATTTCTATTTCGTTCATTACCGAATCATAATTATTAAACGTCGTTCATTTTTTGCAGGTTTGAAAAATGACGTCGGCACGTAAATCAGAAGAAGAGGTAAGCTCACACCTGTTATTGTCTATTTTAAAGTATTCACACTTCAAGTTCATATTTCAAATAACTTCTAGGTTGAGGTTAGTACGTAAACGTCTCAAAAGTTCGAATGCCAAAATTTTCTGAAGCTTTTAAGTCAACACATGACAATGTGGTTAATTTAAAAATTTATTACAGCGTTGATTTAACACCGACACAACTTTGAGGCTACACTACATTCCGTTTTCATTATTACACAACGAAGACAATTGGCAAAACAATTATTACAAAATCACACACACCATGATCTTCACAATAAGACAAGCCGTACGTTAGTTCTTTTCAAAATGCTTTGTTCAATTTGTAATAATCAAATTGCTTTTCGTTAACAGCTTTTGTGCTGGCTGAATCGCTTTTTTCGTTTCATATCTAGTAAATCTGATTATGGATTTTGGATCAGGTTAGCACTTGGATGGATGACCGTTTGGAAGGAACACTTATTCCTATTCATCCTACCAATCCGAATTAGTCGAGCGTTGCAAAAGTTTGCTTTATTCCCTCTTTTAGTAGGAAACATCGGCTTGGTGTACGAAGCTAAATTCGAAACAAAAGTTTTGTGCTGCTTGCTTAATTGGAGATCACACCAAGCCATTTGTGTGATCTGGTAGAAGTATGACTGAAAGATTAAGATTTAAAATAAACATGTACTCTAAAATATTTTTTGGTCGACTGGCGCTGCGAACAGGACAATTTGCATTTAAACTCACAGTGCTTTGAGGGTTAAAAAACTTTTTAATAGATATATTTTTCACGATATAATCAATGATTTTGACTGGAACAAATTCTCTTGGAGTGCAATTGTTCACACCGAGAGTCAACCAATCTAAGAATTCTTGATCTTACAAATTTTTATTTCCTCTTCGAAGAGAGAGCCACAAATTATCTCTGAACTGTACTTACCTGTCGCTGTAGAAAACTACCGGGCGCCCGGTAATTCAATAAAACTCAGAAAAAAATAATGGAAGCTGCCGAAAAAGGATAAAAAAACCAAACAGTCAGGTCACGCTTTTATCAACACATTCACTCGTGCGCTCACTCAATTTTTATGTATGTACACAAAATTTAACAGCTAACTCAAGCATCAGCATCTTTGTATTGCCAAATACTAATAAATTGCAAAAAAATGATTGCCAAACATCTTTTAACAGAATGTTGGAGAAGTTTTAGTCGTTTGGCAGAAATACAAAGCTAATGGACCCGAAGAACTTGATCTGTGCGAAGGAGATTTAGTGGAACTTTTAGACACAGAAGATCCAGCCAAATCACCATCCAAGTAAGTGTTTTATTTATAATAATCCTTTATGCAAAATTTTCAAATTTTAGGCGCATAAAATTAGATCCAGAATTAGACAATTTGGCAGATAAAAGTTCACTATTGAATAATGCAGCAGCTCGACATAAATTATCCGTGAAGCCGTTAAGGAGGCATGCAAGCTCACGATATTCTCCAACTAGAAATACTCTCGATACCCGGTAAACATTTCATTGGCGTAATTAGTTCAGAAATAATTTTTCATTTTTAGGTGGCTCGTCAAACTAATCAATGGAAACAAAAAGCAAGGATGGGTGCCTTGCAATATTTTGCAAAGTACCGATGAACCCAAACCTGGTACAGGCTTACCAGGTGATGCCGCCTTCAGACGGCAGTAAGTACTACTTAAAATTGGAATTATACTGGATGATTCACCGTGGTTTGGAATCCACGTAAAACTGTAGGTCCCCTGAGTTTTCGACAAGCACATCTAAAAAAATTAGACATCTTTGTGAGGAGTTCAAAAATAATGATCTAATACGTTGACGTTTGGCTAACAATTTTAATTGATGACATTTCAACATTGTTTGGTTGATTGACGACATTGTTTTGATTGATTGACCTCGGACTGGTTTCCCAGGTGATACCGTCTTTAGACGGTTGTAAATTTTATAGGGTGATCTTATACGTTTGACGGTAATTTAATCTTTTTTTTTTATTTTTTAGGGCAGTGGTAAAGGAATTGGTGGAAACGGAGCACGAATTTGTCAAAGACTTGGATTTTGTGGTTCAAGAGTATTTAATTCGGACCGAGTCTACTAAAGTACCTAAAGTTATCAAAGACAATTTAGAATTAGTTTTTGGGGGCTTAGTCGAAATAGCTAATTTTCACAGAACGTAAGTGTATTGAGACGGAGGAGATTTGAGTAAAAAGTTTTTTAATTGTAGAGTATTAATGGAAGGGGTTAAGTATTATGCAAACGAACCAAATCTTTTGGGCAAAGCTTTCCTGCGACTTGAACGAGATTTTGATAAGCACGTCAAATATTGTACGGATGAACCAATTGCGCAAGCTTTTTTGGATTCCTGCGAAATTGCCAGAGATTATTTTGACGTAAGTCTATCAGCCATTTTTTTTTTTTTGGGTAAAATTTTATCTACAATATAAAAGTAGCCTTGAAATAGATGCAGTGCATTTATCTGCAGTTGATTTCTACCTAACAGAAATTGTGACTGAAGTAACTCATTACTCTCTTGGGAGATAATATAAAGAAGAGCACCTAGGGAGTTTCCATGATTGAGTAAAAACTAGAAAAATTATTTCATCAAATTACTTATACCCCAAAAGGGTCCAATATAATTTATTTATTGAATTTTTGATCTTCTTATTAAGGTCGTGTAAAAAATAGTATATGCACTGCGGGTGATAATGCTATTATTTTCTTAGTTGTTCTCTCTTTTCTTTTCTGATCAGCTAAAAGAAAATCACAATGAAAGAGATCGTAAAGGGTTAATTTTCTAAGTGTCAATAACGTCGCTCAGTGGTAGCAGCTTTTACTAAAAGTTTTAACCGCTCTGTACAGTTTGATAGAACTTTTAGATTCAGTTGCTATATGTAAACTTAATATATACACGGCAACCTCCCCCTAGAGAGCTATCGGGGACGTTGGGCACTACGTCCGAAAGCCGCTGTGGTAGCCAGCATCCCTATTCCTTCAAGGGCTGCAAGACCCGAGAAAGACTCGTAGGTGTCGAGGTTCCCCGACAAACAGGCCGGGTACTGATCGGTGCTACATTTCCCAAGAACCACCAGCCACTGCGATTCCACCTCAGTGAGCAAGCTCACAAAGACGGGGAGGTTAAGCAAGCATACGCGAGAATTAACCCCGGGCTCCCGTCTTCCCGCAGACGGTTATTTATTCGAATCCTCCCGTAAATCGTGGAGTTTAACTGATTCAGGGACGTCGCGTTAACGCCCTTTAGAGATTTACTTGCCATCTCAAAGTTCAAGCCGAGGCTTCGGAGTCCACCGAGATCAGCAACCTACCGCGCTGCCCAGGTCTCCCTGTGACAGGTTAAGATTGTGACCCCTTAGTTATCCGTTTGGTTTCCGTCGGGTGATGAGATTTCAATTCCATACGGCGCTACCACTGTAAGGGTTGAAATGATTCATCCCCTCTGTTCACCAGAGAGAAAGGTTCCCGTCGGGTCCCAAGTCACCCCATCGCGTGATACGAGTATCCCGCGGTGCCAACTTTTCCGTCCCCTCTGTTCTCCTATGGTTTCCTTTGGGTCCCAAGTCGCGCCATCGCAGAATATAAATATTTTGCGAGGGGACTTTTTCGTTCCCTCCGTTCACCAGAGTAAGGTTCCCTTTGAGGGAGAGGTTACTTCCATGCAGTTCGAGTACTACATGGGTTAAACCTCCACATCCCCTCCGTTCACCAGAAGGTTCCCTTTGGGTCCCAAGTCTCACCATCGCGGAATATGTATATTTCGCGAGGGGACTTTTCGGTTCCCTCTGTTTACCAACGGATCCCTTTGGGTCCCAAGTCTCGCCATCGTGGGACATAAATGTTCCGCGAGGGGACTTTTCGTTCCCTTCGTTCACCGCAAGGCTCTCGTTGGGGGAGAGGTTTCCCTCGTACATCCCCTTCGTTTGCCGCAGGGTTTCCGTTGAGGGAGAGGTTACCTCCGTGCGGCGCAGGCACTACACGGGTTAAACTTCCACATCCCCTCCGTTCCCCAGAAAGGTTCCCTTTGGGTCCTGAGGTCGCGCCATCGCAGAATACAAGTATTCCGCGAGGGGACCTTTCCGTTCCCTCCGTTCACCGGCAGTTCCCTTTGGGTTCTAAGTCTCGCCATCGCGGAATATGAATATTTCGCGAGGGGACTTTTCCGTTCCCTCCGTTCACCACTAGGCTTCCGTTGAGGGAGAGGTTACCTCCGCAAGTATTATGCGGGTTAAACTTCCACATCCCCTCCGTTCACCAGAAGGTTCCCGTTGAGGGAGAGGTTACTTCCTTTCAGTACAAGTACTGTTCGGGTTAAACCTCCACATCCCCTTCGTTCGCCAGAGTAGGCTTCCTTTGGGTCCAAGGTCGCGCCATCGCAAAATACTTAGTATTTTTACGAGGGGACCTTATTGGCTCCCTCCGTTTGCCAGTAGGATACAGTGAACTTTTGCACAACCAAGACCCGGCAAGACTTCTGTAATAGTACTAGTGTCCCCAGCAACATCTCTCTGATGAGGCCGGTTAAAAGTCACTACTCTATTACTCTTGCATACGCTAACGCGCACACGGTCATTGTTTAAAGCTACTATATGCCAGGAGCCTTACCGACTGTTAGTCAGCAAAGAACCCCGTTGGTCATTTCGCAATCAAGGTCTGTGTCCAATGTCTGCCGGGTGACGTCCCACCATTGGTAACCGGGCCAGTAAGATTTTCTCTCCTCGGGATCGCCGCGTAGGCTCTAACTTACTGATCCTTCGGGTTCACGGTCGGGAAGTCATGGATCAGACACCCATACCCAGGCGTGTTAATCCTAATTCACGAGAGGATTATGCCTTTGGAGTGTAGATCTGGTTTCCTTAGACCGATTCGTCCCAGCAGTCTACGGTCGCGCACAGAATGGCTGCGGACTCTTGCCCATCTGCTGACCTGTTTCGCTAGTAGCCATTAGTGACGTTTTGCGCCGCGGCCACAAAACGCCCTTCCGGGGCCACCTCGTGGAGGTTGGCTACTTAACGCTTGCCGTGCAACCCTGAGACCCCGAGGGGTCTATAAAAGGGGGCACGACCGTGGCACGTAACCTGCCCTCAAAAATCACCAAATATCACCAACTAGCAGCAGAACGCTCACTAATTAGATGACGAGGCATTTGGCTACCTTAAGAGAGTCATAGTTACTCCCACCGCTCTGTACAGTCTGTTTTTATTTAAATACATTTTAAATAAATAAATGGCCTCCCTTGAAAAATTTCATCTTCTGCATGTCATAAATGCAAGGCCGCGCCAAGAATAGTTGGCGCCTGGATGCCAGATTTATTTTCCTGTCTATGTACAGGATGTTTCGCAACTTGACATCTTAATTATTAAATTTGAATTGTTAAAATATAAATTTTTCATGACTTCTACACAGAGGATATTTTGAAAATTGTGAATTTTCATTTAAAATACTGAAGAATTTGTAAAAAAAATTATTTTGTACAAAAAAGTCCGGAAAATCATATTTACGTTTACAAGTGACTCCTAAGCAACTCACCGTTTGTTGAAATTTGAAAAAATGTTAGAAGAGAAAAAAAATATCAATGACAAAAAAATATCAAATAATTTTGAGTTATTAACTTGTGATAGAAGTTAATTAAAGTGAGAGCAAAACAATTGACATAGTTTATGTAACATTCATTAGTTAATTTCTTTACCGATAACTTGTACACGTTTAAAATAATTTATTGTATCAATAAATTCAGTTCTTTGTTTAAAAATTACAGGGTTTTTTAATTCAATGAATTTTTTCATTAATATTATGAAATTTTCATAAATAAAATGAATTTCTGTTCGTAGATTGAAATTCATTGATACAATGTGTCTATCTATAATGACAGTATTTAGTTCTGTGTAATGATGACGTAGAAATTATGTTTGGCTGTCTTGATTTATGACTCATCAGATGTTTCTGTGGAAGGAAACTGAAGATTGTGACCGACTGAAACAAGGGGGGGGGTTAAAAATTTGGAAAAAGTTGCGGACATTTTATAGATGATCCTGTCAGCGTAAACGTCAGGTCTTTTTAAACTTTTATATTATTTCCAGCTATAATTACGAAAGTGTTAATTGCAATTCAGATTAGCAAGTAATTCCGACTTTACAGACGACCATCGCCGAGCTAGCTTAAGGTTAAGACCGAAGCAAACACCGAAAAGATTTATTAAGCTAACAAGAATGTCGGCGGTGAGGCCGGAAATACTAGCTAACCTGAATTACAATTAACACTTTCTGAATTGCAGCTGGAAGTAGTGTACAGCAGTTTGCAATAAATTTCTGGATTCTAGCAAAGATATTAAGAGCTGCGAATATGGATAACGCTATAGGGAGCGAGAAAGCTGACGTTAGCGTCCTCTAGAGTTAAAAAATTTCATGACAAAAGTTTACTTTTTTAACGCTAGAGGCGTTAACGTCGAGCTTTCTCGCTCCCTTATTAGAAAATTAGGGAGGAAAGCCCTATGTATGCTTTTTTTTGGTAAAGCGTTACTAATTTTCTATCCCATTTTCAGATGGCGCTAAAACTTTTAATATTCTTGGTTCTAGTTACATAACCCGGAAACTCAACGAAACTTGATAGATTGCATTAAAATTAAGCGATTAAAAAGCGAATGAATCACCATTATCGATCAGTTTAGCTAATAATCAATTTTAAAATTTAAAATCGACCTTATAGGTGCATTCTATTGTCGGACCGCTTACTATAGCTGGATCTTACCCAATCTTACAGATCATTACAATCTTAGATGGGTCTTACCCAGTCTTACAGATCAGTTCCTCTAAAGAAGTTGCACTGGGCATATGTACATTGGAAGTAAAATTTTCTCCGTCTACTGCCTTTTTTAGCTCTCTTCTTGCCAGGTGCTACCTTTTCACCTTCTTGATAGACCCCTTTGAGGCGTCCCGACGCTGTGCTGTCGAAGGTTAGTTATCGCCTTGCGCGGGTGAGCACTCCACTTCGTTGCGATGCCAGCTAAGGCTCTATGCTTGCATTTGTATTTCATACACACAATAACCATTCATGCGATGATCTATGATCCTGAACGGGGTAATGGAGGATTTTCCTCCACAATACTCTGTATACTAAGTGATGCTAAGCTGTGCGCGAAAAACGACCGTATTGCCCGCATTCTATTATACGCTCGTATGCATTCAGTTGCGTTTCAAGCTGAGCATGGCAGAAAAACACGAGAGCAGCTTCAGGGACGTGCCCAACCAACTTTTTTCAGGGGGGGGGGGGCGGAGAAATCTCAAATTTGCCAACTGAATTAATTAAAAATTGCTAACTTTTTGTAGCTTTTGCAACATTTTCTTAAATTTAGACATAAAAAATGCCAACTTGACCAACTTTTGAGTATTTTTGCCAAATTTTTAAAATACTGGGGGGAAGCTCCCCCTTGCTGAGCAGCTTCAGCAATAGCATTTATATCATAGCAGCGTTAACATCGACCTAAAATCACTGTTTAGGAGTATTTTTGGTTTAAATTTACCGAAAAAGGAGAAATCCACTGCTAGAGCTAGGTTACTGTTAGGAACCGATTTTTTTTAATTAGAAAACTTTAAAAAAAAGAGCACCGTGCTTTAAATCGATTTAAACTTTTTCCAAGTACTTTCGGGCTCAAAGGACCCCGCTACGGCCTTATGGGTTTTGGGTCCCAGTCAAATTTAACCAAAATTTAGGATGTTGTAGTTCATAATATGCTGATAAAAAGTGTCAATGGGCAGAAAGCCAAAAAATGGACAGTTTTCGAGATATACGGCATTAAAGAGTTAATCTAGTCCTTCTATGAAACACACAATGATAAAGTCAAAAACGATACCACCTAGAAAAAAAAAATATTGCCGTGTAGAAGAAAAAATTATAAAGAAGATAGCGTTTTTTGCATCGCTCTAGCTAGTGTATTACATAACCTAAAAAATTAAACAAAGTCGAAAGAGCGGTTTCTTGAAATTAAAAAAAAATGAATTTTCCAACAAAAAAAAGCTAAATGAAAAAGTTGTAGAAAGTTAAAATACTGATTCATTATTTATTTTCTGAGAAAAACAAAAAATGCCGTCAAAATTTGCCGTTTTAGTTTTTTTTCTTAAATCGCAAGAAACCGCATTTTCGACTTTGTTTAATTTTTTAGGTTATGTAATACACTAGCTAGAGTGATGCAAAAAACTCTATCTTTTTTAAAATTCTTTCATCTACACAGCCCTATTTTTTGTTTCCGGGTAGTATCGATTTTGACTTGATCATGGTGTCTTTCGTAGAATGACTGGACAAACTTTGTAATGCCTTATATCTCGGAAACTGTCCATTTTTTGACTTTGTGCCCATGGACACTTTTTATCAGCATGTTATAAACTACAATATCCTACATTATGGTTAAATTTGACTGGGACCCAAAACCCATAATGCCGTAGCGGGGTCCTTTGTCGAAAAATGAGAAAGATCCACTGGTCTTGCTTAGGTTAGTGTTATGAACCGATTTTTTGTATTCCAAAAGAAGAAAGTGATGTAATAATTAAAAATCTACTCATTTCGGTCAAGGTGGGCGGGGATAACTTTATTGTTACAGCCAATCCAATGCCGTTAAATGACATTTCTTGTAAAATTTTGGTTTTTGAGAAAATATAAGCCCTAAAACCGCAAAATTTTTGATTTATTATTGTTTTTTAGACTATTTTCTATCGTCCTGTATAGTAGAAATTTAAAAATTTGCAATCTGGGTTACGTAACGATCTGAAATTTTGTGTATAAATATTATTTTAGAAGCAAATTTTGTAATCTCTCAGGATATTACCAATCACAAGAAAATATGATGTATTTCTTAAATTAATAAAAAGACAAGTAGGGACTGTAATTTAAAATAATAATAATAATATAAAATATAGAAAAAAATTCGGATTAACCCAAGTTTTCATCAACTTACAAAAACTGATCTGATTGGTCTAACCTTTTCTAATCTAAAAATTACCTCTTCTGGGATCGAGTGGAACCAATCGAGTTTTTAAACACTAACCCGTCCGTGGACGGACTTTTTAGCTAATAAGTTAATATCAGTTAAATATAATGCATCATTGAAAAGTTTTATGAAACCGGACAATACTATGAGATTGACAATTTCAATCTTGGTTTTGGAAACACCTGATTTACTTTAAAGGACCGTCAACAGATGACGCTGTTGTATTGAAATGCTTAAGAGCTTATTGTTAAGGTGACTAACCGTCCTCCTGTTTTGTCGACAGTCCTCTTTTGTACTCCTAAATCGTGTGCAAACTATGAATTTTGAGCAAAAATGGCGGACACGCATGTTGCTCGGAGCAAATATAGACTAAGGATTTATGCAATTATGAAATTGGGTTCAAAAAAGCCTTGCTTTGAACGTTTGCTTTGTTTTCATTATTTGAGCAAAATAGTTGACCAATAAAAACACTGCAAACGGCGGCCATTTTGTTAGTAAACTTGCGCATTTAAAGATACTGTAGAGTGTCGCTTCTTATTCCTACAGTAAATATTCTTTGGTTTAACAATTTTAAATTTTTTTTTTTAGTTTATATCACAAGGACGTAAACCGATACTTTTTACCACGACGGGAAATAACAAAGCCCGAGCTGATTTATATTATAACAACTATCTGAAAAAACTTCAAAAAGGACGAAACAACATTGTCATAGTTTACTATATTTTCATTAAAAAATTTTTTTCCGATAACTTGATACAGCTAAGTTTTACATAAAAAGTAATTTATTGTAGATTTTTCACAAGTACCTAAATAACCCAAAATATAAAAATATATTTAGCAATTTTGAACAAAATTTACAGTCAGGAAATCAATTATTAGTAATTTTGATAATTTTATATTTTACCGCTAAAACTTGCTCGTTCGAAATAAATGGATTAATTGAACTAACGTCCACCTGAAAATCTTCTTTCAAGTTTTGATTTGTACATCCATAACAAGGGAGTCCAACGGTTAGCGATTTCTTGCTCTGTGTTTGATCGACAAATTCTATTTGAATTTTGTACGGAGATAAATAGCCACCTTTTATTCCAATTTGATGAAAAGTCCAAGAATATTTACCGGAAGACGTTTTTCCGAAACGAACTCTAAAAAGAACATCGCCAGAGCGAATGATGTTAAATAATAAACTTTTACATGATTCCAACTTGTACGAAGCTGGAGCTCCAGCAGTTATCCAATTTTTAGATGTATGAACCTGTAACAAATGGTCAGAATGACTTTTGTAAATCCCTTGCCATAAGCAGTGGTGTTTCTCCTTAAGTGGACACTCGGTTGGTGTAAATGAACAGTCACTTGCATGCTGTTCCAGACTTTCTCCCTTTCCTACGTATTTACAGCCCCATTTTTCATTTTCGCATGCTAATTGCATCGTTCGGATCATTTTTTCCAGCATTGTGTTTCGGGTTCCGTCGTACGTTCCTCGACAAATTTGGCAGACTTTGTTCGGACCCAGGCATTTATTGCAAAAATTGTGTCCGTTAGTGCACACTACAATTGGAGCTTTCAAAAATTTCAGACATTTTGGACACTTTAATTGGTTTAAAATTGATGTAGAACTTCCAGGTAGAGGTAAAGGTGCATTAGCCTTGACTTCTACTTTCTTTACCTCAAGGTTTTCTTTAAGTGCACTAGGTAATTTTTTAACGGTTTCTTGATTATCCTCAGCAGCGACATTTAATATGCAGACAACTTCACCTGTACTGATGTTTAAGATATTTTTTAGAATTTCAGTACTAACTTTAACATGTCCGTTACTGAAAACCTCAGCAAAGTTATCATTATAATTTAATATAGCACTGCGAAATTTAACCATCGAATTATTATATTTAAATTCAATTTCATATTTAACAAATTTAATCTTTTCTTTACTTGAAGCAGAAACATTTTGCATGGATACGTAGACATGTCCGTGGATATTTACTGAATAACGTACCACAAATAGTTGATTTGAAATTGAAAAAAATAACACATCAAGACAATTTTCATCCAATGATACTGCAAAATTGAGCGGTTTGGGAATAACTGCAGTTGGATGAACTTTTGTGCAATGTTCTTCCAAAAGTTGGGAACTTCCTTTCCAGTTGCAGATCTTCTTAATCACAAGTGGACACTTCTTACAAATTTTATGGTCGCATTTTTCTTCGTGAGCAGGAATATTTGAAAAATTGAGTTTTTCTTGACAGCCGTTGTTACTGTATCGACAAGGAAACAGCAAAAGACTTTGTACCACTTCAAATGCTTTTGCTCGTCGAAAATTGGATTTTGTATCCACACAACGACCGCATACTAAATTATCTTCTTCGTCATAAGTCACCGGGGCAACGGAGAGATACAAAGAGCACTTACTACATTTTAAACTTTCTAAAATATTTTCTGGAACTTCTATCACCTTCTTGTTCGACATGTTTACTTGAAATGAGGACAGTTGATCAATAACTACTACATTCTTCTATCGGAACTGATTAGATAACGCCTAGAATAAAAAGTATAAACATTAACGCAGACCATGATTCATGGAGTAGTCATTTGTTCATAAAAAGGAAATATTTAATTATTATGTGCTATGTTATATCATAATTGGAAAAACTGGAATTTCCAACAAAACCTTTTTACATAGGTATTATAAATTTAAAAATATATTATAAATTTTATTTCAATATTACTCAAAAAACATTTTGCTTATCGATTTGTGACAGGTTAGGATCAGAAATATTGTTGACCAAAATAATAAAAATAAAAATTTTTGAAAGGAAATATTTTTAGGTGGGTGAAAGTAAACAACGAATCAAAAGTGCGAGATGGCGTTACGGAAAGACAGAACACTAAATTTTTAGTAATTAGATTTTTTTTTACTATTTCCGAAGTATTCGTAGGTTAATATAATTAACGTTTCATAATTTTTAAACTAAATTTTTATTTCTTACCCCCCCTTCAAATATTACCCCGTTGCGAATAGAATTTTTTAACTATTTCTTGGAGAATTCGCAGGTTCAATATTAATATAATTAAGGAATTTTAAAATTATTAATCAAAATTTTTATTTTTAACCCCCTCAAAAATGACCCCTTTGACCATTAGAACTTTTTCATTTTTTTTTGGAATAATCACAAGTTTAATATTAACATAATTAACGTTTTTTAATTTTTAAACTAAATTTTTATTTCTTACCCCCTCCCAAATATTACCTTGTTGCTAATAGAATTTTTTCAATTTTTTTGCCGAATTCACAAGTTTAACATTAATATAATTAAGGAGTTTAAAAAATTATTAACCAAAATTTTTTATTTTTAACGCCCTCAAAAATGACCCCTTTGACCATTAGAATTTTTTAATTTTTTTTTAAATAATCGCAAGTTCAATATTAATTTAATTAACGTTTTATCATTTTTAAACTAAATTTTTATTCTTACCCCCTCCCAAATCTCACCTCGTTGCGAATAGAATTTTTTCACTATTTTTGCCAAATTTGCAGGTTGAACATTAATATAATTAAGGAGTTTAAAAAATTATTAAACAAAATTTTTATATTTAACCTCCTCAAAAATGACCCCTTTGGCCATTAGAATTTTTTCATTTTTTTTTGGAATAATCGTGAGTTTAATATTAATATAATTAACGTTTTATAATGTTTAAACTAAATTTTTATTTTTTACCCCCTTCCAAATATCACTTCGTTACGAATAGAATTTTTTCACTATTTTTGCCGAATTTGCAGGTTTGACATTAATATAATTATTGATTTTAAAAAATTATTAGTCAAAATTTTTATTTTTAACTTCCTCAAAAATGACCTTTTTGACCATTAGAATTTTTTTATTTTTTTTTTTAATAATTGTGAGTTTAATATTAATATACCTAATTAACGTTTTATAATTTTTAAACTAAATTTTTATTTCTTACCCCCCTTCAGATATTACACCGTTGCAAATAGAATTTTTTAACTAATTTTTGAAGAATTCACAAGTTTAATATTAATATAATTAAAGAATATTAAAATTATTAAACAAAATTTTTATTTTTAACCTACTCAAAAATGACCTCTTTGACCATTAGAATTTTTTTTATTTTTTTTTGAATAATTGCGAGTTTAATATTAATATAATTAACGTTTTATAAATTTTAAAAATATTAGCCCGTTGCGAATAGAATTTTTTAACTATTTTTTGAAGAATTCACAGGTTTAATATTAAAATAATTAAGAAATTTTAAAATTATTAAACAAAATTTTTATATTTAACCTCCTCAAAAATGACCCCTTTGGCCATAAGAATTTTTTCATTTTTTTTGGAATAATCGTGAGTTTAATATTAATATAATTAACGTTTTATAATTTTTAAATTAAATTTTTATTTCTTAGCCCCCCTTCAAATATTACCCCGTTGCGAATAGAATTTTTTAACTATTTCTTGGAGAATTCGCAGGTTCAATATTAATATAATTAAGGAATTTTAAAATTATTAATCAAAATTTTTATTTTTAACCCCCTCAAAAATGACCCCTTTGACCATTAGAACTTTTTCATTTTTTTTTGGAATAATCACAAGTTTAATATTAACATAATTAACGTTTTTTAATTTTTAAACTAAATTTTTATTTCTTACCCCCTCCCAAATATTACCTTGTTGCTAATAGAATTTTTTCAATTTTTTTGCCGAATTCACAAGTTTAACATTAATATAATTAAGGAGTTTAAAAAATTATTAACCAAAATTTTTTATTTTTAACGCCCTCAAAAATGACCCCTTTGACCATTAGAATTTTTTAATTTTTTTTTAAATAATCGCAAGTTCAATATTAATTTAATTAACGTTTTATAATTTTTAAACAAAATTTTTATTTCTTACCCCCTCCCAAATCTCACCTCGTTGCGAATAGAATTTTTTCACTATTTTTGCCAAATTTGCAGGTTGAACATTAATATAATTAAGGAGTTTAAAAAATTATTAAACAAAATTTTTATATTTAACCTCCTCAAAAATGACCCCTTTGGCCATTAGAATTTTTTCATTTTTTTTTGGAATAATCGTGAGTTTAATATTAATATAATTAACGTTTTATAATGTTTAAACTAAATTTTTATTTTTTACCCCCTTCCAAATATCACTTCGTTACGAATAGAATTTTTTCACTATTTTTGCCGAATTTGCAGGTTTGACATTAATATAATTATTGATTTTAAAAAATTATTAGTCAAAATTTTTATTTTTAACTTCCTCAAAAATGACCTTTTTGACCATTAGAATTTTTTTATTTTTTTTTTTAATAATTGTGAGTTTAATATTAATATACCTAATTAACGTTTTATAATTTTTAAACTAAATTTTTATTTCTTACCCCCCTTCAGATATTACACCGTTGCAAATAGAATTTTTTAACTAATTTTTGAAGAATTCACAAGTTTAATATTAATATAATTAAAGAATATTAAAATTATTAAACAAAATTTTTATTTTTAACCTACTCAAAAATGACCTCTTTGACCATTAGAATTTTTTTTATTTTTTTTTGAATAATTGCGAGTTTAATATTAATATAATTAACGTTTTATAAATTTTAAAAATATTAGCCCGTTGCGAATAGAATTTTTTAACTATTTTTTGAAGAATTCACAGGTTTAATATTAAAATAATTAAGAAATTTTAAAATTATTAAACAAAATTTTTATATTTAACCTCCTCAAAAATGACCCCTTTGGCCATAAGAATTTTTTCATTTTTTTTGGAATAATCGTGAGTTTAATATTAATATAATTAACGTTTTATAATTTTTAAATTAAATTTTTATTTCTTAGCCCCCCTTCAAATATTACCCCGTTGCGAATAGAATTTTTTAACTATTTCTTGGAGAATTCGCAGGTTCAATATTAATATAATTAAGGAATTTTAAAATTATTAATCAAAATTTTTATTTTTAACCCCCTCAAAAATGACCCCTTTGACCATTAGAACTTTTTCATTTTTTTTTGGAATAATCACAAGTTTAATATTAACATAATTAACGTTTTTTAATTTTTAAACTAAATTTTTATTTCTTACCCCCTCCCAAATATTACCTTGTTGCTAATAGAATTTTTTCAATTTTTTTGCCGAATTCACAAGTTTAACATTAATATAATTAAGGAGTTTAAAAAATTATTAACCAAAATTTTTTATTTTTAACGCCCTCAAAAATGACCCCTTTGACCATTAGAATTTTTTAATTTTTTTTTAAATAATCGCAAGTTCAATATTAATTTAATTAACGTTTTATAATTTTTAAACAAAATTTTTATTTCTTACCCCCTCCCAAATCTCACCTCGTTGCGAATAGAATTTTTTCACTATTTTTGCCAAATTTGCAGGTTTAACATTAATATAATTAAGGAGTTTAAAAAATTATTAAACAAAATTTTTATATTTAACCTCCTCAAAAATGACCCCTTTGGCCATTAGAATTTTTTCATTTTTTTTTAGAATAACTGTGAGTTTAATATTAATATAATTAACGTTTTATAATTTTTAAATTAAATTTTTATTCCTTTCCCCTCCTTCAAATATTACCCCGTTGCGAATAGAATTTTTTAACTATTTCTTGGAGAATTCGCAGGTTCAATATTAATATAATTAAGGAATTTTAAAATTATTAATCAAAATTTTTATTTTTAACCTCCTCAAAAATGACCCCTTTGACCATTAGAACTTTTTCATTTTTTTTTGGAATAATCACAAGTTTAATATTAATATAATTAACGTTTTTTAATTTTTAAACTAAATATTTATTTCTTACTCCCTCCCAAATATTACCTCGTTGCTAATAGAATTTTTTCATTTTTTTTGCCGAATTCACAAGTATAACATTAATATAATTAAGGAGTTTAAAAAATTATTAACCAACATTTTTTATTTTTAACCCCCTCAAAAATGACCCCTTTGACCATTAGAATTTTTTTATTTTTTTTTAGAATAATCTAGAGTTCAATATTAATATAATTAACGTTTCATAATTTTTAAACTAAAGTTTTATTTCTTACCCCCTCCCAAATCTCACCTCGCTGCGAATAGAATTTTTTCACTATTTTTGTAAAAATTTGCAGGTTTAGCATTAATATAATTAAAGAGTTTAAAAAATTATTAAACAAAATTTTTATTTTTAACTTCCTCAAAAATGACCCTTTTGACCATTAGAATTTTTTTATTTTTTTTTTTTTAATAATTGTGAGTTTAATATTAATATACCTAATTAACGTTTTATAATTTTTAAACTAAATTTTTATTTCTTACCCCCCCTTCAGATATTACACCGTTGCAAATAGAATTTTTTAACTAATTTTTGAAGAATTCACAAGTTTAATATTAATATAATTAAAGAATATTAAAATTATTAAACAAAATTTTTATTTTTAACCTACTCAAAAATGACCTCTTTGACCATTAGAATTTTTTTTTATTTTTTTTTTTTGAATAATTGCGAGTTTAATAATATAATTAACGTTTTATAAATTTTAAAAATATTAGCCCGTTGCGAATAGAATTTTTTAACTATTTTTTGAAGAATTCAGAGGTTTAATATTAATATAATTAAGAAATTTTAAAATTATTAAACAAAATTTTTATATTTAACCTCCTCAAAAATGACCCCTTTGGCCATTTGAAATTTTTTCATTTTTTTTTAGAATAATCGTGAGTTTAATATTAATATAATTAACGTTTTATAATTTTTAAATTAATTTTTATTTCTTACCCCCCCTTCAAATATTACCCCGTTGCGAATAGAACTTTTTAACTATTTCTTGGAGAATTCGCAGGTTCAATATTAATATAATTAAGGAATTTTAAAATTATTAATCAAAATTTTTATTTTTAACCCCCTCAAAAATGACCCCTTTAACCATTAGACCTTTTTCATTTTTTTTTAGAATAATCGTAAGTTTACTATTAATATAATTAACGTTTTATAATTTTTAAACTAAATTTTTATTTCTTACGCCTCCCCTCTATTACCCCGTTGCGAATAGAATTTTTTAACTATTTTTAGAGAATTTACAGATTGAATATTAATATAATTAAGAAATTTTAAAATTATTAAACTAAATTTTTATTTACAACCCTTTCAAAAATTACCCTTTTCATCATCATAATTTTTTTATTTTATTTTTGGAATAATCGCGAATTTAATATTAATATAATTAACGTTTCATAATTTTTAAACTAAATTTTTATTTCTTACCCCCACCTCTCAAAGATTACCCCGTTGAGAACAGAATTTTTTCACTATTTTTGGAGTATTTACATGGTTAATATAAATATAAATAAATAATTATAAAGTTATAAACAAAACTTTTAATTTTAAACCCCCATGAATATCACCCCTTAACGATTAGAACTTTCTTACATTTTTTTAATTAAAGAATTTTGAAAAATGTTGTATTTTTTACCTTTGTAAAAAATTAATCCTTAAAATATGAAAAGAAATTTTTGGACTTTTGGACGAAAAAAATTGATCACCTATAAAAACCATGTTAGAATTTTTTAACACTCAAATGAAAATTTGGCGTGAGTTTAATTTGAAATTCCTATAAATTTGAAAAAAAAAGCCCCAAAATTCCACCTGCAACATAAAAAATATTGGGAACAGAAAATTTTAACTTTGTAAAATATTGCCACCACAAAGTTACAAATAAGCATAAATATTTTCAAATTTTTTTTACCACCCCCATTAAAAATTACCCTTAGACTGATTTGATTTTTTTTATTATTTTTGCAGTATTTGCAGGGAAAATTTCGCCTTAGCGATTAATGATTTTTCATTATTTTTGGAGTATTCACAGATTTGATATTAATATAATTAAAGATTTTTAAAATTTTTAAATAAAATTTGTAGTTTTACACCTCTAAAAAAATTATCCATTAGCGATTTTAATTTTTTTATTATTTTTGTAATTTTCAAAATTATTATTACAGAGCCTTACATTAGCCTTTAACGATTAGAATTATTTTACAAATTGTGGAGTATTCACAGGTTTAATTAAAGTTAAAATACAATTAAAAAGTAATTAGAGTTTCAACGTTTTTATTTTTAACCTCCTCAAAAATTATTCTTTTGGCCATTAGAATTTTGTCATTTTTTTGAGTAACCACACTAATCACATCTTTAATCTTTAATATTAATTATAATTAAATTGTTTCAAAATTTCAAAATTATTAACCAACATTTTTACTTTTACAACCCTCCTCAAAAATTACAACTAAAGCAATTAGAGATTTTTCACTATTTTTGTGGAAACTTTATTACATAATGTATAAACATTTAGTTAAAAAGTTTCAAAAATTAAAATTTTTTTTAAGTTGTATTCAAGTCGAAAATTCCTTACTGACGATTACAAATTTTTTACTATTTTTATTTGTTAACCCCTTTCTCAAAAATTGTCAATGAAGAGGTTAGAGTTTTTTTTTCACTATTTTTTGGACTATTCATTCATAGGGTTAATATAAATATAAATAAAGCATTTTAAAAGTTATAAAAATAAATTTTAATTTTAACCTCCCCACCCCCCTCCATTGAAAATCACCTCTTAACGATTAGAATTTTTTTCACTTTTTTGTAGTAATCACAGGTGTAATATTAATATAAATAAAGTGTTAAAATTTTGAAACAAAATTTATACAATTCTAAAATATTCATTTTTACCCTCTTCAAAAATTACCCCATAGCAATTATAATCTTTTCACTATTTTTGTTATGTCCACAAGTTTAATGTTAAATATAATAATTAAAGAACCTTAAATTAGCCTTTAATAATTACAATTATTTTGCAAATTTTGGAGTATTCGCAGGTTTACTTAAAGTTAAAATAAAATTAAAAAATAATTAAAAATTTTCAAAATTTGTAAACAAAATTTTTTTGACTCCCTTCAAGTATTACCCATTAGCAATTAGAATTTTTTCATCATTTTTAGAGTAGTTATTCACAATTATTAATAATATAAATTATTAATAAATAAATCGTAGTGAAATTTTTTTTTATTATGTTTGGAAAATATTAAAATTTATTAAAGTTTTTTATTACAAAATTTTTGTTATTCTGACCACTCCCCCAAAAAACCATTTTTGTGATTAAAATTTTTTTCATTATTTTCATAAATTTAATGTTAATAAATTCACATAATTTAAATCTTGCTTAGATTTTTTTATTTTTTATTATTTATTTTTTCAGAGGTCACAAATTTAATATTAATATATTTTCTAAATTTCAAATATTTTACATAACATTTTTATTGCTGACCCTCCTCAAAAATCACCTCTTAGCGTTTTTCACTATTTTTGCGGTATTCACAGATAGGGCATTAATAAATTTACATGGTTTTTTAAACATTTTAAACAAAATGTTACAATTGAACCCTCTCAAAAATACCCCCTTTCTGTTTAGAATTTTTTCAGTATTTACAAGTTTAACAGTTATTAATTTGCAAAGTTTTATCAATTTTAAACAAAATTTATGTTACTGCCCCCCCCCCTCAAAAATAACTCTTGGTGATTAGAATTTTTTCACTATTTTTGGAGTAATTCGGAGGTTAATATTTACAACTAAATATTTTCAACATTATTAATCAGAGCTTTTATTTTTTACTCCGGTTACCATGGGTGTTCAAAGGATCATTTTGAAAGGGGGGAGGAAATTGTGTTACAAAAGAATTTTAATTAATTTAAACCGAAAGTTTCAGGAAATTTTAAAAACTTATGTGGTGAAATTAAATGTCTAAAAAAATTTAATCAACCAAGAGCCAGAGGGGGGCAGCTGCCCCTTTCATCCCCCATAAGGATATCTTTAATTTAACCCAACAACTTAAATATACGCAGTCGTTACAACTATGGCTAGGCGATTGTTAAAATTTACAATTGATAATCAATTGTGTAAAAACAATCGATTAATCGAAAAAATAATCAAAATAAGTGTCAAAATAATATTTTTACGCTTTGTTCTGATGACGGATGGAAATAATCCCCCCGAAAGCTTAATAAATATTTTAATTGATTTTTAAATTTTAATAACTCGAATAATTAAAGTTTTAATATTATAAAATAATCGATTAATCGAAAAATCTGATTGATTAATCTATTGTTCGATTTTCACCTCTCGGCTTTTTTTAGTAAAATTTTTTTGATTGAATTTTTTTAACCTCTAGCTTACATTTCCTCCGAGCATCATGCGTTTTACTCCATATTTGTTCCATGTAACATAAATAAACAATCGGTTAATCGAAAATAATCAAACAATCGATTTTTTGAAACTTCCTTCCAATCAAAAGTTACCCCTAGAGCGAATTAGAATTTTTTCACTATTTTAGGAATATTCGCAAGTTTAAAACTAATGTGATTAAAAAGTTTTAAACCAAAAATTTTTTTTACAACCTCCTGATCAGCAGTTACCCCCAAAACAGTTAGAATTATTAGCTAGCTCGAATCTCGTTACTCCATTCATGTGCGTCCGTAGCCGAAACAAAACGGATAAAATCCATATCTCACTTTTGACAAACAGTAGCTATGCCTTTAAATATCTGCTTATAATCATTTTTGAAAAATGCCTGTAAATTCTTTACCAGTTACTGGTAGACATAATATCAACAAGATCTGATTCCTGAATGTCTCGCGTTCCGGATTTTTCTTCGTAAGATAAGCTAAAAACATAAAAGATGCATGTCAGATAAGTAAAATTTTGCATTCACATTCGCTTATTTGTCGACTTGTAAAAATACTATCGGTATGTTTATCTCGCTTATCAGAAGTATGAGGTAATCGCACTGATAACACAATGATATAATAATTATGGTAGGTGCTAAGTAATCATAAATTTTTAATCTTCATAACATTATTTATTTCTTAATAATAAAGGTAGGTACAACCACATAATTAAAAATACCTATATAAAAATAGACAACGTCTAACAAATATTTCATCACTAGTTGCGAAAAGCAAATTTAGCCGGCAACAAAATGGCGCCTTTTTTCAGTTTTTTGTTAGTGTACTGAAAAGCACTGTATGCGTCATGGCGACAAAAATTTTAAATTAGCAATAAAATGGTCGACTTGAAAATGCGCTATTGTTTTCCAACCAATGAAAGACGTTAATTCAAAATCTAGGTAACTGGCGCCACCTAGAATATTAAAAAATTAAAGGTTTTGAATTTGCCTCTGTTTGGATATTGCTAGATGGCGCCAGGTTACCATAATCGTTCAGTGCCAGAGACATAAAAACAAAATACAGGGGATTTGGGGTGAATTCAGTGCACGGGATTAACACAACAGCAGCAAATGGGCGGGAAAGAGTAGTAAAAAAAGTAATTGAAAAAGTTTTGTTGGGACCAAAGACAAAAAACTGGCAGCACTGTCTATAAATGTAAGCAAGAAAGCAAAGACAATTTTTATAAAAATATTATTAAAGGATATCTGACGGAAAATGTAAGGATTTGTAAAAATATCCTAAAGTTCGCCACTGATTATTAACAAAAGACTTTGTAAATTTACGAGTAGGCAGCGCTAGTTTGGACCTTAATACGCAAGCGTGCGTGCTAAATTTGTCATAAAAAATTGCACACGTTGCATACAGAAAATTATTTTTAGCTGCATAAAATTGTGGCACAAATATAAGCAAATTTACATAAAAATTACATGTAAATAAAATTAGGCTTTAATAAAACATCGTTAAAGCAAAACAAAATTATCCCCCTAAAATATGAAGAAATGGATGTAAAACCGGGGGGGTCTGGGGGGTATGGAATACCCCCCAGCACACAGAAGTAACGATGTGACTTTTTAATTATTTTGAAATGGTTTTGTTCAAATAGGGACTTAGTTACAGCGCTATAAAATGGAGTATATTATTATTGTTGACCTAAAAATATGAACATAATCAAATTTGTCTCAAAAATATTTTTTTTTTTTTCAAAGAATATTTTGTGTAAATTAAGGAGCGAGAAAGCTTCTCTCACCATGAAAAAAGTTCATGATAGAGATTCACTTTTTTTAACGCTATCGTTGAGCTCCATCGAAAGCTTGACGTTAGCGCCTCCAGCGTTAAAAAAGTCAACTTGAAATTTTTTAATTTTAAAAGACGCTAACGTCAGCTTTGTCGCTTCCTCTTGCTTACCAAGCCCGAAAAGTCGCCTTTTACCGGATGAGGTTTTACATCAACTAACACAGTGAACTGAAGATTGAAAATTACCAATCCAATCAGCGGCCAGAAAATTTTTCTCAAAAATTAAAAAAAAACATTATTCTAAATTTGTGACTTCATTTTAAACCGTTTGACATTCAAAAACTCAAAAAAGAATATCCACCTGATCTGTGGTTTACAAAAACTTGAAAGTGACGCGCATGAATGGATTAACGGGGTTCCAATGGTTTTTAAGAAAAATTGTTTTTTTTTGCCTGAGAGGCCATTTTTCTAGTAAGAATCAGGAACACATTTTTGAGGCAACTGGTGTAATTAAATCTTTCTAAAAAATTACATTGAAAACCAAAAATGCACCATAAAAAAACAATAATTCAATTTTTTAAAGTTTATAATATTTCGGTCACATTAGTTAGTAATTTTTGTAACAATATATTTTACAGCCAATAACTGATCTTTTGAAATAAATGGACTAATTAGTGGTTGACCTGTGTGAAAATCATCGTTGGGGTTTGGATCTGCACATCCATAACAAGGAAGTCCAACGGTTAGCGATTTCTTACTCTGTGTTTGATCGACAAATTCTATTTGAATTTTATACGGTGATAAATAACCTTCTTTTATTCCAATTTGATGAAAGGTCCAAGAATAAACTCCATTCGAAGATTTTCCAAAACGAATTCTAAAAAGAATATCGTCAAAGTAGAGGACGTTAAAACACAACGACGTGTAAAATTTTAAATCGTAGTGAATTGTATCTCCCATTTTTATCCAGGAATTATTTTTATGAACCTCTTTTAGATGGTCATGGTGCATTTTGTAACCTCCTCGCCATGAACAGCTGTGCATCTTCAGTGGACAGTTCGTTATTTTAAACGAACAGTCGCTTACGTGCCGTTCCAGACTCTCTCCCTTTCCTACGTATTTACAACCCAATTTTTCATTTTCGCATGCTAATAGCATCGTACTGATAATTTTTTCCAGCATTATATTTCGGGTTCCATCGTAACCTCCGCGACAAATTTGGCAAACATTAATTGTATCCAAACACTTACTGCAAGAACTGTGGCCGTTAGTGCACACCCGAATTGGAGGTTTTAAAATATTCAAACATTTCGGACACTTCAACTCTTTTAAAATTGATGGACTTCCAATTGCTTCGGAATTTTCTTCCACTTTCTTCGCAGCTGGACTCGGTTTAACCGCACTAGGTAATTTTTTGATTTCTTCGTGGTTTTCTAGACCGGTAACAGTTAATAAGCAGAGAACTTCACCCGTACTGGCATTTAAGATACTTTTAAGAATTTCCGTACTGACCTTGATGTGTCCATTACTGAAGACATCATCGATATCATCATTATAGTTCAATAACGAATTAGAAAATTTAACCACCGAATTTTCACATAAACTTTTGAATTCGATTTCATATTTAGTATCAACCTTATTTTTTTCTTGGGTTATGGAAACACTTTGAACCGAAAAGTAGACATTTCCGTGCGTATTTACCGAATAGCGGATCACAAATATGGAACTTGCAAGCGAAAATAATTTAATATCCAGTAGATTTTCACTCAATGATATTTTGAATTTGAGCGGTTTCGGGATAATTAAAGTTGAATGAATTTTACGGCAATGATCTTGTAAAAGTTGGGGACTTCCCCGCCAATTGCACATCTCCTTAACCATAAGTGGACACTTGAGATCTCCATGGTTGCACTTACTTTCGTGTGAAATAATATTTGCTGATTTGATTTTTGCTTGACATCCATTGTTACTGTAGCGGCAAGGAAATAAGAGAAGATTTATCACCGCTTCGTAAGCTTTAGCCCGAACGAAATTTGATTTTGTATCCTGGCAACGACCACATATTAAATTATGCCCTTTGTCGTAAGTCACCGGTGTAACCGAAAGATGAAATGAACACTTGGCACATTTTAAACTTGATAAAATGTTTTCTGGAACTTCGATTACCTTACTGTTCGACATGTTGACTTGGAATGATTTCAATTTATCGATGACTAATTTTTTTATATCGGAATTGATAAGATAGCACTTTAACGTTTACACAACAATACAACAAATATACACAGACAGCGATTATTATAATGCACAAAACTGGAATTACCGAGCAATTTCTACATAAAAATGCAGAACCAGTTATTACCATGGGTGACCATGAAGTGCTGGGGTTTTCTCACAGGTAAATATTTGGAACGTGTTTTAAATTGTCCTCCCACCACAAGGGTATTTTTTTAAAACACGCACTGAAACCTGCAACAGCCTTTACAGGTAAAGGATTGAGGGTAAAAGGAATTAACCCTTATCCCTAAATCCCCAAAATTTAAAAACCGTGCGCTATAAAATTTTACTTTGAATGGCCCCCATTCTGTTGCATATTTTTGATAATGCTTCAATCACAAACAAAATAAACAACATTTTTGTGAATTTTCGATTTTGATCGTGTTTATAAAAAAACTTGCAGTAAATTAATTTTATTATTATTTAAAAATATTTTTAATGAAAAACTTACCAAGTGTTTTTTTTTTTGAATAAAAACTTTGTTGCACAAAAATATGAATACAATTTTCAAAACAAATCACAAAGATACCTTTGCTCTTCGACGTTGCAACTGCAATTAGCAATATAAGCATAACATAAATAAATTTATTCAGTGGCGTAACTTCAAATTTTGCACCGAGGAGCTACGAGATTTGACAGGCCCTTAGATTGAGAAGTGTGCGATATTAAAAAAAGCAAATATAATGCAGTTTATACCTTAAATTGTTCAAATTTTTCATAAAATAGAAAATTATAAACTTTGTATTACGTAGTTTATGTTCCTAAAAATATTTTCTTGTGACTTGAAGGGTACCTTTATAAGAAAACAATTGAAAAACCGGGTTACATCCTCCATTTGCATTGTTATTAATTTTAAAAAGTCATATCGTTACTTTCATGTGCGTTAATCTATTCATGCGCGTCACTTTCAAGTTTACGTAAACAACAGATCAGGTGGATTTGCGTTTTACATTAACAAAACCCCACCACGCGGAATAATTTCAAACTCGTTTGTAGCGTATAGTAAATACCAACATAAACACACCATAAACAAACATTTTCTTTTGTTTACATTAACAAAACGCCACCACACGGAATAATTGGAACTGCTGAAAGACGTAATGTTGTTATTAACGGTGGCGCCACCAACTGTAATGTAAAACGCAAATAGTTCTGACACTAAATCACGGTCTTATGACTGCTAAAACTTGATTAAAAACTTTATATCGCCGGTAAGTGACGTCAGCTACCGGTAGAAGTAAACCAATCAGATCTAAAAATACCCGAATTTAACAACAGCGCATAACCATGCTTAACTATTATTGGTCAATCATGGCGCTCAGTTCAAAAAATTTTTCAAATTTCAAGACCAACTAATTATATATTTATACTAGTTAGAAAACCCGTCCATGGACGGGTAGCTAGCCGGTGGATCTCTATTTTAGCAGTATTAATTAAAAAAAATCGTTTTCAAACACCAGCACTAACCTAAGCTCAACTGATATGGATCTCAGTAGGAATCACAATAATGTTCAAATAATAGATTGGCAGGGGCGGATCCAGCAACTTTTTCAAGGGAGCTAAAATTGATAGCTCCTTCTATACTTTTTTCTAGTAATTTTACTTTTTGCGTTATATTTATAATGCATAATTTTTCCAAGGGGGAGGGGCGATTGATAATTTTATCATTTTTTTGATTGATCATTTTAAATAGTCATACCGTTACTTCCATGTGCTGGGGGGTATTCCATACCCCCCAGACCCCCCGGTTTTATGTCAATTTCTTCATATTTTAGAGGGATAAATTTGTTTTGCTTTAACGAGCCTCTATGGCAAAACGCAAAATTTTGCATAAAATTAACATGTAATTTTTTTGTAAATTTTCTTATATTTTTGCCACAATTTTATGTCACTAAATATAATTTTTTGTATGCAACTAGTGCAATTTTTTATGACAACTTTAGCACTCTCGCTTAAGGTTCAAACCAGCATTTGAGTTTTAAGCAGGGTCGGATCCAGGGGTGGCGATAGGGGAAATCGCCTTCCCTTCTGAAAAAATTATGCATTATGAAAATCTATGAAATCGCCCCCTTTCAAAAAGTTGCTGGATCCGCCCCTGCTTTTAAAATCAAATAAGCTTAACTTCAAATATATGAATTTGGCGCCTTTTAAGCTGCCGCCCGAGACAGAAACCCCAGCAGGCTCCCCCCCCCCCTAGAGACACTATAGGAATTTATAAGCGTCAAAATGTAAAATCCCTTTGAAGGGTCCCACGAAAAAGTATGGTGAGCCGCAAGTTGCTCATCCCTGATGTAATGTATCTTTGTTTGACGGAACAGAACGACTGAAGATATTATAAAACTTAGCGGTAAGATTATGTACCTACCTACCAACTTGTAGGTTTACCAACGGTGAAATTGTAAATTTGGACTTTCCAAAGTTAGGGCCGGTCGAGGGGCCGGTCTTTTAGTAGCAATCAGTGCCGGACTTTTGGCAGTGACGTCAGCTACCGGTAGAAGTAAACCAATCAGAACTAAAAATACCCGAATTTGACAACAGCGCATAACCATGCTTAATTATTATTGGTCAATCATGGCGCTCAGCTTAAAAATTTTTTTCAAATTTCAAGACCAACTGATTATATATTTATACTAGGTGCAAAGCCCGTCTATGGACGGGTAGCTAGCCGGTGGATCTCTATTTTAGCAGTATTAATTGAAAAAAAACTTGTTTTCAAACACCAACACTAACCTAAGCTCAACTGATGGATCTTAGTGGGAATCACAATAATGTTCAAATAATAGATTGGCAGGGGCAGATCTAGCAACTTTTTTAAGGGGGAGGGGGCGATTTCATAAATATAGATTGTTGTAGCAAAATACTAAAATTGATAGCTCCTTCTATACTTTTTTTTAGTAATTTTAGTTTTTGCGCTATATTTATAATGCATAATTTTTTCAAGGGGGAGGGAGCGATTGATAATTTTATCATTTTTTTGATTGATCATTTTAAAAAGTCATACCGTTACTTCCATGTGCTGGGGGGTATTCCATACCCCCCAGCCCCCCGGTTTTATGTCAATTTCTTCATATTTTAGGGGGATAAATTTATTTTGTTTTAACGAGCCTCTATGGCACAACGCAAAATTTTGCATAAAATTAACATGTAATTTTGATGTAAATTTTCTTATATGCATTAGGTCTGTTTGGTATGCTACACCGAACTACTCGGAGTAAGTTAGTGTAAAAAATTGCAAAAATTGATTGGTGTAAAAAGTGGGTTGGTAATTTTACACCAATCAATTTGTAGTAGTGTAGTTAGTGTAGTACTAGGATTGTGGTACTAAACAAAGCTATTATAAATATAAAAAAGTGTAGAAGGGGCTATTAATTTTAGTATTTTTTTTAACAATCTATGAAATCGCCCCCTTCAAAAAATTGCTGGAGCCGCCCCTGCTTTTAAAATCAAAAAAGCTTAACTTCAAATATATGAATTTGGCTCCTTTTGAGTTGCCGCTCGAGACAGAAACCCCAGCAGCCCCCCCCCCTTGAGACACTATAGGAATTTATAAGGGTCAAAATGTAAGATCTCTTTTGAAGGGCCCCACGAGAAAGTGTGGTAAGCCGCAAGTTGCTCATCCCTGATGTAATGCATCTTTGTTTAACAGAACGACTGAAGATATTTCAAACTTAGCGGTAAAATTATGTACCTACCAACTTAAAGGCAGTAAAATTGTAAATTTGGACTTTCCAAAGTAAGGACCGGTCGTTTAGTAACAATCAGTGCCGGACTTTCGGCAATTTTTACAAACCGTCACATTTTCTGTCAGATATCCTTTAATTAAGCAACAATTTGTGCTAGCCGCTAAAGACTAAGCGCTTTTTCACCGCTAAGGCAACTTTCAATAACTCAGATCTAGCGGGAAAACCGCTAAATTGGCAACACTGATTTTACGGGTCTTGTTCAAGATTTTTTTTTAAATAATATTTGGGTTATGTTAGTTGGAAATATCGTAGGACGTAGATCATTTAAACTTATAGACACGCCTTCACTTTCAAGCAGTAAAGTAAAAATATGTGACGTCACTGGTGGGTTAAATGCTAAGTTATACCTGTATATACCAACTATAAGCATTGATTGATCAACGCTATAAGTGAAAATCTTGATACAATCTCACCACTGACGTCGCACATGTTTGCTTCAGTTTTTACATTCAGTTTTTTAAGCATAACCCCTTAATATTTCAAAAATGTAGGCCACGGCAGAAGTATAAATAGAAATTTTTTAAATTTGGTGTATAGAGGGGGAGAGTCCAAAGCAATGTTATGGCCACTTTGTTGGTAAACGTACGCACTAAAAAAACGACCACTCTTTTTATCACAAAATATAGCTCAGCCTTCTGCCTCGAACTGACTTTTGCTTAATCTGCGGCTTTCGCATTTTACAAGATGTGAAGTTTCATAAACGTCTCCCTTACGTCAGATTTGGCTAACCTCTGGTCACACTTACTTAGACCCGTTTTGTTCCCCCCCCCCCTAACTGTAGAATGGACGATCTCTAATTATATATTTCTTACGTTAATTTGTAAATCTGACACGATGATCAGGCTCATAACAAGTAATTTCTTCTTTTCATAGTTTCAACTTTCTTTTAAAATTGCATTTGTTTAACCCTTTCAGTCCCAGTGGTTACAAGGTGAAATTTGAAAAACTAGTCATTCATGGAATAGATCAAATGATCTCAAAGAAGTTAAAGAAAAAGATGAATTATTTACTATTAAAAATGTCTGTCTTGTGAAACCACAAGTTTCTCAAAAACTGTTTTTTTATTCAACAAATATAATAATAGCCTATTAAGCTGGGGACTCAAAGAGTTAAAAATAAACAACAAAAATATTGTTAATTCATTCATGAGCGTCTTTTATTTTAGAAATGCCACATCTTTTTTGTTTGCTTTGTCTCTTCCTTGACAACGTAACCGTCTTTTTTTGTTGTCATGCAGAAATAATCACAGTATCTTAAGTTCGTAAGAGCAAAAAAAAATTAAAATGGTAAAATTATCTTGCAAAACCAATTCTGGAATTTAATTAAACATTTGCTTTATACAACATCCTTTTATAATTGCATTTGTTCCATAAAAACTTATTTTTTTGAGTGGACAGCGAATGTCTCGTTAATCCACTAATGCGCGTCCTTAATTTTTTTACAATTGCAATAACTTTCAAAATGAGATTTTTACTAGAAAAAGTCGACATAATGTGTATTCGTTTCTTTTTCATTGTTCTCTTGACGATGTGACCTTGCTTTCTCTGCCTATGTCAAAATAATCACGTGCAGTGTCGTAAAAGCAAAAAAAAACAACATTAAATTGGCAAGATCAATTTTCAAACCCATACTGAAATTTAATTATACATTTTTTTATGTTTTGAAAGATTTAGTATTATTAAAAACTAATTTGTTTTGAGTAAACAGCGGAAATCTCGTTGATCCATTCATAAGCGTCCTCAGTTTTATGATCGAAATAACTTGTAAACTAAATTTTTACGAAAAAAAATCAAGATACATTTCTTAATTTGTCTCACCGTTTTCTTCATTTCTGTTCAAATATTATCACAGCATCGCAAAAACAAAACTTTGTTAAAGTAGACCCTTTATTAACCGACACAAACGACATCAATTTCCTGTCGGATAAGACAGCGTCGGTTAAGAGAAGTTGCACTGTATTAAGAAAACTAATAAAATAAAAATTTTTTTGTTGCGTAGAAATTAAATTGAAAAAAATTAATGAAAGAAATTTTTTATATGAAAAGGACTCTATTTAAGAAAACAATCAGTCTACCGACGCTCATGATTGGATTAACGAGATTCTCAGTAACACATATTTGGGTAAAGTTTTTGCTATTAACGGTGTATACAGTGTGAACATGAAATTTCTGAAACACGTCTTTTGGGAGTGCATATAGTAAGGGGCGAAAAAGCTGACGTTAGCGTTCTCTAGAGTTTAAAAATTTCATGATAACAGTTCACTTTTTTAACGCTAGAGGCGCTAACGTCGAACTTTCTCGTTCTCTTACTGGAGAATTTGTTACATGTAAGAACATATTTTATTTTTTAATAACAAGTATCCGTTGTTTATCGTTATGCTGACCACTTGGCTCATTTTGTTTTAATCCATTCGTGCGCTTCAGTCGACGTTCAATATATATTTTCTATTAAAAGAACTTAATTACTGTGTAGTCGATCAAATTCATTGAGAAATGGTTTAGGTATGTAGGTGGCCCACTTCTGAGCGCAGACCCGAATTCGATTAGTGTCTCCAGTTGAAGCAGACATTATGATTAAAAAAAAATTATTGTGAATTAATAAAATATTCCAAGTCGTCACAGTACGGTAAAACGTGGGACAAAAATAAAAATAAGTTAGATGAATCGCAATATGAGAAATTCGGTGCGATATCCGAGCCGACTTCCCTACATTGCTATGTATAGCTGGGAATCGGGAGCATCCCGACGTCGGCGTCCAGTCGTTTCGCGTCCGTGAAGTGTGAGTCTTCTTCAATTCTGGCCTATACGTGGATTTAACCCAAATCCACAGGTAGGCTAAACGTCATCATTGTGTCACGTGATTTATATGTATTTTGAGAAGCTCTTCATAACAATTGGATTATTTTAATAATTCTTGGTAAACAACTTTTTAAATTCAGTTTTAATTTTTTTGCAGCCTAAATTTTCCATCCATTAATGCTTACCAAATTTTCTCGAAACTCGCCCAAAGTTTTACGAAAAGTGGTTCACCTTCGAAAATTATTATCGAAATCAAAAGTACTTGCGCAATCTATTACAAAAACAATTCTATTTTAAACGGACTTTTTAATGTTAGCTAACTGCCAAAATAACAGAATGAATTTTTATTTTCTTCGATCAGTGGTAATCAAATGTTTTGAACCGAAATTTGGCTAAACGCGGTTTATCCCGCAATGTTGCGGATTGTGAGGATTAGAATGATCGATTCGTTTAGGACCCCAAAAAATTTTGAAAAATTTGACTGGTCACAATAACCATGTCGAAAAACAAGTGAACTGCTGATCATGAAATCTTTCAAACAAACTTAGCTGCCAAACTTGTTGGCGGAGTTTGTTAATGGCGCCAACCGGAAGTTGCTATTTAGATAAGCCAATTTTATATTTTTGTTTCAAGTACGCACAGCAATCTTAAAAACGCTTTTTGAACAACAATTATGAAAAAGGAAGGGTTCATCTACCAAAAAAGATTTAAAAAAGTAGGCATAATTTCCTGGTTTATTTGATGCGTTAAATCGATTAAATCGGTTCGATTTCTTGGCTTCGATTCTGAAAGATTTGTATATTTTTAATTTAATTTGCAACGGACACGACGTGAGTAGCGTTAAAACAGAGAAATAAATTTACTTAAAATTAGTTAATATTTTCTTTTTATAACAAATCTTTGAGGCGTGTAAAAAACCTGGCAATTTAATAATTTTAAATTTAGCATATTTAACTACATTTTATTTACTGTGAATATGTGCATTTAAAATTGGACGCGTGGGTTATGGGGTATGATTTAAGTATTTACAAAATTATAAATAAATTGGTGATTTTCTTCAAAATTCAAAATTAGTAGGATTGCATGGATTTTTAATGATTGAGACTTCTATAAATAATATTCTTGATGAAATGTACATTGCACATAATTACATTGTTGAAAGAATTTTCCAATATTTAAAACAGTGATTCTCAACCGGGGAGGGGGGGGGCTAAAAGATGGAAAAAAACGAAAATTTTTAATCATATCGGTATTTTAAAACCACTAAAAAAATGAACTAAAAAATTTGCACAACAAAAGTGCATAAAGTTTCACGTAATAAAATCAGAGAAGCTAACCTAAAATGACATACCTCAAATAATTTAAAAAATTTTAATAAAACAAAAATTTGTTTATTAAAGTGTTCTATACGTAGATAAAAAAAAGGAATCCTACTGAAAAACAAAAATTCTATTTGGATATAAAAAATAAACGAGAAACATTTTATTCATAAGGGCAAAATGACATACCTAATTACTTTGTGAATATTTGTGCCCTCCTAAAATGAAATTTTTAAAGCCTAATGAGTTTCAAATTTTGGATTTTGAAGTCGGTAGGATTTTATTCTCAAGCCATTTTTATGATATCTTATACGGCTAAGTAAGGGGTGATTTTTAAGGGGGGGCAATACAACAAAAATTTTGTTTACAATTTTTGAACTTGGTAAATTAATGTTATTGTTAAATTTGTAAACATTGTAAAAAATATTAAAAAAAATTTTAAACAAAAAGGGGGAGGTTTTTGAGGGGATTAAATTGGAACATTTCGTCCTGAATGTTTTGAACTTATGTAAATTAATTAATACTAAATCTGTAAATACTGCAAAAATATTGAAAGTATATTGAAAAATAAGAACAGAAGGGGTGTACCAAAATTTTATGAAATCTTACTGACTTTTATTAGGGGGTGGGGGGATTCAAAAATTTAAAAAATTGTTTTTACGTAATTTTAAACAAAAAGGGGGAGGTTTTTGAGGGGATTAAATTGGAACATTTCGTCCTGAATGTTTTGAACTTATGTAAATTAATTAATACTAAATCTGTAAATACTGCCAAAATATTGAAAGTATATTGAAAAATAAGAACAGAAGGGGTGTACCAAAATTTTATGAAATCTTACTGACTCTTATTAGGGGGTGGGGGGATTCAAAAATTTAAAAAATTGTTTTTACGTAATTGATAGACGCTCCATGAATTACTGTTATACTTACAAAAACTCTAAAAATTAGTGAAAATATTTTAAATTAAAAAGAGTTATTTAAAAAAGGGAGGGGGAACAATAATAATTTTGTTGAAAATTTTTTAAAATTTGGAAATATATTAATGTTAAACTTGTAAGTTCTGCAAAAATATTGGAATAATTCTAATCACAAGAGATCACTTTTGAACGGAGGGGGGGGGGGGAGTCGGCAATAAAAACTATGTTTGCAATTTTTGAAACTTGGTAAATTAATGTTAGTGTTAAATTTATGAACATTGTAAAAATAGAAAAAAAAATTTAAACAAAAAGGGGGTACTTTATCGAAGGGATTAAATTGAAACATTTTGTCTAAAATTTTTGAACTTATGTAAATTAAGTAAATTAAGAAGGGGGAGAAAAACAATAATAATTTTGTTAAAAATGTTTAAAATATTGTAAATAATAATATTAAATGTTAAACTTGAAAATACTGCAAAAATATTTAAATAATTCTAATCACAAGGGGTTACCTTTGAAACGGAGGGGGGGGTCAGCAACAAAAATTTTGTTTACAATTTTTGAAACATTTTAAATATTAGTGTTACATTTGTAAGCACTGCAAAAGTATTGAAAAAATTTTAAGCTTCGATTTAAAATTAAATTTGGAGATTTACTAAAATCTTAAGAAACCTTACGGACCGTTACGGGGGGGGGAAATCCAAAATTTTAAAAATTGGCCTTACGTAATTAAGGGACGCTCCATAAATACATTGCTGTCATGCTTCCAAAAACTGCAAAATTAGTGAAAAGATTCTAAATGAAATAAGGTAAATGGGGGGAAGGGGGTAATATTAATTATTGTATTATTACAAAAATAATTTTGTTCCAAAATTTTTAAAACTTTGTAAATATGTTACTGTTAAACTTTTAAGTACTGCAAAAATACTAAAATAATTCTAATCACAAGGGATCATTTTTAAAAGAGGGGGGTTAGCAACAAAAATTTGCTTACAATTTTTGAAACTTGGTAAATATTAGTGTTAAATTTGTGTAAATACTGTAAAAATAGAGAAAAAATTTAAAAAAAGGGGGGGAAGTTTTTGAAGGGATTAAATTGTAGCATTTTGTCTAAATTTTTTGAATTTATGCAAATTAATTAATACTAAATCTGTGAATACTAATGACAAAGAAAGAAAAGAAGAGGAAAGGGGAGTCAAAAGTCGTTTTTATGTAATTTAATTAATGACAAAATGGATCATTTTTAGTGAGGGGAAGGAACAACAATCATAATTTTTTTCAAAATTTTTAAAACTTTGTAACACCGTTAAACTTGTAAATATTAAAAAAAATATTAAAATAGTTCTAGTCAAAAGAGGTCACTTTTGAAAAGGGGGGGGTCAGCAACAAAACCTTTGTTTTACATTTTTAAAACTTGGTAAATATATTACTGTTATACTTCCAAACAGCGCAAAAATAGGAAAAAAAATTCTAAACAAAAAGCGGTGACTTTTGAGGACGAGGGAGGGTAAAGCAATAATAATTTTACCTAAAATTTTTAATCTTGGTAAATATAAATTTGTAAATACTGCAAAAATATTTGTTAAATATTTTATTGCTAAACAAAATTTTACAAAAAAGTGAAAAATTTCAAACGGAATTATGGTAGTTTTTGAAGGTGATAAATTTTATTACAATATTTTGTCTAAAATTTGTGAAACTATGTAAATATATTAACGATAAATCTGTGAATACCGCCAAAAATGATAAAAAAATTCTAATTACAATGGGGGATTTTTGAGGGGAGGAGTAATAAAAAATTGGATAAAATATTTGAAAATTTTTAAATATGTATATTAGTGTAAATTTTGTGAATACTGCAAAAATTGTGAAAAAAACTCTAAACAAAAAGGGGGTACTTTTTGAGAGGGTTAAATTAAAAGATTTTGTCTAAAATGTTTAAAAAAATGTAAATTTATTAATGCTAAATTTGTGAATAGCGCAAAAATTGTAAAAAATTTCTAATTGCAAATGGATGATTTTTGAGGGGGCCGGTAAAAAAATTTGTTGAAAATTTATATTTGTATTGGTAATTTCGGCTATACTTGCAACTACTATAAAAATAGTGGACAAATTCTAAATATTACTGTTATACTTTTAAAATGTTAAATTATTAACTCGTTGATATTAAATAATATTAAAACTTTAAAATATCGAGTTATTTATAAATTAAAAATTAATTAACATATTTATTGAGCTCCAGATGATTATTTCATCCCTCATCAGAATAATGAATTATTGTTATCTCTGTATAAAATCTTATTCTGATGACGGATGAAATAATCATCCGAAAGCTCAATAAATATTTTAATTAATTTTTAGTTTATAAATAATTCGATATTTTAAAGTTTTAATATTATTTATTATTTTAAACACTACAAAAATAGTGAAAAATTCAAAACGGAAAGGGGAATTTAGAGAGCGGGACGTAAAATAACAACATTTTTGCTTAAAAATTTTATTACCGGTAAACTTGTAAACCCTGCAAAATTAGTAAATAAATTAAGGGGCTAGCCTTAAGGGGGTTAAACGATAAAAGTTTTTTTAAATTTTGTTTAAAATTTTTGAAACTATGTATGTAAATTTACTAATGCTATAAAAATAGTAAAAAAATGCTAATAAAAAGAGGTGATTTTTGAGGGGGAGGAGATAGAAATAAAAGTATTGTTAAAAATATTTGCAACTTGGTATATTTTTTAATGTTAAATTTCTGTATACTGTAAAAATAGTAACTGAAAAACTTTAAACCAAAAGGGGGTAGTTTTTGAGAGGGTTAAATTAAAGCACTGTGTTTAAAATGTTCGAAACCATTCAATTTAATTAATACTAAATCTGTGAATATTGTAAAAATATTAAAAAAATTCTAATCGTAGTAAAAGGTGATTTTTGAGGAGGTCGGTAAGAAATGTTGTTTAAAATTTATAACTATATTGGTAAATATATTAAAATATACCGTTATACTTGCAAACACTACAAAAATAGTAAACAAATTTTAAAGAAAAGAAATGATTTAAATGGGGGGGGGGGGAGAGAATAATAAAATTTTTGTTTAAATTTTTTTTAAATTTTGCAAAATATTAAAAATTTTGTTTAAAATATTTGAAACTTAGTAAATATTTTACCGTTAAACTTGCAAATACTACAAAAATAGTGAAACAATTACAAGAGTAATGGGGTAGTTTGTGAGAAAGTTAAATTATATGATTTTGTCTAAAATTATGAAACTTACGTAAAATTATTAACGTTATATTCGTGAATTCCCCAAAATAGTAAAAAAAGTGTAATTGCAAAGATGTGATTTTTGAGAGAAGGGGGGGGGGGCAGCACAGGAAGCACGAAATTTTGTTCAAAAATATTTAATAATTGAATTTGTGAATTTTTTACCGTTTAAAACTTTTTTATATTATTTTATGAAATTAAGGGGAAACGCGCCAAAATTATATTTTTTGTCGTATTAACATCAAACTTGGTAACCACTGTCTTAGATTTTGTGTTTTAAATCTTACAATTTTATATATTTTTGGAGTCTTGTAATTTCTAAAATTTTTATCAATGCTCTAGACTTACAAAATTTATAGATGAAATCAACAACAAGGAATTTTTCCATATTTAAAGTTGATTTGGAGAAATACGAATTTTAATAAAAAATTCATTTTTGGCGTTTATCGATTTAAAATTTTGTATATAGACTCCTGGTTTTAAAATCAGAAAAGGGGTTGAAACTTGAAGGGTGAGAATAAGAGCAAAGGTAAAATGATATAATAATTAGTATAATTACCATGTAATTTTATCTCTAAATGCGGACCCCTAATCTAAAAGAGCAAAAATATCAATTTCTTTTAAGAACGGAATTTCTATGTATGTCGTTTTATCTGGGTATGTCATTTTAGGCATCCTATAGTAACTGTGATGGTGTTAACGTATTTTTGTTGTTGAAATTTACAAACTTCTAAAACCTTTTGAGATATTTTGAATTATATAGAGTTTATTTGCTCGTTGAATCTTAAATTTAAATTTGACATATTTATTATCTGTTTTATATCTCAAAATATTACAAAGCCACTTTTATGTAATAAATTGGACATTTTAATAACAAGTAACAGAAAAATCAACCAAAATTCTCCTTTTTGAATCTGTTCAATATCAAAAAATTTTTTAAATAAAATTATGAAGAAAACTGCGTATTCTCGCTTAATAAAGTTGTTTGGCTGAAAATACCATACAAAAAAGGGGGTGGGCTGTAAACACAACAGAATTTTATTTGAAAACATTTTTTAACGCATGAAGTTGGCTGCAAAAACAATTGTTTAATTGATAAATGGTAATTTAACGAGTTTAACAATGACAGATATTTAAATTTTACCGCTTTCTCTTCAAATTAATGATAATAAATAACGCATCCTTACAAAAATAAACTAAGTGCAACAAACACCTTGTGAAATATTTATAAATGTTTTGCTAGGTTAAATTGTGGATACAAATGCTATGAGATGCTGAAGGTTGAATGTACTTACTGCGTTTGCCAACTTTTTAAAAAAAGAAACTAGTTAAATGTAAAACAGATGATTTTAAGTGCAAGTAACCAGGACTGGAGTGGCACACTAGGAATTAGGTGATGCCCTGTTTTTTTGCGGTCTCTATTATGTAACAAAACAAATATTTACATGAGATATTAATGGTCTACAGTTTTTGCCGCAAAACTTTGGTGTTACGTCATCATGATCTAACCAATCACGGAAGCTGCTTTAAGCACTGAACTACTAACGTTAGCCAAAGGGGCCGTCCATTAATCACGTGATGTTTTTTTTGGCATTTTTTAACCCCCCCTCCCCTTTGGTGATACATGGTGACGGTGAGGTTTAAGACTAACCCCTTCTCCCTCCATATCACGTGTATTTTTTAGTACCTACAAAGAATCTTAATTTTTTTTAAATATTTATTTAATTTTCAGTATCAGTATCGCGCGTTTGCCGAAAACATAAATACACGTGATATATTACTAGACCCCCCTTCCCCTTGTGATATTTTATGATTTTTTTAGACCCCGCCCCCCCTTTCGAGCCTCACGTGATTAATGGATAGCCCTAAAGTAAATCGTTAAGAAATCAAGTATTTCAATAATTTTTATTATTGTCTGTCGATAATCGACAAAGTCTTGATATCGATCATAGCCGGTCCTTATATGATTTCAATTTATTCATATATTTTATTTACTCAGCATTTCGTTTTTGTTTCTTTTGTGGTCTTCTTCTTTCTTACTATTAATTACAATTTCAATTTGAGTGCTTATTTACAATGGACGTAAGCGTAAGAAATACTTAGTGCGCAAGGTTTACATAATTTTGTAAACAACCGTAAATTTAAAAATTACATCGACATATTGTGAACACTTAAATACGTTGATTCAATGAACTGAATATTATGCGCGTTACGTATTTCTTGCGCTTACGTCCATTGCGTTTCAATTATTTTGTTGTACGTTTATGGTTTACCTAAATTGTTCTTTTTTATTTTAGGACTTATCACAACGATTAGGTGACGATAAAAACTTATCCGAACATTTGAAACTTCCAATTCAGCGAATAAACGACTACCAGCTTCTCCTAAAGGTAAATTGATCTTTATTAAATTACTTATAGTAAAAAATTGGATGGGAAACCATCACACTTTTAATCCTGGGGAAGGTTCTAGTCCCGGATCCGGGAGTAATTTTTTAGCTGCACTACAGCCATCTATGTTTTGTTATTGTTAATTATTATTGTCTGACGTTGGTGGTACGTCAGTGTCAATTTTAAATATTAATTTATGTAAATCTCACTTTATTTAAATTTAATTAATTTAATTACAATTAAAAACGACCACAAAGTAGCATTAACAAACATTAGTTTAGTTACGCGTCATTCTCTTCGTCGTCCTCCTCTTCGTCGTCTTCTTCTTCTTCGTCCTCTTCGCCGTCTTCGCTCTCAGCGTCTTCATCTTCTTCTGACTCGTCATCTTCACTCTCGGAAACGTCGTTGTCATCGTCATCTTTCTCGCCTTCACTAACGTCTTCCTCTTCCTCATCGTCATTCTCTTCGTCATCAGATCCCGCCCCGTTTTCTTCCTTCTTTGCATTTTTAACGTTGTCTGTTTTATCCTCTTCTGCTGTTTTTGTGTCCGCACTTTTATTCATTTTGAACTTCTCGGCTATAACTTGGCTTAATTTTTTGGAACTCATTTTAATATTACGTTGTGGTTGGTTAATGCCGGTTAAAAACTTCTTAAATGCCGCTTAGAAAGTTCTCAATGATTACTTTGGTCTCGAGTTTAGTTTCACCACCATAAACAATTTATTGACATTATTGACGTATTTGACATTAACGTCATGTAAACTGATAATAGAAAGGAATTAAAAAAATTAGTTGTCATTTCATACTTTTTTTTCTCTCTCTCTCTTTATCGTCGCTTTAGCCTAAAGAAACCGCCGATCACTACTGAAATTCGATTCCTTTCTTTTGGGTTTTTCCTTCACGCGTTTAATCATTTACAAGGGAATTTTTCTCCAGAGAAGCCAGGTAGACTGGCCTTTGTTCAACTAGAATCTTTAAGCTCTCTGTTTGCCCTTTAATCTTTCTCTGAGCAGCAATGCAGGCCTCTCCACTTTTGGAGCCATTTTTGATCATTCCGTTATATTAAATGGCGCTCAATTTTCATGCATCCGTTTGTACGTTTGTCCGATCATCCGAAAGCGCTCTCATTGGTCCAGGTTATTTGTCACTGTCATTGTCAAAGTCATTGGACCAATGAGAACGCTCCTGAAAAAACGGATACATGAAAATTAAACTTTATACGACTAAAAGTGGATATTACACCAAAATTTAGGTAGAATCCAATTTAAAAAAAAAAATTGATTAAAGCCTGGACTGTTGCTAAGGACGGATGATAATAAAAAAATATTGGCCCAATAGTGAACTGCCAGCGGACTTAAAACAAAAGATACTTAAACAAATCCCAAACAATCATAAAAAAATGAACTAAAAATAAAAGAATTTCCGAAATTTTGAAATTTAGACGGCTGAAATTCAGTAGATGAATCCGTAGATCCTAACCTTCCTCAAGCTGAATTTAAGTACCTATACGTTCCAGTTAAAACCAATAAGTTTTTTTATCATTGCTATGCGCATTCTTAGCAATTTTATTGGTAGTTACCTACCTTAGGCAAAAAAAATTCAAAGACGTCTTTAAGACAAGTTTCATTCAAAAAGGCAGAATTGTATAACAACTATTTCAGACGCGCAGAGAGAATGTAAGTCGAATTTTGCATTATTTTTAGAATGGCAGAAATAGCAAATGCTGACCTATTTTGATATATAAACGCCCACTAACAATGTCGGCGAATAAACAAAACAGTGATTTAATTTATACAAAAATTTAATTTTATGTAAGTTTTGTTTCATAATTTGACTGAAATCAAAAAAGTATCCAGAAGGAAAAAGTCGTGGGTGGGGTTAAACAGTCATTTTTTTCTATTTTAGTTACAATTTAACAAGTGGCGGTGGGGTTAAGACCAAACTGTACATTTTAACTTTTTCCACGCAGTTAAGACCCCTCTTAAAGCGTCATCACAGATTAATCATAATTTTTGTTATATTTGACGAACGAATGAATCATAGCAACAAACCAAAACAAGGTAATAAAGTTATTTTTACTGCCCAGTTGCATAATATAAATTCGATTCTCAAGTTTATTGTTCATAATTTTGATTTCTCTACCCCCTTCTTTTTGGAGAAAGTTCACACCTGGAGAAAAACGATTTCCCAAATTCTTCTTCTGGAATAAAACTTTTGAGCAGTGGCTTCCCGTTTTTTGCCCAAATTTTTGTGAATCAAGTAGGTAAAAGTATCCAAAATTGTTTTAACCTCCAAACTTATAAATCCATCAAAATTTACTGTACTATCGAAAAATGAATTAAACAAACTGGGATGGAAAAAAAATAGAAAAATTTAACATAAAATTTGGCAAACAGTATGTATATACTGGCAGATAACTTATAAACAAGTCCACCTTCATGCATCATTTCAAGGGGTAACGACATCATTATTTTTGCTTGCTAGTCAAATCAAAAATCAATTAGTGCTTTCAGGAATCTTACAGTATTTTCTACAAAGTAACGAAGGAATAAGAAATCATGGACATGGAATGCGTGTATTATTGGGGTGGTCTTTTAGCCATGTTGATATTGTTGATGTGTTTGTTAAGAGATTTAAAATGAACGAATTTTTTTGACAAGTGCACAAGGAAGATTTTTCCCAAGCAATCTAGAAGTCAAAATCTTTTTTGTTATGTCAAAATTCTGCCCAAAATTTTTGTAAATTGAACATTCTTTGGATAATGGACCCCGATTTCGATGCTGAAACCCTTGCAATAATTTCGGCACTTGTTACGGTATTGGTTGTTATATTTTACGCAGCTCTTATGGAATTACAAGACCATTAATAATTTTTCCAAAACCTCTTTTAAAGGTTAAATTTTTGTAAATTGATGGACCCTGACTTAGATACTGAAACTATTGCTATAATTTTAGCATTACTTGTTGCGGCACTGATTGCATGCCACTTAGCTGCTTTTATGGTAGCAGAAGGACCACGTTAATTTTTCAAAAAGTCTTTTAAATATTAAATCAGAACAGTAACTTACAAATGGATTTTGATGAAGGTCGTACTACCATGGGATATTTAACTTTATGGAATGGTACCTTAACGTTACTTTACGTAATGTATGCAATGTACCTCTTTATTAAAGGGATACTTATACGACATAACTAAGTAAGTACTACCCAAAAATATTTGTAGCGGCCCTAAAGTTATTATGACATTTTTATTTCTTCTGGTATCATTAGTCGAACAGTCCCCGAATGATTTGTCTCCCGACATGAACGTATCATTCATACGTCATCGAACGATCCCGAACGGCGAATGCTCGGAGTGCATCGTCGTATATGCCATGATTCGGGATGAAATGCCGCTTGCGCTCTTCTAGAATAACAAATGCGTTTACTACGAAAAATGAATATTTTCAGCATCAGCATTAAATATGATACCTACTTGCCAAATCATAAAATCAAAATAACCTTAACGGATGACTTGCTTTGATGTTATTCGCAATTTTATCCGTGAAACTCATCAGGTCAAATTTGCATTACGTAAACAAAAATGTAAATCAACTTATCCAAACAAGTAACGTCGAAACAAGTCATCCATTAAGGTTACTGTGAGTTTATCATTTTATTATATCTTTTATTATAGGTATTATTTATTATTTCAGCTAATCCTGAAAACATGTCATCGGTGATCAATCTTATCTATTTTTAAAACTTCGTCAATTTTTGAAAAAAAATTCGAAACATAAATTATTATAAATTTAATAATAGAACTGAAAAAATGGCCGTAAAATCCATTAATTGGTACATAAAAAAACAAATAAAATTATTTAACGTCTTTATTGAAATTACCGAATTTTCTGATTTAAATAGTCTGGCTTGGAATCTCGCCAGCGGTGGAATATTTATTAATGAATTCAAATAATTTAAAGTTACTCAGATCGATTTTAATAGTATCTACATTTTAAACATTTTTTTATTTTGAAATTACTGACAGTAAAAAAATAACAAATAATTTTTTACGAATTTTACAGGTGCGAAAATAAAATTATTTATAAGTTTTCTAGACAAAAGTTCTATTTTATTTTGTATGAATTCCTTAACAAATATTTTGTTTTTGTGGGTGATTAATCCTGTGGCGTAAGAAGTACCAATGTCTACGTAAATAACAAATGAAATATTACATTGATTTGCTTTAATCATTACATTGAAATAGATGTTCGGTTACATACCTAGGGTAGTAAGCCATACTTTGCAACCTTATTTGTTTTTAATTATCTGGGTCAGTATAAGAATACTACAAGGGCTTTAGAGTAACTCCAGTCAATTGGGAAAAGCTACTTTTACGCCTTAGGATGGAAAAGTAAAACTGTCTTTAGCAATGGACTGAAAACTAAAATCATACTTAGCAACAGTTGAAAATTAATTAAAAGTTATCATTGCGCCTATAAAACAATAATTTTGCTTCGTTGCTCATTGCTAAGGACAAATTTATTTTTCGTGATTTTGGGAGTAAAGTGACTACTTTACACCCGGTTTTTTGGGAGTAAAAAAGCTCTTTTTGTCACACTTTATTTTTCTCCCGGGAGTAAAAAAATACCAAAAAATTTCAAAAAAACAAAAATTTTTAAAAATCATTTATTGACATATTTAATCTTAACCACACAATTGTGAAAAACTTGCCTGTCTTGCGTATCTACAACGTTTTGCGGTTGTCTTCGGCGAACGTGCTTTTCGTCGTTTTCATTTTTGATCTTCAAAATATGCGCTTGTCGGCGCATAAAAAATCCTGTAGAAGAGACTAGAACAGGTAGATCGACTATCGTGGCTTTTTAGCCTGAAATAGAAAATAATGAATAAATTTGCCCATAAATACCGCTTTTTGCTGAGTTCCATAGTACCTACCACGTGATCCATCGATATCGAATTTGCAATTTTTTTGCAACGTGTCTATGAACATCGATAGATGCGACCACAATGTCGTATTTATTGATTATTTAACAATTATTTCTTGGTTTTTAGGCATTTTTAATTGAAAACACACGACACAATACACAAACGTGCAAACTTCACGAGAGCAGAAATCAAAATGAACATGGCACTCCAACATGGCCGCTCTCTAGGGTACCAACTGGTGCCAAGAAAAACACCATGGTTACAAACAACAAGAGGTTACAAATAAAACGTATTATAATTTATAAAATTTATGTAATTATTGCAAAAAAATCGTGAATTTTGTCGGATATTATTCCCAAATTCACGAAAAGCTGTTCATAATACTCGGGCTTCAGGGTTTTTCCATCTCTCGACTATTATTCCTTTCGCCGCCTTGCGGCTCGTGTCATAAACTACGTCTCGTGACGAAAAACAATCCCTTACGCCCTCGTGATATAAACTACTATTTCCGCCCTAGAGCGTAAAAGTAGCGTTTTCTGCCTTCTAAACCGGGTTGATGGTGTTACTTTTTACGCGATTTATTGAAAAGGGCATGAAACTAAGCACAATTGAATTTGGAAGTGCCATATAACCAAAACTGAGAAACGTTGCGCACTAGCGTGGCTAACTTGAGTGCCATGTAGAGCTATAACTCGTTATTGTATAAGATCGGGGGTCCGGGAAGGGGGTATTTAGTATCCTGCAGTTGAAGGATAAAACAAAGGTTTTGAAAGAAAATAAACTTAATTTTACCACAATTTTGAAGTGCTTCATATTTTTTGGGTATACTAACCCCCCTATCAGCTGTTTTATATGTCTCATCAGTGAACTTTGGCAATTTTCTTACTAACTAAAATGGAGAAATAGTGTTTACGTGCTTAGCCCGAATGGTCACCTCTTACTAGACGTTAAGGTGCAACCAAAAGAGCCAACCTAGAGGATAGAGGGTAGAAAGAGGGGGGGCAGCCGGGTTGCCTGTCTCCGGAGGTAGCTCAAAGAGTACGAAATTCATATATTTGAACTCTTAAAAGAACTTATTTGATTTTTAACTCAAATGCTGAAAGAAAGAGGCGCAAAAGTCAAGTTCTTGCTCTGGTTTAGAAAAATTGTAGATCCGGGGCTAAGCCTAAAGCGATTTTGCAGTCTACAAGAGTAATGACATTGTTTAATTTGAACAGTCGAAGAATATTCACTTTCCAGCTTAAGTCGGAAAAGAAAAAAGATCAACAGTATTTTTAAAAACATTAAAATATTTTGTATAAGGTATTATATTTTTTACAATTTTAAGTGTTATTTTGGTTCTTATTTCTAGGGATCACAATACAAGATTTTATAATATTATGGAAACGTTGCTCCGAGCAACACCCAAATGCATTTTTTAATAAAAAATGCATAAAAATTTTTTATCGTTCTGCGTGCAATATTGTCCAAATATTTTACTGAAAAAGTTTTTCTTTGAAAGGATGCGTTCGGACGTCTATTGGGATTGGGACGATTGAAATACCAAAAAAGTGTGTATTCCTTCCGCCTTGCATCAGAAATAAAATTTTCATTCTGGCATAAAAAGTGTTACTTTAATGCTTTATTGCATAATATTTAATTTTTCATTTTGGAGAGCAAAGTGTCACTTTTTCTCCCGCATTCCTGATGAAGATGAAGTTTAATATGAGAAAGCCGTCTTGAGGGTTGAGTGTTCCCCCTTTTTGAGGGCCGTTTTCGGACTTCTGTCTGCGTAAGAGGCTTATAAGCGTAGCCGAGCTCTATGCAATATTGGTTTCAGACAGTCACTCAATTGGTCGGTTGCCAATCTAGTCCTGACCTATCGTGTAGAGATTTGACCCTTTCCTTCTTCCGTCGCACTAGGCGATTTTCGGGGGTACTCGAAGTTGAGTCTTGATTAGACTTTCAAAAGATAGGAGATACAATCTACCCGATTTGGTTGTGATTTGGTTTTAAATCGTGGCATAAATGCGTATTTCTTAAATTTGAGGGGGGAATTCCCACGTATAGCGGAAACTCCCACCCTCTTTTATTGGAATTTTTGCTTGCACCGTTAGCCGTCCTAGTATATGCACAAGTCTTTCAAGAGTCGGTGGCATAATCTAACTGAAGGTCAGATTATGAGATTGAAGGTGGCTTGACGGATCAGCAGAATCTGTGACAAAAACTCACCATCTTCTAATTTCTTCTTCTTAAGGTGCCGTCTCCTAATATCGGAGGTTGGCGACCATTAATATTAAATGGTTTTCTTGGCAAATTACTCTCGGTGGTTTGCCATTGCCTTCTGAGAGGAGAGGGTTATAATGAAGTTGTATAAATTTTTGTAGCCGGGTTGGGGATCGAACCCAACTAGGCTTCTAGTCTAGAGTCCGGTCCTTAGCCGGTTCACTTAGCTCACCTCACCAATTTCTAATTTGGAGCATTCTAAGTCAAGCTCAGTTGAGGAGCATTGCTGTTCCTACTTAACGTCGGACGGGTTGTTTGTCTTTTCACTCTCCGCCGTCTTCCGGGCTCCTCCGTCCCCATTTGATTCCCCACTTTTTTTGGACCGTTGAATGGTAGTAAAGAAGGAAGAAGTAAGAACCTAAAGATTGTGACAAGGCTCCAAAAAAGGGATTGGCTTTGATTTTTTATTGAATAGTTCTCTTCTCCATCTAACCTATACCGGAATTGGAAGATTAAAGGTTTCTCTTCAGGATGGCTTTAGGTTTCTTATATCGCGCTGGATCGTTCGGGTGGTACTGGCTCAAACCCTGATCAGCGAATTATCAGACTGATCCGCAGTCTTGTAGACATTAGACTTCAAATTAGCGTTTCTCTTGAGTTGAGCGTTAGGCACTCTAGTCATTTGCGGCCCCATTAACTGCCTAACGAAGACATCAATTTATTAATTTTATTTGTGGTTTGTATTAGATCTGAGAATTAATTTTGATTAATCGGACTTTCGGCTGTTTAATTTTTTTTATACATTTAATATTTCACCAGCTCAAGTTTTTAAAATTTTCGAAACTTTCGGTTTTTAAATCATTAAAATTCTTTGATAGTAAATTTTTTTTTATTTTGCCCCCCCCCCCTCCTGAAAATGATGTTATGGACGCTCATGATTGTTTGATTAATTTCGATTAATCGATTGTTTTTGATTAAGCGATTATTTATTTATGTTATATGGAACAAATATGGAGTAGAACGCAAAAAAAAGTTTATTTAAAATAATTTTGGCAAAAAAAGGCCGAGGGGTAAAAAATCTAACAATAGATTAAATCAATCAGATTTTTTGATTAATCAATTGTTCGATTATTTTTGATTAATCGATTGATCGATTAATCAATATAATCAATTGTTTTTATACAATCGATTTTTGATTGTTAATTTTAACAATCGCCTAGCCCTAGTCATGTAATCATTTAATCCTATAGGCATAAAATATTACCGATGAGGGCGCTGCAAAAGATGAAAAATGGCTGGCTAAAACAGTATTTTTGACAGCTGTACTTACAATTTCAAATTCAGCGGCTGAAATTTCAAGTACACTAATGGCTGGCGTAAACAGTATAACGCATAACCATTTCTAAGTCCATGCGCATAACTTATTTGACAGCTGTCAAAAATACTGTTTTACTCCCCTATTCTGTAACTTTTCGTTATCGTTCGTTATCGTTATAAAATCGTTAAAAACAGTCAAGTTTGGTTTTCACATACCATTACATTAGGTACTAATTAATGCAATTCTGAGTGTAAACCAAACTTTAAGGTTTTTAACGATTTCATAACGATAACAAACGATAACGAAAAGTTACAGAATAGGGGGGGTTAGCCAGCCATTTTCCTTTTTTTGCAGCGCCCTCATCGGTAATATTTTATGCCTATAGTGTGAACAAGGCTTTAAAAAATTAAGGCCGTGTGACACTTGAACAAATTTGGTAACAGCCCATTGATTGGTTAAACAAATCATTGTTGGTACCGATGTTAGTTATTTAACCAATCAATGCGGGTTTTTACTTGTTACAAATTTGTTTTCTTGCTAATTCTTCAATAAGGGAGCTAAATATTTGTTAATTCTCTAATAAGGAAGCCAGAAAGCTTGACGTTAGCGCCTCTAGTGTTAAAAAAGTGAACTCTTGTCATGAAAATCAATCAATTGTTTTTAAGTAGACAATTGTTTTCAAATCATCGATTGTTTTTACCTTGTTTTATTGATTTTTACCCCCAAGCTGTTGACGTGTACGTCAGGATGGGTCGAATATAATTTTTATAAAGGCGTAGTTTGTTCTGGTTTGAGAGCTTGCTGTTCCAATATTTATTTGTGAGTTTATACGTTGATCACTTGATGAGTCAAAATCATAGGAGTTTGGTGGGTAAGCAATGTCACGTGATTTATATCAGTAGTTTTTAACCTTACAGAATTAAACTTAAAAATTGACCTTTTTCATCTTCTTTTATTTATCTCATTGCAACCGTTCCCAAACCCAAGTATATGCAAAATTTAAGCTTTCCATGCAGGGAAGTGCCCAACCAACGTTTTTCGGAGGGGAAAAATTTCAAATTTGCCAACTGAAGTAATTCAAAATTGCCAACTTTTTGTAAGTTTTGCAACTTTTTGCAAATTTAGACATAAAAAATGCCAAATTGACCAACTTTTGGGTGTTTTTGTCAACTTTTTGCCAACTTTCTACAACATTGGGGGGAGAGCTTCCCCCCCCATGGGCACGTCCCTGTTTCCATGCGCTTCAGATGTAGTAAAAAATTTTAATGGATCAGTCGATCAGATTGATGTTATAAGCCACAGCCATTATTTTCTCAACATTACAAACCAATGCCACCATAATGTCGTGCCGTATTTTTTAATTGTATGCTCAGTAAAATCGGGCTAAAATAAATTATGGAATAAGTTAAGTGATCTTTGTTATTGTTATAAAAAGAAAATCGTCATAATTTTGCGCTAATTTTGTGTCTTTCAATGAGAACTATTTGTGAATTTACTGGACCAATAACTCTCACAAAAATAATTATCACCGAATAAATGACGTGTATAAGTACCCTATCCATTATCAAATCAAAAAACAAAGACACCAAAATTTCGGGCTAATTTTGTGCTAATTATGTACACATTTGCGAATTTTTTGCTTTGCAGTGATATATCAGAATTATGCAGAGATTCAGGTCTAATTTTACAAAAATTTAAGATTTTTAAATTTCTTGAAATTAAAAACCAAATTTTGTACTAATTTTGTGCTTTTCCAAAAGAAATACGCGAATTTAGTGCTTTATTTCAATTTCACAGTGATTGTTGTGCTACATTTAATTTTGGAAACTGTGTGGATAAATCTAGCTTAACCCCCTTCCAGTGTTTTCGGGGAATTTCTTTAAGTTTAATTGTGCACTCAGTTTTCTCTCGGAAGAGAAGCTACGTCCTAACTGGGTACCCAAAGAAATTCATTTAAAGATCAAGAAAATATTAAATTTTAATTTTGTCTTCGATAGACTAAAATTTGAGTTTGAGATTTTGGAATGATAAACAAAAACTGCGGTCAACAATTTTTTCTTTCCAAGCTAATCAAACTATTAACTACAACTTTCTATCAAATGACAGTCTTAATTGCATTCTTAGAAGGCTGCCATTAAAATTAGATAACAAAAATGTCACTAATGCATTTTGACTTTTCACTTGCCAAAATTCTCTGTCATAATAATGGATAATATGGATATAGATTATATATATTGGATAGGTGTAGCTTGTATATTTTTCGTCGTATACGATCTTTACCGAAAATTGTTGCCACAATATTAGCAATAATTGTGCAAAAAAAAATCATGAAAACTTTCGTTAAAAATTAAAATTTTCAAAATCATTGTAATAGCTTAAGTTAGTGCATTATTTTATTTTGATCTTTTCAATTTTTTGCAGGAACTGGTAAGATATAGTGAATGTTTGGGCGAAAACTGCGCCAATCTTCAAAACGCTTTGGAGTTGATGCTAAGTATTCCCCATAGAGCAGAAGACGATAAATTTACTTCGAGCATCGAAGGATACCGTGGCAGCATCTATAAACTTGGCCGTCTCATTTCTCACGATTGGTTTTCCGTTACATTTGGGAATATCGCCAAAGAGAGATATCTTTTCCTCTTTAAAGCCCGAATTCTCATCACAAAAGTTCGCCGAATTTCAGAGGACAGATCCATTTTTCAACTCAAAGATATCATTCGAGTAAGTTCATCGTAATAAACTCTCAAATTTATTTTTCATTTTCGTTGTTTTATGATAGTTGCCACAAATTGAAATAAAAGACCATCCCAACGATAAAACTTTTGAATTAGTTGATAAAATTGGAGGACATTCCTTGATCCTAGCATCACGTCGAGATCACGTCAAGGAGCTGTGGTTGAAAGAGATTCGAGAGTTTGCTAGCGACGTAGGTAAGTTTTCTGTACATTTTTCAATAACCTACATTTTAATAAAAACTCTCAATCTGCTTCACCACGGTATCCCACACTCACTCACGTTTACCCAAAAAATTCTCGAATTTTAGTTTTGTAACTTTCTTTTGCAGATGATCAAACGGAAGAACTTCAAATTGTTTCAGAAGCTACATCAACTTTAACGAGTGACGTGGCCCCCACAGAACTCAAGTCGAGTATTCTACCTCAAGCTACCGAAGCCCAAAAACTATTAGCTTCTGCGCTAAAGGCGGGAATCCAAGAGAAAAAGGTTGAAGTTGCAGAAACTCCCAAAGCCCAAGAGGAGTCGAAGAAGAAGTTAGATAAGGACCAAAATTATAATAATGTTCCATTGTCGACGCCCTCTGAATTGAAACAGGAAGTTCAAGTTGCACCAAGTGATAAAGACATACTAAAAGCGACTCCAGAAGAAAAGACTCAAAGTACTGACAAAGTAAAATCCAAAGGAAGTGAGCAAAATACCAAAAACGTAATAAACTCTACAACATCAGATCTATCAAGCAGCCAATTATCTGAAGCGACCCATACAGCAAAATTGGTAAAAGAAGCTCAGGAAGTATCCAGTACTCAATCGGAATCTTATAAATCTATTGAAAATCAAAGCACCACTGAAAGTCTAGGACTAGAAAGTATCCAAAGTCAAAACCAAAAAAAATTAAGCAAAATCCAAGTTGTCGAGTCGATCATCACATTAACCGAAAACCAGGTAATCGAAGAACAAAAATCGGAAGGATCGATATCAATAAGCGAGCATAAGTTACAAGATTCCTCGCTTCTATCGGACACACTAAAAAATTCAAGTGATACAGAATTAGAAGAAGTCAAGGTCAAGAAAACTGTAAAGAAGAAATTGCAGTTTGTAGAACTAACCAAAGAAGTTGAATCATCCAGCAGTGAAACTTTAAAATCCTGCCAGTCTGAACCTTTAGAAAGTTCATTACCACCACCACAACTACCGTCACCACAATCCATCAACAATTGCGAAGGATTTGGAGAAAGAAATCCAGACGAACCTCCCATCCCAGTTCCCATACCACCCCCACCACCTGTGAAACCTCATCACAATAAAATTGAAGTGTCTGTTGTAGAAACACAAATAGGTCCAGTTAATTTAGGGGTTCAATTAAGTGTAGAAGTTGACGACAAGAAAATGAGCAGAAGGTACAGCGGAAAAGGAGGAGGTTAGTAGTCAATCGTGGCAAGGATGATTCACAAAACTAATTTATTTGATATGATTTTGTAAACTAAAAATAAAAATTGATTAATTACAGTGTTGTGTTTTGTTTACTAATGTTTTGCTAATAAAAATACAAATTACACTAAATTACAAGAGCTCATCCCGTTATTGCATTATAAATAAAAGGAGGAAAATTGTATTTGCTTTTGTAACACCTGCAGCCTGAGTTTCATTTGTTTGCTCTGCTCAATAATATGGAAAATTAAGCTTAATCAATGATTTTGTTACATGATCAGAAGATTACGATTCTTCATTTAGTAGAAGATCGGTTAAACGGTCTTCTTACACGGCATCCGATGGACTGTCATCCACACGTCACGAATCTTCCCTTTCGGGAAAATATGGATCCGAAACCATCAGTTCTAAATACGGATCAGACGCACTTGGAAGCAGTAAATATGGTACAGAATCCTTGATGGCTTCGAAGTACAGCACGGAATCTTCCATTTCCAATAAATATGGAACGGAATCCGTAGGTTCCAAATATGGGGATTATTCTAGTAAATACGGTGAAGGTGAAACTGGAAGTTTGGGTTACACAAGGAAATCGTTGTTAAGCGACACGGAAGGTTTAACCGGATCCAAACACATCTTACGCAGATCGGTAACCGAAGCAGGAAATGAAGATGGTACCAATTACTCGAGAAAATACCATTCGGAATCCATAGATTCCGGCGATGTTTTAGGTTCCTATAACAGAAAGTACGGGAGCGACCTAGGAGAAGGTGGGGAATCTTTTAGTTATAGCAGAAAATCAGTGTCGGCAGTAGAAACTGGAACTTTGGGTGATAGCTCAAGGTACAGCAGCAGGAAAGTTTCATCTACTGAATCTTCCGATGGAGGAGCGAGTAAATACGCAAGAAAAAGTTACTCTTCGTACAAATCGGGAGATGACACGGAGGAAGATATTCTTGGTAAATATTCCCGAAAAGATAAAGAGATTGGATACGAACGGCAAGATTCGACCAAGCGTTCCGTTTCGATCAACGAGGATGCAGATGTTTTATCTAAGTTCTCCAAATACGAACGCAGAATATCTGAAACCAAAAAGATCGTTAGCGAAGCCGACGAGGAAGAAGCTAGAATTGAAGCGGAAATGCGCAAAAAGTATGGTCCAAACGTAAGCGTCGATTTCAAAGGCGACGAAGCTAAAGAAAGCTTGCAAAGTGAGGAAAAAAGTTTTAGCAGAAGCCAATCAAAAGAGTACAAAAGAAGCGAATCGAAAGAATATAAGAGGAGCGAATCCAGTGAAACTAAAACATCCGAAAAGAAAGCCAAATCGCAAATATCAACCGAAGAGGAAGGTTTGATAAAAGTCAAAAACATTAAGACACACGAAACATCTGAAACCACAAAAATTAACTCAAATGAAGAACGCCGAGGTGAGTTACATTCACACAGACTATCTTAGAAATAATTGATTAACTTTGCTTGCAAAATTTTGAAATGTCAAGTGGTTCATGTGAATACACCCAATCCTCCACTTTGAAAACTGATGAAGCCGTTGGATCCTTTACAGGACACTCCAGAAAATGTCCGAACAGTTGCGGTTCCAACTGTTTTCTCACTTCTCAAAGCGGTGGATTGAGTAACTTCATTCCAGTGCTTTTTTGATCTGAAAAAATGAAAGGGAAAAACAAGATCCATTCAGCTTATGACTTTCCTTCCATTTTAGATAGCGGTTCGGAAACCAAAGTTGGGGCAGATGGAGCAGTTTCAACTACCTTCAAAATAAGGCGGGAATCAAGCGTTATTGAAGGAAAACCAAGCTTCAAAAGAAGGTTATCTGGTACCAACGTGGAACGTAAGTAGTTCAAAAATTTTTTCCTTCTGTGTGCTTTTTGTACAACGGCCATGTATAATTTTCATTTGTACTTTAACAGCTGGAGAATCTGCAGTATTTGAAGTAGAGCTATCCATACCAACTGATAACGTAACATGGTTAAAAGATAATAGGCCCCTGCGTCATTTAAAACGGATCAAAACCACAAAATCCGAAGAAGGAGTATGCCGGTTGGAAATCAAAGAAGCGGAAGTTCACGATGTTGGATTGTACAGCGCAATAGCTACGAATTCCATTGGAAATTCCACGTGTTCGGCTCAGCTTATTGTGCATGAATGTTAGTACTGTCGACTTTTACCTTCGAGCTTTGCTTGTTGTTAAATGTTAGTAATTTCATTTTTTGGATTTCTCTTCCAATTTAGTGACGGAACAAGAAAGAGCAGAACGTTTGGTGTCAGATAAGCCCGTCTTCCTCGTCCAGTTGAAAGACACCGAATTACTGGAAGATACCTACTTAAGGTTCATGGTCAAAGTTAAAGGTGACCCAACTCCAAAAATAAGTTTGTAAGTACCTAATCCAAAAATCTTGGTAGTATCCAAACTTCTGCAATTTTAAATTTGCAGCTTTAAGGATGACATCCAGATTAAAGAAAATGACGAAAAGTACCACATCGTACGAGAAGCTTCCGGCAAAGGTTTCTACGAATTGGTCATTCCACAAGTACAACATTCAGATGCTGGAAAATACAAGTGTGTGGCTTCCAATAAATTTGGGGAAGCGTCTTCCGAAGCAACCATCACAGTCACCGGTAAAAAAATCTGACAATTGTAACCGCTTTCATGATTAGTTTTTCCTGTTTAGATTTTAAAAATATTTTTGGAGACCTCTCAGAAGATGATCCGTTGTTACCACCAGGGGAAAAACCTGCGTTTTATTGGAAAAAAGATGGAAATATTTTTGAACCAGAAGAAAGATTTAAGGTTTTGCTTGGAGATGACGAAGACTCGTTGGCTCTTGTCTTCCAACATGTCAGACCAGAAGACGCCGGACTGTACACTTGCGTTGCCCAAACTTCAAGTGGCCACATCAGCTGCAGCGCCGAGTTAACCGTCCACGGTAACAAATTACGACCTTGCTTGATTTTTCTTCCTCATCCAAAACTTTTTTAGGTGTTCTCAATCAACTCCTAAGAGAACCTGAAAAACCACAGTTAGTGGTAGAAAACAAAGAAGCGTGCGCTTCAGTAGGTAATTCCGCAATGCTAGAACTTCAAGTCAAAGGTTACCCCAAACCTCAAATCAAATGGACCCACGATGGAAAACCCATTGAACCGGGCGGCAAATACAAGTTAACACACTCCATTTTCAAAGAAACAAAACATTAAACTTGTAATTTTAGATTCCTTTATGAAGAAGACGAAGAAAGTATGTCGTTGGTCATCAAAAATGTGGAACCAGTAGACGCAGGTGCTTATTTCGCCTTAGCCGAAAATGAACTTGGAAGCGATACCGCGGAAATGACCCTCACGGTGAAAGGTACCTAGACTCGTTTAAGTTTACTAGTCAAAATCCTCACAAATGATTATTTTCAGCTCCACCCAAAATCAAGACTAAATTTCAAGATGTTTCTGTAGCTGCAGGTGCCACCATCCGAATTCCTGTAGAAGTTGAAGGAATGCCCAAACCGACCCTTAAATTTTATAAAGATGGTCAAGAAGTTAAGATAAGTGAACGCATAAAGATAGTGGAAGAAGGAGATAAACAGATCTTGATTATTGAGAAAAGCAATGTTAAGGATGCGGGTATGTAAGCTAAACCTTAGTGAGTTTTGGGCAACACTTGAAAGTTTTGTAGGTTCGTATTCCGTGGTAGCTTCCAACGAAATCTCGCAAAGTTCGGGTTTTTGGAACGTCGACGTTTATAGTCCCCCTAAAATTATCAAAGGCTTGGGATCCAATAAAATTGTTTCCCTAAAAGAGGAAGTCATTTTGAGCGTTACAGTGGAAGCCAAACCAGAAGCAGAAGTTACATGGTACAAGAATGACACTGAAATCAGTAGTGATAAGCACTACGTTTTGAAAAAAGATGAAGATTCTTACTTTTTGAAAATTACTGGAACCGTTTCTACGGATTCGGCTAGCTACAAAGTTAAAGCTAAGAATATTCACGGTTCCGTAGATGATGAGTGTCAAGTGAACGTTAAAGTTCCACCGAAACTCATCAAGGGTCTTTCTGATATGACGGTAGTTGAGCACCAAAAAAGTGTTGAATTGGATGTCAAAGTTGAGGCCTTCCCGAAACCTACCATCAAATGGTACTTTGATGAAATGGAAATTAGTGAATCGCGCACCGAATTCACAAGAATCGAATCTGATGACGGATCCAAACTTGTGATAAAGGAAGTCACCAGCGACTTATCTGGAAAATACAAATGTAAACTTGTTAATGAATTAGGGGAAACCGAAACTAGTGCAAAACTCACCGTCAACTGTAAGTAGGGTTAAACTGTAAAATGTGCAAATTTAAAGTTTTGGGTTGTTAGGCAAACCTAGATTTGTGAAGCACTTGAAGGATACAACCATCGATGAAGGAGCAACGCTTCATTTGGAAGTAGAAGTTGAAGCTTGTCCAGAACCATCGGTGAAGTGGTTGAGGAATGGTCGCGAGGTAACTACAAACGCACGAATTAAGATCAGTCGGGATTCCCATCGTTACGAAACTTATCACCTGGCAGTTGATTTGATTAAATATGAAGAACAAGGAGAGTATGAAGTTGTTGTCACAAACTCTTTAGGGACTGTTAGTAGCAGAAGCATTGTTACCGTACAAAGTAAGTGCGGTTTTTATCATACGTAACATTCGGGGTTGGCTCATCAATATTTTCTTATTATGCAAGATTTTGTATTGATAAGCCAACTCTTAAGCGATGCGAATATCGGTTGCCAAGCTAAGAGTTATTGTTTGGAGAACTTGGCAACCGATGTTCTCTTTGCCTTAACAATAATTTAACGGATGATTTAAAATGTTTTAATTTGGGGTTTTGGGGGAAAACAGAGTATTTTTGAGTAGGAAAATAGATATATTTAAGTTTAGGTACATTTTGTAAGGTTCCTTCCCCTTTTTTGAATTTCCAATTAATAATAGTCTAAATCGTTTGTTTTTAGTTTATTTTCTACGTAAACGGACAGCCGATACGCACTCCACATCTACCACTTAACAACGAACTCTTCACGACCTCTCTCTCTCTCTCTCTCCTTATTATTTTTGGTTACTATTACCATATTACCGTTCGGTCAATTCCTAGTCATTGACATAGTTGGCTATGCAGGTTCAAGCTCACGTTTTTCTTATCAGAATAAATATGTGATTGATTAACATTCTTGTTTAATTATAACATAACTAGATGTAAAACCTGTGGCTAAAACCTTGCCCATGAGGGCAAGATTTCAAGCCATAACAACCAAATGTTTAAGCCGTTTGATCCGTTAATCTGATCCAATCAAAATGCAAATTGAAAGTAAACAATCAAAATATTTAGTTTTTTTAGTTTCTTTTGTTTATTCTTGTCACATGGTAAATCTAACACCAATTCAGTCTTAACATCCGCCTTAACTACTACTCATGAACTTGAAGTTTTTTTCTTAATATACGACTCAGTGAACACGGTTTGACTTTGGTTCTGACTGTCTCCACTCGGAAGACAACGACTAACCACCAAGATGTAATTTTCTTAGAAAACATTTAAAAAATGTCACCATGTCCTAGGGTAGGACAAAGGAATCTGAGAGAGAAAGAGAGAGAGAACATAATTTTGACATCCTGGTATTACGATTTTAGTTTTACATTTTAATAAATCTCTTGCGGGGAACTTCCGGTCCGAAATATTTATAACTCTGCTATATTATATTTTTTATAATGGTAATATCTTGAAAGTAATCAGGAGTAATCGCAAGTGAGGTAAAAGGCCAAACAACTACTGCAAACACTCAATACATAATTGATTGAAAAAAAAATTTGCGATTCCTGAAATTCGGGATGGAAACTATCGCTGGTTCTTGGGCTAAAAGTCGCAGAGCTAGCCATAAGAGCTAAAGCTGAAACTTTAACGGCATTTTAGAGTTAACTACACCATTTCAACTATTAATTCAGAAAGCATCAATTGGATTTCAGATTAGTCAATATTTCCTGCATCGCTACTGCCCATCTAGAGAGTTGTACGAGGTCAAATCCTGAGCAACAAAGTAGAGCTAGTGAGAAGGCGTGGGCGAGAGGCCAAAAGTACTACTTAATCTAATTTACAATTGATGCTTTCTGAATTGAAGCTTGAAATGGTGTAGAAGACGAAAAGAAGTACGCTTACCGGCTGCACGATTTAAAATTTTTTTTATTGAAATTATGGTAGTTGAGGCTGTAAATTGAAACTATAAACAAAAAATTTTTCAAGTTATTTAAAAATTTAAGCAAAATAAGCAAAATCTTAGCTCCGCCTACGCCCAAGTTTGTAGAACCGGGATCTTTACGTCGATGGATTTGCGTGATTTATATTTTGTTAAAAATTCCGTTAAAAATTAACGAAATGCAATTTAAAATAAATAATTTCTAGTTTGATGATGTCAATTATTACACAAGCAATCGTCAACCGGGGCAGGATTTTTGGGCGTCAGGTGTTAAACTTATTTTATTTTTTTGAGGGGGCACAAGAAACTTAGGTTTGAGTACAAAAAAAGAAATCCACCGGTCGAGCTTAGGTTAGTGTTAGGAAATGTTTTTTATTAGTGGATTGTTAATAGAGAGATCTACTGATCGAGCTTAGGTTAGTATTAGGGAACGATTTGTGGTTTTAATTACATAACCGGGGAAGGAAAATATTATATTTACGGATGAATACCATTATTATATGGATTAGTTCAGCTAATAATCGATTTTAAACTTTCTAATTTCTGCGCAAATTTTGACTTTATGTACGTATTCTGTTAACGGTACGTGTGGCATGGCCGGGCTAACCTTTCAGCGGTAACCAATTCAATGTGGTTATTTACCAAGGTCATGTAAAATTTTATTTTTTTTTTGAAAATGTAAGCTCTTATTTTAATGATCCGCAAAATTTTTGTTTTATTATTGATTTCTGAACCTTTTGCAGTCACTGTTATGTAAAGATCACCCGATTTTGTTTTTATTGGTGAACCATTAAAGGAAAGATCAGGGACGTGCCCAACCAACTTTTTTTGGGAGGGAGAAATCCCAAATAAGCAAATTTGCCAACTGAATTTATTTAAAATTGCCAAAATTTTGCCAATTTTTTGCCAAATTTTGAAAATATTGAAGGGGAAAGCTACCCTTATCCCCCCTATAGGCACGTCTCTGGAAAATATCCAGTGATCAAGCTTGTATTACCTTATTTACTCGAACCGATATTTACTTAACGTTTGATGTACAGTGCTATCCGGTTACAACAAACTTTGAGATACCCACTGATTTAGTTCGTTATAAACGAAGTTTATTATAACCAGATTATAATGCATGATAATCGATAATTTCATCTATTTTGATTTAAATACTTTTTTTTGTTATTATGAACTAGGGCTGGGAATTAATTTTTATTAATCGATAATCGATTAATATTTTTGAAATAATCGATTAATCAAAAAATCGGTTAATTGATTGTTCGATGAATTTCGATTGTTTGATTATTTTCGATTAATTGATTGTTATCGATTAACCGATAGTTTATTTATGTTATATGGAAGAAATATGAAGTAGTGTGAAAAAAAAAGTTTATTCAAAATAATTTTGGTAAACAAAAGCCGTCGAGATGTAAAAAATGGAACAATAGATTAATTAATCAGATTTTTCGATTAATCGATTATTTTCGATTGTTTTTGTTTATCATTTTTTATTGTTTTTGATTAAGCCGTTGTTTATTTATAATGGAATAGTAAGCAAAAAACGCAAATAAGTCATTCAAAATAATTTTGGTAAAAAAAGCCGAGAGGTAAAAAATCGAACGATAAATTAATCAATCAGATTTTTTAATTAAACGATTATTTTTGATTATTTGATTGTTCGATTAGTTTCGATTGTTTGTAATTACTCGATTGTTTGATTATTTTCGATTAATCGATTCTTCGATTATTTTCGATTAATCGATTGATCGTTTAATTGATATAATCGATTGTTTTTACACAATTGATTTTCGATTATTTCTACACAACGATTTTACTACTACTGTTTTTTCTCGCTAATTATCCAATAAGCGAGCTAATATTTGTTAATTCTTCAATAAGGGAGCAAGAAAGTTTGACGTTAGCGCCTTTTAGTGTTAAAAAAGTGAACTTCTGTCATGAAACTTTTTAACTCTAGAAAACGCTAACGTCAGCTTTTTCGATCCATATTGTTCTGCTAATAATTGACAGTATGTTCAATCGACTGTTTTTAAATAGACGATTGTTTCCGAATAATCGATTGTTTGATTGTTTTTGATTAATCAATTGTTTTCGATTAATCGATTGTTTATCGATTGTTTTCGATTAATAGATTGTTTGATTATTTTTGAATAATCAATTGTTTAATTGTTTTTGATTAATCATTGCTTGATTAATCGATTGTTTTTTATTAATCAATTGTTTATCGATTAATCTTTTTTGATTGTTTTCGATTAATAGATTGTTTGATTATTTTTGAATAATCAATTGTTTAATGGTTTTTGATTAATCGTTGCTTGATTAATCAATTGCTTTTTATTAATCGATTTCTTATCGATTAATCTTTATTGATTTTTTTTTATTAATCGTTGATTGATTAATCGATTGTTTTTTATCAATCGATTGTTTATCGATTAATGTATTATTGGTTTTTCTTTTTTGCGGGTAAAAAAGAAAAACCAATAAAATATGGACGCTATTAACGAAATTAATTTTATCGAGTAATCTTTATCGATTGTTTTCGATTAATAAATTGTTCGATTATTTTTGAATAATCAATTGTTTAATGGTTTTTGATTAATCGTTGCTTGATTAATCAATTGTTTTTTATTAATCGATTGTTCGATTATTTTTAAATAATCAATTGTTCAATTGTTTTTGATTAATCGTTGCTTGATTAATCGATTGTTTATCGATTAATACATTATTGGTTTTTCATTTTTGCGGCAAAAAAAACCAATAATATATTTAAAATATAAACGCTATTATCGAAATAAATTTTATCGATTAATCTTTATCGATTGTTTTCGATTAATAGATTGTTTAATTATTTTTGAATAATCAATTGTTTAATGGTTTTTGATTAATCGTTGCTTGATTAATCAATTGTTTTTTATTAATCGATTCTTCGATTATTTTCGATTAATCGATTGATCGTTTAATTGATATAATCGATTGTTTTTACACAATTGATTTTCGATTATTTCTACACAACGATTTTACTACTACTGTTTTTTCTCGCTAATTATCCAATAAGCGAGCTAATATTTGTTAATTCTTCAATAAGGGAGCAAGAAAGTTTGACGTTAGCGCTTTTTAGTGTTAAAAAAGTGAACTTCTGTCATGAAACTTTTTAACTCTAGAAAACGCTAACGTCAGCTTTTTCGATCCATATTGTTCTGCTAATAATTGACAGTATGTTCAATCGACTGTTTTTAAATAGACGATTGTTTCCGAATAATCGATTTTTTTTTATTAATCGTTGATTGATTAATCGATTGTTTTTTATCAATCGATTGTTTATCGATTATTGATTGTTTTTGATTAATTGATTGTTTGATTATTTGTGAATAATCAATTGTTCAATTGTTTTTAAATAATTGATTGTTTGATTGTTTTAAATTAATTGTTGTTTGATTAACCGATTAATTGATTAATCAATATAATCGATTGTTAAATTTAACAATTGCCCAGCCTTACTATTAACGTCACATAATCGTTTATAAACTTTATGATTAGAAAGCAAAGAATCTCGTTAATCCATTTTGCGCGTCAATGCGTTTTTCTTAATTATCTTGATATTACAAAGGATATAAACGAAAATTAAATATTAAAAGTAGATACAAACAATTTAGACTATTTTGGATTCCAAATTTAATATGAAAGGGCTAGAAAAACGAGGAGGAACTTCCGAAATTCAAATATATTAGAGTTTTTACATTTTCCATTTGGGGCATCATATTTTTGTAAGTATTTTTACCCCCATATTTTTACTTACCTCCTACATAGAATTCTTTCATTTCATTCAATTTTCAAACACTCGAACAGTCAAATTTCGCATTTTATACATCCATACCAAAATATTCACTTGAAAAATCATTTGTAACAGAAGTAATACATACTGACGCAATTGAAGAAACTGAACCTCCTAAAAAACAAAAATTCAAAGTAGAAGTGGTCGATAATGAAGAAGAAGTTGTAATTGAAGAGTTAAAAGTTAAAGAACCAGACGTAGCGCAAGAACACGAATCCGATGAAGGTAACATTTTATCGTAGCACAAAATTAAAAATTAATCACTTACTTGCTAATATTTGTAAGTATTCAATGATAAACTTTGCTGTTTCATTTGTCACAGAAGTAGAACTATTGGTTCTATTGAGCTTTATCATGACATTTGCTTAATTGCTTATCAAACAGGAAAACATTACAACTGTAGTTGTCATTTAAACACAACCTTAAACTCTTTCAAATAGGTTATAGCGATGAGAAAAACGATAACGTACGATCCGAGCCGATAGTAGAAGAGCCCTACTCCCCCGAAGATTTTTGCACCAAAACTAATTTAGCAAAGTCTGAATTTGGATTTATAACCACCGAAGAAGATGCACCTAAAGTCGATCACACACCGAGAAAATCATCCCTTAAAGGAAAGTTGGTCACTTTTGATACAACAAAAATTGAAGAAGTGGAAGACGAATCGGAAAATTTGGCCAAAACGGAATTTGAGATTCCAGCAAAACGTGCCGAGGAAAGTAGCACCGAAAATAATGTTGATAATGCAGTCGAAAAAAACAACCAATTTGTAATAATCGAAGAAGATTTTTCCGAAGAAAACGTAGCTCCGGAAAAATCCGAAATTATTTTTTCCCCAAATGATGAAAGTGGAAAATCTAGTCAACCCACAGAAACGCTTAAGCCAAAACTGCAAAGAGGATTATCGTGTAAAGCAAACGAAGCCAAATTGATCCGTAACGAGATTAAAACTCAATTTTCTGTGGAAGAAGAATTGGCTCAGCCACAAACTCCGGAACTTGATATTGGTGCTGCGGAACCGTTACTCGAAGAGGTTTGCATCGTAAATCAGGACTTACCAAAAGTATCCACAACAGAAAATGCTCCCAAAAAATACGAACGGGCTCTTTCGGCTCAAAAATGCGAGCAAAAAGTTTTGGAAAGTGAAGTAGAAAATAAAATAGAGATTTCTGAGGTAAATTTAAACGGTAGTCTGCATGGCAATGAAAACTATGTTAACGATATTGAACAAGAATCTATACCTGACAAAAATGACAAAAATGAAGCAATCACGGAAGGTTTGTGCACCACACTATGCATTGACTTAACAAAGCGCACCAAGCGGTACATACTTTGCACACCAAGCACTTTTCTTCGGCATGTTCACACTGATTTGTTTAAAAAATAATTCTATCACTTTTCATTTCTGCTTTGTTTGGCTTAAACAATTTTCAATGTAGCATTGTGGAAATTTCAGTGTTCTGCAAGGTTGTGACGTTTCAAAATCCTCCGCATTATACGTGTCACAATTGATTGTGAGTTTTGGCAGTAATTTCAGTGTTTTTTTGGGGAGTTTTGATTTTAAACAACCTCGTGGAAGTTGATCTGTAATAATGTACTCATTACGCAACTAACAATCCAATCATGCGCATTAACACGACCTGCCTTTCTTAGCTTTAGTTGGAATGTTAACAATTCGGTAAGTATCCACTTCAATTAAAATATGTAAGTTAACAGCATCAAGAATAATCAACAGTAATTTCTAAAAATCAACACATTAAATAAGTAAAAATCTTCTACATCTATTAAAAACGGAAATAAAATAAATAATAAATTATGTAATAACTAAATAAAATAAAAATATTATAATATAAATCACTTCAGTATTTCAGCGCTTTTGTTGGAAAAACTTTATGCTAAAATTATTTAAACAACTTTTTTTTCAAACAGCTCTTCCGAAAATCCTCGAATCGAACCTAAAAGACAAGTCTCAGTTTGAATCGCTCGACGTTTGCTACGTAGTGAAAGCAACCGCAAATCCAAAACCAACTGCTGTTTGGACTCGAGATGATAAGCCTCTTAAAGCAGGCACCCATTTATCCATCTCAGAAAGTGGAGACGAATATAAGCTCGAGATAAAACACCTGGAGAAGAAGGACGCAGGAGTGTACCAATGCAAAATTGTCAATCCGGTGGGAGATGCCAAAACTCAGGCCAAATTGACTGTAATCCGTAAGAAATGATTTAGTTTGGAATATTCAAATTTTATGTCATTTTTTTCTAGCTGAAGCGGAACTCAGAAGACCAAAAGTGAAAGAAGAGCTTATAGATAAGACAATTCTCAAGTCGAACCCTGCAAAACTTTCGACTGTAATTGTTGGAGAGCCTGTCCCAGACGTTGCATGGTAAGCACATTTTAAGTGGAGAATTAGTGAAAACTACGCTTTTTTTTAAAGGTGCGTTGATGGTAAGGAAATTGAACCGGAGCAGTTTGAAAAATATAAAATAGTTTTGGATGCCGACGATCATGAGATTGAAAATGATATTAAAGAGTGTACATTTTCGCTTACGATACCTAAAAGTAAGTTGGAGAGAGGTATTTGGATGGATGATAATTTTTTTATTGTTTCAAGGTGAACAAGAGAATAGTGGGAAGTATAAAATTAAAGCCAAAAATAAGTGGGGTGAATGCGAGAGCAGTGCTCAGTTGACTATTGTTTTTCGTCCAGAAATTGAAGGTCCAAAAGAAATCCATGTGGTTCCTGGCGAATCGGGAGAGTTTTCGGCTACAGTTATTGGTCATCCTACACCAAAAGTTACCTGGTAAGCAAAAAAATTTGCCTAACCTAAGGATTTCAGTGTTTAAAATCTAAAAAAAAAAAAAATTTAATTTTACGGAGTTAGGAACATTATGAAGTATGGTAAGTCTACGTTATGTACAGAAACTTTAGGGTAACATTTTACAGGTACAAAGATGGAAAACCGTTGGAATCGAAGAAAAACGTTAAAATTGAAGAACACGTCAAAAATAATTTATATAAAGTCATTTTTGAGAATATCGAAGTGGGCGATGAAGGAAAGTACCAAATTATCGCGAAAAATGATATTGGGGAAACTACAGCAGATACCAAGCTGAAAACTATTAGTAAGTTGTTGAATTTTTTCTTTACTTTACAGTTTAGTAAGCAGCACGTAATACTTTAAATTTAGCATAAGACGTAAAACACGGACGTTGACGTGCGTACCCACAACACAAAAACCTTGTTTTTGCTTCTTTTTTTAGATAGAATATGAAAGTTTGGGATTAGTTTAAACGGACCCTTCGTGCCGCTCTAAACTTGATCACTCAATGGTCAGGGCCCTCCTCTTCTGTAGGTCCGATGCTATAGGTTCCGTTTCTTTCAGACATTATAAAGCCATTTTTGAGCGGTCCTCAGTTCCGGCGTAGCCGTGTTTTTTCTGCTTTGAAACTTAAGTGCTCACTAATTTGGTTTGATTCCCAGTTCGTCCCGGCGTGATCGTGGGGAGATGCGCACACCTCCGTCGCACTCAACAACGTTGGAGTTGTGGCACGTCCCAATTGAAACTTTCTAGGGAGCGAGAGCTTGCTTATCCAAATGGGTACTAAAGAGCTTTTAATGGTGACATAAACGTCTTATTTTGTTAATGCGAGAGGGAGAGACCCGCATTGCTGTGGGTTCTTCCGCCCTCTTGCCAGTCGGTAGTTGCTCATCAACTCGGGGTTTTTTTAGAGAAAACGCTTGCATTTAATCGTCCCATGTCAAGACCAGGAAAATTGGCTGGTGTAACCCGGCTGAGGGTCGGGTTATACAGTATAAAAGTTGTCCGATGTCAAACGGTCGAGTCGAACTTGTTTTAGGGAAAACTATGTGCGAACTACTCGCCAATGTTTGATCTTGGTTTCCCCTCCTTGCGCTTGCCTTATGGCTATCTACTGATCGTTGAATGGTCGAGTTGAAGGATGCCAAAAAAATCGGGCGTTCGTCGGGGGCCCCTTGAGTTAAGTTGGCGTTTTTGTTTTTCCTGAAAGTTCTTGCGTTATCTAACCCAAACAGAAGAGTAAGGAAAAAATTCCTCTTCAGGATGGCTTTGGGTTTCCTGAACCTCGATGCATCTTTATGGTACTGGCCCAGTTTTTGGATCAACTGGTTCTTGGAATGTTTGAGTCCGACCTGATTTGGGCGCTAGTAACACGAGTTAATTGTTTATCTATCGTCTTCGTGATAGCCTTGTTTTGAATAACTTCAAATTTATTGATTTTAGCCATGGGGTTATGCACATCTGCAGATGCGCATAACTCCATGCGGTTGACGCTTTTAGGTTAGGATGGGTCTGGTGCACGTTTCAACCGGAGTTTGTTATTTTGGAAAGTTTACTGATGCTTCTAGTAAGAAGAGTATATTCTATTTGGGGTCTTTAAGTTAATTTTTCATCAAAAATGACCCCCCAAGTATTTAAAGGTTTTGGTCCAAGGAATAATCGTGCCGTTGAATGCAAGGGGTTGTTGAGGGAGTTGCGTTCTACGACGTCCCGGTTTGTATTATTGTACTTTTCGTAGGTTGTTGTCGTTTTGTCTGGTGAAGTAGGTGGCCGTGACTCATCTCCACCAAGACTTCCGACAGCTTACGGATGACAAATTTTCTTTTGCCACTTGTGGAAACTCCTTCGTCATTACAGAATCTGATCTAGGTGCGGAGGTCGGTGAAGATGTCCCATGCGTCGTGTGTAAAGAACGTGAATAGGTCCGGGGAGAAGATGGACCATTGGGGTACCCCTGCAAGGATACGCTTAAGGATGGAACAAATGCATTCCACTCCCACCCGAAACCTACGAGCTTTCCGTTTTTTTAAGTCGCGGACTATTTTACAAATTTCTTGAAAAGAGGCGGGCTATACGATTGCGAGATTGACTCTTGGCTTCCCAAGCCGGGCTTTCATGTAATTGTTCACCTTCTTAGTGAAAGCGGGCACTTGGAACTTGGATATTCTCGTTTGAAGTGAACTGACTTGAACTATTTGGCTTGGTTTTTTTTCTTGATAAGCGCCCTGATGCTGTAGAAGAGTTGAATGCGGTATAGAACGGTAATTGTAGCGTCGCTCGTTGCTTTGACAATCTTATCTTCAAAGTCCTCGACATACTTTTCTAGGTCATCTGAAAGGTGGAGGATGAGGATTTCTTCCTGGTTGTCAATGAGTCGACTTTGAAATTTAGACCAGATAATTTTAACCGTTGTGTCTACCACTGACAAGAACTTGTGCAAAAATAAATAATGCAAATAAGACTTTTCCCTAATTCTGCAAGATATTTGTAAATCAAAATTACAAAGATTAAAAAAATTTACTTTGCATTTTAACTAGGAGCAACATCCGCGAAACAGTGTTACGTCATGCTTACTAAACTCTATCATCACAATTATTTCTACATTTTCAACTTATTTAATGTGTAATAATTTACAGAGGAAGTTGGACCCACACGTAAGTTACACGTAATAATTTTAAAAATTTTGACAAAGCAGAAAATAATCAATTGCTTATTTTTCATTTACCCAAAAAATTGCACAACACGCTGACACTAAAACATAATATTTTGCTTCTCTTAGTTTTATCCAGCTTTGTAGTTCCTTTCTCACAATTTTGTCCATTAAAATTGGAACATCTTCAATTCTATTGGGCACAATTTTGGGGAAGGAAAAAGTGAAAATCTTTAGTACGAAATATTATTTGAGTATTATTTTAGCCGAAAAACCATACTTTATAACCGCATTATCTAATGCCGAAGTGGAAGATGGCGAAGAAATCATTTTGATGGTAAGAGCTGACGGAATTCCAAAACCGGAAGTTTGTTGGTATTTTAATGGAACGCCTTTAGACCAAGACGACGATCATAAAATTGTCACCAAATCTGATGCCCAAATTACTAGCACTTTAACAATTCCAAAATACAGCCTAGGTGATATTGGCCAAGTAAGTTAAAAAAGTTTCAAACGAAATCGCTGTGTGATGTAAATTTTTATTACCAGTACAAAGCTGTGGCGACAAATATAGTAGGAGAAACTGAGACAGTAGCAAAAATTTCAATGGTGCAAAAACCACCTTCATTTGGAAAGATGCTGGATCGTGCCCAAGACATTAACGAAGGCGAACCGTTAAAACTCGTTGCCAAAGTTTCGGGAAGTCCAAAACCTACCGTAAGTTTACCATCTCCTAAATCTTCATCGCAAAACGTAAAAATTAAATTTCAGATAGCTTGGCTTAAAAATGGAGAACCAATCGTCGGTGATCACATTCAAACCACCATCTCCCCAGATGGAACGGTTAAATTGTACATCGACAAAGTGAAACCATCTGATAGTGGAGCATACAAACTTGTCATTAAAAATCCAAACGGCGAATCTTCCTCGCTTTGTGCTGTAGCAGTCACACGTAAGCAACTTCCAAAATATTATTTTTCTCGATAACATTCCAATTTTAGCAAAACCCCAACGGCCTAAATTCCTCAAGTGCATAAAAGATGTACAAGTTACGGAAGGTCAACCCATTCGTTTGGATGCTCAGGTCAGTGGTTACCCTCTTCCCGAAATAAGATGGGAAAAGGATGGAGTTCCAATTCGTCCTTCATCCGTCGTTCATTTAGAACAACATCCCGACGGAAATGTAGCACTTATTGTCGATTGCGTTAAACCGGAAAATGCTGGGACTTACACCTTAATAGCCACAAATAAGTTAGGAGAGGGAGAAATCGAGGCTAAAGTTACCATCGATAAGAGGCCCACTAAGCCCGAATTTATCACAAGACTCCAACCGATGTCCGTGGTTGAAGGTTTTCCAGCAAAACTGGAGGTTAAAACTAAATCATTTCCACCAGCAAAAATTACATGGTAAGTTTTGGTCAATACGGTAATAAAATGTTGTGACGATTTTTTTTACTACTAGGACAAGAAACGGGGTGGAAGTCATTCCAGATAATCAGCACATTAAGATTAACGACTTGCCTGACGGTTCCAGCGTCTTATTGATTGATGCGTGCGATATACAACGGGATCCAATGGCATATAAGGCTATAGCGAGTAACGAAGCCGGAGAAACCGAATCTTCGGCCGTGCTCTCCGTAACTCCAGCAACTAAGGAAGGCGTTCCCGAAGAAGCACCCATGTTTTTGACATCCATCAGAGATGCCGTTGCCGATGAAGGACAACCGTTGGTTATAGAAGTTCCATTCACAGCAAATCCCATTCCAAAGGTGGAGTGGTTTAAAGACGACCAACCCATAGAACCGTCCGAAAAAATTTTATTAACGTGCGATGGAAAAAAAGTTGGACTCCACATAGACAATTGCTCACCTTCAGATGCGGGAAAATACAGCGTTAAGCTCTCGAACGCTTTGGGATCTGACATTTCTGACGGAAAAGCGATCATCCATAAAGTTTTCTCACCCCCTCGGTTCACCCAAAGATTTACCGACACCCAACAGGTAAAAAAATTGTGCTTGGTATTCGCACGGTATAAAAATTTTGAATTGTTACAGCTTCTCGATCATGATGCAAAATTGGCTGGAAAAGTCTCGGGCGTTCCAACCCCCGAAATCACTTGGTTTAAAGATGGATCTGCAATTACGGCTGGCGATAAATACAAGATGAAGAGGGATGGTGATTTGTGCAGCTTGTACATTTATAACTGCCAGCCATCCGATGTTGGACTTTACAGGGCGTTTGCGGTTAACAAGGAAGGATCGGATACGTGCGAAGCTCAACTCAGCGTAGTAGATGAAATGTTAGTTTTTAATCAATTGTGGCATGTTTAATGCGGAGCACTTAGTGCTCAAGTTTAATTTATTGACAAAAATGTTTTTTTTTAGCACAACTCCATTGAAAGCAGAAGCACCGACGTTTTTGAAACGGATTGGAGATATGGATTTGTACAAAGGAATGACTGCAAAGTTTACGGCGTGCGCTAGTGGTTTTCCGGAACCAACAGTCGAATGGTTCAGAAATGATAAAAAGCTGAAGCCATCAGACCGTATCAAAATGGAGATGGACCAAGCTGGACTGTTAAGACTTACCATAGCAAAAATTAGCGAAGACGATTTGGGAAAGTATTCGTGCAAAATTTCAAACGAACACGGCAGTGATATTTGTTACGCCAAATTACAGTTTGATGGTAATTTTGATATTTTTCCTTTCCAGAAGATGATGATAACTTTTGAATGTTTTTAGATATTGATGCTAAACCAAGAAAACCAATATCAGATGAATACACCGAATTTGATAAACATCAAAAGAGCGGAATACCTGTACCATTATCGGATCCTCCCATAATATCTCGTATGACAGACCGACACTGCACGTTATCGTGGAAGCCATCAGTTCCATCTTATGCCAGAGCACCCGTAACCTACCAACTGGAAATGTGCGAACTTCCTCAAGGAGATTGGTTTACCGCGCGTTCCGGAATAAGAAACTGCGATTGCACTGTAGGAAACCTGGAACCGTTTAGAGATTACAGGTTTAGAATCCGCATCGAAAACAAATACGGGATAAGCGATCCCTCGCCTTACGCAAACACTTTTAGGTATTAAGGATCTTTAATCTGTTCTAAGTTAAAGTAATCCGTTACGTTTTAGACAAAAACTTGAACCAGACCCACCCAAGTTTAACACACACTTACCATTGGGAATTCCGTTCCATCCAGACAGCAGCCCATACTTCCCTCATGATTTTGATATTGAACGACCACCTCACGATAATATGGCCCAATCTCCGAAATTCTTACGCCAAGAACATCCAACCCAATACGGGATGAAGGACCAAAACTCCAACTTGTTTTGGTATGTTTACGGTTATCCAAAACCAAAAATGGAATATCTCTTCAACGATGAACCGATAGAAAGTGGAGGGAGGTTTGATACCAGCTACACCAGAAATGGACAAGCTACGCTCTTCATCAATAAGTAAATCCGCAATATTTTTTAAGCAAAAGCCTGGACCTTTTTATTTTTTTAGAATGCTAGAACGCGATGTTGGATGGTACGAAGCAATTGCCACCAACGAACACGGAATTGCAAGACAACGAGTGAGACTGGAGATAGCCGAATTTCCCGAATTCATCAGAAGGCCCGAAATCCAATACAGTATGATCCGCGGAAAAGCTCGCTTTGAAGCACGCATTATTGGTAAGCCGTATCCTGAAATCAAATGGTACAAGGATTGGAAACCTGTAGTTGAATCGAGCAGAGTTAAGGTTGGAAAAACAAGATTGATTTTGGAAGGTTACGGAATGTGACTTGAAATTTTTGTTTTAGATCAAATTCATCGAACCGGACTTGTGTATTTTTACCATCGATGACGTTATTTTGAGAGATCTTGGTTTGTATTCCGTGAGTGCTAGAAACGTGGCCGGTTCCATTTCCAGCAGTGCCATGCTGTACGTAGACGAAAGCGATTCCAACTACAAGTTGCACACCTACAGTCCAATTTCAGTTATCAAATCCAAAAAGAAGTTGTTTGAAGATTTCTTTGATATTGGTGATGAGCTGGGAAGAGGAACCCAAGGTATTACTTACCACGCAGTTGATCGCAGTAACGGTAAGTTTGTGGTTGGTATTTTTTAACAAAAATTTTGCCATGGTTCATGTTTAGGATACAATTACGCCGCAAAAATAATGCACGGCCGTGGAGAATTCCGTCCATTCATGTTCAACGAATTGGATGTGCTCAATCAATTGCGCCATCGTCGATTAATTTCGCTCCACGAAGCTTACGAATCAGAAGACCGATTGGTTTTGTTACTCGAATTGGGAGGTGGAGGTGAATTGGTCAAGGATTACTTACTTAGAAGAGATTATTACTGCGAGAGTGAAATCGCTGGTTACATCAGGCAAATCCTTCAAGGTTTCCAATACATGCACGAACGAGGTTACGGCCACATGGGTTTAAATGTAAAATAATAACAAAACTTTACTAAAGATGTACATACCATAACATTTTGCTTTTAGATTGGAGACATTCTTCTAACTCATCCTGGTTCAACTGATGTTAAGATTACCGATTTCAGTCTTTCGAGACGCATCACATCGGGAAATTTGTATCCGTTATGGTATGGAGTTCCTGAATACGTGTGTCCTGAAGGAGTAAAGGGTGAAGGAACTGGGTATGGACAAGATATGTGGAGTATTGGAATCATCACTTACATATTGTTATCCGGACGGTCACCATTTTTGGGCAAAGATGACAGGGAAACTCTTAATAGGATAATAGAAGGTAGTTGGTCCTTTGATATGGATTGGTGGTGTAACATCAGCTTGGAAGGCAGAGATTTCATTTCAAAATTGTTGGTGTACGATTCCAGTGGTCGATTGGATATTAACGCAGCCTTGCGCCATCCTTGGCTGGAAAGAGCTGATAGAACTTACCGAGACGAGTACCAAATTAGCACAAAATACTTGCACGATTATTATCGTCTATACAGAGAATGGTACGATAACGCATCGTGCAGAAGATGGTTCAGACGCCGTAAATTAGAAACTGCATTCACCCATCCATCCCGAATGGTATATCCACCAGGAGAATCGTACACTCCACCACCATCTCCTTTACCACAAAGGAAACAAAACTTACCATTGGCAAGAACGTGGGAAGAACAACTTCCTAGTAGATCTCCTCTTAACTACGAAATTGGACTCTTTAAATCTGAGAGCCAGTAAGTCGTGTGTTTGATTTTCGACCAAAATAATCATAAATTTGTTTCAGTTACCAAAACGGACCAGACACGTATTTGTTACAGTTACGTGACGTTAGTTTTCCCGTACGCGTACGAGAGTACATGAAAGTTGCCGCAAATCGTGGTCCTGGACGTAGTCTGGTTGTATCTAACGAAAATGGTTTTGATTGGGAGGTAAGTAAAAACTACTGGAGAAACCAAATCGTTCATGTTAACCTTGTGTTTTAATAGACGCCAGTAGTTCGTGAACGCCGTAGATTTACGGACATAATGGACGAAGAAATTGACGACGAAAGAAAGGCTCGAATCAACAGATACGGATCTGATAACGTGGCGTCGTATAGCATCAGAAGATTACGTCGCGAATTAGGCCCCCGACTGGACACCTACGCAGAAGCTGAAGCAATGATTGAAAGTAAGCAAGACGGTAGGCTACCGTTCTTTAGGGAAAAGCCCCAAGTCACTGCAATGGTGGAAGGTCGAGAAGTAGACTTGACTTGTTTTGTTGTCGGTGATCCAAAACCTGTAATCCAATGGTTCAAGTAACTAAGGAAAGTCCTAAAAAGTATTTTTTCTAATCTTCCACTTTTAGAAACGACGCTATGGTGGTTGAATCTGCCCGCGTTTCGATTACAACAGATTCGGAAGGAAGAACGCATTTTAAGTTATCTCCAGCGCTTGGTTTCGATATTGGAATGTACAGAGTCGTTGCCCGTAATAAAGTTGGACAAACAGTTGCGTGGACTAGAATTGTTTACGGCCAAGTACCTGATTCTCCAGATTCGCCACAAGCAAACCAAGTGTCCGATACAGAAATTCTTTTGACCTGGAAAGCACCTAAGCACGATGGAAATTCTGCTGTTTTATGTTACAGTTTGCAATATAAATTAATTGATGGTACCGAATGGATTAAAAAAGTTGACAATATTGATCACGAATTCTATTTAATGAGCAACCTTGAGCAGAATAAACAGTACTTGTTTAGACTCGCTGCTTGTAACGCGATTGGGTGGAGCGAGCAAGGCGTGACGTCAGCACCAATTGTAACATTAAAAACCGGTCAGTTGATTAAATATGATTTTAAATAAAAAAAAATAATTCAAATTTTGTAGGAGCACCAAAAATTGAACTTAGTACGGCAATGAGACACTTACAGCAAATAACAGACAGCGGAAAGTCAGTTGAACCTGAAGTTAAACTTCGTCCAGATTACTCATTAGAATCAAATCCCGTAGAATGGACAAATGAAGACCCAACACAAGAATACGAATATATTTCTGAAATTCACAAGTAAGAATAATAATTAATTAATAAACAAATATAAAACATGGCGCTGCGAACAGGAGCGCTGATCGAAATAACAATCTTTTACATTTTATTCGAATATTATAAGATTTGAAAATGTTTAATAAGTTTAAATTTGAACAAAGTTTATTTTTCTAGGGGTCACTACTCTAACGTTTTGAAAGCAATAGAAAAGAAATCAGATAAATTGGTAGTAGCTAAACTTTTAGATAACACTTCTGAAAGGACAGACCACGTAGATGGAGAATTTGCAGCTTTACGTTCTCTTCGTCATGAACGAATTGCTGGACTTTTGGCAGCTTACCGAACTTCCTCAGACGTTTCCACGTTTATTATGGAAAAACTACAAGGATCAAACGTTTTAACGTATTTAGCTAGTAAACACGAATACACGGAAGAAACAGTCGCAACGATAGTTTCTCAAGTAAATAAATTGTGTCTAAAAATTGAGGCCATAATTTTTTTAAATTGTCATTTAGGTTTTGGATGGGTTACAATATCTTCATTGGAGAAATCTCTGTCACTTGGATATTCAGCCAGATAACGTTGTAATGTGCGGTTTAAGATCCATACAAGTCAAACTGGTTGATTTTGGTTGTGCACATAGAGTTACAAAATTGGGTACCAAAGTTCCGGTAGTTGGTCATCCGGACTATATTTGTACGTCTTTATTTTAAAAAAAAAAAGGGTAAACTAATTGCAAAATTTTAGCTCCTGAAGTATTGAATGAGGAACTGGCATATCCTCAAACAGATATTTGGTCATTAGGTGTATTAACATATCTTATGCTATCTGGTGTATTACCATTCCAAGGACAAGATACGAACGAAACGAGACAAAATATCAGTTTCGTCCGATACAGATTCGAGTATCTTTACCAAGAGTTATCACAAGAAGGAAGCAGATTCATTATGATGATTTTCAAACGTCATCCAAAGTAAGTGAGTTAGGTCTTTTCTTAAGCGGGTAATAATTTTGTTATTTTAGCAAAAGGCCAACCGCTGAAGAGTGCCATGAGAACAGATGGTTGTTACCTCTAGATTCCATGATTAAGAAGAGAGAAAGAGCTGTATTTTTGGGTAGCAGATTGAAGGTAAAAAATTGAGCTTGTACCGTTTGAACCGTAAACTAGTAATTAAATTTTTTAGGAATGTTGTGAAAAGTACAATAAAGAAAAAGTTAAATCAGAAGGATTCAGAACAGTCAAGAGCGATTTGGCTAAATCGTTAAGTATACAAGAAGAGTTATTAATTTCACCTTAAATTAATTTTTCCGTTTATCCCGTTTTGTTTTCGAATGTAATATCTTTGAACTTTTTGTGTACATAAGCGTAATTTTAATTCTTTTTCCAAAAATTTTTGGTTTGAAAATACATATTAATAAAATTTATTTTTTGTTGTTACGATGGTAGATACGAGTATTTTTTTGAAAAATTATTAAATGAAATTTGTATGTACACCTATGTAATTTGTTAAATATATAGCTGTTTCATCAAATATATAATTATTATTATTGAGTTTAATTTTTTGAACCAGAGGATATCGAGTGGTTGTGTGTCACATTGAGTGTGATTTGTTTTAATAACAGTTGTTGGATCTTCACATTCCAAGTCCTATAGACATCTTTGGTTTATGACCTATCACCCTACTCTAATAACTCGCTCAACAAGATTGACTTGTGGATGATATTCGGCTGTATACTATAAATGAGAAATGTTATAGTTTCTCATGAAAAATAACTGGAGCGGTGCTTGTTACCTACGCATATTGATAAAGCAGTAAGGTTCGTGGTCTACATTTCCTTATCGGATGACGTCATTGTGATTCCCAAAAATCAGGACAAGATGCCACATTTCTCAAAATTATCACACGATCAGCCTCCTTCCATCCACTGGAAAAATCGTAAAAAGCCATTAAATTTAATACTTAACTCAAAATTGCATTTTTGCAAGATATTTCACTGTCACTTTCAAAAATATTGCAATTATTCTCATTCTCAAAGATCTGATTCAAAAAAAAGACTTCTCAACCGAAGTTCTCAAGGTTTAAGCTTAGCAGCGGATCTTTTCAAGATTTACAAGATATAATGACCCGACTGCAAAAAGCCTCCAACCAAAAAGAACTGATCGTAAAAAATTATTGCATTTGTTCTCAATCTCGAAGAGATTTGATCGGAAAAAACGTCTTCTCAATCGAAGTCTCTAAGGCTTGAGCTTAGCTGCGGATCTTTTCAAGATTTACAAGATATTATGGCCCGACTACAAAATGCCTCCAACCAAAGATAACTGGTCGTAAAAAGTTATTGTATTTGTTCTCAATCTCGAAGAGATTTGGTCGGAAAAAAGTCTTCTCAACCGAAGTCGCCAAAGCTTGAGCTTAGCTGCGGATCTTTTCAAGATTTACAAGATATTATGGCCCGACTACAAAATGCTTCCAACCAAAGAGAACTGGTCGTAAAAAATTATTGCATTTGTTCTCAATCTCTGAGAGATTTGATCGGAAAATAAGTCTTCTCAACCGAAGTCGCCAAAGCTTGAGCTTAGCTGCGGATCTTTTTAAGATTTACAAGATATTATGGCCCGACTACAAAATGCTTCCAACCAAAGAGAACTGGTCGTAAAAAATTATTGAATTTGCTCTCAATCTCTGAGAGATTTGATCGGAAAATAAGTCTTCTCAACCGAAGTCGACAAAGCTTGAGCTTAGCTACGGATCTTTTCAAGATTTACAAGATATTATGGACCGACTACAAAAAGCCTCCAACCAAAAAGAACTGGTCGTAAAAAATTATTGCATTTGTTCTCAATCTCTGAGAGATTTGATCGGAAAATAAGTCTTCTCAACCGAAGTCGCCAAAGCTTGAGCTTAGCTGCGGATCTTTTTAAGATTTACAAGATATTATGGCCCGACTACAAAATGCTTCCAACCAAAGAGAACTGGTCGTAAAAAATTATTGCATTTGTTCTCAATCTCTGAGAGATTTGATCGGAAAATAAGTCTTTTCAACCGAAGTCGCCAAAGCTTGAGCTTAGCTGCGGATCTTTTTAAGATTTACAAGATATTATGGCCCGACCACAAAATGCTTCCAACCAAAGAGAACTGATCGTAAAAAATTATTGAATTTGCTCTCAATCTCTGAGAGATTTGATCGGAAAATAAGTCTTCTCAACCGTATACCACAAATTTAATAAATATTTGCGTTACTGCCTCGATGGTCCAACTGATGTAACGAGGGACAGGCTAGCTAAGGACTAAACCTTGCAGTCACGAGAGCTCGGGTCGCACGAATGCGGTTCGTGAGTTTTTACTGCTATACTGTATAAGAGGCTCACTTTAATTGGATCGTCAGCTAGAAAAAAAAAAGATGCTCGGGGCGCCAGCCTATTGAAATAAAACGCAAAGACAGAAGAGTAGAAGTGGATTTATTCAGTAGGCGTGAAATCAATAGTATAGATGATTGATAAACGTATCTATACGAACAATGAACAGTATTGTACAATTTTAGTTGACCTCGAGGGTCACAAACAATATTGAACAGCTGAAGGCTTCAAAAAAAAATATAAATCCAAAATGTAGTGCCTCACAACTGACTGAAGGTCGGTTGGATTTATCAATCAGCACGTCACAAAAACTATTTGAATTGAAAAAAATCGCAAAACAAGTAATTTGCAAATTTGACACAAACGCTTAAAATGCGGTTAAACTTTTAGCACATGCAAAGCACTTAAAATGTAAAAAAACTTACCCAGCATTTACTGCTTAAATAATGATCATTACCCAATGATAATGACCTGGACATAAAAAATTCCAACCAAATGGTTTCCTCTGTGAGCGCTCTACTTTGGAATATTTGATCGGCGTCCAAAAATGATGGAAAATATACTGGAAAATAAATTTACAAATCAAGCAACAAATACATGCAGCTAAATAAACCACAGCGTATCTATTGAAGCAATTCTCAAACTCAAACAAATTTCCAACGCACTGACTGACAAAAAAATAAAATTTGGCAACTACTAACCAAAAGTGATGTTTAAAAATTGGAAATATAAACGATGTTATTGAGAAACCTTGTTCTCACGGATCCAACAGGCCAGAGTCAGCAGATGGGGCGATACAGCCGTGATAGCGGATGCTACAAGAAAATTTATCCTATAAAGATCACAACGCTTCAATGGTATTATCCAAAATATCCGTTGCTTCCGAGTTGATAAAACTTCTTGACCTTCAATGGCGCAAGACAAAATTTCCCAACTTATTTGCTGATGTATTAGCACTCCAGAAAATTCAATATTAATGCCCTGAACGTGGTGTAAATAAACTCCAAGATGTCAAGGATGTTCTCACAGAAGTTATTGGTGTGATTAACTGTTATGGCTCTCAAAAAACTTGATTGTAATTAAAATAATCGAAAAATTGAACTACCTTCAAAAACAAACGGCCATTCGCTCACAAATCGTTCAGCGATTCCCTAGGTGCTCTCTTATCTACACCTTTCTTGGTTGGAAGTGTCGCAAACCACGCCATTTAAAATTTAAACTGAAATTATTTTTCAACAATTTCTTCAAACTAAAAATGTGCATTTGATATGCTACAACCGAAGTCGACAAAGCTTGAGCTTAGCTACGGATCTTTTCAAGATTTACAAGATATTATGGACCGACTACAAAAAGCCTCCAACCAAAAAGAACTGGTCGTAAAAAATTATTGCATTTGTTCTCAATCTCTGAGAGATTTGATCGGAAAATAAGTCTTCTCAACCGAAGTCGCCAAAGCTTGAGCTTAGCTGCGGATCTTTTTAAGATTTACAAGATATTATGGCCCGACTACAAAATGCTTCCAACCAAAGAGAACTGGTCGTAAAAAATTATTGAATTTGTTCTCAATCTCTGAGAGATTTGATCGGAAAATAAGTCTTCTCAACCGAAGTCGCCAAAGCTTGAGCTTAGCTGCGGATCTTTTTAAGATTTACAAGATATTATGGCCCGACTACAAAATGCTTCCAACCAAAGAGAACTGGTCGTAAAAAATTATTGCATTTGTTCTCAATCTCTGAGAGATTTGATGGGAAAATAAGTCTTCTCAACCGAAGTCGCCAAAGCGTGAGCTTAGCTGCGGATCTTTTTAAGATTTACAAGATATTATGGCCCGACTACAAAATGTATCCAACCAAAGAGAACTGGTCGTAAAAAATTATTGCATTTGTTCTCAATCTCTGAGAGATTTGATCGGAAAATAAGTCTTCTCAACCGAAGTCGCCAAAGCTTGAGCTTAGCTGCGGATCTTTTTAAGATTTACAAGATATTATGGCCCGACTACAAAATGCTTCCAACCAAAGAGAACTGGTCGTAAAAAATTATTGCATTTGTTCTCAATCTCTGAGAGATTTGATCGGAAAATAAGTCTTCTCAACCGAAGTCGCCAAAGCTTGAGCTTAGCTGCGGATCTTTTCAAGATTTACAAGATATTATGGCCCGACTACAAAATGTATCCAACCAAAGAGAACTGGTCGTAAAAAATTATTGCATTTGTTCTCAATCTCTGAGAGATTTGATCGGAAAATAAGTCTTCTCAACCGAAGTCGCCAAAGCTTGAGCTTAGCTGCGGATCTTTTCAAGATTTACAAGATATTATGGCCCGACTACAAAATGCTTCCAACCAAAGAGAACTGGTCGTAAAAAATTATTGCATTTGTTCTCAATCTCTGAGAGATTTGATCGGAAAATAAATCTTCTCAACCGAAGTCGCCAAAGCTTGAGCTTAGCTGCGGATCTTTTCAAGATTTACAAGATATTATGGCCCGACTACAAAATGCTTCCAACCAAAGAGAACTGGTCGTAAAAAATTATTGCATTTGTTCTCAATCTCTGAGAGATTTGATCGGAAAATAAGTCTTCTCAACCGAAGTCGCCAAAGCTTGAGCTTAGCTGCGGATCTTTTCAAGATTTACAAGATATTATGGCCCGACTACAAAATGCTTCCAACCAAAGAGATCGGAAAATAAGTCTTCTCAACCGAAGTCGCCAAAGCTTGAGCTTAGCTGCGGATCTTTTCAAGATTTACAAGATATTATGGCCCGACTACAAAATGCTTCCAACCAAAGAGATCGGAAAATAAGTCTTCTCAACCGAAGTCGCCAAAGCTTGAGCTTAGCTGCGGATCTTTTCAAGATTTACAAGATATTATGGCCCGACTACAAAATGCTTCCAACCAAAGAGATCGGAAAATAAGTCTTCTCAACCGAAGTCGCCAAAGCTTGAGCTTAGCTGCGGATCTTTTCAAGATTTACAAGATATTATGGCCCGACTACAAAATGTATCCAACCAAAGAGAACTGGTCGTAAAAAATTATTGCATTTGTTCTCAATCTCTGAGAGATTTGATCGGAAAATAAGTCTTCTCAACCGAAGTCGCCAAAGCTTGAGCTTAGCTGCGGATCTTTTCAAGATTTACAAGATATTATGGCCCGACTACAAAATGCTTCCAACCAAAGAGAACTGGTCGTAAAAAATTATTGCATTTGTTCTCAATCTCTGAGAGATTTGATCGGAAAATAAATCTTCTCAACCGAAGTCGCCAAAGCTTGAGCTTAGCTGCGGATCTTTTCAAGATTTACAAGATATTATGGCCCGACTACAAAATGCTTCCAACCAAAGAGAACTGGTCGTAAAAAATTATTGCATTTGTTCTCAATCTCTGAGAGATTTGATCGGAAAATAAGTCTTCTCAACCGAAGTCGCCAAAGCTTGAGCTTAGCTGCGGATCTTTTCAAGATTTACAAGATATTATGGCCCGACTACAAAATGCTTCCAACCAAAGAGATCGGAAAATAAGTCTTCTCAACCGAAGTCGCCAAAGCTTGAGCTTAGCTGCGGATCTTTTCAAGATTTACAAGATATTATGGCCCGACTACAAAATGCTTCCAACCAAAGAGAACTGGTCGTAAAAAATTATTGCATTTGTTCTCAATCTCTGAGAGATTTGATCGGAAAATAAGTCTTCTCAACCGAAGTCGCCAAAGCTTGAGCTTAGCTGCGGATCTTTTCAAGATTTACAAGATATTATGGCCCGACTACAAAATGCTTCCAACCAAAGAGAACTGGTCGTAAAAAATTATTGCATTTGTTCTCAATCTCTGAGAGATTTGATCGGAACATAAGTCTTCTCAACCGAAGTCGCCAAAGCTTGAGCTTAGCTGCGGATCTTTTCAAGATTTACAAGATATTATGGCCCGACTACAAAATGTATCCAACCAAAGAGAACTGGTCGTAAAAAATTATTGCATTTGTTCTCAATCTCTGAGAGATTTGATCGGAAAATAAGTCTTCTCAACCGAAGTCGCCAAAGCTTGAGCTTAGCTGCGGATCTTTTCAAGATTTACAAGATATTATGGCCCGACTACAAAATGCTTCCAACCAAAGAGAACTGGTCGTAAAAAATTATTGCATTTGTTCTCAATCTCTGAGAGATTTGATCGGAAAATAAATCTTCTCAACCGAAGTCGCCAAAGCTTGAGCTTAGCTGCGGATCTTTTCAAGATTTACAAGATATTATGGCCCGACTACAAAATGCTTCCAACCAAAGAGAACTGGTCGTAAAAAATTATTGCATTTGTTCTCAATCTCTGAGAGATTTGATCGGAAAATAAGTCTTCTCAACCGAAGTCGCCAAAGCTTGAGCTTAGCTGCGGATCTTTTCAAGATTTACAAGATATTATGGCCCGACTACAAAATGCTTCCAACCAAAGAGATCGGAAAATAAGTCTTCTCAACCGAAGTCGCCAAAGCTTGAGCTTAGCTGCGGATCTTTTCAAGATTTACAAGATATTATGGCCCGACTACAAAATGCTTCCAACCAAAGAGAACTGGTCGTAAAAAATTATTGCATTTGTTCTCAATCTCTGAGAGATTTGATCGGAAAATAAGTCTTCTCAACCGAAGTCGCCAAAGCTTGAGCTTAGCTGCGGATCTTTTCAAGATTTACAAGATATTATGGCCCGACTACAAAATGCTTCCAACCAAAGAGAACTGGTCGTAAAAAATTATTGCATTTGTTCTCAATCTCTGAGAGATTTGATCGGAAAATAAGTCTTCTCAACCGAAGTCGCCAAAGCTTGAGCTTAGCTGCGGATCTTTTCAAGATTTACAAGATATTATGGCCCGACTACAAAATGCTTCCAACCAAAGAGAACTGGTCGTAAAAAATTATTGCATTTGTTCTCAATCTCTGAGAGATTTGATCGGAAAATAAGTCTTCTCAACCGAAGTCGCCAAAGCTTGAGCTTAGCTGCGGATCTTTTCAAGATTTACAAGATATTATGGCCCGACTACAAAATGCTTCCAACCAAAGAGAACTGGTCGTAAAAAATTATTGCATTTGTTCTCAATCTCTGAGAGATTTGATCGGAAAATAAGTCTTCTCAACCGAAGTCGCCAAAGCTTGAGCTTAGCTGCGGATCTTTTCAAGATTTACAAGATATTATGGCCCGACTACAAAATGCTTCCAACCAAAGAGAACTGGTCGTAAAAAATTATTGCATTTGTTCTCAATCTCTGAGAGATTTGATCGGAAAATAAGTCTTCTCAACCGAAGTCGCCAAAGCTTGAGCTTAGCTGCGGATCTTTTCAAGATTTACAAGATATTATGGCCCGACTACAAAATGCTTCCAACCAAAGAGAACTGGTCGTAAAAAATTATTGCATTTGTTCTCAATCTCTGAGAGATTTGATCGGAAAATAAGTCTTCTCAACCGAAGTCGCCAAAGCTTGAGCTTAGCTGCGGATCTTTTCAAGATTTACAAGATATTATGGCCCGACTACAAAATGCTTCCAACCAAAGAGAACTGGTCGTAAAAAATTATTGCATTTGTTCTCAATCTCTGAGAGATTTGATCGGAAAATAAGTCTTCTCAACCGAAGTCGCCAAAGCTTGAGCTTAGCTGCGGATCTTTTCAAGATTTACAAGATATTATGGCCCGACTACAAAATGCTTCCAACCAAAGAGAACTGGTCGTAAAAAATTATTGCATTTGTTCTCAATCTCTGAGAGATTTGATCGGAAAATAAGTCTTCTCAACCGAAGTCGCCAAAGCTTGAGCTTAGCTGCGGATCTTTTCAAGATTTACAAGATATTATGGCCCGACTACAAAATGCTTCCAACCAAAGAGAACAGGTCGTAAAAAATTATTGCATTTGTTCTCAATCTCTGAGAGATTTGATCGGAAAATAAGTCTTCTCAACCGAAGTCGCCAAAGCTTGAGCTTAGCTGCGGATCTTTTCAAGATTTACAAGATATTATGGCCCGACTACAAAATGCTTCCAACCAAAGAGAACTGGTCGTAAAAAATTATTGCATTTGTTCTCAATCTCTGAGAGATTTGATCGGAAAATAAGTCTTCTCAACCGAAGTCGCCAAAGCTTGAGCTTAGCTGCGGATCTTTTCAAGATTTACAAGATATTATGGCCCGACTACAAAATGCTTCCAACCAAAGAGAACTGGTCGTAAAAAATTATTGCATTTGTTCTCAATCTCTGAGAGATTTGATCGGAAAATAAGTCTTCTCAACCGAAGTCGCCAAAGCTTGAGCTTAGCTGCGGATCTTTTCAAGATTTACAAGATATTATGGCCCGACTACAAAATGCTTCCAACCAAAGAGAACTGGTCGTAAAAAATTATTGCATTTGTTCTCAATCTCTGAGAGATTTGATCGGAAAATAAGTCTTCTCAACCGAAGTCGCCAAAGCTTGAGCTTAGCTGCGGATCTTTTCAAGATTTACAAGATATTATGGCCCGACTACAAAATGCTTCCAACCAAAGAGAACTGGTCGTAAAAAATTATTGCATTTGTTCTCAATCTCTGAGAGATTTGATCGGAAAATAAGTCTTCTCAACCGAAGTCGCCAAAGCTTGAGCTTAGCTGCGGATCTTTTCAAGATTTACAAGATATTATGGCCCGACTACAAAATGCTTCCAACCAAAGAGAACTGGTCGTAAAAAATTATTGCATTTGTTCTCAATCTCTGAGAGATTTGATCGGAAAATAAGTCTTCTCAACCGAAGTCGCCAAAGCTTGAGCTTAGCTGCGGATCTTTTCAAGATTTACAAGATATTATGGCCCGACTACAAAATGCTTCCAACCAAAGAGAACTGGTCGTAAAAAATTATTGCATTTGTTCTCAATCTCTGAGAGATTTGATCGGAAAATAAGTCTTCTCAACCGAAGTCGCCAAAGCTTGAGCTTAGCTGCGGATCTTTTCAAGATTTACAAGATATTATGGCCCGACTACAAAATGCTTCCAACCAAAGATAACTGGTCGTAAAAAATTATTGCATTTGTTCTCAATCTCTGAGAGATTTGATCGGAAAATAAGTCTTCTCAACCGAAGTCGCCAAAGCTTGAGCTTAGCTGCGGATCTTTTCAAGATTTACAAGATATTATGGCCCGACTACAAAATGCTTCCAACCAAAGAGAACAGGTCGTAAAAAATTATTGCATTTGTTCTCAATCTCTGAGAGATTTGATCGGAAAATAAGTCTTCTCAACCGAAGTCGACAAAGCTTGAGCTTAGCTACGGATCTTTTCAAGATTTACAAGATATTATGGCCCGACTACAAAATGCCTCCAACCAAAGATAACTGGTCGTAAAAAGTTATTGTATTTGTTCTCAATCTCGAAGAGATTTGGTCGGAAAAAAGTCTTCTCAACCGAAGTCGCCAAAGCTTGAGCTTAGCTGCGGATCTTTTCAAGATTTACAAGATATTATGGCCCGACTTCAAAATGCTTCCAACCAAAGAGAACTGGTCGTAAAAAATTATTGCATTTGTTCTCAATCTCTGAGAGATTTGATCGGAAAATAAGTCTTCTCAACCGAAGTCGCCAAAGCTTGAGCTTAGCTGCGGATCTTTTCAAGATTTACAAGATATTATGGCCCGACTACAAAATGCCTCCAACCAAAGATAACTGGTCGTAAAAAGTTATTGTATTTGTTCTCAATCTCGAAGAGATTTGGTCGGAAAAAAAGTCTTCTCAACCGAAGTCGCCAAAGCTTGAGCTTAGCTGCGGATCTTTTCAAGATTTACAAGATATTATGGCACGACTACAAAATGCTTCCAACCAAAGAGAACTGGTCGTAAAAAATTATTGCATTTGTTCTCAATCTCTGAGAGATTTGATCGGAAAATAAGTCTTCTCAACCGAAGTCGCCAAAGCTTGAGCTTAGCTGCGGATCTTTTCAAGATTTACAAGATATTATGGCCCGACTACAAAATGTATCCAACCAAAGAGAACTGGTCGTAAAAAATTATTGCATTTGTTCTCAATCTCTGAGAGATTTGATCGGAAAATAAGTCTTCTCAACCGAAGTCGCCAAAGCTTGAGCTTAGCTGCGGATCTTTTCAAGATTTACAAGATATTATGGCCCGACTACAAAATGCTTCCAACCAAAGAGAACTGGTCGTAAAAAATTATTGCATTTGTTCTCAATCTCTGAGAGATTTGATCGGAAAATAAGTCTTCTCAACCGAAGTCGCCAAAGCTTGAGCTTAGCTGCGGATCTTTTCAAGATTTACAAGATATTATGGCCCGACTACAAAATGCTTCCAACCAAAGAGAACTGGTCGTAAAAAATTATTGCATTTGTTCTCAATCTCTGAGAGATTTGATCGGAAAATAAGTCTTCTCAACCGAAGTCGCCAAAGCTTGAGCTTAGCTGCGGATCTTTTCAAGATTTACAAGATATTATGGCCCGACTACAAAATGCTTCCAACCAAAGAGAACTGGTCGTAAAAAATTATTGCATTTGTTCTCAATCTCTGAGAGATTTGATCGGAAAATAAGTCTTCTCAACCGAAGTCGCCAAAGCTTGAGCTTAGCTGCGGATCTTTTCAAGATTTACAAGATATTATGGCCCGACTACAAAATGCTTCCAACCAAAGAGAACTGGTCGTAAAAAATTATTGCATTTGTTCTCAATCTCTGAGAGATTTGATCGGAAAATAAGTCTTCTCAACCGAAGTCGCCAAAGCTTGAGCTTAGCTGCGGATCTTTTCAAGATTTACAAGATATTATGGCCCGACTACAAAATGCTTCCAACCAAAGAGAACTGGTCGTAAAAAATTATTGCATTTGTTCTCAATCTCTGAGAGATTTGATCGGAAAATAAGTCTTCTCAACCGAAGTCGCCAAAGCTTGAGCTTAGCTGCGGATCTTTTCAAGATTTACAAGATATTATGGCCCGACTACAAAATGCTTCCAACCAAAGAGAACTGGTCGTAAAAAATTATTGCATTTGTTCTCAATCTCTGAGAGATTTGATCGGAAAATAAGTCTTCTCAACCGAAGTCGCCAAAGCTTGAGCTTAGCTGCGGATCTTTTCAAGATTTACAAGATATTATGGCCCGACTACAAAATGCTTCCAACCAAAGAGAACTGGTCGTAAAAAATTATTGCATTTGTTCTCAATCTCTGAGAGATTTGATCGGAAAATAAGTCTTCTCAACCGAAGTCGCCAAAGCTTGAGCTTAGCTGCGGATCTTTTCAAGATTTACAAGATATTATGGCCCGACTACAAAATGCTTCCAACCAAAGAGAACTGGTCGTAAAAAATTATTGCATTTGTTCTCAATCTCTGAGAGATTTGATCGGAAAATAAGTCTTCTCAACCGAAGTCGACAAAGCTTGAGCTTAGCTACGGATCTTTTCAAGATTTACAAGATATTATGGCCCGACTACAAAATGCCTCCAACCAAAGATAACTGGTCGTAAAAAGTTATTGTATTTGTTCTCAATCTCGAAGAGATTTGGTCGGAAAAAAGTCTTCTCAACCGAAGTCGCCAAAGCTTGAGCTTAGCTGCGGATCTTTTCAAGATTTACAAGATATTATGGCCCGACTTCAAAATGCTTCCAACCAAAGAGAACTGGTCGTAAAAAATTATTGCATTTGTTCTCAATCTCTGAGAGATTTGATCGGAAAATAAGTCTTCTCAACCGAAGTCGCCAAAGCTTGAGCTTAGCTGCGGATCTTTTCAAGATTTACAAGATATTATGGCCCGACTACAAAATGCCTCCAACCAAAGATAACTGGTCGTAAAAAGTTATTGTATTTGTTCTCAATCTCGAAGAGATTTGGTCGGAAAAAAAGTCTTCTCAACCGAAGTCGCCAAAGCTTGAGCTTAGCTGCGGATCTTTTCAAGATTTACAAGATATTATGGCCCGACTACAAAATGCTTCCAACCAAAGAGAACTGGTCGTAAAAAATTATTGCATTTGTTCTCAATCTCTGAGAGATTTGATCGGAAAATAAGTCTTCTCAACCGAAGTCGCCAAAGCTTGAGCTTAGCTGCGGATCTTTTCAAGATTTACAAGATATTATGGCCCGACTACAAAATGTATCCAACCAAAGAGAACTGGTCGTAAAAAATTATTGCATTTGTTCTCAATCTCTGAGAGATTTGATCGGAAAATAAGTCTTCTCAACCGAAGTCGCCAAAGCTTGAGCTTAGCTGCGGATCTTTTCAAGATTTACAAGATATTATGGCCCGACTACAAAATGCTTCCAACCAAAGAGAACTGGTCGTAAAAAATTATTGCATTTGTTCTCAATCTCTGAGAGATTTGATCGGAAAATAAGTCTTCTCAACCGAAGTCGCCAAAGCTTGAGCTTAGCTGCGGATCTTTTCAAGATTTACAAGATATTATGGCCCGACTACAAAATGCTTCCAACCAAAGAGATCGGAAAATAAGTCTTCTCAACCGAAGTCGCCAAAGCTTGAGCTTAGCTGCGGATCTTTTCAAGATTTACAAGATATTATGGCCCGACTACAAAATGCTTCCAACCAAAGAGAACTGGTCGTAAAAAATTATTGCATTTGTTCTCAATCTCTGAGAGATTTGATCGGAAAATAAGTCTTCTCAACCGAAGTCGCCAAAGCTTGAGCTTAGCTGCGGATCTTTTCAAGATTTACAAGATATTATGGCCCGACTACAAAATGCTTCCAACCAAAGAGAACTGGTCGTAAAAAATTATTGCATTTGTTCTCAATCTCTGAGAGATTTGATCGGAAAATAAGTCTTCTCAACCGAAGTCGCCAAAGCTTGAGCTTAGCTGCGGATCTTTTCAAGATTTACAAGATATTATGGCCCGACTACAAAATGCTTCCAACCAAAGAGAACTGGTCGTAAAAAATTATTGCATTTGTTCTCAATCTCTGAGAGATTTGATCGGAAAATAAGTCTTCTCAACCGAAGTCGCCAAAGCTTGAGCTTAGCTGCGGATCTTTTCAAGATTTACAAGATATTATGGCCCGACTACAAAATGCTTCCAACCAAAGAGAACTGGTCGTAAAAAATTATTGCATTTGTTCTCAATCTCTGAGAGATTTGATCGGAAAATAAGTCTTCTCAACCGAAGTCGCCAAAGCTTGAGCTTAGCTGCGGATCTTTTCAAGATTTACAAGATATTATGGCCCGACTACAAAATGCTTCCAACCAAAGAGAACTGGTCGTAAAAAATTATTGCATTTGTTCTCAATCTCTGAGAGATTTGATCGGAAAATAAGTCTTCTCAACCGAAGTCGCCAAAGCTTGAGCTTAGCTGCGGATCTTTTCAAGATTTACAAGATATTATGGCCCGACTACAAAATGCTTCCAACCAAAGAGAACTGGTCGTAAAAAATTATTGCATTTGTTCTCAATCTCTGAGAGATTTGATCGGAAAATAAGTCTTCTCAACCGAAGTCGCCAAAGCTTGAGCTTAGCTGCGGATCTTTTCAAGATTTACAAGATATTATGGCCCGACTACAAAATGCTTCCAACCAAAGAGAACTGGTCGTAAAAAATTATTGCATTTGTTCTCAATCTCTGAGAGATTTGATCGGAAAATAAGTCTTCTCAACCGAAGTCGCCAAAGCTTGAGCTTAGCTGCGGATCTTTTCAAGATTTACAAGATATTATGGCCCGACTACAAAATGCTTCCAACCAAAGAGAACTGGTCGTAAAAAATTATTGCATTTGTTCTCAATCTCTGAGAGATTTGATCGGAAAATAAGTCTTCTCAACCGAAGTCGCCAAAGCTTGAGCTTAGCTGCGGATCTTTTCAAGATTTACAAGATATTATGGCCCGACTACAAAATGCTTCCAACCAAAGAGAACTGGTCGTAAAAAATTATTGCATTTGTTCTCAATCTCTGAGAGATTTGATCGGAAAATAAGTCTTCTCAACCGAAGTCGACAAAGCTTGAGCTTAGCTACGGATCTTTTCAAGATTTACAAGATATTATGGCCCGACTACAAAATGCCTCCAACCAAAGATAACTGGTCGTAAAAAGTTATTGTATTTGTTCTCAATCTCGAAGAGATTTGGTCGGAAAAAAGTCTTCTCAACCGAAGTCGCCAAAGCTTGAGCTTAGCTGCGGATCTTTTCAAGATTTACAAGATATTATGGCCCGACTTCAAAATGCTTCCAACCAAAGAGAACTGGTCGTAAAAAATTATTGCATTTGTTCTCAATCTCTGAGAGATTTGATCGGAAAATAAGTCTTCTCAACCGAAGTCGCCAAAGCTTGAGCTTAGCTGCGGATCTTTTCAAGATTTACAAGATATTATGGCCCGACTACAAAATGCCTCCAACCAAAGATAACTGGTCGTAAAAAGTTATTGTATTTGTTCTCAATCTCGAAGAGATTTGGTCGGAAAAAAGTCTTCTCAACCGAAGTCGCCAAAGCTTGAGCTTAGCTGCGGATCTTTTCAAGATTTACAAGATATTATGGCCCGACTTCAAAATGCTTCCAACCAAAGAGAACTGGTCGTAAAAAATTATTGCATTTGTTCTCAATCTCTGAGAGATTTGATCGGAAAATAAGTCTTCTCAACCGAAGTCGACAAAGCTTGAGCTTAGCTACGGATCTTTTCAAGATTTACAAGATATTATGGCCCGACTACAAAATGCCTCCAACCAAAGATAACTGGTCGTAAAAAGTTATTGTATTTGTTCTCAATCTCGAAGAGATTTGGTCGGAAAAAAGTCTTCTCAACCGAAGTCGCCAAAGCTTGAGCTTAGCTGCGGATCTTTTCAAGATTTACAAGATATTATGGCCCGACTTCAAAATGCTTCCAACCAAATAGAACTGGTCGTAAAAAATTATTGCATTTGTTCTCAATCTCTGAGAGATTTGATCGGAAAATAAGTCTTCTCAACCGAAGTCGCCAAAGCTTGAGCTTAGCTGCGGATCTTTTCAAGATTTACAAGATATTATGGCCCGACTACAAAATGCTTCCAACCAAAGAGAACTGGTCGTAAAAAATTATTGCATTTGTTCTCAATCTCTGAGAGATTTGATCGGAAAATAAATCTTCTCAACCGAAGTCGCCAAAGCTTGAGCTTAGCTGCGGATCTTTTCAAGATTTACAAGATATTATGGCCCGACTACAAAATGCTTCCAACCAAAGAGAACTGGTCGTAAAAAATTATTGCATTTGTTCTCAATCTCTGAGAGATTTGATCGGAAAATAAGTCTTCTCAACCGAAGTCGCCAAAGCTTGAGCTTAGCTGCGGATCTTTTCAAGATTTACAAGATATTATGGCCCGACTACAAAATGCTTCCAACCAAAGAGATCGGAAAATAAGTCTTCTCAACCGAAGTCACCAAAGCTTGAGCTTAGCTGCGGATCTTTTCAAGATTTACAAGATATTATGGCCCGACTACAAAATGCTTCCAACCAAAGAGAACTGGTCGTAAAAAATTATTGCATTTGTTCTCAATCTCTGAGAGATTTGATCGGAAAATAAGTCTTCTCAACCGAAGTCGCCAAAGCTTGAGCTTAGCTGCGGATCTTTTCAAGATTTACAAGATATTATGGCCCGACTACAAAATGCTTCCAACCAAAGAGAACTGGTCGTAAAAAATTATTGCATTTGTTCTCAATCTCTGAGAGATTTGATCGGAAAATAAGTCTTCTCAACCGAAGTCGCCAAAGCTTGAGCTTAGCTGCGGATCTTTTCAAGATTTACAAGATATTATGGCCCGACTACAAAATGTATCCAACCAAAGAGAACTGGTCGTAAAAAATTATTGCATTTGTTCTCAATCTCTGAGAGATTTGATCGGAAAATAAGTCTTCTCAACCGAAGTCGCCAAAGCTTGAGCTTAGCTGCGGATCTTTTCAAGATTTACAAGATATTATGGCCCGACTACAAAATGCTTCCAACCAAAGAGAACTGGTCGTAAAAAATTATTGCATTTGTTCTCAATCTCTGAGAGATTTGATCGGAAAATAAGTCTTCTCAACCGAAGTCGCCAAAGCTTGAGCTTAGCTGCGGATCTTTTCAAGATTTACAAGATATTATGGCCCGACTACAAAATGCTTCCAACCAAAGAGAACTGGTCGTAAAAAATTATTGCATTTGTTCTCAATCTCTGAGAGATTTGATCGGAAAATAAGTCTTCTCAACCGAAGTCGCCAAAGCTTGAGCTTAGCTGCGGATCTTTTCAAGATTTACAAGATATTATGGCCCGACTACAAAATGCTTCCAACCAAAGAGAACTGGTCGTAAAAAATTATTGCATTTGTTCTCAATCTCTGAGAGATTTGATCGGAAAATAAGTCTTCTCAACCGAAGTCGCCAAAGCTTGAGCTTAGCTGCGGATCTTTTCAAGATTTACAAGATATTATGGCCCGACTACAAAATGTATCCAACCAAAGAGAACTGGTCGTAAAAAATTATTGCATTTGTTCTCAATCTCTGAGAGATTTGATCGGAAAATAAGTCTTCTCAACCGAAGTCGCCAAAGCTTGAGCTTAGCTGCGGATCTTTTCAAGATTTACAAGATATTATGGCCCGACTACAAAATGCTTCCAACCAAAGAGAACTGGTCGTAAAAAATTATTGCATTTGTTCTCAATCTCTGAGAGATTTGATCGGAAAATAAGTCTTCTCAACCGAAGTCGCCAAAGCTTGAGCTTAGCTGCGGATCTTTTCAAGATTTACAAGATATTATGGCCCGACTACAAAATGTATCCAACCAAAGAGAACTGGTCGTAAAAAATTATTGCATTTGTTCTCAATCTCTGAGAGATTTGATCGGAAAATAAGTCTTCTCAACCGAAGTCGCCAAAGCTTGAGCTTAGCTGCGGATCTTTTCAAGATTTACAAGATATTATGGCCCGACTACAAAATGTATCCAACCAAAGAGAACTGGTCGTAAAAAATTATTGCATTTGTTCTCAATCTCTGAGAGATTTGATCGGAAAATAAGTCTTCTCAACCGAAGTCGCCAAAGCTTGAGCTTAGCTGCGGATCTTTTCAAGATTTACAAGATATTATGGCCCGACTACAAAATGCTTCCAACCAAAGAGAACTGGTCGTAAAAAATTATTGCATTTGTTCTCAATCTCTGAGAGATTTGATCGGAAAATAAGTCTTCTCAACCGAAGTCGCCAAAGCTTGAGCTTAGCTGCGGATCTTTTCAAGATTTACAAGATATTATGGCCCGACTACAAAATGTATCCAACCAAAGAGAACTGGTCGTAAAAAATTATTGCATTTGTTCTCAATCTCTGAGAGATTTGATCGGAAAATAAGTCTTCTCAACCGAAGTCGCCAAAGCTTGAGCTTAGCTGCGGATCTTTTCAAGATTTACAAGATATTATGGCCCGACTACAAAATGCTTCCAACCAAAGAGAACTGGTCGTAAAAAATTATTGCATTTGTTCTCAATCTCTGAGAGATTTGATCGGAAAATAAGTCTTCTCAACCGAAGTCGCCAAAGCTTGAGCTTAGCTGCGGATCTTTTCAAGATTTACAAGATATTATGGCCCGACTACAAAATGTATCCAACCAAAGAGAACTGGTCGTAAAAAATTATTGCATTTGTTCTCAATCTCTGAGAGATTTGATCGGAAAATAAGTCTTCTCAACCGAAGTCGCCAAAGCTTGAGCTTAGCTGCGGATCTTTTCAAGATTTACAAGATATTATGGCCCGACTACAAAATGTATCCAACCAAAGAGAACTGGTCGTAAAAAATTATTGCATTTGTTCTCAATCTCTGAGAGATTTGATCGGAAAATAAGTCTTCTCAACCGAAGTCGCCAAAGCTTGAGCTTAGCTGCGGATCTTTTCAAGATTTACAAGATATTATGGCCCGACTACAAAATGCTTCCAACCAAAGAGAACTGGTCGTAAAAAATTATTGCATTTGTTCTCAATCTCTGAGAGATTTGATCGGAAAATAAGTCTTCTCAACCGAAGTCGCCAAAGCTTGAGCTTAGCTGCGGATCTTTTCAAGATTTACAAGATATTATGGCCCGACTACAAAATGCTTCCAACCAAAGAGAACTGGTCGTAAAAAATTATTGCATTTGTTCTCAATCTCTGAGAGATTTGATCGGAAAATAAGTCTTCTCAACCGAAGTCGCCAAAGCTTGAGCTTAGCTGCGGATCTTTTCAAGATTTACAAGATATTATGGCCCGACTACAAAATGCTTCCAACCAAAGAGAACTGGTCGTAAAAAATTATTGCATTTGTTCTCAATCTCTGAGAGATTTGATCGGAAAATAAGTCTTCTCAACCGAAGTCGCCAAAGCTTGAGCTTAGCTGCGGATCTTTTCAAGATTTACAAGATATTATGGCCCGACTACAAAATGTATCCAACCAAAGAGAACTGGTCGTAAAAAATTATTGCATTTGTTCTCAATCTCTGAGAGATTTGATCGGAAAATAAGTCTTCTCAACCGAAGTCGCCAAAGCTTGAGCTTAGCTGCGGATCTTTTCAAGATTTACAAGATATTATGGCCCGACTACAAAATGCTTCCAACCAAAGAGAACTGGTCGTAAAAAATTATTGCATTTGTTCTCAATCTCTGAGAGATTTGATCGGAAAATAAGTCTTCTCAACCGAAGTCGCCAAAGCTTGAGCTTAGCTGCGGATCTTTTCAAGATTTACAAGATATTATGGCCCGACTACAAAATGCTTCCAACCAAAGAGATCGGAAAATAAGTCTTCTCAACCGAAGTCGCCAAAGCTTGAGCTTAGCTGCGGATCTTTTCAAGATTTACAAGATATTATGGCCCGACTACAAAATGCTTCCAACCAAAGAGAACCGGTCGTAAAAAATTATTGCATTTGTTCTCAATCTCTGAGAGATTTGATCGGAAAATAAGTCTTCTCAACCGAAGTCGCCAAAGCTTGAGCTTAGCTGCGGATCTTTTCAAGATTTACAAGATATTATGGCCCGACTACAAAATGCTTCCAACCAAAGAGAACTGGTCGTAAAAAATTATTGCATTTGTTCTCAATCTCTGAGAGATTTGATCGGAAAATAAGTCTTCTCAACCGAAGTCGCCAAAGCTTGAGCTTAGCTGCGGATCTTTTCAAGATTTACAAGATATTATGGCCCGACTACAAAATGCTTCCAACCAAAGAGAACTGGTCGTAAAAAATTATTGCATTTGTTCTCAATCTCTGAGAGATTTGATCGGAAAATAAGTCTTCTCAACCGAAGTCGCCAAAGCTTGAGCTTAGCTGTGGATCTTTTCAAGATTTACAAGATATTATGGCCCGACTACAAAATGCTTCCAACCAAAGAGAACTGGTCGTAAAAAATTATTGCATTTGTTCTCAATCTCTGAGAGATTTGATCGGAAAATAAGTCTTCTCAACCGAAGTCGCCAAAGCTTGAGCTTAGCTGCGGATCTTTTCAAGATTTACAAGATATTATGGCCCGACTACAAAATGCTTCCAACCAAAGAGAACTGGTCGTAAAAAATTATTGCATTTGTTCTCAATCTCTGAGAGATTTGATCGGAAAATAAGTCTTCTCAACCGAAGTCGCCAAAGCTTGAGCTTAGCTGCGGATCTTTTCAAGATTTACAAGATATTATGGCCCGACTACAAAATGCTTCCAACCAAAGAGAACTGGTCGTAAAAAATTATTGCATTTGTTCTCAATCTCTGAGAGATTTGATCGGAAAATAAGTCTTCTCAACCGAAGTCGCCAAAGCTTGAGCTTAGCTGCGGATCTTTTCAAGATTTACAAGATATTATGGCCCGACTACAAAATGCTTTCAACCAAAGAGAACTGGTCGTAAAAAATTATTGCATTTGTTCTCAATCTCTGAGAGATTTGATCGGAAAATAAGTCTTCTCAACCGAAGTCGCCAAAGCTTGAGCTTAGCTGCGGATCTTTTCAAGATTTACAAGATATTATGGCCCGACTACAAAATGCTTCCAACCAAAGAGAACTGGTCGTAAAAAATTATTGCATTTGTTCTCAATCTCTGAGAGATTTGATCGGAAAATAAGTCTTCTCAACCGAAGTCGCCAAAGCTTGAGCTTAGCTGCGGATCTTTTCAAGATTTACAAGATATTATGGCCCGACTACAAAATGCTTCCAACCAAAGAGAACTGGTCGTAAAAAATTATTGCATTTGTTCTCAATCTCTGAGAGATTTGATCGGAAAATAAGTCTTCTCAACCGAAGTCGCCAAAGCTTGAGCTTAGCTGCGGATCTTTTCAAGATTTACAAGATATTATGGCCCGACTACAAAATGCTTCCAACCAAAGAGAACTGGTCGTAAAAAATTATTGCATTTGTTCTCAATCTCTGAGAGATTTGATCGGAAAATAAGTCTTCTCAACCGAAGTCGACAAAGCTTGAGCTTAGCTACGGATCTTTTCAAGATTTACAAGATATTATGGCCCGACTACAAAATGCCTCCAACCAAAGATAACTGGTCGTAAAAAGTTATTGTATTTGTTCTCAATCTCGAAGAGATTTGGTCGGAAAAAAGTCTTCTCAACCGAAGTCGCCAAAGCTTGAGCTTAGCTGCGGATCTTTTCAAGATTTACAAGATATTATGGCCCGACTTCAAAATGCTTCCAACCAAAGAGAACTGGTCGTAAAAAATTATTGCATTTGTTCTCAATCTCTGAGAGATTTGATCGGAAAATAAGTCTTCTCAACCGAAGTCGCCAAAGCTTGAGCTTAGCTGCGGATCTTTTCAAGATTTACAAGATATTACGGCCCGACTACAAAATGCTTCCAACCAAAGAGATCGGAAAATAAGTCTTCTCAACCGAAGTCGCCAAAGCTTGAGCTTAGCTGCGGATCTTTTCAAGATTTACAAGATATTATGGCCCGACTACAAAATGCTTCCAACCAAAGAGAACTGGTCGTAAAAAATTATTGCATTTGTTCTCAATCTCTGAGAGATTTGATCGGAAAATAAGTCTTCTCAACCGAAGTCGCCAAAGCTTGAGCTTAGCTGCGGATCTTTTCAAGATTTACAAGATATTATGGCCCGACTACAAAATGCTTCCAACCAAAGAGAACTGGTCGTAAAAAATTATTGCATTTGTTCTCAATCTCTGAGAGATTTGATCGGAAAATAAGTCTTCTCAACCGAAGTCGCCAAAGCTTGAGCTTAGCTGCGGATCTTTTCAAGATTTACAAGATATTATGGCCCGACTACAAAATGTATCCAACCAAAGAGAACTGGTCGTAAAAAATTATTGCATTTGTTCTCAATCTCTGAGAGATTTGATCGGAAAATAAGTCTTCTCAACCGAAGTCGCCAAAGCTTGAGCTTAGCTGCGGATCTTTTCAAGATTTACAAGATATTATGGCCCGACTACAAAATGCTTCCAACCAAAGAGAACTGGTCGTAAAAAATTATTGCATTTGTTCTCAATCTCTGAGAGATTTGATCGGAAAATAAATCTTCTCAACCGAAGTCGCCAAAGCTTGAGCTTAGCTGCGGATCTTTTCAAGATTTACAAGATATTATGGCCCGACTACAAAATGCTTCCAACCAAAGAGAACTGGTCGTAAAAAATTATTGCATTTGTTCTCAATCTCTGAGAGATTTGATCGGAAAATAAGTCTTCTCAACCGAAGTCGCCAAAGCTTGAGCTTAGCTGCGGATCTTTTCAAGATTTACAAGATATTATGGCCCGACTACAAAATGCTTCCAACCAAAGAGATCGGAACATAAGTCTTCTCAACCGAAGTCGCCAAAGCTTGAGCTTAGCTGCGGATCTTTTCAAGATTTACAAGATATTATGGCCCGACTACAAAATGCTTCCAACCAAAGAGAACTGGTCGTAAAAAATTATTGCATTTGTTCTCAATCTCTGAGAGATTTGATCGGAAAATAAGTCTTCTCAACCGAAGTCGCCAAAGCTTGAGCTTAGCTGCGGATCTTTTCAAGATTTACAAGATATTATGGCCCGACTACAAAATGCTTCCAACCAAAGAGAACTGGTCGTAAAAAATTATTGCATTTGTTCTCAATCTCTGAGAGATTTGATCGGAAAATAAGTCTTCTCAACCGAAGTCGCCAAAGCTTGAGCTTAGCTGCGGATCTTTTCAAGATTTACAAGATATTATGGCCCGACTACAAAATGCTTCCAACCAAAGAGAACTGGTCGTAAAAAATTATTGCATTTGTTCTCAGTCTCTGAGAGATTTGATCGGAAAATAAGTCTTCTCAACCGAAGTCGCCAAAGCTTGAGCTTAGCTGCGGATCTTCTCAAGATTTACAAGATATTATGGCCCGACTACAAAATGTATCCAACCAAAGAGAACTGGTCGTAAAAAATTATTGCATTTGTTCTCAATCTCGAAGAGATTTGGTCGGAAAAAAGTCTTCTCAACCGAAGTCGCCAAAGCTTGAGCTTAGCTGCGGATCTTTTCAAGATTTACAAGATATTATGGCCCGACTTCAAAATGCTTCCAACCAAAGAGAACTGGTCGTAAAAAATTATTGCATTTGTTCTCAATCTCTGAGAGATTTGATCGGAAAATAAGTCTTCTCAACCGAAGTCGCCAAAGCTTGAGCTTAGCTGCGGATCTTTTCAAGATTTACAAGATATTATGGCCCGACTACAAAATGCCTCCAACCAAAGATAACTGGTCGTAAAAAGTTATTGTATTTGTTCTCAATCTCGAAGAGATTTGGTCGGAAAAAAAGTCTTCTCAACCGAAGTCGCCAAAGCTTGAGCTTAGCTGCGGATCTTTTCAAGATTTACAAGATATTATGGCACGACTACAAAATGCTTCCAACCAAAGAGAACTGGTCGTAAAAAATTATTGCATTTGTTCTCAATCTCTGAGAGATTTGATCGGAAAATAAGTCTTCTCAACCGAAGTCGCCAAAGCTTGAGCTTAGCTGCGGATCTTTTCAAGATTTACAAGATATTATGGCCCGACTACAAAATGTATCCAACCAAAGAGAACTGGTCGTAAAAAATTATTGCATTTGTTCTCAATCTCTGAGAGATTTGATCGGAAAATAAGTCTTCTCAACCGAAGTCGCCAAAGCTTGAGCTTAGCTGCGGATCTTTTCAAGATTTACAAGATATTATGGCCCGACTACAAAATGCTTCCAACCAAAGAGAACTGGTCGTAAAAAATTATTGCATTTGTTCTCAATCTCTGAGAGATTTGATCGGAAAATAAGTCTTCTCAACCGAAGTCGCCAAAGCTTGAGCTTAGCTGCGGATCTTTTCAAGATTTACAAGATATTATGGCCCGACTACAAAATGCTTCCAACCAAAGAGAACTGGTCGTAAAAAATTATTGCATTTGTTCTCAATCTCTGAGAGATTTGATCGGAAAATAAGTCTTCTCAACCGAAGTCGCCAAAGCTTGAGCTTAGCTGCGGATCTTTTCAAGATTTACAAGATATTATGGCCCGACTACAAAATGCTTCCAACCAAAGAGAACTGGTCGTAAAAAATTATTGCATTTGTTCTCAATCTCTGAGAGATTTGATCGGAAAATAAGTCTTCTCAACCGAAGTCGCCAAAGCTTGAGCTTAGCTGCGGATCTTTTCAAGATTTACAAGATATTATGGCCCGACTACAAAATGCTTCCAACCAAAGAGAACTGGTCGTAAAAAATTATTGCATTTGTTCTCAATCTCTGAGAGATTTGATCGGAAAATAAGTCTTCTCAACCGAAGTCGCCAAAGCTTGAGCTTAGCTGCGGATCTTTTCAAGATTTACAAGATATTATGGCCCGACTACAAAATGCTTCCAACCAAAGAGAACTGGTCGTAAAAAATTATTGCATTTGTTCTCAATCTCTGAGAGATTTGATCGGAAAATAAGTCTTCTCAACCGAAGTCGCCAAAGCTTGAGCTTAGCTGCGGATCTTTTCAAGATTTACAAGATATTATGGCCCGACTACAAAATGCTTCCAACCAAAGAGAACTGGTCGTAAAAAATTATTGCATTTGTTCTCAATCTCTGAGAGATTTGATCGGAAAATAAGTCTTCTCAACCGAAGTCGCCAAAGCTTGAGCTTAGCTGCGGATCTTTTCAAGATTTACAAGATATTATGGCCCGACTACAAAATGCTTCCAACCAAAGAGAACTGGTCGTAAAAAATTATTGCATTTGTTCTCAATCTCTGAGAGATTTGATCGGAAAATAAGTCTTCTCAACCGAAGTCGACAAAGCTTGAGCTTAGCTACGGATCTTTTCAAGATTTACAAGATATTATGGCCCGACTACAAAATGCCTCCAACCAAAGATAACTGGTCGTAAAAAGTTATTGTATTTGTTCTCAATCTCGAAGAGATTTGGTCGGAAAAAAGTCTTCTCAACCGAAGTCGCCAAAGCTTGAGCTTAGCTGCGGATCTTTTCAAGATTTACAAGATATTATGGCCCGACTTCAAAATGCTTCCAACCAAAGAGAACTGGTCGTAAAAAATTATTGCATTTGTTCTCAATCTCTGAGAGATTTGATCGGAAAATAAGTCTTCTCAACCGAAGTCGCCAAAGCTTGAGCTTAGCTGCGGATCTTTTCAAGATTTACAAGATATTATGGCCCGACTACAAAATGCTTCCAACCAAAGATAACTGGTCGTAAAAAGTTATTGTATTTGTTCTCAATCTCGAAGAGATTTGGTCGGAAAAAAAGTCTTCTCAACCGAAGTCGCCAAAGCTTGAGCTTAGCTGCGGATCTTTTCAAGATTTACAAGATATTATGGCACGACTACAAAATGCTTCCAACCAAAGAGAACTGGTCGTAAAAAATTATTGCATTTGTTCTCAATCTCTGAGAGATTTGATCGGAAAATAAGTCTTCTCAACCGAAGTCGCCAAAGCTTGAGCTTAGCTGCGGATCTTTTCAAGATTTACAAGATATTATGGCCCGACTACAAAATGTATCCAACCAAAGAGAACTGGTCGTAAAAAATTATTGCATTTGTTCTCAATCTCTGAGAGATTTGATCGGAAAATAAGTCTTCTCAACCGAAGTCGCCAAAGCTTGAGCTTAGCTGCGGATCTTTTCAAGATTTACAAGATATTATGGCCCGACTACAAAATGCTTCCAACCAAAGAGAACTGGTCGTAAAAAATTATTGCATTTGTTCTCAATCTCTGAGAGATTTGATCGGAAAATAAATCTTCTCAACCGAAGTCGCCAAAGCTTGAGCTTAGCTGCGGATCTTTTCAAGATTTACAAGATATTATGGCCCGACTACAAAATGCTTCCAACCAAAGAGATCGGAAAATAAGTCTTCTCAACCGAAGTCGCCAAAGCTTGAGCTTAGCTGCGGATCTTTTCAAGATTTACAAGATATTATGGCCCGACTACAAAATGCTTCCAACCAAAGAGAACTGGTCGTAAAAAATTATTGCATTTGTTCTCAATCTCTGAGAGATTTGATCGGAAAATAAGTCTTCTCAACCGAAGTCGCCAAAGCTTGAGCTTAGCTGCGGATCTTTTCAAGATTTACAAGATATTATGGCCCGACTACAAAATGCTTCCAACCAAAGAGAACTGGTCGTAAAAAATTATTGCATTTGTTCTCAATCTCTGAGAGATTTGATCGGAAAATAAGTCTTCTCAACCGAAGTCGCCAAAGCTTGAGCTTAGCTGCGGATCTTTTCAAGATTTACAAGATATTATGGCCCGACTACAAAATGCTTCCAACCAAAGAGAACTGGTCGTAAAAAATTATTGCATTTGTTCTCAATCTCTGAGAGATTTGATCGGAAAATAAGTCTTCTCAACCGAAGTCGCCAAAGCTTGAGCTTAGCTGCGGATCTTTTCAAGATTTACAAGATATTATGGCCCGACTACAAAATGCTTCCAACCAAAGAGAACTGGTCGTAAAAAATTATTGCATTTGTTCTCAATCTCTGAGAGATTTGATCGGAAAATAAGTCTTCTCAACCGAAGTCGCCAAAGCTTGAGCTTAGCTGCGGATCTTTTCAAGATTTACAAGATATTATGGCCCGACTACAAAATGCTTCCAACCAAAGAGAACTGGTCGTAAAAAATTATTGCATTTGTTCTCAATCTCTGAGAGATTTGATCGGAAAATAAGTCTTCTTAACCGAAGTCGCCAAAGCTTGAGCTTAGCTGCGGATCTTTTCAAGATTTACAAGATATTATGGCCCGACTACAAAATGCTTCCAACCAAAGAGAACTGGTCGTAAAAAATTATTGCATTTGTTCTCAATCTCTGAGAGATTTGATCGGAAAATAAGTCTTCTCAACCGAAGTCGCCAAAGCTTGAGCTTAGCTGCGGATCTTTTCAAGATTTACAAGATATTATGGCCCGACTACAAAATGCTTCCAACCAAAGAAAACTGGTCTTAAAAAATTATTGCATTTGTTCTCAATCTCTGAGAGATTTGATCGGAAAATAAGTCTTCTCAACCGAAGTCGCCAAAGCTTGAGCTTAGCTGCGGATCTTTTCAAGATTTACAAGATATTATGGCCCGACTACAAAATGCTTCCAACCAAAGAGAACTGGTCGTAAAAAATTATTGCATTTGTTCTCAATCTCTGAGAGATTTGATCGGAAAATAAGTCTTCTCAACCGAAGTCGACAAAGCTTGAGCTTAGCTACGGATCTTTTCAAGATTTACAAGATATTATGGCCCGACTACAAAATGCCTCCAACCAAAGATAACTGGTCGTAAAAAGTTATTGTATTTGTTCTCAATCTCGAAGAGATTTGGTCGGAAAAAAGTCTTCTCAACCGAAGTCGCCAAAGCTTGAGCTTAGCTGCGGATCTTTTCAAGATTTACAAGATATTATGGCCCGACTTCAAAATGCTTCCAACCAAAGAGAACTGGTCGTAAAAAATTATTGCATTTGTTCTGAATCTCTGAGAGATTTGATCGGAAAATAAGTCTTCTTAACCGAAGTCGCCAAAGCTTGAGCTTAGCTGCGGATCTTTTCAAGATTTACAAGATATTATGGCCCGACTACAAAATGCTTCCAACCAAAGAGAACTGGTCGTAAAAAATTATTGCATTTGTTCTCAATCTCTGAGAGATTTGATCGGAAAATAAGTCTTCTCAACCGAAGTCGCCAAAGCTTGAGCTTAGCTGCGGATCTTTTTAAGATTTACAAGATATTATGGCCCGACTACAAAATGCTTCCAACCAAAGAGAACTGGTCGTAAAAAATTATTGCATTTGTTCTCAATCTCTGAGAGATTTGATCGGAAAATAAGTCTTCTCAACCGAAGTCGCCAAAGCTTGAGCTTAGCTGCGGATCTTTTTAAGATTTACAAGATATTATGGCCCGACTACAAAATGCTTCCAACCAAAGAGAACTGGTCGTAAAAAATTATTGAATTTGTTCTCAATCTCTGAGAGATTTGATCGGAAAATAAGTCTTCTCAACCGAACTCGACAAAGCTTGAGCTTAGCTACGGATCTTTTCAAGATTTACAAGATATTATGGCCCGACTACAAAATGCCTCCAACCAAAGATAACTGGTCGTAAAAAGTTATTGTATTTGTTCTCAATCTCGAAGAGATTTGGTCGGAAAAAAGTCTTCTCAACCGAAGTCGCCAAAGCTTGAGCTTAGCTGCGGATCTTTTTAAGATTTACAAGATATTATGGCCCGACTACAAAATGCATCCAACCAAAGAGAACTGGTCGTAAAAGATTATTGCATTTGTTCTCAATCTCTGAGAGATTTGATCGGAAAATAAGTCTTCTCAACCGAAGTCGCCAAAGCTTGAGCTTAGCTGCGGATCTTTTTAAGATTTACAAGATATTATGGCCCGACTACAAAATGCTTCCAACCAAAGAGAACTGGTCGTAAAAAATTATTGAATTTGTTCTCAATCTCTGAGAGATTTGATCGGAAAATAAGTCTTCTCAACCGAACTCGACAAAGCTTGAGCTTAGCTACGGATCTTTTCAAGATTTACAAGATATTATGGCCCGACTACAAAATGCCTCCAACCAAAGATAACTGGTCGTAAAAAGTTATTGTATTTGTTCTCAATCTCGAAGAGATTTGGTCGGAAAAAAGTCTTCTCAACCGAAGTCGCCAAAGCTTGAGCTTAGCTGCGGATCTTTTCAAGATTTACAAGATATTATGGCCCGACTTCAAAATGCTTCCAACCAAAGAGAACTGGTCGTAAAAAATTATTGCATTTGTTCTCAATCTCTGAGAGATTTGATCGGAAAATAAGTCTTCTCAACCGAAGTCGCCAAAGCTTGAGCTTAGCTGCGGATCTTTTCAAGATTTACAAGATATTATGGCCCGACTACAAAATGCCTCCAACCAAAGATAACTGGTCGTAAAAAGTTATTGTATTTGTTCTCAATCTCGAAGAGATTTGGTCGGAAAAAAAGTCTTCTCAACCGAAGTCGCCAAAGCTTGAGCTTAGCTGCGGATCTTTTCAAGATTTACAAGATATTATGGCACGACTACAAAATGCTTCCAACCAAAGAGAACTGGTCGTAAAAAATTATTGCATTTGTTCTCAATCTCTGAGAGATTTGATCGGAAAATAAGTCTTCTCAACCGAAGTCGCCAAAGCTTGAGCTTAGCTGCGGATCTTTTCAAGATTTACAAGATATTATGGCCCGACTACAAAATGTATCCAACCAAAGAGAACTGGTCGTAAAAAATTATTGCATTTGTTCTCAATCTCTGAGAGATTTGATCGGAAAATAAGTCTTCTCAACCGAAGTCGCCAAAGCTTGAGCTTAGCTGCGGATCTTTTCAAGATTTACAAGATATTATGGCCCGACTACAAAATGCTTCCAACCAAAGAGAACTGGTCGTAAAAAATTATTGCATTTGTTCTCAATCTCTGAGAGATTTGATCGGAAAATAAGTCTTCTCAACCGAAGTCGCCAAAGCTTGAGCTTAGCTGCGGATCTTTTCAAGATTTACAAGATATTATGGCCCGACTACAAAATGCTTCCAACCAAAGAGATCGGAAAATAAGTCTTCTCAACCGAAGTCGCCAAAGCTTGAGCTTAGCTGCGGATCTTTTCAAGATTTACAAGATATTATGGCCCGACTACAAAATGCTTCCAACCAAAGAGAACTGGTCGTAAAAAATTATTGCATTTGTTCTCAATCTCTGAGAGATTTGATCGGAAAATAAGTCTTCTCAACCGAAGTCGCCAAAGCTTGAGCTTAGCTGCGGATCTTTTCAAGATTTACAAGATATTATGGCCCGACTACAAAATGCTTCCAACCAAAGAGAACTGGTCGTAAAAAATTATTGCATTTGTTCTCAATCTCTGAGAGATTTGATCGGAAAATAAGTCTTCTCAACCGAAGTCGCCAAAGCTTGAGCTTAGCTGCGGATCTTTTCAAGATTTACAAGATATTATGGCCCGACTACAAAATGCTTCCAACCAAAGAGAACTGGTCGTAAAAAATTATTGCATTTGTTCTCAATCTCTGAGAGATTTGATCGGAAAATAAGTCTTCTCAACCGAAGTCGCCAAAGCTTGAGCTTAGCTGCGGATCTTTTCAAGATTTACAAGATATTATGGCCCGACTACAAAATGCTTCCAACCAAAGAGAACTGGTCGTAAAAAATTATTGCATTTGTTCTCAATCTCTGAGAGATTTGATCGGAAAATAAGTCTTCTCAACCGAAGTCGCCAAAGCTTGAGCTTAGCTGCGGATCTTTTCAAGATTTACAAGATATTATGGCCCGACTACAAAATGCTTCCAACCAAAGAGAACTGGTCGTAAAAAATTATTGCATTTGTTCTCAATCTCTGAGAGATTTGATCGGAAAATAAGTCTTCTCAACCGAAGTCGCCAAAGCTTGAGCTTAGCTGCGGATCTTTTCAAGATTTACAAGATATTATGGCCCGACTACAAAATGCTTCCAACCAAAGAAAACTGGTCTTAAAAAATTATTGCATTTGTTCTCAATCTCTGAGAGATTTGATCGGAAAATAAGTCTTCTCAACCGAAGTCGCCAAAGCTTGAGCTTAGCTGCGGATCTTTTCAAGATTTACAAGATATTATGGCCCGACTACAAAATGCTTCCAACCAAAGAGAACTGGTCGTAAAAAATTATTGCATTTGTTCTCAATCTCTGAGAGATTTGATCGGAAAATAAGTCTTCTCAACCGAAGTCGACAAAGCTTGAGCTTAGCTACGGATCTTTTCAAGATTTACAAGATATTATGGCCCGACTACAAAATGCCTCCAACCAAAGATAACTGGTCGTAAAAAGTTATTGTATTTGTTCTCAATCTCGAAGAGATTTGGTCGGAAAAAAGTCTTCTCAACCGAAGTCGCCAAAGCTTGAGCTTAGCTGCGGATCTTTTCAAGATTTACAAGATATTATGGCCCGACTTCAAAATGCTTCCAACCAAAGAGAACTGGTCGTAAAAAATTATTGCATTTGTTCTGAATCTCTGAGAGATTTGATCGGAAAATAAGTCTTCTCAACCGAAGTCGCCAAAGCTTGAGCTTAGCTGCGGATCTTTTCAAGATTTACAAGATATTATGGCCCGACTACAAAATGCTTCCAACCAAAGAGAACTGGTCGTAAAAAATTATTGCATTTGTTCTCAATCTCTGAGAGATTTGATCGGAAAATAAGTCTTCTCAACCGAAGTCGCCAAAGCTTGAGCTTAGCTGCGGATCTTTTTAAGATTTACAAGATATTATGGCCCGACTACAAAATGCTTCCAACCAAAGAGAACTGGTCGTAAAAAATTATTGCATTTGTTCTCAATCTCTGAGAGATTTGATCGGAAAATAAGTCTTCTCAACCGAAGTCGCCAAAGCTTGAGCTTAGCTGCGGATCTTTTTAAGATTTACAAGATATTATGGCCCGACTACAAAATGCTTCCAACCAAAGAGAACTGGTCGTAAAAAATTATTGAATTTGTTCTCAATCTCTGAGAGATTTGATCGGAAAATAAGTCTTCTCAACCGAAGTCGACAAAGCTTGAGCTTAGCTACGGATCTTTTCAAGATTTACAAGATATTATGGACCGACTACAAAAAGCCTCCAACCAAAAAGAACTGGTCGTAAAAAATTATTGCATTTGTTCTCAATCTCTGAGAGATTTGATCGGAAAATAAGTCTTCTCAACCGAAGTCGCCAAAGCTTGAGCTTAGCTGCGGATCTTTTTAAGATTTACAAGATATTATGGCCCGACTACAAAATGCATCCAACCAAAGAGAACTGGTCGTAAAAGATTATTGCATTTGTTCTCAATCTCTGAGAGATTTGATCGGAAAATAAGTCTTCTCAACCGAAGTCGCCAAAGCTTGAGCTTAGCTGCGGATCTTTTTAAGATTTACAAGATATTATGGCCCGACTACAAAATGCTTCCAACCAAAGAGAACTGGTCGTAAAAAATTATTGAATTTGTTCTCAATCTCTGAGAGATTTGATCGGAAAATAAGTCTTCTCAACCGAACTCGACAAAGCTTGAGCTTAGCTACGGATCTTTTCAAGATTTACAAGATATTATGGCCCGACTACAAAATGCCTCCAACCAAAGATAACTGGTCGTAAAAAGTTATTGTATTTGTTCTCAATCTCGAAGAGATTTGGTCGGAAAAAAGTCTTCTCAACCGAAGTCGCCAAAGCTTGAGCTTAGCTGCGGATCTTTTTAAGAATTACAAGATATTATGGCCCGACTACAAAATGCATCCAACCAAAGAGAACTGGTCGTAAAAGATTATTGCATTTGTTCTCAATCTCTGAGAGATTTGATCGGAAAATAAGTCTTCTCAACCGAAGTCGCCAAAGCTTGAGCTTAGCTGCGGATCTTTTTAAGATTTACAAGATATTATGGCCCGACTACAAAATGCTTCCAACCAAAGAGAACTGGTCGTAAAAAATTATTGAATTTGTTCTCAATCTCTGAGAGATTTGATCGGAAAATAAGTCTTCTCAACCGAACTCGACAAAGCTTGAGCTTAGCTACGGATCTTTTCAAGATTTACAAGATATTATGGCCCGACTACAAAATGCCTCCAACCAAAGATAACTGGTCGTAAAAAGTTATTGTATTTGTTCTCAATTTCGAAGAGATTTGGTCGGAAAAAAGTCTTCTCAACCGAAGTCGCCAAAGCTTGAGCTTAGCTGCGGATCTTTTCAAGATTTACAAGATATTATGGCCCGACTACAAAATGCTTCCAACCAAAGAGAACTGGTCGTAAAAAATTATTGCATTTGTTCTCAATCTCTGAGAGATTTGATCGGAAAATAAGTCTTCTCAACCGAAGTCGCCAAAGCTTGAGCTTAGCTGCGGATCTTTTCAAGATTTACAAGATATTATGGCCCGACTACAAAATGCTTCCAACCAAAGAGAACTGGTCGTAAAAAATTATTGAATTTGTTCTCAATCTCTGAGAGATTTGATCGGAAAATAAGTCTTCTCAACCGAAGTCGACAAAGCTTGAGCTTAGCTACGGATCTTTTCAAGATTTACAAGATATTATGGACCGACTACAAAAAGCCTCCAACCAAAAAGAACTGGTCGTAAAAAATTATAGTATTTGTTCTCAATCTCTGAGAGATTTGATCGGAAAATAAGTCTTCTCAACCGAAGTCGCCAAAGCTTGAGCTTAGCTGCGGATCTTTTTAAGATTTACAAGATATTATGGCCCGACTACAAAATGCTTCCAACCAAAGAGAACTGGTCGTAAAAAATTATTGCATTTGTTCTCAATCTCTGAGAGATTTGATCGGAAAATAAGTCTTCTCAACCGAAGTCGCCAAAGCTTGAGCTTAGCTGCGGATCTTTTTAAGATTTACAAGATATTATGGCCCGACTACAAAATGCTTCCAACCAAAGAGAACTGGTCGTAAAAAATTATTGAATTTGTTCTCAATCTCTGAGAGATTTGATCGGAAAATAAGTCTTCTCAACCGAAGTCGACAAAGCTTGAGCTTAGCTACGGATCTTTTCAAGATTTACAAGATATTATGGACCGACTACAAAAAGCCTCCAACCAAAAAGAACTGGTCGTAAAAAATTATTGCATTTGTTCTCAATCTCTGAGAGATTTGATCGGAAAATAAGTCTTCTCAACCGAAGTCGCCAAAGCTTGAGCTTAGCTGCGGATCTTTTTAAGATTTACAAGATATTATGGCCCGACTACAAAATGCTTCCAACCAAAGAGAACTGGTCGTAAAAAATTATTGCATTTGTTCTCAATCTCTGAGAGATTTGATCGGAAAATAAGTCTTCTCAACCGAAGTCGCCAAAGCTTGAGCTTAGCTGCGGATCTTTTTAAGATTTACAAGATATTATGGCCCGACTACAAAATGTATCCAACCAAAGAGAACTGGTCGTAAAAAATTATTGCATTTGTTCTCAATCTCTGAGAGATTTGATCGGAAAATAAGTCTTCTCAACCGAAGTCGCCAAAGCTTGAGCTTAGCTGCGGATCTTTTTAAGATTTACAAGATATTATGGCCCGACTACAAAATGCTTCCAACCAAAGAGAACTGGTCGTAAAAAATTATTGCATTTGTTCTCAATCTCTGAGAGATTTGATCGGAAAATAAGTCTTCTCAACCGAAGTCGCCAAAGCTTGAGCTTAGCTGCGGATCTTTTTAAGATTTACAAGATATTATGGCCCGACTACAAAATGCTTCCAACCAAAGAGAACTGGTCGTAAAAAATTATTGCATTTGTTCTCAATCTCTGAGAGATTTGATCGGAAAATAAGTCTTCTCAACCGAAGTCGCCAAAGCTTGAGCTTAGCTGCGGATCTTTTTAAGATTTACAAGATATTATGGCCCGACTACAAAATGCTGCCAACCAAAGAGAACTGGTCGTAAAAAATTATTGAATTTGTTCTCAATCTCTGAGAGATTTGATCGGAAAATAAGTCTTCTCAACCGAAGTCGACAAAGCTTGAGCTTAGCTACGGATCTTTTCAAGATTTACAAGATATTATGGACCGACTATAAAAAGCCTCCAACCAAAAAGAACTGGTCGTAAAAAATTATTGCATTTGTTCTCAATCTCTGAGAGATTTGATCGGAAAATAAGTCTTCTCAACCGAAGTCGCCAAAGCTTGAGCTTAGCTGCGGATCTTTTTAAGATTTACAAGATATTATGGCCCGACTACAAAATGCTTCCAACCAAAGAGAACTGGTCGTAAAAAATTATTGCATTTGTTCTCAATCTCTGAGAGATTTGATCGGAAAATAAGTCTTCTCAACCGAAGTCGACAAAGCTTGAGCTTAGCTACGGATCTTTTCAAGATTTACAAGATATTATGGCCCGACTACAAAATGCCTCCAACCAAAGATAACTGGTCGTAAAAAGTTATTGTATTTGTTCTCAATCTCGAAGAGATTTGGTCGGAAAAAAGTCTTCTCAACCGAAGTCGCCAAAGCTTGAGCTTAGCTGCGGATCTTTTCAAGATTTACAAGATATTATGGCCCGACTACAAAATGCTTCCAACCAAAGAGAACTGGTCGTAAAAAATTATTGCATTTGTTCTCAATCTCTGAGAGATTTGATCGGAAAATAAGTCTTCTCAACCGAAGTCGCCAAAGCTTGAGCTTAGCTGCGGATCTTTTCAAGATTTACAAGATATTATGGCCCGACTACAAAATGCTTCCAACCAAAGAGAACTGGTCGTAAAAAATTATTGCATTTGTTCTCAATCTCTGAGAGATTTGATCGGAAAATAAGTCTTCTCAACCGAAGTCGCCAAAGCTTGAGCTTAGCTGCGGATCTTTTTAAGATTTACAAGATATTATGGCCCGACTACAAAATGCTTCCAACCAAAGAGAACTGGTCGTAAAAAATTATTGAATTTGTTCTCAATCTCTGAGAGATTTGATCGGAAAATAAGTCTTCTCAACCGAAGTCGACAAAGCTTGAGCTTAGCTACGGATCTTTTCAAGATTTACAAGATATTATGGACCGACTACAAAAAGCCTCCAACCAAAAAGAACTGGTTGTAAAAATTATTGGATTTGATCTCACTATCGAAGAGATTTGATCGGAAAGAAAGTTTTCTCAACCGAAGTCCCCAAGGCTTGAGCATAGCTGCGGATTTTCTCAAGTTTTACATGATATTATGTCCCGACTACAAAAAGCCTCCAACCAAAGAAACCTGGTCGTAAAATTCTCTTGCATTTGTTCTCGAACTCGAAGAGATTTGATCGAAAAAAAATGTCTTCTCAACCAAAGTCCCCATGGCTTGAGCTTAGCTGCGGATCTTTTCAAGATTTACATGATATTACGTCCCGACTACAAAAAGCTTCCAACCAAAGAGAACTGGCCGTAAAACTTTATTGCATTTGTTCTCAATATCGAAAAGATTTAACGGAAAAAAGTCTTCTCAATTGAAGTTTCTAAAGGCTTGAGCTTAGCTGCGGATCTTTTAAGATTTACATGATATTATGTCCTCACTACTGAAAACCTCCAACCAAAGAGAACTGGTCGTATAAAATTATTGCATTTGTTCTCATCTCTAAGAGATTTGATCGGAAAAAGAGTCTTCTCAATTGAAGTCTCCAAGGCTAAAGCTTAACTGGGGATCTTTTCAAAATTTACATGATATCATGTCCCGACTACAAAAAGCCTCCAACCAAAGAGAACTGGCCGTAAAACTTGATTGCATTTGTTTTCAATCTCCAAAAGATTTGATCGGAAAAAAAGTCTTCTCAATCGAAGTCTCCAAGGCTTGAGCTTAGCTGCGGATCTTTTCAAGATTTACATGATATGTTCTGAATACAAAAAGCTTCCAACCAAAGAAAACTGGTCGTAAAAAATTAATGCATTTGTTTTCAATCTCGAATAGATTTGATCGGAAAAAAAGTCTTCTCAGCCGAAGTCCCCATGGCTTGAGTTTAGCTGCGGATTTTTTCAACATATTGTCGTGTTCTAACGAACAACTCTTTAAGTCCCTAGCTGTTATGGTCGGAATTTTGCAATAAGAGACTCTCCCAGGTAGTGAATTCCAGGGTATTCTTAATTTATCCACAATAGAATGAAACAAAGTTTTACCGGGTATCAATAAAATTTTACTTATACGAATGTTGGTAATTTTCAAATTCTTGATTACAAGCAGAAAACAAAATTTTTGTTAAATCAAATTCAACAATGAATAAATCAGATATCGACGTGATTTATCTACAAGTTCTCACATTTACTATATCAAAAATCATTTCTCTAACGTGTAAACAAATCAAGCATTATAAATTGTATTAGCTGAAATAAAATAATAATTCGCACAAATTAATTGTCTTATTTAAAATTTCGCGCCGACCTATAACGAATAATATGAAAAACTGTTAACTTCTACCGCTAAACGCAAATAAAGTTCGACGTAACGCGTAGCACAGCAGCTGATACAAATCATCATAAAAAAACAGTTATTCTCGACGGTAAACTAATTAATTCAAATATTGAAATTGGTGCATCGATGTGATTAAAGTTGGTGTAATACTCCAATCAACCTGTTATTAGCGAAGTTTCCAGGTTTGTATAAAAAAACGTGCATTGTATAACCTCGAGTTGTAAAATTTATAAATTCCATCTTCCAGATAAATAATGTCGAAATAACATAAAATAAAAGAATTTAAATTCTAATTACCATTCGATGCCTCGGAAAAATGTTGTTGTGTGGAAATAAATTGGGATGAAAAACGACAAAAAGTACGGCCATTTCCCAGCTCATCAGGCAGAAAAATTCTTAATTTCCAATTCCAGAAATCAATCTTCTAGAAAACACCATATTCATCATACTGACACTTCACTCATCATAATTGCAATTATAATTCACAATTCATACTCAAATTGCAACATTTCACAACTTATCGAGAAAATTTTTGTTTTCTCAAAAACGCAACTTAACACGTTTGCATCTCAGTCAGTAATCCCTTATCCTTTTACAAATTTTTCATTTCCTTCCTGTTCTAGGCTTTTGGAAATCGTGGCCCACGCTGATTCGTCAACTTTTCCAGCCAAATTTAAAATTTTCAAAAAAAAAACGATATCACAAATTTTTAAATTAAATTTTCAACACTTCTCGCACCATCTAGAATTATTTACACAAAACACGACGTTACAGGTTTCTACGTACGCATTCACTTATTTATTAAAAAGGTAAACAAATTAACAATATAAAAAAATTAATTAAAACGAAACGCAGTCATATCTGATTAATTTAACTTATTTTAGGTTTCCGGAACAAAATATCCACCTATAAAATCCTGTTTTCTTAATACCAAACAAAAAGTATAACGAATGAAAGCAAAACCATTCCACTCGTCCAAGTAAAATTCAAAATCATTCAAAATTCAAATAAGGAACGGATCAATATCAAATTGTGGAGACTTTAAAAATTGGTAATTACCACGGCACACGTCAATATACATGATATTTTGTCCCCGACATCGACACCGCTTGACTACAAGAAGCCCCCATCCAAAAAGAACCTGTTGTAAAAAATTATTGTTTTTGTTCTCATTCTCGGAAAGATCTGATCCGTAGAAAAAGACTTTTCAACCAAAGTCCCCAAGGCTCAAGCTTAGCTGCGGATTTCTTCAAGATTTACATGATATTATGTCTCGAAATTAACACCGCCGGACTATAAGAAGCCTCCAACCAAAAGAAAACTGGTTGTAAAAATTTTTGGGTTTTATTTTAATTATTTATTTTAAATATTAATTTTCACGACAAACGGTTATTCTGAAAATCCTAAAAATATAAGACTGTTCCTATTATAATATTTTAATTAACCTTAAATTTAGATACTTAAGTATGTAACATAGCATATATACTAATTGTAATAATTATAGCACCTAATAAAAATTAACAATCCGATTATAAAATTTTTTAATGAATAGCAATAGTTTTTTATAGTTAATAAAATTTATATACCTTATTTATACAGAATGATTTTACTTTAAAACCTGAAATAATAATGTATTAATTTAACTGATTACAAAAACGATCTGATTATTTAAAAATCTTGAGCGCCGCAGGTGATCTGTTTGATGTGCAGTCTATCTATTTTTGTAGATTAATTTAAAAATATCGCACAAAGATTTAGGCATAGTAAGGAATCAAGCGTGGATGGATGTATAAACGATGAACTTGAGGACTTCTGCGTAGCACAATGGCAATGCCCCATATCGTCTTCATCTGATGTATTGCAGCAAATCTACAACTAACGGGATAATTTTCTAACATTTACTGTTGGAATGTAAGGTTTAAAAGATCACTCGATGGAAAAGAAAAATTTCAAAATCGGTTTTCAGTATTACAAGCTAAAATAATTTTAAAAAATAATGCATTTAAATAATTGCTAAAGTTTTTTCATGTTTCTGAATGTATTTTTTTAAGTTTACATGAAACTTTTTTTCAACAAATATTTTTATTTAAAATTGAATTTTAAGCATTTTTGCAGTTTCTTGCTGGTGGTGGAAGCGGTGTTAAAACTGTTGGAATAGAAGTATTTTCCCAGTAACCAGGAAAACGATCTCCATTTGACATATTACACTGCATACTTATGGGTGCTTCTCGGTAAAGTACATCTAACATTTGAACTTTTTCTTGGTTCCATTCAATCAGTTTGTAATTTTTCGAAATTTCTTTATTGTCAGTTTGTTGACCTTCCCTACTAAAACATAAACTGTAACAGGAAGATTTAAAAGATTACTTTACTTACTCTTTCATATGTTTAAAATATTCTGATAAACTTTGATCGCTAATAGAACTTTTGCAAATCTCCAATGAAGTAGCAGGAAAATAATAAACGTAATTTACACACATTTCATCGGTAATGGAAAAACCGCCAAGAGTGACATTTGATCTGTCGACGGTACTGTAATCACATGTTGTGATTAAAACGTCGCCCTAAAACGTTACTTTTGTTATAAAAGTTTATAATATAAAGTAGGATAAAATAATCCGTGACATATGGTGGAAGTGTCGGGCAGGTAAAAAAGTTAGTACCGGTAAAACGTTAACAGCTCGTTTAAGTCTTCGAATTTCTTGAAAATGTTGGCTGTAGTGGTTGTCTCTATTTACTTCGGGTAGTTCAATTCCATTTCTTATATGCCGGGTAACAGCACGAACACCGGTTAAGTGTGTATGGAGCTGTGACCCAAATATTGTTACTCCCTCGGGTGGTAAACTCTAAAATAAACTTTTGAAAAATCAAAAACGACTTGTTTGTTAGTTAACTTACAGCCGCTGTACACTGAGCAGTACAGTAACCAGTCAACGAAAACAGTTCCTCCCTAGGCGGTATCGCCATTTTATCGGTATACTCAAGACCAAGTTCCATTACACTGGCATCCATTGATCTCAAATTTGATACAGTATAAAGCTTTACTCCAGAACTATCAATTAAATCTTAAAAGAATTATTTAACTATTTTTGATTTGTTTATTTGAAATGCTAATATAATACTTTTTTGCAGATGGGGGTTATGGTAATGAATTTCAAGCATAACATAAGTGTTAAAATTGGGCCCTCCAATGGGTAAACCTGCTTCCTGAAAAAATGTTAGTAATCAAAGTGCAACTGATGATTAACTGACCTTACAGAAGGATAGGTGAAAGATTTAGCACCCATTGCCCAAGCAGCTAAAACCTTTGCGCAAACTTTTGTTTCTTTTGGTCTTTCGGAAGCAAAACACGACCCGGAATAGGGTGGAATTTCTTCTTCGGCAGGGGCCATGCACCGATGTACTACCATATGATGTACAACACCTTCAGTTTGGATAACGGGTTTGACCTACAAAAATACATTTAATCAAGATTCCATTTTCAACTAAAAGTGTACATACTTTAATTATATGGTGCTTTTCACGATATTCTTTGGGTAGCTTAAATGTGTGACACCAATAAGTTGTTTCTTCTGACGGTATCTGAACATGATGTGCTAAAATTACCAATTGCTTAGCTCCTGGTGGCGGTGTAGTATTTACACGAGTATTTTGCAGAAGTTGCACTCTGGTCATTCCGTTAACAATTTTAGGAGAAGTTAGATGTAATCCAGTTAACTGGTTTAATCGCTCGTTACCACTTGACCAAACTAGATGTGTGGTGCCATTCTAAAGATAAAAATTAGAGGATTTCAAGATGAAATATCCAATCCCACAACCCAGAGCCGCATTGCATATTATAGTACACTTATCATATAGTTAGTACATGAGCCTTGTAAATTGTACAGCGTAAGGTAAACAAATGAATGATTGATTACTTTTAAGAACAACATTTTTACACCTTTAGAGTGATCTTTATCCAATAAGGAATTTAACTCGGAAAACACGAGGAATCCAGCTCTTATCCTGGTTATTCCTAGAGAGTCATCCAAAAACATCTAGGTGGAGCATCGGCGCAATTAATTAAATAATCTTTATTAGTTTCAAGATCTAAAATTTTTATTCTCAATGCAAATCGTCAAAAAAACACTAAAAAGGTACTTAAACTGCTGTTAATCCCATGTTTTATTTTTATTGTTACATAATCACACTATTAAAATTTTTATATTCATTTTTGTGTACGGGCAGTTAAATACACAATGTTGATTTTATACGAAAATATTAAATTTTGCTATTTTCTTGATTTCAAGCCTAGCACGGTTAGGGATCAATGTATTTCATGTGAGGGAGATTTGATAATTTAGACTTTTTCGTTCTATCTGTGTAATTATTGCCAGCCTATCCATCATTGGTGGTAATTACTGAAGTATTATGTTGGAACTGTAATTGCTCAAAATTATTTTTTGTTCAAATTTTCATCCCCTTTGAAAAATAATTATTTTAAAGAAGGATCAAGTATCCCACTTTTAATTTTAAAATGGATTTAAATTTTTGTAAAATTTGCAAGTTAAATTGTGCGGTAACTGTACGTCAGTGATTGATAACACAAAGTTACATTCACGTGTCAATGACATTGCAAAACCAAACATTCATTCCATTAGCACTTACCTCAAAAGCATAGTCATCGTCATCGCAAGTATCAAATTTTCGATGAAAAGTAAATTTAACCATGTCACCTTTTCGTACTTTCCTAAAATTAAGGCAATCTTGCTGCTCGTCCAAATACAAAACTCCTGCTTTAGTTGCTGCTGCATCCTATTTTAAAATTAGTTATTAACTTAGTACTGAAATGCGTTATCAATTAAATTATTTGGATTACTTGAAACTGAAGTTGTTTCTTCTGGTTATACCATAGTACACAATAATCGGCAGGAAAACTCTCACCCCAATTTGAGAATCCAAACGCAAACCAAGTAAAATTTTTGGGGATTTGAATTTCGAATATTACAATTTCTTGCTTATAATCGATCATCCAATCTAAGGTCCTTAATTGATATCCGTCAAGCGGTACGTGAAATTTTTGCAATTGTTCTAATTGGAACAAAGTTATAAGAACTATATTAAGTAGAATGGACTCGGGCTAAGAAGAACCGGAAATTTACCGGTTCTTTTTACTCCGAGTCAACTCTACCAAAGTCAAAAAGTCGCTTTTTACTGGACGAGGACTTTACATAATGAGCTGAAAGCGAGCAAGTTTAAGGTTAAGGCTGTTCTCTCGCAACCACTTTTTTATTTACAATTTTCTGACTTTATTTTTCAAAATAACGAGTTAAAATTTTTACAGTACGTCTGAAATGTTATTTACAATATTATGTCGAAGCGCTTTTATCGCGAATAAATAAATCGCAAAAAAAAATTTTTAACGCAATTTTAAAAAAATTTTGGCTTCGACATAATATTAAAAACAACGTTTTAGACATACTGTAAAAATTTGAACGCGTTATTTTCAAAAATAAAGTCAGAAAATTGTAAATAAAATTAACGCTAAAATGCTCGTATCTCTTGCATTGCAAATGGCATCAGCACGGTGTGCCGCCGAAAAAGAAATTAAACTTTAACCTTAAGCACATAGTAACAAAATAAAATGCTTTGACGCCTCTAGAGGAAAAAACTTCTTATTAACTAATGCTTATTGATTTTTAATTATTATTACTAATGATTATATTACAATTTTTTATTTAATATTATATCTATAATTTTATTTTACCTGCGGATATTAGAACAAGAATTTGGAAAAACACAATACATTTTCTCAACATAATTGCACTTATTGCGATAAAAAGTTGCTACGAATTAAAACTTAAAAATATTAAACTGTGTTAAAAAAATTTAATTGATCATAAATTTTTATGCTTTATACGAAATTGTTGCGCTTTACAGTCAATAAATTTCTGTTTGGTACTCCCACAGGTGTGACCGTTTTGGTGCCACCGTTCGGTTATTTTTTCAACTTTTCTCTTTTTTTACAATAAATTTATGGCCTATATATCATGGATAAATTTGAAACGGCAGAGCTTAGGTTACTTGTTGAACTTAAGAAAAATTAGTAGGCATAAATTAAGTAATTAACTTTTTCTAAAAATCCTTGCGCAGTTTTGGTTGCATCGAAGCGCAGGAGTATAACTATGAATCTCTAAGGTAGCCAAATGCCTCGTTATCTAATTAGTGAGCGTTTTTGCCACCTGTTAACTAATGCCGCTTTGGCCAACCTGAAAAAGCAGCTTTCTCGGACTCTAAGTAGTCGTAATTACGATCGTAATCGTAAAGTCGTAATAAATAATTAATTTATGTAATTACCATGGACTTAGAAGGATTATGACTCGCAACTCCCTACCTGAAAGCTTAAAATTTGCCAGCTTTTTATATGTCAAGAGTCCCAATTATTTTGTCTATTTGAGCCACCAGAGGGCAGCAAGCAAATAGAGCGGAAATTCTGGGTTCAAATCGCGGATTGCACAGAATGTGTCTTGGCTCGGTTTTTCGGTGGGCATCCACACTCTGTGGTGATTCCTGATATTTGTGTTGACGTCATTGCCGTTGATACGTCTGAGTCACAATGTTAAAAAACCCACGAACCGCGTACGCACGACCCATGCTCTAGTACTGGACGGAGGTGTAATCTCTTAGCTGGCCTGTCTGCCATTCTATCGCGGATCAACGGGACAACTAGCACAAATTGGAGCAGTTTATGTTTCACTTTCTTGGCGCCCAACGTGAGGTCCGAACCCACATGATATAACCAAGACACCGTGCAGGAAGTCAGCTCTGAAAGGAACTTAAAAACTTAACTCGTGACTAGGGCTTCTTCTTCTTCTTTAACTTTACTTTAGATCTGTTGATCTGTTTATTTCCAACATTTGCGTCGTTTCCTTCGCAGTGCTAGATCTGTGAGCATATAAATTTTTTAACGTCCGACAGGTAGTTTGCTAGACTGGCCTCCAGACGAGCCTGTAACCTTGGTTTTTATGTTAATGATGGCAATTCATTAACCCATGATGACCACCGGCTTAACGTGCCTTCCGAAGCACGGAGACTAGTCATAAGAAAGTTGCCCTTCTCCGGATTTGAACCCGGGACCTTGCGTTTGCAGTTGATCGCGTTACCTACAAGGCAAATGACCGTCTCTTTTGATTAATCGATTGGTTAATCGACTATTAATTAATCGATAATAGATTGATATTTTTGAAATAATCGATTAATCAAAAAATCGATGAATCGATTATTTTTGATTGTTTTCGATTGATTGGAGTAGTACACAAAAAAAGTCATTCAAAATAATTTTGGTAAAAAAAAGGCCGAGGGGTAAAAAATCGAACAATAAATTAATCAATCAGATTTTTCGATTAATCGATGAATTTCGATTGTTCGATTAATTTCTATTGTTTTCGATTATGAGATTGTTTATTTACGATGAAGTAGTACGCAAAAAAAAATCATTCAAAATAATTTTGGTAAAAAAAAGGCCAAAGGGTAAAAAATTAAATAATATTAGATTAGTCAATCAGATTTTTCAATTAATTAATTAATTTCGTTTAATCATTTGTTTGATTATTTTTGATTAATCGATTGTTTGATTGCTTTTGATTAATTAATTTTTCGATTGTTTTCGATTAATCGATTGCGATTGTTTAATTGATAAAATCGGTTGTTTTGACACAATCAATTTTTGATTGTTTCTAACTTCATTATGACTCTTTTTTCTCGGAAGGCAATGAATGGCAAACCACCGAGATTAATCTGCCATGAAAAGTCTTAGTTAAAGGCTCATCACACCCTATTTGTAGAGTAAAAAGACTGAAGAGAGAGACACAATCAATTTTACTATTAGGCTGGTGCCACACTATCAAATTTTGCTAAAATTTCTCTTAAATTTGTTGTGGCAAAATTTTATGTGACGTCATATTGACATCAGCTACAATTTTTCTATAATTTCCTATTTTTTTCAAACAACAAACAAACGCCAAATCATGGTGTGTAGTATGAAACTTTGAGGTTATATGCTTATATGTCACCGGCGGACGCTCGTAGACATCAAACAAATGACTTTAGCTGCACACGAGTTTAAGCCGCACAAATTAATTTGACGCGTATTTGATAGTGTTACAGTGCTTTTTGCAAACCAACTGAATAGGTAAAATATGACGTCACATAAAATTTTGCCACAACAAATTTGAGGGAAATTTTAGCAAAATTTGATAGTGTGACACCAGCCTTACTGTCTACTACTACTGTTTTAGCGCTACTGTTGAGTGTTTTTGCTAATTCTATAATAATAGAGCCAATATTTGTTAATTCTCTAATAAGCATAGACTTATCTTTCTAAGTTCATGCTAATAAGGGAGCGAAAAAACTCGACGTTAGCGCCTCTAGTGTCAAAAAACTAAACTTCTGTCATGAAATTTTTTAACTTTAGAAGAAGCTAACGTCAGCTTTCATGCTCTCTATTTTTCTACTAATAACTGACAGTATGATCTATTGATTGTTTTTAAATAGACCATTGTTTTCGAATAATCGATTGTTTGATTATTTTTGAACAATCGATTGTTTTTGATTAATCGTTGTTTGATTAATCAATTGTTTTTGATTAATTGATTGTCTTCGATTAATCGATTGTTTTCGATTAATCGATTGTTTTCGATTAATCGATTGTTTTTGATTAACCGATTGTTTTCGATTATTCGATTGTTTTCGAATAATCTATTGTTTTTGATTAATCGATTGTTTTTGATTAATTGATTGTTTACAATTAATCAATTGTTTTTGATTAATCAATTGCTTTCGATTAATCGATTGCTTTTGAATAATAGATTGTTGTTGATTAATCGATTATTTGTGATTATTCGATTGTTTTCAAATAATTGACTGTTTTTGATTAATTGATTGTTTTCGATTAATCGATTGCTTTTGATTAATAGATTGTTGTTGATTAATCGATTATTTTCGATTATTCGATTGTTTTCGAATAATTGATTTTTTTGTTTAATTGATTGTTTTCGATTAAACGATTGCTTTTGATTAATCGATTGCTTTCGATTAATCAATTGTTTGATTAATCGAAAGCAATTGATTTTGTTCAATTTGAGCAATTGTTTTTAATTAATTACTTGTTTTTGATTAATCGATTGTTTTCGATTATGTTTGATTAATTGATTGTTTACGATTAATCGATTGTTTTTGATTAATCAATTGCTTTAGAATATTCGATTGTTTTCAAATAATCGATTAATTTTGATTAACCAATTGTTTTTGATTAATCGATTGTTTTCGATTATTCGATTGTTTTTGATTAATCGATTGTTTCTGATTAATCGATTGTTTCTGATTAATCGATTGTTTTCGATTAATCAATTGTTTTTGATTAATCGAAAGCAATTGATTTTGTTCAATTTGAGCAATTGTTTTTAATTAATTACTTGTTTTTGATTAATCGATTGTTTTCGATTAATCGATTATGTTTGATTAATTGATTGTTTACGATTAATTGATTGCTTTTGATTAATAGATTGTTGTTGATTAATCGATTATTTTTGATTATTCCATTGTTTTTGAATAATTGATTTTTTTGATTAATTGATTGTTTTCCATTAAACAATTGCTTTTGATTAATCGATTGCTTTCGATTAATCAATTGTTATCAATTAATCAATTGCTTTCAATTAATCGATTATTTTTAATTAATCGATTTTTTTTATTAATTAATTGTTTTATTAATCGATTGTTTTTGATTAATAGATTGTTTTTGATTAATCTTTTTTTTTCAATTATTCTATTGTTTTCGAATAATCGATTGTTTTTGATTAATCAAAATCGATTATTGATGGTTAAATTTAACAATCGTCTAGCCCTACTCGTGACAAAAAGACTTGCATGGCACGAAATGTTAAAACCTTGGTAGACTCCTCGAAATGCCTTGAAATAGCAAGTAAATCTCTAAAAGCGTTACTTTGGTGTCCTTGAATCATTTGGACTTAAAAGGGCCTTGATTCAAATAAATAGTCGTCTAAGGGGTACCCGAGGTGAATTTTTGCGTAAGCTTGCGTGTCCTTTCTACGCAGTGGGGCGTGGTTAGGAGAAGTAGGTTTAAAAATGTGCCCGGAACGGGTCTTCAGTTTCTGCAAAAAAAATGTTTCTCCAAAGTACGGACTCTCCTCTGTGAGGTATCACTAGATTTAATCTGGAACTAATTGAACCTTAATGAAAATAAATTTTAATAATAATAGAGACTTTCAACTTTAAAATTTTTTAATATTCTCAAACATAATTTTTTTTTAGTTCTTTTTTTTTGAGATATGATGAAACATTTAATTTTTTCTGGTTTCTTTCAACATGCTTTCTATAATTATTCTCATTTCTAATAGAGTTTTAGAGATTTTCAGATGTATCTTCACAGTCTCTTGCAGGCGGTGGAAGAGGAATCAAAACTGTCGGAATAGGAGAATTTTCCCAAAATCCAGGGAAACGATTTCCACTTGACATATTACACTGCATACTTAACGGTGATTCGTTATAAACGTTTTCTAGCAATTGAATCCTCATTTTGTTCCATTTTATCATTCTGTAATTTTTGGAAATTTCTTCGCTGTCAGTTTCTTGACCTTCCCAGCTAAAATTATAAAACTACAACAAAGAAGATAATATTTGGGTTACCTCACTTACTCTTTCATATATTTAAAATATGTTGATAACCCTTGATCGCTAATGGAACTCTTGCAGACCTCCAATGAAATAGTAGGAAAGTAGTAGACATAATTTACGCACATTTCGTCACTAATTGCAAATCCACCAAGAGTTATGTTTTCTCTATCGAGGGTATGGTAATCACACGTTGTAATTAAAACATCTCCCTAAAAATTACTAATTGTACCACCGCTTTTGTTAAAAATAAAAAGTTAGTACCGGTAAAACGTTAACAGTTTTTTTAAGTCTTCGAATTTCTTGAAAATGTTGACTGTAGTGATCGTCTCTGTTTAGTTCCGGCAGTTCTATTCCATCTCTGATATGCCGAGTAACAACACGAACACCAGTCAAGTGCGTGTGCAACTGCGAACCAAATATTGTAATTCCTTCGGGTGGTAAACTCTAAAAACATGCAAAACCCTAAAAGGCACTGCTGTAGTAGGTAAGTTAACTTACAACTGCTGTACACTGACTGATACAGTAACCAGTCAACGAAAACACTTCCTCACCAGGCGGTATCGCCATTTTATCTGAGTACTCAAGACCAAGCTCTATTACACCAGCATCCATTGACCTCAAATTTGAAACAGTATAAAGCCTCATTCCAGAACTATCAATCAAATCTTAAAAAGAAAAAAAATTACTTCATTTTTTTTTAATTTAAAATGTCGTACTTTCCCTCAGTTGTGGGTTATTATAATGAATTTCAAGCATAATGTAAGGGTTAAAACCAGACCCTCCAATGGGTAAACCCGCTTCCTAAAAAAAAAGCTCAAAAAATAAATTTTATTAAAAATTTAATCATATTACAGGAGGATAAGCAAAAGATTTGGCCCCCATTGCCCAAGCAGCTAAAACCCTTTTGCAAATTTGGGTTTTCTCTGGTCTTTCGGAAGCAAAACACGACCCGGAATAAAGTGGGATTTCTTCTTCTACAGGGGCTACACAGTGAAATACTTCCATGTGATGTACAAGACCTTCATTTTGAATTGCAGATTCAAACTAAAAAGGTACTTCTAATTAAGGTACCATTTGAAAAAGGCAGTGTGCTTACTTGAACCACGTGGTGTTTTTCGCGATATTCGTCGGGTAGCTTGAATATGTGACACCAATAAGTTGTTTCTTCTGCCGGTACCAAAACATAATGTGCTAAAATCTCCAATTGCTTAGCTCCTGGTGGCGGCGTAGTATTTACACGAGTATTTTGCAAAAGTTGCACTCTGGTCATTCCGTAATTGAGTTTCGGAGAAGTTACGTTTAATCCAGCTAATTGATATAATTGCTCGTTTCCGCTTGACCAAACAAGATGTGTCGTACCTTCCTAAAAAATAATGAAACGCAATTAAGAGGATATTCTTAAAATAGTTAAGAGATGAGAAGATATTAATTAAAATTAATTAAAAAAAAAAAAAGTTAATGTGATAATCCCGACAAAAAATTGCTTAAGGTATACCCTAACTAGGACTGGGAATAAATTTTAATTAATCGATTATTTAATTGCATAATCGATAAATTAATTAAAATTTTTGAAATAATCAATTAATCATAAAAAACTTACGAGATAACTCGTAGTTTGTCTGCAGTTTATCTCGTAGTTGGCAGTCAACGTGTTAATCAATTGTTTGATTATTTTCGTTTAATCGAATGTTCGATTGTTTTCGATTATTGAAAATTATAATTGACTAATCTATCAAATTTTTTGATCATTTTCAATTAATTGATTATTGTTGATTAATCGTAATTCAATTAATAAATAAATTTAATATGCACTAAGTTAGTGTTGGTTGGGTTGCCTACATATATAAATGATTAATAATTTTTTGACTAATTTTTGGGTCAACCATTTGAAAGATTTTTCGATTGTTTTCGATTAATCGACTGTTTGATTATCTTTCATTAATCGATTGTTTTCAATGAATCGATTGTTTTCGATTATATCAAACGAACAATCAATTAATTGAAAACAATACATTAAAAATAGTGGAACAACAGTGACGTAGCAATAGGCGATACAAATGATCCATGCACCTAGCAACCACAGTTTATGTTATATGAAACAAATATGGAGTAGTACGGATGTTGCTCGGAATAAATGTAGGCTAGAGGTTTAAAAAAAACTTTCTTGTTTAACATTTTTGAAGTTTGTTTAAAAAAATGTTAAGAAAACTAATGGCCGGGAGGTAAAAAATCGAACAATCGATTAATCTGTCAGATTTTTTATTATTTTCAATTAATTGATTATTTTTGATTAATCGTAATTCGATTAATAAATAAATTTAATATGCACTAAGTTAGTGTTGGTTGGGTTGCCTACATATATAAATGATTAATAATTTTTTGACTAATTTTTGGGTCAACCATTTGAAAGATTTTTCGATTGTTTTCGATTAATCGACTGTTTGATTATCTTTCATTAATCGATTGTTTTCAATGAAACGATTGTTTTCGATTATATCAAACGAACAATCGATTAATCGAAAACAATACATTAAAAATAGTGGAACAACAGTGACGTAGCAATAGGCGATGCAAATGATCCATGCACCTAGCAACCACAGTTTATGTTATGTGAAACAAATATGGAGTAGTACGAATGTTGCTCGGAATAAATGTAGGCTAGAGGTTTAAAAAAAAACTTTCTTGTTCAACTTTTTTGAAGTTTGTTTAAAAAAATTTTAAGAAAACAAATGGCCGGGAGGTAAAAAATCGAACAATCGATTAATCTGTCAGATTTTTTTATTATTTTCAATTAATTGATTATTTTCGATTAATCGTAATTCGATTAATAAATAAATTTAATATGCACTAAGTTAGTGTTGGTTGGGTTGCCTACATATATAAATGATTAATAATTTTTTGACTAATTTTTGGGTCAACCATTTGAAAGATTTTTCGATTGTTTTCGATTAATCGACTGTTTGATTATCTTTGATTAATCGATTGTTTTCAATGAATCGATTGTTTTCGATTATATCAAACGAACAATCAATTAATTGAAAACAATACATTAAAAATAGTGGAACAACAGTGACGTAGCAATAGGCGATACAAATGATCCATGCACCTAGCAACCACAGTTTATGTTATATGAAACAAATATGGAGTAGTACGGATGTTCCTCGGAATAAATGTAGGCTAGAGGTTTAAAAAAAAACTTTCTTGTTCAACATTTTTGAAGTTTGTTTAAAAAAATGTTAAGAAAACTAATGGCCGGGAGGTAAAAAATCGAACAATCGATTAATCTGTCAGATTTTTTTATTATTTTCAATTAATTGATTATTTTCGATTAATCGTAATTCGATTAATAAATAAATTTAAAATGCACTAAGTTAGTGTTGGTTAGGTTGCCTATATATATTATTAATAATTTTTTGACCCATTTTGGGTCAACCATCGAAAGATTTTTCGATTGTTTTCGATTAATCAACTGTTTGATTATTTTCAATGAATCGATTGTTTTCGATTATATCAAACGAACAATCGATTAATCGACAACAATACATTAAAAATAGTGAAACAACAGTGACGTAGCAATAGGCGATGCAAATGATCCATGCACCTAGCAACCACAGTTTATGTTATGTGAAACAAATATGGAGTAGTACGAATGTTGCTTGGAATAAATGTAGGTTAGAGGTTTAAAAAAAAATTTCTTGTTCAACTTTTTTGAAGTTTCTTTAAAAAAATTTTAAGAAAACAAATGGCCGAAAGGTGAAAAATCGAACAATCGATTAATCTGTCAGATTTTTTTATTATTTTCAATTAATTGATTATTTTTGATTAATCGTAATTCGATTAATAAATAAATTTAATATGCACTAAGTTAGTGTTGGTTGGGTTGCTTACATATATAAATGATTAATAATTTTTTGACCCATTTTGGGTCAACCATTTGAAAGATTTTTCGATTGTTTTCGATTAATCGACTGTTTGATTATCTTTGATTAATCGATTGTTTTCAATGAATCAATTGTTTTCGATTATATCAAACGAACAAGTTTGAAGTTTGTTTAAAAAAATGTTAAGAAAACTAATGGCCGGGAGGTAAAAAATCGAACAATCGATTAATCTGGCAGATTTTTTTATTATTTTCAATTAATTGATTATTTTCGATTAATCGTAATTCGATTAATAAATAAATTTAATATGCACTAAGTTAGTGTTGGTTGGGTTGCTTACATATATAAATGATTAAATGATTAATAATTTTTTGACCCATTTTGGGTCAACCATTTGAAAGATTTTTCGATTGTTTTCGATTAATCGACTGTTTGATTATCTTTGATTAATCGATTGTTTTCAATGAATCGATTGTTTTCGATTATATCAAACGAACAATCGATTAATCGAAAACAATACATTAAAAATAGTGGAACAACAGTGACGTAGCAATAGGCGATGCAAATGATCCATGCACCTAGCAACCACAGTTTATGTTATGTGAAACAAATATGGAGTAGTACGAATGTTGCTCGGAATAAATGTAGGCTAGAGGTTTAAAAAAAAACTTTCTTGTTCAACTTTTTTGAAGTTTGTTTAAAAAAATTTTAAGAAAACAAATGGCCGGGAGGTAAAAAATCGAACAATCGATTAATCTGTCAGATTTTTTTATTATTTTCAATTAATTGATTATTTTCGATTAATCGTAATTCGATTAATAAATAAATTTAATATGCACTAAGTTAGTGTTGGTTGGGTTGCCTACATATATAAATGATTAATAATTTTTTGACTAATTTTTGGGTCAACCATTTGAAAGATTTTTCGATTGTTTTCGATTAATCGACTGTTTGATTATCTTTGATTAATCGATTGTTTTCAATGAATCGATTGTTTTCGATTATATCAAACGAACAATCAATTAATTGAAAACAATACATTAAAAATAGTGGAACAACAGTGACGTAGCAATAGGCGATACAAATGATCCATGCACCTAGCAACCACAGTTTATGTTATATGAAACAAATATGGAGTAGTACGGATGTTCCTCGGAATAAATGTAGGCTAGAGGTTTAAAAAAAAACTTTCTTGTTCAACATTTTTGAAGTTTGTTTAAAAAAATGTTAAGAAAACTAATGGCCGGGAGGTAAAAAATCGAACAATCGATTAATCTGTCAGATTTTTTTATTATTTTCAATTAATTGATTATTTTCGATTAATCGTAATTCGATTAATAAATAAATTTAAAATGCACTAAGTTAGTGTTGGTTAGGTTGCCTATATATATTATTAATAATTTTTTGACCCATTTTGGGTCAACCATCGAAAGATTTTTCGATTGTTTTCGATTAATCAACTGTTTGATTATTTTCAATGAATCGATTGTTTTCGATTATATCAAACGAACAATCGATTAATCGACAACAATACATTAAAAATAGTGAAACAACAGTGACGTAGCAATAGGCGATGCAAATGATCCATGCACCTAGCAACCACAGTTTATGTTATGTGAAACAAATATGGAGTAGTACGAATGTTGCTTGGAATAAATGTAGGTTAGAGGTTTAAAAAAAAATTTCTTGTTCAACTTTTTTGAAGTTTCTTTAAAAAAATTTTAAGAAAACAAATGGCCGAAAGGTGAAAAATCGAACAATCGATTAATCTGTCAGATTTTTTTATTATTTTCAATTAATTGATTATTTTTGATTAATCGTAATTCGATTAATAAATAAATTTAATATGCACTAAGTTAGTGTTGGTTGGGTTGCTTACATATATAAATGATTAATAATTTTTTGACCCATTTTGGGTCAACCATTTGAAAGATTTTTCGATTGTTTTCGATTAATCGACTGTTTGATTATCTTTGATTAATCGATTGTTTTCAATGAATCAATTGTTTTCGATTATATCAAACGAACAAGTTTGAAGTTTGTTTAAAAAAATGTTAAGAAAACTAATGGCCGGGAGGTAAAAAATCGAACAATCGATTAATCTGGCAGATTTTTTTATTATTTTCAATTAATTGATTATTTTCGATTAATCGTAATTCGATTAATAAATAAATTTAATATGCACTAAGTTAGTGTTGGTTGGGTTGCTTACATATATAAATGATTAAATGATTAATAATTTTTTGACCCATTTTGGGTCAACCATTTGAAAGATTTTTCGATTGTTTTCGATTAATCGACTGTTTGATTATCTTTGATTAATCGATTGTTTTCAATGAATCGATTGTTTTCGATTATATCAAACGAACAATCGATTAATCGAAAACAATACATTAAAAATAGTGAAACAACAGTGACGTAGCAATAGACGATGCAAATGATCCATGCAGCTAGCAACCACAGTTTATGTTAGGTATATGAAACAAATATGGAGTAGTACGGATGTTGCTCGGAATAAATGTAGGTTAGAGGTTTAAAAAAAAGCTTTCTTGTTCAACTTTTTTGAAGTTTGTTTAAAAAAATTTTAAGAAAACAAACGGCCGAGAGGTAAAAAATCGAACAATCGACTAATCTGTCAGATTTTTTATTATTTTCAATTAATTGATTATTTTCAATTAATCGTAATTCGATTAATAAATAAATTTAATATGCACTAAGTTAGTGTTGGTTAGGTTGCCTATATAAATTATTAATAATTTTTTGACCCATTTTGTGTCAACCATCGAAAGATATTTCGATTGTTTTCGATTAATCAACTGTTTGATTATTTTCAATAAATCGATTGTTTTCGATTATATCAAACGAACAATCGGTTAATCGAAAACAATACATTAAAAATAGTGAAACAACAGTGACGTAGCAATAGGCGATGCAAATGATCCATGCACCTAGCAACCACAGTTTATGTTATGTGAAACAAATATGGAGTAGTACGGATGTTGCTCGGAATAAATGTAGGTTAGAGGTTTAAAAAAAAACTTTTTTGTTCAACTTTTTTTGAAGTTTGTTTAAAAAAATTTTAAGAAAACAAATGGCCGGGAGGTAAAAAATTGAACAATCGATTAATCTGTCAGATTTTTTATTATTTTCAATTAATTGATTATTTTTGATTAATCGTAATTCGATTAATAAATAAATTTAATATGCACTAAGTTAGTGTTGGTTGGGGTGCCTACATATATAAATGATTAATAATTTTTTGACTAATTTTTGGGTCAACCATTTGAAAGATTTTTCGATTGTTTTCTATTAATCGACTGTTTGATTATCTTTGATTAATCGATTGTTTTCAATGAATCGATTGTTTTCGATTATATCAAACGAACAATCGATTAATGGAAAACAATACATTAAAAATAGTGGAACAACAGTGACGTAGCAATAGGCGATACAAATGATCCATGCACCTAGCAACCACAGTTTATGTTATATGAAACAAATATAGAGTAGTACGGATGTTGCTCGGAATAAATGTAGGTTAGAAATTTTTAAAAAAACTTTTTTAAAGTTTGTTAAAAAAAATTTTAGGACAACAAAAAGTCCAAAGAGGTAAAAAAATCTAACAACGATTAATCTATCAGATTTTTTGATTATTTTCAATTAATCAATTATTTTTGATTAATCGTAATTCGATTAATAAATAAATTTAATATGTTTTAAATTAATTAATTTTTATTTAAATTAAGATCGAGCTTAAAAATCACAATTTTTGAGCTCCGTGGGCTTCCAGGAAGATATTTTAAGTGAGCAAGCTTAAAAATTTTGTTTTTGAAAACCATGAGCTTTAGTGAAAGTTTTTCTCAAGTGAGCAGGTCAAAAAAGCTTTTTTCAAGTGATTGGGCTCACGATCGCCGTTTTTAAGTACTATGGGCTTTAAGAATGTTTTTTTCAAGTGAGTGGTCTTAAAAATCATGTTATCAAGTTCCATAGGCTTCAGTTCTTTCAATAAAAAGGGCTTTATTAGCTTTAAAAAAGGGGCTTTATTTCAAGGGGACTTTAATCTTAAGAAAACTTTTCTAAAAATCCTTAGGACCGGAGGCGCAAGGTTTGATTCCCAACCCGACTAAAAAATTTAACAGATTCCATTGTGACCATTTTTTTTAATCAGAAGGCATTGAGAAACCGCCAGGGTGTAATTTGCCCTAAAAACCGTTGTTAAAATGGTCACGACGCTTCTGTCAAAAACCATACCATCAGAAAAAAAAGAAGAAAACGAAAAGGTCCTGATTTTTGAGTTCTGTGGGGTTCAAAAAAGCTTTTTTTGTGTGAACAGTCTTAAAGATCTCAGTTGTCGAGTTCTGTAGACTTCACAAAAATTTTTTTTAAATGAGTGGACTTAAAAATCCCGGTTTTTGTTGTATACCAAAAATTTGATGTGTATTTTATTATTGTGGCAACCAATAAGAGAAAAATTAATTAAAGTTTGAATCCGAGTCAAAATGTCTTCTGTTTTAAATGCCTTTGCATCCAAAAGTAATCACGTTCTATTAACCGCGTCATCGAAATAAACGGTTGCCTAATTAGTGCGGCCTGAAGGTTGCACTGGAACTTTCACAAACAGATATAAAAGTTTCTTATTATAATTTTTACTAATAATAATAATTTGTTTGGTGTGGGATTTTTTTTTAATCCGATGTTTTTTTTGAAGAAATTTGCTTATGTCGGATAAGCGAGGTTCTACTGTATAATTATGTAAATTATGTTATAAATTCGGAAGAAGTGGACGCCCCAAAATATTGTCCTAAGACACCGGAACATAGACCTTTACATAGATATAGATCGAGACACAGAAATTAGTAGCAAAATAACCGGAGTTCCATGTATTCGATAAAAAAAAATAAATTTTCCTTTTTCTTTAAAATGTAATTACATTATTTTTAAAGGAAAGAGAGCGCTTTAAAAATTTGAAAAACAATATTGAAAACAGCCCTGATTTTTCAGAGTTTCTGGGACCTCTAGGGAGACTTGATCACCTGTGAATAAAATTTCATGATCAAGTCTCCCTTTCGTCATCTATTATAAGGTTGTATTTACCTCAATGATATAGTCCTCGTCATCGCAAGTATCAAATTTTCTTTGAAAGGTAAATTTGACGACGTCATCTCTAAGTACAGATTTAAAATGAAGACAATCTTGCTGTTTGTCTACATGCAAAACTCCTGTTTCATCTGCTACTGCATCCTAATTTAAAAAAAAAGGTGAATTAGTACAGCACTGATCTTTTTATGAAACTCTTTAGATTACTTGAAACTGATGTTCTCCTTTCCAGTTATACCACAACACACAATAATCGGCTGGAAAAATTTCACCCCTATTTGAGAATCCAAATGCATACCAAGTGAAATTTTTTGGGATATGAATTTCAAATATTACAATCTCGTGGCTGTAATCGATCATCCAATCCAACGTACTCAATCCATATTCATCAAGCGGTGTGTGAAATATTTGATTATTTTCTAATTAAAAAGAAATTAAATTTTAATTAATTTAAAATTATAATTGAGGTTTCTATTACAAAAAATTACTAAATTTTTTCAAAAACTTCAAAATTTCAGTAAAATTTTGATATTTTTAAAAATTGCTTGTTGTAAATAAAAAAATTAATTCTTACCTGCGGAAATGATAACAATAATTTTCAAAAACACAATAAATTTTTTAAGCATGTTTCAGGACTTATTACATATTTTCAAATTGCAGACAACCGTCGACAAAATGTTATTATAAAATCGTTCACTTCTTTATATAGTCCTTTCCTGAGAATAACGCATGATCACAACGGCAAATAGTTGTCCTTAATTAAGATCCTGAAAATAAATATAAAACTGTAAAGTAGGAACTTTATTAAGTTTTAATTAGGGGGAAATTATTTTTAATTTGGAATTTTCAAAAGCTCTCCACAAAATTGAAATTTAATTTTGTTTATGATTTCATGTAAAAATTGTAACATTTCACAGTTGTCATCGATAAAAATAAGAATTTTATAATATTAATGAAACGATCATTGGATTTATGAATTTGTTCGTTGTAATTAAAACATTTTATAAAATCAGTGATTTTCAAACAATGAAACCTAGCCAATTCTTGTTATTATTACAAATTATTAAAATTATAATTTTTTTAGCAATAACAAGGTACAAAACGAAGGTTTTTATTATTTTTTATCTAAAAATGTTTGAAATTAGAACATCCACAGAAAAATGTTCATATAAAATCTCATAATAATCCAAGAATGTAATTTAGACGTAGGTACGGTGGTTCGCTCAGTTAATTCAATACGCAGAAGAATTCAAATATTTTCGATTACATTCCAAATGTAGTAAGGCAAGACAGTCATTTTTAACAAACAAAAAAATTATTTTTCTTTAAATTTATTATACTACAAATATAAAGAATAATTTTTTTAGCTAAATATAGAAAAAAAATGTAATTTTAAAGAAGTTATTCGTTTACGTAATTAACTAATAATAACAACCCAGTTTTCTGTCTGTCGATCCTTCTGTTGGCTTTATATTTATTTGTCCAACTGTTAGTAAAATAAAAAGTCACGTACGACCAAAATTTATGAACATTAATCAGAATTTGTCTGCTTGACTTCAGATCTATTTACTTATCTGTCTGTCTGTTAGTAACGCAAAAAGTCTTTCAACAAGCAGCGTCCAACATCTCTAATTTTCATCTTTTAAAGCCACCCGTTAGAAAGCGATTGGGAGGAATCTACTGTCACTTTTTACATATTGCAAACTTACCAGAGCTCCAAGTAAGTAGTACTTTTTATTTTTTTCCAATTTTTGTATACTGACGTGTTATTTCTGGTACTTTTTATTTATTTTTGGGTAACCATTAAAGGCTACTGTTGTGTATTGTTTTAACTATTTAATTATTACTGCCGAACTAATTAACATTCAACCACAAAAATGGCCTAGATTTACCATTTAAATTTTTTGGTGTCGATCTTACTTATTAAATTATAAAAAAAATATTAGCTGTAAAACAGGAACAGCATAGATAACTACACAATTAACGGAGATTAATCACCTGCGGCGCTCCGAAATGCTCAATAAACTTGATGGAATTTATTTACGTCACTATCACCACCTCTTCGTACATATTGTCGTGATATTTTATACGGCCCAGGAGAGGGGATGAAGTAACATTTTAGTTTGTGTGAAAATTGATTTTCTTTTTCATAGAAAAATGGATTGGAAAAGTTTCGGTAGTGAGAAAAGGACAAAATTGATTAGGAAATAAATCAAATAAGTTAAATAAAAATTATAATAAAATAAAAAACAAATTTAATTTGAAAACTAAAATTTTGTGAGAGAAAATCATTGGAGAATGTGACGATATTATTTACATAATTTACGATATAAAATTTAAATAAAAATTTTGGGTCAATTTGGGTTGGAAAATAAAACAATCGAGTAACTTAAACATAAATTAAACTCAAATTTATGAAAATAAATCAGGTATCTATCATTACAAAATTAATTGTCACCCAAACGTGGGGCATTTGAAGATTATTATTTTATTGCAACCCCTAAATAAGTAGAAAAATACACATTAATTGCTCAACGATCTGGCAGCATCGGAAAAGGGGTAATAATTTTATTACCACCCCAGTTAAGTAGATATCACAGCAATTTATTATATATTACTACTGACTATTTTATTAAGGATTACGTCATCAGGCCAATGCGATTGTAAAAGTTTAAAAGCACCAATCAAATTCAAGGTACTTTTTTTTGCTTTAATTTGATGAGTTTTGACAATCTTTTACGACACCACACAACACAACTAATTTCTATGTGTACGGGCTCCTATGCCCGGTTTCATAAAACTTTTAACAACCTGTTAAATTTAACTAACCAATAAAATTCATTTGTTAACTTTAACAGCTTGCTAAAAGTGTTATGAAATTGGAAGTAGCCGCATTGGTCTTAGAGGATCCTTAAGCCGATAACAATTTTTACTAAATATTTGAGTTGTTAGCTGTAATACTGTGTAACTTACGAGCTAGTAAATTTACAAACGCATATTTTGACATTTGAAAGAAATGTTAAACTTTGAATTTTACAACTCAAAATGTTAACCCCGTTTTAAAAATTCAATATTGTTAGTTAATGGGTACTATCTCCAAAACAACACTCGTGACAAAAAATATAACATATCGATATGGATAAAACCAAAACCGGTCATTGATCAAGGTTAATTAAAATTTATGTTTTAGCTGCTACCTTTGACAAAATATCGTATCTAAATTCATACCCGATGTGTGTATTTTTCATGATGAGTGTTGTGTCGGAAAACAATTTTTAATTAGAGATAAAAAAATTAAGTCATGTGATTGAGGTTTGCCCGGTATTTGTATTGAAAACTGTACTTCATTTTTTATTCTGTGTTTTAGTTTGATTCAATAAATAGTGAGGTTAGTATTCTACAGGAGCCTCTTCTTCTTCTTCTTCCTCTTCATGTTCACCGTTTACTTCTTCATTATATTCATCGTCAATTTCGGCATCCTTAAAAATACCAATTGTTAATCGGATTTTAGCAACTTTAAACTAATTCTTACCTGATATTGTTGATATTCGGAAATTAAATCCGCCATATTTGATTCTGCTTCTGTAAATTCCAGTTCGTCCATACCTTCACCAGTATACCAATGCAAAAACGCTTTTCTCCTAAACATGGCGGAAAATTGTTCACTGACGCGTTTGAAAATTTCTTGTATTGCTGTTGTATTTGCAATAAATGTGGCTGACATTTTTAATCCAGGAGGAGGAATATCGCAAACGGCCACTTTAACGTTGTTAGGTATCCATTCCACAAAATAACTTGGATTTTTGTTTTGGACATCAAAAATATTTTGATCGACTTCCTTCATTGAGACCACTCCTCTGAATATTGCGGCAGCCGTTAAGTAGCGACCGTTGCGAGGATCACAAGCAGACATCATATTACGTGGATCAAAGATTTGTTGAGTTAATTCTGATACAGATAACGCTCTGTATTGTAAGCTTCCACGAGGTGTTAAAGGAGCAAATCCAGGTACAAAAAAGTGTAACCTTGGAAACGGCACCATATTCACTGCCAGTTTACGGAGATCCGCGTTTAACTGACCGGGAAATCGAAGACACGTGGTTACTCCTGACATTGTTAGCGAAACTAAGTGGTTTAAATCTCCGTAAGTAGGACTTCCCATTTTTAGTGTACGGAAGCAAATGTCGTATAAAGCTTCGTTATCAATGCAATGAGTTTGGTCACTGTTTTCAATAAGCTGTTGTACGGATAACGTGGCGTTGTACGGTTCTAAAACAACTTCTGACACTTTTGGGGATGGAACAACACTAAAGGTGTTCATAATACGATCAGGATATTCCTCCCTGATTTTTGAAATCAACAGTGTTCCCATACCGGATCCTGTACCTCCTCCAAGAGAATGTGCTAGTTGGAACCCTTGCAAGCAATCGCATCCTTCCGCTTCCTTACGTACAACTTCCAATACGTGTTCCATTAGTTCGGCACCTTCGGTGTAATGACCTTTAGCCCAATTATTTCCAGCCCCGTTTTGCCCAAAAACAAAATTATCAGGTCGGAATAATCCCCCAAGGCGGCTTGAACGAACCGATTCCATCGTTCCTGGTTCCAAATCAATGAGAACTGCTCGTGGAACGTAAACTCCTCCGGATGCTTCAGTGTAATACACTTCTATCCGTTCCAATTGCTCAACGATGGTTCCTTCATAGCGACCAGCTGGATTAATTCCATGTTCGTTCGATATTACTTCCCAAAACTACAAAAATGTTCATTTTAAATATTTCAATTCGGTTCAGTAATTTAGTAATATTATTATTATTTGAAATTACTCGTATGTTACTAATTTCCTGTAATTTTTCTTATCGTTGCTCGATAAAATTTATAATTTTGTAACTGTGACTCATCAAAATTATTGAACGTTGTTATCAATAATTAATAGTTCATCTTTTTTTAACTAACGTTGATTGCGTAAGAGCATCTCATTCAGAAACGAAAAGCTTATTAAATTTTCTTTGTTAGATATAAAATTGTACTTACTTTCGATCCAATTTGATTTCCGCACTGCCCGACCTGAAGACTTACGATTTCCCTCATTGCGTTTGCAACAAATTCACAACAGACCAAACCACCAAATGCAATATTAAACCACTACACTGATAGCTTTTAGGGTGATAGATAAGATAACAAAAGCTTAGTTTAATCTTAAAAAATCATATACAGTCGTAGGTAAACAAATTGTAATACGTAAGTATATTTCAGAAATTATATAAAGTAGGTACTAACTTTAATCGCTTATAACGTAAATACTAAACTTTTCATGTAATTACGTAATCGAGTTCCAAAATATAAAAATAATATCAATAAAATCGAGTCAAGGTGGGCATTTTATATGCGGGTTTCTATTATAAGTTCATTTCCCCGTTCCAAATCACTTCATATTCTACCGCCAATTTTCTACTAAAATAAAAGTTTTTTATTTGAAGCGCAATTTTTTAAAATAGGAAAAAACAGTGGCGGATCCACGAGAAATATATACCTTTACTACCTGAAAAAACAAATATTATGATGCTCGTCTTATGTTATGACACTGCCTCCTATACTTCAAGACGTGAACATGCAAATTTGGCAACGCCGCCGGTGGTCTTAACTTTCAAATTCTTGTTTTGTCTTTGGTTACAGTGGGATATGAATATTAAATTTGTGCGACAACACTTTGTTAGCAGTAATAATTAACAATTAAAACTAACAACAACTGAACAAAAAAATACATGTAGTACTGTATAAATTTAGAAAATTGTAATAAAAGTTCTATACTTATTTAAAACAATAATTTAATTTTTTTTTTAATAATAAAAATAAAATTTAGGACCACCAAGTGCTGTTAAAGCGGCGTTGCCAAATGTATGTTCACGGCTTGTAAGTATAGGAGGCAGTGGTTATGACCTAAAACTTTTTTAGGGCATAAATGAATACATCACATTGTAAAATTTAAACATATAAAAAAAATTTATTTAAAAATTTGAGAATTGTAAGTAAATTCCCTTGTCGTATTGAGAATTGGAGTTCCGATTGTTTTAATCTCTCATTATGTCAAGTGGTACTAAATATGAAAATTTGTGATGCAGAGTACCGCACCCCTCCAGCAGCTCTAAACAACCCCACTGAAGAGTTAAAAGTCCTCTAAAAAGAGGAGAAGAGGATCACTTTCTCGAATGGTTTGTGAGCAGCTTTTAATCAGTGTGAGGAGGAAAAACTCACATTCCTGTGGGATTCCCCTGCCTGTAATCCTGATTTTTATGTTAATAATGGTAATTTATTAACCCAGAAGGACCACAAATTTTGTGAAAATTTAGTACACTTATACTCGTTTTTAGCACAATTTTAGTCATCTCTAGGGCAAAATTGTACTATTTTATAACACAAATTGTGCTAAATTTTCACACAATTTGTACTTGTAGACAATCTAGACACAAATTGTTCTACTTTTACGTACAAGTTTTTCTCTGTATGTCGATGCTTCAACTTAAACTTCTCTACTGCTGCCAAAGATTTTAAATTATTATATTATAATTACCTAGCTGACTAACTCGCAATTTAAAAGTGAAGCTTAGTCACGTGGTCGGTCGCCATTTTTAGCTTGGTGAAGATAACCAATTTCAATTCACTTCGGGTGCAATCGGCTTGTAATTCGGAAGGTAATTCGTGTTTGTTTGAAATCGTCGTGTTGGTAACATACTAAAATACAAATGGCCGCCAAGCTTCAGTTTTTGATACACAAAGTATACAGAGTTATGTATCTAGGTAATTTTAATATGATAGTTCAAAATCTCTGACTGCTGCAGGGTACGCCTTACGGTCCTCCTCTGTCATTTTTCCAAACGTTTTTTCAGGCCAACCCATTTTTTTCTTAGATGTAGTAGTTGAATCAAATAAAACAGACCCGTAGCTAGTGGGGGGGGGCACCTGAGGGCACGTGCCACCCCCACCCCCCCAAATGTTCAGAAGAAAAAAATTTTTAGATGGCAAAAAATTTGGGGAACAATTCATTAACCATGACTCCAATTTTATACATTTCTAAAGGAACAAATGATAGAAAATGGACCAAAAATCAATATAAACGGCTCGGAGTGTTGCGAAGCGACCGGAAGAAGCGTAGCGGTACGTAGAATCGTTTTTGTAACCGCAACTGTGTCCGATTAAGATTCATCATCGATAAATCAATTTATAAATTAAATTCACAAGTTTGACGAAGAAGCGACCACTGATTTCATACGAAGCTTCAGTCGTAGCGCTTCATACCATTTTTACGTTCCGGCTTTTACTCTTTGAGGTGGGCAAAACTTTTAAATTCAAAATTAAAATTTTGAAGTAATTTAACAAAAAAAATTTTAATAAATTAAAAAAGTAAAATGTTGAAAAAATTTCCAGAAGGGGGGAGAGGAATCACCAAAAGTTTTACTTTTACAAAAGGTTATTTTCAAGTGCCCCTATCGAAATGAAATCCTGGCTACGGGTCTGAAATAAAACCTACCGAGAAAGAAATCTGGGCCAAATCATTAAAAACAGGTGCAATCAAAATTACAAATTTGGTGATAGTACTGGTATATCGCAAAAATTCTTCGGAATGCCTTGTAAAACTTGAGACAATTGAAAAACTTGGCCAATTTTTGGGAAACTGTTTGAACGATTAGACTTCAATACAAAACACCAAAATATGTGTTACTTCAATTTAAACGCCAATACATCTGCAAAAAGTGGAAATAACCAAAAAAAGGCCTTATAGTTTTTTAAAGTTAAAGGTAAGAACTAAGTGTCCTGTAAATTTCAAATTTTTTTCTCTTATTTTAAACTTACAAATCGTAGCCTGAAATATGCAAATTTTTAAAATTTCAAAATTTCAAGCAAAGATTTTTTTTATAACGAGTTGACTGAATGAGTCCATTTTAATTTAATATTTTTTTGCGATGTGTGCACTTTCATATCTAAAAATGATTAAACTTTTATATTCAATAGCGCAAACAGTGGAGTTAATTAAAAATCGCAAAAAATCAATAAAATACACAGTCTAATGAATTATTATTATGTAAATTTTTTCTTTTCAGCTTCAAAATGCCACCTGAATTAAGTAGTAAATATCTGTTAAATAATAGCTATTTTCGATACTAGTTAGGAAAACTAAGACTTTTCAATTGCTTTATTTTGCATGGACCGGAAGTGGAGCGTGCAAAAATTAAATCCTTGTGGATTTTGGTCTGGTTTTGGTTGAAGCAACAAATTTTTCATTTTTTTTTTTTGGTGATTTCATATAGAATGACTCAGTTTATACCAAAGTAACATAAAAAACTTCATATTCTATTTATAATTAAATTTAAAATATGTAACTTTTTAGGAGTAGGGGGGGGAAGGGGTCAACAACAAAAATGTTGTGTAAAATTTTCAAACTTGGTAAATAAATATATAACTGTTAATGAGCTTTTGGTGTTTTCGTTTGTTAGTTATTTACAAAATTGATGCAGACGGGGAAGGGGGGGGGGTGTAATATTTATTAACGTTATATCTTCTTCATTTTTGACTAGGATTTCTTCTGTTTTATGTCACTACTGGTTCTATGAGCATATCGTGTGTTTACATCCGATAAGTAGCTTGCTAGGTTTGCCTTCCCGATGTGCCTGTAACCTGGTTTTTATGTTAATGACGGCAATTCACTGATCAAAAAAAAAACACCGATTTAACATGCCTTCCGAAGCACGGTGTAAAAAAGGTTTACCCTTTCCCGGATTTAAACCCGGTACTCCGTATTCACAACCGATCGTGTTAGATGCAAGACAATCAGTAACAGCTTATACCAAACGTTATATAAAATTCCCAATTTTTTCGTTTCTTCGATAGAAGAAGCTTTAGAACTGCGGTCATCCGAGTTCCACCATGTTTGAAAAATTAGCTGGAGTTCAAACAAACACAGAGATCATCAATTTCAATTACTTTATTTAATTCCACGCTATTTATTTTGTACTTGAATGCGATACAACTATGTCTTTTAAACGAGATAACGGAACACTTATCAAAATTAAGCCGCAGATTGTTATCGGCACGGTAATCTTTGTTTGCAACGATAATAACGTTAAGTTCGGTAAGATCAATTGCGAATTTTCTAGTCATGATTGTTAATTGGATCTTCAAGGACGGAAGGACAAATGTGGAGAAAGAACGTGCCATTGCCGTCGTGATTTAATTTATTTCTGAACGCTTCGAATTGATATTTCTCAAATACAAAGACGGACTAGACCAGACGAATTTTCGCATTATCACCGCTGATCCAACTTAAATTGTGAGAACTCGAAAATAAAATATCATAAAGCAACTGGTGACATCTACTGAATTTTATGAACTATTCCTATTGATCTACGATCTTAAACTTGCGAATACGATAAATATACAGTGGAATCCCGATTATCCGTGCGGCGCCGACGTTTGTAACTTCAATAGTACAACCTACTATGTAAAATCAACGTCTAGAATTTCTGCTTACCTCAGAGCTGCCCTTGGATTGGTGTATATTATTCTTTGTGAGCGCCAAACTTATTTTATTTTCTGGGAGAGCTTTCTCTCCCAAAAAAACTTAGATTTGAGTATAAAAAAAAGGAAACCACTGATCGAGCTTAAGTTAGTGTTAGGAAACAATATTTTTTATTAGTGGACTGTTAAACGAAAATTCCACTGGTTGAGCTTAGGTTAGTGTTAGAAAATGATTTATTTTTAACCGGCGCCCGATTTTGCTGGTCTGGACTGGTGCAAAAGAAAACGCAAAATTTTTAGACTATCCAAAGATGAACTTTGGAAACCACCGACTTCGAGGGTGAAACGTAAAATTCAATCAATATTTTGGTTAACTTTAAAATAATGGCACCAATGTACAGGGTGTTGAAAATTTTGCTTTATAATATCAATTTCCATTGATCAGTTTTCTCAAAAAATTAGGGAAAAAAAAGAAATTATCGACATAAACCACAAATTTGTGTCTTTTCCTTCCAAGACGAGTAAAACCGAGGTTCAATAAATAACAAATTTACTGTTAAAATTAAAGGGGTGCATAAAAAAAGTAGGAAACTTGGAAACGTTTTCCCAGTTTATTAAATATTTACATGATCCAAATAAAATTTATTACTAAATTTGTTCTCACTATTAATTTATAAACTACGGTGTTATAGAAACTACCCCTTATTTGCAATTAAAATTGCACGCTGACCATCAACACATTGCGCAAATGCTTCTACCTCCCGTGCACACCTCATCGGTTCCTTGGGATGCTTCTTGTAGCAGTCCATTACAGCTTTCTTGCTGTTCTGGCAGGGAACACCTTTAGGGCCTGCTAATTCTTCTTTCTTAATCTCCTGAATTGCTTTTTTGTATTCTTCTTCCATCACTTGGTGCATTTCTCCATGCACTTTTTCCATACTATTTACTCTTGACTCCCAATACTGATCGTTCTTCTTCAAAGCAGCTTCTTTTTCCTGTCGAATTTGCAAAGAAGTTAGAATAGGTTCATGAAAATATTGTTGATTTGGCAATCCGAACTGTGGATTGCCGTGAAACTGGGGCCATTCTTGACCAGAACGAACTGAAGTCGGATTAACAATGCTTTTTACCTCCGCCGACGGCTGTTGATTCCCTACAAAAAAGCATTAAAAAGATTAATTATGTAATAATAATACAAAACCCAACATCAAATTTCGTTTTTAAGGTTATGTTACTCACTTTCGCTTCCTTTTAATCGTTCCACCACATCTTCGGATACTTTAATTACGCTCGTAGGTTTATCATTTTCTACAGTTAATTTTCTTGTTCTACTAGGTCCTACTCCCATTTTTATCAATTTAATAATTCTATCCGAATCTCGGGATTTTTCATTTACAAAAAGTTCGACTTATTCCATATTTTTGACAAATTACAGTGTTGTCAATTCTTTCAGTTTTTACACTAACTTGATGCAAAATAATTGTACGAAATGGCCAATCCACAGTATCAAATTGATTTTTTTTGGTGTTTCATGGTATAATAATAAATTATAATGGATTTATCTATCACAAAAAAATTTAAGAGATAGAAAGAGATACATATTTAAAATTACCGCCTCTGAATGTTGGTTTCGTTGGTTGCATGCATTTCAAGGTAAATTTGAAAGAAATTTAATCAACTTTCAAATGCCTACGGCTAGAGGAACAAAGTAGTGCATGACTTGCTTAGTTTACCAGATAAATATAATCTCTTATAGCCGTGATCGTCTAGTGGTTAGGACCCCACGTTGTGGCCGTGGTAACCCAGGTTCGAATCCTGGTCACGGCAGTTTGTCAGTTCGCTCTGATAAACGAGAGATTTTTTTTTTCAATAAAAATTATTTCTTCAGCTTTCAACAAACTGTTAAAACTAACGGATGATTTTCATTGGCTTAGTGCTAACGGACGTTTTCTGTTAATAAAAAACCGGTAATTTAATAAATGCATTTTTTTTTCATTTTACAAGACACTGCGACTAATGAGATGAATTTCGTAGATTGCAAACGTCTGCTGGTTGCAAATAGCACAGAGGAGGAGCTTTCTAGCACACTAATACATTTTTAATTATTAGTATATTCCACTAGTGGCTAGTTAAATGTTAAAAAATTAAACAACTGGGAATCAACCAACAATTAATTTAACCCTTTGAGGCTCAATGGTTTTTTTTTGGAACAGAGGGTTAAATCCTGTGCAACGTCGTTTTACGTGGAATCCGAAGTCACGTGGGTTAGGGATCGAATCTAGAGCACCTTCTAATCGATTGTAATGTTTCGATATTTCACGTTTGATTTGCCCCAATTGCTGCATTCTGTTGACGGTACTTACTTTCGATGTAAATACTTACAACAATAAAGCTTAATAAAAAACGGGGCTGCCGTAGTTGACGATAACTATGCAACCAGGTCCGTAGCGAAATGTTAGACATGGAGTGTCCTCCGTTTATAAGTAAGAAGTTTCAGTTTTAAATAAAAGGAATTTTATTAAACTAAAAGAGATTTCCTCCATTTTGAACTTAAATAACTAAAATTTTGTCTACTGTTTAAAGCTTAGAACTCAATTTTGTTCCTGCTCTGTTCTAATTGGGCCTTTAAAATTGCAGCAGTTTCCAAATTCCCGTTATATCTGGCCAAAAAATAAGGTTTTATTGAATTTTCAACGTTGGCACCTTTATTTAACAACCATGTGCACAAGTTAGCGTGACCAAACATGGCTGCAAAATCTAACGGAGTGTGGCCACTTGAATTAGGTTCGTTAATGTCTGCACCTGCATAAAACAAAGTGCGTATGCAGGTTGCATCGTTTACTTGAGGATGTCGAATGTGATAAAAAACGGATAGGAACAATGGAGTTTCACCTTTGGCGGATTTGAGAGAAATGCAAGCACCTGAAAAATGGATTGTCGGGTTATTATTTATCGGAACGCGTTTACTAAACGTTCGTACCACATGTTAACATATATTTAACCAAAACCGTATTACCATTTAAGCAAGCTCTCTAAAATAAAGTTTAATTAATGAATTAAGCCAACCAACCCTGTGAACGTTACGTCAGTACGTCACTGTCAAAATAAGTAAATTTAAAATTACCATAAAAGGAGTATAACCATCTGCAGCATGGATTTGATTAATAAATTGTGGTTTTATCCCACTAATTTCGATACTCTTCACAAGATCATTTTCCTACAAAAATTTGTTTTATAAAATTTGACAGCTAACCTAACTTTTTTAAAAGTGCCGGTAACGCACGAAGTTTGAAATTACTTACAAAAACCGCACTATGTAAATCGGAGCTCGTCCAATTTCTCTGGCGCCTTGCGAACACGTTTATTAATTTTTCGAAACAAATCATGAATAAAATGGACAAACATGCTATGGAGCAGGAATTCTTAAGAAATTCTTCGTAACCTATCGCGGAAAGTTTTGTTTTTAAACCCCGTGATTATTTAATTAATAATAAATTCTATTTACCGTAAATTAGAGGAAACATTGTCCAAAATCAGTAAATAACCGAAATTATTCAACTTTACTTTGTAACTATTTCAAAACTTATGTCGTTGAAGTTTCTATTGTTTTAAGCTACAACAGAGGTTCTAAAACTTTTAGCTTAATGAGGGAACAATGTAACGGCGGCCATTTTGTTGGGGAGTCTGCGTACTTCAAAAAGCTTTAAAATCGATGTAACATTTACATTTTTACGCAAATTTAGTCCTTATTGACACCATTCTGTTGTCAGTACGTGAAATTTAAAGTACTCTTAGCTTCGACTCATGGAAAGTGGAGAGGTTAGATCAGGTTATTTTTAAATTAGTAGTTAACAAGGAAAATAATTCAAAATTACATGTAAAAATAATTTTAATGTCTGATCTGAATATTTTAAAAGTGCCCTAACTACAACAGAGTAATTATAGATTCATGGCTTTTTTATAGTGTAAAACCCTCAGTTGAGGATTTTAAAATTTTTCTTCTTTTATAATTAACTCTATTAGTATGACGTCACAGCGCATAGAATTACCAACCAAATTGGGCAACAATTGGCTATATTATCTATGTTTTTCAGCCAATTTGAACTGCGTATTCATCTGACATTTGCAAATTGCTGAAAGAACATAGCTATTAACTCAGTGCTTAGTGTCCATATGAATCAATATGAATGACATGCTTTACGCATGGTTCCAAAGTGAAGATTAAATAAATATTCCAAAATAGAAGGTGAATATTTCTACTGAGGCAATAAATCATCCCCAAGTAGTTCATCACCAAAATCTTCAAAATCCATTGGTTTACCTGCACCCGTCCTTGGTCTAATTGGCAAAGGCCCTAATGGATCCGAATAACTGGCATCTAAACAACACAATTGCAAAAAATTTCAAATTAATTGTGACACGCGTAATGCGGAGATTTTATAAAAAACTAACCTACAGCAGTTTGAATAAAACCAGAATCTGTGCTTCCAGCACTGCTTTGTAAGTTATGCAATCTCAAGGATCTTAAACTACTGCTGCGATTTGACTCATGGGGAGTACCAAGACGAACGTGTTCCGGCACAGAATTAAAGCCAGACCCACCTCGAGACGATAACCCACTGTGAGTTAAGCGAGAACCTACCAAAATATTAATTTTAAAATTCAACTTCAAATTTAAACTTCTCTCCGTTACCTGGTCGACTGCTACCAACGCGATCACGCACCTCTTTGGTCTTTTCAAGTTTCTTCAATTCTAATGCGTATTCTTGCGCTTCGCGCATACCCAGTTCGCTGCATAAGTGAATTAGGAACCGTAAACATTCGGTATTTTCAGGAAACTTTTTATAGATTTCCTGGTACAAGGTCAACGCTTTATGCAGATTTCCCGTTCGGCGATGGCATCCAGCAACCATCATATGCCATTTTGGTTCGTTGGGTTGCATTAAGCTCGCTTTCTCAAAATATATCAACGCTTTTTCCACCACTTGCATTTCGATATAGTAAGAACCCAACCAATCGATAACCCCCAAATTGGAAGGGTTATATCGAAACGACTACAAAAGTAAAAGGTCAAAACGACAAAACAAACAAAGCCCCTGATCATTTTAGTACCTCTGCGTGATAATGATGTGCTTGCTGTTTATCGCCTTCGTGATCATAAAGTTCTCCAATTTTTTGCAACACAGTCGCATCGGTGGGTACCAGTCCCAACAGCTGTTGATACGCCTCAGCAGAAGCTTCAATGTCGCCCACTCCTTCAAAAACACTTGCAATTTGATAGATAACTTCCGGAATTAAAGACAAGGAACCAGAAAACTTCTGGAAACACTCCAAAGCGTCTTCATAATTTCCTTGCAATTTTAAAACAAGTCCTGCAGTAAGTTAGAAAATAAGTCACAAATTAAAATATGAAAACATTCGAACCTAAATTGTACAATGCTTCGAAACAAGACGGATCTAATTCTAAAGCGGTCAACAAATAATTTTTGGCCTCTTCCAATTGGTTTTTTACTATGCAGCAAGCACCCAAATTTACAAAACCCGATGCATTGTAACTGTCAGCAGTTTTAACTATTTCTCCATATCGTTCTGCATTTTCATATTCTTTTTGCTAAAAAAATCGGATATATCGGCGCAGTGTCGTATAATATAATAAGATCTTATTGGGGGGGGGGGGTTGCTATAGTTGATATAGTTTTGGAAGTGCACGCGACGGTTTCCACGGAACTGGTAATAAAATGAAATGCTTACCTGAAAATAAATGAAACTTAAATTAACTGCTGCGCTGCTTGCAATAGGGGACTCCCTGCTAAACGCTTTCAAAGTATCAATTGCTTCTGTCACTTGTCGCTGTTTCAAAAACATAACAGCTTTGTTGATTTCCAAATCTCCAGCTAAACGAGCGTATTCTGAAGATTTTACCACAGATACGCACCAATCGTACCCTTAAATAGAAAAATTTTATTAACTTTCATTCATTAGTTATTTTTATATGAGCTGTGACGTCAGTGTGTCGGCAGCATTCCGCGTGTTTTTGATTGAACGTCAGTTTTAACCCGTTTATGTGATTCAATGAAATTTATATCAGTTTCCGTTATTGAATTAGATTATAAAAAGGTTGATTTTTGTAAAATTACCTTAATCATTCGAGGTTAGGTTATTTAAGGATGCAGTTCTAGTAGGGCTTAAGTTTTACTATGTAAACTCCCTCGAGGTTGAGTAAATCTGATACAAATTTGAGCTTTTGCAAATATCTCCTTTATTGCAAAGTAAAATATTGTAAAAATGTTGAAAAATTTTAAAAAAAAGTTAAAAATTTCAAATTACCAAGTTAGTTATTAATTTGGAATTAAGAACTTGAAATTCTGAAGAAGAGATCTTGAAGTTAAGAATTTGAAATTACCAAGTTTGTTATTAATTTGGATACAAGGATACAAGGGGGGCAATGGGTGTAATTGCTTCCCCTCACGACCAAAGCACTTATTTTGATCAAATATTTTTTTTTTAATTTTTTGTCAAGAACGAATTTTCTGAAAGATAGGTAAAATCATACAAAAATTTCTCCCCCGTAAATGGAAATGTTGTATCCGCGCCTGATTTAGGGCTTATTTTTCCTGTTTTTATTATAATAGCATTAGTATTTTCATGTAGTTCTAGATTATTTGAAGAAAATCTAACTTTTATCAAAAATGTAAATAAAAAATCACACTGAAATCAAAAATTCCTTAAGGGTGTGATTTTTTAAAGGAAAGAGGAGAATTTTCCGATGGTCACGTTATAATTTTTATTCGGTTTTGACTTTTGATAAGGAATTAACATTGTAATTATGTCAATAATAATAATCTTAATAATTTATTATGATCTTTAATATTCTGCATTAAAATTGTTTCGTTTTAACCATGGGCGTCCATTTGGGGGGGAGGGGGGCAAAAGGGTCAGCTGGCCCCCCTGGCTCTTGGCTGCTTAAATTTTTTTTCGACATTTAATATTTCATCAGCCCAAGTTTTTAAAATTTTCTAAAACTTTCGGTCTTAAATGATTAAAATTCTTTTATAATAATTTTTTTTTATTTTGCCCCCCCTCAAAATGATCTTATGGACGCCCATGGTTTTGACCATAATTTGAATGAGTTCAAAAGAAGCGTCTCATGAAGCAAATGAAATTTTTTTTTCTATTTGAACTGAAAATTAAAAAAAAGTTTCCAAAATGCTAAAATAGGTCGTAATAATTAAAAAAAAAGAAAAAAAGACAAAAAAAGGTAAAAAATTAAATAGGGCTTATATGACAATTCTTCATGAAACAAATTTTAGTACTAATAAAATAAAAATAAAAGCTAAAATAAAAAAATGATAAAAACCTAAAAATTTCATCTCTATTAATTTGTAATTAAGAACTTCAAATTCCAAAAATGAGATCTTGAAGTTAATAATTTCAAATTACCAAGTTAGTTAATAATTTCTAATTAAGAATTTGAAATTATTATTTTATATAACATAATTTAATATTATTTTTGATTTATATCTCTAACTTTTCTAGTTCTTAAGTTACAGTGCTTATTTTTTCGGAATTGAGCACAAACCGAGACAGAAAAATGGCCGCCAAGGACAAAAAGGAGATCCAAAAAAAATTTGATTCGCGGTTTTGTACAAAATTACAAAATTTTTCTAAAATAGTCGAGCACCCAGTATTGGATGATTTCCGACGGAACGACCCTTTACTAATATAAAATGAAAGTTACCTTCACTGAAACTGTTTTCGAGAAGTGGAGCAATTAATTTAGCAGCCGTGATTACACAATATTCAGCTTCGGCACGCTTCTTCTTTTCGTACATATGCAGCTCATCGTTACGAATAGCCGACACAATTATCCTATCGTCTGGATCCTCCTACAAATCACAACATTTCAAAAACTATTTCTGGTTTCAAAAAACACGACACTACTAACTTGTTCATGATTATACTTGTCTTCATCTTCGACATCGAGCGGAACAGACAAGAGGGAAGTAAAAGCACTTCGGATGCGATCACGATCTTCCAAAGCCATACAACATAAAACCAAATGTAAACCGGAACGATGAGTCGCTTGTTCGTTCATTATGTATTCCAGGCTCGACACCGCTTCCTCCCACTGACCCATCCGAATGAAAACAATTGCGATGTTATGCAAAATTCTGATCCTGCCGATGATTCAAATAAGACTAAAAACGTGAAATGATCGATAAAAATTTACCTCAAATTTTTTTGACTAGAAGGCACTTGATCTAAAGCCATGCGATACATTTTAATCGCTTGGTGGTAATGACCTTGCTTGTAATAAATGTTTCCCATGTTGACTTTTAATCGGTGAGCATTTAAAAACAATCTGTTCTTCGTGATTAACTGATATGTGTTCAGAGCTTCCGTGTACAGGTCGTTAACCGTATACATATTAGCCAAAATAAACAAAATCTAAAAACTTGAAATAATTATTCATCTGCACGAGGTAAAATTTTCTACGTACCGTGTAAGTTAAATCCATATTGTGGTTATCGTTAATTCCTACTTGATCTTGACTTTTAATTAAATTTCTTTCTCGGTTCGAAGCCTCCTTCGCCTTTTCCAATGCTGTTCGATAATTGCCTTCCATACTTGCTTCGCACGCTTCCTCCATCAGTTTCATTATTTTATTTTCGTGTGTCCGTACCTTCTCCTCCGGTCTAAATTCGTTATTGAGAACATTAAACAAACAATAATTTTTGAAAACTTACGATTCGTCTTTGGGTAATTCGAGAGGTGGAGTGGTCGAATGGGCGGCTTGATTTAAAGGATCGAACATTTTACTATGCGAAGAATATCCAGCTCCTCGTACAGCGGTCATAGGCCTATTGACACTGTTCGCTCCAGTTGCTGGTCTAAACCCGGTGATCGGTCTGTAACCTGTTAAAGGTGCCATCGATGTACCTAATCGGTGAAACTAAAATAAACTTATAATTTGTTCGAAAACATGAATATTTTTATTTACCCCTGACGATGTTCCAAGTCGCATGGCAGTACCGGGTGTTCCCAAACGAGAAACACCGCTGCTAGGTTTGGGGGTACCCAGGCGACGTGTCGAATCCGCAGTCATTAGAACTTTTCGAAAACTTTCTTCTTCTTTCATATTCGACAGATCATAAACAGGATTTGTTTTTTTAAACAGCGTCTGCAGGTCTTCTTCATCTTCATTTTCGGACCCCATTTTTTTTGATAAAAAGGAAAACTTAAACACTTCGTAGTTGTAATGAAATATTTAATCAATAAAATATTGATTATTATTATTTGTTTGTTTGTATTTTAAAAAGTGAGGTTAGAGTCGAGAAATTCAAAAAGTGAGCAAAACGAATGTGCGCAGCGATTCAAAATTTGACGAATTTATATTCCTCGAGGTCCAGGAGTTAAAAAAGACTGAGCATCAGGTGCATGTCCCCAGTCCACTCCATTTCGAATCCAAAATAATCTAAAAATCGTTTATACCCAGGCGCACAGTGATCCTTGAATTACAAGAAATAAAACAAATTCCCAAACAAAAATAGTGGCATCTCGTTAATCCATTAAAAGATTAGTGAAAATTTAGTATTCTGTTATTATTCCATCTTTTTAAGGAACATCATCTGTTGATTTGTAGGTACATTGTTTACTTACTTAAGTATTGCATAATTAGTAGCAAGAAAATAATGTTTGTATAAATTAGAACAAGTTTACTTACATAAAGATACAAATAACAACAGAAATCGCATTTAAAATTCAAAATTAACAATGCATATAATTAAAATAATTACTATATAATAAATAAAATCATTAAAAAGAATATTGCAGTAATCATTCGGTGTAGCGTCCAAGAATCATTCCCTTTAATAAAGGAGCAAGTTCTTTGGGATCTTGTAAACATTCCAGTAACATCTTTTCTAAATTTCGCATCACCGCAATTTTTTGATGAGCTTTTAATGGATATGTAATCACGCCATTTGGACCACCCTTGAAACATACAAACTTGGGAATTATTTGATACGACCATTACTGGTGCAAAACTATTACCTTGTACCAAAAATTGACCGTGACGGTATAGCCACCATTCATTAAAGATTCGATATGGTGCCACCAGTAAATAGGAATATACAAAACATCACCAGGTTCTAACACAGTTTCACAGCCTTTTGCCTCTTTAAATTTTGGAAATTTATCGTAATCGGGTTTATCAAAATCAACCTGAAAACACACATAGCTTTCTATTTCCAAAATCTGCATTTCATTCCATTATTCTGCATTTTGTTATCAATACTACAAAAAATGGCAATATTTTTTTGATTGTAAACAAACAATCCGCACAGGCTATTTAAAATTAGGAGGGTCCCCCCCCCGTGTTTTTCTTTTTCCCAAATTTACTCAAAAACAAAAGTTATTTCGACTGGCTAATTTTAAAATCTTGAAAAAATCATGCATGCCCCCCCACCTCCAAAAGTCTAACCCCAGCCGATTTAAAATTTCACATAAAAGTTTGAAGTAGATGTCTAAAGGGCTGATTAGATTTTGCTTGAAAATCACGTGGCTGAAGTTGTACACAAACTCAAACTCAAAACTCAGATTGTTAATCAAATTTGACGTGGTTATAGGTAATGATATTTTAAACATGTATACAAAAATTTATGAGGGGATCTTAAAAGATGCGGCTGGTACACAAAATTTACTTCCGATTTTTATCTAATGGTAGGTTTTTCAAACCCCTAGCCTCTAATGCGGTTAATGATATTTGACGTGGTTATTGGTAATGATATTTTAAACATGTGTACCAAAATTTATGAGGGGATCTTAAAAGATGCGGCTGGAACACGAAATTAAATCCGATTTTTATCTAAAGGTAGGATTTTCAATCCCTTAGCCTCTAATGCGGTTAATGAAATTTGACGTGGTTATTAGTAATGATATTTTAATCAAGTGTAGCAAAATTTATGAGGGGATCTTAAAAGATGCGGCTGGTACACGAAATTTACATACGATTTTTATCTAAAGGTAGGATTTTCAAACCCTTGGCCTCTAATGCGGTTAATGAAATTTGACGTGGTTATTAGTAATGATATTTTAAGCAAGTGTAGCAAAATTTATGAGAGGATCTTAAAAGATGTAGCTGGAACTCGAAATTTACTTCCGATTTTTATCTAATGGTAGGTTTTTCAAACCCCTAGCCTCTAATGCGGTTAATGATATTTGACGTGGTTATTGGTAATGATATTTTAAACATGTGTACCAAAATTTATGAGGGGATCTTAAAAGATGCGGCTGGTACACTAAATTTACTTCCGTATTCTATCTAAATGTAGGATTTTCATACCTTTAGCCTCTAATGCGGCTAATGAAATTTGACATGGTTGTTGGTAATGATATTTTAAACATGTGTACCAAAATTTATGAGGGGATCTTAAAAGATGCGGCTTGTACACGAAATTTACTTAAGATTTCTATCTAAATGTAGGATTTTCATACCCTTAGCCTCTAATGCAGCTAATGAAATTTGACGTGGTTATTGGTATTAGTATTTTAAACATGTGTACCAAAATTTATGAGGGGATCTTAAAATATGCGGCTGGTACTCAAAATTTACTTCCGATTTTTATCTAATGGTAAGTTTTTCAAATCCTTAACTTCTAATGCGGTTAATGAAATTTAGCATGGTTGTTGGTAATGGTATTTTAAACATGTATACAAAAATTTATCAGGGGATTTTGAAAGATGCGGCTGGTACATAAAATTTACTTTTGTTATCTAAGGGTACGTTTTTCAGACACTTAGCGTTTAATGTGGTTGATGAAATTTGGCATAGTTGTTTATAATGATAGTTTAAGATTGTGTACAAAAATTTAGAACGCTATCTTAAAAGGTGCGCCCTTTGCACTCAATTGAGTAAAAGTTTGAAGGGCGGTGTGACAAATTTCGTAATCTGAGTTTGAGTTCATGTACAACTTCAGCCACGTGAAGAAACTAAATAAGCTAAAATTTGATGTGCCGGTCTCATTTAATATATTAAAAATAATTAATATGAAAGGTAGTTGAACTAGGGTAGCAAACAGGAAAATCATGATGTGTTGTCATCCTATTATTTATTAAAAATTTCTTATCTTCTTAAAAATTATTCTTATCGAATATGAGGGATTTTCAACGTGGCATCATGATTTTCCTGTTTGCTACCCAAATTCAACTACCTTTCATATTAATTATTTTGAATCTATTAAATGAGACCAGCACTACAAATTTTTATTTAGTTTTTTCTCAGAATTTCGCCTAATTTAATTTTTCGGGTCAAATTCAGCAAAAAAAAATCATATTTTCCGAGTTATTTCCATGCAACAGTGTTAAAAACTCTAAAGGTAACTCACCATACTTTGTCGATCGTGAGGGTGGTGCACCGGATGAGGATACAAGCAATCGAATTGTTCGGGTGGGAATAAAATACATCGTTTAAATCCATGCACTTGAGCAAACAAGTTCTGCTGTTCGTCGTAGTGACACGGCGTGACATTGCCTTCCATGCCAATCAACAATAAATTTGAGGTTAGCGGTCCCCAATCGTGCAAGGTCTGCAGGTTTGTACAAAATTCCCAATCGAAATGAGCAAAATCTCGTACTATCGCAGGCCCCACGGTGTTATTCAAACCTTGTTGCAAGTATATTCTAAAAAACAATCAAAGAACTAACAGTAAGAAGTTTATTTAACTCACCTATCGTCACCCTTCTTCCAAGTCTCCAATCGCTTAATAAATTCCGGAAGTTTCATATCAATTTTTTTTGTAGGTGGAGTAAATTCAATTTCAGTAACTTGCCCTTTCGAATTGACATAGTTTAATTTTTTGTCGTCGAAATACTTAAATTTATGGTTTTTGGATACAAACACGGTGTAGTCCCCGTCCCCCATGTACTTCTCCAAATACTCCAGGTTCCATTTCATGGCAGGTTCCACCAACTTGGACCCCGTTATCACGACAGGTTTCTAAAATAAACAAAAACCACTCTTTAAAACAAGTGAAGACTCAATTCGGTTTTATTTTCTACATTTTGGCCTATAAGTTCGTTAATCTTAGGATCCTTGTAATGCAATCTGGGAATTTGCTCGAGATGGACATCGTATTTACGAAGCTGATTTTGGTTCCAATTTTTAGCCATGAGGACTTAATTTAAAAAAAATGTTTCCATTAAATCGTACAGGTGTATATAGCCCGAATTTTTCTTCCGTGTTATTTTCGCATGCGGTCTTCACCGGATTACGATTTATCACTCAAAATACTTTAAAATCATAGTAAAAAGCAGTCACACCGACAATAAACTTAATTACACATTGTTTATTTATACTTTTTTAGAGTAATCTGGAGTGATAATGAAAATGAGTAATGCAACGTTGCCGGTTTTTTATTATTAAATTTGACAGGATGATGTTTGACAGCGCGGCTAATTTTGAAGGACGTAACGTTAAGGGTAGTTCACACTACATGATTTATCATATGACTTGTCACATGACTTCTCATATGAGGGATTTTTTTACGTTCACACCATATGATTTTTGATATTATAGAAGTTATGGCTTTTATGATTGGATGTTGTGATGGTATGATTTTAGCCATGACTTTTCTTATGACTAAGTCATATGATAAATCATGTAGTGTGAACTACCCTTTAAAGAAATCAGGTAAGGAAGCCGAAATATTGTTAAAAATTCTGAGCTAACTGTAATTCGGTAGATATTGAGTGAACCCCTTAAAATACACATTAAAAAAATTGGGAGATTTTAGCTCCCCTACGCAGTTTTTCGCTTATAACTCACTTAGCTTTACTGTAGCGAAAAATTTTCATCACATTAAAATTAAAGAGCATAAAATTCTCTACAAAATTGATAATCGCAAAACTTGTCCATGTTTCACAGCAGCGTCACCAGATTAAAAGTTTTTTAGTGTGCTAGAAAGCTCCTCCTCCGTGTTATTTACAACCAACAAAATTACAATACCCACCTGAGTCAAGATCCAGATCCCTTAATCAACGCTAAAATTTTGAAATTTTCTCTTTTATCACCTCACCGGTGTTTCCTAGGATCAATAAATAAAAAATCCTTACATAATTACAAAAAAAATATATATATCTTTTACCATACAATAATTATACAACTTAATTAATAGTTTTTAAGACGGCGTCCCGTCTTGGTGAATTTTGAAATAAAGCCTTAATCAATTTTCTAACTTCTTCGGCCTTAAAATATAAAGTCAATGTCCCTTTACCGTCCTGCCACCTATCATCAATTTGCATGAGGCTGGCACCCAAAATAAACACTAAATCGTTCAATTTTTTCCAACTATTAACGTACACGCTAATCTCGTATTCATCACCAAACAATTTGGGACCTCGCGTTAAAATAACTCGAAACATTTCCACCAACTGTTCCGAATTTTTAGACGGTAGATCTTCGGTGGATATAACAATATCGATCAACGTTTTACAAAAATTGTTCAGAAGTTGGCTCAAAACTTGATTATACACTTCGAGAGGTAACACCTTGACCCAGACGGTCTTGAGCAACTCGTACTGTCGGATGCACTGCCTAATGCACCTATCCGTTTCCGGGTGTAAAGTGCCCGACAAGTGCTCGGAATCGAACTGATACTCAGCCAACGTCGTCTCCATTTGCTTGATTTGTTGGTCGATATATTCAGTAAATATTTTGTTGGCCATGTTTTTGAGTTGTATGGAATGTTCGGTGAAGAGAGACGCAAATTTTACGTTCGGAAACTTGAAAGTTTCCGTGAATTTATTTAAACGAAAGGCTACATACATTAGATTGTTGCGGAATAGCGCCACTTGTTGGGGGATACTTTTAAGGAACTTTTCGTGATGTTTATACACAACATCACCGTACCGATCGTAGATGCTCTGCGTTGTCGAGATAAGACAGTTGATGTAAGCGTCCGATTCGTCCCTGGCTTGGATAAGCAACGTTTCGGTGAGGTTTAATAATTCTAGTGCGCTGCGTGAGACGCAACACTTGGGATAAACGTTTAAATTGTCGGTGGCGTCGCTGATCTCGGTGAGGTCGTGCAAATCTTTTTTCATTATGAGGACGGAACGGTGTAAAAACTCGTCACATTTCTGATTAATTAGGAACGTCTCCATGTTGCTCAACTGATCTAAGATGGAATTGGAGACTTGGATGTCTAAATTGAGCATCGCATCGATGAAAGATCTCAAATCGACAACAAATTCTTGTATTTTTTTGACGTCCCCTTTCGCTTTTAGGTCGGTAATTAGTAATTTCAGGCAATGTTCCTTCAAAGCATCCGAAAGAAACAAATTTACCTCCTCCGCAATAACAGCGGTTGTGGTGAAGTTGTCGAATTTGTAACTGAAATTTTCTTTTAAAAATGTAAAAATGTCTTGTAACTTACTGAAAATATCTTTGTAGTTTTTGTTACTGGAATTCTTCTTAACATTGATGGTTAAAATTTTGAAGTTGTCTTCGCTTTCGACCTTTACACTTGTAACGTTTTTGATTACCGGTTCACAAAAACACTCAAAGACAAATTGGGATAAATCAACTAAGACGTTTAAGTGTTTACCGTTCAAGCACATGAAAGCACTCAGCAAAGTGGTAAAATCATAGTCTTTGTTAATTCGTAACGAATTGATTGTAACATTTTCAACTTCCCTATTTTCGATGATCACATTTTCTTCGTAACATTCTTCTAAACTACTTAAGCATTCAACCATTTCAAAATGAAACTGGGATTTTAAGGAATCCAAAACTGGCAGCTCATCCTGAGGCAAATTCTCCATCAGTTTCTTAATTTTAGACAACACAGCAGAACATTCAATAAAAAGCTTTTTACCCATTAAACTCCGCGTTTCGATAAACAACTCGTGTATTTCAATCAGCGTGGTTAAAAAATTCAACTCAACCGAAACGCCAACCAACTCCGAAGCCAAACCACCAACTTCCTTCACCTTCTCGGGTAACTTCACCTGTTTGACGTTTTGAATCCGCTCGGAGAGATCTTTAAAATCTGTATTTAATCTGTCGGTTTTGGTTTTCAAATCAGGCCGTATATTAGGATACTGAACAAAAGTGTGGTAGCAATCGTCCATGTAACCAACCACTTCCTGTTTACAAGTCGTCACTCTCTGCGTTACCGTTGGTAGCTTCAGCCGAATGATTTCCATATCCGTCTGCTCCGCAGACGATAAAACTTGACTCAAGAAGTTCATTTTGAAACCTAAAACACACAAATTGTAAACTAAATTTTAAGTAATTTCACTATAACCTCACAAAGTGACACTTCGTTGCCGACAATATTAATTTGAAGTTTGTTGCTTCCTTCCACTTGAAAAGCACAAATTTTCCGTTTTCGGCTTGAAAAATAAATTATCGTTGTGAAAAAAACTGTTTGAACCACCTGCTAAACACTCAGTGACGTCGCCTTAGGTTAGTTCAGAAATACAATTATTTTTGGATTGAAAACTCAAAAATCGAACGGATCGGACACTACAGGACGATAATATTTTGATCAAAAAGTCACGAAACCACTCAGGTGTTTATTTTACAAAAAAGAAATTTGTAAAGTAAAAAATTCCGTGAGCGACGCCCATGTCGCGGTGTTTACTTGGCAACACCGAAATCGTACGATCGACGTCGTTTAAACGACGTACAAACAAAGCTGGCAAAAGTCGTGAGTCAGTTTTTTATTTTATAGTTTGTTGTATCGTCCTTATAATTAAATAATTTTGCATTATTTTTTCCTCAACAGTTGAGTAACATCCAAAGAATTTGACAACAATAAATAATCGAAATAATTCGGTGAGTACCTACAATTTCTTTAGCACCTAATTTGCAATGAATCTAAATTTAACCAAATTAACTTTTTACATTTGAATTTAAAAGTAATGTATTTTTGAGAGTCTTATCACACAATCATTGTAATAATTAATTCACTAAATTGGTATTAGTTTACGTTGGATGCTTTAATGTTTATGTCGGCACTTTGAAGGTTAACTCGGGGAATTCCCGAATTACAGGGGGAAATGACCTTCAAATGTATTATTTTGTTTCGCGTAGTTACTGATCAGTTGCTTTTTCTATTCGATTTTGAGAAGAAATTCCGTTCAATAAGAATATCAAAATGCAGGGAGGTATTTCATATTTTTATGTAATCGGGCCCAAAAGGATCGGGGCACTTTGTGTCTAGAAATTGACTCTATTGGTAATGACGTCACAGCCAGTGCCGGATTAACACGGTTGCAGAAGAAAAGAAAAGTCAATGGAGTTAAGTACACAGAAAATTTGGGAATAGCATGAGAACCGGGCCCACAAATTTAATTATTTTCAAAAGACAGGATGATGTTAAATGGTCCAAAAAACAATTATAAAATAAAAATTTTGCGGATCATTGCAAATAGGGCTTATATTTTCTCAAAAGCAGAAAAATTACATGAGCTGGCATTTAGTGACATTGCTATAAGGTTAGCCCCGCCCACCTCTCACACGGAACTAATTTTAACCGAGATCCTTGCTACAGTCCTCTCATTAAAAACATCCCAGAAGTTCTACCACCACCCCAATCGGGATATTAGAAAATCTAGATCTCTGAGACATTTAAACTCATTAAAAATAACCGGTGGATCTCCTTTTTAGCGGCATTATCAAAACAAAGTTTTCTAACACTAACCTAAGCTCGATTGGTGGATCTCTTTTATTAACAGTAAAAATACCCCTTAACTGTAATATTAGTTTGATGTTAACGCTATCACGGTGTATGTACTACTACTGCTCTAGCGGTCGTTTGCTGCGCCCTGTCACAAGCCCAACTGAAAGCACACGGCGGGGTAACAGAATGCGGTCATTACGGTCGATATTTCCGTAAAAATTAAAACTTTAAAATAGATTTTTGGTCAAATTAACTGATTTTTGGAATTATTCCTCACCCTAAACGCTTCATTTTAATGTTATCTATATGAAATCCAACTGAGTTTTCATTAATAAATTTAATATCTTCTAGACCCGGTTCTCGTGCTACTACCAATAGGTATATTTTTTAAACTTCTGTTCTTTTTACCACCGTCCATAACATAATAAAAATTTAACTTTTTTCAAATTTAAATATAAAATCACACTGAAATCAGAATAAATTTAAGGCAATTTAGGGTAGGAGCGGATACAAGGGGGGCAATGGGTGCAATTGATCTCACGACTGAAACACTTTATTTTGATCAAATATGATTTTTGATCAAATATTTTCATCAAATTTTTTGTTAAGGCCGAATTTTCTGGAAGATAGGTAAAGTCATGCAAAAGTTTCCTCTGTGTAAACCGCGCCAAAATTAGGTCTTGGAATTTTTTTATTATTTTTCCTATATTGCAATAGGAAAATAATTGAAGAAAATTTATCTACTATTATCAAAAAATTTAAATAAAAAATCGCACTGTAATCAAAAAACCTTGAGGGTGTGATTTTAAAGACCGATTCAAAACTTTATTTAGAGCTCAAAATTGATTATATAAACCACGATGATTTTTTTTAAAGGAAAGAGGAGAATTTTCCGAAGGTCACGATATAATTTTTATTCGGTTTTGATAAGGAATTAACATTGTAAATTATGTCAATAATAATAATCTTAATAATTTATTATTATCTTTAATATTATGCATTAAAATTGTTTAAATGAAGTTTTGTTTTGACCATAATTTGAATGATTTTAAAAGAGGCGTCTCATGAAGCAAATGAAATTTTTATTTCATTTTTCCCAACCAATGAAAGAAGTCATTTATAATTAAATTGTAAATCTAAGGTAACTAACTGCGCTACTTGGTGAAAAATTTCTCGTCCTAATGATAGATCATTTTAGGCCTTAGAAATTTTTCGTTATTTTTCTTGTTTTTATTATAATAGTATTAGTATTTTCATGGAGATTTAGAATATTTGAAGAAAATTTAACTTTTTGCAAATTTAAATAATAAATCTCACTGAAATCAAAATATAACTCTAAATTAAAAACCTAAAATTTTCATTTTAGCCAAAAAAAAGGTCATTAACACGTTGAGTGCCACGGCAATTTTCAGAAATCTGGCCTAAAATCACCACTTGATTTTAATCACGACTTGATTTTAATCACATTATATTAACGTTAACACAGGACGAGATAACTCGTAGTTGGCGTCTTAGAAAAAAACGCAATCTGCTAGTTATCTCGTAGTTGGCACTCAACGTGTTAATAAAACCGTACTTGGCAACACCGAAATCGTACGATCGACGTCGTTTAAACGACGTACAAACAAAGCTGGCAAAAGTCGTGAGTCAGTTTTTTATTTTATAGTTTGTTGTATCGTCCTTATAATTAAATAATTTTGCATTATTTTTTCCTCAACAGTTGAGTAACATCCAAAGAATTTGACAACAATAAATAATCGAAATAATTCGGTGAGTACCTACAATTTCTTTAGCACCTAATTTGCAATGAATCTAAATTTAACCAAATTAACTTTTTACATTTGAATTTAAAAGTAATGTATTTTTGAGAGTCTTATCACACAATCATTGTAATAATTAATTCACTAAATTCACGACTTGATTTTAATCACATTATATTAACGTTAACACAGGACGAGATAACTCGTAGTTGGCGTCTTAGAAAAAAACGCAATCTGCTAGTTATCTCGTAGTTGGCACTCAACGTGTTAATAAAACCGTAGAGCTCTATGACAACATTTGCTACGGGTCCTGCGCTGGCTTAATCCTCAACTGGGAAAAATCTTTTTCTCACTAATATACCTATTTTATTTTCGAAAATTGTTTTCTTTTGAGCATTGGGGGGGGGGGGGTACGTGCCCTGCCTTGCTATGGGCCTGAGCCCCGAAGACCGTTTTTAAAAAGATGTATTTTTAAAAGTTTAAAAGCTTTACTGTGCCGCCATTTTGCAAAATTTTTTTTGTTAAAAAATATATATTTGTACCTTACTACGTACCGAAACATGGGGTATATTTTGTTTAGTAAATAAAAAAAATTTTCCAATTTAAAACAATTATCTAACAATTAGTTCATTTTCAGGCTTCTACAGTGGCATAACCCCTTAATTCTAGAAATTTCACTAATGTAACAGCCGTATTAGATAAAAATAGGCTTAAGCACGAAAAATTGACATCGGATTTGAAAATTTTTTCTCAGAATTATAGCGGATGAAGGAGCTTATAGTGAAGTATAAGAAAAATTTGCAGATTGTTGAAAATTAGGCCTCAATTTAGCAAAAAAGTGGAAAATTAATATGCGAGTTTTGTATTAGCTGTTGTCATTGCTATAGCACCATCCAAGGGCGTTTATTGGGGGGGGGGCAGAAGGGTCAGCTGCCCCCCTGGCTTTTGGCTGCATAAATTTTTTTTAGACATTTAATATTTCACCAGCCCCAGTTTTTAAAATTTTCTATAACTTTTGGTTTTAAATGATTAAAATGCTTTTATAATAAATCTTTTTTATTTTGCCCCCCCCATGAAAATGATTTTATGGACGCTTATGGCACCGTCTATTCTCTACTCTGTCACTATGCAAATTTTTGAGTTATACCACTAACAGTGAGGAACTTCTCCACCGGAATCTTTGAAAATGTTGATCTCTGAGACAGTTCAACTTATTAAAAATATAATCCAGGATTAACAAATTACTTAAATCAGGATATCAGTATCGCGTTAAATTTATTTTAAAAACAGAGATTCCTGGTCAAGGTTAGGTTGTGTTACAAAAACTTTTTTTTTTAGCAAATTATTGAAGAAATATCCACGGGTTGAGCTTAGGTTAGTGTTAGGAAACATTTTTTTTAATGAGGGGGGACCATTAAAAGAGAGATTCGTTGGTAGGTTACTGTTATAAAGATTATTTTTTTTAAATATGATAATTAAATAAAAATTCTTTAAATTAAAAATAAATTCTATTGCACCCTATATAAATTTAATAAATAATTTTTAAATTAAAAATTATTTATGTTGCACCTCATATAAAAATCCCCTAATCTTTAGTATGTAGACTCCACTAATACATTTGCGGAGTTTTTATCTAAGATTACCGTCGACCTTTTTGCTTGGAGTGGAGTTTTCTTTTTTTTGTACCTGCCGAATTTGTGCAGCACCTACCCGTCTCTAATTGCACTTTGCCACTTTGTAATCATTCATATCCACAGAAGGAAGTTATTATTTTGACCTGTTTTTGGCTAAGTATGGTTTTAGTATCGTCAGAGCTTAGGTTATATGTTATTTATTTTTTTAGAATAAATTTCTGGTCAATATGTAATTCATACGTTTGGTATATTGTTTACCTTTGTTCTTTTTTAAAAGCTTTTATTTAACTTGGGAAGACCGTTGTCCGTCGTCCGTCGTCCGTGTGGGTCGACCGCTTTGAGGCCATTTTTAAGCAATTTCCCGACGTCCTAGAGATCTGAAATTTGGTACACAGCTTTCACCTGCAGAGCATTTTCATATTTTAATTTTGTTTTTCTAAAATTCTGAAAAATAAGCGAAAAATCGGGAAAAAACTGAAAACCATTAAGCGCATGCGTCGATGCGCATTGGACAATTTTATCATACAGGGTGGAAAGTAACTTAGAATTCTAAATCTCATTTTTAAGGACCGCATTCAGGGTAAAGTTTTTCGTCGTAATGATTTATACAGGGTGAAGTATCAAACATCTAAAACACATAAATAAAGAAATCTGATAGGATGAACCTATATTAGTTAAAATACATAAGCTGTATTTGAAAAGATATGACTAAAAAATTAGAAAATAAAAAATTAAATAAAAAATTAAAAATTTAAAAAAAAAATCTTTTATTTAAAATTACAAAAGTGCACTAAAAAGTAGAAAATAATTTTAATAAAAGCAAACAAAGCTTCGTGAAAACATCAATATAAAAGCGTGGGGTTATGAATTTTGTACACCAATAGTTAGCGTGCTTATCCACCTAAAACAGCCCCACGCTTTTATATTGATGTTTTCACGAAGCTTTGTTTGCTTTTATTAAAATTATTTTCTACTTTTTAGTGCACTTTTGTAATTTTAAATAAAAGATTTTTTTTTTAAATTTTTAATTTTTTATTTAATTTTTTTCTAAATATATTTTTAGTCGTTGAGTAAGCGGTCGGTAGCGGAAATTACGTTAATCCATTCATGTGCGTTAGTGGTCGACAGATAAACATGTAAGATCTATCTTTTTGTCATATTTTATGATTTAAAAAAAAAATATTTTTTTAAACTGTCAGGGGTCTAACTAGGGAGAGTTTATTCCACTTTAGAAAATAGAAAATATATTTTGGTCTAACTAACTATTTATCGAAAATATGACAGTTATTTACACAAATTCACTGGGATCTAATAATTAATTGTAAATCTATTGTAAAGTTTCGATTTTTCACGTAAAAACCGCCCGGTTGCCACATTCTCTTGACGATCCGTGCACTCAAATCAAAGTTTATCAAGGGGCGAGGCCTAGTTCAGTTGTCGATTAGGTGCCTGAGAACAACGCTGCTATAAATTTATTTCAAAATGTTTTTTTGAAGTGAACGGTCTTAAAGATCCCGATTTTCGAGTACGGTGGGTTTCGAGGGAAGTTTTTTTTTCAAGCGAGTGCACTCATTCATATTTAGTGCTTGGCTACACTGAGGGTGCGTTCCACTTAAAGCCCACGACGACCGCGGCGTGGTCCCGTGGTTCTTTGATTGAACTAAAGATCGAGAGCGGTTATTTGATTGGACTGACGAACGACCGTGGTTGTCGTGGGCTTTAAGTGGAACGCACCCTGAGTTGTAAATATCGCTTGAGAAACATAAGGAAGGCGCATTTTCAAGGTATAATATCGCAGCTTCAGCAATGCATTTGTATCAGCATTACCTTGAAAATGCGCCTTCCTTTTGTTTCTCAAGCGACATTTACAGCTCAGTGTGGCCACTCGCTTAATGATATTGCAAGTTAATAACTACGTTTAGAGGAAATTTGCATTTAGAAGTTTGTTTATGTAACTTTACAGATGGGCGGAGTTCAATTTATTCAAAGAGCCAATACAATACTTGCAAAAATAAACTGTTTTACTTTGTCTGCCGCTGTGGCTTGTCGGTAAAAAAAACTTTGCATCCGCCTAGCTAACAAAGTACCACGTGATATCACGACGGCAAGGAAATTAAATCTTAACCTTGTTTATATAGTAACGAAATAACGTATTTTATAGCCGTTTGACGAAGAAAATTTTTTTCGTAATAACTCTGAAACAATTCGACAGATTTTAGTTATTTTGCTGTTTTTTTGCTCTTTTTTGAAAGATTTTAAAGTTGAAGGGAAACGGTGACAGAAAATCAAAAATTATTACGTATTATTTTTCTTCCTCGGTAAATTATTTACCGTATATATTTTTTAGTATTGATGTATTTTTGTTTACATTAAAAGCAGGTCATGTAACAGGAAAATTTGTACCAACTCGTATCAGTGCTGCATCTGTAAAAAAATGTTTTCTTTAAAAAATAAATAAGTAACAGTCTGATATTCAATCAATAAGGAAAAAGATAATCGATAGGTTACGAAAATTATAAAATTTATTTTTACTTTTTGTTGCTTACGAATATTAAATTTTTGAGCCCTTTTGTCGTTGAAACGCTGGCATCGCGAGCGCGTTTGAGCTAAAGCCATTCAGCACATAATGGTAACGCGGGACGAAACGCTCGTAAACCGCCCGACAAACGCGGCATTTTCTTTTTTAAAACCGCTGCATTTGAACAGCGGCATTTCAATTATCATTCGACATTTTCATTAACCTTATTTTGATTATTAACCTAATTCTGATCAACCTTAACGAATGATCGGTTTTCATTTTTTTTACTTACATATCCTCAGATTTATATTGGTGCAAGAGAATATAAATCGACTCTTTCCTGTCTTATGATGTTATGGATCACACGATTATTTAATGTAGGTAACGCAGGTAATTAACAAAAGAGTCCCTCATTTTTAAATATGATAGCGGACCCGTATCAGGATATAAAAATCATCAATTATCGAGAAAACTTGAAAGTAACCGTCAGTTTTTTTTTTTTTTAATTTTTATGTTCAGTAAATAAAGACGTGCTTTATGTGACATCAAGTGCATTACTTTTAAAAACTGTGTAAGTCGATAAATTTAAATAAACCAATACCTATTCTGGATATTTTTATTCTAGTTTTCTCTGCGAGAATGGATAAAAAGCAAAAGAAAGAGATTGATGAAATACTAAAAGTTCTAAAAAACTCCGACGAACTTGTTTTTTCGTTTCGCACTCAAATCGAAAATAAGAATTTGATTATTTTTATTGGACTTACCAAAAGCGGGAAAAGCACTCTGGTTAACTATATTACCGGCTTTCCTTTGATATCGTTCAAACATGGCAATAACTATAAAATTGAATGTACCGAAATTTCAAATATTGGACATCTTTCGACCTCTTTAACCAAAACTCCAACCGTGGTCGAGTTGAAAGGAGAATTGAATACGCTGATCATCGATGCACCTGGTTTTGACGATAACCGTGGGAGTTTACAGGAAATCATGAACGCCCTCTATATTAATCAAATTAAATATGCCAACAGCGTGAAATTTGTGCTGGTGTGCGATATCAACAGCATTTTGAACGATAACATCAATTATTTTCTAAGTTTTTTAAGAACGGTTCAAACGATTTTACCTCACTTTCATAAATTAAAAGATGGCGTTTCGATTATATTTACCAAAGACAACGAAAATTATTCTGGTCAGGATATAGTCGAGATGCTTCGATATAAAATTTTGGGATTCCCAGACCTAAATTGCAAGAAAGATTTGATTGAATATTTGGTTAATCATGTGGAAGTAATTGGGTCTTTCCGAATGCCATCCGAAGAAGGTCCTTTAAGCGAAGATGTCAACGTAAATATACAGGACGCCATATCGAACAGCAAGCCTGTGAAAATAGACGAATCGGAAATTAAATTTGGCATTTCGGACAAAGCCCAAATCGTTTTGCGCGATGCTTATCTACAATTTCATGATTTGATTAACTTCGTTGATGACAAGTTGAACGATTTTGTTACGGATACTTTCGATAAATTCGATGGGTTACGAACTCATGGTTTATTAGTTCTACGTGACGAAGAACTAAAAAGGTCTTCGAAAGTTTTGGAAAAATTTAAGCTAACCGTCCAAGGCGCCGACCACATTAAATCGATAGAAGAGTTTCCTCGGATGATCATAAATTTGTTTTTCAACGAAGTTAACAAAGTATGCGATGAACTACGGAACATTAAGACTGAGCTAGCTCCCGAAAATAATCAGGATTTTGATATGGAATCAGTAGAAGAAATTTCCAAAAAGATTGAATATTTGCAATGCTTGGAAGTTGTTTTGGAACAGTATAATTTGAGTAATAATATTTTGAGTATTTATAGCAAATATTTGAAAGAGATGATTATAACAATTAAAGATTTAGTTGGAAATATAGCGAATGAATTTAGAATCCGATCCGAAATCATAAAAGAATTGGATTTGTTAATGGAATTTAAGTTTCAGGTTGCAAAAATTAATGATTCATACATAAAGGTTTCAAGTGACAGTGAATTGTCACGAATGGAACAGCAATTACAACAATTATCTGTGCAACTTGGACGTGTTTTATCCGACTTTTCAAAAAGGCCTTTCATGGATAATTATCCAAAAGGGTTAATTTCTGTAGCTCGCGAATTTAAAGAAGATGTTAGGAAAAAGTTGGCGGATGTTGCAGAGTATAAGTCAGAAATGGCAATTAGTAATCAACAGTTTTCAAAGACCAAAATGGTTTTAGGCACCTGTGTGTTTTGTTTGGGAATTCTGTCTTATCCGAAACCTCAATATACCATTCCACCAATGATAATATTATTGGCTATTTTGGATTGGAGAACAAAGTGTTTTCGTAATACCATGTCCACTAAATACGAACGCTATAAGCAAAAAAGACTTTTTTCTTACAGAACCGTTTTGGATCAAGTCAATTTGAGATGAGCAAAAAATTCAATCAAATTGTTTATTATACCGTTACAATAATTGATTGTGATGTATTACTTGCAGCTGTAATAAATTTTTATTAATATAATAATTATTTAACTCGAGTTTTACTTGCAGTTCCTACATTTTTCCATTATCTTCTCTTATAGAATAAATAGTCAACAATGATCTAAACTTATAGCAGTGGTTCTCAAAGTGTTAAAAATTTAAAGGATAAAATCTGAACAAAAATAATTCAACCCCTCGGATATAATTTTTTAATAATAAAACACAGTTTTAAAATTAACTAATTTTAACTAATTTCCTTCTTGTACCTGTAAGTAGATATTTACAAATCATTAATTCTACCACCTACAGGAACAAATTAACAAAATCGTTGGGTAAAATTTTAGGGAACGATAACTCATTTTGCTTCTATTAGGAGGATAAAATGCAATATGACGGTATATTAAAGCACGGTTAAAAAGAACTCCCTTTTATAATGGACTAAATTTTGTTGTTTTAAGTATGCGGAAAATATACGTTCGCTTTCGCAAACAAATTTTGAGCAGGAAACGTTGGAGAAATTTGAAGATATGCAAAGATAAGTTGTGTCACAATATTGCAACTGGTTTATACTTGGATGCGCCGAAATGTAAAACGCGAAGAAATTTGGAAATACGCCCTGCAAGTTTCTTTCGTGGTTATTACAATTCAATTAATTCTCGACCATCTCAGTATCACTTTTAGCGTTTTCTCTGGGTAAAAACAAATGATTTTTCACGAATTTAATAATTCAACATGGCGGACCCTTTGAGACGATGCGAAGTTTTCGTTCACGTATAGATCATACCTTGGGTAAGTACTATATAGACATTTGTATTGTTACATGGGCTAGCAGGTAGACATTTAGTGAGTGAATGACGTATTCCACGAAAATCGAACTTAAACTTTTCTTCTTAATACACGTAAAAGTGATCTAATAGTTGTGATAGAATTCAGAATTTTCAGCACCGCAACCTACGCAATTAATGATTTATCATTCGATAAAATAATTATAAAGTCAGGAGCAACAAGAGCTGCAATTTTATCAGCAGTATGGCACGTATATTTATTCTGCAGGAATTACATATTTTCCACGTCTAAATCGTTTAAATAATTTATTGGTGATGATTTTACCATTTTTAGAATAAATGTTGATCATTTCTAAGCATAGGCGCAACTAGGATCAAAAGTTTGGGTGGACTAAAAAATTTTTTTTTTAAAAACTTAAGGCGCCTCTCTCGTAGCGTAAAATCCAGGTCTTGAACAAGTCAAAATTGTTAATAATAAATTAAATAATTCCAAAACAATTACAAAGGTAAAACATAAAACTATTTTGGTACAGGCTTAAAATTTTGATTAATTTCAAAGCAGTAATGTGACCAGCGCTACAAGCCTTGTGATTGGTTATATTTGAAGACAATATTGCTTCTTTTATTTTTTTTAATTTTAATTAAAAATTTTAAGCCTGTACCGAAATAGTTTTATGTTTTGCCTAATTAATATTTTTTGAATCGTCTAAAAATAGTTTTTATTAACAGCACAGTTTGCTGCTCCTCCTGCCACCTTCCAGGTCAGACAAAGATTTTGTAAGGAAAATAAAGTATACAATATTTAATTTTATCTCATTTTTTAATGAGATATATTTGATATGATTTTCAAAAATTGTTTCTATTTTCAAAGGTGTCTGGACCCTCTCTCGATAAAACGCACGCCTACTTTCCCCTTGACAAAGCCGAATTGTTCGCTGATTCACTCCAGGAACAATTTTCCCCCAACATGGTCAACACTTCAGACCGTAAGCTCTTAAAGCACATAAATACCATCAACGCGACGGTCAAACAAAAATTCGCCCAAAAAGACCTCATCCCCATTCAGCCCGCATCTTTCTTCGAAATTAAGGAAGCCATAAAAGGCACCAATAGTAGAAGAGCTCCAGGCCCTGATAACATATCAAATGCCGCGCTGAAAAACCTCCCTAAAAAGGCCATTTCAGCCCTTACGGCCATTATAAACGCAATCCTCAGACTTAAGCACTTTCCCGGCAGGTGGAAGTTGGCCGACGTCATCCTCATACCAAAGCCGGGTAAGTGCTCGTCCAACCCCCAAAACTACCGACCCATTTCACTACTTTCCTCAATCGGAAAGATAGCTGAAAAGATTATACTCTCCCGTCTTCAGAACGAAGTAGACGACCTCGATATCTTATCCAACGAACAATTCGGCTTTCGAAAGGGGCACTCGACCACGCATCAAATTCTGCGCGTGACAGAAAAAATTACCGAAGGCTTCACTAGAGGCCACAGGGCCTTGGCTATCCAAAGTCTGGCACATAGGTTTGCTGTATAAGCTTTACATGGCGGGAATTAATTCAAGCCTTGTAAGGCTTATTGCATCCTACCTCTGTGCCAGAACCTTCCGGGTCAAGATCGGCTCATATTTTTCATCAACTCGAGCAATATTAGCAGGGGTGCCGCAAGGCTCTATTCTTTCCCCCCTTCTTTTCAATATATATACGCACGACATCCCTGTACCCGAAAACGCTATGTTGTCCTGCTTCGCAGACGACATAGCCATCGTCTCGACCCACCCGCGGCGAAACCGAAATATCACTATCGCACGTGATTTGCTGAAGCTCCTCCAACCCTGGTACTACAAGTGGAGACTTGTAGTCAATCCGGGGAAGAGCGAGGTAATCATGTTCGATAGAAAGCGCCACCCCCCCCCCCAGACAAACTCGAGATGTTTGGCGAGTCGATCCCTTGGAAAGACTCTGTCAGATATCTCGGGGTTACCCTTGACAGCAGACTGTCGCTTACAAAGCACATCAAATCCTGCGTTGTCAAAGCCAGAGCCCTTAAAAGTAACCTTGCCCCGCTGATCGGTAAAAACAGCAAATTACCCCCAAAAGATAAAGTCACGATATATAAGGCCATTATACGGCCAGTCCTTACTTACGCCGTCCCCGCATGGGGCTTTGCATCGAGCAACCAGATGAAGAAGCTCGATGCGATGCAGAATGCCTGTATCAGGCAAGCCATGGGGGCCCCATGGTTTGTCACGAATAGGCAACTGCAGGCCGCATCCGGCATCAAACCTCTTCGCGAACACATACAGGATCTTACCAAAAACTTGTACAAAAAATGTCCCGATTGCCCAAACCCCCTAATCCAGTCGCTTGGTACATACGATGCCAAGCTTTTCCCTAAGACTCCCAGACCAAGAGACATTATCTCGCCTAAGGCCGCCACTCTGGTCAATCCTCCCCTCCCAGGACCTTCGGGACAAATTCCCGCCCCCCCTCTTTTCGACTCCGATTCTGACTCCATTTTTCAATGAGACTGCGACGTGCTTGCCTACCAAACACTTGTTTTCCTGTGCTTACCTTAACGCCCAAAGTCAAGACTCGGCTCTAGGCCTCTCCTCGGGTTTGAAATCCTTGTTAAAAAATTCCCAAACGCTAGTTTCATATACTAGATGAAGGAGATAAGCGGGCTGCGCCCGCATCTGCTCCGCAGATGCCATGAAATGTTACCTTACCTTACCTTCTCTCAAAATGTAAAGAAAAGGGCGTAAATCCGGGGGGGGTCTGGGGGGTATGGAATACCCTCCAGCACAAGGAAGTAACGAGAAGGCTTTTCAAAATCGGGGGAAAGGTTTGTATTAAGGACCCTAAAATATAATTTTACGATTAAAACCTCTATGTATTTTGAAAGAGTATATTTTAAATAAGAGAATTAACTAAGACGGAATGCACTTGTGTTTTTTTTCAAAAATGGAATTTAAAAAAGCTCGATTTTCACTGCAAATTTGAAGGTAAATCGCTCGTGATTGGTGAATCAATGCATTCTGTTGTCGGTACGCGTGTTCCTATACATAAGAGTGTAGCTGTTGACAAATTTGTCAGTAACTCGTACGCTAAGGTACGAATACGTTCTTTTTAGGATCAAATTATTTCAGAAAAGGGTTACTTAAATTTAACGAACGGTAGTTACTTTTTCGCGTAGATCCTACTCTTTCCATGGTGGTTTTCATCAAAATGGCCCGGAGCGCCCGAAGGGTGCGTAGGGTCAATTTTGATGAAAACGACAACTAATTTAAAAATGCCCCTAGGCCCGTGGATGAAGGAAAATGGTGGATCTTTGAAGGGTGAAACTCGTGAGAGTGAATTCTAAACGCAGGGTAGTTGTGCAAAGAAAAATCGACTTAAAGCACCCCTCGCTGCGCTCGGGCGCTTTAAGCCATTTTTCCTGCACATGTACTATTCGGAAAGGTGGTTGTGCAAGGAAAAATCGACTTAAAGCACTCCTCGCTGCGCTCGGGCGCTTTAAGCCATTTTTCCTGCACATTTAGTATTGAAAACCATGATTTTCGTTCGGAGTGCACTGTTGCTGCATCCCAATGCAAGTGTCGCTCCGGTTATCCCCGCTCTGCGCAAAGCTAAGACCAGTTAAAAGTACACGGACTGTCAATAGAATGAATTGATTCACCAATCCCGAGCGACTTTGCTTAAAATTTACTGTGAAAATCGCAGTTTTTAAATTCGATTTTTGAAAAAACAGGTGCATTTAAGGCATTCTGTCATAGCTAATTCTCTTATTTAATGTATACTTTTTCAGAATTCATCGAGGTTTCAATCGTAAAATTTGTATTTTCGGGGCCTCGATAGCTACCTGCAACCCATTCAGTTGTTGGTACGTGTACATTAATGCATAATATTGTTGCACTTTACAAATTTAACAAACGGTTATTACTTTTTCGCGAGGATCCTCTTCGTGCCATGGGGGTTTTTACAAAAAAATTGACCCTACGCTTCGGGCCATTTTTGAGAAAATTACACTAATTTAAAAATACCCCTAGGCCCGTGGGTTAAGGAAAAAGGTGGATCTTTGAGGAGTGAAACTCGTTTGCGTGGATTCTAAAAGCAGGGTGGTTGTAAAAGGAAAAATTGACTTAAAGCACTTCTCGCTGCGCTCGAGCGCTTTAAGCTATTTTTCCTGCACATTTACTATTGAAAACCATGATTTTCACTCGAAGTAAAGCTAAGACTAGTTCAAGCACACGGACCGACAATAGAATGCATTGATTTACCAATCCCGAGCGACTGAACTTGAAAATTGCTATGAAAATCGAGCTTTTTTAAAATCGATTTTTGAAAAAACTGGTAGATGTAAGGCCTTCCGTTATAGTTAATTCTCTTATTAAATATTTGCTTATTCAGAATTCATCGAGGTTTCAATCGTAAAATTTGTATTTTAGGGACCCTAATACAAACCTAAATCGATAACGACACAACTTTAATTCTAGAAAAAACATCTTTTCTAAATGGCTGGAGGGTATTCCAGACCCCCCGGTTTTTCGCTTGTTTACGTTTATAAATACCCTCCAGATCAGGACAAGATTTTTTCATTACCATAAATTACATAATACTGAATTTGATCTCATTTTAAAGTGCGATTTATAATTTTTAGGCCAATTAGACCCTTAGCTAATGTTGCTACTCAAATTTGTGCACCTGTACCATAGTCACCTTTGCCACGCTGTAGTTAGCACTGAATAAAAGTACGGAATTTTTCGAGGTAGTACTAACTTTTATTTGAAGCTAAAAAGTACTGAAATTGTTGTTTATGTACCTAGTCCTGAAAGTGCATCTTTTTGGTATGAGCGTGGAAAATTATAGACTGAGGCGCAGCCGAAGTCTATGACTACTCAAATGCCAAAAAGACACTTTAAGGATAAGGTGCATACACTATTTTATGTGTAATTGGAATAAAATGCCCACTTTCTGCAAAAAATGTATGATAATGTTATACAGAATAATTTAACGAAATACGTATATAATAATGATCCAGTTGCTAAGCAATGAAATATTTAAAATTCACAAAATACGTCAAAAATATTTGTCAAAGTGTACATTTTAGTAGGATTGCACATAAAACATTTGAGGTTATGACATTTCTGTACTAAAAAGTAAAATTTGACATTTCTGTACTAAAAACAACTACTTTCAGTATTGTTTTGAATATGTGAAAATGTACATTTTAGTATGATTGCACATAAAAGTACATATGTACTGATGTTGGCAACACTGGCCCCTGTCCTAGTTTCGCCTATGTTTCTAAACATTTCACAATTATAAATACATTGCTGCATGATTAATTTATACGTTATGTAGATGACGTATTTTTTTATAAATATTACACGTTTGACAGCTGAGAAACGGTGGCTAATTTAAAATTGCAATTTTGTTGCACCACCTTTTAGTATATAACATCAACGTCAATTTATTTAATCAAAGCAATTAAGTATTAAATACAAAAAATTCCTATTACTCAACGTTTCGGCGCTTTTACCTTCTTTGAACTTGGAATCTACGGTTTTGGGGGTTCTTGCGACTGCTTTCACTTAATCTATGTTATGAAATAACAACTGTTCCATTATTCTTTACTCGATGGCGAGTCATTGTGCGATGAAAGTACTCTAGAAAGCTTTCTTTCCAACTCATGCCCTGCAATGCGAAAAGATGTTATGTTATAAAAAGGGGAAGGGTAATTGCTGAGGTGTTTACTCATTGTCTCTTCAAGAAGAGGTACTGGGTACGTGCTGTGGATGTAACTGTTTAGCAATACTTGCTTCAGCTTTTTTCGTCGGCGCTGGCGGCTCATACCTTTTTGGTGGAGAACTTCTGAACTGCGGCTCTGCGTTTTCGGGTAGGCGCTACCATCTGCGATACTTGTAATAAATTTCATTCGAAGTGTCAAAACTTGCTGTGCTCCAGCTTAAGTATACTCATACATCCAATTATAATACATTTTTGAGATGTTCTAAGGGTTGAAGGAAGTTGATAAGTAGATACACCAATGAAATTTCACTAGTTGTAGTAGCAACATCGAATAAAATTGTTGTTTTTAATTGATTTACCGCTTATTTCAATGATCTTGAGCTTAGGTTAGAGTTTGTTTATGTTATTTATTTAGTAAAAGAAATACATTTTTACAGGGATTTTGGTTTTGAACTGTGATCTGTATTATATTCCAAAACTATTTTAGAAATAGCCGCCGGTTTCACAAACAATATGATATAGTTAATCACTGATTAGTAAAATGATTAGTTATTGGTTTATAGTTGATCTAGATTAACTAACCATTGATTAACTATTTCATATTATTATTTCTGAAACCGGCCGTAAGTCTTGCACGAATATAAGATAATATAACATCAGTTTTTGAAATTTATATCTGACAAATTATTTTGAACTATGTTAAGAAGTTTTGTCATTTATAATTTCAGATTTTGTACCAAGATGGAAGATGTAAGAACGTTTGAGATAATATCCGAAGTAGAAGCAGCTAAACCCAGAATTTTAAGATTTAGAAATGACATTTCCAATAAAACTGTGATTGCATTTTTGGGTAACACGAGAAGTGGAAAAAGCACATTGATCAATTTTACCCTGAACAACGATTTGAGTAGTTTTGCAGAAGGAAAGAAATTTTTGATAAAATCGGAATCGAGTGGTAACGGTCCGTGTATAAAACACGGATGTACTTCGCACACGAAATATCCATCCATTTGGCCATCACAAAATGATGTTAATACTATTTTGGTCGACTTTCCGGGTTTTGACGACAATAGAGGGATGACAAGAAATATTATAAATATTCTTTTTATGAATCAACTAACCCACGCAACCTCGGTTAAATTTGTGGTCGTTTCTGATATCAAAGACCTCGTTAACGATAACATCAACGAGTTTACTAAATTAATGACAAATTTGGAGTCGATAATTATAGATTTTTGTGCGGTTTCGCTTATCTTCACGAAAGCTGCTGATGATATTGTGGTTGCCAAAATTTGTTCGTTAATGGAAGAAAAGATTTTGAACGTTGATAGACTAGCGGTTAAAAAGGATTTAATTACTCATTTAAGTGAGAACTATCACCAAATTGGAATATTAAAAGCTCCTTTGACTGCAGGATCGATCAATGCGGAAGAAATTGATTGCAACGTGAAAGTTGCTATCGGTAACAATAATTTTACCCATGACGGAAGCTATCAGTTTATTTTGTCTGATAAAACGCATGGTATACTACTGAACGTGTATCAAAAATGTCTGGAAGAATTGGATTTTGAAAGCGAAATATCAGCGCTTCTCAAGCCAGACGAAAAGTTCTTTAGTATCGATAAGTATGTTTTTGCTTCTACTGACCAAGAATTGGAAACTACTCAAACTAGGCTAACTGCGGTGTTAGAAAACATTCGGGGGCACAACGCACTAGTTTTCACAATGTTAAGGGGTGTGTACGATTCGGTGTTAGCTTTAACGCGACGCTTATCCGAACCCTTGGAGAAGAAACTAAAATTTTTGAAATTTATGGACGAGTTATCTTTACTGGACCAAAACATTGTAGGGCTTGTTATAGAACGATACAGACAAGTTTTATCTGAATTTTGCGCTGAAGTTACTAAATTGTTGGAAAAGATTGATTTAGAACTCCGTTCTAGATTAGAAGAAGGGTTAGAACATTTAGGAACTGCTATATGGTCGGATGCTAAGAAGGTAGCCGTTTCGGCAGCGGTCTACATTCCACTTGTCAAGCAAACGCTTACAGCATTAGGTCAAGATGTTAGTTGGATTTCTTGGGAATTGGCTGAAGCTAGTGGAGCCACTTTTGGCATTGGTCTTCTAGGTGTTGGTAGTTTTGGAGCCGGTGCTTATGCTACTCAGTATTACAATAAGGCGCATTTACGCAAAACGTTACGGAAAGAACAAGGACGATCTTAAAGTTTAGTTATGTATTTTTTTAGAAACTATTAAAAACAATGATTGTATTATCTTCATCATCGCAAAGTAATGTGGATCTGATGAGGTTATACCTTACGGTTAAGGCTTAAATCGGGATTATGCAATCAAGTTTTTGTGATCCATGTTTTTGGCTGCTATTGCTTGTTATGTCTTATGTTGAAGGATGCTCTTAGCTTGTACTTCACATTAAACTTTTTTAACATTGGGGTCTATAGCTCATTAACCTCTAACCTAACACTCGCGGAGAGTGAGGACCGACGCTGCTGCTTTAGTCCTACTTACACCAACATACAGTGAACATCGAGAAAATTTCACTCTTTAGGGGTATTTTTGACTTAAATTTTACAAAAAAAAGAGAGATCTACCAATGGAGAACCAATCTTACACAATGTTCTGCAACAACTTCGTTAGGATATGAAAACTTAACCGGGTTGATTGCTGTTCGAGTTCTTTGCACCCTCTAACGGGTTTTTGTTGAAATATTGAAACCGAATAAATACATAATCTTAAATTCTACAATCTTTACATAGTTACGGGAATAGTCGACATCTGACATTTTTCATTTATTTATGGTTTCAACATAAATTCGTTAAATGCGCCACAAACTGGGAAAACCGGATTAAACTCGTTTTCGCACTCGACCTTTCTAAAAACAACATCCTACATTACGTACGAATAGACAAAATTTTTATATCATTTTTAGTTATAATGTACCGAGAGCGATGAGAACCACTCAAAAAATTTATTTCATGGGTAACTATTAAATTTTAATTGACAGGGTAATTATCAGCTCAATGTTCGAGTGTAACCCAAGTTTTCGCGGATTAGTCAATGTAACCCACGTTATTAAAAATGCAATATTGTGATCAGAAAAATAAAAAAATTTTGATTGAAAGTTAAATATTCGAAACTTAAATTTAAAATTAATTTTATCATGGGATAAATAACTGTTTTGCATTCCAGATTGAAATGAAATGGCTGACCTTACTCCGGAGGAAATTTCTAATTTAAAGGAACAAATTATAGAACGTTTAAATACTGAAGAAAGTTTATCGAATTTTCAAAATTTTATTCTTGGTAAAGATATCACAATTTTTCTTGGGAATACCCGAAGCGGGAAAAGTACTTTAATTAATTACTTGATTGGCAATCGCTTGAGAAGCGTGAGAAGGGAGGATTTACCTAGACAATTCAGATTAGAACTGGTGGAGGAGGACGATGGCCCCCGAATTGGTTACGGTAGTTTATCTGTAACGGATTTTCCTTCGGTTTATAGTACTTCCGATGGCAGTGTTTTAATCGATTCTCCTGGATTTGAAGATAATCGTGGCATACCTCAAGATATATTTAACGCTTTATGCGTGAATCAAATCCGATTTGCTAATTCGATTAAATTTGTTTTGGTTTGTTATATCCACGATGTGGCTAACGATAACGTCCGAAGTTTTACAAATTTGTTGTCACAAATGACGCATTTGGTGACCAATATCGAAAATATACAAAATTCTGTGTGTATCATATTTACGAAGGATAACTTGAACTACACACCAGAAGAGTTGGGAGCCATCATGAGGCAAAATATTTTGAACCAAAATGAGTTTAACATCGATAGAAGGTTATTGCGTAATCTGACACAGAATAATCAGTTAATAGGAGTTTTTAAAATGCCCGCCGTAGAAGGTGACATAAATTTGAACGAACTTGATGTTAATATCAAAGGGGCAATTGATGCTTGCGAGTTAGTTTCCGTTGGAGAATTAAATATTAGATTTTCTCTGTGCGATCAGTCAAATTTGTTTCTGAGAGCTGTATATCCGGAATACACAGATACTCGGTATTTTGATTCAGAAATTAATAGAACCGTCCAAGAGCACAATAACTATTTTGATATTGATCTGTATGTGTTTGCATCGTACAAGGATGAACTAGATCAAGTAAGGGAGGTGTTACGTATTGTAAATGATCCTGATGTAAACTTAAGAGAGAGAGAGATGAGTAGTCTAGATGATCTGAAGAGGGCTCTAGAAACATTGTTGGAAGCCAGAGCAATGCGTTTATCTTTTTCATTTGAAAGGAGTTTTCAATTTATGATTGCACTGGATAACGCGTTGCTACTGGAAGAGCAATATAGAGAAACAATTATTCAAAATTATAGAAATTCTATAGACGCGTTACTACTTCGAGTGACGAGATTAAGTACTAAAATTGATGTCGAATATGAAACAAGGAGGAAAAATAACTTTTTGTTTGTTTATCAAGCCTCTCTATTTGCGGGTGGTGTAGGACCTGCTACTTTGGGGATACTGAGATTCCTTCAAGGAATTGTTCCTGCAAGGATAGTTATTCCTGGTGCTGGTGGATTTGCAACCCTTGAAGCTGGAGTAGGCACTGTTGCCGCATCGTCCGCATGCGTCGTGGGTGGTGTAGCAGTGGGTGGTGCAATAGGAGCTGCTTACATGTTGATAAAAGAAGCAATATTTAGAAGACGCCAAGTTAGAGAAGAACAAAATCGATAAACCTATGTACCTCATCCTAGCTACCTCACTTACACATATGAGTATTGTATAGGAAAATTCAGTAGGGGGTGTCTAGAGCAGTGGCACGGTTTAAGTACCACTGATCTAGAGATACGGAATAATCTCTAATTTTCAGATATATATTTTAAATAGGCCATAGATACAGGAGGGTTTTGGGGGTTCACCCCAAAAAAATGGCAGGAACTCGAATAATTTTATTGTGCTTTTAGCTTTTTAAGTTTTAATTTGATATTATTTTCAGAATATAATAATTATAACACTGACGTATATTTTTTTGTAATAATTTTTATTATATGGGAGTACTAACATAATTAATTAAGACATATTTCCGCTTTTTGGTGGTGCGCGCGCCAGGCGCTCTTTAAAACAAGCTGCAGCTCTTTTTCTTTCTCCGCCTTCAACATAAGGAATTTTTATTACCAATAAGTGCCTTCACTTTTTAGTGGATTTATTTACAATTTTGTAATATTTATAAAAATTAATAAGTACACAGTGCCGTATCAAATGTAATTTGTATCAGGTGCTATAAATTTTAGCTAATCTAATCTACTGAACTAAGGCTTAGTTTTCTACTGTATCAATTCAAGTGATGTATTTTAGTAATGCTTAAAATTAAAAGTTACAAGAAAATTTGTTGTTTTTTTTTTTTAATTCATATGGCCTAAAGGCCGCATTAAAATTAATTTTACAGCAACTTTTAGAATTTTTTTAAAAAGATATGAAATACTGAAACCTACAGAAGTACGCGAAGAAGACTCGAGCTGTAGTACACCAACCAATGAAAGTTATACAAAAAAATTTGATATATTTTTGTAATAGTTTGTAAAAAAAATTATTTACACCTACAAAAGGGTCGGTGTAAACTCCGCCAATCCGGTAAGTATCAGAAAAAGAAATATGGGTATTAGATAAACCGGGAACTCTGCTTACAGTTCACTTATTAAAAACACCCTTGAAGCCCGGAAACTACCCCAACCGGGATATTAGAAAATGTAGATCTTTGAGACAGTTTAATTAAAAGTCGACCTTTTTGCAGACAAAACCGGGGGTCAATAAAATTGGTGTAAGATGTCAATTAAGCAGCAAAGTGGCAACAATTACAATAAAGAAATCTGTTAGGGTGTGATATGAAAAATATTAGTATATAGTTGTTTTTTTTGTATGGAATTAAAATTATTAGTTTTATTGGAAATTTCATTGCTGTGTTTTATAAAAATTTTGGTGCATTCATTACAATTAACCATTTATAAGAAGACAAAAATAGTCATTGCTAGCCGGAGCATTCCGAGATCGTATTACTCCTTCGTAAGTCAGAGGTTTTCCCCAGATCTTTTACATTAAAAATAGGAAAAGCGATTGGGATGATAGCACAATATATTAAACAAAAAGGTTTTAAAATTGCCACAATTTCTCAACTTTTTCCACCACGTACCGTGCGTAAAAATAAAAATGTTAATAATTTTTTTACCGACAATATTGACAAAATCCTCAAAATGACAAAACTCCAAACTACTCGCAATGAGGAATTATACTCAAACATTGGCACCCGTGGTCCGATGTTTCTTCGTTATAACCGGATTTTACTGCATTATGATTTTGAATGAATTTTATTCCTTTTAAATTATTTTAAAAAAATTCTGTTATTTTGGCAATTGAATTGGTAAGCGATTTCAAATTTCATCATGACCTGCAGTGCAGAGTTGCCACAGTTAAAAAATAAAAAGTACATCTTTGAAAGTTAAAAGGTACTAAATTTTTACTGCAGCCATTCGATATACATTTTCTCAAAGCGTAAATACATAAATAAAACACATTTATTTTTAATTATTTTTTATTAGCATATTCCACAGTTTTATTAATGTGAAATTTAAATGTTCTAAAAAAATTTAAACCGCCAAGAGCCGGGAGGGAGGGAGGGCTGGAAGAGGCAGCTTCTAATATATATGTTACGGGAAAAGTACGTATGCCGGTAAAAGTGCACATTTTCCGGCAAATGTGCACTTATTCCGGCGCTTATGGTAAATGTACATACAATGTACTTTTCCCAATAAAATTAGGGAAATGTGCACATATACCAAGGGATGATGGGAAAAGTATATTGAGTTCAAAACAAGTTAGTGTGTTGTCGCCAGCAGTGGCGGCTGGTTTTGAATTTTCCGTGAGATGCATGGGCGTCCATAGAATTATTTTCAAAGGAGGGGCAAAATAAAATTTTTTTTATTATAATAGAAAATAGAGTTTAAGCCGAAAATTTTAAAAACTTGTGTTGGTGAAATATTAAATTTCTAAAAAAATTTAAGCAGCCAGGGGGGCAGCTGCCTCTTTTGTTTTCTATATAAACGCCCATGGTGAGATGTATCACGGGGATTTTAATAACAATAATAACAATTTTAGATAAACTGAACAATTGGAATAAATGCATTTACTTTCTTCCACATATTTTTTATATAACTTTGAAAGTAGAAAATTAAAGTTCTAGAAACAAAGCAGACATACCAAACAAAATTCGGTCAATTTCAGTTTTCAATTTATTGCTAATTGAGCCCCCCCTTTTTTTAGATAAAAAAAAATACTATTGGACTAATTATGAAAAAACTGTTGGCAAAACTATTTAAAAAAAAAACAAAAATCGACAATTTTACTATTGGTTTTCAATACAAATGGGCAATAGTTTTTTTTTCTGATCACGTGTAAATGCGATTCTTTAGAGTTTAGAAGGTGCTACGCACCCTATAAAATTTTTCTAATTTTTACTTAAATTTAAATTAATTTTATTAAATTTAATTGAAAATAAAAAATTGAATAAGAATAATTAAATTAATCTTTATTGCAGCAAGGATCGCGAATTATTTAATTTTATTTGTTAAAGGTTTTTTTAAATATTATATTGACACTTTAATTTAGAGGTTATGTTTAACTTCGTCTACTCACTTTTACCAAGGTACATGTTCACATGTGTACATTTTCCGGTAATTGTGAGGATAACGCTATCTTTTAAATTATTCAACGCACTTTTACCAACTCCCGTGGAATATGTACACATTTACCGGTAAATGTATACATTTTCCGGTTACGTACTTTTCCCGTAAAATATATATTTGATATAATTTTCAAAAATTGCTTCTACATTCTAATGTGTCTGGATCCTCTCCTCCAAAATGTAAAGAAACGGACGTGAAACCGGGGGGTCTGGGGGGTATGGAATACCCCCCAGAACAAGGAAGTAACGAGAAGGCTTTTCAAAATTGATAACGACACAAATTTAATTCCAAAGAAAACATATTTTTCTTTATTATACCTGACCTCCCAGACACCCCCGTTTTCGATTGTTTACTATTAAAAGTACCCTCTATGTCAGGGAGAGATATTATCTGGAATATCAACTACATAATACTGAATTTTATCTAATTTTAAAGTTTTTTTTTGTAAGGTTAACAAACCAATTTCATTATACTAAAATGTATAAAATGGGCGTAAAACCGGGGGGTATGGAATACCCTCTAGCATATGGAAGTTTAAAAATGACTTTAAAAACTGATAAAGCCGCAAATTTAATTTTAAAGAAAACAACTTTTCTTAATGGCTGGAGGGTATTCCATACCCCCCAGACCCCCCGGTTTTCCGATTGTTGACTTTTAAAAATACCCTTCAGATCAGGATAAGATTTTTTGATATAATTTTCAAAAATCGTTCCTATTTTCTAGTGTCTGAACTGTTCCCCCAAAATGTAAAGAAACGGGCGTAAAACCGGGGGGTCTGGGGGTATAGAATACCCCCCAGCACAAGGAACTAACGAGAAGGCTTTTCAAAATTACTAACGACACAAATTTAATTCAAAAGAAAATTTTTTTTTTTTTTATTATACCTGATCTTCCAGACACCCCGGTTTTTCAATTGTTTACTTTTAAAAGTACCCTCTATGTCAGGGAGAGATATTATCTGGAATATCAACTACATAATACTGAATTTTATCTCATTTTTAAATATTGTAGTGACCCGTGGTAATTACCAATTTTGAGAATTTCCACAATTAAAAGTTGAATTTAATATTTTCTTGTTTCTTGAGTTTTTTTATTTTGATTTACTTGGACGAACAGAAATTGTTTGTTTTCAATTATTATGTCAAACTAATGGCATGCAGAAACGTGATTTCCATAGGTTGGATATTGTCCTAAAACCTAAAAAAGTTAAATCAATCAAGAATGGCAAAGCGTTTAATTTTAGTAATTTAATTTTTTTTATAAATGTTTGTTTTCATACCAAATTGTAAATAATGTAGTGCGGTGGTAGCAAACTGCAATCGTTGGTACTCGTTAGAACTGCAAGATGGTGCATAATTTATTGTGTGGTGAATTCAAAATGTTAATTTGGTAATGAATTTTTCAAATTTGGCTGGCGAAGTTATCCAATGGGCGTTCGACACGATTTCCAAAAAACTTGAAAATAGGAAGTGAAAATTTTGTAGAGAGGAAGAAGGTGACAGATAGACGAGCTGTGTGGGAAGTCGAATACGCAACGGCTTCGTAGTAAATTTTTGGATGTTTGAAAATTTAATTTTTTGAAAATGGTTTGAAATACCATTGAAAGTTGTAATTGTTGAAATTGTTTTTTTTTGTTTTGAAATTGTTTGAAAAAAAAATTCAAAAAGTTGAAATTGATTGTGAATGCGATAATTATTGTGTTATAGGACTGGAAAATAATGAATAGATGAGTAAGGAGGATTTTACCTGTTTGTTTCAACGATTATTTTCGGCATTTTTGTCACGATGCGTTTGAACATTTTGAGGTTAACCACATTTTATGTTGTTAAAATTGGATTCCAGTTAGCACTTAGGGCCAGTTGTATAAAGGAGAGTTAACTCGTGGATCAGCTGATCCTGGATCAAGAGTTGACCCAGGATCAACGTCTATTCCTTTTATTTTGTTATTCTTACTTTAATACACAAAAATAACAATGTTGCCAGGTGTTATTTTAATAAATGACAAATGGATTGAGAAAAACAGTATAAATCACAATAAATTTAAAAGTAAATAAAGTTGACCCTGGGTTAATCCACCGATTTCTCGGATCAAGAAATTGGTTAGTTAACCCTAGATCAACGCTTGACTCTCGCTCATACAACAGACATTTGCTTTGATCCTTGGTTTAACTCTAATCCGAGGATGATCCTCTTTTATACAACTGGCCCTTAATGAACAATTCGTTGCACTTAATTAATTAAAATCACTAGTGGAACTTTTATAATCACTAATTCGGTTTATTCGTTTAAGAAGATTAATTAATGTGTTTAACTTTCGATGTATTAGACGCGCGTTAAGTAGTTGCTACCAATTTCGTATCAGTGGTGTATCAAAACTATTATAATTTTTGAACTGTTTTATTCGGCACCAGATTTAAAAATGAAAACAATTTATTTATTTATATAATAATTTATTTCAGATTTATAAAATTTTTATTGAACGTTTTAATTGTCTTACAAGTTGTAGAAATTATTTGATAATTAAATGTGTAAATTTGTAGGACAATTAAGCATAATTTTTGGTTTCTCAACTGCGTTGAATGAGATTTAACAAAAAGATCACGTTTCATTTGTTTAATCAATTTAAAATTAATAATAACATTCGTCTGATTAAATTGCTATTCATTCTCTGTACGATTTTGTTTTATTTAATGGTGGAAACTTTGAAATCTCTATTGAACTCGCTCCCTGGGAGAGTCTCATATTGCAAACTCCGATAAATTGGGCACGGACCTTAAAGAGTTGTTCGTCAGAACACGACAATATATTTTTTTAGGGTGACCAAACCAAAACCCCCCGGTTTTCCGATTGGTTACTTTTAAAAATACTCTTCAGATCAGGATAAGATTTTTTGATATAATTTTCAAAAACTCGTCGATTTTCTAGAGTGTCTGAACTGTTTCCTCAAAATGTAAGGAAACGGGCGTAAAACCGGGGAGTCTGGGGGGTATAAAATACAAATTTACAAATGTTTACAAATGTTTACAAAAATATAAGCAGTTTTTATGAAAATAAATAATATAATTAAAAATTGGTAAGTGTTGATATCAAAATGTAGCTTGGCACGATGTTAGGTAACTTTTGTTTTACGCTCAGCTAAAATCTGCTTTTATTACTACAGTTTAAAGAAACTGTTGCATGGTAATTGCCTGGGAAAAATATTGGGATTTTTATCTGATTTATGCAATGTGGTCTATGATGGACCCCATTGTGATGTGCATCGTTGGCAATAAAATAATTATATTTTTTGAGTTGTTCTTCTTTTTCATCTATGGATATGGCATCCAAAAAAGACTGTAAGATTAAGAGGAAAGGTAGCTACTTGGACTGAAATAACAATTTTACGATTGAAACCTCGATGAATTTTGAAAGAGTATATTTTAAATAAGAGAATTAACTATGACAGAAGGCCTTAAATCCACCAGTTTTTTCAAAAATCGAATTTAAAAAAGCTCGATTTTTATAGCAAATTTGAAGCTAAGTCGCTCGTGATTGGTGAATAAAAGCATGACCTTTTTTGTAGGTTTTTAATTTAGATTAAATAATATTTTGATTTTAGTGCAATTTTGTATTTAAATTTTTTTCTCAAAACAGCACAGTTTTGATTTGAATTTTTAACATTTTAACCCAAGAGAACCGCCTTAAAAAAAATTTATTTATTACTTAAAAAATTTTACTAAATGAGCTCAGCAAATTTAAATAATACCTGAATTTCTTTGCGGACCGTTAAAATTACGCAACGGATCACCGGATGTCCGCCGTCGGTCTAGACGTCTAGTCTAGACCTTGAATCTCTCACATCTATCCGATTACGCGGCACACCTGCTCATTGCAATTTTTGATTTCAAATAAATTTCTGTGCTTTTATAAAATTTCTTACAAGAATACCATTTTGATTTACTGTGTACATATCTATAATCGCAAAGTTTGCTAATTAGTAAAATAAATTTTGAACATAACCTCACATAATTTCAAAAAATGCCGGCTTATTTTTACAGCCATTTTGGTTTTTTTTGAAAATACTAAATCAGTTGTTTTATCATTTCGTTTTGGAATTTACATTACAAAAAATTGCTTAAAACGATTATTTCAATTTTGTAATTTGCTCGGTAACCGAGATGTACAAACCAAAATAATTTTTTTGGAAAATATTATTACGATATTATTTCTATTTGAAAACCTAAAAACTAGTAAAAATTTAATTTACAAAAAAATTGATACGATACGCCTATGTTTTTCGATCATCTGATTCGTCAACTACCGACTCGGAAATAAACGAGGTACTTAATTTAAGTAACATTCGCTAAGCAGCATGCAAAATTAATAACATTCCATGTTAACAGCCAACGAAAGTTTTCTTAAGTTATTGTGAAATGTTCATTTGCACACTTAGAATTAGTTTTGTATTTTAAGTTATTGCACATTTGGACAACACCTTAAAAAGTTGTACCGAAAATCTTAACAATTTGGTGAGTTTTAAAAGCATTTTTTTCTAATTTTGTAACGAAATCAAAATAGATCTTTTGCTTACTTAAATTAATCAACTTTTAAATTGGTAGTAATTAAATTTTTCACATTCGGCTTAAAAGTAATGTATTTTTAAGGGACGCTTATACAAAGAATAAAGGAATTTTTCGCCGGTAACGGTTATTTTTGGTAAGATAACATTGCATCATCTCTATGAATTAAAGTTCTGGGAATCACCTATTAACAGCGCCGTTTTGGGCATATTCTGGCCAAAAACGTTATTTTGTGGGCCCCAATTCGTTGCACTTAAATGCAGTAGGTGACACACCTAAACTCCGACATGGTGAAATATCGGTGATATTTCAAAATGAAATGATTTTTCCGTGTCCGAAGATTCCCAAAACTTAATAATGGTCTGTTAATTTTGCGAGGCACTTCATATTTTTTTAAAAACAATTTTTTATTTTTGCTCATTTAGAAAGAATTAAAAAACAAATACGCGAAAATTTTTTATCTCTGTTTAATTTGTAGGGCAAATTACCGGTTTGGCCCTAATGTTAATTGAATTATTGGTTTGGACTTTCTTTGAGCACTTAATTTATTTTAGTCCGAAATTAAATTAAATTTATTGATGTTACATTTTATTAAAATAAATTTTAAAATTGCAATTAAAAGTTTTCGTAATTGTTTACAATTTCAATCAAGTTGACCTAAAGCTGATGATAATTTTTGGATTTCCAGCTCAATTCTTTGGGCCATTTTATTAAAATATATTTTCTCATTCCATGATGATAAAAAGAGGAATTTAATTTACAAGATAATAATAAGTTACGTGACGTTACTTTGGATAAACAAGAAAGAGGAAAATGTTTAAAAGTGTTGTTTATCATATCTAAAAATAATTATAAATTTACGAGCTCTAATGCGATTGGCCAATTACTGAACATTATCGTGCAAATATTTATTACATTGGCTGATATGAATTTAACTAATGTGGTATTTTATAGCCCCCCTCCTCGAAATAAAGAGATTTTAACTTCCATCGGTGGTCTTTAACCTGTGCTTCTCGGAAAACGAAATTTTTGAGAGACTAAAATTCTATACATATTTAAAAAACAACATTTCGTAGATGCGGTCCTAATTTGTTTTCATTGATCCACTGGTAAACATCTGTAAACGACAATACAAAATAATCTATCATTTTTTACCAAAGAATATTTTTGACGAAGGGAATCTCGTTAATCAATTTTTTCGCGTCATTAAAAATTAACGAAACGAAAAAAAATTGCGTTGAGCGATTTACTTCATTTATATTTTATGCGACCGCACAATAATCTGCAATTTTTTACAACAGAATCTTTTGACACGAAGGGAATCTCGTTAATCCAACTTGATCGCGTCATTTAAAATCAACGAAACGAAAATAAATTAGCTTTCCGCGAAGCAATTGCGTTAAGACATTTTATATTTTAAGCGACCATACAATAAGTTATTTTCTACAAAATAATTTCTTAAGACGAAGGAAATCTCGTTAATGAATGCTTGCGCATCATTTAAAAATCAATGGAACGAAAACAAGAGGTTTCAGCTGAGCAATTGAGTTGAGTCATTTTCTTCATTTATATTTTACTCGACCTTACAATCAACTGTCATTTTTACAAAGGAATCTTCTGAAACGAAGGGAAACTCGTTAATCTATTCTTGCGCATCATTAAAAATTAACGAAAGGAAAATAAGTTAGGTTCCAGCGGATCGATTGCGTTGAGACATTTTATTCTTTTATATTTTAAACGATTATACAATAATCTGCAATTTTTTTTACAAAAAACTTTTTGAGACGATGGGAATCTCGTTAATTAATGCTTGCGCGTCATTTAAAAGTGAACGAAACGAAATGAAGAGGTTTCAGCGGAGCAATTGCGTTGAGCTATTTTTGTCATTTATATTTTAAACGACCTTACAATAATCCATCATTTTTTATAAAAAAAATTTTGAGACGAAGGGAATCTCGTTAATCCAACTTGTGCGCGTCATTTAAAATGAAAGAAACGAAAATGAAAGGTTTCGGCGGAGCAATTACGTTGTGCTATTTTCTTTATTTATATTTTAAACGACCTTACAATAATCTATCATTTTTTACAAAAGAATTTTTTGATACGAAGGGAATCTCGTTAAACTAACTTGTGCGCGTCATTTATAATCAACGAAACAAAAATAAGCGGCTTTAGCGGAACAATTGCGTTGAGACATTTTATTCTTTTATATTTTAAACGACCAATAAATGTCATTTTTTACAAAAGAATCTTTTGAGACGAAGGGTAACTCGTTAATCTATTTTTGCGCGTCATTAAAAATTAACTAAACGAAAATAAATGAGGTTTCAGCGGAGTAGTTGCGTTGGAACATTTTGTTCCTTAATTTTTTTATTGAAAAATTCGAATCGCTTAGGGGGTAAATATGGTGGGGGGGGGGGTGAAAAACATGAAAATTTTGATACAAAATAATTTTGAAACACTTTTTAAACCGACTTCAAAAAAAGGAGGAGTTTCTCAATTCGTCTGTTTGTATGTTTTTTTTTTTTTTTTTTTTTTTTTCTTATGTATGTTCGGGCATAACTTTTTACAGAGTGATCCGATTTTGATGAATTTTTTTTTATTCGATAGAGTATACCTCCATGGTGGTCCCATTTAATTTTCACAAAAAAATTCCATTTGTAAGGGTAAAAAATAAGGGAAAATTGCACCCGTAAGGGTAGAAAATAGGGAATGATTGTTTTTCATTTATTGATTTTTTACTTGTCAACCTATTCTGTTGAAAGTTGGAGTAGAGAAAAACTTTATATCGAGCAAATTAATTAAGGTAGTAATTAGTAGATTTTAATCACTAAAAATTAAAAAAAATAAAAAACTTTTTAACAAAAAATTAAACCGACCTCAAAAAGGAAACTAAAAAGCATAAAATAAATATATTACATTTTGAGTCTTAATAAGTAATGTAAGTAACTAATTTTGAGTCGGTGCAAAAAATCAACGATTACTAAATTACTTTAAAAAAATTATTAAAACAAAAGTCACCCATTCTGCACCGACTCAAACTTAGTTACTTACATTACTTATTAAGACTCAAAATGTAATATATTTATTTTATGCTTTTTAGTTTCCTTTTTGAGGTCGGTTTAATTTTTTGTTAAAAAGTTTTTTTTAATTATTATATTAATATTAATCTTGCCAATATTTCAAAAATAAGGAAGAAATTTTAATCGTCAAGGGGTAATTTTTAAGGGGTGTCAACATAAATATTTTGTTTAATAATTTTGAAGCTTATATATTAATATTAAATTTTGGATTCTCCAAAAATAGTGAAAATATTCTAATCGCTTTAGGGCTACTTCTAGAAGGGGTTGGGGGGGGGGTGTAAAAAATTATTAATTTTACTTAATAATTTTTTAAACTATTTTAGCTACTACATTAATATTAAAGACACTACAAAAATAGTGAAAAAATTCTAGTCGCGAAGGGATAAATTTTGAGGCAGGTAAGAAATGAAAATTTTGTTTAAAAATAATGAAACTTTTTAATAATAATATTAATATTAAACTTGCGAACAATTCAAAAATAGTGTAAAAATTCTATTTTTGAGGGGGTAAAATTTAAAGTTTTTGTTTAAAGATTTGAAACTTTTTGATTACATTAACATTGAACCTGTTAATATTTCAAAAATAGTGAAAATTTGAAGTTGCTTTGGGGTAATATTTGAAACTTTTTAATTATAATATTAATATTAATATGTGAATACTTCAAAAATAGTTCTAATCGCCAAGAGTAATTGCTGAGGGGAGTAAAAATGAAAATTTTATTCAAAAATTTTGAAATTTTTTAGTAGTACCTTATTTTAACATTAAAACCTGCGAATTCTTCAAATATATTAATTTAAAAGTTCTAATCGTTAGAGATAAATTTTAAGGGGGGGGTTTAAATGATGCTTAAAATTTTTGAAACTCTTTAATAAATTATAATTACATTAAACTTGTGAATACTCGTAAAATGGTAAAAAAAATGTAATCGTTCAGGGGTAATTTTTTAAAGGAAAATAAAGCTAAATTACGTTTAAAAATTCGAAATTTTTTTAATTAGATACAGGGTGCCCCCGTGACGGTGGAGAACCTTTGAGGTGGTGATAAAGGACACTTTTCTAAGACAAATTTTCTGATAAAATTTTTGTCCGAGTTCAAACCCTTGGGGGGTACCTAAAGCAATTTTTTGAATTTCTAACTTTAAACTGCCATAGATCCGATATTATCGAATTTTTAGGCTTAATTGTTTAGAACATTTTTATAGATCATTTGCTTGTCTACAAATTAGGTTATAACCCCTTATCGTCTAGAATCAACGGATTTCGAGTTATAAATTAAATTAAGGGAAAAAATGTGTAAAAAATTCAGATTTTATTTTTCTTTACTTCTCTTGCGAACATCGTATCTCTTAAACGAAACGTCTTAGTAAAAAACTGACGGCCTAATCCGGATAGGAAATTTAACGGGCTACAACTTTGGTCAAATAAATTTTCTGGGAAATTAACTCTTTTTACAGAAATTCTGAAAATAATGAACAAGGTGAAGGTAAAATTAATATTGTGATTATTCTAAAATATTGAAATAATTTTAATCTCTAAGTGAGAATTTGTAACAGTTGTAAAAAAGGAGAAATTTGATTAATATTAAATCTGCGGGAGATACTCCAAAAACAGTAAAAAAATTTGAATCACTGAGCATCAAGCAAGAATTCGTCGGAATTAATCCATTATAGGCGGGTTTCATTTACAGGCATCCATTATAGCTGGATTACATTCCCTGATAAATCTAAAAAAGTTCATTCAAATCTTATTTTTCTAGTTGCATGCATAAAAATATTAAAAATGCGGATCAGGACTTTTGGACGCCGCCGTTTGGGCGCCGCCGTTTAGACGCCAAAATTTTGGGCGCCAAGAATTTTGGGCGCCAGGACATTTGGGCGCTAGACTTCTGGGCGCCGCCGTTTGGGCGCCGAGACTTTTAAGTGCCAAAAATGTCTGCTGCGCACATTTACGCGCACATTTGCCTCCAAATTTAAAACATGTTCTAAATATTTTACATAAAAATTTAGCACAAAATTTGCTGGTAAATTTGCTGTACCTATGCAACGGTGCATGATATTTTTATAAAAATTTACATGTGAATGGTAACTAACCAATGAAAACCTTCCGATGGCTACCAATACGCTCTTTTTATTGATTAGTTATCATTTACATGTAAATGTTATGTACAATTATGCATCGTGTCATACAGGCTTTATAAATAAATAAATCTTAAAAAATATTCTCTTTCCCCACGTAAGACTCCGTAAGATTTCCCATACCCCCCTTGCAGGGGTGGGCAAAATACAAGATACAAAATACATTTTGTACTTTTGGCAATATATTGGGGGTTAATATTTAAAATATTGAGTGTATTTTGTTTCGAAATTTATTTTTTTAAGGAGATGGGGGGGGTGCAAAAATTAATTTTTATTTGTTTGTATTTTTGTATTGATGTTTTCAAGAAGCTTTGTTTGCTTTTATTAAAATTATTTTTTACTTTTTAAGCTTGTATGACACGATTCATAATTTTACATAAAATTTTCATGTAAATGATAACTACCCAATGAAAAACGTCCGATGGCTACTAATACGCTTTTTCTATTGGTTAGTTAGCATTTACATGTAAAATTTATGCAAAATTATTCATCGTGTCATACAGGCTTAAGATGGAGGGGGCGCCACCAATCGATCTTATATTATGAAATAACTGATCTAAGGTGCTACCCTTGCGTGGATATTCTTCCTTATGTATTAAGTATTTATTGGTGATTTTTGCGGAGTTGGTAATGCTGATAAAAATAAAACGCTATATAAAGAAAATCTTCACCGGTCCAGAATAAATTCATTTATTCTGGTCTGGTGCGAAGCACCAGGGCTGTTGCCCCATATCTTCGCAGACTTGAAGAGTAAGGTTGCGGGCTTGCCCGCAACATTACGTCGGATAATTTTTATTGAGGCGTACCTCTGAAAATGAGCGCGAAGCTAAGTCCTGGCTGGCTTCACCCGTGAGGGATCCGCGAGAGAAAGGTTTGGTAGACTAGGATGCAGGGATGGGTTGTGGGAGTTTCAATTGAATACCTTTCCTTCGTGTGCGCTGCTCGTTCGTGTTGGTTTTTCCCTAAAGTGGCCGGTTTTCTTGTGGGCGTGGCTTGAATTTCTTGGGCGTGGTTTTGATTTGCAGGAGTTCTTGTTTCTTATGCGGGATCGTTAGGGGTCGGCGTCATCGATGATTTCCCTTGGCATCTTGTACTTGGGATGGTTTTCTTTATCGTACTTTCCCAGTTGATTGTTTAGAGGGTTTTCGTGGTCTTCTGTTTTGGCGTAAAACTTCTCGGTGTGGTTTCTTATAAATTCTTTGATCGTGGTGAGTTTGGAGTCATTGCGGAGGCGGACGTTTGATACTCTTTTTGGCGGATTCCATGCGTAGCGGACGAGCTTGTTTTGAATTGTTTCGATTTTGTTGATGTGAGTTTTGGCTGCGTGACCCCATGCTGGTGCAGCGTACGTGAGTGCCGGCCTAATGATGGTTTTGTAGACGCGAAGTTTGTTGGCCGGCGTCATTTTGCTCTTGGGACCTACGAGCGAATAAAGTTGCGACATCGTTCCCCTTGACTTGTTTGTGTTGGTGATGTGTTGGCCCCAATTTAGCTTTTGGTCCATGGTGACGCCTAGGTATTTCGCCGATTTTTGTCATTGGATGAGGGACCCGTTCATCCAAAGGTTGGCTTTTGCTGTGGTCCGCTTCTTACATCGGGCGAAGATAACTGCGACGCTCTTGTTCGTGTTGACTCCGATTCGCCAGTCTCCCATCCATTGCTTGATTTGTTCCGCTACGTCTTGGACTCTTTGCGTGGCGATGTCCGGGGAAATTGATGTGGAAGCTACGGCTGTGTCGATTGGGTGGATTGCGGGTGGATTGGTTTGGGGATGTCGCTCATAAAGATGTTGTAGAGGGGTGCAGAAAGTGGCGAACCTTGGGGGACCCTTGCGTTCATTGGATGAGGTTCGGATTTGGTCCCATCGGCGACGATGCAAAAGGTTCTTTCTGCAAGATAAGATTGGATTAGTTTTACGATGGCGAGTTTGATACCGGCTCGAAGCATCTTGTAGAGGAGTCCGGGGTGCCATACGGAGTCGAATGCCTTGGAGATGTCTAGAAGAAGGGCGACGGTGCATTCTTTTTTCGAGAACCCCTTTGAAATTTGGTCGACGATGCGAAGGATTTGATGAGTCGTGGAGTGACCTTCGCGAAATCCAAATTGTTCATCGGGGACGACCTTGTTGGAATCCATTTCTTTCTTCAGTCGATTTAAGATGATTTTCTCCGCGATTTTGCCGATGGTGGAGAGAAGGCTAATTGGACGATAGCTCTTCGGTTGGTTTTTCGGCTGTCCGTGCTTGTGGATGACGATGACGTTTGCGTGCTTCCATAATTTCGGGAAGTGACGGAGTCGAAGCGCTGCATTCACGATGGTTGTGATTGCAGTGATCGCTTTTCGTGGTAACTCCTTCAGTGCCCTGTGGGTGATGCCGTCTGGACCGGGTGCGCTTTTGATTTTCGCCTGCCTAATGAGACTTCTGACTTCCTTGAACGATGCGGGTTCGATTGTTGATTCGTCCGGGGCGTTCAGGGCTTCCTTCACAAAGTCTTCTACCATCTGGATGTGATCGGGGTCGTCGTAGGTGGTGTTAGGCGCGCATTGAAGTTGGAGACTGGCAGCTAGAGCGTCGGCTTTGTCCTTGTCCGTTTTTGCTTGGGTCCCGTCCGGTCTTAGGAGAGCTGGCATCGGAGTCCTTTTACTGCGAATAAATTGAATTTTTTTTTTATTTTTCAACAAGTAATGATTAATCTATTTTGAAATTTACATTGATATAGATAAATTACCCCCCGCCCCTCTAAGTCAATTGGCTGGAAACGCCTTTGTCAACGGCCCTAGGGACCGTCCATTAATTACGTAAAGGTATGGGGGTAGAGGGAGGTATGGTAAGGGTTTGAAATAAGAGGGGGGGCAAAATGTATTTCAAATACAAATTTTAAAATACATTTCAAAACAAAATACATTCAATATTTTAAATATTTACCCCCGATATATTGCCCAAAATACAAAATGTATTTTGTATCTTATATTTTGCCCACCCCAGGGGGGGGAAAAGTATGGAAAATTTTAAGGACTCTTACATGGGGAGGGGGAATATGTTTTAAGATTTATTTATCTATAAAGCCTGTATGACACGATGCATAATTGCACATAAAATGTACATGTAAATGATAACTAATCAATAGAAAGAGCGTATTAGTAGCCATCGGAAGGTTTTCATTGGTTAGTTACCAATAATGATAAAAATATCATGCACTGTTGCATACAGCAAATTTACCAGCAAATTTTGTGCTAAATTTTCATGTAAATTATTTAGAACATGTTTTAATTTTGAAAGCAAATGTGCGCAGTAGACATTTTTGGCACTTAAAAGTCTCGGCGCCCAAACGGCGGCGCCCAAATGTCCAGCGCTTAAAAATCCGGCACCCAAAAATCCCAGCGCCCAAACGGCAGCGCCCAAACGCCGGCGCCCAAATGTCACGTACCGTTAAAAATGTGCTTATGTGACAGCAAAGTGCATTACTTTTAAATCGAATCGTATAAAAAGATGAATATAAAATAAAACCCTATTATTATTATAGATTTCTATACAACCATGGAAGATAAACGAAAGGTTGAAGAAATACTGAAGCTTCTAAAGAATTCCGACGACCTTGTTTGTTCATTTCGCAAACAAATCCAAAATAAAAATTTGATTATTTTTATCGGACTTACCAAAAGCGGAAAAAGCACTCTGGTTAACTACATTACCGGCTTTCCTTTGATAGCTTTTAAACATGGCAATAACAACTATAAAATTGAATGTACCGAGATTTCAAATATTGGACATCTTTCGACCTCCTTAACCAAAACTCCAACCGTGGTCGAGTTGAAAGGAGAATTGAATACGCTGATCATCGATGCACCTGGTTTTGATGATAATCGAGGGAGTTTACAGGAAATCATGAACGCCCTCTATATTAATCAAATTAAATATGCCAACAGCGTGAAATTTGTGCTGGTGTGCGACATCAACAGCATTTTGAACGATAACATAAATTATTTTCTAAGTTTTTTAAGAACGGTTCAAACGATTTTACCTCACTTCCATAAATTAAAAGATGGCGTTTCGATTATATTTACCAAAGACAACGAAAATTATTCTGGTCAGGATATAGTCGAGATGCTTCGATATAAAATTTTGGGATTCCCAGACCTAAATTGCAAGAAAGATTTGATTGAACATTTGGTTAATCATGTGGAAGTAATTGGGTCTTTCCGAATGCCATCCGAAGAAGGCCCTTTAAGCGAAGATGTCAACGTAAATATACAGGACGCCATATCGAACAGTAAACCTGTGAAAATAGACGAATCGGAAATTAAATTTGGCATTTCGGACAAAGCCCAAATTGTTTTGCGCGATGCTTATCTACAATTTCACGATTTGGTTAATTTAATTGATGATAAATTGGACGAAATGGTTACGGATACTTTTAATAAATTTCTCGGGTTAGAACCAGATGGTTTGATATTACTACGTGAAGAAGAGCTGAACAAGGCTTCGAAGGTTTTAGAGGAATTTAAGGCAACTATCCAAAGCGGCGATTACGTCGAATCAATAGAGGAACTTCCTCAGACAATTATAAATTTGTTTTTCACCGAAGTTAACAAAGTTTGCGGTAAACTAAGGATTATTAAGACTGAGATCGTTTCCAAAATAAGTCGGGATTTTGATGTGGAAGTAGTGGAAGACATTTCGAAGAAGATCGAATATTTGGAATGCTTGGAAGTTGTTTTGGAACAGTATAATTTGAGTAATAATATATTGAAAGTTTATGTTGGACATTTGAAGGAGATGGTTGTAAAAATTAAAGAAGTGGTTGGAAATATTGCAAAGGAATTTAATATCAGATCCGAAATTGTTAAAGATCTGGAGATGTTAATGGATTTTAAATTTGGGGTGTCCGCAATTAACTACTCTTACATAAGAGCATCCACTACCAGCGAACTGTCACGAATGGAACAACAATTGCAATGTCTATCTCTTCACCTCGATCGCGTTTTATCAGAAATTTTCAAGCGACCTTTCATGGACTATTATCCGGTAGAGCTAATTTCCAGTGCTTGCAGATTTAAAGAAGTTGTTAAGATAAAGTTATTGGACATTGAAAATTACAAATGTGAATTAACAACTTATAACAATCGGTTTTTGAAGGCGAATGTCTTTTTAGGAGCTTGTGTATTTTGTTTGGGAATGTTTTCTTTTCAAAAACCCCAATTCGCGATTCCGCCGATGTTAATATTGTCGGCCATTTGGGACTGGAAAACTAAATATATTCGTAATCGAATGTCAACTATTTATAAGCGCTACAAGCAAAAAAGGCTTTTATCTTCAAGAACTGTTTTGGATCAGCCGAATAGAAGATAATAAATTAATAATTTCTATGGTCGGTTTCAGAAATGATGTGAAAATTGTTAATCACTGGTTAGTTAATCCCGATCTGATAAGAGTTGACCTGAATTGACTAATCAATGATTAACGATATCTGGCCATTAGATTGATTACACTAACTTGATTTAATGCCATTTGCAAAGTAGGTACTATCTAATTTAAATGCTTTTCGGATCCTTAAATGATGTTGGTGCAATGTGATTTATATAATTTGTAATGATAACATAATTTTATTCTTAATATACTTTTTGAACTTACTAAGTTATATATTTTGCTTCTCGCAAGAGGAGGAAAAATAACAAAAAGACCTTTAAAGTTTTCTAAAGGTAAGATTTAAGTACCTTGTAAATTTAAATTGTTTGTCTCTTATCAAACACGTCTAAATTGTAGCCTGAAATATGCAAATTCTTAAAATTGCAAAATTTCAAGCAAAGATTTTCTCATAACGAGTTGACTGAACGATTCGATTTAAATTTTTGATTCTCTTACGATATGTGCTCTTTGATATCTAAGAATGATTCGAATTTTACAGCGAATACTGGAGTCAATTGAAAATTACAAAAATTTTCAATTTTAAAATGCCACTTTAGCCCAGTAGACATCTCTAATAGAAAAATGTTTACAGCTAAAACCGTAAAACACAAGAATAAGACTTTTTAATTGCTTTATTTTCTATGGATCATCGTAAAATTTACCTCGTTAAACTTATATTGGTGAAAGAAAATGTAGATTAACTCACCACAAACTAAATAATCTGAGAATAGTTTATATTAGTACCTATATAAATAGTGGCGAATTAATTTATATATTTTTAAACTAACAATGTCAGGTATTAAGGAGGTAAATTCTACATAATATAGATAATACCAAAGGAACCTTAATGAGTGACCTCGGTTTTGATATTATCTACTACTTAATTTTCTAGAATTTACTTTCTGAGATGTAAGAAAATAAAAATTAACTCACCTCAAATTCTAGAAAATTGTAATTTCAGATTTCTTATCTCAAGATGGATCATATGCAGACGTCTGACGTAATATACCATCAAGTAGAACTGGCTCAACGCAGAATTACCAAATTTAAGAGAGAAATTTCTAATAAAAATGTGATTGCGTTTTTGGGTAACTCCCGAAGTGGGAAGAGCACATTGATCAATTTCATTCTAGACAATGAGTTAACCAGCTGTGCGAAAGGAAATAGATTCTTGATAAGTTCCGATTTGAGTGGCAATGGTCCATGTGTAAAACATGGAAGCACTTCGCACACAAAATTTCCATCCATTTGGCCATCGCAAGCCAATGCTCGTACAGTTTTCGTCGATTTTCCAGGTTTTGACGATAATCGAGGAGTAACCCGAAACATTATCAATATTATTTTTATGAACCAACTAAGAGAAGCAAACTCGGTTAAATTTGTAATTGTGTCTGATATCAACGACCTCCTCAATGATAATATAAACGTATTCACCGAATTAATGACAAATATGGAATCCATCATCATAGATTTTAGTGCGGTTTCGTTAATCTTTACAAAAGCTGCTGTTCACATTTCGGTTGCCCAAATTTGTTCGTTGTTGCAAGAAAAAATTTTGGACGTCGACGAACTTGCAGTCCAAACAGATCTAATTACTCATTTGACCGAAAATCGGAACCAAATTGGAATACTAAAAGCTCCTGTAACAGCAGGATCAATTCATCCAGCCGAAATTGACTGCAACGCGAAATTTGCTACTGGAAATACCCATTTTACCCAGGAAGATTATAAGTTTATCTTGTCTTCTTCCACACATTGCATATTACTGGACGTTTACCGAAAATGTTTTGAAGAATTGGATTTCGAAGCTGAAGTAAACTCTCTCATCAAGACTCTGGAAAAATTTTTTGACATCGACAAATATGTTTTTGCTTCAACCGACCAAGAATTGGAAACTACTAAAAATATGTTAACCGCTTTGTTGGAAAAAATTCAACGTCAGAACGCAGTCGTTTTTACAGCATTAACCGGTGTTTACGAATCCGTTCAGGGTTTAATTCCCCATTTGTCTGAAACTTTCGAAAGCAGGTTGAAATTTTTGGAATATATGGATAAGCTACTTTTGCTGGACAAAACAATTAAAGTGCTTGTTACCCATCGATACAAGCAGGTCTTGTCGGAGTTAAGTCGAAAAATTACCCAATTGTTAGGAAAAATTGATTCGGAACTCATGGCCAGGCTAAAAGAAGGGTTGGAAGAAATCATAAATTCAGTTCGCAAGGATGCTAAGAAGATCATTATTGTGGCTGCGGTGTATGTTCCACTTGTCAAGAAAATTCTTGAAACGTTAGGACAAGACGTTAGTTGGATTTCTTGGGAATTGGCTAAAGTTAGTGCAACCACATTTGGAATAGGTCTTTTAGGTGCTGCTGGTTTTGGAACTGGTGCTTATATCGTTCACTATTATAACACTACTTATTTACGTAAAAAATTGCGAAAGGAACAAGGACGGTTCTAAGATTTATTTCATTTTGTTGAACACCACGAGAGCTCGAGTACGGCTGAATTAGTTGTTTTTCTCCAATAACTTGAGAATGATGAAATATATCAAAATAGTCGAAGAGACCAAAAGTGTTCAGTGGAAAGTGGCAAATCTTTTTTGGTTTAAATATTTTTGATGTATTTTACCGTTTCAGAGTTCTTAGAAAAAAACCTGGAGCGAGCCATACTCGAGTTCCACTTTAATTAGGTTTAAATGTTTTGAAGTTTTGTACTGAGAGATTTTGGCACGTTTTGTGAAATATCTGAAATTGTAGAGGAAGATTTTACTCACAAAAATAAAAAAAATATTTAATAGTACCATCAAATGTTTAACACCACGCTTCCGGCGCAACAGCCGAACGAAAGTACCAGTACCAGTGACTACACTTCTTCTAGCGCTTGTGACTACACATCGCATTACGTTCGGTTTATCAGCAAATTTATAAGCAACGGTGGGGGTTGAGACATTAATGTTGCAGCGTGTCTGTCTGTCTATCATTTAAGAATATATTGACATGAACCGTAGTAATTGCCCATTTGAAATTTCCACAATTAAAATGTAATTTGATATTTTCTTGAATTTGAGTAATTTAAAATTTTACTTGGACGAATTGCGGTTGATTTGCGATCAGTTGTACCAATTGTTTGGTATTATGAAAACGAGATTTTTACAGGTGGAGTATTGTTCCGAAACCTGAAAGAAGTTAAATTAATCAGATATGATTACGTTTTGTTTAATTAATTTTTTTTTGTATTGTTAATTTGTTTACCTTTTTAAAAACAAAAGTGAGTGCGTACGAAGAGACCTGTAATTTCGTGTTTTGTGCTAATAGAACTAGATGGTGTTGGAAGCGATTCAAATTTGAGTTAAATTGGTAACATTTAATTTTTTTTCAAAATTTTTCAAATTTGGCTGGCTGTATTGACCAATCGGCATGAGACACGATTTCCAAAAACCTGGAAAGGACAGGAAGTGAAAAAAATTTGTATGCGGAGAAGGATTGCTGACTTAGAGGTGAACGAGTCAAGTTGTGTTTTCGAGAGGATAATAAAATTTCTCGATAAGTTATGAAATGTTGCAATTTGAAAATAAGTTGTGAATTATAATTACAATTATGATTAGTGAAGTGTCAGCGTAATGAGTATTATAATTTCTGGAAGATTGGGTTTTGGAATATGAAATTTTGGATAATTTACCTGATTAACTGGTATGATGGCGGTACATTGTATGAAATCTCATCACGATTTATTTTCTCATAATGGCATTTTCTGGAGTCATCAGAGGGTAATTAGAATTTGAATTCTTTTATTTTGCGTTATTTCGACATTATTTTTATCTGGAATATGAAAATTATGAATTTGAAAAATTCGAGGTTATGCACGAGACGCACTTTTTCAAACCTGGAAACTTCGTTTATAACAAATTAAGTTTACTATTACACCAATTTTAAAGCACTGTTACAACTATTTAGCTATTGGATTAATTCGTTCGTGGTTGTAAATAACTTTATTTCGATGAATTTGATCAACTCGTGTATTGTGCGTCATTGCGAACTTCTGTTGCTACCGATGGCTGCATTTAGCTGTAAATTACGCGTTCAATCACAGGTCGGCGCGAACATTTAAATCAAACAATTTTAATTTATTATGTGCACAATTATTTTAATTTCAGCTTGTACAATAATTACAACGTACGATTTATTTACAAGTTATAGTAATAGATTTGACATAGTAAATGTGTGAACTTGTGAATAGATCACGTCAATATCTGGTTTATTCTATTGTTGAATCTGATTTAATGACAAAAATTTCGTTTTTGCTTGTAGTCAAGACTTTAATTATTACCAACATTTGTCTAAGTAAATTTTTGTTAATACCCTGCATAAATTTTTTTTATTTAATTGTGGAAATTTTGAAATCTCTATTGAACTCGCTCCCTGGGAGAGCCTCGTATTGCAAACTCCGATAATTTGGGCACGGACCTTAAAGAGTTGTTCGTCAGAACACGACAATATTTTCGTATCATACATACGAAACATACGGTTTCATGTAATTAACTTGTGAGTAGCTTTGCCGTAGTTAAAAAATAAAAGGTACTTCTTGGAAAATAAAACAGTACTAAACAATAGTAAAAGGTACCGAAGTTAAAATTTTACTGCAGCCATTCGATATACATTTTCTCAAAGCGTAAATACATAAATACATAAATAAAAGTAACACATTTGTTTTTAATTATTTTTTAAAAGCTTTTATTTATTAGCATATTCAGAGCCAGGAGGGGGGAGGGGGGCAAAGAGGCAGCTGCCCCCTGCCATCCTCCAGGTCAAGAAAGATTTTGTAAGAAACATAAATTACACAATCCTTAATTTTATTTCATTTTTCAATGAGATATATTTGGGGGAGAGGTAGGTACCCTCCACTCGAAAGTAACAATTTTACGATTGAAACCTCGATAAATTCTGAAAGAGCAAGTCATAATTAAATAAGAAAATTAACCCCAGAAATAGGCCTTAAAACCACTAGTTTTTTCAAAAATCGAATTTAAAAATGTCGATTTTCATAGTAAATTTTAGCCTAAGTTGCTTGTGATTGGTCGATCACTTGCATTCTGTCGTCGGTACTTGTGTTCCAATACATAGTGGGCTGGCTGGCTGTTGACAATTTTTCAGTTACTCGTACGCAATGGCAGCAAATCAGTTCCCGATACTCGTCCATGCGGATTGACAAAAAGGTCCTATTTAGGACCAAAATTACATAAGAAAAGGGATGCTTTTATTTAACGAACGGTTAATACTTTTTCGCGTGGATTCTCCTCGTGCCATTGTGGTTTTTATAAACGGGCGTGAAACCGGGGGGTCTGGGGGGTATGGAATAATCCCCCAGCATAAAGAAGTAACGAGAAGGCTTTTCAAAATTGATCAATCAATCAATCAACGTCACTTAATTGCTCAAGAAATATCGCCGCGTCGCTGGACGCTTTATAAATCCATTTTTTAAGGTGGAGTAATTCTTATCTTGTGTTGTTTTCTCTACGTGTTGTTACATTTTTGCTTCTTTACAACTTCACATGAATTTTCGCTTCTTCTACACTCTTTCTCCAAAGCGGTCTGTCAAGCGCTCTCTCTCTCCAGTCGTTGATTTTCACTTTATTCAAGTTACTCTCCACTTCACGCAACCATGTCGTTCTCGGTTTTCCTCTTTGTCTCCCAGTATCCGGCCTCCACTTCATTATCCGTTTTATGGTTTTGTTCTCTTGCGCTCTAAGCACGTGATCCAGCCAGCTCAGTCTTCCAGAATTGATGTACCGGACAATATTACCGTGTTCCAACACCATTTCTATTTCGTTGTTAGTTCTTATTCTGTACTGTTCATCGTTTAACTTTTTTATGCCAAGTATCTTCTTCATGATCTTCCTCTCAAACACTTGCAGCCTATGTTTTCCGCTATTACTCATACACACCACCTTTGTCCCGTAAGTCACGGCTTCTTCAAAGCTACATATATTCCCATATTTGTAGTGGTCGGTTCGTTCATTTCTTCCTCTGTGGCATCTCATCTATTTTGTTATTTCTCGTTCACTTCAAGACCTTCTCTTTGTGCTTTTCTATCCAGTATTGTAAACATTTTAATAAGGGCTCTGCGTGTTCTTGCTAATATTACAATGTCGTCTGCGTATGCTACCAATAGTGTTGCTGATAATGTGCTTCCCTGTCTCACTCCTGAGTTCATAGTGAGTTTTTCGGTTAATCCCTTCCCAGTTTCAACCACCGCAGTCGTGTCATCAATTGTCATCTTGACCAATATCACAAGCTTCTCCAGTATCCCCATTTCTTCCATTTCTCGCAGTATGAGAGCCCTTATACTCGATCAAACGATTTTTTGAAGTCCACAAATAATTTCTCCATCCGTATGTCGTGTTCGTAGCATTTTTTCATTATTTGTGTTACAACGCATCTACTGTAGACCTTCCAGGTCTAAATCCCTGCTGATAATCTCCTTTATTTTGTTTACTTTCCGTTGTCCATTGTTTACTTTTAAAAGTACACCCTCTATGTCACGGAAAATTTTTTTAGGAATATCAACTACATAATACTGAATTTTATCTCATTTTTAAGTATTTTTTTTAGGGCGATCAAACCAATTAGATTATCTTAAAATGTAAAGAAATGGACGTAAAACCGGGGGGTCTGGGGGGTATGGAATACCCTCCAGCTATTAAAAAAAGATGTTTTTTCTAGAATTAAATTTGCGGCTTTATCAAATTAAAATGAGAAGCCTTGATTTTTATATTCATCTTTATTCCGCCCCCCCCGCCGCACGGAAAGAAAATTTTGTAAAACTTGCAGAGATAATTATAATTAATGCTTTGTAGTACTTATTGAAAAAAATTATTTATATTCGTATAGTCCATTTGATATAATAATACTTAATTAATAATAGCATTATTGATTGGGCGACTGATGACAAGACTCTCCGTTTGTATGCGGAGGGTCCCGCCACATTTGGTAGTAATCTGCTGATGACGCCGTTACCGCTAGGGCTTTCTCAGCCATCAAGCTTACGTGCAGGCGAAAGGATAGCGACTTATCCAGGTCACTCCGAGCACTCGCACAGAGCTAGTGGGCTGAATATTTGTGGCAGCCACCTTGAAAGTAAATAAGAGGGGCGCACTTCCTCTTGCCGATGGTCAATACCGCCTTTGTTTTTTCCGGTACTATCACAAGCCCTTTTGATGTAATCCAGGCGTGAATGTCCAGAATAATCTTGTCGACAATTTCTTGAAGTTCTGCTTCCGTGCGTGCTGATGCCATGAGCGTCAGGTCATCTGCGAACCCTACCAGCTGTACCCCGGGTGGGGTGGCCAGTCCGAGTACGTCGTCGTAGAAGATTTTTCACAGCATAGGTCCCAATACAAAACCCTGTGGCACTCCACAGGTCACCTTAATGTTCCTCTTGCCGTTTCCATCCTCCACAATTATTTCTCTGTCTTGTAGGTAGCTAGACAAAATGTTGTAAAGGTACGGGCTAATCTTCCTTCTTTTAAGCTTTTCTAGAATATGTTGCCATCCAACAGAGTTAAAGGCATTTTTAACATCCACTGTCAGCACCATGGCAAATCTTCTCGTTCTCCGTGTGCCCTTCTTGGCTTTTGTCAAGGCATCTACTATCCTTTTCAAGGCGTGCATTGTGGATCTTTTTTTTTAAACCGTACTGGTTATTAGACAGTCCTCCGGCTGCATCTATTTCCTTTTGGAGTCTCGCCAGTATAAGTCGCTCGAATATTTTGCTTATGTGTCTAAGCAAGCAAAGTGGGCGATATGAGGACGGGTTTTTTAATTAATACTAGGGTAGCTTTCTTCCATTCGGCTGGGTAAACTCCATCTTTTATAAGTCGGTTAAAAAGGTAAAACGTGCAAACGATTTTTTAGTAAAAATCAGTGCCGGACTTTCAAAGTAAAAAAATAAAAAAGTACTGAATTTTTCGAGATTGCACCGACTTTTATTTGAGGCTAAAGGGTATTGAAAACGGACGTTATGTACTTACGGTGGCAGCACTGATTGTGAGGATTTTACCGTTCTATACGAGGGAAGTTGATATGGTAAAGTCCAACCATTTTTTGAATTACAAATCGGAAAAATAGTTGAACCAAATTTCCGCGCAAGCAAAAACATCAGTTGTTTCTGTTATTTAAGTAGAAGGGCTATGTTTATACAAACTCACCGTGCTCGAAAATGTTCAAATTTGATTGATCGAAATGAAAGAAGGTTTGAATTAGAACCAACCCTTTGTTTTGTTAATGGATTGTCTGTCGGGTGGTGGTGCTTTTAGAAATATCACACCTTTAAGATTTTTTTTTTATTATTGTAGTGATAATCTAACTGATACTTATATTATTTTTCAGATATTAATAAAATGGCCGAATTGACAAAACAAGAAGTTTCAGAATTAAAAAGACAAATTGAGAAACGCGTCATTGACGATGAAAAATTATTAAATTTTAGAAGTTTAATTCAAAATAAGAACATCACAATTTGTCTTGGAAACACCCGAAGTGGTAAAAGTACTTTGGTGAATTATTTAATTGGCAATCGTCTGAGAAGTATGAGAAGGCAAGTACCTGGACAATACAAATTAAATTTATTGGATGACATTGATGGACCTGAAATTCGGCACGGCAGCTTATCTGTAACGGATTTTCCAATGGTGTACAGTACTTCGGATGATAACGTTTTAATCGATTCCCCTGGATTTGAAGACAATCGTGGCATTCCGCAAGATATATTTAACGCCTTATGTATAAATCAAATTCGATTTGCAAAGTCCATTAAATTTGTTTTGGTTTGTTACATCAACGATCTGCTTGACGACAACATCCGCAATTTTACAAATTTATTGTCGCAGATGTCTCATTTAGTGACCAATATTGAAGATATACTAAACTCTGTGTCTATCATCTATACCAAAGATTATAATAACAACACACCAGAGGAATTAAGAAGCGTTATGAATGACATTTTGAGCCTAAACAACTTGGAGATAGATCGTAGATTATTGCGTAATCTAACGGTGAATGCTAGATTAATAGGAATTTTTAAAATGCCAACCAGAGAAGGTGAAATAAATTTGAACGAACTTGATCGTAATGTGAGAGGCGCAATCGATGCATGCCAAAAAGTATCGCTTGACAAATTGAATATTAAATTTGCCCTATCCGATCGTTCTAATTTATTTCTGAAAGCAGTGTATCCAGAATACACCGATTCTCTGTATTTTGATCCAGAAATTAATAGAACCGTCCGAGACTACAATGATTATTTTGATGTTGATTTATATGTGTTTGCTTCATATAAAGAAGAACTGGAAAAAGTCAAAAAAGTATTAGATGACGTAATAAATAGATTAAATTCAGAAGGCAGGCGAAATATCAGAAACCTAGATGATCTGAAGAGTTCTTTAGAAACGTTGTTAAACCCCGAAGTTTTAATTCTGTCTGATGAATTCAAAAAAAGTTTTCAATTTATATTAGCATTGGATAATGCTTTGCTTTTTGAAGAAAAATCCAGAAAAGTAGTCATAGAGAACTACAAGAAATGTATGAATTCGTTACTGAAGAAGGCGAATAAATTAAAGAAAAAGATTGATGATGAATTTGAAGTAAGGAAAAGAACTAATATTTTACTTCTTTACTGTGGGGGTCTGTTTGCTGGTGGTTTAGGTCCTGCTCTAATGGGAATTTTGAAGTACGTCCAGACCTTAGTGGCTGAAGGAACTAGTATTCCTGGTAGTGGTGGGTACGAAGTTCTTGCACGGATTTTAGGGTCCTCCACTGCTGCAACAGTTACATGCGTTGTTGGTGGTGTAGTAGTGGGTGGTGCTGTGGGAGCAGCTTATATGGTAATAAAAGATAGAATACTCAGTAGACATAACGCTAGAAAACAACAAAGTCGTTAAAGCAGCCACAATTTTATTAGATGTGTAGCATGTGGCACCATCCTGTTGAAACCATAATATTATGTTATTTATTCTTAAATCGTTTTGTAATCGTTTTTTTTTTAAGATTTATAATTTAATACTGCTTAATAATAAAATTTTGTAACTCATGAAGTAGGTATTTTATTGACAAATTTAATAGTTTTTTATGGAAAAAAAAACCAAAAGAAAAAGCAAATTCCAAAACTATTCATCTTATTAGTTAAGAATAAATTAATTTTAACTGGAGGCGGAGCCGTAACGAGGGTAGAAAGTGCCCGTGACAAGCGGTTTAATTTGCGATAACTCCTCCCGCTCCCGTTCAAAACAAGATTTTTTAAAATGTTAAGTAATTATTTTTTTATACAATTAAAACATCGTTAAACAAAAAAAAAATACATTTTTTATTCACACACTGTCGCGACTGTAGGTACCCCATACTCAATGTTATAGCACTGAGAAAAACTACGTAGGAAAAAACTTTTAAGGTAAGTATATGAGATTTTTCCCGAAGTCCTGGAAGAGGGCACGTTTAGTGCTTCTCAGAAAAGGCGACAAACTTCTGGAGAGCCCGAACTCGTACCGTCCAATATGTTTGTTGGACAAAATGTCAAGATGTGCAGAACGCATTCAACTCTGCGTGCTGGAGAACTATCATCGAAGAACTCCAGTGAAGGCGCGTTCATTCTGGTGTCATAAACTTGATAATTGTTGACCGGGAATCGTTAGTAGATGAAAAACTCTGGAAAGAGAATATCGGAGTTACAAGCGGTGTACCACAAGGCTTAATGCTGGGCCCGTTGCTCTCGAACATTCTGTACGATGGCGTATTGCACTTCTAATGTCAGATAGAGTTGAGCTGGTGGGATTCGCGGACGACTTGACAATGATTGTGACAGCGAAAACTGAAGTAGAAACAATGGCCAAGGCAAACCGAGCAATACCCATCATAATGGAATGGATCAGGGCAGGGGCCTTAAGTTGGTTCCGGAAAAGACGGCGTTTTGAAGTCACCCTCGATAAAAGCCTGACGTTTACCACACATATTATAAACATCATCAAAAAGGCAGAGGCAAGCGCAAATGCCAAATATGGAGGGCAAAAATCCTTAGAAAAAACTCATGAGCTATTGTTTGGGTTCAAATTCCTTCAAGATAACGCACGATTACGGAGTTGACCATCTTCATGCCGATTGCTCTTGTTATTTTGCTTAAATCTTGTATTGGAGTACAGAGGAATGTGGAGCAGTTTTTTTCTCATTATGGGTTTCTTTTTATGGTTTTTTTTTGGTATTTACCATCTGATAATAATCTTTACTATATTTTCCTGTGTCACGCAACTGCAGGCAACTTTTCACTGTAAAGGAAAGCGGTTGCTCATCGCTGTTCTAAACGACCAAGGTGTATTGGAGTTTTGCATTAACACAACGCCACCTCACAGAATAACTTCAAACTGCTGTTAAACGAAATGTTGTCATTGACAGTGGCGCCACCAACGGTAATGTAAAATGCGAATAAATTACAAGGTATCAATGATCAAACTCGTCTTATACTGCGCATAGTCTCGAAACGTTCGCCATATTGAATTATTAAGATTTTAGGTTAAAAGACTAGATGGCGCAAAATCATACCTTGTAATCTACATGCTTCGATTGGCCCAGGTAATTATTAAAGGATAAGGTAGATATCTATGCTGTCTATTTCAGTCACAGCTTTTTATATGGGGCATTCCACACCAAATCGACCACTTTTGAACCCGACCCCTTTTGATTTTCCTGAAATTTTTACATATTATACTATCTCACCAAAAACAGTTCTGTAAATTTTTTCAAAATTTTTTATTCAACCCAAAAAGAGTTACGAATTTTTAGAAAAACTGATGTTGTTTTTCTTCAAACGATCGTAACTATGTCAAAAATTGACTAATCGGAACGTTTTTTTTTGTTTTTGTTTGTCTTTAAACGTACTTTTCAGGAAAAAATACAATAAAAATATTCAAACTTGGATTCTTCAAAATTTTTCATTTTTTTGGAGAAAATCATTAATTTTTCAAATTTCGACACTTTTGATTTTTGATTTTTTTATTTAAAAAAAAATCTGATTTATTCCGCGTATAACAACGCTAACCCCATAATGGGCCGACATTTCTTTCTATTTCTTTTGTTTAATTAAAAAATATTATTTGCGTAAAAATAAAACAAGAAACTTTACAGACAGCACCGCCAAGTCAGGAAAGACCGTGGAAGGTTGTAAGCAGGAAGCGAGGTAGAAATAGTCCAGAAGCACTGAGAAGAGTCACTAAACAAACTACATTACCAAACTATTGGCTGAACGCCCCAGCTGAAACAACCAATCAATTTGGAGTCCTAGCTAACGAAGAAAACGATGTAGATAATTCCACAGACAGTGAGAAAATAGAAATCGTAAAGGTCCCAAAACCACCACCAATATTTATTGATTGCGTGAAGAATATTTCGCCACTAACGGAATTGCTGGAAAAGGTAGCTAAAGACGAATATTTGATAAAGATACTATATAATGATCAGGTTCGACTCCAGCCAAAGAGCGAAAAAAGCTACAGTGTCATTATTAAGGAACTAACCGAAAAAAATACTCAATTTCATACTTACCAACTGAAAAGCGACAGGTCCTTCAGGGTGGTCTTACGAAACATACATCCTACGACTAATATGGAAACCCTACAAAAGAAAATTGAAGAACTTGGACACACCGTGGTAAATTTACACAACATTCGTTCAAGAGTCACCAAAGCCCCACTACCGCTCTTCCATGTAGAACTAAAAGCGAATCCAAATAACAAGGAAATTTATAAGGTGACCCACCTAATGAATTCCATTGTAAGTTTTGAACCGTCTTACCCAAAAAGAGAAGTCCCACAATGCACAAGATGCCAGCAGTACGGCCACACTAACAAATTTTGTTATAGGCAGGCTAGATGTGTCAAATGCACGGGAAATCACTCCACCAGAGACTGCAAGAACAGAACGAGGCAAGGGCGTAAAATGCGTTCTTTGCGGGGGCGACCATCCTGCTAACTACAAGGGATGCACCGTTTATAAGGACCTTCAGATGAGAACCTACCCAGCTTTAAGAGAAAAAAAAACCATTCAGTCATCCAGCCAAGATAACAATACCATAAAAAATCGTAATTCAAATCCAAATATCCTTAATAACCAAAACGTATCTTCAGGTAACTCATATGCAAACATAGTAAGAGGAGATTTGCAACCCCAAGTTGCCATCCCAGCTCCACAGCTCTTATCTACAAATTCACAAACGTCCCAACAATATTCTAAACTAGAAAGCATGATGGAGAAAATGATGGAGAAAATGGAAATCCTCCTTAACCTCCTCACAACCATGCTCACTAAAATGAATTAATGGCAACGCAACTCAAAATAGCGGTCTGGAACGCTAACGGACTAACCAGCCATAACCAAGAAATCAAAATGTTCTTAGTCAATCACGACATCGATATAATGCTAATATCCGAGACCCACTTTACGTCTAAAAATTATTTCAAAATACCAAAATATAAACTATACGACACACAACATTCGAGTGGTAGAGCTAGAGGCGGCACAGCCATCATCATCAAAAATAACATCAAACACTACGAATCCCTCAAATATTCTCAGCCACATCTACAAGCCACAAATATAGTGATCGAAAATCTTAATGGACGCACCACAACGCTATCTGCAGTTTACTGTCTTCCGGGACACTCAATCAGCCAGGACCAATATATAAACTACTTTAATACACTTGGTAATCGTTTCATTGCAGGTGGAGACTTTAACGCCAAGCACACATGCTGGGGATCAAGACTTACCAATCCAAGTGGTCGACAGTTGTTTCGAGCGATGCAATCTAAAAACCTGGGTCACTGTTCCACCGGTCAACCAACCTACTGGCCAACAGATAGAGAAAAACTGCCTGATGTGTTGGACTTCTGTGTAGTTGGAGGCATCTCGCCCAATTATATTAAGGCGGAGTCTAGCTTCGAACTTTCTTCGGATCATTCTCCAATTATAATCTCACTTAGTTCACAAATCAATATAATATCAAAACCTCTAACCCTTTACAACAAGCAAACTGACTGGGCGATGTTCAGAAAACTACTCCAAGATAAATTAACACAGGATGTCTCTTTGAAATCCGAATACGAACTGGACGAAGCAGTACAGCATTTAACCAAAAGTATACAAGAAGCAGCGTGGGAGGCAACTCCAGAAAATCAAAACCTACAAGTTGAAAACCAATGTCCGAAACGAATTCAAAGTAAGATAGACGAAAAACGAAAGCTAAGAAAAAAATGGCAAGACACGCGAGCCCCCAGCGACAAAACAAACTATAATAAGGCAGTTAAAAACCTTAAAAAACTGCTAAAAGACCACAAAAACCAAGAAATTCAAGATTACTTGAGCGGATTGTCAGCGACCGAAGCAACTGACTACTCGCTTTGGAAGGCAACTAGGAAGCTGAAAAGACCTCAACTATCAGTCCCTCCAATAAAAACACCTACTCATGATTGGGCAAGAAGCAGTAAGGAAAAGGCAAATGCATTCGCAAACCACCTGGCGGAAGTCTTTAAACCATTCCAAACTGAGGTTCCACAAGAAGATGCCAAAATTCACGAATTCCTTGAAGCCCCACTCCAAATGGAACTACCAGTAAAAAAATTTAAGAAAAAAGAGGTTTCAACGTTCATAAAGAAGAACTTAAATCTAAAGAAATCCCCTGGATTCGACCTTATAACTGGAAAAGTCCTACAAGAACTTCCTGATATGGTAATAAAGCTTATAACTGCGATCTACAACTCCATCTTGAGAATGGGTTATTTTCCTGCACAATGGAAAGTAGCTCAAATAATTTTAATACTCAAACCAGGAAAGCCACCAACTGAGACTTCCTCATACAGGCCCATCAGCTTACTTCCTATCTTATCAAAAATATTTGAGAAACTGTTTTTGAGAAGATTGATGCCTATAGTTGAGAAACTGCGGGTGATTCCTAAGTATCAGTTTGGGTTCCGACATCAGCATTCCACAATTGAACAGATCCATAGAATTGCTACTAAAATCAAGCAAGACCTAGAGTCTAAGAGATACTGTTCAGCTGCATTTCTTGATATTTCACAGGCTTTTGACAAGGTGTGGCACCCTGGCCTATTATTCAAAATTAAATCATACATTCCACACAACTTCTACCTGGTGTTGAAATCCTATCTACAAAATAAATACTTCTTTGTGAAATATCAAGATGAGATGTCTCAACTTTTTCCAGTCAACTCTGGAGTTCCACAGGGCAGCATCTTGGGTCCACTTCTATACCTAATCTACACAGCCGATTTACCAACAAATCTAAGCACTTTCATTGCGACATTCGCGGATGATACAGCTATCCTGGCTTCTCATCCTAATCCAGCAATAGCGTCTGCAAAACCTACAAAAGCATCTCGACCAACTAGAAATATGGCTAAGAAAATGGCGCATTAAAGCCAATGTTCAAAAGTCGGTACACGTTACCTTCACCACAAAGAGAGATACATGTCCTACGGTTAAGCTTAATGGAAATACACTACCACAAAGGGAGGAAGTCAAGTATCTTGGTATGCACATGGACAGACGCCTTACATGGGGCAAACATATCTGGTCTAAGAGACTTCAACTTGGTCATTCCTTTAGAAAGCATCAATGGTTGCTGAATCGCCACTCAAAGCTATCTTTGGAAAATAAGGTGCTCATTTACAAGTCCATAATGAAACCGATTTGGACGTATGGCATCCAGCTCTGGGGAGCTGCGAGTAACTCCAACATAGCCAAAATCCAACGATTCCAAGATAAAACTCTAAGAACCATTGCAAACGCTCCTTGGTTTGTACCAAATCATGTAATTACCCGTGATCTTCAAATGCCCACGGTTGAAGAATGCATCAAATCGTTCAGCAATATATACCAGGATCGAATTAGAGATCATCCCAACTCCCTCGCTGTAGACTTGCTTTCTTCTTACCGAACCAAGAGGCTTAAACGTCACGATCCTTTGGACTTACCTCACCGCTTCTGAACTAGATTCTGTCCGAAATAACACACTCGGGTGTTAAAAATTAAAGGAGCTTTGTCATTGGGCAATCTCCTTCTATGTCACTAGATCAGCATGCCATACATTTTACTTATTGTCTTTTTTGATAGATTGTAAAATTCTAAGATTCCAAATAAACAAAAAAAAAAAAATAAAACAAAATATTTTTTAATTAAGCAAAAAAAATAGAAAGAAATGTGGGCCCATTATGGGATTTGCGTTGTTATACGAGAAATAAATAAGAGTTTCTTTTGAAATAAAAAAATCAAAAATCAAAAGTGGACAAATTTGAAAAATCAATGATTTTCTTCGAGAAAATAAAAATTTTTGTAGAATCCAAGTTTGAATATTTTTTTGTATTTTTTCCTGAAAAAATCCTGAAAAAAAAAAAAAAAAGACAAACGAAAACAAAAAAAAACGTTTTGATTAGTCAATTTTTGAAATAGTTACGATTGTTTGAAGAAAAAAAACATCAGTTTTTCTAAAAAATTTTAACTTTGTAAAAAATTTTGAAAAAAAATACACAACTGATTATACGTATTATACTATCCCATCAAAAACAGTTCTGTAAATTTTTTCAAAATTGTTTACAAAGTTAAGAATTTTTAGAAAAACTGATGTTTTTTTTCTTCAAACGATCGTAACTTTTTCAAAAATTGACTAATCAAAACGTTCTATTTTTTGTTTTTATTTGTCTTTAAACGTACTTTTCAGGAAAAATAACAAAAAAGATATTCAAACTTGGATTCTACAAAATTTTTTATTTTTTCGGAGAAAATCATTAATTTTTCAAATTTTTCCACTTTTGATTTTTGATTTTTTCATTTCAAAAGCAACTCTGATTTATTCCGCGTATAACAACGCAAACCCCATAATGGGTCAAAATTTTTTTCTATTTTTTTTGTTTAATTAAAAAGTATTTAGTTTTATTTTTACACAAATAATATTTTTTAATTAAACAAAAGAAATAGAAAGAAATGTCGGCCCATTCTGGGGTTTGCGTTGTTATACGCGAAATAAATCAGAGGTTTTTTTGAAATAAAAAAATCAAAAATCAAAAGTGTCGAAATTTGAAAAATCAATGATTTTCTCCGAAAAAATGAAAAATTTTGTAGAATCTAAATTTGAATATTTTTTTTGTATTTTTTCCTGAAAAGTACGTTTAAAGACAAACAAAACCAAAAAAAGAAACGTTCCGATTAGTCAATTTTTGTAATAGTTACAATTGTTTGAAAAAAAAACAGCAATTTTTCTAAAAATTCGTAACTTTTTTTGGGTTGAGTAAATAATTTTGAAAAAATTCACAAAACTGTTGTTGATGAGATAGTATAATATGTAAAAATTTCAGGAAAATCAAAAGGGGTCGGGTTCAAAAGTGGTCGATTTGGTGTGGATGCCTCATATTTAGGTATATTTCAGTTAATATTCAGTTATTTTTACAGCCATTTTTTTAAATGCTATACATCAATCTATTATTGTCATTTCGTTTTGGAATTTGTTATCCTATAAAAAGTAACTTACTTAAAAAATATTTTGTATGATAAGATACACCTATGTTTCTTGATATCTGATTTGTCAATCACCGACTCCGATATAAAACGAGATAGCAGGTACTTAATTTAAGTACCTAATTATTAAGTAACATTTGCCAAGCAGAATACAAAATTAATAGCTTTCCATATTAACATAAATTTTTGTAGTATATTTGGTCCACAAAACCAAGTTTTACCGGAGTTTTTAAAATTTTGGTAAGTACCACACAGTTGTTTAGTTTAGTTACAATTTTTCAAGAATACCTGTTGGACATAAACTCTAAAAACGGCCAATTTTTTTTAACTTTGATTATAATCTTTAGACTTTGGCTGCATACAAACAACATAAAATTTTTTTTAGGCGAGCCGGCGGTTTTTCTGTATTATATCGCAATAATCCTTTTATCGTGAATTTTTTTATTTTTGCTGAGACTCAATTTTGAAAACGCAACTGTATCTGACAATGATCCATTATTGATAAATTAGCTTAAAACCTTAAATACTTTACGCGGGGAAGGTGCAGAGAAGTGTAGAAGCCATAATCAAAAAATCAATTTAAAATCTTAAATTAAATTCAAATTTCACCGAGTAGGGGCTGGTAACACTCTGCGATGCTCCTGCAGTCGTGTTCATGGTGCAACTTACTTTTACTCTTGCTATTACTCAAGGTGGGTGGGGCTTACTTGCTGGCGGATTTCAATTAAAGTCTCATGTATGCTTTATTTACCATTTCCGATTTATTTAACAAATAAATTTGGGGAGCTAAAATTAAATAAAATTGGTATTTCTCCGTTTCCTTCATTTATCATGGAGCATTTCCATGGAGGGGAGCATTTCCGTAACCCTGCAAATTTATCTGTTAAATAATTCGGGAACGGTAAATGCACAAAAAAAAATGGTTAGATTTGAAACCTACATGACAAAAATCGTTAGGTCCGGATCTTTCGAATGAGTGCCACCCCACTTTTCTCAGAATAACTGATGTCGCTTCAAGGCGCTCGTTTCAAATAAGGAAGTGTAAATAAAAAATTGAAAAAATCTAGATATTATTCTAATTTTGTCAATTCAAATGTTATTTTTCTTCTTTCATACGATAGCAAATTGCATTACCTTTAAATCGAAGCGTGTAAACAGAGGGATATAAAATAAATCCATATTACTATTACAGATTTCTAAACAACCATGGAAGATAAACGAAAAACCGAAGAAATATTGAAAGTCCTAAAAAATTCCGACGACCTTGTTTGTTCATTTCGCAAACAAATCCAAAATAAAAATTTGATTATTTTTATTGGACTTATCAAAAGCGGAAAAAGCACTCTGGTTAACTACATTACCGGCTTTCCTTTGATAGCTTTTAAACATGGCAATAACAACTATAAAATTGAATGTACCGAAATTTCAAATATTGGACATCTGTCGACCTCTTTAACCAAAACTCCAACCGTGGTCGAGTTGAAAGGAGAAGTGAATTCGATTATTATCGATGCACTTAGTTTGGATGATAATCGAGGAAGTTTACAAGAAATTATGAACGCCCTGTATATTAATCAAATTAAATATGCAAACAGTGTGAAATTTGTGCTGGTGTGCGATATCAACAACATTTTGAACGATAACATCAATTATTTTCTAAGTTTTTTACAAACGGTTCAAACGATTTTACCCAACTTCCATAAATTAAAAGATGGCGTCTCGATTATATTTACTAAAGACAACAAAAATTATTCTGGTCAGGATATAGTCGAAATGCTTCGATATAAAATTTTGGGATTCCCAGACCTAAATTGCAAAAGAGATTTGATTAAACATTTGGTTAATCACGTGGAAGTAATTGGGTCTTTCCGAATGCCATCCGAAGAAGGCCCTTTAAGCGAAGATGTCAACGTAAATATACAGGACGCCATATCGAACAGTAAACCTGTGAAAACAGACGAATCAGAAATTAAATTTGGCATTTCGGATAAAGCCCAAATTGTTTTGCGCGATGCTTATCTACAATTTCACTATTTGGTTACTGTAATTGATGATAAATTGGACGAAATGGTTACGGACACTTTTAATAAATTTCACGGGTTAGAACCAGATGGTTTGATGTTACTACGTGAAGAAGAGCTGAACAAGGCTTCGAAGGTTTTGGAGGAATTTAAGGCAACTATCCAAAGCGGCGATTACGTCGAATCAATAGAGGAACTTCCTCAGACGATTATAAATTTGTTTTTCACCGAAGTTAACAAAGTTTGCGGTAAACTAAGGAATATTCAGACTGAGATCGTTTCCAAAATAAGTCGGGATTTTGATGTGGAGGTAGTGGAAAACATTTCGAAGAAGATCGAATATTTGGAATGCTTGGAAAATGTTTTGGAACAGTATAATCTGAGTAATAATATATTGAAAGTTTATGTTGGACATTTGAAGGAGATGGTTGTAAAAATTAAAGAAGTGCTTGGAAATATTGCAAAGGAATTTAATATCAGATCCGAAATTATTAAAGATCTGGAAATGTTAATGGATTTTAAATTTGGGGTGTCCGCAATTAACTACTCTTACGTAAGAGCTTCCACTACCAGCGAACTGTCACGAATGGAACAACAATTACAATGTTTATCTCTTAATCTCGATCGCGTCTTATCAGAAATTTTCAAGCGACCTTTTATGGACTATTATCCTGTAGAGTTGATCTCCAGCGCTTGCAGATTTGCAGAAGTTGTTAAGATAAAGTTATTGGACATTGAAAATTATAAATGTGAAGTAACAACTTATAACAAACGGTTTTTGAAGACAAATGTTTTTTTAGGCGCTTGCGTATTTTGTTTAGGAATGTTTTCTTGTCAAGAACCACAAGTCGCGATTTTGCAAATGTTAATATTTTTGGCCTTGTGGGATTGGAAAACTAAATATATTCGTAATAGAATTGCAACTATTTATAAGCGCTATAAGCAAAAGAGGCTGTTATCTTCAATAACTGTTTTGGATAATCTGAATTATAGAAGATAAGTTATTAATTTATATAGCCGGTTTCAGAAATAATGTGATAATTGGTAATCACGGGTTAGTTAATCCCGATCTACTATAAATCAATAAAAAACAGTTAATCAGCGCTATTGGTCGTTTTCCACTGGTGTGTAGTTGACCTGAATTGACTAATCAATAATAATTAACGATATTAAATCGTTTCTTAGTGGTAAAATTTTGCAAAAATGTGATTTATATAATTTTATTCTTAATAATATTTTTTGAACTTTGTACTAAAGCAAGTAAAATGTATCGTACCTATTGGAGAAAAAATAAAACTAAAAATATTTAAATTTTGATTTATAATAAAATTGACTTCGTAGAATTTTGCAAAAAGTCGGATTTTATTTATCAACACACAATTACTATACAAATCTTCAATTTGTACAACAATCACGAAGTTATTGCATAAAAATAACTAGGTTAATCATTGAACTTATTACAAAAGTAATAAACTGAAAGTTATAAAAAAATAAAATTCATCGATCTGCTTAATTATTTTAATCCCTATAAAAATGTAACAAAAAGAAATTTTTTACTGTCTGTGGAAATTCTAAGTAAATACTTCAGTAATTACTATTTACTGTAGTAAATATTTTATACTAGGTACAGGCAGTAAAACCCAACCATATGATTATTTGTTTCTTTGATGTAAGTAGAATGGCTATGTTTATACAAACTCACCGTGGTCGAAAGCTTTTTAGTTTCATCTAAATTTGAATTTGATGGATTAAAATGATCTAAACCTCTCTATTAATGTGTATTGAGATAATGTAACTAATATAGGTTCATTGTTTTCAGATACCAATAAAATGGCTGAATTATCAGAAGAAGAAGTTTCAGATTTAAAACAACAATTTAATTGGATAAGATTGATGGACGTGAAATAAGGCATGGCAAACAAGCATTTGTAACGAATTTGCCAATGGTATACAGCACTTCAGAAAGTTTAAAATTGATTATTAGCTAAACTAATCGATATGTGACATTTCTCCATATGTAAAACGCTTTATTTTAACGTTATCTAACAAATTTCGTGGAGTTTTCTTCGGTAAATATTACATCTTCGAGACCTGGTTATGTAACTAGAACCAAAAATTGTATCCTAACACTAACCTAAGCTCTACTGGTGAATCTTTTTGATTTGCAGTGGATGGACGAGAAGGCTCATCCCCGACCTTAGACCTTGGTTTTAAAGAAGCCACGGAGAATTGAATTACCACCTCACCCAGGCGCTTACCGGTCACGGGTGTTTCAACGCCTACCTCCATAAGATCGGAAAGGCACAGACCCCATTTTGTACATACTGCGATGACGAACACATAGACAACTCAGAGCACACATTATTCAAGTGCACAAATTGGACGTAACTAAAGGGACAAAACATCGGAACTCCAGAGAGCCTGATGAAGGTAATGCTGGCTGGTGAAGACGGGTGGGAACGGATATCTAGCACGATAAGAGAGGTAATGCAATCCAAGAAAGTCGACGAACTTATACAGCAAGCACAACAACAGCTATGAAGAGCAAAGTCTCGAAAGGGTGAAGCTATAAAGAAGAACTGGCTTTCGTTGGATTGCAAAGAATGAAAAATCCTTTATCGGATAGACTTCCAACTGCACGGAGAAGAATTTCGATACCACGTGACAGTTGTGATTCGCTGCAAAGATCTCAACAACAATTCGAATGTGACCTGTATAAATTGTTTGAAAGCTTGAAATTTTTCTTGCAAAATTTTTGAATTCGATTGTTTTCGATTAATTGATTGTTTTCAATTAATTGATAGTTTAGATTAATCGATTATTTTAAATTAATTGATTGTTTTCAATTAATAGATTGTTTTCGATTAATCGATTGTTTTTGAATATATCGAAAATAATGGAACAATTGATTAATCGAAAATAGTGGAACAACAGTGACGTAGCAACCACAGTTTATATTATATGGATCATATATGGAGTAGTAGCGTGTTGCTCGGAGGAAATTGAAGATAGGGGTTAAAAAAAAAGTCATTTAAAAAAATTTTGAGAGAAAAAAACGCTGAAAGGTTTTTTGTATTTTACATACAATGATATCTAATAATTTCAATGGTTTTTCAATTGTTCCTTTTGACTAATTTAGGCACCAAATGAGTTATTAGTTACTGATAGTTTTGTGTTTCACTTGAACCACGAGATCACTTGAAACTTTTATTAGAATTTATTATTATGCAGCCAATCGCAACCTAATTATTGTGAAATTTTCCATTGTTTTATATCACAAACGACGTATTTAATTGGCAATCTTGATGCGCTGCTGTTCCCTCCGCCCGCCATATTGGAAAAATGGCGTCTAAAATCAGTTTTTTGACAATATCTGCTTATAGTACGTTTAAGTAAGAAATTGTAACTACGTCAATTGTAAAGGATAAAATTCTCTATAATTTTTGTCTAGAACATTTTTTTTGTCAAGTATATATTTTTAAGGTTAAGAGAGTATTCGTCTTTAGATTAGACTTTTTGGAAGCGAATACCCCATTAATCTCATTTGACTGTGTTATCATAATCAGCAGATTATAAATGCTAATGGAAACTACAAGTCCAAATTTAGGATAATATTGGGGTAAAAAGTTTCATTGAGCATCAGTTTGGAAAAAAAATTATAAATCAAAGTTTAAATGCCTTGTACACGTTTTATTCTTTATTTAATATGATGATATGTGCAGGGAGTGGAAAAGAAATATGAAAGATTCTAACAATTATTTTAAACTTATTTGTGTATTTGTATGAGTACGATGACATACGACGTTACAGTTCCAAGTAAACCTAACAGTACAGTGTAATCAACGTTGAAGAAACCTGCAGCTGAAAAATATGGGTATTGATGGGTTGCTTGCTGTGCTAGTAATATTAATTCTTCTCTTAGAATACGATCTTGAACGTTGCTGCTAGCAGGAGGGACATCTAACAGTAAATTGTAGCAAACAGTTGCAGTTCGTTGAGCTTCTTTTGTTGTCATATCGCAAACTATGGCTAGGGTAACTCCCATAATCTGCAATTAAAATATAATTATAAACATTTTTTCTTTCAGACATTAATTTTTACGGTTTTTTGATACAAACAATCGTTTCCTAACACTAACCTAAGCTAGATCTGTAGATCTTTTTTTTCATGGTTCATTATTAAAAAAGAATTGCTTTTTAGTACTAACTTAAGCTCAACTAAGCTTTTAACGATCTACTAATAAAAAAAAATTGGGTGATCGTTACGAAACCGGGACTGCAAATTTAAAAATTGTCATTAAACTGATAGAAAACGGTACAAAAAGCAATAATATTATTTTTATTTTTTCCAAAAAAAACTAAAAATGTGCATGAACTTGCGTCTTGGATTGGCTGCCGCTAGAAGGTTAGCTTCGCCCATTCCACACACTCTCATAAGTTTATAAATATTAGAGATATATTATGATTTAGATTTTATAGTAGATCCGAGATTTGTCGTGATTACTAACTAAAAATATCCTTCTAGAACGGTTCTACTCCGCAAAGTGTGCTACTAGGAAAGGGAAAGTTTTCTTTAATTAATTTTTGAGTTCCGGTTATGTAACTAGAACTAAAAAGCATTTCTTAACACTAATCTAAGCTTGATCTAAAGTGGATCTATTTTTTTTGTACTAAAACCTAGGTTTTTTGTGCTTCCCTCCTTAGAAAATAAGGTAACTTTGATGTCGGCCCCAAAAACGGCTGGCGTCTAGAGGTCCTGTAGCTCAAAAGATGTTTATAAAGGACGTAGTCATTATAAAGGACGTAGTCTCTTAGTGGAGAAGAGATGGGTTTCAAAACGTGCCTAAGTGCGACCGGGGGTAAGAGTAACCAAATTTGTAACCGTTGGATGTTTTGGGGAAGAAATTGTGACAAAGCGGTGAGGGGGTTCAAGAAGTCTAAAGACGTTCCTTGGTTTTACTTGGCCGGTTTGAATGCGACGTCGAATTTAGTCTTCTGATAACTAGACCAAAAAGCAGACGTAATTTTTGTTTTGTTACTATCAAAATCTTTATCAGCAGCTTTTAAATCTGTGAGCAGTGTTGTGTATTTGCGAGTGTCAATAAGTTGTAGCCTTTCGATTATTAACAGGGGTTCCAGTCTTTCACCTTGCAAGTTGTTAACTTACCAGAGCTCTTACCTAAGTAAATTTTATCTTTTCCAATTTGTGTTACAAACGTTTTCATTTTTAGCATTTTTTATTCATTTTGGGGTAACCCTTAGTGGTTATTGAGTGTGGAACTTGTTAATTTGAAGTGGGTAATGCAAAAAGAAGAACATTTCTTGAATTTGTGACACACAAAACTAAAATTTGATGAATAATATTACTGACGTAATATTTGAAAATCACATACGATGGCAGAATAACAGGATTATCAGAAAATAATTCGGAATTACTTACCATCAAAATACATAACCATGAAAATATCGAAGTGAGCATATGGATCTCTACAACTGAGTTTGCGTCTTCTAACTTGTCCAAAATAGTCCAAATAAGCCCATTGACACAATCCAAAATTCCATTAAAGGTGCAAAAATATAAAATAAGAATCTGAACACCAAAAAGTTGGTTAAACCACTTCACAGTTTTACTCAATAACGTGTAAGATCTTCTAATATTTTTTACGTTATTTATGCATTCACTTTTTTTTTCTAAACCAACCGCAAAGATCGACTTCAATCTTTTCGTGATTATTTTAAAACGCTCCCTTAGTAAAACTATGTAATTAACTATCACCAAACAGGTAAATAACAATAAATAATTTAAAATAAATGTTACAGAGTAAACGGGAAGATTTTGGAGTTCATTGATGACGATGCTAGCTCTTATGTTATTGATTACTATTAATCCATAAATAAAATGAAGTATTACAATTTGAATCCAAATATAATTTCTGCGCTTGACGGGAAAACTTGTTAACGAATCCAGAAATCTCTGGTATTTTTTCTTATAATGATCCCGTATAGAAAATTTTATAATGGCTATATTGGTAAACGACAATACAGCAAATATTCCTATATTTCGAATTATAGGGATAAAATTTGTTTTGATGCTATTATTATCATAAAAATATGCATAATAAAAATAAAAAATAGCATAAATGTTGAAAAATATCAGAATTAAAATTGAATATACTTCGGTATAACAAGATTTAATGGTTTTACTAGGTGCTAAACCAAAAACCACAGAAATTTTGTACAATGGTTTTATGTTATCGTAATCGTACGATGTAACTTTTGAAGTCATTTTGTAACTGGTTAATATTCTAAAAATACTCGTACATTTTAAGTGATTATAATATAATATCATTAGGTTAATGATTTACTATTACAATAATTGTTTGTATTATTGAAAGGTTCAGTAATTTGTTGTTTAAATTTTTTTGAAGCTATTAGGTAAATAAATAATATTGTGAATTCAATATAATAATTTGCTAGAATGCTCCCCCTCATTTGTCATTTTTTTTTGTCATTTATGAATTGATTGTTTGAAAGATTTATTACTCACTAAACAAATTGACGTTTCTTCTCATTTGTCACAATCCTTCCTGAGTAATGCCGAACAACTTTGGCTTTCTCATGTTTCTCTTGTGAGTTTGAAAAATTAATGTGAGAAGCAAATTTGGAATAGAGCCAGAGTGAATATAAGAATAATATTTGCTTTGTTTTAACTGCTTGGGTGTTCGTATATTTTTTGAGAATTTTGTGTAAAACACAGATTTATGCAAACTTAGTGCTTTTCTCACAATCAGAAATATAATTAATTTTTGCGAATTTGATACGCTGTTAGTAAACAAAAGTTTATACTTTCAAAATTGCGTGGTTGAAAGTTATTAATTTATAGATCTTATCAAACGTTTTACTAGACAATTTTACAAGGAACATTTACAGCTGTATTTATCCAAGCAATATTTTGCTTTAAATTGTTTACACCTATAGATTACTGTTAGTTATAAAATAACTTACCGTTAAAAATAAAAACCATACAAATATTGATGCGAGCTGACGAATCAATGTAATTAAATATTCATCTCCTAGCTTGTTGTCCAAAATTCCTCTTAAAAGAATAATACAATGATCGACGCAATTCAAAAATCCAGTAAAGATGGAATAATATAAAATCAAAATTTGCACACCAAAAAGTTGGTTAAACAACTTTACAGCTTTGCTCATAATTGTATACGATTTTCTTATATTTTGCACAGTGTTCATGCACTTAGTTCCAGGTTTCACAATTTTCTTTTTACCACCAATAATAAACACATTTTTTTCCAAATCAACTGCAAATATTGACTTTAATCTTTTGGTAATTACTTCAAAGCGCACTTTTAGCAAAACTACGTAATTAACCATCACTAAACTGCAAAATAACACGAAATAACTTAAAATAAAAAGTATTACAGTTATGATTTTATCTTCAACTACTTCTATTACATTTAAATTGTTCACTACTGTTAGTAGATAAAAAAAGTTAAGTATTACAATTTGAATCCAAATATAATTTCTGCGCTTGAAAGGAAAATTTGAAAACGTATCCAGAAATTTTTTATATTTCATCTTATTCTGATAGCGTAAGGAAAGTTTTATTATGGATACATTGGCAAATACTATTAAACCAATGAATGGCAGTAATTGAATAATCATAAAGCTAAGATTTTGTATTATGAAATTGTTCGAAAAAATTGTATAAAAAAAGAAAATACTGTAAGTGTTTAAAAAGATTAATACTAAAATTGAATAGACGGTATGCCACAATTTAGGACTTTTACTGGGTGCTAAACCGAGAAACACGGAAATTTTGTACAATGGTTTTATATTTTCGTAATCGTTAGTTGTTACTTTCAAATTCATTTTAACTCTGATGGGTAAATTAGTTATGTGCAGAGCTGTCTAAAGTACTTTGTAAAAGTAATTCAAGTACCAATTACCAAGTACTTTGCTAATTTCAAAAGTATTTCAAGTATCAAATACTATATTTTCTTAAAAGTACTTGAAGCATCAAGTACTTAAGGACTTTGCTTAAAGAAAGTATTTCAATTACCAAGTACTTATCAAAAGTAATTCAAATATTTCAAAATTAACCAAAAAGTAATTCAAGTACCGCCAAATTACTCAAAGTACTTTAATTACGCAAAATAAAGTACTTCAATTACTCAAAGTACTTTAATTACTTTAAAGTATTTCAAATACTTTAAAAGTACTTCAATTACTTTAAAGTATTTCAATTACTTTAAAAGTACTTCAATTACTTTAAAAGTACTTCAATTACTCAAAGTATTTCAATAATTACCTAATTTTCAAGTCGGGGCTGGGCAGTATTGCAACTACATGTATTTAAAATACATTATTCAATAAATTTCACTTTGTTGCCATTTTTAAATTATAAAAAAATATATTTAAAAATTTTCCGCCAAAATATGCACGTGTTTTAAAAAGCCTCTGGCGCAGGCTTGTTTTTTAAAGTAGATTTTGTAAAACGGTTTAGATTTGTAATTTAATTATAAATGATGTTTCTCATTGGTTTGAAAGGATGAAAGAAAAATTTCATTGATTTCATATGGCGCGTTTTTTGAAATCATTCAAATTTTGGTCGAGGCCAGATTTCATTTACAGCACTTACAATACCTGAAATTTAAACAATTTTAATGTAGAATTTTAAAGATTGCTATTGGAACTGTGTCGTGGCATATTTTAAATTTTGATTAATTACGTCGTAATGCTAAACGTAGAACATTGTCACGTTGAGCCGTCACGAAAAATCGTTAATACGTACACCGTATTGGTTCCTTCATTAGGATTGTATTTAACAGATTAGTTAAGTAATTTATAACAGTGTTTATGCGAGTTCCACTTTGGTAATTGTTGCGCATGACGTCACGTGGAGAATAAAATTCTGCGCAAATCATATCTTAAACCAATGATATGATACATATAAATTTCATTTTGATAATTGTTGCGCATGACGTCACGTGGAGACTACATAATCTGAACCAAACTGAATATTGGCTTGGTTTACACCGTACGCTTGGTACGCGGACTAAAGGCGGACCAGGACTATATTGGGACCATATCCGAACTATATTTTTAGTCCGCCTGGTGTAAACATACAGGTACCAAGTTGGTCCGGCTTTAGTTCGGTCCTCTAAAATATGAGTACCAGACCAAATACGAACTAAATTGGTTCGACGGGTTCGACTGCAGTCGACATCACTCGAGTATTTTTAATACCGAATGGGCTCATTTTTAATTTTTATAGGTTATAAAATAAAATTTATCAAGTAAGTAGCTTAAATTTAAATATTTTGGTCACATTTTGCTCCTCGGTTCTCGTGTACGGTGTAAACACTTGCGAAGCAATTGCGAACTATATTTTGTCGCATCGAACTATCCCATCCTGTTTAGTCCGATCGGACCGAACCAAGCATTTTACGGTGTAAACGTAGCCATTATATCATGAACCAAACCGCTCGTATCAGGTAGTCTTACTGATTGTGAGTTGATTTGAATAAAAATTATTAAACCTTCCAAACGAAAACTGATTGGTCAAACTGTAAATAAAGTAATAATGTATTATTGGCTCTCTAATATATAGTTATCCTTTATATTCTGCCCCCCCCCCGGCAGTTAAATTTTGAAATTTCTCAAAAACTATTTGGGTACAAATAAAAATAATTTTTGCACAAACAGGCATAAACGATTTAGATTATTTTTTTGTATTCAAAATTTGAAATGAGAAGAAAAGGTCTGAGGACATTCACAATAAGGATAAACAATGAATGATGATAGAAAGTAATGTATTTGAATATTTTTACACATTTTTCAATTATATTTTGTATTTCAAATACAAATAAAAATTTATCTTGTTCAGCCCTGCTTATAGACAATGCGGTGTTACTAACAGCAATTTAACCGATAAAATTAATTGGATCATTAACTTGATTGATAAACTGAGCCTAAAAGTACTTCTAATACTTTAAAAGTACTTCAATTACCTTAAATTAATTACTTTAAAAGTACTTTAATTATTTTAAAACTACTTCAAATACTTTAAAAGTAATTCAATTACCTTAAAAGTATTTCAATTACCTTAAAAGTATTTCAATTACTTTAAAGTACTTCAATTACTTTAAAAGTACTTCAATTACTTTAAAAGTACTTCAATTACTCAAATTTTGTTAAATCCAATTACCAAATACTCAAGTACTTTTACAAAGTACTTGAAGTACCAAGTACTTTTAAGTTAGTTTCAAAAGTACTTCAATTAAAGTACTTCAAGTACTTTTAAGTACTTGAATTACTTTTTGCAAGTCTTTTACTTGAAATACTTTCAGCTCTGGTTATGTGTACTAATTTGTACCTACAAATTTTATGTGAGTAAGTAATATCATAATGAAAATGTTTTTATGAAAACATTTTATTATAAAATGAACTTTTTGTCAATTTGTAAAATTAGTAGTTAAATAATTGTACATTTTAATATCCAGAGTGCACGAATATGTCCTTCATAATTTATATTCACAATAAATTAATGAATAAATTAATTAATGAAAGACTACTTATATTATGTCATTACTAATTAAGTAATTAGTAATTAAACAACTTTGATTCTACAGCACTTCTCATATTCTGATAATCATGGAATTTTATTTTTATACAATATTATGTTATTGTTGTGACATCTAAAAATAAATTGCAGTAAATAATCGCAGCACTTCAGCTTCTTTTGATGTAATTTTGAAAATTGCAGCTACTACAACTCCCACAATCTGCAATTAAAATGAACTACGTATAATAATAAATTTTAAATTGAAAAATGTAAAACGGTATATAAATTTTTGTTAGATCATATGGACGTCCTGTAACGAAACTGGTGGATTATATTTAGGTGAAAATGCCGAAAAGTTTTTTTAGCCAAATCAGTACAGTGAAAGGTGGGAATTAATTTCGATTAATCGGTTATTTAATCAATTAAATTTATTATATTAATTTTATAATAATTACTTAATCGATTAATGGAAAACAATCGGTTAATCTAAAACAATTGAAAAATCGACAATAATCAAACAATCGATTATTCTAACAATCGATTAATCAAGTAGTCAAACATGCGATAATCAAAAAGTCAACATTAGTATAATTTATTTAAAGGAACTGTTAGATTATATTTAGCTGAAAATGCTGAATAGTTTTTTTGCCGAATTAGTTAAGACGAAAGCTGGGAATTAATTTTGATTAATCGGTTAATTAATCGGTTAAATTTATTGTATTAATTTTAATATAATTACTTAATCGATGAATTGATAACAATCGGTTAATTGAAAACAATTGAAAAATCAAAAATAAGCAAGCAATCACATATTACAATCGCAATCGATTAATCAATTAATCAAACATTTATTAATCAAAAAGTAAATATTAGTAAAACTTATTTAAAGTTATAGTATATTATTTACGCGGGAGATATGAGGTGCATTACCCGCACGAAGGTTTTAAAAGCCCGAGGGCTTTTGAAACTTGAGTGCGGTAATGCAACATATCTCCCAAGTTTAATATACTATTTTATCTACTTCCGTGCTAAATATGTTAAACTTGAGAAAACTATGAGTAAATTTTTTTGCGCGCGATCGATCTGATTTTTTGCATATGCCTTCCTACCGACAATTCCCTGGGGGTAAGTCGTAAGTTGTGGTTTGGGGGGTGATTTTTTTGCTCAGTTTTTTGATATCTAGCGTCGTTCTCGAGTTATAGCTAATTCAAAAAATTTAGGTAAAAAATAAAAAATTGATATAAACAAATGAATTTATTAATACAACTGTCATATTAAAATAAATTGATTGACATGAGGTTGTTTTCTTTGTCATTATCTGAATCAGATTACTTGTTTTAAAATTATTTTTAATTTGTTGTGTTCCGTTTAAACGTCATTATTTTTATTGTATTATAAAGATTAAAAAATAAATTGCAAAGTTAAACATAATCTTATTATTCACAAACATCTAAATTTTGAATAATTTTATTATAATTGTTTGGGAAAACATGTGACTTGTTTGATTTTCCATTATTAAAATCAAGTAGCTAATTTTTAAATTATTTTTGTTCAGTTGCCTATAGCAATCAACATTAACTCCCGCAAATCAACAAAACAAAGTAATTGCTGTCATATCCGCGCTATTTGGTGGAGCTAAGTACGCACTTATCTCACGGAAGTAGATAAAATTTATTTAACAAAACTGGTAGATTATATTTAGAAGAAAAAACTGAAGAGTTTTATTTTGCTGAATCAGTTAAAGTGAAGGCTGGGAATTAATTTCGATTAATCGGTTTTTTAATCAATTAAATTTATTAAATTAATTTCAATATAATTACTTAATCGATTAATCGAAAACAATTGAAAAATCGAAAATTAATTACACAGAAATTTGTTCAGAAGGAAAAAGTTTTAAGTGATTATTGATTAAGTTATATCGTTACGTAAATTAGAAAGTTTACTACCTACAAATAGACACTAACATCTAATTTGGAGTAATCACTTTCGAGTGAAGCCAAACAACTATTCTCTTTGGGTGATGCCGAAGGCCGAATAATTATATCAGTGACGACCCAGATAAGTAAAGAAGCACCTGTGCTAGCTACTAAATTAATTATAATGTTGTAGAAAATTATCTTTTTGTGTCTGTTCGTAACGCTTTTCTCACCTATGATTAATGATTCCTTTATTACAAAAAGAAATATTTTTGCGAGTCTCTAATTGGTGACACACCAACTAATCACTAGCCTGATATAGCTATACATTTCTATAGCTAGTCTGTCCACAAATATTCTTAGATTTGATAAAAGATCTTAGATCTTAGATAAAAGATGGTAGGGGATCGGAACAAACTGAAACCATCAATAAACAAGGAAGTAATATCAGAGTTGGTGGAAAGAATATCTAGGTCTAGGACAAAAGAACGCGACTGAAGATCGCGAGCGTTAAGACTCAAATCCAAAAGGCTGCAGACCCAAAAAAACCCGGACCCAGAAAGACACGGCAATATAGACGCAGGCCCAAAAGGCAAATTAAAATTGTTTAAAATGGATAATAAAATTCAATAGATGTCACTAGTTACTTAATGATATTTTATTGTTGTATTTTATTGATATTCATTGATCTTTTACTACTGATTGGTTAAAATTTGAAATTTTATGTACATTGCTTTAATTCTAGTGTCAAGTTCATCTCAAAATCGAATAAACGTAGAATGTTAAAATTTTTAAAATCTTAAGGCTTTAGGAGACGATGTTTTTTTTGGATTATCATGGATCTTTATGAATTATTGTCGGATATAGTTGCGTTGTCAAAATATACTCTACGACTCCTTTGCGGATAGTGTTACTAACGAAGCTATAGAGCTTGTTTTGGTAAATACACTAGATACTTTCCAGGACTCACAAAACGCGCAGAGCATGGCCCATATAATTCTCCGAGTTGTGGATTAAATACCCGAGGTTAGCTACCTTTTTTGTTCTAAAAGGATCAAGTGGGGTTGTGATAAACTTCACTGTCAAAGTTAGATGCATCTGACGCGTCTTTTCGGCTAAATCCATTTGTTTGGCATCAAAATATCTTGTCGGGATGGGGGGGGGGAGTTACACTGTTCATGAAGAAAAATAGTTTACTTCTTTTAAGGCATTAAACAATTTTTTTAATGAATATTTTAAATTAACTCATTCTATATATTTATGAGCTTCCATTCTCATAATTTAATTTCAAAATCAAAAGACAAAAAAATCAAATTTTAATTTTTGAAAATAGATAATAATTAATTGTATGTACAGTTGTTTATTAGTTATTATAAAACTCGTGTTTTCAAATTTTTGTGATTGAAAAATTACAGATCACAATTCCTATCGAATGTTGTACTAACCAATTGTTTAAGCTTACTAACGTTTGCAAAATGGTACAGTTCAAAAATTAATCTTAAACTAATGCAAATACAAATTATACAAATTGTGCGCCACTGATGGTGGAAGATGGTCCGTGCATGTGTGAAAATTTAAAGTCACAGCGATCGTACGTGCTCCAACTGTTAGATCAAAAATCTCTTTTGGACGTTAAGATGGATGAATAATAAATAGCTACTGGAACGAACAAGCAATTTTTATAAATTTTAAGAATAAAATAAATTCATTTATTGATTTGGATAAGCACAATAATATATGTCGTCGAAGTTCCAAGTAAACCAAGCAACGTTGTGTAATCAATGTTGAAGAATCCTGCGGCTGAAAAGTATGGGCACTGATGGGTTGCTTGCTGTTTCAAAAGTACCAATTCTTCTCTTAAAATGCGGTCTTGGAAGTTATTGCTAATTGTAGGAACATCTAACAATAAATTGTAGCAAACAGTCGCAGTGCGTTGAGCTTCTTTTGTTGTCTTATCGCAAATTACAGCTACTGCAATTCCCATAATCTGCAATTAAAAGTAAACTATAAAAATGTTTGTTTTGTAATTGAAAGCAGTGTGAACTGCTATACATTTTTTTGTCAACCAGTGGTTTAACATTTCTTAAAAATTTATAATATTTTTGTTGATGTTTTAATGGACACCAAATCTGAGAGCATCTAATTGTGGTTGTTTTGGTTATTAATATATCTAACTTGTTAATTAATAACATTTTAATATTTTGTTTCCTTTGTTAGGAAATTTAATTACGTCTGGCAAGTGTCGCTAGTAAAACTTTTAGTTTGGTTTGGTGGTTGTATTTTAAAAGGTTATATATGCAATTTAAAAGTACCTGGTTAATTAGCAATTTGATAATTAAGTAAATTTAAGATAATCTTTCTAGGACAGCTGAGGAACCCTACATTGTTAACTTGTAAAAAACTTACCACTAAAAAACAAAACCGTGAAAATATTGATGTGAGCAGCACAAAACCAGAAGTAAGTGAATTTTCATCTTCCAGCTTTTCTAGTATTTCTTTTATAAACGTAATAAAAATATTCATACAATTCAAAAATCCAACAAAAATGGAAAAATATAAAATTAGGATCTGAACACCAAATAATTGGTTAAACCATTTTACACTTTTACTTAATAAAGTGTAAGATCTTCTTATGTCTTTTATCTCATTTGAGTATTCATTTTCAGATCTTTTCAGTTTCTTTGTACTAATGATAAACACATTTTCTTTTAAATCAGCGTTTAAAATTGACTTTAATATTTTTCGGATTGCTTTAAATCGTGCCTTTAGTAAAACCACATAATTAACAATCACGAAACACGAAAATAATAATAAATAATTTAAAGTAATAATTATTAAGTAAAAGGGAATATACAAACTTGAATTTAAAATTATAGCAACTTTAATGTCATTTATTGTGAACAATCCATAGAGAAAATTAAATATTACAATTTGTATCCAAATATAATTTTTTCGCTTAACTGGAAAATTTTTAAACACATCTAGAAATTGCTTATATTTTTTCTTATACCGATTGTTTAGGGCAAATTTTATTATAGATATATTAACAAAAAATAATACCGAAATTAATGTTACAAGATCGATAAATATGAAGCATAAATTTTCCAATATATCATAAAAACATAATGCTGTATAAATAAAGTAGATGCAGAAAACGTTGAAAAATAACAAGATCAAAATTGGATATACGGTATGCCACAATTTTGTACTTTTACTGGGCGCTAAACCGAGAAACACGGAAATTTTGTACAATGGTTTTATATTTTCGTAATCGTTAGTTACTTTCGAAATCATTTTAACTCTGAAGGGTAAATTTATTTCGTCTAATAATTTCTACCTAAAAATTTTAAGTGATTAAGTAATATCATTAAGTTAACGATTTTTTAGTATGAAAATATCAGAAAAAATGTTTTTATGAAAACATAAAATAAATTTTCTGTCAATTATTATGAATTATTATTTAATTAGTTTTATAATTAATTGGGGTGCACGAATATGTAATTTCATAATTTTAACTTACAATTATATTAATTAATATGAAAAAGTACATAAAAAAATGTAATTAGTAGTTAAACGACGTCGGTTCTGTAGCACTTCCAAAAATTTTTTAAATTTTAGAGGTTGTATTTTAAAATATAGGTACCAGTATATTTTTCATTATTTAAATAACAAACTTACCAGTAAGGAATAAAACCGTGAAAATATTGATATGAGCAGCACAAAAATAAAAGTAGCTGAATTTTCATTTTCCAACTCTTCTAATATTTCTTTGATAAACGTAATAAAAATTTAATTCTTTTCAGATCACTTCAAATCGTACTTTTAGTAAAACCAAATAATTTTCAATCGTTAAACACGAAAATAATAGTAAATAATTTAATGTAATAATTAGCACGTAAAAGGGAATATATTGCGTGTTTCGTTGAAACAGCAACTGAAAGGCACCGTTAGTCTGATTGTTTGAATTCACATAAAGACTCCCCAGGGCGCAGTTAGGTTCAAAAGAAAGGGCTGTGCTAAAATAAGGTGTCAAAATTTGCCTATCAAAGTTTATATAAATTTGAAATTTTATAATCTCCACAATTAAAATCTGATCATGAGTTGTGAATGAAATTTTAATTAAACAAATGAATATCCCATACATAAAATTGATAATCAGAAAAACAAATTATCGTCCTATAAAAATCTACACAGAAAAAAAAGGTGTACTTAAAAGTAGAACAATTTGTGCCTAGATTGTCTACAAGTACAAATTGGGTGAAAATTAGGTACAATTGTACTTAATTTTAGTCAAATTCAGTCATCTTTAGCGTAATTGTACTATTTTATAGCACAAATTGTGCTAAATTTTTACACAATTTGTACCTGTAGACAATCTAGGCACAAATTGTTCTACTTTTAAGTACACATTTTTTTCTGTGTACACAAATGCAATTCGTAGACATTTTTGAAATATAACAATTTTTGCTCAAAGTACACATTTAATATAATCAAAAATTGTCCTTGTACCTTTGAACAAAAATAGCATTTGTAATAAATGAAAACCCTATGAATAAAATCTGTACAAGTAATATAAAATAATTTCGAAAACTTATTGTTTGATTCAAATTTCGCGGTATACACAGCTGATCTCAATATGCTCGACTCCTTCTACCAAAGTAATGAACCCGTCCCACATTTGATGCCAAACCAAATGTTTGTTATTTTCCAACGTGGAACACCTGGTCGTTTGAAAAAGTGTTTTCGTGATTTTGGGAGTAATGTGACTACTTTACACCCGGTTTTTCGGGGGTAAAGAAGCTCTTTTCGTCACACTTTATTTTTCTCCCGGGAGTAAAAAAATACCAAAAAATTTCAAAAAAGCAAAAATTTTCAAAAATCATTTATTAAAATATTTAATCTTAACCACACAATTGTGAAAAACTTGCCTGTTGCGTATCTACAACGTTTTGCGGTTGGCTTCGGCGAACGTGCTTTTCGTCGTTTTCATTTTTGATCTTCAAAATATGCGCCTGTCGGCGCATAAAAAATCCTGTAGGGGAGACTAGAACACGTAGATCGACTATCGTGGCTTTGTAGCCTGAAATAGAAAATAATGTATAAATTCGCCCCATAAATACCGCTTTTTGCTGAGTTCGATAGTACCTGCCACGTGATCCATCGATATCGAATTTGCGATTTTTTTGTAACGTGTCCATGAACATCGATAGATGCGACCACAATGTCGTATTTATTGATTATTTAACGATTACTTCTTGGTTTTTAGGCATTTTTAATTGAAAACACACGGCACAATACACAAACGTGCAAACTTCACGAGAGCAGAAATCAAAATAAACATGGCGCTCCAACATGGCCGCCCTCTAGAGTACCAGCTGGTGCCAAGAAAAACACCATGGTTACAAGTAGAAGTTGGTTTACACTACCACGATGTCAAATAAAACGTGTTATAATTTATAAAATTTATGCAATTATTGCAAAAAAATCGTGAATTTTGTCGGATATTATTCCCAAATTCACGAAAAGCTGTTCATAATACTCGGGCTTTAAGGTTTTTCTATCTCTCGACTATTATTCCCCTCGCCGCCTTGCGGCTTGTGTCATAAACTACGTCTCGTGACGAAAAACAACCCCTTACGCCCTCGTGATATAAACTACTATTTACAAATTGCAACAAATTATTTATGTGTTTCGGTGTTGTGAATATTGTCATCAATCGTGCCTTGATAACACAAAATTTGTAGCAACTCGTTGGTAAGTAAAATTAATCAAAACTTTTTTACTTGAATATTTAAGTTCAAATAATTTTATATAATTAACACACTTTGTAATTCCGTCGTAATTGAAAGACATCTGGTTGATTATCAAAATTTAAACAGTTTTACCGTTCGTTTGCACGTGGCTCCTGTTTGAGGTTACGTCCAGTGGCTCCAAAATTTTCCAAGATGGTGTCGCATACGCATTTATGAAATGGCCAAGTAATTCTTCCACCTTCAATATCACTTTTCAATTAACTTAGAAATAATTTTATTCACTTTTTACCTTTGTACGGTAAAATTATCAATAAATCAAAACTCTACTTCGCTGAATTTGCAATTAATCTGCAAATCTTAATTAATTTTCAGCACTTAAAGTACATCGCCTGCCTCTTAACAAGGTGATCCAGCGAATGCCGTTTTGCAAATTGTTTTTTCTGCTTGTCAGTTTTTGGTTATTAACTTCCCTCTCATTGGTTCATTTACCCGGCTATTTCAAATTTGCCAAACAACTTGATTTGCTTTTGTCTTTCCATCTATCGATTTTAACAACAACTACTTACAGTGCTCTGTTACACCCACACTTCAATTTAAAATAAACACTTCAATTTTAAAATCAACTAAAATTACAAATTTTCAAAGGGTTAATACAATTAAACGCTTGTTTTACTTTGACTGATTTTTAACTTTTCAGGTAATGGAACATTCTCCTCCAGTTCGACAATTCATTTTCCTTTGACATGTCGTCTGAGGTGAAATTGACTTGGACACTTTGTCATTCGTTCAATTAAAACTATTTAGAAGAAAGAAAAACGCGGAAGAAATTTAATTGTGGATATTTTTATTTTTGTACACAGGATAGAACACTTTAATATTTTTAGGGTTAAGGGAGTATTCGTCTTTAGATTAGACCCTTTAGAGGCGAATACCCCATTAATCTCATTTGACCGTGTTATTATAATCAGCAGAATGTTATTTTTGTAATCGAGTTCTTAAGTGGCTATTCTGATAATTATTATTAAAAGCTTTTATTTTATTTCATTTTAACAGGGGAAATTATAAATGCTAATGGAAACTACAAGTCAAAATTTAGGATAAGATTGAATAAACATTTATAAATTAAAGTCTAAATGGCTTGCACAGGTTTTACTCTTTATTTAATATGATGATATGTGCAGGGAATGGAAAGGAACTATGAAAGATTCTAACAATGTCTTAAAACTTATTTGTGTATTTGTATGAGTACGATGACATACGACGTTACAGTTCCAAGTAAACCTAACAGTACAGTGTAATCAACGTTGAAGAAACCTGCAGCTGAAAAATATGGGCATTGATGGGTTGCTTGCTGTGCTAGTAATATTAATTCTTCTCTTAGAATGCGATCTTGAACGTTGCTGCTAACAGGAGGAACATCTAACAGTAAATTGTAGCAAACAGTTGCAGTTCGTCGAGCTTCTTTTGTTGTCATGTCGCAAGCTACGGCTAGTGCAACTCCCATAATCTGCAATTAAAATATAATTATAAACATTTTTTCTTTCAGACATAAATTTTTACGGTTTTTTGATACAAACAATCGTTTCCTAACACTAACCTCAGCTAGATCTGTAGATCTTTTTTTTCATGGTCTATTATTACAAAATAATCGTTTTCTAATACTAACTTAAGCTCAACTAAGCTTTTAACGATCTACTAATAAAAAAAATTGGGTGATCGTTACGAAACCGGGACTGTAAATTTAAAAATTGTCATTAAACTGATAGAAAACGGTCCGAAAAGCAATAATATTATTTTTATTTTTTCCAAAAAAAACTAAAAATGTGCATGAACTTGTATCTTGGATTGGCTGCCGCTAGAAGGTTAGCTTCGCTCATTCCACACACTCGCATAAGTTTATAAATATTAGAGCTATATTATGATTTAGATTTTATGGTAGATCCGAGATTTGTCGTGATTACTAACTAAAAATATCCTTCTAAAACGGTTCTACTCCACAAAGTGTGCTACTAGGAAAGGGAAAGTTTTCTTTAATTAATTTTTTAGTTCTGGTTATGTAACTAGAACTAAAAAGCATTTCTTAGCACTAATCAAAGTTTGATCTAAAGTGGATCTATTTTTTTTTTACTAAAACCTAGGTTTTTTGTGCTTCCCTCCTTAGAAAATAAGGTAAGTTTGATGTCGGCCCCAAAAACGGCTGGCGTCTAAAGGTCCTGCCGCTCAAAAGATGTTTATAAAGGACGACTACTCTTAGTGGGGAAGAGATGGGTTTCAAAACGTGCCTAAGTGCGACCGGGGGTAAGAGTAACCTAATTTGTGACCGTTGGATGTTTTGGGGAAGAAATTGTGACAAAGCGGTGAGGGGGTTCAAGAAGTCTAAAGACGTTCCTTTGGTTTTACTTGGCCGGTTTGAATGCGACGTCGAATTTAGTCTTCTGATAACTAGACCAAAAAGCGGACCTAATTTTTGTTTTGTTACAGCGATTTTTTGAGTGCCGCTTTAAGGCCAAAAATATTGACATCATTGTTTTCGTACATAGTTTGTCTGTGACCAGTCGTCCAACTATTGCTTAGTGTCTTTAAAAAACTGTTTTCTCTAGAAAACATTTGGATGGGCTATTTATTCTTGTGATTTCTATGACGAGCGTTGCCGATCTTTCTTGATTAGCAGTTTTTGGTTGTTGTTGTTACTATCAAAAGTTAACCTGAAAAATTCGGTTTTTTCTTTATCAGCAGCTTTTAAATCTGTGAGCTGTGTTGTGTGTTTGCGAGTGTCAATGAGTTGTGGCCTTTCGATTATTAACAAGAGTTCCAGTCTTTCACCTTGCAAGTTGTAAACTTTCCAGAGCTCTTACTTAAGTAAATTTTATCTTTTCCAATTTTTGTTACAAACGTTTTTATTTTTAGCATTTTTTATTCATTTTGGGGTAACCCTTAGTGGTTATTGAGTGTGGAACTTGTTAATTTGAAGTGGGTAATGCAAAAAGAAGAACATTTCTTGAATTTGTGACACACAAAACTAAACTTTGGTGAATAATATTACTGACGTAATATTTGAAAATCACATACGATGGCAGAATAACAGGATTATCCGAAAATAATTCGGAATTACTTACCATCAAAATACATAACCATGAAAATATTGAAGTGAGCATATGGATCTCTACAACTGAGTTTGCGTCTTCTAACTTGTCTAAAATAGTCCAAATAAGCCCATTGACACAATCCAAAATTCCATTAAAGGTGCAAAAATATAAAATAAGAATCTGAACACCAAAAAGTTGGTTAAACCACTTCACAGTTTTACTCAATAACGTGTAAGATCTTCTAATATTTTTTACGTTATTTAAGCATTCACTTTTTTTTTCTAAACCAACCGCAAAGATCGACTTCAATCTTTTCGTGATTATTTTAAAACGCTCCCTTAGTAAAACTATGTAATTAACTATCACCAAACAGGTAAATAACAATAAATAATTTAAAATAAATGTTACGGAGTAAACGGGAAGATTTTGGAGTTCATTGATGACGATGCTAGCTCTTATGTTATTGATTACTATTAATCCATAAATAAAATGAAGTATTACAATTTGAATCCAAATAAAATTTCTGCGCTTGACGGGAAAATTTGTTAACGAATCCAGAAATCTCTGGTATTTTTTCTTATAATGATCCCGTATAGAAAATTTTATAATGGCTATATTGGCAAACGACAATACAGCAAATATTCCTATATTTCGAATTATAGGGATGAAATTTGTTTTGATGCTATTATTATCATAAAAATATGCATAATAAAAATAAAAAATAGCATAAATGTTTAAAAATATCAGAATTAAAATTGAATATACTACGGTATAACAAGATTTAATGGTTTTACACGGTGCTAAACCAAAAACCACAGAAATTTTGTACAATGATTTTATGTTATCGTAATCGTACGTTGTAACTTTTAAAGTCATTTTGTAACTGGTTGATATTCTAAAAATACTCGTACATTTTAAGTGATTATAATATAATATCATTAGGTTAATGATTTACTATTACAATAATTGTTTGTATTATTGAAAGGTAGTATTTTGATGTTTTAATTTTTTTGAAGCTATTAGGTAAATAAATAATATTGTGTTTCCAATATAATAATTTGCTAGAAAGCTCTTCCTCAGTGTCATTTATGGATTGATTGTTTGAAAGATTTATTACCCACTAAACAAACTGACGTTTTTTTTCATTTGTCACAATCCTTCCCGAATACTGCCGAACAACTATGGCTTTCTCAGGTTCCTCTTGTGAGTTCGAAAAATTAATGTGAGAAGTGAAACTTGGAATAGAGCCAGTACAAAAATACATAGAAAGAATATTAGGCAAATTTTTGCTTTGTTTTAACTGCTTGGGTGTTCGTATATTTTTTGGGAATTTTGTGTAAAACACAGATTTATGCAAACTTAGTACTTTTTTCACAATCAGAAATATAATTAATTTTTGCGAACTTGATACGTTGTTGGTAAACAAAAGTTTACACTTTCAAAATTGCGTGGTTGAAAATTATTAATTTATAGATCTTATCAAACGTTTTACTGGACAATTTTACAAGGACCATTTACAGATGTATTTATCCAAGCAATATTTTGCTTTAAATTGTTTACACCTATAGATTACTGTTAGTTATAAAATAACTTACCGCTAAAAATAAAAACCATAAACATATTGATGCGAGTTGACGAATCAATGTAACCAAATATTCATCTTCCAGCTTGTTGTCTAAAATTTCTCTTAAAATAATAATACAATGATCGAAGCAATTCAAAAATCCAGTAAAAATGGAATAATATAAAATCAAAATTTGCACACCAAAAAGTTGGTTAAACAACTTTACAGCTCTGCTCATAATTGTATACGATTTTCTTATACTTTGTACAGTGTTCATGCACTTAGTTTCAGGTTTCACAATTTTCTTGTTACCACCAATAATAAACACATTTTTTTCCAAATCAACTGCAAATATTGACTTTAATCTTTTGGTAATCACTTCAAAGCGCACTTTTAGCAAAATTACGTAATTAACCATCACTAGACTCCAAAATAACACTAAATAACTTAAAATATAAGGTATTAAGGTTATGAATTTCTCTTCAACTGCTTCTATTAAATTCAAGTTGTTTACTACTGTTAGTAGATAAAAAAAGTTAAATATTACAATTTGAACCCAAATATAATTTCTGCCCTTGAAAGAAAAATTTGAAAACGAATCTAGAAATTTTTTATATTTTATCTTATTCTGATAGCGTAAGGAAAGTTTTATTATGGATACATTGGCAAATACTATTAAACCAATTAATGGTAGTAATTGAATAATCATAAAGCTAAGATTTTGTATTATGAAATTAATGTTCGAAAAAATTGTATAAAAAAAGAAAATACTGTAAGAGTTTAAGAAGATCAAAACTAAAATTGAATAGACGGTATGCCACAATTTGAGACTTTTACTGGGTGCTAAACCGAGAAACACGGAAATTTTGTACAATGGCTTTATACTTTTGTAATCGTTAGTTGTTACTTTCGAATTCATTTTAACTCTGATGGATAAATTTGTTTTGTCTACTAATTTGTACCTACAAACTTTATGTGAGTAAGTAATATCATAATGAAAATGTTTTTATGAAAACATAAAAGAACTTTTTGTCAATTTGTAAAATTAGTAGGTAGTTAATTAATTGTTCATTTTGATATTCAGGGTGTACGAATATGTAGGTACATAATTTATATTCACAATTATATTAATTAATGAAAGACTACCTATATTATGTAATTACTAATCAGTAATTAGTAATTAAACAACGTCGATTCTACAGCTCTTCTGATATTTTAATAATCATGGAATTTCATTTTTATACAAAATTATGTTATTGTTGTGACATCTAACAATAAATTGCAGCAAATAACTGCAGAACATTCAGCTTCATTTGTTGTAATTTCGCAAACTACAACTCCCATAATCTGCAATTAAAATGAACTACGTATAATAATTATTTAAATTAAAAAACGTGAAACGGTATATACATTTTTTTCAGATCATATGGACGTCCTGTAACGAAACTGGCGGATTATAATTAGGTAAAAATGCCGAAGAGTTTTTCTAGCCAAATCAGTTACAGTGAAAGGTGGGAATTAATTTCGATTAATCGGTTATTTAATCAATTAAATTTATTATATAAATTTTATTATAATTAATTAATCGATTAGTGGAAAACAATGGGTTAATCGAAAACAATTGAAAAGTCGACAATAATCAAACAATCGATTATTCTAACAATCGATTAATCAAGTAGTCAAACATTCGATAATCGAAAAGTCAACATTAGTATAATTTATTTAAAAAACTGGTAGATTATATTTAGTTGAAAATGCTGAACAGCTTTTTTGCCGAATTAGTTAAATCGAAGGATGGAAATTAATTTCGATTAATCGGTTAATTAATCGGTTAAATTTATTATATTAATTTTAATATAATTACTTAATCGACTAATGGAAAACAATCGGTTAATCGAAAACAATTGAAAAATCGACAATAATCAAACAATCAATTATTAACAATCGATTAATCAAGTAGTGAAACATTCAATAATCGAAAAGTAAGCAGTAGTATAATTTATTTAAAATTAAATTTCTTTAAAGTAACTGATAGATTATATTTAGTTAAAAATGCTGAATAGTTTGTTTTCCGAATTAGTTAGTGTGAAGGCTGGGAATTTATTTTGATTAATCGGTTATTTAATCGATTAAATTTATTATATTAATTTTAATAATAATTACTTAATCGATTAATGGAAAACAATCGGTTAATCTAAAACAATTAAAAAATCGACAATAATCAAACAATCGATTGTTCTAACAATCGATTAATCAAGTAGTCAAACATTTGATAATCAAAAAGTCAACAATAGTATAATTTATTTAAAGGAACTAGTAGATTATATTTAGTTGAAAATGCTAAATAGTTTTTTTTACCGAATTAGTTAAGGCGAAGGCTGGGAATTAATTTCGATTAATCGGTTAATTAATTGATTAAATTTACTATATTATCTTTAATATAATTACTTAATCGATTAATGGAAAACAATCGGTTGATCTAAACCAATTGAAAAATCGACAATAATCAAACAATCGATTATTCTAACAATCGATTAATCAAGTAGTCAAATATTCAATAATCAAAAAGTCAACATTACTATAATTTTTTTAAAGGAGCTGGTGGATTATATTTAGTTGAAAATGCTGAATAGTTTTTTTTTGCCGAATTAGTTAAGGCGAAAGCTGTGAATTAATTTTGATTAATCGATTAATTAATCAGTTAAATTTATTATATTAATTTTAATATAATTACTTAATCGATTAATGGAAAACAATCGGATAATCTAAAACAATTAAAAAATCGACAATAATCAAACAATTGATTATTCTAACAATCGATTAATCAAGTTGTCAAACATTCGATAATTAAAAAGTCAACATTATAGTATAATTTATTTAAAGGAGCTGGTGGATTATATTTAGTTGAAAATGCTGAATAGTTTTTTTGCCGAATTAGTTAAATCGAAGGCTGGGAATTAATTTCGATTAATCGGTTAATTAATCGCTTAAATTTATTATATTAATTTTAATGTAATAATTACTTAATCGATTAATCGAAAACAATCGGTTAATCAAAAACAATTAAAAATCAAAAATAATCAAGCAATCGATTATTCTAACAATCACAATCGATTAATCAAGTAATCAAACATTTATTAATCGAAAAAAAAATATTAGTAAAACTTACTTAAAGATAAATTTATTTAACAAAACTGGTGGATTTTATTTAGAAGAAAAAACTGAAGAGTTTTTTTGGCTGAATCAGTTAAAGTGAAGGCTGGGAATTAATTTCGATTAATCGGTTTTCTAATCAATTAAATTTATTAAATTAATTTCAATATAATTACTTAATCGATTAATCGAAAACAATCGGTTAATCAAAAACAATTGAAAATCAAAAATAATCAAGCAATCGATTATTCTAACAATCACAATCGATTAATCAAGTAATCAAACATTTATTAATCAAAAAAAAAATATTAGTAAAACTTACTTAAAGTTAAATTTATTTAACAAAACTGGTGGATTTTATTTAGAAGAAAAAACTGAAGAGTTTTTTTTGCCGAATCAGTTAAAGTGAAGGCTGGGAATTAATTTCGATTAATCGGTTTTCTAATCAATTAAATTTATTAAATTAATTTTAATATAATTACTTAATCGATTAATCGAAAACAATTGAAAAATCAAAAATTAATTAAACAGAAATTCGTTCAGAAGGAAAAAATTTTAAGTGATTATTGATTAAGTTATATCGTTACGTAAATTAGAAAGTTTACTACTTACAAATAGACACTAACATCTAATTTGTAGTAATCACCTTCGAGTGAAGCCAAATAATTATTCTTTTGAAATGATGCCGAAGGCCGAATAACTATATCAGTGTCGACTCAGATAATTGAAGATATTTAGAAGCCACCTGTGCTAGCTACTAAATTAATAAGAATGTTGTAAAAAATTATCTCTCTGTGTCTGTTCGTAACGCTTTTCTCACCTTTGATTAATGATTCATTTATTACAAATAAAAAATACATTTACGGGTCCCCGATTGGTGACACACCAACTAATCACTAGCCTAGTTGACACCTATCACTTACATTACCCACTAGGGTAAGATAAGGCTAACTTTTTAGTTCTTTAATGGAAGTAGAAAAGCAATTTTATCTATAGAAGTCATGTTTTAACTTTTTTTTAAGGATTTGTTTAATATTGGGTACGTGACAACTAAAAGCTAATCCTATAGCTTACATTTCTATAGTTAGTCTGTCCACAAATATTTCAAGATCATCGAGGCAGCGGTGTAACATTTGTAATAGAAGTTTGATTTAAGGCCTATACGTTGATTTTTTTTACAGCCTAAAATATGGTAAGGGATTAGAACAAACTAAAACCATCAATAAACAAAGAAGTAATATCAGAGTTGGTGCAAAGAATATCTGGGTCTAGGACAAAAGAACGCGACTGAAAGATCGCGAGCATTAAGACTCAAATCCAAAAAAAACCCGGACCCAGAAAGATCCGACAATATAGACGAAAGCTCAAAAAAACAAATTAAAATTATTTAAAATAGATAATAAAATTCAACAGATGTCACTAGTTGCTTAATGATATTTTATTGGTGTATTTTATTGATATTCATTGATCCTTTACTTCTGATTGGTTAAAATTTGAAATTTCATGTACATTGCTTCAATTCTAGTGTCAAGTTCATCTCAAAGTCGAATAAACGTAGAAAGTTGAAATTTTTGGAATCTTAAGGCCTTAGGAGGAGATGTTATTTTTTTTTTTGGTTATCATAGATCATTATGAATTATTGTCGGATATAGTTGCGTTGTCAAAATCGACTCTACGTTTCCTATGCGGATAGTGTTACTAAAGAAGCTATAGAGCTTGTCTTGGTAAATACACTAAATACTTTCTAAGATCCACAAAACGGGCAGAGCGCGACTCATATAATTTTCCGAGCTGTGGGTTAAATACCCGAAGTTAGCTACCCTTTTTTGTTCTAAAAGGATCAAGTGGTGTTGTACTAAGCTTCACTGCCAAAGTTTGATGCATCGGACGGGTCCTTTCGGCTAAATCCATTTGTTTGGCATCAAAATATCTCGTCCGGAGGGGGGGGGAAGAGTTACACTGTTCATGAAGACAAATAGTTTAATTCTCTTATCTAATGTTTTAATGAAAATTTCAAATTTACTCATTCTATATATTTATGAGCTTCCATAAATTAATCTTATACTAATGCAAATACAAATTATACAAATTGTGCGCCACTGTATTTAATTATGTCGGAAGATGGTCCGTGTATGTGTAAAAATTTAAAGTCACAGCGATCGTACGTGTTCCAACTGTTAGACCAAAAATCTCTTTTAGGCATTCAGATGGATAAGTACCCACACAGCACAGTATATCTCATGGATATCCATTGGATATCCATATATCCATAGAATGTCAGATCCCAAATGGACATCCAGTGGATATCCATGAGATATCCATATATCCATGAAATATCAGCATCCAAGTGGATATCCAGTGGATATCCGCTGGATATCCATGATGGATGTCCTTTTTCAGGTATAAGATATTTATTCTGTTATGCTATTTTCTAAATGAGATTGTATCTGCGCATGAGTGTGACAACCTGATAACAAAGCACCAACTATATTTGCTGAAACCCAGCAACAAATAGTATTTGCCCATGCCTATAAGTCTATAAGACTACGAAAGTCGTGACGTCACGAAGCGCGCATGATTTAAAAACCTTTCCAAACAAAACGAATCTCTATGTAAATTGCCATAAGAGAATTTTGTATTGCTTTTTTTAAATCGGTGTTAGTAAAATAAGGGATTTCGTGTAAATAGTGATAAATAAGGGACATTAAAGGGCGAGTTTTTCTAGTTTACAGTAACTGTTAGTGTATCAAGACGTTTCTAATTGTGTTTAAAATCAATTGAGGTTATGTTGTTACATTTGGTTAATAATTTTATCGCTAATTTTAGCTATTAATTTAATTAAAATGACTTCAAAACATGTTGTGAAAATAACTTCAATTATGAGGTTCTTCACCAACGAAAATAATAAAGAAAATAAAGTTAATATCGAAAATGTTTATCATTCGGGGGATATTGAAAAACTGATTGTTGACACATAAGTAATGTTGATATGTTGGTGCTAGCATTAAACTAGAAAAGATATAATCAAATTAAGGTAAGAATATTTTATAAATGTAGATATGTAATTCTATTTGTAATTAAACTTTTTTTAAGGTTTCTTCGGATAAGTCTGGTGACATCGTTTCTTCTCAATGTTGTTGTCTTCGAGGAATAAAGTGATTTCATGCGCTGCAGGTGTTATTTCATGCACATTATAACATTTCTGTTATGGATAAGGAGTGCACCTGGCTTAACCTGAAATGTAAATCGGACCAACATGATTCTATCCGAAAAAGCCGATGATGACAATTTACATCTTAATAACAATCATTGAATCATCATTTTATTACTGTGATCAAATTTAAGGTCTTTTACATATTTTGAATCGGTCAACATATCATTTAGTGGTATAGACTACTAAAGGTAGCGTTATTGCTATTATAAAAGGTAAAACGGGCAAATAATTTAACAACTTGAGAAATTTTATGTTGATCAATATATACCCAAATTAGTGTAAAGTATAATGTAAATTGAAATTAATAAAAGATAAAATTAGATTTAAATTAAAATTTTATTAACATAAATACATTAAATTTTACAATATTCTTTAACCGATTTATTAACGGGAACTAATAAATACCTATAGTTGGTACATTATTCCTTTGATCATCTTTGAATTGACAACTACAAATCAATGAATATTTTGTTGGCTTATAATCTGCTTTTCTACTTCGTTTAATATACCTACTTTGATTAAATTTATCCACTTCTCCTGTTTTTTGGGTTTGCGAGAAAGAAAATATTTATATATTTTCTACTCCCTATAGTAATTACATTGTGGAGCATTATCATTTTAATGAATAAATAATTAATTTAATCACTAAATTTATCAGCTAAACCTAAACTAATGTTAAATATCGTAAACAAAATATCACAACATAACCTCAATTGATTTTAAACACAATTAGAAACGTCTTGATACACTAACAGTTACTGTAAACCAGAAAAACTCGCCCTTTAATGTCCCTTATTTATCACTATTTACACGAAATCCCTTATTTTACTAACACCGATTTAAAAAAAGCATTACAAAATTCTCTTATGGCAATTTACATAGGGATTTGTTTTGTTTGGAAAGGTTTTTAAATCATGCGCGCTTCGTGACGTCACACTTTCGTAGTCTATTCTTACGTTAAAATATTCTAGCATGAAAAATTGTATCTTTTACTAAGTACCAATCGTGTCCTCGTTTCGTCGCTTTTCGAAGTTACTCGGGAGGGTCTATGGCCATGCCAATCTCAAACCAGTTCGTAGATACTCGACAAATTTAACACGTGGGTAGGTATCACTTCTTTCTATATATTTTCTGTGTGTGTTTTGTATTAATTAATGTGATTAAGAATTTTTTGCCAACTACCATTGTGAATTTCAATAATAATATACTGTAACTGTAAGGTAAGTACATTTTCATCCAGTTGTTTTTGAACATAACCTAAAAATGTTGTTTTCTTTTAGTTGTGAAAATTATTATTTTGTGTTAATTATCGTGATTAAGAATTTTTTGCCAACTACCATTGTGAATTCCAATAATAAACGAATAGTGAACGATGTCAAAGCTATTAGTCCCCTTGACAATTTCAGTGCATTTCCGTTTGAAAATTTTATGAGAAGCATAAAAAGTCTGATTCGAAAACCTGATCAACCTTTACAACAACTACACCGACGGTATAGAGAACGAGAAATTGCAAATATGTCCAATGATGGGCATAAAGAAGTCGAGTTGGGATTTGCAAAACCTCATACGGATGGACCCATTGTCAAGTATTGCGAAGTTGAGAAACAGTTTCAAGAATTTAGAACATCAGATTTGCAACTGTCAATTACAGAACCGGATAATTTAGATTAATTTTATAATAGAGGTACTATAATTTGCATTGCCGGTTTTAATATTACCGAAATAATATTGTAATCGTCTTCAAAATGAGCATTTTGTATTTTATTAATTTTTAGATGGCACAATTATTATGGTCCATTGTTGAATTTGACGATGGTGTTCAGGTGGTACCGAACAATTGGATCGAAGGAGAGTTTTGCTACTGGCCAACATTTACCTCTAATGAAAAATATAACAGAGCCGTCAAAAAATTAAAAGTCGCCGAGGAGCAAACAGATGTCGGTAGTAGCGATTGTGATGGATTGAAAAGATCGCGAAAAAATTACACATCTGGAATGTTATATTAAGTTAGTATATATAAAATAGGTTCTTACAATTTTTTATATCAACAATTTCTAATTTCTAGGAGCTATTGGAGGAAGTACAATTGGGAAAACTTTTCAAGATGAAGAAGTAATCAACAGTATTAAAAACTGGCTGCGCCATGCTAAAGCTAGGAATGTGCAGAAACTTGAAAAAAGTTCCCTTTCAGTAACATAACACGATGTTAATATTTTTTTCTTCTTTAACTTTTTTGAGATCAAGGATCTGTTTAATTTTGTCGAAGTTCATATGTTTTCTTGAGAGATAGATTGCCAGCTATCGGTTATATATTATGTTATGTTATGTTGCCGTTATATATGTTGATTATTGTCCTGATGATTGCGAAAGAAACATTTTTTTGTATAGTATGCGTACCACGTCCTTCAATTGAACCTTGTCAAAAGCCTCCGTCAAATCAATAAAACAAATCGACGTTGTCATGACAAAAAGGCGTAAGCGACTTTTGTAATATTTTACAGGAGAAACAAAAAACCTTTTATATCCGTTATTTGTGTTTGTTAATATTGAACTTTGTTTTAAGTAAATAATTCATTCTAGGATATTTTGGTGAATACACCAAAAACATAAGTAGTGTAAATTGAAATAGTCTTTATTTTAACATCGAAAACGATTTTTGGAAATTTTGGCGCTTACGCCTTTTTGTCGCGACAACGTCGAAATTTATATGTTGCTTTTATATTATTCGTGTGCTTTTTCTTTTAACTGTCGGATGGTGAATAATTGCATCGGTAGTTGATCTGTTTCGTCGAAACCCTTGTTGCTCCTCTCTATTTTGGATGTCAGATTGGAGTTTCGCTCTTATAATGCTTGTGAGCAACTTCAGTGTTGAGCATAGAAGGGTAATCCCTCTAAAATTTTGTTTTTAAAAATTTTTTTTTTATTTAATTTAATTTTTTTAATTGTGGTGATATAGTAATATTATGTACCTATAAATAAGTATACAATAAAATTTTAATTCAATTTTTGATTTTTATTTTTATAATTTCTATTTATTTATATCTATATTTGATATCCAGTGGATATCTATGTTTAATATCTACTGTATATAAAAAAAGCGGACATTTGGATGTCTGATGGATATCCAATGGAAATGCATGGATATCCAATGGATATGCATGGATATCTATATATAATATCTAATGGATATCTGTGTTTCATATCCAGTGGATATCTATATTTGATATCCAATGGATATCTATGTTTGATATCCATTGGATATAAAGAAAGCGGACATTTGGATATCCCATGGATATCCCTTAGATATCTATGGATATCCAGTGGATATCCTGGATATCTGATTTATATATCCAGTGGATATCCATTGGATATCTGTGTGCTGTGTGGGTACTAAATAGCTACTGGAACAAACAAACAATTTTTATAAACTTTAGGAATAAAATAAATTCATTTATTGATTTGGATAAGCACAATAATATATGTCGTCGAAGTTCCAAGTAAATCAAGCAACGTTGTGTAATCAATGTTGAAGAATCCTGCGGCTGAAAAGTATGGGCATTGATGGGTTGCTTGCTGTTTCAAAAGTACCAATTCTTCTCTTAAAATGCGGTCTTGGAAGTTATTGCTAATTGTAGGAACATCTAACAATAAATTGTAGCAGACAGTCGCAGTACGTTGAGTTTCTTTTGTTGTCTTATCGCAAATTACAGCTACTGCAATTCCCATAATCTGCAATTAAAAGTAAACTATAAAAACGTTTGTTTTGCAATTGAAAGAAGCGTGAACTGCTATACATTTTTTTGTCAACCAGTAGTTTATCATTTCTTAGAAACTCATAATATTTTTGTTGATTTTTTAACGGACCCCAAATCTGAGAGCACCTAATTGTGGTTGTTTTTGTTTATCTAACTTGGTTAATTAATAACATTTTAATATGCTGTTTGCTTTGTTAGGAAATTTAATTACGTCTGACAGGTGTCGCTAGTGAAACTTTTAGTTTAGTTTGGTGGTTGTAATATTTTAAAAAGTTAGATATGCAATTTAAAAGTACCTGGTTAATTAGCAATTTGATAATTAAGTGAATTTAAGATAATTTTTCTGGGACAGCTGAAGAACCCTACACTGTTAACTTTTAAAAAACTTACCAATAATAAACAAAACCGTGAAAATATTGATGTGAGCAGCACAAAACCAGAAGTAAGTGAATTTTCATCTTCCAGCTTTTCTAGTATTTCTTTTATAAACGTAATAAAAATATTCATACAATTCAAAAATCCAACAAAAATGGAAAAATATAAAATTAGGATCTGAACACCAAATAATTGGTTAAACCATTTTACACTTTTACTTAATAAAGTGTAAGATCTTCTTATGTCTTTTATCTCATTTGAGTATTCATTTTCAGATCTTTTCAGTTTCTTTGTACTAATGATAAACACATTTTCTTTTAAATCAGCGTTTAAACTTGACTTTAATTTTCTTCGGATTGCTTTAAATCGCGCCTTTAATAAAATCACATAATTAACAATCACTAAACACGAAAATAATAATAAATAATTTAAAGTAATAATTATTAAGTAAAAGGGAATATACAAACTTGAATTTAAAATTATAGCAACTTTAATATCATTTATTGTGAACAATCCATAGAGAAAATTAAATATTACAATTTGTATCCAAATATAATTTTTTCGCTTGACTGGAAAATTTTTAAACACATCTAGAAATTGCTTATATTTTTTCTTATACCGATTGTTTAGGGTAAATTTTATTATAGATATATTAACAAAAAATAATACCGAAATTAATGTTACAAGATCGATAAGTATGAAGCATAAATTTTCCAATATATCATAAAAACATAATGCTGTATAAATAAAGTAGATGCAGGAAACGTTGAAAAATAACAAAATCAAAATTGGATATACGGTGTGCCACAATTTTGTACTTTTACTGGGCGCTAAACCGAGAAACACGGAAATTTTGTATAATGGTTTTATATTTTCGTAATCGTTAGTTGTTACTTTCGAATTCATTTTAACTCTGAAGGGTAAATTTATTATGTCTAATAATTTCTACCAAAAAATTGTAAGTGATTAAGTAATATCATTAAGTTAACGATTTTTTATTATGAAAATATCAGAAAAAATGTTTTTATGAAAACATAAAATAAATTTTCTGTCAATTATTATAAATTATTATTTAATTAGTTTTATAATTAATTGGAGTGCACGAATATGTTATTTATTATTTTAACTTACAATTATATTAATTAAAAAAAAATACACAAAAAAAAATTTAATTAGTAGTTAAACAACGTCGGTTCTGCAGCACTTCCAATATTATTTAAAATTATGTTTAATTATAGTTACTTACCTACTTATTTTTAATAATTATTGTTTAATTTAATTTTAAAACGTGTAAAGGGTGTAGAAAACGATAACAAGACAAAAATTTGCATTATAATAAGTTACATCAAAGAGAAATCTGACAAAAACAACTACAGATAAACAATAAAAAAGTAAGATTTCAAAAGAGAAAGAGGGGAAGAAGAAACTGACAATCAGTTAAGGGTGTTTCAAAAAAGCAAGAAAACAAGTAAGTCACCAGTAAGAAAAAACGCAAACTCAATACAAGAATGGAACAAAGAGCGAGACGAGATAGAAGAACTGAAAGATGTGATAATGATTTTTGCAAAAGCGGTAAATTAGTCGTTTTCTGGCAAGATTACGGTCACAAATTTTTGAAATAAGCAGGAAAAATTTTGTTAATTGATTATCTTTTGTTACAGACGTTTCCCGCAAAGCGACATTTACCCACCTGTAACAAAAGTCAGAGGTGCCAGCTAAGCAAAGCAGGGAAAGGAGGTTCAGATGTTAAACGAAAACAAGTAAATATTATTGGTGTACTGATCTGCGGGATTAAAATAAACAAAATTGAGACAAAAAGAATAAGGGCGCCATAGTCGATTTTCACGGTAACAGTAATTACTGCAATTAAAAATAAACTATCAAAATAATTGATTTTGCAATAGAAGAAGTGTGCACAGAAAGAAAACATGTGATTTGATCAGGGTTTTTTTAAATTTATAATTTTTTTGTTGATTTTTAATGGCCGCCAAACCTAAGAGTATCTTGATTGTAGTTATTTTTGTTATTAACATAATCTACCTAGTAAATTATTAACTGTGACCTATTTTTCAACAATAATCTCTAAAATTCCTTAAAATATTTTAATGTGCTATTTCCTTTGTTAGAAAATTGAATCGCGTCTGACACGTGTCGCTAGTGATACTTTCAGCTTGGTTTCAAAGTTTTCCATATAAATTACCAATTCCACGTTTAAAATCTACCAATATATTTTCTATTATTTAAAAAAAAACTTACGATTAAGGAACAAAACCGTGAAAATATTGATGTGAGCAGCACTAAAATAAAAGTAACTGAATTTTCATCTTCAAACTGTTCCAATATTTCTTTTATAAACGTAATAAAAATATTCACACAATCCAAAAAACGAACAAAGATGGAAAAATATAAAATTAGAATCTGAACACCAAATAATTGATTAAACCATTTTATGGGATTGAGTTATATCATTACCTACGTAAATTAAAAAGTTTACTACCTACAAAAATGACACAAACATCTAATTTGATACAATAAGCCTCAAGTGAAGTCGAACAACTACGATCTATAAGATGCTTTTTTTGGGTGAGGCCGAAAGCCGAGCAGCTATATTAGTAATGACGTAGATAATTAAAGATGGTCAGAGGTTGCCTGTGCTAGCTAGTAAAATTATTAGTATGTCGTAGAAAACCGTACATCTCTGTTTGTTTTCCTATGTCTGTTTGTAACGCTTTCTACAACAATTAATTGGCAATTAATTTATTACAAACTCAAAATAAGTTTAGGTTTTTTTTCATTCATTAGGTCATTTTTAACTTTTTAGTTTTTTAATAAAAATGGAAAAACAATTTTAAAGGTAAAAGTTACATTTCAACTTTTGTTAAACGTTTAGTAAAAATGTTATTTTAGGAAATAAATAGAAATACATAATTAGCAGTTTTGACACGTGATAACTAAAAGCTAATTCAATTCTATTAAATTTATGGAAAATTATTTTGTTAGCGAAAGAAAAGAGCTAGACCAAATTACAAGACATTAGTAGTTTTTGTAGTCGTTGATGTATTTTTTATACAACTATTTTATAAATCATTTATTGCTTTGAAATTTTACACTGACTAAATCTGTTTAGGGTGACAAACTCATGAACGGAAACAGAGGTTTCAAGTTAACAGTAACTTTCTCAATTTTAAACGACCCACACCATACACTTTTGATTCGGTTATTGTTAATCCCGACAATTAATCAAGTAAAACCAAAAAGTTTGTGATAAAATGTAGTTTAAGATACGTTTTTACTGTCGTTTTCCGCAAAGCGACATTTACCCACCTGTACAGAGTGCCACAGGTGCCAGCAAAGCAAAGCGAGAGAGTCAGGGTCAAATGTTAAACAGAAACAAGTAAATTTTGATGTTTGGCTTTGCGAGCTTAAAATGGACGTATTCGACAAAGATAAGGGCGCCATAGTCGATTTTTACAATAACAAATGTGACCTTTTATGCTCAAGTTAAACTTACGACTAAAAGATTTGAAGTTTGCGATTAGTCATTATGAAAAAATGCCACAACCAAAATCATGGTTTTCAATAGTAAATGTGCAGGAAAAATGGCTGAAAGCGTTCGAGCGCAGCGAGGAGTGTTTTCAGTCAATTTTACCTTGCACAACCACGGTTCTTGTAGAATCCACGCAAACACGAGTTTCACCCCTCAAAGATCCACCTTTTTTCTTAACCTACGGGCCTAGGGGTATTTTTATAATAAGTGTAGTTTTCATAAAAATGGCCTAAGCACCCGAAGACCATAGCACGAAGAGGATCCACGAAAAAAAGTAATAACTATTCGTTAAATCAAAGCATCCCTTTTTTGAAGTAATTTTGGTCTTAAAAATGACCTACTTGAAGTTCAGTTACACAGGGTACCGTTCCGTGATTTGATGGAAAAGTTCATTAAGCACAGCTGCAGGTGTGCGGCCAAACAACCCAACTCACAAAAACTGGTCCAAGTGACTATCTAACAAAGAAGAATGCATCACACCTAAGAGACGACAGAACCCCTTTAGCTGCGACCAGTAGCTTTCCACTGTATTTGTGCGTACTCCTGTAGCGGGGTCTACAAAATTGCGGCTGTGGTTTACCGTATTACGAATGTAGTGTGAATTAACGGTCTGAACTAAACTAACTAAACTAACGAATTAAAGGACTACGCCAAATATCTCAGGGTCATCCCCGAGATATTTGGCCCGTCAGCTTATAAGCTGGTCCAAACACATTGCAAACTGTGTATCCTAACCTAAAGCTCTTAAGGGTTCTTTTGCTCCACTGATTGGTAGAAATAGCTGCCTGCGTCACAAAGATTGGATCAGGATCTACAAGACTATCATCCGCCCGGTATTTACATACGCGGTCCTGGCATGGGGGTTTGCACCTTCTAATCAAATGAAAAGATTGAAAACCATGCAAAACGTCTATATAAGCCAAGCCATGGACGCCCCATGGTTTGTCACTAATAGACAACTCCAGGCGGCCTCCGGAGTCAAGCCCCTGTACTCCTTTATAAAAGACTTAACATTTAAATTGTACTTGAAAAGCCCCGACTGCCCCAATCCACTCATCCAAGCCCTGGGTCGTTACGACACAAACAAAAAGGATATTATTACCCCTAAAACAGTTGTTTTACCGCCCCACCCAGATCCCCTCAACAAACAAACCCAACGGGGTATTTAGACTCTGACTCCGAGGACGGCGTGTTTCAGTGAGGAGTGTCACGCTGCCTCGGGGGAGGTTACAATTATCCGTCATTGTCCATCCAACTAATCTTCTTCCTTTTCAGCTTGTGTTTTTTTGTTTTTTTTTAGCGCTTATTGTTAGATTATTGTTAAATTTGTAAATTGTAAAATTTTCTTATTTTAATGAAAACGCTGTGGTAACGGCGCAACTGATGCTCCGTTGTTGTAGAAAGGGCCCAAAGTAAGCACATCGCGCCGCCGCGGGTGCAGGGATTGTCTCGCGCGTGCCTCCTTATACCGTGCTTACCTTATAGCGCATTAATAAACAAGACACCGGCTCGAAGCCGCTCTTCGGGTTTGAAATCCCTGTAAAAAATTCTCAACGTCAGGTATCGTCCGCATCTGCTCCGCAGATGCCAAGTGTCAGCTAAAGCTACAAATTTGATTTTTGAAAAAACTGGTGGTTTGAAGGCCGTCTTTCTTACTTAATTCTCTTATTTAAAATGTGGTCTTTCAGAATTCATCGAGGTTTCAATTGTAAAATTTGTATTTTAGCGTCAAGCCTACCTACCTTTGCATTAACTTGCATTAACAAGATCAGAAGGTCAGAATCCTTAAAAGTAAATCCTGATTAAAAGGTTGATCAATCGGCAACGCTAATTATTACTATTACTTAAATTACGAGCTTGGCGTGAAATAATTTTTGTTTACAAGCAAACACTAAATAGCCAAATTTGACTATAAGTGTCAGATTAAAGTTGTACATAGTACAACGCGATAATAAAACTTCTCATATAAAACAAGTCTCGACTTGCCTAAGCCTGTAAATTGTAAGGGTAAAATTGAATTTCCATCTTAAGTTATTTCGTGTCCAAGTAAAAAAGTGTTTATAAATTGGGAAATCGTATTGGCAGTTAGAAGAATTACCTAACCCTTCTAATAATACAACTTTTTTTTAATTAACTTTCTTGTTGCGGGCCTTCTTCATTTCAAAGCTGGTCCTCAATTTGTTAAACTTTTTGCTTTTCTCCTTTTTCTTGGCTGTTTTTCTGTAGTTTTCAATGTCTCATCAATCTTAAATTGTATGAAACTGTGGTCGCTTTCGATTTCATTCTCCAGAACTCTCCAATCAAGAATCCATTTGACCAAGTTTATTAACGCCCACGTCACGTCAATGACCTACTCGGACTACTCGAAGTATTAATCTTAAATCACAGATATTTTTGTTCTAAAATTTATTTTAATATATTACAAAGTTAAAACTTTTTAACCAATTCATTTATTGATTTGAATAAGCACAATAATATACGTCGTTGCAGTTCCAAGTAAACCAAGAAGCATAGTGTAATCAATCTTGAAAAATCCTGCAGCTGAAAAGTCTGGGCATTGATGAGTTGCTTGCTGTTCTAAGAGTATCAATTCTTCTCTTAAGATGCGGTCATCCAAGTTATTGCTAATTGTAGGAACATCTAACAATAAATTGTAGCAAATAGTTGCAGGACGTTGAGCTTCTTTTGTTGTTTTTTCGCAAATTACGGCTACTGCAATTCCCATAATCTGCAATAAAAAACAAGTCTTTTGGTTGTGACAGATTAAAGTTAACGCTACACAACTAAAAATTTGGTTGCTAAAGGTATGCAGCTGTTGCGTACTGCGCAACGATTAGTCTTGCAAGGGTAGCGATTGAAAAAATCCGTTTTATGTTATCGTGCTATAAATTTCTTTAAAAACTTACCATTAAAAAACAAAACCGTGAAAATACTAATATGCGCTTATACATCATATAATCTGAAGTAGCTGAATTTCCATCTTCCAACATCTCTGAAAATTCTTTTATAGTCATGATAAAGATATTTATACAATCCAAAAATCCAACAAAGATAGCAAAATATAAAATTAGAATCTGAGCACCAAATAATTGGTTAAACCATTTTACAATTTTACTTAATAAAGTGTAAGATTTTCTTATATCTTCTACGTTATTCGAGTTTTTACTTCCAATTTTCTTCAGTTTCTTCGTGCTGACGATAAACACTTTTTGCTTCAAATCAACTACAAATATTGACTTTAACCTTTTACTGATCACTTCAAATCGTGCCTTGAGTAAAACCACAAAATTAACAATCGTTAGACACGAAAACAAGAATAAATAATTTAAAATAGTAATTATGGCGTAAAAGGGAATGTTTTGAATTGCATCCAAAATGACAATAACTTTAAAGTCAATGATTAAGAATAATCCATAGAGAAAATGAAATGTTACGATTTGAATCCAAATATAATTTCTGCACTTGATGGGAAAATTTTCAAACGCCTCCAGAAATTTTTTGTATTTTTTCTTATACCGATTACGTAGAGTAAATTTTACTATAGAAACGTTGACGAAAATTAACACAGAAAATTAATAATTATTAAGCATAAATTTTCCCAAATTCCAGGGTTGCGCAAATTTTCATAAATATAGTAGATCCACGAAGTGTTGAAAAGTAACAAAATTAAAATTGAAAATAAGGTGTGACCTAATTTTTTACTTTTACTGGGTGCTAAACCCAAAAACACAGAAATGTTGTTCAACAGTTTAATGTTATCGTAATCGTTGGTTGTTAGTTTTAAGTTCATTTTGATTATAATAGTTAAATTTGTTGTAACCCCAGAAATTAGGTCTACAGATACTTTCAAATCAGCCAAGAATGAAGCCGAACAACTACGACTTATTTATAAGATAGTCGTATTTTTTGAGGGAGGCTGAAGGTCGAACTACATAAGTAATTGAAAATGCTTGCAAGTAGAATTGTCAGATTATCTACCAAAACTTTATCTTTTTGTTTGTGGCACTTTGTCTGTTCGTAACGCTCTCTCGCACCTCTGATTGGTAGTTCATTTATTATAAACCTAAAAATGGTTTTACGTGTCTTTGATCAACTAATCACTAGCGTAGTTTACAGTTTAGCTCTACAATTTTATAGGTAAAAGTTTTCGTTCAACTTTTTTTAAACGATTAGTACAAATGTCATTTTAGGAAATAAATAAAAATACGTTGTTAGCAGTATTACCACGTGAGAACTAAAAGCTAATTCAATTCTATTCAATTTACAAATAAATTATTTTATTATGGCCGAATTACAAGCCATTAGTAGTTTTTAAACGCTTTTTTTAACTCACTTTGAATGTTGATGTTTTTTATAAGCGATTTCGGATGAGTAATCGTTTTGTAATTTTGCAGACTGTGAATATCTGTTTAGGATGACAAACTCATAAAAAGAAGAGAATTTAAGTTAATTACAGCTGATTTTCTGTGACATTACTCCCTTCGTCTTAAGAGGCTGACCCAAGTCGAGCTGATCCATGTTTTAAATGCTAATTTATAATATTAAAATAATTCGTAATGCATTACCTTATTATAATTTTTGTTTTAATTAAACAAGTAAACCATTACATAACTTATGAAATAAGATTACATTTTGTTATATTCCTTAAACCAATTTTCAATTTCAACATACTGATTTTCTTTTTTACTTTCAATATTATACTCGACGACTTTTTTAAATCTTTCAAGCAGTGCAGGTTTCACTCGACCTTGTAAATTCATCTACAATAACTGATATTAATAACCAAATTTATACTAGCAGTTTGTTAAAATACCTGGTTAAATTGGTCCATACTTTGAAGATCGGCAACAATTGAATACAATAAGTTCTTGTTGGTACTAAAATTTTACAAAATATAACAGATAAATTGTATTCACTTGCATTCCGGTTACAGTTGTTAACGTAACGACGGTAGAAAGGTAAAATCTCTTAAGAGCCATTGGCGTTGAGATATGCATTAATTACACCTGCAAAATATTAAACAAGAACACAGTGAGTGCGTAGTGGCACGACAATCAGCATTAGAGTTATTGGTGCTTAAGAGTTTTTGCCTTTCTACTGTCGATTCTCGGCGCCGATCGGCGCTTGTTACATTAGTACATGCTACCGATTTGACAATTTAAATCGCTATTATTTCAAACAGATTGAATTTGTTCTTACATATTCATATTCGACGTGCTTAAGTAATCAATTGCTATCTTTAGTCCACCAGCTTGATTATTAATAAATTCGTAATGTGAAAAACTTGGAATTTTCATATTATACAAATTTGAACTATTTAGAAGAGGAGCTAAATGTAATTCAAAAATTCTGAAAGAAACAATTTTTATTTAAAAAATATAAATCTTCGCACTTACAGTCAACTCTGCCTCAAGTCAGTGTTTCTCCAAAAACTCGAAAATGGTGCAAAATATGAAAAATACTGAAAAGGTTAAAAGTATTCAGCATAAAATCGGAAACATTTTTTGTTTTAAACATTTTGTTGTACTAATCACCAGTTTTGAGTTATTGGGGAAAAACTGGAGTATGTCATACACTCGAGCTCTCGTGGTTGGACTGCAGTTTTATTAAAGTACACAAATACCTGCGTAAAACGGCTTCATTTTCGCTGCATTGTAAAACAGAATAAAATAATTTTTTCATTTCATCCGTGTATGTTTGCGAAATGTTATAAACAAATTCCCAATCTTCCAATGGCGCATATTTCATTGCACAACAGAGAATTTCTTTTTTTAAATTTGGCGGTAATGAGAGAATACCAGTTTTTCTCCAATTCTTAATCAAGTCCAAGGCTTTGCTTGTGGAGTCAGAATGACCATATTTGCAAAGCCATGGTAAAATATTTATCCTGTGCAGCTTATCTATGTGTGTGTCTTGCTCTCCTTCTTCAAATCCAATCTTGTTGTATCCCGTTGTTAATGAGTTTAACACAAATGTCTACAACTAATTTTGTTAAAATTTTGTTTGACAGACTTTACTGTTCCTAATTTTGCAGTATTTTTTAGTATAAATATTTTTTTTTTAATTTAAAAAATTAAGCGTTTAAGGGCCGATTTCATGACTAGTTAACCAGTCCGTTAACTCGAACGAGCCGATAGAAATCTACTTTTATTTTTAACGGCTCGTTAAAAGTTATGAAATCGGCCCTTAGATTATATATCATTTATAATAACACTGTAAATAAGGCACAGTTCAAAATTCTTACCTGAAAAACATCATAAAATTGGGACTTTTTCATTACACTGTCTAAGCTATCGAGGTTATTTGTAAAAACGAAAACTGGAATATAATCGTTTTCTTTAGATAAATATTTACTTATGTTGAAAGGAATGCTGTAGGAAATGAAATTGTTTTCGGCGAGATGGAAAGCTTCGTTCAACAGTTGGGCTCGGTTAAGAGGATGGATTTTTTCAAAATCTTTGGTGTTCAGATATGAAGCTAATCGTTCCCAATTTGTTTTGTCATAGTTGACTCGATAGTAACCTTTAAATTTGTTGTTTAAACAATAAAATTTTTTGTATAAAAAAACCTGCGTAAGCCGGAATAATTAGTTTTAAGCAATTTGTCGAAATTGAATCAGTGTATAAGCATATGGCAATTAACACTGATTCAATTTCGTGTAGTAGGGGTTGCCTACATCTATGCATTTTGACGTCACACTAATGGAGTCAAATAATTTGCTCCTGCCTTTCAGTATTACAATTATTACCGGTTTGTTGTTTATTCAGCAAAAGCCATCCATCAACAATGTTATGGTGCAAAGTAATACTCTTATTGGTTAGCCATAAGCTCGCAGAAGTGTCCGAGAAATTGTAGGTTTCATCTGATTGATACACGTAATTTATTGGCACATACCAAGTCGTTGTTCCATCCACTTCATTATTTTCAAAGTATCTAATCTACAACATTGCGTTTAAAAAACCAATTACTGAGAGTTAGATAAATACCTGACTAATAGTAACAGCCCCTGTTTCATAGTTTCGAGTTACAGTGATAAGAGGAAACCCAGCATTGGAGTCCCAGGATTTCAAGATTGCAGAAATATTATAATTTCCCACAAGATCATTTGCATTATTTTCGTCTATTGCGTCTTGATAAGCCTGATAAAGATCTGATGGAGTAACAGCTTTAAATTTACTAAAGTGCAAAAATTAAAAAAAAATTTATTATATGATTTCATAATAATCTCACTTTCTTTCGAGATAAATGTGCAATCCTCTTTGGAATATAGGAGGTGTTAAAATGTGCTGATGCATTCGAATTACGGCTCCCGCTGGAACCAAAATTGATAAAAATATATTTTAACATTCCAAATATCAGTTTTCAACTTGTTGTCAGTTGTTAGCAATTTAAATAACTTTTGTAATTTAATTTTGCGAGGTATCACCAGATGTTAAGTAAATTTACCTTTCATATAGCAAACTAATACATTTGGAATTTTCCGTACACTTTTAGGTAATAAATTCATAGGTTCAGCGTCAATTGTATCCATAGTTAAATAACGATGTATAATTGTTACAACAAATTGATCCATTAATCGCCATGAAGGGTTAGCCTGAGAAGGTAAAATAGGTTAAATATAAAATTTGATTTAGCCACAGCAGTGGAGTGATGTGATCGCTGGTTGAGTATAGAGCGGAAATTCTGGGTTCAAATCGCGGATTGCACAAAATTTCTTGGCTCGGCCTTCCGGTGGACATCTACACTCTGTGGTGAATCCTGATATTTGTGTCGACGTCATTACCGTAAATACGGCTGCGTCACACTCGCAAAAGTTTACAAGAGAAATTAAGCAGGTAAATGGCGATTTATCGTCATCAGCCTTGGGCCTGCATAGCCTGTTAGCGCTTGCTTATATATAAAATTTGATTTAAGAACCAATGCTTACCAAAGATGCCAAATAATATTGAAAAAATGTAGCAAATCCTTCGCTTAACCAAAGATACTCCCACTTCTCAAAAGTGACAAGATTTCCAAACCATTGATGACTAAATTCATGGGATATAAAAACCGTACACCGTTGATAGTCTTCTGTTTTTGAAGTTTCATTCGATATAAACAAATGCTCCTCACTAAAATAATTTATTAAATAGCTGAATAAGTTGTAAACAATAAACAAAGAAAGATAAACAAATGCTAGCAATAATTACCAACTTAGTTTACTTTGCAAGGTAGCACTAGACGTTAAATTAATTATTCTTTTCAGTTTGTTTTTCCTGATATTTTACGTACCTGTAAGTAACCAGTCCCCAATTTTCCATAGCTTCTTGTTGGAAGAATTTAGTCGGAATAGCAATTTGATCCATTTTAGAAAGGGCGTAGTTTACGCCTGTAAATTCTTCCATACGTTTTAATAAATTTTCACCCGTTGCTAGAGCGTAATTTAATTTTCCTTGATCTATTACTTCAGCTTGAGCAAAAATTCTATGTCGTTCTACTTGAGGAGTGTGTGCAAAATCAGCAACTAGAAACGCTACTACGTAGGTAGGCATAATCACAGTTTCCTTGAAGGTGTCTCGGAAACGATTGTTTCCTAAATCTCTGAAAGAAAACAACACATTAAATAATTATATGGTTTTTTAATTAATCAGGTAATTATCTTACTCGGTGTGCTCAAGCTGTTCATTTGACAACGAAATGTAGTCACCGCTACGTATCATATTTATAACAAATGTTGCTTTTTTATTCGGGGCATCAAAACAAGGAAATGCTTTTCGGGCATTAGAAGGTTCGAACACGGATACAGCGAAGTATTTTCTAAATTAGTAAAGTTTATTAAAGATACGAACTGAAAGAAAGCAGGTTATCTGCTTCTGGGCTGTCGGTGCCGATCGGTGAACATGTGCAGTTTTTTGGCTCCGGTAAGCAGAATACCTGCTTCCTTTTAACCTTCATGGACAACTTACTTCTCATTTTTTATTGTTTTGTAATATTTTCCTAAATAAAATCCTACGATATCCCCACGTAAGTCTCCCGAAAAACTTGGGATTATTAATTTATATCTTGTATTTTGCGTCAGTTGTACTTCCAAATAAATAATAAAAAATTCTCTAACTTCATCAAACGACGAATTTAATACTTTTATTCTAGATTGATTTGAATCCATGACTTGAACAGAATCTGTGTTTATTGTCAAATTCTTAGAATGCAATTTAATATAATCAGTATTTTCGGAAACCTCAATGTCTATCGCAACACTGCCGTTAAAATAAAATGAACCATTTAAATTAAAGGTTGGTTCTAGCGTTAAATTATATCTGATTGGTTTCACACTGTCAGGTAAATTATATGAGCTATCCATTTCTTCTATTTCCGCCATTACATTTATTGTCGTACATGTTAGAAAAATAAACACGGCAAATTTCATCTCTGCTTTCTAAAATAAATTAAAAAGTTCTTTTTAAGTTTTTATTTGAAATGGGAACAATTGAAAGTTTACAATAGCTTAAGTTATATGTTACTTTATGTTATTTATTTAGTAAAATAGGAACTACCTTATTTTTAATTATATTGCGTTAATTTAACACATTTTTTAAGGAACCCGGCAGTTTATAACTTAGTTTATTTAAAACTTTAATTGAACAATTTTAAATTAATTAATTTATTTGGATCAATCTTTTTACCTAATTTTTAGAATTAATTAAAACTTAACGATACGACCACTTGAAATGTTTGAAAAATTACACTTGAAAGTTGTAGTAATCTTATTTATTTATTACTGGGCTACCGATAGAAATAGATATGGATTTGTCAAAGTTCATATTCAAACATCTTAATCGGCTTTTTATTAAAAAAAAAATTATCTGTAGTGAATGTAATATTTTGCATCATAGATTAAATAATATCTATCGCAAAAATATTGAAAAATATTAACAAAAAATATAATTAATAATAATGGAATTAAAAATAAAATATTGCTTTCGTCTTAATTTTAATTTTTAAAAATTGCAATTTTTTGGCTCAAAAATAATTATAGTTGCATTTGCTTCATTCTCAAAAATGAAATCAAATTAAATATTATTTAGTTTATGTACCTAAAAAAATTTTTTCTTGACTTGAAGAGTACTTTCAGAAATAAGTAATCAGAAAACCGAGAGGTCTGGAGGTCTGGTGAGTGCTACCCTAGCAACGATCGTGTGCGCATGCAAATACGAATTATCATTTTGTGAGGTTAAAATACTGTTTAAATTTTTTATATTTTCGAGTTATAGTTATTAATAATTATTGTGTTACCTTCGTTCTTATTTCAATTGATATCGTTTGTTGTTACCTCGTGTTAATTTAGTCTTAATTTCGTGTTTTTTACAATTTTAAATTTTCTTCAAGATAATAAACATTAAAAACTATCTAGAACGGAAACGGGTCATGGAGAATGAATCGGATACCAGTTCAGAGCAAAAAGTATTATTGTTAAGAAAGCTAGAAGAAAGGCAAAAAAAACTACTACAAATACAAATTTATTAAACGTTGACAGCGTCAAGTCGACAGATGAAAATATGGAAATCGAAGCTGCTGTAGTAGAAAATATTATAACACTAAACGAGAATAATGACTTCGAATGTATGAAACCCAGAAAGTATGCCAAACAACCATTGCCATTTAAATTAGCAGGAGTGCCTATTAAAAATAAATTTGAATCTCTAACAAGCGTTGCAGATCACAACAGAAATAAAAAAGATATTGAAGTTAACAAGCAAAATCAAGGAAACGATAGTGTAGAAGAGGAAGACGATGAAGCAATGACATCATCGACCAAGAATCCCGCAAAAGTACCAAAAAAATTAATAAAACCTCTACCGATAATAATATCGAGCATTATTGATGATCAAGTAAATTTCAAAAATAGTTTAAATAAACACATAAAAAACGGCTATCATATAAGATATTTTAAAAATTCCATTGGAATTTACGTATACGACAAAGACGAATGGATAATGCTAAAAACCAGACTAGAAGACAAAAAATGCGAGTTCCACACCTACACTGCACAAGATGAGAAGACTCACGCATTTGTAGTTAAAGGGTTAGACTCAAATCCAACAATAGAAGAGCTACTTGATGAGTTAAAAACAAAAACAAAATTAAATATCAAAAAAGTGTACAAACTCAACAATACGCAAAGACCTATGTACATGGTAATTACCGATGACTCTGTAACAGAGAAAATGCTAAATACAATGGTGAGATACATATTAAACATAAGAGTCTATTGGGAAAGACATATAAACAGCAAAAAAATCATACAGTGCAGAAGATGTCAAGCTTGGTGCCATGCCACAGAAAACTGCAGGCATGCACCGAAATGTCTAAAATGTGGAGAAGGACACATGACAAAAGAATGTACCTTAAATTTAGATACTCCTGCAAAATGTGTAAATTGCAGTGGAAATCACACAGCAAACAACATAAATTGTCCAATTTACTTAAAAAAATTAGAACAAATAAACAAAACTCAAGACCAAAGGACACTCATTCGAAACAGCTATAACCAAAGCAACAACTTCCCCGCGTTAAAGCCCAGGTATGTACCATCACCGATCCCAGCCATAAGTGCATGGAGTAGAAGTCAAGAAAAGAAGAAAGAAGAAGCAACATCAAGTCAGCAGAGATCCATCGGTGTTAATAACAGCAGTGACTTCGTCAATCTTATGGAAATTACAAACGAACTAAACTCAAAAACAAACATGAGCGAAATGTTTAGAGCCTTGCACGATTACAATAACTTGCTAAATGGCTGTAATACAAAAATTCAAAAATTTCAGGATTCAATTGAATTTTTTTCTAAATTGGACGACTATGACTTCTAAATTTAAAGTAAATATTTGGAACGCAAACGGCATTAGCCAAAAAATTTTTGAAATTCAAAATTATTTAGTTAAAAATAAAATCGACATCTTTCTGGTGACTGAGGCTAAATTAACAGGTGCATGTCGCTGGCCTCCCACAAATTGAATTTTGAGATGAAATTGGTGTCTATCGTTAGAGCATCGTTAGAGCCTCAATGAGCTTCTATTTTTTTCGTTTGAGCCTCAACCGTCGCGGAGATATTCGCGAAAATGTTTGGGGGGGGGGTGCTGTAGACACGTTAGCGCCCCCCCCCAAGTCGAATTTTGGGATGAAAATGGTGTCAAACGTTAGAGCTTCGTTAGAGCCTAAATGAGCTTTCATTTTTTCGTTTGAGCCTCAACCGTCGCGAAGATATTCGCGAAAACGTTGGGGGGGACTGTAGACACGTTAGCCCCCCCAAGTCGAATTTTGGGATGAAAATGGTGTCAAACGTTAGAGCTTCGTTAGAGCTTAAATGAGCTTTCAATTTTTTCGTTTGAGCCTCAACCGTCGCTAAGATATTCGCGAAAACGTTGGGGGGGGGGCTGTAGACATGTTTTTCTATTTTCGCTCATATTATGAATTTTGGGCTGAAATTGGTGTCAAACGTTAGAGCTTCGTTAGAGCTTAAATGAGCTTCCATTTCCATCATTTTAACTTCATTTTTTACAAAGTTACAGGCATTTTTAATTTTCGAGCCTCCGAGCAAGTTCCGTGTGATAATCCTCAAGTTTTTTTTATTACATTAGATTAAAATATTTAATCCGATTAAAAAAACTAATCCTGCTTTCTATTATAATAAATGTTGATAATAAATAAAACTGGAAAAATTAATTTTACAAAATAAATTTTATTAATCAAAAGTAATACAAATAATGTACGTTTTTTTTTCTAAATGTATGTTTTTACTCATAAACTACATACTATGAATTGGTTTTTTGGCAATTGTAGTTCTCCGTACTATCTTAGTTAAAAGTTATTCTCAAAAAACAATTTTCCCTCTCACTTTGAATTTATGTGTGCAGGGACGTGCCCAACCAACTTTTTTCGAGGGAGAAAAATTTCAAATTTGCCAACTGTATTACTTCAAAGTTGCCAACTTTCTATAAGTTTTGCAATTTTTTGTAAATTTAGACATAAAAAAATGCCAAATTGACCAACTTTTGGGTGTTTTTGTCAACTTTTGCCAACTTTCTAAAACTTTGAGGGGGGATTTCCCCCCCCCCCCGATGATCACGTCTCTGTATGTGTGCAGTCGATAGAGCTTCGTTTGAGCTTGAAAGAGCTTCAGTGAGTAAGATTTTAAATTAATTTTATACAAAGTTGTGAATAGTTGAAATTTTCAACTAAACTCTGAGCAACATGCGTTAAATCGTAAGGTTTTGAAAATTTTAAGGAGATAAGTAACTTAACTATTAACCAGAGCTTTTATTTAAAACTATTTAACGCTAAATAGAAGCTCTAACGTTTGACACTATTTTTATCTCAAAATTTGACTTGGCAGGGCCAACGTGTTTAGACCCCCCCCAAACGTTTTTGCAAATATCTTTGCCACAGTTGAGGCTCAAATAAAAATAAGTAAAAGCTTAACTATGAACTATAGCTTGTATTTAAAGCTAAATAGAAGCTTCAACGTTTGACACAATTTTTATCTGAAAATTCGGCTTGGGAGGGCCAACGTGTTTAAAGCCCCTCCCCCATACGTATTTGCAAATACATTTGCAACGGTTGAGGCTCATACAACAACAATTTAAGCTTATTCAGGCTCTAACGATTAACACCAATTTCATCCCAAAATTCCATTTGGGGGGTGGTGGAGGGGGCAAACTATTGGGGGGTGGGGTTCTAGACATGTTTTACAATTTTGCTTACCATTTTGATATTATGTGTGCAATTGATATCAATCGATAGAGCTTTGTTTGAGCTAGAATGAGCTTCAGTGAGCAAGACTGTCAGTTAATTTTTTACAAACTTATAGATTGTTACTCTCCGAGCAACATGCGTGAAATCATAAGTTTCTTTAAATCTCTTGAGCCGATAATCTAAATTCTTTGGATAAAAATAAGTTCTCTAAATAAGCAAGATTTTATTTTTTATAAATATAAAATTTTTAAAATCGAAGTAATTTACCGAAATAGAAATCATGCCGAAAAAATATTAAAATTTTAAAAAACTTTACGATTTAACGCATGTTGCTCAGAGTTTAGTTGAAAATTTCAACTATTCACAACTTTGTATAAAATTAATTTAAAATCTTACTCACTGAAGCTCTTTCAAGCTCAAACGAAGCTCTATCGACTGCACACATACAGAGACGTGACGGTCTAGGACGTTTCGGCGCAGCCGATTCGGCGCGACCGTTTCGGCGCAGCCGGTTCGGCGCGAAGACGGTTCGGCGCGAGCCGGTTCGGCGCGAGGACAGTTCGGCGCGAGGCGGTTCGGCGCAAAGACGGTTCGGCGCGAGAACGGTTCGGCGCAAAGACGGTTTGGCGCGAGCCGGTTCGGCGCGAGTACGGTTCGGGGCAAGGCGGTTCGGCGCGAGGCCGATTCGGCGCAAGCCAAATGCAAGGGGTTTGAACCCCCAACCTCCCCCCCCCCTTATATAATGCTCTGTATTAACATTCTATTAGATAAAAACAAAAATAACAATAAAAAAAAGTTTACGATTATACAAAAACCCCAATTCTAGATTAAAAACTGCCGGCTTTCTAGTATTTCCTCAACCCCCCCCCCTTAAGCACGTCTCTGTTGCAATTTGTTTTTGTACTAAAAATAAACTTCAATCAATTTATTATATATTTTCCATTTTGTCTGATGACCTTTTGCCATCTTTCTGGTAACGATTCCACGCTCATAGAACATCTAGTCTTTATCAGAAAAAAACTTAACCAAGTGCGATTAAAGTCAAACTCAAATGATTATTTTGTAACTATTAGATGAATAGTTGTATCTTTTTGTATCTAATGTCTATGACTAAAATGACTAAAATTCAAAGAAAAAAATTAAATGTTTGTAATTATTTGCACCAAAAGTCTTCGCGCCGAACTGGTTTGCGCCAAAATGGGCTTGCGCCGAAAAACCCTTGGGCCCAACCGGCTCGCGCCGAAAAGTCTTCGCGCCGAACTGGCTCGCGCTGAAATGGGCTTGCGCCAAAACGGTTTCGCGCCGAAACGGTCTCGCGCCAAACCGGCTTGCGCCGAAATGGGCTTGCGCCAAACCGGCTCGCGCCGAACCGGCCGCGCCGAAACGGTCGCGCCGAACCGGCTGCGCCGAAACGTCCCATCCCGGAGACGTGATCATCGGGGGAGGGGGGGGGGGAAATACCCCCTCAAAGTTTTAGAAAGTTGGCAAAAGTTGACAAAAACACCCAAAAGTTGGTCAATTTGGCATTTTTTTATGTCTAAATTTACAAAAAATTGCAAAACTTATAGAAAGTTGGCAACTTCGAAGTAATACAGTTGGCAAATTTGAAATTTTTCTCCCCCGAAAAAAGTTGGTTGGGCACGTCCCTGCACACATAAATTCAAAATGAGAGGGAAAATTGTTTTTTGAGAATAACTTTTAACTAAGATAGTACGGAGAACTACAATTGCCAAAAAACCAATTCATAGTATGTAGTTTATGAGTAAAAACATACATTTAGAAAAAAAAACGTACATTATTTGTATTACTTTTGATTAATAAAATTTATTTTGTAAAATTAATTTTTCCAGTTTTATTTATTATCAACATTTATTATAATAGAAAGCAGGATTAGTTTTTTTAATCGGATTAAATATTTTAATCTAATGTAATAGAAAAAACTCGGGATGGGACGTTTCGGCGCAGCCGGTTCGGCGCGACCGTTTCGGCGCGGCCGGTTCGGCGCGAGCCGGTTCGGCGCAAGCCCATTTCGGCGCCAGCCGGTTCGGCGCGAGACCGTTTCGGCGCGAAACCGTTTTGGCGCAAGCCCATTTCGGCGCGAGCCAGTTCGGCGCGAAGACTTTTCGGCGCGAGCCGGTTGGGCGCAAAGGTTTTTCGGCGCAAGCCCATTTTGACGCAAACCAGTTCGGCGCAAAGACTTTTTGGCGCAAATAATTACAAACATTTAATTTTCTTTGAATTTTAATCTTTGAATTTTTTCCTTTGAATTTTAATCAGGCAGACATTAGATACAAAAAGATACAACTAATCATCTAATAGTTACAAAATAATCATTTGAGTTTGACTTTAATCGCACTTGGTTAAGTTTTTTTCTGATATAGAAACGAGAAATTCTATGAGCGTGGAATCGTTACCAGAAAGATGGCAAAAGGTCATCAGACAAAATGGAAAATATATAATAAATTGATTGAAGTTTATTTTTAGTACAAAAACAAATTGCAACAGAGACGTGCTCAAGGAAATACTAGAAAGCCGGCAGTTTTTAATCTAGAATTGGGGTTTTTGTATAAGAATGTCAATACAGAGCATTATATAAGGGGGGGAGTTTGGGGGTTTAAACCCCTTGCATGACATAGCTATGAAGTAAAAAAAGTTTTAAAAGCTTTTTTTTGGTAAAACCCTTTTCATAGCATAAAAAAAAAATTGTTTTAGGTACTCCCCCCACATGACTTATGTCTAGCTACGGTCCTGTGTCAATATGACATCCATAGTTTTCTGTAAGTTAAAATGCATATATGATTAATTGAATAAACCATTAATTAAACCGACCGATCAGATAAAAGTCAAATAATAAATAATTTTCTACATCCGCATAAATAATGATTTATGTTTATAAAAAGTATTTTATGCCTATGATATTAAATTCTCGCGCCGAATCTGCTTGCGCCGAATTGGCTCGCGCCGAATCGGCCTCGCGCCGAACCGCCTTGCGCCGAACCGTTCTCGCGCCGAACCGGCTCGCGCCAAACCGTCTTTGCGCCGAACCATTCTCGCGCCGAACCGTCTTCGCGCCGAACCGCCTTGCGCCGAACCGTCCTCGCGCCGAACCGGCTCGCGCCGAACCGTCTTCGCGCCGAACCGGCTGCGCCGAAACGGTCGCGCCGAATCGGCTGCGCCGAAACGTCCTAGACCGGAAAAAACTTGAGGATTATCACACGGAACTTGCTCGGAGGCTCGAAAATTAAAAATGCCTGTAACTTTGTAAAAAATGAAGTTAAAATGATGGACATGGAAGCTCATTTAAGCTCTAACGAAGCTCTAACGTTTGACACCAATTTCAGCCCAAAATTCATAATATGAGCGAAAATAGAAAAACATGTCTACAGCCCCCCCAACGTTTTCGCGAATATCTTCGCGACGGTTGAGGCTCAAACGAAAAAATTGAAAGCTCATTTAAGCTCTAACGAAGCTCTAACGTTTGACACCATTTTCATCCCAAAATTCGACTTGGGAGGGGCTAATGTGTCTACAGCCCCCCCCCCCCCCCAACGTTTTTGCGAATATCTTCGCGACGGTTGAGGCTCAAACGAAAAAAATGAAAGCTCATTTAGGCTCTAACGATGCTCTAACGATTGACACCAATTTCATCTCAAAATTCAAATTGGGGGGGGGGGGGGGCAGCGACATGCACCTTAAATTAACCCCCGCTAAACTTATTAAATTTCCAGGGTACACTGTGCTACGGCAAGACAGAGACAACGATGTCATGGGCGGTGGTGTTGCGATTATAGTCAAAAACGAAATTCTTCATTTACGTATAGACATTCAAAATTGCAGCATTGAAGCTCTGGGTATTAAACTTTACGACAAAACTACAATAATTTTAAGGATATAACAGACCAATAAATAAATACAATGACAATGACATGGAACAACTTTTCAAATTTGGCAATAAAATTTTGGTAGCAGGCGATCTCAACTCAAAAAATACAGCATGGAACTGTGATACAAATAACACAAATGGAAATTTCCTACTCAGGTACTGTAACAACAATCATTTGGAAATTTTATACCCAGACGAACATACACACCATCCGATGAACAACACTACTCCATCGACGATTGACTTACTAATCAATAAAAACATAAACAATGTAACCAAACCAATTTCGCTGCCAGTTTTAAGCTCGGATCACAACGTAGTTCAGTTCTTTTTTGGAAGCAAAGCGGATACCAAAATTATTAAAAAAGTAACAAGCTACAAAAATACAAATTGGACAAACTTTAGAACCCAGCTTGACGAACAAATACAAATTAACACTAACATTGACACCATAGAAACACTAGAATCAGAAATACAGAAACTAACAAAAATTATAACAAACGTCAAAAAGAAGAATTCCAAAATTATTAATATAGACATTAACAAAGATTCTTTGCCAGATGACATTCAAATTTTAATAAGGGACAGAAATTATTACAGAAGACTTTGGCAATCAACCGGCAATATTGCTCACAGAAACACGATGACTCAAATGACAAAAGACATACAAGAACAAATAAGTAGATTTAGGAACCAAAAATGGAATGATCTGCTAAAGACACTAAAACCACAAGACAATTCAATTTGGAAACTGACAAAAAATTTAAGGAAGAAATATGTACCTATACCGACACTAATATCAGACAACAATGAAATTGCTATGACCGATGAAGAGAAAGCGGAAGTCCTAGCAGAAACATTTAAAAAAATCCACAACACAGACTTAACAGGAGACACTAACGAGCATATCAAAATTAAAAATTACGTAAAAACCTTTTTAGGAAAGACATATAAACAAACCACTGACGAATTTAAAAAAATTATGACTACTCCTGCAGAAATTAAATTCTACATAACAAAAAAGCACCTGGACATGACCAAATTGAAAACTTAATATTAAAAAATTTGTCAAAGAAAGCAATTGTGCAACTGAACTACATAATAAATGCAATTTTTAAACTACAGCACTTTCCGACTATCTGGAGACAAGGACTAATAATACCAATACAAAAACCTAACAAAGACCCGACGAAACCAACAAGTTACAGACCAATAAGCCTGCTACCAACAATTTCCAAATTAGCCGAAAAAATTATACTGGACAGATTACAGGACGAAGAAGACAATTTAAAAATTGAAAGTAAATTTCAATTTGGATTTCGAAAAGGACATAATACAACTCTCCAAATAACCAGAATTATAAATGACATTGCGATAAATTTTAATAAAGACAATATTACTGTAATGACTTTACTCGACATTGAAAAGGCCTTTGACAAAGTCTGGATAGACGGACTGACGTATAAATTAATACAATACAAATTTTCACCTACGTTAATCAAATTACTGCACTCATACATGACATCACGAATGTTGACAGTTAAAGTCAACACAAAAATTTCGACAATAAAAACGATACTTGCTGGAGTACCCCAAGGTTCAGTGCTTGCACCAAAACTTTTTAATCTATACATCAACGACATACCGACATTTGAGAAGACAAACTTAGCGCTGTACGCAGATGATGCAGCTATTTATGCTCACTCCTACTATGCACAGGTAGCCAACAAGCAAGTACAAATTCACATGGACATGATGATAAAATTTTATAAAAAATGGAAAATTAAATTAAATTCTGACAAGACTGAAACTATTATTTTCTCAAGGAAACGAACAAACAACAAAATATTTCAACCTTTAATTGTAGACGGACACAAAATTACACCATCAACTAACGTTAAATACCTGGGCATGAATTTGGATACAAGAATGAACTTCAAAAACCACATACAAAAACGGAAACAACTAGCATACGGACAACTAATAAAAATTTACAGTTTAATGAAAGGACATGCGATGACAAACCAAAACAAACTGCTACTGTACAAGACCTTGTTGCGACCAATACTATCATACGCTGCAGCGGCATGGTGCAACGTTTCTAAAACTAGCATCAAACCGTTGCAAATTTTTCAAAATAAGTGTCTTCGGCTGATAACGGACTCAGACAGATACACAAGAATAACGACACTACATGAACAAGCAAACATGGAACATTTTCAAGACCATATCAATAAACTAGCTACAAAATTTTACACAACTCAAATTACAAAAAGTGAACTAACAAAGGACTTAACCAAAATTCGTAAGGACAACGCACCATTTAGGATAAAACATAAACTGCCTTACCAAAACTTACCATTTTACAGAACGAACTATGAATCGTAACTCCACCAGTGTATGGTTACCCTGTATATAATTTTTTTTTGTACATATATAAATATTTTTTTGTCTTTCCGGGAGTAAAGCGGTCACTTTACTCCCACTTTTGCGGGAGCAAAGTGTCAGTTTACTTAGGAGCGGGACGAAAAGTAAAGTAGCGGGACGAAAAGTAAAACAGCGGGACGAAAAGTAAAAAAATCAAATTTATTACTACGTCTAAGATTCCAAAAATGCATACGGTACTTTGACAATGATATCATGTTACGCAAACTACCACATCTGGGGTAGGCATAATAAAGTTTATGGTTATTTTCAAGAAAGGTCGACTACCTGAACCGCTTTGTATTTTTGAAAACTTAAATTTTATTTAACAAATTCTTCTAGAAATTCGAGTAGTTGACGAAATTAAACTTCGAGATATAGAAATAATCGATTTATAGCGGAAAGACAAAAAATAGTATATTCGCGCTCGGGAGTAAAGTGACTTCTCGTCCTTCGGGTAAATTTTCCCCTCGACTGCGTCTCGGGTAAAAACCTTTACCCTCATGACGAAAAGTGGCACTTTACTCCCTCGGTGTATAATATACTATAACATTTAGCAAGTAAGTTTTTAACTAAACTAAAAAAACAAAATATTTAAGCAGGTTTTTTCTGATGGAAGGAAGCATTCCATACCCACCAACCCCTCCGGTTTTACACCCATTTCTTTATATTTTAAAGGATATTTTATCGGACTTAGCCACATCAAAATATTAAAAATCACTTAAAAATGAGATAAAGTTATGTATTGCGTAGTTTATGTACCTACTAAAAAAATCTTTTCATGGCTTGGAAGGTATTTCAAAAGTAAACAATTGAAAAACCGAAGAGTCTGGGGGTATGGAGAGTCATTCATTGTTGAGCAAAAGATTTTTTGTTGGATTCATTGTCGGATACAGTTCCGTTGTCAAAATTGACTCGGAGCCGCTTCCGCTTTGCTCCGCTACCCTCTAATCCGACTCCGAGTCATTTTGACTAACGCTTCCTATGTAATAATATCCGTTTAACTTCTCCTTCCAACCTTTCAAAAAGTGCTGTTAAAAAGAAATTTGCTTGATGTTAACTGTACGATGGTTTAGGTACAAGTAATGATGCTCGGTGAATCCCCAGTATAGCATAGCATCACTTCGTGAACAGTTTTGACTTTTTTCGACTTCTAAGGACATCGCAGGGATGATTTGGGTGTATGTATAATACTTGCGTGCGTAGAGCCTCGATCGACAAAGTCGAGTGTTGATTCGCGTAAGGCAATAATCAAATTTTGATAAATAATTGAGTGTAAGTCCCAACAACGTGGCGTCGAAAAGCTCAAAAGGGTCCGTAGGAAAAAAAGGCGACGCAGTTGCAAAAAAAAAGTCAGGATTGTACGAGAGAAAAAAGTTTTCTAACATACATTTTAGAACCTTGTATGCTTCGGGTGCTATTATTAATTAAATTAAATTTTTTTAAATATTCTGCGCCTGAAAGTATGCAACCATGGAATATTTTTAGGGAATTTTAAAACGAGAGGTGGACAGAAAAGATAAGATCGAGATCAAACAAGTGGAAGTGGTGTTGTAAAGTTTTGAAGTGACTTCTTCTTTTAGATTTTTCTGGATCAATTATTTATCTATTGACTGATCAGATTTTTTATGGTAGCTTGGTTTGAAAGTCTTCTCGAGTTCACGTAAGTGATTTTACACATTTTTATTTAACATCATTTGGCTGCAAATTAAAAATCTATTTTGTTGGTGGTAAGTGCCCAAATTTTCGTCTTTCGCAGATAGTGTCACTGAAGACACTAAAAGCTTGTCGTTAGACATTAGATATCGTTAGACATTAGATATCTTCTAAGGACTCACGAAACGCGCAGTGCGCGACCCGTATATTCTCCGATTGCGGGTTAAATACCCAAAGTTAACTACTTTTTTCTATTTTAAAAGAATCAAGTGGCGCTGTGACCAGCTTCACTGACTGCTGAGGTTTGGTGCAACATGTGCGCAGCAGCTTCATTTAAGAACCGGTCTAAGTCAGTGCCAAGACATTGAGTAAACACCTCGACTGTAACCATCCATGAATCCCCACTCTCCGACCGTTAATGTAGTTTGCTCTGCACGTACCGCCAACACAATGTGTCAATAGAGGTCAAAATTGAACAAAAATTCTAAACTTTAAAATTAATTATTATTAGCTAAACAAATCGATTACAATATTCCTTCATATCTGAAACGCTTTATTTTATTGTTTTCTATCAGATTCAGTTGTGTTTTTTCACAAATATATCCTTGAATCCTTGTTATAAAACGTGTCCCAATTTTTTTTAAAGTTTATCCTCTTTTTCTTTAACTTCTTTGAGATTAATTGATTTGTTTTATCAACAACTATGTCAAGTTTTTGTAACATTCTCATATTTATAATTGTTTTACATCCGTAGGTAGCCTGCTAAGCTGACCTCTAAATGTGCCTGTAACCCTGGTTTTTATTTTAATGATGAAAATTCACTAACCTAAGAGGACCAGGAGTTAAACGTGTCTTCTAAAGCAAGGAGACTAATCATAAGAATGTTTTACTCTTTTCCGCATTTAAACCCTCTCAATTAATTTTATAAGTTTTTCTTGATATGGGTCAGCATTTATTTCACTTGTTGGAGTCTTTGAATATTATTCTATCCCAGAATGTTTGAATATTGCGACCTTGCTTTCTTGAGTGATACGGCAGGCTGCGTGAACGTGTGCCAAAGAGGTTTTGATTTGAGAAAGGTTTGGTTTGAGTTTCGATTTTTCCACTCATTTAAGTTTGTTATTAATGCTTTTATTAGAACTAATAAAAGCACACCAAAATAAATCGATTCAAAAAAAATGAAGGATTTAATTTTTTAGATCAGAAAATCTAATTTCACCGGACCACTTGTCTTACTATACGATCTGCCATCCCCAATCTCATCTTCAGTTTTCTCACAAGTTGACGGCAACAAAATTTATAATAGCTCTGTTCTTTTAGCCAGATTGAAAAGTTTGAAACCGTCAAACGCATGCGCAAATTAAAATTTATACCGTAAATTTAAAACTGCGCATGCGTCTGATAGTTGCACACGGTTTTAAAGTACTAAAAGAGCAGAGCTAATAATCTAAACTCTTTCTTCTCATGGCAGTCTCTTGCTATCTTGAATGCTCAGATTATATTAAATTTTTGCATTTGTTGCGTGGTTATACTTTTTATTTCATTTTACGATATTTTTCATTTTGACCGGGAGTTTTTATTTACATTATATCTGCATGCATGCATTGGATGCATTTGGTGCAACTACAGGTAGTACTCGGTTAAACGGGGAGTAGATATATTGAGGACTATATAACTTTTGGAATTCTGAAGACACTCTCAATTATTGCTTGTGTCATAAAATTATTTACCATTACCAGTGTTTTGTTAGAGTTCTCCCAAATTACCTTCTATTTCAGAATCTTGGGCCTTGCCTCCGCAAAACTCGAGAACTAGTCTTTTAAACCAAAAAAACCAAAAACCAAAAATTTGGTTAAACCTCTTACCAATCACGTTAAACCAGTCACGCAATAAATAAAAATGGTACAAAATAATGCAAGTCTACCCTATATGATCAACCAATCGGAGATAAGAAAAATCAACGTTAAAAATAAAAGTTTTATTTATAATGTTATATTTTTTAGGTAACAACGAGTAGTCTTAGCTGTACATTTCAAAATTACAAAAATTTTATTATTTACGATTGGAGTAGTTAAGTTTGTCCCTCTGGGTGGAGAACAAATAATTCAATATTTTCATCATTTTGTGGATTATTATTATTATTATTTACTTGAAAAGCATTGGTTGACCTTAGCTTCCATTTACCAATACCTACGATTACAACCACAGCTAAAATTAACATAACTACTACTGACGTTCCAATTCCAAGAGCAGCAGCATTTGGACCTATTGAAAGAATTAAAAAATGAATTTGTTGTGTCTTGTACCTGATTTTGGATTTCATTCAAATGGCATTTAATTGAAAAATTTGCTTAGGAATTTTTTTGTTACAAGAAAATGTAAATTACCTCTAAAAGTGCCTGAAACGACTTCAACGTTGATTCTTCCGACGGCTTCTTCACCATCGTGACCAAAAAGTTCTGTGACACATCGCCAAGTGCCTGCCTCATCTCTACGTATATTTAATATTTTAATTCCACATTCACCGTATTCCAAACCTACCCCGTGGTAACTTATCCTAAAAATTATAAGGTTTTCAATAGCTTAAGTAAATTTTAATATTAAGTACTGCAAATCAAAATTTTGTTTTACCTGTTAGACTTTCCATCGTTAGTAAGTTGGTATCCTACCCCATACGGTGATATAAATCTGCAATACTTCATTGGAGCTCTTCCCGAACTGCACATTAATTCAACTGTATCACCAGAATCTACCTCAACCCTATCGTAATATCGAAGAACATCGCCAATGAAAACCTAAAGAATTAATTTAGAAAATTGCGTTTACGAAATTACTAATTTTTGTTCTTACCTCGATAGTTATTTCGTCATCTGGAAGGCCAGTTTTGGATGCGTAGAAGCATTTCCATGTACCGTTATCAGATTTTTCAACCTTTTCTATGGTATACATACATTTTCCTAAACGAATATCTAATCTATTCATAGTCTGGTAAATAGTTCCATTTGGCGCTTTAATATAGCAATATTCGGAAAAGTAAGGAACTCTGCATGCTATTTCGAAACGTTCGTTTAGGAATGTCGACACCGAAACTCGTTTGGAATAATCAGGAACTACAAAAATGGAAGTGTTAATTTAAAATAGTTTTTTAAGTTTATTGAGTGCTAGATTAACTCCCCTCCCCTCCCCCCCTCCCCCAGTGTAAAGTTTGTAACATATCTTACCAGATGGAGAATAAACTGAAATAAATGCACCGGTCATTTGATCTACTTTTGGACTAATCTCGCATTTCCATAACCCTATTTCATAAGATTTCAGCGGTTTTTTAATCTGAAAAATATTACTTTGAGTAGTAAAATCATCAATGCATAATTTGATAGAATAATTTTTTTCACCTGCATTGAACAAATTCCTGCATCTAAATCGGTTCCGATTGCTAGATATCTCTCTGTAGCCCCGAATTCAACCAAATTGAATATGTGATTATTAGGGGCTACCATACTACAAAATAATGCTTTGCGACTTTCGAATGAAACAAGATTGCATCCCAAATTAAGGTAGTCACTGGTTTCGTTTTGCCAAACTTGAACGGTTTTTGAACCTGAAAATATTGTTTATTTAGCTCCTGTATCTACTACTGAGCCACAACCGTGGAGTGATGTGACCGCTGGTTGAGTTACGGAGCGGAAATTGTGGGTTCAAATTGCGGATTTCACATAATTTCTTAGCTCAGTTTTCTAGTGGACATCTACACGCTGTGGTGAAATCAAAAAAACAAAAAAATAAATATGGGGTTTAATCCTCCTTTTAAATCTGTAATCTAATGTAAAGCGCTAGAATAAAATTTCCACTACAAATTTAACGTTTCGGTGTGATGAAACAGTTTATAATCGATACTTTGCTTGATTTTTAATTTGAGAGCCACTCAATACTGAGATCTATTGTTTTAAAATAATCGATTTTATTATTGACTTGATTTCAAGTAGAAAATAGTGCAAAGTATCGACCGTACCTAAGTGTGAACATTTAAGTACTAAATTACCACGTGCCCTTTAAAAGAGAATTGTGAGAAATGTATCAATTTTACTGATGCGCGTGGTGGTTTAACGAGATTCTCAGTTCTGACATTTCTACAATTTACTGACTTTTCAAATAATCAAAGTTTAGCTTGACGTGTAATGAAAAACTAATAAAAAATGTATAAAATGTTAAATAACATTTACCTTTTGCAATTACATCAACAGTAAAATCTAACAAATCTATTGAGCGGTCATGCCCTATAAAATATTTCCATCGTCCGATATGTTCCATCGAAGCCCTTTCAACTACATATTTATCGTCTTTAGTTTCTACTAAAGTGCCATCTGGTTTGTATAATTCACAATACAACTGCCTTGCTGTAGAATTGCACAAAAAAGTAATTTGAGGTAAAGTCCCTAATCGACAACCACAGTCAATTTCAAACCGTTGATTATAAAACACCGATTTAGTCATATGACGATTTTGAACGTCACTCGCATCTGAAATTTTAAAATCGGATTAGGAAGTCGTTAAAAGATTTTAAAAGCGACTTACTTTGAATAATTATTTCAAATTTACTCCTATACATTTTTCCTCCATCCTCGGTTACAGTGAGTGACCACAAATAGTTATCATCAAATTTTTTTATAGATTTCAGTAGCTTAAAGCCACATAAATTTTCTCCCAAGCTTAACAGTCTTTTTGACGTATCTTCGTTTATCTGTTAAAAAAAAATATTAATTTTTTAATAATCAAATTTCATCGGTAATTACAGATGCTTGGCCTATTGGCTCTGCAGATTTCATATTTATTTCAATTTCGGTATCATTAAATTTCAGTTTGCACAAAACGGCTTTCATATTTTTCAACCTCAAATAATTGAAAATTCCCGTCCCTTCCAATATTTCAATTTTACTCTCTAATATAGAAATTGAATCTAAAAGTAAGGATAAAATCCGCTTATAATGAACTCCTTTTTAACGGAAATTCATCTATAATGGACGAATTTTCAGTTATCATAAAATAATCTTTTAACGTTCATTATAAGCGGATTACACTGTTTAATAACCAAAAAACTTACAATAGAATGTAACCGAAAAGTTAACATTAGCAACAACCACTTCATTTTCTTCAATTTTTGTGGTGAGTTCGATTACATTTGCTACTTCAGATTTGTTTCTATAAGCTATCATATTCCACATTTTCGGTCCATTGTCATCTACGTCGCTGACTTGAATTTTACATTCACCGCTATCTCCCAAATTTTTTATGAAGTTTGGACCTTGTGCTTTGCTTTCCTAAAAACATGCAAAATAAAAGAATTTGGCTACATTGTAAATAAAGAAAGCAGAAAAAACATTGCTTATCCAAATTATACGTGACTTGTGGGGAAAAACTTTCAATTCATACGCGACTCATGTAAATTCTAGGTAGTGATTCTAAATTGACTTACATGTTATTTTTTTATTTCTTAATCCATTAATATTATTCAGTTACTTTTATGTGGGGTACAATAAGACGGAACGTTTAAATTACAAATTTTATTTGTGTATCTACTTACTCTTGATGAAATTAAAGTTTCAGTTTTTTCTGACGTATATTTTGATATGATTTCAAAGCTTCCACTTTGACCGGTGTCAGCAGAATATTCGCAGCGTGTAATTTCTAGCTTCTTAGAGTCTTCAATCCCAAAAGTGTAAGAATCAGATTCAATTGCATCAATTTTTCCAGATGGAGGATCCAATACATAGCCATCTTAAATTATAATTAACGTAAGCCTACTCAAACACTTTTTTGTTATATAGGTACCTGAAATTCTTATATTATAACAAAATATAAAAATTGTATGTAAAAAAAAATATTTTAACTCCATAGCTACAGGTGCACTGCAAAAATTGTAATTATTTAAATTGTGAGTAATGAACTATCGACAGTTGTTTATTGATCTGATTATTCTGACATGGTTTTGATTTTAAATAATGTATAATATACAATGGTATCTAATAAATTCAATTGTTTAAATTGTAATTTTTAACTAATTTACTTGCAACATTGTATTTATTTACTGATACCTTTGTGTTGACTCAAGTTTCAAGAAACTCGTTTGAAGTTTTCAAGGAAGGGTCTACTTGAGACTTTTATTAATAAACAACTTCCCGCATCGAAACAGACTGATATATTAATTAATTGGTATATTATTCGGTTTCTGAAATTTAAATTTTGTATTTCTGACCGTTTTTCAAACTAATTATTTTGATCAACCTTAAAACGCCCCACATTTCGGGATGCCAATTAAATTTATACAATAATTTAAATATTTATTTAATTTAAATATTATATTTTTGACTATTTTCAAGTTAATTATTTTAATCAACCCTAAAACGCCCCACGTTGTGGGATGCCAATTAAATATGCTATAACTTATAATTATTTGAGTAAAACTAGAACAAAAGTAAATCTTAAGAGACTCGCCTGTTTGAATGAAGGATATGGTGGGAACCAGTAAAATCCATGATGCCAAAATGTTAAGACGTTAAGATAATTAGCAAAATAATCTAATAAAATGTTAAAAATTGAAGATAACCAGCTAATAATTGAAGTTAACAGCAAAAATCCCCTAAAATCAAGGATTTGTTTTGTTCAAGTCTATGGTATTTGGCCCGGCTCAGCCGCAGTCTATGAAATTTTGTCCACCCGGAAAATTTATTGGCCAGCTTTGATCAAGAGAGAACCACGTCAAACTCCATCTGGCTGAGATGTTAAGCCTTGAGACAACCAGTAAAACCATCTAATCAAATGTTAAAACTTGAACAAATCTTAGTGTTATTTGTCGTTAGACTAAGTTATGTTGAGTACACCAATCTTGGCTTTGGTGTTACGTCAGGACGCACCTGTATGGTGCGGGAGGAATTTGAAGAGTCTCACAGAAAGAACCGCCTAGAGGTGGACCTTTTTCAGTATTAACAAGAATGCATCCGGCCAGCAAAAAAAATGAATTTGTGCTTGGTGCGGACTGAGAGACTTAAAGTAGATAAAGATAAGGTTTTGGCGCTTGGAGCAGAAAGAAAAGCATATATGGCTACGAAGATAGAAAACACATAACTAAAGGAAAAGGTAAGGTTAATCAAAGCACAAATGTTTGATGTGAATAGGTTTGTAAATCAACTCCTGTCCAGACTACATTGGAAGCCGGGACTAGCTCAATAGATCAGCAACGAGGCGGAGGCTAAGTCCCGCGAGATAAAAAGCTCCGTCAAATTAAATGACAGAGACAAAAATAAACGAGAAAGGAATAAATTACTAAAAGCGATAAAGAAAACCATCGACAAAGACTAAGGGACTGTGTAAGCTATCCGTAACAGCAGATGCGCTTAACTCAGAAGACTTGCTTGATGAAATGAAGAAAGTGGGACAAAGTTTTGAGTCCTTACAAATCAAAAGTCTTACCAGAAGGACTTTAGTACTTCTTTGAGGTTTCTCAAAACAACACCATTGAAAAATCAGATGACCATCATAAAATTACAGAGAGTTACAACCACAAATTAAAGATGGGGATGAATAATTGTAAAATGATTAAAGACACTACCTGCAAAAGATGTTGGATGAATGTTGGACATAAATCAAATGAGTGTAAAAGACGCGACAAATCCAAAAAGTGTTGGCGGTGCTGCAATATGGACCATAGGCTATTGAGCTATGATTGAGCATAAGCTTGGTAATTGATGCTACCGAGCCGGAACCGGACAACTTGGCGACGTATAACTGGGCGACTGACAACTGGGCGATAAGTAAATTGGGCAATTGGTAAACCAGGCAGCCACACGTGCAATCTCGATTGAAAAAAAGTGTTTGTAATCTTAAACTTACCAGAAGTCTAACGTAAGTAAATTTTTTTTCCATTTTGTGTTGACAGACGTGATATTGTTGGCTTTTTTTAATTATTTTGTGGTAACCATTATAAATTGCAATTACTGTTGAAATTGTGAATACACCTCTCAATTAAATTTTGTGTAATTAAAGCTTTTATCACCATTTTTATTGGAGCTTCTCCAAACTACTGTTTTATTTCAGAATCTACGACCTTGTCTCCGCAATAAGCAAGAGCTGGTCTATGAACATCGTGGCTAAACAAATTGGAGAGGTTCTCTTTAAAATGTGACAAACTTTGGTTTATGTTTTGGTCAACTCTTTTATTTGGAGTTGCGGCTCAGAAAATAATTTTTGTCGCAGGTTTCCGGTTAAATCTTAGGCGAGGTTAGGGTAAATTATTTAACATGTTATGTTAACATTATTTAACGGCAGCTCGTAACTAACGGAGGCACTCGAAATTCTACTTGAGGATCCGTTAGGTTCACCTCTAATCAAACTCATGCGCCAAAAAAATAAGTATCAAAAATCTCAAATCAGTTGATAATAAAAGGTAATAAATAGTAGTTTTCGTCACAAGGACGTAAAACGAGATTTTACACCCGAGGAGCGGGGTTTCGAAGGCGAGGCGAAGCGAAGCGGAGCCGAGACGCACGAACCGTTCCGAGGAGTGTAAAATCAGTTTACGTCCGAGTGGCATAAACTGCTTTTCGTTTTACCGGAACTACCTCATTTTTATTCGCAACATCGTGGTGAGAGGCTATGTATTGAAAATTTAAATCTGGCTCTTCTGATTGGTTTGGTAATTAATCAAGGTTGGTAATCTTACATTTTTAAAACCATATACATACCCCTATGTGAATGCAGCTTAAGTCATTTATATTTGTAACGTTGTGGTGAAAGGTTGTGTTAGTAAGATGGAAAGTAAAAGTATCGAAGAAGCCGCCAGAGAAGCAAAGGAAGAGTTGCTGCCTACGAAGTCGAAGACGATATATAAAAAGGAATACGATAAGTTCTTAAAATTTTTAAATGAACACAATGTGGAGTTACATAACCTCAATGAGGACACGTTGTTGGCTTACTTTTTACAGTTTGCCACAATGTGTAGTTCCTCCTACAATGTGTAGGTTACGATGTAGACTCCGTCTACAGCAAAGGCAAGATTTCAGATCAAATTTTGGGATCTGCATCCACATCTTCCCTCAAGAAGATTGTTAATGCGCCGCAGGCGCATTCTTCAAACAGCACAGGGGAGAACACAAACGAATTTAGAGGTCCGTTGTTTTCCAATTGCGTCGTAAAAATTAAACACTTTCACTCAAATAAATAATTTTTGGCGTAAATATATTGTGTTTTATTTTATAACCCCCCCCCTTTTTAACGTCCTAGGACGTTAAAATTACGGCCCCCCTTTTTAACGGCCTAGGACGTAAAAAGGCATTTTAAGCACCTGAAATCAGGACTTAAACACCTACTTTAAGGGTCGGTATAACGAAAAATTTTTTTTATCAAAATCGTAAATTAATTAATTGCAGAAAATTGTAAATTCTGCAAACAACAAATAATTTGCCGCTCAAATTCGGAATAATTTTAAATTAAGGACCAAATCAAACAATTTAAATTCACAAACTTTGGTCCACTCCGACCAAGATGATCTTCTAATCACTTAGACGGCACGTCGTCGACTTTTCGTCTTGAATCAGGGTCGACTGACTTTACTCCCCTAAAAATTTTTTTTATTTTTCCTTCTATCGTCTTTTAAATGCAAAATCATACGTCAGTTTTTTGGCTGTTTTGCATATTTCCCGGGATCAAATTTCAAGTAATTGCTTATTTAATTTAAATATTTGTTTGATGAGATTTTACAAATGACAAAGCTCTATCATTTCAATTACACCACGGATTATTTACAATCACAAAGGATTCATTTTCATTGTAATATTATCAAGTGCGTTGTCAAGCATTATTATTATTAGATAAAAAAGCGTTGAGAGAATTTGAAGCAGAACTATAGAAAAGCGAGATTAGATAATCAAACAATTAGCAGGTGAATTATATTCAGTTTATTTAGTAGCTGATGGAAAGATACAACAAATGTTGTACTATGTTGTACAAAAAATGAGCGTACTATTCAGTCCTAATGACGGAACTTACTCCATCAATTTTTGAGGTGCAATAATTTTAATTTTTAAAGATATAATGTTAATAATTAATTAGGAACTAATTGATTGTTGTCTGCAACGGTATTGGCAGCAACATTTTGTTTTTGCTTCCATTTTCTAATCGCAAACGTTGCTATTATGACTCCTATTACGACAATTCCAACACCGGTACCAATTCCAATGGCTCCAACGTTAATGCCTTGAATGAAAAATGTAAATTAAATTGCTTTAGTAGTAATCAATTGTTTTTATTACCCCGAGTTGGAGGTGATACTATATCAACAAGAATATTCCCAATTAGTTCTTTTTCGTGATGTTCTTCGTCCACTTCATTAAAGAATTTTGTAATGCACTTCCATTCTCCAGCTTCAGACGGTTGAATGTTTGATATTGATATTCCGCATTCGCCGTGTTCCATACCTCGTCCATAATATCCAATCCTAACAAATTGAGTTATAAACAAGAAAGAATAGTGCAGTAGAGACCAAGAACAACAGAAAAAATCAAGTGGCAAAAACAAGGAAAAATGTAAAAGTATGGAAATAAAAGTTTTTGCTAGGTTCAAGTCAAAATATTAATTTTTGCTAACCTTCCTATGTTTTGATGATTTCCCAAATGATAGCCAATACCAGTGGGTGAAATAAATCTACAATACTGTAAAGGAATACCGCCCGAATTACAGCTGAGTGTCATAAGATCGCCTGAATCGGCTTCTATTCTCTTAGAATAACGAAGAAGCTCAGCAATCGAAACCTAAATAAAAAATAAAAATTTACGAAACTAAGTTTTTGGGGTATCCTGACGAAAACGGTGGTTTTTGCCACGGAACCTTGGTGTTACGTAATTATAACCTAACCTATCTTAAATAACCAATGGTGGAGTCTATGTACTATTGTGATGACGTAACACCAAGGTTTCGTGGTAAAGACTGCAGTTTTAAATTTTCTACTTACTTCAACTTTTATTTCATCATCAGGTAAACCACTTTTTCGACCGAACGTGCACGTCCATGTTCCATTATCACCTGTTTGAACTTCGTTAATCGAATATTGACATTTTCCCATATTAATATCTGTTAACTTTCTGATATGGTAAATTGTCCCATTTGGAGCTTTCATGATGCAATAATCGGAGTAATAAGGGACTTGGCATGTCACTTTTAGAGGTTTCCCCATTTCTGCTGTCAATTTTACTTCTTTAGGATAATCTGGAACTAAGACACGATTGACCAATCGATTCCTATTTTAAAATATATTTGAGAAGCGTTCCACAAAAGCAACCGGATTTTGTTTTGAGGTTATCCGAAAGCTGTGCTTAAAAGTAGCACAATTTGGGTCTGGATGTAACACAATTGTAGATAATTTTAACACAATTTTGATTTGTCGACAATCTAGACCCAAATTGTGATATTTTTAAGCACAGTAGGATTACACATTAATCGATTGCTCCAGTTGAACGCTCCAATTGACTTACTAGCCATTGAATGAATATGAAGAAAAGTTCCGGTTGAATTTTGATACTCTTGTTTAAATTCACATTTCCAAAGACCTATTTCTGAATTCATCAAAGGTTTTGTAATCTTAAACATAAAAGAATTTTATTTTATGTATTTTTTCAGTGCAAATTTTTACCTGTAACGAACATATTCTATCTCGTAACTTGGTTCCCATGGCACTGTATCTTTCAGAAGCAACAAAATCTAGTACGTTAATAATGTGACCATTAGGCGCAATCATCTTGCAATATAAAAACCTCGCTGTTGAATTTGCCAGCTGGCATCCAACACTGAGGTAATCTGTAGTTTCAATTTGCCAAGTGTCAATTTTTCCTCGGTCTGCAAAAATATTTTAAATTGGACTCACAGAACCTTTCATTTTCTCTTACCCTTTTTAAACAGTTCGATCGTGTATTCTAAACCTGTCATCGACTCACGATTTCCAGCATAGCACTTCCATCTCCCCAAATGACGTGCTGTTGCCACTTTGGAAGTGTAAGTACATTCTTCAGTAACCAATTGATTTTGAGGATTAAATATCAAGCAAAAGGGTTGAGTGACAGTAAAACCACACGGGACTTTTAGTTCATCCCCTAATGTAATCCACCTAGCCTGATTAAGATTGTACGGAGGAGACCTAGCTAATAATGTTACTGTTTTTTCTAAAATTCATTTACATTTTTTAAAGTGCTCACCATTAACACGTATAACACAAGTTTGTCTGTATTTTAACCCCTGATCGTCGACGGTGGTCAAATTGTAACGAACCGCGTTATCAAGGGTTCTTGACACGTTAAATAATATGAATCCGCACAAATTCCGTCCCAAACTTTTAATTCGTTGGTCAGCATCTCTGTTAAGCTAAAGGAAAAAACTTAAGTTTTAAAAACTATGAGATCCCGGTACTCGACACTGAAGATAAAGGCTAGTCACCTTAAAACAATCAAGAGTTTTTAAAGCAAAAATGGGGTCAAACGTCACTTATCTTTACAAAAATTCATTTCAAAAATGTCGAATTCAATAACACAATTTTAGTTTTAAATGTTGTAAATGCAGCTTAAAAATGGCACCATCTTTTAATTTAAACGTTAAGTTTAGTAAACGTTAAGTGGGAAATTAAACAAAAAAAGAAACAATAATTCAAATTATACGATTTGAAAAGCTGAAATTCATAAAAATCATAGCTTGCCTGGTTATTGGAAGAAATGTGCCTGGTAATGGATTTTTCACTTTTTAAATCCAAATCTATTTCTGTGTCATTAAAGTTTAATTTACAAGAGACAAGTTTTTTATTTCCCATTTTTAGGTGGTTAAACAAACTTTCGCCTTCTGTAAGCCTAATTTCGTATTTTAATATTTCCGCAGCATCTAAAAGTTACATGTTGAAACGGTTTTTAATAAAAGTTGACTTAACTTACAGAGAAATGTTATATAAAATGTCTCGTTAATTGTATTCCCAGTAAATTCATCACGAGCTATTAAATTCCATGTTTTGGGTCCATTTTGATCCACATTGCTAACTACAATTTTGCAAAGATCATCAGATCCTCTATCTTTTACCACATTTGTGTAAATATATGTCTAAAAATAAGATTCAATTTTATTTCGTTTAGTGATTTTTTTGAATTATATAAGGTACCTCCTCCCCCTCCCTTAAAATTTCCGGTTTTTTTCAACATAAAAATCAACGATTCTAGGTTAAAATTTGATTAAATCTTAAACATACTTTTGCGCACACCTTCACGCAGCTAGCTGATTTGATCAAATTAATTTATTAATTTAAAAAGTTACCATATAATGATGGTTGAAGAAAACGAAAAATAAATGCTGAGTAATATAATAAAAATTTACCTCTTTTTCGCACCAAGTTTTATTAGATCTTGCATCTTTTGTAATTATTCCGACAGGAAATGTTACATTACACCCTGTGTCAGAATAAAAACTGCACTCTTTTAATTCATATGCGCCATAATCGTCTATACCAATTTGATATGAACCATGTTCAACTACCTCAACTTTTCCTGAAATTGGATCCAGGTCATGATCCGAATCCAAAGCTATATAACAAAAAATTAGAAAAAATATGTAATATTATAAACAATTAGAAACAGTAAATTGGATATAAACAAAATTTTTCAGTAACATTGAATTACTTGGTAATAAATTCGCTTATAATGGAAATCCGCATATAATGAACGAATCCTAATAATCGAAAAAAGGCTGTCAATTTTTTTAAATACTTTTAAAATAAATGCGGCTTATAACTATAACAGAATCAATCAAGTCCATTATAAACGGATTTCATTATATTTTAAATCGTAAATTTATACGCACACATAGAAATTTTAATATTAATATCATTCACTTACTACTTGCAAATTTTACCAAAATTAAGGTAAAAACGAAACTTGAAGAAATCATTGATGATAGTGTAATATTTATATGACAGTTTACAGTTGATTATAAGATGTTCTTTTAACAATAGTTACATGCACCCAAATACGCATATCTTTTAGATTATTATCGTTATAGATAATTTAAAACATGATTATTCGTTTTATTAGACAATGCCTAATGTTTCAAAGCAGTGTCGGCTACTTGAAGATTATCTTCTTACTTAATTACTCTCCTATTCAATTTCAGAAATTAAATCATTCAATTTTTTTAAATTTTTTTATATCTTTTAAATCTTCTAGAACACAAGTAACTTTGGGATCAGATGTTGAATATCTTTAGACGCGGAAAACATATTTCTTTTTATACGTGGCTGAAGTTGTACACGAACTCAAACTCAAAACTAAGTGTCTGAAAAACCTACCCTTAGATAACAAAAGTAAATTTTATGTACCAGCCGCATCTTTCGAGATATCGTCATAAATTTTGGTACACATGTATAAATATCATTACCAACAACCATGTCAAATTTCATTAGCCGCATTAGAGGCTAAGGGTATGAAAATCCTAAATTTAGATAAAAATCGGAAGTAAATTTCGTGTACCAGCCGCATCTTTTAAGATCCTCTCATAAATTTTGGTACACATATTTAAAATATCATTACCAACAACCATGTCAAATTTCATTAGCCGCATTAGAGGCTAAGGGTATGAAATCCTAGATTTAGATAGAAATCGGAAGTAAATTTCGTGTACCAGCCGCATCTTTTAAGATCCCTTCATAAATTTTGGTACACATGTTTCAAATATCATTAGCAATAACCATGTCAAATTACATTAGCCGCATTCGAGGCTAAGGGTATGAAAATCCTACATTTAGATAGAAATTGGAAGTAAATTTCGTGTACAAGCCGCATCTATTAAGATCTCCTCATAAATTTTGGTACACATGTTTAAAATATTATTACCAACATCCACGTCAAATTTCATTAGCCGCATTAGAGGCTAAAGGTTTGAAAATCTTACATTTAGATAGAAATTGGAAGTAAATTTCGTGTACAAGCCGCATCTATTAAGATCCCCTCATAAATTTTGGTACACATGTTTAAAATATCATTACCAATAACCATGTCAAATTTCATTAGCCGCATTAGAGGCTAAGGGTTTGAAAATCCTAGATTTAGATAGAAATCGGAAGTAAATTTCGTGTACAAGCCGCATCTTTTAAGATCCCTTCATAAATTTTGGTACACATGTTTAAAATATCATTACCAACAACCACGTCAAATTTCATTAGCCGCATTAGAGGCTAGGGGTATGAAAATCCTACAGTTAGATAGAAATAGGAAGTAAATTTTGTGTACTAGCCGCATCTTTTAAGATCCCCTCATGAATTTTGGTACACATGTTTAAAATTTCATTACCGACAACCATGTCAAATTTTATTAGCCGCATTAGAGGCTAAGGGTATGAAAATCCTACATATAGATAGAAATCGGAAGTAAATTTCGTGTACCAGCCGCATCTTTTAAGATCCCCTCATAAATTTTGATACACATGTTTCAAATATCATTAGCAATAACCATGTCAAATTTCATTAGCCGCATTAGAGGCTTATTTTCATACTTTTAGCCTCTAATGCGGCTAATGAAATTTGACATGGTTATCGGTAATGATATTTTAAACATGTGTACCAAAATTTATGAGGGGATCTTAAAAGATGCGGCTGGTACACGAAATTTACTTCCAATTTCTATCTAAATGTTGGATTTTCATACCCTTAGCCTCTAATGCGGCTAATGAAATTTGACATGGTTGTTGGTAATGATATTTTAAACATGTGTACTAAAATTTATGAGGGGATCTTAAAAGATGCGGCTGGTACACAAAATTTACTTCAGATTTCTATCTAAATGTAGGATTTTCATACCCTTAGCCTCTAATGCGGCTAATGAAATTTGACATGGTTGTTGGTAATGATATTTTAAACATGTGTACCAAAATTTATGAAGGGATCTTAAAAGATGCGGCTGGTACACGAAATTTACTTCCGATTTCTATCTAAATGTAGGATTTTCATACCTTTAACCTCTAATGCGGCTAATGAAATTTGACGTGGTTGTTGGTAATGATATTTTAAACATGTGTACCAAAATTTATAAGGAGATCTTAAAAGATGCGGCTTGTACACGAAATTTACTTCTGATTTCTATCTAAATGTAGGATTTTCAAACCCTTAGCCTTTAATGCGGCTAATGAAATTTGACATGGTTATTGGTAATAATATTTTAAACATGTGTACCAAAATTTATAAGGGGATCTTAAAAGATGCGGCTGGTACACGAAATTTACTTCCGATTTCTATCTAAATGTAGGATTTTCATACCCTTAGCCTCTAATGCGGCTAATGAAATTTGACGTGGTTGTTGGTAATGATATTTTAAACATGTGTACCAAAATTTATGAGGGGATCTTAAAAGATGCGGCTGGTACACGAAATTTACTTCCGATTTTCAGTTAAAAGTACAATTTTCAAACTTTTAGCCTGCCGTAGCCTCTAATGCGGCTAATGAAATTTGACATGGTTGTTGGTAATGATATTTTAAATATGTGTACCAAAATTTATAAGGGGATCTTAAAAGATGCGGCTTGTACACGAAATTTACTTCTGATTTCTATCTAAATGTAGGATTTTCAAACCCTTAGCCTTTAATGCGGCTGATGAAATTTGACATGGTTATTGGTAATGATATTTTAAATATGTGTACCAAAATTTATGACGGTATCTCAAAAGATGCGGCTGGTACATAAAATTTACTTTTGTTATCTAAGGGTAGGTTTTTCAGACACTTAGTTTTGAGTTTGAGTTCGTGTACAACTTCAGCCACGTCTTTTTATTGACACTATCTTTATTCTTTTCTCATGAGATGCATATATACGAAATACTCGTTCGGATCTTTAACACAGTTTTCATTTCTTTGCTCTATCAGCACATGATCTACTTGGTTTAAACATCTACAATCTAGATTTATCCATGTGCCCTTGCCTTTTCTTCTTACATCCTTCTATCACAATTCACTTTCGTAATTTTTGTGCCCGATATTGTCCAATTATTGGATTTAATAGCGGGGCTTGAAATAACACTGTTGCCCGGTTCAGTGGCGTGCGGTTTAGCTTATTATTTAAATTATTATTTTACTTATATAAATTTTATTTTTGATTTGCATCCTAGCATTTATTTACAATATTAAATGTGTTCTTGTACTTACAAGCAAACCTTGTTAGTAGAAATTTTTTATTTTTGTAAAACGTATAATAAAATAGCCATAGACAAGTTTTATTCAGTCAATAATGTCAATCCTCTTACTATTACTCCTGAAACCATAATACAAAAGTTACTTTACATCTTTCTGAAACCCAAAAGGTGAAATATACAATTTAAATTTTGTTGTTTATTAAAAGTACTTTATTATTTTTCTACTCTTATTTTTCAGAACCAACGGCCTTGTCTACGCACTATATAGAAGTTCTTTCTACTGTTTTTTGTTCAGTTTACACTGAAATTTATTTTTGTATTATTAAGACACTAAAAAATGATCTATCTTATATTATAAATCTTGTAATTTTTTTTTTCAATTAATATTGCTTAACAATAGCAGATAGATAACTAATCTAAGAAAAATTGTAGATATAAATTGCATACTCTATCAGCCAATAATGCAATAAATTCTTCGGTTTACAAAATTGTCACTATTATTGTTTTATTTAATACAATCAAAATATAAATCAAGGGTTCTGCTTTACAAATTATTCACGGAACCGGACAACTGAGCGACGGACAACTAGGAGACGTATAACTGGGCGACTGATAACTGGGCGATAAGTAAACTGGGCGATTGGTAAACCAGGCGACAGACAACCCGGCGACGAACAACTGAGCGATGGAAAAACTGGGCGGCGGAGTCGCGTAAATCGGGCGATTGTCAACCGGGCGACGGGTAAACTGGACGGCGTATAAGTGGGCAACGCTACTGTAAATTTTGGGCATTTAAAAAAGATAATTATTATGATAACCTCTATGATATATTGTTGTGGATCCCATGATTTGAAAATTTCAAATTTCCGCAATTTTACTTTTACTGATTTTACTTAGACGAATGAAAAGTTGTTTGCATTCAATTATTGTACCGATGTGGGTAGGTTGAGAAACGGAATTTTCATAGGAGGAAAATTGTCCAAAATCCTATAAAAGAAATTAAATCAATCAAAAATGGATAACGTTTTAATTTAGTTTATTTTGTATTGTTAAATTACTTACCATTTTAAATTAAAGTGAGTGCGGAAAAGGTAAACTGTAATTAATGATACGCGCTGTACATTATAGATGGTGTGACTGACAATTCGAAAATGTAGATAAAATAACATTAAATTTCTTTTGATTGGAAAATTCAAATTTGGCTGGCTTAAAGGACCAATAAACTTCGAACACGCACTTCCAAAAATCTGGAAAGAGGAAGAAATTTGACAATTGGTGAGCGAAAGTTAGTTGCTGACAGACGATGGTGGAAGTCGTCAACTCAACGACATGAGAGTTGAAATTTGGTAATTTTGCATATTAATAATTTACGGATCATTTGCAAGTTGATTGAATAGAAATTTATTTAAGTAATTAATTATCAGTGCAATGATAATTTGTCAAATTTTTGTCAAGAAGGCCGATGTAAATAATATCTAAATTCTATTATTTTACGCGATGTCAACGTTGATTGTTTGCAATTTTAAAAATGATTTGTTGGAAAATTTTGAGGTTAACCATGCGACTTACTTCGTTAACTATGGAATCGTTGTTATTGCAACTTATTAATCAAACATCACTATTCCACATCAATTATTAATTTCACGCATTACGAGAAAATTGATTGTAATTATTGAAAATTCGTTTTATTTAAGTAAACGTTTTAAACATTTGTGACGCATCTGTGTAAAGTCAATCGGTACGTAATGGTTGCGTTCAACTACTGCATTTGAACAGTCATCGTTTGGCGCGGAATTTGAAATTAAACAAAGAATAAAACAATTTATTTCGATTTGTGTAAAATTTTATTTCAGTTTATTAATTTTAGTCGTACGTTTAATTTACTTACAAGCTACAGTAAAGAATTTGATACATTAAATGTGTGAACTTGTAAGTGGATTGCGTCCAGTTTTTAATTTATAACTGTGTTATAAGGTTTAATGCGAAAATTTCGTTTTATTGTATTAATCAGATATTTTGACAACAACAGTCGTCTAATTAAAATATTATTAATTCCCTGTAATTTGGTTTTATTTTTAATTGTGGAAAATTTATAAAATCTCTCATTGAATTCACAAACTGAGCGAGTCTTATGCTTCCGAACTGTTTGAGCTGCTGGACCTTTTGGGCGCTTGTTCGAACAAAACACGACAATATAATACTGGCAATTTTCTATAAAATCATATCCCATAGAGCCGCGGTTTTAAACCTGGGAGGTAATTAGCCCCGCGGGGGTAAATCAGCTATTCTGTGAGAGTAATAAGACTTAACCTAATAAAGTTATTTGCTCTAAAGCTCACTCGAAAGTAATATATTTGTATTTTCTTGTACTTTTTGTATTAATAACATTTTAAGGTCAGGGTAAATTTAGTTTTTTTAATAGGTTACAGGGCTAACAATATTGAAAAGGTTAAAAACCACAGCTCTAGAGATATCGAAAAAAATTTATAACCACCCCTTTCCTAGTAGCACTTTTTTAAAGTAGGAAGTCTCTAGGGGATATTATTAGCTAATAAAGCGTTAATCAAAGTAGCTCGGAGCGTAGCGAAGGAGGCGGAGGAGACGGAGAGTCAATTTTGACAACGCAACTCTATCTGACAGTGATTCATCATCCGGTGAGAGGTAAGTACTCGGGACCTGAAAATAACAACTTTACTATTGAAACCTCGATTAATTCTGAAAATGCATATTTTAAATAAGAGAATTATAAATATTTCAATTCTTTAAAAAACTTTAGGTTGTTGTCCACTTACCCGTCGCCCAGTTGTCGTGTACCAAATAAATTTTTCTAGCAAAAATCCTAAAAGCATTAAGAATTCTATCATGGTATTATGATTATTGCTTTTTTTATAATTTTATACGTAGGTATTTTAACTTTCCATGCTCTGCCGGGTAATAAAAGTACTTAGTGTTTTTATTTTATGTTTCTTAAATTAATGAAAATATTCATAAATAGCATGAATAATTCGGGAGCATAAAAAGTTAAAATACGTATAAAATTATAAAAAAAGCAATAATCATAATATCATCATGATTGAATTCTTAATGCTTTTAGGATTTCCGCTGAACAAATTTATTATACCTTATTTTGATATAAAATATATTTTGTTCTCTTAGTTTGACCAAATACTTCAGATACATCCACATTTCTAGTAATAATATTTTCTGTAAAGTTAACCTAACTAAAATAAAATGAAGAATTTAATTTTGGTTTTTGGATTAATATTTTGGATTGAAAATGTCTTTTGCCAAAGTTTTTTAACCAAGGTATGTTTTTAATATTTTAATAATACTAAACCTGAATGACATCGCGTTAAATTTTACATAAAATTTTCATGTACGTATGCAACGTGTGCAATTTTTTATGACAAATTCAGCACGCCCGCTTGCGTATTACAGTCTAAACCAGCACTGCCAACTTGTAAATTTATGAAATCTTTCAGTAGCAATCACAGCTAGACTTGCGGTAATTTTTAAAAATTATTTTATATTTTTCGTTATGTATTTTTTAATTAAGAGACGGTCGTTAGCATAGCGATTAAGCGCACAGACTGCTAATACAAAAAACTCAGTTCGACTCCGGGTGAAGTAAGGATGTTATTCTGACCGTCTCCACTCGGAAGGCAACGGCAAACCACCAAAGTTTAATTTGCCTAGAGATCATTTGAAAAAATGTCACTATGTCCTTTCGTAGGACGAAGGAATCTGAGAGAAAGAGATTTTTTAATTAAGGTAGAATTTCCGCTAGCCGCTAAATGGTAGTTTTTTGCCTACTAACTAAAATAATATCAGAGGAAGCCAGGAAACAACAAAAGATTCCGCGACTGAGATCACATATAAGTCATCAGTAACGTAGCAAGTCAAGACCGAACCATGGTGGAAGAACCACAGCTAGACCTTTTTATTTATTTTATTTTTACAAAACAAATTCTCAGTAAATACAAATTAATTTTAGTGTCTCGCACCACTCCGACCACTTGCTGCTACGTCACTGTAAAGTCACTATACTTTAAATGTTTGGTAGGTACCAGCCACAATCAAAGTGTTAAAATTTTTGTATTACAGTTTTACCAACATGATTATAAAGTCAAACATTCACGGGCCGAATTGGTAAATTATAATAAAAATTATTTAAACTACGCAAGTCTACAATCATTCAAATATAATCGTACTGCTCCAGCCAGTAATATGACAGTCAATTTTAAGCAAAACGTGAAAAATAAACTGGAGGTAAGAATTTATATGAAAAAAGTAATTAAAAAAAGTTTTAATTAATTTATTAAAGAGTATTTTAATGAAACTAATATAAAATTTAAACAGGTATTTATTTATTTAGGTAGTTGTACAGGCCTATAAATTTGCGAGTAACGAATACCGCATATTTCCCATGCGTTTTCAAGTCAATGTATGCAAATTATATCATTCCAATTTTGCCGGAATGCCAGCTCAATTTAGAAAATGTGGGAACTTTACACTTTGTAATCCTAAAGCGGTAAGTCAAAAATTTACTTATTACAAGCTTTCACTCAAAAAATTTTTGTTTACAGAACGTCACTTACCATGTTTGCAATTTTATGGTAGACCATTCTCGTTTACCCCCATATTTTCCCAGCGGTGTCTTTATGTTTGAATTTCAAATTTTGTATGTGGACATACCTATTCTGCTTATGAGATCATATTCTGAGATATATCGTCCCATTCCATATCCAAAAAAATAATAGCAGGTGACTTGAGCGTATAAATTTATAGTAAATCTTCATAATAAATTTTCTGTTTTAGAAACAGGGGTGCATTGTTAAAATATATGTTAAAATATGTTAATTAAGGTTTAAAGAGTTATTAATAATACAGTGGTTTTTATTAAAAGCAATCTTAAGTTTTTTTATTTCATCATTACATCATCATGAGGATACGTGCGATCGACGTAAATACTTTTAGCAAGATTTAGTAAGAAGTGAAGTAACCGCTAAAAAGAGAGGCAAGCTAAATGGACGGGCTAAAGACCGGACTTTAGGCTAGCAGCCCTAGGTTCGATCCCCAACCCGGCTACACAATTTATCCAACTTTATTATGACTCTTTTTTCTTGGAAAGCAATGGCAAACCACCAAGAGTAATCTGCCAAGAGAACCATTTAATACCAAAATTAATGGTCACGATGCTTCTGTCAAGAAGCAAAACGATGAGAAAGAAGTAACCGCAGTCAACGTTTACTTGTGAAACTGACATTTAAGTAATATCACGTTTTAGGAGTTTTGTTGTCTTAAATTTTTAGGTTCAGGTTATCCGTTGGCTTCTGTTACATTTTTAATAAGTGAGCTGACTGAGAAATCCCGGTTTATTAAAAATCCCGGTTTAATTAATTCAACTAAATTAAACATCCATGTTCGAGTCGTTAAAAGTCACGTGTTAACCAGTCATGGATGTTTTAAAGCCTATCTTTACCATAAAAAAATTTCCCAGCCGCTAATGGCGGCTACGGAGAGAACTTTTAGTCAGTGATTTTTATTACTTCCGTCTTTCGCGAATAGTGTCACTTTAAAAGCTACAAAGCTGTCTTACAGGACACTGTAAGCTAAACAAGCACCTGCACACTATGGGACTAGTTGACAGCCCATTATGTCGCGGATGTGAAGAAGAAGGTGAAACAGTGGAGCATGTGCTTTGCAACTTGCCCAGTGTTAACATCGAAAAGAAGATCCATGTGGGGGAGCTTCTGGCTGAGAATGGCCAGTATTAGTGGCACACCGCCTTTTAAAGTACTCAAGTTTGCCTTGAGTTTGGGGTGGCTTAAGGAATAAGAGGCTGGTGGGCTGCTAACATCGGAGGTAGCATAATGGGCCCGATTATGTGGCCTAAGTGCATGTGAACCATGGTTTGCCCTCCACTTTCAATCCAGAAGCTACAGAGCCTTGTCGTAGTTACATTCAAAACCCACAAATCGCTCAAAGCGCGACTTACGACTCTCCGTCGTATTTTCTCTTTCAATCATGCAATTAAAAAAAAATTATAAGCTTCTTTTCCATCCTCACTTGACCTGGTATAGAAATGGAATTTTCATATAGGATTAGAACTCTTTAATTTTATACATTTTTTTTCAAAAAAAAAAAAAAAAAAATAATTATTATGGAATACAATCATGGAAAATCTACCGTCAATGCTGTAATTACATCATTTCCATAATAATTACTATTGGCAAATTGATGATCACAGGTCTGAAGTTGAATGAATACGAAGGTGTCTCAATACAAAAAAAAATAGAAGAATTTATCATGAAAAACCTAGAGATAGAAGCGAAAGTAACAACGGCGTACAAAATAGGAAATGAAAGGAGTGTGATTGAGGTGGAAAGCTGGGGAAAGAAACTTGAAATAATGAGAAACAAGCATAAACTGAGACGTCTAACGGGAGAGAAGATATTTATAGATAATGATTTGACGGTTAACGAAAGAAAGATACAGGCACAAATAAGAGAAAAAGCGGAAGAACTGAGAAAGACTGGGAAAAAAGTCAAGATGGGTTACCAGAAACTGCAATACGATGATATAATGCTAAGATGGAAAAGAGAAGATAGCTGCCTGAGGGAAGTAGCAAAAAACTGATAGGGCAGGTAACAACAGACAACGATCAGAATGAACTTATGACGAACCGGCGAGAAAATGAAATAAACGATTTGGAGAAGGCAAAAACATGGAACTTAGCAACGTGGAATGTGCGAGGATTAAATGGTAAAGAGGCAGAATTACTGTACGAGTTTGAAGAAAATGGACTTGATATACTGACAATAACTGAAACAAAGAAAAAAGGCATAGGAGAGAATATGCTAGGTGAACATCTATTGATATATGGGGGAGTGCCTATGGAGGAGAGAGCGGCGGCAGGAGTTGGATGCGTAATTAAAAAGAATATGATAAGTCACATTAGAAAATGGGAGGCCTTAACCGAAAGGATACTGACAGTAGAACTAAAAAATGAGAAAGACGAAGTGAACACTATAATTGCTGCGTACGGGCCGAATGAAGACGAAAAAGTAGAGATAAAGAATAAGTTTTGGGATGAACTGGATGTAGCGATAGAGAGAAGCAAAGGAAAGATCTACATGGCGGGGGACCTCAATGGAAGAGTGGGAAGAAGTAGCACTAAAACAGAGGTGATGGGTAAATATGGTGAAGAAAGAAGAAACAATAATGGGAACAGACTAATAGAATACTGCAAAACGAATGACCTAATAATTGCAAATACCTTTTACAGCCATAAAGACGTACATAAATACACTAGACAAGGCAAAGAAGGAAGAGAAAAATCAATAATAGACTATATAATAATAGAAAGGAAAAACAGAGAAGAGATAAAGGATGTAAAAGTGAGAAGAAGACCAAATATTGGTAGCGATCACTACATGCTGGTTGCTGAAATTAAAAAGAACAATAAAGAAAATAAACAAGTACCCATGAAAAACAATGCGAAGGAATATGAAACAATCAAAGCGTATAAACTGAGAAATGAGGTAACAGCAAAGGAATATGAAGAGATTGTGCCAAGAAAGATAATAGAAATGAAGACGAATACGAAACAAATCAAAACGGAAGAGATGTGGACGGCTTTCAAGACGACAGTTATAGAAGCGGCAAGAGAAGCATGTGGAACACTGAAGGTTAAGAAGAACAAAAAACAAACCGCATGGTGGAATGAGAACATTAAAGTGCAAATAAAGATGAAAAAAGAAAAATGGAAAAAATACTTACAAAATAAAACAGAAAATGCCTACGAACAATACAAGGAACAAAGGAGAAAAGTTAAAGAGATCGTAGAAACGGCGAAGAAAAGATGTTGGAGAGAGTTTGGAGAAAAAATGGAAACAGACAGCAAAGAAAACCAAAAACTATTCTACAGAACAATGAAAAATATAAGAACTGAGAAGAGAAGTCATACCATAACAATAAGAGATGGTAAAGAAAACATATTGACGGAAGAAAGACAAATAATGGAAAGATGGAAAGAATACTTCATGAAGTTACTAAACTGTACAGAGCTAAACACGACAGAAATGGAGAAAAACCAACTGCAGGAGGAAATGGAAGAAGCGGAGGAAGATGAGGAGGAAGAGATAACCATGGAAGAGGTGAAAGAAGCCCTTATGTTAATGAAAAATGGTAAAGCCCCGGGACATGACAGAGTAACAGTAGAAATGATGAATAATATGGAAGAAGAAGGAACGAAATTGTTTTGGCAGATTTGTAAAAAAGCATGGAAAGAAGAAGTGATCCCAGAAGATTGGCTAACAGGGGTAATAGTACCCATACACAAAAAGAATGACGTAAGAGATTGTAATAACTACAGAGGAATAACATTGCTTAGTACTGCAGTTAAAATATACGAGAAAATATTGAAGAAAAGATTGAGAACAATAATAGAACCAACGCTAGAAGAAGCTCAGAGCGGATTTAGAAAAGGTAGAACTGCGCAGGACCATATATTCACTGTCAAGTAAATAATACAGAAGATTATGAAAAGTGGAATCAAAGCATATTTAGCATTCATAGATCTAGAGAAAGCATTTGATAACTATGTACTAAGACATAGAGTTCGGAACATATTAAAAGAGAGAAAAGTGAAAGAAAAACTAATAAGAGCAATTAAGAGCCTGTACAAAGAAAACACTAACTATGTCACTACCAGAAACATGAAATCAGAGAAATTCCGAACAGAACAAGGACTGAGACAAGGTGGGGTAATGAGCCCGGTGCTATTTATAATTTTTATAGACGAAATAATCAAGGAGTGAAAGCGAAACATAAAAAAGCTACTAGTGGGACACCGAAATATGCAAAAGGTAGAAATATCAGAATGCGCGTTTGCAGATGATATGGTGATAATGGCTAGCAGTGAAGAAGACCTTTAAAATAATTTAAAGATATGGAATGAAGCACTTGAAAGAAATGGGATGAAGATAAATAAAGACAAAACTAAAGTAATGGTGATATCGAGAGAAGTAGAAACAATAAATATTAAAATAGAAGGAGAAACCATAGAACAGGTTAATGAGTTTAAATATCTGGGAGTGATAATACAGAGTAAAGGAAAACAAGAGAAGGATATAGAAGCAAGATGCAAAAAAGCTACTAAGGTATACCATATGATTAACAAGAAGTTTCTAAAGTCAACAGATATTTCAAAGAAGACGAAACTCTCGGTATTCAGGTCTATATATAGACCTATACTAACATACGGAAGCGAAACATGGGTACAAAGTACGACAATGAAGAGTAAAGTACAAGCAAGAGAAATGAAGTACTTGAGAGCTGTTAAAAGAGTAACGAGAATGGACAGAGAAAGAAATGAGAATGTGAGAAGAGAACTCGAAATAGATACAGTGCAGAAACATATCGAAAAAAGACAGCTAGGATGGTGGGGACATCTACATCAGAGAATGAACGAAGAGAGACCGGCAAGAAGAATATGGGAAGCGAGAGAAGGTAACAAGAGAAGAAGAGGAAGACCACCTGAAACATGGGATGGAACGATAGAGAAAATACTGAGAAGTAGTGGAGGCTCACTACAGGAGGCAAAGAATATTGCTAGAGACAGAAAAGAATGGAAACGATACATAGATGAATGAAAGGAGTTAAAAGTGTAATCTCGACACCTACGGGTAAAGGAGATAAAACTATTATATATTGTCGTGTTCTGACGAACAACTCTTTAAATCCCGTAGCTGTCTTAGTCGGAGATTTGCACTTATAAGACTCTCTCAAGTAGTGAATTCCAAAATTCTTAAATTATCTACAATAGAATGAAACAAAGTTATACCGCATCAATAAAATTTTACTCATACGAATGTTGGTAATTATAAAATTCTTGATTATAAACAGAAAACAGAATTTTTGCTAAATCAAATTCAACAATGAATAAATCAGATATCGACGTGATTTATCTACAAGTTCTCACATTTACTATGCCAAAACTTATTACTCTAACTTGTAAACAAATCAAGCATTATAATTGTACAAGCTGAAATAAAATAATAATTCGCACAAATTAATTGTCTTATTTAAAATTTCGCGCCGACCTGTAATAAACCGCATAAAAAATAACTGTTAATTTCTACCGCTAGACACAAATAAAGTTCGACGTGACGCGTAGCACAGCAGCTGATACAAATCATCATAAAAAAATAAGTTAATCTCGACGGTAAACTAATTAATTCAAATATTATAATTGGTGCATAGATGTGATCAAAATTGGTGTAATACTCCAATCAACCTGTTATTAGCGAAGTTTCCAGGTTTATATAAAATGTGCTTTACATAACCTCCAGTTGTAAAATTTATAAATTCCATTTTCCAGATAAATAATATCGAAATAACGTAAAATAAAAGAATTTAAATTCTAATTACCATTCGATGGCTTCATAAATTGTTGTTAAAAGGAAATAACTTGCGATGAAAAACGACAAAAAGTGCGGCCATTCCACAACTCATCAGACAGTAATGTTCTTAATTTCCAATTCCAGAAATCAATCTTCTAGAAGACACCATAATCATCATACTGACACTTCACTCATCATAATTACCATTCTAATTTACAATTCATTATCAAATTGCAACATTTCACAACTTATCGAGAAAATTTGTCTTCCTCGAAAACACAACTTAACACCTCCGCCTCTCAGTCAGTAATTCCTTATCATCCACAAAATTTTTATTTCCTTCCTGTTCCAGGCTTTTGGAAATCGTGGCCCACGCTGATTCGTCCACTTTTCCAGCGAAATTTTAAAATTTTCCAAAAAAAAAATTGATATCACAAATTTTTAAATTAATTTTCAACACTTCCACACCATCTAGAGTTATTTATGATTAACACGACGTTACAGGTTTCTACGTACGCATTCACTTATTTATTAAAAAGGTAAACAAATTAACAATATAAAAAAAAAATTAATAAAAATAAAACGCAGTCATATCTGATTAATTTAACTTATTTTAGGTTTCCGGAACAAAATATCCAACTATAAAATCCTGTTTTCTTAATACCAAAAAGTATGACCAAAGAAAGCAAAACCATTCCAATCGTCCGAGTAAAATTCAAAATCATTCAAAATTCAAATATTGAACGGATCAATATCAAATTGTGGAGACTTTAAAAATTGGTAACTACCACTCTACATGTCAATATATATATGTTAGCGTGAGCCAAAATATTTGCAATAAATTAAGCTAAAATAATATTCTTCTCGATTTTCTATATTTAGGTTCTTCTACTGTCTTCACACACACACACCTATGATAAACTGTGTTTTGATATAGTAATTCTGTTATAGTTGATTACCAACCTAATAATACCAAATTAGGTTGGTATTACTTACTCAGCGCATTTATTTAAAATTATTAGTCAGGGCAGAGTATTTCATTAACGTCATATACAGGTCCGGGTCCAGGTTTAGTAATTCTCGCTTATTCTAACACGGCCTTCCTGCAATTGTCGCGTCCCCGTGACATTTTTTTTTTTTTTTTTTGAATAACGCCATAAATAACTCGGCCGCAACGCCTTAAATAACTCGGCCGCAACGCCTTAAATAACTCGGCCGCAACGCCTTAAATAACTCGGCCGCAACGCCTTAAATAATTCGGCCGCAACGCCTTAAATAATTCGGCCGCAACGCCTTAAATAATTCGGCCGCAACGCCTTAAATAATTCGGCCGCAACGCCTTAAATAATTCGGCCGCAACGCCTTAAATAACTCGGCCGCAACGCCTTAAATAACTCGGCCGCAACGCCTTAAATTACTCGGCCGCAACGCCTTAAATAACTCGGCCGCAACGCCTTAAATAACTCGGCCGCAACGCCTTAAATAACTCGGCCGCAACGCCTTAAATAATTCGGCCCCAACGCCTTAAATAATTCGGCTGCAACGCCTTAAATAATTCGGCCGCAACGCCTTAAATAACTCGGCCGCAACGCCTTAAATAACTCGGCCGCAACGCCTTAAATAAATCGGCCGCAACGCCTTAAATAATTCGGCCGCAACGCCATAAATAACTCGGCCGCAACGCCATAAATAACTCGGCCGCAATGCCTTAAATAACTCGGCCGCAACGCCATAATAATTTGGTTCTACCGTTCGTAATAGTTATTTATGCACCAAGTCCTGAAAGTGCATCTTCTTGGCATGAGCGCGGAAAATTATAGACTGAGGCGCAGACGAAGTCTATAACCACGCAAATGCCAAAAAGGCACCTTAAGGATAAAGCGCATAAACTATTTTATGTGTAATTGGAATGAAATGCACATTTTCTGCAAAAATGTACGATAATAATTTAACAAAATACGTATGTTGCTAAGCAATAAAATATTTAAAATTCACAAAATACGTCAAAAATATATGTCAAAGTGTACATTTTAGTAGGATTGCACATAAAACAATTGAGGTTTTGACATTTCTGTACTGTAAACAGCTACTTTCAGTATTGTTTTCTATATGTGAAAATGTACATATAGTATAAATGTACTTACCAAAGAAAAGCAATGAATCAAATTGCTTCACTAGTCATATTTTCCTCAAAATTGTCTGTTAAACCAGCCTCTCAACTGTTCATAAGTAGCCTCTTTCACTAGTTTCTCCAACCTCCAAATACGCAACGTTCGTTAGCCAGCATTTCTATAATTTTGCTTAGTCCCAAAAATCTCCCGCTTAGCTTTCCAAATCTTACTGTTGCCAAATCCTATTTCCGCTTGCGCGATTCTTCCCTCAGAACATAAATGCAACCGACGTATATCAAGTTGCCAAACTTTTACCTTCATTAAGTACTGCTTCAATTCCGGTCAATATTGCAAACCATTCAATCTCCTTTCTGTTGTTCAACGCACTTTTCACTAGATCAGACAAGACTTTTATCACTGATTTTACCTGTCCGCCACCTCTGGGCACTCCCACATTTATAAGGTGCAATTCAACATCTTCTCGTTTAAAACAATTAACGAATTCCGATGAAGTGAAAATTTCCGCTTTATCAGTCATGACTGCCCCTGGATGCCAGCTCGTTTAAACAAAAAACCCAAAGTAACTATAGACTGTTTAGAAGTTTTGTTCTCTAAGAGAGCAAATATACGGATACTTCAGAAATGCGCCAATCACAACCAAGATTACGGTGCATTCACCAATATACAAAAATCATCCAACGCTCGGGACTCCACCTTTCCACTCTTCGTCCATTCCTGACAACACACTTATATCACTATCCAGTACATATCAAATTCGGGGTCTCATCATTGAGAACTACGCCAAGTTCAATCCATAATTTCCCATGACAACGCACAATCCGGGACGCCGAATCGTCTTCCAACCAATCAATCTACGCCAGGAATACAACTACTGTCTATCGACTTCTCTTCCAGGAGCTTGCACGGCGGTAGACTCAAAGCCAATTTTGCAATCCTCAGCTACAAGTTGAATTTCTTTACTATTATAACACTTCTTTTGCTTCTTAATTTAGATTTCTTTCATTGCATGCTTCGGGTTTTCTGAATATTTACAGTCTTTCTTTGAATGACCTATTTTTTTTTACAGTTGAAACACTTTTTTGATAATTTCCGTTTTTCTCATACGATTCCATAGTATCTAGCTTGAGTTGTTTTGGTACTCTTCGATGATCATCTTTGATTTCGCTATCATATTGTCGAAATAAAGCTTTAAGATCTTGTTGATTCTTTGGTACATTTATTCGTATTCTTTGTCGAATAATATCGTTATTTATTCCACCAATGGAACGTATTACTTTCTGCCATTCCAGTTGAGGTTGGTACTACGTATTTTCTCTATTCCGTATTCACATAAACTAACAAGGTTTGAACTTTCTATATTAGCTGCCTTGTTTAGCTTCGTGTGCCATGTTTCTTGTTTGGGGAACGTTATTCAAAAGTCATACACAAATTATTCCAACTCCTATCAAATGGTTTCCATCCATCGAAAAACTTTTATTTTTCATTTTCTCGTAGAGCGTCTCCCTCTTTCAATATCATAATGAAATCGGATATTTTAGTTCGTTTCTTTAAATCGTTTATTTGTTCAATCCATTATTCATCAATCAAAAATTTGCTATTAACGGCATCGTGCGTTTGTTCTAACTCCATCGGATATCCGTCCGGATTTTGAATTGCATTTTGGGAATCTTCTGTATTTTGATTCATTTTAAACCAAACGAGAGAAAAAATAAAACACAAAACCAACAAAAACAAAAAAAAACACGACAAAAAAAAAAACTTATCCGTTTGCAGTTAAACGTTGGTTCGAATCCCACTTCTGATGTTAGCGTGAGCCAAAATATTTGCAATAAATTAAGCTAAAATAATATTCTTCTCGATTTTCTATATTTAGGTTCTTCTACTGTCTTCACACACACACACCTATGATAAACTGTGTTTTGATATAGTAATTCTGTTATAGTTGATTACCAACCTAATAATACCAAATTAGGTTGGTATTACTTACTCAGCGCATTTATTTAAAATTATTAGTCAGGGCAGAGTATTTCATTAACGTCATATACAGGTCCGGGTCCAGGTTTAGTAATTCTCGCTTATTCTAACATATATATATATTGTCGTGTTCTGACGAACAACTCTTTAAAAGCCGTAGCCGTTATGGTCGGTAGTTTGCACTTTTGAGACGATCTCAGGAGTAGGTTCCAAAAATTTTGCTCTTAAACTATCCACAATAAATGAAACAAAAAACTCTGGGATGAAATTATAATTTAATTCGATGAAAGTAGTAGTCATAATCAAATTAATAAAAAAAATTGAGACGAAACCTTATAATTAAACTTTATCGACTCAATCGATAATTCCAAAAACATGAAGAATTATCTTACAAATTTACACATTTAAACTTCAATAACAGTATCTCCAATTTGTAAGATAATCAACGTCATACTATAATTTAAATAAAACATCTGCAATAAAATTTGTACAAAATAAGAAAAATTGTTTAATTTTTAAATATTAGCGCCTTTGTAACTGTTCGAAAGTTGGTACCGTTGTTGATATGGTAGCCACTACCAAATACGCAAAAAACCGTATGAAAAAGTTTATCACATAAATTTAAATTTCGCAGTCAAATAACACGACTTAATTATTAAAATTGTTCCACTGATGTGTTTAATTAATTAAATGTGAAAATCCGATGATAAATGCGACTCGAAATACAAAGTTTTAACTTCAGGTGTAGACAACCTCAAAATTTTACTAAGCATCGTAACAAATATCGAAGATCATCGTGGAAATAGCGCAAATAAACAATTTAAAAGTTAATTACCATGACGATGGCTTGAATAATAGAAGATTGCCCTTCGAATTCCTTGCATCTACGATTGACAAAATGGCGACCTCGTGCTAGTAAGTGAATTTTCCAAGTCTTCAGAAATCACAATAAATTTCATAATACTCTTCTTTTGCAGCACACACAATCAAACAAAACTCTAGTTGCTCATCATCCTCATTAAATTAATTACCAATGGGTAATTTTCAAACATTCCAAGATAACACAATGAAGCCGTTAAGTTCTAGACTTCACTACTCTCGAGCAACTGACTATCTAATCTCGTTTCCTGTACAAAGTTTTCTCAGGAAAATCGTGTCGCACTCTGGTTGGTTGGTTTTCCAGCGAAATTCAAATTTTTAGATGCCAAATTCAACATTTTGATGTCACTAAATTTTAATTGCGAACTACACTTTTTGTTTAAAACACTGCCTCGATGCTCGTAGCTACCATTGTACCAACTCAATTTTTAAACGTAAGTTAACAATTTCAAAACAAATAAAAAATAAATTAGTCAATTATTTTAACGTTTTCATGTTTGAAATGTTTAATTTTTAGGCTATATGGACTAATCTCCAAACCTAAAATCTCGTCTCTGCACGTATCCCTTTGACACGTAATTGAAAAAATAACAAGTGACTACTATTCGTCCAATTAAATTTTAGAAAATTTCTAAACAAAACTTTGACCAAATTAAAATTTTAAATTGTGGATAATTTCGGAATTTTGAACCCATCACAATCCACGTCAATATATATATAATATACAGGATTACGACTACTTATTTCCCACTCGTTTTCAAGTTAATGTATGCAAATTATATAAAGCCAATATTGCCGGAATTCAAGCTCAATTAGGAAAATGTGGAAACGTCACAACTTGCAGTCTTAAAGCGGTAAGCAATTTTAACTTTCTTTCGCATATCCAATTGTCTTGAAAATTTGCACACATACGTAGTTCCTACGACAATACAATATTCTCTTAATATGATGTAATAATTCGCGATTTTAATAGCGCTATGTAACTATATAGTTTATAGTATATTGTTAAAAAAAAAAATTTTTTATTTTATAATTTTGGGGTGCTAAACTATAGTAAAAGCACTAAACAAATTTCCAGCATAAAAATTGTTTATTTTTAAAAAAATTATATTTATCATTTTTATTGGAAGTTTTATTGACGTGTTTCTCAAAATTTTAGTGTCTTTTATACAATTAGTTAAAATAAAAATAATAATAGAGTCATTGCTAGTCGAAGCATCCAAAGATTGTATTACCGTTTTGTGTTTAATAATTTTTTTTCAATTCGATACATAAAAATAATAATATTACATTCAATTCAAAATATGATATTACAGCTTGGCTAATAATCCGAGTATCATCCACAAACAGAGCCCTGTTTTACCAGAGATTATTATTTTTGCTTTTTTAATCCTTTTAATTTTCTGTTTTTAACATAATTATTAGTAAAAATTTTTGTTTGCAGAACGTCACTTACCATGTTTGCAATTTTATGGTTGACCACTCTCGCTTACCTCCATATTTACCCACATATTTTGCTTATGAGATCATATTCTGAGGTATATCGTCCCATACCATATCCAAAAAATTAATACCTTGTGAATTTATATACAAAGTATAACATTTATAGTAAATCTACCCTATATTATAAAAAGATAAGGGCTCAATATGTAACGTTTTTATGTAACGTTTTTATGTAACGTTTTTTTGTAACATTTTTATGAAACCGAAATGCTTATACTATATCTACCCTATATTATAAAAAGATAAGGGCTCAATATGTAACGTTTTTATGTAACGTTTTTATGTAACGTTTTTATGTAACGTTTTTATGTAACGTTTTTTTGTAACATTTTTATGAAACCGAAATGCTTATACTATATCTACCCTATATTATAAAAAGATAAGGGCTCAATATGTAACGTTTTTATGTAACGTTTTTATGTAACGTTTTTATGTAACGTTTTTATGTAACGTTTTTTTGTAACATTTTTATGAAACCGAAATGCTTATACTATATCTACCCTATATTATAAAAAGATAAGGGCTCAATATGTAACGTTTTTATGTAACGTTTTTATGTAACGTTTTTTTGTAACATTTTTATGAAACCGAAATGCTTATACTATATATCTACCCTATATTATAAAAAGATAAGGGCTCAATATGTAACGTTTTTATGTAACGTTTTTATGTAACATTTTTATGTAACGTTTTTATGTAACGTTTTTTTGTAACATTTTTATGAAACCGAAATGCTTATACTATATAAGATATAAAATTATTTTTACTGTCTCAACCTTTATACCAAGGTATAAACTGATAAACTGATCAACTGATCAACATCTCAGGCAATTTGATCTGTTTAGTACTTGAGACGTTGATCGGCCGCAGCCGTCGTTCCCATCAACAAATTACGAGCTTTTATCTTCTAAAACATCAGCAGAACGTGTCAAGGAACTCAGGGAAAGACAACAGCAGCAACAAGAACTATCAAAATCAAATCCGCCAGCAAAAAAATCAAAGGAACCTTTGAATGAATGCATAAAAAGCGAAAATCAGACAATAGCTCAAATTGCCAATAATTCTCAAATAGTAATAATACCTCATGATGCCAGAGATATGGCGCAAAAACGCCGATATTGCAGTGCAATATTTTGGAAAAATTAATTTTGTAAAAAGATAAGACAAAATATGCAACGTTTTTATGCAACGTTTTGGAAGATTGTGATTGGTTCTTTCCCTTTAACCAATAGTAAAATTGCAGAACGTTTTCAAGAAATAAAAAAATACCTAATAGTAATCGATAACATTTATTTTAAATTTTCAAGCTGTATGACGTTATAATCCGTTTAAACGTTAATCCGTTCATCCGTTGAGATATATTAATCATCGGAAAAAAATGTTGTATGAAAAGAAGTTTTACAACTCAAAGTTATTTCGTTTATGTGCTATTAGGGCCGCGAAGCGGCCCGGGGGGTTGGGCCGCGACAGCGGCCAGGGGGGCAAAGCCCCCCTAGTCTTTATAATAAATTTACTGTTTTAAAAATTATAGTGCATTTATTATGTTGTGTTGACAATTTTCGCAATGTAGTATATAATATGGGTGCTAAAATACTGAGGTTAATCACGGTATAAAAATCAAGTTGTTTTTGTCTGGCTACTTTTGTACTATAGTAAACCCTGAAATATCTTTCCAGGGGTCGTGGTATATACTCTGAGGACTTTTTAGCAAAACTCAACGAAAGCCAATAAGAAAATGCATACAAGCTTGTGAAAAGAAAGCTTACGCAAAAAACCCCATATCTAGACTCATCCCAGCAGGAATCCAGCAGGTAGCAGATGAACCCACCAAAAAATAAAATTAATTACAAAATTGAAAAGTCCGGTAGTCTTTCTAATAACCGGCTTGTATTTATGAAAAGTAGGTCTAGAGTTGATGATAGTTGCTACTGATGCTATTGCTTGTTGATTAATAACTAGAACAACACAAGAAAAAAAAGTGGAACTCGTAAAACTCGAAAGTTCTGCATAGTGGCGCTTTACGTAGTGTACGTTTATAGAACAGTGTCTAGAGCGGCTGCACTGGTGCTGACTTTCGTGTCACTAGCTTATCTTCGAACCAAAGAAAAGGAGAAAGCTTACTCCGAATGTGGCGGAACAGTAAAAGTCTAAAGTTAGCCTATGGATGAGGCTACTTATACCAAACATCGATCGTCAAAGGTCACGTTGAACATAGACTTTAACAGGTCCTGGATGTTTTAACACCTACCTTCACCATAGGGGCAAACGTACAACTTCCAATTGCGACTACTGTGCTGCTAATAACTCTGGCGAACATCCTACTCCATTATTTTTAAGCATAGATGAAAATCTAACACCGGGAAATCTAAAACAATAGAATCTTGTACGGCACTTGTAGAACAGTTATTCCTCTGTAGTTCCGAAAGTCTTCCATATCTTTCTTCTTGTGCATTGGCACTATTCTGCTCACTTTCCATTCTTTCGGTATTTCTGCTCTTCTCTATATCTCCAGTATAAATTTCTATATTCTCTTATGTAATTCTTCTCCTGCATTTGTCCCCATATCTCATCTTTTCCGGTGCTTTTCCAGTGCTTTTCCGTTCTTCAGCTTCTCCAATATTGTTTTCACCTCATGGAATGTTGGTTCTATCACTGTTTCTTCTTCTTTTCTTTCTCCGGTTTTTTCCATAACATTTACTTTGTCATGCTGATTTAGCAGCTTCTGAAAGTGTCTCTTCCATATTTCCTTTACTTCTTCCTCATTGTTGTTACTCTGTCGTTCATTCTCATCCCTCATAGTTCTATAGTCTTTACTTTGCTTTTTTTTTTGTTGCTTGATTCCATCCAACAATTTTTTAATATTATTTCTATTATAAGCTTCTTGTATTTCATTCATCATATTAATTTTGTGTCTCAGACAAGATTTTTTCTCCCCCTGAAAAATTCATACCATCATGCAATGCAAAATAAAATTATAAGCTCCCGGATGGAATTTACATATTAGATTAGAAATCTTTAACTTTCAGAAGTAAAACTTGGGAAAATTTACCGTCAATGTTGTAATTACATAATTTCCATGGTAATTAACATTGTCATAATGTGCAGAATTTTCGCTATTCGACTACTGTAACAATAAAACTGAATAATCAGTATTTTTTGTTACCTGGCAGAGATGGAAAGTTAAAATGCACAATAAAATATAAAAAATACATTATAAAATACAACATTAACAAAATAATAATAATAGTCATGTCATGATAGAATTCTTAATGCTTACAGGATTTCCGCTGGACCAATTTATTTCACCGTGTTTTTAGTCTTTCTTCTTTGTATAACTAGTTGGATTCCTGGTGTGTCCTAATTTACGCCAATAATATTTTTATAAAGTAAATCTAGAAAAAATAAAATGAAGAATTTAATTCTGGTTTTTGGATTAATATTTTGGATTGAAAATGTTTTTTGCGAGGATTTCTTAGCCAAGGTTTGTGTTTCATATTTATAGTATCAGTGTTAACTAGTCATGTCAAAATATTTTTGTTAAACTTATATCAATTTTATTTACAAATTGTACTGTTGGCGCTACCATAATCTGATATTAGAGAATCACATAAGTCATCAGTTGATCACTCATCACATAACTTATATTATGTACATAATAAGTCAATGGAATTAATTAATTTTTCAAAATTTAATAATAATGTTTGCAAAACTAGTAGAATCTCTTGAATCAACTCAAGTGCGTCATCAGCGCTAGTAAGAGTAAATTTTAAGTTTCCGTTCAAGAAAGTGACGGAGTGTAAAACTAGCAAAATATTCGAATAAAATTGGAATAAAATGGAGGAGGAGCCTTGGATGTATTTCACATTCTTCTATTCACGGTTTCATGAATAATACTGCGCTATCCAGTAGTGCTTGGACATATGAACAGGAGGCCAGGATCAGGTGGGGACTATGCCGGTTAACATCCGGCATGGTTCCCACAACAAAAGCTCTGAGCAACTTTTCCGGTCAACAGTCGGTAAGGTTCCTGGCATATAATAGCTTCAAGCAATGACCGCGTGTGCGTTAGCACATGCAAGAGCAAGGAGTAATGACATCGCAACCTGATGTCATGATCTCATCAAAGAGATGTTGCTAAGGGTCATTATTATTATTACAAAAACTTCTGTCGGTTCTTCGCTGCGCAAAGTACACTGTACCTTTCTGGTGAACGGAGGAGACAATAAAGTTCGTACCGCGTAATACTTGTATTGCGCGACCTAGCAGCTTTGGACCCAAAGGGAACCTTTTCTGGTGAACGGAGGGAATGAAATTACAACCCATACAGTGGTGGCGCAGTATGGAGCTGCAATCGCATTCCCCAAGGGGAACCAAACGGATATCTAAGGAGTTGAAACCTTAACCTGCTACAGAGAGACCAGGGCAGCGCAAAAGGTAAAACTTTGGTGGACTCCAAAGCTCCGGCTTAAACTTTGAGATGGCAAGTAAATTTCTAAAGGGCGTTAACGACACGTCCCTGAATCAGTTAAACTCCACGATTTACGGGAGGATTTGAATAAATAACCGTCTGCGGGAAGACGGGAGCCCGGGACTAATCTTCGCGCAAGCGTGCTTAGCTTCCCCGTCTTTGTGAGCTTGCTCACTGAGGAGGATTCGCAGTGGCTGGTGGTTCTTGGAAAAAGTAGCAACGATCAGCACTCGGCCTGTCTATCGGGGAACCTTGCCATTTACAGGTCCCTACTCGGGTCTTGCAACCCTTGAGATAAAGAAGTAGGTATACTGGCTACCTCAGCGGATCTCGGATGTAGTACCACACGTCCCCGTTAGCTCTCTATGGAAGAGGTTGCCGTATATATAGTAAGTTTTCATATAGCAACTGAATCTCAAAAGTACTAACAAAAATGATAGGCCGTAGTGTTAGATGACTTTCTACCTTGATCAGTCCACCGCTTCGGGATCTTTCTTTCTGTCTGATCTCCTCAATTTTTCTCTGTACCATCAGTTTTTCCAAGTTGCCACCTTCTTTGCGAGCTATGTGACCGAAGTATTTCAGTATGCAACTATACACTACTTGCAATAATCGTTATGGCTTTCTTATTTGTTTTAAGATTAAGTCTATCCTCTAGCTTTTAGTGTCCAGAAGTCTGCCCCACACAACTATACTGAAAATATCAATGTTTTGATTATCTGCTTTCTGGTATTCAGAGTAATATTGCTATTTTCCATGATTTTTGAGAACCTTTTGCAGCTTTTCTAGCCATTTCACACCTTTTCCTTATCTCTTGCGAGTTTCTACTTTCATTGACCGACAAGTCGAGAGAAAATACTTTCAGCGGAACCCGAAGTAGTGCAGCATTTTCTGTGTTTAATTTCAAACAAGTGTTGAGAGTGACGGACACTCCAACGCGTAAGGCGTCTTACCGGATTTTTCATGCTCATAAGCCACAATAACGATTAATGGTCAGTGATTACGGTAAACTCTGTACCTTTCACATATGGTTTAAATTTCTCGATGCCAATTAAAACAGCGAAGCATTTTCTGACAAGGTACTTGCCTTAAGTGGAGGATTGGGTGGATTCTAGAACAGTTAATCCCCACAAAAAAAACAAAAATGTCAAGTAACGAACTACAAAGCTTCTAATTTAGAAATTCCAATGCGTATAAGCTCTTAACTAAAATCATGATAAAGCAAAATGTTAATATTGATTTATCGAAAATTGTGTAAAAATAATCAATTAATCGTTTAATAAAAATCATTCAAAAATGATCGATTAATCAAAAACAATCAAAAAACTAATTGGAAACAATTAATTTATAGAAAAAATCTGATAGATTAATTGATTATTTGATTTTATTACCTCTCGGCTTCTTTTCCCAAAAAAAAAAAATTAATTTCTAACCTACATTTCTTCTGAACAACATGTGTATTACTTCATATTTGTTTCATATAACATAAACTGCAGTTGCTAGGTGCATATGGACCATTCGCACCGCTTGCTATTGCAACGTCACTGTTTTACTATTTTCGATTAATCAATATAACATTCGATTAATCGAAAACAATTGATTAATGGAAAACAATCGATTAATTCAAAATAATCAAACATTTAATTTTTTGATTAATCGATTAAATAATCAAGTAATCGAAATTTATTCCCAGCCCTAAACTCTACAAGAGTATAAATAAAATAATTTTAATCTTAACGAATAGTAATATATAAGAGGGAAGATCACAAATTATTTAGAGTGAATGCTAAATTTTACCATATTTTTTACCATTTTGTAACTGACGCCTGGTATCTCCGGAGCAGATGTGGGCGATAGCCCAGTTATCTCCTTCGTCTGTTAACGAAAACTGACTTTTGGGAATTTTTTACCGAGATTTTTCAGAGGGGCGCCCTCTTCAATTTTGATAGTAAGATTATATAAAAAGCCGACCCGTGTTTCGATTAAGTTAACTGGTAACGTTGTTACCACAAAAGAGGTCGCACACCTCTTTTTGATCAAAAATCTTGTCTTATACATTTTTCCAAAAATTTTTTAAATCAAAATAAAAATAAAAATTAGATAACTTATCTCAAAGCTTCTATTTTTTTAAAATAATACGACAATATATGATATATTTTTTGTAGTAATTAATATTGTCTTAATGTGCAGGATTTCCGCTATTACGACTGATGTAACAATAGAACAGAACAATAAATACTTTTTATTATCTGGCAGATGATGGAAAGTTAAAATACCTAAAAAAATATTATATAAAAACTACGTTGTAAATTAAAACAATAGCAAAATACAATAGTCACGTTGATAAATTTTTAATGCGTTTAGGATTTCCGCCGTACAAATTTATTATACTATGTTTTGATATATTACATTTTTTTGTAAGCTTACGTACTTCATTAGGTGTGTTCAAATTTATGCTAATAATATTGTGGTAAAGTAAATCTAAAATAAAATAAAATGAAGAACTTTATTCTGATTTTTGGATTAATATTTTGGATTGAAAACGTTTTTTGCGAAGATTTCTTAGCGAAGGTTCGTATTTAATATTTATAGTATTACTGTAAATTAAGAACGTGTGACACTTGTACTAATTTGTTAACAAATTTGTTATTACAGTTTCGACAACATGATTACAAAGTGAAAGATTCGCGAACCGAATTGGTAAATTATAATAAAGGTTATGTAAATTATGCAAGTATAAAAACATTCAAATATAATCGTACTGCTCCAGCCACCAATTTTACTGCCAATTTTAAACATGACATACAAAATAACTTGGAGGTAAGAATTCATATAAAAAAAAGTATAAAAAATATTTAATTTTCAGCTTTAACCATTAAAAAAGTAATTTGATCAAACTAATATAAAATTGAACAGCACACTTGCCTTATTTTGCATCATTTTTTTAGAGTTTATTTAGTTTCCATTTTAAAATAATAAAACAAATATTTTTGACGTGCCCACGCCTGAAAGCTTAATAAAAATTTATAAAATAATTTAATTATTTTATTTGTAGCTTGAAATATTTTAAAATTAGGGCTGGGAATTAATTTTGATTAATCGACAATCGATTAATATTTTTGAAATAATCGATTAATCGATTGTTTTCGATTAATCAATTATTTGCTATTAATCGATTGTTTTCGATTAATCGATTATTTTCGATTAATCGATTATTTTCGATTAATTGATTATTTTCGATTAATTGATTATTTTCAATTAATTGATTATTAATTTCAATTAATCGATTGTTTTCGATTGTTTGCGATTAATCGATTGTTCGATTATCATTTTTGATTAATCGGTTGTTTGATTATTTCAATTATTTTTGATTAATCGATTGTTTATTTATGTTATATGCTAACGAACCTATATGGAGTAGTACGTTTAACGTTTTAAGGCCGTGTGACACTTGAACAAATTTTGTAACAGCCCATTGATTGGTTAAACACACCAAAAGTTGGTACCGATGTTGGGTGTTTAACCAAGCAATGCCGTTTGTTACTTGTTACAAATTAGTACAAGTGTCACACCGCTATTAGATAATTTGCAAAAAAAACTATACGTTGGGTTACTATTTTATTTATCCTTCATACAATTTACAAAATATTTAATATAAATTAATACTGTAAATTTATTTATAATTTGCAAGAAAAAATGAGCAAAAAACAGGTAAGGTTTGGTGCCAAATGGTAACCAGTCAATAAAAACAGATGTTAGTATCCTAAGGCGTTTTCTATAGGCTAATTGCTATTTGACAGAAATACCTGTATAAAACTTGTATCAAAAGTTTGATACAAGAAAGTCCTACGTTTAAAAAACGTCCTCTAGTGTTAAAAAAGTGAACTTTAACTCTAGAGAACGCTAACGTGAGATTTCTCGCTCCCTATTGTTCTGTTAATAACTGACAGTATGATCAATCGATTGCTTTTCAATAGACGATTCAGGAACGTGTCCAACCAACGTTTTTTGAGGGGGAGTAATCCCAAATTTACCAACTAAATTAATTTAAAATTGCCAACTTTTTGTAGATTTTGCAACTTTTTGTAAATTTAGACATAAAAAAAATGCCAAATTGACCAACTTTTGAATGTTTTTACAAACTTTTTAAGATATTGGGGGGGGGGGGAGGTTCTTCCCCATGGGCACGTTCCTAATTTTACTAATTTATTTATTTATTACTAATTTAAATATTTACTAATATCTCTTAAAACATTTTTAGGTGGTGGTACAGGCCTATAAATATGCGAGTAATGAATATCGTTTATTTCCCATGCGTTTTCAAGTCAATGTATGCAAATTATATAATGCCAATATTGCCGGAATTCAAGCTCAATTAAGAAAATGTGGGAACGTCACAAGTTGTATGCTTAAAAGGGTATGTCACAAATTTATTTAATTTTTTTTAATAAAAAATTATTAATAAAAGTTTTTGTTTGCAGAACGTCACGTACCATGTTTGTAATTTTATGGTTGACCATTCTCGCTTACCCCCATATTTTCCCAACGGTATGTTTATGATGGAACATCAAGTTTTATATGCAAATGTACCTATTCTGGTTATGCGAGCATATGCTGAGGTATATCGTCCTATGCCATATCCAAAAAAATAATACATGGTGACTTTAGCGTACAAATTTATTCTATATCTTCATAATAAATTTTTTGTGATTTTGATTTATTTTAATATAACCCCTATTTGTAATTATGATTCATAAATTTTTTGTTTTATTATTGCTTTCTGAACCGTTTTCTATCATACTTGCGGTCCGGCTTGTCAAACTACTCCCTCAAATTACTGGATCCATTAAAATTAATTCTAAATTTTTAACTTTTACCTGCCCGTAGTTGCAACTTTCATTAGCAAATGTATAAAATTATAATAATAAAATAAAATAAATTATATGATCACTATTTATTTACTTTTTTAAGTGTAGGTTACCTAATCTTGTAATAAATTTAAAAACAATGTCTAATTTAAAATTTGCGTAATCTTGAAACGAATTTTTTTTAAATTAATTTATAGTTATTTAATAAACTAGTTTATTAATAAAAGCGATTAATAATCGATACTGTTTAAAGCATAAACGAGTGAAGCGAGTGAGTGCCTGTAATAGTTGAGCTAGCTTTTTGAGAAAAAATGTTAACTTGGGGGGCTAGCGTTGACTTACCCCCTCCCCCCCCCCCCGGATTCAGTTGCGATTTGTGGAAACACTATAACGGTGCTAGCTTTCATGCTTGGGTGCTAGCTATAAGGATTCGGGAGCTAGCTTTTTAAGAAAAAATTTTAACTTGGGGGGCCAAGTCAACGGACCTTTTTAGTCTCGATTTTCCATCTTTCAATTCTTTTTCGTTTCACTCACAGTTCTCTATGCACTTTTGTCCTTTCTACGATCTTTCTCTATCTCTTCTTATCCGGTATAATCTCTCTCCAGTTCATTATCTCCATCGCTCTCAAATTACTGTATATCTCTTCCTCCCATCTCGTCCTTGGTTTTCCTCTCGGTCTCTCGACGTCTGGTCTCCATTTCATGGTGCGCTTAATTGCACTATCTTTACCTACTCTTTCAACGTGTCCATACCAACCCAGCCTCAATGCCTTGATATGCCTTACTATTGTTTTTCCCTGCAGTTCTCTTTTTATTTCTTTGTTTGTTCTTATTTTATATCTCTCTTCATTAATCTTGTTCAGTCCTAGAATTTTCCTAATTATTTTCCTTTCAAAAACCCGTAGTTTTTCTTTCTCTTTTTTGTTAGACACATTGTTTCCATACCATAAGTTACCACGAGTCTGATTAGGGTTCTGTATATTTTTATCTTAGTTTCCTTTTTTATATGTTTGTTCGTTATTATCTTTTTGTTACGGTAGAAAGCTCTGTTTCCAGCCATAATTCTGTCTTTTACCACTTCCTCTCTCTCATTTGTGCTGTTAATCTGAATTCCGAAGGATTTGAAGTTCTTTACTTCTTCGAAATTATACTCAAAAATCTTGACCTCATTCAACTTTTTATTTCTTCTTTTACAGCATCTCATTACTTTGGTTTTTGTTTCGTTTATTTCCAGTTCCGCTCTTTTTGATTCTACCTTTATTTTCGGAAACATCTCTACTCTTGCCTTGCGTGTTCTTGAAATTATCACGATGTGATTCATGATTTTTGGGGACTTTTTTAGCTTTTATAGCCATTTCACACCTTTTCCTTATCTCTTGCAAGCTTCCACCCTCGTTGACTCACAAGTCAAGAGATAATGCAGTATTTTCTGTGTTTTATTTCAAAAGAGTGTTGAGAGTGACAGACACTCCAACGCGCAAGACGTCGTACCGGATTTCTCATGCTCATAAGCCACAATAACAAATAATGGTCAGTGATTACGGTAAACTTTGTACCTGTAAAATCATGATAAAGCAAAACGTTAATATTGATTATTAATTGATTAAATGAAATGTGTATAAAAACAATCGATTATATCGTTATAATTGGTTAATCAAAAACAATCGAAAATAATCGATTAATCGAAAGCAATCAAAAAAATTATTAAAAGCAATTGATTAATCGAAAAATCTGATGGATTAATCGATTGTTTGATTTTTTACCTTTCGGCCTTTTTTCCCAAAATGAATTTGGATGAATTTTTTTTAACCTCTAGCCTACATTTTTTCCGAGCACCATGCGTACTATTTTATATTTGCTCCATGTAACATAAATTGTAGTTGCTAGGTGCATATGGACCGGACCATTTGCACCGCCTATTGCTACGTCACTGTTGTGCCACTATTTTCGATTAATCGATTGTTTTATTATTTTTGATATAATCTAAAACAATCGATTAATTCAAAATAATCAAACATTCCATTTTTTGATTAATGGATTATTTGAAAAATATTAATCGACTATCGATTAAATAATCAATTAATCAAAATCTTAATTCCAGCCCTAAACTCTACAAAAGCATATAAAATAATTTTTGCTTGCAGGTAGCTATTGAGGTCCCGAAAATACAAATTTTACGATAAAAAACTCGATGAATTCTGAATAAGAAAATATTAAATAAGAGAATTAACTATGACAGAATGCCTTAAATGCACCTGTTTTTTCAAAAATCAAATTTAAAAACTTCGATTTTCACAGTAAATTTTAACAAAGTCGCTCGGGATTGCTAAATCAATGCATTCTATTGACAGTCCGTGTAGTTTCAACTGGTCTTAGCTTTGCAGAGCGGGGATAACCGGAGCGACACTTGCATTGGGATGCTTTACTAGTGCACGTCAAGCGAAAATCATGGTTTTCAATACTAAATGTGCAGGAAAAATGGCTTAAAGCGCCCGAGCGCAGCGAGGGGTGCTTTAAGTCGATTTTTCTTTGCACAACCACCCTGCGTTTAGAATCCACGCTAACGAGTTTCACCCCTCAAAGATCCACCATTTTCCTTAATCCACGGGCCTAGGGGTATTTTTAAAATAAGTGTCGTTTTCATCAAAATACCTCGAAATTTCCGGTGTAACTTATACACCGCGTGACGTTCCATCCCGAAAACGCCGGCAGTTACACCGGCTCGAGAGTTGCACGCCCAACTCCATAAAACGCTGAACACCAGTGCTGGTGGAAACTTAAGACCCGCAAAAAAGGTCTTGTCGCTTAGGGAATACTTCCTCTTGCACTTCGGACACCGGCAGCAGTAATTCATGTTGTACGACTGGTTTCTCACCAATGTGCATAACCGTCTGCACGAAGGTTTCGAACAGTGCCTATTGGTTGGCAACAACCGAAAACCCTGCAGGAACTCCACCACCTCTGCATCGCTCACACTGAACAATGCAGACACGTCGAAAACAGACTTCACATTTAAATCAGGAATTGGGAACGGATTCGCTGCCATTGCGTTGACTAATGAGTAATTTGTCAAGTGCAACACTATTATGCATAACTGCACGCGTACCAACAACAGATGCATTGATTCACCAATCACGAGCGATTTACCTTCAAATTTGCAGTGAAAATCGAGCTTTTTTAAATTCGATTTTTGGAAAAACAGGTGCATTTAAGGCATTCCGTCATAGTTAATTCTCTTATTTAATATATACTCTTTCAGAAAAGTGTGAGGTTTCAATCGTAAAATTTATATTTTCGGGACCCTAATTCCCTTCAATCAGCGAAAATTAAATCACCACCGTGCTACTTGAAAGGTTGCACACTTCTTCTTTATTAAAAACCTTGTCTCATACATTTTTACAAAAATTTTTAAATAAAATTAGAAATTAGATAACTTATCTCAAAGCTTCTTTGTTTTAAAAATAATACGACAATATAATACGATATATTTCCTGTAGTGATTAATATTATCTTAATGTGCAGGATTTTTGCTATTACGATTACTGTAACAATAGAACAGAACAATAAGTACTTTTTATTATCTGGCAGATGATGGAAAGTTAAAATACCAACAAAAAAAAATATATGAAAGCTACGTTATAAATTAAAACAATAGCAAAATAACAATAGGACACGTTGATGAGTTTTTAATTCTTATAGGATTTCCGCCGCATAAATTTATTGTACTATGTTTTGATATATTACATATTTTTGTAAGCCTAAGTACTTCAGGTGTGTTCAAATTTATGCTAATAATATTGTGGTCAAGTAAATCTTAAAAAAAAATGAAGAACTCTATTCTGGTTTTTGGATTAATATTTTGGATTGAATACGTCTTTTGTGAAGATTTCTTAGCCAAGGTTTGTGTTTAATATTTGTAGTATTAGTGTAAATTAAGGTCATGTGGCACTTGTACTAATTTGTTATTACAGTTTCGACAACATGATTACAAAGTGAAAGATACGCGAACACAGTTGGTAAATTATAATAAAGATTATGTAAATTACGCGAGTATGAGAACATTCAAATATAATCGTACTGCTTCAGCCACCAATTTTTCTGCCAATTTTAAACAAGAATTAAAAAATAAATTGGAGGTAAGAATTCATGTAAAGAAAAGTATAAAATATATAAAATTAAAGAACAGACTTGCCTTATTTTGCAGCATTTTTCTAGAGTTTATTTAGCTTTCATGAATTAATAATAATAAAATAATTTAATTATTTTATTTATAACTTGATATGTTTAAAAATATCCTATTTAATTATTATCACGAGTTAATAATTTACCAATTTAATAAATAGAATTTAATAAAATTTCTGAAAATATAGATACACTGCAAAATAAGACAAGTCGTGTGTTTGAAAAAAAAGTTCATTATATAATTGGACATTGTTTATCAAGTCATTACCATGGTCTCACAACATTACTGTCCTTAAGGAATACGTTATGTCCTGTGCATGCGATATCTATTAAGTTTTAATTTACTAATATTTCTTAAAACATTTTTAGGTGGTGGTACAGGCCTATAAATATGCGAGTAATGAATATCGTTTATTTCCCATGCGTTTTCAAGTTAATGTATGCAAATTATATAATGCCAATATTGCTGGAATTCATGCTCAATTAAGAAAATGTGGGAACGTCACAAGTTGTACGTTTAAAGCGGTATGTCACAAATTTATTTAATTTTTCTTAAAAGAAAATTATTAATTAAAGTTTTTGTTTTGCAGAACGTCACGTACCATATTTGTAATTTTATGGTTGATCATTCTCGCTTGCCCCCATATTTCCCCAACGGTATGTTTATGTTGGAACATCAAGTTTTGTATGTAGATGTACCGATTCTACTTATGAGAGCATATGCTGAGATATATCGTCCTATGCCATATCCAAAAAAATAATACATTGTGACTTTAGCGTACAAATTTATTCTATATCTTCATAACAAATTTTTTTGTAATTTTGATTTATTTGCAATTATGATTCATAAATTTTTTGTTTTATTATTGCTTTCTGAACCGTTTTTTATCATTCTTGCCTTCAGAAATTTTTACAATTGCGGTCCGGGTTATCAAACTACTCCCTTAAATTACTGGATACATTAAAATTAATTCTATATTTTTTAACTTTTACCTGCTTGTGGTTGCAACTTCCATCAGCAAATGTAATAAAATTATAATAATAAAATAAAATATATTATATGATCACTATTTATTTACTTATTTTAGTATAGGTTACCTAATTTTGTAATAAATTTAAAAACAATGACTAATTTAATATTTGCGTAACCTCGAATTAATTGCCTTATTTAATTTTAATGCAAAAGATTTGGAAAAAATTTTTAAGTAGGTACAATTTGGACATACAATCTCTGGGTCCACCGACTAGCAACGACTCTATTTTTTTTTTATTGTTGTTTGTAACTAATTGTAATGCAAAGAAAATGTAAAAGTCAAATATTAAATTAGGTAAAGTGAGGCTCGATCCCAGGAGAGGTAACTTTTAAGTTGCTAAGACCAACGACAACGACCAATCAGAGTGCTTTGCGTATCCTGATTTAATTTTTTAAATTTAAAAATTTTTTTACAATTTCTTACGAGTATTGTTACAATAAATAGAACAATAAGTACTTTTTATCTAATGTTAAAATACCCATAAAATTATATAAAAAGTTACATTATAAAAAAAAACAATAACAATATTCGTATCATGATAGATTTCTTAATGTATATAGGATTTCCGCTGGACCAATTTACTGTTCTGGTTGATGTTTTACATACTTTGTACACTTTGTATGAGAAAATACTTCAGATTTATCCACATTTGTGGTTGTTACTCTTTTTGTAACGTAAACCTAAGGTAAATAAAATGAAGAATTTAATTGTGATTTTTGGATTAATATTTTGGATTGAAAATGTCTTTTGCGAAGATTTGTTAGCCAAGGTTGGTGTTTGATATTTATAGTATTAGTGTAAGTTAGACACGTCAAAATATTTTTGTACTACGCACTTTGGTAAAATTATATCAATTACATAAAATGTAATGTTTGCAAAACTAGCGAACTCTCGTTAATCCATTCAGGCACGTCACTTCTGAACCAATTTTATAATAATGAAAATTTTCTGATTGAAAAGAATGTGTAAATTTTGAAAAAATAATATTTTAAAAATCACATATTTATTTTAGACAAAACAAAATCATTTTTCCGTAATTTATAAGCAGACAGTGCAGAAATATTTAGAATTTATATTATGCGTTTATTGAATATTTTCGTATGCTTGGTATACGAGCCGTAAGCAAAGTGTAAATTTTTTTTTTGTTACAGTTTCATCAACATGATTATAAAGTGAAACATTTACGAGCCGAATTGGTAAATTATAATAAAAATTATATAAATTATGCAAATATAAAATCGTTCAAATATAATCGTACTGCTCCAGCCAATAATTTTACCGCCAATTTTAAGCAAGACATACAAAATAAAATGGAGGTAAGAATTCCTATAAAGAAAAGTAACTATTTAATTTCTAATTTTAACTATTTCAAAAAGTAATTTAATCGAACTAATATAAAAATGGTTAAACAGTATACTTGCCTTATTTCGCAGCATTTTTTTTAGAATTGCTTTAGTTTTTATAAAAAAAATAAGGCAAGCCTTGGGTTTGAAACTTTTTTAAGTTCTTATTTACTAATATCACTGCCTTCCATACTTATAAGCCGTGAACATGTAAATCTTCATAAAAATTGTTTTTGTGTTTATATTGTAAGATAACTACAGTTTCATAACAACAAATTTCATTTTTTTAATAATTAAATTATACCTTAAAATAACACACAAAGACCACCAAATCAAAGAATATTTACAATAAGAAGCGACACTCTACAACAATTTTTAGTGCGCATGTTTACCAACAAAATAGTCATCATTTACAGTGTTTTCAGTGTTCGCTGTGTGCGTTGCTCTTGCTGCCCTCTGGTGGATCAAATAGACAAAATAATTGGGACTCTTGACATATAGAAAGCTGGCAAATTTTAAGCTTTCAGGTAAGAAGTTGCGGGTCATAATCCTTCTAAGTCCATGGTAATCACATAAAGCAAGTCCCAATTCAGTTCTATTACCGGCCACTCCGAACGCTTTGATCGATTTTCGTATTCCCTCTACACCTACGCTCACAGCGAATAGTCAATTATTTTGGCCCAGCCAGACCAGCAGTCTGGCGTAAATCAAACACGGATAGACTAGAGAGCGGGAAACCGCGGTTGCGTCAAATTTGTGCTGTGATCTAAAAAGTCTAAACTTTATCTGCGGACTACTCGCCAACCCGTCTGCCCAGCGTGGTAAGTTATGGGCTAACCTCCCTCTTCCCCCACTTGGGGGGAGTCTAAAAAGGAAAGCCTAACGTTCAGGAGTGGACGTATAACGGCTGATGATGATAGGCCCGCCAATGCAAACCAAGCATCCGGCGGCCATTTTGTTGGTAAACATGTGCACTGAAAATTGTTCTAGAATGTCGTTTTTTATTACAAATATCCTTTGACCAAATGCTGTAAAAGCGACGTTGTCAAATGTATATGTTCACGGCTTGTAAGTATAGGAGGCAGTGCTAACATTTATTAAACATTGTATAGGTAATTGTACAAGCCTATAAATTTGCGAGTAACGAATATCGCTTATTTCCTATGCGTTTTCAAATCAATGTGTGCAAAGCATATAAGGCCAATATTGCCGGAACTCAAGCTCAGTTGGGAAAATGTGGAAACGTTACAAGTTGCATTCCTAAAGTGGTATGTCACAAAGTTTCTTATTTAGCATAATAAAAAAATTTTGTTTGCAGAACGTCACTTACCATGTTTGTAATTTTATGGTTGACCATTCTCGCTTACCCCCATTTTTTCCCAACGGTATGTTTATGATGGAATTTCAAGTTTTGTATGTAGATGTACCTATTCTACTTATGAGATCATATTCTGAAATATATCGCCCCATACCATATCAAAAAAAATAAATACTTGGTGACTAAGCTGGCAAAGTATATAATATAAATAATGGTAAAATATGTTAATTCACTTGTGAAGAGTTTAGTTTGTTGTTACAAAAAATCACCGTAGGTTATGGAATCAACACAATTTCCGTCATTGGTTGGGTTAGAATGGCATAACACCAAAGTTTTTCGGCAATTTTTTAAGTGTATAATCTAATGATTTTGTAAATTAATACTATATTAAAAACAATCTTAAATTTTTATTAAATTACTAGATTGCCCTGGCTGTGCGGCCTGAAGGCCGTTTTATTTTATTTTATTTTACAACTTTTCTAAACAAATTAAAAAATAAATAAACAATAGCTTTGTTTAGTATTACAGTTCTAGTGCTACACTAACTACACCAACTACAAATTTATTGGTGTAAAATCATCAACTCACTTTTTACACCAATCAATTTTTGCAATTTTTTACACTAACTTACTTGGACTAGTTTGGTGTAGCATACCAAACAGACCTAATATTGCAATATGCATAAAATATTACCAATGAGGACTCTGAAAAAGATGGAAAATGGCTGGCTAAAACAGTATTTTTGACAGCTGTCAAATAAGTTATGCGTTATAAGCTACCGGCTAGCTACCCGTCCGTGGACGAGCTTTCTACCTAGTAACTACATAAGATGATTATTATTCTACAAGCAATCAAAATGTCATCATACGTAAGCTGGTGGAAACGTTTTCGGAATTTAGTAATTTATCATATGATCTTCCCCCTCCTCCCCTTTTAAATATTTTAAAAATTTAGCAAAAATTTGGAAAAATCACTCAAAAGCTGGAGAAGTTGAGAATTTTTATGCCCCAACTTACAAAAAGTTGGCAATTTTTAATTAATTCAGTTGGCAAATTTGGGATTGCTTTTCCCTTGGAAAAAATTAGTTGGGCATGCCCCTGGTCCTTCCTTTGTTGTTAACGATACATTTTTTGTCCATTTTTTTTATAATTTTCTCCAGAGCTATATTGAAAAGCCCTGCCAATAATGCGTCGTTTTGTCTTACACCAATGTTTATTTTAGATTGCTCTGTTTTGCTTTTTTTTGTTCTGACTCATGCCGTAGTGCTCTTTGTCCTTCGTCTTTATTAGTCTGATTTTTCATTCTTTCTATAGCCTTGTAAAATTTTCCTCTGTTCACTTTATCAAAGGCATATTTAAAATCTATAAATATCATGTGAAACTCAATGTCGTGACTACGGTTTAAAAAAAAAGACGCTCATAAATGGATTAACGAGATTCGTGTCCGAAAAAAAATACCATAGATTAAAAAGAAAAAATAAATATGCATTTATATTATAAAACGCATTTTGATTAATAAAAATATGATTTTCAACATCGCATAAACTTTCAGTTTTTCGGACAACACGAATCTTGTTAATCTCTTCATGCGCGTCTTTACATTAAAAGTGCTAAACCAAAAAAAAGAATTGCATTTTGCGCACTTAGATTATTCTAGAACAAAGAACTAAAATATTTGGGACAAAGAACGAAGGCCCCGACAGCAACTGTTGCGAAAATACGCTTACAGTTACGCCACTGGTCTGTCAAAATTTAAGGTTATGGATTTACCTAAATATTGTTTAACAGTAATTGTAGAAAAATGAAAGTTATGTGGAAGACGACATTACATGCAACACGAATTTCTATTTTAAATTTAGTAATGATTGATTGATCTTTGCAGTTATAGGTAACGAAAAAGCGTTGGTGTTGAAAGATTCAAATCCTCTGGTACATTCTGGTCAAATTGAAGCAAATCTGCCAGTTTCAAATTAGGGTCTTACAATTTTGTAGATTTAAATTGAATCTATTTTAAGAGATTATTCGGAACATCGCATCGTGTCCGATGAATGAAATGGATAAGAAAATTCTTACGATGGTGCTAAAATGTGGAGATTGATTATAGCCATAGAAGTTAAAGGTATTATGGTTAGAGAGAAGTGGGATAGATGTCTTAATTTACATTTTTGTAGAATTTATGGTGACGAAGTAAATCGACGTTGTGGAAGTGGATGATCGTAAACTGAATTTGGTTATATTTTAAATATTTAGTTATAATTAAATGTAAAATTAATTTCTGTAAGTAATGTTTAAGGTCTGCTGTAGATATCTACTCAGTCGAAATAAGATAGGAGATGAAAATAATAAAATAATTTTATTTTATTTTTGAATTTTGACTTGCGTGTTGGTATACAAGGTTTTGCACATCCAATTTAAAATGTTTTTGTGCAGTAATTAATGTATTAAACCTAATAATTCATATATTTCGAAAAGTAGTCTATAAAAATCTCGGGTATGTGCTACGTTTGCTTGAAAAATGTGATACGATAATAAATATACTGAAATTTTTATCATTTTATAACAAACTCTTTTGTTTTAGGGTATTATTGATCAAATCAGAAAATAAGGATGAGAAAAATGTTAAGGTTCCTGGATTACTCTACATTCCGAAATCTAAGATGGTGCTCGTCATTGCAAATAATCAAAATTCTACCCCGGTGGATCCGCCAAAGGTAGAAACAAACCAAATTAGAGTTGAAAAATGGTTGGAGAGTTTGGAACTACTGCAACCCAATTCATTTGCCACTTGTAAATTCTGTAAGAGACTGTTGATGGTCGACAAAGTTGCAGAACACGTCATCTCAAGACATCAAGTAGTATATTATCGTTGATTAGCTACAACGTCCGTACCCTATCCAAAAAATTAATACCTGGTACTTTGGCGTATGCATTTATAGTAAATCTTTATAACAAATTTTCTGTTTTAAAAATAAGAGTGCATTTATTTCGTGCTGACAAACATTTCAATGTATATCATATATGAGTTTTAAATTATGTTAACTGTACAAGATATGTTTTTATATGATATGTAATTGTACATTACTGTGGGATGTTGTGTAGGTACCTACAGGATTTCTAAGGATGCTCATTTGATGACGTTTGCTTGGTTTTAATTTTTTTTAAATTTCTTGCTAAAAGTTAGATCCTAACATATTATGAAATGTTAATCTGGGTTAAATTAATTTACAATTGGACAGGTGTACTTTAATTTTTGTGTTGAAATGTTCACTCTTGATAGAGCTAACATTCTCTTTTTTAATTTAAAAAATAAATATTACAGTTTTAAATAAAAAATTATTGTACTCTTGTGTTCTTATAAGCAACTAGCTGACCCGGCGAACTTTGTTTCGCCTGAGAATCGATAAATGTGTTAACTTTCTAGCCGAATGGCTAGAATAAATAATAGAATAGGAATAAAAAGTATATAGAAACATTCTGCGTGTATATTGTCAATGAATGGATAGTTTTTAATTATTATAAATTTATAGCTGAACCCGGCCACGCGTTGCTGTGGCTCAGTCTGATATTAATTATATAACATAGATTTACCAAGAGATAAAAAACATTTAAATTAATACTCTCTTTTGAATTGCTGTGGTATGAAAGAAAATAATTTTACACCACTCGGTGGGGTTTGTGCGCCTCGGCTTCGTTACGCTCGTCTCGTCTTCCAAAACTTCGCCCTCGGGTGTAAAATCTCGTTTTACGTCCTTGTGACGAAAACTACGTATGTGTGCATATATATTATTAAATATACTAGTTGAAAAGCCCGTCCAAGGACGGGTAGCTAGCCGGTGGATCTCTATTTTAGCGGTATTAATTTAAAAAAAATGGTTTTCAAACACTAACATAAGCTCAACCGATGGATTTCTTGTTTTACAATCTTCATTAAAAAAAATAAATCCCTAATACTGACAATTTTAATTGTTCACGTTCAAACGTCCTCAACGTTGGAAACTCGTTTGGTGTGTAACTCGATCCCAGGGGAGTAGATTTTAAGTTGCGTTGTGTGTCTTAAAAATATGACACGCTTAAGAAGTTGTATGTGCTGCCCGTTCATTATTGTGAAATACATTTATTGAAAATGTAAAAGTCGAATATTAAATTTTTTAATGGATAATCTTTGGATTAACCGAGATAAAATTTATATACGGGGTGGCCCTTTGAAAACGAAACAGACCTGCCCAAGCGTTTTTCCTTCTTTTATTCTTAAATGTCTTGAAATATCGGATTTATTTCGCATTTTTGCAGCTTCAATTTTTTTGTTGAATAATTGATAAAACTTTAAAAAAATTATAGAACTGAATTCAGGGAAGCAAGACCTTTCAAATGAGGTGTTACTTGCCATATCATCTCTATTATCATTTTAGGGGTTGTCATCGCAACTCAAAGGGATGAAACAATACGGAAGTAACATTAGTCGCAAAAGTTGTCCCCCTCAATGATAAAATTGACGTGTTTTTGTATTTCTTAAGAAAAAAATTCTGCTGGCCAATCCCGTCTGTTTCGTTTTCAAAAGGCCACCCTGTAGAAGTACCCCAGTTGAAACTTACTTTGTATGCAACTCGATGCCAGGAGAGGTGATTTTAAATTGGTAAAAAATTGGATCATTTAATTAATATAGCTGGTTCAACCGCGGCAGGCCCGTAGCTAGGATTTAATTTGGGCGAGAGGGGAGGCACTTAAAAAATTTAAATTTTTGGTGATTCCCCTTCCGAGAATTTTTATTATTCAAACAAATTTTCCTTTACTTTAAAAAAAAAATTTTTCTGAACATTTCGAGATTGAAGGGCACGTGCCCCAAGGTGCCTTCCCCCTGGCTACGGGCCTGAACCGCCTGAAATCAAGGTTGAAAACTTGATTGGTGTGCTACTCGATCCTAGGGGAAGTGATTTTAAGTTTGTATAATTAACGACAAAGACCAATTAAAGCGCGTTGTGTGTTTTTAAAAAATAACACGCTGCTACTGCTCCAAAATGTAATTTTTTTTAGAACACACAGCGCACTCTGATTGGTCGTTGTCGTTGGTCATACCAACTTAAAGTTACTTTACCACTCCATATAGAAATATATATAACCTTCTCTGATTGGAGTATTAAGGTAATTTTAAGTTGGTACGACCAACGCCAACAACCAATCAGAGTGCTTTATGTGTCCTAAAAAAGTGACACGCTGGAGGAGCAGCAGCGTGCTGGTCTTTTATATATGTGATTTAAAATTACTCCATATAGAAATATATATAACCTTTTCTGATTAGAGTACTAAGTACTTAGTACTCTAATTACAACAACCAATCAGAGTGCTTTATGTGTCCTAAAAAAGTGACACGCTGGAGGAGCAGCAGCGTGCTGGTCTTTTATATATGTGATTTAAAATTACTCCATATAGAAATATATATAACTTTTTCTGATTAGAGTACTAAGTACTTAGTACTAAGGTACTAAGGCCAACAACCAATCAGAGTGCTTTATGTGTCCTAAAAAAAACTAAGGTACTTAGTACCTAAAGTACTTAGTACTAAGGTACTAAGGCCAACAACCAATCAGAGTGCTTTATGTGTCCTAAAAATATGACACGCTGGAGGAGCAGCAGCAGCAGCGTCCTGGTCTTTTATGTTTATGATATATTTTTGCGCACAGTACACTAAATTTGCTCCGGGCAACATGCGCAAGCGTTATTTGCTCCGAGCAACATGCGGGTCAGGTAGTACATGTATAAATGGTTTGTCATTGGTTAGTTACCATGTACTACATGAAAATTTTGTGTAAAATCCAATCAATGAATGGATTGTTTTTAATAATTATAACTTTATTAAGACTTTTCGGGTGTGGGGGGGGGGGGGGGGGCAAAGTTTTATTGAACTGAGTTCCAAAGACTACCATAATATCTACGCTAAAGTGTTCTGCGGTTTTTTTTGTAAATTTGTAGGAATAAAATAAAAAGTATATAAAAACACTCTGCTCATATTTTGTCAGTTTTTAATTATTATTACTTTATTAAGACTTTTTTGGGGGTGGGAGTCTTTTATTGAACCGAGTTCAAAAGAGTACCATAGTTATATTTTTGTAAATTTTTAGGAATAAAAGGTATACCTATAGAAACATTCTGCGTATATATTGTCAATGAATGGATAGTTTTTAATTATTATAAATTTATTAAGACTTTTCGGGAGGTGGGGGGCAAAGTTTTATTGAAGTGGATTCCAAAGAGTACCATAATATCGCTAGTGTTCTGTGGTTTTTTTTGTAAATTTGTAGGAACAAAATAAAAAGTATATAAAAACATTCTGCGCATATATTGTCAGTTTTTAATTATTATTACTTTTTTGACTTTTGGGGGGGGGGAGACTTTTATTGAACTGAGTTCCAAAAAGTACCATAGTAATATGTACGCTAAAGTTTTCTGCGCCGATTTACTATTGCACCGAAATGGGCATATGCCGAACTGTACTCGCACCGAATTGGGTCTGCGTCAAACTGTACTTGCGCCAAAAAAATTTTGCCGAAGTATGCGCTCTCGCCGAACCGATCCATGTGTTGCCCCTGCTAAACACATTTCGGGGACATATTCTCGATGCCAACAATTCAAAAACTGATCGAAGGTTTCATTCGATGATTCTTTCCATCATTTATTCTGGTCTGGTGCGAAGCACCAGGGCTGTTGCCCCATATCTTCGCAGACTTGAAGAGTAAGGTTGCGGGCTTGCCCGCAACGTTACGTCGGATGATTTTTATTGAGGCGTACCTCTGAAAATTAGCGCGAAGCTAAGTCCTGGCTGTGTTAACCTGTGGGACCTACAGCTTTACGTGGAATCCGAACCACGGAGTCGGATAAATTTTGTGGCCCGCCAAACTAGAGTCCTCTCCTTAGCCCGTTCACCTAATTCACCTCCTCCACGATGATTTTTTCTTGTAGCTGTAGCTGACACTTGGCATCTGCGGAGCAGATGCGGGCGATAGCCCGCTTATCTCCTTCATCTGGTTTTGAGACCTGACGTTGAGAATTTTATACAGGGATTTCAAACCCGAGGAGCGGCGTCGAGCCGGTGTCTTGTTTATTATTGCGCTATAAGGTAAGCACTGCGGGGCCGGAGGCTAACGTCGAATTGTCCGCGCGTGCACGCACGCGTGAGATAATCCCCGCGCCCGCGGCGGCGCGATGTGCTTACCTTGGGCCCCTTCTACAATAACAGAGCCTCAGTCGCGCCGTTGCTACAGCGTTTTTATTAAAATATAAAAAAAAAATTTTTACAATTTACAAACTCAACAATAATCTAATAGGCGCTGAAAAAAAAAATTTAAAAACACAAGCTGAAAAGGAAGAAGATTAATTGGACAGGACAATGACGGATATGTGTAACCTCCCCGGGGCAGCGTGAACACTCCTCACTGGAACACGCCGTCCTCGGAGTCAGAGTCTGAATACGATCGAGGTCATGGTCGGCAGCAAAAATCTGCAGAAGGGAACGTTTCTCATTGGTCAGCCCATTGGCGTTCCAATAAACGGTTTTTAGGGCTGCGGGAATTGTAGTCGTCATGAAATCTTATGAGCGATGGCGTGGGCTGAAGGACAGGAAAAAAGTTAAACGACTCTGACAAACTGTCCGAGGGTTTTCTGGATCACCTCGGAAGACATTCCGAACCTGATGAGTTCTAGGGTGACCCTAACTATTTCGCGTTTGGACGCGGTGAATTTACCGCTATCGTCTGTAAGAGGGATGTTGGAAGGCTTGTCTTTTTTGAGAGCCTCGGAAAGTTTCTGAGAGGGGACTGATTGGGTGGGCCTTGATCGGGCCTCCTGGGCGTTTTGGGAGGGAGCTGGTTGGGTAAGGTTTGACCGGGCCACCTGAACGTAGGAACGTTCATTGGTGACCGGCCTGTACGAGTGTCACGGTTGGCTGTTGAAGGGAGTTTGTCGAGAGAGAGCTTGCACTCTCCACATTTTGGGGTACGATTTGCAGCCCTGGTAACTAGCTGGGTGGTCGCCACCACAGTTAGTGCAGGTTGCCGTACCTTTGGGTCTGCTGCACGCGGCCGTCCAGTGCAGGCCTGGGCACTTGACGCACCTGGGGGTAGCCTTACAGCAGCTCTGGGCGTGGCCAAAAGATTGGCAGCGATGACACTGCCCAATCTTGGTTTTTGCGTGGGGAACCTCAATCTTAACGCGTATGTCGTGAACGACATCCTCGTTGAAGATTTTTGCGGAGGTCGTTGTTTTAGGCATGGTGACCATGATGAGGGGAAGGGGTCTCCTACCCCGACTGCTCCTCATCCTGCCCACCGTGCAGTCGTAACCTTTAGCAATAAGGTCCTCTTGGACCTCTTTAGCGTCTATGTTGATGGGGATGCCCCTAATGACTGCTTTTAGGGGCTTTTCCTCTCTCAACTGGTGGAAATACCATCCTCCTTCTTCGGGAGTAAGTACTTCATCGAAGTACTTGTAAATCGCCCTATAGTCGTTTTCGCTGGCGGGAGTGATGCTCAGTGCGCCAGCGAGTAACTTGGCTTTTGTAAAGTGAATCCCGCGCCTCGCGAATTCAGCCTTTATGCTTTTCCACTTAGCAGATTCTTGTTGGTGAATGTATTTATGCTGACAGTTGAACATAACATAACTGACAACATATGTAGGTATCGCTCTCTACCGAACACAGTATAGAGATATGCATGTCATATAGGATTTACGATAGGTCCGTCGTGAACGCCATCTATAAAATTAATGAAATTTATTGAATTGAGTTACAAAAAATGTGATAAATAAAGAACCGCTTGACCGATTTTGTGCAAGCTTCACAGAAACCATCTACTAAATAGTCCGAACAAAGACTAAAAATTTGGTTTGAATAGATGAGCCCGTTCTTGAGTTATAAAATAACAACGAAAAGTGGCATAGATTTTTATATGTACCTTATCTACCCTATATTATAAAAAGATAAGGGCTCAATATGTAACGTTTTTATGTAACGTTTTTATGTAACGTTTTTATGTAACGTTTTTATGTAACGTTTTTTTGTAACGTTTTTTTGTAACATTTTTATGAAACCGAAATGCTTATACTATATAAGATATCTACCCTATATTATAAAAAGATAAGGGCTCAATATGTAACGTTTTTATGTAACGTTTTTATGTAACGTTTTTATGTAACGTTTTTATGTAACGTTTTTTTGTAACGTTTTTTTGTAACATTTTTATGAAACCGAAATGCTTATACTATATAAGATATCTACCCTATATTATAAAAAGATAAGGGCTCAATATGTAACGTTTTTATGTAACGTTTTTATGTAACGTTTTTTTGTAACGTTTTTTTGTAACATTTTTATGAAACCGAAATGCTTATACTATATCTACCCTATATTATAAAAAGATAAGGGCTCAATATGTAACGTTTTTATGTAACGTTTTTTTTGCAACGTTTTTTTGTAACATTTTTATGAAACCGAAATGCTTATACTATATAAGATATAAAATTATTTTTACTGTCTCAACCTTTATACCATGGTATAAACTGATCAACTGATCAACATCTCAGGCAATTTGATCTGTTTAGTACTTGAGACGTTGATCGGCCGCAGCCGTCGTTCCCATCAACAAATTACGAGCTTTTATCTTTTAAAACATCAGCAGAACGTGTCAAGGAACTCAGGGAAAGACAATAGCAGCAACAAAAACTATCAAAATCAAATCCGCCAGCAAAAAAATCAAAGGAACCTTTGAATGAATGCATAAAAAGCGCAAATCAAACAGTAGCTCAAATTGCCAATATTTCTCAAATAATAATAATACCTCATGATGCCGGAGATATGACGCAAAAACGCCGATATTGCAGTGCAATATTTTGGAAATATTAATTTTGTAAAAAGATAAGACAAAATATGCAACGTTTTTATGCAACGTTTTGGAAGATTGTGATTGGTTCTTTCCCTTTAACCAATAGTAAAATTGCAGAACGTTTTCAAAAAATAAAAAAATACCTAATAGTAATCGATAACATTTATTTTAAATTTTCAAGCTGAATGACGTTATAATCCGTTTAAACGTTAATCCGTTCATCCGTTGAGATATATTGTTGTATGAAAAGAAGTTTTACAACTCAAAGTTATTTCGTTTATGTGCTATTAGGGCCGCGAAAGCGGCCAGGGGGGCAAAGCCCCCCTAGTACTAGATAAAAAATTAAATAAAAAATTAAAAATTAAAAAAAAAACCTTTTATTTAAAATTAAAAAAGTGCACTAAAAAGTAGAAAATAATTTTAATAAAAGCAAACAAAGCTTCGTGAAAACATCAATATAAAAGCGTGGGGCTGTTTATAGGTGGATAAGCAGGCTAACTATTGGTGTACAAAATTCATAACCCCATGCTTTTATATTGATGTTTTCACGAAGCTTTGTTTGCTTTTATTAAAATTATTTTCTACTTTTTAGTGCACTTTTGTAATTTTAAATAAAAGATTTTTTTTAAAAATTTTTAATTTTTTATTTAATTTTTATTTTCTAATTTTTTAGTCATATCTTTTCAAATACAGCTTATGTATTTTAACTAATATAGGTTCATCCTATCAGATTTCTTTATTTATGTGTTTTAGATGTTTGATACTTCACCCTGTATAAATCATTACGACGAAAAACTTTACCCTGAATGCGGTCTTTAAAAATGAGATTTAGAATTCTAAGTTACTTTCCACCCTGTATGATAAAATTGTTCAATGCGCATTGACGCATGCGCTTGATGATTTTCAGTTTTTTCCCGATTTTTCGCTTATTTTTCAGAATTTTAGAAAAACAAAATTAAAATATGAAAATGCTCTGCAGGTGAAAGCTGTGTACCAAATTTCAGATCTCTAGGACGTCGGGAAGTTGCTTAAAAATGGCCTCAAAGCGGTCGACCCACACGGACGACGGACAACGGTCTTCCCAAGTTAAATAAAAAGCTTTTAATAAAAGCTTTTAATAATAATTCTTAGGAGGAGTAATTACCCCCCCCCTCCTGAAACCGCTAGTGGGGGAGAGAGAAGAAAAGAAGCTCCGTAAGTGCTTTTCTACAAGATGCAATGTAGCAAAGCACTGCAAGCGTTTTATCAATAATGGAAGCACCGTAGGTGCTTCGATCTGTGAAAATTCTGCAGTCGCAGTCGTAATTTTTACACGGTATCTTGCCGTGTGCCACAGCCACAGCCGTACAGTGATGTGACCGCTAGTATAGTACAGAGCGAAAATTCTGGGTTCAAATCGCGAACTATACAGAATTTCCGGGGGACCGCAAATTGCGCCAGCGGTCAAGGGTTTTTTTAATCCTACCCGTAAATTGCGCCAAAAATTTTTGCGGTTGACCGTAAATTGGATCAAAAAAAGCAAAAAAGGTTGTTATATTTTAATCCATTGCTTGTTTGACAATAGCTATTTTCGGTACTAGTTAGGAAAACTGAGATTTTTCCATTTGAGGCTAAGTTTTGCACACGAGGCCGAAGGCCGAGTTCGTGAATTTAAAGCCGAGACTGGAGAAATAGGTTTCTGCTAGTATCGAACAATAGTTTGTCTAATGATGTTTCGAAAAAGAACCAATTCCCGATTTTTCGCATATATAATATAATAGCTCTGAAATAACTATCGATAGATGACCTAAAGGTTGCAAGTTTATTGTAAAAAGTGTGTGTGTGAATACGTTAGAAACAGTTATAGAGAGAACAGGTTAGGTTAGGTTTTTAATTTATGTTTACTACTCTACTCCGTCCGAGTAATATCAACAACTTTTCGTAATTTTGGGGATAATATCCGACAAAATTCACGATCTCAGATAACTATCGATAGATGGCGTGAAGGTAGTACTACTGAAAAACATTAGGTCTGTTTGGTACCACAATTCTAGTGCTACACTAACTACACTACTACAAATTGATTGGTGGTACAATTACCAACCCACTTTTTACACCAATCAATTTGTAGTAGTGTAGTTAGTGTAGCACTAGGACTGTGGTACCAAACAGACCTAATGAGTCTTAATTTAACAGAGGTGTATTTAACCCGTATTTTCACACTGTAGGAGTTTCACTGATTTTTACGTTAAGAGCAATATCCAGTGCTTAAACAATTTTTGTGTTTTATGTCATTCATTTCCAGGACGTTACAAAAATTTAAATAATTGCTAGCATGCCGAAATCTTTTAACACTTTTTCATGTAAAGGCGCTAAAGGCAATTGATTTATTTATTGGAATACCACGTTATTTGAAAACTAGAATTGGATGGGGGGGGGGAGAATCCCACATTCTAGTTTTCAGATAACGTGGTATTCCAATAAATATTATATACTAATAGATATTGCTCTTAATTTAGACATTTTCTATTTCTGAATTTTAGCAGAAATTATAGGGTGTCGTTTTCATGTCGGTCAAGCGTGGTACCGAAAACTTAAAGAATTTGGAATTTCAACTGAATATCAAGATAAAAATTCGCTTATTGGAAATTGGTTGAAATGGATATTTGAGCTGCAGTATTTAAACCCCGCAGAAGTATCTGAAAGTTTTGATGAAGATTTAATGCAAATTATACCCGTAGATGCCAGACTTTTTAAATATTCTTCATATTTACATAACACACACATATAAGAAAAATCTTTGTTCTCCCCAAAAATTTGGCATCGTATACATCAAATATGTTCCGAACAACTAACGCATGCGAGTTTTTCCACAATTATTTTGCTAAAAATTTTCATACAGCTTATTCAGACCTTTACACATTTTTGGACGCCGTATTAGATATGCAAATTTCTGTTTACGTTAAAATCGATAGTATTAATCAACAGAAGCAAATCCGTACTAAAACTATACTCAAGCAAAAAACATTGCAATTCAACATAGCATTGTATCAATCGAAGGAACTAAGCAGATTTGATTTTCTAAAACGTATACTATATATCATCATTTTGCAGATATTTATTAAAAATAATTAATAATAATCTTCATTAATAATAATATATTGTTGTTTATATTGTTTATATTTTGTTTTCTATATTGTTTTAGAAATGACGCCAAAGGTACAAAGGTGCGCGGAGAGGTACAGCTGTGCGTAGGTTACAGTTAATTTTTTATATATTTTTTTAAAAATTATATCAAAAACACTTTCATTGCGTTTTATAACTAAAATGATCCCCCCCCCCCACAGTTACTTTCATACGGTTAACATATTTTGAAACCTTCTAAAAACTACGCCACTGTAGGAATTACATAATATTATAATTACTAGTAAATACACCACTTTTTCTTCATTAATAATAATATATTGTTATTTATATTGTTTATATTTTGTTTTCTATATTGTTTTAGAAATGATGCCAAATAAATTGAATTTGCGCTGATAGGTACAGCGGTGCGTAGGTTATACAGTTACATTTTTATATATTTTTCTAAAAATAAAACCTTCTAAAAACTACGTCACTGTGGAAATTACACTAACTAAATACACCACTTTTTGGGTATTACAACTAAGCTCCCTAACCAACCGCTGGCGCAATTTGCTAGTTGTCCTTAAGCTACCAATCAAAAAAAGCCAAGAAAATATTGACCGTTGGCGCAATTTACCGGCGTCCAGAATTTCTTAGCTCGGCCTTTTAGTGGGCATCTACATGCTGTGGTGAAATCGATATTGATTTATCAAAAATATGTAATATGGGGACTAATCCACCTCGCTAATCGGATTTGTAATTCCCAGAAAGGGAAAGCAATATTCTATTTAGAATGTAAAAAGATTAATGAATGAATCTTGCGTGTTACAATAAATAGAAAATAATCTGTGTATATAACAATCACGAGTAGAAATTTAGTTGATATAGAATTACTAAGCCATCGCCACTTCCAACAACAAAAGCAAAGTGAAATTTTTCAAAATGTTGCAACAGTCGATTCCTATGTTACCACAAATTTTTACTACAATTGCAACACAAAGTACTACAATTTGTAGTTGGATAAAAATCACTATAAATTTGTAGTGAATCATCCATTATAGTTTTGCAGATAATCTTTGAAGTAAATAATGACAAGTAATTGTTAGGTAGTACTACTAATTACTACGTATAATTTCTACAAATATTTGCTATAATTTGAAAATTTCTACAAATCTCACTTAAAAATTCCACTGTAATGAAAATATTAAACAATCATTTACAAAAAAACTAATAAATATTTTACTTACTTGCTTCAAGTTGATTTGCTGTGTATACGTTGGTAAACACTGAACATCATTACGATTTGAAGTTAATATATAGCAACTGCGAAGGTCAACATTAAACCTTGAGTTTTTCAATAGGCAATAAACAATTGCGATAGAGGTTGTCCTTGAGTAATAACCTCGATCGATGACCTTGCGCAACGAAATTTTTTTTTGTAACGTGGTGCGCAACTGTCCTTTCAGCAAAAGAGGGTGGTGCGTCCCAAGTAGCACATTTGAAAATTTTTAGTAAATGTTACCTACACTTGTAAATTTTACGTAATTTTTACATAACTTTCTGACCTATAAGTAAGTTTTGGTATTTTTTTAGGTAAACATAACTTTAGAAGTTTATTTGACCTAGTAGTCAATATAAAAGTAAAGCTTGTCGATGAACCTTGAAAAGTAGGTAGAGACTTTGACCAATAGGAGTTTAACCTCGTAAAGTGGGTGTGGCTTACGACCAATAGGAGCTCGACCTTGTAAAGTGGGTGTGGCTTACGGCCAATAGGAGCTCGACCTTGTAAAGTGGGTGTGGCTTAGAAAAAGGAGTGGGGGGAGCAAAAGTGGTGGGGTCATACTCTCAATTTATATCTACTACTTTCTTTTCTTTCTTTTCGGGACTTTGCTCTTCATAGCTGTTGTTCTTGCCATGTACATTTGTCGGCTTCCTTGGATTGCATTACCTCTCTTATCGTGTTGGACACCCGTCTTCACCAGCCATCATTACCTCCATTTACACTTAAATAATGTGTGCTCTGCGTCGCCGTCGTCTATGTGCTCGTCATCGCAGTATGTACAAAATGGGGTCTGTGCCTTCCCGATCTTATGGAGGTAGGCGTTGAAACACCCGTGACCGGTGAGCGCCTGGGTGAGGTGGTAATCCAATTCTGCGTGGCTTTTTTGAAACCAAGGTCTGAGGTCAGAGATGAGCCTTCTCGTCTATCCACCGCAAATCAAGAAGATTCACCAGTAGAGCTTAGGTTAGTGTTAGGAAATAATTCTTTGTTCTAGTTACATAACCAGGTCTCGAAGATGTAATATTTACCAAAGAAAACTCCACGAAATTTGATAGACAACGTTAAAATAAAGCGTTTTAGATATGGAAAAATGTCACATATCGATTAGTTTAGCTAATAATCAATTTTAAACTTCCTAATTTCTGCCCAAAATTTGACTTTATAGACGTATTCTGTTAATGGTACGTGTAGATTTACTTAGTCTAGAGGAAAGCAGAGGCATGTTGATTACGGCAGCTGCAATAATACCTACCTCGTCGTGCAGTTAACATCTAGCAAATACTACGGTTTAAGGCTATCCACGGCAAATCTCGGATCTATCCTAAAATCTAAATCATTTATAAACTTATGCGCTGGTGTTATCACATGGGTCATGAGCGGGGTTAACCTTATAACGGCATCCAATGCAATGTGGTTTTCTTTGTTAGTAAACCGTTAGAAGAGAAATCTACCAGTTGAGCCAAACGGCAGCGCCCAGATGTCAAGTACCGTTAATTAACGGAGTAGAATTCCAAAAAGTTATAAAATATTTTTAATTTACCACTTTCATTTGTTTAGTTCCCGATTATTCCAAACGAATTTCGCTATCGACATTCTTAAACGAACGTTTTAAAATATCCTGCAGAGTTCCTTATTTTTCTGAATACTGCTATATTAAAGCACCTAGTACAGGTAGTTTGGTGTAGTGGTTAGGGAGTGGAGCTATAGATCCAAGATCATAGGTTTCGAATCCCGATCGCTCCCGAGAATTTATCTGTGCCGTGTTTAGAATTACACGTTAAACTATCATCCTACTATGACGTTTAGTCGGTAGAACTGCTGACTTGCTGATAATCTATAGTATTTGCTTCACTGGCGGTTTCAAATTTTTTTTTTTTTTTTAACAAAAAAGATCAATCTATGTTGAAATTTACATTGATATTGGTAAATTACCCCCCTCCCCCCTAAGCCAGTTGGCTGAAAACGCCCCTGATTTGCTTGTAATTCGGTTTGGCCTTTATGGTTTAGCGGGTTTATCTAGTATTGCAGCAATGAGTCGTCGTTAGATGTCGTGTATATCCCGGTGCAGTATTCGAAGATTCGTCCATAGATGTCGCGTTTAACTGCAGCATTTGAAAAGACGTCACGATGCGATGTCGTGTTTATACCGGTGAGATGTTCACGGATTTGAAGTTGTTGCGTTGTTAACATAATTTAATGTATAAAAAATTTAGTTTTCTAATTTAGTTTTCTAAATTAATTTCTTGGGTTTTTATTGACGATGTTGTTCGATATTATGATCGAATTGAGGTAGATTTTGGTGATACATGCGGGCACCCTGTATATCAATGCCATGTGAGTGTAGTGTGATAACATCAAAAGGTAACGCGGTATAAGGAGGGAGACGCTAGGACGCTAAGGCACTCGATAGTAAGACGTTGACGAGTTATGTTGTGTTACATTATTGCGTATTAAATATACTATTAACCCCAAATTAGAAGTAGTTGTGATTGATTGTACACCAAGACTACATCAGAAGTGGTAGTAATCATGCCCAAACAGAAAAGCAGACGTTCTAGTTCTTATAATAGTGTAAGTGATAATGACCACGTTGTTCGAAAATCAAAAATAAAAAGACGTTACAAATCAGACGTAGAAGTGATAGTTATAGTGATAATTCCAACTCAAGTGCGAAGAAAAGACTTACTGCATACAGAACCAAAAAAAAGGAAAGAAAAACAAGAACTCCAACGACAACCTCTCCAAGAGAAACCATGCCAACTGCCATAACTGAGAGTACGAATAAGATTTTGGTAGCGATTGTTCGTTAATTGCAAGGAAATTAGTTAATCGGTTTGCACTAGAAATTAAACAACTTGAAGAAAATGTGGTATTAGCAGGATTTTTAGGCAATACTACAACCGTTAATTCCTATGTTTAGACAACAGTAACTATTGATGACGTCATGCTTGACATAATTTTGTATGTTTTAAATGTTGAGTCACTAAAGACGGATTTATTAACAAGCAAAAATTTCACGAAAAATAAAAATATAATGTATTACCGTATTGACGACAACTTGATCTCTCAAAACAGATCTGATATTTTTAAGTCACATTAAAACATAGACGTTAAATACAATACAAAAAGAACATTTACAACAAATATTAAAGAAATGGGTAGTACCAAAGAAGTGTAGGTGGCAGGTAGTTAAAAGTAACCATGATGATATAGGTCACTTTGCTTTTGACAAAACGATCGACAGATTAAAACAAAGATATTGATTTCCCAAAATGAGACGCTTTGTTAAAAAGTACATTAATGCAAGTCTTCCATGTGTATATCATAAACAACCGAGTGAAAAAAAAAACCAGGCTACTTTCAGTCTTTACCAAAATGTGCAAAACCACATCATACGTTATATGTAGATCACTTGGGTCCATTTGTGGAAACAAAGAATGAAAATAAATATTTATTGGTAATAATTGATGGCTTTACCAAATTTGTGTATTTAAAAGCAACACCAGATACATCGAGTAAACACACTATTCAAGCACTAGATGAAATATTTGCAATATTTGGCAACCCAAGGAGATTGATAACAGAGGCAAGAAAAGCTTTTATATCTAAAGAATTTAAAAATTATACACATAAAGGTGGTATTCGAGTGTTCACTACAGCGGTTGGGCATTGCAAGAGGCAATGGGCAAGTAGAGAAGGCTAATAAGACAGTGTTAGATGCCTTGGCAACAATTGGGGCACCGTTAGATTCTGATTCATGGGACTTGAATCTCAAAAATGTTCAACAAGGAATAAATAATACCGCTCATAAAATTATGAAAACTACACCAAGGGAAGTATTTTTTTTGGATGCAAGATGAGAACTGACAGTGACAAGTATATAAGTGACGATGATACAAAGGTTATGGATGTAACAAAATTACGAAAAGAAGTAGAAAACAAACTAGAAAACAACAGAGCAATACAAGATAGCTATTTTAATAAGAAGAGATGTGCACCTAAACAGTTTGCTGTTGGAGATTTGGTGCTTTATAAAATTAATAACTTCCCAGCCAATAATAATGAAAGCAAGAAACTTTTCCCTAAGTACAGAGGCCCATTTACGATCACAAATGCTTTGCCTAATGACAGGTACAATGTAAAAGAAGATGTTTACTCGTCAAGGACGAACCGCCTCTACGAAGGTGTAGTGGGGGGAAAACATATCAAGCCGTTTGCTTTTCAGAAAGTTAAGTAAGAATATAGAAAGAATATAATAGGTATGTGTATCAAAGTTAAATGAGGTGACGTATCTGACGTTCACAGTGTAAATTGGTAGCGTGTCTGACGCATACAAATTTTAATGAGGTGACGTATCTGACGTTCACAGTGTAAATTGGTAGCGTGTCTGACGCATACAAATTCAAATGAGGTGACGTATCTGACGTTCACAGTATAAATTGGTAGCGTGTCTGACGCATACAAATTTTAATGAGGTGACGTATCTGACGTTCACAGTGTAAATTGGTAGCGTGTTTGACGCATACAAATTCAAATGAGGTGACGTATCTGACGTTCACAGTGTAAATTGGTAGCATGTCTGACGCATACAAATGTAAACCAGTAGCGTATTGACTCTGTGTATGAAAAATTGTTCTAATAATTTGGGTTACAGGTAGTACCATCGTTCTTATATTACACTAGATGCAGGACTCCTATCTAAAAAGCATTGGTTGTTGTAAAGCCACTCATAACATGTTTATATTTACATTTTATTTGTTTACTGTTTACGCTACCAGTGGTGCCTCTATTTTTAAAGAATTTTTTCAAAAACTATCGATTTTGAAATAAAAGAAATCTTGTTAACCTACCTACTTTAAGGATGAGCAACCTTTTACAACGGGCCAGGTAAATATGAGCAATCTTGAAAGCACCAATGAGATCCAAGGACTCGGTAAACAAAGAAAAAGCACGCCACGCTAAAAGAGATCTTATGGTGGGCTTCAATATTTCTGTCTGTATCCACCATCTGGTGAAATAATCAGTGGCGGCTGGTGAGGGAGGGCTCTGGGGCGTCGCCCCCCCAAGCAATTTCAAAACAATAAGAATTATATCAAGTCAAACATTTTTTTTTGTATAAAAATGGATTAGATAATTTAGAAACCAAATTTTCATCATTATGTTTACATAGATATATCTATATAAGATAAAGTTTATATAGTACTTAATTATTTGCGTGCTTAGTCTGCTTAGTGTAGTGAAAGCTACCTAATAAATCGCATGCAAGTGTAACTGCACCAAGATTTGGGCTACAATTCCTCAGCCCACAGATTAACGCGTTCGTTCATCATCGGGTATGCGATCGTGACGTGTCGCACCTAAAAGTATAATATCTAATAGCCGAGCGTTTGGGCTGTCGAGCTCTACGCCCACGAGGTGCGGATTTTAATAGACACGGTTGATTTCACAGAAGTTGTACCTACTTAATTTTTTTAAGATATTTTTGATTTAATTCGTTATTTATACCTACATTTTAATTAACCATGAAGGTACATACATATCTTATTTAAAAAACAACTTTAGTACAAATACTGTGGCCGAAAAAATTAATTAATTAATATTTATGAACCACAAAGGTATCTGACTTAAAAAAGAACTTGAGTACAAAAACTTGGGAAAAACAATAAAAAAAAATTGTATTTTCATTTTGAATGTTATTCTGGAAAACTAACAAGCACAAAAAAAGTTAAAAATGTTGACCTAAGCATAATATATAATACTTTCAGTATCACATGCGTTGAACCACTTGGGGCTGTCGAATTTGCGCCCACAGTGGTTGCTGTTTTCAGAACCTGTCTTTAATATTTTTCAAAAACCGTACAACTGTGTTATTAGTAGGTACCTACTGAAATAAATATTATATCCTGTTATAAAATCATAAAATATTTATGATACATTTCAAATATAGTAGGTATACTACTAGTAAATAATTTATCTTTTTTGTTATTCCTAACAACTAACAATAGTTATAATTGTATTTGGACAAAACGATAACATTTAATAAAGATAATTAAAAACAAAATAAAGGTAAATAATAATACGACGGTTAAATTCATCTCTGAAAAAGTGCAAGTATACCAAATAAAAAAGAAGTAATATAGGATGTTGGTCATTTGCAACCAAAGGCAAAAAAACGCTTAAGCCGCAATACTGCCCATGGTTTATAGTTTTATGATTTGCACATATACTTCTTTTAAATTTTTAATATTTGTAATTAGATAAATTCTCTCTAGTATTAAGTTGAAAGTTGAACAAAACCAGGATTGCAAAGTATTACAGTTTGAGCTGAATTATCTTTAACACGCAAAATAAAGTGATAAAGTAAATTTGTGATTTAAGTACAAATATCTAATAACCATGAAGGTATTAAAAAAAAACTTTTGTAGGAAAAGTTTGCCCGAGAAAATTGATGTAAAAAATAGTAGACGTCCGACTCCAAATTTAACTCTTGTGTAAGTGCAAAAAGAACACAAAAGTCGAGGATCTTCTATCCGCAAATTTGACAAAAGTGTCTATGATAAAACAGCGTGGTTATGTAGTTGTGACGAAAAAAATGCATTTTTTTGCTTAGTGTGTTTGCTATTTGGTGATGATGATAATTGGAAACTCGCTAATTTTATTAAATAACATTTTCGAATAAATTTGAATTAATAAATTTAGATTAAATTTTTGCTACAAACTTCAGCCCCCCCATGAAAAAATTCACCGGCCGCCACTGGAAATAATAGATCGTTGGGTGTTACAGCATAGAGCCACGTCGATCGAGGACGATCGTTGTTTCAGGATGGCCGAATGCGGGCACCCTGTATATCAATGCCATGTGAGTGTAGTGTGATAACATCAAAAGGTAACGCGGTATAAGGAGGGAGACGCTAGGACGCTAAGGCACTCGATAGTAAGACGTTGACGAGTTATGTTGTGTTACATTATTGCGTATTAAATATACTATTAACCCCAAATTAGAAGTAGTTGTGATTGATTGTACACCAAGACTACATACAGTTGAATTAATGTGCAGTTCGTCAATGAAGTATTGCAGATTTATATCACCGTATGGGGTAGGATACCAACTTACAAACGATTCTAACAAAATTTTGATTCGCAGTACTTAATATTAAAATTTACTTAAGCTATTGAAAACCTTGCTATTGAAAAAAAGCTATTGAAAAAAATATCTGTATATAATTCGTATTTCTTTGCACTGGCCCAGACTGGGGCCGCATACAAAAGCACAGACTGAACTACCGCCGCAAAAGAACTTTTCATTTGGAGGAAGATGCGCTCTCCATATTTGGCATTGATCGTGAGAGGGCTGTTGCGCTTGTCTCTCCCTTCTTGATGGTGTTTATAATATGTGTGGTAAACGTCAGGATTTTATCGAGGGTGACTTCAAAACGCCGTCTTTTCCGGCACCAATTTAAGGCCCCTGCCTCTGATCCATTCCATTATGATGGCTATTGCTCGGTTTGCCTTGGCCATTGTTTCTACTTCAGTTTTGGCTGTCACAATCATGTCAAGTCGTCGTCGCCGTCAAAAAAATAATTATTTAACATTTTAAAAAACCTTATCGCAAATTAAACCGCTTGCCACGGGCACTTTCTACCCTCGTTACGGCTCCGCTTCCAGTTAAAATTAATTAATTCTTAACTAAAAAGATGAATATTTCTAGAATTTGCTTTTTTTTTTTTTTTTGCTTTTGGTTTTTTTTTCAGCAAAAACTATTAAATTTGTCAATAAAATATCTACTTCATGAGTTACAAAATTTTATTATTAAGCAGTATTAAATTAAAAACTTTAAAAAAATTACAAAACGATTTAAGAATGAATAACATATTACGGTTTCAACAGGATGGTGCCACATGCTACAAATTTAATAAAATTGTGGCTGCTTTAACGACTTTGTTGTTTTCTAGCGTTATATCTCCTGAGTATTCTATCTTTTATTACCATATAAGCGATTCCCACAGCACCACCCATTAATACACCACCAAATAAGCATGTAGCTGTTGTAGCAGTGGATAACCCTAAAATACCTGTAACAAATGGGAACCCACCGCTAAACGGAACACTAATTCCTGCAACCACTAAGGTCTCGACGTACTTCAAAATTTCTATTAGAGCAGGACCTAAACCATTAGCAAACAGACTCGCACAGTAAAGAAGTAAAATTTTAGTTTCTTTCCTTACTTCAAATTCATCATCAATCTTTTTCTTTAATTTATTCGCCTTCTTCAGTAACAAATTCATACATTTTTTGTAGTTCTCTATGACTATTATTCTGGTTGTTTCTTCAAAAAGCAACGCATTATCCAACGCTAATATAAATTGAAAACTTTTTTTGAATTCATCAGATAGAATTAAAACTTCAGGGTTTAACAACCTTTCTAAAGAACTCTTCAGATCATCTAGGTTTTTGATATCTCGCCTGCCTTCTGAATTTAATCTATTTATTACGTCATCTAATAATTTTTTGACTTTTTCTAGTTCTTCTTTATATGAAGCAAACACATATAAATCAACATCAAAATAATCATTGTAGTCTCGGATTGTTCTATTAATTTCTGGATCGAAATACCGAGAATCGGTGTATTCTCGATACACTGCTTTCAGAAATAAATTAGAACGATCGGAGAGAGCAAATTTAATATTCAATTTTTTCAATTCGTCAAGAGATACTTTTTGGCAAGCATCATCAATTACGCCTCTCACATTACGATCAAGTTCGTTCAAATTTATTACACCTTCTCTGGTTGGCATTTTAAAAATTCCTATTAATCCATTATTCACTGTTAGATTACGCAATAATCTACGATCTATTTCCAAGTTGTTTAGGCTCAAAATGTCATTCATAACGCTTCTTAATTCCTCTGGTGTCTTGTTATTATTATCTTTGGTATAGATGATAGACACAGAGTTTAGTATATTTTCAAAATTGGTCACTAAATGAGACATCTGCGACAATAAATTTGTAAAATTGCGGATGTTGTCGTCAAGCAGATCGTTGATGTAACAAACCAAAACAAATTTAATGGACTTTGCAAATCGAATTTGATTTATACATAAGGCGTTCAATATATCTTGCGGAATGCCACGATTATCTTCAAATCCAGGGGAATCGATTATAACGCTATCATCCGCATTGGGTGCATCCGCACTATCATTTATAACGCTATCATCCGCATTGGGTGCACCCGCACTATTATTCAAAATATACCTGTATACCATTGGAAAATCCGTTACAGATAAGCTGCCGTGCCGAATTTCAGGTCCACCAGTGCCATCCAATAAATCTAATTTGTATTGTCCAGCTACTTTCATACTTCTCAGACGATTGCCAATTAAATAATTCACCAAAGTACTTTTACCACTTCGGGTGTTTCCAAGACAAATTATGATGTTCTTATTTTCAATTAATTTTCTAAAATCTAATAATTTTTCTTCGTCAGTGAAGCGTTTCTCAATTTGTCTTTTTAATTCTGAAACTTCTTGTTTTGTCAATTCGGCCATTTTATTAATATCTGAAAAATAATATAAGTATCAGTTAGATTATCACTACATTAATAGAGGGGATATGTTCTTAAAGGTGTGGTATTTCTAAAAGAACCACCCAACAGACAAAATAAAGGGTTGGTTTCAAACCAACCCTTCTTTCATTTCGATCAATCAAATTTGAAAATTTTCGAGCACGGTGAGTTTGTATAAACATAGCCCTTCTACTTAAATAACAGAAACAACTGATGTTTTTGCTTGCGCGGAAATTACGTTTCAACTATTTTTCCGATTTGTGATTCAAAAAATAGTTGGACTTTACCATATCAACTTCCCTCGTAAGGAACGGTAAAATGCTCACAATCAGTGAGCATTTTCAGTACTTTTTAGCCTCAAATAGAAGTTAGTGCTACTAAAGTTAAAAATGCATTTAACTCTGTTGGATAGCAACATATTCTAGAAGAGCTTAAAATGACAAGACAGAGAAATAATTGGGGAGGATGAAAACGTCAGGAGAAACATTAAGGTAACCTGTTGAGTGCCACAGGGTTCTGTGTTGGGACCCATGCTGTGGAAAATCTTCTACGACGAGGTACTCAGACTGGCCACCCCACCCGAGGTACAGCTGGTAAGATTCGCAGATGACCTGAAGCTCGTGACATCAGCACGCACGGAAGTAGAACTTTAAGAAATTGTCGACAAGATGATTCTGGACATTCACGCCTGGATGCCATCAAAAGGGCTTATGATAGTACCGGAAAAACGAAGGCGGTATTGACCATCGGTAAGAGAAAGTGCATCCCTTTTACTTTCAAGGTGGCTGCCACAAATATTCAGCCCACTAGCTCTGTGCGAGTGCTTGGAGTGCACCTGGATAAGTCGCTATCCTTTTGCCTGGATATAAGCTTGGCGGCTGAGAGAGCCCTAGCGGTAACGGCGTCCATCAGCAGATTGTTACCAAATGTGGTGAGACCCTCCGAATACAAACGGAAAGTCTTAGCATTGGCAAAATACCTACGGAAGAATTTCATCGAAGAGTGATGGCAGACACGATGGAACAAGAGTTAATTCGGTAGATGGACGCATACTCTAATACCAAACATAGCCAAGTGGTTCAACAGAAACCATAGAGAAACGTCTTACAAATTGAGCCAGGTGTTAACGGGAAACAGCTGCTTCAAACAGTACCTCCACAGGTTCTAAAGAGCTACGACCAACTACTGCCCATACTGTGGAGAGGAAGATACAGTTAAGCATACTGTCTTTGATTGCGTTAACTGGGTTGAGCAAAGATCGGAAGCCGAAGTGAAGTGTACCTTGGCACAATCCAATTTGGTCGAAAAGATGCTGGAAAGCAAACTAAATTGGTGTGCCATTGAAAAAATGACAATTAAGCTATTAATATCTGGGCGACCGATCTCCGATCGTAACTATTCTTATTTTTATTAACACGAGAATGATGTAGGTTCTCTTACATCATTGATTACTGATAAATGATAATAAGTAAGAATTATTATTGTAGCTCAGGTATTGGTTCTAGATCTAAAAAGTACCTACAGGTGGCCGTACTTAAATTCCCATTCAATATTTTTCGTCGATGAGCTCTACTATATTCATTTTATGATAAATTTGTCTCCAAGCAATAAAACTGTGCGATTAGGGACTCTTCCTCTGAAAATTGTAAAGTCTTGCAATAGCCAATAAATACACAAAACTTCAAGAGGTCTCGAGCTTGGATATGGCTAACGCAACCATACGCCTCATTTTGAACGGGACTGTCTCTTTTTTTGATACTCCATCCCGATGTTTCTGAGGAAAGCTTTGGGACGCCGAAATTTCCCGTTTTCAGATTTGGACGTGGAAGAAAGAGTGCAACAGTAAGGAATTAAAAAAAGCATTTTTATGGCCTTTTTTTCAGTAAAGGTTAGTCCTGATTACATGGTAGTTTAATTTGTATAGCGGTGGGTTGAGATTAATAGAACACTTCTTACTTTATTAGCGCAACACTATCAGAATGATTCTCTCTCGGATCATCAGGTTCTTTGCATAAATTCGGCAAGTTATAATTCCTTAACTTCCGTGGACTTCTTCTAGGCATAATGACATTAACAATTTAATTAAACTGCACTGAATTTTTTATATAAATCATATAACTGTCAAAACTTGATTAAAGTTCTTTTTTAATTTGACAAATAGTTTTCAAACAAAAACAATTGCAGTTATTTAATTTACACATAAACTGTCAAAACTTGATTTAATTAAATTTATAAGCATAATCAAGTAGTTTTCAAAGAAAAACAATGGCAGTGAATTTCAAACAAGGCATCTAATTATGACTTCTTTGAGGTCGTTTTTTTGCGTGAAAATGAATTTTCCCAAAGATGAGACCCGACCAAATCGATTTGTAGGCCCAAAATACCCCCAGTCCGTGATTTTCATCAAAATCCCTTAGGCCGTTTTCTAGAACCCAATTACATATATATATGTTACAGTTAAAACCCGAAATCAGTTAAAACCCGATCTAACTAGTAAATTCTAGTTTTAACTAACGCCCTTAGTAAATTCTAGTTTTAACTGAAATAAGTTTAGTTAAAACTAGAATTAACTGATTTCTAACAAATTTCTTTAGTAAATTCTAGTTTTAACTAAAATTATACCAGTTAAAACTAGAATTAACTGATTTCTAACAAACTTCTTTAGTAAATTCTAGTTTTAACTAAACTTATACCCGTTAAAACTAGAATTAAAGTAAAAATTGTCTTATTAAGCAATTATTTTATACATTATTATTATATTCTACTTATTGCCACATGGCATGCTGTTGTGATATTTTGAATTGCAAATAATTTCTCTTTTTAAACAAGGGCAACGTTTTGGGGTGCAATTTTTTTTACAAGAACAGCGGACAAACCCTTGTCCAGATTCAACGGCAGCTTTTGGCCCTGCAGTCCTTAAGCAAATTTCTTCATCTGGCACGTGTTTTTGAGTCAAAAAACTTTAAAAGTTTTTTAAATTTTTTTGTCATTGTCACTTTTAAAGTAACTGGACCAATGAGAGCGCTCCTGTATGATTGGATAAACGTACAAACGGATACATGGAAATTGAGCTTAACCCTGCCCCCCCCCCATTTGGTAACTTTTCGAGATTGTTCGTTATCGACTATCGTTATCGAATCGTTAAAAACCGTAAAATTTGGTTTCCATTACTATCTAATGCAATTCTGAACAAAAGTTAAATTTACCTATTTGAAAGTGACGATGACAAAAAAAAATTAAAGAAAATTCAAGTTTTCTGACTCAAGAACAAGTGCCAGATGCACTTTACAATTCAAAATGTCACAACAGCATGGCATGTGGCAATAAATAGAATATAATAATAATAATGTATAAAATAATTGCTTAATAAAACAATTTTTATCTAATATTAAGTCTACTTTTACTTAATTCTAGTTTTAACTAAACTTATACCAGTTAAAACTAGAATTTACTAAAGAAGTTTGTTAGAATTCAGTTAATTCTAGTTTTAACTGGTATAATTTTAGTTAAAACTAGAATTTACTGAAGAAATTTGTTAGAAATCAGTTAATTCTAGTTTTAACTAAACTTATTTCAGTTAAAACTAGAATTTACTAAGGCGGTTAGTTAAAACTAGAATTTACTAGTTAGATCGGGTTTTAACTGATTTCGGGTTTTAACTGTAACATATATATATATTGTCGTGTTCTGTTGAACATGCACTAAAAAGGTCCGTAGCTCGTTGTTCGGAGTTTACACTTTTGAGACTATCTCAAGAGTAGGTTCAAAAAAAATTGGTTTTCAAACTATCCACAATCAATAAAACAAAATTTTTACCGGGCATCAATAAAATTTTACTCAGATAAATTTGGTTATCAATAATATTATCAAAAACAGAAAACAGAATTTTTGTTAAATCAAAATTCCACAATGAATAAATCTGATATCGACGTGATCCATCTACATGTTCCCACATTTACTATTATAAAACTTATTACTCTAACTTGTAAATAAATCAGGCATTATAAATTGTACAAGCTGAAATAAAATAATAATACGAATAAATAATTGTCTTATTTAAAATTTCGCACCGACCTGTTATAAACCACATAAAACCAAACTGTTACTTTTTATGCCTATTCGCAACTGAAGTTCGATGTAACGCGTATCACAACAGCAGATCGTAATCGTCGTATTAAAAAAATTAAAGTTAATCTCGATGGTAATCTAATTGTATCAAATTACGAATTTGGTGCATCGAAGTGATTAAAGTTGATGTAATACTCCAATCAATCTGTTGTCCACTAAATTTCCAGGTTCGTATAAAATGTGACTAACATAACCTCTCATTGTAATTTTTATAAATTCCGTTTTCAGAAAAATAATATCGAAATAGCGCAAAATAAAAGAATTTAAATTCTAATTACCATTCGATGGCTTCATAAATCGTTGTTAAGTGGAAATAAATTGCGATAAACTTTACAAAATGGACGGTCATCATTCCAGGTTATTAGGTAAAATTATCCATAATATCACATTCCAGAACTCAATTTTCCAGAAATTACCATGCTCATTATACTGACACTTCACTAATCAAAATTGCAATTGTAATTTACACTCCATTCTCATATTACAATATTTCACAACTTATCGAGAAAATTTTGTCTTCCTCGAAAACACAACTTAACACGTCCACCTCTCGGTCAGTAATCCTTATCTTTTTACAAAATTTTCCTTTCCTTTCCGTTTCTGGTTTTTGGAAATCGTGGCCCATGCTGATTCGTCGATTTTTACAGCGAAATTTGAAATTTTTCCAAAAAAAAAATTGATATCACCAACTTTTAAATTACTTTTCAACAATTACCGCACCATCTAGAGTTATTTATGAACAATACGACGTTATAGTTTTCTATGCACGCAATCACTTATTTATTAAAAAAAGTAAACAAATTAACAATGCAAAAATTCAATTAAAAACAAAATGCAGTCATATCTGATTAATTTAACTTTTTAGATTTCTGGAACAAAATATCCATCTATGAAATCCTGTTTTCTTAGCAACAAGCAAAATTATGGCCATTAAGAGAAAAACCATTCAACTTGTCCGAGTAAAACTTAAAATCATACAAAATTCAATGGAATGACAAATCAACATCAATTGTGGATATTTTAAACTTTTGGTAATTAGCTCGTCCCACGTCAATATATTGTCATGTTTTGAACCTCCTCGTATGAGATTGCGACAAGGATGTATGAATTTTTTTTTAAATCTAACTCTACCCTGAGAAGTATGTCCCAACAGATGGATCTTGGTTATTTGTTTTAATTTTAATTTCTGCTTTTGGTTTGCCGGACGATAAAGATGCAATAAATCAGTCATCGGAATTCCATAATGTTTGTCATTATTTTCCCTTGTAAAAAATCATTTGAAGGGATGAGAATTAGATCTTCTCAGCTGAACAGCTTGGTTCACGGAGGCAATTCCTATAGGCATGCGGAATGATTTTATTTGATTTTAGTTGTTAATTTGTACAGTTTTATTTTGGAAAGTTTTATTTATGTGAAGCGTATTTGTGTTATTTGTAAATAGTTGAAATTTTGGAAGTGGACGAGAGACATGCGCACCGCGCAAGAGTGAAAATTTGTAGAGCATTGCAACGTCAGGGGAAAGTGCAATGTTGAAAAAAGTAGGCGAGCAAGCACAAAGACATGCGCACCGGGCAACAGTGAAAATTTATAGAGAATTGCAACGTTAGGAGGGAAGTGCAATTTTGAAAAAAGGAGGCGAGCAAACACAAAACGGCTCAAGAGTGGCTTTTGAGTGTTAGCGCCCGTAGGCGTAACACGTATCTGATTTGAGTGAGCTATAAATGCGAAGCAAAGTGTTTAATGATTGAAGATAGGTTTGATAATTGTGATAATTTTGCCTGTATGAAAATTGAGACCGTGAATGTGGAAAAGCCAAGCGGTATTTTTAACACGGAAGTTGAGAGATTTTGTGCGTGCCTTGAAGCGGTTCAACGTTGGAACGCCACGATGCCTTCCTATGGATGGTAAAATTTTTAAACTCTGTTTTGAAATATTATTTTTTATATTACATCGAGTATTTCTCTACGTTATGAATTACCGATTTGCATTTTTGTAATTCGTGGTTTAAGAATTACAGTACTTTACTTTATACGCGCATCTGCCCATGGTTGAATTTGTTGACCATACGACGAACACATTTGTTGTGTAGTGGACGATGTCATTTTATAACAATAAATGTGCGATTATTTTATGTTTGATTTTGAATTGAATTTTGTATGAGTTTGTAAATAATTTTATGTCTTGTCCGATAACTGTGAAAGTGCAGGACAGTTTTGATTTGATTAAATGTCACTTTCACGGTTATTTGATCTGTAGGAATTTGACTGTAGTCATAACAGGCTTCAGAGAAGGTCTAATATTTTGTTTAATTGTTTATGGGATGACTGATTTATTCGTCGAATTACATTTTGTTTTCTATTATTTTATGAATTTTATTTTTCACCAAATGATAAGTGTCCATCATTGGGACGTATGACTCCATCACTGAGCTAGCGGGTGAATTTTCATTTTTTTGCAAAGGTATAAAAGAAACCTTGGCGGGAAATCTTCGGTTTCCCGCAAAAGCTTTTTTATCATTGCAATATTTTTAAACCTAGTCGAGATCCTTATAAAACTAGGACTACCAGAGATCCCCTTCAAATATTACAAATTAAGCATATATATTTCCATCAAGAATCTGGAAACAGTCATTCTAAATGTTACCACCCGAGAGGGGAAAGAAATAACTCATTTTAAATTTTTATGTTAAAAATTGACACAAGTGAGATCCTTGAGAATAAAATGGTGAAGTTGAGATCCTTTGATGTATAAATTGATATCTATATGATAAGGTGAGATCTTGCATTGTTGCCAAGTGTACCTTCAAGATGCAAGATATAAATAGAACAAGAATGTGCAACATTTGCAAAAAAAATTCAATAATAACATTAGTAGAACTTTTACAGTATGTTAGTGTAACTTCTAGTTACAGTATAATATTAGTACAAAATTTTTTTATAATACTCGTACCTACTATGATTATTTTATTATTATTTTCTTATAAATAAATTTTTAATCTTTTCATTTGGAATATCTGTGATTGTAAAAATATTTTTAGTTTCATATTCTATATAAAATAAGCAATTTCCAGTGGCGTAACCACCGATGTGCGTGGCTTGCGAATGTACACGTCCCTTAAAATCTTGGGAGCCCGAGGAGGCGGTCGGGCGGAAGTTGATCTGAGGAAATATAAGCAAAGAAGTTAGTTTATGAAATAGAGTTAAAAAAAAGTCAGTAAAAAATATCGAGACCGTCGGGGGCCCATTCTACAAACAATTGAAAGGCCCAGGAGGTGGTCTGACTGTACGCATGTTGCTCGGAGCAAATATAGGTGAGGGAGTCAGTTAAATACAGGATATTAGGTTCCACGCTTTAGAGCACAGCTAAGTATAGCGTTATAAAGGTCACAGCCGGGGAGTTTACTCAATGTCTCGGCACCGACCTAGATAAATGCTTAAGTGATCTGGACGCGGGCATGTATGGTAGAAAACCTTTTTCAACTGTACAATCCCAATGCGTCTACTGTTGTATCTGCCATCTAACTCGCAATTTACTCGTAATTACTCATCCATCAAAGGTTGATTATCGCCTTCGCGCGGGTCAACACTCCACTTTGAGGTGCGACAAGGCTCCATGCTTATAGTATTATACATACACACCAAACCATCCTTGCGATGTTCTTAGATGTTGAAAGAGGTGATAGAGGCTGCGCCTCCACAAAACTCTGTTCACGAAGTAATGCTATGCTATGCTATATAACGTTATATGTCTTCTGCAGTTTAAATAGAAGTATAAAAAGGATCTCTAAATCACTTAATCTAACGAAGCACCTAAACTAGCATATTGACAATCAAGATGTTAATATTTTTTAAATTGCCTTGTTGCTGTTCCTTTTCCCTCTAATTGAATTATTGGGTGACATTGCTGTCAATAGTAGGTCTGCTTGGTACCACAGTCCTAGTGCTACACTAACTACACTACTACAAATTGATTGGTGTAAAAAGTGGGTTGGTAATTGTACCACCAATCAATTTGTAGTAGTGTAGTTAGTGTAGCACTAGGACTGTGGTACCAAACAGACCTAGTTAGACCCTCAATAACCTTTCATTCCCATCATTTTATGAGCAAATTCCGTACCGTAATTATTGTTATAAAGCTTTACATTCGTTATAAATATGGCTATTTCTGTTCCAAAATTTTCAAATTTGATTAAAGGGGAGGATTAGATCCCATATATCGGGTGCTGAATGAGTTAGCCGATCATAGGATATTAACGTGTAAAAACTTATTTTTGCAAATTCCTGCTTTCCTAATTATTTTAGAGAAAAATTGAAAGACACAAATATAATATAGAAATATAAACTACGTATGATAAGAGCATTAAATTTTATCTAACTTTTACTTAAAAGGTCAAAAAACTCTTTTAAAATTGTTAAAATTCTGATTTCTCAGATTAGCCATGTAAGTTTCCAAGGTAATTATTTTTGATAAGTAATAACAATCAATTGCACGTTGTTTACAGTTAAAATAATTACCTTGGAAACTTACATGGCTAATCTGATAAATCAAAATTTTAACAATTTTAAAAGAGTTTTTTGATCTTTTAAGTAAAAGTTAGATAAAATCTAATGCTCTTATCATACGTAGTTTATATTTCTACATTATATTTGTGTCTTTCAATTTTTCTCTAAAATAATTAGGAAAGCAGGAATTTGCAAAAATAAGTTTTTAGACGTTAATATCCTATGATCGGCTAACTTATTCAGCACCCGGTATGTATAACGTTTGTTTTTTTATTTGTTTGTTCATACAGTAATATTTAACTTTAATTCAATTTTGTCAGATTAAAAATTTTCTTGCGATTAGAAAAACTAGTCTTACTTAATTTAGTTTTTCAAATATAGTTCTACAAAAAGTCACTAGTTACTTAAAATTCACCATTGTTTAAATTTATTTCAGTAAAATAATAAAAGGTTGGGAGAAATATGCCTATGATGGACCCCCGCCAATGATAGACCGCTATCTGTATTTTCAAATTTACAGCACCATAATACACTACCGCCATATTGGTTAGGTTGACTGAAGTTTACAGTCAGTTGTTTACAAGCGTTTACGAAAATATAAGCAGGTTTTATGAAAATAAATAAATAAGTTAAAATTGGTCAGTATTGTCTATTGATATAACAAAGTAGCTTGGCATGATGCTAGGTAACTGTTGTTTTACACATATTATGTGCCGATGATGGACTACTCCAAAATTTTTTTGTAATGTCTATATTATCAAACAGGAAATTAATTGGTAAAAAATTTACGCTATACTATAATAAACTTCAAATTAAGTATAGATTTTCTTATATAAAAAATTAATAACTCCAAAACTTAGAAATATATTTCCTTAATGGTTCCATCATAGGCACATTTCCCCTACATCGATGGATCAACTCAAGAAGGATACAAGTAAAAACCAATTATTTTTAATTAGTCGTATACCATATCATCAAAGATAAATGTGTATTCCATATAATTAAAAACATTATAAGAAGAGTAAATAGTCGAATTTGACATGTTTGCGCCAATAGTAGGCACAAGTTACAATACGTAAGTGTCAGAATTAAAAAAACTCAAAGTAATTCAAAATTTTAAAACTTGAGTTTTTGACTTGTTCCCTTATTTCACTGACTCATCGACATTGTGTTTATTCAATTGAATTGGATTTGATAACAATTATGAATTAATTTTGTCAACCGAAACGTAAAAATAAAATTTTCTTCTAAATTATATTTTCCAGTTTATTACACTAAAATGATAATTATTTATAAATTTTCGTTAATTTTTTTAAGTAGTTATTATTAGAATTCATTTTAAACTGATAAAATTGAATAAAAGGTGAAAGATACCAAACGTAACTTGCTCAGAGGTTTACAATTTACAGAGCAGGCTTTGTAACATAAATATAGTGAGTTCTATTCCCGTAATGGTCAGTTTTTTTCTTCAACGTCCTAGTTTTAAAAATTAATAAATAATATATTATTTTAAAAACTGAACAAAAGGTTCAATTTTGTGTCGCATCGGCATACGAAAACTGATTCTTTCTTACACATCTATACGCATAATAAAAGCATAACTACCAAACCTTGTAAACAAAAATTTGATTATAAATGAGGCAATATGATATTAATACAGTTTAAAAATATAAATAATAGTTGCAAATTCTTAATAAATGTAAAAGAAAGCACAGAAAACACTGAATGACATAAAAATTATGCCAAAGTACGGATACCTCACTCGGGTGATTTATTTTGGCTTTTCATACAAGAACATAAGAGGTAAATGAATCTAATTAATTGAGCATCCAATCGGCCTGACTTATAAAAAACAATTTTGTTTTGTTTAAATCTGTAACTCCAAAATTTTAGTTATTTTTTATTTTAAAGCAGTTTATAAAATTCGTTTACTTTCAAGGTTTGTAAATCGGCTTAACCATTTAATTTTAATATTGAAAATCTTGTAAAAATTTATTATTTTATTAGAATAAATGTTCATTTTCCCCTTACGTAACTTGCTTGGATTTAATTCAAATTAAAATTTTGCAATTTTTACATAAACGTTTAAAATTATGTTTATCTACATTATTTTTAAGAATGCAGTTAGAAGCGCTTTGAAGTAAAAGTGTTCAAAAAATTTAATAATTTAGCTTTAACAATAGAATTTATTCATTAATAGAAAAAGATAGGTACCTTTAAAATTATTTTAAAAAAATATTATTTATTTATAATTTCTTTTACGGAACATTTACTGCCTCCTTATAAACAAAAGAATTTGCTAACTTAGCTATTTGACTTTGCTACGTTGCCAAGTTAGCGGATCTCAGCATTGTTAAAAACATTTACAAATATACAGATATACACTTTGGCGATGACAGCGCTCCACCTAAGTACTTGTGAACTATCAGTGTATATAATACGAAAAATATAGGAAAAACGAGATCCTCTTCAAATTTCAAATAAGAGATCTACTATATCAACTTTAACGGACAAATTCGATATACACGCTAAAAAAGGCGAGATCCGAAAGTGGATCTCGGCTTTACCCAGATGATCTCGACTTGTTAACATTTGTCTCAAAAGGATCTCACGTTTACCCTTTACAAATCTATATATATATACAAGAATTGCTCGTTTAATAGTATAGGATAAGCCGGTAGATAGAAGATCAGCGATTTCTAGAAAACCGCTCAAGAGAAACCGAATTGGTTGCAAACACTCACGAGGAATGCCCTAACGGCGAATCCCGACTTTCCTTGGAGTACACTAACTAGCATAACCATAAGGGGAGGGAGTTTTAGTGGGTAAGAATCCCACACTGCCAGCTAGAGCTGCTGTCTTTTGAAGATTTCCCCCTTCCAGCGCAAGCAAAAACAACAAAAAACAAGAAAAAGATCAGTATAAATTTGTAGCGATTTTCCATTAATCACGTGAGGCTCGAAAGGGGGGGGGGAACCAAAAAAAAATTACGAAATATTACAGAAGGGGGGATCTAGTAATAAATCACGTGTATTTATTTTTTCGGCAAACGCGCGGTACTGAACCGAAAAGCGGCGTTACGTGTATTTATTTTCTCAAAAAATACACGTGATATGGGGGGGGGTTAGTCTTAAACCTCACCATGTATTACCAAGAGGGAGGGAAAGTCAAAAAATGCCAAAAAAACATCACGTGATTAATGGACCGCCCCTAATAACTAGTAATTGTACTAGGTACTAATTACTATAATTTTTACAAATATTTGCTACAAATTGAGAATTTCCACAATTTATAGTAATTTTTACTACAATCAAATTACTTCAAATTATTTCAGTATTATAATATCAAATGTATACTATACGAAATTAAATAAATTTTCTCAATAAGTACTACAAAGCATTAATTATAATTATCCCGGCAAGTTTTACAAAGTTCTCCTTCCGTGCGAGGGAGGGGGTTAAAGATGATTATATCAATTAAGGCTTCCCATATTAAACTGAAAAAACTGTACATTAATGTCAGCAGAGTAATTAAAGCGTGGCAAAGGCGGCGTAAGGCAAGAGTTACCAAATTTAAAGCGCAAAATTAACTCAAAGCTAAGCTGCCCTAAAAATTAAAAATCGCACTTTAAAATGAGGTAATAGTAGTTTTCGTTATACCGGCCGTAAAATGAGTGGTTTACGGCCTGTGTAGAGACGGCTTCCATACAGTCACAAATAAAAATGAGGTGGTCCTGTCACAACGAAAAGCAGTTTACGCCACTCGGACGTAAAGAGATTTTACACTCAAGGGCGAAGTTTTGGAAGACGAGGCGAGCGTAGCGAAGCCGAGGCCCCTTAAAAATTACCCCTTGACGATTAAAATTTCTTCATTATTTTTGGAATATTGGCAGGTTTAATATTAATATAATAATTAAAAAGTGTTTCAAAATTATTAATCAAAATTTTCATGTTTTTCAACCACCCACATTTACCCTCAAAGCGATTTGAATTTTTTCATTGATTATGGCATGGTCATATTCCCTTCGTCTCAAAAACTTCTTTTGTAAAAAAATTGCAGGTTATTGTAATGACACACGTTGCTAAGCATATAGCATAGCATAGAACAAGTATTTATTTAATTCACTTTTGTTGCAGGTGAACTTGCACGTACAACGCCGAGCACACCCGCATTATAAGTTGCATAACAGATAGGAGCAGCTCGTCAAATACATATCTCCAAATTAAATAAATGTAACATGTCAATAAAATGTTTTTCAAAAATTAAAATTCTTTGCTTTAAAATTTGAAATTGTTTTTGTGATAAAATTAAAATTTGCATTAAAAATTGTTGGAAAAAATACAAAAAACCAACTTAAAATAATTACGGTTCTACAATAAAATAAAATCTTAACTAATATAAGCCCAATGGAGTAAAAATCCAGAAAGTGATAATTTTTTTTGTCTTTTTGAATCACCAAAAAAATTGGGATCTCGATTTGCGTCATACTCACTGTTATGCCCCCTTGTAAGTTAAAATCTCTTTATTTCGAAGAGGGCAGCTATAAAATACCACATAAGTTAAATTCATATCAGCCAATGTAATAAATATTTGCACGATAATGTTCAGTAATTGGCCAATCGCATTAGAGCTCGTAAATTTATAATTATTTTTAGATGTATGATAAACAGCACTTTTAAACATTTTTCTCTTTCTTGTTTATCCAAAGTAACGTCACGTAACTTATTATTATCATGTAAATTAAAATTCCTCTTTTTATCGTCATGGAATGAGAAAATATAATTTAATAAAATGACCCAAAAAATTGAGCTGGAAATCCAAAAATTATCAGCAACTTTGGGTCAACTTGATTGAAATTGTAAACAATTACGAACACTTTTAATTGCGATTTTTAAATTTATTTTAATAAAACTAATAAATTATAAGTGCCCAAAGAAACTCCAAACCAAAATAATAATTTGTCCTACAAATTAAACCACGATAAAAACAAAAATTCACGCAGTTGTTCTTTAATTCTTGTTAAATGGGAAAAGTAAAACAATCGCCTTTAAAAAAATATGAAACCATTATCAAGTTTTGGAAAACGAAAAAATCATCTCATTTTGAACCGATATTTCACCATGTCGGAGTTTAGGTGTGTCACCTACTGCATTTAATGTGCAACGAATTGGGGCCCAAAAATTAATGTTTTCGGCCAGAATATGCCCAAAACGGTGCTGTTAATAGGTGATTCCCTGAACTTTATTTCATAGAGATGATGCAATGTTATCTTTCCAAAAATAACCATTACCGGCAAAAAATTCTTTTATTCTTTGTATAAAGCGTTCCTTAAAAATACATGACTTTTAAGCCGAATGTGAAAAATTTAATTACTACCAATTTAAAAGTTAATTAATTTAAGTAAGCAAAAGATCTATTTTGATTTCGTTACAAAATTAGAAAAAAATGCTTTTAGTACTCACCAAATTGTTAAGATTTTCGGTAAAACTTTTTAGAGTGTTGTCCAAATGTGCAATAACTTAAAATACAAAATGCTGCTTCGCACCTCGTTTATTTCCGAGTCGGTATAGTTGACGAATCAGATGATCGAGAAACTTAGGCGTATCGTATCATTTTTTTTGTAAATTAAATTTTTAGGTTTTCAAATGGAAATAATATCGTAATTATTATTTACCGAACAAATTACAACTTTCGAAACGCAATGATAAAATAATTGATTTAGTATTTTCAAAATAACCAAAATGGCGGTAAAAATAAACCGGCATTTTTTAAAATTCTGTGAGGTTATGTTCAAAAATTGTTTTGCTAATTAGCAAACTTTGTTCTATAATTGCAACACAAAGTACTACAATTTGTAGTTGGATAAATATGACTCTAAATTTGTAGAGAATCATCCATTAAAGTTTTGCAGATAATCTTTGAATTAAATAATCAGGGGTATTATGTATCACCAACGTTATCATAAAGGTGACAGTTATGACATAAAATAAAGTTTTTTGGTAAATCCTACCAATGAAATCGATACGATTTACCGAAATATGTTATAACGGTCACCTTTATGATAACGTTGGTGATACATAATACCCCTGATTGACAGGTAATTGTTAGGTAGTACTACTAATTACTACGTATAATTTCTACAAATATTTACTACAATCAAATTCCTTCAAATTTTATTCGGTAGGTATTATATCAAATGTACCTACCCACTAGACATGTAACATTAAATTAACATCGGCGATGTTAATTTTTCAATGTTAATACAACGTTACAATAAAACGTTGCGTCAATGTTGCATTAACATCTGTAACATTGTACCAACATTGCTTCGATGTTGCATTTTCACATCGCTTTAATAATAATGCAATGTGATAGTAACATTGTACCAACATTGCTTCGATGTTGCACTTTCACATCGCTTTAATATTAATTATTATAACGTAAATTAAATTTTGAATTTAATCTAATTATTAAAAATTAATTTATATACACAAAACGATAAAAGGATACATTTTTTGCATTTAAAAAAATTGACGCTCAGGTTATCTTTGGGGACATAAAAAATCAATTCATTTATTAATTGTAACTTTTGAAGTGAATTAATTTATATTAATTTAAGGGTCGATCGTTACTTGACGTTTATTAATTATAAAAAGATCGGTCCTTAATTATTTAATGTACTCTCGCTTATAATATGGCGATAATAATCACATAAAAATATTAACAATTTTAATTTGTTTAATTTCACGTACCTATAAGCTTTTCAATGCAGAGTAATAATTTAATGTTTGCGATAATTCATCTTTTTTTGTTTTATAATATTATACCTCAAGGTAGATAGATTTAACAGTTCACACTACATGATTTCTCATATGCCTTAGTCATAAGAAAAGTCATGGCTAAAATCATACCATCACAACAGCCAATCATAAAAGCATTAACTTCTATAATATCAAAAATCATATAGTGTAAACGTAAAACAAGCTCTCATATGAGAAGTTATGTGACGAGTCACATGATAAATCATGTAGTGTGAACGGGGTTTTACATTCCATATACCTTGATTATATTCTCAATTATTTAATTACTACCCTAAAAACCATAAGTTATTAATATTTTCAACGCCAAAAGGAAACATGTGAATATTGAATCAATGCGATAAAGGGTTACATTTTCAATATTAATTTAAATTATTTAATGCTTCCTCAAAGAATTAAAAATATATTATATATATAATATCAGTGATAGATCAAATATTCACTCTTAAACAAATCCAGGCAAAAAGTCATCTGTTGAAACTGGCTACTTATGTGCTCTTCATAGATTTTAAACAAGCATACGACACAATTAAAAGAAATAAACTATACAAAGCACTGTATGAACTGGGTATACCAATAAAAATGATAAGAATAATAAAGATGACTATGAGAACCACAGAGAATAAAGTCAGAATGAATGGCTTGGTATCAAGAAAGTTTCAAGTAAAAAATGGTTTAAGACAAGGAGACCCTCTCTCTGCGGTACTATTTAACTTGGTGTTGGAAAAAGTAATGAGAGATAGTAAATTAAACAGAACAGGAACAATATTCAACAACACCCACCAGTGCTTAGCATTTGCAGATGATGTGACATTGTTAGCAAGAACAAAAAACGAGCTAAAAGACTGTTTTTTAAGACTGATCAAGGCGGCCCGTAGTATGGGATTGGAAATAAATGAAAAGAAGACAAAATACATGGCATGGGATGATAATCAATTTATAGAAAACCGTTATCTAGATATAAAGTTGATCAATCAGACTCATATTGAGTTAGATGAAGTACCAAGATTATCTTACCTGGGTACCGTGCTGACAAGAAAACCAGAGAGCAGTACTGAGATATGTGCCAGAATGACATCGGGCAATAAAAGTTTATTGGCACTGAACACAATTATTACTGGAAGGGTATTATCTAGAGCTGTCAAAATACGTGTATATAAGACCATAATAAGACCAGTGGTAACATATGCTAGTGAACTCTGGACTTTAACAAAGAAAGACCAATTAATGCTTGAAGTGTGGGAAAGAAAAGTATTAAGAAGAATCTATGGTGGAGTACTGGAAACAACAGGATGGCGAAGACGAACTAACAATGAAATACAGGAATTATACGGCGAACCAGTAATAACAAGTTTCGTGAGAGCACAGAGATTACGATGGCTGGGTCATTTGTTGAGAATGAGGGAGGACAGGGTGCCACTGAGAATATGGAACAGCGAGATTGATGGCAGGAAAAGACGTGGAAGACCACTATCGGAATGGAGGGAAAATGTACTGCGGGATTTGCAGCTTCTGAATGTGGTGGATTGGAAACAGAAGACCAAAAATAGAAGTGAGTGGAGAAGGATAGTAAATGAAGCTATGGGCCTTCATGGCCTCTAATGCTGTATTATATATATAATTTTGTCATGTCATAAAAATTCCGACCCTTCGTTTTGTTAGGTACAATTATTTTACCCAAAAAAAACCGTAACTATAAAATTTGGTACTAGATAAATACTATTTAGTCTTAGCATAAATCTCAAATAAATATGTATATTTTTTATATCAATACAATAAATATATGTTTTTTAAATTTATATAATTATTATTAGTGATTTTAGTGACATAAAATGTGGTATGGTAACCATTATGATTATAACCATTATGATTGATATGATGTTCGCAACCTTGAAAATGGACCTATATGTCCCAAAACGTCGGACAATTTTGAATTGTCTTAATGAGACCTAAAACCTCAACAATATATTTTCTAATAACAATCAGTGCTTCTCATATTAAGAGGTGCACAAATTTGAGACGCAAAATTAGCTACGGGCTTAGCTGCTTTAAAAATTAAAAATTGCACTTTAAAATGAGATAAAATTAATTATTATGTAGTTTATGGTCATAAAAAAATCTTGTCCTGATATGAAGCGTATTTTTAAAAGTAAACAATCGGAGACCGGGGGGGTCTGGGGGATTTTCAACTTTATTAATTTTTAAGGTTCCATATGCTGAAGGGTATTCCATACCCCCCAGACCCCCCGGTTTTACGCCTGTTTTTTTACATTTTGTGGGAGAGAGTCCAGAGTCCAGACACCTTAAACCATAAAAACAATTTTTGAAAATTATATGAAATATGAGGGGTATAATATCAAAGGCAGCTATATCCATTTTTGGTGAAAGAAGGAAATAGCGACGATACGTGGAGGAAGGGAGAACGTGCCGGTGCCGACGGGTGAATGGAGTAAACAAATTTTCGTAACTACGCATTATTACGTACCGGTTCTTCTTAGCCGTGAAAACAATAAACTTCAATCATGAACTTTTTTCATGGGGGAGAGAACTTTCTCGCTCCTAGCTATAAGTGCGCCCCTGATGGGGGTACGACCGTTATTAACGTTTATGATTATTTGAACTCTGGTATTATTGAAACAAGTACCAAAGAATTATTTACATTGAGAAATTTTGTTGACCATTGTCGCTTTTGCTACAAAATCAAATTTAGAATTTAAACTGTAGTTGACCAGTCACCAATTTTGATAACTTTTTTAATGAAATTAAATCAAAAAGAAAGAGATAAATTATTATGTCCTATTTGAAAAAAAAATTGGATTTAATAGTAGTTTTCGTCACAAGGACGTAAAATCTCTTTACGTTCGAGTGGCCTAAACTGCTTTTCGTTGTGACGGGACCACCTCATTTTTATTTGTGACTGTATGGAAGCCGTCTCTGAACAGGCCGTAAATCACTCATTTTACGGCCGGAATAACGAAAAATAATTTTTTTTTGTTTTCTGTAGAAAATGGTGGAAGTGACAGTTTCGTTTTTGCAACTAATAGAAACTTCCACTGTCCATAAATTCACACCACAATAAAATATATTCTAAATGCGACTTTTTCTCCAAAATAAAAATTTACATTTTTGATAATATAAGTAAACGTTTTTATTATTATCTTTAATAAATTTTTTTATAGTAGCCTCTTCATCCGAAACTGAAGAAGAAGAACAACAACAATATAATTATTTTTTATGTACAAAATGCTTTTGATCCGAATTTTGTCCAAAAGTCATATCGATACACCCTCGTATAATACGACACCAAACAAACAATCGATCAAACATTTGCTTCAAAGTTTACTACGGAATTTTTTTCCAAATAGTGCAGCGTCAATATTTGACAAATAATTTTTTACACATTAGTAAAATTTCGAATTAAAATGGTTAGCGGTAAAGAATTTCGAGCAAATCTTAGTCAACCTATGCCAGGGGCTCCTCGAAAAAAGGATTGCAGAGTTGTTCCAGCATTTACTATCCAGAGTATGCAAAAAAATACTTGTGTTACACCTCCAGCAAAATGCAACGTTTATAAAGAAGAACCATTTAAAAAGTCAAATTTTCGGACATATTATAATAGAGGTGACTTGCCCATTTCTTTGGATGCAAATCGAGCTATTTCATGGAAGGTAACAGAATATCACATTTGACCCGTATTAAATACTACAGTGTTTAAAAAACTTTTAGGTCGATATTAAGAAGTTGGATTATCACCATTACTTGCCGATGTTTTTTGAGGGTTTGGGCGAAACCGAAGAACCTTATAGATTTTTTGCTCAACAAGGAATTACAGATATGCTGAGTTTTGGCGGTGCTAAAATTTTTCCTTGCATTCCACAGTTGATTATTCCAATCAAGAGTAAGTTAAATTTCACATTTCCAAAAAAAATACTTAACGAAATTCTTTTAGACGCTTTAAATACCAAGAACAAGAAAGTGATGTGTTCCACCATGAAAGTTTTGCAGAATTTGGTAAAATCTGGTGACATGATAGGCGAAGCTTTGGTTCCATACTATCGTCAAATTCTTCCAACTTTGAACCTATACAAAGAGAAAAACGGTACTGAGTTACTTGAAGTGATTAGCTCATTTTAATTTATCTGATTTCAGTTAACTGCGGAGATGGAATTGATTACAGCCAAATGAGAGGTGAAAACATGGCCGACGCAATAAATGAAACTCTTGAACTTTTAGAAAAATATGGAGGAGAAGATGCTTTTATTAATATAAAATACATCATTCCTACCTACGAATCTTGCATGTTAAATTAAAATTTTTTGTAATATTTCAAACTTCTGTTCCGTGCTTACAAAATTATATACAATATATTATTATTATTATTATTCTTAGTAATTGTTAATTTTCTAATTTAAATAGTTTTTGTAAAAGCAAAAATTAAATTTTATGATAAAAGACTTTTTGCTTTTCCAAAGTGTATTGAGAATCTCGTTAATTCATTCATGCGCGTCATTTCTCTAGTAAACCCACTGGTTTACTACTCCATTGGAAATCTCGTTTATTTAGGGTTAGGCCTGTTGATCATTAAGTAAGGACCTTATAAAACTTTTTGAAAAATTTAAATTTAATTTTTTTGTTGAATACAAACTGAAGCAAAATGTGTGACGTCACAGGTAGGATTGTATCAAGATTTATGTTATTGGTAAACTAAAATAAATTGCTTTCGTAACTTTTTGTTGGTATATACAAATCATTTTATACACATTAATTTTAACCCACGTGTGACGTCATTAATGTTTGTTACACTGCTTGAAAATCAAGGTACGTATAAGTTTAATGGTCTAGGCCTTTACTCACCTAGTAAGTACGTAATTGGAGTGGTTATCTACCCTACACCTCTGCTTGGTAACACACCCTGCATCCTGTGTATTAGTACGCGACAGTTACGCCACTGTTTTGTCAAGTTTTCAGGTTATGTTTGGTTTCCATGGAAATGACAGGAATCACAACTAATGAAGTGGTTATAAATATTGTTTAAAAATCGTAGAAAATTATAAGTTATGGGAGACGAAATTCAACTCGAAGATGCGATTTCGGCGGTCGGCAGCGATTTAACCCTCACCGGTGGTGTAGGAGATGAAGGAACATTGGTGCCGAAAGAAGCCAGCCACGAATCGATTCCTGTGATACATTCCTATCAGATCAAACCAAGTCTGCAAGACAAGTTAGTTTCACCTTTACAAGTTATAAAATTTACTCCTTTTTCCTACTTTGTAGATTTAAAGCAAATCCAGTTAAAGAGATCATTCGAACCGTCGTGGGACAAAAATTGACAGGAAAATCTTACGATAGTGACAGTGCTAAGAGGTGGAGCACTGGTATAGCCAACGAAATTAACATTAAAGTTAAAGGTGTTAGAGGAGAAAAGTTGGCATGTGACGGATCTGATTTGTTATTTTTTTAGAATTACGGATGAAGAGGTACAAACATGTCGTGGAGGTGGTTATCGGTGAACTGAAAGGGGCAGGATTCAAGTCGGGTGTCCGTTGCTTGTGGGACTCTGAGACCGACGGTTACACGAGCGACACTTTTATGAACGAAACAATATTTTGTTTAGTTATTGTTTTTGCTGTTTATTTGTATTAAAAGAAATGTAAAATTAATTTCTGTAAATAATAAGTTTTACTGTGTTCGATGTACTTAACCAGTGCAAATAAAATATTATTTTTTATTAGTTAAAAATTTGAATTACCCGCTCGAACTGGGCGGCGGAATTGGGCGTTGATGTTGTACAAGGTTGTGCACATATCAAATAATTTTAAAAAAAGTAACGCGTTACTGCGTCGATAAGTCGGAAGTTATTTTGAAATTAATTTTTTTTGTGAATTTATGATCGAACTGCAACGTTGCGTATTAATCCGTAAATCGCGGATTGGATAATAGTTGGAAGGGGAACAAGACGCGCAGCCGCCATTTTGGCAACTTCCGGCATCTCCTTGCGTTGTAACGTTGCGGGTCGTAGACGAAGTTAACTCGATGCGTTTTTTAAACGTCTCGCACAAGAAATGGCAAGCGAAATTGAAATTAATCAATTATGTCGTTTGTGCCTAGTGAAAGAACAAGTTAACGTACCGATTTTCGAAGAGGAAGGCGAATTAGGACAAATATTCTTAAAAATATCGGCTTGCTTGCCGGTTAAGGTAAGTTAGGCCGCGACGCCATGTTAGTTTGTACATTTATTTCGAATTTTTGTGCCGCTGTCCAAGTCCACTGTCAAATTTCATAATCTTTTTGATATTTGATAATTTGTTTCAACATTTGACAAATTGTTATATGGGATTTGTCTACGTTTTATTTCGATTCAATTTTATTTATTGGAAGTTAGTTTTGGGTTCATGGTCATCCTGCGAGGCAATTCATCGCGGAAAGTAGTTTTGTGTGCGTTGCGTTTTAACGATTTTTTTAGTGTTTGTGCTTCACTTTCAACGACATTTTGTTTTATATAATTTTGTTGCGACCTTCACCCATCTGCAAATGACGCTTTTTAAAATATTATGTTTCTGTTGTAACGCAGATATCTCGTGACGATAGTTTGCCGAAAAAAATATGCGCCAGTTGTTCGTGCAAATTGGACGTTGTGTATCAATTCTGGAATACTTCCGCTACTTCTGAGAAGCAGCTCCTGAAGTGGTTGAACCAACTCGGCGTCGTCAACACCATGACGTCCGCAAACAACAAAAATTCGGACTCCCAAATGGCACATTCCATAAATCCAGACAACACCGTCATCAACTTAAAGCAAGAAGTGGTCGAACTTGCCGAGCACGAAGACGACGATAACATGACCACGGAAGAAATGGACGACTCAAATGACGCCGACAATTACATGCTACAACAACAACATATTCCTTATGAAAACTTTTCCTTCCAAGACGGATTTTCACACGAAGAGGTAAACACTCACCGTTTCTTCTCCCTTAGTTCCAAACTAACCGTTCATTTTTTAACAGCCTTCACATACTGTTGCTTCTTCCACGGTCACAAGCAAGACGGTGAACGCACGCCCCAAACGTAAAAGGCGTGCCACCACGAAGGCTCTTCAAGCTCAACTCGATTCGGATGATGACGACGATTCGTTACTGAGAGGAAAACTTACCAAGGTTGGTACCAGAACTTAATTAGTTTATAACTTTTAGGGCAGTTCAAGGACCTGGATTACAACTTTTACAGTTGTTGCAAATTGTAACACCAAAATCAGCTTGATTTTGAGAAAATTCCGAAAATTTTCATTAATAGATTTAAATTTTGTAATTTTATTTTTAACATTTTGATTTTATGTCTTGAATATCCGCATTTAAAAAATAAGTTTGGATCTTATCACAACTGACGCGCATGCACGAATGGATTAACGAGATTCCAGCTAACTAACCGCACATTTATTTTGTAACGAAGGGCAAAGTTTAACATAATGTATCGTAAGTTATTACCTGTTCTATTTTTTTTTTTTTAAATAAATTTGTGGTTAGTAAGCGGTTGGAAGCGAGAATCTCGTTAAGCCTTTCGTGCGCGCTAATGGTTGTCACATAACGGAAGAGGTTTGAAAGTTTTTTAAATAGCGTTTGAATTGTTTTTACAACCCTGATTGTGATCTCTTACAATTTGCATCTATAAAAGTCTTATCACCCCTCTCTTGTCGCCGGTATTCTGTAATTCATACAAGTACATCGGTACCCCATTTCGAGTTTTGGATTCAAAAAATGTCCTGTTGAATTTTTTTTATTTTTTGAGTTATCCAGTGGCGTAAAAAGATGACCTAGCGCCGTTCAACAATTTGTTTTTTTAAACCTTTTTTAAATTTTTTTTTCAAAAAAATTTTGGATGACCAGGTAAAATGCATTGTGTATTTTAGACTGAGAGCAGAAAAAAAAGAGAAGAAAAGTTCAAAGTAACCTGCACAATCTTCTACTTTGCATCCCATATTTTGAATTTAAAATAAAAAATTCCAAGTTTTTTAAATTTGACCGGTTGATCCGGCGCCGGTGTTCATGCACACCTTGCACATGGCTACTTACTCCATTGAATGTCACCTAGTTTTTAAAGTACTATTTAAAAAAGACATAATTGATAACTTTAATTATATCAGATTAGCGAACTTATTTATTTTTTAAACCCATTTGCTTCAAGAGATTGTCGATAGATGGCGGGCGCTATTTATTATATTTGTAGGATTAATAAATTGCCCAATTATTCTAGCATCAGAGATGGTCAAAATACATTTGAATTTTGAATTGAAAACAGAAAAAAAACAACACGCGATAACTTCTAATTTTTTTTGGAATTCAAAATGAAAACTTCCAAAATAATTTGCAAAATCTGCAAAATATTTGGCTTTTTTTTTATTTTAAATTTAAAATATTAGATAAATTCAATGTGCGAGACTGCACTATTTTTTGAATTTCCAACAAAAAATTCAAAGCTATCTTGTGTTTTTTTTCAATTTTCAATCTAAAAATCAAAAATGTATTTTTCCTACCTCTATCTGGTGGATTTAATTTGGCCCATCCTAGAAAATGAAGTAGAAGTGTGAAATTTAGTATATGAGATCCTTATAATGACGTAGGTGAGCACTAAAGGATTTATCACGTATTTTTTCTCTCTCTCTCTCTCTCTATTAGTGACGCGCATGAATGGAGTAACGAGATTTTTATTATTATTTATTGGCACGCATGATTGGATTAACCAGAATTTTATAAACTTATGAGACCGAACAACCACGCCCGACACTCAAAGTTGTATAAAAATTTCCTCTATACTTTGTCTATTCAACAGATGCACCTAAACTCCTCCCTAAAAAAGCGTTCAATATTAAAATTCAATTTTTGTTTGTTTAAGAGGAATCTTCGTGGTTCAAAAACAAACTTTTGTAATTCAGTGTTGTTTTGCTTATTACTCAAAATAATTGCACCAAATTACACTTGGACACCTTTTTTTCAAAAAATAACAGCGAATTTCAAAATTATGTGTTCCAACTTGGGGGATTCCTCTAAATTTTCTGGGAGAACTGTAGGTGCATTTGTTGGATAGACAAAGTAGAGCGGCAAACAGTAAGGTGCCTTAGCCCCCCCTCCCCCCAAGCACTTCAAGCTTTAGAATTTAATCTATCTCTGACGTCATTTATGTTTGCTTCACTGGTTGAAAATCAAGGCGTGTCTATTTGCGATTTACATTACCGTTGGTGGCGCCATCATAACTAACCAATTACGTCTAATTTTTAGTTGGAAATTATTCCATGTGGTGGCCTTTTTTTTTTAATGTAAATCGCGAATAAGTTCAAATGATATAAGCTTCAAGCTAACCTTAGCCCTGGTTATAAAAGGTACATCAGGTACTTCCAAAACCAAAATGGGTATTCTAAGGTGACCATGATGCGCACGATGGATTAACGAGATTCTAAATTTTGTTAAGCTTCGAGATTTTCAAAACAAATTGATTCTCAAAATCGCGAATTCAACAGGATACAATTAATTCAAAAGACACAAATAAAAGCAGATGATGCACAAACAATTTTGCATCCAAAACTGAGTGGGGGGGGGGACTGACAATCTGCATTTAATTCCTACTATTTTTTTTATTTAGTCTTGCTTAATTAGAAATGGTTTTTGCTAGTTTGGGCGACTTGCGAATGCGGCTAAAAATTATAAATTCCAAACAGTCTTAATTTTCCAGAATACAGAGCAGAACTATAAATTGTAGGAAAGGGAGGGGCCCCGCTATTTGTTTTGTTGCCGACATCTGTTAATCTGGCTACCACCAAAGATAAGAACTGGCAACAATTATTAGTATTCAACTTGGCTTATTTGTATTTATTATAATTATTTAATACTTTTTCAAATTGAAAATTTGGTTCCCCCCTTTCCTCTCAATAATTTTTTCTTTTGGTTTATTTGTTTTTTGCAACTTTTACAAGGGAAGACTCTGGACTAGGTCAAATTAATTCATTCATATGTGCGAATCTCGTTAATCCATTCATGCGCAGTTCCTTGATATCATAAATTTTAAAATCGCATTTGGAGGCTGTTGAAAACTGAACCTTACAATTTAAATTTATTGATCTATTGATCAGTGGCAGCTTGTGAGGGGGAGGGCAATGGGGCTCACACTGGAATTTTTACCCAATTTTTTTTGAATTTTATATTTACTTTTTGTTGCGGTTGGAAAATTTCTTGAAAAATTTACCATCTGCAAACAAAAAGTACCTATAATATGGAATTCAAAAAATTTGGCTAATTGTTCTAGTGTGAGTTCCAGAGTCGCCCCTCTCCAGCCGCCGATGCTATTGATGTCGACATCACTGGCGATTGAGACAATTGCTGACGGGGGAGGGTAATTTTGCATTTTTGATTTGCACTCATGGGCGTCCATAGGACCATTTTCAGGGGGGTGGGGCAAAATCAAAAAAAAATTATTATAAAAGAATTTTAATCATTTAAAACCGCAAATTTTAGAAAATTTTAAAAACTTGGGCTAGTGAAATATTAAATGTCTAAAAAAAATTTAAGCACCATGAGCCAGGGGGGCAGCTGACCCTTTTGCCCCCCCCCAATGGACGCCCATGTTTGCACTAGTTTTCAAGTTTAGAGGGGGTGGAGATTATCCGTGGTATATTCAAGCAGATTTTTTACAAATTTTTCTGTAACTGTCACAAAAATTACCCAAAACTCGGAAAATTTTAAAATCAAATAACTGAAATTATTGGAGGGGGATTGGCATATAGAATATCTTAGGTTTTCACCCCCCCCCCCAATAATGTAGTGATTTTAGACCCTATTTCGAATTTACTGAATTCTTATCCTATATTTGCTCCGAGCAACATGCGTCGTTTCCTTTGGGGCGGGGGGTGGGCAGAGCTCTCCCTTACCAGTCTCCAGCGATTAAAAGTTTTTTATAAGAATAAAAATTTCAGTTGCAAATAAGACTTTCAACTGCACTTATTTTTCTGTGCAATTTTCAATAACAAGTGTAATCTGAGAAATTTGTTTTGAATAATTTAGTTTAATTGTAATTTATTAATTTCCAGACTGAAGAACAAAGTGATAGTGGCGAAGACCCCGAACCAACTGCTTTTGTTGGCTTACCTTCAACAAGTGCAGATGATCAGCCTGGTCCATCAGGAATCAATAAAGGAAACTCTGAAGCACCGTGAGTACCTTTTTCTAATTTTCTGTAGAAAACTTGATGCCAAACATGTACCTCTTTTGCACTGGTAAAACGAGCAATTTTATCATTTTTTTATGTACCTATTTATTGTGCTTCTTACACCTAAGTTTTCTATTTTGAAATATTCTTGAGACTTAAGGGGTAATTTCGTAACTTGTTACCATAAAATCGTCTTAATTTAATCTCGTATGTTTAATTTTTAAGGTAAGTGGAAATTTTTTATTGTCTGCTCTTTACCAGTTTAGTTTTCAAAATTTTGTTTACATTTTTGATGGTACACGTTTGGTTTGACATTTTTGAGGCAACATTGGAAGGTTTTTGAAATTTTTCAAGTCGATGAGCTTTTATCTTCCAATTTTGTCTCTCCATTCTATATTTTGACTATGCCTATTTTATCAATTGTTGTGTTGAGTTCTCACAAGTCCATTTTGTTGAAGCAACCAAACATTTTTTGTGCTGTTTCAACTGGTACAAAATGAGAACTTTTTATTTCAATTTTGTGCTTGTGTTTTTTTTTGTGTAGGTTATTTTTGGATCACACTGTATAATTTTATAGTGTGGTCCAAATTCTGCAGAATCTTTTTTGAACTGCAAGTTGGTCGATCTGTTATTAGGTATTCGTTCTCTTTTTTTTCAGTATCTTTACAGAGTATTTTTCTGTAGAGGTATTGGTTTTGTTTTTTTACTCTCTAAGTTTAAGAACCCTGGTTACACTTTAATTTTGGTTTAAGCAAGTTACAAATAAAGCAGCCAGTTGAGCTCTTCATGATGTATCCTGTCGTTTTAAACAGGGTGCAACACTCGTTCAACCGACTACTTTTTTTTTGTCACTTGTCTAACCCTACCCTGTTGGTACTATAATCATATTTTGATTATACTAATTTTTTCTTAAAATTTGGGTAAGTATTGCATTTTTTTTTATAACGGTAATGCTTCTATTTAGTTGTTAGTTTGGTATGCTTTTGTTGTCTTGTTTGGGTGCTGGTGAAGGTTAGACTTATATTATGTATTGGTACCAATTTTATTATGTAAGGTAATAGAACATGTTCTGGAGGGGATGTTAATTACAAAATGACTAGTCATTCAGGGTGGTTAAATGATGCATCATTGAAAAGGTTGTTGATATTTTAATAGTGTTAAGGGGAGAAGCTTCTCTGTTTCGTAAAATCGCCGTTGGGTTGGTTCATTTCCGAAGTTGGTTTTCTTAAAAGCTTTCAGTTAATCAAGATTTTGAATAGGTAAGTGTATCAAAAGCCTTCAGGATTAGTGCTCGACAAACCAAGAAGTTTAAGAACAAAAAAAGTGCATTAAAATAGTTGGTTTGGGATTATCATTATCTAAGGGTGGCCATGCATAGGGGTAACGTTGGGCATGGAACTATTTTAATGCATTTTATATAACTAAAAATCTGTCTTAAATTTTGTGTTAAAATTTGTTTGTGTAAAATATTGAAGAAAATACATAATTGCTCTTAGTTTTATTTTCCATTTTTTCATTTCACATTTTCGTCCACATAAGAAGTAGACTCCAAATGGTAGGTATTACAACAACAGGTGATTTCATCACAAGTATTTTCTAGTGGCCAAAGTTTTAGATTTTTTTTACTAATGGACCTGCAAATATAAGCGAATTTTTCACACTCCTAACATTACTAGATTTGGTTTAGAAGATATGGAGAAAATACAATTTAAATTGACTAAAAAATTTAGTGCTGCAGATGCCGCCTTTTATTAAAAACAAAATAAAATTTTTTAAATAAGTGAAGAATCATCTAATCCAGTCATGGTATATTTCTTAGGGCTCTAAGCAGGTCCCAAAAAGTTTACTTCAAAATCAAGTTGATGAAATATTAATAAATACAAAAAAAAAAACGCTAAAAATGCATAGTCTAACATATAAGATGTACAATGTCCACATCCTGTATGTTGATGTATTAAGAGCACTGTCCAAAGTTTTTTATCATACGCAAGATTCTAATTTTTAAGACAGTTAACATGGATTACGATCTGTTCGCGTCACTGTGGTTGCAATTATTTTATACTTTAAACTTTGAATTCGTACAGTCAGCACAACCCTGACGCGACAGTGGCGCTATCTATAAAGCGAATCGATTTTTCCTGAGTATAAACACTGGGCGTGCTCTTAATATGTTATAATAAAGGACTATTCTAAATAAACCGAGTAGTTTTTTTTAATACCAATTAACTAGGTCTATGAGAGGCCGCAAATGAAATTTAAAGGGTCATAGTGGAAAGAAAAAGGTTAAAACGTTGTAAATTTAAAAAAAGAGATGAACGATTAGGTAGAAAGCAGCAGTTATGAGGTTTTGGTAGACTGAAAATTAATGATTATTAACTGTTTTGTTAATTTAAAGATTTATACTTGAAACAATAATTTAGTAATCATTTTCTAGTGTGTTCAATTTGTAACATTTCGTCTGAAAGGATCATTAATTTTGCAGTGTGGCTCAGATATATACTGTGAAGTTAATGATCATTAAGGAGCTATCTGAAGAAAATATCACTAGTCGGATAAACACTGAAAATTTTTTCTCGCATTACCATTTAATATTATTTGCTAATATATATCAGATTTAAAAAAAGAAGTTAACGATCATTAATTTTCAGTGTGTCTGGGTATAAATTAAAAGCTTCTTATTAGTAACAGAAATCAATCAGTTTGGAAGCTGAGAATATTATGAATAATTATAGAACTTGATGAATGTCTAAAAGTTAAACCCATCTAATTAATTAAAGGTTATGGATATCTTAAGGCGCCTCTGTCGTAGCGTAAAAAGAAGGTCTTAAACAAGTCAAAATTGTGCTGTTAATAATAAGTATTTTTAAATGATTCCAAAAAAATTACGGAGATAAAATAAAACTATTTTGGTACAGCTTCAAATTTTGATTAATTTTAAAGTAATAATGTGACCAGCACTACAAGCGCTGTGATTGGTCATATTTGAGACCTTGCTTCAAAAATTTAAGCTTGTACCAAAATAGTTTTATATTTTAGCTAATTAAATTTTTTGAATCTTGTAAAGATACTTTTTATTAATAGCACAGTTTTGACTTGTATTTTTAGGATTTTAAGCCAAGAGCGGCACCTTAACAAAAAGATGTAACTCTGTTTAGCGGCGTGTACATTCAATTTTCACAGTGAGCACTTTGGTTGAACTGTCGAGTGTATGTTTTTAAATAAATCAATAGTTTAGTTCCTATTTTACTCACTAATTTAAAAAAAAAACAAGGTACTTTTTTAAATCTTGCCAATAGTAATCACTGTTATGACATGAGAATTCTGATTATCGGTGATCAAGATACCCAAACCTAATAGGAGTATTAGAAACGGCTTGTGCAGTTAAGATGATTTACCAGGTGGCGCTGCTGGATTAAAATTGACATTAGCGATGACGTCAAAACCTCGTTTTAATATAGGCCAACCATACTCAAAAAATTGAATTCAATCCGTAAGCATAATGGCCACCAGTGACGTAACAAGTCAAAACTCGGCCCTGGTGCAAGTATCACAGCGGCCATGGGTTGGGGGGGGGGGCAAAAGAGTCTGCTGCCTCCCCTCGCTCTCGGCTGCTTAATTTTTTTTAGACATTTAATATTTCACCAGCGCAAGTTTTTAAAATTTTCTAAACTTTCGGTTTTAAATCATTAAAATTCTTTTATAATAATTATTTTTTATTTTGTTCACCACTTAAAAATGATCTTATGGACGCCCATGACAGAGGCCCCCTTAAATTATTTCACAAAAGGTCAAATCTTTCATTTTTTTGTAAAGTTTTAGTGATCTTTTTAACCCTATTTTATAATTACATTAATGGTGACTTGTATAGTGCAAGTTTAACCGGTAACTATGGTTTAAACTCGGATTTTGACTATTGTGATTGGCTAATCTGCAGTTTAAAATTTTAAACTAGATCTATAGAAGTCACTCTTAGTAATCCTTCACCTATATTTTCTCCGAGCAACATACGTGTTGACCATCGCGCTGGATTTCTTAGGAGGGGGGTTTGGATGTTACGTCACTAACAGTAATGGATGGAATAATACATTTATTTGTCATACAATCCAAATTATTTTAATGAAATTTATATTAAGCTAGCCAATGTAGTAGCCGCCATCTGTTGACAATCAATTGAACAAAATGATTGTTGCAAAAACACCCATATGGTTGGCATATCGGATAACTACAAAATATCTTTTTTAAAAAGTGAAATTAAAATCTCAAAATTTCAGTATCAGTATGCGCCGTAGTTTTCACATAGCTGCTTAAGTTTTTATTCCAAATGATTATTGAGAGATTATGTTTATTGTTGAGATAATAGGATACTCTGTTAGACTAATGGAAGCTGGATCGGTGTGTGTTATGGGGAGGGGGGGGGAGTAAAAATTATTTAAGTGTGAAGAATTATGTAGCCATTCAAGGACTTGTCAAGGTCCCTATGAGAGCAAAGTGGTTGAAGCCAAATGACTAGGAAAATATGAGTAATGGGGTAGTTTTCTCTTGAGCTTTTTCCGTCTATAGACCGATGTTGAATTTGAGACCACAGCAGTACACACAACCTAGCTTGCCGATGTATTCTTTGGGCCTGGGGTTCATAGAACAATAAAACTAGAATTGAAAGTTTATCAGGTTTGAATTATTTACTTCTGAAAATATGTTGAAGGTCACTTAGGAGTAAAGGTACAAAATCTGATACGATGCCAAAAAATATTTACTACTAGGAGTATCCGACTACCTATGAGTGTCTGATGTGGTTGTTCGGCCCCACCCGTACATAGAAATATCGTTAATCCATTCATGCGCGTCATTAATTAGATTCATTCATTAGCTTTTTACATTCTAATTAGAATATTGTTATTTCTTTCTGGGAATTACAAATCCGATTAGCGGGGTGGATTAGTCCTTATAAATCAGTATCGATTTCACCACAGCGTGTGGATGCCTACTGAAAGGCCGAGCTAAAAAATTCTGTATAGTTCGGGATTTGAACCCAGAATTTCCGCTCTGTACTCGAACCAGCGGTCATATTATCACTCCACGGCTGTGGCTCATTAATTAGATGGTAGGTGAAAAATCTTTGGATATGATTTCCATAAAACTCTTTCTTAGTGCTTGTCTGCGTTATATTAAGGAACCTAGTTCAAAATACTTTTAGACCCACAGATTTTGGCTGCGTTGTCAGTCAAGGGCGAAATTTTATTAAGTAGATAGGAATAAAAAGCGACGCTCTTCAGCGTTTGTCAGTGCATGTTGACTAACAAAGTGGCCGTTGTTTACAATATTTTCATTAGTTTGTTAAGTAATCGGTGACCATTTTGTTGGTAAACTGCGCCCTGAAAATCGTTTTTGAATGTCGTTTTTTGTTGGTATTGTAAATATTCTTTGGTGATACAACACGACTTTCCCATTTTAGTCGATGGTTCTCAACCATTTCGTGGACGTGGAACACTTATGGCAATAATAGAAGAATCGCGGAATGTCAACTCCCCTAATTATAGGGGAGGGCTAGAAAAAACTTGGCACATCTTTTATGGACGAACCCTTGAGTCTTTTGTCGATCGTACAACTTGATTATTATATATTGATTCCAAAATTATTCTAAAAAAGATCAAAGTTTTACAAATAACCTAAGCTATCGTCGATTAAAGGCGTCCGAAGTTTGGTCTCACTCGCCCTCTCTAGTTAGGGGAGTTTATTTAAAGTGTTCTGCGGAACGTCAGTTGAGAACCACTGCTTTGGGTAAATATGGAAAATTACAATTTTTAATCCCCCGCCCCCCATTCACTGACAGTCCATAGGTACGAGTGCTTTGTTTTCATGAGAAATACTTGTAATACCTCGTACATAGGCGGACCTCGACTCAAACTTTTGTTGTACGATTGTTCTTTTTGATCATAAATTTTTTTGATTCCGAGCAACATGCGTCGATTGGGATCGAGGAGAAGAGAATCACAGTAGTATTTTGTAATAAATTAAAGATTGTATCAAACGAACTAAGAAAATTTTAAATAACATCAGAATTTCTTTGCCGACCGCTGATTTTTAGAGCATTGTTTTGGTACATGTTTACCAACAAAATGGCTACCATTGTAGTGTTTTCATTCGTCAACTACTGGTCTCCCTCTAGTTACACGGAAAAATTGCGGCATCCTTCAAGTTACACGGTGCTTGAATTTCACGTGTTTTAAAAAACTTATTTAAAATAAAACGAACAGAAGATTTGAGATAAAATTGTTTCGCAATATTTTTAAATATCCAAAAGTTTTTAAAAACTTTTCTAGTCTAATCTTGCTACTTGCAGGATGTACGTGGAAAGGAAAAAGCGTGTTAAAAGGCGTGCCATATCACTTGAAGAAAAAATTAAGATATTAGATCGATTAAATGGAGGGGAAAGAACATCGGCTGTTGCGAAGTCGAAGAACATGAATGAGGCTACTATTCGCGCAATAAAAAAGAATGAGGAGAAAATAAGAAAGTATGCTGCAATAGGATCCTCGGGTGGAAAACGTAGCCTTTGTTCAGCGGATGAAAACATAATAAAAACTGAGGAAGCACTTGGATTATGGATCGAAGATTGCATAAATAGAAATGTGCCGTTTAATGGATCCACTATTAGAGAAAAAGCAATGAGAGTATACAACCATTTAAAAGCAGATCCTCTCGCTGCCACAGAATTGCAATCACAATCGTTTTCTGCGAGCAAGGGGTGGTTATACAAGTTTAAAGAAAGATTTTCACTACACAATATCAAATTCTAATCTAATTCAAAAGCTGCTTGTTAATATTTTAATGCGGACTATATTGAAAAAAATACAGTTTATTTTTTACGAAAATGTAAAACAAATTTAATTTGCCCCACGCTAGGCGCCAATTTTGTTGCTGTGTTAATGTGTCCCTAAAGTTGGGTTTCATTTTGGTTGTTACGTTAAGTTTAAAAGGGTTTCATTTTGATACAAAAGCTAAATTTTTTAAAGTTGTTTACTTGAGACTGTATCGCGCTCCATAGTGTCAATGAAACTAACCACCATCATTACCCAGTAGCAGAACTCTACATTGCCCTGAAAAGGCTAAGGGCGATTCCGCGGGAGACGATTTTCGACATCAATTTTTAAATCGGAGTATTTGTTACTTTTTCTTATGCCAATACAAAGAAAAAGATCTAAATTTAATGATAAATTTACATTTATGAACCCAAGAAGTTCATATTTGAATTTTAAGTGCACTCAGAATCGGTAGCGCAGGATCCGCGCAAACTGTACATCGGTCTCCAGTAATATAATTACTTGGTTATTATTTTTCAAGCAGTATCGAATACAAGAAGCCATAATTAGCTTGTTACACCCGCGATATTAAAGATATAAAAGTTTTATTTTCTCACAGAAATAAAGTGCTAGTGTTTTGAAACTTTGTAAAAGTAAGAAGAAATAAAAAGAAAACTTTAATTAATCGCAATTAAAGGTAAGTTGTCATTTGAATTAAAATAAACAGTGACTCAAATTGGTTGCACCCGCGATATTGCGGATGCAACAGTTTTGATTCTTAATCTTAACATTATGCTGTCATTTGTCATATTTTATTAATTTATTAAGTCTTGGATAATAATATATTATGGTACCTATGTATTATTAGTAATTTATATTTAATAGAAGTTTATGTTAATATTTCGCTCTTTTTTTATAAATAGATTGGCTAAAGTGACAGAACAGCAGGAAAAGGAGACTGCTTCTCAGAAATATAGGAGAAAATTGAAGGAAAATGCTGAACGTCATGCAGACCATCTCCGTCGAGAAAGGGCTCGTGATTCAAAACGTAGAGAAGTAATCAAAAAGAAAATGGAGACAGATGAAGATTTGAAAATTCAGGCCAGAATAAATTCAAGAAAAAGAATGCAAGCGACGAGAAAGCGTAAAAAAGGACAAATTCCAAGTACGGACGATATATACAAGAATTCTCGCACATTGGGAAAAGCAGTGGCAAAAGTAAAGCGTAATTTGCCTACTAGCCGCACTAATGCAGTTGAAGTTATAAAAAAACTTGCTGCTGAATTTCAAATTGCTGTATTTGACTCTACCAATGCAATGCCTCCTAAACTGACGGATCAAGTCAACTGATTCATGAATAAGACAAATACGGGAATGAAGCTGTGAATCCAGAAGAGAACAATGATTATGAGCATCCGTGAAGCCTTCGAACTTTTTAAAATAACTTTCCCCGAAGCATCAATTGGTAAGACTATTTTTTATAATGAAAGACCTGTTAACATTGCCTATCAACGATATTCCTCATAATGTTTGCGTACACTACACTCCAATTATATTAATCTTCTTCTTGCAATTTCGAAGCATGTGACAGACTTTCCGAAAACGCATCGTGAGCTACTAAACCAGGTATCGTGTAGTATGGATAATGAAGATTTGTGAATCTTGTGAAGTGAATAATTCATAGTATATATGGGGCATTCCACACCAAATCGACCACTTTTGAACCCGACCCTTTTTGATTTTCCTGAAATTTTTACATATTATACTATCTCATCAACAACAGTTCTGTGAATTTTTTCAAAATTTTTTACTCAACCCAAAAAAAGTTACGAATTTTTAGAAAAACTGATGTAGTTTTTTTCAAACGATCGTAACTATTTCAAAAATTGACTAATCGGAACGTTTTTTTTTTTTGTTTTGTGTGTCTTTAAACGTACTTTTCAGGAAAAAATACAAAAAAAAATATTTAAACTTAGATTCTACAAAATTTTTCATTTTTTTGGAGAAAATCATTGATTTTTCAAATTTCGACACTTGATTTTTTTATTTCAAAAAAAACTCTGATTTATTCCGCGTATAACAACGCAAACTCCAAAATGGGCTGACATTTCTTTCTATTTCTTTTATTTAATTGAAAAATATTTGCGTAAAAATAAAACAAAATATTTTTTAATTAAACAAAAAAAATAGAAAAATATTTTGGCCCATTATGGGGTTTGCGTTGTTATACGCGGAATAAATCAGAGTTGTTTTTGAAATAAAAAAATCAAAAATCAAAAGTGTAAAAATTTGAAAAATTAATGATTTTCTCCGAAAAAATAAAAAATTTTGTAGAATCCAAGTTTGAATATTTTTTTTGTATTTTTTCCTGAAAAGTACGTGTAAAGACAAATAAAAACAAAAAAAGAACGTTCCGATTAGTCAATTTTTGAAAAAGTTACGATCGTTTGAAGAAAAAAAACATCAGTTTTACTAAAAATTCTTAACTTTGTAAACAATTTTGAAAAAATTTACAGAACTGTTTTTGATGGGATAGTATAATACGTAAAATCAGTTATGAAATATTTTTCAAAATTTTTTACAATGTTAAAATTTTTCAGAAAAACTGATGTTTTTTTTCTTCAAACAATCGTATCTATTTCAAAAATTGACTAATTGGAACGTTTTTTTTTTGTTTTGTTTGTCTTCAAACGTACTTTTCAGGAAAAAATACAAAAAAATATTGAAACTTGGATTCTACAAAATTTTTTATTTTTTCGGAGAAAATCATTGATTTTTTAAATTTGTCCACTTTCGATTCTTGATTTTTTTATTTCAAAAGAAATTCTTATTTATTTCTCGTATAACAACGCAAACCCCATAATGGGCCCACATTTCTTTCTATTTTTTTTTTGTTTAATTAAAAAATATTTTGTTTTATTTTTACGCAAATAATATTTTTTAATTAAACAAAAGAAATGTCGGCCCATTATGGGGTTTGCGTTGTTATACGCGGAATAAATCAGATTTTTTTTTTAAATAAAAAAATCAAAAATCAAAAGTGTTGAAATTTGAAAAATCAATGATTTTCTCCGAAAAAATGAAAAATATTGTAGAATCCAAGTTTGAATATTTTTTTTGTATTTTTTCCTGAAAAGTCCGTTTAAAGACAAACAAAAACAAAAAAAAAACGTTCCGATTAGTCAATTTTTGACATAGTTACGATCGTTTGAAGAAAAACAACATCAGTTTTTCTAAAATTTTGTAACTCTTTTTGGGTTGAATAAAAAATTTTGAAAAAATTCACAGAACTGTTTTTGGTGAGATAGTATAATATGTAAAAATTTCAGGAAAATCAAAATGGGTCGGGTTCAAAAGTGGTCGATTTGGTGTGGAATGCCCCATATATTTTTTTATTATTATATTTAATTTAATCATGGGCTAATTTTGTACTCTTTCAAAATATGAAAGCATAATTCAATAAATGTTTCGCAATTAACAGACATTTTTCATTATTGTTCTATGATCTTGAAAGGTGGGCCGATTTTGTTGCACCCGCGATAACACTTCAAACCTCTCTTGTGTATTACATATTCACGATAACATCACATCTATTTCAAAAAATTCATTATGTAATTGCAAAATAAATAAGCATTTAACTTTTATAAATTAATAATTAGTTTGTTTTCTAAATCCGGGTAACTCGAGGGATGTTGCAAATTTTTTCCCATGCAATTTGAGAGATCCTTGTATTTTGGTCTGTGAGTGAAAGCAAAGAAAACGGTGGCCATTTTTTTTGGTGTACATGACTATCTATAGAAAAGCGCTGTTGATGTGGTGAGTTGATCATAAATACGTAAGTGGAGTGGACTATTTTACCCCGCCAATTAAAACAAAGCAAACGGCGACCATTTTGTTTGTAAACATGCACACTGACAAACTGTAAAATGCCGCTTCTTGTTAATGTATATAGGATATACTTTTAATGCCAACCAATCGGATGTGCACTACTTATATGCTCTTAATATAAAGTGTTCAATTTTATTTCGGCGAAAGATGAACTTTATTCTGATCGTCTCACCTCTGAAGGTAATGGTAAACCATTGAGGTACAGCCTGCTTAGTACTTCTTGGGATACTTTTAATAAGACAACAGACCGAACTAGATTCAAATTTGGAATTTCGATACTTTAGTAATAATGACATTCACATCTATCTATACAATAAAGGCTAATCATCACAGACTGACACATCACAAATAAATGTAATTTCCCTTAATGAGGCCGAACAACTACGACTTACACATGTAATGGATACTCGTACCAAATTTTATCGAATCGAAGCAACGCAAATCGAATCTTATTTAGAAATGATCCCGTAGTAATATATGAGATGTTCTATTAGAGTGATAATCAAGTTATTTCAATTATGGGAAGTATTTTAATAAAATATAAAATTAATCTATAATAAAAAGAATCAGACGATGATCGTTTCCTGGTGGCCATTTTCAGTTAATAGGGTGCTAATTATTTTTACTTAAACGACAAAAGTTGAGATTTTGAACTTTCTTTAAGAAGCTTTATTTGCTGTTGTCAGCACAATGGAAGCAGCTACCGTTGTCTTGTTATAAAATTACGTGACGTACGCACTATAAGGCGACGTTTCTACTCAGATTCTTTTAAACCTAATCAGGATGTTTGTTTGTGCCATATGCTAGCTATTGAACCCGTTAACCGTAAACGGCGCCAAGAGGAGGAATCCCTGAAAACGATGAGCATTTCTTATTCTCTTAAAACCAGAAGTGGGACTGCAACAAGAGTATGCCAAAAGTTTATTGCCCAAGTTTTGGGCATAACAAGGCACATAATAAGCAAAGTAGCAAAAGTAGTCTTTGAAGGTGGGACACCAAGAGAGAAAAGAGGCGACGATCGTGTTCCGTGAAAATGCATAATGACAAAAAAATTTTGTTTGGAATTTTATTAAGACTGAAAGGATGGGAAGGCCATTATAAAATTTACAAGGAGGAATCTGGAAATTTTACTGGTTGAGGTAGCAGTGCAATAACCGGGATTCTAAGCTGTTGATGCAAAGTATTCGAATTTAGGTCTTACGAAGTTGATATTTTGCTTGTGGCCTCGCTGGAAGCTTCACTTCACCCAGTTTACTTTTTTTCTTCTATTGTTTTGTAACATTCAATTTCATTCGTTATCGTCCTCAAATTAATGTTACCACTCCCTTACGAGGAAGAAATCACCTTAAAATTGCTTAATTCGCTATTCAAGTCTTTTACCCAGATTCACTTAAGACTTGTTCTCAATTGATGGAATGTAACCTTTGTTTATACCTCGACATAGCCTTTAATTAATCATAACCAATAGGTGCTTTCAAGAACCGGCTAGATACTTTCGTATCTATGACACACTCGAGGGGGGGATGTTACGACCATACTGCAATATTTTATTTTTTAAACCAATTAATATTTTTTTATAAGTGTGAGAACTCTTTTATCTGCAAATAGTTCTGTACATCATCTGCGAATTCCTTCATCAGCGCTGCCGTTTTCTCTTTTACCTTCTTTTCGCTATAAGCATACCGCTTACAGGGCGCCCAATCACATTAATAATGTTTAAGAAACAACGGTATCATTTCGATGATTTAGACCTCTCATAAAACCATAGTAGTTTATTTTATTGATGTTCTCTAATACCAAATTTGCTACAGTGTTTTCTGTATTTTACAGATCTTCGGAAAAATCGAGAAGTAAATTAAAGAAATTTAGACATTTAAGTAAATCGAAAGTTGCAAACTCGTGCCTCACTTGTCAAGTGTGTGATAAGACATTTCCTAGTATTTCATCCATGCATCAACATAAACTTGTCCATAAACAGAAAGTATTTGAGTGCGAACATTGCAACAAAAAATTTAAGACCAAATACGAAGTTAAAATTCACTATCAGACATATCACAGCAAGGAGAGAAACTTCGCGTGTCAAATTTGCGAAAAAAATTTTAACAATAAGCAGACGTTAAAATATCACCAAGCACGGCATGCCCAAGATTACAAAATCAAATGCGACGAATGCGAGAAGGGTTTTTACAGAATGCAGGATTTCAAGAGGCATTACGCTGTTCGACACAAAGGTGTGAGGTTTCTTTGCGATCGTTGTCGAAAGTCGTTTATAGATGAGAATTGTTTCAAAAGACATCTTAAAACGCACGATAGCGATTTTGTGACGGTGGAATATAAATGTCAGGTTTGCGAGAAGATTTATAAATCGAAGGGGGGATTAAATGTTCATATGAAATCGCATCAAAATTTGGCGTACGTTTGCGATATGTGTGGGAAGTCGGTTACCTCCAAGACTAGTCTAACTCAGCACATTATGACGCATACAGGTGAAAAGCCGTTTGAATGTGAAACGTGCGGTAAATGCTTCAATAAGAAACGCTTGCTGAGAATTCACGTACGAATACATACCAAGGAAAAACCGTATAAATGTGCACAGTGTAGCAAATGCTTCAGTCAACGAAGTACCCTCACGGTGCATATGCGATACCACTCAGGAGAGCGTCCGTTTAAATGCAACATATGCCAAAAAAGATTTGTTACTAGAACATTGCTTAAAAGTCACTCGAAAACGCACGGAACTGCGTTGGTTAATGTCTGATTTAAGTACTTAAAGGAGATGTTATAATGGAAACGGCGCAAAGAGATCCGACCACGTGTTACGTCTGAAAGAAAGGAAAAAGGAGTTTTTTTAAAGGTTTTTTTAATAATGTACAAATTTATTGTAGAAATGGATTAAATAAAGAGATGCACCTTATTTTTATTGAATCTATGAAAATTATAACAAAACTTATTGTGTAATAGTCAAGTTGCTTTATCAACATGAATTTGTTTTCCAGATATGCGGATATATATCGTCAATATGTTTATGAACAGAATGGACTTTGGATATGCACGATATGCAAGCAAACGTTTAACAATCACTTAGAATTTAAGAGTCACACTTATAGCAACATCATACATAGATATATATGCTGCAAATGCAATAGCAAATTTGTGGACGAGAAAACTTTCAAAATACATGCACGTGATCACAAAAGGCAGATAATAAATTTAAATTTAAGGTTAAGTCAAAATAGGATCGATCCTTCTGGGAAATTAATTGACGATCGCATTAATAACACCTTTATATGTAAATACTGTGATGCACCTTTTAAAGATCGAGGTGACTTTTATAACCATTACATCGATCACACTTCCAGAACTAGAAGAAACAATTACAAGAAACAAGAAGGAAAATTTACTTGAGAATAACTAGTTGATAGACAATTGAAATTTACAAATTTTATATTTAGTTGTTATTAGGGATACGAATGTGGAATATGTTGATTAAAGGGTACTTTTTAATTTTGCCATTTTTTTTTGTATTTAATCCCTCAACCTCCGTAATCTAACTAACCTCTATGGTATACAAAGTAAGAAAAAACAAATTATAGAATGACCAGGGGCAGGAATTGATTTGTAGAGTACGCGGGAAACCTTAAAAATGGAAAGGGGCGGAAGTGATCACGTCTGGGTTAAAAAGAAACCTTTTTGAAATATGTGCTTTCAACAAGATGCAGCCACTTGCCATACAAGACTAGATTTTTAACTTGGAAAAATTGCAAAATTGGTATGTTTCTTTGTGCTGCAGTGATTATTTTTGTATAGACGTGGAAAGTGAGGTTAGGTCGTTAAGGAAACGATGAGGCGGCTAAAAATGTCTAAAAGAAAAAGAAATTAAAAACTACATAACTAAATACCTGAATACCAAAAGAGCAGAGATGGTAGTAACCGCTTCAAATTCGGACAAAATCGTTCTAAAATGAGGGCAAAATATGGCCAAAAAACCGTCAAGATAACTAATAAATGCAAATTTTATATCTTAAGAAGGGCATTTTTTTCAGGGCCTTTTTAATTTAATCAACAGATGGCGCCTACTTAAATATTTTTATAAAATAAGAGGAATTTGCTATATTTAAAATATAGCAAATTCGTTGAGATAATACTATTCTATAAACAATATTTTTGATCTTAAGCTATTTTGAGTTCGTAATATTTATTTATAAAACCACAATTCATAATTAAAGTTTAATTATCTTTTTTTGTAAGTGAGTGTGTTTTGACATACTCAATACGAACTTAAAACAGCTTAAGATCAAGAAAATTGTTTATAGAATAGTATTATCTCAACGAATTTGCTATATTTTAAATATAGCAAATTCCTCTTATTTTATAAAAATATTTAAGTAGGCGCCATCTGTTGACTAAATTAAAAGAGCCCTGAAAAAAATGCCCCTCTTAAGGGCCCGATCTACCATTAGGACGAGAAATTTTTCAATAGGTGGCACAGTTATCCAGATGTACAATTTAATTATAAAAATCGTTTTTTATTGGTTTCATAAGGCGCATCTTTTGCAAATCATTCAAATTATAGTCTAATCGAATTTTTTTTTAATTAATCGTGCGTTTTTGATATAAAATCGCTAATCAACATTATGAAAATGTTAATTCGTTATCAAAATCGATTAAGAATTATATCATTACTTTCGGAAAATTCTCCTCTTTTAGTTAAAAAATGATATATAACCAATTTTGAGCTGTAAATGAATTTTTGAAAGAGTCTTTAAAATCGCACTTCCTTGCTATCGTCACGAATATGTCAAACTTTCTAAAATCGGGATCTTCGAGCTCGCTCAATTACGAAAAACTATCCTGAAGCACACGGTATTTGAAAATCGAGATCATTAAGCTCACGGATCTGCGTGATACGTTTTTAGGTTAAAATTGCACCGAAGGGCAATTTAAAATAAATTTATAGTTATTCTAGGAGGTCCCGGCTGCGCCGCGAAATAAAATTTTTCTTTATCCATTCATGCGCGTCACTAAATAAAGACAATATGAATCTCGTTAACCTATTCATGCACGTCACTAATTATGAAAAAACTTGAGAAATCTTCTTTTGATGTGATTTCCATAAAATCCGTCTTTAGCTACTCTTAGTGCTCACCTATGCCATATAAAGAGCTCATGCCAAATTTCACGCTTCTAGATTCAGTAACTTTAATTTTTTTTATTTAGTAGATATTACGTGTTTCACAAGTAAACGGCAAATGTAGTAGGCTCCGCCTCTTAAATAAATCTTGCTGTAAGGATTTACGTCAAGTGCACGTACCGTTAACAGAATGAAAGAACTGTGGTTTGTACGTGAAATTAATCGATATTTGACGTTCATCCATACCTTAAAGCAGGGGTGGGCAAACTACGGCCCGCGGGCCGCATGCGGCCCGCCAAGGTATTTTGTGCGGCCCGCGACAAATACATAGAAGAAAATTATTATAAATTTTATGTGATGAGACTGGCACATATAATATTTTTCTCATGTTTTTTAATAATATATTGTATTATAAACATAATCATTTTTGTGTTGAGTAAATTATGAAAATTTTTTTTTGTTTGTGCGGCCCTCTTCCCAATTTAAATTTATTATGTGGCCCTTCAGCTAAGAAGTTTGCCCACCCCTGCCTTAAAGGCTTCATTTTAAATGTCATTTATCGAATTTTGTCGTATTTTTCTGTTAATATCTTTGTGCAGGTTTTTCGTGCTCTAACCTAACTTTATTCTAACCGTCTTTCCATCTGAAGACAATGGCAAACCACCAAACTACGTAGATCCTCTGTGTAGCAATAACTCCTGCACAAAGTTTTGCTAACATCAGGGACACTTGATACAGCAGTGAAGGGAATCAAATGGCACCTAACTGTGTCCTTCAGTTTCAAATTTTTAACGTGGTTAAAATTTGGTGGTCTGCGTTGTAACGCGCACCATAGGAACCGATATTTTTGACCCCCCTTCGCGCTTAAAATTCTAAAACTGGATTTTTGCTAACAGTTACAATGAATATAATTGGTGATTTGAATTTAAATTAAAGCAATTCCCAAACTTCCGACGTTACGAACAGACATGAAATTAAATTGTTAAATTTGCCAATTTGATATACTTTGATTACATTTCTTATGCTCCGCCCCTTGTACTGTCATTTGTATGATAACATAACCTTAATATTATCTTGTCATTTATCTGTCAGCTGTCAATACTCGCGTCACCGAGACGTCAAGTTAGGGTAAATCATAAAGCGGAAGGAGTTTTGCATTTTATTCACCAAATTCGCAGTTTAATAATTTTGTTGACTGAAGACAAATGAACATTAGAAAGTTTTTAATTCTTTTTAAAATAGTACATAATAATTTTTCTCCGTTTGATATGCTCCCGGGCGTGATTTAAAAAATTCGAAGCGAAATCGCTGTATTAGTTACAAATGTTTAGGAATCCCATGTCAATAATTTCTTTCAATAATTCTGCCGGTTTCCTGCTCATTTTAAAATTGCATTTGTGAGTATTGCGCGCTTCAGCAATATTAAATTTACATTATTCCAGTACCTATTCAATTTACGCTTCTGCAATTTGTTCACTGATTTCATTATCATATTTCTTTTGCAATAGGTAATTGTGCTGCTGAAATTTCATTCTTCTGATACAGTTCATTAAATTTTCATATAATTTCCAGAAATAATGTCTGACTTCCCGCATCTCATTTAATATGGATCTTTAATTTGTAAACGGGTCCATCAATATTTGTAATAAAAAAATATACTTATTACAACAGGGGATTTGTTTATTTGCTTTACTTAATGTTTAGGACTTGAATTCCCCCCCCTCTCATTGGTTCTGGGTGTAAGTATCAAAATAAATAACTTGATTAGGTTAGGAAAAATTAGAGGCGGTGACTGTTAATGTTGGATTCGGATCTCTCCTTGACAGGCAGTGGCAAATCACCAAGGTAATCTGTCGAAAGAACCTTTTTAAATTAAGTGGTCAAACCCTCACCATAATTGCACCCAAACCTTTTCTTCCGGACATAGTGGTCAAATGCGAAAGCAATGACTTTAAGGTTAACCAAATTTCTTCGTACGATGTTTAGTTTTACCAGCCTAAAGAGAAATATTATAGAGGCGAAAGGTTTCAAGGTTTCACTGTGGTCATTCGGGGTGAATTTTGACGTTTAAATAATTGGTAATGATTTTATTAGGATGAATGGTTGTCCTCGGCAGGCAATGGCAAACCAGCAACGAAATCTACTAACTCCTTTTTTCTGTGACTTTTCGTTATCGTTTGATAACGAAATAAAGGTACAGAATAGGGGGCGAATAGGGGGTAAGAGATCTTTTTTAACATAGTTTCCAAACCTTCTTTAGGGGACGTCCATTAATCACGCGAGGTCAAAATGGGGGTGGGGGTCTGGCAAAATCTCACCAAGGCAGAGGTCAGTGAAAATCGTACTTGAGCTTAAAGCTCTCGGAATTAAAAAGCTCACTGCCTCTCCGCTCCCCTCAGTGAGATTTTGACCTCACGTTATTAATGGACATACTCTTAGAGTAAAAGGTTAGAGGAGAAGAGTAATTTGTGTCGCAATCTAAATTTCACGTTAAGCTGTAGTAAACCTCTTGAATACGAAGGTAAAAAAAACTAGGTAAATTTTGTATTAAAATTAAAAACGAAAACTGGAAACTCATTCACAATTCCCAAATCAGTGTAGGCCGCCGTGGAGTCGAAATTGTTACTCATTTATACGTTTGTATTCGTCGAATTCGTTGCAGGCGCTCTAGATTTACAAGCATAAGAAATTTATAAGTTAGGTTAGCACTAACAAAACGTCACACGGAATAATTGTAAACTAAACATTGGACGTAGTTTATTAGTTATGGTGGCGCCACCAACGGTAAAAAGGAGCAAGATAGCTCCCCTACCCCATGAAAAAATTTCATGATTAAAGTTAACCTTTTTAACGCTAGAAGCGCTACAGTCGAGGTTAATTCTTCAATAAGGGAGCGAGAAAGCTCGACGTTAGCGCCTCTAGCGTTAAAAAGGTGAACTTCCATCATGAAAATTTTGACTCTAGAGGACGCTAACGTCAGTTTTCTCACTCCCTATGTAATCGCAAATTGATAACGGTTCCGTCATTTAAAAAATTGGACGCCAGAGTTACTTTTTAATTTTGATTTCTGAAACTTTGGAATATCCAAATGGATATGGCGTGCATGTACACTTTTTCTCTTCAACAAAAGCGAAGTTGGGGCCATATCTTGCCATGCGGGATGCTAGGGGAGCAGCGTCAAGCAAGAACGGTCACCCATCCAAATAGTGAACCACGAGTCCCATGGTTTGACGAGTATATGCCTTGCGTTACGTCGCTGCTGCTTAATGCAACTCTCCACAGTAATTGAATGATATTTTACTATAAATGCTGTATTCAGCATTACTTGACGTCTATACGGATCTTATCCGTTATGTAATTATGTGTTCACCTGTGACGCGCATGAATGGATACCGACCGCTCACCCAGTGAGTACAAATTTATTTAACAAAAGCAAAGTTTAACGCGTCAGTGGTTGACACACAACGAATAAGATCCGTATAGACGTAGATGTTGTATGCTTTCTTAAAACGTTCGTGAGTCTTGAGAAAAATTTAAATTTAAAAAAGGGCGCCACTGCTTAGGGGGTAAGTTGTGGATCAAACTAAAAATTCCTACATTTTTAAATAACCTAAAATGATCTTTAAAAACGTGGGATCTCCAATAGGTAAGAAGTTTTAATTTGTATTTCACAATTTTTTCATTTTGTGAAATAAAAAATTACTGTTCAGTGGGAGCTCAGAATTAAGGAGAAAATATGCGATGTAGTGAATTTCTATCTATTAAGGAAATTATAAAATTTAATTTGATATGTAGCCGAAAGCACTAATAATATTTTTGTCACACTACAATTATTTCTATTCAAATTATAAATTCTTTCGTACTACATTTTATATCTCTTGTATTTTAGTTTCAAATAGCACCTAACATGAATTCACCACATTGCAATTATTCTCCTTAATTCTGACCTCCCGACTGGACCTTAACAACCTCAAGGTGCCTCTTTGGACTTCCAATTTTGAAGCAATTACGTCTTCAAATATGACTAATTACAAACAAAAATTCAATAAATTTTTGAAATCTTGGTCGAGCCTCAGCATTTTAATCCACGAGAGAGGCGCCTTAACTTTTGAAGTATTATATATTTTTGAATTGTCGATAGGTACTGAGTTTAAGATACTTCGCTTGGTAATCAAGAATTCTTTTCGTCTTATCACGATGCACGTGAAAGACGAGCATCCGGCAAACGTAAATCTTAATACGTTCATCCACGTGTGTAAGACGTCCGACTGTAATTTTACTTTCTACCTGCTGGTGAGAGTAGTTTTTACGGATGTAATTTTTCTGACCAACTGCTAGGTAGATTAAAAAAGTATCTAGGGACGAACGACCTTAAATTTCTAACAATTACATTTCTACTAAGCTTACGTAAATTTTACGTATTTCTTACGCTTCCGATTAAAAATATCGTAAAAGAAGGGTTTGTACTTTTACTAATTAGAGATAACTTCCTGTGAAATGTGACATTGTTTTTCTACCTGCACTTACCTGTTTACGGAAAACTTAACGGAAATGTTAACTGATCGTTAAAACTAACGGATGTATATGATTATTAGGGCCTCGGTTCCTAAAGTGGAAGAAGTTACCGGGGTTCCCCGAAATTATTTATTTTTGAATATTTTATTGATTTTTGAAAATTATATAAATGTTTGAAAGTTATATTTAAATTGCAGGGTTTTTTATTTGTAATCATTTGATGTGGGGTTCCGTCAAATTTTTGGGATTTAAAAGTTTAGGAACCCCTGTATTAGGGCATGTGGTGCAAACGGGCACCAGACGTTTGTGTAAACGTATAAAAATTGATTAAATTTTGTTGGCATCTTTAGAACTGTCGAAATGCTTAAAATTTTGTTGGTACTGATATTTTAGTCGTAAGATACTGATAATGTAAATTTTGTAATTCGTCATTTTTAAAAGTTTTAAAAGCTTGAATGTTACGTTTTAAGTAGGTATAAGTTACTGTGGAACAATATCGATTGTTAACAAGAACTGTAAACTAAAAAATAAAATTTTGTTAAGTTGAACTTGTTGTTTAACACATTTTCTCTGTTTAGCTAATGAAAACGAATAAAAATGTGATTTAGGAAATTTAATTCAGAAGGAGTAAGTCTACAATATTATATATTTGCAGATTCGACCGTTTGTCTGAGACCATGTCTGACGATGCACAGGAAACTGTTAGCTACGAATGTGAAGTGTGTATGCAGTTTTTTGCAACTCGAAGTGAATATCTTGCTCATCACATGGATCAATTCGGAAAAACATTCAATTGCTGCGGGTGTGATGAACAGTTTAAATCAGCCAGCGAGCTCTATGATCACTATGAATTGCATAAAAATAATTGCATAGTGGTAGAGAACGAATACACCTTTACAGAAAACGATCAAGCAGTGATGAATATACCAAACGAATCACTGACTGGTGCAGATGAACTTTTGTATATATTAGATAGTCCTCAATGCATCAACGAAGTTGTTATAGAGGGCGATGATGAAATTGTGGAAGGGGAACCTGAAGATACGTCCATTTCGAAACCGGAGAATTACACCATTGTGCAAGTTGATCATGGGTATATGCTACCAAGTGTTTTTAAAGGACAACTGGAGAGTAAGAGGAGGTATAAGAAACGATTCTCTGTGCCTGGTACTTATACGACGGAAGAAGATAGCGATAACGAAGCCCAGCCGGAAGTTTCGACGCCTCCCTCTAAAATACCGTATTCGACCCCGAAAGCGAGGCCGAAACGTCGACACGAAGTTCCCGATTTTTCGGCAACAAATTACGTAGTGCTTAATCCAACCGAAGAAATCGAGATAATGCATTACAAGTGTTTACGATGTGAGCAGTTATTTATCAATAAAATGGGTTTTCACAGACACATTGAAAAAGGAAAATGTTATATCAACAGTTGCGATGTATGCAGTGCTTCCTTCAACCGAAACAGCGAGTTTTTTGAGCATTATATTGTAGAACACACAGACAGAGCGATTTGTAACTTCTGTTATAGAACTTTTATGTACGAAAAGAATGTCAAAGAGCACATGCTTAGACATTTAGATCAATTTAGGCATAGGTGTGAAGAGTGTAATAAAGGATTTTATACAGTTAGGGAATACAGAAATCATTACAAAAATAGACACATGGGAATTCGACATAAATGCGACGTTTGTGGAAGATCTTTTGCGGATGAATATTACTTTAAACGTCACGTTGCAACACACGAGAAAGCTAACGCGATCAAATTAGAATTTTCACTGTCTAATCCGAAATTATAAGTACAATGTATACATAAGTAATAAACAAATATTTTAAATAAACGTATATATAGAAATTTTTTCGTATTATTTGTAAGGTTTTTTGTTCTTAGATTTATCATAATGTCCCATTTAAGTTTTGGGTTTCAGCTTTATTACTTTAGAAATTGGTTTTTCCAGTTTTTTCTAAATTACGAGGGGGGGGGGTCAAAACGTTGGAGTTGGTATTTTTAATTGGTACTCGGTGGAAAACTTAGGTTGATTGTAATTTTTCTAAATATGCGTTTATACAAAAAATGTAAATTAAGGGGATATGTAATGTTACATCTTTGCTTTGTTAACGTTTGACCAATTTTTTAAGTTGTAAAAGGTGCGGTAGAGCAAATCTTGGAAGAAGAATCAATTACAAGACCTTCAAAATTTCTGGCTAGATTTGCGCTACTGTACCCTAGGGAACCATCAGCAGCACGTTCAAAGTAGGCTGACCAAATTAGTAAAACGTTGACGTGATGAAAATAACCGTTACGGCTCCCCTTAAAATAAAATTTTTATATATTCTGGTGCTCTTAGATTTCAAGCTAACAGTGATACAGCAAAAAGTGAGTGCTAAGTTGCTTTTCATAGACTCTTAATAATTTTATATTTGCTACTTATTGTTTATTAGATAGACCAATGCTGCTTCTAGTTGTTAAGCGGATGTAAATATATTTTCATGTAACTTGTTGAATCTAAGATGTAAATTCTCATATCATCTCTAGTTTTCTACTTACCGTTATTTATGCCAGTTTACGAGTCAGGTAGAAACATGTCGAAGATGCTTGCGGTCGTTGTACACTTTGACCGCGAGGATCTTGGTGTTTTTCTCCATTAATAGTTTATTTAAAACGAATATCAACGATCAATTCAGATTTTCTGTTAATGTAGTAGTTAAGTAGGTAAATTGCAAGCAAGAAATAGGGGAAACCAAAAAATAACAATTGCTTGTTTTGCTGTAAAGACGTTATCTTAAAAATTACCGTTCTAAAAAGTTGTTTTAAAATTTGTACAAATATCTCGTTCCCGTTAATTTAAAAAGAAGTCCATATCAATATTGTAAAAACCTGAATTTCTTCTGCTAAAAGACCGAATGTACTACAGGTAGTTTGGTGGAGACGCGAACTTTTCATAAAAGGGTCCTGTGTTCCAAACCCACAGCCACTTCCAGTGGTCAGCCTGACCACTTTGAAATCGTTTGAGACTGACAACTGGAGACGGTCGTTGTTTATAGTTTTTTATTGGCCAACTAATTTGGCGGCAATGAAAAACATTAGGCATTTACGAAAATTGTATCGTTATATACCTCATCTACCGGTCGCGTTTGAAAATTAAATGCCTAATATGTCGGTTCACGAATTATCAACCAGGTAGATGTAACGGAGGTAAATTGAGTTTAAATTTCTAACGTGGGACGAAGATACGATTAAATTTTTAAACGCAATTTGTTGAAGCGGTATCTGCCGGTACAAGTTTTGTAAATGCTTGCTTAGACTATTTGAACTTATAGACACGTCCCTTTTTATCTCTCCTTGAATACAAACCGAAGCAAACATGTGTGACTTCACTGGTGGGATTGTATTGAGATTTATGTTAGTGGTGAACTGAAATTAACTATTTCTTATAGTTGGTATATACCGGTGTATCTTAGCATTTAACCCACCAGTGACGTCATTTATGTTTGCTTCACTACTTGAAAGTCGAGACGTGTCTATAAGTTTAAATGGTTTAAGGAAAAACACTGAAGCTTCTTGTTTAAGATTAACTTTTGATTTCTATTGGCCTGTTATTTTAAACGTCCCTTAAAAGCTTGGTTATAAAGTAATATTTACTATAAGAAAAAGAAGCGTCACTTTAGAGCGTTTTTTAGCCCTTTTGGAGTCGATTTGCTTGCGTATTAGGTCATCGCGTGCAACGTAAATAAATTTTAGGGAGGGATCATGTGCATATTTAAGATGTGCTTAATTGCCGAACGAATTTAAAACTCCTACGCGTGAAATAATCAAGTTAGGGTAGATCTGGGAATTAATTTTGATTAATCGGCTGAATAATCGATGATCGATTAATATTTTTGAAATAATCGATTAATCGAAAACTATCGGATTAATTTAACAATTGAAAACTAATTAATCTAACAATCGATTAATCGAAAACAATCGAACAATCGATTAATCAAGTAATCAAACATTCGATTATTTGGCAGTCAAAAAATAATTATTGGAATTACTTATTTAAAGTTGTATTGCAAAATTTACTCTTTTTCTTAGTTTTTTTTTTTTTGAAGCGTTATTTCTTATTCCAGTCAAATTGATCACTTGATTAATCGATTGTAAGAGTAAAATCAATTGTTCGATTGTTTTCGATTAACCGATTGTGCGATTATTTCATTTTGTTTGGTTGTTTTCGATTAATCAAGTAGGTAATCAAACATTTGATTATTCGATAATCGAAAAATAATCATTACAATTAGATACTTATTTCAAATTACATCGCAAAATTTTTTTTCTTTTAGTTTGTTTTTTGAAACGCTAGTAATTAGTCCAGTAAAGTTGATTACTTGATTAATCGATTTTTAGAGTAGTCGATTGTTTAATTATTTTCGATTAATTGATTGTTTGACTGATTTCGATTAATCGTTTTATCGATTGTTTTCGATTAATTGATTGTTCTACTGTTTTCGATTAATCGTTTGATTGTTTTTGATTAATCGATTGTTCGACTGTTTTTTGATTAATCGTTTAATAGATTGTTTGATTTATTTCGATTAATATATTGTTCGATTGTTTTCGATTAATCGTTTAATCGATTGTTTGATTGTTTTTGACTAATTGATTGTTTGATTGTTTTCGATTAATCGATTGTTCGACTGTTTTTGATTAATCGATTGTTTGATTGTTTTCAATGAATTGATTGTTCCATTGTTTTTCATTAATCGTTTAATCGATTGTTTGATTGTTTTCGATTAATCGATTCGATATAATCTATTGTTCGTACACAATCGATTTTCTAACAACTAATTATTTTATTGGCCTGTTAGTACAGTCAACCTCGCTTGTAACACAGCACTTGAAGAACACGGTTTCGATATAACACGATATAACTACTGACTCACTGCACTTGTGCTAGAGCATAGTTTTCATACAACACGGAATTAACTAACCGTATTACTTTTAACGCTTTGTTAAAAAAAATTATGAGACCAAGGGAGAGAGATTTGAAGGACATGGCGTGAATATTTCCACAGATATAAATTTCATACTTTTTCTGTTAATTATTTTAATCCGCGGTTAATACTTATCTATTTTTTATATAGGGTGACTCATTTTAAAGCGCACTTTTGATACCTTCTCTGTAACTTGTCACGGGGGGGGGGGATTTGAGCACACGCGAAGGGGATGCAGACCATAGTTTTTCAGCCTTTTAAATTGTTGTAAAACAAAAGAAAATTTTTTCAAAGCGGTTACCCATCTAATTATAAATCGATGGTTACATTACTTGACGAGACCGGGTATTGGTGCACCAGCTGCTCAAATGACTTTCATATTAAATGTTTAGTGGAGAAGTCAAATTCATTAATTGAAATCATTCTTTAACGCCAAGACGCTTACTTTAAAGTAAGGGTGCAGTCTCACTTAGCCATCGTCAGGCACTGAGCGCTAACAACTAAAATTGTCTACCAATCAAATGTCTCTTTGCATCGTACGGTGTACATCAATACCCAATAAAAAGTTGAAATTTAGAATCAACTACCGTACCCATCTCCAACAGGTGAAAATTACCAAATTAGTCAACTTACAAACTTATCATTGGTATAGGAACTTTCATTTTCTACAATATTGATTGGGACCATCATTGTGTTGAAACCAACTGTGGGAACATTATATTTGCAAAAAACAGAAAATTCAATCTTAAATCTTAAAAAAAAAAATTACGGTGCAAATCTGCCCTTATAACCCTTTTTTTTTAAAACTCGAAGTTGATACCGGAGTATCTTATAAAAGTAAATGTAACAACGCGTTTGATATGGAAAACAGAAATACCTCAAGTACAATGTACGGTCACGCTCCTGCGCGGTAGATAAAAAGGAACGCTTTGTATCTATTGCGCGTGACCGTACGTTGTACGGTTTCTCTGCTGCTTGGAACTTCAAACTTAAGTTTGACGTCATCCTAAACTAACTAATCACGGAGGCTGTTTGATGACGTAACACTCAAGTTCGAAGATTTATACTAAAGCTTCTGTTTTCCAGTTTTGCATTTTAATTGGATTATCAGCATGGTTTAGTTTGTAATGTTAAATTACGGATCCTGTTTTTCAACAAAACTTAAAGCAATTTAAACTTTAACTCGATTTCCTTCAGTTTTAATGCACAATTAACCTTTTTATGAAGGAATGAACTGCCATGTATAAATTAAATTTAATTTTTTGCTTGTAAAAAATAACAGTCACGATACATTAGTACATAAGATTTACCAATATTTTTTATCGAATTTGTTCTTTGTATAATTTCTGTTCGATTTTAAGTTACAAAATTGTATAAATGTAATAGGAATTCTGTAATATTTAAAAATTATGTAAAACTGATATTGTAAATATGAAAACTTCGTTTCGAATTTTAAAATAATTAGTCTACAATAAATTATTGATTGATTATAAATTTGTACTTTTATCACGACAGGCAGGAACGGAATTAGGAGAATTATTATAAATGGAGGTTAGCATTAGAACTTAATTATGTTGCTGCGATTCCGGTCCTGGTTAAACATTGTTTTGTATTATAGTAAATAATTAGAATATATTTTAGTTTGTTTTATTCTTAAGTCACAATTTACTGTTTTTGTGTAATTAATATGTAAAATGAATAAACATTTATAAGATCTCTTGAGTTTCTAGTTTCTATTTTTTTTTGAAAAGCTGGATCAGCGGCTAGGAAACCGAGTGAAGGAAAAGTGAGAGCATACCGTGTATCTAGGCTACGTGCGCGTTTGAACGAATTTACAAGAGTTCCGCTAACTCGCTGACCATAAATTTATTTTAAAAAGAAGAGCTTAGGTTATTTGTTATTTTATTTATCTTTTTTATTTTTTACAAAAAATTTGTTGTCAGTGAGTGAGCAGTCGGTAGCGGGAATCTTGTAAATTTAGTCATACGCCCGTATACCTAGATACACGGTAAATTAAAAGTGAGGGGGGGGGCTATATTTTACTTAATGCGAATGCCAATTTTGATACATCATAAAACTGTAAAAGGTAAAATGTAAGTGGTGAAATTTGAATGTTTTTCTCTAAGTTTTAACAAATTAATAACATTGCAGAAATCTTATGGTTAGTTCATGCAAGAAAAGTAACGCAATTTGTTCTAATCAGAATTTGAATTTTTTGAAGATTTTTTGGGTTGATAGCAGATACCGTTAATTGTACTTCTTCTAATTTTCTTGAAGATTTTTGTAACTTACTTATTAAATAAAACAAATTTTAATTCCTATTAATTGACGAATTATTTTCAGCTGTTTGTTTCGTGAAGCACATTTGTATGAATCAAGTTTTGAAGGGATTTCAAACGAAGAAAAGTTTCTGCTAAATTTGGTCCACTCCAAATCGACGTGTAGTTTATCGGACGTTAATCTTCTCGACAATTCGGACGATCAGTTGAACGATACCGATCGAGAATTACTGAACTTACTGGCAACTGAAGATGATTGTTCAGAAATTCTCCAAAATATAGCAAGTAACGAAAATTTTGAAAGTTTGATTAACGAGGGTGCAGCTGATTTCGAACCCAGCTCCGTGATTGAGAGTTTTACCTCGGAAAATTTGAAAAGCTTTCCTGCAGTTTTAAGTAAGGATGAAGGAATAATCCACGAAGTTATTAAAGCACCGAAACCTGCAAATTTTAGGTGCGATCTGTGCGAGAAAATGTTCACGACTAAAAAGTTGCTCAAGTATCATTTGATGTCTCATTTTAATATTAAGAAATTTTCGTGCGATATCTGTGGAAAGTCGTTCAAACACAATTATGAAGTTACCACTCATAAATTGTCTCACCAAAAGCCTACGTTTCAATGCGATATTTGTTCAAAAATGTTTATACATAAATCTCACCTTACGTGTCACAGACGGACGCACACCGGCGACTATGTCGCTTACTGCAAGGAATGCAATAAAGGTTTCTTCAGACAAACTTTATATAAAAATCATGTTAATAAGTACCATAAGAATCTCTTACACGTTTGCGATATCTGTGGTTATCAGTTGAGCACTGTTTCGTCCCTCAAGGAACACATTTTAACCCACGCTAAAAATTATGGTCAGGAAAAGTCGCACGTGTGTGATATTTGTGGTAAAGCTTACTTAACCGCGAGAAACTTACGCGCTCACATGAAAACGCATAACGTCGAAAAAAGTTTCGTTTGCAATATTTGCTTTAAAAGCGTGAGCACGAAAACAGTTTTGGAAACGCATTTGAGAACCCACACGGGCGAAAAAAATTTTAGATGTGAATTTTGCGATAAGAGGTTCACATCGAGAGAATATTTAATAATTCATCAACGGATTCACACTGGAGATAAGCCTTTTCGATGTGATGCTTGTGGTAAGTGCTTCACTCAAAAGACTACGCTGACTGTTCACATGAGAAGTCATACCGGGGAAAGACCTTACAAATGCCCGTGTGGTAAGAGTTTTGTAACGAAAACACATTTGGTTTCTCATAATAAAACGCACGATGTCGGCATTGATTTTGTTTACGTTCCTCAAGGTATATCCTAACAATTATTATGAGTAGATCATGAGATAGGTTCATCGTTTCCTTGACGACCGTGACTTTGATTTTTATGCCCGTACAAAAGTAGTCACTGCAGCTCCAAAAGGATTAATTAACCTGCTGTTTTAGCAGAGTCGTAAAAATCAAGATCGGGGTCGTCAAGGAAACGATGAGGGACATAAAAAAGTTTTAATTTATGCTTAAGTAACTTTGTAATTTAATGTACAAATTTTGTAAATATATCGCTAATTTATTAATTCGTAGTTATTCATATTTTGATCGACTTCTTTACCATATAATGGCGTATATCGTTTTTATTTTATAAGAATGGAGAGCTTGGTGTAAAGTCGAAGAAGTTATAGACACAGTTAAAATTGTGGATAATATTGAAATATGGCAATTATTAGAATTGTAAGAAGTTTACTACGTACAGTTTGGCCGAGAGCTAGCGGTAGTTTCCATCCCGGATTTTAGGAGTTATAAAAAAGACACCTTATAGATACAAAACCGAAAATGGTAGACGTTTTTCTGATCGGATAAGGAGGGGGGACAGTTCTATGCATTTTCCAAGAATGCTACTTTTCCAACAACTTCACCAAATGATTACGTGGTGTTTATAGATAATGAAAAACAAAATTAAGATGAAAATTCGGCTTTCCGGCCGCTGGTTAAATAAATGTTTTAAAATCATAAATCAGAATATTCCGAGTAGAGTCGCTCTATAGAATCGAACACACCACGGGATGCCAACGAACAATTTTTAGGTACATGCCCTTATCAAAGGTATCAACGATACTTTTTTACCATATTTTGACCCTTGCTCTGCTCTACAAATTCTTACGATTTTAAAATGCTAATTACTCTTTTAGCCGACCAGAAAAACGCCTGCCATTTTTGGTTTTGTATTTAGGAGTGTCCATCTATGACTCTTAAAATCCGGGATGGAAGCTGTTGCTAGCTCTCGGCTTAAGTGACGCTCTACCTATCAAATGACGTTAGTTTCACTAGCAGTGGCTTACCGAGTCATTAGATCGCTTGAAATTTTAGTTGATGGCGCTAGGTGGTTGACTTCTCTCAATTGAATTATTGTTTTGTATAATTTAGAGACGATCGGAGAGTAATAGTCAAGCGAGTTGACTGCGAACGCTCAATACCCGGTTCGAATCCGGGTGAAGCTACAACTTCATTTTAGCCGTTTCGCTAGTCCTTCAGGTTGGGGGTTCTACGTCGGATTGGATCCTCGTTGTAGGTAAAAAAATGTAAAATGCTTACAAAACCAAACGCTGCTTGGCGATGTTTGGGAATCGTAAGACGTCGTTAAGCGTTAAATAAGCGAATAATACATAAGTTAATTTTTAAAATTATATCTGAAAAATCCTCTTTAAACATTCTGACTGGGTCCAGCAGGCAGAGCCTGGTGTTACATCCACACATGAGCCGGAACGTATGGATATATCACTGAGCTGGGTTCTCTGAGAAGGGCGGTACAGCAACCGAGGACGGCTAGGAAGTGTTGTTTTGAAAAAAAATTGCTGAATTAGATAAATGGGGCACCCAAATCCATTGTGCGTATGGCTACCAAAAGTAGTCGGCTCATTTTGTTTGCCGCGTTTTTGGAATGAAACGGACGAGGAGTGGGGCGAGGTACTTTGCGGTAGTGTGGTTGCGTTCAAACGATCCCTAAATGAAGAAATTCAGAGTACACGGTGGGGAATCCGTATAAGTATCACATGTTCAGCTATTCCACTAAGAGTTAAAAAATTTCATGACATAAGTTCACTCTTTAACGCTAGAGGCGCTAACGTTGAGCTTTCTCGCTCCCTTATTGGAGAATTAGCGAGAAAGTTTAACGGTAGCGTCTCTAGCTTTCAAAAAGTGAACTTCTACCATGAAATTTTTTGTGAGGGGCGGAGCTTTCTCGCTCCATATTAACGTAGCCGAGTTTATCAGGTTCGTGTCGACGGTAAATACGCCAACAGCAAATACGTCGATTCATTTACGTCGACAGATATATATGGCTATCTAATCTAACCAATAATATCTATCTAATAAGACCAGCAGTCTGGCGTAAATCAAAAACGGATGGACTAGAGAGCGGGAAACTGCGGTTCTAATCCTGGTTGCGTCAGATATGTGCTGTGAGATAAATAGTTCAAAATCGATCTGCAGACTATAAAACTCTTCCCAACCCGCAACTAGGCCAGCGTGGGAAGATATGGCCTAAACTTTCAAGTTAAAAACTTGAAGAGGTGCATATCCAAAAATGGATGTAAAACAAAAAAACGCTAATAAAGAAAGAAAGAACCTAACCCAGATCGTTATAGTGGAGACCACAAACTTATGCTGAAGGTTTTTTTCGTCCTTATTCGTCCACTCTTGGACGTTAGGCCTCCTTTTTTTAGACCCCCCCCCCAAAGTGGGGAAAAAGGGGGGTTCTGTCCATAACTCACCACGCTGGGCAGATGGGTTGGCGAGTAGTCCACAGATCAAGTTTGGACTTTTTAGATCGCAGCACATATCCGACGCAACCAAGATTAGAACCGCGGTTTTCCGCTCTCTAGTCTATCCGCGTTTGATTTACGCCAGACTTCTGGTCATTCTGAAGGTTACATAGTTCCAAAATTAAGATAAGCTCTGTCGTTCCAAAACAATCCAAGAGCTCTCCGTCTGATCGTTTAAGTTTTGTAACTCTTTTTATCTCTTATTTCTAATCGGTTGATTTACTAGACCCGCAGTCTGACTGACTGGAGAGCGGGAAACTGCAGTTCTAATCCTGATTGCGTCGGATATTTGCGGTGATCTGAAGAGTCTAAGATTGATCTGTGGACTTTGGGGAAGACAAAAGGTTCCCATTAACATTTTCCTACTAAAGTCTTCTTGGCTTTAACCAGGAGGATCGCGAACGTCTGGAATTGGATAAGGCACCCGAAGATGAATTATTACCAACTCAAAAAAATAAAACTAGATGTAGACATCTGTCGTAAGGTGAGGCTGAACGCACGGTTATGCGACTCAGCAGAGTTCAACGTGGAATCTGAACCACGGAATCGTATCCAGGGATGGTCTAGTGCGGCACTACTAAACGATTGGAGGGTTTGTTCTTTTTGCGGAGAACTAATGGTACAGTTTAAAGCCGTTCCCGTTTTTCCGCGTTAACTTTTTGTCTTTATGGCACCGTGGAGTCCAGCCGCAAATCTTCATCGAGTGTTAAGATTTATTGGAGAATTTAATGTAGATTTGGGATGGCGTTTCTTGTGTTGCAGGTAATTCAAATCGGGGTAGTTTACTGAAAACTTGTATTAGGGAAGGACCCACGTTGATGTCAGTGGACGTAACCTTTGAGTTACTTGCTTTACCACAATAGCGAACGGTAAAGGTGTTAGTTTAGTGGACCCCCGTCCTTCTGCAAATAACAAAACGGTTAGGTTTGACCTGGATACCGACGGTGATCGAATTCGCGTCACGAATAATAAATTATCAGTTAGGATAACTATTGACCTCCAGCTACCTCCCTATTTTACATCGCCTAAATTTTGGTCAGAATTTTAGCCGTCGTAACTTTTGTCTTGTCGGTAGTGTAGGTTTCCGAATTTCATGATAAGCACAAGTAAATTAATCGGATAAAATAATTGAGCTTGTAAATAACGGATAGGCTAGGTTGCACATGATCAATGGCGTAACTAGTCTAAGGTGCTAAGGAGGGCATTGTGTAAAATATAAAGAAACCGTGATGGGGAGGGGGGAAGAAAACTTTCCTCATGCATCCCCACTCACAGAAATTTGATGCTTCAAAGCTACACATGATAAATTTTTCAATTTGAGTGTGGCTTCAAATACTCTTTTCCAAAATTTTCGGGGCGGTAAGTAAACTTGCATTGTCAAAATACCGCCCTTAATACTAAAATAAGTATCGGCACATCGGTCGTTAAAAACCGTTCGTCCTAATTATAGAAATTTCCTTCCTAGAGTTACTTCCTGAATCCCAATCCTGTTTTCTAAAAAGAATTTGATTGCAGGTACATAAAAAGCGAACCAATTTGGGACGCTTCAGAAAACTTTCAAGATATGCTTGACGAAATTCAAGATATAATCAAGACCGATCACTACCTGCACACTTGCAATATTTGTTTTAAACAGTTTTTCACCCCAAAAGCTCTCGAAGATCATTTGGTTGTTCACAAACGAGAAATAATCTGTAAATGTAATATTTGTGGCGAAATGTTGAAATTTCCAATTAATTTTGATCGACACATGAAACTCCATTCCCAAAATATACAAGTAGTGAAGAAAAAAGGGTCCGATAGTTCTGGAAAATTTAAAAAACCCGAAAAAGTTTCATGCCAGTGCAAAATTTGTGGTGGAATTGTAAAGTTTCCCGATACTCTCACCAAGCATATGAAAGCCCATACTAGGAATTTGGAAATTGGAGATATAATCAAATGTGACTTGAATGGTGTAAAATTGAGATTGGGAGGTTATTCGGTTTTGTGTCAAGAGTGTAACGAAATTTTCTACACTAGGTCAAATTATCTTCAACACATCAATACAACCCATAAGAGGACGTACCTGTGTGAGATTTGCAACAAATGTTGCGGTAGTTATACTAGTTTTTCTATACATAAGCGTTTACATAATATGTCAATCTGTAATTTAGACAAATAAGGTTATGGCAGGAAACCTATAAATTTTTGAATTTTCCCAAGATTATTGTACCTACCCACTATTTAATTTGTAAAAAAACATTAATTATCTAGAATAAATATTATTCTAATTTTGCCTTTTATATCGTACAAAATGTTCCGCATTACACGTGTCACAATTGATTTTTTTATCAATAAAATTTGTTTGAGGTTTTAATTATCATATTTTTATGCTTACTTATACAGGGTGTCCGTTCGTCGATCTTAAAATTCTAAACATTTACGTATGTGCATTTCAATTTAATTCGGTTGTAGTTAACTCGGTTGAGGCTCAGACGAGGTTCATACAACATTTTTTCTACTACCGACGACCATATTCTTATGTACCTACCTATGTCAAAAACAATTTTTCTGAATAGCATGTTCTATGATAGCGATAACAATTAAAGAAGTCAAAACATTCCAAAATTTTATTTTAAAATCTGAAATGGATAATTTTAGTGATGACTTGAGGGCTACTGAAGAAATAGAAGAGGCAGCAAATATCGTCTGTTACACACTGCTACCAGAAAAATCGAAGAAGCGGTACGAAATGACATACGAAGTTTTCAAAAGTTGGTTGGTGAAGAACAACTTGACTCGTGCAACCGAAAAAGTATTGATGGATTATTTTCTGAGAAGATCCGAAGCCCTGAGGTCTCCCTCGAGTTTGTGGTGTGAATATTCGATGCTCAAGACTACCATATTTGTCAATGATAACGTAGATATTTCTAAGTACCAAAAATTGAAAGGCTATATTAAACGTAAGAATGATGGATATCGACCAAAGAAATCCAAAGTATTCACCAGAGAAGAAATTGACAGGTTTTTCACTGAAGCTCCTGATGATATCTACCTGATGATGAAGGTTGAAACTTCTTTATTATTTACTGTTTATTGGATGCCTAACTTATTTAATTCTAGGTGGTTACGATTATGGGAGTAGCTGGGGCTTGTCGGACATACGAACTGTGTAAAATGAGAATAGATGATATCGAAGATAAGAATTGCATGGTGATAGTGAAAATACCTGATACGGATAACAAAATCCAGCGTACGTTTACTATCGTCGATAGACAAGAAGATAATATTCACTTCCTTGACATATTTCGAAAATACGTCAGTGCTAGACCAAAAAATACTGATCTTCGGCGATTTTTTATGAGGTATCGATCAGGAAAGTGTGTGAACCAGGCCGTCGGTAAAAATACCTTTTCAAAAATACCCACCCAAATCGCAAAATTCCTTAATTTGGAAAATCCTGATTCGTATACTGGCCACTCTTTCAGAAGAACATCGGCAGCACTGCTAGCCAATACTATCGATGTTCTTAGTTTGAAAAGGCCTACCGTTTGGAAATCGTCAACAGTAACCGAAGAATATTCGCCACCACCAATAGCCGAATGTTACGTTGACGTTCCAATTAAAATGGAAATCGTTGACGATATGTAAATTTTAGTATTAACTGATTTAAACAAATATAATTACTAATTGTTCCAAGTGCTCTTTTACGTTTAATCTAAATAAATATAAATTAAAAAGTGTATTTATTATGTCTTATTTTATTTACTTACTGCCCTAGGGCGAGAAAGTGAATATTATTGTGCCTTGATGTGGTAGTACAGTCTTTAGTTTAAGCTGATACTTGGTTAGTTTACACCCATCTAAAGAAATTATCTACTTACTCCGGTGGTACTAAGAACTAAAGTAAATTTTTTAATGTTACGTAACTAATAAGATAAAGTTATATTTACTTTAGTCCCTTGGGAATAAAAATTATATTACTTTAATTCCGTTTGAAAATAAATGTTTTGCACTCCTGGGAGTAAAAGTACTACTTTATTTTTGGAACTAAATGTTACTTATTCCCAAGGAGTAAAAATATCGCTTTTACTCCCAAGAGACTAAAACAAATTGACAACAAAAAGGTCAAAAGTGATTAATACTTCACATACGTGGAAAGTCATAATTTTCAGTCCGATTGGGCTGATGGAAAATTTGCACAAATTGTTGATAGTACTGGATTAAATTAAATCGAATTTATGTTAATATTTAATTGATTAGCAATTTTAGTCTTGCAAGGGGAGGTCCACATTGGAATCACCTCTTTGATCCAATATCCGCTATGTGTACACAATAATATTAGGATTTCATCAGGTTAAAAGTTTTTGACTCGGGACTCACTGTTTGACCAATTTTGAGAAAATAACTATCGAAAAACTTTCTATGGACAGTGGAAACGACGCACATAAATGGATTAACGAGATTCTCAACTGATCTACTGATTCACTAGATCAACGCGACCCACTATGTACTAGTTCATTGAGAGTTTCCTTAATTTAGTGGATTAATAACCAACGGGAATCTCGTTAATTACTTCATGCGCATCAAAAATAGCAAATAGACTTTCAGTGACTTTTAAAATTTTATCTTGATGTTCTAATCATGATCGGTAATTCCAGTATGGGACTTTTTTTTATTATTTCTTACGATTAGATCAAATCCAGCTGGTGAAACCCTACAGTTTAACGTGGAAACCAAACCATGGTACAAAGAGTCTGGAAGCAGTCGGGAGTCGAATCTAGTAACCTACGGCTCTAACTTAATTTCCCTGCACTGCATCAACCTATTAGTACTTGTTGGTTTCATCAGTTCCTTGACGACCGTGACCTTGATTTCTACTTTTGTAAAAGCAACAGTGTATCACTGTTTAAGCCACAGCAGTGGAGTGATGTGATTGCTGGTTAAGTATAGAGCGGAAATTCTGGGTTCAAATCGCGGATTGCACAGAATTTCTTGGCTCGGCCTTCCGGCGGACATCTACACTCTGTGATGATCTCTGATATTTGTGCCGACGTCATTACCGTTGATACGGCTGCGTCACACACGACAGTTTACAAGCTTTTGAGCTGTGAGGAATGCAATGTCACGTGATTTTTCAGTGGGCAGACTCACCAACAAAATGACTGCAATTTGCAGTACATAGTGGTTATATGGAGCAAGAAAGCTGACGTTAGCGTCCTCTATTTTTTTCATAAAAATTTCATAAAAGAAGTTTACTTTTTTAACGCTAGAGGCGCTAACGACGAACTTTCTCGCTCCCTATTGGAGAATTAAAGAAAAAGTGCGACGGTAGCGCCTTCAGCGTTAAAAAAGTGAACTTTTTTTACAGGGGAGGGGAACTTTCTTGCTTTCTATTGGATGAGTAGTGAAAATATAAGACGATGCTTTCCTAATTTCGCAGCACTTTTTCATTTTTTAGATTAAAAAAATAATACTGATTTTAAATGGGAATCCTAACTTTTTGACTGTTAGACGTCTATGTATTAGCATTATCATTTTTTTTTCGATTTAGTTGTGCACTATTATTAATCTGTTTAAATTATTTTAAAACAGTAAACTGTTTTGTGAGATGTATGACATGTGGTACTATCTTGTTGATACCACATATTCTGCAAGTCAATATGATTTAGTTTTGAATAGTAATAATTTAACGACGAATTTTTGTAATAATTTTGTGTTCTTTAACTTTTTCGAGTTATTTTCAATTCTAAAAAATCTGCGTAAAAGGCATAATTTTATTACACTGAATGTGTAAGGAGCGAGAAAGCTCTTTTTCTCCATGAAAAAGGTACATGATAGAAGTTCATGTTTTTTAACGCTAGAGGCGCTACCGTCGAGCTTTTTTTGCTAATTCTCCAATAAGGGAGCGAGAAAGCTCGACGTTAGCGCCTCTGGTGTTAAAAAAAACTTATATTGTGAAATTTTTTAACTCTAGAGGACGCTAACTCCAAATATTTGACAAAAATATGGCTTACGTTATTTTCTCTTTTAAAACAACTTTCTGATTTTTTCTGATAAATATTTTGCGAATGGTCAAATTGTGAACTAATAGCAAGGTTTTAAAATCTTTTAAAATTTTAAAATCTTGAAATTTTGAAGCAAATTTACGACTTTAGATGACAACTGTGAAACAGAATCATAAAAAATGTTTGGCATTTAGTAAAAAACCTAGAAGCGTCATACAGGGACTACTGATAATTATAAGTTATAACAAAATTTGAATCGGATCGTTGGAATCAAAAAAACTTGCGCTTGTTTACATTTAATATTGAGTGCAAACCAGATGGACAAACGAGGACATCCACTCTGATTAGGTATAGATTTTGTTCCCAAATTAGAAGATACGGTTTAATCCATCTATAATGAACCTGCTCGTAATGGACAATCGTCTATAATGTACTAAATCTTAGGTTAAAGTCCTACCTTATCGGTGTTAAAAATACTGCTGAAATGATGTTCCGCTTATAGTGGACTAACTTTATATCCCTTAAAGTCCATTATAAGCGGATTAAACTGTGTAAATTGTTAAACTATTCTGGTATTTTAATGAGATATTTTCAGTTGTGAATCCGCTTACGCAGTTCCAGGTTTTCTCTGTTTATGTCAGTTGCGTGTAGAAAATGTATAATGGACACAAAACTTACAACTTAACATGAATTTCGAACCACGCGAATATATAATTTTGTAGAGTAAATTTCGGCTAAGCCACAGCAGTGGAGTGATGTGATCGCTGGTTGAGTATAGAGCGGAAATTCTGGGTTCAAATCGCGGATTTCACAGAATTTCTTGGCTCGGCCTTCCGGTGGGCAGCTACACTCCTGTGGTGATCCCTGATGTTTGTGTCGACGTCATTACCGTTGATACGGCTGCGTCACACACGAGAGTTTACAAGACAGGTTAAGGTAGACAGGGAATGAAGCCATGGGCCTTCTAGGCCTGTAGAGCTGTAATATATAAATTTCGGCTAGGAGAGCAATAAGGGTATTATATTACGTGGCGTCATCAGGTACAAAATCATTCCGCCGCGCAAAATTTCTGAGAGCCACCGAAAGTCATATTTGCTCCTAGCAACATGCGTGTCGAATATCGTGCCGGGCCCTCCTTCCTACAGAGTGGTGAAAAGGTCTAAATATTCTATTTGGTTAAGGACCTTTTTTTAACTCTATTTCGTAAGTGCATGAATTCCCCGCCTATAGTTGCTCCGAACAACATGCGTGTTACGACATTGACGAACAATGACATATCTATTTTAAAATATACATTGTATACCGAAATACATTTTTATTATTTTATACAAATAAATAATCAGCGAAGTTCATTCGGACCACAAAAGTAGCGGACTGCATGCGGCCCGTGGGCTGCCAGTTTGACACCTTCGACGCTTTCTCATAAATCTGTAATTTACATTCGAAGTTTTATCATATTTACACGTTAGGGGACCTAATGTTTGACGTGAGCTCTAAAGCATTTTATTTTAAGAAGGTTTAAGAATTTTAATCGAATTGCACGTTATCAAAGGAAGAGAATCTCATTAAGCCGAAAAAAAAGGTTGAGTTTGCTAAAGCTCGGTTTTGAAATATAACCAAATATCGCTTAACATTTAACATGGAGCGGAAAAGTAATTAGGGTAGTCGTACGTAATTCGATTCCAAGATTTCAGTAACTAAGGTGAACAGGTTGTTTAGGGTGGCTTCACCGTGAATACTTTGCATAAGAATTCTTACGGACCACAAAATTTACTGGCCCGTTAATAGAAGGGTCTGAAGGGTTCAAAATGTGGCTTAATTCTTACGGTCTGTTTCCGTTGTGATTTACACACTCTTAATAGTTTTCACATCTTTTTATTCTAGAATTATCTCGGGAGTAGTTAAAAACTTTGTGCAAAACCGACGCGTTGCCATGGTTACGATAGAAATAAACAATTCCTAGGTGGCTTTTGTTGTAAAATGAGTGTGGTTATGACCCACTTTCTACACTCTTGCAGTAGCTAGCAGCAGCTGCTGTTATAAATAAAGTTTTTTTTAGCTTTGCGTGCAGGTCTTGTTGCTCTCTATGCTGTCTCTATATTTATAAGCGGCGTGAATATGCAGTTGTTGGACGAGGAGGGCGCCCAACAGCAGATCAATAATCTAATGAAGTGTATGGATTGTGGTGGGAGTATTAAATTTGTTGTATTTGAATTATACGACTCGAAGTTTCAATATAAAACCATTAATATTTTTTTTTTATGAAATGTAACTGATAAATTTTAGATTATCCATGGTTTACATTTTAACAAAAAACAGTGCCACTGAACAGGTCGATTAAAGTTCACTAAGGTAAAATTTTTTCTTAAGATAAGGGACACTTTTATATGAACATTTGCCTAAAATTAGGTTTTCATTGTCGATTATAGTCCTTTTAGGTGTTTTCGCGTAATGAAAAAAAAATTAGTAGTTTCTCACATAGTTTTTTGTTTTAGATTCTGTCTTGAAGATAATTCGATATTAAAGAGACTTATCATTGGTCCTTCTATGACTGTTACTGTTCAACCACCTTCAAAGTTGACTAGGTCAGATAAGGGTTGCAAAAATGAAAAGTTCAAATATGATATTGATGATTATAATAATTTACTTGAAATTCGTGGTACTCGAAGCAAAAAATTAGCGCTGAGATCGAAAAAAAATATTGATTACAGTACTGGTTTGATTAAAGAAGAAGAAGAGGAAGAGAATCACGTGGTAGAGAAAAAGGCTGCAATACATAAGAAGATTAAGAAGGAGTGCGATTATAAACCAATAAAAGTCGAAGGAATTGACAAATCTAATATTATCAACGATGTTTCCCGAACCGACGTGTTGGCTCATAAACGAGCGCTGGCTGTGAAAGAACGAAAACGAAAGGAACTGGAAGAAAAGCGCGTCGGTATGGAAACCAAGGTGAAGAGGCAGTCGAAGAAGAAAGTTTATAAATTAAAGGAAAGTCAAATTAACGAGCGGGTACACTGCGACATATGCGATAAAACTTTCAAAAATAGTCTCTCTTTTGCTCTTCATTCTATAAAGCACAATGGTGATGAAAAATACTCTTGTCATGTTTGTTCCTATACTAACACTTCAAAATACAACTTCGAGATGCACATGCGAGCGCACGAAGGGTTTTCCAAATATAAATGTGAAATTTGCAATAAAGGGTTTTCCATTAGTACGCACGCAATAGAACACAAAAATTTTCATACCGGGGAAAAACCCTACCAGTGCGAAATCTGTGGGAAGCATTTCATGTTTTCCTGGTTTTTGTCTTCGCACCGGCGAACCCAACACTTTGAAATTATGACTGGGATGCCGCTGGTGAAATACGACTGCGTGGTTTGCAATAAACATTACACATCCGCTACCGGATTGAGAAGACACAATCTTAGTCAGCACAACGATTCCTCCATCGACATGTCGGTACTGTGCGACGTTTGCGGCAAGCGGCTCTCCAGCAAAGAGAAACTTAAATTTCATAGGAGGATCCATACCGGTTATAAACCGCACTCGTGCAATACATGTCCAAAAAGTTTTTCCCGGAAGGAACAGCTGAAAGAGCACGAACGGGTACATACCGGGGAAAAACCGTACATTTGCAATTATTGCGCTAAAGGCTTTACTCAGAGATCTCCCTTGAAAATTCACGAAAGGACGCATACTGGTGAGCGTCCGTATATCTGTCGTTTATGTAGTAAAGGCTTTATTTCCAAGGGAGTTATGGATACTCACCTTAAGAACTGTGATGGTGGAGGTAGTAGTGTGGTGCTGTGAACGAAAAACTTATTGAACGTTTTTATTTAAATTTTTGACTATCCAGAGTATTTTTGTTTATGTTGTAACAATATTGTTAAATAAAATGAGTCATCCTTAAATTATTTACTTCAGAAAAATAAATATTGTTAGTTAACATCAGCGTTTTATTATCGCCGATACTCTAACGGTGGGTTATCTAGTTATCTAGGTATGTATTTGTTTATTGTTTTACTTTCAAGTGGTGTGGTTTTCTTTTGAGTTCAGTGGTTGGACCGTGCCCGAAATTTTGTTTATTAGGTAAATTTTTCTTCTAAGTTTATTTTGCTTGACTGTTAGTTTTTAGTCAAATTGATTTTGTTGTACGCTAACTAAAATTTAACTTTTTCAGGTATTTATCTAATTTATTGATGCCCATTATAACTCTAAAAGAGATAAGACAGCGCGAGTCTAAAAAGGGCCGCTCAAAAAAGGGTGGTATAGTGGACGATACGAGTGCGACTTGTACGCCAAAATTCAAAATTAAGTTGAAGAAGTTAAAGAAAGATTTAGACGAAGAAATGAAGTACGTGTGTCATATATGCAAAAATGATTTAAAGATGACGGAGTTCGAGTTGAAGTTTCATTTTAAGGAGGAGCATAAAGGCAAAAGACTGAGAAGTATGAAGCTGCATTCGGAGAATGCTGTGACGTGTGATATTTGTCCAAAACAGTTCTGTTCCGATAAGAGTTTAAAGGAACACATGGAAACCCATAGTAACGTTTTTGATTGTGATACTTGCCATAGTAAGTTTAGGAAGCTTTTGGATTACATTATCCACTTACGACTGCACAGTCCGGAAGAAAGGTTTAAATGCGTTCTGTGTGATTACTGCACGGTGTCCATTAATGAAATAACTGAGCACTTCAATATTGAGCACGATCATAATTACAAGTATAAATGTGTGAAATGTGGAAAAGGATTTCACGTGTTGACGTGGTTTAAGGAACATGAGAACTACCACACCGGGGAAAAACCGTTCGAGTGCCAATATTGCGGAAAACAATTCTTTTATTCGCGGTATCTTTCCGCTCATAAAAAGAGCGCTCACAAGGAGGACTTGAAGAAGCTCCCAAGTTATCACGAGTGTGTAATTTGTAAGAAGAGATACCAACATAAGAATAGTTTAAATCTTCACATGAATGTTCATACTGGAAATGTTGCGATTTGCGACGTTTGCGGAAAAAAGTTATCCAGCAAGGAAAAACTAAAGTTTCATATGCGGACCCACACAGGATACAAACCTTTCAGTTGCAGCTATTGCGGAAAATGCTTCACCAAGAAACCGATTTTGGTGGAGCACGAGCGCATCCATACCGGGGAGAAACCTTATACATGTGAATATTGTAGTAAAGGTTTTTCTCAACGTTCGAGTATGGTAATCCATCTTCGGGGACACACTGGAGAAAAACCTTATGTTTGTCACCTTTGTAATAAAGGTTTCGCTGCTAGGGCTATGTTAAACATACATTTGAAGACTTGTCAAGGAAAATAAACTATTGGTTACCTTTCAGTTCCATTGTCAGTTTTCCTAATCACTTCTAACCTCAAACAGAGTTATAATCTTCTGACCTGGGACTTGAGTCACGTAGCCTGCAGTAAGGTAGCCGTTGTAGAAAATTCCCACATTTGGTGCTAATAACAGTGCCGGAAGCTAAAAGCAGGTAACCTGCTTTCTTTCTGTTATTTCCACGGCGACGCCAGTTCCAGGTTAGAAGATACAGTTTTATTTCTTTGATAATCAAATTATTTAAAATAACGTATAACGGACAAAATTTATTTGTGCTTGTCAAACACTGTAAAAAAAGATTAATGTATCTTATGCGACCTGCTCCTTGAGTAGATATTTTGTTGTGGTCTCATTTCTCTTACAAAGGGAGCGCCCCCACTCGTAGATCATAATAACGATTTCGAGTTTAAATTTTAAAGTTTAACTGATGTTAATTTTATTACCCGTATTCTTATGAACAGTGGAAGTGACGCCCATAAATGGATTAACGAAACTTCACAGGGTGTGTGGGAATCTTGTTAATCCGTTCATGAACGTCACGTTCACCGGAAGACTAATCGGTGAATCTAATGTGGGGCCCTCCCTTTGTTAGATTCCAAGTTTACCTAAATATATTTATTGGGACAACCTGTAAATTCTATTTTTGTATCATCATATTTTAGTGTGGTATTTATGAAATATTTTGGTGGTTACTGTAAATAAGATATTAAATTAATTGTGTACATTTCTAGCCAATTAAATAGTTTTAATAGATTTTATCGGGAAATATAAAAAGTATACCTAACTACCAATAATAATAAAAAATTATTATTATTATATTATTTGTTTGTAATTGGGTTCCTATTAGGAAATTCTTTAAGTTATTTAATTTTTGTACAAATTCTAACAAATAAACACAGTTAAAATATGTTGACGAGTTTTATTACTTGATTGATAAATTATTTGCGATTTTCTTCTTGGTTTTATTGAATTTCCTGGCGCTCATTAATATTTATCTCGATTACTTGCAAGACACGCGTGTGAAAATGAAGTAAATTATGAGTCTTGTATAAGAGGTTGTGGGCGGAGCAAACGCACTTGTGGGTTGCGGACCGCTGGGGTAGAGCTACTAATTATTGTTGCTGTAATAATAATGCATTTATATTGCTTAGGGTGACTTGTATAGATCTAGTTTAAAATTTTAAACTGTAGATTAACCAATCACAATAGTCAAAATCCGAGTTTAAACCATAGTTACAGGTTAAACTTGGACTATACAAGTCACCCTAACAATTTAATAAAACTAGGACTTCAGTTACGTAATGAAGTTCATTACAGCACTTGTTAGGTAATAAATTCATTACAGCATTGCTCCGAAATAATTCAGACAAAGTTTTTAACGTTTTTACATTATTTTTATAAAAACTGTTAAAATTGATCTTATTTTTTCGAACTACACTACTTAGAAAAAATATTGGATGTAACACGTTGGAAAAATATATAATCTTACGAGTGTAAGATTTGCAGATCAAATATAGCTATTTTGTCTCACACCCACTCGATGATGAAAAATTCAATTTATTTACTTGTTTAAATAACATTTTTCGTATCATCAGTAAGAATTTAGTAAAACGGTTTTTCAAGCGAGGTGCATACTTTTTTTTTATATGGAACGACAAAATGTTTACGAAAATTTACAGTTTTGATAAAATACTCAACATTGTCTAGAGTAAAAATTCACGGGAGAATATTTTACGGTTTTATATAGTCATAACCACGAGAGCTCGAGGGTGACCCGCCTTAGCTTTTTTTTAATAACTCGAAAACGGTCAGCTATATTAAAAATATTTTCAATGAAAAGGATTCGTCTTTTTACGCTGAATACTTTTGGTCTCTTGAACGTTTTTGGTATTTTTTTACCGTTTTCGAGTTCTTAGAGAAAATGTGGGATGAGAGCTCACGTATTTATGGCTAAACGTTGTAACATTTTTCACCCGTCTCTAAGTGGTAAATTTACAATTGGGTTCAATAGGATCGATCGGTTTTCGATTGTTGTTAAAAAAATTATTTTTTTCCTACATTTCTAAAATACTGTTGAATCAGTGAATCGTTTATAAACGAAAGAAATGCAATTTTTATTTCTTGTTTATTGGACAGTCACCCATCCAAGTATTAAACACGCCAGACTCTACAGAATTTTCATGGTGATCTTTTACGTGGCCGTATACGATCAAAGATTGTAACTTGGTTTCTTTTTTTTTGCGTGCTTTGCTTGATTCCTCGAACGTCCGTTAGCGCATTACAATGTTTGGTAGTACAAATTCTTGTTCACTTTTTTCTTCGCACATAGAGGAAAAGTGTACTTAAAAGTAGAACAATTTGTGTTTAAATTGTCTAAAAGTACAAATTGTGTGAAAATTTAGTACAATTGTACTTATTTTTAGCACAATTTTAGTCATCTCTAGCGTAATTGTACCATTTTCTAACACAAATTGTACTAAATTTTTACACAAATTATACTTCTAGAGTCTAGACAATCGAGACACAAATTGTTCTACTTTTAAGTAAAATTTTTTCTCTGTGTATGAACTGCACCTTTAGCCCAAGCGCATGCGTCGGTCGGAGCAAATTTTCTTAGTATCTATTTTTGTAACGGCAAATGTTTTACGTTAGACGAAACGGACATAATTTTAAAAATAAAATCTTAGTGGTTACAGAAAGTACAGATCATTAACAATTAAAATGTTCTAGTCGGGTGTTTAGGTCTGGGATTCCTGTAATCATTCAGATTTTTTTTCTGAATGTTTTTGTAGTTGGGTTTTTTTACTTGTACTAAACACACCAATATAAAATGTGCTTAGTGTCTCAGTCGGTAACTTGACTAAACCCTAGGACTTTTTACAACATTTTCATGGTGATATTTTATACGAACAAAGATGGAAACTTGGATTTCTTTTTTTCTGTGTGCTTTGCTTGATTCCTCGAACGTCGGCTAGCGCATTACTGTGTTTGGTGGTCCTAATTTTTGTTCACTTTTTTCTTTGCCCACAGAGGAAAAAGTGTACTTAAAAATAGAGCAATTTGTGACCAAATTGTCTACAAGTACAAATTGTATAAAAATTTAATACAATTGTACCTATTTTTAACAAAATTTTAGTTATCTTTAGCGTAATCGTATTATTTGCTAACACACACAGAAAAAAATGTGTACTTAAAAGTAGAACAATTTGCGCCTAGATTGTCTACAAGTACAAATTGTGTAAAAATTTAGCACAATTTGTGCTATAAAATAGTACAATTGCCCTAGAGATGACTAAAATTAAGTACAATTGTACCTACTTTTCACCCAATTTGTACTTGTAGACAATCTAGGCACAAATTGTTCTACTTTTAAGTACACCTTTTTTTTCTGTGCATTGTACTCAAAATTGAAACACAAATTGTGCTACTTTTAAGTAAAATTTTTTCTGTGTGTATGAATCGCACCTTTAGCCCAAGCGCATGCGTCGGTCGGAGCACAATTTCTTATTCTGTTTTCGTAACAGCAAATATTTTATATTAGACGGAACTGACATAATTTAAAAAATAAAATCTTCGTGGTTACAGAATGTACAGATCACTAACAATTAAAATATCGTAGTCGGGTGCTTGGGTCTGGGATTCCTATAATAATCATTCAGATTCTTCCTCCGAGTGTTTTCATAGTTGGGTTTTTTATTTGTTAAATTGCCTTATTATTTTAATTGTTAATCTAGTCATGCGCTTCACAGAGTGGAATCTCGTTATTTCATTTATGCGCGTCACTAATTACATCACATCACGCGAATCAGATATCGTATGTTACTTGCGGTTAGAGGAACTACCATTAATGAAACCAAAATTGGTTTAGTATTTCAGGCTCTAGAGAGACAACAAAGAAATAATTTTATTTGTTGAGTAATAAATAAATTCACCAAAATTATACTGAAATCTAGGTGTATTTAATGTGAGTGATTATGTTGAATATCCTCAGTCTTCTTCTTTTTTTCACCAGTTTCTACTTAACCCAGATCCTCTGCTTGCAAAAGTTACATTATACAATTCAATCCGCTTATAATGGACTTGGAGGGTTGTCCATTATAACAGGAAATTTTTTTGCTCATTTTGCTTGCTCCGGAAAAATCTAACGTGCAGTGATGGCGTTCCTGGAAGCTTCTGCCCAGTGCATTAGGAATCGTTTTATGTAAAATTAGTTTTAATATCCTAGTCTAGTGCAAACTCTCAAGATTAACAAACAATTGGTTGGTAATTATAATAATAGTGAATGGGTATTTCGAGTAGTATTGTAAAAATGCCTCTTTTCTATTTTGTGTTGATTAAATATGTAGAAGGTTAGATTTTATAGAACTTTAAATAAATGACAGTTAATAACATATTTTTTTATTTCAGGTTTGTGGTATTTTCTAAAATAAAAAAGGAGGAGTTAAATAGTTGTGACGATGTGATTGCGTTTATAAAAAAACCTAAACAAAAAAGGATTAAGCATATGTGGTCGTGTCGAAAATGCCACCAATCGTTTTCCACGTCTAGACAATTACGGGAACACCGGAAAACGCACAGAAAAGAAGAAAGCGATGCGCAGTACGAATATAAATACGACGAACATAAAAACGTTTATGTATGCTTCACGTGCGACGTGGAAGTTTCAACGCAAGAAGAAATCGAAGAACATATTTTGGTGCACGCCGAAAAATTTGTGTGCCAAATTTGTGATCAGACTTTTTTAAAACCTTACGAATTTGCGTGCCATATGTACAACCACGATCAGAGTAAAGGTTTCCGGTGTCCGTTTTGCAATCACGAAACGAACCGCCGAACCGCGATCTCCATCCACATCAACACTTACCACCTGCGTAAATTTATTTACACGTGTAAACTCTGCGGGAAGGGTTTCAACGATTGCTTACTCTACAAAGAACACAGCAACATTCACGAAGGTATTAAACCATTTCAGTGTGTGGTGTGCACGAAGGAATTTGCATTCTCCAGTTACCTGACGACCCATCAGATACGCAACCACAGGGTAGCAATCGACGGTGTCGTCGGCACTAATCAATGCTACGTTTGTTCGAAAAGCTTTTCGCGGAAGAACACTTTGGAGAAACATATTAAGCGGCACCAAAGTTTGAGCGAGAAGAGGATCCACGAAAAGAAGCATCTCTGCGACGTTTGCGGGAAAGGTTTTGCCCGGTCGGAAAAGTTACGCATTCATTATCGGGTTCACACCGGCGTAAAACCCTACACTTGTTCGTACTGTGCCAAGAGTTTTACCAAAAAAGATTACTTGATTATGCACGAACGGGTCCATAGTGGGGAAAAACCGTACTCGTGTGAATATTGCGGTAAGTGCTTTAACCAAGGTGCGCCCTTAAGACTGCACATTAGAAGCCACACAGGCGAACGACCCTACAAGTGTCATTTTTGTAATAACGGATTCATATCCAGAGGTGTACTGAATTTACACCTTCGAAGCTGCACCGGAATTTCCACATAGACTTCCCACGTTAGCCTCTTCCATTTGTAGTTTAGCAAAAAAAAATGTTACAAGACGTGTTAATTAGATTGTTCGTTCGGATAAACTGAATTCGAAATTAGTGGACGATCCTTCAATGTGATTTAAGTTGTAGTTACAAAAAACATGAACGTTAATGTTACCATTGCTTCCTAGTGGATTGTGGATTCAAAGTGGGCGTGAGTATATTTAGGTTATCCTAAAAATGCTTATGCACATCGAATCGTTTAATTGTACATCCACCCTTAAAACTATCAGACTGTAATTTCTGTTTTATTCCGCGTGTTAAATATGCTAATCAATATCTTGCCCAATAAATTAGAAAGGCGTTGTTAATTTTGTTTTATATTATATTACAAATTTATTATAAAAGATTGTGGTTTTAGATTAGTAAAAATAAATAATATACCAGGTACTATTAGAAAGTTTTGTATCCTCAAGTTGTATAGTTAGATTATTATAATTATATAGATGTAAATTTGTTACTTGGTGGTTTTATTTTAAGAAGACATTGTTTTCAGGATAAATGGGCACAGGTAGTTTTTATTTTGTCCTAAAAATTTTTGTGCTTAATTAAATTACTAATGCGCTTTGTTTCAGATATTTGGAATTTAATGATGAATTTGTGATGAAAACTGAAGCAAACGATGAGAATACAAATCAAAATTTTTACATGTGTAAGAAATGTGATTTAATTCTAGAAAGTGCTGAAAAGTTGAAATCGCACTCACGTACGCACAAGGAAAAAAATTGCGAGTGTTCCATCTGCAAGAAAAAGTTTCCATATCCGTATTTGTTGACTTTGCATGTAAAATCAGTTCACGAAAACCAGCGTCCTTTTTCTTGCGAGGAGTGCAACACTGGATATGCAACCAAAGCTCTACTGAGATCGCACGTTAAGATGGTTCATTCTAAAATTTACAAATACAAATGCGACAAGTGCGATAAGCGTTACAATATGAAGAAGACTTATGAAAATCACTACGCGGTTCATCATGAAGGAACCAGATATGAGTGCGAACACTGTGGAAAATTATACATGGATCTTTATTACTACAGAGCTCACTTACTTTCTCACGATCCGAATTACGTAAGCAAGAAGTACATCTGTGAAATATGTAACAAAGAACTACACCATTCTGGTTCTTACCATAAGCACATGAGAATTCACAGTGGTAAAAATAAGCACGTTTGCGAATTGTGTGGTAAGGTCGTAGGATCCGTTGCCAGTCTACAAGACCACATGAATTTGCACAAAGGAATCAAAACCCACATCTGCCACGTCTGTGGGAAAGGATTCGTCAAAAAGCAAAATTTGGACTTACATAAACGAACGCACACGAAAGAAAAACCTTACGAATGCGACGTTTGTAAAAAATGCTTCAGTCAGAGGAGCTCCTTAAAGATTCATCTGAGATACCATACCGGGGAAAAACCGTTCAAATGCGAGATTTGTCAAAAATCTTATGTGACTAAAGGATTGTTAAGATTCCACTTGGCATCTCATTAAAGATTGTAAAGTTTAATTATTATGTTAAATCAGTTGATTGTTAATTAAATTTTTTTTACTTAACCTAACGGGATGTGTTAAGATCTTTACGAGATCATTTTAGAGGACAACATTAACCAAATTGTATTTTTTTTGTTGTTTCTCGAATTTATTATAGTTGATAATTTTTTTATTTGTTTACATTCTTAAATTGTAACGTTTACAATAAATAATTTACTACAAAATTTAACTTTATTATCTGCAGCTTTGAATTTACACAGGAAATTGTGTATAGCAAACTTCATTTTTTCATTCATTCATTTCAGAATATTTGGGAATTTTTGTTTGAAAGAATAGAAAATTTACTATCGGAACAAGAAGTGATTTTCAGTGCGCAGAATCACCAAGAAAATGGACGGGGTAGGTCAATCTGGATCAAGTTGAACGTTAACTATGTGTTTTATGCCAGTTTTGCATTGAAGATGGGGCTGCGTATGCCTTTATCTATCTAAGATTGATCGTCTAACACTGGAATCCTCTTATCGACCAGAAACTGCTTGGGTCTAGTTCATTATCCGACACTCGAAGATATTACAATTTTTATAAAGAACTCAACGGAATTTGGTAGACAATCTTAAAATGAAGCGTTTAAGGTGAGGATAAATCACCAATATCGATTAGTTTAGGCAATAATTGATTTTAAAGTTTTGCAATTTTTGTTCGAAAAGCGACTCTATCGACGCATTGTGTCGGCGATCCGTGCACTCCGGTATACTCTTACGCGCGGAGAGTGGGGATTGACGGAATATCTTTAGTTGTATAGTGTAATTTTTCTTCGTAGGCTATGCTGACGCGATGTTTACATTACAGTCACTAGATGGATACAATACCGCAACGTCCGGCCATTTTGGGCCCAAAATAACGCTTTCTCTCTCGCACTCATTGTACCGCAACCCTATGGGCCAATGAGTGCGAGAGAGAAAGCGTTATTATTTTGAACCCAAAATGGCCGGACGTTGCGGTACTGTATCTATCTAGTGACTGTAGTTTACATATGTCCACTGCAAGGGCGTATTCAAGGGGGGGCATCACTTCCTCCTTGTAAAAATTAATCATCATATGAGTCCAGATGCAAACCGAGACATAGAAAAATTTTTTTTTGGAGTTTTTGGTATCTAATTAATCTCATAATTATTATGAGTCCCTTGATACCAAAAACTGAAAAAAATATTTTTCTGTGCCTGGGTTTGCATCTGGACGACTCATATACCGGGTGCTGAATGAGTTAGGCGAACATAGGATATTAACGTGTAAAAACTTATTTTTGCAAATTCCTGCTTCCCTAATTATTTTAGAGAAAAATTGAAAGATACAAATATAATGTAGAAATATAAACTACGAATGATAAGAGCATTAGATTTTATCTAGGTTTTACGTAAATGATCAAAAAATCTTTTGAAATTGTTAAAATTTTTATTTATCAAACTGGCCATGTATATGTTTCCAAGGTAATATTCCATTTTATGAAATTAAAATTTAATAAAGTGCAAAACTGTCAACAACGTGCAATTGTTTTTTATTACTTATCAAAAATAATTACCTCGGAAACTTCCATGGCAAGTCCGATAAATAAAAGTTTTAACAATTTCAAAAGAATTTTTTGACCATTTACGTAAAAGCTAGATAAAATCTAATGCTCTTATCATTCGTAGTTTATATTTCTACATTATATTTGTGTCTTTCAATTTTTCTCTAAAATAATTAGGGAAGCAGGAATTTGCAAAAATAAGTTTTTGCATGTTAATATCCTATGTTCGCCTAACTCATTCAGCACCCGGTATAACACGTAAAAACTAAAATTGTCGAAAAAAGTATTGAGGAGGTTATCATTTTTTGTATTTTATTTTTCAATCTTGAAAAAGTTGATGCATCTACCCCTGGTCCACTCCATATAAATGGCCGCACCTCTGCCTTCGAAGAAAAATTACATTATACCTACATTATCGTACAGTTAACGCCGAGAAAATTTCACTTATTAGGGATAGTTTTGGTCTAAATTTGACGAAAAAAAGTAAGATCTACTCTCTTCTTATTTGCACCTTTGTACAACGTTAGTGAAAACGGCTCGGACTGCTGCGAAGCGACCGGCGGAAGCGAAGCGCGCGGAGAGTCGATTTGGACAAAGCCACTACGTCCGATTAGGATCAATCATCGATAAATCAATTTAAAACCTTAAATTAAATTCACATATTTTACTGGAGCCTTTGTGCCTTTTACACCTTCTGCTGCTATTCATTCGGGGTGGGCGGGGTTAACTTGACCTTACAGCTAATGAAATGTTCCCGTATGATATTAAGTCTTTTTTCATGTAAAATTTTGATTTTTTCTTAAATTGTAAGACTTATTTGCTATGGTTTGCAATTTTTTTGTTTTACTGTTGCTTTTTGGACCGTCTTTTTACCAGCCCGGGTAGTAAAAAATTTTTTAAACTGTGATACCGGATGATAAATTATTTCAAATTTTTATTTTTACTTAATTTACCTCTAAAAAATGATCTAATTGTCTGTTTGGTGGGATTTATTATTTTTCTCGTTGCTAAAGGGTAGTTCACACTACATGATTTATCATATGACTTTGTCACATGACTTCTCATATGAGGGATTTTTTTACGTTCACACTATAAGATTTTTGATATTATAGAAGTTATGGCTTTTATGATTGGCTGTTGTGATGGTATGATTTTAGCCATGACTTTTCTTATGACTAAGTCATATGATAAATCATATAGTGTGAACTACCCTTAAGGAGTGATTGGGGGGGGGGGTTAATAGAAAATAATTAGGGCCAATTTTTTTTTCCCATTTCAATCTCATCATTTTGTTTTAAATTATTATTGAATGGCAACGTAAAAAAATTTAAATCTGCCCATCGGTTTTTGAGTTATTACAAAAGGTTTTTTATTCCGAAATATTTTGTCAATATACTAAACGAAAGCTACAAAATCACGCTTTCATTTGTTGCAAAGAAAATTGAAATCGAACAATTGGTTCTCTACTTATTCCGAAAAGCATTTTGTTTATTTGCTCTAATAATTTTTTTTAAAACTCTGAAACAAATCCACTGATTTGATTCTTTTTTGGGAGTAGTTCAGTAACCAGCACTCCGATTTTAAAAATTTGTAAAGCAAATAATGGTAGAAAACGGTTCAAAACGCAATAATAAAACAAAAAATTTATGAACCATTGCAAATAGGGCTTAAATTTCGAAAATTAATTTTTTTACAACGACAATTGGGTGCCGCTGGAAAGGTAGCCCCGCCCATAGCATAAGTTGTTTGAAAAAATTACTAGCTATGTCATTTTAAATCGAAATTTATGTGTCTAGCGTAGATTTTAGTGTGAATCCTAATCGGACGTAGTTGCGTTGGCCAAATCGACTCGACGCCCCCTCCGCTCCGAGGGCTTCAAGTCGTTTTGACTAACGCTGTACTAATTAATAATATCTTTTTGGCCACTTTAACTCGGTAAAAATGCTACTAGTAGGGGGGTGGATTTTTTTTGGCAGAAAGCCAAATAAACTCCAATGAAGTGATTTTAGGAGTCTGCTGACAACCAGCGCTCCGATTTAAAAATTTCTGAAGCATATTATGAAACAAAGTAGATCAAAGAGCAATTATAAAACATAAAAAATATGAACTGTTGCAAATAGGCCTTATTATTGAAAATTAAAAAAAAATCGCCTATGATTGAAGCGGTTATTGTTGTTTGAGCTTTTGATTGGTTTCTGCCATAAATAAATCCCGCCCACCTCTAGTAGATTGATAAATTTAATTATTCAAAAATACCCCTAAAAAGTGAATTTTTCTCGATGTTAACTGTGCGATGGTTAAGGTACAACTAATGGTGCTCCGCGAAACTCCATCCATCGACCGTTAATGTACTTCTCCGCGCACGTACCGGTAACAGAATGCTCGAATTTAGGTCGAAATTGCATGAAAATACCAAACTTTAAATTCAATTATTAGCTAAACTGATCGATATACAACGTTCATCCATATCTAAAACGCTTCATTTTAATGTTTTTTATAAGATTCCGTCGAGTTTTCTTTCATAAATATTATATTTTCGGGCGCTGGCTAATGTCTGAGACCCAAGTCAAGTGCTACTGCTGCTCTAGTGTTTGACGGATGGGTTGGGTAACAGAAAGGTCGTTATGGTCGCTTTTCGTGCAAAAATTGGAAACTTTGAAATTAATTATTAGCTAAACTAATCGATACACAACTTTCGTCAATATTTAAAACCCTTTCTTTTAATGTTAACTATCAAATTTTGTTGATTTTTAAAGAAAATAAATATAACATCTTTGAGTGATGGTTAATGAACTAGACCCGAAACGGTTTTTGTAATAACTCAAGAACGAATCGAGAGATTTAAATTTTGTTTTAAAGAAAAAATATCTCATCTTTTTACAGCTTTTATTTGCTATATTGGAAAGAAGAGGGAGTTATTTAATATTGTCAAGTTACAGTGGTGGGAGGGGGGTTATTTTGTTGGTGGCAGACATCTGTTTGATGTACACATGTGCTGCTAGCCGTAAAAACCTGTAGTGAACATTTAATGATTGTTATAATATGTAGTGGGCTTTTGCGGTTGACAGACATAAAAGTTTATTGGGGATGTACGATGCGTTTAACAAAGGACAGGGTGCAGTTCTATTTCATATCAGTTACTTATATTAATATGAAATTCATAGAACAAGTTAACATGGCATCTTTGTCTGCTAACGTAGTGGAGTTCTCTTTATTTGTCTCACTTTGTCTTGGGCAAAGTTTTGGCTTGGCCTAAAGGTGTGTTTTCCTAGTCGTTTCCTAGTCTCGATATCTCGCCAGCGTCCACTGCACCAAACAACGAATCTGTCGCGTATAATTATTCATCGAATTTATTTCGCTTTTTTTTGCGGTCAGTCTTGGCGCCATGGCCGATTTAATGGACAATGAATAAAATCCGATAAATTTTTTATTTGGTGCGACGTATATAACAACGAGGCATTTTCGGCAAATTTCTGCTTTTAGATTTTTAACCTGGAAGACGCTGGAGCTGTTTCGAACCTGTTACATGTAAAATCACCACAACAACGTCAAATTGACGTCTACACTGCAGCGGGAGGGGGAATTTATACAAGAGCGTCCTCCATTAAATTAACAAAAATGGAGAGCATAAGTTTTTAACCATTCTTTTGTAAATTTGTTATTACAGTTTTTGCCGGGAACCTTGAGTGTTACATCATCGTAACCCAACCAATCACGGAAACTGTTTTGGTTTTATAACCAATGGCAGAGGTTATTATAAATGATCAAGTGAACGATGACGTAACACCGAAGTTCAATGGCAAGGACTATAGAAAAGCTCTGTAAATAAAAATCATCAGAAACGCAGCTTAGAAAAAGTATCATTGATTTCTAAATCAACTTCAGGTGCGACGACCATGACGTGAAGTTCAAAACATACCACTACTAATATTTTAAGTTCAAATAAATTTTTTATTGTTAAAAAAATATTAAAAAAATCCAATTAGATGAACTTGGTTGAAGTTTTGCTTTTCTCGATGTAGGAAATTTTTCATCCTGAGTGTTAATTTTAAAAAAGTGTAATAATTTTAGTACTTTCCATCAACGCTAGAAAATTAAAAAATTCTATTAGCTATAGTATAATTCTTCGAACTTGGGTGTTACGTCACCGTAAACCAACCAATCACGGTGACTGTTCTGGCTAGGTGGTGCTTACTGGTGATGACGTAATACCCAAGTCTGAAGATGCAGTTTTTCGTATCATTAAAGTTAATTAAAAATTTTGTTTTGTTTTTTAATTATAAGAAACCGAAAGAATTGTACCTATATAATAATTATGACGTTGTATATTTTAATCTATAAAAAGTGAAAATTCAAAAATGTTGTTTTGTTGTTAATTTTTAGGTACGGTATTTATTTATTTTTGCTATTATTTAATTAATACTGTTAACTATTTTCAGAAAAACGAAGTATGACAAGAATTTAACAACGATCAACTCACTTTTAGCCACGTCCGAAATTTCCATATTTCCAGTTGTGAAGCAAGAAACGTTTACCGAGTTTGACGATTACCGAGAAGACGCAGTAAAATCTGAAGGGGGATCCACAAGAAAGACCAGAAAATCGAAAAAACCTACAGTGGGATATGTAAATCCATTCGTTTACACAAACTTGAAGAAGAACCGAAAAGCCAACAAGGAGTTGAAAGCGGAAGGAATTGGAAACAAATGGAACTGTATCATTTGCAACCAAACTTCCCAAAATAAGGAAGCTTTGATTAATCATTACGAACAACACAAAAACGAATGCGAAAATAGCACTGACCTAAAGAGCGAAAGCGTCTGCGATTATTTTCGTTGCGTAATTTGTTCTCGCGAATACACTTCCGCAAATGCTTACAAAAAGCACTTGAAGCTCAAGCACGGAGACAATTTTTACACTTGCGATACCTGCAGCAAATCGTACAAAAACGCCCTTTACCTTTGTCTTCACAATTTCAGCTCCCATCCAAACGACGGTCAATACGTCTGCATCGTCTGCAACTTTAAAACCGAATCCAAGGATATCATCAAATCGCACATTCAAGATCACGAAAATAATTCCAATTATCAGTGCGATGTTTGCGACAGAAAGTTTCTGACATCCGCTTGGTTTGAGGAGCATAAAAATACCCATGTTGGAGCAATGCCGTTCCAATGCGAAATATGCCTGCAAAATTTCCCAAACTCCCGTTACTTAACCATACACAGAAAGAGTTTACATTTGAATGCCACCTACACGAATTTGTTGACCAATAAGTGCGACTTGTGCGAAAAACAGTTCGCACATAAAAAAAGTTTGATTTTACACCTCCGTTCCCACACTGGAGAAAATACGGTTTTGTGCGATATGTGTGGGAAAAGCCTATCCAGTACGGAGCACCTCAGGCAACACTTACGTATTCACACAGGTTATAAGCCCCACATTTGTTCGGTTTGTGGTAAAGGATTTGCCAAAAAGAGTAATTTGACTTTGCACGAACGCGTACATAGTGGTGAAAAACCGTACGTTTGTGGGACGTGCGGGAAATGTTTTTCCCAACGTTCCACGTTGGTCATTCACGAACGTTATCATTCTGGTGATCGTCCGTACACTTGCCAATTATGTAAAAAGGGTTTTGTTGCTAAAGGACTTCTGGGAGCTCACTTGAAAAGTTGCTCCAGAATTCCGGTTTAATCAAGTTAAATATTTGCATGTTATTGTTATACAGGACTTACTTCCTTTAAAATCATCTATTAATTTTTGTTAAAATAGTAATTAGTTTATCTAGTGCTTTAACCTTAGCCTTGTAAAGATTTAGAAATTTGTTGGATTAATATTATAAATCTTTTATTATTATTGATTGTTTTGTGAACATTGTAAATTTGAAGCCTGGTGCTTAAATTTTTATTATTAAAATTGACTTTGAAATTATGTTTGCTTCTGTTAGAAACTTATTTTTCTATCAAATCGTTTATTAAAAGAAAACTGCAGTTTTGTGTTTTTTTGTCTGTTCGTAACGCACCTCTGATTGGTGGAGATAAAATTTGTAGTGCATACAGAGTAAAGTTCTCTCTGTTCGTAACGCTTACTGGGTGAAAATTAAATTGTTGTTTTTAGATGGACTCGATTCGTTTCCTGTAATCTGGCTTTGAAAAATTTTGTAAGTACTTTAAAAACTCTCTTATTCAATTGACGTGTTTTGAAGATGGGAGGGTAGTTGGAAATTAAGAGGTCATATTTAATAATAGTAAAATATAACGGAAGTGCGAATGACCAGAAAAAGACAATTCAAGTTGAATGTACTTGGAAGCCACAAATAAAATGCCTTGGGCTTCGTACAGAGTAAACGCTGGTTTCCGATACCAGCATTTACTCTGTACTAAGCCTTACAAAGGAAGACCGAAAGTGTCGGTTTCAAGTCAAAGTCCACGCGTAGTCGAGAGGCAAGTAAGGCATTTTATTTGTTGCTTCTCCAATACATTCAGCTGGACTTTTGTTATATTTTAACATTATTGAATACGACAATATAAAAAATTTTAAATTGTTGTTAATTTTACAGACAATCTAGTAGGTGTTACGTCATCCTAACATAACTAATTTTGTTTAGATTACATGCGATGCCGTAACTCCAAATTCAAAAATATTTACGTTTTATTTTTTTTAAATTTTGTTATACTCTGCTGAATGCTATAATCCATTTTGTATTGACTTTTAAAAATTATGGAAATTTTGTTTCAGATGGAAACGTAATTTGATCATTGCTAATGTGTATTCTTTAGCAAATGGCAAAACATGGTCGGATAAAAGAGATTTAACATGTAATAAAATCACTAAACTAAGAAGAAGTTCTATAGTGCCTCAAATCCAACTTACTAACAGTCGGAAAGAGGTGAAACTTAGTATTCCCGAATGCACCAATGCTTATAAACAACCTTACCACGAGCTCATGTATAAATGCCTAAATTGTTGCTGTAGGTTCAGAAATATTAAAAATTTTAACTTACACCATAATGCTGCGCATCCTGATCTTAAAGCAATGTATTTTTGTAATATCTGCAAGAATGCTTGTGATCTTACTGATTTTTATCACATTCATTCTTCTTGCAGTGTGTGCGGGGCTTTTTTTATAAATAAAGATAAAGTGGCAGAGCATGTCAGAAAGGTGCACGTATCAGCAACAAGCGAATATATTTGTACTTATTGCAAGAAAACGTTTGATACCATCGTCGCTCTTAGTAACCATATAAAATTCGAACATCGAAGTTTCCTCCAGTTTGAAGAATACAACTAAGCATAGTGAATGAACGGAGAAACCGTACAATGTACAGTCACGCTCATGCGCAATAGATACTTGAAAAGTGTTCGTTTTTATCTGTCGTGCACGAATAAACCTACTGTAAAGCCAGGCGGGCACAGGTTACTTAGGTTAAGTTTTATTTTTGAACATAAATAGCTCTCTCTCTCTCTCAATTTCTTCCAAAACTTTTCATCTTTGGCTTTCCGAATAACTTCCAACCTGCCATTCTCTTTATTCCATGGAGCAATCGAATCTGGGGTTTGTCTTTGCCATTCTTTGTCATTCTCGGCTTCCACTCTAAACTAAATTGTTAACCTGTGTCCACCTGGCTTTACCGTAACTACATTTTCTTACTCTTATATTGTTATCATGTTTCGTTCTTGTTTGTTATAGAATGTATTTTTTACAGAAAGAAGTTAAAAATGTTGTATTTTTGTACTAAAATATATTTAAAACTAGTTGCATTATTATTATTATTTGTTTTAACTTTTTTTAAATAATGGAAGAAAGTTAAATATAACCCGAATATGTAGGGTTTTGGTTTCACAGACGAAGTTGGTTAAAAAACACTGGGCGTTTGAAAGTAATTTGTTTTAGAATTGGAGGGGATGTTACGTTGATTATAGCAGTGTATCTTTTGAGGGTAGTGTAATTCTTTTTTTTTTTAGAATTACATGCTGTTACACTGATAACAGCAGTTACAATTTTTACAGCTTCTTTTTCGTTTAGAATTTTTAAAATAAACTGACATCTTATGGGTAGGAAGAAAATTGTCATAGTTTTTTTGTAAGTAGATAGAAAAGCTTGCTGATGCAGATTAATTTTAGAAACAGCGTTTTATTTTTTTGGTATGTTTTAAAACGAAGTTTATTTTCAGGTTATCGGATCCTTTACAAAATTCCGTTGAGGTTATAAGCAATGGCGACTCCAAAATTGATAGATACGATTGCATTTATTGTACGGAAAGTTTTCAAAATTGTACATCGATTGTAGATCACATTAAGTCGATACATAGCGAAAGTCAAGATGCCGAATATTTTTGCTGTAGGTGCGACAAGCTTTTTGCTATTGACGACTTTCACTTTCATGGAGGTTTACCTTCCTCAGAGGTTATAAACTGCGTTGTATTGGAAAACGAATTCGCATACGTTTGTATATACTGTGGTGCAATATTTGAAGCGCACGTCGAAATAAAGTGCCACGTCAACTCCAGTCACGAAGACGTTGACTGGAAACAATTTTTTTGCAAGATCTGCAACAAAATGTTTCGCCTTTCGCGTATCACAAAACATTACCACATGATTCCAGATAACCATCAGAATTTTAACTTTATTTGTATTTATTGTAGTAAAAGTTTTGAGGACAGCAAAGATATAGCGAACCACGTTAAATTGGACCATCGTTTCCCAGATAACTGTAAAAGTTTTTGTAAAAAATGTTATAAATTATATATGACGCACGATCTTCATCAACATCAAATAGAAGATATGGAAAATAGTGTAATGTTACAAACTATACAAACAAACACTGACGATAATGCAATAAATTCGCCATTGTTTTGAAGTGATATTGATGCTCACTATTTGTGCTGACGCGCAGGAATGGAGTCGTGACTTTGTATTTTTTTTTGTTATATTTTTATTCTTACTACGTTCGTAACTTATGTTTTTTGTTACATTTTTAATTGCTTTTCTCGTTCAAGAATTGAAAATAAAAATAGTTTTTATAAGTAAAATTACTTGAATAGTCTTTTTTTTTTAATTCACAGATATTCTCTGGGATTTTATTTGCTTCGTGAAATATTTTATTTTTGAGGTGGCAATTTGAGGAACTATTGGTTTAATTTGACATATTTTGTAGTGGTAAACAGAGATCTCTACTGGGAATAATTTAATTTACGTCATTTCTATGTATACACCGTTGCTATGGACTACTATCTTTTTGAAACCACTTGACGTTCTTGATTAGGATTTTGTCGTTTGACTTATTTCACTCTTCCCTCGTAATTCTTTAACTCGCTGCACGTGCAATAAAGCCAACGTTTGAAGATTAAAGTTATTGGTGCGAAAAAAATTTCAACGGTTTTCCCATTATTTTCTAAATTTCCATCATTTCCTTGTAGAATTCACTGTATAATTTACGCAAATTTATCCTTTCAGATATTTAAAAATAAAAAGGGAAAAAGAAAGCGCCTAGAGAATTTTTTGATTATTCTCAAGAAAGTTTAGAGCTGGCAATAAAAGATGTAACTGAAAATGGCGTCAGCAAATATGGCGCGGCAAAAAAATTTGGAGTTCCCAGATCAAAAAGGTGAAAAACTATTAGGCGTTCAAGAGTTTTATGAAAGAACGCCGAATAGTGGTAAGAAGCAAATCACACTAATGGCGACCTGTTCCGCAAGCGGTGGATCTGTTCCTCCACTGATAGTGTTTCCTTACAAAAGGATGATAACGAAAGAAATTGCTTACTCGGTTCCCGGAAATTGGGCTCTTGGTAGATCCGATTCTGGATGCGTAACTCCAGCAGTATTCTATCAATATATTGGAAACATTTTTTTACCGTATTTTTTTGAGAAAAATACGGTTTTTGAGAAATACTGGAATCCTGATGCAATAAAAAACGGCTTTAGACGATGTGGTCTTTTTCCCTTTGATGCAAAGCAAGTTGACTGTAGTAAGACCAGAAATCAAAAGAATTCCAAAAGTTTGGAGGGCGTACTGTCAGAAATCGAAAAGAGAATTGGTTCTGAAGAACTAATTGGATTTAAAGAAACATTTTCCAACAACGAAGAGTGGTCAGGAAATGTAGAACCACAGGAATTGTATTACTTTTGGTCCAATACCAAGAGAGAACTCGAAAACAACCCAAGCGATCCAGAACAAAAAACTGAAGAAGATCCATTTTTGGATGAAAATCAATACGAAGTCAAGTATTCCATTCTGGAACCCAAAGAGGAATTTTCATGCATCTTGGAGCCTAAGGAAGAACCTTCATGCAGCAATTAGTCTCAGGCTAAGAAGAAAATGAATTAATATAACTCCTCCCCTCTGTCCTAAAAAGGAGAAATTTTGTTGTTTGTTTCTATAATAAACATTGTTTTTTGATTATTGAATAACCGATAAACAGTTAAAAAAAACATTTGAAAAACGATGAACATGGATTTTAAAGAATATTGGCACCCATAAAGATCATTCCGTTTTTCTTAGTATTCCAAAAAGTAACGGCTATTTTCAGAATAAGCTTCGAAAGAAAAACTAGCGAGAAAATCATAAAATTTCGAAAACCTAAAGGAATGACATGTTTTGATCTTATTCACTATTTATTGGTTAAATTAAAGTTTTTTTTAAATATATCAGTTTTTTTTTACATTTATTGACAACTAAAAAAGGTTACCAACCTAAAAATAGCTTACTAAAGGCGACCAGAGGCTGACCGTGCTTGCTGATCCAATATAATTATTTGCTAGAAAGCTTCTCCTCCGTATCACGTATAGATATGCTTGTGATTGATTCATTCATTTAATATTAACCAGACAAGTTTAACTCAAAAATAACAGGATGAGGAGGAGATTTCTAGCAAATTATTATATTACATTATCTAACCTAGCCAAGTAAATCAAAATGTTCTTACTGGCTTTTTTCATCTTTATCAGCCTTTATTCGTCCATTCCTGAACGTTAGGCCTCCCCTTTTAGCCTCCCACCAGGTGGGGGGAGAGGGGTTTTGCCCATAACTCACCACGCTGGGCAGGCGGGTTGGCGAGTAGCCCGCAGATCTAGTTTGGACTTTTTAGATCACAGCACATATCCGACGCAACCAGGATTAGAACCGCGGTTTCCCGCTCTCTAGTCTATCCGTGTTTGATTTACGCCAGACTGCTGGTCTGACTTACTCTTCAAAAAATCAAGCTTTAGTAGCCCCGAATGTTGATCTCCTGAGCTATGTTTGACCTTCCTGAGTAGCTGACCTTACTGAACTTAGGGAGATTTACTTTAAACATCGGTTTTATGCGTAATTCCGATATGCGATGAAAATTAGGTAAGTTCTTTAATTTGACTCACTAACAAAATGGCCACCGTTTGCATTAATGATTTAGTGAACGCAAACGGCATCGGCGGCCATTTAATTTTAAACTTTTACCTTGCTCAGAAGAATACTGGTCGTTCGAAGGTAAAGTGATAAACTGGATAATTAGGTTATTATTTAAATTTATTTATTACCTTACCTTACTTTACCAGTTCATCAGTAGTTAGCCATTTAGGTCTGGAATATAATAGGTTGGTAATTTGTTCAACTTGACTCTCACTCGAAATTCTTAAAATTATCTCAAAGGTTTAAATTCGTTATTGCTATTGTATGGCATGCCTAGTGAAAATATAAAGCTTTACGTATGACAATGCGTATTGTGATAACACCACGGAACTTTGGTGTTACGTCATCAAATCACATAGGATGCTTTGGTTGAAAAACTAATGGTGGTGCTTTATAAAAATTTCATGGTAAGTATAAAAAATAAGTGCCACCGTAATATGGCGCTTTGGTCATAAAGAATCTAAAATATTCATTTTAGGTTTAACGATCGAATTAAAATTTCAAGAAAAAACACTCGAAAGGTTGCCGAAATTTCAGACCAAACAATGACCATCAAGGCAGAAGAACTTGGTTGTCCAATCCAACCACGTACCGAAGTTCGGTGCAAGATGTGCAACAAACTCTTCCCTCTGACAGAATTGGAAAGTCACGTGATTACGGAGCACGGAGATACAGAAAAGAATTTTGCATGTGACGTTTGTGGAAAACTGTTCAATAAAAACAAGCAACGGAATTATCACAAAAAAATTGTTCACGGGGATCGAAAACATTTATGTTCCGTTTGTAACAAAGCTTTCGCCACGCCCAGTGGATTGCGACGTCACGAATCTTACCACAGCTCCGAACGCCCATGGATATGCGATTTCTGCGAAAGCGCTTTTCAGAATAAATCTGCTTTATACTCCCATAAAACAAAGCACTCCGAATCAAAAAAATTCGTGTGTGAGCTTTGTTATAAATCCTTTTCGATTCCATCTCTTTTGAAAAACCACATTCAAAGTTCTCACATTACAAGCGTCGAATGCAAAATTTGCAACGAAACGTTCACCAACTTATACCATCTGAAAAAGCACAGCCGATCACACCGAGACCCCAATAATCTTCAAAGCCATGTTTGCAAAATTTGTAATAAGGTGTTTAATATGGATCTCAGTTTGCAGAGGCATCTACTTACCCATAGAAATAGAGATAAGCACATGTGCGATTTGTGCGGAAAAACTTTTAGTACCACCACGAGCTTAAGAGATCACAAGTTTATTCATCTCGATATTAAGCCCTTCGAATGCTATAATTGTGGGAAGAAATTTAACAATAAAAATACTCTTAAGAGCCACATACGGACACATACAGGTGAAAAACGGTACACGTGTCCGACTTGTGAGAAAAAATTTACCCAAAGAAGTACTCTTGTTATTCATATGAGGATGCATAGCGGGGAAAAGCCGTATAGCTGCGAATGGTGTGAGAAAGCTTTCATCAGCCGAAGCTTGTTGAATAATCATATGAAAAACCACGAATAGTTAGATTTAATTTTGGATTTGGTGACAGGTGGCCCTGAGCCACTTGGCCCTGCGACAACTCGCCTCGGACAACTGGCCTTATCGAAAACTGGCCCTGGCGACAAGTGGCCCTGATGACAACTGGCCTTGGCGAAAACTGGCCCTGGCGACAAGTGGCCCTGGTGACAACTGACCCCGATGACAATTGACCTTGGCCAGTAGTATACTGTTTTACCAGCGGAGAAATATTTTGTCAAATATTGACCAGCGAAGAAATATTTTGTCAAATATTGATTTTGTCTAAGTAGTTCGACAAAAATAGTACACATATCGGTGCCAATAACAATATATACAATTATTTATTAAGAATACGAATTGTAACAATACAATAATAATAAAATGCAATTAAAACTTCCAAAGTAAAATTCATATTTTTCATAATAAAATTCATAATAGTAATAAAATGGAATTAAAAACTTACAAAGTAAGATTCATATTCTTCAGTTAATAAAGAGCTGTGATGCATACATTACAAGTGAGCTTTAATCGTCGCGTCATCTGTAGATCACTTATCTGCCAATATCAGGAACGTGCTCATGGGGGGAAACTCCCTCCCCCCCAATTTTTCAGAAAGTTGGCAAAAAGTTGACAAAAACACACAAAAGTTGGTCAATTTGGCATTTTTTATATCTAAATTTACTAAAACCTGCAAAACTTACAAAAGGTTGGCAATTTTGAATTTATTCAGTTGGCAAATTTAAAATTTCTCCCCCCCAAAAAAAGTTGGTTGGGCACGTCCCTGGTCGATATACTAACAGAAACAAAGATACATCTTCTTAGGTGATGTAAACTGCCCTAATCCATAGATCAGGTAAAAATTGAAAGTTGTAAACTGCCCTCCGACCAAAAATAGCAACACTAATCCGGAATGTAAACTGCCCTAATATAGGTACGGTTTAGTAATTAATTTAGTGGGGATTTATTACCGGACCGGACTTGACCGGTGGATCTTTTTTTTAAAGATTTACTAATAAAAAATTAATTTTTTCCTAACACTAACCTAAACCCTTGGATATTTCTTTAATGATTAGTTCTAAAAAAATCGTTTTGTAACCTAACCTAACCTTGCCCGGTAGATCTCTCTTTTAAAGATTCACGAATAAAAAATAAATTTTTATCACCGTCATATTGAAATTATTAATTTTTTAGTCATATCCTATCAGAATTCTCTAATTATGTGTTTTAGATGTTTGATTCTTTACCCTGTATAAATTATTACAATGACAAAATTCACCCTGAATGCGGTCCTCAAAAATATGATTTGGAAATCTATGTTACTTTCCACCCTGTATGATAAAATTGTTAGTACTTAAAGAATTAATAAATTAAGCCGAATAACAAAAGAGAATAGTTATAGTTTGGAGGGCACTTTACATCCCAGATTAGTGGCAACCTTTTTGCTTGGAGGGCAGTTTACAGTTTATGGTCAAATTTGGAGAGCAGTTTACAAAACCCCGGTAGTAAGGTAGTATACTGTTTTACCAACGGAGAAATATTTTGTCAAATATTGATTTTGTCCAAGTAGTTTGACAAAAATAGTACACATATCGGTGCCAATAACAATAAATAATAAAATTATTTATTAAAAATACGACAAATGCGAAATATAGCTTTAATCTTGAGTTTTAATCGTCGCGTCATCTGTCGATGACCAGTTATACTAACAGAAACAAAGATACATCTTTTTAGGTGAATGTAAACTGCCCTAATCCATAGATCAGGTAAAAATTGAAAGTTATAAACTGCCCTCCGACCAAAAATAGCAATACTAATCCGGAATGTAAACTGCCCATTTACATTTATATTTATTTTAAAAAAATATCAGTTTTTAAGAGTAACCTACCAATGGATCTCTGTTTTTAATAAAATGTAACTTATTAACTACGCAGATTTTAATTTTACAAAATAAATAAATGGGTAATAAAAAATTAAATAAAAAATTAAAAATTTTTAAAAAAAACCTTTTATTTAAAATTACAAAAGTGCACTAAAAAGTAGAAAATAATTTTAATAAAAGCAAACAAAGCTTCGTGAAAACATCAATATAAAAACGTGGGGCTGTTTATAGGTGGATAAGCAGGCTAACTATTGGTGTACAAAATTCATAATCCCACGCTTTTATATTGATGATTTCACGAAGCTTTGTTTGCTTTTATTAAAATTATTTTCTACTTTTTAGTGCACTTTTGTAATTTTAAATAAAAGGTTTTTTTTAAAAATTTTTAATTTTTTATTTTTTAATTTTTTAGTCATATCTTTTGAAATACAGCTTATGTATTTTAACTAATATAGGTTCATCCTATCAGATTTCTTTATTTATGTGTTTTAGATGTTTGATACTTCACCCTGTATAAATCATTACGACGAAAAACTTTACCCTGAATGCGGTCCTTAAAAATGAGATTTAGAATTCTAAGTTACTTTCCACCCTGTATGATAAAATTGTCCAATGCGCATCGACGCATGCGCTTAATGGTTTTCAGTTTTTTCCAATTTTTTGCTTATTTTTCAGAATTTTAGAAAAACAAAATTAATATATGAAAATGCTCTGCAGGTGAAAGCTGTGTACCAAATTTCAGATCTCTAGGACGTCGGGAAGTTGCTTAAAAATGGCCTCAAAGCGGTCGACCCACACGGACGACGGTCTTCCCAAGTTAAATAAAAGCTTTTAATAAAAATTGGTAAAAAAGTCAGTTGTCACCAGGGCCACTTGTCACCAGGGCCATTTGTCGGCAGGGCCAGTTATGCCAAGGCCAGTTGTCACCAGGGCGACTTGTCGCCAGGGCCAGTTTTCGCCAAGGCCAGTTGTCCGAGGCGAGTTGTCGCAGGGCCAAGTAGCTCAGGGCCACCTGTCTGTTACAGTACTTTTTTTAATATTGTTGTTACATTTTGAATTATGCAGTTTATTGTTAATAATAATAATGTAAATTTTGAATATTAAATTGAATATTATATTTTGAAAATATTTTGTATAAGGTAAATATTAATAATGGAATATCTACATCGTTCAAAATCGTATGATGTGATCTTGCTGATCACATGATCATGGTGCGACGTTACAATTGACATGTGAAGAGCTTGGGAGAATGAAATGTCCAATTCTGTGAGCTTGGAGGAATGTGTGACGTCACCTACTGTAAAATTGCTATCATTTGTTATGTAAAATTGAATCTTTTATACAAAATAAATGTTTTCTTAAAATAAATTATAATGATGATTATTTTGAGGTGAGTGAATGCAGGTGAATTAACAGATTCGAATAGAAAATTTTGAACAGCTGCATGAATATTTTATTGCTTCTTAAATAAACTTTGAAAATGGCCGATTTCCGGAATTCAATCTGCTATGAAAATCTAGATAATTAATCCGGTACTTCCACCACATGTCAATGGATTTCGTGACGTAATTGATTGATAAAAAGTTACAATTCAACATATTTATATTACCAATATTTAAGAGGTCTGGCTAGCTTAGAGATTTTAAAAAATTGATTTTTTTTATTACATTTTCTGGAAGTACAACATTTGGAAAATTTCCCTAAAATGTTCAAGACAATACAAATAAAATTGACATAGCTAATATTTGTAACTACGCTTCGTGCGAACCGGGAAGCAACAAATTATCGACCATGCATGATAATTTTAATTCTATAAAATCTGGTGTATTTTTTACTTCTAAGCTAGTAGTCAGACCTCTTAATGATTAGAGGCCGGATTTATATGCAATAACAGACTGATATAAAGGTGTAATATTCTTTAAGGAATTAGTTCAGCAAAGTTTATTACCACTGTAAAACGTTTATTAACGCTAATAAACGTTTTTATTGGTGAGTTATCTTACTTAGGATTGGGCGATTGTTAAAATTATCAATCGAAAATTGAGCGTGTTCTTATAAGAACAATGGATTAATCGGAAATAATCGATTAATTGAAAAATCTGATTCATTAATCTTTTGGTCTATTTTATACCTTTTGGCCTTTTTTAACATATTTTTTTGATTGACTTTATTTAACCCCTAACCTACATTTCTTCCGAGCAACATGCGCACTACTCCAAATTTGTTTCATGTAACATAAATAAACAATCGGTTAATCAAAAATAATCGAACAATCCATTAACCGAAAATTTTCAAACAATCGATTAATCAAAAACAATCGAAAATTTAATCGAAAACAATCGAAAAATTTGATTTATTATAATCTTTTGTTTGATTTTTTACCTCGGTCTTTTTTACCAATTTTTTTTAAATTATTTTTTTAAACTCTTGCTTACATTTTCTCCGAGCAACATGAGTACTACTCCATATTTATTCTATGTAACATAAATAACCAATCGGTTAGTCGAAAATAATCCAATCCATTAATCGAAAATATGCAAAGAATCGGAAAAACAATCGTAAAATCTGATTCATTAATCTTTTGTTTGTTTTTTTACCTCTCGGTCTTATTTTACTAAATTTTTTTTTAATTACCTTTTTTTTAAACCCCTAGTTGACATTTTCTCCCATCAACATGCATACTACTCCATATTTGTTTTATGTAACAAATAACAAATCGGTTAATCGAAAATAATCGAAAGCCATTGAAAATAATGGAACAGTCGATTAATCGAAAGCAATCGAAAATAATCAAAAAATCTTATTCATTAAGCTTTTGTTTGATTTTTACCTCTCGACCTTTTTTGCAAAATTTATTTTGAATGACCTTTTTTTTAAACCTCTAACCTACATTTCCTCCGAGCAACATGCGTACTATTACTTCATATTGGTTCTATGTAACATAAATAAACAATTGGTTAATCGATAATAATAATCGATTAATCGAAAGCGATCGAAAATAATCGATTAATCAAAAATAATGAAAAAATTAATTGAAAAAACTGATTTATTAATCTTTTGTTTGATAATTGACCTTTCGGTCTTATTTTACAAATTTTTTTTAAACCCTTAGCTGACATTTCCTCCGAGCAACATGCGTACTACTCCATATTTGTTTTATGTAACATAAATAACAAGTCGGTTAATCGAAAATAATCAAAAAATCTGATTTATTAATCTTTTGTTTGAATTTTTACCTTTCGGTCTTTTTTATAAATTTTTTTTTGAATGATCTTTTTTTTAAACCCCTAAGCTACATTTTCTCCTAGCAACATACGTACTATTACTCCATATTGATTTTATGTAACCTAAATAAGCAATTGGTTAATCGATAATAACAATCGATTAATCGAAAGCGATCGAAAATAATCGATTAATCAAAAATAATGAAAAAATTAATTGAAAAAACTGATTCATTAATCTTTTGTTTGATTTTTTACCTTTCGGTCTTATTTTACAAATTTTTTTTAAACCCCTAGCTGACATTTCCTCCGAGCAACATGCGTACTACATATCCTATACTATTAAACGAGCAATTCTTGTATATATGTATGTATGTATATATATATATAAATATATGTAATTGGGTTCTAGAAAACGGCCTAAGGGATTTTGATGAAAATCACGGACTGGGGGTATTTTGGGCCTACAAATCGATTTGGTGGGGTCTCATCTTTGGGAAAATTCATTTTCACGCAAAAAAACGACCTCAAAGAAGTCATAATTAGATGCCTTGTTTGAAATTCACTGCCATTGTTTTTCTTTGAAAACTACTTGATTATGCTTATAAATTTAATTAAATCAAGTTTTGACAGTTTATGTGTAAATTAAATAACTGCAATTGTTTTTGTTTGAAAACTATTTGTCAAATTAAAAAAGAACTTAAATCAAGTTTTGACAGTTATATGATTTATATAAAAAATTCAGTGCAGTTTAATTAAATTGTTAATGTCATTATGCCTAGAAGAAGTCCACGGAAGTTAAGGAATTATAACTTGCCGAATTTATGCAAAGAACCTGATGATCCGAGAGAGAATCATTCTGATAGTGTTGCGCTAATAAAGTAAGAAGTGTTCTATTAATCTCAACCCACCGCTATACAAATTAAACTACCATGTAATCAGGACTAACCTTTACTGAAAAAAAGGCCATAAAAATGCTTTTTTTAATTCCTTACTGTTGCACTCTTTCTTCCACGTCCAAATCTGAAAACGGGAAATTTCGGCGTCCCAAAGCTTTCCTCAGAGACATCGGGATGGAGTATCAAAAAAAGAGACAGTCCCGTTCAAAATGAGGCGTATGGTTGCGTTAGCCATATCCAAGCTCGAGACCTTTTGAAGTTTTGTGTATTTATTGGCTATTGCAAGACTTTACAATTTTCAGAGGAAGAGTCCCTAATCGCACAGTTTTATTGCTTGGAGACAAATTTATCATAAAATGAATATAGTAGAGCTCATCGACGAAAAATATTGAATGGGAATTTAAGTACGGCCACCTGTAGGTACTTTTTAGATCTAGAACCAATACCTGAGCTACAATAATAATTCTTACTTATTATCATTTATCAGTAATCAATGATGTAAGAGAACCTACATCATTCTCGTGTTAATAAAAATAAGAATAGTTACGATCGGAGATCGGTTGCCCAGATATTTTGTTTTATGCAACATAAATAACAAGTCGGTTAATCGAAAATAATCAAAAAATCTGATTTATTAATCTTTTGTTTGAATTTTTACCTTTCGGTCTTTTTTACAAATTTTTTTTTGAATGGTCTTTTTTTTAAACCCCTAAGCTACATTTTCTCCTAGCAACATGCGTACTATTACTCCATATTGATTTTATGTAACATAAATAAGCAATTGGTTAATCGATAATAATAATCAATTAATCGAAAGCGATCGAAAATAATTGAACAATCGATTAAAGCAATAGAAAATAATTGTACAATCGATTAAAGTAATAGAAAATAATCAAACAATTGATTAATCGAAAACAAACGAGAAAATAATCGATTAATCGAAAATAATGAAAAAATTAATCGAAAAATCTGATTCATTATTCTTTTGTTTGATATTTTTACTTTTTGACTTTTTTACCAAATTTTTTTTAATGGTTTTTTTTAAACCTCTAGCTTACATTTCCTTTAAGAAACATGCGTAATACTCTATATTTATTCTATGTAACATAAACAAACAAGCGATTGAAAATAATCGAGCAATCGATTAATCGAAAGAGGTTGAAAATAATCGAACAGTCGATTAATTGCAAGCAATCGAAAATGATCAAACAAGCAAGATTAATCGAAAACAATTGAGAAAATAATCCATTAATCGAAAAATGTGATTTAGTAATCTTTTTTTTACCTCGTCCATTTTTTACCAAATTTTTTTGAACGACTTTATTTAACCTCTAACTTACATTTCTTCCGAGCAACATGCGTACTATATATTAAATTTGTTTTATGTAACATAAATAATAAACAAACTGTTAATCACAAATAATCAAACAATCAATTAATTGCAAGCAATCGAAAATAATCAAACAATTGATTAATCGAAAACAAACGAGAAAATAATCGATTAATCAAAAATAATGAAAAAATTAATCAAAAAATCTGATTCATTAATCTTTTGTTTGATATTTTTACTTCTTGACTTTTTCTAAGAAATTTTTTTAATGTTTTTTTTTTAAACCTTTAGCTTACATTTCCTTTAAGAAACATGCGAAATATTCTATATTTATTCTATGTAACATAAACAAACAAGCGATTAATCGAAAGCGGTTGAAAATAATCGAACAATCGATTAATTGCAAGCAATCGAAAATGATCAAACAAGCAAGATTAATCGAAAACAATTGAAAAAATAATCGATTAATCGAAAAATGTGGTTTATTAATCTTTTTTTATACCTCGTCCATTTTTTACCAAATTTTTTTTAACGACTTTATTTAACCTCTAACTTACATTTCTTCCGAGCAACATGCGTACTGTATATTAAATTTGTTTCATGTAACATAAATAATAAACAATCTGTTAATTACAAATAATCAAACAATCAATTCATTGCAAGCAATCGAAAATAATCAAACAATTGATTAATCGAAAACAAACGAGAAAATAATCGATTAATCAAAAATAATCAAAAAATTAATCAAAAAATCTGATTCATTAATCTTTTGTTTGATATTTTTACTTCTTGACTTTTTCTAAGAAATTTTTTTAATGTTTTTTTTTTAAACCTTTAGCTTACATTTCCTTTAAGAAACATGCGAAATATTCTATATTTATTCTATGTAACATAAACAAACAAGCGATTAATCGAAAGCCGTTGAAAATAATTGAACAATCGATTAATTGCAAGCAATCGAAAATGATCAAACAAGCAAGATTAATCGAAAACAATTGAGAAAATAATCGATTAATCGAAAAATGTGATTTATTAATCTTTTTTTTGCCTGGTCCATTTTTTACCAAATTTTTTTGAACGACTTTATTTAACCTCTAACTTACATTTCTTTGAGCAACATGCGTACTATATATTAAATTTGTTTTATGTAACATAAATAATAAACAATCTGTTAATTACAAATAATTAAACAATCAATTAATTGCAAGCAATCGAAAATAAATCAAACAATTGATTAATCGAAAACAATCGAGAAAATAATCGATTAATCGAAAATAATCGAAAAATCTTATTCATTAAGCTTTCGTTTGATTTTTACCTCTCGACCTTTTTTACAAAATTTATTTTGAATTACCTCTTTTTTAAACCTCTAGCTTACAGTTCCTCCGAGCAACATGCGTACTACTTCTTATTTGTTCTATGTAACGTAAATAAACAATAGATTAATCGAAAATAATCGAACAATCGAATGTGATCAAAAATAATCGAGCAATCTATTAATCAAAAGCGATTGAAAATAATCGAACAATCGATTAATTGCAAGCAATCGAAAAGGATTAAACAAACGAGATTAATAGAAAATATTCGAAAATGTGATTCATTAATCTTTTTTTTATCTCATTCATTTTTTACCAAATTTTTTTGAACGACTTTTTATTTAACCTCTAACTTACATTTATTCCGAGCAACATGCGTACTACTCCATATTTGTTTCATGTAACATAAATAATAAACAATCGGTTAATCAAAAATAATCGAACAATCGATTAATTGCAAGCAATCGAAAATAATCAAATAATTAATTAATCGAAAGCAATCGAGAAAATAATCGATTAATCGAAAATAATCGAAAAATCTTATTCATTAATCTTTTGTTTGATTTTTTACTTCTCAGCATTTTTTTACAAAATTTATTTTGAATTACCTTGTTTTTAAACCTCTAGCTTACATTTCCTCCGAGCAACATGCGTACTACTCCTTATTTGGTCTATGTAACATAAATAAACAATCGGTTAATCGAAAATCGAAAATAATCTAACAATGGATTAATCGAATGTGATCGAAAACAATCGATTAATTGAAAATAATGTAACAATCGATTAATGGAAAGCAATCGAAAATAATCAAACAATTGATTAATTGAAAACAATTGAGAAAATAATCGATTAATTGAAAAATGTGATTTATTAATCTTTTTTTTACCTGGTCCATTTTTTACCAAATTTTTTTGAACGACTTTATTTAACCTCTAACTTACATTTCTTCCGAGCAACATGCGTACTATATATTAAATTTGTTTTATGTAACATAAATAATAAACAATCTGTTAATCACAAATAATTAAACAATCAATTAATTGCAAGCAATCGAAAATAAATCAAACAATTGATTAATCGAAAACAATCGAGAAAATAATCGATTAATCGAAAATAATGAAAAAAATAATCGAAAAATCTGATTCATTAATCTTTTGTTTGATATTTTTACTTCTTGACTTTTTTTAACAAATTTTTTTAATGTTTTTTTTTTAAACCTCTAGTTTACATTTTCTTTAAGAAACATGCGAAATATTCTACATTTATTCTATGTAACATAAACAAACAAGCGATTAATCGAAAGCGATTGAAAATAATCGAACAATCGATTAATCGAAAGCGGTTGAAAATAATCAAACAATCGATTAATTGCAAGCAATCGAAAATGATCAAACAAGCAAGATTAATCGAAAACAATTGAAAAAATAATCGATTAATCGAAAAATGTGATTTATTAATCTTTTTTTACCTCGTTCATTTTTTACCAAATTTTTTTGAACGACTTTATTTAACCTCTAACTTACATTTCTTCCGAGCAACATGCGTACTATATATTAAATTTGTTTTATGTAACATAAATAATAAACAATCTGTTAATCACAAATAATCAAACAATCAATTAATTGCAAGCAATCGAAAATAAATCAAACAATTGATTAATCGAAAACAATCGAGAAAATAATCGATTAATCGAAAATAATCGAAAAATCTTATTCATTAAGCTTTCGTTTGATTTTTACCTCTCGACCTTTTTTACAAAATTTATTTTGAATTACCTCTTTTTTAAACCTCTAGCTTACAGTTCCTCCGAGCAACATGCGTACTACTTCTTATTTGTTCTATGTAACGTAAATAAACAATCGATTAATCGAAAATAATCGAACAATCGAATGTGATCAAAAATAATCGAGCTATCTATTAATCAAAAGCGATTGAAAATAATCGAACAATCGATTAATTGCAAGCAATCGAAAATGATTAAACAAACGAGATTAATAGAAAATATTCGAAAATGTGATTCATTAATCTTTTTTTTATCTCATTCATTTTTTACCAAATTTTTTTGAACGACTTTTTATTTAACCTCTAACTTACATTTATTCCGAGCAACATGCGTACTACTCCATATTTGTTTCATGTAACATAAATAATAAACAATCGGTTAATCAAAAATAATCGAACAATCGATTAATTGCAAGCAATCGAAAATAATCAAATAATTAATTAATCGAAAGCAATCGAGAAAATAATCGATTAATCGAAAATAATCGAAAAATCTTATTCATTAATCTTTTGTTTGATTTTTTACTTCTCAGCCTTTTTTTACAAAATTTATTTTGAATTACCTTGTTTTTAAACCTCTAGCTTACATTTCCTCCGAGCAACATGCGTACTACTCCTTATTTGGTCTATGTAACATAAATAAACAATCGGTTAATCGAAAATCGAAAATAATCTTAATTTTAATTTATTAAAGATTAATTGAAAATAATGTAACAATCGATTAATGGAAAGCAATCGAAAATAATCAAACAATTGATTAATTGAAAACAATCGAGAAAATAATCGATTAATCGAAAAATCTTATTCATTAATCTTTTGTTTGATTTTTTACCTCTGCCTTTTTTACAAAATTTATTTTGAATTACCTCTTTTTTAAACCTCCAGCTTACATTTCCCTCGAGCAACATACGTACTACTCCTTATTTGTTCTGTGTAACATAAATAAACAATTGGTTAATCTAAAATAATCTAACAATGGATTAATCGAATGTGATCGAAAATAATCAAGCAATTGATTAATTGAAGACAATCGAGAAAATAATCGAACAATTTGACTCTTCTTTTTTTTTAATCTTTTAGCTCTCGGCTTTTTTTACTAAATTTATTTTAATTGATCTTTTTTTTAAACCCCTAACCTACACTTCTTCCCAGCCACATGAGTGCTACTCCATATTTGTTTCATGTAACATAAATAATAAACAATCGGTTAATCGAAAATAATCTAGCAATGGATTAACGGAATGTGATCCAAAATAATCGAATAATCGATTAATTGAAAATAATCTAAAAATTGATTAATCGAAAGTAATCAAACAATTGATAAATTAAAAATAATCAAAAAATCCAATTCATTAATCTATTAGCTCTCGGCCTTTTTTTACTAAATTTATTTTGATTGACCTCTTTTTTAAAACCCCTAACCTACATTTCTACCGAGCAACATGCGTACTACTCCTGATTTGTTCTATGTAACATAAATAAACAATCGGTTAATCGAACAATCGATTAATCGAATGTGATCGAAAATAATCGATTAATTGAAATTAAATCTAACAATCGAGAAAATAATTGAAAAATCTGATTTGTTAATCTTTTCTTCAATTGTTTAACTCTCGGCCTTTTTTTACTAAATTTTTTTTGAAACCTTTAGCCCAGCAGCAACATGCGTACTACTCCATATTTGTTTCAAGTAGCGTAAATAAACAATTGTTTTGTCGAATATAATCGATTAATTGAAAAATAAGTTTTATTAATCTATTGTTCGAAGATTTACCTTTGGCTTTTTTTACCAAAATTTTTTTGAATGATTTTTTTAACCTTTAGTTTACATTTCCTCCGAGAAACATGCGTACTACTTTATATTGGTTCATGTAACATGAATAATCAATCGATTAATTGAAATTAATTAATCGATTTTTTGATTAATTGATTATTTCAAAAATATTAATCGAAATTAATTCTTAGCTCCAATCGGAGGTGCGTAAACATTGCTAATGAATATATTAAATTCAAATAAGAAAATAAATTATAATTTAGGTAACAATTTTGAGAATTCTGAATTTGTTAAGACTAAATGGAGGACAATTTTGGAGATTTTGAATATTCTGGAGAACTTATGATGTAAATTAATAGATTAATTCAAAGGAATAAGATTTATTTTCCACGCGATAATCGCCGCGTGACCGATTAAAAATTTGGAACAACGAAGAAAATTAAAAAGTACCAACTGAGCTAGCAATTTCACCTAAAAATTAAGGCCCGTTTCAGTAATTCTGGCAAGCAATAATTAAGACATAAATTATTTGATTTGCACTTCCGGCTCTTTTACAGTTAATTTGGCTGTTTTAGGTATCTTAAATTTTGGGGATCTTTCTCGTACAGACTATGTTTGCCGTTTAAGTGGGAGTCACCTATATAACCAATGTATTATTATTAGTACGTCCCAATTATTTAAAATTGTTTTTGATACCATACCCCAGCATTTTACTTTTCATAAATCTTCACTTTATAACAAACATTTTTGTTTTAGGTTATTAGAGATCAAATCAGAGATTATCGATTCGGAAAATCTTACAGTTCCTGGGTTATTATATTTTCCACAATCTAAGAAGGTTTATCTCGTTTCAAATCACCAAAACTCTGATTTGGTGAGGTTCCCGCCATTAAAACTAGACCAAGCAAATATCGAAGAATGGATGCAAAGCTTAAAACGACTTGAACATAATTCCCTTACCACTTGTATATTCTGCACAGAACTTTTTACTGTTGAAAATATGGTCGAACATGTGCACTTGCAACATAAGGTGGGATACAACTGCAACAAATGTGGGAAGTTGTGTTTAAATCCCTCTTCGCTTGCTCGCCATATAAGAACACATGATGCAGTCGGAATTCACAAATGTGAAGTTTGTTTCAAACATTTTACGTCTACTTTAGGTTTGAGAAGCCATAAGATCGTTCACTTGCGGGCTGAAAAGTTTGAATGTAATGATTGTGGAAAAAAGTTTACTACTAAAGGTAAATTAACGGTACATGTACTGGTTCACTCCAGATCAAGACCACATGCTTGTAAAATGTGCGACAAGAAATATTTTAAAAGAAGTTCGTTGGTCGTTCATATCAGAAGTCATACCGGAGAGAGGCCTTACAAATGCGGGTTTTGTAACAGAGCATTTGTTAGTCAAGGTGGATTAAATACTCACAAGAAAAAGCATTTTTCTTCCTTCCTCAAGACGTGATCATAGTCCGCGATAAAATTGTTATTTCCTATTATGTAAAACTAAGTTTCTTAAGCTAAATAAAAATTATCTTTCATTATCATGGTTATTATTTCAAAGTGGATGAGTAGGTGAATTAACAGATATTCGAATGAAAAACATAGAAGAACTTTTATGGCTTGTTGAAGGAACTTTGAGACCATGAAAGTCGAAATGTTTTTATCCGGCACCTCCACCATATGCCACAACACATTTATATTTATTATCAATGTTAATGGTTAAAAAACGGATTTAACAGACCGGGTTTGAGTACGAAAAAAGGGCATCACGGTAGAGAGCATAGTTAATAAAAAGAAAACTCAATGGGGTCTTTAAATTTAAGCGTTTACGAGTTCACGAAACGAATTTTATTTTGTTTAAATTGCTACTATAACAACCACTTTTGTTTTAGGTTATTAAAGATGCTATTGGTGAATAGCGTTTTGGAAAATCCTACAGCTCCAGAATTATTAAAAATTCCGAAATCTGATGGTAGTATGGTACATGTCGTTTTAAATAATCACAATTCTGATTCGGTAAAGTTACCGAAATTATATCCACAACAAGATAAATTTGAAAATTGGCTGCAAGGTTTAAAAGGACTTCAACCAAATTCTTTGGTCACTTGTATATTCTGCAAAGGATTATTTACGGTTGGGCAAGTGGCTCAACACGTAAACTTAAAACATACGGTATTTTACAATTGCGAGGAATGTGGAATGTCGTTTACAAACAGGACTGCGCTTGCTGTCCATAAAACAACGCACGAAGACACCAGAAACTATGAATGTGGAGTTTGTTGCAAACGATTCCAATCGAAACGTAATTTAAATAGGCACGAGAGGAACCGCGGTGAAGAAAGAGAGTGGGTTTGCCATATTTGCAATGCATCGTTTAATAATTATAAATGTTATTTTGTCATGCACATTCAAAGTCACTCCAATACTACAGTGCACCAATGTAATTTTTGTGAGAAAAAGTTCAGTTGTGCATCGTTATTTAACAGACATGTTCAGAATACGCATGCCACAAATTTAAAGTGTAACGTCTGCAACGAAGTATTTCCCAGCTACTACTATTTACAAAAACATAGCAACGTCCATAAAGATCCAGTTCGCGAAGTCTGTCCAATTTGTCAAAAAGAATTTAATGCGAAATATTTAGCCGCAAAACATATGAAAACAGTTCATGGAAACAAAGAAAAGTTTGTTTGCGATATGTGTGGTAAGACTTGTTCGAATAGTACAAGTTTGAGAGACCACAAAAATATTCATTTGGGCATTAAGCCTGTGCAATGTCACGATTGCGGAAAAGTGTTTACTAAAAAAGGTCAGTTACATGTACATCAACTGGTGCACAGCGGGTTAAAACCACATTCGTGTAAAATGTGCGATAAGAAATTTACGCAAAGAAGTTCGTTGATCATTCATATGAGAAGTCATACAGGAGAGAGGCCTTACAAATGCGAGTTATGTGATGCAGCATTTGTTAGTCGAACTGTATTAAATAATCATAAAAAAAAGCATCGTATTGTTTAATGACGTCACGTAATGCAAAATTACTATTGTTTTCTATGTAAAATTTAGTCTCTTATACAGAATAAATATTATGTTTAATTTTATTGCGTATGTTTTCAATGTATCGACATTAATTATTGATTAAATTATAGTTAATGTAATCGGTAATGGATTCAATTTTATCCGGCACCTCCACCACATGTCACGATGTATTTTGTGACGGAATAATCGATAAAAAGGTAGAATCAATATATTTAGGAGAGTGCCCAAATGTGGGCTCTTGTCTTGGAGGACAAAGAGCACTAACCAAAGTTGGTAGGCCTACAGTTTGTGCAAAGATTTAGAGACAGAATTCGTTAATTACTGCATAGCTATGGAAGCATCATATCATTTTTTGGTCCTACTAGTGCAGACTTACGAAAGGAAAACTATCTGAAAGAAAGCCAACGGGCACATCTTACTCTAGAACCTTGGGGTTATTTGGGAGCTATTTGGGAAAGCCTACATCATATGCCAGACTGCTCAAATTTCAATTAACGGCTTCCGAGTGACAGGTTTCTACCTCATGGAGAAAGAGAGATTCACGGATGCAGAATAGGTCTGAAGAGGCCTTCTAGTTATTATTCTGAACGAGAAGATGACAAAGATGCATTTCAGATAAGTCCGTTCCAGATCGTTCCTATAATTCAAGTTAAGAAGAGAACTTCCATCAGGGGACGAAAGACGTGCAGTTCTGACATCATAACCTTTTCATCGATTTGGAACAGGCTGTAGAAGCTACAGCTAATCGAGCAACTGAACACGCAGCACGAGGCCGTGGTCGTGGCTTTGGATCTAAATCTCTTCCAAGGCTTCCACAACCAAAACCAAAGCAGGAGTTAAAAATTGTCTAATTAAAAAATTGTCTAAGACACCAGTGGCGAGCTCTGGGTAATGTGATGATTGTGGACCCCGTTGAATGTGCAGGAGCTGATAAAGATGCAGACATTTGCGATTTGGGAATAGGACGACAACCCTGACTCTAATTTTAAAAACTTCTGAAGATAAACTATGATTGAAAATGGACCAAAAATCAATGATCAAACAAAAAATTTATGAACCGTTCTAAATAGATATTATTATCTCAAATTTTAAAAAATCAGGTATGATCGATGCGGTTGTCGCGGTTTGAGCCTTTGATTAGTTTTTGCCCAAAAGTAAATCCCGCCCACTTCCAGTAGTATGAACAGTAGGAAGCTGTTCGCACACACAAGCACTGCACTATCGCCGCATAGTGTTACTTGCTCCTTCTAAGCAAAACTTGAATTTAATATAAGGTTTTAAATTGATTTTTTGATTATGGATCCTAACGAGACACAGTAGCGTTGTCAAAATCGACTCTACGCCTTCTTCGCGTAAAGTATTTAAGGTGCTACTATGAAGGGGTGGATATAACTTCTCTTTTGACATCCCTGGGGTCTTCCAACCTTGAAAAGGTGCTCTTAAGAAGGGGGTGGTTGTTACAATTTTTTTCAACAAATTTATTTGATATTTATTATCAAGTTAACTGTCGATATTGCTCTGCGCATCCCCACTTTCCAACCGTTAATGTAGTTCGATCTGTACGTACCGCCAACAATGCGTCACTAGAGGTCAAAATTGAACGAAAATTTCAAACTTTAAAATCAATTATTAGCTAAACTAATCGATACACAACATTCCTCCATATTTAAAACGCTTCATTTTAATGTTTTTTATCAGATTCCGTCGAGTTGAAAGATAACTATTAAATATTATACTTTTGAGTCAGGGATATCGTCCTAGACTCGATTAGTTAAGGCAATTTTGAAGTTTACATTTTTACGCAAATTTTGACCTTATGGAAGCATTTTGATGACAGTATACGCCTAGTTTTAGTATTGCAAATGAAACGGCCATTGGTGAGGTGTTTACAATGCTTCACCGCAGGCCAAGATCAATTCCTTTTAAGAACGCTCATGGGTGGGTGTTGTGTAAGTAAATGTTCCGCAACGCTTTTGCCACCTTGCCTTCTTGGCGCCTGAGAGTCACTTTTGCTTTTCTTCTCGGATATGCGTTTTTTGAGGTGGGGTACTAACTCAATTGCAAAGTTTCTTAACTTCAGTTTATTGATTAATCTCAATTAATTTTTAGTTCTAATTGAAAGCCATCCTCAAGACAAAAATTAAAAGGGGGATACATAAGCTACTAACTAATGATAATGACAAAGGTTTCACACTCACTTGATGAGTACAAAAGGTTTTCATAATAAAGGTTAACCTGCCATTAAAATTTTGAAGGAAACTTAAAAAACAAAAATGAATTTTATAAAATGTTTTTAAACCTGTTAAAATTTAAAGTGCCGAGATCACGCGACAACCGCCTTGTAGGTGATTAAAAATTTAGAACGACGAAGAAAATTAAAAAGTACCAACTGAGCTAGCAATTTTACGAAATCAGAAAAATCCAAGAGGTTTTGAAAGTTTAATTTTGATTTTCGGGTTTAAGAGGACAATCAGCACTCGAAAGTATAATATTAATAAATGAAACTCGACAGAATTAGATAGAAAACATTTAAATAAATCGTTTTAAATATGGAGGAATTTTCCTTCAATTTCGACCTTTATTGACCCATGGTATTGTCGGTACGAGTGCGGCGAAGTACATTAACGGTCGGAGAGTGGGGATCGTCGGAGCACCATCATCGATAAATTAATTTAAAACTTTAAATACTTTACTTAAAAAATTACTAGAAAAGGTTTTAAAACATTGATTAATATTAATAGAAATTTCTCAACTTCTTTTATAGGGAGCGAGAAAGCTCCCCCCCCCCTTCCGGAAGAAGTTTATGATAGAAGTTTACTTTTTGAACTTTAGAGGCGCGCTTTTACGTGACGTTGCGTAAGGCAAAATGCTGCTATTTTCTATGTAAAATTAAATTTCTTATACCGAAAAAAGAAAAAGTTTAATTTTAATAAATTTTATTTCAGTGTTTCAGCATTAATTATTAAATTATAGTTTTATAATCAGTAGTGGATTTAATTATACCCGGCACCTCCACCAAATGTCACGATGTATGTATTTCGTTTCGGAATAATCAATAAAAAGTTAAAATTGGTATATTTATATTATCAATATTTCAGAGCTTACTTGAGCAACTCACAATTCAACTAAGTGTTGTAATTTACAACAATTAACTACGTCATAACTCAAACACAACTGAGGTTAAAAATATTTTATATTAAAATTAAGTGGACGGAGTTTGGTATTATTATTTTTTTTAGTATTTACAATGGAAGAAAATTTTGGAGATTTTGAATATTTTACAGAACGTTACTTTTGGGGAATAAAATTTGATGGAAGACAAAGATCGCGCGATATCCGCCGTGGAGCTAACAACGAAGAAAATTAAAAAGAAACAACTGACAATAAATAAGAAGTTTTGGAAATTAAATTTTAATTTTTTTATTTAAATATATCGTCGTCTTTTATTTATACCCTTGAGTTCCACCATTAGGTTATTAAGGGTGACTTGTATAGATCTAGTTTAAAATTTTAAACTGTAGATTAACCAATCACAATAGTCAAAATCCTAGTTTAAACCATAGTTACCGGTTAAACTTGGACTATACAAGTCACCCTAAAAGTTAAAAATAGGAATGACATTTTTTTTTTTTAATTTGAGTTTCATTATTGAAGAAGCCCTCTGCACGTTTGTGTTGAATGGAATCGAATATTGATTTCATAATCTTGTTAAATATTCCAATGCTCAGGTCTACCTATTCAAATTTAATTTTGTTACATTGTTATTGAAAATTTGTTGCATATTCATTTATGTAATAATCTAAAACAAAAGTGAAAATTTTGCATTTTGTAGTTATTTTATCCTCATTGAGTTAAATGTCTTCACTATATTATAACAAACGCTTTTGTTTTAGGTTATTGAATATCAAATTAGAGATCAACGATTTGGAAAATTCTACAATTCCTGAATTATTATATTTTTCAAATTCTAATAAGGTTTTGCTCGTTTCGAATCAACAAAACTCTGATTCGGTGAATTTGCCGCAATTGGAACTAAACGAAGGACATATCGAAGAATGGATGCAAAGCTTAAAAGGGCTTGAACCTAATTTTACTACCGCTTGTATATGCTGCAAACGAGATTTTACTGTTGAGAAAATGGTCCAACATGTGCACTTAGAACATATCGTAGGGTTAAATTGCAAAATATGTGGAAAGTTGTGTTCAAACCGGGATACATTTAGGCAACATATAAAACGACACGATAACAGTAGGAACCACGAATGTGAAGTTTGTTTCAAGCGTTTCAAACAAAAAGGTGATTTATCTAAACACAAGAAAAGCCACAGTGAGGAAAGAAAGTGGGTGTGCCATATTTGCAAAGCGTCGCTTAAACATAAAAGTACTATGATTAAGCACGTTCAAAGGCACTCGAATACTGAAGACTTAAACTGTAACATCTGCCAGAAAGTATTCAAAAACCACTATCGTTTAAGCAAACATATCAGCACCCATAAAGATCCAACTCCCAGTGTCTGTCCAATTTGTCAGAAAGAATTTAGTACGATAATTTATGCCAGGAGACATTTTAAAACAATTCATGAAAACAAGGGAAAGGTTGTTTGCGATATTTGTGGTAAATATTGTTCGAATAATAACAATTTGAGAGACCACAAAAATATGCATTTGGGCATTAAGCCTTTTCAGTGTTGCGATTGTGGAAAAGTGTTCACTAGAAAAGGTGAGTTACGTAAACATGCACTGGTTCACAGCGGGTTAAAACCACATTCGTGTGAACTGTGCGATAAGCATTTTTCGCAAAGAAGTTCATTGATCGTTCATATGAGAATTCATACCGGCGAGAAGCCTTATAAATGCGAGTTATGTGATGCAGCATTTGTTAGTGGAACTGCATTAAATGTTCATAAAAAAAAGCATCGTGTTTAATGGTTGCGTGTTATTCAATTTTTTTGAACTCACAGGACTGGATCTTTCTTATCAGGCGAAGAGGATTGGGTGAAGAAATGTGTAATGACGTGAACTTGGAAAAATGTAATTTAAAATTGCTGTTATTTTCTATGCAACATTTAATTTTTTATACAGAATAAATAATTTGTTTACTTTCACTAATTATTATTTCAATGTATCAACATTAATTATTAAATACAGTTATTCTCATAATCAGTAATGGATTCAATTATACCCGGTACCTCCACCACATGTCACGATGTATTTTGGGACGGAATAAATAATCGATAAAAAATTAAAATCAACATATTTATTTATATCATAAATATTTAAGGACCTTTTTGAGTAACTTACAATTCAACTAAATTACTGTTTTTTAATAATAATAATAATCTAGTCTTCATTTCTCATGGAGTTACAAATTGAGTTAAAAAGACACGAGACTACGTGTCAGATTGGCGCACCGTCCGACCACTATGTGGAGCCAAGGTAGATAGATTTACAAGGTATGATACTGCGCATCTTTAAACGTCAAAATATTCAATATTGCGGACAACTTGTGACTGAAATAGACAGCATAGACATCTACCTTGACGTTTAATAGTTACCTGGGCCAATCAAAGTATATAGATTAAATGATATTATAATGCGCCATCTAGTCAATTAATGTAAAAACTTAATAATTCAATATGGCGAACGCCATGTGACTATGCGCAGTACAAGACGAGTTTTCGTTTACATATAGATCATACCTTGTAATCTATTTACCTTGGTAGAGCAGTCGTGTCAAGCAAACGTCACACAGCAAATTTAAGCTGTCTGTATTTAAAACCTTAAATACTCACGCGGAGAAGGCGTAAAGTCGATTTTGGCAACGCTACTGTGTCCGATTAGGATCCATCATCAGAAAATCAATTTAAAACTTTAAATTAAATTCAAGTTTTGCAGAATAGGGGCTAGTAACACTATGCGACGATACTGCATTGCTTCTTCGTCGAACAACTTGCTCCTCTTCCTACTAACTGGAGGTGGGCGGGGCTTAGCTTTTACGTAGCAATCAATGAAAAGCTCACATTACTTACAAACCGCGAGAATCGCTTATAGTTTATAATTTTTTTTATAAAATTGGAGTGCTGGTTGTCCTATTCCTTGATTTTCTATTTCAATATTTTGAAGTCGGAAATTCCAATGCCTTAAATATTTTACAGTACTAAAATTTTTGAGAGATGGTCGGAGAGTAATAGTCAAGCGATTTCACTACGAACTTCAATACCCGGTTCGAATACCCGCATCAAGCTGGCGCCGCAACTTTTAAGTACTTAATAAGTATATGGGAATTTGTGGCTAATTTGTTGCTAATTAGTTAATTAAAACTTTAAAAAAAGTATGGGCATTTGTAGCAAATTCGTTGCCAAAATGAGCCATAAACCTTTACAAAAAGCAGTTATCTCTTACCATTTTAAATCACCAAAAGAAAATTAAAATAAAAATGTTTGAAAAAAAATACAATTTAAATTTTATACGTGGGGTTTTAGTTTTAAAGACCTTGATATCACGGCATTTTTATGTAGATGTTACACGATTTTTAATTAAAAGGTTTCTTTAAATGCCTCATTTTTTACCTTTTATTTTTTCTAATTTTTTAGTTATCGTAAACCCTGTATGACACGATGCTTAATTTTGCATAAAATTAACATTTTAATGATAATAACTAACCAATGAAAAATGTCTGATGGCTACTAATGAGATCTTTCTATTGGTTGGTTTTTATACATTTACTATTGTACATTTTACTCTAAAAGAATTTTTAAAACTCAAAATCTAGCGCAACTTTCAATATTCTAAAAATTATTGAATGAACATGTAAAAATCGAATTTTTTAGAATAATTTGAGTCATACGTTTGAGAATCTATGAGTCAAAAGCTTCAACCGTCACGGAAAAAATTACAAAAACTTTGTAAAAAAAACTTTGGAGGGGGGGGGAATTTCCCGTACTTAAATAAAATTTTTGGGTAAAATTAATGTCAAACGTTTGGTATAGTTTAACACCCCTATTCTGTAACTTTTCGTTATCGTTCGTTATCGTTATGAAATCGTTAAAAGCCGTAAAGTTTAGTTTACACTCAGAATTGCATTAAATAGTAATGTAATGGTATGTAGAAACCAAACTTTACGGTTTTTAACGATTTCATAACGATAACGAAAAGTTACATAATAGGGGGGTAAGCCTCATTGGGCTTTCAAATTTTTTGTTTGAGCTTCAAGCTTTAATAAATAAACAGCCCCACGCTTTTATATTGATACTTTCAAGAAGCCTTGTTTGCTTTTTTTGGTTCAAGTATCAGCGCAGGCTTGAAATCAAGCCAGCGCCTGCTCCTTCACCACTCAAATGGCTGTAATTCGCGAACGGTAAGAGCCACAAATTCGCGATTGCGGAAACTAATTAGCAACAAATTAGCCACAAATTCCCATATACTTATTTTTAAGTTTTGATAAGTTTTTGAGTGGTGGCGACGCTGGCTTGATATCAAGCTAGCGCCGCCACCACTCAAATGGCTGTAATTCGCGAACGGTAAAAACCACAAATTCGCGATTGCGGTAACTAATTAGCAACAAATTAGCCACAAATTTCCATATCGACACCCCCAAGGAACAAAGACGTAACTCATTTTTACATATTTTTCAACAGAGCGATTTGAAAATTTTAAAGAAAAACATAAAAGTAAAAAAAAAACAACGACGCAACTGATATTATGACTATTTAATCCCCTAACATCATGAGAAATGCTAAGTTGTAAAAAAATGTAATTTAAATAGCGGCTTTGTTACTGCCCAATTGGAAAAAAATTGAAAAATAACTTTGAGATAAAACTTCTTTTTACTGATTATCTCTGGTACTATTGCTCGTGGAGAAAAATTTTTTTAACATAAAAGAAAGGAATTTTTCTCAGGAATACAGTGGTAGTCATAACTCAAATTTGACCTAACTTGAGTTACGGCTTTGTTCCTTGGGGGTGTCGATATACAGTGGGGCCCGCTCAATGTGATCACATCGGGACTTGGGGTTTTTGATAACAATAACCGATTTGTAACAATAAACAAAAAAAATTTTTATTGCTTATTTATTACATCTACAATAATTAATTAATAATAGTCACTCATTGTGAAGTTATTTATGTATTTAAACGACGGAATTCATAATAAACATAAAAATGTAATGTGATATCACATATTATGTGACGTATATAGAAGAATCACATGGTGGGCTTATTTACATCCACTCCGTCTTTGAAAATAATGAACCATAGGCAGATTTTCTTGCTAACACCTGACTTTAAATTATGTGGGTGACTTATGCACAATATAAAAAAATGCTTGTAACTGAAATTCAACTCTTTTGCTCGTGGGAGAAAATAATTTTAAGAATATGATAACATTAACCGAATTATGATAACTATAAGCGATGTTTTTTGTGCGTAATAATATATGTCTGCTCCGTTCCTGGCAAATGTGATAACAATATCCGAATGATAACATTAACCGCGATCACATTAAGCGGGCCCCACTGTACTTATTTTTAAGTTTTGATAAGTTCTTGAGTGGTGGCGACGCTGGCTTGATATCAAGCTAGCGCCGCCACCACTCAAATGGCTGTAATTCGCAAACGGTAAGAGCCACAAATTCGCGATTGCGGTAACTAATTAGCCACAAATTCCCATATACTTATTTTTCAGTTTTGATAAGTTTTTGAGTGGTGGCGACGCTGGCTTGATATCAAACTAGCGCTGCCACCACTCAAATGGCTGTAATTCGCGAACGGTAAGAGCCACAAATTCGCGATTACGGTAACTAATTAGCAACAAATTAGCCACAAATTCCCATATAGTTTATTTTAGGTTTTGCAAAAGTGTCGGCGCCAGCTTGATGCGGGTGGTTCGAATCCGGGTGAAGTTACAACTTTATTCTGGCCGTTTCGCTGATCCTCCACGTTGGGGGTTCTACGTCGGGCTGGCTTCTCGTCGTAGGTATCCACTATAGGGGAAAGGTAGCTACTTTGGGCACGAAAATACAAATTTTACGATTGAAACCTCGATGAATTCTGAAAGAGTATATATTAAATAAGAGAATTAGCTATGAACGAATGCCTTAAATGCCCCTGTTTTTTCAAAAAACGAATTTAAAAAAGCTTGATTTTCGAAGGTTAAACGCTCGTGATTGGTTAATCAAGTTCGTTCGTGGGAGGTACGTGCGCTGCTATATATAACAGTGTTCCACTTTCACAATTAGTCAACAGCCAGGACTTAGCTTCGCGCTAATTTTCGGAGGTACGCCTCAATAAAAATCATCCGACGTAACGTTGCGGGCAAGCCCGCAACCTTACTCTTCAAGTCTGCGAAGATATGGGGCAACAGCCCTGGTGCTTCGCACCAGACCAGAATAAGATGAACAATTAGTCAGTAACTCTTGCACCATGGTAGGAATGCGTTCTCCTTTTTTATTTAATTTAAAACTTTAAAATTATTTAAAAATTACTTAAGAAAAGGGTTACTTAAATTTAACGAACGGTAGTTACTTTTGCGCGTGGGTCCGACTCGTGCGAGGGTGATTTTGATGAAAATTGACTCGAAGCACCCCTCGCTGCGCTCGGGCGCTTCGAGCCATTTTCATCAAAATGACAACTAATTTAAAAATATCCCTAGGCCCGTGGGTCAAGGAAAAGGTGAATCTTTGAGAGGTGAAACTCGTGAGAGTGGATTTTTAACGCAGGGTAGATGTGCGAAGAAAAATCGACTTAAAGCGCCCGAGCGCATTTTTCCAGCACATGTACTATTCGGAAAGGTGGTTGTGCAAGAAAAAATCGACTTAAAGCACCCCTCGCTACGCTCTGGCGCTTTAAGCCATTTTTCCAGCACTTTTAGGGTTGAAAACCATGATTTTTGTTCAGAGTGCACTGTTACTGCATCGCAATGCGAGTATCGCTCCCACTCTGCGCAAACCTAAGACTATATCTCGGTGCACGTACCGACAGAATTAACCAATCCCGAGCGACTTTGCTTTAAAATTTACTGCAAAAATCGAAGTTTTTAAATTCGATTTTTGAAAAAACAGGTGCACTTAGGGCATTCTGTCATAGCTAATTCTCTTATTTAATATATACTCTTTCAGAATTCATCGACATTTCAATCGTAAAATTTGTATTTTCGTGCCCAAAGTAGCTACCTGCAACCCCACTATAAATTGCTTACAAAATCAAACGTCGTTGGCGATTTGGGAATAGGAAAAGCAGCTTTAGTCTGTGGCCACACGTGCAGTTAAATGCCGCTAGCACTAGCAGTAAAAACGCAAGAAGGCGCATTTTCAAGGTAATACAAGTGCATTGCTGATACAAGTGCATTGCTGAAGCTGCGACATTACCTTTCATTTACCTTGAGAATGGACGTTCCTGCGTTTCTCAAGCGACATTTACAGCTTCGTGTGGCCACAGACTTAGTTGTATAATTACTGTATGTATCTGTGATATGTATATAATTAACCCTAATACATAGACAAACTAAAATTTTTAAACCTAAATATTAATAGAAATTTTCCAACTTCTTTTATAAGGAGCGAAAAAGCTCTCCCCCCTTACGGAAAAAGTTTATGATAGAAGTTTACTTTTTGAACTCTGGAGGCGCTACCGTCGAGCTTTTACGTGAGGTTACGTAAGGCAAAGTTGCTGCTATTCTCTATGTACAATTAAATCTCTTATACCGAATAAAAAATATGTTTAATTTTAGTAAATTTTATTTCAATATTTCAGCATTAATTATTATTAAATTATTCTTTTATAATAATCAGTAGTGGATTTAGTTATACCCGGCACCTCCACCAAATGTCACGATGTATGTATTTCGTGTCTGAATAATCAATAAAAAGCCGAAATCAGTGTATTTATATTATCAATATTTTAGAGCTTACTTGAGCAGCTCACAATTCAACTAGCTGTTTTAATTTACAACAATCAGCTACGACATAACTCAAACACAACTGACGTTAAAAATATTTTATATTAAAATTAAGTGGACGGAGTTTGGTATTATTTTTTTTTTAGTCTTTACAATAGAAGAAAATTTTAGAGATTTTGAATATTCTGCAGAACGTTAATTTTGGGGAACAAAATTTATTGGAAGACAAAGGTTTCGCGATAACCGCCGTAGGGCTAACGATGAAGAAAATTAAAAAGAAATAACTGCGCTAGCAATAAATAAGAAGTTTTGGAAATTAAATTTTAATTTTTTTATTTAAATGTATCGTCGTCTTTTATTTATTCCCTTGAGTTCCACCCTTAAGTTAATAAAAATTAAAAATAGAAACAGACAAGTTTTTGTTTAAATTTGAGTTCCATTATGAAAGGAGTCCTCTGCACGTTTGTGTTGAATGGAATGGAATATTGATTTCATAATTTTGTTAAATTTTTCAATGGTCAGGTCTACCTATTCAAATTTTAGTTTATTTTCAGTTATGTAAAAATCTAAAACAAAAGTGAAAATTTTGCGTTTTGTAGTTATTTTATCCTCATTGAGTTAAATGTCTTCACTATAACAAACGCTTTGTTTTAGGTTATTAGAGATCGACGATTTGGAAAATCCTACAATTCCTGGATTATTATATTTTCCAAATTCTAATAAGGTTTTGCTCGTTTCGGATCAACAAAACTCTGATTCGGAGAATTTGCCGCAATTGGAACTAAACGAAGGACATATCGAAGAATGGATGCAAAGCTGCAAACGAGTTTTTACTGTTGAAAAAATGGTCCAACATGTGCACTTAGAACATAAACTAGGGTTAAATTGCCAAGTATGTGGAAAGCAGTGTTCAAACCGGGATGCATTTAGGCAACATATAAAACGACATGATAACAGTAGGAACTACGAATGTGAAGTTTGTTTCAAGCGTTTCAAACAAAAAGGTGATTTATCTACACACACGAAGATCCACAGTGAGGAAAGAAAGTGGGTTTGCCATATTTGCAAAGCGTCGTTTAAAAATAAAAGCACTATGGTTAAGCACGTTCAAAGGCACTCGAATACTGAAGATTTAAAGTGTAACGTCTGCCAGAAAGTATTCAAAAACCCTTATCGTTTAAGCAAACATAGCAACGTCCATAAAGATCCAACTCCCGTTGTCTGTCCAATTTGTCAGAAAGAATTTAGTACGAAACGTTATGCCACGAGACATTTTAAGGCAGTTCATGAAAACAAGGAAAAGGTTGCTTGCAATATTTGTGATGAAAAGTTCAGCTGTGCATCGCTCTTAAATATACACGTGAAGAATACGCATGATACAAAGTGTAACGTCTGTCCAGTTTGTCAGAAAGAATTTAGTACGAAACTTTGTGCTAGGAAACATTTTAAAACAATTCATGAAAAGAAGGGAAGGGTTGTTTGCGATATTTGTGGTAAATCTTGTTCGAATAATAACCATTTGAGAGACCACATAAATATGCATTTGGGCATTAAGCCTTTTCGGTGTCACGATTGTGGAAAAGTGTTTACTAGAAAAGTTGAGTTACGTAAACATGCACTGGTTCACAGCGGGTTAAAACCACATTCGTGTGAACTGTGCGATAAGAATTTTTCGCAAAGATGTTCATTGGTCGTTCATATGAGAATTCATACAGGCGAGAAGCCTTATAAATGCGAGTTATGTGATGCAGCATATGTTAGTGGAACTGCATTAAATGTTCATAAAAAAAAGCATCGTGTTGTTTAATGGTATACGTGTTATTCAATTTTTTCGAACTCACAGGATTAGAGGAAGAAATGTGTAATGACGTGAACTTGGAAAAATGTGTAATATCATGTAATTCAAAATTGCTGTTATTTTCTATGCAACATTTAATTTTTTATACAGAATAAATATTTTGTTTACTTTCACTAATTATTATTTCAATGTAACAGCATTCATTATTAAATTATAGTTATTCTCATAATCAGTAATGAATTCAATTATACCCGGTACCTCCACCACATGTCACGATGTATTTCGGGACGGAATAATCGATAAAAAATTAATAATAATTATAATAATAATATAGTCTTTATTTTTCATTGAGTTACAAATTGAGTTAAAAAGACACGAGACTACGTGTCAGATTGGCGCACCGTCCGACCACTATGTAGAGCAGTCATGTCAAGCAATCGTCACACAGCAAACTTAAGCTGTCTACGCTTTCATTTCATGGCGCCACAACATTAAATGTGTTATTGTGTCAGTCGCTTAGTTGTTTTGCTCATTGTTAGTCGTGCTACAACTTGGTTAATAATTGAGATAAAGTGATCCTGTAAGTGTATTTCGAAGTGAAATTTTGCAGTAAACAAGAGTATCGTGTTCCTTTGTGAAATTTCATCATTCAAAAGCACAAAAGATTTTGTTGTGACAACTAGTCTTTGGAGGCAATACTAATCGCTTGTTTATAGGTGAAAATGGTGCGCGATAATAAAGAGCCACTGGAAAAAGCAATTTATGAAAAATGAAATTTATTTGAAAACAGAGGTCGCGCGATAACCGCCGTGTGGGTAATTAAAAATTTGAAACGATAAAGAAAATTAAAAAGTACCAACTGAGCTAGCAATTTTACGAAATCAGAAAAATCTGAAAAGTTTTGGAAGTTTACATTTGATTTTTGGGTCTAGAAAAACAACCAGCACTCGAAAGTATAATATTAATGAAAGAAAACTTGACAGAATTAGAGAGAAAACTTTCCTTCAATTTCAACCTTTATTGACGCATTGTATTGTTGGTACTATAGAAGAAGTCCCGCGCGCGGGATGGCAATTTAGTCTCGCGCGGGACGGGATTTGATTCTCTCTCATTTGATTTAGTTTATACAATGCAGCTCGAATTTCTGATTTTATTATCAGAATTTCTATATTATTATCTGATTTTAGGCCGTATTATCTTAAAAAAAGGTCATTTACAAAATAATATTACACACAAGCCGCGGTCTGACGGTTTCAAACAAAACAAACGGTTTACAAATGAGCGGAACTCGTGGGACGTGTGCGGGATCCCCGGGACATGAGGGATCCGCGGGACGGAACGCGACCTACAGGTCGAGACGGCACTCCGGGACGGGACGAGAAAAAGTAGTCTCGCATTTATCTCTAGTCGGTACGTGTACGAGGAAGTACATTAACTTAAATACTCACGCGGAGAAGGCGTACAGTCGATTTTGGCAACGCTACTGTGTCCGATTAGGATCCATCATCGCAAAATCAATTTAAATTAAATTCAATTTTTGCAGAGTAGGAGCTACTAACACTATGCGACGATACTGCATTGCTTCTTCGTCGAAGAACTTTCTCCTCTTCCTACTAACTGGAGGTGGGTGGGACGTAGCTTTTACGTAGCAACCAGAGAAAGGCGGATATTACTTACAAACCGCGAGAATCGCTTCGATCATGCCAGATTTTTTTAAAATTTGGATTAATAAGGTCTATTTTCAAAGGTTCATAATGTTTTTTTTATAAAATCGGAGTGCTGGTTGTCCTATTCCCTGATTTTCTATTTCAATATATTGAATAAGTCGAAAATTCCAATGCCTCAAATATTTTACAGTACTAAAATTTTTGAGAGACGGTCGGAGATTAATAGTCAAGCGATTTGACTACGAACGCTCAATACCCGGTTCGAATCCGGGTGAACTTACACCTTTATTCTGGCCGTCTAGCTGATCCTCCAGGTTGGGGGGTTCTACGTCGGGCTGACTCCTCGTCGTAGGTAAAAAATATAAATTATACTTACAAAACCAAACGCCGTTGGCGATTTGGGAATAGGGAAAGCAGCTTTAATTGTATAATTACTGTATGTATCTACATTTGACAGCGGTGGCGAACCTATGGCACGTGTGCCAGAGGTGGCACCTACGAAAATTTTAATGGCACGTTAACGATTTACAAGTGATATAATTTTATACGTGCTACAAATTAAGTAACGTGAAATAATATCAATAGTCGAATTCATGCAGCTGTGTAAAAACGGCTAAACAAAAGCATTAGGGAGCGACAAGTTTCCCTCCCCTACGATAAAAGTTCATGACAAATGATCCCTTAAAAAAAGTTCACATTTTTAACGCTAAAAGGCGCTATCATCAAGATTTCCCGCTAATTCTTTAATAAGGGAGCGAGAAAGTTTGACGTTAGCGGCTTGAACGTTAAAAAAGTAAACTTCTTTTATTAAATTTGTTAATTCTAAAGGACGCTAATGACAGCTTTCTTGCTCTCTTTGTTCGAAAGTAAAACGATATCCAGTACTCTGATTTTAAGGTGCATGTCGCTGGCCCCCCCAAAATTAAATTTTGAGATAAAATTGTTGTCAATCATTAGAGCATCGTTAGAGCCTAAATGAGCTTCCATTTTTTTTGTTTGAGCCTCAACCGTCGCGAAGATATTCGCAAAAATGTTTGGGGGGGGGCCTGTAGACACGTTGGCCCCTCCCAAGTAGAATTTTGGGATGAAAAAGGTGTCAAACGTTAGAGCTTCGTTTGAGCCTAAATTAGCTTCCATTTTTTTCGTTTGAGCCTTGACCGTCGCAGAGTTATTTGCGAAATCTTGGGGGGGGGGCTGTAGACATGTTTTTCTATTTTCGCTCATACTTTGAATTTTGGGTTGAAATTGGTGTCAAACGTTAGAGCTTCGTTAGAGCTTAAATGGGCTTCCATTTCCATAATTTTAACTTCATTTTTTACAAAGTTACAGGTATTTTTAATTTTTGAGCCTCCGAGCAAGTTCCGTGTGATAATCGTCAAGTTTTTTCTATTACATTGAATTAAAATATTTAATCCGATTAAAAGAACTAATCCTGCATTCCATTATAATAAATTTTGATAATAAATAAAACTGGAAAAATTAATTTTACAAAATAAATTTTATTAATCAAAAGTAGTACAATTATACTATGAATTGGTATTTTTTGGCAATTGTAGTTCTCCGTACTATCTTAGTTAAAAGTTATTTTCAAAAAACAATTTTTCCTCTCATTTTGAATTTATGTGTGCAGGAACGTGCCCAACCAACTTTTTTGGGGGGGGGGAATTTTAAATTTGCCAACTGAATTACTTCAAAATTGCCAACTTTCTGTAAGTTATGCAATTTTTTGTAAATTTAGACATAATAAAATGCCAAATTGACCAACTTTAGAGTGTTTTTGTCAACTTTTTGCCAACTTTCTAAAACTTGGGGGGGAGTGCCCTCATAGGCACGTTTCTGTATGTGTGCAGTCGACAGAGCTTCGTTTGAGCTTGAAAGAGCTTCAGTGAGCAAGATTTTAAGTTAATTTTATACAAAGTTATGGAGAGTTGAAGTTTTCGACTAAACTCTGAGCAACATGCGTTAAAACGTAAGGTTTTTCAAAATTTTAAGATTTTCTCGGCATGATTTCTATTTCGGTAAATTACTTCGATTTTAAAAATTTTATATTTGTAAAAAATAAAATGTTGCTTATTTAGAGAACTTATTTAGCCAATAAGTTTTTTGCAAGTAACTTATAAGATAGTACGGCGGACTACAATTGCCAAAAACTGAGATGCATGTCGCTGCCCCCCTCCCCCGCTCCCCAAATTGAATTTTGAGATGAAATTGGTGTCAAACGTTAGAGCCTAAATAAGCTTAAATTGATTTTGTATGAGCTTCAACCGTTGCAAAGATATTTGCAAAAATGTTTGAGGGGGGGGGATCTAAACACGTTGGCTCTGCCAAGTCAAATTTTGAGATAATAAAAATAGTGTCAAACGTTAGGCTTCTAATTAGTTTTAAATAAAAGCTCTAGTTAATAGTTAAGCTACATATCTTTTTAAAATCTTAAAATTTTAAAAAACCTTACGATTTAACGCATGTTGCTCAGAGTTTAGTCGAAAATTTCAACTATCAATAACTTTGTATAAAATTAACTTAAAATATTGCTCACTGAAGCTCTTTCAAGCTTAAACAAAGCTCTGTCGACTGCACACAATTTTGAAGTAATTCAGTTGGCAAATTTGAAATTTTTCCCCCCCAAAAAAGTTAGTTGGGCACGTCCCTGCACACATAAATTCAAAATGAGAGGGAAAATTGTTTTTTGAGAACAACTTTTAACTAAGATAGTACGGAGAACTACAATTGCCAAACAATGCCATTTTCATCCCAAAATTCGACTTGGGGGGGGGCAACGTGTCTACAGCCCCCTCCCAAACATTTTCGCGATTATTATATAATAAATATTATATATAAAAAAATGGAAGCTCATTTAGGCTCTAACGATTGACACCAATTTCATCTCAAAATTTAATTTGGGGGGGGGGGGGCAGCGACATGCACCTCTGATTTTAAAAATTGTTACTGTACAGAATGATACAAAACGCTACAAAAAGCAATTAGAAAAATGAAATAACCCCCAGCCGCAACTAAAAAAATGTTTTATCGAGAATTATCATCATCGTTTGTATCGTCTTCGACAATTTAGAAAATTCATCACATTAATTCCATGTGCTGGGGGGAATCCCCGTCAAACCTCCCGGTTTCACGTCCGTTTCTTCACATTTTAGAAAATCTAGCAAAAATCTTATAATTTAAAAAGACTGGTGTGAAACCGGGGGGTCTGGGGGGTATGGAATACCCCCCAGCTATAAATAAGAAGGAGATATTTGCTAAAGAATTAAATTGGCTTCTTTATCAATTTTGAAAAGTTACTTTGTTAGTTCCTTGTGCTGGGGGGTATTCCATACCTCCCAGACCCCCCGGTTTTACACTAATTTCTTCATATTTTAAAATAAATTTGTTTTGGTTTAACCATACTTTTAAGACCAGCAGTCTGGCGTAAATCAAACACGGATGACTGTAGCGCGGGAAGCCGCGGTTCAAATCCTAATTGCGTCTGAAATTTGCTGTGATCTAAAGAGTCCAATATCGATCTGTGGACTATGGGGAAGGCAACGGGAAACCACCCTCATTAATATTTTTCTAGTAAAAGACCTCTTGGCTTTAGCCAGTAGGATCTTACCAACGTCCGATCGGATACGGTACTTGAAGAAGAATACTTTTAATATTGTATAAATAAATAGTATTTAAAAAAAATTTTGTAAACGGAGAGGGGGAGTAATGTTATTCAAATTACACCGCTTACCATAAGCACTTGTTACTGCCTTGGAGGGAAGAGTAAATACAGTTTTTTTGAAAATCTTATTGTACATTTTTAAACGATCAAAGTAGATTTTTTAAATTCGTAGTTTTCAGTTTTTTTTTTGATTTTTTGTAATCTACGAGGGACAGGGTAATTATTAATTACTCACTTTTATAGCTACTACAAGTGCTACTGCTACTGTTGCTTTCGTGTTGGTTCGTCACGCATAGCCTGTAGCGTAAGTAAATCAACACCTACCGTTAACAGAATTCTCCATAACGGCGAATATCGCACAGATATTAAAAACTTTAAAATTGATTATTGGTATACCAATATCGATTATATTTATATCGATTATAATCGATATAAAACATTTTTTAGTGATTCGTATCTAAAACGCTTCATTTTAATGTTATCTATCAAATGGAGATATACTAGATATCATTCTAGATCCGCAATGTTCCATTAAAATTTGTAGGAGTTTCTTGTGTACTGCATCCGTTGCAGATAAAATTGATAAAAAGTTTTCTGTAGTTATTCAGTAGATAATAAACGAATTTTCTTCAATATTTAAACAATCCAAGCAAAAATACAATTCTGAAATAAATATTTTTTTAATTCTTCCCCTATTAAAAAGTGTTCGGTACGGGAGCAACTCGATTAATACTGTTTGTAAATTTTTGGCACTCGTACATAAAAAGGTTCGCTACCGCTGATCTATGATATGTTGATATGTACATAATTAACCCTAATACATATGAGGAGCAGACATTCTATATGCAGTATGTTCATTTTCTGAAATTTTCACGAGAACAGTAAAACTACCACAGGTTTAAATGATAAGTTATTAAAAAAGTAATTTTTGCAATAACACAGTGTAAATTACACTATGAAGTATCCATAAATGAAGCAAATATTTGATTGGCGGTTTTGCAAAACAGCTAAAAAATGTATTGAACAAACTGCACTTTGTATGTTTTACATTGGACAAACTGCATATAGAATGTCTGCTCCTCATATGTAGTTAGACTAAAATTTTTGAACATAAATTACTTGTAAAATTTTCAATACATTGATTAATATTAATAGAAATTTCCCAACTTTTTTTATAGGGAGCGAAAAAGCTCTCCCCCCCTTTACGGAAAAAGTTCATGATAAAAGTTTACTTTTTGAACTCAAGAGGCGCTACCGTCGAGCTTTTACGTAAGGTTACGTAAGGCAAAGTTGCTGCTAGTTTCTATGTAAAATTAAATTTTTTTTACCGAATAAAATAGTAGTTTTCGTCACAAGGACATAAAACGAGATTTTACACTCGAGGGCGGAGTTTTGAAGATGAGGCGAGCGTAGCGAAGCCGAGGCGCACGAACCGCACTGAGTGGTGTAAAATCTCTTTACGTCCGAGTGGCGTAAACTGCTTTTTGTTGTGACGGGACCACCTCATTGTTATTTGGAAGCCGTCTCTGCAGAGGCCGGAAACCACTCATTTTACGGCCGGAACAACGAAAAATATGTTTAATTTTAATACATTTTATTTTAATGTTTCAGCATTAATTATTAAATTATAGTTTTATAATCAGTAGTGGATTCAATTATACCCGGCACTTCCACCAAATGTCACGATGTATGAAGTTCGTGTCGGAATAATCAATAAAAAGTTAAAATCAGTGTATTTATATTATCAATATTTCAGAGCTTACTTGAGCAACTCACAATTCAACTAACTGTTGTAATTTACAACAATCAACTACGTCATAACTAAAACACAACTGACGTTAAAAATATTTTATATTAAAATTAAGTGGAAGGAGTTTGGTATAATTTTTTTTAGTCTTTACAATGGAAGAAAATTTTGGAGATTTTGAATATTCTGTAGAACGTTAATTTTGGGAAATAAAATTTATTGGAAGACAAAGGTCTAACGACGAAGAAAATTAAAAAGAAACAACTGAGCTAGTAATAAATAAGAAGTTTTGGAAATTAAATTTTAATTTTTTTATTTAAATATATTGTCGTCTTTTATTCATACCCTTGCGTTCCACCCTTAAGTTAATAAAAATTAAAAATAGAAATAAGACATTTTTATTTTATATGAAAATTATAGAGATGGTTTTTGTTTAAATTTGAGTTCTATTATAAATGAAGTCCTCTGCACGTTTGTGTTGAATGGAATCGAATATTAATTTCATAATTTTGTTAAGTATTCCAATGGTCAGGTGTACCTATGATAACTCTACAGTCCTAGAAAGCCCTTGGCTTCATTCCCTGCCTACCTAACCTATCTTGTGAACTCTCGTGTGTGACGCAGCCGTATCAACGGTAATGACGTCGACACAAATAACCGGGATCACCACAGGGTGTGGATGCCCACCGGAAGGCCGAGCCAAGAAATTCTGTGCAATCCGCGATTTAAACCCATAATTTCCGCTCTATACTCAACCAGGGATCACATCACTTCCCTGCTGTGGCTGGTCAGGTGTAACTATTCAAATTTAATTTTGTTACATTGTTATTGAAAATTTGTAGCATATTCAGTTATGTAAAAATCTAAAACAAAAGTGAAAATTTTGCTTGTTGTAGTTATTTTATCTGCATTAAGTTAAATGTTTATTACCCGTTTAAAATTTTTGTTTAACTAATTCCGAGTCTCATTTGTTTAATAATTTTATGCATCCTGAGTTAACTGAGGAAAAAAGAGTGATCTACAATTTCGGAAAATATTTTACCGGATTATATCATGTGAATTGGTGATATACGCCAGAATTTTATTTTATATAAAATCTTCACTATATTATAACGAACGCTTTTGTTTTAGGTTTATAAAGATCAAATTAGAGAATGACGATTTGGAAAATCCTACAACTCCTGGATTATTATATTTTCCAAATTCTAATAAGGTTTTTCTCGCTTCGAATCAACAAAACTCTGATTCGGTGAATTTGCGGCAATTGGAACTAAACGAAGGACATATCGAAGAATGGATGCAAAGCTTAAAAGGACTTGAACCTAATTTTATTACCGCTTGTATATGCTGCAAGCGAGTTTTTACTGTTGAAAAAATGGTCCAACACGTGCACTTAGAACATAAAGTAGGGTTAAATTGCAAAGTATGTGGAAAGCAGTGTTCAAACCGGACTGCATTCATCAAACATATGAAACGACATGATAACATTAGGAACCACGAATGTGAAGTTTGTTTCAAGCGTTTCAAACAAAGATGTGATTTAAATGCACATAAAAAGATCCACAGTGAGGAAAGAGAGTGGGTTTGCCACATTTGCAAAGCATCGTTTAAACATAAAAGTAACATGGTTATACACATTCGAAGGCACTCGAATACTGAAGATTTCGGATGTAATCTTTGTGATAAAAAGTTCAGTTGTGCATCGCTCTTAAATATACACGTGAAGAATACGCATGCCACAAATTTAAAGTGTAACGTCTGCCAGGAAGTATTCCAAAACCACTATCATTTAAGCAAACATATTAGCAACGTCCATAAAGATCAAAGTCGCGGTGTCTGTCCAGTTTGTCAGAAAGAATTCAGTACGAAACTTTATGCCAGGAGACATTTTAAAACAGTTCATGAAAATAAGGGAAAGGTTGTTTGCGATATCTGTGGTAAAACTTGTTCGAATGGTACCGTTTTGAGAGACCACAAAAATATTCATTTGGGCATTAAGCCTGTTCAATGTCACGATTGCGGAAAAGTGTTTACTAAAAAAGGTCAGTTACGTGTACATGCACTGGTTCACAGCGGGTTAAAACCACATTCGTGTAAAATGTGCGATAAGAAATTTACACAAAGAAGTTCTTTGATTATTCATATGAGAATTCATACAGGCGAGAGGCCTTATAAATGCGAGTTATGTGATGCAGCATATGTTAGTCGAACTGCATTAAATGTTCATAAAAAAAAGCATGGTGTTATTTAATTTTTTCGAACTCACGGGATTGGATCTTTCTTATCAGGCGAAGAAATGTGTAATGACGTGAACTTGGAAAAATGTGTAATGTCATGTAATTCAAAATTGCTGTAATTTTCTATGCAAAGTTTTATTTCTTATTCAGAATAAATATTTTGTTTATTTTTACTAATTATTATTTCAATGTATCAGCTTTAATTATTAAATTATAGTTATTCTCATAATCAGTAATAGATTCAATTATACCCAGTACCTCCACCACATGTCACGGTGTATTTCGTGATGGAATAATCGATAAAAAATTAAAATCAGTGTATTTATATTATCAATTTTTTAAAATTTGGAACAACGAAGAAAATTAAAAAGTACCAACTGAGCTAGCAATTTTACCAAATCAGAAATATCTAAAAAGTTTTGGAATGTTTTTTAAAAGTATTTCTAATTTTGGTTTATTACACTTGTGGAAATAAATTACCAGAGGCGAGGTTTGTTTTGTCAAGTAAATGGCGTAATGCACCGTTCAACAATATTTAAAAATAAAAGTGTAAGTTTTGATTCATTGTAAACCTGCGGGGTTTTCTGACTTCTTTTATCATGTTCAATAAACGTTTACAATTTTTGATTAATAAATTCTGAGTCTCACTTATTGGATAATTTTATGTACCTACCCTGAGTTATCCGAGGAAAAAAGAGTGATCTACCGTTTGAGAAAATATTTTTTCCAATTACTCTACTCTATACTATTAAGAGATAAGCCCAATATGTGACATTTTTATTTTTAACGAACACTTTTGTTTTAGGTTTATAAAGATCAAATTAGAGAATGACGATTTGGAAAATTCCACAACTCCTGGATTATTATATTTCCCAAATTCTAATAAGATTTTTCTCGTTTCAAATCAACAAAACTCTGATTCGGTGACTTTGCCGCAATTGGAACTAAACGAAGCACATATTGACGAATGGTTGCAAAGCTTAAAACAACTTGAACCGAATTTTATTACCGCTTGTATATGCTGCAAACGAGTTTTTACTGTAGAAAAAATGGTCAGACATGTACTCGTAGATCATAACGTAGGGTTACAATGTAGAACATGTGGTAAGCAGTGTTCAAATCGGACTGCATTCATCAAACATATAAAACGGCACGATAACATTAGAAACCACGAATGTGACGTTTGCTTCAAGCGTTTCAAACAATATTCTGATTTAAACGCACACAAGAAGATCCACAGTGATTTAAGAGAGTGGGTTTGTCATATTTGCAAAGCGTCGTTTAAACATAAAAGCACCATGGTTATGCACGTTCAAAGGCACTCCAATACTGGAGAGTACGAATGCAACCTTTGTGATAAAAAGTTTAGTTGTACATCCCTTTTAAACGAACACGTTCGGTGTAAGCATGACAACACAAGTGTTAAGTGTAACATCTGCAACGAAGAATTCCCAAACCGCTATCAGTATAAAAAACATAGCCTCGTCCATCAAACTCCAAGTCGCCATGTTTGTCCAGTTTGCCAGAAAGAATTCAATGCGAAATACTTGGCCACACAACATTTTAAATCAGTTCATGGAGGAAGCAGAAAAAAGTTTGTTTGCGATACTTGTGGTAAAACTTGTTCGAGTCGTTCCGTTTTGACAGACCACAAAAATATTCATTTGGGCATTAAGCCTGTTCAATGTCACGATTGCGGAAAAGTTTTCACTAACAAAGCTCAGTTACAAATACATCAGCTGGTCCACAGCGGGTTAAAACCACATGCTTGTAAAATGTGCGACAAGAAATTTTCACAAAGAGGTACATTGACCATTCATATGAGAAGCCATACCGGAGAGAGGCCTTATAAATGTGATTTATGTGATAAAGCATTTGTTAGCCGAACTGTGTTAAATAATCATAAAAAAAGGCATGGCGCTTAATTTTTGCAAACTCAATGCCCAATTACGTGAGCTTGGAAGAATTGTGATGTCACGTAAAGCAAAATTGCTGCTATTTTTTATGTAAATTTTATATTAAGTTTAATTTTAATTTTTATTATTTTAATGTATCAGCATTAATTATAAAATTATAGTTAAATAAATCAGTAAAGAATTCAATAATTATGATTCTCGCCCCCTCCACCACATGGTCACGATGTATTTCGTAGTGATGGCCAGGAAGAACATGCGAGTGCTGTCGTTTAAGGCACAGTGAAAATTTCGTTTCTGAACATTGCGTTATCACTGACGGAATATTTCGTGTTTGCTCTCCATTAGTAGCTGGAATATCCTCTTCTATCCTCTTTTATATTGTACCTACTATTTTAATTGTTTTTCTCATATTTAATATCAAAGATTAAGGAAACTTTTCAAGCACGAAAAGAAAATACAATCTCCGAATGCTCCGGCTAGCAACGACTCTTGTTCTTAGCGTCATGCGCTGTGATATATGTATTAAAACTCTGTAATTAAGAAAATTGACTATTGACAACTGATTCTCATTTACAAACTAAGATTGTGTTCTTTATCTTGGTAGTAAACTTTATATAATTAATTGTGAATATCGCAAAAAAATTTTAATAATTTTTTCTATCTGCCTTCATTTTTGGTTTCCAAAGCAGCGCTGTGACATGGTTATTTAAGAAACTTTTTGGAGGGAAGATCAGTTATTTAAGTTGTCCAACAACTAAACGACAGATTAAACTGCAAGATGTCAAACACTTTTTTTTAATTGACATAAACTGCACACCTCCACTATGTCACGTTGTATTTCGTGACAGAATCGATTCTCTCAAAACATTGTAGAGCATTAACCGGAATTTTAATATAATACTAATCATCACTTTCTAACAAAAACTTTTCTTTTAGGTTATTAACGATCAAATCAGAGAACAACGTTTTGCAAAATCTTACAATTCCCGGATTATTATACTTTCCAAATTCTAATATGGTTTATGTCGTTTCAAGTAACCAAAACTCTGCTTCGTTGGATTTACCAAATTACGGATTTGCAGATGACTATAAAGTGGAACCGAACCAAGTCCACGTTGATGAATGGAAGCAAAGCTTAAACGAACTAAAATCTAATTCTTTTACCACTTGTATATTCTGCCAAGGTGTGTTCGTGGTTGAAAATATGGCCCAACATGTGTACTTAAAACATACAGAAGGGTACACTTGCAAAAAATGTGGAAAGGCGTGTTCAAACCAGACTGCACTTACTCTTCATATGAAAAAACATGATGAGGCTAAAAACCACGAATGCGGAGTTTGTTCCAAACGTTTCAAATTAAAAAATGTCTTAAATTTTCACATGAAGACCCACAGTGACAAAAAAGAGTGGGTTTGCGATATTTGCCAAGCATTGTTTAAATATAAAAGTTCTTTGTATAGTCACCATAAAACTATCCATTTGAACATTAAGCCTTTTGAATGTCATGATTGCGGAAGAAAGTTTAGTTCGAAAACTGGGATGAGGTCCCATGTAGTGGTTCATACCAAATTAAAACCTTATTCGTGTAAAATGTGCGATAAGAAATATGCGCAGAGAGATTCTTTGGTCATTCATATGAGAAGCCATACCGGAGAGAAGCCTTATAAATGCGATTTGTGCGACTTGGCATTTTTTAGTGGAAGTTTATTAAATAAACATAAGAAAAAAAAGCATGGTTAATTGATTTTATTTTGTGCCTACCAAATTATTTTTATACTTTATTTAGTTTTATCAATATGTTGAATTAAATTAAGTGCAAATTTTGTAAAATTTTGAAGAAATAAATAATTTAAATTGATAATTAATGCTAAAATTCTTATTATTTTTAATTATTATTATTATTTCCAAAAATGAGTTTAATGCACCAAAACATTAAGAATTCAAATGCCTACATGTCGTGTAGGCCAGTCGATATAGCATCAAAACTGGGGTGTATCTTGCAAACGGAGGTGTACAAGATTTTATTTTTTTCACTTATATAAAAATAGGTGCCAACATGTAAAAAACAAAAATGCTAACACGGGAGATCTCGGGAGAACTTTTGGCCTTCGAAAAACCTCCAAATTTTAGGACTTTTTTTTCTTTTCTGTATATAACTCCTAAACGGTATATTCTAGTAAAAAAATTACGATATAACAAATTATAGAACATTAAATTCTGCGGTAAATGAGTACAGTCCCTTAATAATTTGTTCAAGTGGTATGGTCAAAAATAACGGTCAAACAACGACGATTTTATCCAACTTTGTAAAAAACTAAGATAGAGTTCTATATATGAGTCTGCAGCTTTTAAATAAGTGCTCCAAGAAAAAAAGTTATGAAATAAAAGTTGTAGAGCATCAAATTTTGCATCCAATGAATATAAAACATTTTTAAATTCGGTTAAGTATACTTCTCTAAATTAGCAATCTCCCGACGTCCGGCGATAGCCATATGAAGGTGCCTACGGGTTATTCCGCTTCAACTGGAGCGGGTGTATATCATACAGAGTTATCACCTGCGTCAAGCTAGCGCCGACACTTCTGCAAAACCTAAAAAAAAGTATTTAGGAATTTGTGGCTAATTAGTTGCCGCAATGGCGAATTTTTTGCTCTTACCGTTTGTGAATTAAAGTCATTTGAGTGGTGGCGGCGCCAGCTTGATATCAAGCCAGCGTCGCCACCACTCAAAACTTGTTAAAACTTAAAAAAAAGTATATGGGAATTTGTGGCTAATTTGTTGCTAATTAGTTGCCGCAATCGTGAATTTGTTCTTTTTACTGTTTGTGCATTAAAGTCATTTAAGTGGTGGCGGCGCTAGCTTGATATCAAGCCAGCGTCGCCACCACTCAAAAACTTACTAAAACCAAAAAAAAAATGTAATTCGCAAACGGTAAGAGCAACAAATTCGCGATTGCGCCAACTAATTAGCCACAAATTTCTATACAGGGTGGTCCTTTGAAAACGAAACACACGGGATTGTGGCCAGCAGAATTTTTTTTAAGAAATGCAAAAACACCCAATTTTATTATCGAGGGGGACAACTTTTGCGACTAATATCACTCCCGTATTGTTTCATTTCTTCGCGCTGTGATGACAACCTCTAAAATGTTAATAGGGATGATATGGCAAGTAGCACCTCATTTAAAAGGTCTTGCTTTCTTGAATTCAGTGCTATATTTTTTTTTAAGTTTTATCAATTATTCAACAACAAAATTGAAGTTGCAAAAATGCGAAAGAAATCGGATATTTCAAAACATTTAAAAATAAAAAAGTAAAAATCGCTTGGACAGGTTGATTTTAATTTCAAGAGAGCTATTTTTACTGCTATTCATAAACATTGACAGTTTGACCTTTAAGGTAAAGGGCAAACCACTCTTGAAATTTTGAATAAAAAGATGGGTCTATTTTTTATCAGAAAAGTGAATTGCGTTTTTGCAACTTTAGCGTTTTTAAACTTTAGTTTAGCAACTTTAGATTTATAGCAGTAAAAGTAGCCCCCTTAAAATTAAAATTAACCTGTCCAAGCGTTTTGCCCTTTTTTATTCTTATAAATGTCTTGAAATATCGGATTTATTTTGCATTTTTACAACTTCAATTTTTTTGTTGAATAATTATTGATAAAACTTTCTGCAACGTCTTATTTGAAACATTAGAGCATCATGTGAATGCCCAAAGTTCTCGTGTCGACAGAGGAGCAAATCAAACTGAAGGAGTAGCTTACACAGCAGCCCTCATTTCTATACTCAGCTGCCATAGTTTCTTTAAGCAGTGGTGTCGTTGGAAGAGCCATTTAACTCACAGTCTTCCTCAAAGGGGTAGCCAAGATGATTGATCAATTAATCATAGCAAATTTAAAAACGTCACCCTAAAAGAAAACTTGAGCATTTGCTGTGAGCTGTTTTACGATGGGATACCTCAAAGTACCTACTATTGATCCTCCGACACTGCTCTAAAGACTGTGCCTTACAAAACAGTCAAAAGAAGATTTAAAAAACTTGTTGACTTACGAACTCGACTTGCTGCTGTGCTATATTCGACAACATTATTGAAATTTAACTTATCTATATCCAGCCACATTCATTTCATCCACACGTTTAGTGGATGCAATATTTGCTATTTTTGGCCAAGGAAAGATAAAGTTGAGCGGTATGATCAACTTTTCAAAAGAAGTTAAGGACATTTCTCGACGCTTTCTCAACTAGGGCTGGGCGATTGTTAGATTTAATAATCGATAATCGATTAATATAAAACAGTCGAACAATTGAAAACAATCGCTTAATCGAAAACAATCGATTAATCGTCAGACGCATGCGCAGATTAAAATCCATAACGTAAATTTGAAACTGCGCATGTGTCTGATAGTTGCAAATGGTTTCAAAATTCTGAAAGAACAGAGCTTATAAAAAATTCCAAGTCTAAGAGAAGGGGAGCTATGCGAGATAACTCAAATTTTTTCTTGAAGTTTTAAGGCCGTCACACGTCCTTAAAACGTTAAAACCCTGTTCACAGTGTGAACTTTACACTATATGACTAGGGTCAGAGACGTACCCAACCAACTTTTGTGAAGGAGGAGCAATCTCAAATTTACCAACTGAATTAATTCAAAATTTCCAACTTTTTGTAAATTTAGACAAAAAAATTGCCAAACTGACCAACTTTTGAGTGTTTTTGCCAACTTTCTAAAATATTGGGAGAGGAAGTTCCCCCCCTCACCCCTCATGAGCCGGTCCCTGCTAGAGGTAGACTGGAAGAGGTAGTGTGGAAAAAATCGAAAGTCGATTGTGTGAAAACAATTAATTATTTTGAATTAAAAATAATCGAACAATCGATTATTCTGATTGATTAATCTATTGTTCGATTTTTTACACCCTCGGCCTTTTTTACTAAAACTATATTAAATGACTTTTTTTGCGTACTACTCCATATTGGTTCGATATAACATAAATAAACAATCGATTAATCAAAAACAATCGAAAATAATCGATTAATTGAAAAATCTGATTAATCTATTGTTCAGTTCTTTACATCTCGGTTTTTTTTACTAATATTACTTTGAAAAAACTTTTTTTGCGTACTATTTCATATTCGTTTTATATAACATAAACAATCGTTTAGTCAAAAACAACTGATTAATCGAAAATAATGGAACAATTGAAATTCATCGAACAATGGATTAATCGCAAACAATTGAAAATAATCGAACAATCGATTAATTGCAAAATAATCGAAAACAATCTATTAATCGAACAATCGATTAATCGTTTCTTCGATTAATCAATTATTTCAAAAATATTAATGGATTATCTTAACTAAATTATCGATTAAATAATCGATTAATCAACATTAATTCCCAGCCTTATTCTCAACCCACTTACCCAAGACATGATGAAATTTTTGAAGCTTATACACGTGATTTTGCGGCCCTCTACACCGGCGACTCTACTAACGTAGCGTTGAATGAACTGCGTCACGAGCAGTGACCAAGAAAAAAGTGGACCTAGTAAGACTGCAATATGCCAATTGCCGGACATCGAGAGACTGCCAATTTACAAAGGTGTGCTTGCTCGAATTTAAAAATTTTGATACCGATTGGATGCAAAATTTTGGGGAGAGGTAGCTAACAGGGTCCCGAAAATACAAATTTTACGATTGAAATCTCGATGTTTTCTGAAAGAGTATATTTTAAATAAGAGAATTAACTATGACGGAATGCCTTAAATGCACCTGATTTTTCAAAAATCGAATTTAAAAAAGCTCGATTTTCATAGCAATTTTCAAGTTACGTCGCTTGTGATTGGTGAATCAATGCATTCTGTGCTTCGTCCGTGCACTGTTATGCATAAGAGCCCTGCTGATGATTACTTTTTCGCGTGGATCCTACTCGTGCCATGGTGGTTTTCATCAAAATGGCCCGGAGCGCCCGAAACGACACTCAATTTAAAAATACTTCTAAGCCCGTGGATTAAGGAAATTGGTGGATCTTTGAGGAGTGAAATTCGTGAGAGTGGATTCTAAACGCAGGGTGGTTGTGCAAAGAAAAATTGACTTAAAGCACTCCTCGCTGCGCTCGGGCGCTTTAAGCCGTTTTTCCTGCACATTTAGTATTGAAAACCTTGATTTTCGCTCGACGTGCACTGCTAAAGCATCTCAATGCAAGTGTCCCCACTCTGCGCAAAGCTAAGACCAGTTCAAACTACACGGACTGTTAATAGAATGCATTGATTCACCAATCCCGAGCCACTGAAGTTGAAAATTGCTATGAAAATCGTGCTTTTTAAAATTCGATTTTTGAAAAAACAGGTGCATTTAAGGCATTCCGTCATAGTTAATTCTCTTATTTAAAATATACTTTTTCAGAAAACATCGAGGTTTCAATCGTAAAATTTGTATTTTCGGGACCCTGTTAGCTACCTTGAACCATAAAACCATATCTCAGTTTTTGACGAAATTGAAAAAGATCGTTGTTTTTTGACCGTGATTTTCAACCATACTACTTAACTAAATTATTAAATTATGGTACTTATGCGACGCAGAATTTAATGATCTTTAATTTGTTATATTGCAACTTTTTTGCTAGGTTAAATCATTTATGAGTTATAGACGAAAAAACAAAAAAGTCCTAAAATTTTGAAGTTTTTTGAAGACCAAAAGTTCTCCCGAGATCTCCCGTGTTTTCTTTTTTACATGTTGGCACCCATATAATATACCTATAAGTCAAAAAATAAAATTTTGTACACCACCGTTTGCAATGTTCAATGTATATTTCGACTAGGGCTGGGAATTTATTTAATCAATAATCAATTAATATTTTTGAAATAATGGATTAATCGAAAAATCGATTATTTTCGATTAATCAAAAAATCGATTATTTTCGATTAATCGATTGTTTTCGATTAATCGATTGTTTTCGATTAATCGATTGTTCGATCAATAAATTATTTTCGATTAATAGATTGTTTTCGATTGTTTGCGATTAATCGATTATTTGATTATTTTCGATTGTGTGCGATTAATCGATTCTTCGATGAATTTTAATAGTTCGATTATTTTCGATTAATCGGTTGTTTTTGACTAAGCGATTGTTTATTTATGTTATATAAAACGAATATGAAATAGTACGCAAACAGTTTTTCAAAGTAATTTTAATAAAAAAAAAACCGAGATGTAAAAAATTGAATAATAGATTAATCAGATTTTTTTTCGATTGTTTTTGATTAATCGATTGTTTATTTATGTCATATGGAACCAATATGGAGTAGTACGCAAGAAAGTAATTAGATATAGTTTTGGTAAAAAAAAGCCTAAGGAGTAAAAATCGAACAATAGATTAATCAATCAGAATAATCAATTGTTCGATTATTTTCAATTCAAAATAATTAATTGCGTTTACATAATCGACTTCCGATTGTTAATTTTAACAATCGTCTACCTCTAGCAGGACCGTGCCCATGATATAGTAAAATAAATAATGTATGACAAATGCGAGTTCCATTTTGGTAATTATTGCGCATGACGTCACGTGGTAAGTAAAATTCTGCGCATAATCATATTTTGAACCAATGATATTATACATATAAATTGCATTTTGATAATTGTTGCGCATGACGTCACGTGGATACTACATAACCTGCGCAATAGCATACTTTTTTATTATAATTATATCATGGAACGTGCCCATGGGGGGATGGGGCGAGCTTTTTTTATCCCTTCTACCTCCATTGTGGCAGATGATCACAAAACAAAAACCCCATTATTTTTCAACCGTTTAACGCACAATTAAATGTGAGCAAAAAAGAAATTCAAGCAAAATTTTCTTATAAATCTTCCCTCCTCCTAGTCATACTTATAAATTGTTAGTTACATTTTATGTAACTCTCTCCTTCTTTTAGACCTGGGAGTTTTTTATAAACTCTGTTTTTTCAGCAGTTTGAAACCATTTGCAACTATCAGACGCATGCGCAGTTTTGAATTCACGTTATGGATTTAAATCTGCGCATGTGTATGACAATTAATCGATTATTTTCGATTAATTGATTATTTTCGATAATATAATTTTCGATTAATCGAATTTTTTCGATTAATCGATTGTTTTCAATTAATCGATTGTTTTCGATTAATCAATTATTTTCGATTAATCGATTGTTTTTGATTAATCGATTGTTTTCGATTAATTGATTAATCGATATAATCGATTGTTAAATCTAACAATCGCCCAGCCCTAATTTCGACTGCCCTAATAATGGTAAAGTTATGAATTAATTGTCAACTATTTCATAGTTATTTGAACTTAAAACTTCACCTTAGCTGCGAAAACCGACAAGTCTTTGCTTAACTTAGATGCAAATACCGACATTTCCTATGCACCAATTTCAGCTTATCCTTATCATAACAGGTTACATGTTCTGCCAGTAAGTGTTACAGATTTTGATTATAATAATAAATTTTTTTGTGATGAATTCTTCAGAAAAATTAAATAACCCCCAACCGAAAGAGAGAAGGCAAAACCTACAAGGTAGGACTTATATTATTAATTAAATCAGTTATTTTTTTAAAAGATGACTTTATAAAAGTAAACAGTTAAGAATGTGTATTACATACTATTCTTTTTAGGTATGCTCTTAAATGCTTGCCTATATATCCCAGTTGTGGCCATGCTGGAAAACCACATCAATCGTATCAATGCACTTCCCAACTTTCTATGAATGATGTTAAAAATTTTAATGCAGCCTTTTACGAGAATAAAGACAAAAGAGGACAAATTATGTTTATTTTACGTCATTGTGACTCAAGTAAACCAAAACGGCGTAGAAACCAATCAGAAAATGGTAAAAGTAAGACTAGAACTTGTTCTGTAAGCTACAAAGTTAAGAGAAGTGATGGCTTGGTGATTCCTGTGTGCAGAAAAGCCTTTCAATGTATTTTAAACGTTAAGAAAGATAGAATCTTGAACATTGTAAAAAAATATAAAAAAAATTCGGTTATAATACCAGTAGAAAATAGAGGTGGCGATCGAGTTGGGTATAAAAATGATAATAAAAGACAAGCTATTAAACAGTTTATAGAAGATCTGAAATGTACGGAATCTCATTATTGTCGGTCAAACACATTCGATAGAATTTATTTACCAGCTGAATTAAGTATCGCTAAACTTTGGAAAATATATAATGACAAGATAGACAACAACGAGGACCTAAAAGTAAAAGAATCTTTCTTTAGAGATTATTTTAACAAAAACTATAATATTGGTTTTGGCACACCGAAGACAGACTTTTGTTCTACGTGCTTACAATTTAAACTTAAAATAAAAAAGGAAGTAAATGAGACAGAAAAAGCTAATTTATTAACACAACATCGACAACACAAATTAAGAGCTAAAACTTTCCATCGGCTTCTTCAAGAAGAAAAAGACGATATGGTCATATTTTCTTTTGATTGCCAAAAGAATTTGGCTCTTCCTAAACTCCCCGACGACTCAGCCTATTTTAGTATGCAAATTAACTTCCATCACTTGGCCATAGTATGTGGATCATCGAAAAATAAGTTGAACGTAGACAATGTTAGGTCATATGTTTGGACAGAGGCGGATCACCAGAAAAGTTCTAATGAAATTTCTTCTTTTTTACACCATTTGCTTTCAAATTATGATTTTGGGGAAAACGTAAAAGCAATTCGTCTCGCTTGCGAGGGATGTGAAGCACAAAACAAAAACTCTACCGTCGTTGGCATGCTAAACTATTGGCTACAGTATGAAGCTCCACCGCAGGTTACGAAAATTGAATTAATATTTCCAGTAGTCGGGCATTCCGACATTCCCCCAGATCGTGTTTTTGGTGAAATTGAAAAAGTTTCTAAAAAACACCCGATAGTTCTTCATCCTGATGACTATAGTAATATAATTGAAAAGTTTGCAACAGTATACAAAATTGGAAGTGATGTCGTGATTAAAGACTGGAGAAGCGAAACTCAAAAAGTTTTAAAGCAACCAGGTCATTGGCATTTCAACTTTCAATCTTCAAAAAGAATAATTATCACTAAAGGGAAAAGCGGAGCACTACTTGTAAGAGGGGAATTAGCGTACAAAAGTGACACGTGCGTACCCAAAAGCTTATGCAAGAGAGGAAAAGATTTTTCTCTAATAAACCCAAAAGTTTTAGAAATTGGAGTGCCTGTTAGCAATGATAAAAAGCGAAGTATTGTGAAGCTATTACAGAAGCACTATGGGAATGAATGGGAACAAGAAGATACCTTAGTATTTTTTAAAGATGTTTTTCAAAATGAATTTCAAGAGGGTCAGGTAGTTGCAAAAGAAGAAAACTGTATGGAAGAAAGCCTTAATTTTTTTATTTAGATACTTAGTTTTGTTTGTATTAATGAGAAATAAAAGTAATATTTAGTACATATTAGTGTTCTTTTAAAAGTTTAGGAGCAAAATCAGACAAGTCCATCTTTCAATTCAATTCGCAAGATTTTATTTTTTTTAGCATTATCTCACATTTTACTTCTCTGGATTTGTCGGGTTTTGAATCTAGGCGACTGATATCTGAAGTTCAGAAAAGTTAGGTGCACATGTAATGTGTCTTAATGTAAATGTACTTGGAAAATCAATCGATTAGATCGTGAGCGAGATCTTCTTGGATGATTCACAACATCCACATTTAGTTTGGTTTTTTTATGATAAAGTTATAATAGTGGAATAAATATTCAGTATTTTAAATTAAAAACTATCATTTTTTAATATAAAACAGGGTTTAATTTTTTTTTTTTTTTACAAAATTTCATTCTTGTAATTTTGTTTTTCGAACTTTATTACACCATAAGAAATTACACAAAACAACCTCAGTATTGAGTTTATCAAAAGTTTAGTCGGTGTTTTAACAAAAATTCAATCATTTCATATAAGGTGGTATCAATGTGCGATGGTGATAATTGTTTATACTAGCATACACCGGAAATTTATTTTATACAAATCATCCTTTTATAAAAGACAATTTTGTTTTAGGTTGTTAAAGATCAAATCAGAGAATAGAGTTTTGGAAAATCTTACAGTTCCTGGATTATTATATTTTCCAAATTCTAATATGACCTATGTAGTTTCAAATTACCAAAACTCTGCTACGGTGGATTTGCCAAAAGTGGAACCAACCCCAGTTAATGTTGAAGAATGGATGGAAAGCTTAAAACGACTTGAGCTTAATTCTCTTACCACTTGCATATTCTGCAAAAGATTATTTACGGTGGAAAATGTTATCAAACATGTGCACTTAATACATAAAGTAGGGTACAAATGCGAAAAATGTGGAAAGCCGTGTTCAACCCAGACTAAGCTTACTCTTCATACAAGAACACACGATGACACCAGAAACCACGAATGTGGAGTTTGTTTCAAGCGTTTCAAATCCAAATATGTTTTAATTAATCACATCAAGAGGCACAGTGAGAAAAGAGAGTGGGTTTGTCACATTTGCCAAGCATCGTTTAAATGTAAAACTTCTTGGGTTACTCACATCCATAGGCACTCCAAAACTGGAGAGTACGAATGTAATCTTTGTGATAAAAAGTTCAGTTATTCATCGATCTTAAACCAACATTTCAGGAATACGCATGCCACAAATGTTAAGTGTAACATCTGCGAAGAAGTATTCCCAAACTACTACTATTTACAAAAACATAGAGTTGTTCATAAAAATCCAAGTCGCCATGTCTGCCCAATTTGTAAGAAAGAATTTAATGTAAAATATTTGGCCACAAAACATTTTAAAGTTGTTCATGAAAACAAGGACAAGTTTGTTTGCGATATCTGTGGTAGAATTTGTTCGTGTGGTACCACTTTGAGAAATCATAAATTTATTCATTTGGGCATTAAGCCTTTTGAATGCCACGATTGCGGAAAAAAGTTCAATACCAAAAATCGGTTGAGGTACCATGTTTTGATTCATACCGGATTAAAACCACATTCGTGTAAAATGTGCGATAAGAAATTTACGCAGAGAAGCACTTTGGTCATTCATATGAGAAGCCATACCGGGGAGAAGCCTTACCAATGCGACTTGTGCGACAGAGCATTTGTTAGTCGAAGTTTGTTAAATAATCATAAGAAAAATCACGACTAATTGATGTTATTTTGTAGTGCTAAATAATTTTTATACCTACTCATTAAATTTTTGTCACGATGTTGAATTTTTTGTAAAAAAATAGTGTAATAAAGGAAAAAATTTCAAGTGGTTTTCGTATCTGATTCCATATAAACAAACTCTTTATTTTTGTTGTAGTTTTTTGTTAATAATGATGTAATTTTACTGAGTTTGCCTCGTTGTGGTCTTCCTGCGTAGTCGATTGTAAGCCGTGCTGTTAATCTTCTTACATTTAAGTAATATTAAAAACATCAAATGAATCTAGTTAGTTTGGTAATCACAACGGTAAATGTACCTTGTGAAATTGTCCAGTAACATTCGAAAAGATGACCATATTATATTATTTATGTCCGATTTTGTTTTGTTATTACATATCGATAAAAAAATTGCTGCTCTCACATTCCAATAAAAAAATTTAATGATCTCTATTTTTAATAATAGATTTTTTTTCATCTAATTTTAACAATTGCGACCTCCACGTTAAACATTGATGTTGTATTACATAATATATATATTTAATAAAGTTCTAAGAAGAATATATTTAATGAAGTTTTAAATAACATTACGAACAGAGTGACAGACAGAGTTTTCTGCAACATTATTATGTTTATGGTCTAATAATTAGAATTAATTAAAAAATAAGAATTAACCCACAAATAATATAATACCGTAACTCATATAAAAATAATATATGAGATACAAGTGTATAGATTTTTAGGTTAAATTCAAAACAACTCACCACAGTATAGTTATTGATGTGGTTAGGAAGATGCTTATCTCACCCCAAATAAGGAAAAAATATTTTTTCATTTAATTTTATTATAATCATATCATGTGGTTTATTATACCCTACTCAACAATTTTTTACTCGGCCTGGAAGCTATTCAAATACACTCCAATCATTTCTACTTATTGATTAAAAATTTTTTCTACAATAAAGTGCTTTTAAGTCCTTCTGCCCTCCTGCCCTGACAGCCTATCTACGCCAATACGTATAGTTTGTATGACAGATCTTGATATATACAGGATCTTTTATATCGACCACTTAAATTTTAATTAAAATTTTTAATTATTTCCGTAAAACACCGCTGTACTGAGTCTGTACATATATCTGTTCGTAACGCACTTATAAATGGTTTAGATTAAAACTTTATAATTAATTACCTATATAAAAATTTAGTTAATCCGAAGACTGAACAACTACGACCTAAATTGGAATTTGATGGATAACATTTAAATGAAGTGTTTAAGGTGACGATGAATGTTTAGCCAAAAATCTATTTTAAAGTTTACATTTTTCATACAAATTTAATTCATATTGGCATTATTCCGATTTAGACTTTTAACAGCAACGCATGGATTGTAAAGAAGTTAAGGCAGTAGAAGTTCATTCCTTATGGCAACAACATCTAGTAAAAATGTTATTTTTAATTGATTTGTTACTTTTTTTCAAAGATTCTTGTTTCAAGCTTAGGCTAGATGTTAGTTTATGTTATTTATTTAGTAACATTCACAAAGATTGTAAATGATGTACTGAACGTAATTTACATACTGTCAAGCTAATATTTATAAACTTCTTATCAAAACCACACGTACTTTCAACAAAAGGTAAAAACCCAGCTAATGAGAAGTAAAATATAGTGAAATAATCAAAACTTTACAATTGGTTATTGGCTAAACTAATCGATATCTGACATTACTCCTCACCTTAACCGCTTCATTTTAATGTTATCTATGAAATTCCGCTGAATTTTTATTAAGGGCTAACACCACTTTAGGATTTTGAAAAAACCGTTATTTTTTTTGATAGGACAATACTTTTAGGGTTATAAAAATACTATTCAGTTGGTCCTATAATGAAAAATTTTTTTAAAAGGTTTAATTTTTGATTATCCTGGATCTTCTGTGATTCATCGCTTTTGTATTGGTTTTACTTCTCGTAAAAAAGTGCTCGTAAAACGTTAAACGCATTTTTCTCGAAACAACATTTTTAAAACAAGAAAGGCAGATTACTTGAATACCTATGCAAGGATCGATTTGAAATTGACCGATCGGTTTTTGATTTAATGTAAACTTTTTCTGCAAAAAATTTACTGGTTATTTTTCGACCAAATTTGATATATTTTTTCAAACTTGCAATATTTCTACAGAATTTGATTTAAAAAAATACCTACGTAGTCCCCGTAAATTATAAAAAAATTTGGTTTTTTGTTCTAGGTCTTATACTTTACCATAAATTCGTTCTCCCATGGAGGAGTTTTAAAAAAAGGCGATTTCAAATATTTGCCGCGTCGCCTCCATTTTACTTCAAAATAATAATAAAAAATGTTTTACTTTTCATTTTCTGAGAGTCACTGAACTTTTCACTATAAATTGATTGTCACGGTCTGTATGGCATGTGTCACCATCTTGTTGTATCTACATATTGTTCAGAACAAGTTTGTTTTTAATTTATGCCCGAAAAAATCAATTGTTCATTATTAGTAATTGCGTCGGCATTTCCGTTTTAAAAAAAAAAAATTTATAAAATTTACTATTACTATTTATATAAATATAACACAGTTTTGAAAAGCTTCTTTCATTTTTTGGGATCGATTGATCCACCTCCTTCCGCTGCTAAGAATAAATTTAATGAACGGACATCAATTTAACATTAACAAATGCCGAGCAATTTACACACAATAAAATTTGACTTAAGCGCCCCTGAGTGACACCGATAACTACCAAGCCTCTGATTCGCCCTTCCGGTTTTTCCCAAACAATTTGTCGCGGTCAATTCGTCGCCTACGATAATTCGTCGCCTGCGACAATACGTTGCTTACGACAATACGTCGCCTAAAATAATTTGTTGCGCTCGACAATTTATCGCGTACAACGATAAACCATTTTAACATGTTTTTTGAGATACATTTTTGAAATTTTTTCAAAAATCACATTAAATCGCGCGCGACAATTCGTAACCTAAAATAATTAATCGCACGCTACAATCGATGGCAAAAGTACAATATAGTTTATTTATTTATTTTCTGATAAATAAAAAAATAAAACCGACTTAAAGAAAACCACTACGAAAAAATGTACTGAAACGTAAAAAAATTAGTTTTTTAAAGTGTCTGCCACATTTTTGGAGTCGGTGCCAGCCAAGCTTTTAGGACATTTTTGGAAGTTTCCTAAAATATACATTAATTGTATTGTTAAAAGGGTCCACAAACAGAGCAACCTAGTCGTCAACTTAAAGTAGAACCACTTTGTAAAACCACACACGTGGCTGCATGTGATTTTACAAAGTTGTTGCACACTTAGTTGAACACTAGGTTGATTGTTTGTGGCCCCCTTAAAGTAGTTCACACACCAGAGCGGTGGCGGTAGCGATCAGATGTAACCTATACAAATATATGCACCATTGCACACCAACAGCGGTCACCTGAACTTTTGCTTGCGTTTGCCCGCGCGATATCTTAGCGGGCACAGTGTTTAAGTTAAATACAATGTACAAGCGTAAGCATCTTTGCAACTTCATTACATAGGTCAGAATTTTTATTCACATTTATTTCCACTGTAGTATTGCGATTGCGGTAGTTTGCTGCTTGCAGCGTTCGCCCGCGCGAATATAAAAACAAAAAAAAAATTTTGTTCAAATATTCTGAAATTGCATGATAGGCCAGTCATTGTAGGCTTAAAAAGTGAAAAGTTAGACAAAAATTCCGGAAGTTTTTAAATTTTGGGACAACATTGTAGACGGTAAAAAAATAATAAATCCGAATTTTGCACCCTTTTTTGCCCCCCGGAATATTTTTACATAATTAAAAAATAAACGTAAATTTTCAATAACGCTATAGAAAAAATATCCGATATTTATGCAAATTTTGGAGAACATTTTAATAACTATTACACATCTTTTATGAAGTTTCCACCCTTCTGCGATAACCGGAACATGCAAATAGGTGTAATTATTACTCTGCCTGCCTATTGGGTTGCATAAGCAATTATTTGTATGACTCGCACTTTTTTCGACTTGATATACCAAAATAAAATTAATAAACCACTATTTGCCATGTTCCGGTGATCGTAGCAAGGTGCAATTTTTATTGAAGATGTGTAATAATTATTAGAATGTTCTCTAAGGTTTGCATAACTCTCGGAAGTTTTTTCAAAAAGTTACTGCACATTTACGTTTTTTGTTAATTTAGCAAAGTTCCGGGGGGCGGAAAAGGGTGCAAAATCAAATTTATTATTTTTTTACCTTCTCCAATATTGTCTCAAAATTTTAAAACTTCCGCTATTTTTCATACCTTTTTTGCTATAATGATTGGCCCAGGGCCGTATCCAGGGGGGGGCACCTGGGGGCACGTGTCCTCCCCGAAATGTTCAAAAAAAAATTTTTTTTTAAAGTAAATGAAAATTTGTTTATAATATTAAAAATTTTTGAAAGAAAAACCATTAAAAATTTTACTTTTTACTAAGTGCCCCCCCTTGAAATTAAATCCTGGGTACGGGCCTGGACTGGCCTATGAAAATATTAACACTATTATAAAGAAGCCAGAAAAAATGACTAAAAAATTCTAATTCTCATAATTATTGTCTTTTTATGAAGATTTTGGATATTAAAATTTTGGATATAAAATAAAGTTTGTTCAAATATTCAGAAACTGCATGAAAATAGCATAAAAACCAGAAAAAATAACAAAAAAATTAAAGTGTTATTAAAACCACTATTGCAACGTTGCTTATGTGTTAGAAATAAGATCTTTATAGCAGTTCGCGATCGCCACCGCGATTGCTCTGGTGTATAGCAGTTTAATGCAGTGTACACCCACGTGTTTGCCATCGCCACCGCACTGGTGTGTGAACTACTTAATACGCGCTTGTTAACCTTAGCTGGCACCGACTCCAAAAATGTGGCAGACACATTAAAAAAATTATTTTTTTACTTTTTAGTGCATTTTTTCGTAGTAGTTTTTTTGAAGTCGGTTTTATTTTTTTTCAAAAAAGTTGTTATTTTAGTCTTTTTAGTGAATTTTGCGTTATGTAAATAATTTATCGAAAGCGAATATGGGTAGACCTACAAAACGCGCCGCCCATATGAGAGCGCCGTTTAATGAGCGAAGAAAGGGAGAAATGCCTAAATACAACTTTATTATTAATAATATTGAGCGACTAGTGCCCGACGAATTATCTTAGGCGACGAATTTATTGTCGTAGGCGACGAATTGTCGCACGACGAATTGCCCGCGACGTATTGTCGCGCGATGAATTGACTGCGTCGAATTGACGGTACACCCTAAAAAGTACCTTCCTAATTACATCAAGATGGTTATTGAAAGTTCTGTCGGTGTTTTAACAAAAATTAAATCATTTCATATTACACAGGTGGTATCAATGTGCGATGGTGATAATCCAAAAACAAGAGTGTACTCAAACAAGATGTCTCGACTTTTTTAAAAATATTCCAGGACGTGCATGATTCATAATAATTGTTTATACTAGCATAAACCGGAATTTTATTTTATGCAAATCATCCTATTATAACAGACACTTTTGTTTTAGGTTGTTACACATCAAATCAGAGAATAGAGTTTTGGAAAATCTTACAGTTCCTGGATTATTATATTTTCCAAATTCTAATATGACCTATGTCGTTTCAAATCACCAAAACTCTGCTGCGGTGGATTTGTCAAAAGTGGAACCAACCCCAGTTAATGTTGAAGAATGGATGCAAAGCTTAAAACGACTTCAGCCTAATTCTCTTACCACTTGCATATTCTGCAAGAGATTATTTACGGTTGAGAAAGTTGTCCAACATGTGCACTTAAAACATAAAGTAGGGTACAATTGCGAAAAATGTGGAAAGCCGTGTTCAAACCAGACTGCGCTTACTCTTCATACAAAAACACACGATGACACCAGAAACCACGAATGTGGAGTTTGTTTCAAGCGTTTCAAATCAAAATATGTTTTAAATTATCACATGAAGAGGCACAGTGAAAAAAGAGAGTGGGTTTGCCACATTTGCCAAGCATCGTTTAAATATAAAAGTTATTTGGATATCCACATCCGTAGGCACTCCAATACTGGAGAGTACAAATGTAATCTTTGTGATAAAAAGTTCAGTTATCCATCGATCTTAACCCAACATTTTAGGAATACGCATGCTACAAACGTTAAGTGTAACACCTGCAAAGAAGTATTTCCAAATTACTACTATTTACAAAAACATAGCATTGTCCATAAAAATCCAAGTCGCCATGTCTGCCCAATTTGTAAGAAAGAATTTACTGGGAAACATTTGGTCACCAGACATTTGAAAGTGGTTCATGGAAACAAGAAAAAGTTTGTTTGCGATATCTGTGGTAAAATTTGTTCGTGTGGTACCAGTTTGAGAGACCATAAATTGATTCATTTGGGCATTAAGCCTTTTGAATGTCACGATTGCGGAAAAAAGTTCCATACCAAAGGTCGGATGAGGGGTCATGTGGTGGTTCATACCGGACTAAAACCACATTCGTGTAAAATGTGCGATAAGAAATTTACGCAAAGAAGTACTTTGGTCATTCATATGAGAAGTCATACCGGGGAGAAGCCTTACCAATGCGACTTGTGCGACAGAGCATTTGTTAGTCGAAGTTTGTTAAATAATCATAAGAAAAATCACGACTAATTGATGTTATTTTGTAGTGCTAAATAATTTTTATACCTACTCATTAAATTTTTGTCACCATGTTGAATGTTTTGTAAAAAAACAGTGTAATAAAGGAAAAAACTCATTATTTTTGTTGTAGGTTTTTGTTAATAATGGTGTATTTTTACTGAGTTTACCTCGTCGTGGTCTTCCTGCGTAGTTGATTGTAAGCCGCGCTGTTAATTATCTTACATTTAAGTAATATTAAAAACATTAAACTAATCTAGTTAGTTTGGTAATCACAGCGGTAGATGTACCTTGTGAAATTGTCCAGTAACATTCTAAAAGATATGCGATGAAATTTTTCAATCATATGAATTTGAAAACGTCAGCTTTGTTTCTAATAAATGTAAATACAAGTAATTATTATCTGTTCTCGAAAATTGAAATTAAATTTATTGTTTGGTGTATAAAAAAGTGACTTTATAATTAATTCTGAATTATACAAAAGACATTTTTGCAATAATTAAAAAGTGTTTATCAAAACCTACGAGCATAAAAAAATTTCTGCTCTCACATTTCAATAAAAAAATTAAATGATCTTTATTTTTAATAACAGATTTTTTTTCATCTAACTTTAACAATTGCGACCTCCACGTTAAACATTGATGTTGTATTACATAATAAATATATTTAATATAAAATTCTATGAAGAATATATTTAATGAAGTTTTAAATAACATTACGAACAGAGTGACAGACAGAGTTTTCTACAACATTATTATGTTTATGGTCTAATAATTAGAATTAATTAAAAGATAAGAATTAGCCCACAAATAATATACTACCGTAACTCATATAAAAATAACATATGAGAGACAAGTTTATAGATTTTTAGGTTAAATTCGCAACAACTCACCACAGTGTAGTTATTTAGGGTCCTTCTCCCTTCCTGTCCTTACAGCCTATCTACGCCAATACGTATAGTTTGTATGACAGATCAGAAGACTGAACAACTACGACCTAAATTGGAATTTGATGGATAGCATTTAAATAAAGTGTTTAAGGTGACGATGAATGTTTAGCCAAAAATCTATTTTAAAGTTTACATTTTTCATACAAATTTAATTCATATTGGCGTTATTCCGATTTAGACTTTTAGCACCAACGCATGGATTGTAAAGGAGTTAAGGCAGTAGAAGATCATTTCTTGGGACAACAACATCTAGTAAAAATGTTATTTTTAATTGATTTGCTTCTTTTTTTCAAAGATTCTGGTTTTAAGCTTAGGTTAGATGTTAGTTTATGTTATTTATTTTGTAAAATAAGCACATTATTCCAAGGATTCCGATTTGCAGCTTAGGTTAGGGTTAATTTATGTTATTTATTTAGTAACATTCAAGAAGATTGTAAATGATGTACTGAACGTAATTTACATACTGTCAAGCTAATATTTATAAACTTCTCATCAAAACCACACGTACTTTCGACAAAATGTAAAAACTCGGCTAATGAGAAGTAAAATAATGGCGAAATAATCAAAACTTTACAATTGGTTATTGGCTAAACTAATCGATATTTCACACATTATTTTTCACCTTAACCGCTTCATTTTAATTTTATCTATAAAATTCTGCTGAATTTTGATAAAAAATTGTTTTAAAAGGTTTAATTTTTGATTATTCCGGATCTTCTGTGATTCATCGCTTTTGTATTGGTTTTACTTCTCGTAAAATAGTGCTCGTAAAACCTTAAATGAGGTGAGCTAAGTGAACGGGCTAAGGACCGGACTCTAGGCTAGAAGCCCTAGGTTTGATCCCCAACCCGGCTACAAAAATTTATCCAACTTCATTATAACCCTCTCCTCTCGGAAGGCAATGGCAAACCACCGAGAGTAATCTGCCATGAAAAGCCTTAGTTAAAGGCTCACCACACCCTATTTGTAGGGTAAAAGGACTGAAGAGAGAAAACCTTAAATGCATTTTTCTCGAAACAACATTTTTAAAACTGGAAGGAGAGTTTACTTGAATCCCTATACAAGGATCGATATGTAATTTTAACAATAGCATTACAAATACATTTTTTATGGGAGTACGTGACCGATCGGTTTTTGATTTTATGTAAACTTTTTATAAAAAAAATGCACTGGTTATTATTTGACCAAATTTGATATATTTAAAAAAAACCTACGTAGTCCTCGTAGGTTATAAAAAAATTTGGTTTTTTATTCCAGCTCTTATACTTGACCATAAATCCGTCCTCCCATGGAGGAGTTTTAAAAAAGGCGTTTTCAAATATTTGCCGAGTCGCCTCCATTTTATGGATCAAAATAATAATAAAAAAAATTTTACTTTGAGATGTGTTAAATAATTCACGAATTTTGAAAAGTCACATTTTCATTCTCTGAGAGTCACTAAACTTTTTACTATAAATTGATTGTTACGGTCTGTATGGCATGTGTCACCATCTTGTTGTATATGGGGCATTCCACACCAAATCGACCACTTTTGAACCCGACCCTTTTTGATTTTCCTGAAATTTTTACATATTATACTATCTCATCAACAACAGTTCTGTGAATTTTTTCAAAATTTTTTACTCAACCCAAAAAAAGTTACGAATTTTTAGAAAAACTGCTGTTTTTTTTTTCAAACGATCGCAACTATTTCAAAAATTGACTAAACGGAACGTTTTTTTTTTTGTTTTGTTTGTCTTTAAACGTACTTTTCAGGAAAAAATACAAAAAAAATATTCAAACTTGGATTCTACAAAATTTTTCATTTTTTTGGAGAAAATTATTGATTTTTCAAATTTCGACACTTTCGATTTTTGATTTTTATTTTAAAAAAATTTAATTTATTCCGCGTATAACAACGCAAACCCCATAATGGGCCGACATTTCTTTCTATTTCTTTTGTTTAATTAAAAAATATTATTTGCGTAAAAATAAAACAAAATATTTTTTAATTAAACAAAAAAATAGAAAAAAATTTCGGCCCATTATGGGGTTTGCGTTGTTATACGCGGAATAAATCAGAGTTGTTTTTGAAATAAAAAAAATCAAAAATCATAAGTGGAAAAATGAAGCCTCTGATTCGCCCTTCCGGTTTTTCCCAAACAATTTGTCGCGGTCAATTCGTCGCCTGCGACAATGCGTCGCCTACGACAATTCGTCGTCTAAACAATTCGTCGCCTAAAATAATTTGTCGCGCTCGACAATTTATCGCGTGCAACGATAAACCATTTTAAAATGTTTTTTAAAATAAATTTTTGAAATTTTTTCAAAAATCACAATAAATCGCGCGCGACAATTCGTAACCTAAAATAATTAATCGCGCGCTACAATCGATGGCAAAAGTACAATATAGTTTATTTATTTATTTTCTGATAAATAAAAAAATAAAACCGACTTCAAAAAAACTACTACGAAAAAATGCACTAAAAAGTAAAAAAATAATTTTTTTAATGTGTTTGCCACATTTTTGGAGTCGGTTCCAGCCAAGCTTTTAAGACATTTTTGAAAGTTTTCTAAAATATACATTAATTGTATTGTTAAAGGGACCCACAAACAGAACAACCTAAAGTAGAACCGCTTTGTAAAACCACACACACGTGGCGGCATGTGATTTTACAAAGTGGTTGCACACTAAGTTGAACACTAGGTTGATTGTTTGTGGATCCCTTAATACGCGCTTGTTAACCTTGGCTGGCACCGACTCCAAAAATGTGGCAGACACATTAAAAAAATTATTTTTTTTACTTTTTAGTGCATTTTTTCGTAGTAGTTTTTTTGAAGTCGGTTTTATTTTAGTTTTTTTAGTGAATTTTGCGTTATGTAAATAATTTATCGAAAGCGAATAAGGGTAAGCCTACAAAACGCGCTGCCCATATGAGAGCGCCGTTTAACGAGCGAAGAACGGGAGATATGCTTAAATACAACTTTATTATTAATAATATTGAGAGACTAGTGCCCGTTTTCACCAACAATTCCCTAACTTTAAGTAGTTCCTAAAGTATTAGGTATTCCTTACCGGTTGTGTTATAGGTTATAAACACCGCCGATACTTTCTGCAGAGTTCCTTTCCTACCTCCCGTTTTATGCGGAAGGTAGGCAATTGGGACTATTCTAGTAACCGTAAACACCACTTGATGAAAAAATTCACAGGTTGGTTCAATTGGTTGGCCTCAAAAGTCAGCCTTAGATTAAAAAAAAAAACAATTTGAAATTTAAAAGAGTATTTAAACTAAACGCCATGATTAACCAATGATAATTAAGCATGACTGCGCTATTGCCAAGTGGTGGCCAATTCCTGTCGATGTAACAACATGGCTATTCTAATTGGTTTTTTTGTGTGACGTCAGCTACCGTTGACGTCAACTCCGGTAATGTTTTTTAAATTTTTTTTTTTAATTTTGAAAACTCAGTTTGATATTTACTTTCAAATAATAAAAAAAACAGTAAACCTCGTCTATTGTACTAAAAAATTTACTTTTTTTTTTATTTTAAAAAACATTTTAAAATGGTTTATTGTCGCACGCGATAAATTGTCGAGCCCGACGAATTATCTTAAGCGACGAATTATCGTAGGCGACGAATTGTCGTAGGCGACGAATTGTCGTAGACGAATAGTCGCACATCGAATTGCACGAATTGACGGTACACCCTAAAAAGTACCATCCCAATTAGATCAAGATGGTTATTGAAAGTTCAGTCGGTGTTTTAACAAAAATTAAATCATTTCATATCCCACAGATGGTATCAATGTGCGATGGTGATAATCCAAAAGCAAGAGTGTACTCAAACAAGATGTTTCGACTTTTTTAAAAATATTTCAAGACGTGCATGATCGATAATAATTGTTTATACTAGCATACACCGGAATTTTATTTTATACAAATCATCCTATTATAACAGACACTTTTGTTTTAGGTTGTTAAAGATCAAATCAGAGAATAGAGTTTTGGAAAATCTTACAGTTCCTGGATTATTATATTTTCCAAATTCTAATATGGTTTATGTTGTTTCAAATGACCAAAACTCTGCTGCGGTGGATTTGCCAAAAGTGGAACCAACCCCAGTTAATGTTGAAGAATGGATGCAAAGCTTAAAACGACTTCAGCCTAATTCTCTTACTACTTGCATATTCTGCAAAAGATTATTTACCGTTGAGAAAGTTGTCCAGCATGTGCACTTAAAACATAAAGTAGGGTACAATTGCGAAAAATGTGGAAAGCCGTGTTCAAACCAGACTGCGCTTACTCTTCATACAAGAACACACGATGACACCAGAAACCACGAATGTGGCGTTTGTTTCAAGCGTTTCAAATCAAAATATGTTTTAAATTATCACATGAAGAGCCACAGTGAAAAAAGAGAGTGGGTTTGCCACATTTGCCAAGCATCGTTTAAATATAAAAGTTATTTGGTTATTCACATCCGTAGGCACTCCAATACTGGAGAGTACGAATGTAATCTTTGTGATAAAAAGTTCAGTTACCCATCGATCTTAAACGAACATTTTAGGAATACGCATGCGACAAACGTTAAGTGTAACACCTGCAAAGAAGTATTCCCAAATTACTACTATTTACAAAAACATAGCATTGTCCATAAAAAGCCAAGTCGCCATGTTTGCCCAATTTGTAAGAAAGAATTTAATGTGAAACATTTGGCCACAAAACATTTGAAAGTAGTTCATGGAAACAAGGAAAAGTTTGTTTGCGATATCTGTGGTAAAATTTGTTCATGTGGTACCAGTTTGAGAGACCATAAATTTATTCATTTGGGCATTAAGCCTTTTGAATGCCACGATTGCGGAAAAAAGTTCAATACCAAAAATCGAATGAGGTGCCATGTGTTGGTTCATACGGGATTAAAACCACATTCGTGTAAAATGTGCGATAAGAAATTTACGCAAAGAAGTACTTTGGTCATTCATATGAGAAGCCATACCGGGGAGAAGCCTTACCAATGCGACTTGTGCGAAAGGGCATTTGTTAGTCGAAGTTTGTTAAATAATCATAAGAAAAATCACGACTAATTAATCTTATTTTATACCAAATTATTTTTATACCTACTCATTAAATTTTTGTCACGATGTTGAATGTTTTGTAAAAACCAATGTAATAAAAGCAAAACTTTCAAGTGTTTTGCGTATCTGATTCCATATAAACAAACTCATTATTTTTGTTGTAGTTTTTTCTTAATAATGCTGTAATTTTACCAAGTTTACTTTGTTGTAGTCTTCCAGCGTAGTCGATTGTGAGCCGTGCTGTTAATTTTCTTACATTTACGTAATCTAAATAAAATACAAAGAATAATAAACAACTGAACAATTAATAATAATTCACCTGCTTCTTGATCGTCAGGATTTTACAAAGTGGCATTAAATTCAAATTTAAATTTAATAACTTACCAAATGCTATACTCTGTCAATCTAACAGGTGCACCTTAGTTTTTTCCCAAAAATGTATGCCAATAATACCAACCAGTTTTCAGTTACAACTGTTCTATTTATCAGAGTAGTAAGTCGTAACTATGACGTTAGTGTTTAAAATTGAAAGTTTTAAAATTCGAGGAAGAAAAATTTTTATTTGAATATTGCTTATTTTTAGTGGGAGATTAGGTGTACTATTGATGAGTTTTATTTAGTTTGATAATATTATTTTTTACTTGTACAATTACTCAAAGTTAGTTAATTTGGTAATCACAGCGGTAAATGTACCTTGTGATATTGTCCAGTAACATTCGAAAAGATATGCAATGAAATTTTTCAATTATTATTCTATTAGATCAAAATGGTTATTGAAAGTTCAGTCGGTGCTTTAGCAAAAATTAAATCATAATCCAAAAATAAGTGTAGGTACTCAAACAAGATGTTTTGACTTTTTTAAAAATATTCCATAACATTCATGATAGCAAATTGTTTATAATAGCATACACCGGAATTTTATTTTATATTAATTATTATCACTTTATAACAGAAACTTTTTTTTTAGGTTGTTAGAGATAAAATCAGAGATAATCGTTTCGGGAAATTTTACAGATCCTGGATTATTGTATTTTCCAAATTCTAATATGGTTTATGTCGATTCAAATCACCTAAACTCTGCTGCGGTGGATTTGCCGAAATTGGAACCAACCCCAGGTAATGTTGAAGAATGGATGCAAAGCATAAAACAACTTGAGCCGAATTCTCTTACCACTTGCATATTCTGCCAAAAATTGTTTACGGTTACGAAAGTTGTCCAACATGTGCACTTAATACATAAAGTAGGGTACAAATGCGAAATATGTGGAAAGTCGTGTTCAACCCAGACTAAGCTTACTCTTCATACAAGAACACACGATGACACCAGAAACTACGAATGTGGAGTTTGTTTCAAGCGTTTCAAATTAAAAAATGTTTTAACTTATCACATGAAGAGCCACAGTGAGAAAAGAGAGTGGGTTTGCCAAATTTGCCAAGCTTCGTTCAAATATAAAAGTTATATGGATCTTCACATTCGTAGGCACTCCAATACTGGAGATTACGAATGTAATCTTTGTAATAAAAAATTCAGTTATCCATCGATGTTAACCCAACATTTTAAGATTACGCATGCCACAAATTTTAAGTGTACCATCTGCGAAGAAGTATTCCCAAACTACTACTATTTACAAAAACATAGCATTGTCCATAAAAATCCAAGTCGCCATGTCTGCCCAATTTGTAAGAAAGAGTTTAATGTGAAACATTTGGTCACAAGACATTTGAAAGTGGTTCATGGAAACAAGAAACAATTTGTTTGCGATATGTGTGGTAAAATTTGTTCGTGTGGTGCCAGTTTGAGAGACCATAAATATATTCATTTGGGCATTAAGCCCTTCGAATGCCACGATTGCGGAAAAAAGTTTAATAACAAAAAGCGGATGAGGGGCCATGTGGTGGTTCATACCGGACTAAAATCACATTTGTGTAAAACGTGCGATAAGAAATTTACGCAGAGAAGTACTTTGGTCATTCATATGAGAAGCCATACCGGGGAGAAGCCTTACCAATGCGACTTGTGCGACAAGGCATTTGTTAGTCGACGTATGTTAAATAATCATAAGAAAAATCACAAATAATCGATCTTATTTTGTACCAACTTATTTTTATACCTACTTATTAAAGTTTTATCACGAATGTGAATGTTTTGTAAAAAAAATCAGTTTATAAAGGAAAAATTTCTAAGTTGTTTGCGTATCTGATTCCATATAATCAAACCCATTATTTTTGTTATAGTTTACTTGGTTGTGGTCTTCCAGCGTAGTCGATTGTAAGCCATGCTGATAATGTTCTTAAATTTAAGTAATCTAATGAAACAACTGAACAATTAATAATAATTCACCTGCTTCTTGATCGTCAGAATTTTACAAACAAGTGGCGCCAAATTCAAAAATAAGATCTTACCAAATGCTATACTTTGGCAATCCAATAGATGCACCAGCTTTTTCCCAAAAATGTATGCCAATAATGCTAACCAGTTTTCAGTTTCAACTGTTCCATTTATCGTACTTGTAAGTTGTAACTATGACGTTGTAAATGAAATTTAACTTGTAAATTGAAAGTTATAAAATTCGAGCAAGAGAAAATTTTATTTCCATATTGGCCATATTGCTTGCTTTTAGGAGGAGCTTAGGTGCACTATTGATGGGTTTTATTTAGTTTGGCAAAATTATTTTTACTTGAACAATAACACAAAGTTAGTTATAGTTTAGTAATCACAGCGGTAAATGTACCTTGTGAAATTGTCCAGTAACATTTGAAAATATATGCGATAAAATTTTTCAATCATACGAATTTGCAAACGTCAGCTTTATTTTTAGTAACGCCTCGCTGAGTGGCTCGAATAGCCTCTTTAAGTGGTATCTGACTCGCTTCACTGAATCATCACTTTATAACAGACACTTTTGTTTTAGGTTATTGCAGATCCAATCAGAGAATGGAGTTTTGGAAAATCTTACAGTTCCTGGATTATTATATTTTCCAAATTCTAATAAGACCTATGTCGTTTTAAATCACCAAAACTCTGCTGCGGTGGAATTGCCGGTGGAATTGCCGAAAGTGGAACAAAACTCAGTTAATGCTGAAGAATGGATGCAAAGCTTAAAACAACTTGAGCCTAATTCTCTTACCACTTGCATATTCTGCCAAAAATTGTTTACGGTCAAGAAAGTTGTCCAGCATGCGCACTTAAAACATAAAGTAGGGTACAAATGCGAAAAATGTGGAAAGCCGTGTTCAAACCAGACTGCGCTTACTCTTCATACAAGAACACACGATGACACCAGAAACCACGAATGTGGAATTTGTTTTAAGCGGTTCAAATTAAAATGTGGTTTAAATTATCACATGATAAGCCACAATGAGAAAAGAGAGTGGGTTTGCCACATTTGCCAAGCTTCGTTTAAATATAAAAGTAGGTTGGGTAATCACGTCCGTGTGCACTCCAATACTGGAGAGTTCAAATGTAATCTTTGTGATGGAAAGTTTTATTCTACATTGTTATTAAACACACATGTTAGGGCTACGCATGCCACAAATTTAAAGTGTAACATCTGCGAAGAAGTATTCCCAAACTACTACTATTTACGAAAACATAGCATCGTCCATAAAAATCCCAGTCGCCATGTCTGCCCAATTTGTAAGAAAGAATTTGATGTGAAACATTTGGCCACAAAACATTTGAAAATGGTTCATGGAAACAAGGAAAAGTTTGTTTGCGATATCTGTGGTAAAATTTGTGCGCATCGTACCAGTTTGAGAGACCATAAATTTATTCATTTGGGCATTAAGCCTTTTGAATGTCACGATTGCGGAAAAACGTTCCATACCAAAGGTCGGATGAGGGGCCATATGGTGGTTCATACCGGACTGAAACCACATTCATGTAAAATGTGCGAGAAGAAATTTACGCAGAGAGGTACTTTGGTCATTCATATGAGAAACCATACCGGAGAGAGGCCTTACCAATGCAATTTGTGCGACAGGGCATTTGTTAGTCGAGGTTTGTTAAATAAGCATAAGAAAAATCACGACTAATTGATCTTTTTTTGTACTAAATTATTTTTATACTTAATAAAGTTTTGTCATTAATTTTTTCTGTCATGTCTGCATGTCAAGTTAAGTAGCCAGTCTCCACGGGGCGTCCCTGGACGAGCGTTTCTTAAGGGGGTAGGAATTGCCATTAATGCGGCTACTAGCGTTTAGGTCAGGGAGACCTGGGCAGCGCGGAAGGTAAAACTTTAGTAGACTCCGAAGCCTCGGCTTAAACTTGAGATTACAAGTAAATCTCTAAAGGGCGTTAACGGCACGTCTGCGGGAAGATGGGAGCCCGGAGTTAATCTTTGCGTATGCGTGCTTAGCCTCCCCATCTTTGTGAACTTGCTCACTGAGGAGGATTCGCAGTGGCTGGTGGTTCTTGGAAATAGTGGCAACGATCAGCATTCGGCCTGTCTCTCGGGGAACCCTGACACCTACAGACGCCTTACTCGAGTCTTGCAGCTCTTGAAGTAGCAGTGGTGACCTCGGTAGATATCCTAGCAGCACAGCACCAATTCTTAGCCAACGCTGCAAATACATAAGTCTGAGTTTCACAGCTATCAAAAGTACTGTTTTAGCCAGCCATTTTCCATCTTTTGCAGCGCCCTCATCGGTAATATTTTATGCCTATTCGCGTTTTACATTACCGTTGGTGGCGCCAACGTCAATAACAACATTACGTCTTTCAGCAGTTCCAATTATTTCGTGTGGTGGCGTTTTGTTAATGTAAACAAAAGAAAATGTTTGTTTATGATGTTTATGTTGGTATTTACTATACGTTACAAACGAGTTTGAAATTATTCCGCGTGGAGGCGTTTTGTTAATGTAAAACGCGAATAGACGCTGATTCTGCTGCCGACAGTCTTATTGTGAATATTGCTATCAAGAAAGCGCAGAAGGGACGAAACGCTGGCGCTGTATGTTAGTGCTTATCGAAGCTATGGCATATCTATAAAAGAAGGTGCCCATGTTAATACCAGACAACTTATTCAGGGAAAAAAATGTTTAGTAGCAATGAAGGCCTCGAGGATATGAAATATCACATCACGTTCATCCTTACCATGATGGGGTGTGACACTACGTCTGCACCGTACAAGAAGGGGCACATCACTGGGTAAAAAATTATTTTTCTTACTCGTTTTTCATTGATTCCGCGCAAATCACAAGTCAGTGCAATCAAACTCACCAAAGTTATAGCGAATATTTAGAAATTCCAAGATGGCGGACATTTAAAAAAAAATTAGGGGATTTCAAGAGATTTTTCTGTGGTAAGTCGGCGAGTACCATAACACATGTAACAGAAGAAATTAACTTCATATAAAAAAATTTTCTTTCTTCCCAACTAAAATTATCGCACTAAACGCACTCCTGGGGAGGGTCGCGTTTGCTTGCCGTGGGTTCCTCTTCGGCCGGAGTGGTGTTGTTTTGAAACAGGGGCTTCGTTCTTCTCTAGTTTACGATATTTTTCACCTTTCTTAATTAAGCTGAATATGTCGAATTTACAAGATTGCATTAGTAGGCCCTGACAGTATTGTAATTTTTTTATAAGTGAGTTTATGTTTGGTATTAAATAAAGATTGTTTTTGATTCCATACACTGAAATTTTTTATATTATATTGTACTGCTCTAATCGCTTTTTCAACTTTAAAATAAATGATTGGGGAAGAACGATCAGAAAGAACAAACTTTGTTTTTCCTGACTAGCTATGACTCTTTTATTTAATATTTTTGTTAAACCAATTCTAATGCAGTATTACTATACTATTACGGTACTAGAATAATAATAATAAAACACTTCAGTGATAAAGAAAAACTTAAAAATTTTAATTGTATAAGAAATAGAACAAATTGCTGATAAATTGTAAGGATCAACCTAACAAATTTCTTTTTATCAAATTTAATTTTAACTGTAAAACATAGTCCGATATTATATCTTCTTCACAGATGTAAGAAAACATTTATTGTCAAATATTTCTCCTAATTTTTCTTTGCATCTATGGCGAAGTAAAATAAATTCAATAAACTGTTAAGAAATATTGGGCGTCAGGTAAATCAATAAAACCAAGGCGAAATGGAAGAAAGTCGCTCAAATTCTTACAAACTATTTTTTTTTAACTTTAATTCTTTTTAGACAAGTGACGCAATCCAAAAGGAGAAGAAAACTGGCAAATTTTACAGAAACATCAATGAGAGAGGCGGTGGAGCTGGTGAGGAAAGGTGGAAGTCTTCGAAGCGTAGCTGCATTGAAAGGTCTGCCATTTCAAACCTTAGCTAGGTACGTTAAAAAAAATAAAGATGTGGACAATATACAGGATGCGCGAATGTGTCCAAACTATTCTGTAAATAAAATATTTACCGAAGTAGAAGAGTCATCTCTTGAAAGCTTCCTAATTAAGTGTTCGGATATGTTTTATGGGCTGTCGATCAAGGATTGTCGAAAACTGGCGTACGAAATGGCCAAAGAAAATAACAAAAAGGTACCTGATAAATGGCATGCTGAAAAAATGGCAGGATTAACGTGGTTAAGGAACTTTCGGAAACGGCATCCTTGTCTTTCTTTAAAAACATCTTTTACGAAAAAAGATTAGTCATAATTCGTGATAAAATTTCTGTTTGTGGATAAAATGTATTTTTACGTATTGTTTATTAATAAAATTAGTACCCACCAAAATAAATATTTTTATTATAAAAAACTTGAAGTATTAATTTATTTTGGTGTGATTTTACCTATCTTCCAGAAAATTCGTTCTTAACAAAAAATTTAATAAAAATAAAGTTCAATTGCAATCATTGCCCCCCTCTGTATCTGCGCCTGGTCCAAGCAAGACGCATTTCTACCGTCCACGTTTCTACTTGTAATTCCACCCATTTTATTATCGCAAAGTATCAACACAAAATTGCTGAGGTTAGACAACCCTTGAATTACAACAGTGGAATCTCGTTAATCCATTCATACTCGTCACTCTGAAGTTTCCATGAGCCGATTTCTACCAAAATTTAATCAGCTCTAAGTCTCAATAATATAAAATTTGGTTGTGAAATTCTTATTGGTTTTCGAAGTAGGACGCACACAAAATTCAGTGACACATGCAGACATTTGTTAATAAAAAACACAGTATTTCTACACCGTTGTATTTATCCTAATAGCAACGCCAAGTAAAGTTGTGTATTACTAGACGTTGTTAGGATATTAAAACGGTGTATAAATACAACACCAATACACGACTCAGTGTGAATACTCCTATTGGCCACAAATATAATCTAAGAAAATAAATAAAATAACAAATAACCTAAGCTCTTACGTTTCCAAACCTAGAAAAGCTTACGTTATATGGTAACCTGTGCTTTTTTTAAATAAAGTGATCAATTAGTGAGGTCCATTTCCCCAGCCCCCCCCCCCCCTATTTTGATTTTTGGACCAGTTTTTATGTTATTTGTTTGTGTACGTTTGTGCAATTATTTTTTTGTTTTTGCATTTACAGTTCGCGAATTATTTAACAAATACGTTTGGGGGGCTGGAGAAATGCCAGCCCTCCCCATCGCAAATGTTGAGTTAAAATTTTTACCTTTTTTGACGGATGCTTACGTATTTTGAAGAGAAAATTCGCCTGACGCAGTTTATTTTCTGCCAAGTATTAAAAATAAAATTTTAGGGCCGATTGAAGTTCTAAAATTCGATTTTTGGTTTTTCACATTTGTCAGCAATTTCCCTAGGTTTCCGCCAGTTGAAAATAAAATTTTTAGACTGTATGTACGCATTAAATTACGGCGCCTACAATCACAAAAACGACTTGAAAATTTTAGTCGGATTTTACAAAAACGGTAGATTAACCCCTTTGATTTTTTCACAATAAATATTGGAAAACTATAGATTTTTCGACGGATTCTTACGTATATTGAAGAGAAAATTCGCCTGACGCAGTTTATTTTCTGCTAAGAATAAAAAATAAAGTTTTAGGGCCGATTAAAGTCCTAAAATGCGATTTTTGATTTTTTACATTTGTCAGTAATTTCCCTAGGTTTCCGCCAGTTGAAAATGAAATTTTTAGACTGTACGCATTAAATTACGTCGCCTACAATCACAAAAACGACTTTAAAATTTTAGTCGGATTTTACAAAAATGGTAGATTAACCTCTTTGATTTTTTTCACCTCAAAAAAAAAAATATTGGAAAACTATAACTTTTTCGACGGATTCTAACGTATATTAAGTATTAAAAATAAGGTTTTACGGCCAATTTTGATGAAATCGAAATTTTAAAACAGTAATTGAACAACATTTTTAAAAGGAGCAAAAATCAAGTTTGTCAATTTGTTAAATTGGTTCCCAATAACAGGGAAGTGTTGTTTTAATGACGATTTTTGGAAAAGAAAAATATTTTCAGCATATTTTTCAGTAGACTAGAATTGCAATCTAGACACTTTTAAAATTTGTTAAATAATAATTCATGAACTGTGAATTCACAAACGTATGTTTACAAACGAGTGATACCAAAATTGATGCAAAATACAAAATGGGAGGGGGGCTAGAGAAATGATTGCCGATTATTCAATTGAAGATATTTCGCTAACCGTGCTTGCACAAACAAAAATAATAAATGCACAAACGATTGACACCAATTTTGACTCAAAATTTGCGATGGGGGAGCTGGGATTTCTCTAGCCTTCCCCCTCTCTCTCCATTAAAATTGAAAATATTTCTCAAACGGTGTTTGCACAAACGAAAATATTGAATTCGCAAACGATGCACGAACGATTGACACCAATTTTGACCCAAAATTTACGATGGGGGGCTGGCATTTTTCTAGCCCTCCAAACTTATTTGTTAAATAATTCGCGAACGGTGAATGCACAAACGAAAAAAATAATTGCACAAACGTACACAAACGATGCACAAACGAATGACATAAAAACTGATCTAAAAATCAAAATGGGGGGGGGAGCTGGGGAAATGGACCTTAATTAGTGAGCGGGAATCTCAGTAATCCATTCGTGCGCGTCAGTGGTGGGTAAACATAGCGGATAAGATTAAAATATTTTAATAAAAAATAATATTATGTAAGAAATTTTGTGACACAAAAACGTATAAAAAATAAAACACTAAATAAACAGCCCTTTATTGTAATCTCGGCGTAAAATCAAGTGGAGGTGGGGGCACGAACTTTCTTCCGGACTAAAAGAAATTTTTTTAAAATACTTACTTTTATCAAATTTTTTGAAAAGATCAGCTGAACCCGCGATTTCGTAGGTTAGAATGACGTAACACCAAAGTTCCTTGACTATAACTATCTTTTGCCGGTACCAGAGTAAACCATGAATGAGTCGGATTTTAGTGGTCTTCAAGGTAAGTTATATCATAAAAGTTCGATCAAAATTTGGGAAAATTCCAACCGTGCGATGTTTTTTACCATGGCAACAACGATTGTATTTTTTTTGTCCCATAAATGTTATACTGCACCACCGTGGTAAATCGATTGTCTCTTCTCCTTAGGATTGAGGGCTAAATGCACAGAAATTGCCTTAGCCAAGAGTGTGACGATATGGAGCAAAACTACTCCACAAGAAATAGCGGGTTAGGTTTGTTCTTAGTCGGATCAAATAGATCACGTGACATTACCTACCCACCAAGCTCATATGATTGGTTTTTGTTTGCCACGAGATAATGGTTTAACATCACGATTAGGGCTGGGACTTTTTATCGATTAATTAATTCTTCTTCTTCTCAGCTATCTTTCCCCCACTGCTAGACATAGGCCTCCTCTAGTTTTACTAGTGCTGTTAAACGTACACTCCTGAACATTACATATCTCTTTTAGACTCCCCCCACGTGGGGGGAGAGAGGGGTTTGCCCATAACTCACCACGCTGGGCAGACGGGTTGGCGAGTAGAGGGTCATAATGAAGTTGGATAAATTTTGTAGCCGGGCTGGGGATCGAACCCAGGACTCTAGCCTAGAGTCCGGTCTTTAGCCCGTCCACTTAGCTCACCTCTTGATTAATTAATTAATAAATATCGATAGTTATCGATTTATTGATAGTTTTTTAATTATCGATATTTTTTTTTTTTTTATAGACTAAATTCAGAAGAAATACTAACAATTTTAAATACATCATTCGACATTAAAGAAGAGGCATCATTTGTTCATTTCGATGAGGAAGAATATATTCCAAACATAAACGGTTCAGCATCTGAAGAATCGGACGCCGAATTGGAAAGTGTAATTGAGTACGCCGAAGAATTTGATTCCGATGAAGACGTCGATGAAGAATCTGCAGATAAAAAACCTTTGGACAGCAAAGATGGTACGGTATGGCAAGACTTCCCATTTCCTCCAAGGCAAACAAACCCTCGCAGTGTTTTCCGTGAAAGTCCTGGTCCCCCAAATTTCAGCAGATCGTTTACTGCCAAAGAAACGTTCAAATCGATTATTACCATCGAAATGTGCGATGTTATTCTGAGGGAAACAAATCGTAAAGGTCGACAGGTTACTAAAATTTACAATGAATCGCTGTTACTCAAATATCCGAATGCTGGGAAGCGAGCCCAACAGAAAGTCTTCAAGCCCATCACCGAAGAAGAACTGAATGCTTTTATGGGAATTCTTATCGAAATTGGCGTAAATAAATTAAATAAAGAACATATAACAGAATTGTGGAAATTAAATGCGTTGCCGCTTTTTCGTGCTGTTATGTCGCGAGATCGTTTTCTGTTGTTGCTGAGGATTATTCGTTTTGATGATTATCGAACACGCGAAGCCCGATTACAAACAGATAAAGCTGCTCCAATCCGTGATATTTGGACCATGCTTAACAAGAATTTGGAGAGAGGATACCATCCATCTGAAGATATAACTGTGGTTGAGCAGATTTTTGCGTACAGAGGCCATACCAAATTTACGCAGTATAGTCCATCGGAGCCTTCAAAATATGGTATAAAAACTTTTTGGGCATGCGATTCTGTAAGTGGTTATCCCTTGCAAGGACAACTTTACCTTGGAAGGACTTCGGAAGATCATTGTAAAGTGGATGTTGGTGAGCGTGCAGTCTTGGATTTGATGTCTTTGTATAAAGGATCTGGCCGAAATGTGACCACGGGTAACTTCTTTACTTCCTTGCAATTAGCTCGTGTTTTAAATTCCTGGAACATGACGTTAGTTGGAACAGTAAGGAAAAATAAGCCATTTCTTCCAAAAACCATGCAATCTTCAAGAAACAGAGAAATCTATTCTACCATCTTTGCGTTTACAAAGAACGCTGCGGTGTGTTCTTATGTGCCCAAAAAGAACAAATCAATTGTATTATTATCATCGATGCACATGAGTCCGCAGATCTCGGATGGAGTGGAAGCAAAACCCGAAATGTTGCTGCATTATAACAGAAATAAAGGTGGAATTAACGTATTGGATCAAATGTTGATGGAATATACTACCAAACGTGGAACGCGCCGTTGGCCGCTTGCATTTTTCTTCAACATGATTGACGTAGCAGCGTTAGCCTCATACGTCATATTTAGGCATCATAATCCAAGACCAACAAACCACAATTATTATAGACGAATATTCCTGAAGAGCCTAGCAAGCCAACTTTGCATGCCGTCAGTGCGAGTTCAGGCTTCCATTCCACGAGTGGTTGGAAACTATTTTACTAAAACTGCCATCGAGGCGTGCCTTGGGCATCAAATCCAGCTGTCTGCACCATCAGGAATTCATGATCCTCGCCGCCGTGATGCTGCTGGACATGCACTTGTCATCGGTAGTTGCTATATATGTCGAGGATTGAAACACAAACAGCGAAAAACACGAAAAAGCTGCGAATCCTGTTTAAAACCGGTCTGTAATGAGCACTCCATAACACAACCAAAATGCCACAATTGCATCGAATCCGGTTAAATTCTTTTTTGTTTAATAAATTTTTGGATAAAAAATAAATATTTTTGCTTTCTTCCTTCTTTTATTGCGTATTTGGACGTTGCTCTACAACGTACTAGGGCGGTAAGTAAATATTATTGCACTAGTACTAAAATTATGTCGAAATGCTGTTAGAGCTCGTCTCGTGTCCAATTGGTTACATAAATAGCTATTTTTGCTAATAACTATGGACGTTTTTACTTTTCTGCCCTAAGGCGTAACCGAAATTTGTGTAAAAAGTAATTTTTCCAATTTTGGTTTGATTGTGCTTTCCGTAAATTCTCTTTGGGGGAGCTGTAATTCTTAGCAATTTTTTTGGCTTCCTTGCTGGGGGGCTATTATGTTAACTACGCCACTGCCATTGGTGACATTTTTGTAATCCGTGCGCTTGTTTACGAATATCTTTTTAAATAATAAATAATAATTTCAGTTGTGAATGTTTTAAATTCAGTGCCCAATTTTTGTAGGAGTTGGTAATGAATTAATGATAGATTTTAATGAAAATAATAATACCTAATTATTATTAATTTTTGCAACTGTCATTTTAGTAAGGTTATATTTCAAAACTTTCCGAGAGAGGCAGCTTTTCTTACGGAAAACTTCTAAATTCCATTTTATAACATAAAAAGAATTGTAAATAGAACATAATTCATAATTTTCAAATGTTTTTTAACATTTTTCGGCTTTACACACAAAAAGTTATTACTTAAACGTAATTTTCGGAAAATTACGTTTTTACGTAATTCCGCATCGGGTAAATAAACAACGTAGTAGTGTAACTGTGATGTGGGTTTAGTGTGCATCACCATTAATTACTTTTTTTTGTGTTTTTCAAGTTCATCCGTATTAAAACCGCAAATACTTTGAAAAGGTAAATATTTTATTAACAATAATTTTATTGTTTCGTTAGTAATAAATCCTAGTTTTTAAATTTTAGAATTTAGGTGACAAAATCTCGATACATAACCTCACTTTATTTCTATCATTTTACAAAATAAAAGTTTACTTGTTATAAGTTCTACGTGAGTTTCATGCTTTTATTTACAAAAGTTTCAAATTTTTCTGCAAATGGTAATGGTAATGTTTAATAAGTTTAAAAAATTGTGTTTGTTTTGATGTGGCGTCTTTTATGATCATAATGCACTTCCTTAACCTTCTTCCCTCATAGGGGGCATTCGTAGGATGTAATTGACCCATTAAAGTATCTTATGCTATTACCATACACGTGAACTGTGAAATTATGTTAAAATAATTTAGTCGTGGGTTAGACTTGAGAAAACTTTTCAACTGGATCGCAAGCCTTGCGACACTTTAGAATGGCGCGGTTCTAACTGCCATTTTTTTCAAATTGAGACAAAATTGTATGTACTATGTTGTATTAATGTTGAAAATTTCATAGCCTTGTAGTATCTTAGTAGCCGAGTTAGCCACAGCCGTGGAGTGATGTGACCGCTGGTTGAGTATAGAGTGGAAATTCTGGTTTTACTAAGACCAAATAGTAAGAGCTGCTTTTTTGTCTTTGTCATGCTTTAAATTTATATCATCCGAGAACCCTTCGGAAAGCAGCTAGAAACTAGAAATCTTTATAATTTTTGCAAATTGTTTTTACATAATTACCAACTACTGCGCCTTGCTTCACCATCGGGCTCTTATTTTTGTATGTGCATGCCGCTGCTTCTCCCTCTCCCCCTATCGAATTTTTGGGATGAATTTAGTGTCAAACGTTTGAGCCTCAATGAGCGTCCAAATTTTTTGTTTGTGCCTCAATCGTCGTGAAGTTTATTTGTGAAATTCTTTGGAGGGGGGGGGTAATTATAAGTTTCTTTATTTTCGTTCGTTATTTTGATTTTTTGTGTGAAATCAACCTATCAATGTCTCATCGATAGAGCTTCACTCCCTCCGATTCCCATTCTCATCATTTTAATTTTATTTTTTTTTGCAAAGTCAAGAGTAGGGCTGGGAATTAATTGCGATTAATCGATAATTAATCGATTATTTAATCGATTAATCGATAATCGATTAAATGAAATTAAAATTATGGGAATGGAAGCTTATTCAAGCTCTATCGATAGACATCGCTTTCACAAATAAATTTGAAATACGAATAAAATTAGAAAAGAATGTCTACCCCCCCCCCCCTAACAAAGAATTTTGCGAATAACTTTGCGACGGTTGAAGCTCAAACGAAAATATACGAAGCTCATTGATGCTCAAACGCTTGACACAAATTTTGTTAAAAAGTTTGATTTGGCGGAGGGGGCAGCCACATGCAGCTCAATTCTCTATTTTTTAATTCGCCCTTAGTGGTACCATTAAATAACTTCCTGAAGTAAGAGTATAGCCGGATAAGCATGCAGAAAGTGTCTCAGCAATTTTTAAAAATCCACATGGCTAATTGATTTCTAATCAGGAAAAAAAATTTTCTCAAAATTTCAGCTTTCCAACCCGAATTTACGAATAATAAGAAAATGTTTGTTTTTTTGGTTTTTATTTTATTGTGACTTAAGTATTTTTTAATGTAAATTTTTTTTTTGGTAAGAATTATTATTGATAAGTAAAAAACTTTTAACGATTTCTCTGGTTTTATAAAAGAGAGAAAAGTTTTGGCCTCTTTATTTAAATATGCCAATCACAAATTTTTTAAAGAAAACTTCTTTTTTACTCTTTTGTACACGGTAAAATTTTCAACGTGACCAGGTTCGTGCCACATAGCGGAAAAAAATAAAATTCATTTTTTTAAATATTATGTTTGAATATTATTCATTAAGGGGTATCACCACTGTAACAGCCTTAAAAAATCGTTACTGACAATTTTTTGTCCGGAGCCATTCTCTGAATTTGAGGCACGGAACGTATGGAATTTCCTCCTACTTTTCCTCAAAATTGAACTGCGACTGGGGCTTCTCGAGTGCTAAATCCGCTACTGGGTGGAGTACAAATTTAACCAATATTCCAATATTTCGGCGCCAGGCCGTTTGGATGCCGAACGTTTGGGCATTAACACTAACCTAAGCTTGATTGGGGATCTCTTTTAACGGCCCTTTAATTAAAAAAAAATGTTTCCTAACATTAACCTAAGCTTGTTCGATGGATCTTTCTTTTAAAGGTGTACTGATAATAAAATCTAACACTAACCTAAGCTCGACCGGAGATATTTCTTTTTCGTGCTCAAACCTAGGTTTTTGTAACCGCCCCCCCCCCTCAAAATGAAATAAATTTGACAATAAATCCAAATAATAATTTGACATTGTATGAAACTAATCAAAATTAGTAACCTAAGTTACTCAAGCTCCTGATCCTCATGAGTCAGATTACAAGAGGTTATTATGACCGTAGGAGGAATTTACAAACGCCGTACACAGGAACAAATGTTCGGATTTGTGTTAGGTATTACCGTTAATCCGATTAGGGTGTGGGACGCAATTTACCGTGCTCTTTTTTGACTACATACGACGAGTGATTTTTGAGATTGAAGACAAAAAAGTTATATCGTTTGTCCTTTGTGTTTACATGATAAAAAGCATAGCTTTCTATGAAAAGAATAATAGCAAAAGAAGAAAAATTGACAGGCAAAAAATGGACAATTTAGATGTGGTTTACTTTACGTGCTCTATGATTACCCAACAAACATTTGATGTAAAATAAAGATTTTATTTTAGTACCTATTTGATTTTGCGTTTGAGCACGCTAACCCAGTACTGAAGATAAGTTATTAATGGGTCTGTTTTTTCAGCAGTTTGAAACCGTTTGCAACTGTCAGACGCATGCGCAGTTTCAAATTTTAGCCACAATTTTTAATCTGCGCGTGCGTCCGACAGTTTCAAACACTTCGAACTGCTTGAAAAAACAGGTCTAATAAAACTTAACGAAATTTAATAGATAGCATTAAAATGAAGCGTTTAAATTAGAGTATAATGCGGGATGAAAAAACTCCCGCCTTACGCGCGGGAGGGGTGCCAATTCTATCCCGCGTTTGATATACATTTATAAATTCATTTTATACAGTACACATTTAGAGATGAATGTGGGACGGAACGGGATATTTAGAATATTTAGTTCCGCGCGGGACGGGATCCCTCAGTCCCGCATTTGATTTATTTTATACAATGCAGCCCGAATGAACTTTTATGATTTTTTTGTTAACGCATATTGCTCAGAGTAAATTTAGGGAAGGGATGCAATAAGTTAAATTATTATGGAATAGAAGGGAAAAAATCCCGTCCCACGCGGGACTGAGTTGATAAGATGACATTTTATCAACTCAGTCCCGCGCGAGACGGGATGTCAATGCAGTTCCTGGGGGGGCTGGATTTTTTTCCTTTTTCTATTTCATAATTTAACTTATTGAATCCCTTCCCTACATTTACACTGAGCCATATGCGTTAACAAAAAATCAGAAAAGTTCATTCGGGCTGCAAGATAACCCGCTTGGGACTAAATATTCCGCGGGATATCTCGTCCCGCATTCATTTCTATGAAAACCGTTTGCACCTGTCAGACGCATGCGCAGTTTCAAATTTAAGTCATAATTTTTAATCTGCGCATGTGTTTGACGGTTTTAAACTGTTTGAAACCGTGCGGGATCTACAGGACGCGACGGCACTGCGGGACGGGACGGGACAAGAAAGGGTAGTTCCTCATTCGTCTCTAGTTTAAACCGTAAACGAAAGCAGGGCCGTACATAAGGCAATTTCCCCCATGGCATAAGTAATTCTAAGGAATTAATATAGAAAGAAATTAGTTATTATTATATCACCAATAAAAAAAGAAATAGCTATAATATTATTATTATGAGTTCCTACATAAGCTCCCCCCCCCCCGTGCCGATATCTAGCTACAGTTCTGGGAAATTTTGTTAATTTAGAACGTTGTTTAGGGATCCTGGATTTAAGCTTAGGTTATTTGTTAGTTGCTGTTCTTTATTTATCAAGGAAAACTTTTAAGAATTTCTTGGTTATAACAAGAACCGTATAAAAGAAGAAACTCAATCTAGACAATTATTTATTACATATTCAGTGAAAAGAAGTTTTTGGTGAAAATATATCAAAAATTACTTTTTTTGGCCTAGTGAAACGCGTATTGATGACGGCCGTATGTATATAAAGGGGGGCTTTAACCCCCACATGGCGTAACGTCAGTGTCGAGTAAAAACCTCAAAGTCCAAAATTTCAAAAATTATTTTATTCGAAAATGTAAAGTCTTGTATCTCAAAGGATTACGCCGTTAAAATCAAATTTGAATTTGTGGGGTTTCACTAGACACTGGCGATAAGTAATTCTAAAGAATTATTATTAAGGCTTTCTTGCTTTAAAATGCTAAAAATACAAGTCGAAACTGTGCTGTTAATAATAACTACTTTTTAATGATTCAAAAAATATTAATGAGGTAAACCATAAAACTATTTTGGTATACAAACTTTAAACCTTAAACTTTAAAATTGTTGTTTCTTTAAAGTAATTTAATAATATTCGTTGATTGTTTGTTTGGTGTCGACTCAAAATTAGTTACTTACATTAGTTTAGGAAGTTAGTTGTTTATTAAGATTTTCAAGGTATATTTTATTTATTTTTCGGGTTGTAGGTAAGAAAGTACGATCTTAAAATACTAGCAATTTTACGATTGAAACCTCGATGAATTCTGAAAAAGGATATATTAAATAAGAGAATTAGCTATGGACGAGGGCCTTAAAAGCACTAGTTTTATCAAAAATCCAATTTAAAAAACTTCGATTTTCACAGCTTATTTTACACCAAGTCGCTCGTGATTGTTGAAATCTGGCATTCTGTGATCGGTCCGTGCAAGTTAAATTACTCTTTAGCTGTACGCAGAGATGGGATCACGGTGTATAATAAGATAGGTGGGCTTACGAGCGCTTGTCGCATGGTTCTCGAACGTGGTCGACTATGTTAGACTAGGACAGAATGAGTGCCGCGGTTGGTTCTAAAGCTGCCGTCCTACCTATGTAATCATATGGGACAGCTCGCTCATTTGTATTTACTACAAGTGCAAAAATTCAAACTTTTAGAGAATTATTTTGTAATCATTTTAAAGATAAAACTTAGCTCTTGGACGTGATATAATTTTTATTACAATCAAATGATTAGAAATATTGAAAATTTTGCTGCAAAGTTACTCTATTTTTTAGATAACAAAAATAGCCATATCGTAATTTTTGTAATCGTTACATCTTTTTTTTCCATGTTTTTACATGTTTTTCCATCTCTCGACTATTATTCCCCTCGCCGTCTTGCGGCTCGTGTCATAAACTACGTCTCGTGACGAAAAAACTCCCCTTACGCCCTCGTGATATAAACTACTATTTCTACCCTTGCGGGTGGAATTTATTTTTCAAATTAAAAAAAAGTGTATTATAGAACTTCCTTCTTTTTTTTTGTCGGTTAATGATATATCTTCGATTAATCGATAAAAAGTCTCAGTGTAGGAACGATTTTGAAAAATAAAACTAGAAAAATGAGGAAAACGGTGTAAATCATAGAACAACTCGGGAAAACCGACGCAGCTTGTTGGCGATCAAGAAAGTTCGTGAAGCTCGTCCACTTTTTGAAAAAAGTCAATTTTACGCGGCCACCAAAGGACTTTTGTATTATGGCCTTGGATCTAAACGGCTAACTACTCGGTAAGTTACTAAAATCATTGAATTTTTATGTACTTAAACTAAACGCGTTTTTCTCAAAACTACATTTTTAAATTGACGGAAGTGATAACTCAAAAAGTTTTTTATCAATCGTGATGAAATTTTGAACACATCTATTCTATAATATTACTTTCTATATGAACCTAAATGTTTTGAAAAATTTGTTAAAAAATAATGGTTTTGAAGCAAAAACCATTGAAAAATATGGAAGTGTCTCAATTTGCGAACTTTTTAGGTTCATATAGAAATTATAACATTAATAAAGTTCTTCAATTTTTTTCTTGCTCTGAGAGTAATACAACAGGCTCTAGAAGTCCCTTGGATTGATTCCAAGTCGTGATTCGTGATTCCGGTCGTCGTGTCGGGTCGGTCGGGTCGTGATTCCGCTAAGAAAAAAATTGCTTGTAGTAGTTAAATGTAAAACATACGCTACGTTTTAGAAATATTGAGTTAATCTTTCATTAAAAAAAAAAAAAAATTAGTGAAAGTAGGCCAAAATCAGGCCGTCTAATTAACCTTCCCCCCCTTAATGAGTAAATATTCGAAAAAAACATGAAAAGAATTGTATTTTTTTTATTACTGTTACGCCAAGTGGATCACGTTGAAAATTTTACCGTGTACAGAAGGTAAATAATAAAGAAGTTTTCTGTAAAAGATTCGTCATTGACATATTCAATTCATAAACTAAAAACGTTTTTTCGACTTGAAAAGCTGAATTTTTTTTTTTAATGCTGGGGGCAGTTTTTGCATGCTTATCCGACTAAACCCTTCACAAATAAAAAAAAATAAAATTTTAATTATTGTAGGATTTACTGTTAATGCTTTCGTTTGTAAATATTCTATGTATTACTATTTTTCTTTTAAATAACTTAATTTTTTTTTCAGGTTGAAAAAAATGGAGATACTAAGACCCGAAGAAATAAAACTTGAATGTGAAATAAACGAAGACGAGAGTTTTACGAATAGTGTGCACTCCTGTGAAATATGTAGTAAAAACTTTGCACATGCAAACGATCTTCAAATGCACTTAAGTTTACATCGTGGAATTGTTAATAATATTAAAAAAGACGTGTCACATAGTTCGGAAGATGACGATAACAATTTCGATACCGAAAATTTGGGAATTAGTTCCGACGACGAGGACGATGAACTGGAAATTGCGTTGGATGATGATAAATCTTTGGTAACGGAAGAATTGAAAAAAATCTTGGAATCGCAAGTGCAGTCGGGTGAATGTTCTATTAATTTTTTACCTTCCTGTGCGTTATGTAATAACGGTAAGGTTATGACTAAGAAACAGTTGGCTCGTCATTATAAAAGGCACGAACAGTTTCTTTCTAACCTTACGGAAGATGATAGCAACAAATCGCAATATTATTGCCACATTTGCAAGGACGATAGGAAGATGACGAGGAACGAATTGAAGGAACATCACCAAGCGATACACGAAACGAAGATCATCAATAAGAGGCAATTTTTCAGAAGGGCGCTATCGAAGCACCCACGGTCACCTCGACCCGAAGTGTTTCGATGCGAAATTTGTTCGAAAGAGTTTGATAGTCAGAAGAATTTGGATAAGCATCTCAATACTCACGATAACCAGTATTCGTGTGATACTTGTGGCGAAGGGTTCAAAAGGATTATCGATTACACGCTCCACCTTCAAAAGCACAGTGAAGATAAACTATTTAAGTGTTTGTTGTGCCAGTTTGTTACGAATCGAGGTCACCTAGTCAAGTCGCATTTGTATTCCGTTCACGAACAATTTAAGAAGTACAAGTGCGAGATGTGCGGCAAAGGGTTTGCAATCTTCACCCACTTCCAAGAGCACAAATACTACCATACGGGGGAGAAGCCTTTTCAGTGTGACATTTGCGGTCAGAAGTTCATGTATACTCGTTACTTGAACTCGCACAAGGTCCAAATGCACAAAAGTGAGTCGAAAGGGATCGAATGTAAAATTTGCAAGAAAATCTATTCGCATAGGAACAGTCTGCATACCCACATGAAATCCCACACCGGAACTGTATCGGTGTGCGACGTCTGTGGGAAGACGCTGAGTAGCAACGAAAAGTTACGCCTCCATTACCGCATACACACCGGGGAAAAGCCATATAAATGTGAATATTGTGACAAAATGTTTAAAACCAGTTCCTATCGTGCCGAACATGAGAGGATCCACACAGGTGAGAAACCGTATCAGTGCCCGCACTGCGGAAAGGGCTTTTCTCAGCGCACCAGTATGGTGATACATTCTCGTGGACATACAGGCGAAAAACCCTATTTGTGTCATTTATGTAATAAAGGCTTTGCTGCTAAATCCATGGTGACGATTCATTTAAAATCTTGCCGTGGTGTGGCGCCCGTAATAGAAGCTATCGAATAATTACGTGTTAGATCGATTTTTTCATAATATGATGAACTTAATTATTTATTCTTGGTGTTAAACATTATGTTATCAGATTGTGCGGAAGTAAAACGAGATTAACTTTATATATTTCATCTTTTACCTTATATTAATTTAATGTACTCGCTCTTCTTCTAATATTTAATTCTTAAATTTGATACACCTATTTATGAGTAAAATAGTTGTCCGAAATTTAAAGTACTATTGATTAGAACTATCGATGTTCTCCTAGTAAACAAACAGCTTATTGTAATTAGACCTTAGGTTAATTTAAAATAAATAAGTGTAATCGTTGTGACTCGGTCATATTTTCATTGTAGATAAACAAAATTTGTAGCATGTTTGATAAATTAGTAACTCACAACGTTTGGTATTTCTGAATATTTTGTTAATGTATCCGTAGTTTTGATATGCTTTCAATAAATGATATAATATGAATTTGCAGTGTTTCAGTTTAGCACTCTTAAGATATCTGGGACCTTTGCCACTGCAAACCTACACTATTTTTTTAAACTGAATTAGATATTTACAATCTGATAATCAATCATAAATATTATTTATTCCATCTATAATGAACTCGCTTGTAATTAAAATTCGTCTGTAATAGACGAATTTTTAGCTTAACTGGATTCAATTCCTAACTGCTAAAATGAACTTCCGCTTATAAGGAACTCATCATTTGACCTCTCGAAGTTCATTATAAGCGGAATACAAAGGTTATCTGTTTATTTTAGTTCATCAATAACATAAATCTTGATACCATCCCACATGTGACGTTAGTTTTTCATTATACGTGACGTTAGTCACATGTTTGCTTCAGTTTGTATTCAACGAGGGATGGGAAGGGGCGTGTCTACATGTTTAAATGATTGAAGGCAGACTGGCAAAGTTCATGATTGAACTTTCCCACGGCTACATTTGCTCCGAGCAACTTGCGTCGCTTAGCCAATCGCGCGTTTTTATTTAGTGCTTTTTTTTTAACTTAAAACCTAATAATTTTTAATTTTTTCCAAAAATTCTTCTGAATGACCTTGTTTTACACCTATTTCATAATGAACTTTTTTCACTAGAAGATCAAAAATGGAAAACAAAAGTAACACTTTGGTTCTAGTTTCATAACCGGGACACAAAGAAAATTTAACGGAATTTGATGAATAACATTAAAAATGAAGCGTATTAAGCAACGGAGGAATGTCATATATTGATTAGTTTAGCTAATAATCAATTTTAAACTTTCCAATTTCTGCACGAAAACCGACCATAATGACCATTCTGTCACCCACCCGCCCGTGTGGATTTACTTACGTTTTAGGCTGGGTGTGGCAAACGAACACGAGAGCAGAAGTAACATTGAATTAAATTCACTGTTGAGGGTATTTTTGGCTTAAATTTGCCGTAATAAAAAAATAGGTCCATCCCCTTCCTAGTAGCACACTTTACTGAATAGGACCGATCTAGGAGATATCTTTAGTACGTACAGCATTAGTCAAAACTAAAGCCGACTTTGACAACACAACCACGGCAAATTTCGGATTTATCCTAAAAAGTACTTGAACGATGAATTTTCCATGTTTCACAAAGGCCATTGCAGAACAGCTGTCGTCCGCTTAGCGTAAAGGTGCCCGCACACTTACGCGACACCACACCACAGACAGAAGTCCACAACGCACCAGGCGACGCGACAGTTTGGTAGGGTCCGCATATTTTTGTGTGTGTAGTGTGGTGTCGCGTCGCCTAAGTGTGCGAGCACCTTAACACGTTCTGCCCTCTTCGTTTGTGGGCGGGGTAATTTTATCCTAACAGCTAATGAAATGTTAAATGCCTTTTCATCTAAACTTTTGGTTTTTTGGAAAATATAAGCTCTATTTACAGTGATCCCTAAAGTTTTTGTTTTATTATTGCTTTTTGGATCGTTTTCAATCATTCTGTCTAGTGAAAATTTGTAAAATCGCAGTCCCGGTTATTGAACTATCCTCCCGGTTTTAGTTACATAACCCGGACTCGAAGATATTATTTTTATTAAAAAAAACTTAACGGAATTTGCTAGATAACATTAAAATGAAGCATTTTAGATATGGTGGAATTTCTTGTTTTGATTAGTTTAGATAATAATCGATTTTGAAGTTTACAGTGTTAAGAGCTTTATAGAGAAGATTGCGGGATGAAAAAAATCTCGTCCCTCGCGGGACGGGATACCAATTCAGTCCCGCGTTTGATATACATTTATAAATGCATTTTTCGTGATTTTGGATGTAAAGTGACTACTTGACGACCTGTTTTGCGGTCGCATAGAAGGTTTTTTTGGCACACTTTGTTCGGGTACCTTCCCGAAGGGGTTTTCGGTTTTTTTCGGGATTTTACTCTCGGGAGTAAAGAAGCTCTTTTCGTCACTCGTCAGATTTTACTCCCGGGAGTAAAGAGGCTCTTTTTGTCACTCTTTGTTCGGGTACCTTCCCGAACGGGTTTTCGGGTTTTTTCGAGCCAAAAAATCAAAAAATTTTTATAAACATGTAATGTGTACCACACAATTATTAAAAACTTGACAAATGACTTGCAACCTTCACTAGTTTCAAGCTAGAGATGAATCCGGGACGGGATATCCCGCGGGGTATTTTTTTGTTTCGCGGGATATTTAGAATATTTAGTCTCGCGCGGGACATTTTATCAACTCAGTCCCGCGCGGGACGGGATTTCAATGCAGTCCCGCCTGGGACGAGATTTTTTCCTTTTTTATTTCATAATTTAACTTATTGAATCGCTTCTCTAAATTTACTCTGAGCAATATGCGTTAACAAAAACATTTGAAAAGTTCATTCGGGCTGCATTGTATAAAATCAAATGCGGAACTGCGGGATCTCGTCCCACGTGGGACTGAGTTGACAAAATGTCCCGCGCGGGACTAAATATTCAAAATATCCCGCGGGACGAAAAAGTATCCAGTGGAATATCCCGTCCCGCATTCATCTCTATTTCAAACTGCTTGAAAATTCGCCGTATTTGAGGGACCCGCGTGACGGGATCTACAGGACGAGACGGCACTGCGGGACGGGACAAAAAAAGTAGTTCCGAATTAATCTTTATTAAGCAATATTTGACCTAATAGACGCATTATTCTTTAACCATGCTCAGTGGGTGCAAGTTAGTCCCATCACGGTGCCAATTCACATTTTCAAAGATTCCGATTTTAGGGTTTCGTGATCCTAGAGGGATTTTTTTAATGAGTGGACCGTCTCACAGATTCACATTTTCAAAGATTCCGGTTGAAGAATTACGTGTGCGTAAATGCCTATGTTTATATTTTTTAGTTTTTGACAAATTTTAGGGCCAATTTGTAGTGATCCACAAAATTTTTGTGTTAAAGCTGCTTTTTGGACTATTTTTTGTCATTCTATACATTGTAAATTTTTAAAATCGCAGTCCGGGTTATCGAACTGAACATGTAAATTTATTGCTGCTTGTTTTAGAAATACCTGATGTGGGTCAAGTGATCGTCAAGAGATTGCACTAATAAATTGAAATGTTTAGTAAATTACTGTAACACTAATGAAAAGCAAGAGTTACACTAATATAACAATTTATTCTGCTTTTCAGTTTAGTAGCGACATCTGTTGACAATCCTTTGAACCAAAGCAAATAATGGGTTTTGCTTATCTGATACTCGATAATCAAATGTTTTAACCGTGAACAGGGGTCCGTTACACAATATTTATTAGACTAATATTTTACACATTGCAAGTTACAAGTAATTTAAAATTCTTCCGAAATAATTAGCAGAGATGTGCCCATGAGGGGGGAGATTCCTCTCCTAATATTTTAGAAATTTGGCAAAAACACACAAAAGTTTTGTCAATTTGGCATTTTTTTATGTCTAAATAAACAAAAAGTTGGCAATTTTGAATTATAAATTTGCCATTGCTCCCCCCCCTGAAAAAAGTTGATTGGGCACGTCAAGTTCACCTATTTATGTCGTTTGGCATTTGTTAAGGCGCCTCTCTCTAAAATGTAGGGTTTGAACCTTTGAACAAGTCAAAATTGTGTTGTTATAATAAATCTATTTTAAAATTACTTAGAATAAATTTTTTAACTTTTTTATCTACATAGTTGATAAATTTAACAGTTCGATAAATAGTTAAGAGAGCGATAAAGTTAAAAATCAAAGTTATCAGTTGATTAGAGTTATCCGAGATTTAAATTTTTATCTGGCCTTTATAATCTTGGCCCTAAATGATTTTTAAATATTTATAAAATATTTTGTATAATGTAAAAGTTATTTTAACGATAGCGAATATAATAGGCAAATGTTGTATTTAAGCACAGCAGCAAATTTAAAATTTAACCGGGGGGGGGGGGATATGTTCGAATCAAACCAATATTTTACAATCACTTTTATTTTTACGAGAGAACGGATTTAGCCCCTTTTCGTAGGTTATTTATTGTCACTTTCAAAATTTTTTCCTTTTGTAGAAAAATTAATTCATTCAAAATTGGGTAAGTATGTAAACTTTTCTCAATTTCTTATATTTTTTTGCAGGTTTATGAGTGAAAGATTACGGCGTACTTTTTGTTATTTTATGTTTTTTACAGATTTTCAGGACCGAAATTTCAATAAATTTTTTTTATTTCATTGTTGAAGTGTGGTTGCGGTGCTGAAGGTTCGGGGATTCAATCTTTGCCGTAGATGATTTTGTAAAGTATCAGCGGAGAGAAAAATAAATCCAGAACTTTGCTTACTGGAATTCCTATGCTGTTTTGTATCTCGGATGGGTGACCGTTTTGAAAACATCTTTAAAATTTTGTAATTTTTTGCTGCTATAATATATACATTATAAAGAAAACTAGTTTTTTATTTTTTTATTTTGGAAGAACTCAGGCCCGTACCCAGGATTTAATTTCGGGGGGGGGGGGCACTTAGTAAAAAGTAAAATTTGTAATGGTTTTTCTTTCGAGAATTTTTATTATTATAAACAAATTTTCATTTACTTTGAAAAAAAAATTTTTTTTTTTGAACATTTCGGGGGGGTGCACGTGCCCCCAGGTGCCCCCTCCTTGGGTACGGGCCTGGTAGAACTTGACCGTGAGTGGTAAAAGGTAAGCATTTTATCCCGAGTGTTTTAGAATTGTGTTACCAAGCGATGGTGCATGTTTAGTATCGCTGAAAATAAAACAACCAGGAAGAAAATGAAATATTGAAGGTTCGTCTTATTACCTTTGCTAGTTAACCATCCGTTAAATTTGATTGAGTTTTAACTCGAGGTTTAGTTAAAACATTTTTCTATAAAATTTAAAACTGATATTTTTTTTATTTCAGGGTATTCGTAAAAACGGAAAAATTCGTAAAAGTGGAAGTGGATAAAACGAAACACAAATGGAGCTGCACAAAATGCAAAGAAGTTTTTACTACGTCGATTAAGCTAAGGAGTCATCGAAAAACGCATAGACAGGAGGAAAGCGACGTCCATTATAACTACAGATTTGACGATGACCGAAACTTGTACATTTGCAATACTTGTGATACCGAAATTTTGAGTAAGGAAGAAATTGAAAACCATATAATCGAACACGAAGATAAATTTGTTTGTGAAATTTGCAAACAAAATTTTTACAAACCTTACGAGTTTTCGTGTCACATTTATAAACACGACACCAAAAAAGGATTCAATTGTCCTTTGTGTAAATACGAAACGAACAGACGGACGGATATATGGAAGCACATCAAAATTAGGCATTTACATAAATATAAATATAATTGCGTGAAATGTGGGAAAGGATTCACCAATCGTGTTCTTTTCACAGAACACAGTAACATCCACGAAGGAGTTAAACCATTCGAATGCGTAGTTTGTTCAAAATCATTCGTATATTCCAGTTACTTGTATAATCACCAGATTCACAATCACCTAGTTAATATTGGAGCTACTCAGTGCACTATTTGTTTTAAGAGTTTTGTACAGAAGAAGAGTTTAAGGAAGCACTTGCGAAGTCATGAAATGATGAGCGAAAATCTGAACAAGGAAAAAAAGCATCTGTGCGACATCTGTGGAAAAGGTTTTGCCCAAAATGAAAAACTCAAAATCCACTATCGTGTCCATACTGGTGACAAACCTTACTCTTGTTCTTACTGCGGAAAAAGTTTCACCAAGAGGGACTATTTGGTTATGCACGAACGGGTGCATAGTGGAGAGAAGCCGTACGCGTGTGAATATTGTGGAAAACGGTTTAACCAAGGCGCTCCTTTAAGACTCCATATTAGGAGTCATACCGGTGAACGGCCGTACAAATGCCATTTATGTAACAATGGGTTTATTTCACGCAGTGTTTTAAATTTGCATCTGAAAAACTGTTTAGGCGTTTCTGATTAGAATGTTTTTAGATCAGCGATTCTTAACTTGTTCTACTAAACTGAAAGGGGGCATCACAATAAAAAAAATTAATAAAATAAATTTAGGACTTAAAATTCTTATTTGGCACTTCCACCAAATGTCACGGAGGGTTTTTTCCGTGGTCTTCGATTACCTCTACGATTTCTATATTTGCACCTGTGACCTATATAATATCATATTCCCTATCTTATCAAACGTATTCAGATTGGTCATCAATCAAAATCAAAGTCATCAAAATCAATATTTTATTAATTTTTATATTGTGACAGGAGAGTATGTAGTGTCTCTAGTTATAGTTTCATTTAAGATAAAACGAATTAATACAATTCAAGTTGGTTCGCCTTGCTGGTCTAGTCGAATCACAACAAGTTTTATTAGAAAATCGCCTGCGGCGTTTTTAAATTTACCAATAGCACTACATATTGGTTATCTTTTTGTGAGGGCTTCCATTAGCAAGTCCAAAAAGTTAAGAATCGCACTTTTATATTTATATGTAGTTATGTATGATAAATAGCAGCTTGTTGATTAATTAGACATTTTATTGTTAGGTTGATCTATATTTATAAAAATTATTGTTGTAATATAGTTAGAAAATATATCTTACTAAAATAGAAATGTTAATAAAATATAAAATCCAAGTTTATTTTGGTTAGTTGCTATGATTCGTTTACATTTCCCACCTGTTATGGTTAATAATCGAGATTTATTATTATTATAATTTTCGTGATTTCTTGAATTTGTATCTTGATTTCTATTGGTAGATATGTAGATGATAATCATACCACTTGTGATATTATAGCTGAATATAAATAGACGTTATATTAGAGATAAAATTATAGAATGTAGAAATAGTCCAGATAAAGAAGCTGAAAAATTAGTTCTGAAACTGTGTAAAACAACTAATATTAAACTTGCGAGTACAACAAAAATAATGAAAAAATTCTAATCGTTAAGGGGGTTGTTTTTTTTGGGAGGGGGCTTAAGAAATAAAAATTTTGTTTAAATGTTCTGAAACCGTGTCAAAATATTAATATGAAACCTGTCAATACAGAAAAAATAGTTAAAACATTTTTAAACAATTTAAATTTTTATTTTTCTTTGATTTTTTGATTTTTAATGATGCGAATGAATGGATTAACGAGAAACCTTCAGTCTCAAAAGTTTCCCTGTAATAAATTCCAGATTATTGAACGGCAATGCGAAATACAAATTGGTGAAATATTTTAACGCAATTGTTCATCTGAAACCTCTTATTTTTGTTTGTTTGGATTTTAATGACGCGCATGAGTGGATTAACGAGATTCCATTTGTTTCAAAAGTTTCTGTCTAAAAAGTTATAGATTATTGAATGGTAATTTGAAATACAAATGGATAAAATGTCCCAACGTGATTGCTCACGTGAAACCTCTTATTTTTGTTTAATTGATTTTTATTAACGCTCATGAATGGATTAACGAGATTCCATTCGGTTCTATAGTTTCTTTCTAGAAAATTGTTGATTATTCAATGATAATTTGAAATATTAAATAATATACTAATAATAATAATACTAATAATATAAAACCTGTCAATTACAGAAAAAATAGTGAAAACATTTTTAAACAATTTTTTCTGATTCTTTGATTTTTAATGACGCGCATGAATGGATTAACGAGATTCCTTTTATCTCAAAAGTTTCTTTGTAAAATATTTCAGATGGTACAAATTGAATGGTAATGTGAAATACAAATGGATGAAATAATTGCTGATGTGATACTTTTTTTATTTTTATTTGTTTGAATTTTAATGACGCGCATGAATGGATTAACGAGATTCTTTTTATCTCAGAAGTTTCTTTTTAAAAAATTATAGATTATTGAATGATAATTTGAAATACGTATGGATTAAATGTCTCGACGTGATTTCTCATGTGGAACCTATTATTTTTGTTTCATTGATTTTTAATGACGCGCATGAATGGATTAACGAGATTCTTTTTATCTCAGAAGTTTCTTTTTAAAAAATTATAGATTATTGAATGATAATTTGAAATACGTATGGATTAAATGTCTCGACGTGATTTCTCATGTGGAACCTATTATTTTTGTTTCATTGATTTTTAATGACGCGCACGAATGGATTAACGAGATTCCGTTTGTCTCAAAAGTTTCTTTCTAAAAAATTGTAGATTTTTTAATGGTAATTTATATAAATAAAATGTTTCAACACGATTCCTCATCCGAAATTTTCTTTTTTAGTTTTTTTTTGAATTTTAATGATTAAAATTTCTTTTTATAAAAAATTTACACATTATTGAATGGTAAAGTACAAATATTTTAAATTTCCTAACGGTTCTTAGGATAATTTTATAATTGGTGAGCATCAGTCTCAATATCCAAAATAATGCTTAAAACTTGGATCTAAGAATCAGCCGTGATGAAATGAAAAGTGAACGACTAAGTTTCCAAAACTCAAAGCTTTTTAGTTGCGTACGGCGGGTCTTTTGAGCGGGTATAATTAGATTATTTAAATTTTCATAAATTCTACGTTGAAAATGTTGATATTGATATATATAAGACAAATTCTGTTTCCAAATTATATTTCATGAGTTGATGAAAAAAAAAATCATAATTTGATCAAAATAAAGTGCTTTGCTCATGAGTCGGGGGGGGGGCAATTGCACCCATTGCTCTCCTGTATCCCCACCTGCAAATGTTTAACTTTATTGCTAATCTGAAACCTCTTTTATTTCTTTGTTTTTTAATGACGTACATGAATGTATTAACGAGATTTTCTTAGTCTCAATAGTTTTTTTATAAAAGTATTGCAGGTTATTGAATGATAATTTGATATAGTAATGGGGATAAAATGTCTCAACGCAATTGCTGATCTGAATGTGCGTGAAAATCGTTTATAGGTGTTTACCAGTGCACCAATGAAAGCGAAGCAGACCTGTGCGTACTTACGAACTGTCAAGTAAGGGGGGAATTGAAAAAACTTATTTTTTTTTATTCAAAATTTTCAAAATTATTTGTAACATACAAATGACAAGTGATTTTATCATCCACTGCAATTTGAACCAGAAGTTTTAAATAGCGTTACGAACAGACAGGCAGAGTTTTCTACGACATTCTTGTTTCCTTGATTTAGAAATGAATAATATATTTTCACATTAGTGTAGTCGAGGGAGGGGGGGCGTTACTACTAAATGTACGTTATGCATAGAAAATGTGTGACGGACATAATGGAACCTACAACTTAACGTGGATTCCAAACCATCGCGGTAATATGCGAATTTTACTACGTCAATTCCAGACCAGAGAAGTATTCAGGACCTTTAATGTTTTCAGGGGTAGCATATAAGGCGTCTTGTGTAAAATGTGAAGAAGTGAATATACAACCGGGGGTACGGAGGGTGAGCTGGGGATTAATTTTGATTAATCGATGATTAAATGCTTTAGTTCGGATTCCACGTTAAACTGTAGGGTCATTTACAACTTACTTTATATAGGATTGCATTCCTCAACCCTTGTAAGGTTGAATAATAATTAATTTATTCAGCACAACCTGTCTTATCCGACACCTCTCAGAAATTCACTTTGAATACAGACAGAAGAAAAAAAATAATAAATATTACCTACTTTATCTAAAATATTTTTAGCATCTACATACATACAGATCTTAAGGTAGGTATCCTATTTGGATTTGGCATTTTTGAATCGAAAATTTGTTTTTCTGTAACCTTCCATTTGAGAGATAAATTACTAACAGACTTTTTATTTCAGAGCATCTAAGCAGGAAAAGCTTGCACGTACGTGGACTTGTAAAAAATGCTTAGAATCATTTGATACCTCGACAAAATTACGAACTCATAGAAAAACTCACAGTCAAACAGAAAACATCGATGCAAAGTATCAAATCACAATCAAAGAAGAAAGCGATGTTCGTTACAATTATAGGTATGACGAGGATCAAAATTTTTTTATATGTAACACTTGCGAGTGTGAGATGTTAAGTAAGGAGGAAATTGAGAAACATATCGAGGAACATGAAGATAAATTTTTTTGTGAAAGTTGTAACGAATATTTTGTTAAGGCTTACGAGTTTTCGTGCCATATGTATAAGCACGACGAAAACAAAGGATTTTGTTGTCCTTTATGTAAATATGAAACTAAAAGGCGGCCTACAATTTTGATGCATATAAATCTTTTTCATTTAAATAAGTTTAAATATAATTGCGAGAAGTGCGGGAAAGGATTTAGCGATCGTGCTTTGTATGACGAACATGACAACGTCCACAAAGGCATCAAACCTTTTGAGTGCGTTGTTTGCTTGAAATCTTTTGTGTATTCCAGTTACTTGTACAATCATCAAGTTGATAATCACGAAGTACTAATTAGAGGAGTAATTGGCACAAATCACTGTCACATTTGTTTTAAAAATTTTGATCGAAAGAGAAACTTAAAAAGGCACATGCTTACTCATGAGAAAAATGCAGTTAAGGAAAAAAAGCATTTGTGCGATATTTGTGGAAAGGGATTTGCTCAAAGTCAAAAGCTGAAAATTCATTACCGAGTTCACACGGGAGACAAACCGTACGTCTGCTCTTATTGCACAAAGAGTTTTACTAAAAAGGATTATTTAATAATGCACGAACGAATCCATAGTGGCGAAAAGCCCTATGCGTGTGAATATTGTGGAAAATGTTTCAATCAAGCTGCGCCTTTGCGAATACACGTAAGGGGTCACACTGGTGAAAGACCTTACACATGTCATCTTTGCAACAATGGATTTATTTCCAGGAACGTTTTAAATGGCCATCTCAAAAGTTGCCCAGGGAATTAAAAATCTCGTTAATAAAAAGTTGTAAATAATTTTCTTACCAGATTATTTTTTAAATTATATTTGTAAAATTAATGTACGGCTACACAGTAAAAAATTTAATTGCTTTAAAGTTTTTTTTTTGTACTTGTAATTGCGGTTAATGAACAATAAATTTGGATGTTTTTGTTGAAAGAGAATAAACTGACGCCCCCCCCTCGATTTTTCACCCGTCTGTTCACATTTTACACAAGCCATCATAACCAGATGAATTGTGCTTGCAAATATGCATTTTACTGTTTGTTCCCTTTCGATACACGATCTATTAAATAAAGTACTGCTGTGAAGTATTATCAAGAGGACAACGCGACAAGACAGACATCATAAAGAATTCTTTTTCATGTCTTGCATTTAAATGCGCTTTGCAATATTTCCTAACGAAGCTACGGTTTATTTTTTTATTTTCTGTGAAAATAATCAAGTTACACACATTTTACTTTAATTTCATCCTTTGTTGAAGGGATAATTGAAATAAAAATAATTTTGACTTTTGCTTATGTGGTTTTAAACGCGCTTGTCATTAATCTGACGTGACCATTTGATATATCGACATGTATTGAAGTAACTGGGGCTACAATGGCCACTTCTTGGCAAAAGCTCTTAGATCTGATTTTAGGGTTTGGGATAGGACTGGGAATTAATTTCGATTAATATTTTTGAAATAATCGAAAAATTGATTAATTGAAAATAATCGATTAATCAAAAACAATCGATTAATCTAACAAACGATTAATCGAACAATCGATTATTTTTTATTCGGATTATTCGGTAGAAAATAATCATTGGTATTACTTATTTAACGTTTTATTGCAAAATTTACTCTTTCTCTGAGATTATTTAATTGATTAATATTTTTTAAATAATAGATCAATAAAAAAATTGATTTTTTTTCGATTAATCGATCAACCAATTAATTGATTGTTAATTTTAACAACCGTTTAGCCCTAAATTTGGATCCTAATGAAAATTTTGATTTTTTGACCTCGACAGCCGCTTGAAAGATATCTCGTTATAGTCTAAGAGCAACTGACGGATTTTAGGACTACTAGGACTGTGTAAAGACAATCGATTATTCGAAAACAATCGATTTATCGACTTTTCATAAAAACACTACGTTTTTGCCTCCCTATTTGCCTATTTTCTTAAAAATTTGGATTGAGGTTCTACTTATTCTCTTCTTTAAAGGTGAAACTGTGCCGGGGGTTGATTTTACCCTGGGGGTAGATGGCCGAAAAATGCATTGTTTTTTTTTGGTTATTTCACGTTGAAACTTTCAATTTTGGAGTTTGACGAATGAGGAGCAACCTTTAATAAGCTATTACTCCGTTTGTGTTGGGTCTACAGACACCATTAACCCACCGTTTTTCTTGTTTTTTTATAAGCTACATTTTTAATGAGAATGATTTTTTTGATAAAATACTTACTTTTTGAATTATTTGCGAAAAACCGTCTAAAAACGTGTTTTTTTTTTGGTTGAAATATTGACATTTTCACTCACGAATAAATCGAAAAGTATTGAGTTTCTAAGAAAACTTTCCGGAGCCACAGCCGTGTAGTGATGTGACCGCTGGTTGAGTACAGAGCGGAAATTCTGAGTTCAAATCGCGGACTAGACAGAATTTCTTAGCTCAGCCTTCCAGTGGTCATCTACACGCTATGGTGAAATCGATATAGAGTATCGAAAAAGAGAAAACGAGGAGTGATTCACCTCTGTAAATGAATCGTAAATACTTTCAAGGAATTAGGCGTATTCCAAAAGGATAATAATAATAATAATAATCCATTTCCGGACTTATGCTCAATGAAACATTTTTTACCCCCGAGAAGAGGTGGCAACCACCCCCAGGGTAAAAGCAACCCCCGGCACAGTCTCAACTTTGAAGGAGAAGGTAAATAGATCGTAAATCCAAATTTTTGTGCAAATCGGTGGTGTTTGGAATAATTCTGCAGTATTACCGTATTTTTATCTTCATTGACTGGACTATAATCGGTTTTTCGATTAACAGTTTATTTCAAAAATATTAATTGAAATTAATTCCCAGCTCTGTTCAGGAGTCCTGAAAATTTTATAGTTTATTGAGATACTCGCAAATACAAAACCAGAAGTTTGGTGGTCGGATAAGGAAATAATTAATTTTTTTAAATAGGTCGCTTGGAGACCCAGGAGATGGTGAAAAGGTATTATTACCTTTACCAGATCTTTTTTCTTTTACCAGAACTAAAAGATTATTTATTTACCACTGGTACATGCCCTGGTGAAAATAATAAATTAACAGCTCAAATCTTGTTAAAATTGTCGCTCTTGTCTGATAAAGGCATGTGCCTGTGGTGGTTATAATCTTTTGATTCTAGGCCCATGTATTCTTAACTAGGGATGGGAATTAATTTTGTTTAATTGATTATTTAGTCTATGATCGATTAATATTTTTGAAAAAATCGATTAATCGATTGTTTTTGGTGAACCAATTAATCGCTTGTTTTCGATTAATCGATTGTTTTCGATTAACCCATCAATCGATGACTTAATCAAGTAGGTAATCAAATTGATTAATATTTTTGAAATAATTGATCAATCGGAAATAATCGAACAGTTGAGAGCATTCGATTAATCGATTGTTCGATTGTTTTTGATTAATCGATTGTTTTCGATTAACCCATTAATCGATGACTTAATCAAGTAGGTAATCAAATATTTGATAATCGAAAAATAATCGTTAGTGTTACTTATTTAATGGCATATCTAGCGAAGTTTGAATGCACACGGTCCGTACATGGGAAAGGTCCGAATACGCAGGTTGCTTGGAGCAAATACAGGCAAATGTTGTGTAGTACTCATGTTTGGCATGGGCTTGAGGGGCCCATTGATGAATGTACACTTATTTAAAGTTGCATCGCAAAATTTACCCTTTCTCTTAATTTTTTGGTGAAAAGCCCTTACTAGAATAGTGGATTTTAATAGAGGTGGGAATTAATTTTGATTAATTAGTTATTATTTAATTTGATGATCGATTAATATTTTTGAAATAATTGATCAATCGAAAACGATCGATTAATCGAACAATCGAAAGCATTTGATTAATCGATTGTTTGATTGTTTTTGATTAATCGAAAACAATCGAGAGCATTCGATTAATCGGTTGTTCGATTGTTTTTGATTAATCGACGGTTTTCGAATAATCGATTGTTTTTTCAATGTCGATTTTTGATTGTTAATTCTAACAATTGCTCAGCTCTACGTCTTAACAGTACCTTTTGACCTTCTCGTGCTCTACGCGAAACTCGACAGACTGAAGTGAAATTCTTAAAACTTAAAAAAATTTATTTACCTACATTATGTTCCCAACCAAAAAAATATTTTAGTTGTATATTTTTTTTTAATTACCTATTAACATTATGTAACTGCTTGGTGAAGTCAGGATAAGTCTCGAATTTTTAGAAAATTTACTTTTTTGTTCTCCTCCCCTCCCACTATCCGACTAGGAAAACCTCTGCCATTTACGGGTTTGTATTTAGTGGGTCTCGTCTTAAAATTTTTAAAGCTTATGAAATCCTTCAGTAGCTCGGACATATTTCATATAAATCATATATGTTCTGTTTCAGTTGAGGAAACTACAGGAATTAAGGGTTATTCATTTTTCATGGCATCAGGGTTACCAGGGCTAGGCGATTGTTAAAATTAGCAATCTACAATCGACTGTATAAAAACAATCGGTTAATCGAAAATAATCGATTAATCGAAAATAATGGTTTAATAAAAAAATTTGATTGATTAATCGATTGCTCGATTTTTTTACCTCGGCTTTTTTCTCCCAATTTTTTTTAATTTCTTTTTTTTAACTCTCTAGCCTAATTTGCAACTCAAAATATGAATAAGTTTTATATCTTTTATTTTTCATCTTTTGGCTTTTTTTCTCAACATATTTTAGAATGACCTTTTCTTAACCTCTAGTTTACATGTTCTCCGAGCAACATGTGCACTACTTCATATTTCTTCCATGTAATATAAACTGATAAGCTATGGTTGCTAGGTACATGGACCATTTGTACCTTCTATTGCTATGTCACTGTTTCACTATTTTCGATTAATCGATTGTTTCAGATTAATTTAGTGTTTGATTATTTTTGATTAATCAATTGTTTGATATAATTTGATATAGTTCGATATAATAGAAAACAATCGATTAATTGAAAACAATCGATTAATCGAACAAAATCGATTAATCGATTATTTCTAAAATATTAATTAATTCTCAGCCCTACTTGGTACCTATTTGACTTTCAGAAAAATATTTCAGACAAAAGTTGTAGGAAATTTTGTCCTCTATAAGATTCCTACAAATAATTTTTGGGCTAGGATAAATGGTAAGGAGGCATTATGGAAGTTCCTATTTTTGACCAAAATGACTGCATTTCCGGCCATCGGGGTTAAAAATTAGCCCTCAATCTTTAGCATGTCAAAAAGTTTGACTCGGCTTCTGGATGCAAAGGATCACTTTAAAATCTCTCGATCCTTTTCTCCGAGGTCCCATAAAATCGTTGAACCTGTGGAGAGTCCTTCCGAGTACTACCAAAACTACGTGATTTATGAGCTCGATGTAGGCCCTTGTTCGCGCTGCACATTGTAATGACAGAGATACGGGACATAAAGTATTAATCTAACACTCACAGTTTCTGTAATGGATAAGCAATCAAATTAACAATATTAATTTTTATTCTCCTTAGCTGACGCTTTTTTATCACCAAAACTTTAATGGCTAATAAAATTTTTAGTAGGTGTAAAATGGAAAATTAAAATTTAATTGAAATTATTGGAAAATGTATTAAAACATATTTTTTGAAAGCACTGACATTCTGTCGTAGGGCAATTAACTGTTTAATTTTTATGATTTGCTCGAGGGTGTTCCGTCAGGATTTTCCGATTTTAATGTTTTTGATTTTAAAAATGTCGACCTTACTTTTACTACTGTACTTTTGCTTACCAAATAAAGCCATCTTTATTTTACTCTGTGTTTTATTTAGTAAATTGGCGCCCAGGTTATATATTTTTTTTAGTTAGATGTCACACAAACACCGAAGAAGCTGAAGATAAAGATAGTGCCATTTAAGATCGATTCAGTACCGGATTAAGCCACCGCGGGGTTTCTAGCAAATGTTAGGTTTCGGTTGTGTTAATAACGTTAACGCTAAATCGAAGATATTATATTTATTAAAGCAAACTCAAGAGAATTTGATAGATAACATTGAGAAGAGCGAATGCCTAGTTAAGCCGAAAATTAATTTTAAAGTTTTTATTTTCTACGCAAATTTCGACCTCAATGACGCATTTTATTTCCTGTCCGAATGCTCATATCTGTTCTTGCACCTATCCCGTCGTAGAGTTCACATCGTCAAACTCATTTCAGCCGTGAACTTTTCTGCACTGTCGGGTGCGGGGTCTGTAGCATTTTTCCTACTTTTGCTACTGTGTTTATTAAAAATTTGAATTCTGTTTAGATGAAACCGAACATTTGTCGCGTTACTTCGAGTGGCGATTTATGAACGTATACGCTTTCCGTGGTTCGGAGTCCACGTTAAACTGTAGGTCCCTTGTATCGGAAAATTTTGATGCAATTTAACTTGATTAAAAATGCAAGCAAGTTAAATTCGTTATTGGCGAAAGGTGGCCAACCGGAAACCGGAAGAAAACTTGTAATAACTTTTATTTTTTGGCATCATTTTTATAACGATGCTTTATAAATTGTACTTTATTGCTCTTCTCGTTACAGAACAAAATTTATTGAACTTTGTTCAAAACTTTTGTTTGAGTAATTTGTTCCGAACGGCAACGCACTTGATTATATTTCTAATAAATCAATAACGAAAAGAACGAAAATTTTGACCATGTAAAAATTTGTATTATTTAATAAAAAGTTTGATTTTATAGTAGCCTTGTGTTTTGAAGTTTCCGTAGAAATGAAAAATTTGACTTTAAATAAAAAAATTTGGCATATTATATTTTTTATTATAAAATTTTTATTTGTATCCTAATTACATGTATTAAACCCTACCGTTTTAATATATAAAACTCCAAAATGGCGTCATTTGATGACTTACCGTTAGATATACTGACCGAAATATTTTCATATTTACCGCGAAGAGAACGCATCGCTTGTATGATGGTTTGTAGTTTTTGGAAAGCAGCAATGGATACTCCATCGATCTGGCGAAATGTGACCGTGTATTTGGATTCGGATTTAGTTGGTAATACCAAAACGTAACTTTTGAATACTCACTAATTTTCTTTTTCTCAGAACCCAGCACTGTTATGGCCACAAAGTTGTATCATAAATATTTTCAAGCGATGGAATTTTGCTGGAGCAATCCCCGTTTGCCGACTCGTTGGATGCAATACGATTGTCAGGAGTTTGCAAAACGAGCGTGCCGTTATTTAATTTTGCTCCAAAATTCTTCCATCCAATTGGAATCGGTAAAAATTGATGACTGGTACGAAGTTCCTAAATTCAAAAAAGTTATTTATCACTTATGCAAGTTTTTAAAGTAAGCATTAGCTAGATCGAGCTCCTCCAAACCTTAACACTACCATCCCCACTTGCGAGGTTTTCTAAGAGAAGGTAAATTTCAGATCGCAAGAGTGCATGTCGAAGGTCTGCTTTATAAATGTAACATTTAACAAACCCGAATGCATAAAACTATTGGCTTGTTGCCTTTCTTCGATCAAAACGTTGAAGTATTTGGATATCAGTAATTGTTATCACGCGAATCCTTCCATGTACGAAGCTGTCACTTTTCTTAGTTGTTTGGAGCATTTGTCCAATTTAAAAGTTCTCAAACTGGATTATACGACGTTGTGTGGTGGAGTCATCGACTGCATCATCACCAGCAAAAATGATCAATTGGATTCCTTGGTGGTAAATCTACGAGAGTACGATTACACTTTAAATCTGATAAGCGAAGACGCTTGGGTTTGTCTCAAACAGCAATGCCCCCAGGTGAAAGTTTCATTCTGCATAAGTAAATAATTAACAATATTAATCAAACCAACCAAGATTAAGGGTTAACTTTCAGGAAATATTTGTCACTACGAGATAATTGGAAGAATTTTGAATCCTGCAATACCAATGTATTCATTCTCACTTAATTGCGGAAAAATTTGGGATCAGAACAAAAGCAGAGAATATCGAAAAACGCTGGCGTTATTAATAAGCAATTATCACAAAACTTTGGGTAAATATAACCACGGTTTTAAATCGTTGAAAAACATTTTTTCCAGAGAACGTTTCCTTGCACGTTATGTACAACAGCGAATTTTTGGATGATTTAATTTTGTCGTTAATCAGCAAATGTAGCAATTTGAAGTACTTAAATTTCCAAGGTATAATTGGAAGTATGGAGTTGTTGGCAGAAATTTGTAAATTTCAGACGAAGTCTATTGATACTGATGGTAGGTAATCAATTTTCTCTACGTCAGTTTTATTGAAAAAGCTTAAACAATATCAGGGAATATGTCAAGTTCACGTAGATTGATTGGAACTAAAAGTAGATTGTTAGTTGATGTAGCTAATTTCCGAGAGGTAAATCACCGACAAAAAATATCTGCACCACATTTCCTTTTCAATTTTCAAAATTTGAAAAATTTGTTCTATATAAATTGATAAATTGCTCATCAACGTCAATCAACTTGTTCATTATAATTTTTACTTGCTGATAGTCTTTCATAACCAAATCTTGTAACTGGATGTCGTGAACAAACTTTGGTCACAGTTTATTCATTAAATAAAAAACTTTTTCAAGTTTTTTTTTGACACTAAAATTTAACGCATTTATTCGAATTTGAAAGTATTATTATACAATTCAATGCATGCCTCACTGTCGATGAAAAGAAATTAAATTTTTTGTCCGTCCATCGTTTTTTTTTTCTTCGTATACACGTAATTTTTTCATTGATTTACTTCCACATCTACGGCTGCGACTTTTGGTCTTAACTTTTCTGCTCATTGAAGAGCTAATCAGAAGGGTTAATGCCGAATGCTGAGTAGTCTAAGGGCATCATCGCGTTGGTCTGGAAAATCTTGAATGATCGAAACAGTCGTTCGGTCTGGGGGGGTCCTAAGGCATGGTCTGCATTCACAGCTGCAGCTTGCAAACCATACCTTTAGGAGTGATTAAAAATTGAATTTTAAAACAAAACTTTATTTCTAGGTTTTAAATATTTCCATATCATTCCCAGTGAAATAAATTTGAGGAATCATTACATGTTCAGCAAGCTTCATCAGAATTATTCGAATGCTTTAACCGAACACGGAGTGGATTTTAGAATATGTAATTCGCCTGTAAAAAATACGGTTTATGTATACTATTAGCTACGAAAATATGAATAAAATTTAAAGAAGTGGTAAATGTACATCAATAAAAATCTAATTTTTTCAAAATGTATTTTTTTTTATGTCGAGTAATAATTGGGCCAATTAAAATTAGAGCTTTTGAATGGAACAAAATTCAGCATCCGTTAAACTTGAACTATTCGAAAGAAAGTGTTCACCACTAATGCGCATGAATAGATTAACGAGATTTCAGCTACAGACTGCTCACTCATTGACCACAAATTCATTTTAAAAAGAAGAGTAGATTTTAACAAATAACGGAATTACTTCAGGTGAAGCGGAATCAATTTTAAAATCGGTCAATTCTTCGCTCTGAGAACTGAAAACTGCCGGATTATTATCAGTTTTCAGGATTGGATGATTTTAGCGAAAATTCCCTTGCTTCAGGTAGTCCGATTTATTTGGACCATTTTCTTTAATAAAAAAAAAAAAGATCTTGTAAAGTACAGATGTACCTCGATCAGTACGGTTCTGATTATCTCTGGTTATTGTGTTATTTAATCGCCATTATTTTTCATATTTTATTTGAGAAATAATGGAAAATTTAACGGAATTTGATAGATATCATTAAAACGAAGCGTTTAAGGTACAGATGAATCGTCAATATTCATTAGTTTAGCCAAAAATTGATTTTAAAGTTTACATTTTTATGCAAATTTTGACCTTATTAACGCATTATAATGGCGGTTGAGTGAATATCCCGCATATAACACGGTTTAGAAGTTCTTTTGGCTTAAATTTCCAGATTTGGGTTATTTGTTTGGTCTTAAGGTATATTTTTAATGAGCTGAACTGTCTCAAAGATCACATTTTCTAGAATTCCGGTGTAGGTGGTGGAAGGCGACCAGGAGATATTTTTAATGATTGGACTGTTACAGAGTTCTCGGTTTTTAAGATTCTGGTTTTGGTGGCCGAAGGCGCCTAAGAAATATTTTTAATGAGTGGACTGTCGCAAAGCTCTCGGGTTTTCAAGATTCAGGTTTAGATGGTGGAAGGAGCTCAGGAGATATTTTTAATGAGTAGACTGTCTCAGATATCTCGATTAATTGCAACATTATTAAGAAGTACTTGAACAATGAATTATTTGTTATTTAATTAAGCAAAAATTAACAATCGAAAATTAATTTTTTAAAAGAATCGATTATAGCGATTAATCGGTTAATCATTTAATCGAAAAAAATCGAAAACAATTGAAAATAATTGAACAATGAATTAATCGATTCAAGATTATTTTTGATTAACCGATTAGTTACAATTATATTATATATCGAAAACAATCGATTAATGAAATTAACCGAACAATCGATTAATGGAAAACAATCGAAAATTGTTCGATTGAACAATTGATTCAAAATTATTTTCAATTAACCGAATGTTTTCGATTATATTAAAAATAATTGAACAGTCGATTAATTAAAAACAATCGATTAATCGAAAATAATCGAACAATCGATTAACGCAATCAACCTAATAATGGATTCATCGAAAACAAGCGAAAATAACCGAACTATCAATTAACTAAAAACAATTGATTAATCGAAAACAATCGAAATTTATCCAACAGTCGCTTAATCAAAAGCAATCGAAATTAATCAAACAATTGATGTTCATCTAACAATAAATTAATCAAAAAAACCAAACAATCGAAAAAATAACCAAGAATAATCAATTAAATTGATTGTTCGAAAAATCTGATTAATCTATTGTTCGATTTTTATACCTCTGATGGGTTGATTTTACCAAAAATTTTTTGGATTATTTTTTTTTAACTCTTAGCCTACATTATTTCCTTCAAGTAACATGCGTAGTTCTTCATATTTGTTCTATGTAGCGTAAATAAGCAATCGCGTCATCAAAAACAATCGAAATTCATCCAAAAATCGATTAATAAAAACAATCGAAATTCATTGAATAATCGATTAACCGAAAACAATCGAAAATAATCAAACAATTGATTAATTGAAAGCAATCGATTGAAGACAATCGAATGTTTTTCGATTGAACAATCGATTCATAATTATTTTTGATTAACCGATTGTTTTCTATTATATCAAAAATAATTGAACAGTCGATTAATTGAAAGTAATCGATTAATCGAAAATAATCGAACAATCGATTAAAGAAATTAACCGAACCATGGAGTAATCGAAAATAATCGAACAAGTAACTCACTAAAAACAATTGATTAATCGAAAACAATCGAAATTTATTCAACAGTCGATTAATCAAAAACAATCTAAATTAATTAAACAATCGATTAATCGAATACATTAGAAATTCATCGAACAATAGATTAATCGAAAAATCTGATTGATTAATCTATTGTTTGATTTTTATTCCTCTGGGCCGATTTTACCAAAATTTTTTTGGATTACTTTTTTTTAACTCTTAACCTACATTATTTCCTCCTAGTAACATGCGTAGTTCTTCATATTTGTTCTATGTAGCGTAAATAAGCAATCGCGTCATCAAAAACAATCGAAATTCATCCAAAAATCGATTAATAAAAACAATCGAAATTCATTGAACAATCAATTAATCGAAAATAATCAAACAATCGATTAACTGAAAACAATCGATTAATCGACAACAATCGAAAATTGTTTGAACAATCGACTCAAAATTATTTTTGATTAATCGATTGTTTTCGATTATATCAAAAATAATTGAACAGTCGATTAATTGAAAACAATCGATTAATCTAAAATAATCGAACAATCGATTAATGAAATCAACCGAACAATAGAGTAACCGAAAATAATCGAATAATTAATTAACTAAAAACAATTGATTAATCGAAAACAACTGAAATTTATCGAACAATAGATTAATTGAAAAAATCAAACAATTGAAAAAATAACCAAGAATAATCAATTAATCCAAAAATCTGATTGATTAATCTATTGTTCGATTTTTATATCTGGGCCGATTTTATCAAATTTTTTTTTGGATTACTTTCTTTTTATTTTAACTCTTAACCTACATTATTTCCTCCTAGTAACATGCCTACTTTTTCATATTTGTTTTATATAGCGCAAATAAGCAATAGTTTCATCAAAAACAATCGAAATTCATCCAACAATCGATTAATAAAATAATCAAAATTCATTGAAAAATCTATTAACCGAAAACAATCAAAAATAATAATCGAACAATCAATTAATCGAAAATAATCAAACGATTGATTAATTGAAAACAATCGATTAATGAAATCAACCGAACAATCGATTAATCGAAAACAATAGAAAATTGTTCGATTGAAACGCGATTCAAAATTATTATTATTATTAACCGATTGTTTTCTATTATATCAAAAATAATTGAACAGTCGATTAATTGAAAGCAATCGATTAATCGAAAATAATCGAACAATCGATTAATGAAATTAACCGAACAAAGGAGTAATCGAAAACAATTGAAATTTATCCAACAGTCGATTAATCAAAAGCAATTGAAATTAATCAAGCAATCGATTAATCAAATATAATCTAAATTCATCGAACAATAGAATAATCGAAAAAATCAAATAATCACAAAAATAACCAAGAATAATCGATTAATCGAAAAATCTGATTGATTAATCTATTGTTCGATTTTTTAAGTGATGAAAATTTTTTGGATTATTTTTTTTTACTTTTTAGCCTATATTATTTCCTCCGAGTAACATGCGTACTTTTTCATATTTGTTTTATGTAGCATAAATAAGTAATCGTTTTATCAAAAATAATTAAAATTCATCCAACAATCGATTAATAAAAGCAATCGAATTTTATTGAATAATTGATTAACCGAAAACAATCAAACAATCGTAAATAATCGAACAATGGATTAATCGAAAACAATAAAAAAATCGAAAATTATCGAACAATCGATTAATTGAAAATAATTAATTTAATTGATTATATCAAAAATGTTAATCGATTAATCGAAATTAACTATTATTATTAATTTAGACGAGTGGGCGGGGCTAACCTTATGGCTACAGCCAATTCAATATCTTGAAATGCCAGTTTATGCATTTTTCAGTTTTTGGCAAATTATAGGGCTAATTTGCAATGATCCACAAATTTTTACTTAAAATTGTTTTCAGGCCTGCTTGCTATCAACCTTTACGTCAAAAAATTTTAAATTTGTGTTTCGGGTTTTCGTGCTATTCCCTAATGTATTTTTCAAAAAATTAAATTTTAATTTTAATGCCGGTCCTGTAGGTCGTAAACTTTTCTGTTAAAGAATCAATCATCAGAAACGCTTTGAAATGACACAAAGGTGGAGTTTTCTAGCAAACTATTATATCCAGTATTTTTAAAAAGTTTTTTTGGTTGGTAATGAAGAAACGAATTCATCAGAGGGGGAGCTTTCTAGCAAATTATTGTATGTATTAGTTATTTTTTTAACATAAACTTTGTATAGTGTAAACTTACGCAGCTTTAATGAACTAAACCAATGAGAGGCGGTTGTAAACCGACTACTTTGGTTACCATGGCAACGTTACGAACAGACCATTTACAAAATTTGCAGGCCTGTAGCACTCGCCCTACTTTTTATTTATGTCGTAATTAACAAAAATCAAAACTTGTTTGAGCCTTATTGAACAAAAAAACTTGACAAAAACGATTTTACAAGTGTAACTTTTTTATGTGGGTTAGGATATGTCGCAACACCGGCAAAACGACATTATAAGGATATAATTTACGGATTTATTATCATTCAGAGCACGTGTTTTGTATTTATTGGCAAACGTTACAACTTTATAAGGACAATAAATTAAATATTTTTCGTGGAAAAATCGTGGATCTACGGTTGATTATTATTGTGCTCTTGGGAACATTTCATCTCAAGACTATCATTTTCTGTAATTTCTTAACGGATATCGACCAGATATTCTTTAGAAAAATGTATTATTTTAATTTTAAATATGGAAGAGTAAATACTTTTACTCATAACGATTTGACATTTCTTTGTAATTTTTTGACAGACGCCATTGAAAAATTAGATATAAATCGTCATGAAACATTGCACAGTTTGTAGAGATTGCTTCTGCACACTTTATTTTTTTGACTCTAATTGGATATTTGCTTCCAACAAGACGGCGCAACATGCCATACACATCACACAAAACTATCGCGCTTGTGAAGAAAAAGTTTAATTTCACGATGAGGAGACATTAATTGGCTACCTAGATTGTGCGATGCTTAAGCGGTTAAACAATTTGCTTTTTGGTATCCGGATTGTGCTGTTAATCGTCAGGTTATTTGGAATGCCTTACTCTGACATTGGCGATATAACTTCTAAGTCCTGTGCCACTGTTTACACCAATCAAGAGAAAGTAAATTACTTGACTACGAAACTATCACAGTGATGGTAATTTTATCACCTTGCTTTGGTTGTTGCTATGATTCATTATAAACAAAGGAACCGCGGACTAACGAAAAAATGGAGCGAAGAAAATAGTCAGCTTGCTATAGCAGCTGTTAGAGAGGGTACGTCTGCTAATTTAATTAATTTTATAAAAAAAAAACTATAATTACACGATCTGGTTGTAGTTCATGAACTGGACGTTATTGTTATGAATCGGACAGTTACTTCAAGTAGATACGGGAGAATAAACTTTTTTTAGTATTTTATACGGAGAACTTTGTCAATTGTCCTGTATTGTTAAAATAAATCTAATCATTTCAAAAATTATTTTATTGAGATTAAGAAATAAAAAATGAAAATATAATTTATATTTAATTAAAACTTCAAGTACGTTTTGTTTGCGATCCTATAAGTAAAATTGCTGCCAGGTTAACTACTACTGAATACTAATAAGTTAGGGATGAAATCCTTAACCCAGTTCTTGCTTTGAAATTGAAAGCTTCTCATCCACATTTCCAATTACTGTTAATCATACAGTAAATTATTTAAAGTTATGTTTTAACTTTTAATTGTACAAAATGCATATTGCCATTCTTGTAGAAACTCGTAATTTGCACATTTCAAAGCTTACTAGACCATTGTTGGAATGCGACTTGCAAATGCAAAATTTTCAATTTAAAGTGTAAAAGCTAGGGATTTATTCCAGACACAAAGTAGTTTTGAAGTGCAACTTGAGAAAGATTAAAAACAGCAATTTTTAATTATTCTTGCACAAGTCCAAACAAATGAGAAATAAAACGTCAGTTTTTAAAAGCATTGATTGGCACGTCAGTAAATCACTTTGGAGATCTATTGTAAGGTAATTTAAGGTTAAGTGGGCAGGCAGGTTAACTGAACAACTTGGCATTATTACCGTTCTTTTGTTCTTTCGAACAAGAAAGTCCACGACATCTTTCTCTTTCACTAAATAAAACCACTTTTTATCGCCCCTTTTTTTTGTTTAATTAACAACATTTAATTTTATAAATTTTAGGTGTTCACGGAAGCCACGAAAAAGAATTCGTACAACCAATAGATCATCGTACACTGCAGAGCAACTGAAAAAAGCTGTTGAAGAAGTTTTATGGCAAGCTCGTTCGATACGAAGTGTTTCCATTGAGTTCAACATTCCTAGAATTACATTAATTCGATATGTTGAGAAAAGTGGTAATCAAGACTTGGACTCCATTAATTTTCGGCCGAGTAACGAGCACCTGATGGTTTTTACCCAAGAAGAAGAACTTATTCTTAAGCAGCATCTACAGCATGCATGTGATGTTCATTATGGTTTATCTACTAAGCAAGGTCGTATCCTCGCCTACGAATTTGCCGTGGCCAATAACAAACAAAACATAAAAAGCAGTTGGTCTCGAGACGGAATGGCTGGAACTGAGTGGATGATCAATTTCATGCGGAGAAATAACTTCTCTTTGAGAACGTCTGAACAAACTAACTTGATGAAAGTGACCAGCTTCAATAGGGCAAAAAATATCGAAATGTTTTTTAAAAATCTTAAGGAGATTAAAGTAAGATATAAGTTACGAGGTGAAGATATTTATAACCTAGACGAGACCGGGGTTACTACGACACGTAGACCCTCCAGAGTGCAAGCAACAACGGGCAAAAAAGTTGTAGGTCAGATTACTTCTGGTAACAAGGGGGACGTCGTTACGATTGTAGGAATCGTCGGCGCCACTGGACGCTGCGTACCGCCGGTTTTAATATTTCCACGTGTCGGTTTTAAAGAAAATATGCTGCTAGGAACTACACCGGGTACGAAAGGCGCTGCTAGTCCTTCCGGTTTGATGAACAGTGCCTTGCTTCTACCCACTTTGCAACATTTCGTACAACACGAAAAACCATCCAAAAAACGACCAAAGCTGATTATACTTGATAACCACGAGAGCCACATAAGCATTTCTGCCCTTAACTACTCCAAAGAAAATGAAATACTTCTTTTAACCTTGCCTCCGCATTGCGAACAACTGCAACCTTTAGAGATCGGGGTGTTTAGCCCATTTAAAATTTTCTACCACGGTGCTTGCGATAGGTGGATGATTGATCATCCAGGAAAAGCTATTACGATATTTGAGGTCGGTAGCCTTATCGGGGAAGCTTTTCTACAAGCATTTACTCCTGAAAATATATGCAGTGGATTCCGAGCTACTGGAATACATCCATTTAACAACGAAAGTTTTTCTGAAGATGATTTATTACAGCGAGAGCCTCAACTCGATCCGAAACTTGAACTATCAATAGAAGAATCTCAATTATTGCCGTTGACGCTAAAAGAAGAATTAACAAGTGAAAATTCTGAACCTGATTAGACTAAGATTAAAAAGTATGTTTATTATTTGCAATAAAGTTTTGAATAGTACGTACAACCGTTTTGTTTGTTCCTTTATTTTATTCTTCCAGGCCGGGCAAGAGTAATTTTTGTAGAGGTGTTCAGTTAATCTACCCGTATGGTCCAGTTAACCTGAACTGTTTTGAAGCTGCTTGTTTTATTTATACTACGGAACATTTAGGTGGCTGTAGGTTTAAGTTGTCTGCAAAAAAATGAATCAGTTAACCCCGGCTTTACCTTATTCACTTATGTGAAATTAAAGGTATGGTTTGCAAGCTACTCCCGCGATAAGTCGCTGCGATCTTAACATCGGTTCTCCCGGACTTCACTAGAGTTTTGGGACTACCTAATTTAAACGCAGTAGCATAAGTCGATTTTCGTTACTTATAACGAAAGAAATCTTTCCCTCCGACCTTTCGTTGACGGTTCCATGGTCATGTTTGATTATTCAGACCGGCACAATTTTCGACTACCGGATAAGTGGTAGAACCAGTATATTTTTGCGCATTAGTCCTCAAAGGGCTCGTTTGAATATTTGCTACTTACTATACATAGTTTTACGGCAGTGACGTTATGACATCGTCGTATCTTAAACGTAAAGGTAAAAATTTCTGATTTTACAACTTAGCCCATGAAAGTATTTGCTCCTATGAGTACGACCGAATATAATACCTTTTATTATTGTAAACACTTCGAACGTATCTAACAATTGACACTTTTGTTTTAGGTTGCGTGTGAAGATTCAACCCGAAAACGACGATAACTCACTTGGATTTGTTTTCCAAAATTCTAATACCACGGTAATTAAATCCGAATTAGTGTCGATTGATCTGGAAGAATGGGTTAAAAATTTGGAACTAACTCGCGAACCAAATTTTATTGTCACTTGTATAGTTTGTAACCGACTCTTCATGGTGAAGGAATTAAATCGACACGTTAAACTGCACGCTGAGGTTCCTCAAGATTTCAAATGCGATGTTTGTGGAAAAGTTTATTCGGCAATGAAAAACCTTAGGCGTCACAGGAAAGGACACGACACGGAAAGAACGCATGCGTGTGAAGTTTGTTTTAAGAAGTTTACTTATGCTCACTTATTAAGAGACCACATGAACACTACCCACAGCGCGGATAAATCATGGTTCTGTGAGTTTTGCCAGCGTTCGTTCAAAATTAAAAAAGCCTTAATTACCCACATTCGCGGTCGGCACTCGAAAGGAGGACAATATGGATGCGATCTTTGTGGTAAGACGTTTGCTATACCTTCCATACTGAAACAGCACTATCAAGGTTCTCACTACGTAAGGTCCGAATGCTCAATCTGCAATGAAGTGTTTTCGAGCTATTATTATTTGCAAAAGCATAAAAAGATTCATAAGGAACCTGTTCGAATTGAGTGTTCAATTTGTAACAAAGTCTTCGATCACACGACTCTGTTTAAACGACATTTCAGAGTTCACGGCGAGAAACCGAAATATATGTGTGAATTGTGCGGAAAGCACTTTACTTCCGGCTCCAGTTTGAGAGATCATAAGTTGATTCATGCTGGCACTAGACCGTTCCAATGCCATGATTGTGGTAAAAAGTTTTATAACAAAAATAACTTACGGACTCACGTTTTGGTGCACACTGGGGAAAAGCCACATTCATGTTTGGTTTGTGGTAAAAAATATACCCAAAGGAGTACGTTGATCATTCACATGAGGATTCATTCTGGGGAAAAACCTTACAACTGTGAGTTCTGCGATAAAGCGTTTATTAGTCGAAATTTACTAAATTGCCACAAGAAGAATCACGGTTATTAGTTGTTAGTTTATACGTACTTTGTCTAATTTTTATTATTATTAATTTTGAATGTGTAAATGAAGTGGAAGCATTAATTAAACCATTTTTTGACTAGCAAATTGTAGTTTTTTTGCAGTTTGATTACTAGCGACGCTTGTCAGAAGAAGTTTTGAAAATTTAGTATTGATTTTGATTGTACCTTATCAGGGAGCATCATGTCGTAATGTGCAGGTGAATATATTTTTTTCTAATATCGCCATTCTGCAATTGTGACAATTATATTTTTAGTTTTTGGCCACAAGTTTTAATTTTGCACATTAGTGGTACTTTATGGTTTAAATCAAAATTTGGAAGAAATTGTGTTTTAATATGTGCTATGACGTTAAAGGTTTTAAAAAAATTATAAAATTCGAGAGCTCCCGGCTCTCGTCACTGAACATTAAGATTAATGGGACTTATGGGAAAACTGTAAGTTAAGTTCAAATTACATACATGTAAAAGTTTAGCAAATTAAATGTTAAATTAAATGTTGTCATAATTCTAATGAAATGTGGTATTTAAATATTATAATAAAATATATAGGTTGTCCTGATAGGTCAGATTCCAGGGTCTAGTTCATTATCCGGTATTCAAAGATATTAAATTTATTAAAAAGAACTCAACGGAATTCGATCGATTTTAGCGACTTTATTAACTCATTTTGTCAACGGTGCGTGTACTCCGACTAACTCTTACGCGCGGAAAGTGGGGACCGACTGAGCACCTGTTGTTGTACCTACACATTTTAGGGATAATTTTAGCTTAAATCACTATTTGGCTATTTGCAGTGATCCGCACAGTTTTTGATTTACTATTGCTTTTTGCACCGTTTTTTATTATCCTGGATAGTGAAAATATTTAAAATCCGGGTACCGGATGATGAACTATCCCTCTGATTCCATTTCGATATAAAGGAATCGTTTGTTTCTAAATGACCTCACGACGCGTTAAATAAATAATTCAATATAACAAAGACCAACAAAAATTAGGACCGTTCTCAGGCTCAACGTGCAATGAAAAATTAATAAGATAATTTATAAAATTACAGGCACTTGAACGGATCCGTTAATTTTCTTGTTAATTTTTCAATAAATAAAAAAATTATCTTAGTGTAAGAAAACGAGCAGGGAGGGGGTCACCAACTGCAAAAATTGTTTTTACGTAATTAATAGACGCTCCCCAATTTTATATTTTGTAATTGTTATATTAATTTGATGTGATTTTACAGATCTTAAATTAGTCATCTAAAGTTTTTTAGTTTAAAGTTTAGGTTACTTTGAGAAACAATAAAAATTTTGCCAGAATTATCTATCTTGTTTTGATTATTATGAAATAATTTTGTCATTACATCTGTTTTCTCTTCAATATAATCGAAAAAAACCTTGAAAAATATTTATTTTATTGAAATTTTAGAGCGAATACGATAAACTGGCTTTGGATTTTAACAATTTTTTAATGCAATAGTAGTAGGTGAGGGTGCAAATATCAAATTTAAAAATAAAAATTTGTGGATTATTTAAAATTGGAGCTAAATAAGGCCAATAGCAGAAAAATAATATGCGAGTATTGTATTCGCTTTTGGCATAACTTTAGCCCTGCCGGGTTTCTGCTCTACCCTCTCCCCAGTCTATAAATTAAAGGGAGTAGTTCAGAAACCGGTACTCCGACTTTAAAAAATTCTAAAAGAAGGAATGATAAAAAACGGTTTAAAAAGCAATAATAAAACAAAAAATTTGTGAAGCATTGAAAATAAGGCGTACATTTTGAAAAAAAAACAAAATTTTACAGCATGAAATGGCATTTAACGACATTTCATTAGCTGTAACAATAAAGTTAGCCAAACCCACCCCGAATGAATATAAGGGCAACATGTAACACTATGAGGGACGACACAGTTGTTCCGCATGCAGTCCAGCGCCCCTGCTTTGTGAAATACGTGAAATTAATCGTTTACGTAGTTCTTAGTTATGCTGAAAACTTATTAACAGACGGAAGTGTTTAAATTGATTTAACGATGTTGGATCGAACGTAGTGTGATCGAATGTGCTACTAAGAAGGGGTGGATTTCTCTTTTTGTCAAATTTAAGCCAAAAATACCCCTAAAATTGAAATTTACTCGATGTTACTTTACGTTGATATAAGTACGATCAAAGCAGCAGCGTCAGTCCGCACTCTCCGCTGTTAACACTAAGACTGGGTGCACGGACAGCCAATACAATGAGTCAACAGAGGCGGATTTTGAACAGAAATTGTAAACTTCAATATCAATTATTACCTTACCTTAAACGGTTAATTTCAATGTTATCTAGCAAATTCTGTTGACTTTTCTTTAATAAATTTAATATCTTCGAGTACCGGTTAATGAACTTGACCCAAACATTTCATCAAATATTAGACTTGCGATCAATTAGGCTTGCGATTCTCGCTTAGATGTGGCCGGTATTTTTATTGGAGTTCTCAAGGTTTAGTATGTTTAATGGTTTTGGGATATTTAGTCGTGTACGCTTTTAAACAATCCTGAACTTTCTCCAATTGGAAGTTCAGGCCAAGTCGTAGAGATCGATCAGAGCGTTATAACAGAGAGCAAATTTGGTTTTGGTAGAGAATACCAGCTAGAAGCCGAAAAAGTTGATTTTGGGTATCTACAGAGCCAATTAAAATCGGGGTACTAATATAATAATAATAGTGAGGGCTATTAGTCAAAAATGAAGCAGTATCTTCATCGGTTAGGTATTATGAGTTCTACTGTGCTACCTATCGACCTGCAGTGTTGCAGCAAATCGCGGATTTGCACATCAGTTTTAAGGTAAACCGATCCTTCTTAGGGCCAGAACTAATAATACTCTGGTGTTCTGAGGCTAGAAAAGAGGGTCCTTTGCTTTTCATAAGAATTAAGAAGGGTTAATAATAAAAAAAAAACATCAAAACCCAGGAAAACCAATGAAATTTTGATATTTGACTTCAGAATGGGCTTTTGCCTAAAATAGAAAACAAAGATTGAACCAAATCAAAGAAATAATGAATTTGTAACATTACACACATCGGCGAATTAACGCAAGAAAATTAAATTTAAAACAGTCGCGAGAAGTAGTTAAAAAATAAATCAAATTTCAGCAAAAGAAACAATTGAATTTAGGAAAATTTTGGGAGCCGCTGAGCACTTAATTTTTGGTTATAATTTTGAGAAGCAAAAAGTAAGGTTTATTTTTAATCACCTGCTGGTTTAAAGGTCTATCGATGGTCTGGGTAGAAATACGAAATTTAAATTGGGTTTGGAATCAAGATAATGGCGTGGAATAACATAAGGACCGGTGACATCTGTTGAGGAATTGTCTAGAAAAAAAGTTTTTATTATTAAATTGTTTGAATTTTTAAAAATGATGAGTTTTACACAATAAATAACACTTGGGGAGTCAAAGGCGAGACTAATTAGTTTTTTTTTGATTATTTATTATAAAGTAGCGCTTTTGACCGTCCGATTACACGTTTACACAATAACATTTGATACTCAAACTTTTGTCAATGAATTATCTTCTGTATTTATTAAATTTATCCGAGCAATTAAAATTATTGTTTTACGAAAGTTTTATTGGTTCTTTTTTTTAAGTTTTGCTACAATATTAATTAGCATTTTGAACCACGACCCCTGGAAAGAATTTCTTAGGGTTTACTGTAGTTACGGTATGAAGTTCTTAATGACGGTAACATCATTTCAAACTTTTTTTTGTGCCGAAATGAAACCCTTCCCGATTTTTGTTGGCGTCCCTGTCCTATATGCTAATTCTGTTTTAACATCAGTTTTCCAAGAACTACGTAGCTAGTCGACCCATCAAAATATTGTGGTGCGTTAGCTCCAATGAGTGTTACCAAATATATTAGCTTTTATTTTTTGTGAACTAACGTAACTAACAATATAAACTTTTGTTTTAGGGTGCTGGTGAATATTCAACTCGAGAACGACGATAACGTACTTGGATTGGTTATTCAGGATTCCAATAATATCAAATCCGAATTTGTGATGATTGATCTCGAAGAGTGGGTGAAAAATTTGGAACTAACTCGCGAACCAAATTTTATTGTCACTTGTGTAGTTTGTAACCGACTGTTCATGGTGAAGGAACTAAATCGACACATTAAACTGCACACTAAAACTGTACCTTCAGATATCAAATGCGATGTTTGTGGAAAAGTGTTTTTAACAATGAGAAACCTGACGCGTCACAAGAAAGGACACTTTGCGCAAAGACCGCACACGTGTGAAATTTGTTCTAAAGCGTTTACTTACGCTCAGTTACTAACGGACCACATGGACTCTGTTCATAGCGTGGAAAAATCATGGTTCTGTGAGTTTTGCCAGCGTTCGTTTAAAATAAAAAAAGGATTAGCTGCGCATATTCGCCGTCGGCACTCGAAGGGGGGACAGCATGGATGCGAGCTTTGTGGTAAAACGTTTACCATTCCGTCTTATTTGAAACAGCACTATCAAGTTTCTCATTATATGAGGTCGGAATGCTCAATCTGCAATGAAGTATTTTCGAATTATTACTATTTGCAAAAGCATAAAAAGATTCATAACGAACCTGTTCATATTGAGTGCTCAATTTGTAATAAAGTCTTCAATGACAAAACTTTGTTTAAATGGCATTTTAGAGTTCATAGGGAGAAACCCAAATACGTGTGCGAATTGTGCGGAAAACACTTCACTACCGTCTCCAGTTTGAGAGATCATCAATTCCTTCATTCTGGAACCAAACCGTTCCAATGCCATGATTGTGGTAAAAAGTTTCATAAGAAAAATACCTTACGAACTCACGTTTTGGTGCACACTGGGGAAAAGCCACATGTTTGTTCGGTTTGCGATAAAAAGTATACTCAAAGGAGTACGTTGGTCATTCACATGAGGATTCATTCTGGTGAAAAACCCTACAAGTGTGAGTTCTGCGATAAAGCGTTTATTAGTCGAAATTTACTCAATTGCCATAAGAATAATCACGGAAATTAGTTAAGATTTACGTACTTTATTTGTTTAATTTTCATGATATTAAATTTAATGTGTAAATGATCTGAAAGCGTTTATTAAATAATTTTTTGACTAGCAAGATTTTTTAATTTTTTATAAGCGTTTTGGGCCTGCTTAGTTTCTAAATCAAAGTTAGTTAAATTGCCGGTGCGATGTCCTTATGTTACTTTACTAGCGACGATTGTCAGAAAAGCCGCAATTTTGTTGAATTTTGGTTGTTTAACTATTTGTATTTCTATGTGTTTTGTAACATCAGAGGACCGCTGGTTTTCTGCAAGACTTGGAGTATTTTGTTTAATCAACCTACGTTGCCATGTAAGTCCTTGGCTCTCAATCAATGTGGTTATAATCTGGACTGCCTCATCCGTTAGTCTCTTGAGTTTTTCTTCGATCTACAGTCTACAAGTTTGACCCCCAGGGGCAATGTAAAGCTACATCGACCAGCTTTAATTAACAGTTCTTCCTGTAAAAATTACTTACTTTTCAAAATCGTTGCTTAAAATGAATAAAATTTATAAAAAATACATTCACTTTTTAATTAATTTAACCTATTAAGTAAAACGTCATTCCTTCCATCCGAGGTTGGAAAATCGACAGACTCCGTATAAAGAAATTCCAACAAACAGATTATGGGTGATACGCATTTGGTTTGGAAAATTGTACAAAAATTATCATTTATAGTGGTTTTTTTATACTATGCTATCTGAAGAAGAGCATTAAAACCCGAATAAGTAATTCACTAATATTTTTAAATTTAATATTGGTTCACATTTTTATAATAGAAAAAATATAAGCGTGTGCTAAATTAAACAAAAGTACGATATTAAAAGAAAGCATAACTGATTGATGTGTGGTTTCCGATTTCAAAAATTATAATACTAAAGCAAAAAATTATTTCCTACTAGTTGGAACTAGGTCATTAAAACAACCTGATATTTGCCCCACGTTTCAAACTAAAGTACAATCCGGCTATAACAGACTCGCTTATAATGGGAACTCGCCTATAGTGGACGAATTCTTTGACTAAATTTCTAGATTATCAATGAAATAACATACGAAATAACATTTCAATAATGATATAACAGCTTAGTTTGTAACTGACGTTTATTGAAGTTCATTATAAGCGGAATCGATTTATATAAGTTAATCTTTAAGGCAATGTCAATATAATGAAAGTGAGCAGGAACATGACAATATAATTATTATTATGCGTATTAAAAATTTCAAAACTGCTTTGATTTTATAAGGTTTTATTTTTGTAACCGTGTGATTGAATGAATGAAAAGTTAATGATATTATATAATCTAGAAAATTCAAAATTATGAGATTCTCAATAAGTGACCGATAATTTTTTTTACATTTTTGACTTATTGGTGTCATTTTTCGCTACTACTTGTTGTGCGCATTGTGAAGACATTTAATTACACGGGCATTTAGTTTTAGGAGGATCACGTGATTATTTATTTATTATGGAAGTGTTTACTTAACACAAAATTTATCAAATTAAATGTAATGTATTTATTATTAGTTTCAGCAACTACCGTAAGGTAAGTTTCACAAAAAGTATGAATTAAATTTTAACCGACGATTAAGCTCATTACCATAGTTATAACTTATAACAGTACAAAAAATTATTGTTAGTTAACTTGATTTAACTAACATTTTTTACACTAGTTTTTAGCTCTAATTCCACTCTAAATTTTGTAAATTAATCTTCCTTTTATGCAAAAACTCATTTACTTTCTATCCTAGGTTTAAAAAACAAATTGAGCGATTATCAATCAAAGTGCGGAAGCTTAATATGTGAGAGCGTTGCGAACAGACAAAGTCTTTTACGATTTCTTTATGTTTATATTCTGAAAATCTTTCCTATAAAATATTTCGAATGTTGATGTCGTAAGAGATCTTTTAATGCGAGCTTTTAGTTTGCGGATCTAAGGTTATAAATTAATAATAGCTTCAACTTGCAAATTTCTAAAATTAATAACTTGCAATCGTCATGAATATTTCATGACTTTTTAAGACTTTTCAAAAAGTAATATGTTTAGGATGTTCTATTTTGAAAGCCAACCGAACTCAAAAAATTACACTCACTTGTTAAAAATATCCCCCAAGTCCCACTCAACTCATAAACCGGGGTATTTAAGTCGACGGAACTCTTAAACAGGAATCTTTAGGCCCGCGTACTTGCTATAAAGTATCCTTACAGTTATCTCATAACCTAAACCAGAATTTTTAAGCCAACGCTTTACTAAGCCTTGCTATAAGTATTTACATCGAACGCACGTACCGTCAAGATGATCTGTGACCAATGGCCTAGCACTTCATGCATCTAACGATTTCAGTCACTTTGCACTAGTTTATTTCCCGTTTCAATTTGGGGAGTCTTCAACAGCTGCTCCGCTGTTGCTCTTTAGAGTTCCAGGATTATCACAAGATTCTTCTCTTTTGTTATTCTGGGGGACCTTATTTTGAGAAGTCCCGCATTTTTGACCAAGTCAATGTCTTTGACTTGCACCGAAGATTTTTTTGGCAGGTTTTTGACTTGTAAACCCATTTGACTATTTAACCTGTATCTGAGCGATTGAGAATCCTGATCATCCCCTTTAACTTCAATAAGCACGTCACCAGTTCTAGTACTTCTCACATTTCTGATGGTTTTCCCGGATTCCTGACTTTGATCGATGGATCTCATGATAGGCTTTAGTGCTTAACATAAGTTAATTTAGAGCTCATGTTTACTACCAGAGTCGGGGGCCTATTTATTCAGTTGGCTTTGGCCGGACTAGATGTGAGCTTCTTTTTTTTAGCAACAGTGAACGAGTCCACATCTTCAAGGACTCTATTTTTATCCCTACCGGTACCTACAATGCTACTTTGCCAACCCATAACCTTTAAATTGTTTAAATCATCAATGTTGATCTTCATTTCTGACATCAGAGTTTGAAACTTATTGAACTCCCCTTTAGGGAGGTGTGTTTTTTTTTCGAGAGTTATGCACGCCTTTTTTGCGGTCTCCATTTTTTGAGCATCTCGTGTAGCCATTTCCTTTGTGAAAGTCTTCAAAATGGTCTAGTGAGGCTGGACCTCTTTCTTCAGAACAGCAAATGCTTCAACGTTTAGATTGTATCTAAAATACAGAAAAATAAAGTAATCGAAGTAAAATATAAGAAGCTCAACTATGAAAAAATTTAATACAATAATTTGCTAGAAAGTTCTTCCACCTCCTCAGTGTAATTGTTCATTTATTACCAGCCTAAAAGAGTTTACCAACGTAAAAACAATTTACGACCTATGAAGTAGACGCTCGGATCCGAATTGACACAATTCTTTGACTGAAGACATTATTTTAAAACACAAGAGTCTCGTTAATCCATTCATGCGCGTCTTTAATTTTAGAAATCCCATCACTTGAAAAAAAACACGACATCGTTTTGGTTTGCTTTGTTGTTTCCTTGACGACGTAATTTTATTTTCAATGTTATTGCAAAAATTTTTACAGTATCGTAAAAGCAAAAACAAACAGTAAATTGGCAAAATTAATATTCAAATTAATTTTTGAATTTAATTGTAAATATTTTGTTTGATATTGATAGATTCAGCATTTTTTTATATTTTTATTTCGTTAATAAAAGTAATTTGTTTGAGTGGACAACGGAAATCTCGTTAATCCATTCATGGCCGTCCAAAATTTCAAAGTTTTGTTAGTCTCACTGTTCTCTTGACGACGATGACATTTTTCTTAATTCTGTTTAAAAATTAATAATCACAGCATTGCAATAACAAAACTTCAAAATCGAAATTTTACGTTAAAACTAAACCTTACGTAAAGGAAACTAAAAAAGAAAAGAAAAACGAATAAATTGTAATAACTTCGAAAGAAATTTTTTTACGGGAAAACTGTTCATCTTTTGAGGACTTTTTGGGAAAACTTTATTTTTTTACATTTTGCTATTGGCCCTTTTAATATTTTTGACGCTCCTACGCGCTTGCTCTGATTGGTTAAAATTAAAAACGTAACTAATTTAAAAATTTAGTGAGTGAGTCTGTGGGCCGAACAGCCACACCAATCAATTTTTAGGTGGCTGAGGAAATACGTCGACAAAGTTGACATTTTTGATGTTGTTTTGATTATTATGAAATAACGTCGTGATTAAATTTATTTTCGGTATTTTGTTAACAGAAGATTAAAAAAAAATTGCATTGCAGAATACCAACCACCCTTCTAACTTTTCCAGTTATTTTTTTTGTCAGATTTAAATTTTTTATGTCGAATTATCCTTATTCCTGCGTACGCAGGAAAAAAATGAAAAGAAAACTTCTAATTAGTTAATTTTATAATTTTTGAACTTTTTGTTTTTTTTATTAATTATTATTAAAGATTTTTTTACTGTCCCAGATTTTTGTGTCCGTTTTTAGCTACCCTTACGATTTCGACGCCGATTTGTACCTACGGACGGCGCATCCTTGCTAATAAGGTTCATCTCATTGTGGTAGGTAAAATTGAAAACCGCCTTTCTGTGAAGGTATTTTATTTAAACAATTTTTGTTTTTCTAATTTAAAATTGCCTATTTTAACTACTAACAAGTAATTATTTAAAATTTTCGGATTTGTAGGAATTCAAAATTTTAACGTTTTTTTTGTTGTAATTATTAAAGAACTCTTAGAATGGACAATTTGTTACTAATTTACGATTATTATCTTATGGTTTCATTCATATATTTAATGTACTACATAATCAAGTTTATATTTAGCGTTGTTGCGTTGCCTTGAACTTGTATAACCCAAATCAATAAAATTGTTATTGCATTTTATTTCTGTGGTGCTCATTGAAAGATGAAATTGCACTAAACGTAGAATAGCCTTGTATTTTGTTCTAACATGTTCTATTTAAAAGCATAACAAACAAAGGATTGATTACGGTTCTGTAAATTTCTAGCCCTAGTGTAAGGGCTCGAGAATTGAGCACTGGCAGCGCTCATCAGTCTCGATTAAAGCTCGTCCAAGGTTACTTCTCAAAAAAGCTCTGCTCCTTAAAATATATAGATTTACCTACATATTATAAATAGAGTGTTAATATTACTTTTTTTTATTAACATTTATTTATAATTGAAATTTCGCTTAAAATAGAGTTCACACATTAATATTGATTTTATCAAGGTAAGGTATTTTTATCACTTTTAGTGGATCACTTATTTGAGGTTGAAATAAAAAACATTTAAAAATTTTTCAATTTATTCGGTTTCCAAAATAAATATAAGTTTTAATAATGTAAGTAAATATTTACACGTTTAAAATCCATGTTTGCTTTTTTATGTGCGATTATTATGTGTATTGCTTTCATAAACAATTTAATATTTACCAATAAAATTCATTCATAACTAAATTTTTCTACAACTCCAATAAATCGTTACAAAATTAAATTGAAAAAATAATTTATTATAGGTAAAAATAATAAATTTTGTGGTTTTTAATTTTTTTCATCAAACTGTAAGTACCTACTACTATTCCAAAATATTGAAAATTTTGTTGAATTTTTAAAACTGAAAGAATTGCAATTTTCTTTGTGCACCTTTTCCACCTATTATTTTTTGAAATACCATAATTCTTATTTTAGCAAGGTAACGATTTTCTCGTTATTTCTTTCAAAAATACGTTTTTGTAAAATTTCAGTTGTTAATGTAGTAAATTCGCGAACCTAATTCTAAAAATAAAATCAGCAGACTAAAAAAATAGAACTATAAATTTTGCATCTTGAAAAAAGCTCTTCAAATTTGTTTACGGAGTATTACAGTGCATATCTTAACAACTTTATTACTCAAATTTTTTAATTGAACATTTTCCTTGTTTTTTTTTGATTTTCTCTTTAGTACACCTGAAATTGTAATTGTAACGGTTAAAACACTGCATTTTTTAGCTACCTGTATCGTAGATAATATGTAACTTTTTTGTGTCTCGAAAAGGAAATATGATCGATTAAATTATTCATATTTGAATTTGCAATTAATATCTTGTGATTAAATCCTGCTTAGTTAGTCGGAAGGTCTGAAAATTTAATCATCAGCAAAAATTATTTTCTTTACAGGTAAAGTATTTTTTTGGTTTATAATACGGCTAAATGTTACTAAAAGAAGTTGTTTAGAATTTAAAATTATGGCCTTATGTAAAATTTCAAGTATCTAGGCCCACTTTGATAAAACCATTATTTTTCAGATGAAAATTTCCTGAAAAATAACGGTTCCATCAAAATAGACCGAATTTTATGAAATTTTGTGTACGGCCATAATTGAATATTTGAAACAATTTTTTTAGTAAAATTTTTGCGTATTGCCACCGGAAAAGGTGCCTTACCTATAGAGAAAGTAATTCTTACTTGACTGTTAAGGTTATAACGATTAAACATTGCTTTTTCTAGCTACTTGTATTTTTAATAATAAGGAGAAAATATGTAACTTTTTTTGTTTTGCAAACAAAGTCTGATAGGTTAATTAATTTTGATTTTTCAATTAATATTTTGTATTACATCGTAAGCAAAAATTATTTTCATTTCAGGTAAAGTACCTGTTAAGTTCATAATAAAGCTAAATGTTACTAAAAGAAATTGTTTAGAATTTAAAATTATGGCCTTATGTAAAATTTCAAGTATCTAGACCCACTTTGATAAAACCATTATTTTTCAAATGAAAATTTTTTGAAAAATAACGGTTCCATTAAAATAGGCCGAATTTTATGAAATTTTGTGTACGGCCATAATTAAATATTTGGAACAATTTTTCTTAGTAAAATTTTTGCGTATTGCCACCGGAAAAGGTACCTTACCTATAGAGAAAGTTTTTCTTACTTGACTGTTAAGGTTGTAACGGTTAAACATTGCTTTTTCTAGCTACTTGTATTTTTAATAATAACGAGCAAATATGTAACTTTTTTTTGTTTTGCAAACAAAGTCTGGTCGATTAATTAATTTTGAATTTTCAATTAATATTTTGTATTACATCTTAAGCAAAAATTATTTTCATTTCAGGTAAAGTACCTGTTAAGTTCATAATACAGCTAAATGTTACTAAAAGAAATTGTTTAGAATTTAAACTTATAGCCTTATGTAAAATTTCAAGTATCTAAGCCCACTTTGATAAAACCATTATTTTTCAGATGAAAATTTCCTGAAAAATAACGGTTCCATCAAAATAGGCCGAATTTTATGAAATTTTTTGTACGGCCATAATTGAATATTTGGAACAAATTGTCTTAGTAACAATTTGCAGTATTTTAACCGAAAATGGTACTTGACCTACAAATAAAAATGAAAAATATTTAAATATTTTTGAAATGACAATCCTGGTGTATAGTGTACATTACTGTGCTTGTACGTATACTATAAACTTTTTTGTAAATAAATATATAATTTTTAAGTAAACAACTCCTTCTAGAATTACACACATTTAGATTTTGATTTAGATTTAGATATTGCAAATTTAAAGCAATAATTAAGTAAAAATTACTTTTTGTTTAGGCAAAGCGCCATTTTATATCCATAATAACCCAAAATGTTACTAAGAAAAGTTGTTTAAAATATAAAATTATTAATATACACAAAATTTGAAAAAGATCGGCCTATTTTGATAAAGCCGTTATTTTTCATCTAGTTTCAAATAACGGTTTTATCAAAATAGGGCAAACTTTTTGAATTTTTGTATACGGCCGTAATTTTGCATTCTCCACAACTTTTTTTAGTAACAATTTGCAGTATTTTGACCGAAAATGGTACTTTACCTACAAACAACAGAGAAAAATATTAAAATATTTCTGGAATTTTTGAATACAAAATTAGGGGAGAGGTACTGTAGACGCGTAAATAAAAATTTTACGATTGAAACCTCGATGAATTCTGAAAAAGCATATTTTAAATATGAGAATTAAATAACGAAGAATGCCTTAAAAGCACTAGTTTTTTCAAAAATCGAATTTCAAAAAGGTCGATTTTTATAGCAAATTTCAAGCTCAGAATCCATGCATTCTATGATCGGTGCGTGAGCGGTCATGCTTAAGAGTCCGGCTGATGACAATTTTCTCACTTACTCTTAATACTTTTTTGTGTGGATCCTCCTCGTGCCATGATGGTTTTCATAAAATTAGCCCAAAACGGCGAAAGCGAAGCGCAGCGTAGACTTATTATTAAAATACCCCTAAGCCAGTGGGTTAAGGAAAAGGTGGATCATTGTGAGGTGAAACTCGTTTTTGCGCGGATTCTACAAGAACCGTGGTTGTGCAAGTAAAAATTGACTGGATGCACTCTACGCTTCGCTTCGAGCGCCTCCAGCCATTTTTACTGCACATTAACTATTAATAAACATGATTTTTGCTCGAAGTGCACTGTGGAATCATATGAATGCTAGTGTCGCTCCAGCCTTGACATGATTACGTAGTTTGAATATGAAGCTCGCGGTGCGCTCTAGTCTCCTGCCGCTCTAAGCGAGCCCACTCAAGAGTTTAGGCCCCTTACCCTTCCCCCTCTTCTGTAGGTCTTTGAAGTCATGGTTTTGGTGTCTTACCGACTTCTGGGACGCGTTTAGGGAACTCCGGCAGTGCCGTATTTTCCCAGCTTTGGAACCAAACGGTCACCCATCAGGCCGGTCGTCTACCTTATCCCGACTTATATATTCGTGGAGAGGTGCATACTCGGCTGTCGCCCTCAACGACTTTTGAGTGTAGGCACGTCCCGAAAAAGAACTTTCCAAAGAGAGGGGAGGGGGATCCAATTTGAATGGGCCGCAAACTGCTTTTAAAAAGATGGCTGAGCCTTTCTGGCTTGAACCCACCTTACGGTGAATCACCCCGCCGCCCTCTTTTGGTTGTTTTTTTTCTTAGTCGATATCACCCGTTGCATACCGGTTTTTCGGGAATAGCGCGTACGCTAAACCGTCCCATGTCTTAGACAAGGAAAGTTGGCTGGTTATACAGTTAAAGGTAGATCGTCCATTGTCAAACGGCTGAACCGAACCTCAGAACCCGCGACAGAACTCTCCGTCTCCTGATCAGTAGGGGCAAACTACGCACGAACACCGAGGAGAGCGTTATACCCCCCCTACGTGGTGCGGTTTGCAAATCTATCTGACAGTCGTCGAACTTGGTTTTCTTCCTCATGCCCGGCCTGAGGCTCCTTCTGATCGTTGAATGGTCGAAGTGGAGGGTGGCCAACAGGTCGTGCTTGAGTCGGGGGGCCCCTAAGTTGCTTTGGCTTTTTGGTCTTTGTTATTTCCTCCCGTGGTGCCTTCTGTGCCTTAAGTAGATTTTTATACATTGCAAATTTAAATCAATAATTAAGTAAAAATTACTTTTCGTTTAGGTAAAGCGCTCTTTTATGTCCATAATAAACCAAAATGTTACTAAGAAAAGTTGTTTAGAAAATAAAATTATGAATATATTCAAAATTTCAAACAGATCGATCTACTTTGATGAAGCCGTTATTTTTCATCTTGTTTCAAATAACGGTTTTATCAAAATAGGGCAAACTTTTTGAAATTTTGTATACAGCCGTAATTGTACATTATCAACAACTTTTCTTTGCAAAATACAATTTGCTGTATTTTGATTAAAATACGTACTTTACCTACAGAGAAACAAGAAACGAAACCTTAATTATTGTTAAAACTTAAACTTAATTGTTTAAAATATTTTTGCAATATTAATCCTAGAACACACTGTACTTGTATGTTCAATACTATAAATTTTTTTCATTGTTTTGTGAATCTGTCGTGAAATCGGAACTAGTACGAGAAAAGAAATAACGAAGCCGTTAGTTTTCAGAAACCGTTATTTTTCAGATAAAACGAAAAATAACGGTTTTATAAAAATTTGCTAATTTTTTTAAAATTTAGTGTAAAGCCATAATTATACATTTGAACGAACTTTTTTTTTAGTAATACTTTGCCGTTTTATAAACGAAAAAGGTACGTGTAAAATATCACTTTTAGTTTCATAAATCTTTAAGCTGGAAGAAAAACCTATTTTCTTTTCAGGTAAAGTACCCTTCTTGCTTATAATACAACAAAATGTTATTAAAAAAAGTTGTTGAAAATGACCAATTAGGGCCCCATGCAAAATTTCAAGTAGCTCGGCCTGCTTTAGAAAAAGCGTTATTTTTCATATTATGAAACAAAAATCGTGAAAAATAACGGTGTCATCAAAGTCTTCCGATTTTCTTGAAATTTTGCACACAGCCATATTTGATGATTTCCAGCAACTTTTCTTAATGACATTTTTCCGTATAATAAACAAAAAACGTACTTTACCTGAACTGAAAATAGAATTTTCTTTGTTATAATGAAAGCCCACAAATAAAAAAAAAATTTTAAATAAATCTGGTTTACCAGATAAAAGGGAATTTTAAACGCAAAAATTAACAACAATGGTAAAAGTTTGATACAATTCGTTATTTATTTTTTAAACTTTTTGAATAAACATTTCCAGTATAAAATGAAATTAAATAATATAATTTACAAATAAATTGTTTTTTTTTGCAAACCGCCTTTGTCGATGACACTATCAAGTATTTATTATGACGAATTTTATTTTTCAATAGGAATATTTAATAAATTTTCAGGAAATGACAAGAAATTAAACTGGATGAGTGATAGTGAAATATTGACATTTAGAAAAATTATATAAACTTTAAACTTCATAACAGCAAATCAATTGCAATTCAATTTGAAAATAAGAAATATTTAAATCGTCTTCATTTCGAGGGTAGGGGTAACTGTCGAGTCGATTCAAGTTAGTTTCCCTAGAACGTATGTAATTATAAATATTTCAACTTTAAATTTCTATATTTTGTCATGGATGTTGCTGGAGTATAAGATATAATTGAAAATTTTGTGTTTGAGTACAAAATTTTTTTTAGTCATTTAGAAATTGGAACTCTTAAAATTAAGGGTTTAACGTGAGAATGAATGTTAAATATCAATTGAAAAGTTTCGATTTTTTTGCAATATTTTATATTTTTTCATTCTGTTGACGGTACGTGTGCTTTATGTAAATACGATTAATTTTATCCTTATTTTGTTATTCTTCTTCTAACTTCTAATTAGGGCCATATCTTGTTTTATGATCTTTATCAAGCGCAGGTGCACTTGAGGTTTTTTGAGCATTATAATTGTTTAATCTCCGATAGGTAGCTTGCTAGGCTGGCCTTTAGATGTGCCTGTAACCTTGATATTTTATATTAATGTGGCAATTCATCAACCAAGCACGGATTTTGTTATTTAAAGTCTCATTTATCACATTTTCTTATATTTATATTGTTTTACTATTAATTTTACTGTTTTAAAATGTAACATTCAGTTAATCTTTTGTTTTTTATATCTAACTAATTGCTTTTTAATCTTCTGTAATCTACATTTTTACATTTTCTTTAATTATTTTTAATTTTTTTTTATTATTCTTATCCTTTTAATTAAAATTAAATTACTTGCTTTTATTTAGCCCCACGCCTTGGGCTGCCAATTTAATTATGTTCTGTTATAAACTTTATCTCGGGATTTACTTTTAGGCTCATTTAATTATTATTAAAACGTGGTTTTAAAATATGTACTAAATTATAAATAAGTAACGTTAAATTTAAACAAAAATTATTTATTGTTTATAAGTTACCCAAAACGTACGTTTTAATCCCTTGAAAACCGCCTTATTGACAGTTATTTTTTTTTTAATTATTTTTGCTTTTTTGATTAATAAGAATATAACGTAAATCGAATTTAAGTACCATTTTGTGAACAGAAGTCCAATCAGCCGAAATAATTAAGTCGCAGCTGCAAAAGTGCACTTAAGGTTAATGAACCGATTTATTAACTTATCGATTAAAAATATTTTATAGCAATAAATTTTCATTCCGCTGGTTTCCTATGTGAGCAGTTCATTCAGGTGTTTAATTTTCGCCTGCAGAAGTACATTTAATTATATATTACCTATACAGGTATTATATTTCATCAACGTAGTCGATCATTTATATTTTTTGTAAACTGATAAATATTATTATACCAAGCACGACGACTTGGCATAAAAATTCATTTTAGTAGTTTTTTATTTTTATACGTAAAAGTTTCCTCGGGCTATTGCGATAAAAACTGAGGTTAAACTTGCTTATAGTTTTATTATTATTAAATATAACATAGCAGAAAATAAGCCTTTTAAATGTGAATCACATAAAATCAAGTTACCGTTCGAAAAACTTTTTGTGCCATATTTTCCAAACTAAAATTTTAGAGAATATTTGATTACAATATTGGATAAAATGACCACAAAATGAAAAACCTTTTTTTTACTGCATAAATGCGGAATGGGTTAGCCTTTTTATATCCAGCGCCGAGAGCAGGGATATTCATTGAATAACATCTAAAAAGAAATCAATAAAACTTCTGAAAACTAAATGAGCTGGGAAATATAGGAAGAAAACAGCGATTGGTTTACTGAAACTGATTTGTTTTTTTGAGGTTAATTAACTAAAACTCGTCTTAGTTGATTGCGCTTCTAAGCAATCGCGTAAATTGGATTGTAAACTAATTTCAAAACTCATTTAAAGGTAACCCAAGACTTGAGGCATTTTCCTACAGAAGTTGGTTAACTGACACTGATTCTGCGGGAGTCACTTCACGATCTGGAAAATTAACAAATTAATTTCCGGGGATAAACATGAGAGAGAATTGGTTTCAATTGTCATATTGTCAATATTTTTGACAGTTAACCTAGAAATAATTTATGTCTTACCTAGACTTTGTGCTGAACTCTTGTGCAAAAGTCATGAACTAATCTAAAATTTTTTTTTCATTACCTCCTAAAGTTTCAGTAATTGTTCAGGTTTCCAATTACTTTTTGAAATCAACTGTGATTGTAGAATTCCAATTAATAATAAATATAATTAATAGGGATCATTTTTCGTGTTATTGAACTCGTAAGAGGTCGACACGTGACGTATTCACGTGAAAGTGTCGAAATAAAGCAATTATCTACGTGGATAGACACAAATACAAATTTAATTGCACCCGTTGATGATAGGTAATACATAAATTTCATCTCAATAAATCTGTTTTGAAGCTACCACATGTTTACCCGTGGCTACTCTGGGAACTGCGCAGCAAGTACATTTTGCAGGAAATCGACCCGCGCGCGCTACAGTTCTAACTTACCTACATCTCAGCAAAAGTATTTGTGCCTTATCGTTTACACTCATTGTGGGTGCAAACTTACGAAACCTTTTCTGACAATATTAAAAAAAAGTGCAAGCGACGCAAATCGAATCATTCCGACTCAAATCGAATTTTTGATAATTTTCGATGCAATGCGAATCGCAATTTTGGTAAACCACTATTTAGTAAAAAACCAACACAAAATGAAATTTTTAATTGGCCAATAAAAAAGGAGAAATTGATTAAGTTAAATATTTAAAAAACGGTTACAAAAAAACTTTGGTAATGATAATTGCAAATTGCTACTTTGTATTTGTAAACAGCAATTTAGGAAAACTTAATTAATTTGCCATTGAGTTTGCTCATTTAGTTAACTCGTGGGTAAACTCGACTCCCAAGCAAGAACCTTATATATCATATCTATATAATAAATTTATTGCGCTCTAAATAATTCTAATTATTTTTATAATTACATTTTTAGATTTAAAGTGATAAACTGCTGAAGGTGGGTAAGTAATTTTATTTAAAAAATTCAATTACGGGCTTTAGTATTTTATCACAACGCTTTTCTTGACTAAAGGCAATGGATTGTATATTTCATGTTTCATCAAAATTTAGATCCAATTATGTTTACATCGCCTTTGCCTAGTGCAAGATACTAAAAGTATACCTTCATAATTTGAAAATTAATCGGAAAACTGACGTTGATTTTCTTTTGTAAAGTATTTCATTTAAACGCCTTTGTTAAAATTACACGTTTGCGATTTGAATTTTTCTATTCCATTTTAATAAATTTTTAGAATAATAGTTAAGATTGTAATTTAAAATGGGGGGGGGAGTGGTATAGTGGCAAACGAAACTCAATCCAATTATATTGTTTTGTAGACTTTTAATCGTTTGGCTAGACGGAAAGGACAACTATCACAAATTTACTTGCACCTAACGTTAATTTTAACTCTTAAAATTAATTACAAATACAGAGTTATAAATATTAAAATATGACAGCGCAGTCATGCGGAAAGTGACGATTGGGAAATAAACAACTTGAAAAATTTCTTGATTAACATTCAATGAAGTAATCCGTGTCCGAGTAGACTTCATCCATAATATGAGCAAAATCCGAAAAGTCACTTTGATTTCTAAGATATCTCTAACGTTTGGAAAGGCTTGGCAGTAATATAAGATATTCGTTGAAATGTCGCAATAGATCAAGGGAAAGTTTTCAGTTACGATTGAAATTATGCTAACATCAAAAGACTTGTTTGAGCAGTGAAAATGGAAAAGTAATATGCAATTTGAAAACCGTTAGGTTTTATTAAGTTGGAAGATCGGGGCTGCTTTTATTTTTGTTAAACTTTTTTTTGATTATTTTTCATGTAAATCCACGAATGTTTTATTAAATGACGTTATGAGTTGTACAACCCAAATTGCTTGCATATTTTTATTATAACAATTATTTATATTTATATTATAACAATATAAAGTTTTTGTGATTTTTTGAATATCTGTCAGCGGCTTTACGAATATCACTCTGTACATAATTGTAAAAACTGGAGCAATAATATCTGGGTTTAAGCAGGGGAAATCTTGCTAAATATGAGCTATGCTCGTATCCAATGTGAGATCATATGCGGGATGTAGTAAATTGAATTATCTACCCAAATGTTCATAAGTTACGTCTTACATAACTTTTGTCTCAGTGGAATACTCATATATAACCGTTCAGCGGGGACGGATTGGCCATATGGAAAATACAGAGCCGCACTTATACAAAATTTTTCCGGAAAACGGAAAATTTACATATTGAAATATGTAAATTGGTAGGTACTTATTATTATGAAAGCTTGTAATATGATCACTTAGTGACCGACCATTCATACGGATACGAATTGCCTGAATTATAATTCAAGTGCTAGTACTTACTGTCGTACCAGGTATGCTTCAGTTAATTGTGAATTGCTCAAATGAAATTTTGAGTTTCTATTCAAATTTCAAAATGTAGATAATATCCCTAGCGGTATTTATCATTGTGGTATAATACAATTATATTTATATATCATAATAAAACTAAAATAGTTATCAACGAATTTCCACATTATAGCATTGAAGTAACACTTGCATTGTTAGTCGACTGTATTATGCACATTTTCAGAAAGGAAAAACTAAATCTAATAATAGTTGACCGATTTTTAATCAAAATGTTCAAAAGAATTGCTAAAAATACCAACAAAGTTTGAGTAAATTAATTTAACGTTGTTCTTGTGAACAGTGGAGATGACGCGCGTGAATAGAGCACGAGATTTTACTCGATTAGTGGATAAATTGAAAAAAGATGTCGTGTCTGGACATTTGACCCTCGAACAGTAAACTTTGCGATTATTGACCCTAAGCCAGGCAATTGAGTTTCGAAACTATTGGCCTCTATGACAACTGATCTTTGTCACTGGTTAAAAAAAAAGTAATTTCTTGTATTTTTCCTTGACTGGAAAGAAACGATACCATTTATTTTTGATTTCAAAATGATACAATTTCATGCAATTTTGAACCAAATTAGTAGCGAAAATCATACCAGGATGATATTGTCGACAGGATTTATTCAATTGAGCATGTGATCCATTTGTTCGATTAAATTAAATATTTAAAATTGTCTGATTTATACCTACAGTTTATTAACTAATACAAGTGCAGGGTCTCGAATGATAGCCACCGCCCAAAAGTATAATATTCACAAAAGAAAATTAACTGCGGAGAAAAATATAAAATTTACAAGAGGAAACTCACCGTAAATTCATAGATAATATTAAAATGAAGCGTTTAAGGTGAAGATACATCGCCAATATGAATTAGTTTATCTAATAATTGATTTTAAAGTTTAGAATTTTTATGCAATTTTGACTTCTATTGACGTTGGTAGGTGGAGTTATAAGTACAGTTAGCATCGAACAAATTTTACTTAGGCGAATTTTTGAATTAAATTTTACGAGAAAAGTAGTGACAATCGCCCCGTTCTTAAGAGGACCTTTTGGAAGGTTGGGAGGCCCCCATGGATATCGAAAAAAAGTTATATAATATAATAGGATATTATTATACTTAGTAAGCGCTAGTCAAAATGTCTGCTTTAAGCGTTGCAAAGCGACCGTCGGGAGCGTAGCGGCGCTGAAAATCAATTTTGATTTATTATCAATAAATTAATTTAAAATCTTAGCTACTTTACACGGAGAAGACGTAGAGTCAATTTTGACAAAGCTACTGTGTACGATTAGGATTCATCATCGAAAAATTAATTTAAAACCTTCAATTTACTTCAAGTATTACCAAGAAGGGGCTAGTAACGCCATTTGCGGCTATTCTACATTAGCTCTGCATTGAACTACTTGCTCCCGGTCCGTCTACTGGAAGTAGGCGTGGTTTACTTTTACCATCAACCACTGGAAAGGTTGAAACCGCGAGAACCGACTTCAGATTTTTTATGTTATGCTCTGGTTGTCGTCCGACTCCTCAAGTCTAATTATCTGTTCGATTCGTAATATAGGGCTGGGCGACTGTTAGATTTAACAATCGATAATCGATTATATCGACTAATTGATTAATCGAAAACCATCGATTAATCGAAAACAATCGATTAATCGAAAACAATCAATTAATCGAAAACAATCGATTAATCGAAAACAATCGATTAATTGAAAACAATCGATTAATCGAAAACAATCGATTAATCGAAAACAATCGATTAATCGAAAACAATCGATTAATCGAAAACAATCGATTAATCGAAAACAATCGATTAATCGAAAACAATCGATTAATCGCAAAAAATCGATTAATCGAAAACAATCGATTAATCGAAAACAATCGATTAATCGAAAAAAATCGATTAATCGAAAAAAATCGATTAATCGAAAACAATCGATTAATCGAAAACAATCGATTAATCGCAAAAAATCGATTAATCGAAAACAATCGATTAATCGAAAACAATCGATTAATCGAAAACAATCGATTAATCGAAAACAATCGATTAATCGAAAACAATCGATTAATTGTCATACGCATGCGCAGATTTAAATCCATAACGTGAATTCGAAACTGCGCATGCGTCTGATAGTTGCAAATGGTTTCAAACTGCTGAAAGAACGGAGCTTATAAAAAACTCCCAGGTCTAAGAGAAGGAGAGAGTTACATAAAATGTGACTAACAAATTATAAGTATGACTAGGAGGGGGGGAGATTTATAAGAAAATTTTGTTTGAATTTTTTTTTTGCTCACATTTAATTGTGCGTTAAGCGGTTGAAAAATAATGGGGTTTTTGTTTTGTGATCATCTGCCACAATGGAGGTAGAGGGGATAAAAAAAGCTCGCTCCATCCCCCCATGGGCACGTTCCATGATATAATAATAATAAGGTATGCTATTGCGCAGATTATGTAGTATCCACGTGACGTCATGCGCAACAATTATCAAAATGCAATTTATATGTATAATATCATTGGTTCAAAATATGATTATGCGCAGAATTTTACTTACCACGTGACGTCATGCGCAATAATTACCAAAATGGAACTCGCATTTGTCATACATTATTTATTTTACTATATCATGGGCACGGTTCTGCTAGAGGTAGACGACTGTTAAAATTAACCATCGGAAGTCGATTATGTAAAAGCAATTAATTATTTTGAATTGAAAATAATCGAACAATCGATTATTTTGATTGATTAATCTATTGTTCGATTTTTACTCCTACGGCTTTTTTTTACCAAAACTATATCTAATTACTTTCTTGCGTACTACTCCATATTGGTTCCATATGACATAAATAAACAATCGATTAATCAAAAACAATCGAAAAAAAATCTGATTAATCTATTATTATTCAATTTTTTACATCTCGGTTTTTTTTTATTAAAATTACTTTGAAAAACTGTTTGTGTACTATTTCATATTCGTTTTATATAACATAAATAAACAATTGCTTAGTCAAAAACAACCGATTAATCGAAAATAATCGAACTATTAAAATTCATCGAAGAATCGATTAATCGCACACAATCGAAAATAATCAAATAATCGATTAATCGCAAACAATCGAAAATAATCGAAAACAATCGATTAATCGAAAACAATCGATTAATCGAAAACAATCGATTAATCGAAAATAATCGAATTTTTGATTAATCGAAATTATCGAAATTAATCGAAAATAATCGATTTTTCGATTAATCGATTATTTCAAAAATATTAATCGATTATCGATTAATCATGTGACTAGTCACTTGAGAAATCATATAGTGTGAACTGGATTTTAAGGAATTAAGGCCGTATGACACTTGAACAAAATTAGGAACAACCCTTTGATTGGTTAAACAAACTATTGTTGGTACCGATGTTGGGTGTTTAACCAATCAATGTGGGTTGTTACTTGTAACAAATCTGATTTCTCGCTAATTCTCTAATAAGTGAGAGAGAAAGCTTGCCGTTAGCACCTCTAGTATTAAAAAAGTAAACTTTTGCCATAAAATTTTTTAACTCTAGTGGACGCTAACGTCAGATTTCTCGCTCCCTATTGTTCTGCTAATAATTGACAGTATGATCAATCGATTTTTTTTCAATAAACAATTTTTTTTTATTAATTGATTGTTTTCGATTAATCGATTGTTAAATTTAACAATCGTCCAGTCTTATCTCTCCTTATTTCCCTCCTTTTTTTTCTACAGCGTAAATTCTCTCCGAGCAACCTGCGTACTACTCCAATATTTATTCTACGTGACGTAATTGCTTAATTTTTTTGATGGCTTGGCACCATCTGTTGCTACGTCACGAGCTTTGGGCTCTTAGAAGTTCACGGGCCGTGGGTTTTTGCACACCGTGCACACCGGTATTTACGCCACTGACTTTTAGTAAATACGAAACTTATTCCAAGATCAACTTTTAAATGTCTCGCAATCGACTGGTCGATCGCGATCGACTGTTTGAGCACTCCTGATGTACAACATACTACTACCGCTCTCCCGGTTGTTCGCCACACGCAGCGTCAAGTGTAAGTAAATCCACACCGACAGACAATAGAATGCGGTGATAGCAGTCGATATTCTTGTAAAAATTGATTTTTGTTATGCCATTTCGATATATGCCATTCTTCCATATCTCAACACTTCGTTTAAAGTGTTCTATCAAAATCCGTTGGGTTTTAATTACTAAAATTAATATGTTCTGAATATTTTTATCGTCCTACTACCTTGTTTTGAAATAGCAGCAGTTAAAAGTTGATATCTACCGTTGTAGCTTAGGTTAGTGTCAAGTTTTGTTAAAATATGGCAAAAAGTAAAATTTGATAACCTTACCACAAGTTCAAAGCCAAAGGTCATTCCAACAATCTATTCACTAAAATTTGTTTTCCAAAACTTCAGCCATGAGGTCATTGGCTCAGCACTTGATCTAAGACTGGGCTAGTGCTCAGCTTAAGTTTCGGTGTACAGTTGATGGCTAATGCTGAGCCGGTATCAGCTTAATACCGACAACCAGCCGTTGGCAGTCGATGTTCGAACCGACTTTAGGCCAAGGCTGTTCACAGTTGATTTTTCAGTTCTCAGCTTGAGCATCGGCGTATAATAAGATGGCCAATGCTGGGCCAGTATCGTTTACCGTAACTTTGCTTGTAATCAGCACGGGACAAGAACTGGGAGCCAACGTTGGCTCCCTAAACGTAGGACCAAGGTTATTAGTTTAGCATTGGGTCAACGATCTCCCAGTGGTGACCACCGTTGGGCCAATTGTAAATATTTTTTTGGGATCTTGAGGGAACCTACCGTTTTGATAAATTATAATTTAATAGTTGTCGCTGGCGCACTAACTCATCATAGACTACATTGAACGATGTACACTAATGATGATTATAGTGATGATTTATAATCGCAAAAACTACAAATTGCTGTGATTGTGGGGTGTGTGTCAAAGTGGGATTTCGCTTTTGATATTAAAACATGTAGTAATTGCACACCCACCAACTTAAACATTAGTTTCAATTGAATAAATGAACTTTATATGTTAAAACTGTTGACGGCTTTTAATTAAAATCTTCTTCTTTGTATACTTTTTGATAGAAGCGTTGTTATTAATTTAATATGTTATTATTGAATGACTTTTTTGGCAGATTGCCTTCCAAGAGGAGAGCGTTATTATAAAGTCGGATAAATTTTGTAGTCGGGTTGGAAATCGAACCTGGGACTTCTAGCCTAGAGGCTAGAATTAAAATCTGAAGGTTATAAAAGCACTGTTGTTGTCAACGATTTACCTCTTGTTCAATAAAAGTTTAAAACAATTTTTCTAAGAAACTGCGGCATTCCAATACAATAATTAGCTATATAGCTCCTCCACCTTTTTCGTATCATTTATAAAAGTGCGTCTGATTGGCTCATTCATTTATTAAATGTTAAAAAAAAATTACCAACATAAAAAAGTATAAGTATAATTGAGTGCGGCTGGATGCTGGAGGCTAAACATCCATATGAATCACGCAGTAAATAGCTAAAGGCGGCCAGATGCTGATAAGATAAAAATTACATCCGGTCTCCTGCTGCTCAGCGTGGATATGCAGCCTCTATTATGTATACCAAAGGCCTGAAGCTTAATGTTATGGGTTAACAGCCATTGTAGTTGCTAACTACTCAATTTGCAACTAATAAACAAATAGCACAAAGCTCTGTTCTTCAAGGCAGAGAAGTAAAAAAAAACCAGTAAGACAAATCTCCGTTCCTTAAATTGCTTTTTTAATCATTTATAAATGTTTGTTTAATCGTTCTCGTTATTTAATTAAGGTGCTTAGCTCTACTGATCTACCTAATACGAATAATTTTTAATTACCGCCCTAGGGTATTTACGACCGTGACAACTAAAGCATGAACAATAAACAAAACCCACTGCCTTAAAAACACACAAAAAGCATTTTATCACATTAATATTGTGCTAATCTGGATTTATATAAAATTGATTAATCTAGTAGTACGGGTTTGTAGTAGTTTTAGTTAAAAATGGTTGCATTAGAAATTAATGCCTTTCTCTGTAACGCCGGATCGATGCCAAACCCCGTGACTGAAAGGGTTAATAGGTTCCAACTTAAATTTATTATTTCTTTCTTAAAAATTAAAAAAACTTAAGAGGAGATCGGAGAGTAATAGTCAAGCGAGTTGACTACGAACGCTCAATACCCGGTTCGAATCCGGGTGAAGGTACAACTTTATTCTGACCGTCTCGCTGGTCCTCCAGGTTGGGAGTTTTACGACGAGCTGGATCCTCGTCGTAGAGCGTTTATATATAATATTTATATAATAAAAACTTATAACCTCAATATTACTAATGTAAATTTTGAAATTTGTGTAATACTTGTATAAACTTTGCAAGTTAAGAAAAACTTTTATGTGCATTTAGCACTAAAGTTCCTTTTACCGCCAAATAATATCCACATCGTATAAAAGGATGAACTTTAGTACTGATGCACAAATAACTATTTTATATTCTTTTATAATTCAAGTTTCAATTTATTTTTGTTAGCTTCTGTAAAATTTACAATGAGCTTACTCTCAGAAAGAAAGTTTTTTAAACTAAAAATAGAATTAGCTATGTAGCAGGTACGAATAACACCCGAAGAATTTTTAATTTTAATGATCAATAAATAGCTAAAAAGTATTTTCGCCTTTAACAACAAAAAAAGCTCAAAATTCATCTATTTCTTGGAATTTTGTAGAAACGCAATCCTCGTATTATTAAAAAATTCTTAGCTTATTCGAATCTGCCTTTAGCTGAATCGATAATGTTCACATTAAGTTAGATATCCCTATTTTTAAATTAGCAATAAAATGCGCATTTTTTCACATCGTTAAATTTATTTTCGTACAGTTAATACAACAAAATTGCATTACGTGAACTACTATTATATAAATAGCGTTCCAGTTTCCAGTTCGGGACGTCTAGTTAAGGGATTGTCGGGCAGGTTGGTGGGGGGTTGAGGGTTGACCTGCAGTTATGTGGAAAATTGTAAAACACTGGAAAAGATTGAAAGGTTTGAAAAATGTAACTGTGAATTTCAAATCTCCCGCCTTTGTTTTACAAACTCGAGCAGTAATAAATTCAAATTCAATTGTTAACTCATCGCCAGCTATGACCATGAAATACAATTTAAATCGTGTACGGATTTTCAACTTAAAGACGATAGTAACCCATAAATTTTGTAAGATAAAGGGAAAACCGGGTTATCGAGGACCATCTAAAGTAATTTTTTCCTACATGGAATAAGAGTAACCAGACGGAACAAAAGCGTGCGGAAGTCTGAAACCAAACAATTAAAAATCGCGTTCTAGAGCTTTAGAGCGATAAAACTGTCATACCGAACGCATCCCTTAGCAAAAATTTAAACTGTTTTATACGAACATCTTTTTGCTTTAATAACTATCCCATCCTTGCCAGTTATACTACGCCAATGAAAATTAACACACTAATGGAAAATACTAGCAAGTTGAAAGCGTTTAATTAATTTTAATTTTATTAGTGTTTTGAAATATCGTAAATGTTCTAGCTAGGCTTACATTATCATGTGCGCTTTGTGTTGAGTTAATCGAGTGTAACTTGATTATAGACGTAAATTACTATTTTAAAATTATTAAAATAATAAAAGGCAGACGTTATTAGATTTCAAAAAAATACCAGGTGCACTTGTTCTAAAATTATTTATTACACCAAAATTTTCGTACTTTTTTGGTAAATAGTTTTGTTTTAACTTTGCTCTCCTGAGGCGAGGTATGAACTACTGTAAACTTTTTTTTTCGATTTTCTTAAAATATAATAAGCGCTTTTATTAAATTACGTTGACAGATCCAAATAACTGAAGTTCATTCGCAGGTGGCTGTGTTCCCAAGGCAACTCATATTTTTATAATAGCACAATTATTATTTTTTATTTCCAACAATAATTTTTTTATTCTTTCGTGATTATAATTTTCTATCGTGATTTTGTAATCGCTGATAAAAGATTCATGACTTGCCGACGTTAAGTCGGCGTAGCTTTAACCTTCTCGGTTCATTGTCAATTTGAAACAACAATAAACAAAAATAATTATAAATACGGTCCTACATTCTTGATTTAATTGAACTTCTGGGGGTCCAGGTTTGTATCAATAAACTTCTAAAGTTAAATTAAATTCTTTACATTTTCACCCTTTAGTACCCGGAGGTGTTAAATAAATAGATGGAAATGTATGCTGTGACTTCTATTTCTAATCGAATCAATTTAACATGCACATTCAAAAGAACGGTGATATAAAAAAAAACTAATCGATAAGCGTTCAAAACTTCATTTTAACTTAAATTACAAATGAGAACTTAATGTATTCAACAACATTTTTAAACGAGGTAATAACAACTTAAATTCGTAATCACTTCATATCGACGCCGACGCGACGCTTAAGGGTAGGTACTACGTACTCACGGAGGGATTTTTGTCGACTCAATAAATTTGAAATTCCTGTACAAAGCTGTTTAAATACTTTTTGTACAACTATTTACTAATAAAAACAACACAAAAAGTTAGTAGATATGCTATAGCGTTTCGACTTCTTTTTACTGTCAGTTTTGAAAGTTTTTTTTGTGCGGCCATCGAAAGATGCAGAAGTGTTTTGAAAAGCTGCTTTTAAGTATAAGCAATGAAAATTATTGTAAATTCCTGCGATAAGTGGAGCCGACTACGAGAATCTATATTCTACAGAGGTAGGAGTAATTTGTACCGTACCTCTGTTTTTCGGACTTCTATTTGAATTTTTTTGACTTACAAAAAATTAAATTCGTATATGAAATTATTTATATCCATCCAATACAATTATCATAAATTATTTCTTAATATAAATAACGGAAGATTCATAATATAAATAAACAAAGAGATACTTAACAATTACTTCCTAGTTTTTCAAGTAGATATTTTGTTATTTTTTCAAGTTTGTCTTGCAGATCTACAGTTTAACGTGAAATCAAACTACAACACAAAAAACCGAACTTATTAGGACTCTACAGGGCATAGCTTACCTTATATGGACTGTTCCAAATTACGGAAAAATAAAATTTTACTGGAAATTAATTAAGATTGAAAGTGAAAAAGTAGACAATGATCTAAGTGACGACACCACCAAAAAATTGAAAATTGGTCGATAAATAACAGATTAATGGCGCTCGTTGTTAAAATCTATGGGCTCTCTAAAATAAAACAAGATTGAACTCAGATGACCGCAATTCTAAGGCTTCTATATGACTACCTTTCTAATTTAAACGTAAAGGAAACCTAGATTTAATTCATTAATCCGGATTTTGTTTTGGTTGATAATTCACTAATTTTATAAAAAAAGATAAACTTAAATTAAGCTGATAATAGACAGACGGACGGACTGATACGAGACCAGAACATAAAGGCTTCTTGCTATATTTACTTTGTATAGAAGCCAAAAAGTTGAATTTTTTGAATTTTGTTTTTAATTCAATACTGACTTGAAAAGAAGACATTGGGATCAACAAATCTCCTTTTCGATAACTTTAAAATTTTATTATTGAAAATATAACCTAAAAAGTTTATCCTTTATTTAAAATTTTTCATTCACCAACACCAAAAAAACCACAATTGTTTGACTTATTTATAAAATGCATTGCACGTAATCCGGATTAGTGAATAAAGTTGAGGTTTCCTTTACATAGAACTTACGGACCTCTTAAAATAAATGGACTGATATAGGAGGCCGCTATTTGTGGTGCAATAGTCATTAAAGATTTTGGAGAGTAATTTAAAATTAAACTGCTCATAACAAAAAATGAGGTTATCTTAAGGCTTAAAAGTAAAATACAATAATTTTAGTACTAATACAAACCAGTAAATATTTGAAATTTTCTTTGTGGCGCAGACAAATGGCGGCGCCCACGTAGGTCTCACTTTTTTGGATTAAGAGAACAATAGTTAATAGCAGTCCATTTATTTTAAGAAGTCTGTGATTTAACCTACAAAGATAGCTGTATAAAACTTTTTAATTAAAACTGCTAAAATAGCTACCCGTCCTTGGACGGGATTCCCACTTAGTTTTAATTATATTTTAAGATGACACATTGATAAAATAAGAGTTTAATCTAAGAAATTCTCGGAAATATTATATTTAAGGACATTAACTGGGCCTAGAAAATGTAGTTATTAAAAGAAAACTAAACGGGATCTTAAACCTGTAATACACCACGCTATATTTTGCGTAAAATTTACATGTTTTGCTCATATTTTTTTCGCAATTTTATGCAGCTAAAAATAATTTTCTGTATGCAACTTGTGCAATTTTTTATGATAAATTTAGCACTTGCGCTTGCGTATTAAGGTCTAAACCAGCGTTGCCAATTCTTAAATTTACAAAGTCAATGCTGGATTTTTAGATACTTTTACAAATCGTCACATTTTCCGACAGATATTCTTTAATTAAGCTAGAATTTTCGATATCCGCTAAATGATGTTTTTTCACCGTTAAAACAACTTTTAATAAGCTGCTAAAATTGCTAAATTGGCAACACTGCTTCAAACTGGGCAGAATTTAAACAAAAAATGTCTACTGTGCACATTTATCTCTAAATTTAGAACACGGTCTAAATATTTTACACAAAAATTTAGCACAAAATTTCCCCCAAAAAAAGACCAGTTTTACAGACCTTGTAAAGATCCGTGATTTGCTCTGTTTACTTAAAGCCAACGTTGACTTGACATAAATAGCATTTGCAGAGCAAATGTGAGCCTCATCTGGCTTTGAAGTATGAGAATTTCTTGACCTGATTGTAACCTTGCGCTTGACCTAAAAAAAAAGAAAAAAAATGAGGAATGAGGGGAAGGGGAGATGAAAAGGAAGCTCTGGGGCTGGAGCCTTTCAACTTTGCTTCGAAGTGCAATGAAGCAAAACCTTAGCTAAAGCCTTAGCTTAGGCAAGCGTCACATCGTTGTCGCACCATACGTCGCTTTTTTTATTTAACAATATAAAAATAAGAAAAGAAAGACTATCGTCAACAAGTGGATTTTCCGAAAACAAAAGTAGTACAAGGCGTTGGAGGGACTTAATCGAGAGTTACAGTTTTTTTCAAGTGTTTGAAGGACTACCGGGGAGTTTATTGGTGGTTTGGTTGGCTTTCTGGGAGCCGCTTAGATTGGCAAGTGCTATTGCGGGTCTTTGGGACTAGAATAAAAAAGGATTAGTGAAGTTGTGAAGATGTTGTAGTCGTCGAATTGTCGAATGAGAGCTTGGACCGCTCTGTGGAGTTGGCGGTTGAAGATGAACTATTCTGTATCTGTTATTCTGCAGATGATGATGGTTTGGACTGTTTAAATCCTTTTAATTTCGCAGTTTGAGGCGAAAGCTCAGACCGGGGCTGTATATCTATAGACGCTTATCTTGTGTTTATATGCCATCTTCAATCAGAAGATCCAATGTGGACCCAAGAGAGTAAACAATTTGAGTTTGACTCCAATGTTTCTGACGGAGGATCACGATGTCAAACATTTTGATGTTTTTCGGAGGCTTTTTGAAAAACTGATCATGGCACTTTTGTAGTTAATACCGATTTGTTAAATGCGGAATCTATAAGTTTCGTGATTTTAAGGGTTTTTTGGTGTCTTTGGCTCTAGTATGATATTGGCTACTTTCAAGACATCTGAAGCGGATGCCTTATCTCTAAAATTGCGTTATTTGAGGTAAGACACTAGGAGATGGACATGTCTATAATATTTTATGTTGGCTGAAAACAATATAAAAATTAATCCAAAATGACAAATGTTATTAAAAGCTTTTGATACGTCCAGAAACGTAGCTGCAGTAGCTAATTTCTTGTGATTGGATTCAGGGATCTTTTCTATCAGGCGAAAGACGTTGTGGGTGTTTAAGTATTCTGATTGGAATCCAAGTTGTTTTTCTTGCATGGTTTAGGCTCAGCTGAAGCTTTGTTTAGTCGATTAAGAATGATACGTTTAAAAATCTTGTCGATTGATTGGATGATAAATCTATGGAAGTTATTGTTATTGTACTTAGGGATCGATTGGCTGCGAGAGCCTTTCAGAACTGCGACCAGTATTGATCTTTTGTTCATGACCCTACTAATTAGATATTCAGGAATTCAATTTTGCTAGCAAAACACAGAATGAAAGGTTTGCTTTTTACCTCTTTGGACATCAGTTGTATCTGTCCTAGGGCTGGGCGATTGTTAGATTTAACAATCGATTGTGTAAAAACAATCGATTATATCAATTAATCGGTTAATCGATTAATCGAAAACAATCGATTAATCGAAAACAATCGACAATCGATTAATCGACAATCGAAAACAATCGACAATCGATTAATCGAAAACAATCGGTTAATAAAAAATAATCGATTAATTGAAAACAATCGATTAATTGTCATACGCATGCGCAGATTAAAATCCATAACGTGAATTCAAAACTGCGCATGCGTCTGATAGTTGCAAATGGTTTCAAACTGCTGAAAGAACACAGCTTATAAAAAACTTCCAGGTCTAAGAGAAAGGGAGAGTTACATAAAATCTGACTAACAATTTATAAGTATGACTAGGAGAGGGGGGGAGATTTATAAGAAAATTATGCTTGAATTTCTTTTTTGCTCACATTTAATTGTCCGTTAAGCGGTTGAAAAATAATGGGGTTTTTGTTTTGTGATCATCTGCCACAATGGAGGGAGAGGGGATAAAAAAAGCTCGCCCCATCCCCCCATGGGCACGTTCCATGATATAATAATAATAAGGTATGCTATTGCGCAGGTTATGTAGTATCCACGTGACGTCATGCGCAACAATTATCAAAATGCAATTTATATGTATAATATCATTGGTTCAAAATATGATTACGCGCAGAATTTTACTTACCACGTGACGTCATGCGCAATAATTACCAAAGTGGAACTCGCATCTGTCATACATTATTTATTTTACTAAATCATGGGCACGGTCCTGCTAGAGGTAGACGATTGTTAAAATTAACAATCGGAAGTCGATTATGTAAAAACAATTAATTATTTTGAATTGAAAATAATCGAACAATTGATTATTCTGATTGATTAATCTATTGTTCGATTTTTACTCCCTCGGCTTTTTTTTACCAAAACTAATATCTAATTACTTTCTTGCGGACTACTCCATATTGGTTCCATATGACATAAATAAACAATCGATTAATCAAAAACAATCAAACAATCGAAAAAAATCTGATTATAATCTATTATTAAATTTTTTACATCTCGGTTTTTTTTATTAAAATTACTTTGAAAAACTTTTTATTTCTATTTCATATTTCATATTCATATTCGTTTTATATAACATACATAAAAAATTGCTTAGTCAAAAACAACCGATTAATCGAAAATAATAATCGAACAATTAAAATTCATCGAAGAATCGATTAATCGCACACAATCGAAAATAATCAAATAATCGATTAATCGCAAACAATCGAAAATAATCTAAAACAATCGATTAATCGAAAATAATCGATTGATCGAACAATCGATTAATCAAACAATCGATTAATCGAATAATCGGACAATCGATTAATCGAAAATAATCGATTTTTCGATTAATCGATTATCGACTAATCGATTAAATAATCGATTAATCGAAATTAATTCCCAGCCCTAATCTGTCCTATATGTTTAAACCTAAGTCGGATTAAGTCATTGCAGTTACAGAGGATGTGCTCGGCCGTTTCTGTTTCCGATTCACAAGTCTGCACCTGTCATTTACTTTTAGTCTCATTTTTTGAGGTCATATTTCACCGGGCAATATCCGGTGAACAGCCCTGTAATGAGTCTAATTTCATTCTTTGTCAAAAGATGAAGCTTTTTAGCTTCTGCAGTCGAGTACTCTATGAATTTCTTCGCCTGTCTTTGTCCTGGTGTATTTTTTCAGAGAGTTTCTTTGCTCTCTGCCTCCCATTTTTGGACCTCCAACCCCCATTGTGCTTTTAGCCCACTAAATGGTTCCGGTCCAGTCGGGGAGTTGAGCCTGATTTAGCTAGTTTATCAGCTATTTCATTACCCTCAATTCCCTCATGACCTGGAACCCAGCGTAGGGCAATTTTGTTGCCCATTGCCAGTTTCTTGACAAATTGTCAAAATTCCCATGTAGACAATGATTCAAAGTTATTTGCTTGAAGCGCCTTTATCGCAGCTTGGCTGTCCGACATTATATCGATCTGCTTTCCCTTTAAATTTCTCCGAAGGCATTCATGGGCACACAGTTCAATAGTAAGTATTTCAGCTTGCATAATTGTAGGATAGGTTTCTCAGGCTATAAATGACGAGTAATTTGGGCCATGTGTGCCTATGCCTGTTCCCTGTTCAGTTTTTGATCCATGTGTGTACCAGTTGGAAGATTTGTTATCCACTTGTATTGATATCTTGAATGATATCCAAAGGTTTTTTAAAAAGATCTGGATTTAGAAAGTCCAGTATCTTTAAGTAACCTGTCTGGTCTTCTGGTTTGAATTTCCTGATTTGGGCAATTGTTATGACAGTTTGTAGACTCTTCCTCTGCACCTGCACCTAAATCCAAAAGTGCTTTTTTGGCCACAGTTAGGGTTGTACGCATAGGTTATGCCCAGACACGCTAACCGTTGTTTTACGAAAGTTATTTGTGTTTATCGGGTTCGGATAAGACGTTGACGTCAGTTTTTAGCGCCAATTTTAAATGATCAAAAAAAAAACTTTGATTTATATTTGCTATTTGACAGCAATTACCATAACTTGTTAAAAGAATCTTTTAAAATCGTACCACTTTTTATGCTATTTAATGCTCATAAATTATCGTATTAATCATATGTTTAAATTTATCGTAAGTGACACTTTGCGTTACCAACAGACAGACAGATAAATGCAACTTTTTTTTTAAGTATTATTCTGTATATTTTATATCACGTTCAATGGTTTTCACTTTTTAATTTAATTTTATTTAATCTATTCTTAAAGTCACCGCTCAAAATTTTAGTACGAAGAAGAGAAATGTCGGATTTCATAACTTGTTGCACAAATAGCTATTTTATAGTATTAATTGTAAATTTAATGATAACCGAGTTTGAAAGCTTCAGTTTAAGAGCTTAAAAAGCAGTTAAAAACATTTTATAGGGAAAACCTTTGTGACCAACGAAGGATCGCGCTTGACGCATTGTCTCTGTGCAGTAATAATGATTAGAACCCTCCCGACTATTCTCGGGAAAATGAATCACATAAAATTCAGAAATCTTCTGAAAACAGTTTAATTTATTATTTATCCTGAAAAAATCTTCAGAATTTCAGAAATCTTTAAGGCAAAAGTAAAATTTCTAACTATTTATTTATTTACATAATATAATAATTATTTAAATAAAAAAACCCAAGAAACCAAAAATTTTGTTAATTTTCTTTTTTGAATTTTCCCCTTTGGACACGCTGTATGGTTTAAATATATGGTTATGTATGGAAATTCAAGGGTTATTTTAAACCAAATTTTTATGTGAGATTTAAGATAGTGGTGTGTGATACAAAAGCACGAAGTTATTGTATATTATTAAGATACGATCGACAATTGATATTTAGCAACTTTATCAAAGTAAAAATGTTTCACGACCGGACATGAAAGCATACATTAGAGTAAAGCAAAATTTGTGCCAAATTAAGGTGTAAATTTGTACAACTCAGCTGGTCTACTGGAATTGAAATACTGAAATATCGGCAAACTGCTCGATATTGCCAAGGACTACTGCCTACATTATTTTCGTCAAGAATGGAAGTGCAATGAAAACTACGTTTACCTCAGGTTACCGTTGTTACTTTGTCATCTTGTTGAATGACGGTTTTTTTTTGGAAATTCTGAGCTTTTCCTTTCGCTTTTGCAAGGTTGATTATTTTTAATTAAGAAAACAAGAAGATACATCCATCTACAAAAACTTTTTCAATATTTTCTATTAAGTTGTTTGCGAACAGTTAATGCGAATTGCGTGATATGAAATTTTATTGCAAATTATAAAAGTTTTTATTATTTCTGTATGTTTTTAATTACTTTTTGGCAAAAAAGAAATTGCAAATTACAAATTTTTTATAAAATCATAATCAATTTGTTCATAATTTATGAGAGCTCAAAATTGACTTATTCCACATTTTTTCAAATAACTTGGTAAATGTGGATTATATCAAAAATATTGAAGAGAAAAAAAGTGTTAAGCGTTAGAAGATAAAATAAAATTTTTTGATATTTTTCGCTGTTTTCGAGTTATTAAAATATTCTATAATCAGATTATTCCGGTTGTGCGGCCTGAAGGCTGCACTGGAAATACTTTTAACTTGGTGATAAATGAATAACAAAATTTTTATTATTTTTTTACGACCTAGGGTAGAAAAGTAAAACCGTTTTAAAAATGTGAGTTGATAAAACGTAAATAATTAGTACCTACCTACTAATTTGTTTTTTAAAAGAAAAATTTAGACTCTTTGACATTTCACAAAACATCGTGAAAAAAATACCAGTTGTGCTGAGGCGCAGATTGGATTAACGAGATTTTCAAATAATTAAAGTCTCTTTAAAGTAAGTAATAAGAAAATTGAAATATTACAGATCTATTTTATTAATCATTTTGTTATAAATAGTAAAAAATTAATAAGAAATAATAATACCTTAATTGTTTATAAAATTATTCTTTATTTGAGAAGTAATTTTGAAATTTAGGAAATTTTTATGCTCAATATGAACAAATTTAGCTATTCAATGTATAATGAAAACTGAGTATCTCGTTAATTCATCTTGCGCTTCACAATCATCGATGTTTTCTTAGTGACTTAGTGAAAGAAAAAATTGGAGTATATTTATATTACTTATTTTGTAATACATTATGGTTCTGGGTAATTAGGCTTGACGCTAAAAAGCAAATTTTACGATTGAAACCTCGATAAATTCTGAATAAGCATATTTAAAATAAAAGAATTAAATAAGGAAAATGGCCATAAAGTCACTAGTTTTTTCAAAAATCGAATTTAAAAAAGCACGATTTTCATAGCAAAAGTCGCTCGGGATTGGTGAACAATGCATTCTATTGACAGTCCGTGTAGTTTAAACTGGTCTTAGCTTTGCGCAGAGCGACGATTACCGGAGCGACACTTGCATTGCAATGCTGCAACAGTGCACCTTGAACGAAAATCATCGTTTTTAATAGTAAATGTGCAGGAAAAATGGCTTAAAGCGCCTGAGCGCAGCGAGTGGTGCTTTAAGTCGATTTGTCTTTGCACAACCACTCTGCGTTTAGAATCCACTCAAACGAGTTTCACCCCTCAAAGAGTCACCATTTTCCTTAATCCACGGGCCTAGGGGTATTTTTTAAATTAGTGTCGTTTTTAAATTATTAAATTATAAAAAAAATAATTTTTTAAATTAGCACCTTTTGGGCGCTTCGGGCCATTTTGATGAAAACCACCATGGCACGAGGAGAATCCACGCAAAAAAGTAATCATCGGCGGGGCTCTTATGCATTACAGTGCACGGACGGAGCACAGAATGCATTGATTCACCAATCACCAGCGACTTTGCTTGAAATTTGCTATGAAAATCGTGCTTTTTTAAATTCGAGTTTTGAAAAAAATAGTGACTTTAAGGGTATCTTCCTTATTTAATTCTCTTATTTAGAATATGCTTAGTCAGAATTTATCGGGGTTTCATTCGAAAAATTTGCATTTTAGCGTCAAGCGTACTTACCCCCAAATTATTACGTTTTACAATGACAATTACAATTTCTACGTTTAAACCAAATAATTTTTTCACATGAATAGTAGAAATTATGCGCATAAATAGATTAACGAGATTCCAGCAGTATTACTAATCTTACAATCCATAAATGCAACTTATGCTGTACTAATAAATCATTTAGACTCTTGGTAATGTATTTGAATGTAATGAATCTCGCTAATCTATTCATGCACGTCATTTCTTGAATTGACCCATTTGGCAACTTATCACTGTAAATATCATTAATCTAGTGGATTAGTAAATTAAAATTAAACATGTCGTTAAAGTCCCAACTAGAACTGGATGATTGTTAAAATTAACAACGGATGATCGATTGTGTAATGAAAATTTATTATATCGATTAATTGCTTAATAAATTAATCGAAAACAATCAAACAATCAAAAATAATCAAACAATCGTTTAATCAAAATAATCGAACAGTCGATTAACCGATTAGTCAAAAATAATCAAGAACAATCCATTAATTGAAAAAATAAACAAAAAATCTGATTGATTAATCTGTTGTATGATTTTTTACCTCTAGGCTTTTTTTTACCACATTTTTTTGGATTACTTTATTTTTAGCCCCCAACCTAAATTACTTCCTCCGAGAAACATGCGTACTACTTCATATTTGTTCCATGTAATCTAAATAAGCAATTGTTTCATCAAAAACAATCGAAATTTATCCAACAATCGATTAATCGAAATTAATCAAACAATCTATTAATCAAATACAATCGTAATACATCGTACAACTGTTTAATCAATAAAAATCAAACAAATCTAAAATGATCGCACAATTGATTAGTCAAAAACAATCGAAAAAATAATCAGGAATAATCGATTAATTAAGAAAACAATAGAAAAATCTGATTGATTACTCTATTGTTTGATTTTTTATTTCTGGACCGTTTTTACCTAAATTTTTTTGTATTACTTTTTTTTAACCTCTAGCTTACATTATTCTCTCCGAACAACATGCGTACTATTCCATATTTGCTCCATGTAAGGTAAATAAGCAATTGTTTCATCAAAAAAACAATCGAAATTCATCCTACAATTGATTAATCGAAATTAATCAAACAATTGAAAATAATCAAACAATCGATTAGTCAATCAATCCAAAAAATTCAAGGATATTCGAGAAAATAACTAAAAATTTGATTGATTAATTTTTTGTTAGAATTTTCATTCCTGGGTCGTTTTTACCAAAATATTTTTAAATTACTTTTTTTAACCCCTAGGCATACATTATTTTCTCCGAGCAACATGCGTGCTACTCCATGTTTATTCTATGTAACGTAAATAAGCAATCGTTTTATCAAAACAATCGAAATTCATCCAACAATCGATTAATTGAAAACAACCGAAATTTATCGAAAAATTGATTAACCGAACACAATCAAACAATTGATAATAATCAAATAATATCTATTAATCGATTAGTTAAAAACAATTAAAAAAATAATCAAGGATAATAATCGATTAATCGAAAAAATAATCGAAAAATTTGATTGATTAATATAATGTTCGATTTTTTACCTCTGCGCTTTTTTTACCAACATTTTTTTGTATTACTTTTTTCTAACCTCTATAGCCTATATTATTTTCTCCAAACAATATGCGTACTATTTGATATTTGTTCATAAGCAATCGTTTCATCAGAAACATCCAAAATTTATCCAACAATCGATTAATCGAAAACAATCAAAATTAATCAAACACTAAATTTATTAATCGAAAACAATAAAAAAAAATCGATTAATCGAGAAACTAATCGAAAAATCCGATTAATTAATCTATTGTTCGATTTTTTACCTCTGGGTCTTTTGTTCTAAAAAAATTTTTGAATTAATTTTTTTTTTAACTTCTATCTCCATTATTTTCTCCGAGCAACATGCGTACTACTTTATATTTGTTCCAGGTAACGTAAATAACTAAAAAATAATAATAATAATAATGTAAACAATCGATTATTGAAGTACTAGTATTCTCTTCATATTTTCTAATTTATTCTTTTATTTCTTTTTCATGGTGTATTTCATTCTTTTCTATCTCTTTTCTTTATAATCCTCAGACCAGATCTAAGCAACAGAAATTTTAGCTGTTTCTAAGATTGTAGAACTAATATTCATCTCTAATGCATCGCAATCAAAAGCTTAGTGCTCAAAAAAGAGACTTTTTTTTCAGTTTTATCCAAGATTTGGATTTCTTTTTTTCCTTTACGCTTATTTCTCTAGTATTACAACCTGCACTTTCATGTCTTCCTATTTTATTTTATCCTAAAACCCTAATAACCACTGAATATTCCCCTATCCAATCATCATATATTTACGATTTTGTACCTTCTCCCCCGTGACTATTTCGGAAAAGCCAAAAATGGGCATCGTTTATTTCAGTACATTTAACAATAATATTAAAAACAAGAAACAGTAGAAATATGAACTGGCCTAGTTTAGGTCGTCTTTATATTATCCAAAATGTGTTTATATCCTTCGTGAAAATATTGAACATCCTTCTTATCGTTCATATCGTTCATAGGTTTATGACTCAAATAAATGTTAATAGCCTCTTTTATTTTGCGTTTTTTATCTATCGTCTCACGGTCTAGGATTTTGATGGTCTCTTGTTTTTGGTATGTGAGTTTAAAGTCATGTGTTTGCATAAAGCAGTATATGTGTTTTCATTTTCATCCCTGAAAACGCGAGCATTTCACATCTCTCAAATGCTTCTTTATGCAAATACCTAGCTTTCTGGAACTCTCACCTATATAAACAGAGTCACAATCCTGGCACAGAATACGATAAACAATACCGCTTTGAACAGATAGAGGGGGCTGGATCTTTGGTATTGGAGAAAAACCTGAGGTTTTTATTAGGACATCTAAGGCCAAATTTGACGTTAGGGCTAGGTTTAAAAACGGAAACGAGTCTTTCAGATAAGCCTCTAATGTAGGTAAAACTGTGAAATTGGAGTTTGGGGGGGGGGGATAGGTTAGACAAAGTTGAAGAGAAGAAAAGAGAGTTTAAACTATTTTTTGGTATATAATTGGCAGAATAACGGGATTATCAAAAGACTCATTGCGCTCCATGCTTTGATACAACCGATCTTTCGTTTTTTAAGTTTTAACTCGTTTTGGGTGCGTCTTCTCTTTTTTATTCTTAATTTTCACTATTCACACTCACTATTCTTAAATTTTGAACATGAGTTGATGCGTTTCACCTGCTTATCCCGTTGGTGTCACATTAACAAGCCCACATTTTGATTAATTTATTCTTTAACGTCTTTATGTGGTAAGATAACCTTTAAAATTTAGTTTTTTTTTTCCAGGGTCAATAGGTCAACTGGGACTTGTGCCGCTACCACCAGCAGTGCATCGGTGGTATCGTCCTGGAAACTTGCCCCATTTATCATAAGGACAGATTACCAGTGGACGTGGATCAGCTTTTGTAAGTGTGCCTTTTTGTGTTTCTCACTCTTTGCCTCCTGTTTTAGAAAACATTCCGAGGAAACGGATAACTTTCCGCTCAGGGTTTTTTAATATTAATATTCCTTATGTCGGTGCCTAATTACCTCGTCGCGACGTCTATAAACTAAAGTTCTATGATTATCCTTAGAAACGAACTATGTTTTGCAAAGATCGATAAAATTAATTACGCCGAAAGCAAAATTTTCCGTGCCACTTTTCGTGCAAAAAGTTTACGGTTAAGGTGGAATGGATTTTGACTGATGAGATTTCTGATGTAGACAGTGGAGATTATAACCTAATTTTTTTTGTCTTTGTCATGAAAATTTAATTAATCATAACAATAAACATACAGAGCGATTGGATTACGTTTAGCCTTTTTTATAAATGGTTAGAACCACAGTATACACCTCAATTATAAGGAAAGTGGTTTTATAAATAATTAAATAAGTATAATACAATATCAATAAAAGAGTCATTTACAAAGCAAAGAAATTTAAAGGTTAATGATGTTGAAATGTAGTAGGTACTTGTAGAATAACAGAGAACCAATAATAAATAATGTAAAATAGATTTCCATTTTCACTGCTGCATATTCAAGGAAATTCATGAATTCCTGCTGTATTTTAGGTACTGAAAAGGATGATTTTCTTTTACATTCAGCGCTAAGGGCCGGGTTTCCGCCATTTTTTTTTATTAAGGTGGTTAACTAACACTAACTTTGAAAAATCTGGTTTTGTTTAAGAACTGACGTAGCTTTTTATTAAATCCAAAAAAAAATGAAAGGAAAAACTAAAAACATTTTATAATATTTTAAAGGTTTAAAACTTTTTATGCTAAGCCTCTGTACCTAATATAAGATTAGTTTACTCACAAAATAACTTGGGCATTTTTTTAATAAATTTTATAGTAAAATATCTTAAGAAAGACGTGGATTAATTTTTTTTAACTTTCAATACAACTTTAGTTTTAAAGTTTTTATTTGCTAATCTTTTTCACCAAGATCGGAAATTCTTCGTAACGTTTAAAGTTTGTTTAACGTGTAAAAAAGGTGCTTAAATAAAATCAAATCACAAAAATGATTATATTTAAGCAGGTAATTAATAGTTAATTTAACTCATTTTTAAAAAATCGTAGACTTACCACACTTCATAATGTTCCTAACTCGGCAGCATTTTTAGAATTTTGATTTAAGTATTTTAAACAATTATAATAAAGCATTTTGTGATCAGTTAAAACATAAAAGTTTTGGACATACCTCGTAAAATTCGGTAAAAAAATGTATTTATCGGAATTTTTTTAATAGCCACTGTTACAAACGAGTTTACTACCACCAATTATTTTCTTGCGTGTGTAATCAAAATAATTCAAGCTGATACACCTACACATATTTTTCATTCATTAATCTTGATCATTTCTTATATTAAGGCAATTTTATCGTCAGAAACTAAACCTGAACTTAACTCGAAACAAAATTTTAAAAAGCTCTAAAAAAGAATTGATTTTTTGAATTTTGAAAAACAAAGTATGTAAATTATTCCAATGTCAGGGTAATTCGCGTTTCGACTTTCCTAATAAAATTAATACGGTAGAAATCCGGGCACTGGATTTTTAATTATATTTTAGTCATGCCACGATTCTAAGCTAAGTTGTAGATTGCCTGCCGTTTATTATGCTTAGGGTTCATTTGTTGTTTGAATTTGAATGCTGATTTTGTTAATAGATATTAAATACTTACAATTTACGTGATTTTACGGACGGCCAACCTGGAGATTTATATTGAGGGACGGCTATCGGAGTTTTTGTTGCTAATCATAATCATCAAGTTTTGCTTAATTTCTTCTAGTTTGAGCATATAAATAAGTATTAGTTCTTTTTAAACCAACCACTTATAGTAAATGCTAATTTAGAACAAATATTTTAAAAATTTGCGTTCAAATTTTGTTTTAAAAGAAATTGTCCAGGTTATGCGGCCTAAAGGCCGCACTGGGAGCTAATAAACAAGCAGTTAATAGCCTGTCGTGATTAAAATTCATGGGTTTATCTCCCGTTGGTTTATCATCTTATAGGCAAAAAATATTAACGGCACTCCGTCTAGCGGCTGAAATTGCAAGTACAGTAATGAATGCCACAAGCAGTCTGACAGCCTTTATCATACCGCATAACTGATCTGACAGTTAATATCACATCGTTTAAGGCAGCCATTTTTTATTTTTGCAGCGCCCTCTTCGGTAATATTTTATGCATATTAACGACACTCCGTCTAACGGCTGAAATTGCAAGTACAGTAATGAATGTCACAAGCAGTCTGACAGCCAATATCATACCGCATAACTGATCTGACAGTTAATATCACATCGTTTAAGGCAGCCATTTTTTATTTTTGCAGCGCCCTCTTCGGTAATATTTTATGCCTATAACATTTCTTTGTCTAGCGAATGTCTGCTTGATGGCCACAGTTAAAATTTATATGGATTATGGACCAAAAGTCTCTGATAGGTGCATGTCGCTACCCCCCCCCCCAAATTGAATTTTGAGATGAAATTGGTGTCAATCGTTAGAGCATCGTTAGAGCTTAAATGAGCTTTTATTTTTTTCGTTTGAGCCTCAACCGTCGCAAAGATATTCGCGAAAACGTTGGAGGGGGGGGCTGTAGACACGTTGGCCCCCCCAAGTCGAATTTTGGGATGAAAATGGTGTCAAACGTTAGAGCTTCGTTAGAGCCTACATGAGCTTCCATTTTTTTCGTTTGAGCCTCAACCGTCGCAAAGATATTCGCGAAAACGTTGGGGGGGGGGGGGCTGTAGACATGTTTTTCTATTTTTTCTCATATTTTGAATTTTGGGCTGAAATTGGTGTCAAACGTTAGAGCTTTGTTAGAGCTTAAATGAGCTTTCATTTCCATCATTTTAACTTTATTGTTTACAAAGTTATAGGCATTTTTAATTTTCGAACCTCTGAGCAAGTTCCGTGTGATAATCCTCAAGTTTTTTCTATTACATTAGATTAAAATATTTAATCCGATTAGAAGAACTAATCCTGCATTCCATTATAATAACTTTTGATAATAAATAAAATTGGAAAAATTAATTTTACAACATAAATTTTATTAATCAGAAGTAATAAAAATAATGTATGTTCTTTCTAAACCGAGCAACATGCGTTAAATCATACGCTTGATTCGTTGTCTGCTTGATGGCCACAAGTAAAATTTATATGGATTATGGACCAAAAGTCTCTGATAGGTGCATGTCGCTGCCCCTCCCCCCCAAATTGAATTTTGAGATGAAATTGGTGTCAATCGTTAGAGCATCGTTAGAGCTTAAATGAGCTTTTATTTTTTTCGTTTGAGCCTCAACCGTCGCAAAGATATTCGCGAAAACGTTGGAGGGGGGGGCTGTAGACACGTTGGCCCCCCCAAGTCGAATTTTGGGATGAAAATGGTGTCAAACGTTAGAGCTTCGTTAGAGCCTACATGAGCTTCCATTTTTTTCGTTTGAGCCTCAACCGTCGCAAAGATATTCGCGAAAACGTTGGGGGGGGGGGGGGCTGTAGACATGTTTTTCTATTTTTTCTCATATTTTGAATTTTGGGCTGAAATTGGTGTCAAACGTTAGAGCTTTGTTAGAGCTTAAATGAGCTTTCATTTCCATCATTTTAACTTTATTGTTTACAAAGTTATAGGCATTTTTAATTTTCGAACCTCTGAGCAAGTTCCGTGTGATAATCCTCAAGTTTTTTCTATTACATTAGATTAAAATATTTAATCCGATTAGAAGAACTAATCCTGCATTCCATTATAATAACTTTTGATAATAAATAAAATTGGAAAAATTAATTTTACAACATAAATTTTATTAATCAGAAGTAATAAAAATAATGTATGTTCTTTCTAAACCGAGCAACATGCGTTAAATCATACGCTTGATTCGTTGTCTGCTTGATGGCCACAAGTAAAATTTATATGGATTATGGACCAAAAGTCTCTGATAGGTGCATGTCGCTGCCCCTCCCCCCCAAATTGAATTTTGAGATGAAATTGGTGTCAATCGTTAGAGCATCGTTAGAGCCTAAATGATCTTCCATTTTTTTCGTTTGAGCTTTAACCGCCTTAGCCGTTAAGGCTAACGACTGACACTAATTTCATCTCAAAATTCAATTTGGGGGGGGGCAGCGACATGCACCTGTCTCTGATCTGGAATGGCCAATGTAAAATTGTGTATTTTAATGGTTTGGAATCCACGTTAAGCTGCAGGTACTCTGTATTTGGCAGATAAATTTCCAACACAAAGTCAAACGATATTGCGAAAGAGAGTTACGAACAGAAAAACAGATAGACAAACAAAAGGATTGAGTTTTCTGTAACATTTAACAACAATTTTATTATTCACTGAAACAAAAACTACACTATGAGGCGCAACTCCTAATGAGAGGATTGACCTAACAGAGACCAGAGTTCATCGGAATCTGGAGAGGACCTCTCCAGTTTGTTTAGCCACGATGTTATTAGACTAGCTCTCGATCAGTGCGGAGACAAGACCGTAGATTCTAAATACCCCACTGTGCGTCGATCACTCAAATTGGAGAAGATCAAATTTACTTACTGAAGCGCTCTGGTACGTTTACAACTTATAAGGTAACAGGTACGCCCTTCTAGAAAGACTAGAACCCTTGTCATTGATCAATAGGGAATCAATAGGTAGAATTTCTACGCCTCGTTGAAGCTTATCAACAATTGCACTAAAATGCATGTAGAAACAATACAGGGTCGGCATGAGGACCGTAAAATGAAATGATAAAGTAGAACCACGTAATAAATACAAAGATAAGTTCAGAATCATTACGAAAATTGTAACAACAGTTCGAATTATTTTGAATGGACTTTAATCTTTCTAAATTATTTCTGATAATCCAGTTATTCTGCCAATTATATTGACAAATGATTCAAATGCTTTTACTACTTAAACTTAAGTGTTGTTAAGAATAAATATTTATAAATACAGGCATAGGCGTAACTAGGGGGGGAGGGACTGGGAGAGGCTATGTTCCCTAAAATCAAAATTAGCACACCTCCCCTAATCTCTAAAATTAATATGAAAACTTCTTTTTAAACTCCAAACGGACGGATTGTAACGAATCATGGAGTCAATAGAAAAAAAACTCATGCAGACATTGCCTGTCAAAGTTATCAACGCCAAACCTACGTGCATGATTTAGGTAGTCTTGCGAAGGGAAGGATTGTAAGCGGTCACCTTTGTGACGTTTGGATAGATTGACCAATTTTACAACCTGTTAAATTTGATATTTCGTGGAGAATAATGTCTTTTTTCACTACTGTTTTCGACGTCATTTGTGCACGGTTACATCCAGACATTGCTACCTAACATTAACATCTACTGGATATGGTATGTTTTCTTTTAACTATTTGAAAACACTTTACCCTAGCACGTTTTGGGATTTTGATGGGCAAGTTTTGACGACCTTATCCGACTACGCTCAGCTATTTACGCTCATGGGTTTTGTTGTCATCCAAAAACCAATCCATCATCTCCAATTTCTGTTTTTGTTCGAGAGAGCTGAATTTTCCACTTTGGGGGATGGGTTAATTTTTCCACTTGCTACAGTATGATCAGTCAAGATAGCTTTTGTTTATTTGAAACAAGTCAACTTTTGCCATTTATTGAAGCCGCACGTCAAAAGCATTTGAAAGAAAAATGCTGTCACTTTATATTATGTAAACTTACGAGAGCTCTATGTAAATAATTTTAGTTTTTCCATCGTTTATTTTGATGAACAACATTATATAATAATGAACACTTTTTGACTGCTTTATGCTTCATTCAGTAACTGTGTGTTTTGCACTTGTCAATACATTGTAATTATTTGAATTGTTTTTCTCCCTCACAAAAAAAGTTTATGACAAAAGTTTACTTTTTCAACGCTAGAAGCGCTACGTCGAGATTTCTTGCTAATTCTCAAATAAAGGAGCTAATTCTCGCTAATTCTCTTATGAAGGGGCGAGAAAGTTTGACATTAGCCCCTCTAGCGTTAAAAAACTGAACTTTTGTTATGAAATTTTTTAACTCTAGAGGACGCTACCGTCAGCTTTCTCGCGTTAGCAATTCTAGTATTTTATTTGAAAAGTTGCTCTCAGACAATTTTTTATTTTAGAACCTACGTCCCATTAAGGGCTGGTTTATGTCAAAATTGTGGTAACACAAACTGAGGAGGTGATCATCTCCAGATTACAAATTATTCTGGTGTCTTTGTTTTTGTGAAAACCTCTTATTAGGGATTATGTTCAAAGGGACAGTTTGTGTTTCAAGTTTTGACTTTTGATAAATTCCTTTAATCGGGGGGGGGGGATTGTGGCAAATTAGTTTTTTGATTCCATTTTATCGTTATAAACTTGTTTTAGGTTGCTAAACTTTTTTCTGCTGTTTATACATGATCTAACCATTCAGAGGCGCATGTACACTGGCACCGAAGTAGAGGAGGAGTTTTTTAGCAAATGATTATGTTGGATAGTTAGCACAAAAGGCCTCTGAAAAGCGCCTATATATGACATGGACAAGGATTTGAATAAAATAATTACCAAATTTTACGTGTGATTAGCAAATCATAATCTATAGGATTCCTTACCCTCCAAACCCCCCGGGCAAAAAATCAGTATAGTGTATGTTTCATATCATTGTTTTACTAAATGTCAAGCGTTTTAAATAAATATATCAGGTATGTAGTGGTACTAAAACCGAGAGGAAGGGGGGCGGGATAGAATCACGAAGTTAAAAATTGTACAATTTTTAAATAAACTTTGTCAATTAAGTCTTAATAAAAATTATCTAAATGAAATAGATATTTTAGATATTTTCAGTACTGTGATTATTTTACCCACTCATGGGGATTACGACTATACAAGGCCATAGTTGTTCAGCCTGCGGCATCACTCTGGGAAGAGGAGCTATATCTAATAAGTATATTAAATTTTCATTTAAATTTTTGACCTTTAATTTTTTTTTAACGAATAAGTAAGAAGAACTCACATAATCTTCTATAAAGATATTTTAACAATTTTAGGTAATCTTACCTTCAAACTGATATTGAAAGTTTACTCATGGCATGGGAAATAGGAGCACAAAGAGGCTCTAAAAATTGGTCTATTCCAAATTTTTCTTAAAAATTAAACGAGGGAGCTTTGGTAATTTTTAAATAACTAAAAATCCTTTTGTAGTAAAACCTCAAAGCCCCTCCCCCGTATCACACGCCAATATAAAATTATTTATTTTGGCGGAAACAGAGAATTGGAAAATTTTGTGTTCAATCGCTAGAGCTTGGTGTCTTTTACAGAAAGACAAATCGAAATTTGAATCGAAAACCTAGAAAACCTTTCCATAAATATTGGAACTGCTACTGTTATTTCTTATTGTCTAGCATGGACTACTATCTAGCAGTTAACACCAAAATAATATTTTAACGAGACAAAAGTAATTTTATTTAGACAAAAATTTATTTGAATCCAAAGCTTACTCTGCGGTTTCAGCGGTACCCAACAGGTGAGGCTGAGGTTTATTATCTACTTCTCAATCCGAATTTTTGTTTTACGCTATAAAGATGTAATGGTTCCAATAAATTACGTGCCGCATTTATAATTATCCGACTACAAATAAAATAAAATTTAAATATTTGTACTTTACTGTTTTAGTATGTACAAATAAAAAAGCTTTTATGACTGCAGCAAATTCTATTATCTTTCACTTAACGATAATGTTTTGTGTTTTCAGAACGTACAAATAACATGTCCCATTATAAGTTAACATACTTCAATGCACGAGGACGTGCTGAACACATTCGTTTAATTTTTGCATATTCCGGAATAGAATATGAAGATTACAGAATTCCCAAAGAAAAATGGCCTGAATATAAAAAAAGTAAGCGCGTGTATTCATATTATAACTTTTGTTTTTATTAACAGCACAATTTTTAGAAACTCCTTTTGGTATGCTTCCCGTATTAGAAATTGATGGAAAAGTAGTTTCTCAAAGCAACGCTATTAGTAGATACCTGGCGAAACAATACGGCTTAGCGGGAAAAGATGAATGGGAAGCTTTACAATGTGACGTTTTAGTAGACACACTTGGCGATCTTAAACAAAGTAAGCTATTATAATGCTGCAATTTACCCTTCTTCCTTCCATTTTCCAATAATTGTAAACATTTTCCAGTTCTTTGGCAGTACAGAACAGAACAGGATCCCATTAAAAAAGAAGAACGTAAAGTCAAATTAATGAAAGAAACAATTCCGTTTTATTTGGCAAAATTTGAAAAAGTAGTATCCGAAAATGATGGATTTTCCGTAGGAGCAAGTGTAAGTAACGTTTCAGCTTTTCGATCATTTCCAATTTTTTTGTCATACTTTCAGATAACGTGGTGCGATTTTGTGTTCGCTGTATCGCTAGAAAATTTTGAGCTGATTTTTGGAAAGGCGTCGTTGGATCAATACCCTGCACTGAAAGGACTTAAAGAAAAAGTATACGCCATACCAAGCATAGCAGCTTGGTTTGCTAAAAGACCCGTTACTGAATTTTAATGAAAAATAAAGAATAGATCTAAATTTGCTGTGCTTACAATTTTTAAAAACTAAAAAACAAACCTCTAATTCTCCCCCATTTAATGCGTCGAAATTGATCCATTATTTTGGAATTAAATCTTTGCTTTGATTTTGTACAGTACTCTTTGTGACGTCAACCTATTTTGTTTTTCATGCTTGTAACTTTTTAATAAACAATTACGGCGCACACTTCAATAACAAAAAATGACAACTTAGCAAGCAAGAAATGAAGAACTCAGATTAGGATATGCTTATGACCCTTTTCTACATTCAGTAACTGAGTTAGGCTAGAAAAATTTGGTTCATCACTTTATTTGGTGACTTTTTACGCACTATAATATAAAATGTTGAAAACGCTGCCACCACAAAGAGAGAGAAAGAAAGAAATATATACATATAAGGCTTTGGTGATTATACTCTTTGGTTCCTTTTGAGAAGTAAAATGCTGACATTACTGACGCTGATACCTTCAAATTTAGTTGTTTTGTTTGTAAAAGAATCCTCATACGTCCTGAAACGTCTTGGAGGTTCAAATTTCTTGTGATCACTTCCAAGCTTCGGAGAGCACGTAAAGTCGTTGGTTTCCCTGGATTGATGAATTGACACAATTGGAGGAAAACCAGGATTGCCAGCGCATCTGTTTGATGTTCCAAACCTAAGGTAATAATAAAAAAAAGAAGATTATAGTATAAGAAATTTACCAATCAAAATGGAATTGTGCTGGACACATTGCCAAAATGATTAATAAAAATACAAGCAGTGGGATGCAGTGAATTCTTTCACTTCCTCTTGCACTCCTGAATTATTTGCGCCGTGGTTTGGAATTCAGGTTATTTACATACTATCATGAACGGATAGTCAAAAAGATCTTATCACCGAAGTTAGAAAAAATATTTTAGAATCACCGTACAACTCAAATTAATTAAAGCCTAAATGTAAAAACACGGATAAAATCCGCATATAACGTAGCACAATTGATCTTATCGATTTTACAGACTAACATTTCAAAAATTTGTTCTCTGCCATTACCATCAACTTTTTCTTCTGTTATAATTTCTGCTCAATCAACATTTGCTACACACTTTGGGCGCCATTGTTTATGCAGCCATATCACTCATTTTCTGTTAGTTTCTGCGCCTGCAATTCACCAAGGTCTTATTATCCTACACTTTTTCCAATCACGCACTTTGGGGGCCATTTAAAAAAAAAATTATTTATTTTTGTTACCTCTTTTCAAACTTGAAAAAAAAATGGCGACTTTTTTGATTCATTTTTTCAGGGTTAAATGATGTATTTCAGTGGAGTAACTCAGATGAAGTTTACAAATGAGAAGATATCAAAAAATTTATATTATAAAGTGCTGGTCAAATATTTATTCTATGGTTACTATACAATCCCAATTACAATAAGAGAAATTAGTGCGTTTTTAGAAATTTTAAGCATAGAAAACTATTTTACAAAGCACCAAAACGTTATCTTGCTTTAGTTTACAAAATGTGGATAGCAATTAGAAAACTCAGCATGAATGTAGTATAAAATACTTGTGACTATAACTATACGTAAGAACAAAATGTGGTGGTTAATGTTTAGTGTTAATAAATACATTGTTGTTACCAATGTCTATTGTACAGGGTGGACAAATTTTGTTGATTTGCATGGCATCCTGATTATTTTTGAGTTAAAAAGCAAGAATTAGCTTGGGCGAAAAAAATTCTAATAAACCATTTTTTAAACTCTCCGGAGTAAAAGTACTACTTTACTCCTCATCTCAAGAACGACAGTTCGATAGCAAACAATGATACCTTAAACTGTTACTTTTTCAAAGTTTAAAATGTAGTACATGCAAAATGACGAACTTTGCCCATTCCACCAGTAAATAAATGTATATATGTTCAAATTTAGAGTTAAATATAGTATAACATAAAATTGATTGTTTATACACGTTTATTGAGACATAATAAATCAAATACAGGAAGTTCTGTTTTAACTGAAATTATTTCAAAAAGTGTGGTAACCTTGAAGGAATTGCTTATCTAGCAGCTTTTCGTGAATTGAGCATAAAACTTGCAAACTTTTACTTACAAACCACTCTTGATTTGGTTTGGTTTTTTATTAGTAAATGTCTTTTGCATCTATAATAGAGAGAGTTAGTCAAAACGTGTAAGAACTTTCAAGGTGCTATTAGAGAAAAGTAATCCGTTAAGTTGTGATAAGCAAAATAACAACATAAAATTGTCTTTTCATCTGAAAGTAAAATTATTTTGTATCATAAGAAGTTTAATTACATTGATTCACCATAATTTGGTGCATTTCGTACATCTTGCAATATCGAAAATGAGAGTCATTGCTAGCCGGAGCTTCAAAAAGGTGTATTTCCATTTCGTGCTTAAAAAATTTTCCCAATTTTTTATATTAAAATCAGAAAGTCGATTGGGAAAGTAGGTACAATATTGTCATGTTCTGACCTTCAAAGCGGGGATCTTTAAAAGGAATGAATAAATTTTTTTAAAATCTGCCTCTAACCTAACGTAAACCTAAGTTTACGTCCCAACAAATGAATCCTTACTATTATCTTTTAATTTAAATTTTTTTATTATTGATTTGCTTCATCATGGAGATGCAATGATTTGGTCGTCAATATTTGCACAATATTTTAATTTTCCTTTGTAAAAATTCTTTGTAGGGTTAATTTAAATTTTTTCAGCTGAACAGGTGTTAGCTTGGTTCACGGAGACAATTTTATTTTTCTGTGGTCAATTTGAGATAATTTTGATTTTTGTTGTATAATTTTGTTTTCCGAGTTTGTTATTTTAAAAGTGACAATTGCGAATAATTTAAAAATGTAAAGTGTAACAAAACACAAAACCAACTCGTGACTTGCGCAATGAAGAACAACGCATCAAAAATTTGGATAAAGAGGCACAGGGGAATGGCAATTTTTAAAAAAGCGGGGACGTGCTTGAACGCCACGGACAGACGATCCTTTTTGAATGCCAACCAGCCAAGAAGTGACACGTTCTTTTGTTACGCTCTAAGAAGTGATATTAATTAATGAACTAAGAAGTGTTAAAACTTTGATTGATTCAGATTCAGATCACCTGGATGTCTAGCGATGATCATGGGAAGTTAAGAAAATTTTATAATAGGCGCTATTGTTAAACGAGTTACTATGGGAGATGGTAAATTATTTTAATTTATTAATAATAATTGAGCGTTAATGAATTTTACACAACTCAGCGAGCTGTTATTCTCTGCATCGTAAAGTCTGTGCATCTGGACTATTCCAGTGATTATTTTTCTGCGTTGCACATGTGCGGACTTGCTAAGCCATGGTTTTGGTTTATCAGCTGTGCTGAAGTTACACGGTGTTGTTTCCGGCTGTTTTTTTTTAATTTAATTATTTTGAACTTTATACACAGGGTGTATTAAAATTTTGTTTTTTTTTGAAAATTGTTATTTGATACGTCTCAATAATTGTGAAAGTGTAGTACAATTTTTATTGACTTAAATGTCACTTTCACGACTACCTGACACACAGAAATTTTGTTACACGGCTTCAGAAAGAATTTAACTTGTTTTTACTAATAATACCTGTGCAATGACCAATTGATTCATCGAATTATAATTTATTTGTTATTCTATCCTATGAGTTTTATTCTATCACCGTATGATAAGGATCCATTTATGGGACGTATTACTCTACCATCTGAGATAGCTTGGTGCCCATTTTTTTTTGCATCAGGTGTGAGAGAAAACTTTCATTATTTTCCACAAAAGCTTTTATACCACTGCAATATATTAACATTTTAGTAAATTACTTTTAAAAATGAATTGTACCTTAAACCTTAAGGTAATAACATAAACATGGTTTTTAGTGAAATGTCTTACTTAATTAGAGCGGTGTTATATATGACGGACTTGTCAATTACTATCAGTTGCCACCGTCAGTACATTTGTACCTTTTCAGTACTTTTTAGCCTCAAATAAAAGTTAGTGTTAATTCAAAAAATTCAGTACTTTGTTTACTTTGGTGACGCTATTTAGTACATTTTTAGAGTACTTTTTTTCTATAAAAACACTGACAAATATTTAATTTGAATTAATTGCTTAAATTTAAATTTCCTGCACCCTGATAGTTGATATGGTACTACTAAGCCTTCGCCATTTCCAATAACAAAAGCAAAGTGAAATTTTTGAGAATGTTGCAACAGTCGATTCCTATGTAACCACAAATGTGTAGTACAATTGTAACACGAAATACTACAATTTGTAGTTGGATTTGGATCAGTATAAATTTGTAGTGATCTTCCATTAAAATTTTGTAGTCAAACGTTCTAGTAAATAATGACATAGTAATTGTACTATTAAGCCGCAGCAGTGGAGTGATGTGATCGCTGGTTGAGTATAGAGCGGAAATTCTAGGTTCAAATCGCGGATTGCACAGAATTTCTTGGCTCGGCCTTCCGGTGGACATCCACACTCTGTGGTGATCTCTGATATTTGTGTCGACGTCATTACCGTAACCACGGCTGCGTCACACACGCTATTATTTTGTTATATTCCTAAAAATATCTTTTCCTGACATTGAGGGTACTTTCAAAAGCAAACAATTGAAAATCCGGGGTGTCTGGGAGGTCAAATATAATAAAACAAATATATTTTTTTTAGAATTAAACTTGTGTTGTTATCAATTTTGAAAAGCTTTCTTGTTACTTTCTTGGGCTGGGGGGTATTGGCTGGGGAGTATTCCATACCCCCCAAACCCCCCGGTTTTACGTCCGTTTTTTTACATTTTAGGGGAGAGAGTCCAGGCACGTCAGACAATAGAAACAATTTTTAAAGATTATGTCAAATATATCTCATTGAAAAATGAGATAAAATTAAGTATATTGTAGTTTATGGTAGAGGCAGCTGCTTCTTTACTTCCCCCTCACCTCGGCTTTTTGTTGTTTAAATTTTTTTAAAAGATATTGACTATTTCAGACTAATAAAACTTAAAAATGTATATCGAATGGCCGAAGTAAAATTTTAACTTCAGTACCTTTTACTATCATTTAGTATCTTTTTAGTTTCTAAGAAGTACCTTTTATTTTTTAACTGGGGCAACGCTGATTACTATTTGAACGCTATGTTTTAAGGTTATATCACATTAGCAGCAAACTAAATATTTACAGCAAACTGTAAATAACCTACAAATAACTATTAATATCTAACCAAAAATGGTTGAAGAATTGGCGAATTAAGGTCAAACAAAGTTAAACCAGATTTGTCTTTACCAAGGAATTATGCAAATATTTAAAGCAAACCTCATAATTTATAGCAAGTCTATCGCAAAACTGGCGTTCAGTCGTTGATGATGAATTTATTGGCTGACACGGATCACTAAGATTATGATCCGTAGCTCTTTCATCTTACCAAAATTTGGCAGTGAAATTTATCACAACGCCACTTGATTCTTACAACAATGGAAGTTAGCCAACTTCGGGTATTTAACCCACAGTACAGATAGTCTTGGGTCGCGCTTTGCACAGTCGTGGGTTCTAGAAAATATCTAGTGTATTTACCACGACAAAATTCTGTAGCGTTTTCAGTGACACTATTCGCGAAAGATGGAAATTGAGCGCCAGTTGATAATAGAAAACCACAAATAAAAACTTATCACTTATCACCAACAAAATCGATTTTTAGTTTGCAGCCAAGAGATGTTATATATAAAATGCAAAATTACTTACGTGGACTTAAGCAGACTTTCTAACCGAGCTACAATAAAATAATCCAAAAATCCAAAGAAAAAAAAATTACTTGAACTTTTTAACACCCCCACCTCAACTCGTTCGATTTTCTTTTTCTAATCGCAGCTTGATTTTCTTAAAATTATTAGAAAGGAACTGAAGATATTTTCAAATAACTATAGTTGCATACTTTCAGGCGCAAAATATGCATAAAAATAGAATTTACAAGATAATGACACCCGAAAGCATACAGGGTGTTACAACGTCAGCGGATATTATGCTTATTGAGAAGTTACCTCTAAAAAATGGCACTAAATTATCGTCGTACTGGCCTCACTCGCAACCGGAGATTAAATAGTTAAAAGTGCATAAAGTCTTTGTAACTTTTGGATTTGGAAGACGGCCGAGAAAAGTTGTTTTTCTTATTACCCGTGTCTTAAGTGGAGTTGATCTTTGGAGAGAGTGTAGTGGGATTAGATAGGGTGACATCTTTATTAGTGACAAAACAAAGAAAAAATCAAAAACTGTTCATAATCCAAACTCAAGAGGTAGCTGTCTTTAAAGCAACTTTTTTTACTCGACCTTAAAATAGCCATATCTCGAAAACTACTGACTTTTTACATTTAATCATTTACTACTTTTTTGAAGATCTTGAAGTGTTCTACAAACTAGATTAAGTCATCCACTATCTAGAAACAACTGCTTTAAAGTTATACATTAAATTACGCAAAGAAACGATAATTGAAGTAAATAAAACTAAAATTTTTAAAAATAATTTTAATTGCAAATTTTGTTTTTAGGCAACATCAGCAGAATTTTAATTTTCTGTGACTGGTCGTTTGGCTATCCAAGTAGCAACTGATGGAATAGAGTAAATTGTTTTTTTGGCTTTTTTTTTGTAATTAATTTTGTGCTGTTATCAATTTTGAAAAGCTGTCTTGTTCTTTCTTTGGGCTGGCAGACCCCCCAGTTTTACTTCCGTTTTTTTACATTTTGGAGGAGAGGGTCTAGACATTTTAGAAAATAGAAACAATTTTTGAAAATTATATCAAATAGGTGTATCTCATTGAAAAAATGAGATAAAATTAAGTATTTTGGGGTTTATTTTCCTTACAAAATCTTTCTCTGATTTAGAGGATGACAGGGAGCAGTTGATTCTTTTGCCCTCACTCCCATTAATAAAACTGTGAAATATGCTAATAAAAAATGAATGTGTTAACTTCAATACATTTAACTATCATTTATAATAGTATCAATTAAAAACATTTTATTATTCTTTTGCGTTTTATTGGAGTTTCCTTCAAGCTGCCTGTTTTTCAAAATCAACGGCTTTGCTTCCGCACGAATCGAGAGCTGGAGAGACCCTCTTGTGAACATCCGTGATTGCTTTAATCCCGAAATGTCTTCCGAGTATACAAAATGTTTTCTTCGTAGAAGTTTCTTGATAATCCTCTTTGCGGTCAGATAAGTTTGTAGGGGTTTTTCACCACATAAATAATTAAAATCAATTTTTGATAGTTGTTGCTATTTATTAATGTAGTATTTTCAAATTATATAAATTACAAGCTTTTTTGAAAGATCTACCAAAAAACCATCACAATAATAATCTATTATCTCTAAGTAACGAATCAAAAATCTTTTTTTTTATATTTTTAATTACTTGATCTAAATTAATAATTAAAAAATGAACGATGCTGCCACAAGTTATTCCGATAGGTGAAAGGTAACGAGAGGTGAGCTAAGTAGACGGGCTAAAGACCGGACTCTAGGCTAGAAGCCCTAGGTTCGATCCCAATCGTCACGACGTTTGAATTCGAACAACGACTACGAAGAAGATGCTATTTCGCATGTTGGTTATGGACCTACTAAGCGTAGGTCCATGATTTCTCTGGTTGTCTGATTATGCCTGGTTTGAGTTGGTGTACTTCGTGGAAAGAGTTTCTTTCTCATCGATTGTAAATCTTCTATTGAATTTTTGTAGAGATCCAATCTTGCTTTGGTTGTATCTTATCAAAGCTCTTTGGAGTTTTACACATTTTGAAGTTCTTTCGACATCCTTGCAGTACTTCCTCATAAAGCTTTTCCTTTTATCTCTTTTGTGGTCTGAAAATTTAGCTTTCAAAAGATATCAATAACAGTAAATGTTGTTATTATTTGAAACTTTTGACTAATGATGTTACCGACTGCTCCCCTAGACTAATTTTAAAGTGCAGGAAGTTCAAGGAAGTTATTATTTGTAATGAATAATTACGAAAATTTACTCTATAAAATTAAAATTCAAAAAAATAGCTGTTAAACAATTTTTTCAATAGGTACCTCAAAAGAAATTCATAATTTTTCAAAGGTTTTTAATTGGAAGCCTGTGCTAGCTTTACTATAAAATAATTTATATTTTTGATGACTCTCGCCTTTAGCTTATCAAGGTTTATTCCAAGGTTAGCACTGGTTGAAACGTTATTATTTATTAATATAACAGTCATTATTGTTTAGTAAAAATTAACGTTGGTGTGTGGATTATAATATGCTCAATTTGTTTATATAAACAAGGTATGTAGATTGAATTTAAATTTATAACAATAAGTGAAATCTCATACCGAAAATTTTTTGCATACCTATTTATTTTCTTCTTCGTCTGGAACCAATTCTTAACCTCGCATTTTGCAAACTTCTATTAGGAGCAATCAATCATAGCTTCGATCAAAATTTTTCTATTTTTTATTTTACATTTCATTCCTATTCATTTTTAAATATTGCGCCCCCCCCCCCCATACCTTTTTGACTAAAACTGAAATACTTCTAAAAAAATTTTAATTGTATGATTTGGTGCATTTTAAATTCACAGTTTTAATTTATTGGAGTACATTATAATAAATAAAAAATAGACATTTTTAAAATTTATTTATTTTATGCCTAGTCATTTTTATTTTTTGTTTCTTATCTAAGGAGTGGTTAATCAATATAACAAGTGTTTAGATAGGAACAAAATAAAGGATAATGTTCAATTCAAAAATCTGGTCACTTTCTCGGACGTTCTTGGTGCTAAATTACATCCGGAAATCAGATTTAGAACTCAAATTGCGGAACATATACTTTGCACCACATTGCAAATTGGTGACCCTGAATTTATTTTATTAGCATTACGTCCTTCCGGAACTTACTAGCCGTTTGTAATGGTAATTATTACGAGAATTGAAAAAAGAACAGCACAAAAAAATTCATAACAGTGGGGAGCCGCCTTAATGCAATTCAAACATCAGTATCGTCCTGATAAGATTCCGATAGCGTGGGTGAATATATAAATCATAATTGTAGTAGATAACATTACATTGCAATAAATTTTTGAGTTTGTTGGTATAACTTTTACTTCTTTTCAGAAATAATGGCACCGCAATACAAACTTACTTATTTTAACAGCCGAGGTTATGCCGAACCTACTCGTATAATATTCGCTTATTTAAATATTCCATATGAAGATGTCCGGGTTACTCACGAGGAATGGGCCGAGTTGAAAAAGAGTAAGTGTACCTATATTTTATTTTCAAATTTTCATTTTTAAGGCAAATTTGAACTCCGCATACGTAGTTGACTTTTCCTAATTGGTTACTTAAATAGCTATTCTAAAAGCTGTTTTACGATTTTTTTTCAATATTGCAGCTGCACCATTTAGTAAATTGCCAACGTTGGAAGTCGATGGAAAAGTAATGAATCAGAGTAAGGCCATTGCAAGATATTTGGCAAGAAAATATGATTTAACTGGAAAAGACGACTGGGAATCCTTTCATTGCGATGCTATAGTCGATACTATGAACGATCTCCTTATGGGTATAATCTGAATTTTTTAATAATTATGAAGTCAAAAAACTAAAACGCTTTATTTTTAATGTATAGAAGTAGCCCAATCGAGATTAGCAGAGGATGAGAAAAAAAAGAAGGAAATAGCTGAAAAATTCCAAAACGAAAGTTTACCGTTATTCTTGAAAGACATGGAAAAACTTATTGCTCAAAATGGTGGCCATTTAGTAGGATCAAAGGTAATGCAGAATTACAATTTTTTAGTTTAAATTATTGTTATTTGTAATAAATTTGCAGTTAACCTGGGCCGATTTGTACGTGATCTGCTTTGTGGACTCTATAGGAATGCATATTAAAAAAGATTTGTTTTCTCATTTTGCGGGACTGAAGAAAGCCAAAGAAACAATTTACTCCATTCCATCAGTTGCTACTTGGATAGCCAAACGACCAGTCACGGAATATTAAAATTCTGCTGATGTTGCCTAAAGACAAAATTTGCAATTAAAGTTATTTTTAAAAATTTTGATTTTATTTACTTCAATAAACGTTTCTTTGCGTAATTTAATGTATAACTTTAAAGCAGTTGTTTCTAGATAATGGATGATTTAATCTAATTTGTAGAACACTTCAAGATCTTCAAAAGAGTTGTAAATGATTAAATGTAAAAAGTCAGTAGTTTTCGAGATATGGCTATTTTAAGGTCGAGTAAGAAAAATTGCTTTAAAGACAGCTATCTCTTGAGTTTGGATTAGAAACAGTTTTTGATTTTTTCTTTGTTTTGTCACTCATGAAGGTGTCACTCTATCTAATCCCACTACACTCTCTCCAAAGATCAACTCCACTTAAGACACGGGTAATGAGAAGGACGAATTTTCTCGGCCGCCTTCCAAATCCAAAAGTTACAAAGACTTTATGCCCCTTTAACTGTTTAATCTCCGGTGAAGCCAGTGAAGACAGTACGACGATAATTTAGTGCCATTTTTTAGAGGTAACTTCTCAATAAGCATATTATCCGCTGACGTTGTAACACCCTGTATGCTTTCGGGTGTCTTTATCTTGTAAATTCCATTTTTATGCATATTTTGCGCCTGAAAGTATGCAACCATAGTTATTCGAGAATATCTCAGTTCCATTCTAATAATTTTGATAAAATCAAGCTGCGATTAGGAAAAGAAAATTGAACGAGTTGAGGTGAGGGTGTTAAAAAGTTCAAGTTGTAACACCTTGTTTGTAACAACCATGGTTACTTTGGTAACTTTGGGAATTTTGCAAACAATGGTTAGCAACAACAGGAGATTCGAGATCGAACAAGCGAGGAGAGTGGTCGAAGTTTCTGAAAGTGTCTTTTTTTTGAGATTTTTCTGGATCAATTATTGATCCAGTTGAGTGATTGGCATTTAATTGTGGTGGCTTGTGTGTGAAGTTACTTTTCGAATATTTCACGTAAGTGATTTTACACTTATCTATTAACATTTTTTGGCTGCAAATTAAAAAATCTATTTTGTTGATGATAAGTTCTTTATCATAAACTGGCGCCCAAATTCCATCATTGCAGATTGTGTCATCTGTGGGTACTAAGAGCTTCTTGTGGTATAAATAAATTAGATCAACATCTTCAAGAATCTCACGAAACGCGCAATTTGCGCGACCCGTTTGCTTTTCGACTGTGAACTAAATATCCATAGTTAGCTACCTTTTTTTTATATCTCAAAAGGATCAAGTGGCATTGTGACCATCCTTACTGCCAAAGTTTGGTGCAAAGTAATTTTTTTTTTGAATTTTTGGATTGCTTTATTGTAGCTTGTTTAGAAAGTCTGCTCACGTCCACGTAAGTGATTTTGCATTTTATATATAACATCTTTTGGCTGCAAACTAAAAATCGATTTTGTTATTGATAAGTGCTAAGTTTTCATTTGTGGTTTTTTATTATCAACAGGCGCCCAATTTCCATCTTTCGCGAATAGTGTCACTACAGAGTTTTGTCGTGGTAAATACACTAGATACTTTCTAGGGCCCACGACTGTGCAAAGCGCGACCCAAGACTATCTGTACTGTGGGTTAAATACTCAAAGTTGGCTACCTTCCATTATTGTAAGAATCAAGTGGCGTTTTGATAAATTTCACTGCCAAAGTTTGGTAATATGAAAGAGCTACGGAACATAATCTTTGTGATCCGTGTCAGCCAATAAATTCATCATCAACGACTGAACGCCAGTTTTGCGATAGCTTTGCAATAAATTATGAGGTTTGCTTTAAATATTTGCATAATTCCTTGGTAAAGACAAATCTGGTCTAACTTTGTTCGACTTTATTTGACCTTCCAGACATCCCGGTTTTTCAATTGTTTACTTTTGAAAGTACCTTCTATGTCTGGAAAAGATTATATATTTATATATAATATTATATTATATTATATTATATATTGTTATGTAACTTACCATGGGCATTTTAAGAATTTCCACAATTGAAAATTAATTTAATAATTTTCTAAATTTGATTGATTTGAGTTTACTCGGAAGAATGAAAATTATTTGTTTTCAGTAATTATGTCAAATTAATGGCATGCAGAAACGTAATTTGAGGTTGGGATATTGTCCTAAAACCTGAAAAAGTTAAATTAATCAAGAATGGCAAAACGTTTAATTTTGGTAATTTAATTTGTTTATAGAAGTTTTGTTTTCATTCTAAATTGTAAATAATATTATGCGGTGGTAGCGGACTGCGTTTGTTGGTACTCTTGAGAACTATAAAATAGTGTAATAATTTATTGTGTGGTGATTTTTGGAATGTGCAAATTGGCAATGAATTTTTCAAATTTGGCTGGTAAAGTTGACGAATCGGCGTGAGCCACGAGTTCCAAAAATCTAAAAAAAAGAAGGAAGTGAAAAATTGGTAGAGAGGAAGGAGATGGTTGAGAAACGAGGGGGTATGAAGTCGAATGTGCAACCACATCGTAGTGACAATTTGGATTTTTGGAAATTTAATTTTTAACTTTGGAAATGTTATGGAATATTTTAAGCCAGTTGAAATGGATTGTAAATGTATTGATTATGGAGTGATGATTTTACAAAAATTGAATGAATGGACGAGTAAGGAAGATTTTACCTGTTAATGACACCACGAGGAGATCGATGTAAAATCATGGGTATGAAAGATCATCTGATTTTATTTTGGATTGCTGATTTCATCCTTTTTGGTAAATAACATCTAAATTATTTATTTTGCGTAATTTCAACGATTATTTTCGTCATTTTTGCCACGATGCATCCAAACATTTTGAGGTTAACCACATTTTACGTTGTTAAATTTGGAATTCAAGTAGCACTTTATGAACAATTTGTTACACTTAATTAATTAAATTTACTAGTAGAACAATTATAATCACTAATTCGGTTTATTTGATTGAGAAGTTTAATTTTTGTGTGCTTAACTTTTCCGTGTGTTATTCGCGTTCAGTAGTCGCTACCATATTATATCAGTGGTTCTCAAACTACTATAATTTTGAACTGTTTATTCGGCGCCAGATTCAAAATGAAAACAATTCATGTATTTCTATAATAATTTATTTCATATTTATAAAATTTTATTGAACGTTTTAATTGTCTTACAAGTTGTAGGAATTATTTGATAAGTAAATGTGTAAATTTGTAGGACAATTGAGCATAATTTTTGATTATTCTATTGTATGGAATGAGATTTAATGAACAAACTACGTTTCATTTGTTTAATCTATTTCAAGTTGATAATTACATACGTCTGATTAAATTGCTATTCATTCTCCGTACGATTTTGTTTTATTTAATTGTGGAAATTTTCGAAATCTCTATTGAACTCACTCTTTGGGAGAGTCTTATATTGCAAACTCCGATCAAGACAGCACGGGACTTAAAGAATTGTTCGTCAGAACACGACAATATAATTATATTATATATTTATAGAAATATCAACAACATATAAGTGAATTTTATCTCCATTTTAAGTATTTTGTTCTAGGGTGACCAAACCAATTAGATAACTCAAAATGTAAAAAAAATGGGTATAAAATCGGGGGGCCTGGGGGGTATGGAATACCCTCCAGCATATGGAACTTTAAAAATTGATAAAACTCGAAATTTAATTTTAGAGAAAACATTTTTTCTTAATGGCTGGAGGGTATTCCATACCTCCCAAACCCCCCCATTTTCTGATTGTTTACTTTTAAAAATACTCTCTAAATCAAGTTAATCAGAAAAAAGTACTGAATGTTTTGAGGTAGCACTAACTTTTATTTGAGGCTAAAAAGTACTGCAAAGGTACAAATGTACTGACGGTGGCAACTGATAGTAATTGACAAGTCCGTCGTATATAGCACCGATCTAACTAAGTAAGACATTTCACTAAAAACCATGCTTATGTTATTACCTTAAGGTTTAAGATACAATTCATTTTTGAAAGTAACTTACTAAAATGTTAATATATTGCAGTGGTATTAAAGCTTTTGTGGAAAATAATGAATTTTCCGACATATTTTCTTTCACACCTGATGCAAAAAAAATAGATACTAAGCTATCTCAGATGATAGAGTAATACCTCCCACAAATGGATCCTTATCATATGGTGATAAAATAAAACTCATGGGATAGAATAACAAATAAATTACAATTTGATGAATGAATTGGTCATCACACAGGTCTGTATTATTAGTAAAAACAAATTAAGTTCTCTCTGAAGCCGTGTAACAAAATTTCTGTGTGTCAGGTAGTCGTGAAAGTGACATTTAAGTCAATAAAAATCGTACTACACTTTCACAATTATTGAAACGTATCAAATAACAATTTTCAAAAAAAAAACAAAATTTTAATACACCCCGTGTATAACGTTCAAAATAATTGAATTACAAAAGACAGCCGCAAACAACACCGTGTAACAATAGCACAGCTGATGTAACTGTAGCTAGCAAAGAAACGTTAATTAAAGTAAATGAAATCATCCATTTTAAAAAAAATTTTAATTGCAAATTTTGTTAAATTAGGGCAACATCAGTATAAATTTAAAATTCCGTGACTGGTCGTTTGGCTATCCAAGTAGCAACTGATGAAACGGAGTAAACTGTATCTTTGACTTTTTTCAGTCCCGCAAAATGAGCAAACAAGTCTTTTTTAATATGCATTCCTATGGATTCGACAAAGCAGATCACATACAAATCGGTCCAGGTTATCTGCAAATTTATTTTAAATAATAATAAGAAAAACTAAAAATTTGTTATTCCTCATTACCTTTGATCCTACCAATTGGCCACCATTTTGAGCAATAAGTTTTTCCATGTCATTCAAGAATAACGGGAAACTTTCGTTTGCGAATTTTTCAGCTATTTCCTTCTTTTTTTCCTCATCTGCTGCTAATCTCGATTGAGCTACTTCTATAAATTAAAAATGCAGTTGTTTAGGTTTGTTACTTTATAATTATTAAGAAATTCAGATTATACCCATGAGGAGATCGTTCATGGTATCGACTATAGCATCGCATTGAAAAGATTCCCAGTCATCTTTTCCGGCTAAATTATGTTTTCGTGCCAAATATCTTGCAATGGCCTTACTCTGATTCATTACTTTTCCATCGACTTCCAACGTAGGCAATTTACTAAATGGTGCAGCTGGAATATTGAAAAAACCATAGTTATTTAAGTAACCAATTACGGAAAGTCAACCAGGCATTCCGAGTTTAAATTTGCCTTGAAAATGAAATATAGGTCAACAACTTACTCTTTTTTAACTCGGGCCATTCCTCGTCAGTAACCCGGATATCTTCATATGGAATATTTAAATAAGCGAATATCATACGAGCAGGTTCGGCATAACCTCGTCTGTTAAAATAAGTAAGTTTGTATTGTGGTGCCATTTTTTCTGAAAAGAAGTAAAAGTTATATCAACAAACTCAAAAATTTATTGCAATGTAATGTTATCTACTACAATTTTGATTTATATAATTACCCACGCTATCGGAATCTTATCAGGACGGTAATGGTTTGCTAATTGCATTAAGGCGGCTCTCCACTGTTGTGCGACAGTGGGGAAACAGACAAGGATGAAAGAAAATAGTAAAAGCCAGTAGAGCGTAATTTGTTGTGGTAGTGTCTGAGTGCACTGTTGAACATAGCTCTCTCTTGACAATACAATTGCTTTCAAAATAAGATAAAACTTTTTGAGATATACAACAATTAAAATAAGTAAAATATTAAGTTTAACCTTTGGTTAGAATATTTTTGTATTTAATAATTGATTTATATTTATTGTTAGATAACTTCAATAAATTAGAACTGAATTTAAAATGCATCAAATCTTTCAACTAAAAGCTTTTATAGAAATATCTCAGTTTTAGACTAAAAAGTGGAGGGGATGTTTAAAAATAAATCGGAATGAAATGTAAAATAAAAAAATATTTTGCAGGAGAAATTTTTTTCTATTGATTCCAACAAGATGAACTTCATAACCATGCTGAAGAGTGAAATGGAAGCCAAGAGGATCCAATTAAAGCAGGCAGTAGAAGACGCCGATGTAATGATTTTAGAGACTGCTGTTTCAGCTGCTGACAAGTATGATAATGTCATAATAACAGGAGAAGACATAGATCTTCTGGTGCCACTCACACCTTTAGGTTCTTCTAACAGGAATGTGTGTTTCCAAAAGAGTGGGAAGGGTAACAGCCAAACTGTGCTGTATTTATCCTACTCGTTCAAGAACAAACCACAGAATATTTTTTCCTGCATGCGATAATTGGGTGTGACACCACCTCAGCACTCTTTGGTATTGGAAGGACGAAGGTGATCCAAATGTGTAACAAGAACCCCAGCCCTTCGAAGTTGTTGGCGTTTTTTAAAAACCTCGAGAAAACTCCAACCCAAATCGCTGACACAAAAAAGAAATTCCTTGTGAATTTATGTATGAAGGGACCATCGAATTTGATAACTTCGAACACACATGAAGCTTCGCATTTGTTTCAGTCTGATAAAGCCGTCATGTCAACTTTTTTTAGGCGGTTTTCAAACATAACTTGAGTAGCCCAAAAGTATAAAACAAAAAATTCCCCCCTCCCCGTGCAACTACTTCTAAATCAAATATTAATTTTTAAAAATAACTTTAATTTTAAAGTTTTGACAAATTTAGGGTAACATCAGCATAAGTTTAAAATTCCGTGACTGGTCGTTTGGCTATCCAGTTAGCAATTGATGGAATAGAAAAAATGTTTTGTTTCAGTTTATTCAGTTGTGCAAAATGGTGGAACAAGTCTTCTTTATAATTCATTTCCATGGAGTCAACCAAGCAGATCACAAACAAATCGGCCCAGGAAATCTGGAAATTTACACTAAATAATAATAAAAACTTAAAATTTGACGATTTTTGATTACCTTTGATCCTACTAAATGTCCACCATTTTTGACAGCAAGTTTTTCCATATCGTTCAGAAAAGACGGTACAGTTTCGTTTTTGAATTTTTCTTCTGCTTCTTTCTTTTTTTGCTCATCTTCAATTAATCTCGTATTAACTATTTCTATAAATTAATAATGTAACCGTTTAGATTTGCGATTTTATAAAAGTAAGGAATGCAGGAGGTGATACCTACCTATAATGAGATCGTACATCGTATCGACTATGGCATCGCATTGAAAGGATTCCCAGTCATCTTTTCCGGCTAAATTGTATTTTTTTGCCAAATATCTTGCAATGGCGATGCTCTGATTCATCACTTTTCCATCTACTTCTAACGTAGGTAACGTTCTGAACGGTGCAGCTGCAATATTTGAAAAAATCAAAAACAGCTTTTAGGTCAACTTTTTGTGTAACCAGTTATGAAAAGATAATTTTTATACAATCCGGGTGTGAATTTTTCCGGAATTTGTACATCAATTTTTTTTTTAGATTTTAAACACCTGGAGCTGAAAATAATAGCATGGTCTATGATGATTTTTAGTGTTTTTAAACTTACTCTTTTTCAGATCGGCCCATTCTTCATGAGTAACCCGGATATCTTCGTATGGTATATTCAAATAAACAAATATTAGACGAGAAGGTTCGACCAATCCTCTGAGGTTAAAATAAGTCAGTTTGTATTGTGGTGCCATTTTTCTGAAAAGAATAAAATATAAACTCAAAAATATACCTACTATTTGCTACCTTAATAATTATTGAGTTAAGTCTGACCATAACTTGTCTCATGAGCCTATGAGCTGGAGAAATAAAATCTTTGCCAAGATGTCGTAGCTTAATCTCATGTCACAAAACATATCTCCATCTTAACAGTGTACCGTCTCAGCAGCTGCTCGGAACAGATAATCGACATTACCATGATCTTTTATTTTCCTATATTGAATTTTGTAATCGAACCCAAAAAGAATTATCGCATAATGTAATAACTTGATTGCTGATGTTGCTGGTAAGTCTTTGTTTTTTTTTAAGCCGCTTTAACGTTTGATATTTTTTGCCTATGTACCTAATTGCTTTAGATCTTCTAAATCTTCTTAAAAATCTACTTAATAAAAAAATCAGAGTCACTGACTGACTGACAGACAACGTACAGCTTAAACCGGTGGGTCTAAGGAGTGAAATTTGGCACATGAGCTCCTCATATGACGTCGGTGAGCCCCAAAATTGAGTTTTACGGAAATCTTATCTAAAAGATCCTTATCACGCTTTCTTTATAATTAGTGACTCGCATGAATAGATTAACAAGATTTTTAAAACGAGGGAAGCCGACGACCTTATTAAAAATAAAAACTGCAAGTAATGGTAGCAAAAAACTGATAAAATATTAAATTAAATAAATTAAGTAAATGAGATATATGATAAAATTTTTAGAAGCTCCAACGTGAACGACCATGAATTCAATGTCAAAGTCGTGGCAGTAGGAAATGAATGAAATGTAATCCTACGGTAATTTGAAACAAATTTTTAGTTTAATTACAGAATTTTAAACTTTTTGGGGGTAATGCTATGATAAAAATTTTATTTCAAGGAGGTTTTTAAAATCCAAAATAAAATAAATTAATTTAGAAAAATTTAATATACAAAAGCAAACGGTAGATAAAAAAATTGAATCAAATCGAGGGTGTGATTTCAGTATATTTCTTGAAATTAATTAATTTTTAAGTTGAAATTATTGGTAAAACTTAAATTAAATATTACTATTATTATTATTATTATAGATTTCAAATCAAGTACCTTATCGTGTTATGTTTTTAAGTGAGAAAAATAAATTGAGCACAATATACACACACTAAGATTAGTTTTCTACTAAACAATAACCTGACTATTATTATTGTTATTATTATGTAACGACCCAATCGGTCGCAACCTTGAAATTTAGGAAACAAACCTTGCTATGGTTGGAGACTAATCAATATTACAAAAATTCATCAAAAATATGAATTATTTAAGGTGAAGCAAACAAATATTTAGTTAAATTATTTAAATTTTTAACTAATTTTATATTATTTTGAATAGTGGACTGCGTAGTAATTAAAATTTATATATTTTTTCGGCGAAAAAAAGTTTTGCAATAAAATGATAATGAAACAAAACTTTTTTTGAAAATTTAATCTATAATAAATTATTAATTACAAAAATTTCAAAAATTTGTAATTTACGTCAGCGGTTACAAATTTTTTTGGGGATATTGGAGTAATTATTTATTTACTATTTTTTTTAATTATATTTTTATAACGTAAATTTTAATTTGAATTTTAACCAAAATTTATTTTTGATTTTTACAAATGCAACTCGAAATTGTAATCAAAGGCAAATAAACCTCTTAACTTAATCTAAATTCTTACTTTTCTTTTTCGGTGTTATTGCAAAGTTCAATTATTCCATCATTTACTTTATTAATTATAAATTTTAAAATTTAATTTTTATTTTTAAAAATATTTCTAAATTGTCTAAAATGTGACATGATAAATCATATAGGGTGAACAGGGTTTTAGAGCATTTAGAGCAATATCAGGGATCACCACAGAAGTGTGGATGCCCACCGGAAGGTCGAGCCAAGAAATTCTGTGCAATCCGCGATTTGGACCTAGAATTTCCGTTCTATACTCAACCAGCGATCACATCACTCCACTGCTGTCTATCACTGCTGCTATATCTAACCATTGTTACTTTTAATCTTAACATCTGTTGCAATTTACTATGTGTCTTTTTTTGTTTGTTGCACGTTCGTGGTTTTTGTGCTCAATTTATATTTATCATCATATTGTCACAAATGCAATCTTTAAACTACCATTAGTGAGTTTAGAGGTTGTCGCTTGAACTGATTAGGAGTTATCAGGGGATTTTTATGACATATTTTATTTATTCTAATCATATTTCTAATATCATATTTATTTCCGACTGGTGGTTAGCAGTTTAACAGTTTGCAAGTTTCAATTACCAGAAGTTTACAGTTTATTTTTAAAAAATAAATTTCAAAAATAACTTTAATTGCAAATTTTGTCAAATATAGGTAGGTACATCAACATAGTTTTAAAATTCAGTGACTGGTCGCTTGGCTATCCAATTAGCAATTGACGGAATAGAGTAAATTTCTTCTTTAAGCTTATTCAGTTTCGCAAAATGTTTAAATATATCTTCTTTAATGTGCAGTGCTATAGAGTCAACCAAGCAGATCACAAACAAGTCCGCCCAGGTAATCTGTAAATTTGTTATAAATAAAAATTTAAATTAAAAATTAATTATACAAAATTATACCTTTGACCCTACCAAATGACCACCATTTTGGGCGACAAGCTTTTCCATGTCTTTCAAAAAAGTCGGCATACTTTCTTTTTTAAATTTTTCCATTAATTCTTTCTTTTTTTGCTCATCTTCTGTTATTCTCATTTGAACAATTTCTATAAATTAAAATTATGACTCTTTAGGTTTGTGACTTGACAATTTATTAAAAAATTCAAATAATACCTAAAAGGACATCGTTCAACGTATCGACTATAGCATCGCATTGAAAGGATTCCCAATCATCTTTTCCGGCTAAATTATATTTTCTTGCTAAATATCGGGCAATGGCTTTACTCTGATTCATCAATTTTCCATCTACTTCCAGCGTAGGCAGTTTAGGGTATTGTGCAGCTGCAATATTTAAATCAAATAAAAAAACAGTTTTGAGAGTAGCTCTTTGTGTAACCAGTTATGAAAAACAAAATAAAATGAATTTAAAAAAATTTTGTAGAAAAATTCGATTTTTGGGTATTTTAAACTGAAATAATATAAACTTACTCTTTTTCATCTCGGCCCACTCTTCGTGAGTAACCCGAATATCTTCATAAGGTATATTTAAATAAACGAATATTAGACGAGTAGGTTCGGCCAATCCTCGAAGGTTAAAATAAGTAAGTTTGTATTGCGGTGCCATCTTTTCTAAAAAAAAAATAAAAAGTTACTTTTTTTCTTAAGAAACTACCCGAGCTTTTCTTGGGCCTATATAAATCAATTAAACTACATCCTTTTACGTCCACTGGTGAACATAGCATTTGAAAATAAAATAATAAATCTTTTAAAATATTGGACAATTAAAATTAAATAAATTAGTTACTTCATCGAAGACCATAAAGCTAATTTATACGTTTATTTAACCTTCGCATAAATTATTTTTATATTTCATATTTTATTGTTTATCATCACATCACAATAATTATTTTATTATCATTAGATAACATTAATAAATTAAATCTCGAAGTTTCAAATGCATACATTTTTTTTTAACTATAACTATATCTAAAATCAGTTTTAATCTACGTAGTAAAGGAGGGTGATTTAAAATAGAAAATTTAATTTTGTTAGTAAGAAAAGTGGAACTTCGACTCTCTAAGCTTCAATCAAAAATTTAAGATAAACTTTGAAATCAAATTAAAATTTTTCGTAATATAAATTTACCTCAAAAACGGCTTGAGATTATCGAGCATAAAATTCAAAAACTAATAATCTTGAAATGACCTTATATCAAATTACTTTGATAAATTCTACAATACTTTTACTATATTTTTGAGCTTATTTTAAAAATGCCACTTTTTTTGCACTCTCTACTGCATTAAAAAAAGGTTAAAATTTTAATATATTGTAATTTTTGGTTAAGTTTTTAACTCCTGTTTAAATTCTTGCTAATTTTTGAAATCCAAACTCCAAATTGTATATTTTGGAGATCGTAATTACTTTTTACTATTAAATATTATTGCAAATTATAGTTACATACATTATCTTGATATTTTTTTCAGGTTCGTAAAACAAAAAGCATATACGAGTACAAACACACTAACGTTAGTTTCAAACTCACTAATCTGACTATTATATCATCAAATATTATGTAGCGTTTCAACCTGTCCCTACCTTGAAATTTAAACTAAACCTTGAGTATGGTTAAGGACGAATCGAAATTATAATCGTCAAAAAGTATTAATTGTTTTTTAGTAAACCAGGAAATAATCAATATATTTTGTAATACCGCTTAGGTACTGAAAAAAAAGTTATACTCTAATTTTTATATCAAAAATATTAAAACTAATTTGCGAGATTGCAATTTATATAATAAAATCACTGTCAATTAAATCTACCGTTTTAGTAAAATTCTATTAAATTTTTAAAGTAGTTTTTTTACTGTATGTGACGTATTTTGCTCTGTACAACAGTTCAAATATTGCAAGAAAAGCTTGCGGAAAGCAAAGGACGCTGACCAATGTGAAAAATCAAATATCGAATTTTAAGACCTCAATCGACCGTAAAGTTTAATTCTAATACTTATCGGAAAATAAACTGCGCGAGACAAATTTTGTCATCAAAATGCATAAAAATCCGTTAAAAACGCTGTACTTTTTTAATATTTATTATTGGGATAAAAAAAATTCAAAGAGGTTGTTAATCTACCGTTTTTGTAAAGTTTGACTAAAATTTTTAAGTCTTTTTGTTATTATAATCGACGTATTTAAATGCGTAGTGTCCAAAAATTGCATTTTTAGCTGTCGAAAACAAATGAAAAACGTTAGAAATTGCTGACAAATGTGAAAAATTAAAATTCGAGTTTGAATAAGACTTTAATCGACAGTAAAAATTTAATTTTAATACTTACCGGAAAATAAACGGTGTACCGTCAATTCGTCGCAGACAATTCGTCGCCTACGACAATTCATCGCTTGCGACAATTCGTCGCCTATGACAATTTGTCGTCTAAAATAATTCATTGCGCTAGACAATTTATCGCGTGCGACGATAAACTATTTTAAAGTACATTTTTGAAATTTTTTAGTATAGTAGACGAGTAAAAAGAATTTTTAAAAAACATTACCGGAGTTAACGGTAGCTGAAGTCACAAAAAAAAAAACCAATTAGAAATGCCATGTTCATGGCAATCATGGCAATCATGGCGCTTAGTTTAAATACAACACAAATTATTTTTAAAAATTGTTTTAAAAAACTTTTGAGGCTAACCAATTATACACTAACTGTATAGCATTTTTATCAAAGTTTTATGTTCATATATCAAGCCTGTACAACATGATGCATAATTTTACCTCGTGTAACTTTTATGCAAAATTATGCATCGTGTCATACCTAATAATTTTCAATTCTTCTTCTTCTTCGTATGCTTCTTGACAGAAGCGTCGTGACCAATTTAATATGTTATTATTAAATGGCTTTCTTGGCAGACTACTCTCGGTGGTTTGCCATTGCCTTCCGAGAGGAGAGGGTCATAATTTCATAATGAAGTCGGATAAAAAAATTCAAAGGGGTTGTTAATCTACCGTTTTTTTAAAGTTTGACTAAAATTTTCAAGTAGTTTTTGCAATTGTAATCGACATATTTAAATGCGTAGAGTCCAAAAATTGCATTTTCAGCTGTCGAAAACAAAGGGAAATTGTTAGAAATTGCTGACAAATGTGAAAACAAAAATTCGAGTTTGGGGACTTTAATCGACAGTAAAAATTTAATTTTAATACTTACCGGAAAATAAACTACGTCAGACAAATTTTCTCATCAAAATACATACATAAGAATCCGTCGAAACAGTTCTAGTTTTCCAGTAGTTGTTTTTGTCATTGCAATCGAGGTATTTAAATGCGTAGAGTCCAAAAATTGCATTTTGAGCTATAAAGACAAGGAGAAATCGTTAGAAAATGCTAAGAGACATGAAAAATCAAAAATCGATTTTTAAGACTTCATTCAACAGTAAAATGTTTAATTTTACTGCTTACTAAAAAATAAACTGCGTAAGACGAATTTTCTCATCAAACTACATAAGAATACGTAGAACAAGCGTTGGTTTTCCAAAATTTAAGTTTTGGGGAAAAGAATATTTAAAGGGGTTAATCTACCGTTTTTTGTAAAATTCTACATAATTTTTAAAGAGGTTTTTTTATTGTATTTGATGTATTTTGCTCCGTACAGTTCAAATATTGCAAGTTCAGCTTGCGGAAAACAAGAAATCTTGTTGAAATTCTGTGACAAACGTGAAAAATCAAAAATCCATTTTTAAGATTTCAATCGACTCTCAAACTTTAATTTTACTTCTTACCAAAAAATAAACTGCGTCAGACCCATTTATAACATAAAAATACGTGAAAAATGTGGTGGTTTTCCAATATTTAATTTTTGGGGTCAAAAAAAACAAATGGGTTAATCTTGCGCTTTTCTAAAATCCCTCTAAATTTTTCAAGTGGATTTTTTTATTGTAGGCGCCGTATTTTTCTCCGTACAGTTCAAATATTGCATTTTCAGCTGTCGGAAAGCAAGGAAACTTTTTGAAATTCGTTGACAAACGTGAAAAATCAAAAATTCACTTTTAAGATTTCAATCGACCCTAAAACTTTAATTTTACTTCTTACCAAAAAATAAACTGCGTTATACGCAGTTTTAACATAAAAATACGTGAAAAAGGTGGTGGTTTTCCAATATTTAATTTTTGGGGTCAAAAAAATTCAAATGGGTTAATCATGCGCTTTTCTAAAATCCCACTAAATTTTTAAAGTAGATTTTTTTATTGTAGGCGACGTCTTTTGCTTCGTACAGTTCAAATATTGCATATTCAGCTGTCGGAAAGCAAGGAAACTTGTTGAAATTCCTTGAAAAACGTGGAAAATCAAAATTTCACTTTTAAGATTTCAATCGACTCTAAAACTTTAATTGTACTTCTTACCAAAAAATAAACTGCGTAAGACGCAGTTTTAACATAAAAATACGTGAAAAATGCGGTGGTTTTCCAATATTTAATTTTTGGAGTCAGAATAAACCAAATGGGTTAATCGTGTGCTTTTCTAAAATCCCACTAAATTTTTCAAGTGGATTTTTTTATTTTAGGCGACGTATTTAGCTCCGTACAGTTCAAATATTGCAAGTTAAGCTTGGGAAAGCAGGGAAACTTGTTGAAATTCGTTGACAAACGTGAAAAATCAAAATTTCACTTTTAAGATTTCAATCGAGCCTAAAACTTTAATTTTACTTCTTACCAAAAAATAAACTGCGTCAGACGCAGTTTTAACATAAAAATACGTGAAAAAAGTAGTGGTTTTCTAATATTTAATTTTTGGGGTCAAAAAAAACAAAAGGGGTAATCTTGCGCTTTTCTAAAATCCCACTAAATTTTTTAAGTGGTTTATTTTATTGTAGGCGACGTCTTTTGCTCCGTACAGTTCAAATATTGCATATTCAGCTGTCGGAAAGCAAGGAAACTTGTTGAAATTCCTTGAAAAACGTGAAAAATCAAAATTTCACTTTTAAGATTTCAATCGACTCTAAAACTTTAATTGTACTTCTTACCAAAAACTAAACTGCGTAAGACGCAGTTTTAACATAAAAATACGTGAAAAATGCGGTGGTTTTCCAATATTTAATTTTTGGGGTCAAAAAAATTCAAATGAGTTAATCTTCGGCCTTTCTAAAATCCCACTAAATTTTTCAAGTGGATTTTTTTATTGTAGGCGCCGTATTTTGCTCCGTACAGTTCAAGTATTGCAAGTTCAGCTAGGGAAAGCAGGGAAAGTGATTGAAATTCGTTGACAAACGTGAAAAGTCAAAATTTCACTTTTAAGATAATCGACCCTAAAACCTTAATTTTACTTCTTACCAAAAAATAAACTGCGTCAGACGCAGTTTTAACATAAAAATACGTGAAAAAAGTGGAGGTTTTCCAATATTTAATTTTTGGGGTCAAAAAATTTCAAATGGGTTAATCTTGCGCTTTTCTAAAATCCCACTAAATTTTTCAAGTGGATTTTTTTATTTTAGGCGACGTATTTTGCTCCGTACAGTTCAAATATTGCATTCTCAGCTGTCGGAAAACAGGGAAACTTGTTGAAATTCGTTGACAAACGTGAAAAATCAAAAATTCACTCTTAAGATTTCAATCGAGCCTAAAACTTTAATTTTACTTCTTACCAAAAAATAAACTGCGTCAGACGCAGTTTTAACATAAAAATACGTGAAAAAAGTGGTGGTTTTCCAATATTTAATTTTTGGGGTCAAAAAAATTCGAATGGGTTAATCTTGCGCTTTTCTAAAATCCCACTAAATTTTTCAAGTGGATTTTTTTATTGTAGGCGACGTCTTTTGCTCCGTACAGTTCAAATATTGCATATTCAGCTGTCGGAAAGCAAGGAAACTTGTTGAAATTCCTTGAAAAACGTGAAAAATCAAAATTTCACTTTTAAGATTTCAATCGACTCTAAAACTTTAATTGTACTTCTTACCAAAAAATAAACTGCGTAAGACGCAGTTTTAACATAAAAATACGTGAAAAAAGTGGTGGTTTTCCAATATTTAATTTTTGGGGTCAAAAAAATTCAAATGGGTTAATCTTGCGCTTTTCTAAAATCCCACTAAATTTTTCAAGTGGATTTTTTTATTGTAGGCGACGTCTTTTGCTCCGTACAGTTCAAATATTGCATATTCAGCTGTCGGAAAGCAAGGAAACTTGTTGAAATTCCTTGAAAAACGTGAAAAATTAAAATTTCCCTTTTAAGATTTCAATCGACTCTAAAACTTTAATTGTACTTCTTACCAAAAAATAAACTGCGTCAGACGCAGTTTTAACATAAAAATACGTGAAAAAAGTGGTGGTTTTCCAATATTTAATTTTTGGGGTCAAAAAAATTCAAATGAGTTAATCTTCGGCCTTTCTAAAATCCCACTAAATTTTTCAAGTGGATTTTTTTATTGTAGGCGCCGTATTTTGCTCCGTGCAGTTCAAATATTGCAAGTTCAGCTAGGGAAAGCAGGGAAACTGATTGAAATTCGTTGACAAACGTGAAAAGTCAAAATTTCACTTTTAAGATAATCGACCTTAAAACTTTAATTTTACTTCTTACCAAAAAATAAACTGCGTCAGACGCAGTTTTAACATAAAAATACGTGAAAAAAGTGGTGGTTTTCCAATATTTAATTTTTGGGGTCAAAAAATTTCAAATGGGTTAATCTTGCGCTTTTCTAAAATCCCACTAAATTTTTCAAGTGGATTTTTTTATTTTAGGCGACGTATTTTGCTCCGTACAGTTGAAATATTGCATTCTCAGCTGTCGGAAAGCAGGGAAACTTGTTGAAATTCGTTGACAAACGTGAAAAATCAAAAATTCACTCTTAAGATTTCAATCGAGCCTAAAACTTTAATTTTACTTCTTACCAAAAAATAAACTGCGTCAGACGCAGTTTTAACATAAAAATACGTGAAAAAAGTGGTGGTTTTCCAATATTTAATTTTTGGGGTCAAAAAAATTCGAATGGGTTAATCTTGCGCTTTTCTAAAATCCCACTAAATTTTTCAAGTGGATTTTTTTATTGTAGGCGACGTCTTTTGCTCCGTACAGTTCAAATATTGCATATTCAGCTGTCGGAAAGCAAGGAAACTTGTTGAAATTCCTTGAAAAACGTGAAAAATCAAAATTTCACTTTTAAGATTTCAATCGACTCTAAAACTTTAATTGTACTTCTTACCAAAAAATAAACTGCGTAAGACGCAGTTTTAACATAAAAATACGTGAAAAAAGTGGTGGTTTTCCAATATTTAATTTTTGGGGTCAAAAAAATTCAAATGGGTTAATCTTGCGCTTTTCTAAAATCCCACTAAATTTTTCAAGTGGATTTTTTTATTGTAGGCGACGTCTTTTGCTCCGTACAGTTCAAATCTTGCATATTCAGCTGTCGGAAAGCAAGGAAACTTGTTGAAATTCCTTGAAAAACGTGAAAAATTAAAATTTCCCTTTTAAGATTTCAATCGACTCTAAAACTTTAATTGTACTTCTTACCAAAAAATAAACTGCGTAAGACGCAGTTTTAACATAAAAATACGTGAAAAATGCGGTGGTTTTCCAATATTTAATTTTTGGGGTCAAAAAAATTCAAATGAGTTAATCTTCGGTCTTTCTAAAATCCCACTAAATTTTTCAAGTGGATTTTTTTATTGTAGGCGCCGTATTTTGCTCCGTGCAGTTCAAATATTGCAAGTTCAGCTAGGGAAAGCAGGGAAACTGATTGAAATTCGTTGACAAACGTGAAAAGTCAAAATTTCACTTTTAAGATAATCGACCTTAAAACTTTAATTTTACTTCTTACCAAAAAATAAACTGCGTCAGACGCAGTTTTAACATAAAAATACGAAAAAAAAGTGGTGGTTTTCCAATATTTAATTTTTGGGGTCAAAAAAATTCAAATGGGTTAATCTTGCGCTTTTCTAAAATCCCACTAAATTTTTCAAGTGGATTTTTTTATTGTAGGCGACGTCTTTTGCTCCGTACAGTTCAAATATTGCATATTCAGCTGTCGGAAAGCAAGGAAACTTGTTGAAATTCCTTGAAAAACGTGAAAAATCAAAATTTCACTTTTAAGATTTCAATCGACTCTAAAACTTTAATTGTACTTAATAAAAGTAGTTTAAAATGAAATTTGAATTTCATAAAAACGTGTTATAGTTGACCTTAAACAAAATAAACGGAAATTTATAGTTGAGAAGAGGTCTAAGAAATGATCTACAAAGTAGATATTTAATTTATACTTCTTACAGAATTTATAACACAACAGTAATAAATATAGTCAGGACCGTCATCAGGATTCAAAGTCCATTGAAATAATTAGCAAACAAATTATAAAATCAAAAGACACCTTATCGGATTACATGTTTCAATCTAATCCACGATTCTACTCGTGAAACTGATATCATCAGATCCGCACTGGTTTTATGAAGATATAAGTTACTTACCAATTTTTCAAAAAAAACTTTGATCCTTTTGGTCTTGACTGTACAACTACTTTTGTGATAATAAATCTGTTAGAAATTGCAGGTACCCTCTTTTAAATTTAGGGTTATTTAACCTGCTGTTTTTGCCCACCTCGTGGAAATTAATAAAAGTAGTTTAAAATGAAATTTGAATTTCATAAAAACGTGTTATAGTTGACCTTAAACAAAATAAACGGAAATTTATAGTTGAGAAGAGGTCTAAGAAATGATCTACAAAGTAGATATTTAATTTATACTTCTTACAGAATTTATAACACAACAGTAATAAATATAGTCAGGACCGTCATCAGGATTCAAAGTCCATTGAAATAATTAGCAAACAAATTATAAAATCAAAAGACACCTTATCGGATTACATGTTTCAATCTAATCCACGATTCTACTCGTGAAACTGATATCATCAGATCCGCACTGGTTTTATGAAGATATAAGTTACTTACCAATTTTTCAAAAAAAACTTTGATCCTTTTGGTCTTGACTGTACAACTACTTTTGTGATAATAATATAAAATTTTCGTTTATTATAAATTTCCGTTTATTTTGTTTAAGGTCAACTATAACACGTTTTTATGAAATTCAAATTTCATTTTAAACTACTTTTATTAATTTCCACGAGGTGGGCAAAAACAGCAGGTTAAATAACCCTAAATTTAAAAGAGGGTACCTGCAATTTCTAACAGATTTATTATCACAAAAGTAGTTGTACAGTCAAGACCAAAAGGATCAAAGTTTTTTTTGAAAAATTGGTAAGTAACTTATATCTTCATAAAACCAGTGCGGATCTGATGATATCAGTTTCACGAGTAGAATCGTGGATTAGATTGAAACATGTAATCCGATAAGGTGTCTTTTGATTTTATAATTTGTTTGCTAATTATTTCAATGGACTTTGAATCCTGATGACGGTCCTGACTATATTTATTACTGTTGTGTTATAAATTCTGTAAGAAGTATAAATTAAATATCTACTTTGTAGATCATTTCTTAGACCTCTTCTCAACTATAAATTTCCGTTTATTTAATTGTACTTCTTACCAAAAAATAAACTGCGTAAGACGCAGTTATTTTAACATAAAAATACGTGAAAAATGCGGTGGTTTTCCAATATTTAATTTTTGGGGTCAAAAAAATTCAAATGAGTTAATCTTCGGCCTTTCTAAAATCCCACTAAATTTTTCAAGTGGATTTTTTTATTGTAGGCGCCGTATTTTGCTCCGTGCAGTTCAAATATTGCAAGTTCAGCTAGGGAAAGCAGGGAAAGTGATTGAAATTCGTTGACAAACGTGAAAAGTCAAAATTTCACTTTTAAGATAATCGACCCTAAAACTTTAATTTTACTTCTTACCAAAAAATAAACTGCGTCAGACGCAGTTTTAACATAAAAATACGTGAAAAAAGTAGTGGTTTTCCAATATTTAATTTTTGGGGTCAAAAAAATTCAAATGAGTTAATCTTCGGCCTTTCTAAAATCCCACTAAATTTTTCAAGTGGATTTTTTTATTGTAGGCGCCGTATTTTGCTCCGTACAGTTCAAGTATTGCAAGTTCAGCTAGGGAAAGCAGGGAAAGTGATTGAAATTCGTTGACAAACGTGAAAAGTCAAAATTTCACTTTTAAGATAATCGACCCTAAAACCTTAATTTTACTTCTTACCAAAAAATAAACTGCGTCAGACGCAGTTTTAACATAAAAATACGTGAAAAAAGTGGAGGTTTTCCAATATTTAATTTTTGGGGTCAAAAAATTTCAAATGGGTTAATCTTGCGCTTTTCTAAAATCCCACTAAATTTTTCAAGTGGATTTTTTTATTTTAGGCGACGTATTTTGCTCCGTACAGTTCAAATATTGCATTCTCAGCTGTCGGAAAACAGGGAAACTTGTTGAAATTCGTTGACAAACGTGAAAAATCAAAAATTCACTCTTAAGATTTCAATCGAGCCTAAAACTTTAATTTTACTTCTTACCAAAAAATAAACTGCGTCAGACGCAGTTTTAACATAAAAATACGTGAAAAAAGTGGTGGTTTTCCAATATTTAATTTTTGGGGTCAAAAAATTTCAAATGGGTTAATCTTGCGCTTTTCTAAAATTCCACTAAATTTTTAAAGTGGAGTTTGTTATTGTAGGCGACGTCTTTTGCTCCGTACAGTTCAAATATTGCATTTTCAACTGTCGAAAAGCTAGGGAACTTGTTGAAAATCGCCGACAAACGTTGAAAATTAAGAATCATCTTTTAAGACCGTAAAAGTTTAATTTTTGTACTAAACTGCGTCAGATCAATTTTTTCATCAAAATACATAAGAATACGTGAAAAAAGTGACGATTTTCCAATATTTAATTATTGGGGTAAAAAAGTTCAAAAGGGTTAATCTACCGTTTTAGTGATTTTTTTATTGTATCCGAAGTATTTTGTTCCGTACAATTCAAATATTAAATTTTCAGCTTACGAAAAGCAAGAAAACTTGTTGAAAATTGCTGACAAAGCTGAAAATTCCGACTATTATGTCGTACTGATATGATTTTGCTTTCCGCCAGCTGAAAATGAAATATTTGAAAAAAAAAGTATTGAATTTGAAATTTTAAAAAATTACTTAAAACGTGTTAATTGACCTTCTACATAAATAACAAAAATTTATAGTTGAGAATAGGTCATAAATAATTGTACGACAGTACGACATTAATATAGTCATAAGGTCGGCTGTCCTAGGGCCAACAGACTAAATTTCACTACAGTCTATTTACACTACAAAATTGAATCATGGTTAATGCCATAAGCTTATGCATTAATTATTCTACGTTGAGGACTTTGATTGGTCTGGATCTAGGTGACGTGTATGAATGGATTAATGAGAAGACACCATGACACTATTGTTTGATTGTTTTATTTATTACAATTCATGGGTACAAAAATTTTATTTTTTTTAACCAGATTTAGGTAACATCAGCCTAAATTTAAAATTCGATGTCTGGTCGCTCAGCTATCCATTTTGCTACTGATGGAATGGAGTAAATTTTTTCTTTCAGTTTATTCAGTTCTTCAAAGTGACTGAACATGTTTTCTTTGACATCCATACCCATAGAGTCAATCAAGCAGATCACATACAAATCGGCCCAGGTAATCTGTAAAATATTATTATAAATAATAAAAAAGGTTAAAAATTATAGTTATTTAACATTACTTTTGAGCCTACTAAATAACCACCATTTTGAGCCACAAGTTTTTCCATATCTTTCATAAACGAAGGTGCACTTTTATTTTTGAACTTTTCCATTAATTCTTTCTTTTTTTGTTCTTCTTCTATCAATTCTATATAACCTATTTCTATAAATTAAAAGTATCATTGTTTAAATTTGTGACTATAATTAAGAAATTCACGTGGTACCTGTAAGGAGATCGGACAACGTATCGACTATGGCATCACATTGAAAGGATTCCCATTCATCTTTTCCGACTAAATTATGTTTTCGTGCCAAATATCTTGCAATGGCCTTGCTCTGATTCATCAATTTTCCATCTACTTCCAACATAGGCAGTTTACTGTATGGTGCAGCTGAAATGTTTTAAGAATAGTTATTTGCGTAACCAGTTATGAAAAGTTAATTTTAAAACAAAATTCCAATAATTTTTTTACTTGAAATGGCATTTAACGGCATTGCGGATCGGCTGTAACATTAAAGTTATCCCGGCTTACCTTGATCGTAATGTGTAGAATTTCAATTATTATAATAATCTCTATTTTTTGACGGTATTAATTTAAAAAGGGATAGGTTCCTAACACTAACATAAGCACGGTCAGTGGATCTCTCTTTTCGTTCGGCAAATTTAAGCCCAAAAATACTTGGTAGCGGTTTAAATTGGTTTAACAAACCGTTAAGGTGCACGAATCGACAATAGAATGCACCTACAAGGTTGATTTTCGGATAGCAATTGTAAATTTAAAATTGATTATTAGCTCAACTAATTGATATTTGTGATTCATTTGATTTTTAATCGCTTAATTTTAATTAATCTATCAAAAATAAACTTACTTAATTTCAACTCGGCCCAATCTTCATAATTAACCCGTATATCTTCGTATGGTATATTTAAATATGCGAATATGTGAATAATAGGTTCGGACATTCCTCTGCCGTTAAAATGAGTAAATTTGTATTGCGGAGCCATGGGTTCTAAAAAGAATAAAAGTTATATTAATAATTATAATCTTTCATCTCAGTGCACATACCTTAATCTTTATAGTTTTTCAAGTTATAGAATAACAAATTAGGTAAGCACTGAACTTGGCTTTTAACTCAGCAATAGACTGTCCATTATATTATTATTATTAAATTCAAAATTTATTTAGTTTTGAAAATCAACAAAATATCTACTTATCAAAGAAATTGCTTGTTTGAATTGTGACTTGTTCGTGTGCTTTTATCCGCATCCGGCAAGACACATTTTTTAATAACGTGCCTTTTATTTATTTTAATATAAATCAGAAATAAAGTAATTTTATTACTCACTTTATAAGAACAAAACTTAATTTGGTTATTTGCACACAAAAAATTTAATTTAATTATGAAAATTTTTAATTTACATTTCATTAATGCGCCACCCCTATTTTTAATTACACCCTCGCATAACTTTAGAATTATGTGTGTCTGTCTATGGAAATTCAATCGGATTCAGGTTTGGTGATTGAAGCGATTAAACCATGATTTTTAGTCAGTTTTGACTCTCCAAGTCTTTTAAATGATTATTATTACAAAGTTCAGATGTGCGCTTGGGGTCATTGTCATTTTGAAAAATAAAATTTTTAACTCCAATAAGCCTCGTCCCAGAAAGTAAAAATTCCTTTCTAAAATTTGGATATGTCTCTAAGATTAACAGATAACATCTTAGAGGACGTAAAACTTTGTTGTTATTTTCTAAAAATAATATTTCCAATTCACAAAAAGTAAAAAGTGTCCCTAGATACGAGGGTGTCCCCTAAACAATTCAAATATATTTAAAATTAAAAAACTTTTGAAAACAACTGTAATTTTAACATTTTGAAAATTTAGTTAACATCAGCATAAATTTAAAACTCCGTAACTGGTCGTTTGGCTATCCAAGTAGCAATTGATGGATTAGAGTAAATTTTTTCCTTCCATTCATTTAATCCATCAAAATGAGTAAACAGCTCTGTTCCCATAGAGTCAATCAAGCAGACCACATAAAAATCGGCCCAAGTAATCTGTAAAAATATTATAAAATAACAATAAAAATTAAAAATTACTTATCATGTATTATACGTTTGATCCTACTAAATGACCACCATTTTGAGCAATACGTTTTTCCATGTCTGTCATAAAAGACGGTATACTTTCGGTTTTAAACTTTGCCGTTAATTCTTTGTTTTTTTGCCCTTCTTCTATTAATCTTGCATGTGCTATTTCTATAAATTAAGAATATAATTGTTTAGGTTTGGGACTTTACAATTAGGAAATTGAGGTGATACCTACAAGGAGATCGTTCAACGTATCGATTATGGCATCACATTGAAAGGATTCCCAATCATTATTTCCAGTTAAGTTGTACTTTCTCCCCAAATATCTTGCAATGGCCTTACTCTGATTCATTACTTTTCCATCCACTTCCAAAGTCGGCAATTTACTGTAAGGTGCAGCTGCAATATTTTAAGAATAGTTATTTGCGTAACCAGTTATGAAAAGTAAACTTGCCTTATTTCGCAGTATTTTTCTAAAATTAATTAATTGATATTTTTAGATTTCAAACGTTAAAAACTTGGTTAAAAAATGTTAAAATCTCGTATGATTCAATAATAATAAATATAATTAAACATTTCTGTGCAATTAAAAACATTGCGAAGTAAGGCAAGTCTTGGTATAACAATTAAATACAAACTTACTTTTCTTTAACTGGGCCCACTCTTCATGAGTAACTCGGATATCTTCATATGGTATATTTAAATAAATGAATATTATACGTATAGGTTCGGCCAATCCTCGACTGTTAAAATAAGTAAGTTTGTATTGCGGTTCCATCTTTTATGAAGAGAAGTAAAAATTATACACCTGTACTAACAAACTAAAAATTGTATTGCAATGTAATGTTTGCTACTATAATTTTCTAATATTGTATAATCTACCACTTTCAAAACCTTATCAAGATTGCAATATTTATTAATCGAATTAAGGAAAATCTACACTAATGAGATTTTTTAGCAAGTTTTTGTATGCTAAAATAAGTTTGTAAAATTTGTGTATTGTTTTGTTCCTATAATTTCTAAAGTAGTGATTAATTATCGAAAGATGTAGATGTTAATCAAATTAATTCAGGGTCACCAATTTATCTTGACGATCCATTGAGGTGCAGAGTATGTTCCTCAATTTGGTTTTTAAATCTGACATTTCGGATGCAGGATTGTCAAAAAAATTGCAAGATTAAGGGGTAACATCACTGTAAAATTTTTGCAAAACAAATTGCTATATTTTTTGCTTCTCTTTAAACGCCCGTACATCCGCAAGAGAATGAAATAATAAAAGCGACTTTAAAAGCTTTTGAAGTTAAAGGTAAAAACTAAGTATCTGTAAATTTCAAATTTGTGTTTCTTATTAAACACGTCCAAATTGTAACCTAAAATACGCAAATTTTTAAAATTTCAAAATTTCAAGCAAAGATTTTTTTATAACTAGTTGACTAACCTAGTCAATTTTGATTTTTTATTTTTTTACAATATGTGCACATTGATCTGGGAATGATTATACTTTCGTATTCAACAGCACAGACATTGAAAACCTCAAAAAATCAATAAAATACACGTTTTTTCAAAACCATGTTTTTTTCAGGTACCTATATGAATTATGTCAATTTTTATTATTTTTGTTTATAAATTAATATCTTTCAGCTTCAAAATTCCACTTTGGTCGAGTAAACATCTCCAATATTTTAGAAAAATTTTTACAGCTAAAACCGCAAAGCACAAAAATAAAACTTTTTAATTGCGTTATTTTTTGTGGATCAGAAGTGGGGCGTGTAAAAATTAAATCCTTGCTGATTTTGGTCTTTGTTACCCTAAAAAACAGTCCCACAAAGTTTGAGCAAAATCTCAAACTCCGTCATGCATATATTTCTACATTTACCTACTATAACGTCGTAAATTTTTTTCAAATTTATTCTATTTTATAGGTCGCTAGTAGCAACTTCACTGATTTTTTCTTGTTGTAAATTTCATCCAAACAGTGCCTTAAATTGTGCTTTAACCATTATTTAAGTCTATCTTTAATTGTTTTGTAAATTGATATAATTGTTTACCCACCCAGATAAGAAACCAAAAATATAAATGATTAAATATAAAATAATCATAAATAAATTAATGTTTTTCATTAAATTGTTTGATGTTGTTTTGATATCCTCAATTGATTCGAAACGATTTCAAGTGGGGGAGCAAAAAATTGTCAAGGTGTATGTCTGGTAAATACGACGCTTGCAGAGCAACATTCGTTGTCTCGAGGTATGCGATGGTGCGCTGTCGTGATGCAAAATCTACAAGTTGTTTTTCCACAATTCCAACCGTCTCTTACGGATTGCTTCACTAAAACGTTTCATAACGGACAACTAGTATTATGCATGTGTACCAATTTTTTTAAAGAAATTTAGTTGTTATAGTTTTGGATCACAGAGTATGCAAAACTAAAGAAACAAACCAAAGACAAATATCCACTTGCGGTAAATTTTTCTGTTTTCAGTGCTGACTGACACAAAACGTCGTTAAAAACTCTTATTCACACGGATAAATTAATGGAAAACACGCCAAATTAAACTTTAAAAAAGAATTGTGATGAATTAACCATTATAAATTCAAATCAACATAATTAATTACTTTAACATAGAACTTCTTCTTCTTAAGGTGCCGTCTTCTAATATCGAAGGTTGGCGACCATTAATATTAATATTAAATGGTTTTCTTTACCATTTAGTAGCCCCCTTGAAATTAAAATCAACTTGTTCAAGCGTTTTTCATTTTTTTATTCTTAAATGTCTTGAAATATTGGATTTACTTCGCATTCTTGCAGCTTTAATTTTTTTCTTGAATAATTGATAAAACTTAAAAAAAAACTATAGAACTGAATTCAGGGAAGCAAAACCTTTCAAATAAGGTGTTACTTGCCATATCGCCTCTATTAACATTTTAGGGGTTGTCATCGCAACGCGAAGAGATGAAACAATACGGGAGTGACATTGGTTGCAAAAGTTGTCCCCTTCGATGATAAAATTGACGTGTTTTTGCATTTCTTAAAAAAAAATTCTGCTGGCCACAATCCCGTCTGTTTCGTTTTAAAAGAGCTACCTTGTATTTTTGCTTTATTAAAACACAAAACTGAAAAGAAAAATGCGATAAAATGAACAATTACTAGAAACAAAATTTTTCTTGATAATTTAATTTTATATAATAATCTTAAAAAATTATATTTTGAATCCATATCAATTAAAAATTTTTAAGCAAAGCTTTAACTTTAACACTTTGCAGATTTAGGTACTTTACATCAGCATAAATTTAAAATTCCGTAACCGGTCGTTTGGCTATCCAAGTAGCAATCGATGGAATCGAGTAAACTTTTTCTTTCAATTTTTTCAGTTCTGCAAAGTTAGTAAACATATCTTCTTTAACGTGCGTTCCCATCGAGTCAACCATGCAGACCACATACAAATCCGCCCAGGTAATCTGGAAATATTAAAAAAAAAAAATTATAAAAACAAAACATTGGTTATTCTGCATTACATTTGACCCTACTAAATTACCACCATTTTTGGCAATAATTTTTTCCATGTCATTCAAAAAGGCCGTAAAGCTTTCATTTTTGAATTTTTCCATTCTTTCTGTCTTTTTAGGCTCGTCTTCAGAATGAACGATGTCTATAAATTAAAAATATAACTAATTAGATTTGTGACTTTACAAATATAAAATTTAGATGAACCTATAAGAATTAGAAGAACATCGGTCAGGGTATCGACTACAGCATCACATTGAAAGGATTCCCAGTCATCCTTTCCAACTAAATTATGTTTTCGTGCCAAATACCTTGCAATGGCCTTGCTCTGATTCAACACTTTTCCATCTACTTCTAAGGTGGGCAATAAACGGAATGGCGCAGCTGGAATAGTTAATATAATTTTAATTATATTTTTATAATTACTATAATTATTTATAGGTAATTTTTGCAAGTGTGAAATTTCGAGCCCAGTTGGGGCTTAAAGTTAAGTTATTTGCTATCTTCTAACAGCTATTTTTAAAAGCGGAGGACCTTCTGACTAAGAATGACTTAAAAATGTATTTATTTTTTGTCTAATGCAAATCTGCTCTAAATTATTATACAATTTAAAACTTACTCTTTTTCAGCTCGGGCCACTCTTCCTTAGTTATCCGGATATCTTCATAAGGAATATTTGAATAAACTAATATTAGACGAACTGGTTCGGCCAATCCTCGAGCGTCAAAATAAGTTAATTTGTATTTCGGTGCCATCCTTTCTGGAACGAATAAAAAGTTACACTAACAACTAATAATTGATAATTAGGATTATTTGAAATCCCCACTATTTGAAATTTTTTGGACAAGTTTTTATATGCTAGAATAATTTGGTGCGAGTTTGATATATTATTCCTAAAATAGATGTTAATAAAATTAATTCAAGGTCACAAATTTATCTTAACCATGCATGAGTTTAATATAGTAAACTTGAAAAAAAATTAAGTGTCATTTGAAGCACCAAGATATGTAAATCCACTGACAATGATAAAATTTGCCAATACGACCTGTGGAGGTAACAAAGAAAATTTTTCCAAAAATTTTTAAATCTTTTTGTCTTCTTTTAGCCATACAATTTTTTAAAAATAGGCAACTAAAACTAAAAAAAATTGTTTACTGCATCCTAAAACTATAAATAATATAGCTAATCTATAATCTAATATTAAATTAAATAAAACAATTATATATAATTAATTAACCTTCACATAAAATATTTTTGGATTTAGTAAGTGTTTATCATCATGATAAATAATTTTGTTATTGTTAGATAACTTTATAATTAATTAAAACTGTCAGAAAGTGATAAGAAAACGGAATTTTAAAATAAAAATTAAACTTTAAGTGGATTTCCTTTCCTGATTTTAACGTCAGGATTCTAAGACAAATTTTAAGATAACTTTTGCACCAAAGTTCGGCAGTAAAGTTTGTCACAACGCCACTTGATCCTTTTAGAACAAAGAAAAATTTAGGTAACCTCAGGTATTTAACTCACAGTTTAGAGAATCATGGATCGCGCTCTGCGCGTTTTGTGGGTTTTAGTAAGTATTTAATGTATTTTGTTGGGCGCCATATTAAATTGGGCGTCAGTTGATAATAAGAAACTACGAATAAACATAAATTTTTAGTTTTCAGCCAAAGATGTTAAATATAAAATGCAAAATCACTTACGTAGACTCGAGAAGACCTTTCAATTTTACTTGTTTGATTTTGCTCCCCTTTCTCCCAACTTCCCTTTTCAAAAATCCTTAGAAAAGATTCAATGGTTGCATTTTTTCAAGTGCAAAATATTCTTAAAAATTCAATTTAATAGATAATAGCACCCGAAAACATACACAGTGTTACAGTTTAAAAAATATTTTGATTTTTTGTTGTAACTCACACGCCTTAAAATTATAAACAGCTTTTAATGTAATTGAATTTTTAAAATTTTGTTTCACTTATCAAAAAATATTATGCAAAAATAGCCCACGTTGACAATTTCTCGATCTTATAAATCTGAAATTCAGATATCAATTTCTGCAATTTTTGATCAAACACTACTTAAAATCTTGAAACCTGAGAATAAAGTAAAACCATGTCGACTTGAATCACACAGAATTAATTATTTTACTATCTGCACTCTCCGCTCCGCCCCTTTGCTTCGGAAGTTCTGGACCTTTTTGACAAACGCAGCATCGGAAAATCTTGGATCTCTTCTAAAATTTGGTAGCTTCCTTTCTAGTAGCACACTTTTCCGAGTAATACCATAGGCGGGGCTAACCTTACAATGTGGTTAAATGCTAGTTTACGTAATTTTTCCGTTTTTTTTTAGAAAATGTAAGCCTTTATTGCAAAATTTGTGATTGCTTTTTTAACCGTTTTCTATCATTGTGTTGAGTAAACAAACATTTTTTAATTTGCGGTTTGGGTTATGTAAAGATTTTCGTGCAGACGTATTAAAATGCCTATTAATCTGTACTTTAAAATTGTTTTTTGTATATTGAAACGAAAACTGCCCTCTGCGTTTCAACCCTTAATAAGAGGGCTAACCTAAACAGAAACTAATAAAGTTTGTTTTAATCTGAAAAAAACCACCTCAGTTTGTTTAGCCACGATGTTAATAAACTAGCTTTCTAAGAATGCGGAGGTAAGGCCGTTGGTTCTGAAAAACAAGGGTGGCTTGGGGTAAAACTTCAATAAAACTCAAAAGAATACTAAAATGCATTTAATAATAACAACATTTAAGAGTGGATTCTGACTAGCGGATTCTGACTATTGTTTTATATCCAATTTGATTGCAGGGATTCTAACTGGACACTACAGACTAAACAAACATCTTCACATGATGGGATATGCAGAAGACCCAATATGTCGTGGATGCAATGAAGAGGAGGAAACAGCCGAACATGTACTCTGTTACTGTCCGGCGTTAACTTCAACGAGAGGATCTGTGTTGGGGGACTTCTGGCCTGACATGGCCAGAATCAGGGACACTCCACCTGCCAGGATCCTAGAGTTCATCCTAAAACTGGATTGGCTCAGTGGGGAATGACAGGACTGGGGTGTAACTGAAACCGGAGGCAGTACAATGGGCCCGATTGGTGGCCTAAGTGCGCGCGAGCTTGTCTTGCCCTCCAGAACAAATCCAGAATCCAGAATCCAATTTGATGACTCAGTGTTCCAAGAGTAGTGTTGACTACTGTAATTATTATTATTTTCTGTTTGCGTCAAAGAGCAGGTGAGAAAATCCATTTTCGAGGCCACATGTTGAGTTGGTTTTGAAAATCCACATCTGGGACAGCCATTTTAGAAGTTCTCATCATTCCGATTTCAACCCCGAGTTTCGAGGCTAGTGGAAATTTGGAGGGCTATCTGCCGATGTCACCTTATTACCATCTATTGCAAGAATTCGATTTGGTGGATCACTGCACAGTAATTATTGTATCAGAACTTTTATTTTTGATTAACCGTGTAAAGCTTATGTATAAAGCCATAACCGTGTAAAGCCATATCGATTGCTATTAACCACTTTTGTGGAATATTTTGGGGTAAGTCAATTTATCTCTATACAAATTAGTATTTCAATTGTCATTTTGTGCAATTTATTTCACATTTTGATCGATCGATTGATCGAACAGTACTTCGGTCTTGATTTAGTGTTTTCAAAGCAGGCCACGTATTAGGTATTATTGTGATTTCCTTTTGTGCATGCAAAAAACATCAATTTCGACGTATCGACTACCAAAGGTGCAGCGTGTGTTGCCTATTATCAGTGCTGTTATCAGTAAATTTTATAACTAATTTTACATATTTCTTTTCATACTGTGGAATAAATCTTTTTCCCTCTTTCCTATTGCTTTATTCTACGGTTAGCGCCCAAATTCTTTTTTTCAGGATACTGGTCAGAAATCCAACAAAACAATGACCAAACAAAGCTCACTCCCTGAGTGTGGTCTCACTGCCTTTGACTGACTATCTGCTACGTGAATTCAATCTACGAGCTGTAACAATTTGTACAGGGTCATCGTTGTACACCAAGTGGTGCTACAAAGTTCTGAGTAAAATTAAGAAGTTTTTTATTATTGCTGTTAAATGAACACATTTTATTTCTTATCTTTTGATAAATTGAACAGGTTTGTACTTGTACTAAATTTTCTATTATACAAATCTAATACATTTAATTTTATTTTATTAAAGTGTGGGATCACAGATTCAATTGAATAAATCCTGATAATTGCAAAAGGGTACATTTATCTACGTAATGCTTTGCCCTAGCACCCTATATAAATAAGACCTATTATATTTAGATTGATTTTGAGATTAAGAGATTAATTTTAATAAAAAGTGTGCTAGTCAATCTGTGGCAAAAAATCTATAGAATTTTGAATACTTTAAGTTTAACATCTTGAAGGCTTTGTCAAGAAATTATAAAAATTTAATAACAAATACAATAAAATTAAAAGCGAATTAAAGCAAAATCCTTTTTGATAATCAATAATTTTATAAAATAAAATATGTAAAATAAATTGGACTGTTAATTACAAAACATTGGAAAATTTGTAATTTCCTTTAGGAGTTATAAATTTTTTAAAGTATTAAGATATCATTTTTTAATATCAGTTTATATAGGATGGTCTATCGGTTGGCTTTTTATTAACAAACTAGATTAACCTGGTTGTGCTGCATCTATTTTTAAGTTTAAAAATTAACACAAAAAAGTTTCGGTCAACATCACAAATGCCAAAAACATCAATATCGTGAGTCCAAACTTGGTTTTGATGACGTACGCCATCTGAATCATTGGATTTGACAAAACTTTGCGCAATTTGTACAATTTGTAGTAATTCGTTTAAATTATTTTATTTTACAACTTTGCTAAATAAATAAACAAATAAATAAACAATATCTATTTAAGACTTCTAAGAGACTAAACTTAAAATTTAAATAGTATTGGTTTTGAACGTCCCCATCGCTATATAAATCGAAGTGTTTATCAGAACAGAAGTTTTTTGACTGCTTACTTTTGAAATAAACACCCCGTATGAAAAGAAAAATGTTTGATGTATTAAATCAAATTATTATCAGGTAATACTAAGTAATATTATTTATTTTGAAGAAATTACAAGTAATCGGACGAGAATTAAATTAAAAATTTATATTTAAACTATGACATATGTTGACAAATTTATTAAATTGTAAACAAAAATGCTGCTTTTCGAAATAGGAAGATTTGGGCAAAACCCCAAGAATTTAAAGATAAACTAGTTAGTGGCCAAAAGAGAAATGCAAGGCAGAGACCTGACCAAAAGAACTCACGTAAAAATCAAAAATCTCGACCTGATCATATGCGAGGTTACAATAAAGCAAGAAATTGCAAAGATCACGGTAATGGTCTAACTTGTCAAGATGAGTTTCAATAAAACAACTCGAGAAAAGAACCATGTAACAATTCTAGAAATCAAAAAAAAGTCGTGCATTTCACCAAATGCAAAAGGTACTGAACTCGGTAAAAAGGAACTAGGCTCGGTAGCTGGCGCTGATAGAAGAACAAAGTTCTCGTTAACAAAAAGAAAAGTCTCAAAAAGACAAAGAAGAAGATGTAAAGTGTAACACAAATTGCTCTAATTTGGGGCCACTAGCTCCGCTGATCTACGATGGAATGGTAAACAGACCAGCTGAGGAATTACACCCCCGTCCAATACGCGGTTCGTGGATTTTTTATATTGTGACACGGGTGATCATTTAGCAACTAGCTAAAAAATAATTAGAAAAGTTTCTTTAAAAAAAAAAATTTATTTTATTAAAAAACAAAAAGTTTAGATCAAAATTGCGGTTGACATCCGGAAGTCCCAAAAGGTTCAAAATGGAGGTCCAACCTCTATCATATGACAGACTTTGAGGAAGCTCTGATCAATGCTTTTGGACATGTATTGACATGTATTTTCCGATTTTGAGAACAGGGGCTGCTTTTTCCACTTTAATCGATGCTTGTAACGAAAAAATGTATCAGTTCCTAATCTCAAACAAAAGTACGCCACTGACTTTGCTCTTCATGCAAGAAAGTTGACGGTACTTTTCTTTGTTTTAACTCCTGATGTTGTCATATCGTTGAAATAACTAATATGTGTCTTTATTTTATGATGATAATAAAGATTTTCTTGAGGTTCGCCTAAACTATTTCGAAGATTTGGATTAACCGACTTCGTAAAACTCGAAACTGAAGCTTAAAAGATGAATACTTTATAAATAAAGCAGTGTGTGGCTTTTAAACTTATACCAATCAACGGAAGAACAATGTTGTGACCAAATTTAAATTTCCAAAATATAAAAATGTATTAATTAAAAATAATAGGATGTGAAATGCTACAAAAGTTGCAATAGAGGGTCAAAAATAAAAAGATTGCATTTTCAGCTTGCGGAAAGTAAAGAAATTTGTTGAAAATCACTGACAACCATAAAAAATCAAAAATTGATTTCTAAGACTTCAATCGACCGTAAAAGTTTAATTTTTATACTTACCAAAAAATAAACTGCTTCAGACCAATTTTTTAATCAAAATTTATAAGAATACGTGGAAAAAGTGTTGGTTTTTCCATATTTAATTTTTGGGGTAAAAAAAAATTTAAAGTTAATCTACCGTCTTAGTAAAACCCTACTGAATTTTTAAAGTGGTTTTTCTTATTGTGTGCGACGTATTTTGCTTCGTACAGTTCAAAAATTGCATTTCAGCTTGCGGAAAGCAAGGAAACTTGTGGAAAATTGCTGACAAACGTGAAAAATCAAAAATCGATTATTAAGTATTTAATCGAACGTAAAACTTTAATTTTTGTACTTGCCAAAAAATAAACTGTGTCAGACAAATTCTCTGGTCAAAATACTTAAAAATACGTGGAAAAAGTGATGGTTTTATAATATTTAATTTTTGGAGTAAAAAAAATTCAAATGGTTAATCTAGCGTTTTACTAAAATCCTACTGAATTTTTAAAGTGTTTTTTTTTATTGTATGTGACGTATTTTGCTTCGTGTAGTTCAAAAATTGCATTTTCAGCTTGAGGAAATCAAGGAAACTTGTGGAAAATCGCTGACAAACGTGAAAAACTAAAAATCAATTTTTAAGTATTCAATTGATCATAAAACTTTAATTTTTGTACTTACCAAAAAATTAACTGTGTCTGACGAATTTTCTTGTCAAAATACAAATAAATACGTGGAAAAAGTAATGGTTTTCCGGTATTTAATTTTTGGGGTGCAAAAAATTCAAAAGGGTTAATCTACCGTTTTTGTAAAATTCTACTGAAATTTTAAAGTGCTTTTTTTATTGTATGCGACGTATTTTGCTCCGTACAAAAATGCAAAAATTGCATTTTCAGCTGTCGAAAAGCAGGGAAAGTTCTTAAAAATGTGCGAAAACAATCGATTAATCGAGTAATTGACAACAATCAAAAATAATCAAATAATCGATTAATCGAAAGCAAGCTAAAAAATAATCAAAAATTATTTTTTTTTTTTTAAATTTTTTAAATCATTTTAATAATAATAATTGATTAATCAAAAAAATAATCAAAAAATCTGATTGATTAATCTAATGTTTGATTTTTCCTTTCAGCCGTCTGTAACTAAAATTTTTTGGATGAACTTTTTTTAATCTTTAACCCATGCATTCCTTTCGATTAATCGATTATTTTTGAAAAATATTAATTGATCATCGATTAACCGATTAAATAATCGATTAATCGAAATTAATTTCCAGCCCTAGTTTAGACGAGTAAAATTTAGTATATTTTAGAAAGAGAAGACACGATTTGAGCGAAAATAAAACTTAACTTGAACACAAAATAAAAAAGTTAAAGATCAATTTATTTAAATTAATTCCTCAAAAATTATATTTAATTATAAATAATTAAATTTCAATCAAATTTTAATTTTGAAATGTAAAGTTTCATCATAAAAGTATCGGATTGTGTGCGCAAAAATTGTGCCATAAGATGGACAACAAAATATGAGTAAGTTTTGCTCGATTTTTATATTGTCGTATTTATTTCCATAACCCTGTTGGGGTAGAAGATAAACACTTGGTACCGACTACTCTTGGAATTTGGGGTTTTTTTACTGAAAGACCTTGTACTTCATTTAACTATTTCTATTAAACAATAACAATTTACATACATTCAAATACAAAATTATAAATTTAATAATCTTACTCTAGAAATAGGACGACACCCAGCATCTTGGCCATCTTTGGCACTAGGACTATTACACTACGACTAGAATGTAACATTCATGCTCACTCAAAGTGCGACTCTAAGTGCAAACTGTTGCGACTCTGTTGCGACTGCTTCTGAGTTGTTTGGAGCGCCTTTTTATGTCACTACAGTCCTTTCTTAGTCAGGCCGCCTTCCTTGAATCGGTCCCTTTGTCATGAGTTCAACCTAGTTCAATCTTTTGTTTTTCCGACGACTTCCTCTTGTATACGTAGAAGTCGTCGTATGCATTTTTGCATTTTTCTAGGAGACTTTTGACTTCCTACTTGAGGGCATTTCTCTGTGCGTTTGTTCTACTTATTCTTTTAATTTAAATTCTGAATTATTTTTAAATAAATATTTTTTAACATATTTTTTGGTTGCGACAATATCCAGGATGGTGATTTTTCTACTTCTACGTCTACTTCATGGTGTATCATCCCATCGCTTTCTTGGACATCTTATGCTCGCTGTATACTCTCGCCGAGTGCACTCGAGCTAGAAAGTAAGGTTATAATAAAAAAAAAAAATTTTTATTTACTTTAAACTTTACGTCACACTTAAATATTTATCACTTCTTCTTTTTCTACTACACTTTTAGTGTTAAGTCTTGCTTGACTGTTACGAATTCCATCTCTTTCTCAGTCTTCTGAGATTAGTTTTCACTTATTTAAAATCATTTGGTGACGATATAATACTAAAACGTAGGCTAACCGGTAATTTTGTTTATTTTTTGATCTTTAAAATTCGATTCCATATGAAAATGAGCATAGCCGGATAAATAAAAATAAAGAAATCCATTGAACTGCCTGCAAATCTATGGCAATGTAACGAATTACAGGGTACGTTGTGATGAGTAATTTCGTTTGACTCCGGGGCACAATTTTCAGTATATGATAATTTAATGGAAGCACCGCGTCAAAACCGATAATGCTACACGTCTTATTTCTGCAGTAAAGATGTATCGATGTAAATCTCCAGATTATGAAAGTGCAAAAATATGGACATGTCTCCTTTATGCAGTTAGTTATGCAACTGCGTCTTCAACTGCGTCTTCAACTCTCTCAGCATTCTGCAATTTATAAAAATAATTAAATACTAAATTTAGAACCTCCAAATTTGAAAGTCATCATGATACAATATCACTTAGATAATCTTATCATATTATAAATGTAGAACCAAAGATTTTTAGTATCACTTCAAGGTTGAAACCGGCAGGAACGATTTATATTAGAATAATCAGCTTTTTGTTTACTTCCAAATTATCATTCGGGTGCGTGCTAGTGTTCAAATTTTTTACAAACTTCAAGAAACATCAAATATATTTTAAAGGTATGCGTATTAAAATTTATTTAAATGCTATTAAAAAATAATAGTATATCTGCATAATTTTAATGTTTTAATAATTCAAATTTTAATAACAAGAAGCCCCTAATATTATTTATTTAATTTAAAAATAAAACTTAAATAATTTGAATTATTTTATTTACAAAATACGTAATTAATATCAAGCCGCTGGATTTTTTGGAGCAAAAAAAATATTTTTTGTTTTTTTACTCAACACGTAGTAAAATATTTTATTTGTGTAAATGAAGTCGACGAACAAAATTATTTTAGCAATTTAAATTTAAAAGCTGAATAAATTTATTATTTAAAATTATAATTTTGCTTCCCAATGCTTCTATGAAAAACGGCAGCCCGGATAGCATATCTACATTACCTGATGTATAAATACGTAATAAACAAAAATAATTATTTTTTAATATTTTATTTTGGGGGGCCATTACTATCTTCCTCATTGTGATTTTAAATGTAATAAAAATTAATAAAAAACATCGTTTCCCACTGCCCTTTAATACAAACTACCAAAAAAAAAACAAATAAAATAAAAAATTATATTTAATAAGGTAACCTAAACTTGGACATTTTAAGTGTTGTTATCTGTAATAATTACGCTTTAACTTATATATTTTCTGTAGTCATATTGATGTTTTATTTTATTCTTTTTTATTTACGGCAATTAAAATTTCTTTTACAAATTTACAATTTTTTTAGAATTTATATTAATATATTGTATGTAGTACTAAAAATAAATATAAATTTTTATGGCAAATTACTGAATTAAACCTTAAAAGTTTGTTTTAGTAATTTAAATTCTACAAAACTTTCTGCTTTTAACGTTACAAACGGCATTGTAAAATCAATTGGTAGAATAACGGGATTATCAGAAATAATATAAAAGAAATAAATTCCATTAAAAAATCATCTCTTTTAGAAAACTAAAAATTGTTATCATTAATTTGATTAGTAGATCTTGAAATAAATTTAAATTAATTTAAAATTATTTAATAACCAACTAATTTATTTTTGTGAATAGCAAGAAATTTCCGACATGGCACCAACGTTCAAACTTACTTATTTCAATGGAAAAGGTCGCGCTGAATGTATCAGAATGATCTTATCTCATTTGGATTTGAAATTTGAGGACATTAGAGTAAATTACAGTGATTTTGGAGAGTTCAAAAAAAGTAAGTATCAGAATGATTTAAAATAAGGGGAGGGACCCACATTTGAATCGCCAATTTGATTACGATGCAGTGTAAATGCTAGAAATTCAAGCCAAAACTTTAGGATTTTACCAAATTAGTTTTATGACTAACCAGAATAATTTTTTTAATTATTTAAACAAGCAAACGTTAACGTTCTACGTGTAGATCATAATTAAAACTTCAACAAACAAAAATTGTTAAACTAAGCTGGTTTATCAATTTACTGGAAAAGCTCGTTAATCTATCCATGAGCGTCATTTCCACCTGTGAAATAAGTTTCACAAATTGCACTTCTTGAAGTCATAAATCATGACCTCTCTCAAAGAGGGACTTTTAGATTTTAGATTATGCTCTAACCCTGACTCCGCCCATACGATGTCATTATAGGTTGTAAAAATATATATTGTATTTCAGAAACATCATTGCCAATAGGATTTCTTCCCACATTAGAAATTGATGGAAAAGTACTACACCAAAGTGTTGCAATTTGTAGATTCTTAGGCAAAAAGTATAATTTAGTTGGGAAGGACGAATGTGATTCATTGCAGTGCGATATGATTGTAGATTCGGTACAAGATATTTACAAAAGTAAGTTTTTATATCTTCAAACGCTTCAAATACGAGGTCAAGGCATCAAAATTAAAATAATATCAGCTGATATTATATCCTCCACCTCAACTATCAGATATTAATTGCAACAAATCTACAGTTATCTACTCTTATTTTAGATGTATGGGATTACCGCTTGGCAACTGGAACCAAAAAGGAAACAGAAGAGAAAACTATGAAGACGGTAACAATTCCAAAGTTTTTAACTTATTTCAATGAAGAAATAAAAAAACATAATGGATTCACTTCTTCGTCTCAGGTAATAAATAAACAAACTGTCACTAAATTATTACTTTAACCTTATTGGCACAGATAACTTGGAGCGATTTCTTTGTGGCTTTCGTTGTAGAAGAATTGATAATTGATTTCACCGAAACATGTGTAGAAAGTTATCCTGAAGTAGTTGGTCTCAAAAAGAAAATTTACTCCCTACCAAAGGTTGCGGAATGGGTGGGCAAGAGACCATCGACTGAAATGTTTTAATTGTGTTTGATACCATAAAATAAAAATATTCGTATTTTGAAATGTCATAAAATATAAATAGTTTGTGAAAAAATAAGGTAAAAGTAAATAAATATGTTTATTATGCATTAGAAAACTTTTCACTTGCGACTTTTTTTTTAATTTTGGGTTAAAAAATATATAAATTTTAGGCGTTTGTTTGTTTTAATTATTATCATTTCGTTAATATGCAGATTGGTTACAAAAATTTAAGAAGTTTAACAGGGAAATATAAACATTTTAACTGTCTACTTTTCAAAGAAACACCCTGTATAATACTAATATTAAAATTGTTGTGTTCTGATAAACAACTTCTTAAGGTCCGTGCTCAATTTGTCGGAGTTTGCAATAAAAGACTCTCCCAGATAGTGAGTTCAATTGCGATTTCAAAATTTCTACAATTAAATAATACAAAACTATGCAGGGAATTAACAAAAATTTACTTAGACGAATGTTGGTGCTAATTAATGTCTTGATTACAAATAAAAACGAAATTTTTGCAATTAAATCAATTTCAACAATAAAATAAAGCAGATATTGACGTGATCTATTCACAAGTTCACACATTTACTGTTTCAAATTTATAACTGTAACTTGTAAATAAATTGAACGTTGTAATTACTAAACAATCTAAAATAAAGAAAATTGTGCACATAATAAAGTAAAATTGTTTGATTTAAATGATCGCGCCAAACTGTAATTGACAGCGTAAGTTACAACTGAACGCACCTACAAGTAGAAACGGTAGTTTATAATAATGAAGATACACAACACGTGTTGGTTGGAAACATCGTAATAATGTCATTTACAAAACCGAACGAAATTAATCCAATAATTAAATAGTTATAACAGTGCTTTAAATTGGTACAAATGTGAAGTTAATTTGTTACAAACGAAGATTCCATATTCGAAAAAGTGTGTCTCGTGGATAACCTCAAATTCTTCAAACTCATAATTTTCAAATTGCAGATAAATAGCGTTGAAATTGCGAAAAATAAAAGAATTTAGATTTTATTTACCGTTTGGATGACTTTAAATAACTCTGCTACACGTGGATAAACCATCATGAAATTACACAAAGGTGACCGGCAATCATTCCAATTTAACAGGTAAATTTTCCAAATTTTACACTTCATAATCCAATCTTCAATACACTATAATTTTCATGATGCTGACAATTCACTACCATTACTTGCTATCTCATAATTCACAAATTATTTGCAAATTGCTACATTTTCAAAAATCACCGAAAATTAATTGTCTCCTTGAGTTCCCGACTTTATGCCTTCGCTTCTCAGTCAGAAATCCCTTATCTTTTTACAAATTTTCACTTCCTGTTTTCTCCAAGTTTTTGGAAATCGTGTCTTATGCCGATTGGTCATTTCAGCCAGCCAAATTTGAAAAATTTATAAAAAAATTAAATGTTACCAATTTAATTCAAATTTGCATTGCTTCCAACACCATCTAGTTCAATTAGCACAAAACACTTTCTTTCGTTTTAAAAAGGTAAGCAATGTAAATGCAGCTAAATCAAATAAAATTTAAAATAAAAAAACTTTCATTATAACGATTTGTATATTTAAGTAGTTAATATCAACAAAAATTTAAAATTCCGTGACTGGTCGTTTGGCTATCCAAGCTGCAATTGATGGAATTGAGTAAATTTTTTCTTTCAATTTTTTCATTCCCGCAAAATGAGCGAACATATCTTCTTTAACGTGCATTCCTATGTTGTCAATCAAGCAAACCACGTAAAAATCGGCCCAGGTAATCTGTAAATAATATAAAATAAATAATAATCATAAAAATAAACTATTGGTTATTCTGTATTACGTTTGACCCTACTAGATGACCACCATTTTTGGCAATAATTTTTTCCATGTCTTTCAAGAAAACTGGTACACTTTCACTTTTGAATTTGTCCATTATTTCTTTCTTTTTTTGTTCGTCTTCTGTTAACCTCGCATGAGAGGCTTCTGTTGATTAAAAATATAACTGATTAGGTTTGTGGCTATAAATATGATCAGGTCTTACCCATAAGGAGATCGTTTAACGTATCGACTACAGCATCGCATTGAAAGGATTCCCAGTCATCTTTTCCGGCTAAATTATGTTTTCGTGCTAAATATCTTGCAATGGCCTTACTCTGATTCAACACTTTCCCATCCACTTCCAAAATAGGCATTTTACTGTATGGTGCAGCTGCAATATTTATCATAATTTTATAAATTTGGAGATCAAATTCATAATAAAATTAAGGGTTTTATGTTATCTTTTAGTTGCAGTTTATAAGGCAGACGTGCCTTATTTCGCAGTGTTTTCTAAGCATTCGTTTATATTTTACGTTTTATGATACATAATAGACACTTACTTTTTTTCAGCTCAACCCACTCTTCTTGAGTTACCCGGATATCTTCATATGGTGTATTTGTATAAACAAAAATTAACCGAATAGGTTCACCTAATCCACGGCCGTTAAAATAAGTAAGTTTGTATTGTGGTGCCATCTTTTCTGGAACGAATAAAGAGTAATACTAACAAACTCAAATACCTATTTATTGCAATGTAATGTTCGCTACTATAATTTCCATTTATATAATCAACCACACGTTCGGAGCTTATCGGGATGACAACAATTCTCTAATTGCCTTAAGGCGAATCCCCACTATATGAAATTTTTGTGGCAGTTTTTGTATGCTAAAATAATGCATTATAATGCTGCTAATGAAATTAATTCAGGGTCACCAATTTATCTTGACGATGCACTGGGGTGCAAAGTATGGTCCTGAATTTTAATTCTAAATCTGGCAATCCGGATGTGTATTGTAGACTTCCAAATCACCAGATTAAACGATAAGGTTTTAATGACGTCATTGAATTTTGTTTGTTATAAATGGTATTCAAAAGAAAATTCAACAAAAAAAATTAAGACTATTGAATTGTGCTTTAAACCTATCTTTAGTTGGTTTGTAAACACTTGATATATTGATTACCCACCCAGATACAGAACAGAAAAATAAAAATGATTAAGCATAAAATAATCATAAATATATGTTTGTGTATCATAGTAAACTTGAAAAAAATGTAAGTGTTATTGCATGCACCATGATAAGACAATTTTATTATCTTCTTCTCAGATTCCATCGTCCTACGAAAGGACATAGTGACATTTTTTTCATATGTTCTCTAGGCAAATTACACCTCGGTGGTTATATTATACAATAATAAAATTAACCAAATCATGTGAAATTATCCAAAAAAAAATTCTCTAAAGATTTTCAAACCTCCCTCTTTTTTGAACTTCCCAAAATGTTAAAAAATTAAATTTAAAAAAATTATTTATTAAATTCAAAAACTACAAATAAATCAGCTATATCTGCAATATTGGAGTACCTATGTATATTATTAAATAACACAGTTATAAAATTATTTAACCTTGGTTTAAAACATTTTTGTTGAACTTAGTTTTTGTTATCATAAAGATAAATAATTTTGTTAAATAAATTAAATCTGTGTGATAAGAAAAAGGAATTTGAAAATGAAAATTAAACTTTAAATGGATTCCCTTCCCTGATTTTAAAGTCAGGAATATAAAAAAGTTTAAGATAAACTTTAAAAAGTATGTCATTTTGCCCTTAAAATGCGTTTTTCGCTTATTTTCAATACTATTTTTTTTATGTAACAAAAACGTTTGTTTTTCAGTTTGATTTTTTTTTAAGTGTATAATATTAAAGTGAACGTATGATTAAAATTTCAATAAGCTAATATTAAAATGTATTAAATTGTGTGCTAAAATGTTAGGGTATGTCATTTTGGGCCAATCTCACCTACAAAAGTGCATTCGTTCTTACTGAAGTATCTACTATTCTAAACTTCAAAATGATTTTTTGTATATTTTTCAAAATTAGTTAAGTTGAAATGGTTAAACCAAAATAAAATTATGGATCAGTCTTATTATTATTATTATTATTAATTTCATTTCAATTTACGTTCAATTCAAAAAATCTTGCTTTTAGGAATTTAAAGTTAGGCTGGTTAATGAGCAAAAAAGAGTTACAAGGCAGAGACCCACGTGAAAATCAAAAATCTCAAACTTTGAGCTAAAGCAAGAAATTGCAAGGATTACGGGAATGGTGAAGCTCGTCAAGATGAGTTCTATCAGAACAACTCCATGTAACAATCCTGGAACTCGAGAAGAAAGTTGCGCATCTCACCAAATGTTGGGCTGGGCCCCAAGGCACGAAAAGCACGTTTTTTCAACGGGGTCAATCGACTAAGGCAATGTTATGGCATTGATCATTATGCGGCTGTATGCACAAGTAAACTGAGCTACAAGAGCTGCGGAGAAGACGGACATAGGCGCGGTAGCTGGCGCTGATAGAAAAGCACAGTTTTTTTTAATAAAGAGAAAAGTCTTGAAAAGGCAAAGAGGAAGATGTAAAGGAAGTGCAACACAAATTGCTCTAATTTGCACTACTTGCCCCCCGCTGATCTACGATGGAATGGTAGACAGACCAGAAGAGAGATTACAACACAACCACGTCCAGTACGCGGTTTGTGAATTTTTCACGTTGTGACACAGGTGATATTTGGCAACTAACCAAGAAAAAAATAATTAAGGTGCTAGCTTTATAAATAAAACAAAAAAGTAAAAGAGTTAAAAAAAAAGTTTAAATCAAAGATAGGGTTGACAATCTTTGATTTCGAAACTACAAACAGGAGACACAGACGACCAATAAACAAAGTAAAATCCAAGATATTTTATAGGAATATCCTGGGACAATCAAATAAAAAAAAAATATAACTAAAAAATACAAATAAGTTGGCGTCTGAAGAAAACTCACAAAAGTATAAAGTGCTGATTCAGGAGGCTGCCCAACGCAGACATAAAACGTTGCCCAAGTTTGACTTAATAGTAAAATTTACTATTTTAAGTAAAAGTAGATTTGGTAATTGTCTTTTAACTTATATTACCTTTCTACCACAAACCGTTCGATTCAACATTTAAATTTTTCTGGATGCTCTGAAATATTAATTGTTCATCGTTAAAACTACAGCTAAAAATTAAAACAACAATTGCATAGAATTAAACAAGAATCATATCGGCTTCACGTCTTTACGCCTAAAACTATAAGACTAACAATTTTTAGCAAAAATTTAGATGAATTTGGATACCACATGCCAGTCGTAATACAGGGTCAAAAATCAAAATAAAAATTGCATTTTCAGCTTGCGGAACACAAGAAAATTTGTTGAACTTTGCTGACAAAAGTAATAAATCAAAAATCGATTTTTAAGACTTAAAACGATTGTAAAAGTTTAATTTTGGTAATAAAAATAAACTGCCTTAAACGAATTTTCTCATCAAAATACATCAAAATTCATGGAAAAAGTGATAGTTTTACAATATTTAACTTTTGAGCTAAAACAATTCAAAGGGGTTAATCTACCGTTTTAGTAAAATCCTGCTAATTTTTTCAAGTGGTTTTTTTATTTTATGCGACGTATTTTGCTCCGTACAGTTCAAAAATTGCATTTTCAGCTTGCGAAAAGAAGGAAACTTGTGGAAAATCGCTGACAAACGTAAAAAATTAAAAATCGATTTTTAAGTATTTAATCGACCGTAAAACTTTAATTTTTGTACTTTCTAATAAAATCAACTGTGCCAGACGAATTTTCTCGTCAAAATAAATAAGAATACGAGGAAAAAGTGATAGTTTTCCAATATATAATTTTTGGAGTAAAAAATTTTAAAGGGGTTGATCTACCGTCTTAGTAAACAATTACTGAATTTTAAAAGGGTTTTTTTTTAATGTATGCGACGTATTTTGCTCCGTACAGTACAAAAATTGCATTTTCAGCAGTCGGAAAGCAAGAAAACTTGTGAAAAATCGCTGACTAACGTGAAAAATCAAAAATTGCTTTTTAAGACTTCAAGAAACTATAAAAGTTTAATTTTTGTACTTACCAAAAAATGAACTGCTTCAGACGAATTTTTTCATCAAAATTCATAACAATACGTGGAAAAAGTGATGGTTTTCCAAAATTTAATTTGTGGGAAAAAAATTAATAGGGGTTAATTTTTGTACTTACCAAAAAATAAACTGTGTCAGACGAATTTTCTCGTCAAAATACATAAGAAAATACGTCGAAAAAGTGATGGTTTCACAATATTTAATATTGAGGGAAAAAATTCAAAGGGGTTAATCTACCGTTTTAGTAAAATTCTACTGAATTTTTAAAGTGGTTTTTTTTATTGTATGCGACGTATTTTGCTCCGTACAGTTCAAAATTGCATTTTTAGCTTGCGGAAAGCAAGGAAACTTGGGGAAAATCGCTGACTAACGTAAAAAATCAAAAATTGATTTTTAAGACTTTAAGAGACTATAAAAGTTTAATTTTTGTACTTACCAAAAAATGAACTGCTTCAGACGAATTTTTTCATCAAAATTCATAAGAATACGTGGAAAAAGTGATGGTTTTCCAATATTTAATTTTTGGGAAAAAAATTAATAGGGGTTAATTTTTGTACTTACCAAAAAATAAACTGTGTCAGACGAATTTTCTCGTTAAAATACATAAGAAAATACGTCGAAAAAGTGATGGTTTCCCAATATTTAATATTGAGGGAAAAAATTCAAAGGGGTTAATCTACCGTTTTAGTAAAATTCATCTGAATTTTTAAAGTGTTTTTTTTATTGTATGCGACGTATTTTGCTCCGTACAGTTCAAAATTGCATTTTCAGCTGTCGGAAAGCAAGAAAACTTGTTAAAAATCGCTGACTAACGTGAAAAATAAAAAATTGATTTTTAAGACTTCAAGAGACCATAAAAGTTTAATTTTTGTACTTACCAAAAAATGAACTGCTTCAGACGAATTTTTTCATCAAAATTCATAAGAATACGTGGAAAAAGTGATGGTTTTCCAATATTTAATTTTTGGGAAAAAAATTAATAGGGGTTAATTTTTGTACTTACCAAAAAATAAACTGTGTCAGACGAATTTTCTCGTCAAAATACATAAGAAAATACGTCGAAAAAGTGATGGTTTCCCAATATTTAATATTGAGGGAAAAAATTCAAAGGGGTTAATCTACCGTTTTAGAAAAATTCTACTGAATTTTTAAAGTGGTTTTTTTTATTGTATGCGACGTATTTTGCTCCGTACAGGTCAAAATTGCATTTTTAGCTTGCGGAAAGCAAGGAAACTTGTGGAAAATTGCTGATAAACGTGAAAAATTAAAAATCAATTTTTAAGTATTCAATCGATCGTAAAACTTTAATTTTTGTACTTACCAAAAAATAAACGATGTCAGACGAATTATCTCACAAAATACATATGAATACGTGGAAAAAGTGATGGTTTTCCAATATTTAATTTTTGGGATAAAAAAATTTGAAGAGGTTAATCCACCGTTTTAGTGAAATGCCACTAAATTTTTAAAGTGGTTTTTTTATTGTATGCGACGTATTTTGCTCTGTACAGTTCAAAAATTGCATTTTCAGCTGTCGGAAAGCAATAAAATTTCTTAAAAATGTGTGAAAACAATCGAGTAATTGACAACAATCGATAATAATCAAATAATCGATTAATCAAAATCAATCTAAAAAATTATCAAAAAATATTTTTTGATATTTTAATAATAATTGATTAATCAAAAAAATAATCAAAAAATCTGATAATTAATTTATTGTTTAATTTTTACCTTTCGGCCATCTGTTACTAAAATTTTTTGGATTAATTTTTTTTATCTTTAACCTATGCATTCCTTTTGATTAATCGATTATTTTTAAAAAATATTAATCGATTAAATAATAATATAAAATATTAAATATTTAACTTTCTTATTTTGGGTTCAAGTTAAGTTTTATTTTCACTCAAATTGTGTCCTCTTTCTAAAATATACTTAATTCTACTCGTCTAGACTAGGACTAGAAATTAATTACGATTTCTAGTCCTAGTCTAGACGAGTAGAATTAAGTATATTTTAGAAAGAGGACACAATTTGAGTGAAAATAAAACTTAACTTGAACCCAAAATAAGAAAGTTAAATATCAAATTTATTTAAATTAATTCCTCAAGTTAATTAAAGTTTAGTTAAATTTTAATTTTGACATGTAAAGTTTCATCATAAAAGTATCGGATTGTGTGTCCAAAAATTGTGCCATAAAATGGACAACAAAATATGAGTAAGTTTTCCTGGATTTTTATATCCAGGATGGTGATTTTTTTACTTCTTCGTCTACTTCATGGTGTAGACCTCAGGATCGTTCCGATTTCTAATCATCCCGTCGCTTTCTTTGATATCTTACATTTTTTTCCCGCTTGAATCATAGCTCATAACACTTTTTGGCTCAAAAGTTACTGAAGGTGGTAACGAGAGGTCAATTGAAGCCATCATACTAAAATGTGCAGTACATTTTTTATCAAATTTGGCAAGCTAGAAAATAAGGTTATAATCAATATTTAACTAACATTATATTTCTGTACCTGTAAATAATTTGTTTTTAACTTTAGGTCACACTTAAATAATTATCACTTCTTTTTCTACTGTGTTTTCATTATTAAGCCTTGGTTGCTTGTTACGACTTTCATCTCTTTCTCGGTCTTCTCAGATCATTTTTCACTTACTTAAAATCATTTGGTGACAATAAAATGAGCATAGCCGGACAAATAATAATAAAGAAGAATGTAAATCCATTGAAGTACCTGCAGATCTACGATAATGTAACGAATCACAGCGGACATTGTGATGAGTAATTTCATTTGACTCCGGTGGCACCATTTTCACAATTATCTTATGACATAAATATTCCTTCACATCTAATAAGTTCCACTGAACTCGTTAAATATAATTCATGCAAATGGCTAGCAGGTCATCATTTACTTTACTCAATTATTTGATTGAATTTCATACATTTGCTACTCCGAGCAAAAAGTAGACACCTCACGCCCCATTTTTGCAGTAAAAATGTGTTTAAATTTCCAAATTTTGAAAATGCAGAAAAAAATATGGACATGTCTCCTTTATGCAGTTAGCAATTCAAATTTATTTGTGTCGCGGTTTAGATTCTAGGTTAAACTCACAACTAATTGTGTTGTTTAAGTTTAGTGGACTGGGTGCGTCTTCAACTCTCTTATCATTCTGCAATTTATAAAAATAATTAAATACTAAATTTAGACCCTCCAAATTTAAAATTCATCATCATAGTATCAGTTAGATAACTTGTACTTATATCTTATCGTATTATAACTGCAGAACCAAAGATTTTTAAGTATCATTTCAAGGTTGAAACCGTCAGGAACGATTTATATAAAAATTGTCGGCTTTTTGTTCACTTCCAAATTAGCACTCGTGTGAGTCCTAGTGTTCAATTTTTTAACAAACTTCAAGAAACATCAAATATATTTTTAAGGTATGCGTATTGAAATTTATTTAAATGTTATATTTTTTTTAATTTTTAAATTTGAAAAATTCAAATTCTAATAACAAAAAGCCCCTAATATTATTTATATAATTTATAAAAGTGCTACCAATTTAAAAATGAAAGTTAAATAATTTAAATTACAAAATACGTATAAAATAAAGCCGCTGAATTTTTAACGCAAAAAAATTTTTGCCTTTTTACTGAACAGGTGGTAAAATATTTTTTATTTTTACATTTAATAAATGAAGTCGACAAACAACTTTATTTTAGCATTTTAAATTGAAAAGCTGAATAAATTGATTATTAAAAATTATAATTTTGCCTCCGTATGCTGCTATGAAGAACGGCAGCCCGGATGGCATATCTGCATCACCTGCAAGATAAATACGTAATAAATAAGAATAAATATTATTTAATATTTTTTTTTAAATTTGGGAGTCCATTAACTATCTTTCTCATTGTAATTTCAAATTTGGAAAAATTACCAAAAATTAAAACAATTAAAATAAAAAATACTTTTTAAAAGGGTAACCAAAACTTTGACGGTGCTTTGACATTCTAAATGTTGGGATCTGTAATTATTAAGTTTTAATTTGTATTTTTTTTGCAGTAATCTTAATTTTTTATTTTATTTTTTTTTATTTCCGGAAGTTTAAAATTCTTTTACAAATTTATAATTTTGTTTATTTTTATAGAATTTATATTAGCTTTATGTAGATTAAAAGTAAATACAAAATTTTTATGGCATGTCCCCTGTTTTAGGTTAAATAAAATACAGTAGAATCCGTTTATTATGACTCCGCCTATATTGACCAACCGCTTAATATGAAGTAATTGCAGTGCGAAGTTTGGTTTTCATATAAAATTCTATATAACAAAGTTCGGATATAATGACTTCGCCACTTCGCTTATAGTGACATGTCGCTTATTATGACCTATTTTTAAGAAATCATGTGACCAACATCCCTTTCCCTGCAACGATCTTTGGTGCTTAGGCTCATTTTTGTTTTGATTCTCAGTGATTCTGTTTTTAATGTGCTTGTTTTGTGTCAGTTCATGTTTTTTTTTATTAATAAATACACACAACTTGTGGTGTTTTTTTCTATTAAACTAAAAATCTAGTAAAAATAGGAAGTTGTTTATTTTCTAAGACTATGCTTTGTATGACGTCCGCTTAGTATGACTTGTTTGTCACTTCCCTTCGATGTCATTATAAGCGGATTCTACTGTATTTTAAATAAAATTTTAAAAAATAAATTATTGAAATTTTTAGGAGAGGGAGGATAAAAATTCAAAAGTTTGTTTTAGTAATTTAAATTTTACGAAACTTTCTACTTTTAACCGATACAAACCGCATTTTGAAATCAATTGGCAGAATAACGGGATTATCAAACATAATATAAAAGAATTAAAATCTATTAAAAAATCATCGCTTCTAGACAACTAAAAATTGTTATCATTAATTTGATTAGTAGATTTTGAAATAAATTTTAATTAGTTTAAAATTAATTAATAACCAACTATTTTTTTTATATTTGTGAACAGCAAGAAAACTTCCGACATGGCACCAACGTTCAAACTTACTTATTTCAATGGAAAAGGTCGCGCTGAATGTATCAGAATGATCTTATCTCATTTGAATTTGAAATTTGAAGATATTAGAGTAAATCACAGTGATTTTGAAGAGTTCAAAAAAAGTAAGTACCCAGAATGATTCAAAATAAAGGGGAGAGACCCACATTTGAATCGCCAATTTAATTACGATGCAGTCTAAATGCTATAAATTCAAGCTAAAACTTTAGGCTTTCACCAAAAAAAGTTTTATGCCTAACCGAAATAATTTTTTTAATCATTTAAATATGCGAACGTTAACGTTCTACGTGTAGATCCTAATTAAGACTTCAACAAACAAAAATTGTTAAACTAAAGTAAAATAATGCGGTTGAATGGTTTACCAATCTACTGGGAAAGCTCGTTAATTCATCCATGAGCGTCATTTCCACCTGTGAAATAAGTTTTACAAATTGCACTTCTTGGAGTCATAAATCATGACTTCTCTTAAAGTGGGATTTTCAGATTTTGGATTATGCTCTAACCCTGACTCCGCCCATACGATGTCATTATAGGTTGTAAAAATATATATTGTATTTCAGAAGCATCATTACCAATAGGATTTCTTCCCACATTAGAAATTGATGGAAAAGTACTACACCAAAGTGTTGCAATTTGTAGATTCTTAGGCAAAAAATATAATTTAGTTGGAAAGGACGAATGTGATTCATTGCAGTGCGATATGATTGCAGATTCGGTACAAGATATTTACAAAAGTAAGTTTTTATATCTTCAAACGCTTCAAATACGAGGTCAAGGCATCAAAATTAAAATGATATCAGCTGATATTATATCCTCCACCTCAACTATCAGATATTAATTGCAACAAATCTACAGTTATCTACTCTTATTTTAGATGTATGGGATTACCGCTTGGCAACTGGAACCAAAAAGGAAACAGAAGAGAAAACTATGAAGACGGTAACAATTCCGAAGTTTTTAACTTATTTCAATGAAGAAATAAAAAAACATAATGGATTCACTTCTTCGTCTCAGGTAATAAATAAACAAACTGTCACTAAATTATTACTTTAACCTTATTGGCACAGATAACTTGGAGCGATTTCTTTGTGGCTTTCGTTGTAGAAGAATTGATAATTGATTTCACCGAAACATGTGTAGAAAGTTATCCTGAAGTAGTTGGTCTCAAAAAGAAAATTTACTCCCTACCAAAGGTTGCGGAATGGGTGGGCAAGAGACCATCGACAGAAATGTTTTAATTGTGTTTGATACCATAAAATAAAAATATTCGTATTTTGAAATGTCATAAAATATAAATAGTTTGTGAAAAAATAAGGTAAAAGTAAATAAATATGTTTATTATGCATTAGAAAACTTTTCACTTGCGACTTTTCTTTAAATTTTGGGTTAAAAAAATATATAAATTTTAGGCGTTTGTTTTAATTATTATCATTTTGTTAATATGCAGATTGGTTACAAAAATTTAAGAAGTTTAACAGGGATATATAAACATTTTAACTGTCTACTTTTCAAAGAAACACCCTGTATAATACTAATATTAATATTGTTGTGTTCTGATAAACAACTTCTTAAGGTCCGTGCTCAATTTGTCGGAGTTTGCAATAAAAGACTCTCCCAGATAGTGAGTTCAATTGAGATTTCAAAATTTCCACAATTAAATAATACAAAACTATGCAGGCATTAACAAAAATTTACTTAGACGAATGTTGGTGCTAATTAATGTCTTGATTACAAATAAAAACAAAATCTTTGCAATTAAATCAATTTCAACAATAAAATAAACCAGATATTGACGTGATCTATTCACAAGTTTACACATTTACTGTTTCAAATTTCTAACTGTAACTTGTAAATAAATTGAACGTTTGTTGTTACTAAACAATCTGAAATAAAGAAAATTGTGCACATAATAAAGTAAAATTGTTTGATTTAAATGTTTGCGCCGAACTGTAATTGACAGCGTAAGTTACAACTGAACGCACCTACAAGTAGAAACGGTAGTTTATAATAATGAAAATACACAACACGTGTTGGTTGGAAACATCGTAATAATGTCATTTACAAAACCGAACGAAATTAATCCAATAATTAAATAGTTGTAACAGTGCTCTAAATTGATACAAATGTGAAGGTAATTTGTTATAAACCAAGATTCCATATTCGAAAAAGTGTGTCTCGTGGATAACCTCAAATTCTTCAAACTCATAATTTTCAAATTGCAGATAAATAGCGTTGAAATCGCGAAAAATAAAAGAATTTAGATTTTATTTACCGTTTGGATGACTTTAAATAACTCTGCTACACGTGGATCAATCATCATGAAATTACACAAAGGTGACCGGCAATCATTCCAATTTAACAGGTAAATTTTCCAAATTTTACACTCCATAATCCAAACACACTATAATTTTCATGATGCTGACAATTCACTACCATTACTTGCTATCTCATAATTCACAAATTATTTGCAAATTGCTACATTTTTAAAAATCACCGAAAATTAATTGTCTCCTCGAGTTCACGACTTTATGCCTTTGCTTCTCAGTCAGCAATCCCTTATCTTTTTAAAAATTTTCACTTCCTGTCCTCTCCAGGTTTTTGGAAATCGTGTCTTATGTCGATTGGTCATTTCAGCTAGCCAAATTTGAAAAATTTATAAAAAAATTAAATGTTACCAATTTAATTCAAATTTGAATTGCTTCCAACACCATCTAGTTCAATTAGCACAAATCACGAAATTACAGGTCGCTTCTTACGCACTCACTTTCGTTTTAAAATGGTAAGCAATGTAAACAATACAAAAAAAATTGAATTAAATAAAACGTTGTCTAATCTGGCAAATTTAATTTCTTTTAGGTTCTGGAACAATACTCCACCTATAAATTCCGTTTTCTGCATACTAAACAATAGGTACAATAACTGAACTCGAACACTTTTCATTCGTCCAAGTAAACATAAAAAAACTTAAATTTGAGAAAAACACAAAGTTGAAATTTCAATTGTGGAAACTTTAAATTTATTGAAAATGAAATTTTATGACAATATATTATAGTAGTAATATTTTTACTTTAAAAGAATTACAAGTAATCGGAAGAGAATTAAATTAAAAATTAGTATTTCAACTATGACAAATGTTTAACCCAATATATAATAAATAAACAAACTGTCACTAAATTATTACTTTAACCTTATTGGCACAGATAACTTGGAGCGATTTCTTTGTGGCTTTCCTTACTGAAGAATTGATAATGAGTTTCCCCGAAACATCATACCAGCAAAGTTATCCTGAAGTACTCGATCTCATGGCAAAAATTTACAACCTACCAAAGGTTGCGGAATGGGTGGGCAAGAGACCATCGGATGAAATGTTTTAACTGTGTTTAATACCATAAAATGAAAGTATTCGTATTTTGAAATGTCATAAAATATAAATAGTTTGTGAAAAAATAAGGTAAAAGTAAATAAATATGTTTATTATGCATTAGAAAACTTTTCACTTGCGACTTTTTTTTAAATTTTAGGTTAAAAAAATATATAAATTTTAGGCGTTTGTTTGTTTTAATTATTATGATTTCGTTAGTATGCAGATTGGATTATTATCAACTATGACAAATGTTGCCATTTTGGAAAATAATCTATCATTCACTTAAAGTAGTTTTTATTATAATTTTTACAAGTTAAACGTGTAAAAATAAAATATTTATTTATTTTTAATTAAAAAAAAATTTTTTGCTGATCCTGCACGTTTTGAAGAAAATATTTTTCAGAAAATGTCCAATTGTGATTCGTAAGTGTGGATTTCTTTGTAAAAACTTTATAGTAATAAATGCCTTATCTAATATATAAAATTCTCATCGCGGTGTTTGTTCCCAAACTCCTCCGAAACGGCTGAACCGATTTTGAAAAAATTTTGTGTGCTTATCGGGTAGGTCTGAGACTCGACCAACATTTATTTTTCATACCCCTAAATGTTAAGGGTGGTTCACCCCAAATTTTTTTTATCGACCGGGATTTGACACGGGGGCAAAACAACGTTTGCCGGGTCAGCTAGTAATTTTATATAATTATTGTATTGGAAGGTAAATCATAAGTAAATCTTGTTATTTTTTGCATAAGTTTATTATTTATGTTGCAATTTAAATTTGAAATTTTTATTTAAATGTTCAACCCAATATAAATTTTTTTTATTATAACCCCTGTTGCTGGGGGTCTCGAAGTGCATCAACTACTGGGTTATTAGCACTTCACTAAAGCCTTGATGCAGATGTCCACTGAAAGGTAGAGCTAAGAAATTCTGCGAGGTCCGTGATTTGAACCCAGAATTTCCGCTCTGTAACTCAACCAGCGGTCACATCACTTCGCGACTGTGGATAATTTAAAATTTGAAAAATTATATTTTAAATTCTTAACATATTTTAAATCATTCAGTGCCCAGCTAAATCAAATAAAAATTTTCAAAAAAAAACTTTAATTATAACGATTTGCAAATTTAAGTAGTTAACACAACAAAAATTTAAAATTCCGTGACTGGTCGTTTGGCTATCCAAGTAGCAATTGATGGAATTGAGTAAATTTTTTCTTTCAATTTTTTCAGTCCCGCAAAATGAGCAAACATATCTTCTTTAACGTGCATTCCCATAGAGTCAACCAAGCAGACCACGTACAAATCGGCCCAAGTAATCTGTAAATAATATAAAATAAATAATAATCATAAAAATAAAATATTGGTTATTCTGTATTACGTTTGACCCTACTAGATGACCACCATTTTTGGCAATAATTTTTTCCATGTTTTTCAAAAAAGCTGGTACACTTTCATTTTTGAATTTTTCCATTATTTCTTTCTTTTTTTGTTCGTCTTCGGTTAACCTCGAATGAGCGACTTCTGTTAATTAAAAATATAACTGATTAGATTTGTGGGTGCAAATATGATCAGGTGTTACCTATAAGGACATCGTTCAACGTATCGACTATAGCATCACATTGAAAAGATTCCCAGTCATCTTTTCCGGCTAACTTATGTTTTCGTGCTAAATATCTTGCAATGGCCTTACTCTGATTCAACACTTTCCCATCCACTTCCAAAGTAGGCAATTTACTAAATGGTGCAGCTGTAATATTTATCATAATTTTATGAATTTGGAGATCAAATTTTTATTAAAATTAAGGGTTCTATGTTATCTTTTAGTTGCAGTTTATAAGGCAGACGTGCCTTATTTCGCAGTGTTTTCTAAGCATTCGTTTTTATTTTACGTTTTATAATACATAATAGACACTTACTTTTTTTCAGCTCAGCCCAGTCTTCGTGAGAAACTCGAATATCTTCATATGGTATATTCAAATAAACGAAAATTAGACGAATAGGTTCAGCCAATCCGCGGCCGTTAAAATAGGTAAGTTTGTATTGCGGTGCCATCTTTTCTGGAACGAATAAAAAGTAATACTAACAAACTCAAATATTTATTGCAATGTAATGTTTGCTACTATAATTTCCATTTATATAATCATCCACACTTTCGGAGCTTATCGGGATGACAACAATTCACTAATTGCCTTAAGGCGAATCCCCAATATTTGGAATTTTTGAGGTCAGTTATTGTATGCTAGAATAATGTATTTTTCTTATAATGCTGCTAATAGAATTAATTCAGGGTCACCAATTTTTCTTGACGATGCAATGGGGTACAAATCACCAGATTAAACGGTAAGGTTTTAATGACGTCACTGCTTTTTTGTTGTTATGAATTGTATACAAAAGAGAATTTAACAAAAAACAATTAAGACCATTGAATTGTGCTTTAACCTATAATTTGGTCTATCTTTAGTTGGTTTGTAAACACTTCATACATAGATTACACACCCAGATAAAGAACAGAAAAATAAAAATGATTAATCATAAAATAAATAAATGTTTGTGTAAAGTAAACTTGAAAAAAATGTAAGTGTTATTTCATGCACCATGACAAGCCATTGGCAATAATAAAATTAGCCAAAGCGACATGTAGAAGTACCGAAAAAAAAATTTCCCAAAAGATTTCTAAACCTTCCTTTCGGCCAAACAATTTTTTGAAAATAGGCCGATAATAAACTTCCCAAAATGTTAAAAAATTAAAAAATTTATTTATTTAATCTAAAAAACTACAAATAAAACATCTATAAAATTATTTAACCTTGGTTTAAAAAATTTTGTATTTAGTAATTGTTATCATAATGATAAACAATGTTGTTATTGTTATATAACTTAAATAAATTAAAACTGTGTGATAAAAAAAAGGAATTTAAAAATGAAAATTTAACTTTAAGTGGATTCTCTTCCCTGATTTTCAAGTCAGGATTTTAAAAAAATTAAGATAAACTTTAAAAAGTATGTCATTTTTCCCTTAAAATGTGTTTTATTGTTTATTTGCAATTTTATTTATTTATGCAACAAGGACTTTTGTTTCTCAGTTTGATTATTTTTTTATGTATATAACATTAAAGTAAACGTAATGATCAAAATTTCAATAAGCTAATATTAAAATTTATTAAATTATGCGCTAAAATACGTAGGGTATGTCATTTTAGGCCAATCTCACCTACAAAAGTGCATTCGTTCTTACTAAAGTACCTACTATTCTGAACTTCAAAATGATTTTTTGTACATTTATCAAAATTAATTAAGTTGAAATTGTTAAACCAAAATAAAATTAAATAAAATAATCACTCTTATTATTATTAGTTTTATTTCAATTTACGTACCTTATCTTGATATTTCTGCAGGTTAGAAAAACAAATTGGGCATATACAAACACTAACGTTGCTTTTTATCAGCAAAAAGGTGACTGATGTTATACCTATTATAAAAATATATAACGAACCAACCGGTTCCAACCTTGAAATTTGGAATACACGTTAATATGGAGACGAGTCAAAATTATTGTCATTGAAAGTATGAATTATTTAATACTGAACTAGAAAAATAAAATCAATATATTGTCATGTATTGACCTTCCGATAGCAGGAATTATTAGAAGAATGGATGAATTTTTTTGAAATCTGGCTCTACCCTGAGAATTTATATCCCAACAGGTGAATCCTTGTTATTGGTTTTTAATTTAAATTTTTTTTATCTTTGATTTGTTTTATTTAGGAGATGCAATAATTTTGGTCGTTATAATGTGTACATGTTTTAATTTTCCTTTTTGAAAATCCTTTGAGGGGATTCTTTTTTTGATTTAAATTTTCTCAGCTGAACAGGTGTTGGCTGGATTCACGGAGGCAAACAGGAATTGAAAATATCAATGGAAAGACGAATTTACATCTTTTGGGCCCCACGAGTCGAAAATTATCCAACATCAAGAAATATCGAGCTGTCGGGCTTGTCTCAATCAAAAAGAATCAAGAAGAAAGTCCCTCGACTGTGAAAAAGAGGATGAAGCTTCTAGCTGTGGTCGTGAAGACTAGCAGACAATTCACATATGAAAATGCACTTCAGGATATTAAAAATTCCATCGATCCTAAACAAAATTCTTGCTTTTTGAAATTGATAGAGGCGGGCAAAACCCCAGGAATTTAAAGATAAGCGGGCTAGTGACCAAAAGAAAGTTGCAAAGCAGGGGCCTGACCAAAAGAACCCACGTGAAAATTAAAAATCTCGCCTGATAATAGATGAGGTTATAAAATAAAGCAAGAAATTGCAAGGATCACGGGAGTGGTGAAACTTGTCAAGATGAGTTTTTGAACTTGAAAAGAAAGTTGTGCATCTCGCCAAAAGCAAGGGGGTCGATAGAGCAAGGTTTTTGTTTAACGAAGAAAAAAGTCTCAAAAAGACAAAGAGGAAGATGTAAAGTATAACACAAACTGCTCTAATTTTGACCAGTTGCTCCGCTGATCTGCGATGGAATGGTAGACAGACCAGCTGAGGGATTACACCCCCGTCCAGTACGGAGTTTGTGGGTTTTTCTTATTGTGACACAAGTGATTATTTGGCAACTAACTTTAAAAAAAAGAATTTGGGTTATAGTTTTTTAACTAAAACGTAAATGCAGAACAGTTGATTTTATTTATATGAAAAAACAAATTTTAAATCAAAAATGAGTTAATTTTCACCTCTCTCTCTAATTTCCACTCTTTAATTTAATAGCACTCCGCGATTTTTTCTTCTTTAATGATCTATATTGACCGATTCCTGGAATAAAAATCTATGGACGACTTAGTTTCTTTCTATATGACATAATCAATAGCCTAAATGTACAACCAAAGATTTTTAGTATCATTTCAAGGTTGAAACCGTCTGAAACGATTTATGTTAGAATAGTCAGCCTTTTGTTCACTTCCAAATTAGCATTCGTGTGCGTGCTAGTGTTCAATTTTTTTACAAACTTTAAGAAACATCAAATATATTTTAAGGTATGTGTATTAAAATTTATTTAAATGTTATGAAAAAATAAATAACATAATTTTAATGATTTAGCAATTCAAATTCAAATAATAACAAAAAGCCTCTAATATTGTTGATTTAATTTATAAATTGCTACCAATTTAAAAACAAAAGTTAAATCATTTTATTTAGTTTATTTATCAAGTACGTATATAATAATCAAGCCGCTGGAGTTTTTGGCGCCAAAAAAATTATTTTTTGTTTTTTTACTTAACAGGTAGTAAAATATTTTATTTAATATGTAAATGAAGTCGACAAACAAAATTATTTTAGCATTTTAAATTTAAAAGTTGAATAAATTGATTATTAAAAATTATAATTTTGCCTCTGAATGCTCCTATGGCGAACGGCAGCCCGGATAGCATATCTACATCACCTGCAGTATAATTACGTAATAAATAAAAATAATTATTTTTTTTTTGTTTTTTTCAAAATTTGGGGGGCCATTACTATCTTTCGTATAATTTAAAATTTGGAAAAAAATAATAGGATACAAACTACCAAAAATTAAAACAATTAAATTAAAAAAGTAACCAAAATTTTGACGTTTTAACTGTTGTAATCTGTAATTATTAAGTTTTAATTTATATATTTTTTGTAGTCATCTCAATTTTTTTTTTATTTCCGGAAGTTAAAAATTCTTTTACAAATATATAATTTTGTTTACTTTTTTATAATTTATATTAATTTTATGTAGTACTAAAAATAAATATAAATTTTTATGGCATGCCCCCTGTTTTATGTTAAATAAAATTAAAAAAATAAATTACTGAAATTTTTATGGACAAGTAGGAATAAAAATTCAAAAATGTGTATCAATAATTTAGATTCTACAAAACTTTCTGCTTTTAACCGTTACAAACGGCATTTTGAAATAAATTGGCAGAATAACGGGATTATCAAACAAAATATAAAAGAATTAAAATCCAATAAAAAATCATCTCTTTTAGACAACTAAAAATTGTTATCAATAATTTGATTAGTAGATCTTTAAATAAATTTTAATTAGTTTAAAATTAGTTATTAACCAACTAATTTAGTTTTGTGAACAGCAAGAAAACTTCCGACATGGCATCAACGTTCAAACTTACTTATTTCAATGGAAAAGGTCGCGCCGAATGTATTCGAATGATCTTATCTTATTTGGATTTGAAATTTGAAGACGTTAGAGTAAATTATGAAGATTTTGAAGAGTTCCAAAAAAGTAAGTACCTAGAATAATTCAAAATATGGGGAAGGTTCCACATTTGAGTCACCAATTTGATTACGATATAGTCAAAATGCATTTACATACCATTGGTCTACCAATTCACTGGGAAATCTCGTTAATCCATCCATGAGCGTCATTTCCACTTGTGAAATAACATTTTTCAAAACTGAAAAAAAACCAAAGGTTGCGGAATGGTTGGCCTAGAGACCATCGGATGAAATGTTTTAACTGTGTTTAATACCATAAAATAAAAATATTTGTATTTTGAAATGTCGTAAAATATAAAAAGCTTTTTCAAAAAATAAGATTTATTATGCATTAGAAAACTTTTCACTTGCGACTTTTTTTAAATTTAAGGTTAAAAATATATTTAAATTTTGAGCGTTTGTTTGTTATAATTATCATTTCCTCAGTATGCAGATTGGTTACAAAAATTTAAGAGGTCTAACAGAAGAATATAAACTTTTTCAATTTTTTTTTATTATTTTAAAAATAATTTAATAAATACATTTACATAATATAAACATTTACTTAAGGACTACATCATACACATTAAATACAAAATTATTTGTGAGTACAACTCTTCAAAATCACAACGAAATACATAAATATAAAATTGTTTATAGTACAATTAAACTAAATGGTAACAATCATTAAACTTTTATTTAACGATTTCAACTTTTCTAACATCGTTTTTCTTGATACTTCTAATCGAAATACTATTTTTAACGCATTATCACACAAATTTTTATCACAAATTTAAGTGGTTCAAACCGCATCATTTTCGGAAATAACAACAGATTTTCGCGATCTGTTAGATAACCTATGGATCATGCTAGACCTAACTTCACCCCTAAATGACGCTCTCAGTGTGCTACATTTTCGATACCTTTCCTCATAAACTTTGGGCTTTTTGTCTGGACTTTGATTTTGTCTAAAACAAAAATTATGTTATTATTTGGCCAATAAAAAACGTTCATCAGGACGAACAGACTTCATTTACAACTCAAAATTGGTTAAAAATACAGCCATGATTTTTTTAATAAAAAGAAGAGAACTCTCCGAAAATCATGATATAATTTTTAATCGGTTTTGATAACCTATTAAAATTTTGATTATGTTAATTAGCAATTTTATATCAAAAACTAACGATTATAATATAATATTCTGCATTAAAATTGTTTAAATTTTAGGTATTTTAAGTGCTGTAAATAAAGTTTTTCTTGTCCTAATGACAGATCGAGCCCTTAATGATTTGTTAATATTTTCACAAAATTAAAAATATTTGACTTACTTTGATTTGCAGGGAAAGTCAAAGAATTTTTGATCTCTTCCAAAATTTTCACCATCCTGAAGCGTTTGTGGTAATTCGTTACCTAAAGTTTCTGGTAAAAACAAAGCTAAAATACCTCCCAATAAACCTAATATTCCCAATATTATCAATGGAAGAGAATTGGAAAACTTGGCCTGCAATGACATTAAATAATTAGTTAAACGAACAATGCGCTAAACTTTTAAAAATTTACCAAGTAAACTACAAACGGTGCGATGATGCTGGCTACGTAACCCATGATGTGAATTAATGCTACGCCTTGTGCCCGTACAACGGTGGGTAATAATTCTGCCGCATATTGAAGACCAATGTTATACGTAATATTAATTGCAAATCGTCCTATTATAGCCGAGGTTGCTGAAGGAATACCTAAAATAATACAAAAAGTTAAATATCACTTTTACTTATTCTTAAACTACCCTTTTTTAGAATCTACGGTCTTGTCTCCGCATAAATCGAGAGCTGGTCTATTAACATTATAGCTGAACAAATTGCAAAAGTTGTCTTTAAATTGCGGCAGCCTCTCACTTTTTACAAATACATCATCATCAAAAATAAAATTCAATATCCCTAACTTCTTTTGCCAACTTTGTAACCCAAAAAAAAACTAATAAAACTGAAATGGGCTGTATATTAATTACATAATGTAATCTACAATAATCAAATCTGTCAGCGACACTTTTTCGGTCAAATATGACATTTAGTAAGTCAGTTTAAATTTTTAGTGCTTTAAAATTAATCAAAATTATGTGTGAAAACACAAAAAGACATCATCAAAATGGTAAAAATTACAAAGATTTCAAGTTTTTCTACCGATATTTTCCAAGATACAATGAGGTTTGTGATATACTTAAACACCTAGCAAATTTTATCGCGTGATGTTCATAAAATTAGATTGAAAGATGGTTAAAGTGGGTAGCAAATCAATTTCCTCAGATGGTAAGAGTTGAAATTATTGGCCGAACTGTTCAAGACAGAGATATATACATGATCATTTTAAAAGGTTGTCCAGACATTAAACGAATTTCTGTTATGCTAGAAGCTGGAATTCATGCAAGGGAATGGATAGCCGTTACAACGGCTCTATACTGCATCAGTTATATTGTCCGTCATCCAGATCTATTAAAATGTGCAGATTTTTATATTATTCCGTCCTTGAATCCAGATGGATACGAATATACTCATACTTGTGTAAGAATACCAAATAGGTAAAATGAAAGCGAGAATTGAGGGAGGTTTAATTTTTCAGAATCGTTTATGGCGGAAAAATTTGAATAAAAACAACCATAAGGTCGAAAAGTTTTGGGGAGTGGATTTAAACAGAAATTTTCCTTATGGTTATGGACGTGAGTAAGCATAAAATGGCAGATTTACCTTATTTTGCAGTGTTTTTAGTTTGCTAAGGTTTTACAAAGAAATTCAGTTGCAGGTAGCAGCGGTGTGCCTTCGAGTAGCACATATCGAGGGGAGAATAGCCTTAGTGAGCCCGAAGCCCAAGGTTTAGCCAATGCATTGTACAAATACGGGAAATACATTCAGCTCTACATTGCAATCCATGCTTTTGGAAATTTAATTATGTATCCTTGGGGTTACACCTACAGACCAATATGTGACGCCCAAGAACTGGTGAGCTGGTTGCCCAAAAAACCGTGGGTACTTAATAGCGTTCATTTTAGCGATTATGTGGAGAGGCTGGATTACGAGCAATGAAATGCTATGAACGCAAGAGTAAATTTACTGTGGGACAACTATCAGATGTTATGTGTACGTTACACGTGCTCAGCGAAGCCCTTCCTCAAATAAATTTAGTGTGCTTTAGATATTTCATCCGGAGGTTCATCCGATTATGCAAGAGGTATTCATAACGTAAAATATTCTTACACTATCGAATTGCACAAAGGAGGTAAATCGGGATTTGAACCTAGAGCATCCAGGATTTTAAAAATTGCGGAGGAAGCATTCGCGGGTATACAAGCCATGACACAATACGTATTCAACCATTACAGTAACCCAAAAAAGAGAAAGCGACGTTCGAACAGCTGTAGTACTCACTGCAGTTACTGTAAACGTTTTAAATCGTCAAAACTTTGAAGACATCGTTGGAAGATAATTAAAATAACAATAACATCTAATGTATTGAGTAAAAATATTAAATCTTACCCAATGGTACAAATGCAGCAATTAAACTAAAAACTCCACTGAAAGCCATGGTTCCAAAAGCTAACCATCTTCTTCCCCATTTATCCAAAGTTAAGGTAAGTAGGGTATCGGCAGGAAACTCGGTGATTGATGCAATTGTAAATGTGACAAAAATGTTAAGCCCTAAAGACCCTACGTTACGCACGTGCCCATCAAACACCAAAGAAATGGCCATCCAAATGATTATTAACAAAAACGTAATTTTTCGTAACCGAGGCGTCCGAAACAAATCCAAGACTGAATACGATTTTGCATTTTCTTCTTCCTTTTGGACCCTTTGGCAACTTTCCTATTAGTAGGGAAAATTAATACGGTTATAAAAGCGGACCACTTATGCTTACCCTAAATTCGTTATAGATTTTTTCTTCTACTTTTGTTCCGTTTATTTTCTCAAAAGTTCTCAAAATGGAGATTGCTTCTTCCACTCTTCCTTGCGATACCAACCATCTGTGAAAGGTTCATTAGTAAAAGTTGGGTTAATAAAATTTGTTTGGACGTACCTGGCCGATTCCGGGACGCACCATGGTGTAAAAATTGCAAGGGCTAATGGGGCGGATATAACTATGCAAAACATTCTCCAATCTCCTAGGAACCAAGCAATCCAAGGGAGGATAGTAGCGGCAAATGTAAAGAATAGTGCGATTGACATATTGGCAACAAATGTGCGCCATTTAGGTCCCACGTATTCAAGTACTGAAAGATAAAATAAATTAAATTAGAATGACTTTGGTGGTATAAATAACGCAGTTGCGTCTTAATTCTTACGGACGGTGCTTAGAAAATCATAGCAAATTTCTGGTTAAAGTTTAAGTAATTTGATGGGTTTGACTAGGCTATTGACATGGGAGAAAGTTTAATGGCCTCTGCTTGTCTGTTCGTAGCTTTGGGCTAAGTCGAAATGATCTTATTAACTTAAGCTCGTGCAAGAAGTTCGTGCTAGAAGCTCAGAAGCTTTAATATCCTGAGTAGTGTCAAGCTTTTTTGTATTGTCCTGAAGATTTCCTACCCTAAAATCTATAAACTTTGCAGGATCCCATAACTCTTCATTATTTGCTCTTAGGCAAAGTTTTCTCCAAAATCCTAAATCCGAAGCTTTCACTGGTTTTATAAAGTATGCTATTAATTACAAGCAATCAGAGGATTTTCAGGAAAAATTCGAGAAGGGGAAACAAAATCTTACGCTACCTCTTTTCTCAAACAGTCATTAAATTAGGCCATGCTCTCGCTACCGCTAATGAACAGCTAGTCAGCTAATGGGGGCTGGATATGTTACAATATAACAAATTTGGTGGATGTTAAGATCGGCGTTCGTTGGATAAGTTAGTGTGAAATGTAAATAAATATGTGCAGGAATTCTTTTAATCGGAAAAAAACACTTCCATGGAATTTATTGAAAGTAAAAGGAGAAACCGGTACTTTTGTAATTACAAGGTACTTCGGATCCTACTATGGGCTCGTCCCTAGTTAATTCAATAAAAAACTAAATCAGTAGGAAAATATTTAAATAATTTCACATTATTATCTACGCAAATTATTATAAAATAAACGTAAATCTGTTAATCAAATTTATTAACAGAATTCTTCTCATTAACTCAAGGTAATTGCACTGCAATTATCTTCTATCAGTTACCTTAATCATTCATATTTATTGTAAGTAAACAAAGAGAAACCTATTTAATTTTTAACACCAAGGTTAATATTCATTTCTCGCTATAATTTCATATTTTTGCAGACATTTAACATCACGAAAACAGAAAAAAATTAATAAAAAGTTTTACCTAAAATGTACATCATAGTAAAGCAGTTGTCAAAAGCCATTCCGACCAAAAATCTGCATAAACAAAAAGTCCAGAACGAATTGCAAAATGCAGTTCCGACTCCTGCAGCAAATCCAATCAAATTTGTTCCTACTAAAGCAGGAATTCTTCCTTTGCTGTCAGCCAGCCAACCAAACACTAGACCACCTAAAATTGCTCCACAAAAGAAAATTGCTTGAGATATCGTCGGCAATGCTTCTTCCTCACAAACCCAATTGAACTAAAATAATTCAAAAATTACATTTTGTTGACTTTTTGCCTAAAAGAGTTTTACCTCAGCTGCAATGGATGAATATGGCACATCGTCAGTAGTAAAATTGTATTCCCACCCTTTATCACAAGGTTTCGTAGGCCAGGAAGGATCTGGTTGAAGAGCACCAGTCAACAGAAGTTCACTAAAATTAACTGCATACATCCTACATTTTTGAAATTGTCCGTCCTCTTTCGGTATCGATAAAGAGACTCTGAAAGCAAATGAAAGTCATTAGAAATGAGCAGAAGAAAGCGAATAAAATCAAGAACGTCTTTATTAATTATCGCCTGTAAATCGTACCAGGTTACAGTGTTGTAACCTCAAAAGCTCAAAATTTGGCTGCATTTCAACCTTCTTTTGGTACTATATTGCTTTGCAAATCTTTAAAACGACTTGTAATCGATGGGCTTCGATTTCAGGCTTTTGATTGGTTTAGTTCTTGTAGAACTTTTCGTCATGGTTGCATTTGTTTATGAATCTCAAATGCTGTTACTGTTATGGGCCATGACTTTTTTAAGTTGGTAAGCTTTTCCTGGTTTATACAAAAGAGGAAGAGCTTCCTAGCAAAGTTTATATTGGATACTTCATGAAATATTACGAAAAATACTATTATGTAATTTTTGCTTCTGACATCATCCAAGCTTTTATGGATTATGCTATTAAAAATATTTATCGTGCATAAATATAGTGATTTTATTTTATAGAAGTAGGTACTAATTTAATGTTTACTAAAGTGGTAACTTTAGTAAACGTAAAGTAATTTATTGTTTAATTATTATTATTGTAAAATATCATAATTGTCAACATGTTTTTATTTAAACTATTTAAAAATGGTAATTTAGCTTTATTATAATTTTTATGTGCTAAACAATATTTATTAAACAATTAGGAGTTTTAATTAACAAAAGCAAAAAAAATAATTGATATTGTTTAGTGAAGATACTATGAAATTGCAAAGTAAATAATTATTATTTACGTTTTTCATCAAGCGAATTACATTTTTTAAAGCGTAATTCAGAAAAGACGTGATAGGGCAATTGCTCCCCCCCCCTCCCTCACTTCTATGATTTTATGTAATTTTAATTCTTGCTACATTATTCTATTTATTAAATTAAAACTAATAAAATATTTTTAGAGGGTTTTAAGTGGGTAGGATGGGTTGATCAGTAAACCGGCCGCCTCTAGTAGTCGACCTCAAACAACAAATAACAAGAATTAAGACATCATTGTGGTGATATTTTCAGTGACCCTAAAAGCGGAGGATCAGAACATTTAAATGGCCAAAAAACTACAAAAACAAAATTTCGTAAAAGACCATATTATCGATAAGTAAAAGGTAATTAGCGCAAAACGGTAATAAAATAAGCACTTAAATTTACTTCGAGGTAATTCCAACGATATAACCAGTACCAGTTTCAATCTTACTAAATTTTATTAATGACGTATAGAAGGTTGTTATTCATGGAAGTGATTTGATGTGCAATTTACTAATATTATACACTTGACAGGAAATTTATCGAATTAATTCCAATTAGATCGTGCGGAGCATATGGAAATGATTTACATAATTTGTGTAATAAATAGTACCTACTCATAAAATGTAAATGTAATGCATGTCGTTGAATTTCCTGGTTTAATCCTTAAGTTTTAAAGATCTTTAGAATTTTTTTACAACTAGTTAGGCCCGGAGCTCAGACAAGAAACAATTAAATAACTAATTGTTTAGCTTCAGGTGTCTAATTTAGTAGCGTTTTTTTAAAATTAGAGCATCTTATATTTCTACGAGTCAGCATGGTAAGATATGACCAAAAACCTTGGCTTAACTTTTAGCAGAAGGCGGAATATTTAACTGCCATTAGCTTTTTATTCTTTTACATACCTACATTAATTTGCAAATCTGAATGAATCCTACTCTAAGATTTTTTTCTGACTTCAAACAAAATTATATTAAAAAAAAAACTTTGCACTCTCATGCTGAAACAAAATTTATGGATGCTTATGACGTAGCGACCAAGCTCAAAGATTCCGACTGTATTTTCCAATTTTTATGTAATTTTCTATCGAAAAAATTGCATTTTTTATCATAACATCCTACATCACGTACATCCGTCTAAAGATCGATAAGTGGAAATCGTGCACAATAATAAAAATATTAATCCGCAATCAAAAACCACAAAACAATGTCTAAAAATTAAAATACCTTCAAGTTGCTCAAATGTTGAAATTAATTAATTTATTAGTCAATTAGTTCATTCATTATTACTTTAACGAATAAATTTTACATATATTACAAGGTTACATAATTTAGTGCGTTTATAATATTTAGAAAGTCCCCACTCTCTTAAATTAATTAAGGTTGTATTAATTTACTCAAAATGTCATTTTGTCTAATGCCAAATTTAAATTAATTTAATTGTTCTTAAGAAAAAATTTGATCAAGTAATTTAAGCTAAAATAAAGGGGGCCAGGGTGAAATACGATATATTAAAAATTATCAAACCATCACAGTTTTTAAAGAACTTTCATTTTTGTTTTACAATTTTTATGTAATTGTTGAATAAAAAAATGTTCTTGACATTGAGCAAAAATTGTGCCAAATCTGAAAATACGTTTATATGTTTTTATACTACTGTGGGTTTAAGGGAGGAAACCTCGGTCACACATTGAGGTTAATTTGAATTTATCTAGCAGAGGACAAAATAGGCTGATGGTTAACTTAGGAAATATATAAACCAGTGGTAGGAGTTAAGAACAACATAATTAAAAAAATTTAATAACAAAAATATAAGAATTGTGATGGGTAATTTTAACGTTACGGTAGGACAAGGTCAGCGCTGATATAATTGGAAAATTTTAAATCGGTCATGCCATATCGAAGAAATAAAATTAGAAAATTTAACTTTATCAGGATAAAAGTATAGTAATTATCATCATTCGATTAATCAAAACAAAAATTTTATGTGTGGGCAACACCGCGAGATGACCTTGCAAAATTAAACATCCCCGACCGCATAAAATTAGATAATATGGAATTAATACGAAATAATGTCAATCAAAATTAGACAATTTAAAAATAATAATTAAGAAGATTCGGCGCATCCTGGAGCCGACCTTGCTTTGGATCGTAGCGTTCATGTAGCTCTCGTAGAAATGCAGTGCCTTGAACAAGTCAAAACTGTGCTGTTACTTCGGTAAAAACTTAAAATTTTAAAATTAAAAATAATTTCAAAGCAATAAAGTCTTCAATTTATGTCAAACTCTCGGCCGGCGCTTATATCGATAGCCACATTTGCAGGCATCATTGCTTCAATATTAATTTGAAATTCAAAATTTTAAAACTTTACCAAAATAGTTTTATGTTTCACCTAATTAATCCTTTTTGAATTATTTAAAAATATTTATTATTAAGAGCACAAAGTTGACTTGTGTAATTATTCGAGAGAAGCGCCTTAAAACTAAATCAGTAGACTTAGCTAGAGAGGCTACAAAATAACCTCTTGCGGGGGTTACAGTGAACCTCTTGAAACATTGTTTGAGATAAGTTACCTTAAAAAGTTGTTATAAAATTAATATTAAATTTAAAAATTAACAAGTTAAAGCAGTAAAAATCAATTAAACTTGCAGATATTTTGTTAATTTATAAATTTGATTTTTATATTAACTTATATAAGTTAACAAGGTTAGCGTACTAATTAATATTTTAAATTAAAAAAAAATTGAGTTAATATAAAACATTCAGAAAATGAAAACAATAAAAAATAAAAGTAAATTTCTGAAACTTAAAAATTATGTTCGATTTTTTTTTAATTTAAAAATTTTAATTGTTATTTATTTCACGAGTTAAAACTTCCTGCATTTTAATAATTGTATAGTATTAAATATTATGTAATTAAATTATACGGTAAAACCTCGATATAATGAACTTTGTAAATGCACCAGACAACAGTAAATTTCTGGTATATTTTTAATCTTTTATTATTTAAGTACTTAATGAGTCAAAAATTTATATATTTTAAATGATAATTGTACACCATTAAATATTATATAATTATTATAATACAGTAAAACCTTGATGTAATGGAATTCAATTATATATCAGACAAGAATTTCTAGTATACTTTTTGAAATTTTAATTATTATTTCTTTCAAGAGTTAAAAATGTGTATATTTTAAAAAGTAATTTTATGTGATAGTAAATATTATATTACAGTGAAACCTCGATGTAATGAATTTCTGATATAAATCAGACACAAATATAAAGTACATTTTTTAAAAACATTTCGTTTAGAACAGAGTAAATCTGGAAGGGTTGATATGTAAATATTCTATTTAACTTTTTAATTCAACTAATTCTGGGAGGATAGTTCAATAACCGTGATAGCGATTTTAAAAATTTCCGATATACAGTATGATAAAAAAAAACGGTTTAAAAGGCAATTTAAAAAAAAATAGGACTTATCGGTTCTCTAAAGCTGGAAAATTACATGAACTGGCATTTAATCACATTGCACTGGCTGCCACTAGAAATTTCACTCTCTGTCCACTCCCCAGCTAAGCACACCTTCGCATAAGTTTATAAATATTAACTCAGCAGTTCTCAAAAATCAATTTTAATCGTAATGAATGTGTCAAGAGTAGAAGACGTTGTAGATCCGCTGCGTTGCTACAACGGTCACATTTCCATGCTGCAAAATATTGCCGATCATTACCCAGTTTGAAGCTGGCACATCTATTCTAAATGATTAAAAGGTCCTTAAGACCAAAAATACTTGGAAAGGGTTTAAATTGATTTAACGCACGGTTCTTTCTTTTAGCAGTTATCTCATTAAAAAATATTGGTTCCTAACACTAACCTAAGCTCAACGGGTAGATTTCTTTTTTTTTGCTAAATTTAAGCCAAAACAAATCCTAAACCGTAAAACCCGAAAGGGTTTAAATTGATGTAACGCACGGTTCTCTCTTTTAACAGTTCTTTTATTAAAAAATATCGTTTTCTAACACTAACCTAAGCTCGACGAGTGGATCTCTCAAAGAGTTGAGAGGGGAAGAGTCAAATGGGGGGGGGGGAGGGGAGAAGTTTTAATCAGTGAAAGTCTGACACTACCGTCATAGATGGTGACGGTGCCCTGTACGAGATTTCCTCCTTCTTGAAAGAAAAATCAAAAAGAAGAAGACGGAGAGCACGATGATAGCATTGCGGAAAATTTACTTCCACAACACCTCACCATACGCGATCTCCTAAGGCCGCGTTCACAATGACTTTGAGGTCTTGTCTTGCTTCGGTAGAAGGTAGCACGCGCCAATCAAAGCAATGTATTTTTTTCTATCTTTTGCTATGTCATCGCTTTGATTGGCGCGTGCCACTTTCTACCGAAGCAAGACAAGACCTCAAAGTCATTGTGAACGCGGCCTATGAGCATTATTGATATATTGATAAAAATGTGAAGCATTTGTTAATCCGGGAGTGAGGCTCACCGGCTTTAACACAAAGAGATTAACATGTGAATTATGTTAACTTCTGCTAAGTGCAATTTAAGAACAAAAAGTGACGTTTTTATTAGATTTGACTCGTGAAGCGGTTCAAATCCGGTCTCAGTGAGGCAGAACAATGTCTTTTGAATCAACAGGTCTCCACTCCTTTTTACTAGACCCAATTAAACTACCCGGACTGCTCGCAGAATGCGAGAATACGGTCAATTTTTGCACAAAAATTTGAAATTTTAAAATTGATTTTTATATTAACTAATCAATATTGGTGATTCATTCGCTATTTAATCGCTTAATTCATTAATCAAATTCCATTGATTTTTTTAATAAATTTAATATTTTTGAATGAAGGGTATGTAAGTACAACCCTTATTCCGTTTAACTAAGCTACCCCAAGTACTAAAAATATTTATAGAAAAATAATATAACATATATATGGGGCATTCCACACCAAATCGACCACTTTTGAACCCGACCCCTTTTGATTTTCCTGAAATTTTTTCATATTATACTATCTCATCAACAACAGTTTTGTGAATTTTTTCAAAATTTTTTACTCAACCCAAAAAAAGTTACGAATTTTTAGAAAAACTGCTGTTTTTTTTCAAACGATCGTAACTATTTCAAAAATTGACTAATCGGAACGCTTTTTTTGGTTTTGTTTGTCTTTACACGTACTTTACAGGACAAAATACAACAAAAATATTCAAACTTAGATTCTACATTTGTTTTTATTTTTTCGGAGAAAATCATTGATTTTTCATATTTCGACATTTTTGAATTTTGATTTTTTTATTTCAAAAAAAACTCTGATTTATTCTGCGTATAACAACGCAAACCCCATAATGGGCCGACATTTCTTTCTATTTCTTTTGTTTAATTGAAAAATATTATTTGCGTAAAAATCAAACAAAATATTTTTTAATTTAACAAAAAAAATAGAAAAAAATTTCGGCCCATTATGGGGTTTGCGTTGTTATACGCGGAATAAATCAGAGTTGTTTTTGAAATAAAAAAATCAAAAATTAAAAGTGAAGAAAATTGACACATTAATGATTTTCTCCGAAAAAATAAAAAATTTTGTAGAATCCAAGTTTGAATATCTTTTTGTATTTTTTCCTTAAAAGTACGTTTAAAGACAAACAAAAACAAAAAAAAGAAGGTTTTGATTAGTCAATTTTTGAAAAAGTTACGATCGTTTGAAGAAAAAAAACATCAGTTTTTCTAAAAATTCTTAACTTTGTAAACAATTTTGAAAAAATTTACAGAACTGTTTTTGATGGGATAGTATAATAAGTAAAATCAGTTGTGTAATTTTTTTCAAAATTTTTTACAAATTTAAAATTTCAGAAAAACTAATGTTTTTTTTCTTCAAACAATCGTAACTATTTCAAAAATTGACTAATCAAAACGTTCTTTTTTTTGTTTTCGTTTGTCTTTAAACGTACTTTTCAGGAAAAAATACAAAAAAAATATTCAAACTTGGATTCTACAAAATTTTTTTATTTTTTCGGAGAAAATCATTGATTTTTCAAATTTGTCCACTTTTGATTTTTGATTTTTTTATTTCAAAAAAACTCTTATTTATTTCTCGTATAACAACGCAAACCTCATAATGGGCCCACATTTCTTTCTATTTTTTTTGTTTAATTAAAAAATATTTTGTTTTATTTTTACGCAAATAATATTTTTTAATTAAACAAAAGAAATAGAAAGAAATGTCAGCCCATTATGGGGTTTGCGTTGTTATACGCGGAGTAAATCAGAGTTTTTTTTGAAATAAAAAAATCAAAAATCAAAAGTGTCAAAATTTGAAAAATCAATGATTTTCTCCGAAAAAATGAAAAATTTTGTAGAATCCAAGTTTGAATATTTTTTTGGTATTTTTTCCTGAAAAGTACGTTTAAATACAAACAAAAACAAAAAAAAGCGTTCCGATTAGTCAATATTTTGACATAGTTACAATCGTTTGAAGAAAAACAACATCAGTTTTTCTAAAAATTCGTAACTCTTTTTGGGTTCAATAAAAAATTTTAAAAAAATTCACAGAACTGTTTTTGGTGAGATAGTATAATATGTAAAAATTTCAGGAAAATCAAAAGGGGTCGGGTTCAAAAGTGGTCGATTTGGTGTGGAATGCCCCATATGTAAAATGCAGCTGATGAAGAATACTTACATTACAAAAAATACAAATATACAAATTTTAAATAAAAATCAGCGTTAGGTGCAATTAAATTTTAAGTGATAAAATTCAAATCACCCTGTGCAAATGAGCGGTTATCTGCCACTTAAGTTATCACATTTGATTTTAAAATAGAAGTGACAGTCGGATATTTTTGTTTCCGATAATTCTGTGTAAATTCTTATTTGATTTATCGCCCCGAGTAATAAATAATAATTATTTTTTTATTAGATTGTTTAAATATTCATTTATCACCAGCTGGTGATGTTTATTCATTGCATTTAGATGTCCTTGTAATATCTATAAAAAATACATTTTTATAGGTTTGAATCTCTTTAGAATTTTAAACATCGTAATTTCTTAAACTAACTAAAAATATACTAAATAATCTTAGCTATCACAATTTTTATGATAGTTAGTCTAAAAAATTGTATGTCCACTATCAAGTTACACTACATCAACCACGCTTTTATAGATTACAGCAGAACTTGGCGTTTATTTGTTAAATAAATCATTTTTTATAACTTCCTGTGTTTTATTTTTAGTAAACTGGCGCACCCGTCATATTAAACATCTGATCAGCTTTATTTTTTTTGCTAGGAGGCTTAGTATATTTGTAAATTTTTCAACAAAAATTTTTCTATCTTCCCCTTCGCAATTAGAACTTTTCCCTTATTTTTACTATATTAGCAGATTTTTAAACTTAAGATTATTAAAAAGCTTCAATACTTCGCATATATTGTCGTGATATTTTCAGGAATCATAAAGAGGGGAAGGGATTAATTAAAATTACAAGTTAAAAGTGTAATTATGACAAAACGTTTAATGAAATAATAAAGCAAAAAACTGTTAGTATTAATTTGTTCAGTAAAAAGATGCATTCAAGGGCTGTTACGAGCAAGAATTGAAGAGAAAAAATCAAAAATCCAATAGATCAAAAATAAAGAATTTCCAAAGAAAATGGAAGATTCAGGTTAAAAATGATCATTAATAATAACAGAGAAATATTCTAATAAAAATTTTAACAGGTTTGGTGACGAATCAACCCTTTAAATAAAATAAATAAAATTATACTAGAAAATTTTTTTGTGATAAATTTAAACAAAGTAATTCACAGCTGTGAGCAAAATTTACAAATTAATTTCTTTTTTTTACGTTAACAATTATAATTATTTTACTATATTATTATAATTTATTATTTCAATATTTTGAATGCTACTAGACCAATTAATTAATTAGTAACTAATTCCAGCATAAAGCATTGCGTAAGTAGCCGAATTAAATTTTTTTCCAATTTTTCAAGTACAACTGTTAATTATTATTATTAATAAATTATTCCTTTGTCCAAGAACAGCGCTCTCCCCCCTTTTTAAATAAGAATTTTGAGATTGTTTATTTAAATCAATTTTTTCCAATTTTTTAGAATTTCAATCATCTTTTTTCGAATTTGTTACAATTTTTCAGAAAAACGGAAACGTGATCGGAAAGTACAAAATAAGTTTTAAATTTTCGAATCGGGGTTTTATTTCGCGGTTTCTTTATGTAAATTTCTTACCTTAATTATTGTGGTTAGTTTAATCTATTTATAAAATATTAAACCCGATAAAAAATGAGTTTGTTTACCTATTTATGTATTTTCCTTAAATATTACAAGAAAAAGTAGGTTTGATTGCTTGATTAACCTTAACCTAAACTTAATTTTTTACCTCTTTGTTATAAATAATAAATACTTTACGTTAATATTACGCAATCCTTTAAAAATCAATATACAAAAACCATTAAATTTATAAATAAATAATCGTGCTAAAAATAGAATGTGAATACGTTAATTGGGTAAAGTGTTAAATAAATTTTGTAATAATTATTTATATTCCTTGAATTATAAAACTTACCAATGAATGTTTAAAAGGATGTGGCGCTGCTTGTTAATAAATTTAACCTGTGTAGTTTTCAATAAATAGAGCGTAACAAACGATTTGAAGAAATTAATGAGTAAATTATGAAGATTTATCATTACATGGTTTTTTCTGCAGGTCTGTGCACAAAGATAATTTGAGGTCGAATAAGAGTTATCGATTTATCATGTAATAATATACAATTTGTTTAATTCTGTAATTACATATTAATTTCTTACAAGAACTAATTGATTTGGAAGCTTCAAAATTTTTACAGGGTTACTGGACTGGTAAATGACATTCAAATATGACAGTGCAATAAAAAGATCACTACTGGGATCGAAATCTTAAAAACAAAAGGAATTAATCTGTTACAAACGTATACAAAATAATAAATTAACTGTAGGTCCCCATACTACGTGGTAAGGTACCAGTTTTCTTTCAATATTTAAACAATGCAGACATTCCTAATTTTTAAATTTAAATAGAAAGAAAAAAATAACAAACGAGGTATGAGGAGTTGGAATGATATCGCGGAGAGAGCAAAATCGTAAAGGTTTTGCTTCAGAAAATAAAAATCGGGGTTGTTATTTAAAAGAAATCAACGTACATACATTTTAAAGTGTCTTTGAAAACTAATTGTTCTGGTTTAGTAAAATTTTGTTATTATAAAATTCACAAATAAAAGAAACCGCCGTGAAATACCAACCTCAAATAAAAATTTTACTGTCAATAACAATTGTAATGTTAAGAAGTGAAAAAAGACTTAAGGAAATAAGAAACCGCTAGGAAAACCAACCTCAACAGAAATTTTACTGCCTATGGAAATTGTATAATTAAAAAGTGAAGAAGACGTAAGAAATTAACAGTTTTTGAAATTTGATTAAATTTTAAGTAGGTTGTCACCCGGGGAAATTTATTATGAAGCAATAAAAATTCAATATCTAGTAGATATCTTTGTTTTTTTAATTTTTTCTTTTTCTTCTGACTCCTAATTAGAACCATGTCCTGTTTTATCAACTGTATCAAGTACACAGGTGCCCACTTGATAACCGATAATTGTTTGACATTCGATAGGTATCCTGCTAGACTGGCCTTCATATGTGCCTGTAACCTTAGTTTTTATGTTAATGATAACAATTCATTAACCCGAAATTCGGAAAATTAAAAAATAAGACAAGTTTTCTTTCTTCTTCGTATGCTTCTGAACAGAAGCGTCGTGACCGACTTATTAAATTATTAACTTGAGATTCAGTGAACAACGCGCGAGCAGAATATGTAGATGAAATTTGTTATTAAAACTTTATGGTAAAAAATTAAAATTGAAAAAGACCAGAACGTAAGAAACAAATTTTGCGCTGCCCGCTAGATCCACCTTTGCTTTCTGACCTCTATACCACTGAAACTATAGCTTTTACAAAAAGTCTTGTTACATAATTAACCAGCAGTGTGGTGTTAAGCACATACTGGCAGGCTAGAGAGCATAATTCTGCGGTTCTATTCCTAGTCGCGCCATACACACTGCTGGGAAATAAACTGATTGCGTTGTTATGTGCGAGTTAATCGGCTCAGCCGCCTCTCGTTAATTCATAATAATAATAATAATAATTTTTATTCTCGAAAAATTTCATCCGATAAAAATATTTTATGGAATGCACCATTTACATGATAAATGCAGGACTCCACCCAAATCCACGTGCTAAAAGTAATTTTTGAATTTTTAGTGGTGAAGCGCCACTAAGGGAAAGAAAACTTAAGGAATATTTAATTATTTATTAATAACTTGAATTAGATCAGATCCGTATTCATAATTATTTTTTGTGAAGGAACTAATGTTGAGGATAATTACGTAACCCGGCCTGCAAATTTAAAAATTTCCACTACACAGAATGATAGAGAAAGGTCAAAAAAGCAATAATAAATCAAAAATTTTGCGGATCACTGCAAATGAGGTTTCTATTTTCTGAAAAACCAAAATTTTACATGATAGGACAGTTAACAACATTCAATAAAGTTAGCCCCGCCTACCTCGAGCAATATGTGTAGAATTTCAATTATCAAATTAATCTCTTTTTATGGCGGTATTAAATAAAAAAAATATCGGTTCCTAACACTAACCTAAGCACGACTAGTAAATTTTTCTTTTTTTTAAGCAAATTTGAGCCAAAAAATACTTGGAAATTGTATAATTGATTTAACGCACGGTTTTTCCGAAAAAAAATTTTTTTCGAAAAAAAATTTTCGAAAGAGGAACCACCGAAAATTTTACTTTTTAAAGTATGCGGAATTAGCTAAAAATTCAGTCCACGGACGGGCAGCTTGCCAAGGTTGAAAATTTAATTGGTGTGTAACTCGATCCCAAAAAAAGTGATATTAAGTTGGAACGACTAAACAAAATGACACGCTGATGCAGGAGCGTGCTGACCTTTCATTATTGAGATAATTTTTTTGTAAAAGATTTGATTTACGATTCTAACAAAGAATGTTCCTTTTTGCAGCTTCAGTTATGAATATTTTTAACAAAATCCAACCAAAACAGTTATACTCTAAATCACAGAATAAGAAAAGAATTTTTTACTACGTCTTACAATCTACCATCCTACTTCTAGTTTATAAGTGTAGTTCTCGTAAAAAATCTTTTCTTTGTTCATTCTTCTCAATTACATATTTTACGAGATGCGTTTTTAAGTTTTGAGGGTACCGGGCCGCTAGAAAAAAGTAACTCAAGTACCGTGTAACTCGAAGAATGTTGAGGAAAAGATAAAAAACATAGGAAACTATCTGAAGCTATCCAGAAAATCAATCTGCTAACAATTTCAGGGATCTTAAATAGACACTGGAAATTAAAAAAACACATTCACACAATGGGGGTGTGCAGATGACCCTATATGTCGTAACTTCAAGAAGATTTGTATTGAAGGACTTTTAGCCCGTTATGATCAGAATCAGTAAAACTCCGCCTGACAAAATTCTCTAGTTTATTCTACAAGCTGAAGTTGCTTAGAAGATGACTAGATTTGAATGAAGCTGAGAACCGGAGGTAGTAAAATGGTTCTGAGTTAGAGGTCTAAATGCGTGTCAGTTTATCTTATCCTTCACAATAAATCCAAAATCTAGAAAGTCGCAATTTTTACCGTGTAACTTGAATTCCGTGTAACCAAAGTACCGTGTAACTCAAAGAATCCTTGTATTTTAACGTTCTCACTTGTAAAAATCAATATTAATTGACTTCTTTTGTTGATATGCTAATATTGTTAATTTGTAAAAATATTTTTTAGAAATATTTCTTTTCTCTATCCAAGAATTTTAATAGATAACCTACAAAAATCATCGTTGTTCCGAGTGAAGTTTTCTTTTTCAGGGAAGCATTAAATTAATTAAATATTTATTAAACTTATTTTGACATTTCCAAAAACAAAAGCGTAACTTTTATGTTCAACACTAACATTTACTTTATCTGCCTCTACCGGCGGCAGTAAAAATTTTGCCTGACGGTGGTATATACGTAAATATATTTAAGAGAAGTTCAAAATTAAAAATTTTTTTTTTTAATAACTCGAAGAAGAAGAAGAAGTTAAAAATTATTGAAGATAAAATATTTAATGATCGAAGTATGAAAAGACGAATAATTCTAGTTCCAAAATTCCTTACCACTTTTTAGTTACTTGTGAAAAAATTTGGCGAATTGTACGTGGACTTGAGCTAATAAAATATTTTTTAGTTTTAAAATTTGTTTTTGTTTATGTTTTCAGTTTCTATTTCATTCTTTAATTCTTGGCTTTCGCTTTCAATTTACTTTCACAAAAATTCTCTGTGTTTTCTATTCTTAAAAAACGGGGTTTGCTTTTTTTTATTTTTTTTTATTAATCCTCTTGATTATGAGTGTCTGAAGATGATCCGTAATTATCGTAAGTTATTGTTTTTTACGAGTTTTATTAATTTTAAATGTTAATTTAATACAAATTATATATAATTATAAATTTTTATCCGATTTATTATTCTAATCCTTGATTAATTACTGAGCGAGAATTTATAGATATATTAAAAAAAAAACGTTAATGAACTTTTATGTTTATGACGCTACTCCACTGTGACGGATTAGGTGAATAAACTAAAAACCGCAAAACCGTAATAATTCATTAAGATAAATTCAAGTTTATTTGTGCTATCAAAATTACAGTACTTTTAAATTTTGGTTCCCTTAAAAATATTAAGTAGTACCTTATATAATTATACGCCCTCAAATTTCAAAATTTTGATTTTCATTAAAAAATAATATTTTTATAATGGCGTAAGTACCAAAAAAGAAGAAATTGGGTAAAAACAAAATCAGTAGATCGTAACAGAGATGTTAAATGCTTATCAAAAATATACGCCCTCTTCTATTGTTATAAATGTTTATACCACTTGTTTACTAATGTTTAAAATAAATTAGTTGTAACTTCCAAATACCGGGTTAGTGTTTACGTAGGTAATATTTTCCCCCTTTGTAGAAAAAAAAAAAAAATAAGTACCATACAAAATTTGGAGTTTTAAAAAATTATAAAATTATTGGTAATTGGAATTTTATTGCAATGCAATAAAAAATGTAATAAAATCAAAAAATTGAAAAACGTGGTTTTCAATTTTCTGAATAATTAATATTTATTTTAAAAATAGAAAGCACGAAATGTTTTCTAATTGCATTCGCTATTTGTACAACATTTAATTTTAATTAAATTACAAATCGTAAGTCTTCCTTTAGAAAAATAATCTCTATACAACTAAAATTTTAATTCAATTAAGTAAGACATCGTAAGTTTTAGTTAAAGAAATTTAAAAAAAAAAAAATTTGTTTAATAATAAAAATTACATTAAAATACTTTCTATGTAATTAGAGCTAATAATTATTGATGCAGCTCATGCGTGGATACGAACGACTCTTACCTTTCTATCTGTGTTAAATTTTCAAGTTCAGGAACTTTGCACCAATGCTGCTCAGGAATAACAGTAATGAAAATTTGTGAAAAGTACACCCACGCAACAAACGAAGCGAACGGAATCATTAACAAAAATAAAATTTTTTGATATTTTCCAAATTCTCCAATATATGGCAATAAATCATCGAAATCAAAGGAATCACCGTCTGTTCTATTCACTACTTTAATTTTCAAATTTTCACTATCGTCCTTAACAAAACCGTCGTTAATAAATCCCGCTTTTCCATTGGTTCCGCCAATAGAATTCATTTCACAGTCTACTGGAGACACTTTGGTCTGATTATCCGGTAAATCACCTTGGGGTGGCATTTTGAAATATTTCAACTAGCACTTCACCACTGCAAATTTCTGTTTCTATAAAACTAAACAGATAGGCTAACCTTGGTATGTAAAGGCAATTCCTAACCGTTCATTTGTCGCTAGTTATATTACTAAAAGCTGAGCCATTGATTCATGAGTTTTTATATTAAGAAGGTAAGACCTCGGTTTTCCCTACTCTTATTCACACGTAAATTCGAAGAGTACTATTTGAATTACAGGGTATTACCACTTGCCAGGGTAATATTGTCCACAATAGAAATTTTCTTGACGTTTGCAAAACATTGAAAACTGGCCCAATATTGATCTACTAAAGTTCAGGATAAGCATTTGGTAATCTCGAAAAATTATCAACCTTGCACTACTCAAAGGTGGTTATGGGTTAATGTGTATTTTTATAATTTTATATTGCTAAATCGAGTAGTATACTGGTGGTTACTGGTTTTTTCTTAAGATGAATGTTTAATTGTGATCCACTTTTTAAATTGTAAATTTTCCAGGCTTCAAAATTGATTTTTTTTCCTATTTTTGAAAATCTTGTTTTCTCTAGTTTTCTTACTTTCGTTTTGCTTTTGAATTTTTAAATTATTAAATTCTTAAAATTGCTGCAAAATAAGATAAGTTTACCTTACATACCAAATTTTAAGCTTCAATTCAGAAAGTATCAATTGTAAATCCGAGTAACTTGTAGTTAACTTGTGGTTAACTCTGAAAGACCGTTTGAAGTTTACTTTTAACCTTTTTGGTTAACTCTGCTATACTGCTGGGTATTTGACACAGTATAACTCTCTATATGAGCAGTGGTTAAGTAGAAAATATTGACTAATCTGAAATGCAATTGATGTTTTCTGAATTAATGGTTGAAATGGTGTGTAACAAAATTTTGGGGGTTTTGTAGATTATAATTTACGTACAATTTTTTTTCTTCTTTTGGATTTACATTCTTAGGGGAATTTTGCCACATTTTGGGATTAGTCCCCATATTCATTTCTCACTCCATATCATCTCTTAGATCTTTTTATCGGTCTTTGCATCTTCTACGACCCTTTTCCATACTTTTCTGTTTAACACCTTAATTCTCCAGTCATTCACATCTATTCACCTCAGATCCTCAATCGTGTCTTCTCTCTATCCTTTCCTCGGTCTGCTTACATCAGACTTCCATTTCATTACTCTTGCAATTGCTCTCTTCTTTTGCTCTCTTTCCACATGTCCCAACCATCTCAATTTTAGAGCTTTTACATGTCTGACTATATCAACTTCTCATATTTCACTTGCTAACTCTGCATTTGTTCTTCTATATTGCCCTTCTCTCACCTTCACAAGACTCATTATTTTTCTCAAAATCTTTCTTTCAAACACTCTAAGCTTTTTTTCTTCCGCTTCTGTCAGGCAGAGCAGTTCAAATCCATATGTCGTTACAGGTCTAACCAATGTTTTATAAATCTTGATCTTTGTACTTCTTAAATTCTTGTCCTTCAATAGGTTTTGGTTGCTGTAGTAATCTCTATTTTCTTCCATCACTCTATTTTTTATTATTGCTCCTCTTTCATTTGTGTCGTTTTTCTGTACTCCTAGATATTTAAATTTCTTAATTTTTTGCAAATTTATAATCCATGATTCTTGTCATTTTTAGTTCTTTTTTTCTTCTTTCTGCTGCATCTCATTATTTTGGTTTTTTCTTCGTTTACCAATAATCCTGTATTCTGACTAGTAATTACGACGTTCCAAGTTCAAATTTAGGAAACCACCAAAATGAGAAACTTTCAAAATTCTATCTATGAAAATGGATTAGCCTCCTGTGCCCATTTCTTTGATTTTACTTTTACTTTTCTCCACTTATGTTTGTTTTTGCTCTCATAGTCTACAAATCCTTGACGACGTCTTCATACCATATTTCTCTTTTACTTCCTTCAGCTGCCATTCCGTTATTAGTTTAATTGTTCTTGCTACGGCGCATTTAGAAATATCTCTTTTGTTCAAATTCAACAAGATTTGAAATTAGTCAGCTGTGTGCACTTGCCCTAAATGGCTAACTTTAACAGCATCATATTCGAATTCCTATTAAGTGTTACCATTAATCGTGTATTTGAATGGCTGTTGTATTACTAATAATTATTTCCATTGATGTGAGAAACCAAAGGCGCCTGCTGCAGGTTATTATTCATAAATTGTTTAATCGCAATGCAGAAGATGAACAAAAAATATACTCAAAAAACTTGAAAGACTCAAGTGATGACGCAGAGTTTATTTGTACTAAAGGTTGTCATTTTTAAAGCATCAAAACTTTAAATTTAAGTAAAATCACTATTTAATATGAAAAAGCATTTGATGATATTTAAAATGTGAAAATAATTTCAGGCAAATCTCCGCCTAGGCTGCTTCTAACATAGTGCGTTTTGTCCGTCTAATTGTTGACCACTTTTTCAACAATTTGGGGGTCTTATGTGCGCAGTAACTTTAGTTGTGTAGACTTCTAATCCTGTAATCGTTCGCCGGTTTACGTTTTGGAATAATTTTGTAATAAATCAATTGTTGGGGTGGTTGTATGTATGGCATGTGGCACCGTCTTGTTGGAACCACATCATTTTTAAATTTGTAACAATTTTGTTTTTGAAGAAGTACGGGCCAATGATTCTACTACACCACCCAGTGCATTATTTTAGATGCACCTGTGATTGTTCAATCATTTGCATTTTCTCCAATTTTAATTATTGGCGTAATCATTGAGTCAAAAATGAGCCTCATCACTAAACAAAGTTTTGCGGTAAAGCAAGGGGTCAACTTCTATTTGATTTTTAGGCAAATCACCCAAGGTACGACGTAAACGATGATCTTGCAGCTTCAGTTCTTGCACGAGCTGGATCTTGTACGGCAAAATTTTTCGCATAGTGGACGTACTAAATCCAAACTTTTGGGTACGCCAAAAAATTGATAAATTTGGATTTTTGTCAAACCTGACGTCTACAGCAAAAACATTTTTTTGATACGTTTGGTTTTTTGGAGGAAATCTCCAAAGTTTGGATATTTGGGCTGGAATATTGTTTTTGAGGGCTTTCAGAGTTCTGAAAAACTTGATAGTTGTAAACCAAAGAAGAAATTACAAAAATCCAAATCAGGAGGACGCGCTAACCAGTTCAAATCGCTTCTTAGGGAGATGGGGTCCCATTCTTACCGTGGACACATTTTTAGTATCCTGGAATGCACTAACCCATGGAAGAATTCGGTTTCAATCGGGAATTCTGACGGGGGGAGGGGCTTATATTGAAACTTAATTAGGAAGCAAGAAGAAGATACAAATAGGAGGCCATTCATTAATTACGTAAGGGTTCCGATTGGGAGGAAAGTTTTTCTACATCTTTACATAACATTATTTTGGGGGGGAGAGGCAAAGCCAATCATACGTAATATTTTTTAAGTTGAAATTTATAATAAATGTATTATAAAAGAATATATAGGTACCTAAATATATATAAATTATATTAAAAATATAATAATTTAAAGTTGTAGTGCAATTGATCCTTTCGTAAAACCGGATAAAATCTTACGTAAGAAGGGGGAGGAGAAATCCAAAAAATTTTATGTGCCCTTACATATCGAAAGGGGTGTCAAAAATGGCCAAAATCGTCCTTACGTAATTAACGAATGGGCCCTAAGTTTGCATACATAAAAAACGTTGTTCAACGAAGTGCTCCATTATGGCGACTGACACCGCATGGAACATAAACTTCCATTCTCCCTTTTTCAAACCACCCCACTTTCAGCCGTCTAGGACCGTTAAGAAAAGAGTGATGCTCTTTTCAAATCCGTACATCTGCAGGGCGCCACTATGTAAAAATTAATACCTATAATATAAATGGATAAGCAAAAAATCCTTTTTTCGGCTGCGTAAGAATACGCAAAAGAAATTTCAATGTCTAATATTCCCAATTTTATCATGCAAATTATAGATTTTTTACTTACAATATGCTCTGATGGTTACTAAACCATGTAGCACACAATGTTGGGGCAATACTGCAAAATTCAGCCAATATTGAGACAATATTGTTTTTCAATATAAAAAATCAATATTGCACCAATGTTGGCTGGAGCTTGGTGCAATATTGCGCCAATATTGATGACCAACATTGCGCCAACATTGTAAGCTACATGGCCTATTCCGCAAAATTCTTCACTTTATATTCAAAATTGTGCAAAAGGCATTTACTAGCGATCTTCCTGCACTCTGGCTTTACCCAGAATGGCACGTTTGCTTAACCACGACATGAACGTTTTTGTAATACAAATTCAAAACTCTGTTTGTTAATTTCTGTTTCAGTTTTTGTTCGGTTTTCTTCTTTTTTTTTTCGGGTAACAAACCCGAATATCTTTGTTATTGTTTTTTAAAATTGTTATAATGTCATTTAAATTTTATTTTAATTTAAAACACTTTTAGCGCTAACAAAGCCATCATTTTGTAATTAAAGCAGTGCAATTAGCAAGATTTTGGATTATTTAATTATTGTTTAACATTTTTAATGCTTACAATCTCGCTTATGTTTTGTTCAAAGGTGTCATGTGCTTCCCAACTAGAAATAATCAAATTAATTTAAATTTTTGTACTTATCGTAAGAATTAATAATTTTTAACTATTTTACTTTAACAAAATGAAAACCTGAAAATGAAACAAAAATTCATCCTGTTCTCATTTTAAAAATTAAATGAGTCATTTTGAAATACGACAATATACGAAATGGGGATACTAAAGTTGCAATAATTCATTTTTTATTATGATAGGGTGCACCAAGTTTACCCAGGTTATTATTATTTATTTTAGGTTGATTTTGAAATTAAGAAATTTTTTTAGAAAATTGTTTTATTTATGGATGTGGTTTATTAAATTCCAAATTGTGCAGATTCCAAGGGAACAAGAAGCAATAAGAATTAAATGTATAGTTGACTAATTCGTAGAAAACACCAGGAAATACTAGTAATCTGCAAAAAACTAATTTACATTGTTAATGTTGGTTCATTACCATAATTTTAATTGTACAGCTTAATTTTTTCGCAGAAAAGTCAAAAGTTTTACCAAACAATAGAAAATTTAAAGATCTCAAATCTATCGTCACTATAATTTATCTTTTTTGAAATATTTTTTTTGTAAAAATTTTAATTTTAAATTTCTTTCTTGCAAAACTAATATCTGCACAATGACGTAGATAACACATTAAATGGAACGTGCAAACTTAATTTTTATAGGTACGAGTTTTCTAATTATTAAAAAGTAATACTTTTTCCAAAACGTAATTACCATCACTCGGATATTAATTTTGGCGAATTATTGGGTTAATTTTGCAAAACCATGTGGTTTTTATCGAATTACCTGGAGTCCAAGAATTCTATTCACAGTGTCATCGCCAAAATCAGAAAAATTATGGAGTTAATAAATTCTACAGCTGGAGTGGCTTGGGGAGTGATAGGATTGGGGTGAAGCTAAAAGCTGGAGGTAGCATAATAACCCAGATTTGGAGGCCTAAGTGCGTATAAGTTTATCTTACCCTCCACAATAAATCCAAAATCTAGAGATCCCGGCTACCGTAGCTGGATATAAAAGCTAGTCACTCTTAAGATCAATAACCTGAAGAAAAATGTATAAATAAGGTGAATTATCGTACATTCACGAATCAGGGTGAAGGATGAGAGATAAACTTTATAATCCTAATTTATTTTAATACTTTAGCCTTCTTTTTTATACTTGTAAGATATAAGATTTGATCTCTTGTTTTGTTTATTCTGAATCACTGAAATGCAATGTTGCATTTTATTATCAGTTACAACTATCAAATCAAATTACTTTATTGTACCATTCATAAGTTTTATTATTTTATATTATTGACTGAGGCAACTCAGTTATTGTGCCCATTCAAGGACGGTCAACAGCTAAAAATTCATATATATGGTTCAAAATATCTCAAAACGCCACTTTGTGACATTCAAAATGTCAGTTTTCTGCTTGGCGTCAGTTGATTAAAACTGCCAATTCCCTTTATGTGATTATCTTACTGCATCTGACAATTTCTTCTCAGAAGCCAATAACAAACCACCCTACACAATTTGCTTTAATAATAATTAAAAAGATGAATAGTTTTAAACTTGAGTTATTTATTAAGGATACCCTGTACACATATCAATCAAATCGTTTGATTTAATGTAATTTTAATTAAATATTTACAACTTTTAATTAAATACTAATTGAATGAGTACAATTTGGAGACATTATAGTTTACAATCATTGAATGGAAAGGTTACACTTTTTGTAAAGAGTAATTTACCCTGAAGCAGAAGGCTACATGCTATCCGCGGAATATCTTAATTTCCTGTACTTAGACTTGGAACGCCGCTTCCTATTGATAATTCAAATAATTTTATAGCCTCTTTCTGATTAGTCATCAAATTAATTGTTTTGAGCCAACCCAATAAATGTCCTTTAGTAGTATTTTGACCTTTTAAGTGGATCTTGCCCTGTAAATTTATTAAAAACCTGTAATAATAATTTGATACTTTTGACAATAATTTAATTGTAGATATTAAAAAATTGATAAGTCACTGTAATTAAAATCACAGAACGGATATCAATATTCAATTAATGCTTTTCAATTTGGTGTTTAATTATAACGGGATTAATTTTCATAATTACAATAACAAGGTTGCTACTAGGAAGTAAAAGCAGAAAGAGTAGTGTAGTGTATGAAAGAAAATGGAATTACCAATAGCATTGAAGTTAACTAATGGGTTGTCTCGTCTATCCAACGACACGCAATTACCAATTAAATTTTTTTATTGGATTAAAAATGCATTTAAAATTTAATAATTAAAATTAAACATTTTATAAGAATTTAAAATCTATATCAAATTTAAAGAAAAAAGAAATAATTTGCTTATTTGTTACATTTTCTCAACCCCCACTCGTGGTCAGTTTCAATGTCACGACAATACATAAAAACTTTGCAATTTTATAAAATTTTTATTTTGAGAATTATCCAACGCGATTCGTAATTGATGGGATTCAGAATCTTTGTCATGTTTGGGCTGAAAAATAAAGAGCGTTAGGGAGATTATAAATTAAAATAAAAATAAAAACAAAAACATTTTTATCTCTCAGAGAGAATTGTGTAATTTTATTTATAATTAGCTGTGCTTTTGATTTTTCATGGCTAACCGTGATAATTTAGGATACACTACGCCTAATGCTTCTTCCAGATATTTCATAAATATATAGTATTTATATCCGGTTTATACTGCAATACGCAGCTTTCCGGTTCTTAAACGCCTGACGGCGCAGGCGTTTGGCTTTTTGAGCATTTTACATTTTTTACCTACGACGAGGAGCCAGCCCGACGTAGAACCCCCAACCTGGAGGACCAGTGAGACGGCCGGAATAAAGTTGTTACTTCATCCGGATTCGAACCGGGTATTGAGCGTTCGTAGTCAACTCGCTTGACCATTCTTCTCCGACCGTCTCATATTTCATAAATAAATATATAAATAAACAGATAATAATTGTTGTATTTTGCCAAATTGAAAGAAACAAAACTGACACTTTTAAATTTGTATGGTTGAAGATAGTAAAAGCCACAGCTTCTTTGAATGCTAAAATGGGCAACTTCACAAAGCACATTTACTGCTGTAGTAATCCAAGCTCACTAACTTTGTGAAACTGTACAATGATGAATAACAACAATAAGATAAATAACAGGATATGATAAGCAGGGGTGTTCATTTTTAGACTGTCACTAAAGAAAATGTTAAAAGTAAATGCAGAAAATCTAGCAAAAAAATCAAATAATAGTTAGAACGATTTTCCATACCTGGAGATGCTTGAAGTAATCAAGACAAAGGTCAAAAATTACTGAGCGGAAAATTATTTTAGAATTATAGAAGCCATCCACCCTACTCTCGGTGGTTTACCATTGCCTTCTGAGAGAAGAGGGTCATAATAAATTCAGACAAATTTTTTAGCCAAGTTAAGAATCAAATCTACGCCATAGACTTTGAAAAAGCGTTTTATCGTGTTATGCAGATCCGAGTGTAAGAAAGCGTAGCCCCCCCCCCTATTCTTTATTTTTTGATACTAAAAGTAAACAATGTTTAGAATTGTTTAACTATTTTATTAATGTTGTAAATGAGTACAACTAAAAGTACAATAAAATACCAAAAAAAAAAAATACAAAGGGAATCCACAGAGAATCTCAAACATTTACATTTTACAAAATTCCACAGTAACTCACCCCTTGACTTACTTTCGTCAAGTAAAGTCTTAAAAAAAGTTGTGTGAATAACATTAATTAAAACATAACTATTAGCATATAATTGCATGAATACATAATTTAATACCTACATAATACAACAATCTGTTATTTATTCGGTTTCCAACAGTAAACGCCTAATTAAACTTAACTGGGAAAATCATCAAATCATCATCATCCAAGCTAAGGTGGAATTTGCACCTTTCTCGCCCGCAATTTTATTTGCTATTTTGGGACTAAAATATTAAAATCTAGTACATTTATTTGATTTGCTCTAAAGAATACAAAATATAGTACAAAAATTTAGCAAATTTATTTTTTTTCTGTAGTCGGATGATAAATTAAAATAAAATTATTTAAGCCTTATTTTCAACTTTAAATTTTTGTTAGTTTAAGTTGAAGGTCAAACCATAACACGTTTTAAAAATTTTGTAATTTTAAATTCAAATTTTGAAACATTACTTAATTATAACAGTAAATTACATAATTATTAATTTAATTTATTTATTTAATTAAATGTAGATTGATGGTTCTTTTTAGAAATGATTTTTTATAACCCCTTTTTTCCAAGTTTCTTGTCTCAAAGTTTAGTTAGGCACGCCATATCCATCAGCATTTACGTACGATATACGTAAATATTGGACCTCTTAGGGTTTCAAAAATTATTGCATCACCATTTTGTAAACAAAAAAAAAAGTCATTTTTACATTTATTTTCACTGGTAGTTTAAATGTAATGCTGGTAACTAAGAAACAGAATGGCATCGATCGCTCTTACTAATTTTACGGGTTACTCTCGCATTATTTCAGAATTCGGGAGTAGTTTTTGGTATAACTCAAAAAATTAATTTTTTAAAGAGATGCAATTATAAAATCTTTAATTCATCATTTTTTGAATTGTGACGGTTTCCTTCCAAGTTGAGAAAATGTAAATTTAAATTTTTTAATTTGATTAAAAAATTATGTACCTTCATAAATATTTAATTTTCACATTAATTCCTTCTTTACTTACCCATAGAAAAAATTTGCAAATCGATCACAAAAAATTTCATAAATAAAAAATTAATAAAATATCATGGTCATCGCATCGTTTAGATTTATATTCAATTTTTTTTAAACGTAATTATAAAACTATACCATACAAAATGTAGATTACTATTTTTTGTATTTGATTTTATTTAGTCAAGCTTGCAAAAATTAATTAAATATTTACTATTTTTTTATGATACCGACAAAATTTGAACCAGAACATAACAAAACGCTAACATATTTAAATTTTAACTATAAATTTTTAGAGTTAAATGTCATTAAAAGCCATAAACAATTTTAATTGGGATGATTTTACTTAAAATCTAATTGTTAAGTTTGCATGTAAATTATAAACATTTATTCCACCTGGGACGAATTTTGATCTTTTAACAATTCATTGTAACTAACTACTCACACTATTGTCAAGTTTTCTTGTGATTAGAAATTTTTTATATAAACGGAAAGCTCGTCCACGGACGGATAGATTGCTAAATCAGGTTTTTTGATACGTGAAGGAGCAGCGTCCTGGTTTTTTATTTAATATTTTATACTATTTTGTTTTTCAAAATATGCATATTGTATGTATCTCGTACCTGAGTTTGAAACAAAACAAATCTATTAACTCTTACGTAACCCTTAGAACCTTAAATTTTGAAGAATTAATTGACACTCTGGTATAATTTTTTCTGCAGCCTGAAAAGATAAGGTAGACCATCGAGGCAGTTCCATAAAATTTTAACATTTTGTATTACAAAAAATAGAATTGTTTAGTATAATCAGAGCGGAACCTTTGAAATTATTGTTCTTAGATCAATACCACTACTGTAATTTGCTTTTTTTATATTTTATAGTATTGTAAATGTATTGTTGATATGTGAAAGGAATTTTGCCTACATAATGTAATATAAATGTTAATAATTAATTTACATAATTTATTTACATATGTTTAGGTATAACTTAACAAGTTTTTCATAATAATTGAATTGTTAATAGTAACTAATGGGTAAATTATTGTAAACTTCTATTATTCGTTCTTCTTAAAAAAGATCGTAAAATATAAGAAAAAACATAATTAGCGCGATGTAAATGAGCACAATTTTATTACAATGACATAATTATTGTAAAAGTAAATTTATCGCACATAGTGGATGCATCATATTTTTTTACCTAGTTTAGCCACTGATTTGCATTGCTCCCAACGAATTAATTAATTATTTATGTTATTTTATTGCAAGCATTAAATTTTTTTAATCTGAGAACGTAATGAGAACATTAAACATTTTTTGAAAATCGAATTTGTTTTATTTATTATCTAGTATGAGATCCCGTCCACGGACGGTTTAGCTTTAGTGTTTCCAAGCTCGATCTCAAAGAAAGTGATTTTTATGTTGGTAAAAATTCTACACCAATCAGGGATTTTTTTTAGATGATTAGCTAGAAAGCTCATTTTTGGAATTATTTTAATTCTGACTTATATTTAAGTACTCTAAACGTAGTCATCATTTTAGTTCAAAATCTTACACACAAAAAGTGTAATAGTACCAATACACAAAAAACGTTTGACGCAAAACTAAGACAGGGGAATTTACTGTCACCTCTTTAACATTTTCCTAGACAGAGCCATAAAATTATACAAAATTGGATTACTATTGTGACGCATCCAGACTCCTATTGGCGTATGTAAAGAAATAACACATAAAGAGATGTTCCAGTAGATGAAGAAGAAAGCAGTGAAGATGGGTTTTTATAAACAAAGACAAGACAAAATACAAGAGGTGATTTATGTACGTCTTTTCTGGACAGGCTGCTTCGCTCGAGAAACATAACAAAAACATAAAAAACATAAAACCGTCTTGAGGCCTGTTGTAATATACAGCTTTACCATGGCCAAAGCAAATGAACAATACCAGATAAAAACAAGTGAAAAAACAGGAAGTAAAAAGTCAACGACTGCGCAGGGCCGGACACCTTTAGAGATAACCTGACAGTAGGCTAATCCAATTGGTATGGGAAGAAGCTCCAGGTGGTAAAAGATTGATGAGACGACAAAGAACAAGATGGAGTAACAACGTCATGTTTAATTTGGGAAAAATGGGAATACAACGAAGCACTAAATCTAATGAATTATAATGAATTAAAATAAAGCACTAATAAATTTTTGGGGTAAAAAAATTCATAGGGGTTAATCTATCAATTTTTCAAAATCCGACCGACATTTCTAAGTTGTTTTCAACATTTTATGCGGAGCATTTGGGTCCGGAGAGTTCAAAAATTGCATTTTTAGGTGGCGGAAACAAGCGCAAGTAGCTCAAAATCCATTATAAACTTGAAAAATTAAAAATCGATTATTAAGACTTTAATCGACAGTAAAAGTTTAATTTTAATACTTATTTTAAAATAAACTGTGTCAGACGAATTTTCTCATCAAAATACATAATAATCCGTCAAAAAAGCTATGGTTTTCCAATTATGAATTTTTGGGGTAATAAAAATTCATAGGCGTTAATCTATCGGTTTCACAATCCGACTGACATTTCTAAGTCGCTTTGAATACTATATACGAAGCATTTGGGTCCGGAAAGTTCAAAAATTGCATTTTTAAGTGGCGGAAACGAGCACAAGTTGCTTAAAATCTATTATAAACTTGAAATATTAAAATTCGATTATTAAGACTTTAATCGACAATAAAAGTTTAATTTTAATACTTATCGCAGAATGAACTGCGTCAGACCAATTTTCTCATCAAAATACATAATAATCCGTCAAAAAAGCTATGATTTTCCAATATTGAACTTTTGGGTAAAAAAAATTCTTAGGGGTTAATCTATCGTTTTTGTAAGATCTGATCAAAATTTGTAAGTCTATTTGAACATTGTGCATAACGCATTTAGGTGCGTAAAATCCAAAAATTTTATTTTTAGCTTGCGAAAACGAGCGCAAGCTGCTCAAAATCCAATATAAACTTGAAAAATTAAAAATTGATTATTAAGACTTTAATCGACAGTAAAAGTTTAATTTTAATACTTATCGCAGAATGAACTGCGTCAGACCAATTTTCTCATCAAAATACATAATAATCCGTCAAAAAAGCTATGGTTTTCCAATATTGAACTTTTGGGTAAAAAAAATTCTTAGGGGTTAATCTATCGTTTTTGTAAGATCTGATCAAAATTTGTAAGTCTATTTGAACATTGTGCATAACGCATTTAGGTGCGTAAAATCCAAAAATTTTATTTTTAGCTTGCGAAAACGAGCGCAAGCTGCTCAAAATCCAATATAAACTTGAAAAATTAAAAATTGATTATTAAGACTTTAATCGACAGTAAAAGTTTAATTTTAATACTTATCGCAGAATGAACTGCGTCAGACCAATTTTCTCATCAAAATACATAATAATCCGTCAAAAAAGCTATGGTTTTCCAATATTGAACTTTTGGGTAAAAAAAATTCTTAGGGGTTAATCTATCGTTTTTGTAAGATCTGATCAAAATTTGTAAGTCTATTTGAACATTGTGCATAACGCATTTAGGTGCGTAAAATCCAAAAATTTTATTTTTAGCTTGCGAAAACGAGCGCAAGCTGCTCAAAATCCAATATAAACTTGAAAAATTAAAAATTGATTATTAAGACTTTAATCGACAGTAAAAGTTTAATTTTAATACTTATCGCAGAATGAACTGCGTCAGACCAATTTTCTCATCAAAATACATAATAATCCGTCAAAAAAGCTATGGTTTTCCAATATTGAACTTTTGGGTAAAAAAAATTCTTAGGGGTTAATCTATCGTTTTTGTAAGATCTGATCAAAATTTGTAAGTCTATTTGAACATTGTGCATAACGCATTTAGGTGCGTAAAATCCAAAAATTTTATTTTAGCTTGCGAAAACGAGCGCAAGCTGCTCAAAATCCAATATAAACTTGAAAAATTAAAAATTGATTATTAAGACTTTAATCGACAGTAAAAGTTTAATTTTAATACTTATCGCAGAATGAACTGCGTCAGACCAATTTTCTCATCAAAATACATAATAATCCGTCAAAAAAGCTATGGTTTTCCAATATTGAATTTTTGGGTAAAAAAAAATTCTTAGGGGTTAATCTATCGTTTTTGTAAGATCTGATCAAAATTTGTAAGTCTATTTGAACATTGTGCATAACGCATTTAGGTGCGTAAAATCCAAAAATTTTATTTTTAGCTTGCGAAAACGAGCGCAAGCTGCTCAAAATCCAATATAAACTTGAAAAATTAAAAATTGATTATTAAGACTTTAATCGACAGTAAAAGTTTAATTTTAATACTTATCGCAGAATGAACTGCGTCAGACCAATTTTCTCATCAAAATACATAATAATCCGTCAAAAAAGCTATGGTTTTCCAATATTGAACTTTTGGGTAAAAAAAATTCTTAGGGGTTAATCTATCGTTTTTGTAAGATCTGATCAAAATTTGTAAGTCTATTTGAACATTGTGCATAACGCATTTAGGTGCGTAAAATCCAAAAATTTTATTTTTAGCTTGCGAAAACGAGCGCAAGCTGCTCAAAATCCAATATAAACTTGAAAAATTAAAAATTGATTATTAAGACTTTAATCGACAGTAAAAGTTTAATTTTAATACTTATCGCAGAATGAACTGCGTCAGACCAATTTTCTCATCAAAATACATAATAATCCGTCAAAAAAGCTATGGTTTTCCAATATTGAACTTTTGGGTAAAAAAAATTCTTAGGGGTTAATCTATCGTTTTTGTAAGATCTGATCAAAATTTGTAAGTCTATTTGAACATTGTGCATAACGCATTTAGGTGCGTAAAATCCAAAAATTTTATTTTAGCTTGCGAAAACGAGCGCAAGCTGCTCAAAATCCAATATAAACTTGAAAAATTAAAAATTGATTATTAAGACTTTAATCGACAGTAAAAGTTTAATTTTAATACTTATCGCAGAATGAACTGCGTCAGACCAATTTTCTCATCAAAATACATAATAATCCGTCAAAAAAGCTATGGTTTTCCAATATTGAATTTTTGGGTAAAAAAAAATTCTTAGGGGTTAATCTATCGTTTTTGTAAGATCTGATCAAAATTTGTAAGTCTATTTGAACATTGTGCATAACGCATTTAGGTGCGTAAAATCCAAAAATTTTATTTTTAGCTTGCGAAAACGAGCGCAAGCTGCTCAAAATCCAATATAAACTTGAAAAATTAAAAATTGATTATTAAGACTTTAATCGACAGTAAAAGTTTAATTTTAATACTTATCGCAGAATGAACTGCGTCAGACCAATTTTCTCATCAAAATACATAATAATCCGTCAAAAAAGCTATGGTTTTCCAATATTGAACTTTTGGGTAAAAAAAATTCTTAGGGGTTAATCTATCGTTTTTGTAAGATCTGATCAAAATTTGTAAGTCTATTTGAACATTGTGCATAACGCATTTAGGTGCGTAAAATCCAAAAATTTTATTTTTAGCTTGCGAAAACGAGCGCAAGCTGCTCAAAATCCAATATAAACTTGAAAAATTAAAAATTGATTATTAAGACTTTAATCGACAGTAAAAGTTTAATTTTAATACTTATCGCAGAATGAACTGCGTCAGACCAATTTTCTCATCAAAATACATAATAATCCGTCAAAAAAGCTATGGTTTTCCAATATTGAACTTTTGGGTAAAAAAAATTCTTAGGGGTTAATCTATCGTTTTTGTAAGATCTGATCAAAATTTGTAAGTCTATTTGAACATTGTGCATAACGCATTTAGGTGCGTAAAATCCAAAAATTTTATTTTAGCTTGCGAAAACGAGCGCAAGCTGCTCAAAATCCAATATAAACTTGAAAAATTAAAAATTGATTATTAAGACTTTAATCGACAGTAAAAGTTTAATTTTAATACTTATCGCAGAATGAACTGCGTCAGACCAATTTTCTCATCAAAATACATAATAATCCGTCAAAAAAGCTATGGTTTTCCAATATTGAATTTTTGGGTAAAAAAAAATTCTTAGGGGTTAATCTATCGTTTTTGTAAGATCTGATCAAAATTTGTAAGTCTATTTGAACATTGTGCATAACGCATTTAGGTGCGTAAAATCCAAAAATTTTATTTTTAGCTTGCGAAAACGAGCGCAAGCTGCTCAAAATCCAATATAAACTTGAAAAATTAAAAATTGATTATTAAGACTTTAATCGACAGTAAAAGTTTAATTTTAATACTTATCGCAGAATGAACTGCGTCAGACCAATTTTCTCATCAAAATACATAATAATCCGTCAAAAAAGCTATGGTTTTCCAATATTGAACTTTTGGGTAAAAAAAATTCTTAGGGGTTAATCTATCGTTTTTGTAAGATCTGATCAAAATTTGTAAGTCTATTTGAACATTGTGCATAACGCATTTAGGTGCGTAAAATCCAAAAATTTTATTTTTAGCTTGCGAAAACGAGCGCAAGCTGCTCAAAATCCAATATAAACTTGAAAAATTAAAAATTGATTATTAAGACTTTAATCGACAGTAAAAGTTTAATTTTAATACTTATCGCAGAATGAACTGCGTCAGACCAATTTTCTCATCAAAATACATAATAATCCGTCAAAAAAGCTATGGTTTTCCAATATTGAACTTTTGGGTAAAAAAAATTCTTAGGGGTTAATCTATCGTTTTTGTAAGATCTGATCAAAATTTGTAAGTCTATTTGAACATTGTGCATAACGCATTTAGGTGCGTAAAATCCAAAAATTTTATTTTAGCTTGCGAAAACGAGCGCAAGCTGCTCAAAATCCAATATAAACTTGAAAAATTAAAAATTGATTATTAAGACTTTAATCGACAGTAAAAGTTTAATTTTAATACTTATCGCAGAATGAACTGCGTCAGACCAATTTTCTCATCAAAATACATAATAATCCGTCAAAAAAGCTATGGTTTTCCAATATTGAATTTTTGGGTAAAAAAAAATTCTTAGGGGTTAATCTATCGTTTTTGTAAGATCTGATCAAAATTTGTAAGTCTATTTGAACATTGTGCATAACGCATTTAGGTGCGTAAAATCCAAAAATTTTATTTTTAGCTTGCGAAAACGAGCGCAAGCTGCTCAAAATCCAATATAAACTTGAAAAATTAAAAATTGATTATTAAGACTTTAATCGACAGTAAAAGTTTAATTTTAATACTTATCGCAAAATAAACTGCGTCAGACGAATTTTCTCATCAAAATAATGAAACAATCGAGTTATCAAAACACCTAGCAACTACAGTTTAAGTTACACAGAACAAATTTGAAGTAGTACGCATGTTGCTCGGAAAAAATATAAGGTAAAGGTTAAAAAAAAGTGCATTAAAATACAATTTCAGAAAAAAAGCCAAGAGGCAAACAATTCGAATAATCGAATAATCTATCAGATTTTTTGATTATTTTAGATTTTTCGATTAATCGATTATTTTTCGATTGTTTTCAATTATATGGAACTATATCAAATTATATCAAAAATAATGGAACAATCGAGTAATCAGAAACAATCGAAAATAGTGAAACAACAGTGACGTAGTAATAGGCAGTTCAAATAGTCCATGCACCTAACAACTACAGTTTAAGTTACATTAAAAAAAATATAATGAAGAAGTACGCATGTAGCTCGGAGAAAATATAGGCAAAAAATCGAATAATCTATCGGATTTTTTGATTATTTTAGATTTTTCAATTAATCGATTATTTTTTTGATTGTTTGATTATTTTCAATTAAGGCTGTGTTCTCACTTTGAATAAAAATTCGATTTTAAATAGAAAATGAACTATTTAGTGTACAATAACAGTAGTTGACCAAAAACGTAGGTACAATAAAAAATAAAGTAATGTGTAAAAAAATCGCGAATGCAAGAAATACGCGCATTTTAGCGTTAATTTTATTTACAATTTTAAGTAGGCAACACACCATACAATACACAAAGGTGAGAAATCTTTAAAATTGGAATAAGCAGCACATAATACAAAGACGCGTAGTGGAAAGAAACCCACCAACAATCGCAAATGAGTGACGAGACAAGGAAGAAAGTAAGAGAACTGGAAGTAGACCAAGCAAAAAAAGAAGAAAAACTATCATTCGACAGAAGCAAAAAAAAACGATCAGAACACCGGATCAAAAACGAGAAGAAACAGAAAGAGGTAAAATTAAAGAACACAACGTGGATACAAATGTATCTGAAGCAAATGTTTGAAACAATGATGAGTGAAATGAAGAAAAGTGCGCATCAGAAATTAAAAAGAAAATGCAGGAACTGAGGAACGTATTTAAACAGAAAGAAGAAAAGTGGGAAAAAGAAAGAGAACAATTGGAAACAAGAATAGAGATACTGGGGGACAAAATTGAAAAGGAAGAGAAAGCAAAAAGAAAGAACAACATTGTAATCAAGGGTTTAACCGATATATTATATCATAAAATAACGCAGCTAATGAACTTACCATCTTTCAATTGTTTTATGGCTGTCTCTACTGCTTGTGTTAGGATGCACAAACCTGTTTTTCGTCTTCCATCATGGGTAGGTCTTCTCTTTCATCATCACAGAATAGTCTTCTTTATATTTTTCCTCACTAAGGGCTTCCAATTTTTTTCGCTTTTCCATCAATTCCAAAATGTCTTTTGTTATTCATGTTGGGCTTATAAGGGGGAGTGCTTAACAGTAGAAGATGGAATGATCACCTGAAACGAATGACAAAAAAGAGCATAATCCATAGAGCGAAGAAGAAAAACAAATCAAACAGGCACAATTTTGGATTCAAAATGGGGGAGGGATATAACATCTTCTCGTCAGCGCCATCTAACGAAAAAAAAAAATTCACACTTTATGTTTAAATTAAAAGAAACTCTTAAATTAAAATTGGTTACCGATATGTCGATTTCCTGTTGAATTTAAAAGACCAAATAATAATAAAAAAATGTATTGATTAAATTTTGATTATTTTATCCTAAAAATGTTTATTGACATTTCACAGCGCAACATTTAAAAAGCGTTAAAAGTAATTGCCATATTTAGTAATAATAAAAATCGATTGTACTCAATCACTTGAACAGTTTTACTATTTACCACTTTTTTATGAAATTAGAAAAGTGAAAGTATCCGCTCGAACGCCAACGGGAACGCCAATGTTTTTATGCTTGCATATTGCATACGTGTAGCTTTGCGTGGCACTTGTTTATCATGTTTACAGTTAACTAATTCGGGGGGAACCTGAACCTGTTCCTTTTACGTATTTGCGTTCGAACGACACGGATTTGCTTTTATTAAACTGTGAATTTATAAAACAATTTGTGACACGACGACACTAAATTGTAATTTATTATTATAAACATGGTGAAGCCCGTAAGAAAAACTTCCAACAAAAATCCACCAATTTTAAGCCACGAATTTATTATACAAAACCATGCGGATATCGTTTCGTGTATTGCTATGGTTTTCGTGGTCAGCCTTATGATTCAGGTGAATTTTTATCCATTAATTTTGCTTCTCGGTTGTGTACTTTCAGAGATATTTGGTGACATATGTCATCTTAATAGGTTAGGTTGCAGTTAAGACAAGCTGTCTTTTTTAGGCCACCGCACCTATAGCGTCGGTATTTATAGCCCTTCAACATAACGTAACGGAAGCCGGAGAGATTCCACTTTATTACCCCGGCGTCAAAGACTGGGCCACGGTGTTCTTCTACAGTTTAATTTGTATCGTGATCCATGCCATCATCCAAGAGTATGTTTTAGATGTAAGTATCTCAAAACAACCGTAACCCTAAACTTCACCTAATTCTTATTTTCCGTCCAGAAAATCACCAAAAAGTTACATCTCTCGAAGTCAAAACTTTCCGTTTTTACCACCAGCGGGCAATTAGCATTCTTTTATGCCGTTTCAACTGTCTGGGGCTTGGAAGTGATAATCTTCAGAGAGCACTACATTCCAGATGTAAGTAACCCGACCTTTTTTTTAACATTTTCGTGACGCCTAACAAAATTTACAGATCAACCTGTTATGGGCCGACTACCCTGCTTCTTTGACGTTTATGGCTAAATTGTATCTCATTGTTCAGTTGGCCTACTGTTTGCACGAACTACCCGAGTTGTACTTCCAACGTACCAAAAAAGAAGAATACTTAAGCAAAGCCGCCTACAGTATCGCTTCGTTAGTTCTCATCGCCGTTCCATACTTCCTCAAGTAAGTCGTTTATTCTACCGTTTTTGTGAGTAAAATTTGACGAGGTGGCATTTTTAGTTTCAACCGATTGCTGATGTGTCTGTTGGTGTTGCATTACATATCCGAACTGATTCACAACATCGGTCAGCTCATTCAAACCGTCGATAAGGATGAGAAATTTACGCAAGCGACACGAATAGTTTCCGGAACTGTTTTGGTGTTGGCTCGCTTGAGCAGCGTGATTGTGGCCGTTGTAACCCTGTGGTTTGGGTTGGCTTCGGGTGAACAACACGAACTTGATATTCAAGCTGGGTATTACAACACCGCAAGTGTTCGTCTGGCAGTTTTGGGTGGAATCTTGGTTTTACAAGTGTAGGTGAAATGTAGAGGAAATGGAAAGCGAAAATTAATTGTTTTATTTTGTAGTTATCACACCTTCAATTTTATAAACCAACAAGTTGCGATAGTTCGTGAAAGCAAAGCTTTCGCCATTGTTAAGTCGGCCAAACCCCAGAAGAAGGACAAATTCAAGAAATGTTAGTAAAATTTTTTTATTTATTTTTTTATTGTTACCTTACTGTTGAATGTTGTGTATATAATTATTAGTTGATAAATAGGGCCAATAAAGACAATAAACAAATTAATTTGTTCCACTTTTCGAGTATTTATATGGCCATACAAAGTAGAAATTTCCACTAGCTGAAACTCAAGTGTATATCTTTGAAAAAAGAGTTCTGAAAATTTTTATAGTCTTATTGATGGGATAAATATTTGAAACGCCGAACAAATTAATTTTTTTTGATAAAAAGACACAAGTCAAAATCATCGTAATATTCCACTATTTGACCGATTTTGCGTTATGCAACCCACCTTACCCGAAAGTTTTGATCGTTTTTGAGTTGTCTTTTGAATTTATATTAGCGATCACCATAAGAATATAAAAAAAGCTGAAGCCTTACAGGCACATGACCTAATTACTCCGTATCTCCTTCTCCATTTCCAACTAATTTTTCACACACAGCGCTCTATGATAAAGAAATACAAGTCAAGACTGCTGTTAATAATTTTTAAATGATTAAAAAAATATTAATTAGGTAAAACATAAAACAATTTTGGTGCAAACTTAAAATTAATTTTGAAGCAAAATGTCTTTAAATAGCCCAGTCAATAGAGCGAAAAAAATAGCTACCTTGCAAAAGGTATAGGAAAGTTTATAGCCGCCATCTTGGTTTTAAGGGTCGTAAAATCGCTTTTTTGCTATTATCTCGTTATCGGTACTAGATACGTCAACTAAGGTTATTATAAAAATTGTAGTGTGCAATTGTGCATATTTTTCTTCTTATACTTTTTTTTGTAAAATTAATAGTTTCCGAGTTATAACTCGTAGAAAATGAGCATTTTTGTCAATTTCAAAGTATTGATCAAAAGACTGACGGAAACGCTCATTTTCAAAGCGTTATAACTCTAAAACTATTAATTTTAGAAAAAAATGTATAAGACAAAAAATATGCAGAATTGCACGCTTTACAATTTTTATAATAACCTTAATTGACGTATCTAGTACTGGTAACGAGATAGTAGCAAAATATTATATCAAACAACGAGTTTCATAATCGAAGTTTTTATTGCACGAAATCTGTTTAGAAAACGAGCCGCGAAGCGGGGAGTTTTCTAAAAGATAAGTGCAATAAAAATGATTATGAAACGAGTTTTTTATACAATTTTTTCTATTTTGCATTTTTTATGGTTTAAAATTAAAAAAATGTTTCTGTAATTATTATAGTCAATTTGAAATTTTGTTTTATTTTTATGTCGATTGGTAACACATTTGATACGCGATCGCGTATCGTAATGACTTTGTTTTAGACGCACAATAGAAAACACCGATTTTCAAACCCCAAAGATGGCGGTGCCCCCTCAAGGTCGAAAACTTAGAATTTTATATAATTTACCTAACTGAACAATCATGCCAAATATAAACTACCTTTTGCGAGGTAAAAGTACCTATTGACTGGGATAAAATATGACCAATCACAGCGCTTAGAAACAGCACAATCTTCACTTCTTCAAGACTTTTATTTTAAAATCGAAATACTTTAAAGTTGAGTATTTAAAATACAAAAAACAATTGAAACATGTGCCAAAACACTCAAATACATTACTTTGGTAGGTGCATGTTCTTAGCTCCCCCCCCCCCCAATTTTGAATTTTTAATCCAAAATAGTCTAATTTGTTTTCTTTGTGCAAAAATTATTTTCATTTGTACCCAAATAGATTTCCGGAAATTTCAACATTTAACTGGGAGGGGGGCCTGGCATGGTTTCTTGAAATTTTGAATTTCGGATTTAAAATAGTCTAGATTGTTAGTTTTTTGCGCTTGTTTGTGCAAGTTTTATTTTAGTTTGTACTGAAATAGTTTTTGAAATTTTCAAGAAAAACATCAAGGACACTGACGCGCGTTATTGGATTAATGAGAGACGGGTTAAACACCTATAGTATCAAGTTCAAAATACTTTCAATAGTTTGTCCTTATGTTGTGTGTTGTGCAAGTTTTATTTTCGTCTGTACTCAAATAGGTTTAAAAAAATTTTAAAAATTAGCTGAAGGGAGGGGGCGTGAAAGGTAGTAAAGATCGTTTGTGCAATTTTTATTTTTGTTTGTACTCAAATAGTTCTTTAATTATGTCGAACTGTTTTGAATTCAAATTTCAAAAAAGTATGTCACGCCCCCCCCCCATTCAGCTAATTTTTAAAATATCTCGAAAAAATCTCACAAGTTTGAGTACAACCAAAAATAATAACTGCAAAAAAAAGCATAAACAAAGTACAACAAATTCAAATTATTTTGAATCCGAAATGGAAAATTTGTAAAAACCATGTGCCCCCCCCCCAAAGAATATAATATTAGAATGTAATTCTAATTAGAATCTAGAATATAATAATTTTTAATTGGTTTTAATAATGGGTTAAGGGCGTCGGTAAGAAAGTACGATTCTAAAATAGCAATTTTACGATTGAAACCCCGTTGATATCTGAAAAAGGATATATTAAATAAGAGAATTAGATAAGGACGAGGGCCTTAAAAGCACTAGTTTTTTCAAAAATCGGATTTAAAAAAGCTCGATTTTCATAGCAAATTTTACATGCAGTCGCCCGTGATTGGTTGATTCAGGAATTCTGTCGTCAGTCCGTGTGGAGTAATGCATAAGAGTGTTGCACTTTAACCGTTGATTGAAATATTTTTCAATCAACGCTTTAACGATGGGTTATTACTTTTTCGCGTGGATCCTCATCATGCCATGGTGGTATTCATCAAAATTTATTCTCAGCACCCTTCGGGCCATTTTGATGAAAACTACACTCATTATAAAAATACCCCTAGGCTCGTGGGTTAAGGAACAAGGTGGATCTTTGAGGGATGAAACTCGTTTTGCGTGGATTCTACAAGAACGATGGTTGTGCAAGGAAAAATTGACTGAAAGCACTCCTCGCTACGCTCGGGCGCTTTCAGCCATTTTTCCTGCACATTTACTATTGAAAACTATGATTTTTGCTCGAAGTGCACTGTTAAAGCATCCCAATGCAAGTGTCGCTCCGGTTATTACCTCTGCGCAAAGCTGAGACTAGTTCAATCCACACGGACCGACTACAGAATGCCTGAATTCACCAATCCCGAGCGACTTTGCTTGAAATTTGCTATGAAAATCGTGCTTTTTTAAATTCGATTTTTGAAAAAACTAGTGACTTTAAGGCTCTCGTCTTTATCTAATTCTCTTATTTAATATATCCTTTTGCAGAATTCATCGAGGTTTCAATCGAAAAATTGCTATTTTAGGATCGTACTTTCTTACCTACAACCTGGGTTAACATTTTAATAATGTTAATTACCGATATTATATCAAAAAAGCACAATTAATTAAAATTTAAAATGTCATAACACAGTCAAAATGGCAACCTTTAATATTCTGTATTAAAATTGTTTGAATTTCAAGTTTTGTAAGTGTTGCCTTAAGGAAGTCTCACTTTGACCATAATAATTTGATTGATTTCAAAAGACGCGCCTTATGAAACCCATGATATTTTTTTCTATTTTTTCCAAACAATGAAAGACTTCATTTACAGGGACGTGCCCATGGGGGGACTTCCCTCCCCCAATATTTTAGAACTTTGGAAAAAACACTCAAGATTTGGTCAATTTGGCATTTTTTTATGTCTAAATTTACAAAAAGTTGGCAATTTTGAATTAATTCAGTTTTCAAATTCGAGATTGCTCCCCCCTGAAAAAAGTTGGTTGGGCACGTCCCTGTACATTTATAATTAAATCGTAAATCTAAATTGTTTTACCAACCTAAAGAAAAAACCAGACAGACAGACCAGACATGAGTGTTCCAATAAAAATGACGCGCATGAGTAGATTAACGAGCTTCCTACTGTTCAATTTTTGTGGATTGCCGACACTGCCACCACACTATTTCCAGATTTAATTCAAAAACGGTAACATATACCTCAGAAAGTGTTAATAATAAATTGTTACTGTTTTCAAAGATTGCAGAGGGTTGCCATAGATACACTTTTTTGAAAATCATCTACTTTCCTTTACTTAAAAAAATAAAATTTACGATCACTTTAAAAATTGTCGACGCATGTTGCTCGGAGCAAATGTGGGCTGGTGAATCAGAACACAGTGCATCTAGCTATATGCGCATTTACTGTCGACTTACATCGCCGGCAAAAAACTTGTGCAATTGGCGGGGCTACCCTTCTAGCGGCACCCAATCAATTGTTAAATGTTATTTGATGTAAAATTTTGTTGTTTTTTTTTTGAAAATGTAAGCCTTATCTACAATGGTTCGCAAACTTTTACTTTTTTGTTTTATTATTGCTTTATTTTATGTTGTTTTCTGTTATTCTGTTCAATGAACATTTTTAAAATTGGAGTATCGGTTATCGTCATACTCCCGTAAGGCGAGTGACTGCGCATGCGTGCATTTTCAAAGTTTTTCAGATAAACATGTGTCATTCTAAAAAAAAATTGGGGAAAAATTCGGCTCGCAAAAGTTTTACTTGCAAAAAATGGCCCACGGCTGGAATAAGTTTGAAATCTTTGCTATAGGGAGCGAGAAAGTTGTCCTCTAGTGTTAAAAAAGTGAACTATCTAGATGAACTTTTTTTGTTTTTTGCACCATTAAAAAAATATTTTTTGTCTTTCCGGAGCAAAGAGAAAGTTTTGCGGGAGGAAAAGTAAAATAGCGGGAGGAAAAGTAAAAGTTTAGTCCCGGAAAGACAAAAAAATAGTATATTCGCGCTCGGGATTAAAGTGACTTTTCGTCATGAGGGTAATTTTTCCCCTCGCCTGCGCCTCGTGTATAAACCTTTTACCCTCATGATGAAAAGTGGCACTTTACTTCCTCGGTGTATAATATAGTATTTTTTTTACTACTACAAAATCACAACCAATTATTGATTATCAGTTATCATTCCTTCTAATAAAATAGGCATTATTTATAGATTTAACTCGCACTTTGATGTTTTAACATAGGCGCAACTAGGTCAAAATTTGGGGGGGATCTAAACAAAAAATTTTCAAAAAAAACTTCATTATTTTAATACTAGCCATTAAAATCTAACCATTTTAGGGATTTTTTGGGGGTATAGCTCCCCTCTAATTGCGCCTATGCGTTTTAGGGAGCGAAAAGCTAGAGGTTAGCGCCTCTCGCGTTAAAAAAGTGAACTACCTTTATGAACTTTTTTAACGCTAGAGGGCGTTAACGTCAGCTTTCTTGTTCCCTGTACGCGAAGACCATGTAAAATAAAAGGATCTCGTAAATTCATTCATGCGCGACAGTAAATCGTCTCCCAATTATTAAAATTAATGATAATTAACAAGAATCAATTGTAATGGTGATCAAATTAGTAGGTGGGGAACTCAAATGATAACAAACTTTTTTAGTAAGAAATCAAAAATGTTTCCTGCTGTCTTCAAAAATCACCCCTTGCGATTAGAATTTTTCGCCATTTTTACAGTATTTACAAGTTTAATAATTATTGATATAGTATTTATAAAACTGTAAATCAAATATTTTTTTACCCCTCTCCCCTCAAAAATCACGATAAAAATTTTACTAATGCTAATTAATAATTTTACAAAAAAAATTTTCAACAACAAAATTTCGCACATCCCAATTTGGAAATCGCTGTTATACAGGGCGGCGGTGACTGTACGTTTCGAACATAAGATGCGATTTTAAGGACAGTCAAAACTTCATTTACAACTCAAAATTGGTTATAGATATACAGCCATGATTTTTTTAAACAGGAAACGAAGAATTTTCCGAATGTTAGGATTATGTTAATTAGCGATTTTATATCAAAAACGAACGATTAATTTCGACTACAATTTGAATGATTTCAAAAACTTACTAATTAACTAACAACTAACCATTTTTACTAAGTGAATATTTCAACTTGAATGTACTTTTGTTGCAGCTAAACGCTCGGCCACGGAAGAATCCGACTTGCCAGAAGTGGATCAAAATACTAATAAAAATTTGAGAGCACGTGCACAAAAAGCCAAATAAAATGTTTACGATTTTAAATTGTTCATACTACCAGAACTGTTGTTTTTTTGATAAATTTACATTGCAGCTAATGAAAATTAATTTTATGATGACAAAATTTTATTTATTGTTAAAAGATTTGAAAATTTATGTAAATGCTCATTTTTATACCTTTTTTTTTTAAATACAATATTTTGATACTGTTTGTTATTATAATGTGCATAATATGTTCAATTTGTGAATAAATGTAAATTTGCGTAATATGAGATTTTAACATTACAGTGACTTTTTTTTATTGTTCTCTTTACAAATGAAGTCTTCATAAAATTAATTTGAATAATCGTGAACTTAAGTTACAACGCCACCTGTTGTCATACTTAAAGGTTGACAAATTTAATCAATTATTTTTACTGCTGTTATTCTTTGGCGAGTATCAGTCTCAGTACTCAAACTGAGTAGTGAGACTTGTAGTTGCCAAAGAAAGGTAGTCAAAACTGAATGGTTTCCAAGTGTGGAAAATTTATTCATGGTCCTTCGAGCACGACTGCCTTTTTGCCTCTTTGGTTTCCAAGTCTTAAAACCTGGGTGGTGAGACTGGCAGTTGCCAAAGAAATCGTTTACTTTGTCGACTGATTCAAAAATCAAATTCATAACCTCATATTTTTTATTTATATTATATTCTCTTTTTTACATTTTGAAAATATCTGGAAATAGAATTTATACCTACATATTTTATTGGGATAAAAATTATCGGGATATTCCAGGTTTATTTTTAATTCTTTGCGAATATTTAAAATTTACGAGCGCGTGTTTGATAGCTTACGCGTCCATTTTCATCCGTGGAAGAACTACTGAAGCTGAATGCACCATGAGGTCCTTGCGCACTGGACGATGCCTGAATACCGGAATTACCTCCAGTGACATATTCCCTTTCGTATCCACCATCTGTTGCGGCAAAGCGAGAATGTAAAACTCCCCTGAAAATGTAATTATGGTAAGCATGAATCATCGAGTTTTCTCTTACGTACCCTTGCCCTGTTGATCCAGGACCTCCACTGCTGAAACTTCCCGAATAGGCTCTTCCTCCCCCTCCACCATTCGCACCGTTAAAAGCAGTTTCTCCAGCTAAACTTCTCAGTTGATTGAAAGTATTGTCCAATCCTGATTGTACCATCCCCGCAATATCAGATGTAGGTCCTACCATGATTAGAAAGTAACACCAATTAAATTTCAATCAATTATGAGTGAGTAATAAAGCATGATTGCTGATGATTAATTTTGTGAAGGTCAAAGTTTGTGGTTTTTTGAAGTGTAGTGCAAATTAATTAATTAAACTTAATAACCATGCATTTATGTTTACAAAATAAAAAATTGGTAAACATTTTTGTTGTGGTTTACCATCAAATACGAAATCAGGTCCGCCTCCGCCGCTGTGTCCGCCACTATATCCGCTACCTCCGCTGCTATATCCGCCACCATATCCTCCATTACCGAAAGAACCAGAATAGGCGCCCCCACTTGCAGCATTGCGGCGGTAACGTAGAATCGTATCCTTGTTTAGGGGTACAATTTTAGCTTGGTTACCATTTTGGTCGATCGTGTAATACGAACCCGGCCAATATTCGCCTGAAACTAGTCAATTTTTCAAAAAAAATTATTATTATTACCTTTCTAAATACTTACAGCCATCATTAAATCCATAACCGCAGGTGATTACAATGAACGATACACACCAAAACATATACATCTTGTGAACTTGTTCAAAAAATTAAGATGTGTAGATTGAGAATATTTATCCCCACCTGTGCATTTTATACCACTTGTACCTTATTGTTTTTGTTGCGCATTCTGATAATTTGAATTATGATGTGTTACCTTTCATACAACATTTTTAATAACAATAAAATTCTTATTAAAATAAAGAAAAAATGGGGAAATTCTTGACTGGTTGTAAGTATACATTGAAATTTTTTGTGATTTGTTCAATTAACAACCGGATATAAAATTAATCGGGCTAACCATTGTCCAATAGTCGCGGTTAATAGCAAGGTTAGTGCTGACCTACCAAGCAATTATTATGTTAATACCCTCAATTACTAAATCTTAATTATTGGGTCATCCATCCTATAGGTGTAACTGAAATACAAATCTTAATCTATTTTTTTCTTTGCTAAAATATATAGTAGGCTTGGAGGTAATTAAGAAGAAATATCAGCTAAGTCACTTGTTTTTTTCTGGTGCACGACTTGGAAGAGTGAATTTGAAGGTCACCTGGTACAATATTGAATTTTTTTGTATATAATGCACGAAACCCTCGTATAACGCGGTAGCGGTTTCTTCCAAATATCGCGTAGTACGAAACTGTGCTAAAAAGTGACAAACATTTAAGAAATATTTGTGGTAAACTGTCGTGTGTTTGGTACTTAAATGGGTGACCCTTCAGGGAACTGTGGTTTGAATCCTACATTAAACTGTTCGATCCTTTTACAGCACGATCTTATTATAATCAAGGCTGCTCCCATGGGATATTAGGAAAAAACCTTTTCCATGACCAATGTCTAGCTACGGCCCTGCTGGAACCTGATTATTACGTAATAATTCTTTGGTTCCGGCTTATACAGATGTGATATTGCATTTAGATTAATTTTAATGACAATTAAAATCAAAATTTTCTATTTGTATTTTTAAGCAGCTTACCAACATTTGCGGCAGTTCCAGGTGGTTTTTTCATATTTTAAGCTTCCAAATACGACATTGCAGTTAAAAAGAGCTTATTCTAATTTATCTCGATGTGAAAATTTGATAATCCATTCATGCGCGTCACTAAATGCTAGTGGGAATCTCATTAGCCCATTCGCGTGCGTCACTAATTATGAGAAAACGTGATAAATTCATTTTGGATAGGATTTGCATAAAACCCGTCGTTATAAGGAGCCTCATGTACCAAATTTCACGCTTCTAGACCCACGGGTTTAGGTTTTAGGGTGTGCGTTGTCTGTTAGTCAATCAGTCACTCTCATTTTTTTTAAGTAATAATACTGAGCCTACTTTTCACATCCGTCTTTGCAATTTCCATGTTAGACCAGTCATTGTAGACTTAAAAAGTGAAAAGTTAGACAAAAATTCTGGAAGTTTTTAAATTTTAGGACAACATTGTAGACGGTAAAAAATAATAAATCCAATTTTTGCACCCCTTTTGCCTTCCGGAACATTGTCATATAATTAAAAAATAAATGTAAATTCGCAATAACACTAGAAAAAAATTCCGATATTTATGCAAATTTTGGAGAAACTTTAATAACTGTTACACATCTTTTATCAAGTTTGCACCCTGCTGCGATGACCGGAACATGCAAATAATTGTGATTATTAATCTGCCTACCTATTGGGTTGCATAAGCAATTATTTGCATCACTCGCACTTTTTTCGACAAGATATACCAAAATAAAATTAATAAACCACTATTTTCCATGTTCCGGTAACCGTAGCAAAGTGCAATTTTTATTGAAGATGTGTAATAATTATTAGAATGTACTCTAAAGTTTGCATAACTTTCGGAATTTTTTTCAAAAAGTTACCGCACATTGACGTTTTTTGTTAATTTAGCAATGTTGCGGGGTGCGAAAAAAGATGCAAAATCGGATTTATTATTTTTTACCTTTTCCAATATTGTCTCAAAATTTGAAAACTTCCGCTATTTTTCATACCTTATTTGTTATAATGACTGGCCTATGTATTATAACTCGGCCTACGGCCTCAAACTGCTCTTTTGTAATTTTAATCCTCTAATTTTCTTGCAATTGAAGCAATTTCAAATTTTCTTGAATAGATCATTCAGTAAGAACTTTTTGCTGACTCTTGGATTTTGCCCATAGCTGGATCCTGAGCATCAAAAATTGTAGGTACTTCTCCAAATATTTTAAAACAAAAAAAATGACCATACCTTAATTTCTTTTCATTTCTGACCAAAATACATAGTTGGCCAACGAAATAAAAATTGAGAGCATAAAATTCAATATTTCAAGAATTTAAACGTTTAACGCAAATTCGGTGGCACTTCGTTCTTGTCTCCCCCCCCCTGCAAATTTTAAATGTCGCCCCAAATCACAAAGTTCTATTGAAAAAGTTTCAACTTATTTTTTGGCCGTAAAACTAATGTAAGATCATATTCTGAAGAACCAATTGACGCTCTGAATGCACATTTTATTTTAGCGAGTTCTTGGTGTTTCCGCCAGTCCCAGATGCGTTTTTCAAAATTTTGATGAGATTTTAAGAAAACAAAAAATTTGGTGTTTTTCGACCATTAAAATTGAATGTTGAAAAACAATCAGTTATGGAAAGATGCGGTAGAGAAAGTCTTGAGAGTGGAGGAACGGAGGAGGAGGGCGGCGGACAGAAAATTATGGAGAAAAATCGTTGATTCAGCCCTGGGTCTACAACGTAGCTCTTCTCACTATTTTTGGATGCTTCCGTATCTCCGATCGCCTTGAAATTTTGCATACATGCTTAATTTCAATGACAATACAATATTTTCATATTCACAACATTTAAAAACGATTTTCTTGCATTAGTTTTATAATATTCAACTTTTTATTGATTATTATTAAAGTTAAAATCTATACAATTTTAATGCATTAAATTCTTCCGTATATGGGAATATTTGATCACCTCGGGGTAACTTGGTCATCCATGAAAACTGCTTTTAATTTTTTCTCTATGTAGATAACTGTTAAGTAAAAGTGAGCGGTACATACAAGTTAATTTGAACCAGCGGTGATAATACGCAGATACGAAAATTCAGCTGGTCGAGTCCTATCGATTAATTTAGGAAATAAACGATTGTAATAATCGCTCAGTTGCTGCATTCCGTTGATGGTACGTGTGCTTGACGTAAAAACTTAGAACAAGGCTTATTGCTTAATAATTAAGGGTCGGGATTATCGCAGTTGACGTTTACTTGAGCAACTGACAACATCAAATTTAAAAATTTTAAATTGCATTTCGTTAATTATAGTGGAGTTTTAACCTAAAAATATAAAACGCAGATCCCGAAATAATCACAATAATAAAAGGTCAGCGCATGTTGCTTTTCCTCCAACGTGTCATTTGTTTAGCACACGCAAGGCACTCTGATTGGTCATGCTAACTTAAAATCGCCTCCCCTGGGATCGAGTTTCCAACCTTGGAGAGATGCCCGTCCGTACTTGAGCCTTCCAGCTATGTGCCTGACTGAAGAATCCTCAAACTTATGCAAATGAAGATTTACCATAAAATGAAGGAATGGTAGGAGATCGATAGTTGGCAGTAGGACAACTGGGGTTACCTTCATGTACCGTTTATTTTTGAAACTTTGATCTACGATGGTAATTTCTGGAGCTAAAAAGTGCCAAGTCAAAAAGCGGCCTTTCGCTAAGATGCAAGTTAAAAAAAACTATCAGAACTTCTATCAGTGCAAGCTTTGCTACCAATTAAAATAATCTTTTAGTAAATACGAAAGCGACCTAATTGCTCCAACTTTATCTCAGTTAATCAACCATCCAGAAAATTTAATATTTGACTTAAATCCACTGGTTAGCTACCCGTCCGTGGACGGGCGTTCCAGTTAGTTTGATTATAAATATTCCGATTTTGGAGTTGTTAGCTTCAGAGCGATTTTTAATAAGCAAGTGGGCTGAAATATCCCGGTTTTGGGTCGTCTAGATGAGCGAAGCTGAAGTTATGGCAGCGACCAATACAAATCCTCAAAAACAACTTTCATGATTCATGGTGAGCGTTTCCAATCATTTAAAAGAAAATATAAGATAAAACTACATTTATTTTACTCGTAATGTTGTTTAGGTCAATTTTCTAAAAACGACCAAGTAGCCCCACTCACGGGGTAATTGGTCACCCCATGTTTAATTTTGTTTTCAAAAATTCTTTCATGTTTTAAACTTTTAGCACAAGCTAGGTGATTTTATGGCTCAATTTTTATTTAACCAAAAAATTATTATTCCAAAAAATATTTTGAAAAGGTGTCCAAGTTGACCCCGTCTTTGGAGTTTTTTTTTTAGTGAGTTATTAGTGGAATCTGCGCCAGTCTCGTGTACGTTTTTCGCCCTCTACACCCCTAAATAGAATAAAAAAGCATCAACATTTTAATTAGATTTATTTAACCCCAGAAATTATAGTTATTACTTTTTCCATAAATATTAACGTATTTTAACGAGAAAATTCGACTGGCACAGTCGGTTTTATTTTTCAATTTTCAACTTTTTACCTTAATTTGATCTGATTTGACTGAACTAAACAACAATCATATTATTTAAATAAAAGTAGTGACTTACCTGACTTTCACTTTACAACTGCTCTTAAATGAACAAGAATCTCGTTAATCCATTCATGCGCGTCTTAAATTTTTTTCTTCGGACAATAGAGCGGATTTGATCAACTCAAATTTTTTTACTAGAACATGGAGGTGAGATAAAAAATAATTTATTAATTAAAAGTACTTTATTAAATATTATTCTACTATTTGTATACACTACAACACAGAATATTTACAATTATTACGCTTATTGTTAAAACAACAAAAATTGATACATACATCAAATTTCTATCTAAAAGCTTTCAGATCATTTTTACATTAAAATAAACAGCCAAGCACAAATAAAATTGTTATTGAATTGTATTGTTCATTTCGAGTTTGAAAAAATTAGGAGGCCCTTAGATTAATAAATTATTATCTCAATCAGTTTTGGAAATTTAAAGTTTACGTGATGATTGAGATGGTCACTCCGAATGAACGGAAAGTGGATGGCGAGTTTTAAGTTTGTATAGGTAGACCAAACCCACCCAGTGATGACGCGATGTGCAAAAACGAAATTTGCACCGTTCCTTTAAGGACAGCGCTCGGGCGTTCTTCCTCCACTGCCATCATTAGGTGGGTTTGGTCTAAAAATTAGGAGTCCTAGTCGTCGCACCGTGATAAGTAACAATAAAATTTGTGGAAGAAATCACCAAACTATAGGTGCCTATACTTGATAAGATAATAAATTAATAAAATGTAATTTCCACCAAAAACATCTAAAACAATGCCGTCGTAACGCTACAAATTCGATTTTCATTCCAAATGTAAAAAAAATAGGAATCAAATCTTTCTGATAAAAAATTATTCACTCTGAACATAAAAAATCTGTTCACGGAATAAATAGTTTTTGCATTCATTTTTCATCTCACCAAGAGCGTGTCTGGTGATGAGAGTAATTCGTGCTTTATGTAATTTACTTTCAAAAGGGAAAAATCGATAGTATCGATTTACGAAAATTGTCATAAATAAAATGAATAAATTCGTTAATCCAATGAACTCTTTCATTAATACTACGAAATTTACTGTGGTTGTTCTACAGTTTAACGTGGAAACTCCCTGTGCAAATTTGGAAATAAAGCAGGAATTACGCACTACCAGTGCTCTTAATTTTAATAAATGCGACTTCATTTTAAAAATTTCATTCACTTACTACCCTAATAATATTTTCTAAAATTAATCTTATGAATAGTGTGCCTAAAATTAAACGTTGAAAAGGTTTCAAGAATGTACAAATAATGTGAGGATACATTTTAAATATTTACCACAATACATACGTATATTATGTATTTCATTAGATACCTACTCGAGCTAAGTTCATGTTCATAAATCAGTCAAAATTTTGTCTACGAATAACTTAAAAAAAAAACTCTGTCATACATTTTTAGGTTTTAGGATTCATGAAAATACTGATTTTGGGAGAAATAATTTATTCTGGATGGTTGTAAAAAATATGGCTACTGTAAGCGCTTTCGCTGCCGAACCGCTTTTTACAAAACGGACAAGGATACTTGGAACCACTGCAATGATTCTTTTTGTGGAAATAGAGATTTGATTTATTTGCAAATGGCTGCGAACAACTGAGGCAGCGGTAACTTCTGCCATCGTCGGCATTGTTCGAAGCAGTTGAACCCATGTTATTGTGCTCAAATGGTCTGGTTTTAATTGTTATATTAGGATTATTTTGAACTAACTTCATAATTTTTGGATCCAACGAATTTCTGTTTGACCCACCCGAAATAGGAGTTATGCTAACGCTGGAATAATTCTTCGAAGATTGCTCGTGTATTTCCACTATGGGCTCTATAGGTTCTTGTTTAACCTGAATATTGTTGTATCTGCTGATTATATTTGCTACGCCTTTAGCAACATTTTGAGCCCGATTTCGAGTAATTGTTACGCTATTAGTAGACAATTCGTGAATCCCTGATTTATGAATTCGCATGTGACTGTTGCGTGAGTGTACCGTTGGAAAACATGAACTACACATTTCGCATTCGAAACCTCTCGCCGACTTACCTAAAGCAATCCTCCTGAATCGAGAATATTCCGCATTATCCTCGTTCATGTCGTCTGCATACGTACCTATTTCCCGGACACAATTACGCATGGGTCTGCCAGTCGGAGAAAACTTTTCAGGTTCTAAAACAAAAGTTCAGTGTAAGCTCTTCAAAAGAAGCAAAAAGGAGAGGGAACTTATTGATCGTCCTTCCCTAATACTACTCGTTCCAAATAACAACTTGGATTTTGCTTCAAGCGTTGTTCAAATAATAACGATAAAAAAATGTAGGTACAAAAATTAATAAAACCTAAAGAAAAATTTCTTCATCTAATTACTTATGCAAAAACCAACATTTTTGAGACGTTGATCAATTTTTTTTTTAAACCAGATCATGTCGTTTTAAAACGGGAAGATTTGCAAACGAACAAATTTTTGTGTTCCAGGTTAGCCCCAGCTTCACTTATTGATTACCAGTGACGCAAGCAAAATTATCTCTAAGCAGCTAACCCCTGTGATCGATCACCCTCGTGAGCTGTTCAGCATCATTGGGAAAAACTACAGTGGATATAATAATAAAGAACATCGATCAAACGTTCAAAATCCAAACATGCATTAGCCAAGTAATATCTCATGGTTCAGTTCATTTCGAGTTATCACGCATTTTGTACCTGGCTTGCACGTAATATTCTGTTATTTTGGAAACGTAAAAGAAATTCACCATTTGAAGACAGCGAAATATTGACTAAAGAATTTTATTAGCCCAAAAATGTTGAGAGTTTTATTTGATTTTTCAGGAACAACAGGAGTATTTAAAATAAACCCAGTCAAAGTAGATCAATGAAGTACCTACTCTTCGTGGTGATAACAAAATTTGTGTTTCATAATAAAACTCGACGAACGCCCTTTTGGTTATTAAATTAGACAACTTTTCAAACAAGTTCACGTTTTTTGAAGAAACAAGGAAAATCAATATATTTAAAAAATTCAACCTTGAAAAAACTATACCCTTATTTATACATCGATCTCTAACCACGAAAAAACAACCCTTGCAACGATTCTCCCCTATTCACCCGTAAAAACACCGGTACTTACCTGGAAGTCCTAACTAAAATGTTCCATTTTTATAGGGCAAGTTAATTTTATACATCCCCTATCCCATTTTACACTAATAAAAAAAATGTAAACATTTAGGACCCATGAAAATGCTCATTGCAAAACCCTAGATATTGAGGTGGATCTAAAATGAGGTGACTTATAAAGGCCAACAGCGCTTGCAGTGCCAAAACTTATTTTAGTCTATATGTCATTAATTCGCAAAACAAAAATAAATTGTAGACGCGCGTGAATAGATTAACGAGATTTTAATATTCCAGCAATACAAAGTAATTCCAACGTAAGACTCCCTGGTCTGTCTTTTGTCTCTGACACCTGGGGGTCTTTGCACAATAAAAAAAAAATCTGCAAGTTACAATACAATTTAATAAGAAAAATTCTGTGAAATCGGTAGCATGTCCAAAAAGAATTCTTAAAGAACAGAGTTATGCCTCCCTCCCCAGGGGGAAGCCTTTGTTCAGGAGTGATCATCAGATAACGACTAAAGAAGAAAAAGTTGAGGAGGCTGCTTCAAGTAGTAGAACTGTCACAGATTTTGACTTTTTAGTGTAAATCGTGATAGTTCTTGAAGCGTTTAAAGTAAAATTTCGTGAAATTTTATACTGTTAACCCTTTAACGCACAACTAATTTTAGGCGTTCAACGTTAATCAAATCGACTTTGCGCGTGAGAATACCCGTGGATGTCACGGAGCTGTGCATTAACCGGTTAATCTAAATTTATATTTCCTATTTGATTCGACTAAGAACAGGACTAAATTCTATTTAAATTTAGGATTATTTCGGATAACCCCGTTTGGGAAGAGCATTGGAAAATACATACAATATAAATCAGTCAAATTAAAATTTTAAAATGAAATAAATCAGGAATCTGAGTCCTTGGTAAAAAAAATTCCTCCAAAAATGAAATAATGAAATTCAAACCAATAATATATAAGAAAAAAACAAGTCAACCAAAAAAAAAAATTGCGGTGCGACGATAGTAAGAAATATCAAAAATTTAAATACAGTGGGGCCCGCTTAATGTGATCGCGGTTAATGTTATTATTCGGATATTGTTATCACTTTTGTCAGGAACGGAACGGACATATATTATTACACACAAAAAACATCGCTTATAGTTATCATAATTCGGTTAATGTTATCATATTATTCTTAAGATTATTTTCTCCCACGGGCAAAGGAGTGGAATTTCAGTTACAAGCATTTTTTTATATTATGCATAAGTCACCCACATAATTTAAATTCAGGTGTTAGCAAGAAAATCTGCCTATGGTTAATTTTTTTCAAAGACGGAGTGCATGTAAATAAACCCACCGTGTGATTCTTTCTATCACCGTCACATAATATGTGATATCACGTTACATTTTTATGTTTATTATGAATTCCGTCGTTTAAATACATAAAAAACTTCACAATGAGTGACTATTATGAATTAATTATTGTAAATGTAGTACATACTAATAAATAAGCAATAAAAATTTTTTTTGTTTATTATTATCAATCGGTTATTGTTATCAAAAACCCTAAGTCCCGATGTGATCACATTAAGCGGGCCCCACTGTATTATGCAAAAAAAAATTTTTAATTAACTTTTTTTAACTTGATGTGCTTTAAGTGTATTTTTTAAAACTCGAATCGCTTTTTCTGTCCCTTGAGACTCAAGTTCCACTGTAAAGTTGCGTTTAGATAGCGCGAGTTTGCCTCGCGAATCTGATTCGCGAGAAAGATTCGCGCATCACTCCCGCGAGGCATCCCACAAATAGATGCATGGTGAGTCATGATGCAGGGCGAGCCGCCAGTATCTGAATAACATGGAAACACCAACACGAAGTTTACACCGCGCGAGTATCAAAGTGCGAGGCACCTTTGACGCGCGGTCGAGACCGAGCTACCGACCGCTCGCAGTGCATATGCCTCGCGAGTCGTGATTCGCGCCATAAAACCGTCTACACGACGCGAGGATTGATGCGCGAATCAGATTCGCGAGGCAAACTCGCGCTATCTAAACGCAACTTTATATTATAATTATTAAAAAGTAGATCTTATAGAAAATAAAATTTGCTAATTTTTAGTGACCAGCGTCAATAACCATTTTTTTTGCAAATTTGTTTTTTAGACATGATAGTTTTTCCGTACTAATCCTTAGTTTCGCTAAAAATTTTTCGAACTGCATGTAACTAAAGGCGAAATAAAAACACTCAATTACACCAATTGACACTAACACGGACCCGACCGGACGAATATTCGTCTCAGCACATTAGCTCGATGCTATGAAACGGACATTATTGTGTTTCAGTATACTGGATTAGTATATTTACTTTTTTTTTACTTACTTTTAGTTGTTTTTTATATAATGCCTGTGTGTGAGTTAAACAGTTTTTTTTTGGCTACGATAAAGAACAAACGCGTGCACGACCAGTGACTTAAAATTTCGCCGACTAGATAAAAGAAAAGGTCTAAAAACTGATTAGATTTTGGTTTAAATCGCTCCGATGAAATCTTTTATTTTGGTTTTGTCAATTTCGAATGACTCGTATAGATGAATTAACGAGATTGCCTTCGCCTCAAAAGAATTCTTTACAAAAATAACAGATCATAGCATGATCATTAGATATACAAATGCTTAAAATGTCTTAACGCAATTCCTCGTAAGTGCTTAAATATTGTTTTTCAAATTAATGTTTCAGACTGACAATAGGAAGAGAGGAAGAGGGGTCAAAAATGTAATTTGTTACCATTTACTTTTTGGTCATGTGTTGTAGTCACACCATATTTTTTTCATTTGTATAATTTGTATATCTGTTTTTATTGAACGCATACGAAGGTAATGTGAAAAGTTCTCTGCCTAGTATAAAGATGGCAACGCTATCAGCAAAATTGATAAAATTATTATTTCATTGATAATAAAATTATCCGAAACTTTGAGTGTCGGATGTGGTTGTTCGACCTTCAGCATCACCCGTTCATAAAAATCTCGTTAAGAAGGGCATTTTTTTCAGGACCTTTTTAATTTAATCAACAGATGGCTCCTACTTAAATATTTTTATAAAATAAGAGGAATTTGCTATATTTAAAATATAGCAAATTCGTTGAGATAATACTATTCTATAAACAATATTCTTGATCTTAAGCTATTTTGAGTTCGTATTGAGTATGTCAAAACACACTCACTTACAAAAAAAGATAATTAAACTTTAATTATGAATTGTGTTTTTATAAATAAATATTACGAACTCAAAATAGCTTAAGATCAAGAATATTGTTTATAGAATAGTATTATCTCAACGAATTTGCTATATTTTAAATATAGCAAATTCCTCTTATTTTATAAAAATATTTAAGTAGGCGCCATCTGTTGATTAAATTAAAAGGGCCCTGAAAAAAGTGCCCCTCTTAATTCATTCATGCGCACCATTAAATGACAGTAAGAATCTCGTTAGCCCATTCATGCGCGTCATTAATTATAAAAAAAGTCGTGATAAATCTCTTTTGTGCTTTGACTGTGCGTTGTTTGCCAGTCAAACACTCTCATTTTTTGATTAAGTAGATGCTGGCTTACTTGTCCCTATAGATTTGTGATTTGGCTTCTCCTGACTTCCACCTATTCTCTAATTTAAAAAATATATAGCTAGAAAACGTTTTCAATGAAATGAAAAGGTCCTGGATGTAGCTGTGTAATTTGTAGACCTTCCAGAAACACGCTTCAAGAATGGATCCCATAAATTGGAGAAAAGATGCAGGAAGTGCATTAAACTAAAAGAGATAAACAATGCATTTTTTATCAAAAGTCTTTCACTGCTGGGCTGAAAACTTTTTACTTTGCCCTGGTAATTACAGTTATTCAAAGTCAAGTGTCCGTTTCATACCAAATCTTCGCCATTCACAGTTCTTGCCAAGATCATTTACGATATTCGTATGTAGTATTTTAATTCATTCTACTATTACCTACTTATCAATTTGATGTGACAACACATAACTTTCCTATTTACAAAGACAAAGGATTAACTTTCTAGCGCAGGTTCATAAAATTAGGCAGTGCTGCCAGTTTGGGAGACTTAAGAATGCGTCAGCTCCATTGCTTTAAAACCAATGAAAGATGTCAATTCTAAATCAAGGAGCCACTAGGTGCCACTTATTGAAATATTGAAAAAGGACAGGTTTTGAATTTGCCGCTCTTTGGATATTGCTAGATGGCGCCAAGTTACGATATTCGTCCCTAGTTTCCTAAATAATTAGGCTCTAGCCCTGGACGATTATCCATTGTATAAATTATTATATTGTATTTTTAATTATATTTCTTTTGCCTCTGGACAAGAAGATAGAACGACCAAAAGTAACGTAACGAAAAATAAGTCCAAAACGTGAAGATGATGATGATGAATTTGAAGGGGAATTGGGGTGAATTCAGTGCCGGATGACAGTAACAGTTGAAAATGTTACGGGCAGGAAAGGGTAATAAAAAAAATGTCAATCAAAAAAAGGGTCCCGAGCTGGCATTTCTTTTGTTGAGTACCACTGAAAATAAAAACTGGCACCACTGAAACTATAGGTAATCTGGTTACAAATACAATTATGTCCGTAGCACGGCAACTAGGCCCAGAAGATAATATTATATTTATTAATGAAAACTCGACGGAATTTGATAGATAACATTAAAATGAAGCGTTTTAGATATGAAGGAATGTCATACATCGATTAGTTTAGCTAAAAATTGATTTTAAAGTTTACAATTTCTAGGCAAAAATCAACCATATTGACCGCATTCTATTATTCGTCTGTGTGCATTCGATTAAAAAAAAGGTAACAAAAAAAATTGTAAGTAAAAAATTCAAGTAACAGTTCATTCAAGGACTCCGATTTTAAAAATTTCTAAATAAACAAATGATAGAAAATGAACAAAAAAGCAATAATAAAACAAAAAATTATTAAACCGTTGTAAATAGGGCTTATTTTTTTCCAAATTTTAGAAAATTTTACATAAACGAGAGGTTTTCCGCGGTTTGTAACATACATGAGTCTTTCGTTAGCCGCTGCTAGTGATATACGTGCCGCTGCGCTCCTTCCGGTCGCTTTGCAACACACCAAGCCGTTTTAAGTAACGCTGTACTAATTTCAATTCCTCTACGTGGGAGGTTCACTGCCCACTGAGCAGAAGGGTCCTCCGCTTGCCGGGACTCATGGCTTGCAAGAAAGCATGGTAAGGGAACCCACTTTTTGTTTGAGTAACCGGGCCCAAAATTACATGTGAGAAAGCTGCTAATTGATAATATCCCTGGGAGCTTTCCAACGCGGCGAAGGTGCTACTAAGAAAGTGGTAGATATCTTTCTTTTCCGATAAATTTAAGCCAAATAAGCCTCTAAACAGTGAATTTAATTCGATGTTAACGCTACTGTTGCTTCCGCGTTTGACCGCCACCCCCAGTCTAAATTGTAAGTAAATCCACACGGACCGGTGACAGAATAAATCAATAGAGGTCAATGTTAAACGAAAATTGGAAACTTTAAAATCAATTATTAACTAAACCAGGGATCGGCAACCGTTTATTGTACAAGGAACAAATAGAAGACAAAAAAGCCTAATTATTGCGCAGTACATGTGGAGAAAGAACGTAGAGGTGCGGACGTGTAAATGAACCAAACGAATATTCGATAGATTATCAAGATATTAATTTTATTTAGGAGAGGTGAGCTAAGTGAACGGGCTAAGAACCGAACTCTAAGCTAGAAGCCCTGGGTTCAATCCCCAACCCGGCTACAAAATTTATCCAACTTCATTATGACCCTCTCCCGTCGGAAGGCAATGGCAAACCACCGAGAGTAATCTGCCAAGAGCATTATGATCAGGTTGTCTAGTAATCGACGGTTCGATTACACGATTAGACACATGAAAATAATCACTATGCGTCTGTTAAGACAGATAGACTGGAGGAGAGGAATTTTATTTAACAGATAACAGAAATTGTTAAATTCGTGGACCCAAAAAACGTACTGTTAGCGACTTATCAAGTTTCTTGAACGAATTTGTGTTTATATCACCTAATTACGAAGAAAAATCGATACGACGAGATACCCAGATGATATTGCTTTAATCGTTAAGTCAAATGAAGAACTAACACAAAAATGCATGTTAAATAAATCCATAAAATGCGTGGATGGTGAACAAGAACAATATGGAGATCAGGAGCAGGATATTCTAAAAAAGAGCCTTCCGTAACAAGAAACGACTAACAACCGTCGCCAATGGTGCATTCGGTGCACACAAAAAATATTCAACATTGGAAGCTTAAACAACCTCATATGTTTTTGTTATGTTTATATTGTTTATATCTGTTGACGATAGGTTGCGTGAATTACCCGCTTTACCGGTTTTCTAATTATCTCCTCTCCCGTGCCAGATGTTGGTAAATGGAACTACAATCAAAAATAGGGCAAGCATGGTAATTGTTCGAAACATATGCGCGGGATTCCGACTGTATGAACTGTGACCTACCCAAACGCGAAGCCTAGTGTTAACTGGCTTTGCAGTACGACTGCAAAACAAAACATTTAAAAAGAGCTAGTCCCACTCTGTCGTGATGGAGTGTATAGATGTTGAGATAACGAGTAAATAACTGCGGTATCCAAACTTTCGCTACTTTGTGGGAAAAAGAAATGTTATCGAGTGCTTACAAGCTAATCAATCCTGTATTGTTGTTCAAGCTGGACGCTCAATGCCAAAATCTGCAAGCTCTTAAATTGAAATAACTGGACCGAAACTCCACGTGGATAAATTATCGTGTATCTCTGTCCGCATTGCGGTCAGACCTGTAGTAGTTCTAGTAGCCTCTTTGTTTGGCAAAAAGTTAGACTGACGTTTTAGAGGAATTCAGTTCCAACTTAACAGAGATCCTAGGCATGTGAGTTGCGTTCCACTCAGGAACCAATCTGTAAACGGCTTGTAGCCTAAGTCGCTTCGGAAGTATCGTTTAGCATAGACCAAGTTGCAATTAATTGCAGAAGATTTATTTTAAACCAAGATCATTCGAGGCAAAGCTCTTATGTATAACCAAGCTACAATACCATTTTCGTTACAACCTAAAATTACCAATCCAAAAATGAGGTTTTGCGATATCCCGATTACCATAAGTAATTAAATGTAAACTTTTCTAAAGTTAAGTTGGAAATAATAAAAAAAAATCTTACCTGGTTGTTTACGTGGCGGCATTTCACTTTCGAATGAAGGATTAATCTTTCTCATACTTGCACTGGAATAAGAAGTACCACTGCAGTTAATAATGTGAATATTGAACTCGTCCAATTTGTAAAACATCTGGTAGCACTTTCTGCAAAAGTAAGCCTGGTTCTGTTTCGTCGCATCATTTTGAAAACCGTGATTATTATACACAGGCTCATCTGCATCAATTTCCTTCTTAATTTCAATGGTATGATTTTGTTTCTCTAGCAGATGCTTCATTTTGATTGGTTTAATTTTCGGAACGGCAGCTTGTCGAGGTATGTACGCCGGTCGCTCCTTAACTTTACTCGCGTGAATTACCTTAGGCGTCGACTGGAATTTTCGAGAAGCAAAAATCTTGTTGGTGTGCAAATCACCGCATTCAATATGGGCTTTAATGTGACCATCGAATTCGTTACGTTGTTTGTTAAAACGAACACCACAAAATCGACAAGTAAAATGGCACGCAGTCGAAAAATAATGCGATTCGATCGCCCAATTATCTTTAAACGTATATCGACACAACGGACAAAACTTTCGCTTTACGCCGTTTACGGTGACGTTTTGGTATATGGTTCTTCGTTCGTCTTTCGGTAGATCGGATAACAAAACGCCGTTAACCGTTGCTTGGGTGTCAATCAAAACAACTTCGCCTTCCATACAAAATCCTTCCTTCTTTATATGGGTATAATGTGGCTTTAGTATCCCCTCTTTTGAGTCTTTAAAATCGACATCGTCGGGATCGAGAACGTTCACGCGCCCTGTACTATCATCGAAATTTGCAATAGCTTTCTGCTTCAATAGTTCAACTCTACTTAACTTCTTCTCTTGTGGAGTCTCCTCCCACCACTTATTACTAATTTGCGCACATTCGTTGTTCTGCTTCAAATTCGAAGCGGAATCAATTTTCTCACCGAGTACCACAAACATGTGGTTTTTCTCATGAATTGCTAAGTCTGTTTCACTGGGAAGTACCGCGTCACAATAATTACAAAAGTGTTCATTATCCAAAATTACTCGTATACTTTCGTCGTTGTTACACAACGACTGAATATTTTCGTCATTAACCGAATCCACTTCAATCTTAGTATAACATTCGGACACGTAATCAGGTACAAAAATTTTATTTATTACGTTCAGGGTACACTGCATTAATGTTAAAGGGTTGTATATAACCAGCTTTTCTTTTCCCAACTTTTGTTTGTGCAAAACTTTTAAATAACGCTTTTTCCGTTCGTTCACTCTCGATTTCGGTCCGATAAACCGTCGCTTTTTCTGAGCAGGCCCTTCGAACTGATCGATGCCGCGACGTCTCTTACCGAAGAGATTCGTGGTACCGATTTTAGGGGAGTGGTTTATGGCGAAGTCACCTACGTCCACATCGCTTTGAGATTCGGCATTTTGTGAGAGCGAAAAGGGGCTATCGTCGGCTCGATCTTTACCGTGATTACTTATCTGGGAATTATCATCGTCGTCGTCGTCATCTATAACGATGTGTCCGTTGACTAATTTGTTATCCCGACAGTTATTTATTTTAGTGATTGTTACGGAATCGCTAATTCCTTCCGGAATCGACGCACTATTTAAAAGTCTCGAACTCTTGCCAGTTTCTTTGTCCTCGTCGTCACAATTTACCACAGAGTTATCGTCGAACTGCAAATGAAAATATGTTGTTGTAGTATATGGTCTGCTTACAGGTGAAATATAATATTACAATATAGTCATAACTCGAAAACGGCTTTTTTTCTTGTGCCGTTTTTGAGTTATTATAGAAAAACTGAGTCTTGTGGTTATGGCTATTATACATACAAGCATATGACTTTACTGAGTTTTACCTAAGTCTATCTAAGTATTGCATGATCGCGATTTTGGCCTTAACCGCGCACACTGACATGTAATGCTTATGTTCCGGTTCCACGCATTTTAGACCTCCGGCGCCATCATCTGAGCATGGTGAAGGGCGCTCTTAATTTATACTTCACGTTAAAGCTTGAGTTATGCACTGTAAAAGATTTTATCTATCTTAAATAATTTATTGACGACTAACGCCTTTTAATTATTTAATTCCGACCACTCTTAAGAAGATTTGACATAATTCTGCTTTAGAATCTCTACAAGTTAAAAAAAAAGCTCAAAATCCCGCCTGCAACCCTACAAAAATTATAAAATTTAAAAAGTGGTCAAGTGTTTTGACTGCGTTACTGATAGTAATTATTACTAAAGTCCGTGACGTAATGGTCAGAGGTCTGGATTAGTAAATCGTATGCTTTAACTTCGTGTCTTGTACAAAGCAATTGAATTTTGCACACAACTTGTTTCTAAAAATTGTGTAATTTATTATCTGAATTAATTATATTTTAAAATTTCAAGAAGAATTCGTTCAGTAATCATATCTTAAGAAGTAAAACGATTTAGTCCTGTGAAAAATATGCTATTTTATTTCCATTTCCAGGACTTAAACTGCAACAAATCTCAGTAAAGCGTAGCGTAGGTTGAACGTTTATTTTCATCATAAAACGACATGTTGCCATGGAAACTACTTGTTATTTTTTTCACTGAAGTCCCTCAAGATTCAATTACACTTTGGTGGTCGAAAAAAAAAAGAAATAAAGTTGCTGTTCAAGTCTCAGGAGTGCACTTTTTAACTTAAAAAGGGAGCCTACAGCTGATAAATCGCCTAATGCGATCTAATCCGCCCTATTTTGAAAAAATATTGCATTTAAAATTCATCTTATTGTAGTACTATTTAGATCGCCAGAGGGAATTTCAGTAGTTTCAGTAACGAGATTATCATTCCCACTACTTTTTCCATTATATTGTAATAAATTAAAGTAAATGCGATTTATTTACAAAATAAAACACATTAGAATAAACGATGAAACGCGTATCACTTTATTTTAGATTTACTTGAATTAAAAAAAAAAATATTAAAATTATTGGCTATTCATCAGTTGTAGGTTCCCCCAGTTACTCTCGACGGTGCTCATCCGTCCAAAAAAAAGCGTATTAGAATAAATGCTCAGACATTTATATCTTTATTTTCGATTTATCTTCATTTAAAAAAACCGTAACAAATACGAAAAAATTACAAATATAAAATAATGAAGAATATGAAATTTTGAACCAAGTTCGAGAGGGCCTATGTTTATCTTCCCAAGGTTAGGCCACGGGAGAGGCTTTGAAATTGTAAATTTAAAGTTTTTATAGCGATTTTGGATGTCAGTCACGCCTAAACTTCAGAAGATAGTAAATGCTATCCCGGACTTTTTTGTACAAAATTATTTAAATGTAATTTTATACAGTTTTTGTTAGCGTTCTTAGTAAAATAATAATAAATTTTGTGCGCACGCAATTGTATTATTATTTTCTAGAAATTATTGCTGTTATTAAAATTATCTTGAATTTATTTTTAGTTTTCACAATAAACAAATAATTATTAGTAAATAGTACTTTTTTATGCCTGACAACTGATAACCGATAATCTTGACCTTGCTTCAATTTTTGAGCTTAAATTTAAAAAAAGCAGTGAATTACTTCCTAGGTCAGTCATTATCGCAAAAAAAGGTAAGAAAAATTGCAAAAGTTTTTAAAGAGACAACATTGAAAGAGGTAAAAGAACTAATAAACTCGATTTTGTACGCTGTACGTATAAATACAAAAAAAGTCCTAAAATAGTTAATAGGTATATTAATTTTTTTTTGAATTACCTTTTTCTTTTTAAAAAAATCTCACCTCTAATGGTCGCCAAATTTGCCACCCAACATTTTGTATCTCTCGATCTCTTTTTCCCACAATTTTTTTAAATGACCTTTTCTTACCCCCCCCTCTAGCCAAATTCTCGATCCAAAACATAAAATATTTTATATCTCTCGGTCTTTTTTTTCCCACAATTGTTTTGAATGACCTTCAAAAAAATTAAAAATGACCTTCAGCAGCCTTTATAGTGAATTTTAACATAAAGTGAAAATAGGGAATTTTTTTATAAAAAGTGAAGAAAAGTGTATGATTTTTAAAAAGTGTACCTGTGGCAACTCTGCATTTTTTCAATAGTATTTAAATCAATAACAATTTAAATACAGCAGATTTAATCTAAAAAAAAACAATAAAAAATTTTATTTTGAGAACGTCGTCGATTTTTTTTCTATTTGAACAGAAAATTAAGAAAAGTTTCCAAAATGCTAAAATAAGTCGTAAAAATTAAAAAAAAAGGTAAAAATAAATAGAACTTTCATGACGTAGTTTTTCATGAAACGAATTTTGGTACTAGATAATAAAATAAAAATAAGAGCTACAATAAAAAAAGATAAAAACCTAAAAATCTCATCTCTAATTATTGTTAGGCAAATCAAGTTTGCACCCCCTCCCCCACAATGACCAGAACAGTGTAAATAATTGTTCATTAATTTAACTAAAATCTCTTTTTTTCTCCCTTGTGGCTTGCCCATTGCAAATAAAGATTATTATTATTAATTTGATAAATCTTATCGAAAAAAATTGCGAAAATTATGCAAATGATAGTTTATCATTAAACATTAAATAAAAATTCAATCAAAAATGTGTAGGTAGAATATTAGATTTACATAATTGAGGTTTTCGAGGATATTTAGGACAATGAGAATCTCGTTAATCCGTTCATGCGCGTCACTAATTATGGAAAAACCGCGATAAATCTTTTTTGGATAGGATTTCCATAGAACCCGTTCACATACGTCATATAAAGAGCTCATGTGCCAAATTTCACGCTTTTAGATCCACTGACTTGGGCTGTGCTTTTTCTGTCAAAAAATCTAATGTACCTCGCCTATGCTGAGATGTTAGATGGAGACCTATTCAAGCAGATCTCGAGCACCACCTCGGTGATCAACAGCGTGAATGTCCTCTGGAAAGTCGAGCTTTAAGAAATTCTGTTCGATTCGGCTCGCGCTGCCACCTCAATCGATGAAAAATTTCAGTCTACCTACTATTGCAGACTTCCTGGTGCCTAAATTTGCTTCCATTGTATGTAATGATGATCCAACAAACTTATCAATTTAGGTTCATTTTGGGTTAAAACATAAAAAAATTGTAAAAAAATCTTATGTTATGCAAAATTACAAGCGGGTTTGTGACCCTATTCTGTTAATTTTCGCAACTTTTTTCGACAAGATATATTAAATTAAAATTTATAACAAGAAAAGCTGTCTAAATAATTATTAAAATTTTCTCCCGTTTGCACAAATTTCGGAATTTTTTTTTTACCTTCTTCAGTGTCGTCTCAAAATATAATTTTTTTTTAACTTTTTACTAGAGAAATCTCTGATAACTGGCCTAATCTGTGAGATTTTACATTTTCAACCTTAGCCGTACTACAACCGAGTCATCTCCGAAACGGAATCTAAATTTTTATAAATATTATCCACAAATTTTTTTTATTAAATTTCGCCTTTAGATTCCTAATATTATTTATTATAACAAATGATATCCATTTGAATTACTAGTGTAGGAAGAACAAAACATTTCGTATAATGAATTTGTAAAATAATCGGCATTTTGAGCCCTAACGGAAATGTCAATGGGGGCCCCTTCTAAAATACTTTGTTTTGGTGTAAAGTAAAGAAGTAAAGCTTGCAAAGCCACTTGCTCGTATCATCATTCACAAATTTTTTTATTTGTGTAAGCCACAGACTAAACGATTTTGATTTCTAACCTACAAAAATACTACAACAACAAACGTCAGACAATATTTTCGTCTAAATTTGAGTGATCTAACAGTGGCAGTTACAGAAAAATGTAGGCATGCTAGCACGTAACATATCTTACCGTGTCTTGTTCGAGAGCATTAAGATACAGCTGAATACTTTTATTATTTTCTACATTACACTCCAGTAGTTTCTCTTTCTGTCTGTAAAGGTTTTCAAAAGACACCTTCTTAAAGGAACTAAAGTTAAGTAAATTGTGGTAGCAACTGTCACATATTTGTTTGGGTAAAGGATCAGTACGATAAATCTGAAAAAGGCATAATCAACTTTAGGTTACATAAAGTTAAAAAAGTGTAAAAGACTTACCAGTATTCGTAAGCAATCCTGAATTAATTGAATGACTTGTTGACCCTCGGGAACCCTTTCAAAAACACTGTGCATCAACGAACAATTTTCGTCACATAACCGACAAGTATTTTCCAGCAATTCGCTGTTTTGACCCATTTTTAATTTAAATTAATGTTAGTTTATTTCACAACAATAGAATTTTAGGCAGTTTTGAATATAATACAAGAGATTTAATGCGCTCGAAAAGAAAGCCGACAAATTGACAGCTCCGTCATGTTTAAGTGTACGGCCATCTTTAACGACAGTAAACGCAAAACACCACAGGTGGCACGCGAAAAAATCGGGTTTTTTTTCAAATTTTATTTTTATTATTGTTTGAAATTGATGTGTTAAGGTAAACGTAATAAAAGGAATTTGATTATTTAAAAGAGTTTCCATTTCAATTTTATAATTATTTTTCCAAAGATTGAAATTCAGTTCTCTTATTTTCCAAAAGATGGCGTTTTGACTTGATAATGTTATTGATACTTTCCCTCGTGGTGATGGTCAATTTCGGTTTTAAATTTAAATACCTCATCCAATCAAGAGCAATTAGTGAACTTATAGTACAGGAGAAATATGCAAAAAATAGGTGTTGGGTGCAATTAATTCCCACAAAAACGGGATTTAAATTTTCTAGTTCGTTGTTGGTATCTTTTTGACATACCAAAAGTCTAGAAAAATCTAAGTATGCAAAATGCGTTTTTTTTGTCCAAAAGTTTTAAAGAAATGACGCGCATGATTGGATTAACGAGATTCTTATTTCTTGTGTTGTAAAAAATTAAAAGTGCAAGAATATCGGTATCGTCAGCAACAACTGTTACATGCTTTATTTCTGCAAAAATCAGTGCAGTTTTTACAATAACAGTGTCAGTATTATTTGTAGCATAAATCACATTGTGGCCATTCGTTTCTAAATGTTTTCCAAGCATGGTGATATTGTCTTTTTGATGTTTACTTCTGGAGGACAAAACAGGACAAAACTTAGGCCACCAAATCAGGCCCATTGTACTATCTCCGCTTTCAGTTACACCCCAGTCCTGTCATTCTCCAATAAGCCAATCCAGCTGTAGGATGAACTCTAGGATCTTGGCAGACGGATGTCCTTGATTCTGGCCATGTCGGGCCAGAAATCCCCCCACACAGATCCTCTTATTAAAGTTAACGCCGGACAGTAACAAAGTACATATTCGGCTGTTTCCTCCTCTTCATTGCATCCACGACATATTGGGTCTCGACGTTTACTTACACAAATAATGATACCTTGTATTCCTTTAGTAGAAAATTTAACACACTTTTAAGTTTCACTTTCTTTTTCAGAGCACAAGATACAGTTCGATTCTGCCATTTTTAATTTCTTTTAAGTTCTAAACGTTAAGCTTACCAATTTTCCAAATTATGAGACAATGAAAATGAAATGAACGGTTATATATAATAATTTGCAAATTTTCCAATCTATAGTAAATTGATAAAATAATTTTTTTTTACATTTGAATTTAAAAATACAAAATTCCATAAATTGAAAATAGTAAGCAATTATAGTAGAAAACGTATTTTGATTAATAAAAATATGATTTTTAACACGGCAAAAGTTTTCAGTTCTTCAGCCACCATTAAGCAACACCAATCTCGTTAAGCCATTCATGCGCGTCTTTATTTTAAAAGTTAAAAAACTCATTATAAACACTTAGATTTTTAGTATGTCAAAAAAGTACCAACATCAAACTTAAAAATTTAAATTCCATCTTTGTGTAAATTAATTATACCCAAAAAAACTTATTTTGCTAAGAATCTCGTTAGTCTATTCATGTGCGTCATTACTTTAAAACTTTTAGAACAAAAAAACGCATTTTGCATACTTAGATTTTTCTAGATTTTTAGTATGTCAAAAAAGTACCAGCAACAAACTAGAAAATTCAAATCCCGTTTTTGTGGGAATTAATTGCACCCTAAATCCTATTTCTCCTGTACTATTATTATTTGCAGATGCATAAATTACTAATAAAATTAGTTAGTCGTACCTTTACCTACTACGTACGACGTAAGAGCGTCTAAAATATTGAGAGAGGCCAAAATATAATTTTCAATTTGCAATCGTAATAGTAAATCTGTGTTTTGCCTTGCCAAAAAAACATTTTGAAACGATAAAACTAACAAAAAAAAGTCCCATGTAAACTACACGGACCGCCGACACATTGCATGTAATAGTAATGTCATCGCACTCTATATTGGGCAATAACGTCATTGCCCAGACAATAGGAGGGACCGGGATCGACACTGGCAATTAGTCGATAATCTGCACCACGTAGGAAGGGGTGCAACGACACCCTACCCCATCTCGTGCGTGAAATTGTCCTCGATTCAAGAAAACATGTAATTTCTGTTGCGGGTTACAGGGGTAAGATTCTGCTGCTTTGGACTTTCCACCTTTAACTGTGTGGTGATGTGGTCCGACTTTTAGTCCGATCACACCAGCCTCCAGTTTTTCATCCAGACATGGGACGTTTAAGTGTCCGCACTTATTCTGAAAAACTTTGTGGAAGAGCGACGTTCGACTGCCCGACTAAATTATAAACTAGAAAATCTACTTAGTAGCCGGGTCAAGGTGGAAATCCGGTCAGATGGGAGCCACTCTGGGCTCTAATGCTGGAAAAACACGGTCACGCCAGAGTTTAGTACTTGATGGTAGTTCCCGAAAATGCTTCAAGCTGTCGGAAAGATATCGTACCACGGCAATTGGAACTCCCAAAAAGGGGGATCCGCAATCATCGAGCAGGTGAAAAGTTTATAGTGGCAGGAAGGGTGCGCGTAGCATTTATATTTATTATTTGCTGTGTGCGTTGCTCTTGCTGCCCTCTGGTGGCTCAAATAGACAAAATAATTGGGACTCTTGACATAAAAAAGCTGGCAAATTTTAAGCTTTCAGGTAGGGGACTTACGTAATCACATAAAGCAAGTCCTAATTCAGTTCTATTACCGGCCACTCCAAACGCTTCGATCGATTTTCGTATCCCCTCTACACCTATGCACACAGCGAATACTCAAGTAACTGATTTAAGAAAGGAGATTTAATTAAAATCGGTACTCCTGAAACCCAACAGGACAAGGTGTGTGACTGGACAATGATGTAAAAACCAAATACTCGGATAGAATTTTAAATGTCAACATCGCCCAAAATGCATGGTAATTGACCGGGTGTTAATATCATCATTGACCGTAACATATACAAAATCTAGTAACAACGCTACTACTCTGATGCGCATGAATGGACTAGTTACCTGACTACAAAAACAAGTGAAATGTCAGTTGGGTGGATTAACGAGATTTTAACTGTTTTATTATTTCCACTATCTTATAAAACATTAGATAGGATATGGACCCAATTATTGTAAAGTACACAATAAAACATCAAAGTTTGTTTCTTTTTTGGGTGCATCATGGGTTGCATATCCATGAGGGTCAACAAGAATGTACATCGTATACCAATCCATTAAAGAACTCATTAATGAATTGCTAATCTTGTTAATCCATTCAAGCACGTCATTTTTTCCAGTCCAAATACTGTCAGTGCGCAGGCAATGAACTTGGTTAAACTCATAAGACCACTGCCTCCTATACTTACAAGCCGTAAACATAAAAATTTGGCAATGCCGCCGGTGGTTTTAACTTTCCAATTCTTGTATATGTGTTTAATGTTTTTGTCTTTAACGACTAACGACAACCAAAGGTAAGTAAGTATACAAGCACTGTATAAAAATCTGTAATTAATCGCGTTATGACCATCTCATATTGTCACATAATTTGTTTCTATTTACTTTAACTTTTTTAAATTGGAAAGTCATGTGTTGTGTTGAATCAAATTCTTTTTATGTAATATTTGACTGCAATGCAAATAATTACGAATTTGAAGCGTATGGTAAGCCATTTTAGTAGGTAAGGCTTCCGATGTTAAGTTTTTTTGAAGATAACTTTTTACTACTCTATTCTTATAAAATAGAAAATTATATGCACTTTCGTAATTCAAGAAATTGGGTACGTTTAGCGAGCTCAACTGATTAGTGTCATCAGTCAACTATGATGAGTATGATGCCACTCAGCAGTTTGAATTTCGCTGAACGATGTGCTTACAGTCAGCAACCATTGCCTAGCAACCTTAAATTAATCATAAGTTGAACAAACGCAGCCTAAAATTTTTACGCTGAGTTTTTTAGTCAACAGTTGTAAGTAAGCGTATGTTTAGCGCTCCGTTCAGCGAAACCTGACTAGTCAACTTCTCAGCCTCTGAGCTACGCTGAACGCGTCCATTGTTTTTATTAGTTATATCTGTGTTTGTTTATATTGTAATATAAGTACCTTTTTATAAAAATAATTTAATATTTTTGATATTAAAATTGCGCAATTATCAAATCTGTTTATTAATTTAAAATAAAAAACAACTTGTGTTTGAAACAGTTTGGAAGTAGAACCACCAAGTGCTGTTAAAGCGGCGTTGCCAAATGTATGTTCACGGCTTGTAAGTATAGGAGGCAGTGATAAGACTCATGAGGTGATTTTTTTGTTCACATCACGAAGCACTTCAATTAAAGTAATTGTCTCCATCTACTCCTACAGTGGAACTATTTATAAATTGACCAAGAGATGACGTCATCAATGTGTTATCATATCGGTATTGCAAGTCAGAGAGAGCTGCAACTCAACAAGATAACAAAATCTTTTAAAAGGTGGATCCATACGACCATGTAACACCCTGTGTGTGATTTCAGATGTTATTATTTAATAAATTGAATTTTTAATAATATTTTGCGCCTGAAAGTATGCAACCATAAAATGAATTTTAGGGAATTTTAAAAAGAGAGGTTGGCAGAAAAGGGGGAGTGAAGATCGAACAAGTAGAAGTGTGGTGGTAAAAATTTGGAAGTGACTTCTTCATTGAGATTTTTCTAGATCCAGTTGTTTAATCGCATTTTTTATGGTAACTTGGTGTGAAGTTCTTCTCGAATATTCACGTAAGTGATTTTACACATTTTTTATTTAACATCTTTTGGTTGCGAATTAAAAATCTGTTTTGTTGGTGATAAGCTTTTTATCATCAACTGGGGCCCAAATTTCCATCTTTTGCAGATAGTGTCACTGAAGACGCTACAGAGCAACTTGTCGTGGTAAATACATTAGATATTTTCTAAGAACTCACAAACCGCGTATTACGCGACCCATGAATTCTCCGACTGTGGGCTAAATACCCGTAAAGTTAGCTACCTTTTTCTATCTTAAAAGGATTAAGTGGAGTTGTGACCAACTTCACTGCCGAAGTTCAGTGCAACCAATTCTATACTGCAATACTTGAAATTGAAAATACCGCTTGAAGAACTTCAACTTTTGGGTATTTATTTTAAGTTAGGAAAGCAAATTCTTTTCCAATACTGCAGTGCTTCTTGGTGAAGCCCATTGATTGCAAGTCATGTTGGAGAAACCCAAAAGAAACTCAAGCACGCAGACGAGAAATCTGAAATAAAATCCAATTATAAATTGGAACGACAAAATAAAAAAAAGATTGATAAATGGCCCACCTAATACCAAAGAAAGAATGGTCGTTAAGTTAGGTTAGGATATGTAACAACAAAATATTCACTGTTTTTACAATCTTTATTTGACTAAATTAATGAATTAACGTTTCATAAAATTATCAATTTGGAGTTTATTGAACTACAATTATGAAAAACTAAAATTTTTAAAGGTAAACTATTGATGAGCTGGAATCGAATTCACTAGTTCATCATGCTTTGGCTTTGGTCTTGCAGCATCAAACAGCTCTTAAGATTTTCATGATTTTTATTAATTTTTGGAATATCTAGTGTTTACGTATTCAATAAATTCACTCCATTTTGTTTTCCACAATGACATTGCTTTGGCTTTTTCATCTCTTGGTAAAGAACTATGATCAATAGAATTTATTACTAATTGCTTCAGCAACTTTAAATCTGCATTTCTACTAGCGATACCCATAAATGTCATGTAAAAATCGTAACTTAAACCATCCACGGACCAAAAACTTGGATCATCGTAACTGATTACTACTGGAAAGCCTTGCGATATCAAAATTGAAGCTGGATGATTACGTAAATCTTCAACCAACATCAACACTTGATTCGATATTGGATTAACTTCAACCGCAATATTATTTTCTTTAACAATTTTCATTAACTCCGGATGTTTAGTAAGCCCAAACGCATGACCAATCCGCTTTGTTCCCAAAAGAAGAGCATCCACCATATTTGTATCGGTAGCACCATACCAATTACTTTCTCCAGCATGAAAATAAAAGTCCACGTTTCTAGGAATTTCCTGCAAATAACTAACAAAATTTTTTAACGGTATTCCCAAATCTTCTTGCCCATCTAAATCAAATCCGGCCAACAAATATGGAAATTTTTGTTTTAGTTCGGTTACAAGTTTAACTTCTTTTTTGATATCAATAACACCAGAGTGTCTAAGTGGAGTGTATATAAATCTCGCCCCTACGAAATCTGGATGGTCCCTTTTAAATTTTTCAATTATGTCATGGTATATTTGCATAACTTCCATTTGGTCATAGATTTTTCCATTTAAATCGTAAAATGGTGGTAATTCTCCTCTAAATTCTAAATAAAAAACCTTGTCGTCGTAAAGTTCTTGTAACGATTGATAAAGGTAATCATCAAAAACTGGTTTATATGTTATCAATGGTGTGACAGTTGCAAAAATGTCTCTCATGGTCTGCCAAACAACATTGATATCGGGATAAGCTGCGTGTGGATCTTTAACATTTAAAGTTAATTGTGAACGTACCCAGTCATCATAGGAGGAGTTTTGGCTTCTCAAGGTTTCCAATAAAACCCAGTTGCAAGTTTTATCTTCCTCTGGAATATTTAAAAACCTAAGATTTAAGCGCTGGTTGATGGAACAAGCGTACAAGTTGCTTCTGAATGTTAGGTCGTACAAATATTCTTGGGACACCAATGCGAGGTCGTGACTATGTAGAGCAGCTCCTTTTGGCATCTTTTGGATTATTTTATACACTTCTGACTTCTGAATTTCGCTTCGTACTTCAAAAAAGTGTCTGCTTGGTAAAAATTTCCTTGGGTTTGCAATTCCTTCGTCGTGTTCTTTATGTTTAAATGTCATAATTGCTTTATTTGCTTGGGTTTCTTTATCGTCCAAAACAAGAGAGGAGCCCAACATTTGCGATTCTTCCAATTTGATAAATTCATCTCGCTCTTTCCAATAGTCAGCTTTGCAAAAACTCAGTGTGCCACAAACTAAAAGTATAGATAACCACATCATATCTTGTTGTTCAAACCGTCTAAACAAAATTATTCTATATATTAAACTTTATAACATTTACAAATCTTACATTGTTTTACGAATTTTGATAATAATACAATTAAGCGATAAAAATAAAAGTTGAGTAGTACTTCAATTGTTTTAAAATATACGGAATGTTTTAAAATATACGGGATGTTTTAAAAGTTTTGGTTACAATTTCAAACTTGAAATTAATTTGACGCAGCAGGTTATGGACCCCGACTTTATGCCGCCGCCATTTTTACTTTTATTAACATCGAAAGTAATACAGTGGTAGCATTAGAAAGAAAATGATTTTAAAATTAACATTTCCACTACCGACACAGTTCAAACTATCCGTGGTAATCATTGAATCTATAAATTCCTTCCATTTGTTTTCCCACAATACCATACTTGAATTTTTTTCTTCCACTGATAAGGAACTATACTGGATTGAGTTGATTGCCAATTGCTTTAACAATTTTAGGTCCGCACTTCCACTAGCGATTCCCATAAAGGCCATATAGAAATCGTAGGTCAAACCACGGGTCGACCAATAACTCGGATCGTCGTAACTAATCACAACTGGATAACCAGAAGCAATTAGAAACGATGCTGGATGATTCCTCATATCAGCGACCAACATCAAAACTTGGTTGGAAATTGGGCACACTTCAATAGCAATTTCCTTCTTTTTAACAATTTTTAATAACACTGGATGCTTGACCAAACCATACCCATGCCCAAGTCGCTTTGAACCCAATAAAACCGCGTCGATCAAATTGATATCGTTGCTTGTACCATACCAATTGGTTTCTCCAGCATGAAAGTAAAAATCAATGTCTCTGGGTATCAAATGTAAGTGATCAATAAAATCACTGAGTGGTCGACCTACATCTTCTTGCCCGACCAAATCAAAGCCTCCCAAAAACTGCGGATACAACCTTTTTAATTCCTTGACCGTTTCTATGTATTGTTCAACAGTTCCGTTAACTGCACGTCTTCGGGGAGCATATATAAACTTAGCTCCTGCGAAATCTGGATAATCACTTTTAAATTTTTTCACAATTTTGTCATAGATTTCCATAACTTCTATCGGTCCATATTCTTTTCCATCCAAGTCGTACACTGTCGGCAAGGTGCCTCGGAATTCCAAGTAGGAAACATTGTCTTCGTACAGTTCCTTTAAAGCCTGATAAAAATATTCCTCAAAAACTGGGCGGTATGTTATAAATGGGGTAGCTGTCCCAAATATGTCATTTAACGCGCTCCAGACCTCGTTAATATCGCGATACACTTTTTTCGGATTTTTAACATTCAAAGTTAATTGCGATCGTACCCATCCATCATAATCAGGATCCTCCTGTCTTAAAGTTGCCAAAAGCTTCCACGAGCAGTTTGGATCTTCTTCTGGTTTTGGCATAAATTTAAGTTGGAGGCGATTGTTACGTTTGCATGCGTACAAATTGTCTTTGTACGTTAAATTAAACAAATATTCTTGTGAAACAAGGGCAGTGTCGTGTCCATGGAGAGCGCCACCTTTAGGCATGCGTTGAAGTATTTTGAAAACTTCGGATTTTTCAATGTTTTCTCGCACTTCAAAAAAGTGCCTGCTGGGTAGAAACAACCTTGGATTTTTAAACCCTTCATCAAGTTCTTTTGTTTTATGGTGCATTAATATTTCGTTGGCTTTGGCCTCCTCTTCACTCAGCACAATTTTTGATCCCAACATATGGGATTCGTCCAATTTTATAAGTTGAGCTCTATTATCGACGTAGTTAGCATTGGTGAAAGTTAACAAACACGCATTGATCACTATTAGTATTACGGGTAACATATTTAATTATATTCACTTACATAAACCGAATTGGTGAATTTTAACAAATATAATGAATGCAATTGGCAATAGCAATCGTGAGATAATATTAATAGATAGCATTCAAAATTATATTAGATAAAGTGATGATCTAAGCATGTAATCGATTTAAGCGACAATAAAAAGGAAAAGGAAAATTTATTTTAGCATTTATTTTTCGGAATGTCAAGATTTGACAGATAAGACGTAATTGATAACAATCATAATGGCACTTAAAACTTCAATTTCAAGGCAGATTTCACATGAAGTAGCGAACGTTTGAGGTGACAAGCCGTACTTTTTTTAGGTTTAGTTTAGACAGAGATGCAAACTTAGATTTGATTAGGTTCGTAGCTGAACGTTTAAACGCGACCGCTTGAACGCATGACAATCAAAATTGTCAAAGAATCCCGGTGCATAGCTTAGGTTATATGTTATTTTATGTTATTTAGTAATACAAACTATCTTAGTTTTAATAGCATTACGTCAAATTAACACTTTTTAAATTTAATTGCTAGCGTTTAAATGTTCTCGCGTTCACACGTTTTTGCGTCCAAACATCTCTGCTTGTAAACGGTCGCTTTCAAACGTCCGTTTTTCAAAGCGTCAATTAAAAAAAAAAATAAACTACACAAGATAAGAGCATTACATTTTATCTAGTTTTACTTAAATAGTCAATAAATTCTTTTAAAATTGTTAAAATTTTTATTATCAGACTGGCCATGTAAGTTTCCAAGGTAATATTCCATTTTATGAAATTAAAATTTAATGAAGTGCAAAACTATAAACAACGTGCAATTTGTTTTTAGTACTTATTAAAAATAATTACCTTGGAAACTTACATGGCCAGTCTGATAAATAATAATTTTAACAATTTCAAAAGAATTTTTTGACCTTCAAGTAAAAGCTAGATAAAATGTAATGCTGTTATCATTCGTAGTTTATATTTCTACATTATTTTTGTGTCTTTCAATTTTTTTTTTAAATAATTAGGGAAGCAGGAATTTGCATAAATAAATTTTTACACGTTAATATCCTATGTTCGCCTAACTCATTCAGCACCCGGTCTGAAAGACAAAGTGATTAAGACGGTCGTATGTCGGACTAAAGAAATAAAGCGTATATATCAACATTGCTCTGAAAGAACAAACGTGACATAAATATTGAATTCTAGATTCAGTAAATTTAGAGTGATTTCTAAAACTTGAATAAAAAAAGTCTTTTAAAAGCCAAAAAAAACTATATTGTAAAAAAGTCTAACCCTACAGTTGATAAAATAAGATTTTTCAAGATTTTCTTTGATATAATTTATTAAAGTCTTACCGGAAAGTTCCCGATATTCCGATAGATCAACATGCACCTGATTCCGGTGCGTACAGTGCTAGAAACGTAAGTGGGACTAAAAATTTCACAGTGTTTGCAGTGGTCATTTTTACACCATATCCATGCTCTATTACAATAAATAGAAAATAACCCGTATTAGCACGAATAGAAATTTAGTTGATATGGAACTACTAAGCTATCCACTTCCAAAAACAAAAGCTAAGTGAAATTTTTCAGAATTTTGTAAAAGTCAATTCCTATGTTACCACAAATTTGTACTATACACAGAAAAAAATGTGTACTTAAAAGTAGAACAATTTGTGCCTAGTTTGTCTACAGGTACAAATTGTGTAAAAATTTAGCACAATTTGTGCTATAAAATAGTACAATTGAGCTAGAGATGACTGAATTTGACTAAAATTAAGTACAATTGTACCTAGGTTTCACCCAATTTGTACTTGTAGACAATCTAGGCACAAATTGTTCTACTTTTAAGTACACCATTTTTTTCTGTAACTCTGTTTTATTTAAGAAAAATGCAAAACGTTTGCACTAAACGGATGACATTTAAATGTTAACCAATGAAATTGCTTTGAATAAAGACTAACTCACAATAGGGAAATTATACGAGATTTAGTGTTTATTCAAAGCAATTTCATTGGTTAACATTTAAAGGTCATCCGTTTAGTGCAAACGTTTTACATTTTTCTTAAATAACACAGAGTATACAATTGTAATACGTAGTACTACAATTTGTAGTTTAATAAAGATCAGTATAAATTTGTAGTAATCTTTCTTTAAAGTTTTGTAGGCAAACTTTGTAGTAAATAATCACTAGTAATTGTACTACTAATTACTATAATTTCTACAAATATTAAATAAACGATCGTAACTATTTCAAAAATTGACTAATCGGAACGTTTTTTTTTTAGTTTTGTTTGTCTTTAAACATACTTTTCAGGAAAAAATACAAAAAAAATATTCAAACTTAGATTCTACAAAACTTTTCATTTTTTCGGAGAAAATCATTGATTTTTTAAATTTCGACACTTTTGATTTTTGATTTTTTTATTTCAAAAAAAATCTGATTTATTCAGCGTATAACAACGCAAACCCCATAATGGGCCGACATTTCTTTCTATTTCTTTTGTTTCATTAAAAAATATTATTTGCGTAAAAATAAAACAAATTATTTTTTAATTAAACAAAAAAATAGAAAAAAATTTCGGCCCATTATGGGGTTTGCGTTGTTATACGCGGAATAAATCAGAGTTGTTTTTGAAATAAAAAAATCAAAAATCAAAAGTGGAAAAATTTGAAAAATTAATGATTTTCTCCGAAAAAACAAAAAATTTTGTAGAATCCAAGTTTGAATATTTTTTTTGTATTTTTTCCTAAAAAGTACGTTTAAAGACAAATAAAAACAAAAAAAAAACCGTTTTGATTAGTCAATTTTTGAAAAAGTTACGATCGTTTGAAGAAAAAAAACATCAGTTTTTCTAAAAATTCTTAACTTTGTAAACAATTTTGAAAAAATTTACAGAACTGTTTTTGATGGGATAGTATAATACGTAAAATCAGTTGTGTAATTTTTTTCAACATTTTTAAGTTTTTAAAATTTCAGAAAACTGATGTTTTTTTTCTTCAAACAATCGTAACTATTTCAAAAATTGACTAATCAAAACGTTCTTTTTTTGTTTTTGTTCGTCTTTAAACGTACTTTTCAGGAAAAAGTACAAAAAAAATATTCAAACTTGGATTTTACAAAATTTTTTATTTTTTCGGAGAAAATCATTGATTTTTCAAATTTGTCTACTTTTGATTTTTGATTTTTTTATTTCAAAAGAAACTCTTATTTATTTCTCGTATAACAACGCAAACCCCATAATGGGCCCACATTTCTTTCTATTTTTTTTGTTTAATTAAAATATTTTGTTTTATTTTTACGCAAATAATATTTTTTAATTAAACTATAGAAATAGAAAAAAATGTCGACCCATTATGGGGTTTGCGTTGTTATACATGGAATTAATCAGATTTTTTTTTGAAATAAAAAAATAAAAAATCATAAGTGTCGAAATTTGAAAAATCAATGATTTTCTCCGAAAAAATGAAAAATTTTGTAGAATCCAAGTTTGAATATTTTTTTTGTATTTTTTCCTGAAAAATACGTTTAAAGACAAACAAAAACAAAAAAAACGTTTCAATTAGTCAATTTTTGACATAGTTACGATCGTTTGAAGAAAAACAACATCAGTTTTTCTAAAAATTCATAACTCTTTTTGGGTTGAATAAAAAATTTTGAAAAAATTTACAGAACTGTTTTTGGTGAGATAGTGTAATATTTAAAAATTTCAGGAAAATCAAAAGGGGTCGGGTTCAAAAGTGGTCGATTTGGTGTGGAATGCCCCATATATAGTATACATAGAACGCATCTCAAGAAAAGTATACAAATACAGACCCAGAGGAAAACAAAATGTGGGACGACCCAGAAAGAGATGGGGAGACCAAGAGTGACGCAACGGACAATATCTAAAGCATGAAGATGATGATGATTATTATTTCAAATGTACCTACTATACGAAATTAAACAAATTTTTTCAATTAATAATTAACATCCCGGCACAAATTTGAGGCGCAAAATTAGCTAAAGGCTTAGCTGCCCTAAAAATTAGAAATCGCACTTTAAAATTAGATAAAATTAAGTATTATGTAGTTTATAGTCATGAAAAAATATTTTGTCTAATTCTGTTTCGAAAAGTGGTACTTTGTGATATCCAATTGAGTTTGGAAAGGCACTACTTTCCCGCACTGTTTGGAAAAGTACAAATTTCAGTGCGGAGAAGTAATTACTTTTCCGCACTGAAATTACTTTCCCGCACTAGTGTGGAAAAGTAATTACTTTCCCGCACTAGTGTGGAAAAGTAATTACTTCTCCGCACTGAAATTCCGCCCGAACGAGTTCATCCGTTCGGGTGAACGCCTGTTTATCGGTTAGGTTATTAATAACATGACAAAAGATTTGCAACCTTCACGCCATCAGTTAGATAGTTAGAAGGTGTTCATCCGTTCGGGTGAACACATGTTTATCGCTTAGGTTATTAAAAACATGACAAATGATTTGCAACCTTCACGCCATCTATCGATACTTATCTGAGATCGTGAATTTTGTCGGCTATTACCCCCAAAAAATCGAAAAGTTGTTGATATTACTCGGACGGAGTAGAGTATTAAACATAAATTAAAAACCTAACCTAACCTAATCTGTTCTCTCTAGGTTAGTAGAGTAGTAAACATAAATTTAAAAAAAAACACACAAAATTTTTACTATGAAAAAACACTTTATTTAAAATGGACATGCACAGTAAAATTTGAACAATTGTTAAAGGTGTTCACCTTACTTAAATCGGCCGTAGATGTGGCATTTGATTTCGATGTTGACGGTTGAGGATCGTCGTTACCTAAAATTCTCAATCATTTATTCTGGTCTGGTGCGAAGCACCAGGGCTGTTGCCCCATATCTTCGCAGACTTGAAGAGTAAGGTTGCGGGCTTGCCCGCAACGTTACGTCGGATGATTTTTATTGAGGCGTACCTCTGAGAATTAGCGCGAAGCTAAGTCTTGGCTGTGTTAACCTGTGGGACCTACAGCTTTACGTGAAATCCGAACCACGGAGTCGGATAAATTTTGTGGCCGGGTTGGGGATCGAACCTAGCCCCGCCAAACTAGAGTCCTCTCCTTAGCCCGTTCACCCAATTCACCTCCTCCCTAAAATTCTTGTAGCTGTAGCTGACACTTGGCATCTGAGGAGCAGATGCGGGCGATAGCCCGCTTATCTCCTTCGTCTGATTAGAAACCTGACGTTGAGAATTTTTTACAGGGATTTAAAACCCGAGGAGCGGCGTCGAGCAGGTGTCTTGTTTGTTATTACGCTATAAGGTAAGCACTCCGGGGCCGGAGGCTAACGTCGAATTGTCCGCGTGTGCATGCACGGGTGAGACAATCCCCGCGCCCGCGGCGGCGCGATGTGCTTACCTTGAGCCCTTTCTACAATAACAGAGCCTCAGTCGCGCCGTTGCTACAGCGTTTTTATTAATATAAAAAAAATAATTTTTTACAATTTACAAACACAGCAATAATCTAATAGGCGCTGAAAAAAAAAATTTAAAAACACAAGCTGAAAAGGAAGAAGATTAATTGGACAGGACAATGACGAATATTTGTAACCTCCCCGGGGCAGCGTGAACACTCCTCACTGGAACACGCCGTCCTCGGAGTCAGAGTCTGAATACGTGATGTCTGGTATTGGGTTGCTTTGTTGGGGTGATCTAGGGTGGGGGGGCAATACAACTGTTTTAGGGATAATTATATCCTTGGGCCTAGGCGTCCTTGGGTAGTCGTTAGTGTCGTAACGACCCAGGGCTTGGATGAGTGGATTGTGGCAGTCGGAGCTTTTCAAGTACAATTTAGATGTTAGGTCTTTTATGAAAGAATCCAGGGGCTTGACTCCGGAAGCTGCCTTTAGTTGTCTATTAGTGACAAACCATGGGGCGTCCATGGCTTGTCTTATGCAGACGTTTTGCATGGTTTCCAATCTTTTCATTTGATTAGAAGATGCGAACCCCCATGCCGGGACCGCGTACGTAAGGACCGGGCGGATGACCGCCTTGTAGATCCTGATCCGATCTTTGTGGCGCAAGCAGCTATTTCTACCGATCAGTGGAGCAAGGGAGCCCTTAAGGGCTTTAGCTTGGGATACACAGTTCGCAATGTGTTTGGACCAGCTTAGTCTTGGGTCGAGGGTGACCCCGAGATATTTGACGGAGTCTTTCCAAGGAATTACCTCGCCAAACATCTCGATTTTATCGGGAGGGTGTCGTTTTCTATCGAACATGATAGCTTCGCTCTTTCCCGGGTTTACTACAAGTCTCCACTTGTAGAACCAGGGTTGAAGAAGCTTCAGCGTATCACGAACGATAGTAACGTTCCTCTTTCGTCTCGGGTGAGTTGTAACGATCGCAGTGTCGTCAGCGAAAATACCCATCGTTACGTTTTGGGGAATGGGAATGTCGTGGGTATATATGTTGAAGAGCGCGGGGGATAAGATAGATCCTTGGGGCACCCCCGCGTGTATAGGTCTAATCGTGGAGAATTGGGCATTGATTTTGACACGGAAGGTTCTGGCACACAGGTAGGATGTGATAAGCCTCACTAAGCTTGGATTAACTCTAGCCATGTAAAGCTTATACAGTAAACCTGTGTGCCAAACTTTGTCAAAGGCTTTGGCTATGTCCAGCAGGACAGCCAAACCTCTATGGCCTCTAGAAAAACCTTCCGTAATCTTTTCTGTTATTCTAAGAATTTGATGGGTGGTCGAGTGACCCTGGCGAAACCCGAACTGTTCGTCGGGGAGGATGCCGAGCCTTTTCACCTCGTCAAGAAGGCGGGAGAGTATGATTTTCTCCGCTATCTTGGCGATGGAGGAGAGGAGAGATATCGGTCTGTAGTTGAGGGGATTGGACGAGCATTTTCCCGGCTTAGGCATGAGGATGACATCTGCCAACTTCCACCTGCCGGGAAAATGCTTCAGTCTAAGTGTGGCATTGATAATCGCAGTTAGCGCTGATATGGCCTTTTTAGGAAGGTTTTTCAGCGCTAAGTTGGGAATTTGATCAGGACCGGGGGCTTTCCTGGGGGAAATAAATTTTATGGCACTCTTTATTTCAAAATAAGAGGCGGGAGGGATGGGATCGGGGTCGGCTTGCATTAATATGTCTCGCACCGTCTTGTTAATCTTATCGATATGTTTTAGAAGATCACGGTCGGACGTATTTACCTTGTTCGGGGAAAACTGTTCCTGAAGAATATCGGCGAACAGTTCGGCTTTGTCCAGGGGAAAGTAAGCGAGGGAGTTATCTGATTTTTTGAGGGGGGGAATAGAGGAGCGAACGCCTTTAAGGGATTTCACCATGCTCCAAGCTGATCGGTTTTGGAAGAACAAGTTTTCGATCTTGTCCGGCCATTTGTCGCTTTTGTACTTCGCGAGTTCGGATGTGAGTTGCGTCCGAAGCTCGGAAGCACGCCTGATGTCGTCGGGATGCCAAGTGCGTTTCGCCACCTTGTGGGCACGTCGCTTAGCGTGGATAAGGTCCAGTAAATATTTAGGGACTGCAGGGCGGGAATAGGGAGTGGAGGTTGTCTTTGTTGCGAAACTGATAGAATCATTGATGGCTTGCTCAAAGCTAACAACGTAGTTCTCCAGTTCCGCAACAGTATTGATGATGGGGATTTTGCCCAGGTTCAAGCGGAGGTGGTCCTGGAAAGCGGGCCAGTCCGTCTTGCTATGGGTCTTGTCGGGGAGCGGAGCACCGTGGGTGGGGACACCCAGGGTAAGAAGAACGGGGTAATGATCCGAAAGTAGGTGTTCACCTACTTCCAGTTGGTGCTGGAGGAGGAAGTTTTTAAAGATGACTATGTCGAGCACATCTGAGGAATGGTGAATACTAGAATAATGGGTAGGGTCGGTTGGGGCGTCTATCGTGAAAGGGAATTGTTCTGCAAGAAGTTTGAGTTTGCGTCCTATTGCATTAGTGGCTCTCGAATTCCAGGCGGAGTGTTTGCAGTTTAGGTCACCGGTAATGACGTGCGGGGTGTCTCCGCTGCTTTGAAGAAGCTCGGAAACGTCTTTGGTGCAATCAACGTCGGGCCTGTTGTATGCTGCTGAAATGTGTATCAGACCGTGATTGGCTAGAGGAACGCCAATCGTAGTTGATTCCATATCTGCAGCAATGGTCGGGATACGATGGTGGGGTATTGTCTTTTTGACATAAATAGCTGTACCGCCTTTTCTGGCATAGGTACGATCGTCGCGGTAAAGATCGTAGTTGGGGATATTAGCTCGGGTAGCCTTTTTGAAAAACGTCTCCGTTACCAGTAGAAGGTCGAGGTCATGGTCGGCAGCAAAAATCTGCAGAAGGGACCGTTTCTCATTGGTCAGTCCATTGGCGTTCCAATAAACGGTTTTTAGGGCTGCGGGAATTGTAGTCGTCATGAAATCTTATGAGCGATGGCGTAGGCTGAAGGACAGGAAAAAAGTTAAACGACTCTGACAAACTGTTTGAGGGTTTCCTGGATCACCTCGGAAGACATTCCGAATCTGATGAGTTCTAGGGTGACCCTAACTATTTCGCGTTTGGACGCGGTGAATTTACCGCTATCGTCTGTAGGAGGGATGTTGGAGGGCTTGTCTTTTTTGGGAACCTCGGATGGTTTCTGAGAGGGGACTGATTGGGTGGTCCTTGATCGGGCCTCCTGGACGTTTTGGGAGGGAGCTGGTTGGGTAAGGTTTAACCGGGCTACCTGAACGTAAGAACGTTCATTGGTGACCGGCCTGTACGAGTGTCTCGGTTGGCTGTTGAAGGGAGTTTGTCGAGGGGGAGCTTGCACTCTCCACATTTTGGGGTACAATTTGCAGCCCTGGTAACTAGCTGGGTGGTCGCCACCACAGTTAGTGCAGGTTGCCATACCTTTGGGTCTGCTGCACTCGGCCGTCCAGTGCAGGCCTGGGCACTTGACGCACCTGGGGGTAGCCTTGCAGCAGCTCTGGGCGTGGCCAAAAGATTGGCAGCGATGACACTGCCCAATCTTGGTTTTTGCGTGAGGAACCTCAATCTTAACGCGTATGTCGTGAACGACATCCTCGTTGAAGATGTTTGCGGAAGTCGTTGTTTTAGGCATGGTGACCATGATGAGGGGAAAGGGTCTCCTATCCCGACTGCTCCTCATCCTGCCCACCGTGCAGTCGTAACCTTTAGCAATAAGGTCCTCTTGGACCTCTTTAACGTCTATGTTGATGGGGATGCCCCTAATGACTGCTTTTAGGGGCTTTTCCTCTCTCAACTGGTGGAAATACCATCCTCCTTCTTCGGGAGTAAGTACTTCCTCGAAGTACTTGTAAATCGCCCTATAGTCGTTTTCACTGGCGGGAGTGATGCTCAGTCCGCCAGCGAGCAATTTGGCTTTTGTGAAGTGAATCCCGCGCCTCGCGAATTCAGCCTTTATGCTTTTCCACTTAGCAGTATCCCTCAGCACTAACGGAGGGATCCTAGTTTTGAGTGGAACGGCCAAAGGAGATTCCTGACGGGGCGTCTGACTGGGGGGTGAATGAACTGGGAGAGTGTCATGGGGGTTGTCGGTGTTTGCAGAGGGGAGTGTTTGATCGGGTAGTTCATGGTCTGTCAATTGGATGATCTGCCCGTCTACCTCCATCGGTAGGTTGACGAGCTCACCCGCCAATTGGGAGCCAATTAAATCCTCTAGTGGGGGGAGGTTAACAAAATTATCCGTTACATTGGTACTTACCTGTCCGTCACCAATCGGCTTCTTTATCTTTTTGGAGGATCTGTCGCAGCTGCGTGACACACTACTTGAGGCAGGTCTTGATTTTGATTTTTTGCGCTGCTTACGCCTGGTTTCACGATCGCGTTTTCTCTCATCTTCCTTAGGCATATCTTGCAGTTTTGTTTGGTTGGATTCGGTCTTTTCAAATTGATTGGCCGGTATAATGGGCTCCTCCTTATCCGGCTCTTCAGTGGACATCGTGGCTTCTTCACTTTGCACGGTTACAGGGTTGCTCAAAACAACCTTTTTTCCTTTAATCGCGCTCTGCCTTTTGGCCTCGAACTTTTCCAGGCTCGAGGTGATCAGGTTCTTGTAACCCATCAGCTTCTTATGAGTGCTGATGGCGTCATCGTAAACCGCCTTTACCCTTTGGTAAGAGCGGCTATCCGGTCTTTCGCCCAAACTTTGATAAAACGCCTTCGTCGGGCTCGATCCGTACGCGTCTAATTCTTTCTTCGTGTTGGCTGCCAGATTGGTCTGCTCCAATAGGGAAGCTTCCAAATGGGCTAGCATGCGTTGGAGTTCCACTTCGGTTAATTCGGATAACTTCTTGGAGCTTGACATATTCTTCGATGACAGTTTGAGTCTTGGCAGGGAATCTAGGGAATCTGTTTTCGATTCAAGTCATCGATTTCATTCTTTTGGCCACTTCGGTTTATCGATACCACAGAGACAAACTTGACCAAAGACTTGCAACCTTCACGCCATCTGTCGATAGTTATTATGTGCGAAAAATCGGGAATTGGTTCTTTTTCGAAACATCATTAGACAAACATTGTTCGATACTAGCGGAAAACTATTTCTCCATACTCAGCTTTATGTTCACGAACTCGGCCTTCGGCCTCGTGCGCAAAACTCAGCCTCGTATGGAAAAATCTTAGTTTTCCTAACTAGTATCGAAAATAGCTATTCTTGATTTGGAGGGTATTTTTAAAAGTGAACAATCGGAAAACCGGGTGGTCTGGGGGTATGGAATACCCTCCAGCCATTAAGAAAAAATATCTTTTCTAGAATTAAATTTGCGGATTTATCAATTTTTAAAGTCATTTTTAAAGTTCTATATGCTGGAGGGTATTCCATACCTCCAGACCCCCCGGTTTTACGTCCATTTTTTTACATTTTAAGATTATCTAATTGATTTGGTCACCCTAAAAAAAATATTTAAAAATTAGAAAAAATTCAGTATTGTGTAGTTGATATTCTTAAAAATGTCTTTCCTTGACATAGAGGGTACTTTTAAAAGTAAACAATCAAAAAACCGTGGTGTCTGGGAGGTCAGGTATAATAAAAAAAAATATGTTTTCTTTGGTATTAAATTTGTGTTGTTATCAATTTTGAAAAGCCTTCTCGTTACTTTCTTGTGCTGGAGGGTATTCCATACCCCCCAGACCCCCCGGTTTCACTCCTGCTACTTTACATTTTGAGAGAGAGGATCTAGATACATTAAAAAACAAAAACAATTTTTGAAAATTACATCAAATTTAGGGTGGGCCATCTAACTTTTAGAATTTGAATTGGCTATAAAAAAAAACAATAAATATTTTTTCAAAATTATGAGTTTATAAGAAAGATTGGACATTTTCATTCAAGAATAAAACACAACATCATTCAAATGATTGCCACTGCTGGCTTTACTGTACCTCATCCGATCAACCAAATTTTTCATTGCATTTTCGATAGTTTGGGCTCCAATCGCATGAATGGCAACTTCGATTTCGTGTTTCAAAGCATCAAACGTTTCTGGATGGTTAGCATAACACTTATCCTTAAGGGTTTCTTACAAAAAAATCCAACGGGGTCAAATCACAGCTCCGGCCAATTAATATCAGCATTTCAATTTTTTTTAAATTTTTTTCATTTAATTTAATATTATTTTATTTAATATTTTAACTTTTCAATATTTCCCAACTTTGTTCAAGTTTAAAGGGTCCCATTTTATAAATGCCAGACATAAAACTAAAGTTCTGTCAACTCATGAATGGCATTATACCTTTCAAAATCAAAATAAACGGTAGTTCAAATTCCAAACGTTAAATGGCCCACCCTATCTCACTGAAAAATGTGATAAAATTAAGTATTGTGTAGTTTATTTCTCGACCAAATCTTTCTCTGATCTAGAGGATGGCAGAAGAGCAGCTGCCACTTTTGCTCTTTACGGCTTTTTGCTTTTAAATTTTTTTGAAACATTAATAAAACTGTAGAATTTGCAAATAAAAAATAATTAAAAATAAATGTGTTTCATAATTTATGTATTTACGTTTTGAAAAAATCTACTATATCTAATCAATTTCACTATCATTTAGTACCTTTTTAGTTTCCAAGAAGTACATTTTTTTTAACTGTAGCAACGCTGGCTCTTGTACTACACAGGGATGAAATCTCTTAGTTATCCTGTCAACCATTACATTGTAGATCAGCAGGGCAAATGATACAAATTGAAGCAATTTTTGTTACAGGTGTGTAATGTATATTATGCCATTAATTTTATTAAATTGCCACCATTTTAAATTTATCAGCGTGTTCTGGAATTATGACTGGTGGTTTATAACCATAAATTTTGTCAATTTCATTTTCTCCTTTTTTAGCAATAATTTTCCAGTTCTTTACGTATGCCTTCTATCAAAGAAATAATACGTTTTTATCCATAACTCGCCACGATGACCAGATGGATTGGTTTATACTTTTTAGTTGATACTGTTGAACTGTGGGCGGTATTAAAAGCTCTTCACAATAATAGTAGAATAGACTATAAATATGCACAATTTCACAGTTTTTAAGAAGACCACCATCACCAGCGCAATCTGGAAACTTAAGTATTTTCCAAGCAGGTGGAAGGTGGCCGATGTCATCTTTTTACCAAAACCTGGAAAATGCTCTGCCACACCCCAAAACTTCAGATCTATCTCACTTCTTTCTTCAATACCCAAAATAACCAAAAAAATCATCTTCTCCCGACTACAATACTAGTATTACTCGACGAGCAATTCGGCTTTCGTCAAGGGTACTCTACTATTTTTAAAAATTTTTATTTTTATTTATAAAAATATTAAAAATTTTTAAAGTCAGTCCTCACACATCAGATAAAATAAACAAGCAGCAATAAATCTCCAACAAAAAATGGAGATAAGCTAGACATATAATGAGAACGACGGATGGACGATGGAACAGGATGGTTCAACAATGGAGATCATGACTGGAGAAAAGAGAAAAAGGACGTCCACAGATTCAATAACCGTTCCGTATATGTCACAACAAAATGGAATTGCAGAAAGACTAAGTTGAATTTTATCGAAAACACATTCGAAGTTGTCTTTAATACTACATTAATTTATTAAAATAAATAAATAAAAACTAGAAGGAAAAAAAATAACTACAATGTTTATTAAACTAAACAAATATGTATGTAGGTACAGTAAAAATTTTGAAATCTTAATTTATTAAACTACAACTAGGAAGTAAATTAAAAAAGTACGAGGTTTTCATGGTTTCCATTTATTTTTGGGATATTTATTGATTACGGCTTTAATAAATTCGCTCCACTTCTTTTTCCACAATAACATTGCTTCCGTTTTTTCATCTTCTGGTAAAGAGCTATGTTCGATAGAATTTATTACTAACTGCTTCAGCAACTTTAAATCTGCACTTCTACTAGCGATACCCATAAATGCCATATAAAAATCGTAACTTAAACCATCGACGGACCAAAAACTTGGATCATCGTAACTGATAACTACTGGAAAGCCCTGCGATATCAAAATTGAAGCTGGATGATTACGTAAATCTCCAACCAACATCAACACTTGATTCGATATCGGATTAACTTCAACCGCAATATTATTTTCTTTAACAATTTTCATTAACTCCGGATGCTTTGTAAGCCCAAACCCATGACCAATCCGTTTGGTTCCCAATAGAACAGCATCCACCAAATTTGTATCCGTAGCACCATACCAATTACTTTCTCCAGCATGAAAATAAAAGTCCACGTTTCTAGGAATTCCCTGCAAATAACTAAAAAAATTTCGTAATGGAAGTCCCAAATCTTCTTGCCCACATAAATCGAATCCGGCCAACAAATACGGAAATTTTTGTTTTAGTTCGTTTACAAGTCTAACTTCCTTCTTGATATTAATAACACCGGAGTGCCTAATTGGAGCGTAGATAAATCTCGCCCCTACGAAATCTGGATGGTCCCTTTTAAATTTTTCGATTATGTCTTGGTATATTTGCATAACTTCGACTGGACCATAATTTTTTCCATTTAGATCGTAAAAAGGTGGTAGCTCTCCTCTAAATTCTAAATAAAAAACATTGTCGTTGTAAAGTTCTTGTAACGACTGATAAAGGTAATCTTCAAACACTGGTTTATATGTTATTAGGGGTCTGACAGTGTCAAAAATGTCTCTCATGGTCTGCCAAATAACATTGATATCCGGATAAGCTGCGTTTGGATTTTTAACACTTAAAGTTAATTGTGAACGTACCCAGTTATCATACGAAGAGTTATGGTTCCTCAAGGTTTCCAATAAAACCCAGTTGCAAGTTTTGTCTTCTTTTGGATTATTCATAAACCTAAGATTCAAACGCTTGTTGATGGAACAACCATATAAGTTGCTTCTGAAAGTTAGTTGGTACAAATATTCGTGGGACACCAATGCGAGGTCATGACTATGTAGAGCAGCGCCTTTTGGCATCATTTTGATTATCTTAAAAACTTCCGACTTCGGTACTTCGCTTCGTACTTCAAAAAAGTGCCTACTTGGCAAAAATTTTCTTGGGTTTGCAATTCCCTCGTCGTATTCTTTATGTTTAAATTTCATAATTGCTTCATTTGCTTGGTTTTCTTCATCGTCCAAAACAAGGGAGGAGCCCAACATTTGCGATTCTTCCGTTTTAATAAATTCATTTCTTTTTTTCCAATAATCAGCTTCACAAAAGTAGCTTAAAGTACTAGTACAAACAAGAAAGAAAAATAACCACAACATTTCTTCACGTTCACTGTTCACTTGAAATAATTCAACTCAAGTTTTTATTTACCAATGATTAATTTTGTTATGGTTCCTGATATATATACATACAAATCAACGATAAAATTAAATGTCAAGTGCTTCCACTATTAGGCAGTATACAAGGTGATTTGAAAATTATGATCACAGTTAGCATCTTTTAATTAAATTTCAAAAAGTTCTAGTGCAGCAGGTTATGGGCCCCAATTAAAATATTATATTGGATATTTAATTTAGAATGCCGTCTCTATCTTTATTCATTTTTTGTTTTTTATTTAATTTTATTTCTTACACAGGTTACATATTTCACATTAGGAGTAAATCCAGTCGCTGTCAGGCAATATTTAAAAAAATGACCTGATTGGTCAGACTGCGCTTAATTTGAGGTAAGGCGTACATTCAATTTTAAGATTGACCTAACCTTAAATGCCACGTTTTTAGCTCGGTTTAACTAGGACTGACCTGTACCGTTAGGTCGGGTTACCCCTTAAAACTATAGTTCAAGCTGAGTTAAGTCGCCCTAATAACAGCATATATACGAAGTAAGTTGTTTTCAAGTATCTATACAATGGGAGCCACTTCAGATTTTTGACTACCTTCGGAGGTATCAAATTGCCCAATAGCTAAAAACTTGAAAGATTAATTAAAATTAATCTTTAAAGCATTACCATGTCTGCCGTAAGCGTAAAAATCTCTGTCTCCAAAAAACAAAATTTTAATTAATGTTAAACGACATTTTTGGAATCCACCATTTACAAGTTAAATTAGCCACGAATCTTTCATTTGTGGAACAGTTAATAAACATTGTTTGTTGTTGTTTTTTTTTTTCAAACCATTGTTTGAATATTAATGATCATTAACCTATTTTTAAAGTAATTTACATTATTATAGGTTTTACGGAAGCAAAATAATTAATCATTAAGAATTTAACATTGAAATCTCTTTGGTGCGTGAACCACTTTTAATGGATAATTTAACAAAAAGTCGTATTTATAATTCGTATTCTTGTTAGTTATGTTATTGCTTAAATTTACTATAAATTTTTTTTCTTAATTGCTTTCTAATTTTGTTTTATTTAATTAGTTTCATTCCATTTAATATTTCCTTTAAAATTTGATAAATTTTACCCTTTATTTTCAATAGCAATTAATACATATAATTTTTGTATCAATTTTGTAGAACGTAGTTTCCTACAAAAAAGTCACCGACTACTTTTTTCGTTCTAATGTTTGGGCATCAGAAGTTATTCTTATCAATAATAATTTAATTACAATATTAAGGCAGTAGCTGTCGGTAGTAGGTCCATTCCCCCCTCTCCCATTTTGTGATTATAACAAAGACGACTTGAAAATTTCAATCGGATTTTATAAAAACGGTAGATTAACCCCTTTGAAGTTTTTTAACCCCAAAAAATAAATATTGGAAAACTATAGCTTTTTCTACGGATTCTTACGTATTTTGAAAAGAAAATTTGCCTGACGCAGTTTATTTTCAGCTAAGTATTAAAAATAAAGTTTTATGGCCGATTAATGTCCTAAAATTCGATTTTAGGCATTTTTTTAGCCCCCCAAACTTATTTGTTAAATAATTCGCAAACGGTGAATGCACAAACGAAAAATTAATTGCACAAACGTACACAATCTATGCACAAATGAATGTCAGCTGATCTAAAAATCAAAATAAGGGGAAGGGGGCTAAAAAATAGACCTCTGAAAACACAAACAAAAATGTTCAAACTTCGTGTGCTTATTTATTATTTTATCCTCTAAAAAGTTGGATTTCTTTACTTGTCATCGTCGAGTCAATCAATTTACCTTAAAAAAATCTTAAACTTCCACAGCACTCGATCGATGGTACACCCCCGAAAGCAAAAATCTGAAAGTTTAGTTAAGCTGGATTATATAAAAAGTAGTGCAATCTAGAGATGAGAAAAATATAACAATTCCTTAAAAGAATTCGCTCTGTCTGTCCGTAACGATATTAAAAATTTCTGATTGGTTCATTCAATTACTTCAAATTTTAGAGCGGCCGATAGGCCGCTTTAACGTTTTGGTAAACTTATTAATAATAATTTTATTTATAGTAAAAAAACAAAACATTAGATTTGATTACACAATAATTAATTTTTCCATCATTAGACAAAACAAAACATTAGACTTCATTACACAATTAATTTTTCCACCTGAGACATAATATTTGTATTTTATTTTTTATCAGGGCATTTATTTAATCACTTGAACTGTTTACAAGTAAACTTTATTTTTATTGCTCAATTATACCACTACAATCTAATCGATAGTAATTATTAAGGTTCTATGAAATGCTGATAGTAAATTTTTAAAAATGTTTGAATTTTACTATTACTAATTTACCGGTATTTTATAATTCAATGATTTGGAGTAAATTTAAGCCTTGCAAATTATAAAATTAAAATTTCCATAATTTTGTGATAATTTTGCGCTCGATTTGCAAATTTTCAGTTTTATCTGCTTGGTGGTAATTTAAGAAAAGATGTAATTGTTTTGAAAGAAAGCAACAAAATTATTTAATTTTCGATTTTGAAAAAATATCGGTGGCAGAGTTATACATATGTAGATATAAGACATGTTGAAATAATTCAAATGCACTTTCTTTTTCTTTTAAATAATTCAAATTAACTATACGTAATTGTGACAGTTATTAAACAAATTTAAATACCAAACAAAAATTTTTATTTAACAATTTCATAACCAGTGCATCTCGGAACTGAATGCTTATAAGTCACACTGTGTTGTTAAAATTGATTCGTTTTTATTGAACGCGGTGTAAAAATTAGTTATATCTTTGAATAGGAATTTCACCATTCATTTCTAGGAGAGTATCATTTACTACTAATAACGAAGAAAGTTTCATTCTTGATAATTTCATACACTTAGAAAAAATTGTTTATGGTAATGATTGATTATACTCTTTGTTTTCAATACTCTATCATTAATTTTATGTAATAGTCTGCTACTACAAAGTGGATATGCGTTTCAAAGGTGCGGTCTTTGGCTTATGATCTAATAAATAATTTTAGTTATGCATTTAAGATCTCGAAATCGCAGTCTCATCTTTGCAGGTAGGTAATCAAATTATTATGCGTGGTTGACTTTCTTTTGTAGATTTATTTGACGATAGTGACCTAGAAAAACAAACAAAGCATAAATGTGGAATTAGACCTGGAACTACAGTTTGAGTTCGGTAAGTCTTCAATTAAATTTGGACTATATTTTTTACTTCTTGGGTTATGCTGATTGCTGTTCAATAATTATGAACAGAGTTCAATGGGTTAAATTAAGTACAATGACCTACATAAATATATAACATAATAATCACAAAACAGTAGCGCAAATTTTCAAAAATTTACAAAGTATATCAAAAAGTACAATAAAAAAAAATCTTCAAATCTTTTTCATCCCAAAATCATAGGACATCTCCTTTCTATTTTTTGGAAAATCCAAAAAGGTTTGGGATATAAAACCAACCTTTTCAAATTTAAAAAAAATTAAAACCTACAACATATTTTTTTAAACATTTACATGAAAGAGGTCATCAAACGTCTCATAAATGTGATGATTTATTTTTGGTATTGAATGACTTGAAAAAACTTCTTTAAATGTTAGCAAGATCTAAATTTTCCAAAATATTTAATAACTTTTCTAAAGCTTGAATTTCTTCTTTAGACCTATAATACCTAATTATAATTTTTTTTGTTATTTAGGCATTCCATAAACATTTTATAATTTATTCCTTTGTTGTTACTCAATTTTTAAATTTTATAAATTAATTGAAAAGCCCGTCTACGGACGGGTAGCTAGCTTAAGCTAACCTAAGCTCAACCATCAGTGGATCTTTCTTTTAATGGTCTTTAATAAAAAGAATCTAATACTGACAATTTGAATTGTTTGAGTTCTAACTAGAACTGAGAATTAATTTTGATTAAATAATCGATTAATCGAAAACAATTGTCAAAAACTCGTTAACAAAAATTAATCGTCACTGTTGTTCTACTACTTCCGATTATTTGCTTATTTTTAATTGTTTTTGATTAATCGATTGTTTAAATTAATTGTTTAATTAATCCTTTGTTGTTACTCAATTGTTTAATTTTTAAATTAACTGGAAAGCCCGTCTACAGACGGGTAGCTAACTTAAGCTAACCTAAGCTCAACCATTAGTGGATCTTCTTTTTAATGGCCTTTAATAAAAAGAATCTAATACTGACAATTTGAATTGTTTGAGTTCTAACTAGAACTGAAAATTAATTTTGATTAAATAATCGATTAATCGAAAACAATTGTCAAGAACTCGTTAACAAAAATTAATCGTCACTGTTGTTCTACTATTTCCGATTGTTTGCTTATTTTTAATTGTTTTTGATAAATCGATTGTTTATATTAATTGTTTAATTAATCCTTTGTTGTTACTCAATTGTTTAATTTTTAAATTAACTGGAAAGCCCGTCTACGGACGGGTAGCTAGCTTAAGCTAACCTAAGCTCAACCATCAGTGGATCTTTCTTTTAATGGTCTTTAATAAAAAGAATCTAATACTGACAATTTGAATTGTTTGAGTTCTAACTAGAACTGAGAATTAATTTTGATTAAATAATCGATTAATCTAAAACAATTGTCAAAAAATCGTTAACAAAAATTAATCGTCACTGTTCTACTATTTTCAATTGTTTGCTTATTTTTAATTGTTTTTGATTAATGGATTGTTTTTAATTAATCGATTATTTTCGATTGTTTTCGATTAATTATTCAATCAGTTAATTAATATAATTAAAAATAGTGGAACAAAACGTAGCGATAGATGGTGCAAGTGTTCAAAAAGTTTACCTTTTTAACACTAGAGGCGCTATCGTCAAGATTTCTATGTAATTCTCTAATCAAAGAGCTAATTCTTGCTTATTCTCCAATAAGGGAGAGAGAAAGCTGACGTTAGCGTCCTCTATAGTTAAAAAATTTCATGAATTGAGAAAGAGAATTACTTTAGAAGTTTCGTTTGACTCAAAAAGTTAAATTGGGATGTGCAAGTTGGTAAAAAGTTGTACCAATTAGACTGTCTGAAGGATTTTCAACAACGTTCAATTAGAATACGTCAAGTGTCTTAAATAAATGACTCGCTGGAGCAGCAGCAGCAACGTCCATGTCCGCCCAATTACCAAAGGCAGCTCACTAAGGAACTAAGGTTGAAAACTTGATTGGTGTGCAACTCGATCCCAGAGGAGGTGATTTTAAGTTGGTACGACCAACGACCGGTGACTACCGACGACGTTGTGTGTCATAAAAAATTGTCACTCTGGAGGAGCAAGAGCAGCGTTTTGGGATTTTATTATTGTGACTATTTCACTCAGCTGTCATTAAACCAATGGAATTAAAAAACAACGAAACGTTCAACCAATAGCAATCGAAATGCATCGACAATTTTTTCAAGTTTATTTTAAAGCAAATATAAGTGACAATTTTTTTATTAACTTCAATATTTAAATAATACGTATTATCTACTTAATAAACTTGAAGAAAATTGTGTTTTTAGCCGTAACTCAAACTATAATGTAATTAATTATTTATATTAATTTCCTATTTTGTTCATGAAATAGTCTAAATAAATATCTTCTCGTGAATTTCAAATTAGTATACAATTTTTTTTCGCTTTTCACTTATGCGTTTGTTGCTTTGCGGCAATTTTCCCGACTCGAAGAGGAGGGAAAATTGCAAAAGCAACAAACGCATTCGTGAGCTCAAAAAAATTGTCGACAATTTGAAATGCACTCGGGATATTGCATATGATAACTCCATTCGTTTTGCTAAATACGATTTTAATTTTCCATTTTTAAATGATATTATCTACATTTTTAAATTAATTTAACATCACAATAACTTTCTATTTTATTTAAATTACTTAACAAAATGTTTCAATTGTTATTTTGCTTGTTCCTCAAAAATAATTTTTCGTCAGTTTTTAAAATTTGTTTATCATAATTAAAGTTTAATTAATTATAGTTTATTAATTAGTATTAATCTGGACTAGCTCAAAATTCTTCTATTTTTCAAAATAAACACTAAAAAAATAAAATACACATTTTCGCTACAAATTTTATTTTTTTCCACTCAAAAAACTTAATATTTTTTAAAACTTCTTTCCTCTCTTAAACTTACACACATTTTGACATGGGGTCCCACGAAAGGTTACTATTAAAACTTCCGACCCCCTCTAGACTTTACAAAACCCAGAGACATCAAACAAATTTTTAAAAAATTTTGAAGTATCAAAAAGTGTAATAAAACAAAAACTCCAAATCTTCATCCCAAAATAATACGACAATATAAGTCATCAAATTGAATTAATTAAATCTAATATGTAACTTCTTAAACTTTAAAGGTCGATAGAAGAGCGAGCTTATAAATTCTGTTGATTCTGGGGTTTGAACCAAGAATTTCCACCCTGTAACTCAATCAGCGATCACATCACTCCAATAAAAATATTTTTAGAAATTCTAAAAATTAACAAAGAATAAATTAATAAACGTGGAAAGTAGAAATCTTGTTAATCCATTTATCCATTTATGCGCATCACTAACTTTTGCGTAGACGGAATCTCATTAATACGCATTTTTATGCGTGACTATAATTAAGTCTAGACGAATAAGTCTAGACTATTAAGTCTAGACGGAATCTCATTTGTCTATCTTAGTCGAATTATTGTATTAAGTAATTCTAGAACAAGTTTGGAAATTTGAGAGCTAATTGGTGTTAAATCCAGAGATACGAAACTTTGGTTATTGAATGAAAATAATAACTGTAAAGGGGAGCTAGCGTAAATTTGTCTTTCCGGTTTCCAGTTTAAATATTAATTTGTACAAAAACTAAAAATTAAAATTGAAAAGTAATAAATAATTTAATGCTTGTTAAGAAATGTCACATTTTATGCAAATTAAAAAGAAATTTTGTTTTCTAACAAATTTAAATTTATAATTTAATGCATATAAACTCAACCTGATCACAAATTTTTATCAAATCCAGAGGATTTCTTGTACGACTGACTGCTAATGTGCAATACCTCAGCCGGAAGAGCTTTCTGCAACTTAGGTGAGCTTTTTAAAAATTTTCAGTAGATAAAAAAAGTTGAAAGAGACTTCAATAAATAATAAATTTCTGTGTGCCACTCAATTTTATGTGAGCTCACAAATTTAATATTTAGTACTTTTTAAAGCTGATTAAATTTTGGTTAAAATCGGTTTGTAAAAATTTGTACATGTGAGTGACGCGCATGAATGGAATAACGAGATATCGCACACCGGCGGCTAAAAACAGAGACAAATCATTAAATAAGTTATTTTAGATTTAACGAGCATTGCGTTGCATTATTATGAAGGGGGGGAAGTAATTTTTATGTACCTTTTTCCGGAGCCTCTCTTTGAACTACTTTTTAAAAAGTTTATTGCACTCACGCAGTTATTTTTTACGAGCATTGATTTAGTTTGCTTCCTCAACGAAATCAAACATTGCAGTAACTTGAAATTTCTAATTGTAAACACTGAGCTGCATAAAATTTTTTTTATCCAAACATTTGAACTATATAGCAGAAGGTATAGTTGACTGGTAAATATAATTAAATTATGTAAATAAAATTATATGTGTGCGTATAAAAATGATATCCCACTTAGATTACTTAACTTTCAAAAAATTAGCATTGCATAATAATTAGGGACTTCTAACTAATTTATGTAACAAATAATTTTTTAAATTACTTTAGAGAAAGATAGATATATTATCATCATCGAAAGTAAAAAAATGTAAAATCGTGACATAAAAACTGTTACTTTCTTATGCACAATTTTTCGATGTTATTAAGTTTCTATATTTTGTAACAAAAATTAGATTAAATATTTGGTATTTATTATAAAAATGTTAATGCTCTATTTATGTTAGTGACAATATGTACATACACGCAAAGTTGTACTTTAATACTTCCTTAATGTGATAATTATACATCTGAGATGTATCACAACTAAGTATCCGTTTTACACGGTTGATAATAATAATAATTATTTCACAATTTTTTTTAATTAAAAATTATTTTCTAACAATAAAAAGTGATTAATATAATTAACACTATTAGATAAGTATCGCTTAAAATGGCATCCGCAAAGAGTAATTTGTTTTATGTGTTTTTACGCTATGTAAGTAGAACCCCTCTACTTTTACAGCCGCTCGTGGCCGGCGTTTTTTATTGTTATAAAAGAAAAAGAGAAATAAACCCTTAATTATCATCAGTTTAAAAAAAACATAAATAATAATAAAATAAATATTACAATATTATTTTTATAATAAAAAAGATAAACAAACCTTTCTGAATTTCTTTATTGCAAACTCATTCACAAATTGTCTTTTGTCCGTGAGGTAACTATTAATAATTTTAACTTGGTCAGCATGACTACGTCATTTTCTTCTTGTTTGTTTGATTTGTGGTTTATTTTCTATTTGTCAATTTTTTCAAGAACGCGCCTTTTCTTTGTAACCAAACAAGACGATATCATTTTAATTATTTTGATAGGTATAAAAATTCGCTCAATAATAATAATAATCAACAAAAAAGTCGACACACTCCACAAAATTTAAAAAACGTTAGGGGTTACTTAACCCCTGCCTCCCCTGTGTTATCAAAAGCACTTTTAAATTTCAAAATTTAAGATTTGGAGAGGCATTTATTGCTTTTTTGTTGTTAGCTAACCTAAATAAAAAAAATGAATATGTATACCCTGTCGAGGACTTTTTTGTAGGAAAGTTACTTTTTAGAGCTTTGCCTTTGATATTCAATTTTATTTAAAACATCTTTATTCTTGCGAAGTGGAACGAAAGATTAATGGTTTAATTTATTTTTAAAATTTATTATATAATAAAAATTATCTAGTAGTTGCACTTGTTGTTACAATGCAATGATAGATGAGTAAAATATGATAACAATATTACTTATTTATTACAATGAGAATTGTATTTAAATGTCTTGACCTATACGTAATTGGCATATCATAAGATCATTTAGGATTAGAAAATCTTTGTGATATAATGAATCAATGAAGACTGTTACAGTTCAATGAACTAATATTATTTTTGATGAATGAGATATCGATATTTGACAAGATCGTTGCTATACAGTGCGACCTGGATAGCTTGAACCCAGGGTTAAAGTAAAAAATCTTTGATTTTGAGTAAGAGTGCCTGGAACCGTCAATTAGGTCAACGATTAAGAAAAACAATGTATGCTTAATCTAGCACGAGGCCGCAGGCCGAGTATTAAAATTTTTTTTTGATTTAATAAATAAAACTTAATTAAATTATTTACTACTCCTTACGATCGTCGAGAAGATAAGGTTACAATTAAGATATTTGTAAAGAGCAGCCAAAAAGTAGAAAACATAACACTAACTCGGCATTTAATAATCGTTGGAACCAAACATAAACCAAATTCAGCTAGCTGCATCTAATGGAAGTTAAATGTGTGTTAAATATGCACAATATAATGCAGGACCAGAGTGAAAAGTAAAATAAAAAGTAGAACCACGTAACAAATGCAAAAATTTGTTACAATATGACCTAACCTATGCTGCTAATTAATCAAAAACCGTAATAGATATTGAAAAATATTTAAAATAAAAAATATTTGTCTCTTTACATTGAACACTTTTGAACATAACAATATTTTTGATATTTTTCACAATTTTTGAGTTATAGAAAATAAAGTGGTCGTGTGATTCTCAAACTTGAGTAGTTTTTTATCTGATAACTTGAAAGCAGTAAACGATTTCAAAAAATGTTTAAAATAAAAAATACTCAAGATTTTGCACTAAAATTTTTTGATATTTTTCACCATTTTCGAGTTATTAAAGATAATCTGGGTCGTGTGATAAACTACTGATCCACGTCATACTTGAGCTTGTAAAGTTAATTAGTTTTTCAGATTTTCGCTAATCACTCAAAAACGGTAAAAAATATCAAAAAGAGTTTAAATTAAAAAACATTTCCTGTTTTATTCTGAAATCTTTTGGCATCTTTAATTTTTTTACCATTTTAAAGAAATTGTGGATAAACTGGGTCGTGTAGTGCTCGAGCTCGCATGATTAAATTGTTCTAGGTTTTTTCTATTATATTAATTCTCTATTATTTTCTTTATTATAAAATAAAAAATATTCATCATTTTACACTAAATATTTTTAATTTCTACCAAATTTTTGATATTTTTTACAATTTTCGAGTTATTGAAGAAAAACTGAGCCGGTGTTGTGCTTTAAGTTTGCGTCGTTAAATTATTGCAGTTTTGCTATAATATTTTGATTTTATAAACGCCAAATGGTATCAAAATATGTTGCAAAAATTTTTTTTGTAATATTTAAAAAAGTATTGAAAAATAAACTGAGTCTAGTCATACTCGAGCTCGCGAAGTTATTAATTTTACTCTTTTGCTAATCACTCGAAAATGGTAAAAGATATCAAGAAAAGTATAAAATAAAAAATGTTTCTTGTTTTGTCCTGAAAACTTTAGGCCTCTTTAATTTTTTTGATATTTTTCACCATTTTCGAGATATTGTGGATAAACTGGGTCGTGTAATACTTGAGCTTTTATGGTTGAATTGATCTAAGTTTTTTCTAATAACTCAAAAGCAGTGAACGACATCAAAAAATGTTTAAAATAAAAAATATTCACCATTTTATACGAAATGCTTTTGACTTCTACAAAATATTTGATATTTTTCACAATTTTCGAGTTATTAAAGAAAAATTGGGTCGTGCGGTTCTTGAGTTTGCCTCGCTAAATTGCTGCATTTTTGTATAATAATTTGGAAACGCCAAATAGTATCAAAAAATATTGCACATTTTTGTTTGGTATATTTAAAAAACTATTGACGGATAAACTGAGTCATGTTATACTCTAGCTGGCGAGGTTAATTATTTTACCTTTTTGCTAATCACTTGAAAATGGTAATAGATATTAAAAAAAGTTTAAAATAAAAAATGTTTTTTGTTTTATCCTGAAAACGTTTGGCCTCTTTAACTTTTTTGATATTTTTCACTATTTTCGAGATATTGTGGATAAACTGGGTCATGTAATACTTGAGCTTTCATGGTTGAATTCATCGAAGATTTCTCTAATAACTCAAAAGCAGTGAACGACATCTAAAAATGTTTAAAATAAAAAATATTCACCATTTTATACGAAATGCTTTTGACTTCTACAAAATATTTGATATTTTTCACAATTTTCGAGTTATTAAAGAAAAATTGGATCGTGCGGTTCTTGAGTTTCCCTCGCTAAATTGCTGCATTTTTGTATAATAATTTGAAAACGCCAAATTGTATCAAAAAATATTGCACATTTTTGTTTGGTATATTTAAAAAACTATTGACGGATAAACTGAGTCATGTCATACTCGAGCTCGCGAGGTTAATTATTTTACCTTTTCGCTAATCACTTGAAAATGGTAATAGATATTAAAAAAAGTTTAAAATAAAAAATGTTTTTTGTTTTATCCTGAAAACGTTTGGCCTCTTTAACTTTTTTGATATTTTTCACTATTTTCGAGATATTGTGGATAAACTGGGTCATGTAATACTTGAGCTTTCATGGTTGAATTCATCGAAGATTTCTCTAATAACTCAAAAGCAGTGAACGACATCTAAAAATGTTTAAAATAAAAAATATTCACCATTTTATACGAAATGCTTTTGACTTCTACAAAATATTTGATATTTTTCACAATTTTCGAGTTATTAAAGAAAAATTGGATCGTGCGGTTCTTGAGTTTCCCTCGCTAAATTGCTGCATTTTTGTATAATAATTTGAAAACGCCAAATTGTATCAAAAAATATTGCACATTTTTGTTTGGTATATTTAAAAAACTATTGACGGATAAACTGAGTCATGTCATACTCGAGCTCGCGAGGTTAATTATTTTACCTTTTCGCTAATCACTTGAAAATGGTAATAGATATTAAAAAAAGTTTAAAATAAAAAATGTTTTCTGTTTTATCCTGAAAACTTTTGGCTTCTTTAATTTTTTTGATATTTTTCACCATTTTCGAGATATTGTGGATAAACTGAGTCGTGTAATACTCGAGCTTTAATGGTTGAATTGATCCAAGTTTTCTCAAATAACACAAAAGCAGTGAACGACATCAAAATATGTTAAAAATAAAAAATATTCCCTATTGTACAATAAACGCTTTTGAATTCTACAAAAATTTTGATATTTTCCACAATTTTTGAGTTACTAAAGAAAAACTGAGTCGTGCGGTTCTTGAGTTTGCCTTGCTAATAACTAAAATTACTGCAGTTTTTCTATAATAACTTGAAAACGCCGAATGGTATCAAAAAATGGTGCAAAATTTTTTTTGATATATTCAAAAAAGTATTGAAGGGTAAACTGAGTCTAATTTTTGCTAATCACTCGAAAATGGTAAAAGATATTACAAAAAGTTTAAAATAAAAAATGTTTTCTGTTTTATCTTGAAAACTTTTGACCTTATTAATTTTTTTGATATTTTTTACCATTTTTGAGATATTGTAGATAAACTGAGTCGTGTAATACTTGAGCTTTCATGGTAGAATTGATCTAAGTTTTCTCTAATAACTCAAAAGCAGTGAACTACACCAAAAAATGTTTAAAATAAAAAATATTCCCTATTTTACAATAAACGCTTTTGAATTCTACAACATTTTTGATATTTTCCACAATTTTCGAGTTATTAAAAAAACACTGGATCGTGCGGTTCTTGAGTTTGCTTGGCTAAATTATTACAGTTTTTCTATAATAATTTGAAAACGCCGAATGGTATCAAAAAATGGTGCAAATTTTTTTTTGATATATTCAAAAAAGTATTGAAGGGTAAACTGAGTGTAATTTTTGCTAATCACTCGAAAATGGTAAAAGATATCACAAAAAGTTTCAAATAAAAAATGTTTTCTGTTTTATCTTGAAAACTTTTGACCTTATTAATTTTTTTGATATTTTTTACCATTTTCGAGATATTGTAGATAAACTGAGTCGTGTAATACTTGAGCTTTTATGGTAGAATTGATCTAAGTTTTCTCTAATAACTCAAAAGCAGTGAACTACATCAAAAAATGTTTAAAATAAAAAATATTCCCTATTTTACAATAAACGCTTTTGAATTCTACAACATTTTTGATATTTTCCACAATTTTCGAGTTATTAAAAAAACACTGGATCGTGCGGTTCTTGAGTTTGCTTGGCTAAATTATTGCAGTTTTTTTATAATAATTTGAAAACGCCGAATGGTATCAAAAAATGTTGCAAATTTTTGTTTAATATATTTAAAAAAAATTGAATGATAAACTGAGTTGTGTCATACTCGAGCTCGCGAGGTTAATATTATTCCACCTTTTTGCTAATCACTCGAAAATGGTAAAGAATATCAAAAAAAGTTTAAAATAAAAAGTGTTTCCTGTTTTATACTGAAAACTTTTGACCTCTTCAATTTTTTTGATATTTTTCACCATTTTCGAGATATTGTGGATACTGGGTCGTGTAATACTTGAGCTTTCATGGTTGAATTGATCCAAGTTTTCTCTAATAAATCAAAAGCAGTAAACGACATCAAAAAATGTTTAAAATAAAAAATATTCACCATTTTACAATAAACGCTTTTGAATTCTACAAAATTTTTGATATTTTTCACCATTTTCGAGATATTGCGGGGTAGATGTAAACCAGATATAAACTGGGTCGTGTAATACCTGAGCTCGCATAGTAAAATGATTACAAGTTTTTCTCTAATAACTCGATAATAACAGTTTTAGTTTTGTAAATATTTGTGTATTTTTTACCATTTTCGAATTATTACAGATAGACTGTGTTTATATTCATTTCCATATTCAACTATATGAGTAAAGGTGAGCTAAGTCAACGGGCTAAGGACCGGACTGTAGGTTAGAAGCCCTAGGTTCGATCCCCAACCTGACTACAAAATTTATCCAACTTCATTATGACCCTCTCTTCTCGGAAGGCAATGGCAAACTACCGAGAGTAATCTGCCACGAAAGCCATTTAATAATAACATATTAAATGGTCGCCAACCTCCGATAGGAGACGGCACTTTAAGAAGAAGAATTCAACTATGCGCTCCTGTCTATAGATTAGATACTAAAGAAAAATGCGGGATCGGATGAATTCCGTCCCGTTCCGCTGAATATTTAGTCCCGCCCGGGACAAGATGTCAACTCAGTCCCGCGTGGACAGAATACCAATGCAGTTCCATATTTGATTTCTTTTATACAATGCAGCCCGAGTAAACTTTATTGATTATTTGTCGACGCATGTTGCTCGGAGCAACCGATAAGCGACTGATTCAACAAGTTAAATTATAACATGGTTATAATTGGGTTGAAGCCACAGCAGTGGGGTGATGTGATCGCTGGTTGAGTATAGAGCGGAAATTCTGGGTTCAAATCGCAGAATACACAGAATTTCTTGGCTCGGCCTTCCGGTTGGCATCCGCACTCCTGTGGTAATCCCTGATATTTGTGTCGACGTCATTACCGTTGATACGGCTGCGTTACACACGAGAGTTTACAAGACAGGTTAGGTAGGCAGAGAATGAAGCCATGGGCCTTCTAGGCCTGTAGAGCTGTAATATATATATAATTGGGTTGACACCACAGGATGGTATGGGTAATTTTATAGGTAATTTGAATAAAAAAAAATAGAGATTAGAAAGGATCGTGAATAAAGAGTTTTACCGGTCGAGCTTAGGTTAGTGTTAAAAAATGATATTTTTTTTAATTTACGCTACTAAAGGAAGATCCACTGGCTATCTATCCGTCCGCAGGAAAATACCTAGAATTTATTATTTATTGGGTGGAGATCCAAAATTTGGTAAGATTCAATTTGCGTTTCTTCATTTAGTAAATAACATTAATATTATCAATAGCCAATAATGATCTTCTGTCTACTGTACTACATCTGTACATTTTTTATTATTTGTTTTGTATTCAAAGGTTCTTAAGTCAAAATTAAAATATTATGGTATAATAACATTTTGTTTGAATTATATGATTTCATTGACTTAATACAAATTCATGACAATCTTGGAACGCATCTTGTAAATTACTGTAGGATCTCATAGATACGTGTGATTCGATGTGCGTCGTTTTGATGTGCGTCATGCATTCAATATTTATCCTACTTAATGTAAAGAATTTAAAGCACTGTAGTTGATTTCTGTTATTATTATCAAAACTTAAGGCGTCTTTCTTAATTATGTAATAATTAACATTTTTAAATGATTTAAAAAAAATTAATTATATAAAACGTAAAACTATTATATTATATAAACTTAAAATTTTAAAAATAATATTAATTTCGAAGAAGTAATGTCTCAAATATGACCGATCACAGCGTTTATATTAATCGCATTATTGCTTCGAAATTAATTGTAATTTAAAACTTTTAAGTTAAATTAGTATCAAAATAGTTTTGTTTTACCTAAATAAATTTTTTTTAATCATTTAAAACTGTTTATTATTAAAAGCACAATTTTGACTTGTTTAATATTCAGAATTTTAAGTTACGAGAGAAGCGCCTTAATATTATCTTCTAACACTGGAAACATTTGTTAAATTTAAAAAAAACATAAAAATATTTTGTTTTTTATTCTCACCTGGTGCATGTAAATGGTTAAATGATCTAAGATTCGACAGAAAAAACTAAAAATTTCTCCTTTAGTCCCAAAATCTCAATTAATTTGTTGCATCTTACAAAATGTAACTTTCACATAAAAGAGAAAAATAACTGCGTTATTTTTAATTAATTTACTTAATCAGAAAATAAAATCAAAAAACCAATAAAACAGAACAAATTTTGCGGTAGGTGCATTTCAAAAAAAAATTTAAGTGGAAATTCGATAACCACTAATTACTGCGTAAATTAATTAAGCCTACTTTTACCTTATAGTAAATAGCCCATTGTTTTATATAAAAGTAAAAATTATAAATTTTGATGGATTAATTAACCACATCGAAGAACAATTTCACCAATTAATACTATAATGTGATACAAAAAATTATAATTATTTCGAAATATTATTGTGATCTGATTGTGATAATAAAATAATAACATTTTTAGTAATTATCAGTTACAAATAACTGCAATTTTATGTTTAGAAAACAAGGAATATCATGTACACACGGAAAAAGAAATGAATAATAATTTCCTGCTGTAGACCTTACTAAATTAAATTTAACTTATGTAATTTTTCTCCTACTTCTTTTATATTTGTTGTTATTTATGCCGGTTCTTTAAATAATATACTAAGGTTGATTGTAAAATCATAGTGTTAGTTCTGTTCTACCTATCGTGGAATTATAATCAAAGGGGTGAGTTGGGGTTCCATTGTTACGTATTTAAAAGGGACAGTCGGTTCAAGCTCAATAAGGGGTAGTTTTTGGTTTTTAATTATTTTTATTTTACATTTCAAGTGAATTTTTGATGACTTACTCGTGTCACAATCCACTTAATTTAAATATTTTTTAATAAGGGGTAGTTTTTAAAAAAGTATTTTTGGTTTTCAATAAATTTTATTTTAATTTTTTTTTTACATTTAAGTGAATTTCCGATGACTTGCTTGTGTCACAATCCACTTAATTTAAATATTTTCTAATAAGATTCTTAGCTAATAGTTTTCTTTTTTTTTATAAATTAGATAGGTGTCAATGTGCTGTTTAATTCTGAATATCTGCTTAATATTCCAAAAAGTTTATTGCTGTTTTGCTTATTTGCTTGCACAAATTTTTTTTTTAATTTAAAAAATAAAGTTTTTTTTTATATATAATTTTTACAAATTTTAAATAATTTTTATAAATTTATGCCTTAAAAACAAGAATTTTGATTCATAAATTAAAAATATGGAAGTAAAAAAAGGGCAATGATTTTGCACTAAAGTAATAGCACCCACCACGCTTTTAAATAGCGTAAAAAAAATATAGACACAATTTTTTGGGAATATAATTTTCCAAAAATAATATTTATTTTTAACAAAAATATTCAAAATGTTAAAATCTGTGGCTTAAAAGCTTTGTAAGTCCTTAACTTTTCAAGAAAAATATTTGCTGTTGAGAAATTTTTCATGGAAAATTTAACTCTCTGTAATTCCCGCCCTTAGCTTTCGCAAGGATCTAATGTAAAGGCCGCGTGACACTTGTACAAATTTGTTAACAAATTAGTATTTCACATAGCCTGAAGCTCTGAAGGTTATACGGCATGTAGTTGTTTTTAGTTTTTTTCCACTATTTTGAAAAAAAATTTAATATAAAGAAAGACAAAATTTTAAAATTTCCCACGAATAGAAACTGTGTACATAATTTCAACTCTCCAAAATGTCAAGATTTTTGTTAAAACAAAAACTTAAAGTAGTTCGCGTGAACAACCTGAACAAAAACTATTAAAAATATTAAATTAACTAAAAGCTTGGGGCCTTTAATATAATAATTTAATTTAGCATTTACAAATACATAAGTACAGAAAAACACGTCACAAGCTTTTTCAACCGACACACCGCGAAAACTACAGTAAATGCTAAATAATTACATGTAATCAATTTTTTGAAGATTAAAATCTCACAAAAAAGTCCACGACGGCATAATTTACTATAAATTGTTTAAAAATAAAAGACAAAGTTACTGTCTAAATTGTTAAAGATGCTGTCACGGACATTGTTGTGGGAAATTTAATGCTCTACAAATATTTTTAGTATTTGTTATGATTTTTGGAGCTTTCATTTAATTTATATAATATTTAAACTTTAAAATATCGAGTTATTTAAAAAATTAAAAATCAATTAAACAATTTATTGAGCTTTCAGATGATTATTTATAATGTTTAATTGATTTTTAATTTTTTAAATAACTCGGTATTTTAAAGTTTAAATATTATTTAATATCAACGAGAAAATAATTTAACATTTTTAATTCATTTAATTTACTGTTTTCATGCTACTTTTAATAATAATTTTACAAAATATTATAATGGGGTCGTATTAAAACTTTTTTTTTAATATTTTTAGCTTCCTATATAAAAATATAAAAAATAATATTTTTGAAAAATTGTCTTGCAATTAAATCTCTACGTTTCTATTAATTTTTTAAAACATTTTATGTTCTTAAAATTTTTTGATTGCTTTATTTTCTTGTCTTATGTGTGTTCCTTTTTTTCTTTTGTTCTTTTCAAATTTTTCGTTTGTAAATTTTGGATATTTAAAATTTAAATTGTTAAATTATTAACTCGTTGATATTAAATAATATTTAAACTTTAAAATATCGAGTTATTAAAAAATTAATTACACAATTTATTGAGCTTTCAATAAATGAAATAATTTTATGACGGATAAAATAATCATCTGAAAGCTCAATAAATTGTTTAATTAATTTTTAATTTTTTAATAACTCGATATTTTAAAGTTTAAATATTATTTAAAATTTAAATTAAACTGAAAATTATTTTCTGACAATTTCTTTTTAATTAACTCGAAGAAAACTGATAAGTGAATCTTTATGATATCAGATCGTTTTTCAAAATAGTAAGCAATTTAAAGTTCATAACTTCAAGATCAGATTTTTATAATTTAAAGTTTTTATCCTCAAGATAATAATTAACTTGGTAATTTTAAGTTAATAACTTCAAGATCTGATTTTTATGTTACTGGCAGTTCCTATATTCAAGATAAATAATTTAAATTGATAACGAAAAACGAATAAACTTTTCTGTCGGTTCTTTTATATAAAATATAGAATTTAGTTCACATGCTCCATCTGTAGTCTCTTTAAAATGTTATCAGCTAAGTTATGGATTTTTGGAGAAGGAAGAGCATAACGTGCGGCTACTTATTCTCTGCGGATTAACCCGTAAAGATGCAAAACCAAGCACTACAAAAATTTTCTCTTTTCCTCCATAAAATTAACCTTTTTATGCTAAATCTCAATTTTAAAAATTACGTCGACTTTTTCGATTGCTAAATCTATCAAAATTTTTTATTCAAACGGGAAGTGTCTCACGCTATGACGCATTTTTATTTGGAATACTTAAAATTTCATATGTACCTCGACTTTTTGCATTATGAATGAATAACTTTGGCCCGCGGGGCATCGCAATCTTCTGCACAAAAATGGTCCAGTGAAAGTAAAATGCACGAAAACAACATTTTTTTATTGCAACAATTATAACTTATATAATACTTTAAGTTGTAAATTATCAATATATGAAATGATTGTTAAGTAATTAATATTTGCCAGTTTGTTAACCACATGACCATATAATTCGAGTAATTAAAGGGCAGTAAAAAGTAATAATATTGTAATTTGTTGTGTAATTTTATTAAAATTCTTTGCACCTTTCTCTACTTACGCAAAGTGCAGCTTTTACTCTCACGTACTTGACCGTGAACTTGCAATGCTATTGAAGTGTATGAACCTACATAGCATAAAATTTATATTACAGGGCCGTATCCACGCATTTGTAAATAAATTAGTCGCAATTTGACACCTCGACGTGGAATTCAAACCACAGTACAAATTTTCAGCTTTTTTCAATATTATCACAAATTTAAGTGGGTTATCTTAATTTTCAATAGTTTTTACAAAAAATAAATTAACCTACATAAATACGTAAGATAATTTTTATTTATTGTAAAATGTTTGTGTAAACTATGAAATACCAAAATATACCACTTAAAACGTTCAATTTTTTTAAAATAATTTTTTTAATATTTTTCGTATATACCCTCGAAGCAATTAAATTTTTTTTACTAAAAAAATAATAAAAATATAAATTCCAAGTTTCAAAATTTTCAAATAAAATTTATTTTCTCTAAAAATCACCCCTTAGTGACTAGAATTTTATTCATTATTTGTTTGCCTTACTAACAAATATTTGTAACTGATTTTTCTAAAGGTTTGATTCCCGGTAAAAAATTTACCAACCCAATGTTTTTTGTTACAGAAAGATGACTTCGGTTCAATTGATCGTAACCAATCCTTGGAATGAAACCGCTTGTCCGGAAAAATCTGAGGATACCTTTAATGAAAACTTAACTGATAAAATTTGGGAAGTAGCACTTAACGAATTACGAGAAGACGAAAAAACCCGTGTGCAATGTTTAGTACAATTTAAGGAATGGATTCGTCAAAATAAAGACATTGAAAATTGCATTGTTGGTAAGTCTATAAGGTTACTAAAAAAATAGTTTGTGTAACACGGGTGGAAAGCACTTTACCACCCTTGGTATGCAAATAACTATTTTTTTTATTTTTGTGTTTTATAAATTTAAATATCATCTTACGTTCAGTGTGCCACTTAGTTAATTTTATTCATAATTTTGTCTGCGGAAGTTATTTATTCAAATTAGTTATATAATAAACAACCTACCTTGCCCGTATAATTAGATTATGTATTAACTTTTTTTTTAGATGACTCCTTCTTGCTTCGCTTCTTACGCGTAAAGAAATTTAGTATTCATCAAGCCCAACAAATGCTATTAAAATATTTGAATTTACGAAAGTGTTACAAATACATCTTCTACAACGCCGATTATTTAGAACCAAGATTGAGCGAAATTATTAATTCTGGGTAAGAAAATTTTTTTAATTACTTTTTAACTCATGATAAAATCATCGAAGAAAGTTATACAAATATTATCAGAAAGCTAAAAAAAATTATAATAACCGATTTTGTTTTCGATATTGCACAGGTCGTAAATTTAAGCTTAAATTAATTCAATTATTATAATAAATTAACGTTTTAAACACGGAAAAAGTCCCATATGCACACGCACAGTGAAAGCATAATTAAAATTTACCTAACGTCAAAAGCGTTACGTTATAATGGGGATTATGAATAAAAGTGAGCATGAAGTATGTATGGGGCCATTCCACACCAAATCGACCACTTTTGAACCCGACCCCTTTTGTCGTTTTCTTCAAACGATCGTAACTTTTTCAAAACTTGACTAATCAAAACGTTCTTTGTTTTGTTTTTATTTGTCTTTAAACGTACTTTTCAGGAAAAAATACAAAAAAATATTCAAACTTGGAGTCTACAAAATTTTTTATTTTTTGGGAAAAAATCATTAATTTTTCAAATTTTTCCAATTTTGATTTTTGATTTTTTTATTTCAAAAACAACTCTGATTTATTCCGCGTATAACAACGCAAACCCCATAATGGGTGGAAATTTTTTTCTATTTTTTTTGTTTAATTAAAAAATATTTTGTTTTATTTTTACGCAAATAATATTTTTCAATTAAACAAAAGAAATGTCGACTCATTATGGGGTTTGCGTTGTTATACGCGGAATAAATCAGAGTTTTTTTTGAAATAAAAAAATCAAAAATCAAATGTGTCAAAATTTGAAAAATCAATGATTTTCTCCAAAAAAATAAAAAATTTTGTAGAATCTAAGTTTGAATATTTTTTTTGTATTTTTTCCTGAAAAGTACGTTTAAAGACAAACAAAACTAAAAAAAAAACGTTCCGATTAGTCAATTTTTGAAATAGTTGCGATCGTTTAAAAAAAAAACAACAGTTTTTCTAAAAATTCGTAACTTTTTTTGGGTTGAGTAAAAAATTTTGAAAAAATTCACAGAACTGTTGTTGATGAGATAGTATAATATGTAAACATTTCAGAAAAATCAAAAGGGGTCGGGTTCAAAAGTGGTCGATTTGGTGTGGAATGCCCCGTATACATACAAAATTTTGAATTAAAAACCTCAAATTATAGGTACAAATAAAATTCATAGTCTCTATTAACGTAAAATAGACGTGCACAAATAACCTAACTCTGCACGTTAGTTCAACGTGAAAAATCCGTTGATAAACCGTGCATGTACTAACTGGAAATAATGGAAATAACTTTAATTTTTTTTTTTTTTTTAGTTACATTTTTGCTAGTCCTTTTAAAGATCGCAATGGACGTCGTGTTATTATCACAACTCCTAGTAAGTACCGTCAGCATTTTTTGTTTTTCTCTTAATTTTCTCAACATTTTTAGAGTTGTTTGAGCCTACCAAATACAACAGTACTGACTTGTCTCGTGTCCATTTAATTACGTACGAAGCATTGATTGATGATGAAGAAAATCAAATTTTAGGCTTCACGCACATTGGCGATGTTGGTTCCGCTTCTCCATCAATGATCACCATGTGGTCTATCACCGAATTTGCTACTTTGGTCAAATGGGGAGAAGTAAGTTAAATATTATTTTGCTAGAACATTACCTGTCAAAAATGACGGATTAGCGTCGTTAGTTTTACATCCATTAGGTAGCTTGATAAAAAACCTTTAAGATGAGCCTATGGTTCATGGTGACAATTCAACTACTTAGGAGACGGCGGCTTAACGTCCCCTCCAAAGCACGGAGTTGATACTTCCCAAATTTAAACCCCTACTTCAATCTTTAATTCAGAAAGCATCAATTACAGTTTAGATTAGAAACAAAGGGTGGTTGTGATTTACAACTGATGCTTTCTGAACTAAACCTTAAAACGATGTAGAATCCTCTAGTGTCAGTTACTATGTCTAATCCGTCTTTGATAGGTAATCGTTTAGTTCAATGACGGATTGACAGATTTAACGCTTTTATCAAAATAATAATTTCTCAATTTTTAGCAATCGTTTCCAATGAGGCACAAAGAAATCCACGTAATGAATATGCCGACTGCTTTACAATACGTATATGATTTTGCTGCCTCACGAGTAACCCAAAAAATTAGGGACCGAGTCAGGGTAAGAAAATTTAATTTACTTACTAAAAAAACTTTGTTTAAATAATCCATTTTAGTTGTACAACACTCCAGAAGAACTTCATACCGCGATCGATCCATGTGTTTTGCCGGCGGAATATGGCGGTGTAATGCCCATGTCCGAGATGGTAGAACTATGGAAAAAGGAATTGGCACTCAAAAGAGACCGCATTTTATCTCTTGACAAAATGAATTTGTTAAGCGACTCACAAATAATTTGTAGGAGAAACAACAATAATTCGTTAGATGATGTTAATAATATCAGTGGAAGTTTTCGCAAATTGGAAGTAGATTAATCCCTGCGATTATAATTTTAATTATTTAGTTTATTGGGTATCTGGAGTTTTAATACGATTAGGTTTAGAGTGTTCTTAGTTATCTAATTACTTCTCTAAAAACTTTCTGTTTTTCTAGTCGATCTAAAAGAAACTAAAAATTCCTAAAAGGAAATGTGAATTTATTTGTCACTATATTACTTTACTATATTCTTGACTTTTTGACTCATCCAGTAGCTACCTATAACTATTAATTTTAATGTTTTACTTGTTATAACCGCAAATGTATTGTACAATTTTTTATATTATTACTTTTAAGTTATCATTTCATTAAAGCGCACCATTATGTATCACATTTCTCATAATAAATTTTATTTGCGTAAACATTGTTTAGAAAAAAATTTAATGCACAAGAGTCTTCATGCGACAAAGTAAGTACCACTGAGCTACGTAAATTATCATAATTTGTTAAACTGACGATCCGTTGAACTGATAATCTGTTGAACTGATGATCCATTGAACCGATGATTCGTTGAACTGATGATCCGTTAAACTGATGATCCCTTGAGCTGATGATCCGTTGAACTGATGATCCGTTGATATCAGCCTATAAAGGTTAAAAATTATTCATTTAAAGTACGTTCGTATCACATATCAATTTGCACATTTTAAGATTCTAATTCCACAACAACAAATTCAACGATGGATCAAAACGCTTCAACTTCTTCACCTAATAATTCAAAAGCTACTCCTAATCCACAACCATCCGATTCTAGAACAGCTAAATTTAGCATTACAGTTCCAAAAGATCCGCAAAGAAGCATTCAGCTCATGAACTTTCCCAAAAGTTTAAACTTTGACTTGGGAAAAGTAAAAAAGGCACAAATAAAACAAGACGTTGCTGTCACAGAACCAGCTAAAGAAGCGCTATCAGAATCTGGAGAAGGTTCGCGATTTAAAGAACAAAACAAGTTTACTTTTAAAAAAAAAAAGGTAACTTCCAAAATCTTTCCGTACACTTTAAAAACAAAATCGCAAGATGGAGCTTTAAACAAATTTAAAGGTAGGGTCGATGGTGGAGAAACCGAGAATTCGGAATATTTCGTTTTAGTACGTGGATCTGACGGATTTCAAGCACTTCCATTAGATGAATTCCACAGTTTTTCTTCTATTCCATTAGAAAACGTCAGGACAGTCACTCAGGAAGACGTCGAATGTTCGTTTAAGAAAGGAAATAAGCAGTCGAGCGGATTAGAAAGTAACTTCAAGTGTGTAAGCGGTGGAGATGATAAGAAAAGCGAAGATAAAAATTGTTCTTTTAGTGACTTTTCATCTGATGATGAAAACGATAAAGTAGTTGTGAAACCTAAAAGAATTAAAACATCCCTAAGGCATTGTGATGAAATTCATCAAGATGGCCAAGAAATCGACTATTTCAGTGAAAATAGCGACGCCGAGGAGGAAGCGGAATTCCTTTCACTTGAAGAAATAACCGAAAACGACGCACCTGTCCAAACCGCTTTAGAAAAACCTGAAGAGAATTCAGATGACGAGTCTCTCACAACTGATTCACGTAAAAAAGAAACACCTGTACAAACCGTTTCAAAAGGCTGTAAACGGAAAGCCAAAGATGACAATGGCGCCGAAAATCATCCACCAAAAAAGTCAAAACATTAAAATTTAATTCTAATTTTGTGTGTGCCAAGTAAAATAACCGTATTTATTTATATTATAAATCGTATAATTTTTATTATTTTAATAAAAAAAAAAACAAAATTTACATAATTTGTACCTACTTAAAATTTTATTGATTTTTTGTTATTTTCAATTAACTCCAGTGTTTGCGCTGTTGAATTAAAAAGTCTTATTTTTCTCAGATATCAAAGTGCACATATTTTAAAAAAATAAAAAATTAATTAAATTATAAAAAAATCTTTGCTTGAAATTTTGAAATTTTAAAAATTTGTACATTTCAGGCTATAATTTGGACGTGTTTAATTTATTTATTTTATAATCTTATCCTCTTTTACGCGAAGGTGTCGAGGTTGTGCTACATTTTATGTATTCATTATAAATCTCCGCCATTCTTCTCTATTTTGTGTTTTCCTTCTGGCTTGTTCCCAATTGATTCCTTTACTACTCAAAATCTGTCGTATACCGTCATTCCATCCTTTTGCGGGTCTTCCTCTTTTTCTTTTTCCTAGTGGTCTTGCCATCCATGTCAACTTCACTGGCATATCGTCTCTCATCCTATTGATATGTCCAAACCATCCGACTTGTTGTTTTTCTATTTTTGTCTGGGCCGATTCTACTTTTAATCTCTCTCTGATATCAACACTTCTAATTCAATCTTTTCTGCTCACCTCTTCCACTCTTCTCAGATATTTCAATTCGCTAGCTTGTAGTTTGCTTTTTTCTCTACTATTTAGAAGCCATGTTTCGCAGCCATAAGTTAAAACCGGTAAGTAAATCGCTTTATACACAGTTAATTTGGTTTGCTTCGATATTTCCTTGTTATTTATTATTGTTCTTTTTAGCGCGTGAAATACTCCTGCTGTGGCACTGATTCTGTTATTAATATCTGCTTCATATTTTCCGCTACTTTCAATCATCGCGCCTAAGTATTTAAATTTCTTGACCTGTTCCACATGTTCACTATCAATTGTAATGTTTGTTATTACATCATTTTTACATATGACCATAACCTTCGTTTTATTGGCATTTATTTTCATATTGCTGGACTTAAGTTTTTCATTCCAAACGTTAATATTGTATTGTAGGTCATTTTCGTTACTTCCAAAAATTACAAGGTCATCTGCAAATGCACATTCTGAAATTTCTACTATTTTCATATTTCTGTAACCTATCTGCAGTTTCCTTGTATATTGTTTAACATCTTTTATGATAGCAAACATTAAAACGTTGAAGAGTAGGGGACTCAAAACCCCTCCCTGTCTTACACCCTCTTTTGTGATGAATTCTTCCGATATTGTATTCCCAGTTCTTACGTAGTTTCTCGTATTCTCATATATGCTCTTTAATGCACGTATTAACTCGTCATCGACTCCCCTCTCTTTTAGTATGCTCCAGATTCTTCCACGAGGTACCCGGTCGAATGCCTTTTCCAAATCTATAAAACACATGTAGATCGTCCCGTTGTGCATCAACACTTTTTCTGCAATTTGTCTAAAGGTAAATACGTGATCGTTAGTGCTGTGACCTCTTCTAAAGCCGCTTTGTGCTTCATCAAGCGTTGGATCTATAATTTTTCTTAAGCGAGCTTCCAAAATTGCTTCATATAACTTAGCTGTTACACACAACAGAGAGATGCCACGATAGTTTGCGCAAATTCTGTTATCACCCTTCTTAAATATCGGTAGGATAATAGCGTATTCCCAATCTTTTGGTATTCTTCCTTGCTTCCATACTAAGTTAAAAATTTTATGTAATTGCAATAGGCCTTTATCACCCATATATTTTATCATTTCCGGCTTAATACCATCATGTCCAGCCGCCTTACCCGTTTTCATTCTTCTAATAGCAATTTTTATTTCATCTACAGTGATTTCGTTGTTTTCAGATACTGTATTTACATTATTATGTATTACCACACTCCTTTCACTTGCTTCTAATAGTTCCGCGAAATATTCCTTCCACCTTCTCATTATACTTATTTCTTCACTTAGTACTAAACCATCCTTGTCTTTTACATGTTTCAGTGGGCTCTGTTTATTTTGTCTCAAACTTTTCAGTATTTTATAAAACATTTTCTGGTTATGATACTTGTTCCTTTCCATATCCCTACCGAATTCTTCCCACGAGAGCTTTTTGTTATTAAGTACTAATAGTTTAGTTTTTAGTCTTTGTTATTTGTACTCTTGGTAAGATTCATCAGTTTTTTGTGTCAAAAATGTCTTCCATTTCACTTTCTTCTTTTTGATTTCTTCTTTTAGCTCCTGATTCCACCATGGCGTTTGCTTTTTGTTTTTTGTAATTTTTGTTGAGCCGCATGTTTCTTTTGCTGCCTTTAGAATTGCATCCTTAAACACCTCCCAACTCTTTTCAATGTTTTCCTCTTCTTCCCTATTACTGTCATTTAATAATTCCTCCAACTTCGTTTGGTATTCCATTGCTAATGTATTATCCTTTAATTTGTAAGACCTGATTGTTTCCTTGTAGTTTAATTTTGTATTGTTGTCTTTTCTTAATACCTCCTGCAAGCCAAATTTAATTTTAATCTTAGTCACATCAAGTGAATTTCTAATATTATTTGTACATTTACTAGTGGAATATGGGAGATAAACTAAACTGCGTTTGATATTAAAAAATTGTTAAAATTTATTTCAGAGTAATTGTGACTAAGATATGAGTCACTTCATATGAAGGAAAATGTTACTTTGCTCAAACTTTGCTTCAGATATCAAAATCCACAAAGATTTAATTTTCGCAAGCGCCACTTTCGGTCCACACAAAATAAAGCAATTAAAATAAGGAATCCTTACAATAAAGCTATACTATGTTTTGCTTCTCTTTAAACGTCTGTAAATCACCGAGAAAAGGAAATAACAAAGAAGGTCATAACCTTTTTTAAAGTTAATGATAAGAACTAAGTATCCTCTAAATTTAAAATTTTTGGCTCTTATTAAACACGTCCAAATTATAGCCTGAAATGTACAAACTTTTAAAAATTCAAAATTTCAAGCAAAGATCTTTTTTATAATTTAATTAATTTTTTATTTTTTTAAAATATGTGCACTTTGATATCTGAGAAAGATAAGACTTTTTAATTCAACAGCGCAAACACTGGAGTTAATTGAAAATCACAAAAAATCAATAAAATTTTAAGTAGGTACAAATTATGTAAATTTTTTTTTTTTTTTTATTAAAATAATAAACAATTATACGATTTATAATATAAATAAATACGATTATTTTACTTGGCACACACAAAATTAGAATTAAATATTAATGTTTTGACTTTTTTGGTGGATGATTTTCGGCGCCATTGTCATCTTTGGCTTTCCGTTTACAGCCTTTTAAAACGGTTTGTACAGGTGTTTCTTTTTTACGTGAATCAGTTGTGAGAGACTCGTCATCTGAATTCTCTTCAGGTTTTTCTAAAGCGGTTTGGACAGGTGCGTCGTTTTCGGTTATTTCTTCAAGTGAAAGAATTTCCGGTTCCTCCTCGGCGTCGCTATTTTCACTTAAATAGTCGACTTCTTGGCCATCTTGATGAATTTCATCACAATGTCTTAGGGATTTTTTAATTCTTTTAGGTTTCACAACTACTTTATCGTTTTCATCATCAGATGAAAAGTCACTAAAAGAACAATTTTTATCTTCGCTTTTCTTATCATCTCCACCGCTTACACACTTGAAGTTACCTTCTAATCCGCTCGACTGCTTATTTCCTTTCTTAAACGAACATTCGACGTCTTCCTGAGTGACTGTCCTGACGTTTTCTAATGGAATAGAAGAAAAACTGTGGAATTCATCTAATGGAAGTGCTTGAAATCCGTCAGATCCACGTACTAAAACAAAATATTCTGAATTCTCGGTTTCTCCACCATCGACCCTACCTTTAAACTTGTTTAAAGCTCCATCTTGCGATTTTGTTTTTAAAGTGTACGGAAAGATTTTGGAAGTTACCTTTTTTTTTTTTAAAGTAAACTTGTTTTGTTCTTTAAATCGCGAACCTTCTCCAGATTCTGATTCCGCTTCTTTAGCTAGTTCTGTGACAGCAACGTCTTGTTTTATTTGTGCCTTTTTTACTTTTCCCAAGTCAAAGTTTAAACTTTTGGGAAAGTTCATGAGCTGAATGCTTCTTTGCGGATCTTTTGGAACTGTAATGCTAAATTTAGCTGTTCTAGAATCGGATGGTTGTGGATTAGGAGTAGCTTTTGAATTATTAGGTGAAGAAGTTGAAGCGTTTTGATCCATCGTTGAATTTGTTGTTGTGGAATTAGAATCTTAAAATGTGCAAATTGATATGTGATACGAACGTACTTTAAATGAATAATTTTTAACCTTTATAGGCTGATATCAACGGATCATCAGTTCAACGGATCATCAGCTCAAGGGATCATCAGTTTAACGGATCGTCAGTTCAACGAATCATCGGTTCAACGGATCATCAGTTCAACAGATTATCAGTTCAACGGATCGTCAGTTTAACAAATTATGATAATTTACGTAGCTCAGTGGTACTTACTTTGTCGCATGAAGACTCTTGTGCATTAAATTTTTTCTAAACAATGTTTACGCAAATAAAATTTATTATGAGAAATGTGATACATAATGGTGCGCTTTAATGAAATGATAACTTAAAAGTAATAATATAAAAATTTGTACAATACATTTGCGTGTATAACAAGTAAAACATTAAAATTAATAGTTATAGGTAGCTACTGGATGAGTCAAAAAGTCAAGAATATAGTAAAGTAATATAATGCCAAATAAATTCACATTTCCTTTTTGGAATTTTTAGTTTCTTTTAGATCGACTAGAAAAACAGAAAGTTTTTAGAGAAGTAATTAGCTAACTAAGAACACTCTAAACCTAATCATATTAAAACTCCAGATACCCAATAAACTAAATAATTAAAATTATAATCGCAGGGATTAATCTACTTCCAATTTTCGAAAACTTCCACTGATATTATTAACATCATCTAACGAATTATTGTTGTTTCTCCTACAAATAATTTGAGAATCGCTTAACAAATTCATTTTGTCAAGAGATAAAATGCGGTCTCTTTTGAGTGCCAATTCCTTTTTCCATAGTTCTACCATCTCGGCCATGGGCATTACACCGCCATATTTCACCGGCAAAACACATGGATCGATCGCGGTATGAAGTTCTTCTGGAGTGTTGTACAACTAAAATGGATCATTTAACCAAAGTTTTTTAAGGAGGTAAATTAAATTTTCTTACCCTGACTCGGTCCCTAATTTTTTGGGTTACTCGTGAGGCAGCAAAATTGTATACGTATTGTAAAGCAGTCGGCATATTCATTACGTGGATTTCTTTGTTCCTCATTGGAAACGATTGCTAAAAATTGAGAAATTATTATTATGATAAAAGCGTTAAATCCGTCAATCCGTCATTTAACTAAACGATTACCTAGCAAAGACGGATTAGAAATAGTAACTGACACTAGGGGATTCTACATCGTTTCAAGGTTTAGTTCAGAAAGCATCAATTGTAAATCACGGCCACTCTTAGTTTTTAAACTGCTATTGATGCTTTTTGAATTAAAGATTAAAGTGAAGGTTTAAACCTGGGGAAAGTAAAATTTTCTTATAACAAAGTCTTTAAGTAGATGAATTGTCAGCATTAACAAAAAAAAACAGCGCTACACAAGCTCATCTGAAAGCCAGCCCAGCAAGCTATCTAATGAATGTAAAACTAATGTCGCTAATCCGTCATTTTTGACAGGTAATGTTCTAGCAAAGTAATATTTAACTTACTTCTCCCCATTTGACCAAAGTAGCAAATTCGGTGATAGACCACATAGTGATCATTGTTGGAGAAGCGGATTCAACATCGCCAATGTGCGTGAAGCCTAAAATTTGATTTTCTTCATCATCAATCAATGTTTCGTACGTAATTAAATGGACACGAGACAAGTCAGTACTGTTGTATTTGGTAGGCTCAAACAACTCTAAAAATGTTGAGAAAATTAAGAGAAAAACAAAAAATGCTGACGGTACTTACTAGGAGTTGTGATAATAACACGACGTTCATTGCGATCTTCAAAAGGACTAGCAAAAATGTAACTAAAAAAAAAATTAAAGTTATTTCCATTATTTCCAGTAAGTACATGCACGGTTTATCAACGGATTTTTCACATCGAAATAACGTGCAGAGTTAGGTTATTTGTGCACGTCTATTTCACGTTAATAGGAACTATGAATTTTTTTTGTACCTATAATTTGAGGTTTTTAACTCAAAATTTTTCATGCTCACTTTCATTCATAATCCCCATTATAACGTAACGCTTTTGACGTTGGTAAATTTTAATTTTGCTTTCACTGTGCGTGTGCAGATGGGACTTTTTCCGTGTTTAAAACGTTAATTTATTATAATAATTGAATTAATTTAAGTATAGTATTTCGTCTTGAGGACGAGCGACGACGATAGTAACGTAAATACGTCTACGTCACGCTAGAGCAGTAAGTGGTGATTTTCTTGAGATATAGTTCGATTTTTTGTGATTGGATTTGTGATTTCGAAGAGTTAACTAGGAGGTGAATTAAGGCTAGAAGAATTTTGGGGTGTTAGAGGAAAGGAGAGGTAATTATTCTTTTGTGGATTGTAAAACTTTTCGAGAGGTTAGAATACGATAAGTGTACGCTATTTGGGTTGCATAGGTGGTTGACCTGCTGCATCGATCAATTTGTGAATATAAATTGAGAATACTGTTCTGAAATTTGGATTGAATATAATTACGAGGTGCTGTACACTACTAATAAATTGTGAATAGGTTTAGCATTTCTGGGGGGTCGACCCGAGTGCTATTCTTATCCGGGGTAATTGAAATGTTATTGGAAGAGCATCAATACGATAGCGAAAGCTCAACAGGAACCGAGGAACAGAAAAACAGGAAACGGCAAGCAGAATTTGATATATTCCGTAGAAGTAAAAAATTCGGCAGAACTCCACCAAAGAAAGCAACAATAAGACTGACAACGAAATGGAAGAACTGAAAGAAATGATGACGGAAATGTTGATTGAGATAAAAGGTATCAAAACGGGGCAACAGATATATGAAAATGATATCCGGATTTTGAAGGATGAAAATAAAATACTGAACCGATGATTCGTTGAACTGATGATCCGTTAAACTGATGATCCCTTGAGCTGATGATCCGTTGAACTGATGATCCGTTGATATCAGCCTATAAAGGTTAAAAATTATTTATTTAAAGTACGTTCGTATCACATATCAATTTGCACATTTTAAAATTCTAATTCCACAACAACAAATTCAACGATGGATCAAAACGCTTCAACTTCTTCACCTAATAATTGGAAAGCTACTCCTAATCCACAACCATCCGATTCTAGAACAGCTAAATTTAGCATTACAGTTCCAAAAGATCCGCAAAGAAGCATTCAGCTCATGAACTTTCCCAAAAGTTTAAACTTTGACTTGGGAAAAGTAAAAAAGGCACAAATAAAACAAGACGTTGCTGTCACAGAACCAGCTAAAGAAGCGCAATCAGAATCTGGAGAAGGTTCGCGATTTAAAGAACAAAACAAGTTTACTTTAAAAAAAAAAAAGGTAACTTCCAGAATCTCTCCGTACATTTTAAAAACAAAATCGCAAGATGGAACTTTAAACAAGTTTAAAGGTAGGCTTGATAGTGGAGAAACCGAGAATTCGCAATATTTCGTTTTAGTACGTGGATCTCACGGATTTCAAGCACTTCCATTAGATGAATTCCACAGTTTTTCTTCTATTCCATTAGAAAACGTCACGACAGGCACTGAGGAAGACGCCGAATATTCGTTTAAGAACGGAAATAAGCAGTCGAGCGGATTAGAAGGTAACTTCAAGTGTGTAAGCGGTGGAGATGATAAGAAAAGCGAAGATAAAAATTGTTCTTCTAGTGACTTTTCATCTGATGATGAAAACGATAAAGTAGTTGTAAAACTTAAAAAAATGAAAAAATCCCAAACACATTGTGATGAAATTTATCAAGATGGCCAAGAAGTCGACTATTTCAGTGAAAATAGCGACGCCGAAGAGGAACCGGAATTGCTTTCACTTGAAGAAATAACCGAAAACGACGCACCTGTCCAAACCGCTTTAGAAAAACCTGAAGAGAATTTAGATGACGAGTCTCTCACAACTGATTCACGTAAAAAAGAAGCTGAAAAAGAACCACCTATGCAAACCGTTTCAAAAGGCTGTAAACGGAAAGCCAAAGATGATAATGGCGCCGAAAATCATCCACCAAAAAAGTCAAAACATTAAAATTTAATTCTAATTTTGTGTGTGCCAAGTAAAATAATCGTATTTATTTATATTATAAATCGTATAATTGTTTATTATTTTAATAAAAAAAAAACAAAATTTACATAATTTGTACCTACTTAAAATTTTATTGATTTTTTGTGATTTTCAATTAACTCCAGTGTTTGCGCTGTTGATTTAAAAAGTCTTATCTTTCTCAGATATCAAAGTGCACATATTTTAAAAAAATAAAAAAATAATTAAATTATAAAAAAAATCTTTGCTTGAAATTTTGAAATTTTAAAAATTTGTACATTTTAGGCTATAATTTGGACGTGTTTAATAAAAGCCAAAAATTTTAAATTTAGAGGATACTTAGTTCTTACCGTTAACTTTAAAAAAGTTTATGACCTTCTTTGTTATTTCCTTCTCTCGGGGATTTACGGCGTTTAAAGAAAAGCCAAAACATAGGTATAGCTCTATTTTAATTGCTTTATTTTGAAATAAATTTGAATAATTTTTTAATATGAAATGCAGTTTAGTTTATCTAACTGAAATCTAAAATTTCATTAGTAAGTACGCACATAATATTAAAAAATCATTTGAAGCGACTGTAATATTGGGAGCGCTTTCGAGCCAGTAATAGATTTGTGAAGGTTACTTATTATAACCTCCGCTTCCATAATTAGCTTATATGTAATTGTACAACGATACTTAGTTTTGAGTTCATAATTTCGCTAGTAAGAAGTGTAGTTCAAAATATTATATATTAATTGATAATTTGCAAAAATAACTTTATACAGAGCGACCGACGTAAGAGCAATGATTTTCAGTGCGGCAATAATTGTGCTATTTCAAAATATTGTTTGTTCCAATGGAGCGCGTATATTAGCGGTGGTACCATCTCCTTCATATAGTCACCAAGTGGTGTATCAACCAATATGGAAGGAACTGTCTCTCCGGGGTCACCAAGTTACTAGCATTACCACCGACCCAATTAACGATCCTTCACTGACAAACCTAACAGAAATAGATTTACACTACATTTACGATAAAATGAAAATTGAGAAAAACCAAGTAGTCCAGAACATAAAACAAAGCTATCTGCATCTATTTCTCTCGATGTATCAACTTATGATCCAGATAAGTGATGTTGAGTTTCAGGATCCTATAATGCAAAATTTTATGAGTGATAAGAATCAACATTTCGATTTAGTAATGGTGGAATTTTCTTCACCACTACACTTAGCTTTCGCAGAAAAATTTAACTGCCCTGTGATTGCGATAACTTCCTTCGATGGGTTTAATCAGCTTCATTATTACATGGGTAATCCAACGCATCCAATATTAAATCCTCCTGTTGGTGCACCTTTCGCTGGGAAACTAAATTTCATGGAACGCGTCACCAGCTGTATGTTGAAACTTCTTATGGATGGAGTCTACCAATACTTGACATCGGACATGCAATTAGTGGTGAACAAGCACTTCGGGAAAAGCTTTTCAAATATGGAAGGCTTAATGAATAAAATTGATATGGCTTTTATCAACTCAGATCCAATTTTACATCCCATTAGACCTTTGGTACCTGCAGTTGTTCAAATCGGCGCCGGTATTCACATAAAACCACCAAAACCATTACCAAAAGTAAGCCGATTCGGTAAGTTAATAAAAAAAAGTTTAATTATAATTATTTTGCAGGATCTCCAAAAATATTTAGATAGTGCTTCTGAAGGCGCTATATATTTTAGTTTGGGCAGTAACGCGCAGAGCAAAGATCTAACAGAAAATACATTAACAATTATAAAGCAAACTTTCAGCAAACTTCCTTATAAAGTTTTATGGAAATTTGAAGATCATCTGGAGGGAAAACCTGAGAATGTTATGATTACGAAGTGGGCTCCTCAACAGGATGTTTTGAGTAAATAAGTGAAAGATTATTTGGTTTGGTAAAATGAATAACAAAAGTATTACTTTAGGGCATCCTAACATCAAATTGTTTATTTCTCAATGTGGATTGCAATCCACGGATGAAGGGCTGCATATCGGAGTACCAATACTTGCAATGCCCATGTTTGGTGATCAACCTGCTAATGCGAAGTTAATCGAGTTAAAGGGAGTTGGATTTTCAGTTGATTATATGACAATGACTGAAAAAGAATTCACCGATAAAATTGTGGAACTGATTCAAAATCCTAAGTAATGGAGAATCTAATATTCCATAAGAAATTTAACACTTTGTATTGTAGGTATCGTAAGGAGGTGGAGAAGCTTTCTAGTTTAATTAAAGATCAACCAATGACAGGGTTAGAAAAGGCAGTTTGGTGGACGGAGTATGTACTACGGCATAAAGGAGCAAAACATTTAAGAAGTCCGTCTTTAGATATTCCAGCTTATCAATATTATTTGTTGGATGTCATTGGATTTTGTTTTTTACTTATAGCTGTGGTTGTGTTTGTAATTTACAAAATTCTTTGTTTGGTTTGTAAATTAAAATGCTTGTCTAAAAAGACTAATAAAGTTAAAAGTACTTAATTGTTACTCAGGCGACAGGAACAGTGGGTTTTTATTTGGGGGGTGGAGTCTTGATTGAATGTGTAGGGCCAACCATGGTTTACATGCACTCAGGCCACATAAACGGGTCCATGATGCTACCTCCGATGTTAACAGCCCACCTTCCTCCTATTCCTCAAGCCACCCCAAACTGGCAGGAAGGGTAGATATAATTACAATAAATTAATTAAATAAAATATGTCATTTATTGTAGGTAAATTACTAGAAGGAAATGTATCAGCACATTGTGCAGAAATGAGGCAAATGGCACACTTTTTGGTTTGTTCCATTGGTAAATCTTAACACAACTAGAGCAAAAGACGTCAAATATGTCCCAAGATAACAATGCCTCCGAGAATCGTCCACTAAAAAAGTCCAAACAGTAAACAAAACTAATTTTTTTGTGGCTAGCTCAATATCTCTTTCTGTGGGCTTAATGTTCTCTCTCACTTGTGAGTAAAGTGGTGGTGACCTACGCATGTGAAGTATGGACGCTAAAAAAGCAAGACCAGACAATGTTGGGAGTATGGGAGAGGAAGATGCTGAGAAAGATTTTTGGCGGTGTAAAGGTAGGAGAGACGTGGAGGAGACAAACAAACGTAGAGTTAAGAGAACTATACGGAGAACCGGAAATAGTGGATGTGATAAGAGCGCACAGATTGAGATGGCTTGGACATGTGACGAGAATGGGTAAGAATAGAGTAACAGTCAAAGTGTGGGAGAGTCAAATAGATGGTAGAAGACGAAGAGGAAGACCAACACTTGAATGGAAAGACGATGTGAATGAGGACATACAACGACTAAAAATGACAAATTGGAAAGATAAAGCAAGAAACAGGAAGGAGTGGAAGAAGATAGTAAACGAAGCTATGGGTCTTCAAGGCCTCTAATGCTATTAGAGTTATCATTTCATTAAAGCGCACCATTATGTATCACATTTCTCATAATAAATTTTATTTGCGTAAACATTGTTTAGAAAAAATTTAATGCACAAGAGTCTTCATGCGACAAAGTAAGTACCACTGAGTTACGTAAATTATCATAATTTGTTAAACTGACGATCCGTTGAACTGATAATCTGTTGAACTGATGATCCGTTGAACCGATGATCCGTTGAACTGATGATCCGTTAAACTGATGATCTATTGAGCTGATGATCCGTTGAACTGATGATCCGTTGATATCAGCCTATAAAGGTTGAAAATTATTCATTTAAAGTACGTTCGTATCACATAACAATTTGCACATTTTAAGATTCTAATTCTAAAACAACAAATTCAACGATGAATCAAAACGCTTCAACTTTTTCAACTAGTAATTCGAAAGCTACCCCTAATCCACAACCATCAGATTCTAGAACAGCTAAATTTAGCATTACCGTTCCAAAAGATCCGCAAAGAAGCATTCAGCTCATGAACTTTCCCAAAAGTTTAAACTTTGACTTGGGAAAAGTAAAAAAGGCACAAATAAAACAAGACGTTGCTGTCACAGAACCAGCTAAAGAAGCGCAATCAGAATCTGGAGAAGGTTCCCGATTTAGAGAACAAAGCAAGTTTACTTTTAAAAAAAAAAAGGTAACTTCCAAAATCTCTCCGTACATTTTAAAAACAAAATCGCAAGATGGAACTTTAAACAAGTTTAAAGATAGGCTTGATAGTGGAGAAACCGAGAATTCGGAATATTTCGTTTTAGTACGTGGATCTCACGGATTTCAAGCACTTCCATTAGATGAATTCCACAGTTTTTCTTCTATTCCATTAGAAAACGTCACGACAGGCACTGAGGAAGACGTCGAATATTCGTTTAAGAACGGAAATAAGCAGTCGAGCGGATTAGAAGGTAACTTCAAGTGTGTAAGCGGTGGAGATGGTAAGAAAAGCGAAGATAAAAATTGTTCTTTTAGTGACTTTTCATCTGATGATGAAAACGATAAAGTAGTTGTAAAACCTAAAAGAAGGAAAAAATCCCAAACACATTGTGATGAAATTCATCAAGATGGCCAAGAAGTCGACTATTTCAGTGAAAATAGCGACGCCGAAGAGGAACCGGAATTGCTTTCACTTGAAGAAATAACCGAAAACGACGCACCTGTCCAAACCGCTTTAGAAAAACCTGAAGAGAATTTAGATAACGAGTCTCTCACAACTGATTCACGTAAAAAAGAAGCTGAAAAAGAACCACCTATACAAACCGTTTCAAAAGGCTGTAAACGGAAAGCCAAAGATGATAATGGCGCCGAAAATCATCCACCAAAAAAGTCAAAACATTAAAATTTAATTCTAATTTTGTGTGTGCCAAGTAAAATAATCGTATTTATTTATATTATAAATCGTATAATTGTTTATTATTTTAATAAAAAAAAAAAACAAAATTTACATAATTTGTACCTATTTAAAATTTTATTGATTTTTTGTGATTTTCAATTAACTCCAGTGTTTGCGCTGTTGATTTAAAAAGTCTTATCTTTCTCAGATATCAAAGTGCACATATTTTAAAAAAATAAAAAAATAATTAAATTATAAAAAATCTTTGCTTGAAATTTTGAAATTTTAAAAATTTGTACATTATAGGCTATAATTTGGACGTGTTTAATAAGAGCCCAAAATTTTAAATTTAGAGAATACTTAGTTCTTACCGTTAACTTTAAAAAAGTTTATGACCTTCTTTGTTATTTCCTTCTCTCGGGGATTTACAGGCGTTTAAAGAAAAGCAAAACATAGGTATAGCTTTATTTTAATTGCTTTATTTTAAAATAAATTTGAACAATTTTTTAATATCAAACGCAGTTTAGTTTATCTAACTGAAATCTAAAATTCCATTAGTAAGTACGCACATAATATTAAAAAATCATTTGAAGCGACTGTAATATTGGGAGCGCTTTCGAGCCAGTAATAGATTTGTGAAGGTTACTTATTATAACCCCCGCTTTAATAATTAGCTTATATGTAATTATACAACGATACTTAGTTTTGTGTTCATAATTTCGCTAGTAAAAAGTGTAGTAAGAAGAGAATGGGTAAAAATAGAGTAACAGTCAAAGTGTGGGAGAGTCAAATAGATGGTAGAAGACGAAGAGGAAGACCAACACTTGAATGGAAAGACGATGTGAATGAGGACATACAACGACTAAAAGTGACAAATTGGAAAGATAAAGCAAGAAACAGGAAGGAGTGGAAGAAGATAGTAAACGAAGCTATGGGTCTTCAAGGCCTCTAATGCTAATGTATATATATATTAGTTAGCTAATTACTTCTCTAAAAACTTTCTGTTTTTCTAGTCGATCTAAAAAAAACTAAAAATTCCAAAAAGGAAATGTGGATTTATTTGGCACTATATTACTTTACTATATTCTTGACTTTTTGACTCATCCAGTAGCTACCTATAACTATTAATTTTAATGTTTTACTTGTTATAACCGCAAATGTATTGTACAATTTTTTATATTATTACTTTTAAGTTATCATTTCATTAAAGCGCACCATTATGTATCACATTTCTCATAATAAATTTTATTTGCGTAAACATTGTTTAGAAAAAAATTTAATGCACAAGAGTCTTCATGCGACAAAATAAGTACCGCTGAGCTACGTTAATTATCATAATTTGTTAAACTGACGATCCGTTGAACTGATAATCTGTTGAACTGATGATCCGTTGAACCGATGATCCGTTGAACTGATGATCCGTTAAACTGATGATCTATTGAGCTGATGATCCGTTGAACTGATGATCCGTTGATATCAGCCTATAAAGGTTGAAAATTATTCATTTAAAGTACGTTCGTATCACATAACAATTTGCACATTTTAAGATTCTAATTCTAAAACAACAAATTCAACGATGAATCAAAACGCTTCAACTTTTTCAACTAGTAATTCGAAAGCTACCCCTAATCCACAACCATCAGATTCTAGAACAGCTAAATTTAGCATTACCGTTCCAACAGATCCGCAAAGAAGCATTCAGCTCATGAACTTTCCCAAAAGTTTAAACTTTGACTTGGGAAAAGTAAAAAAGGCACAAATAAAACAAGACGTTGCTGCCACAGAACCAGCTAAAGAAGGGCAATCAGAATCTGGAGAAGGTTCCCGATTTAGAGAACAAAGCAAGTTTACTTTTAAAAAAAAAAAGGTAACTTCCAAAATCTCTCCGTACATTTTAAAAACAAAATCGCAAGATGGAACTTTAAACAAGTTTAAAGATAGGCTTGATAGTGGAGAAACCGAGAATTCGGAATATTTCGTTTTAGTACGTGGATCTCACGGATTTCAAGCACTTCCATTAGATGAATTCCACAGTTTTTCTTCTATTCCATTAGAAAACGTCACGACAGGCACTGAGGAAGACGTCGAATATTCGTTTAAGAACGGAAATAAGCAGTCGAGCGGATTAGAAGGTAACTTCAAGTGTGTAAGCGGTGGAGATGGTAAGAAAAGCGAAGATAAAAATTGTTCTTCTAGTGACTTTTCATCTGATGATGAAAACGATAAAGTAGTTGTAAAACCTAAAAGAAGGAAAAAATCCCAAACACATTGTGATGAAATTTATCAAGATGGCCAAGAAGTCGACTATTTCAGTGAAAATAGCGACGCCGAAGAGGAACCGGAATTGCTTTCACTTGAAGAAATAACCGAAAACGACGCACCTGTCCAAACCGCTTTAGAAAAACCTGAAGAGAATTTAGATGACGAGTCTCTCACAACTGATTCACGTAAAAAAGAAGCTGAAAAAGAACCACCTATACGAACCGTTTCAAAAGGCTGTAAACGGAAAGCCAAAGATGATAATGGCGCCGAAAATCATCCACCAAAAAAATCAAAACATTAAAATTTAATTCCAATTTTGTGTGTGCCAAGTAAAATAATCGTATTTATTTATATTATAAATCGTATAATTGTTTATTATTTTAATAAAAAAAAAAAAAAACAAAATCTACATAATTTGTACCTATTTAAAATTTTATTGATTTTTTGTGATTTTCAATTAACTCCAGTGTTTGCGCTGTTGATTTATAAAGTCTTATATTTCTCAGATATCAAAGTGCACATATTTTAAAAAAATAAAAAAATAATTAAATTATAAAAAAAATCTTTGCTTGAAATTTTGAAATTTTAAAAATTTGTACATTTCAGGCTATAATTTGGACGTGTTTAATAAGAGCCAAAAATTTTAAATTTAGAGGATACTTAGTTCTTACCGTTAACTTTTTTTAAATTTTTTAAATTTTTATGTTAAATTTATTTGTGGCTAGCTCAATATCTCTTTCTGTGGGCTTAATGTTTTCTCTCACTTTTGATTAGTTTATTTATAGATCTACTAGGGGGGCTTTGCCCCCCTGACCGCTGTCGCGGCCCAACCCCCCGGGCCGCTTCGCGGCCCTAATAGCACATAAACGAAATAACTTTGAGTTGAAAAACTTCTTTTCATACAACATTTTTTTCCGATGATTAATATATCTCAACGGATGAACAGATTAACGTTTAAACGGATTATAACGTCATACAGCTTGAAAATTTAAAATAAATGTTATCGATTACTATTAGGTATTTTTTTATTTTTTGAAAACGTTCTGCAATTTTACTATTGGTTAAAGGAAAAGAACCAATCACAATCTTCCAAAACGTTGAATAAAAACGTTGCATATTTTGTCTTATCTTTTTACAAAATTAATTTTTCTAAAATATTGCACTGCAATATCGGCGTTTTTGCGTCATATCTCCGGCATCATGAGGTATTATTATTATTTGAGAATTATTGGCAATTTGAGCTACTGTCTGATTTTTGCTTTTTATGCATTCATTCAAAGGTTCCTTTGATTTTTTTGCTGGCGGATTTGATTTTGATAGTTCTTGTTGCTGCTGTTGTCTTTCCCTGAGTTCCTTGACACGTTCTGCTGATGTTTTAGAAGATAACAGCTCGTAATTTGTTGATGGGAACGACGGCTGCGGCCGATCAACGTCTCAAGTACTAAACAGATCAAATTGCCTGAGATGTTGATCAGTTTATCAGTTTATACCATGGTATAAAGGTTGAGACAGTAAAAATAATTTTATATCTTATATAGTATAAGCATTTCGGTTTCATAAAAATGTTACAAAAAAACGTTATATAAAAACGTAACATAAAAACGTTACATAAAAACGTTACATAAAAACGTTACATAAAAACGTTACATAAAAACGTTACATATTGAGCCCTTATCTTTTTATAATATAGGGTAGATGGGTGTTTTTTGATAGCATATAAGGTCAGCGTGACTTTCATAAAATGCGACCCCCTCAGAATAGCTGCCCCTCCTGTCATTCTGAAAACTTAGTGAGGAATAGAAGGTAATTTGGGTTACAAAGTTTGCAATTTTAATTGATTTATTATATTTAATCCTAGATTATTAACATGATAATTTAATAAATCTAACAACTAAATGATGACGTCAAAACGCTTAAGTATAGACCAACCAAACTAAACGAATAACATAAGGGGACCTATTAAACCTAGGCTTTCTGACGTCACCCAAACAAAATCAATTTACTGTAATACCAACAACTAACAATTTTAGAACACTAAACGTTCTGATTCGTCCAAAATATTTAAAAAAAAGTTTCAACACACCATTGGTCTTATTACAATTCCTTCTTTACTGCCGGTGGTAGATGCGCTTGAAAGACTTGTAAAGCACAAACGGCTAATTGTTTAGCGCCTTCACAGAGATTTTCTTTGGAAAACCCCGAACATTTTTCTTTAAAGTCATTCAGGACCTGATCATCAGTTATATTTAACTGTCGCTTCAAATTATCGACAAATATTTTTCCCTCGTCGTTAAGTATTCCAGATCTCAAAAATATGCATTTGATGTAGCAATTAAGGTTAGGATTATTATTTACTATTTCGCCAGTTTCTTCAAAAACGGATTCCAGTTTTTTATCTACGGGTATGTCTACCAAACAATGCCGTTTTATTTCTTCGTGCGTCATGGCAAAGCTTTTTAAAATATGTGCAGCAAACTGATAAAAACAGGGTTAATAATTTAAAATAAAAATTTAAAAAAAAATACACACCTGATTTTGATGAGAAACCTTGATGATGCTTGGTAAAACCAAGCCAATAATAAGTAGAAGTTTCATGATAAATTCAAGTAGTGAAGTAACGTTTCTTGCAATCTCTCAACTGATTTTATACAAAAAATATAACAACATAAAAATTGCAAAGCTTCATAATTGGGTAATTAAATATTAATACTATAAATATTAATAGTAGCAAGGTGCAGAAACTAAGCTGAATTATATTGATTACAATGAAATGACATTTTACTACAATGTACATAAATACTTTCAAATCACCAAAGCATCCTTGGCATAACCCTTATTTGACAAACCCTAATAAGAGAGTTGTTAAAAAAATAATCAATTGAACGTTTCAATCCGGAGAAGGTAACACTCCGATTTGTTTTGCCACAATGATCGTATAAGCCAGCCCTTTCGGTGATAAATCGGAGAAGATGGGTAGTGGGTCCTAAGAGAAAATTGTGATCGGGAGTAGTTTTTCAAATAAAATAGTCTTACAGCTTGTAAGACGAGCAAGGCAAGGCACTGTTACAAATAATTTTCCAAATAAACAAAAGTACCTGATTTGTCAATCAAATTAATGCTTGGAAAATAAATAAATAAATAATAAATTTAGAAACGTTTATTGGTTCTTAAAATTAGGTGTTACATTATTAATTATTTTATACAATTTTTTTTAAATAAATCATAAAGTTCCAAAACTTTTTGTACCAATAAAAAAATATATATTTCTAGCAAATGGTTAATCTTGTTTATTTCCTCATTCCCATCATTTCTTCTGCATATTTTATACTGCAATTCACGAACTCTTTTGCACCTACACATAGATCGTCCCTATTAAAAGTATAACAATTTTTCTTCAACATATCCAAAAGTTCATCCGGAACATCTACAGTCTTTTTTATTTCATCCAATAAAAGGTCTCCTTTTTCAGTCATTACGCCATATTTGACAAATACGCATTTAACAAAGCATCTGATGGATTCGTCTTTTTCATCTGTAATGTCGAAAAGAGATTCAAAGTCCACTTCAGCCTTAACCGTACATTTCTCTTTCAGTTCTTGTTCTGAACCAAAGATCGTTTGCAACATTAAAGCAGGCATCTAGAAATAAAATAATAAAATTCATAAATAAATATAACACTTGGAAAAGCAATGGTTTTTTGGAGCAATAGAAACTGTCCCCGGCTCTTGCTCTATAAGGGTAGGTTATACTGCGAGTTTTACGTTATTCATACTAAATTCATAAACGGCTGAAAGGATTAAGTTCAAATTTTGAAAATATGTTTATGGGGTAATAGCGAAGGTCACCTCATATTTTTAAAAACTTTATTTCGTTCAAAAATGTCCAAAAACGCGCTTTTACAAGAGACAATTTTTAAAATTATTTTAGAATTAATTCAGAAAAATTGTACACTTCATTTTTGAAAAAAAAATTGCAAAAATATGTAATTTTGAGTTTAAAACAATTGTAAAAAAAATATCAAAAACATTTCAAATGGTTTCAGATTAACAGGCACATTTTAATTGTCTGTCTGTCTGTCTGTAAAGTTTTGACCAAGTAATTCAAACATTTACGTACGTTGTATCGGAACTTCGTAAAACTTTTTTACACATATTTTATTATGCAGTTTGCATATAATAAATTAATTACACGTAAATGAGTGGTCCAAAAAAATTTTAGTTTCAAAAAAAAGCACGCAAAGCTTAAAATTTTTTTATTTTTATAATCAAAATACGAATATTCACTGTCATCTTACCTCATTGCTTTCATGAGAGATTTTTACAGCTGCTAAAACCAAAAAAACAACCACACTAAAATGTTGCATTTTGGATGTAGTACACGATTACTGATTGCTTACAAAAATTAAGTACGAATGAGGAATTCTAAATTGTAAAAATCTTTTATATAACTTAAATCTTAAATAATAAATAGGTATATATTATAAATTTGTGCAAATTGATTAAAATTATTCCACATTAATTATGATTTTAACAATAGATTACTTATTGTATAATCACTTTTTGCATTTTGTTGTTAAATATTTTAGCACCAAGGCTAATAAAGCAAAAAAGTATCAAAAATCGAGAATCTTTAGAATAGCGGCGGTGGTGGATTTCAATTTTCTTTTTAATATATGTCAAAAATTAACGTGGAATCCATTCCATGGCACCAATAATAATTCAACATAGTGAAAATCTTTTCTGATTGCTGAGGATTTCAATATTGTACCCATCAGTGAAAATGCAAATCGAAGAGTTTCCATGAGTAATAAATTTTTCTATTATTAAAATTATAATTTATTTAAAAACAATAATTATTGTTTAGTTTAGATAGTAAAAATATCTGCATTGCTTATCTTTACAAACCTTGAAAATTATAGAGGTTATCACCTCTAATGTACATATGTATGTACTAGCTCACTAATCCGGAAAATGGGATTCGACATGCAAGAAGTTTTTATTGTACCCACTTTTAGATTCTGAAGCGCAACAAAATAGAGTAGATCCTCTCAATATGATCAAATATGTTGTTACGGACTGTTTTGTAGGAAATTTGGACCGCTTGTCTGCCGGTTAAATCCATTCCCCTTTCTAGTAGCACGCATTGCAGAGTAGGGCCGGTCTAAGAAAATATTTTTAGTTCGTACAGCGTTAGTCAAAACAGCCCGAAGCGACCGGAGCGGAAGGAGCGGAGAGTCCATTTCGACAACGCAACTGTGGCAAACCTCGGATCCACTTTAAAATCTAATGTTGGTAATGGATTTAACCGGTAGATCGGTGCTGGTCGGTAGACCACACGCTATAACAGCACCAATTTAACTTTTTACAAAATTGTGAAATGACCCACGGCCAGAAATGTATTTAGAGATAATATTAAATAAAAAAAATAGGTTTGTGCACGTCGCGTCGGCGTGCTGAGGTTAAAAGTAATCAGGCGTATACTAAATAAATAAGACAAAGGAGGAGTAGCTTTCTAGCAAATAATACTGTTAGATTTAAATTTTGCAGTGAGAATTTAATATTTAATTTAATTTAATATAATTTTTTACACAACATTTTTTTTACCATGAAATAACGCCAAATGCGAGATCTTTTGTTTAACATTTTCCAATACTGTAACATAGCAGGATGATAATACTGTAATACTGAACACTACACAAATAAATTTAAGAGTGACAGGGATTTGAACCTACTACCGTTAAGTTTATAGCTTCACACTACACCAAACTAGGCGCAGCTACTTTCAATTTTAGGGAGTGCTAATCAACAATAAAATGGCTATTTGAATAAAAAAAAAACTTTCATATATTTATAGCCACTTCGCGAATAAAGGTACTACTTCTGATTTGCTTGGGGAGTATTCCATACCCCCCAAACCCCCCGATAATGAAAACCAACTTATAACCGCTTTCATAAAACTTTTAACAAAGCGTTAACTTTTGCTAATCAATAGAAAACATCCGTTAGCTTTAACAACTCAATAGAAATCATCCGTTAATTTTAACTTCAAAAGTTTTAAAAAATTTTATTACATTGCTCTTCTTCTTCCTTTTCTAATTAAAACCGTGTTCTGTTCTAACATCTGTATTTAACTTGGTATTAGGTCATCTGAGCATAATATACTTGTTTAAAGACCGATAGGTAGTTACTAGGTTGACCTTGTGCCTGTGACCCTGTTTTTTTAATGGTGAGGTGACCAATTATTTTTGGTGCTAAAGAAGAACGAAGGATCTTCACCAGTGTTTCATTGGAGTTTCTCAAACTACCTTTTTTTAGAATCTATAACCTTTCCTCCGCACAAATAAAGAGCTGGTTCGATAACATCGTGGCTAAATAAGCGGCTCAAGGGGTAGTTTTTGGGTACCTTCAACCGGGTCTAACTGGGCCAAATCAGAGATATGCCTATAAATGACACAGAAAACGTGGAGAGGTAGGAGGAGAAGTTTTCTAGCAAATTATTTATTTGATTATGGTCAAAATATTTTATAACCTAAAGTTTTTATAATGTCACCCAAGGAAGTGGTAAATAATTAAGCTCATTTGTTTTATTTCATTGGTAATAACGGCACATGTTTATATTAATTGCGTTACTAACAGATAGCAAAAAAATAGAATTTTATAAGTATAATAAAATATTTTGTTGAGCAGTGTCATTGAAATAGAGATATAATCACTATTTCCCACATTAATTTTGGAATCTTTTCATTTTATTTCAAAAATACCGAAAACAAAATTAGGTTTTTTGAGTTCGAATATTTGTAATGTGAGCTGCATTTAAAGGTGTATAATTTTTGTATAAACAAAAAAAATCAAGTAACAATAACCATTGTTAATTTTTCAGTTACAGTTTTGCATTTTCAATGCTAAATTAATTTGTTTTTTTCACGACAATCAAACGTTAATCTCGTGCGGTTAAATTTTATGTAATCAAGTAAAATAATAAAAACTTTTATTTTAACGTAGCATCCAAACTAAGTACATGTTCATTTGGGCTTGGACGGGATTTGAATGCTGAGCTTTTCTAAGTCCATTCGTTACTTTGATTCCAATTGCTTGCAGTATTTGCCGTGTTTTTAATGTAGGAATTTTATGTTATCTTAGGGAAAATTAATTTAACCCTGTTGGCGTATTTTAATGGATTACTTAAAAACTACATCAACTAATTTTATTTTTGTGATCGTGTATTTAATGCCCGTTTGCACGACCTCGGAATAAATTTGACCCTTAGCTAAGCCGCCCTTTATCATAAGAGGAACTTAAATTCCCCAATAATAAACATCCTTACGATGTTAAGTGGCACTTAATTCAGTGGTGCAATGCAATAAGTGACACTTATTGATTTATGGGACGCTTAACACTTTAAGGATAAGTGGTGCAAACGGGCATAAATGACTGAAATTCTAATAATTTATAATCGCAGGATTACATAAAAGAGCTAAGTAATTAGAGAAATTTGTCTGTCGATATACTTGATAGTAATTATTAGTAAAGTAACCTCATTTAACCCTCATCGTATGTTAGGTAAATTACCAAAACATGTGCGTGTTATTTGCTTATATTTTGCAATTTGTTTATATAATCATATTTGTTGTTTATTTCAAATCAAAAAAAGTTCTTTTTAGTAGAACTAATTATTTTAATTGCGTAATGTCAATTCAAGGTAAAATATTAAAATATTAAACTCAACAGCTTATGCTGAGTATACAATGTTAGCACAATTGTTATTGCTTAATAGTAAATTATTTTATAATTAATTATAAATAATTAACATAATTAAAATATTTTTATAGGTGAGTAAGCTTAAATTAAACAATTTAACTTAAGTAGGTATTATTAAGCTGTTATTTATGATGATCTGCATATAAACGCTGCTGGATTTATAACCTGCATCGCTGACGTAGCGCCCAGACTACATTGAATTTAGCAAAATCAAGTTTTATTTTTAAAACCCAATTTACTATTTACGTTTATGGTGACCAAGTTTACTGTTACATTCCAGACTAATTTACATTAAATTTAGTACGCCCAATTTGTATATTAAATTACTAGGTATGGTCTATTGCACAAACTTTCGCTTTCGTTAATACGACAATTAAATTAACAATTTAAATACAACTATTCTTACCTCGATTAAACGTGAATCATTCATTCAATTGAAAAAACATTTTTGAATGAAATCAGTGGAATTAGCACTTTTCTTCCGTGTTTCACACAAGATTTTTTGTTGTTATTGTTTCCAAAAAGAATCTAAAAATTTAGTGACCGATAAAAAAAATGATTAAAAAAATAGAGGTTTCCTAAAAATGGAGGTTAATAAAAATTTGCGTAAAAATAAAACAAAATATTTTTTAATTAAACAAAAAAAATAGAAAGAAATGTGGGCCCATTATGGGGTTTGCGTTGTTATACGAGAAATAAATAAGAGTTTCTTTTGAAATAAAAAAATCAAAAATCAAAAGTGGACAAATTTGAAAAATCAATGATTTTCTCCGAAAAAATAAAAAATTTTGTAGAATCCAAGTTTGAATATTTTTTTTGTATTTTTTCCTGAAAAGTACGTTTAAAGACGAACAAAAACAAAAAAAGAACGTTTTGATTAGTCAATTTTTGAAATAGTTCAGATTGTTTGAAGAAAAAAAACATCAGTTTTTCTGAAATTTTAACTTTGTAAAAAATTTTGAAAAAAATTACACAACTGATTTTACGTATTATAATACTATCCCACCAAAAACAGTTCTGTAAATTTTTTCAAAATTGTTTACAAAGTTAAGAATTTTTAGAAAAACTGATGTTTTTTTTCTTCAAACGATCGTAACTCTTTCAAAAATTGACTAATCAAAACGTTCTTTTTTTGTTTTTATTTGTCTTTAAACGTACTTTTCAGGAAAAAATACAAAAAAAATATTCAAACTTGGATTCTACAAAATTTTTTATTTTTTCGGAGAAAATCATTAATTTTTTAAATTTTTCCACTTTTGATTTTTGATTTTTTTATTTCAAAAACAACTCTGATTTATTCCGCGTATAACAACGCAAACCCCATAATGGGCCGAAATTTTTTTCTATTTTTTTTGTTTAATTAAAAAATATTTTGTTTTATTTTTACGCAAATAATATTTTTCAATTAAACAAAAGAAATAGAAAGAAATGTCGACCCATTATGGGGTTTGCGTTGTTATACGCGGAATAAATTAGAGTTTTTTTTTGAAATAAAAAAATCAAAAATCAAAAGTGTCGAAATTTGAAAAATCAATGATTTTCTCAGAAAAAATGGAAAATTTTGTAGAATCTAAGTTTGAATATTTTTTTTGTATTTTTTCCTGTAAAGTACGTTTAAAGATAAACAAAACCAAAAAAAGCGTTCCGATTAGTCAATTTTTGAAATATTTACGATCGTTTGAAAAAAACACAACAGTTTTTCTAAAAATTCGTAACTTTTTTTGAGTTGAGTAAAAAATTTTGAAAAAATTCACAGAACTGTTGTTGATGAGATAGTATAATATGTAAAAATTTCAAAAAAATTAAAAGGGGTCGGGTTCAAAAGTGGTCGATTTGGTGTGGAATGCCCCTATAATAATTCAGCACCTTTTATTTTTTAACTGTGGCAACGCTGCTAGTTAATCTGATTTACAATTGATACTTTCTGAATTAAAGCTTGAAATGGTGTAGATGATTAGGCTAGTTAATTATTAAATCTCGTTGATCCATTCATGCGCGTCATTAACAAAAATTAGTTGCAAATTATTTAGTTTTTTAATTTACATCTTCTGAAGTGCTAACCATGCCCTACAGCTACAGTGATATTGGATGAAATCAATGGATTCCTTTTGTCAAAAAGGAATTGTAGAATTCTACCTCCTCTCTATTTTATTCTCACAAGAGGAAAACCTAACCAAAAAAAGAAGACATTGCTGAAGGGTAACAATAATAAAAAAATATATTAATTTGCAGATTCTTTTTTTCAAAATGAGCGTAACTCTATAAATTTGATCTCTCAGATTACTTTTTTTCACTAAAACTTATTTTTTACGAACTAAAAACTAAAATAAATGTATCACATGTTTAACATTCAGAATGAAATAATTAAATTATTCTGGAATCATATCGATGCTCAATTCTTCTCCAATATTACTTGGAGACGTTTCCAATTCTCCTATATCATTCGACTCACTATCCAGGGAAGGTTCATTACTAAACATCTCCGTTGGCACCGTTAAGGGAGCTCTTTCCGGCATTAATTCCATATAACTCTGTCGAGATTGCAAGTGCCTTTCCACTTCTTCCGGCGTCATGTGGCCATCTGATAGAATATTATTAGACAACGAAGTTGTGGGTAACTGAATCTAAAAAAGATTTGGTAAGTAATCCTTCCGAAACGGTAAAGAAGTAAGTAAAAAAACAAACCATCGGTTGATTTATAGGTTTCGGTTGCCTTGCCAAGGTATTTGGTTTTTTTCGCTTATTAGTCGGCATTACCTTTCCACCGCTACCACTAGCAAATCCATTACCCTGAGCAACGCTTGAATCTAACTTTCGTCTAAAATACGAGAACAAGATAATTAAATTATTCTAAGATGGAATAATAAAACCAAACTTTCTAGTTAACTCCACACGCACTGCATCTTGATCATCAGATGATTCGGTATCTTCGCTCTCGGAACTTGATTCTAATTTTTCGTACTGCAGTAAGCGATCGAGTAAGAAGTTACGGTCTCGTGTCGTCAACAACAATCGTTTTTGTGAAAGTCGAAGTGCGTCACGAAAGCATTCATTTTCCTAATAAACAAGTTACATAATAACAACAAAAAGTTTTTTTGCAGGTGAAATTTATAATACAAAATGTGGTAGTACTTACATAGATTAAATTTTTAAATTTCCTTTTTAAAAATTTGTACTGTTTTTTGCATTGAGATTCTTCTAAAGCCTGCTCCTCTTCTTCAGCTGCCGCAGCTGCATTAGCCATCGAACGACAATACCAACCGTCCAACATAATTTATTTTTAATTAAAATCAAAACAGAAACTCGAAATAGGTGTTTTTAATTATTTTTAACTGGTTTACATAACCTCACATTTTTTGTTGTCAAGCCTGTTTGGCTCATTTTAGCGAATCCGCTTGTCAAAGAATTACAGGACCGGACTTTTACAAAATTAGGGTAACTTTACTGATGAGTTTGCTTTACATGTTTTTTATTCCTTTTTAACACTTTTGAGGAACTGTGTCGCATGACCTTTTTTTTATATAAAGATTTTTGTGTACAGGGGCCTCTGGCTCACCGGCGCCAAGCAAAGGTCAAAGCGCCTAATAAAGGGAGAGCCAACATTGGCTCTCACCAATTTGCACCATTTTACTTTTTGATCATGATTAGTCATACATCAGGTAAAAATAAAAAATCCCTCAACTCAACCTATTTGAAGAAAATCAATTTTGAACAAAAACATATTTATTTTTTCAAAAAAAATTTAAGCAGCCAAAAGCCGGCGGGGAGGGGGCAAAGGAGACAGCTGCCTCCTGGCATCCTCCCGGTCAGAGAAAGATTTTGTAAGGAAAATAAACTACACAGTACTTAATTTTGTCTCATTTTTTAATGAGATCTTCTTCTTCTTCATTAGCAGTTTTCGTCCACTGCTGAACGCTAAGCCTCCCCTTTTAAACTCCTCCCAGTGGGGAGAGAGAAGCCACAGCAGTGGAGTGATGTGATCGCTGGTTGAGTATAGAGCGGAAATTCTGGGTTCAAATCGCGGATTTCACAGAATTTCTTGGCTCGGCCTTCCGGTGGGCATCTACACTCCTGTGGTGATCCCTGATGTTTGTGTCGACGTCATTACCGTTGATACGGCTGCCTCACACACGAGAGTTTACAAGACAGGTTAGGTAGGCAGGGAATAAAGCCATGGGCCTTCTAGGCCTGTAGAGCTGTAATATAATAGTATATTATACACCGAGGGAGTAAAGTGCCACTTTTCGCCATGAGGGTAAAAGTTTTTACCCGAGACGCAGTCGAGGGGAAAATTTACCCGAAGGACGAAAAGTCACTTTACTCCCGAGGGCGAATATACTATTTTTTGTCTTTCCGCTATAAATCGAGTATTTCTATATCTCGAAGTTTAATTTCGTCAACTACTCGAATTTCTAGAACAATTTGTTAAATAAAATTTATGTTTTTAAAAATACAAAGCTGTTTCTACCTACCTAAAGCTGACCTTTCCCGAAAATAACCATAAATCTTGGCTATTATGCCGGTTAAACACTTTATTGCTTACCCCAGATGTGGTAGTTTCCGTAACATGATATCATTGTCAAAGTACCGTGTGCATTTTTGGAATCTTAGACGTAGTAATAAATTTAAATCTTTTTACTTTTCGTCCCGCTACTTTACTTTTCGTCCCGCTCTAAGAAAACTAGCACTTTGCTCCCGCAAAAGCGGGAAAGACAAAAACTACATAATACTTGATTTCATCTCATTTTAAAGTGCAATTTTTAATTTTTAAGGCAGCTATAAGCTCTTAGCTAATTTTGCGCCTAAAATTTGTGCACCCTTGTCCTACGCCACCTTTGCCACGCTTTAGTTACTCTGCTGACATTAATATACAGTTTTCTCGGTTTAATATGGGAAGCCCTGATTGTTACATTTACCTTTAACCCCCCCCCTCCGCACGGAAAGAAAACCTTGTAAAACTGTGCAGCAAACTTCAGCAGTGAAGTTTGTCACAACGCCACTTGATCCTTTTAAAGCTAAAAAGATAGCTAACCTTAGGTATTTAACCCAAAATCAGAGAGAGCAAAGGATCGCGCGTACGCGGTTTGTGGGTCCTTAGAAAGTATCTATAGTTTGATTTTTATAAGAAACGATAGAAATTTTGTACTAAACGATGACCTTTAAATGCTAACCAATGAAATTGCTTTGAATTAAGACCAACTCACAATAACGGAAATACACATATTCTTTGGTGTTATGTGTGTTGCCTAAAGTGAAATTGTAATAATTTTGCATTATTTCAAATTTAATTCGTATTTTTTCAGGAAAATAAAACCGTCTTGTGAGAGTTTGTTGTTATTTTACATGATGTGTTATTTATGAATGATTTATAATGTTAAAATTAAATTGTTGATATCGATATCCAGTATTTCTTTTCATTATTAATACTTAGGCAAAATGTTGACTGTTGTTGTATATTGTGAAGTGTAACCGTTAAATTATTTGAAGTTTTCCGGTGTAAAATAGACTTTGCTAACGACGGGCCACCTATAGTGTTCTTATTGGACTATAGTATATTTACCCCGAGAAGCTTTTAGTGTCTTCAGTGACACTATCTGCAAAAAATAGAAATTTGGGCGCCAGTTGATAATAAAGAACTTATCACCAAAAAAATAGATTTTTAATTTGCAACCAAATGATGTTAAATAGAACTGTGTAAAATCACTTACGTGAATTCGAGAAGACTTTCACACCAAGCTACCATTTAAAATCAATCAATAATTGACCCAGAAAAATCTCAAAAGAAGAATTCACTATCTCCTTGCTCTTAACCTCCTTTTCAAAATTCCTTAAAGATTCTATGGTTGCATACTTTCACCCCCTCTCCCCCCACTTAGGGGGAGACTAAAAGGAGAGGCCTAACGTTCAGGAGTGGACGAATAATGGCTGATGAAGAAGAAGAAGACATAATTGCTGTTTTTTAACTTTAAATTCCTCTCCAAACCCTCCCTATTCTTCATCCATTAATCCTTAAAATCCAAAACCAGCCTGAGCACGGTTACGTTTCAATCTGACGTTTTTGAGGTAACTTAAAACTACCGCGACCGCTGGCCGCACATTCCGACTTTTCCACTTTATAGGGCTCCCTCAAACTCGAGCGCTTTCTTTGTACTTTCATAGTGAAGTAGTCCTTGAGCGCCTGATTGGTGATAAAGTAACGGGAGCAGTAATATTGTGCAAAACCAGATTTATCCAAATCCACCTCTTGATTCAACAATTTTTCAGCGTTTTTTGGTTGTATATCTCCGTCGATCTAATCTAAATCTTTAGTCCTGCGTTTGGTGACCCATCGCTGTTTTAAATGTGTAGCGCTACAATGATCTTATCTGCCTTTGTAGACCATTTTTTCGAAAACGCATGTGAAAGAAAGACTTATTATACTACCGCTATAATAAAAAAAAACTGAAAATTACGTGGAGAAAATAATTTAGCAGGTAGCAAGTAACAACTTGTAACACCACGGCTAAGGTCAAAAAAACTCCAAATATTGTATTATATACAGTGGGGGCGTAACCAAATTTTGTAATGTACGCAAAATAAATTGGCAAAGTCTTTTCCCTTTATTATGTAGGGTTGAAGAGTCGAACACGCGATTGGGTTAAGGGGGAGGAGTCCAGAGATTTCCCCAAAACTTTTTTTTTTGCTTCTGATCCGACTTAGTCAGATTTAGTAACACTTCCACTGCAAGATCCTAGAGTTTATTCTACACCTGCAATAGCTTGGGAAGTTGACAGAATCGGAGTGAAGCTGAAAACCAAAGAAAGCACAATGAGTCCGATTTTCGGAGTTCGAGCAAAATTAATTTTCAAACCAATTCTGGAATTTAATTACATATTATTTTTGTTTTATATTAATAGACGCAACAACCCTTTATAAAAATTAAAATTTTTTTTGATTAAAAAAACATCATTTTTTAAGTCGACAGCGGGAATCTCGTTAATCCATTCATGCGCGTCCCCAATTTTATAATAAATCGAATTATTTTTTTTACGAAAAAATTCATTGTTGACTGCGTGGGCGTGAATCTCTACGCTTCCAAATCATAAAAATATACTGTATTTTAGTTGTTTCAGGCGATTCAGAATGGCTGTTTATCATTCATTGTTTAACTTGAGAAAAAAATTAAACTGGCACAATGAGAAATAAATTTTATTTTACAATAAATTTTATTAAAAGGGAAATCAGTAGGTTTAAAAATAAAATTGCAAATTCATATCACAGTGTACCTTTACATGCAGTACCTATATTTAAAAATTCGTTTACTGTCTGTAGAGTAAAAAATTATACATTGTAGTTTAATATATTCGATGGCACTTAAAACTTTACAAAAAAATAATTTTAATATTTTCTTTTCACAAAATGATTCAACAATTATATTTCTATGTTTATTCTTTGTTGTGGTATAAAACCACACGTTAATTGAACTGTGATTACAGAACCACCTTGTATACCAGGTGTTAACGTGCCACGTCCTTACTTTTCAAGATATCAATTTGAATTTATTTTTTTTTATACAACAAAGTTTTTTCTTGGTCGGATTTGAAACCAGAAGATTTATTATTAAAAAAATTCTTAATATGTAAAAGAAAAAAACAAGAAAATGATGTTTCACAACTGATATACATTTTCCCTTAAATTAAAAAAATAGATAAAACACTCACATTTGGGTAACTTGTTAAAGTAAAATTGACTAGCACAAAACATTTTCTTAAAAATATTCTTACCTTAAATACTAAACCTTAATATCTAAATAACTAGGAGATAAAAATGTTAATTTAGTGCAGTTTCATTTTCATTCACTTTTGTTTGTAGTATCAAATAAGACTAGAAAATTTTCCAAATAAAATAAACAAAAAAAATTTGTTTCGAAACTGCAAACAATGCACATAGACAGGGTATCCATGAAACACTCATTAAATATTCGAATCATACATATTTTTACATTTTAAAAATGATAAGGAACCACCCTGTAACTGGAATTCCGTGTATTTAGATCGATCGGCGAATGCGCCGTTAATCCATTCATGAGCGTCAGTAACATAGCGGCGCATGCGCGCACCGAACTAAATACACGGTACGCTCCAAGTAATTAACAACCTTAAAACAATACTTATTAAATAAGACAAATTTAGTAAAAAAAGAAAAAATGCTATACCACTGTGTGATACACGGTAGAAAATAAATTAATAAACTTTTTAAACCATTGGGAAATCTTTGGTTACAACTGGTAATTTTTGTGTTTTTTACAATTTTTAGAAATCACATTGATTGATGGTTTATCTTAAATATAACTCTGAAGTTGAAATCACTTTTTATCCTGAACAAACTTCTGAATGTTCGTCCCATGCAACTACCTGTAAATTGATCAAAAGATTGAAATTTTTTTCAAAGAAGGAAGGATGTAAATAAAAGTTACCTGGCACTCCCGACTGCAATACCATTGATTACCACACCCGGCACAAACAAATTGAGCAGGTTTTAAATTGCATCCTTGACATTGTGGCACTTCATCACCATTTTCTGATCCATTTTCAATGCGACTGCGATCGTTTAACGTATCGCTTTCATCTATTACAAGGCGGTCCGCACTATCTTCAGCTTCTTCTTCCTCCTATAAAACAAAATAACCCGCATTATACGTGCCACAATTGATTTTAGCAACTTTATTCACTGATACTCACAGTAACTGTTTTTTCTTTGCCGTTTATCTCAAATTGCCCACCGACTGGAGTAATTGTGATTTCATTTCTGGCCTGTAAAACAAAAACAAAAAGAGTTGTTAAATATCCCAAAATTACTGTTTGGCCGTTAAGTTTGCAAAATAATTATAAAGAGCCAAGACATCCAACTGACCTTGTTATTTGATAACATATCAGAAATTGAAACTGGAGTGACATTATTGTGATTGTTTGTGTGTGGTAACGATGCTGCTGAACTTCTTTCAGGCGCCGTTAATAATCTTGCTAACGTGGGGCTAAATGTTGATTTACTGTTGTCCGTTCTGGATTGCGTCTAAAATTAATGTAATCTTAGTATTGACTAAACTTAAGTTTCAGTTTTGCGGGTTTCTCAACCTTCAACAAATATTTAAAAAATCACCTTTGTTAATATGCCGTGTAATAAAGAATTGGATGACGATTGTGTGTGTGAAGATGGTACTGGATGAACCGTAACTTCGGAATAAGGCGGTGGTTTCATTGCAGTTTGAAGAAGATCCTGACGTTCGTTTTGTGATAACTTTGCAAATTGCATTAAAACGTCTTTGAATGAAGTCGTTTCTAACTGACCATCTGAATTTGATTTTAATCCACTTTGTTTTACCTGCTTTACAAATCATTCTATAATTTGGTGGTAAAAAATGAAAATCTATTTTTAACATTTTTCCAAAAATTGATGAATACATGAAGACACACAGTCGTTTGCTTTTATTTATTCTCGGGCTGTATAACATTGCAATTCACTCCTGTCTTTTGATTGGTCGTGTCAATGTCAAGTCGCAAGTCCGGTCCATCAAGTCAAAATATATCAAAGTCGCCTCTACACTTTCGAGGTCAAGAAGTTGACCCACCCTTCCCTTGAAATGTTTTCATAGCTGTGTGCCGCGAAACCAAATGGGTTTCAAATTTTGTGATTGATAAAGATTTGATTACGTCCGAACGATTTAGAAAAGAGAAACGAGTCGTAAAATGCAATTGTACAAGATTATCTGTTTTTAGATCCAACATTTAAATTAATCTTTATTTTAAGTATAAGAACAAAATGTTCTACAAAAAAGTCACCGACGACATATTTTGATTTTATAAGCATTTAGGCGCAGGAGGCATCACAACTCGTCAAGCGACTTTGAATTACACACATATAATTCTGTCGTATTTCTTACAGTTCTGCAGCGTTTCGAGTGAAAAGTCGCGGAAATTGACAATTCGGCCAAAATTTGCCTGATTTAATTATAACAAAAAAGTCATCGACGACGTATTTTGATTTTTTAAGCATTTAGGCACCGGAGGTATCAAAATATCGTCAAGCGACTTTGAATTACACGCATATAATTCTGTCGTATTTTTTAGTTTTTGCAGCGTTTCGAGTGAAAGTTCGCGGAAATTGACAATTCGACCCACATTTGCCTGATTTAATTAAGACAAAAAACGTCACCGTAAAGCGTATTGTGATTTTTTAAGCATTTAGGCACCGGAGGTATCAAAATATCGTCAAGCGACTTTGAATTACACGCGTATAATTTTGTCGAATTTCTTAGTTTTTGCAGCGTTTGAGTGAAAGTTCGCGGAAATTGACAATTCGGCCAATATTTGCCTGATTTAACTAATAAGATAAAAAAGTCACAGATGACTTATTTTAATTTTTTAAGCATTTAGGCGTCAAAACTCGTCAAGCGACCTTGAATTGCACGCATATAATTTTGTCGTATTTCTTACAGTTTTTGCAGCGTTTCGAGTGAAAGTTTGCGGAAATTGACAATTCGGCCAATAATTGCCTGATTTAATTAAGACAAAAAAGTCACCGACAACTTATTTTGATTTTTAAGCATTTAGGCACGAGAGGCATGAAAATTCAACAAGCTACTTTGAATTATACGCATATAATTTTGTCGTATTTCTTACAGTTTATGCAGCGTTGCGAGTAAAAGTTCGTGAAAATTGACAATTCGGCCAATATTTGCCTGATTTAATTAATACAAAAAAGTCACCAACGACTTATTTTAATTTTTTAAGCATTTACGCGCCGGAGGTATCAAAACTCGTTAAGCGACTTTAAATTACACAGGTATAATTTTGTCGTATTTCTTGCAGTTGATTCCCCGTTTCGAGTGAAAGTTCGCAGAAATTGACAATTCGGCCAATATTTGCCTGATTTAATTAAGACAAAAAAGTCACCAACAACTTATTTTAATTTTTTAAGCATTTAGGCGCCGGAAGCATCAAAACTCGTCAAGCGACTTTGAATTACACGCATATAATTTTGTCGTATTTCTTACACTTTCTGCAGCGTTTCGAGTGAAAGTTTGGGGAAATTAACAATTCGGCCAATATTTGCCTGAATTAATTAAGACAAAAAAATCACCGACTGACTTATTTTGATTTTTTAAGCATTTAGGCGCCGGAAGCATCAAAACTCGTCAAGCGACTTTGAATTACGCGTATATAATTTTGCCCTATTTCTTACAGTTTTTGCAGCGTTTCGAGTGAAAGTTCGCGAAAATTGACAATTCGGCCAATATTTGCCTGATGTAATTAAGACAATAAGTCACCGACGACTTATTTTGATTTTTTAAGCATTTAGACGCCAGAAGCATCAAAACTCGTCAAGCGACTTTGAATTACACGCATATAATTTTGTCGTATTTCTTAAATTTTCTGCAGCGTTTCAAGTGAAAATTCGCGACAATTCGGCCAATATTTGCCTGATTTAATTCCGACAAAAAATCACCGACGACTTATTTTGATTTTTTAAGCATTTAGACGCCAGAAACATCAAAACTCGTCAAGCGAATTTGAATTACACGCATATAATTCTGTAGTATTTCTTACACTTTCTGCAGCGTTTCGAGTGAAAGTTTGCGGAAATTGACAAATCGGCCAATATTTGCCTGATTTAATTAAGAAAAAAAAATCACCGACGACTTATTTGAATTTTTTAAGCACGTGGGCGCCGAAGGCATCAAAACTCGTCAAGCGAATTTTGAATTACACAGGTATAATTTTTTCGTATTTCTTGCAGTTGGTGCACCGTTTCGAGTGAAAGTTCGCAGAAATTGACAATTCGGCCAATATTTGCCTGATTTAATTAATACAAAAAAGTCACCAACGACTTATTTTAATTTTTTAAGCATTTAGGCGCCGGAAGCATCAAAACTCGTCAAGCGACTTTGAATTACACGCATATAATTTTGTCGTATTTCTTACACTTTCTGCAGCGTTTCGAGTGAAAGTTTGGGGAAATTAACAATTCGGCCAATATTTGCCTGAATTAATTAAGACAAAAAAGTCACCGACTGACTTATTTTGATTTTTTAAGCATTTAGGCGCCGGAAGCATCAAAACTCGTCAAGCGACTTTGAATTACACGCATATAATTTTGTCGTATTTCTTACACTTTCTGCAGAGTTTCGAGTGAAAGTTTGGGGAAATTAACAATTCGGCCAATATTTGCATGAATTAATTAAGACAAAAAAGTCACCGACGACTTATTTTGATTTTTTAAGCATTTAGGCGTCGGAGGCATCAAAACTCGTCAAGCGACTTTGAATTACGCGTTAATAATTTTGCCCTATTTCTTACAGTTTTTGCAGCGTTTCGAGTGAAAGTTCGCGGAGATTGACAATTCGGCCAATATTTGCCTGATTTAATTAAGACAAGAAAAATCACCGGCGACTTATTTTGATTTTTTAAACATTTAGGCGCCGGAGGCATCAAAACTCGTCGAGCGACTTTGAATTACACGCATATAATTTTTTTCGTATTTCTTACAGTTTTTGCAGCGTTTCATTGAAAGTTCGCGGAAATTGACAATTCGGTCAATATTTGCCTGATTTAATTAAGATAAAAAAGTCACCGATGACTTATTTTGGTCTTTTAAGCATTTAGGCGCCGGAGGCATCAAAACTTGTCAAGCGACTTTGAATTACACGCATAGAATTTTGTCGTATTTTTTACAGTTTTGGCAGCGTTTCGAGTAAAAGTTTGCAAAAATTGATAATACGGTAAATATTTGCCTGATTTAATTAAGACAAAAAAGTCACCGACGACTTATTTTGATTTTTCGAGCATTTAGGCGCGAGAGGCATCAAAACTCTTCAAGCGACTTTTAATTACACGCATATAATTTAGTCGTATTTCTTAGTTTCAGTAGCGTTTCGAGTGAAAGTTTGCGGAAATTGACAATTGGGGCAATATTTGCGCCAGGCTGAAAGTCGAACTGCAACTATTCTAAGTTAGTAATAAAAGAACGAACCAGTTCCGTCCTGTCCCAAACTAAGCGTTACGAACAGACATTATTATGATCTCCAATTTATAAGGAATGACTTATGGAGCTCTACCACTTTGTTTAATGCAATCGTTTTTGTTATTTTTATTGTTAAAAACTCAAAATTTCCGAAAATAAAATGTAACCGTGCAATCAAAGAAGCTAGTAACTCGAGAAGAATTTCTAAGAATTTCTTTGAATGCCTATATTTTAAAATACAAAATGACATTTTACAATGTACTTTGCAAGTAATATCACGTAAAAATTCATCAAATATAGACGTTATAACTATAAGCAATCAAATTAATTTCTAGTAAATCAAGTTACTAGCTTCTTCGATTGCACGGCAGAGAGGTGACGATTGTGCATATAATAGTTTGATGCAATGCATAAAAATTGAGCCTTGAGCCGTACAGCTCTAGACCCGACCTAGATTATATTGCCGTGGTTCGGATTTCACGTTAAATTTAGGTTCAACCAAGAAAAACTTATAATCCAAATTTTTGCCCAAATTATTATTTGTGTTTCAATCAATTTAAATTTAAAAATTATAAATTAATATTTTGTAAATAAAAAGACTAATTACTTTCCGCCCGTTGTTAAGCAAAGTTTTACTTTTCCGCTCTAGGGCGTAAAAGTAGCGATTTCAAATCTAAAAACCAGACTGAAAAATGCTGCTTTTCACACGATTTTTACGTTAATTTCTTGATATTATAAACTCAAATCTGTTGTAAATTTAATTACGCCACGAGCTGCTCCTGCAATTTCGCCCACCGCAAACACAAATTAAAAAATTTGAAAAATAGAATGATTATATAATGCCGAACAGATGCTTTTTGTTTTTTACTTCATGTAGTTATAGTCAGGGGTCAAGAAAAACATGTCCAAGTGTGATTATCTCCGAGGTCAGTAGTACGGACTTATGTATCAAAATCTGGGTTTTGTGCGATAACTCGCTTGGTTATCGTCCTACTCCCAAAATGGTGGTATACAAAATTGAAGGCAATTAAATTCTCTATAAAAAATATACCAGTCATATTTTTTCTCCGACTAATAGTTTCCAAGCAATTGACGTACGAAGTTGTCTTATGCTGTTTTGCATGTTATCGTAAGACAAAGTATACAGTAAATCGCTTATAATGGACTCCAACGAATCAAAAACTTTAGTTTGTTACAAGGAGTTAATTTTAATCACATCCTGATGTAGGAGTTCAGTCTAAGAATTTTTCCAGTTACTATTATAAGCAAGTCCATTATAACCGGATTTTTTCTGTGGTATGGAAAATTACATTTTTCATGTTTTCTAACCACCAACCAAACATAAAAAACTGATGAGCATCAATTTGACGGTGAAAACTTCCTACTGCCTAAACTAGATATACAGGGTGTAGCTGAAAAACTTGACATAACAAAGTTTAGGAGCAAATTTTACTCATCCATCAAATGATTGCACGAAAATTTTTGTTACAAGTTTTTGATAAATGTGCTTTTTACGCATGGATTATGTGATGAAATAATCATAACTACAGTAGAATCTGGTTATTACGAGGACGCACGGAGTTGTTATAAGCGGATTTCGCTATATAAACAATTTAATAACCCGTCATATAAAACAGTGCTCTTAAAACCAAAACCATCAGTATCTCGCTATAAGCGGATTCTACTGTGATTAGTTAATATTTGAATTTTTGAAAATCTGAAAGAAAACCTATAGTTGTCCTGTAAAATTCATAAAATCGACTCGTTTTACTTTTCCAAAAACCACAAATTTCAGTTTTTACCCACAGGCAATCTTTTAAAAAAATGTTAACTTTCAGCAACAAAGACCGATTTTTATATATGATCAAAGTTATCACAAAATAAAAAATTGCATTTTATTTGTAAAAATTACTACAACTTAAAAATCAACTTTATGCTATAAATTGACATTCTTTTAGTAAGCTAAACTCGCTATACTATAATTAAAAGTGCAAAAAGGGAAATTTTGGCTGACACTAATTGAAATAAACAAAATAAACTAAAAGCAAACAACAGGAAGATGCCATAAAAATGAATTAACTAAAAAAGCCAGCAAATCTCTTTTCTAATTCATTCGAGAAAAAAAAATGTAAAAAGCATAATTACGAATAATTACATTAAATTACTTACATTATCCACTGAACTCAAAATTAGTCCCAATTCGCTAGTGGAATCAACACCGGCGGAGTTTAGGTTATGTTTCACTTGCGCACCAGAACCTAATAAAAGTGATGAAAAACTCATTATTCCTTCTTGCCCTGATTTTTTAGACATGGAATCACCTTGTGTGCCCAAGATGGATCGAATCCTTCGTCCTCTTCGAGGTACAGCTTCCGGATGTCTTTGCCTGTAATCAGCAATGATGGATTGGACGTCCAAAAGTGGCCGTTGCTTATTTTGTTTCGGATCACCATACTGCCCATTTAATTCTATAACCGCATTGGAATATTGTTTAGATAACAGACTTTTTTGTTTCGAATTTTGCGTCTTATCAAAAGGGTCACCCGTCCCTTTAAGGTCAGAACTTTGGGGCGTAGTCGAAAAAATAACCAATCCGCTACTGGAATTCACTATATTGTTCTTCAGCACGTGCTTAGTTTTCCCCATTACGCTATCCGATTGTAATTCACTTTGCATGTCTGAATCATTCCAATCAATTTTATCGTTGGTCAAAATAACTATCTGCTTGCGCCTTTGAACACGCAGTAATAATTCTTCTTTCACTTTCCTTAAATGTATTATGTTGTTCCATTCCTTTTCCTTCTCTCTGGCCAAATCGTTCAACGTGCGAATTTCGGATAAAATTTGATCGATGTAGTTTTGGATTTGCTGTAAAGACGTGCATCCTGCCGCCTCGATATATTCGTTCAACATTTTATCCCTTATGACATAATTTTGTTCTAAATCAGATCTGATTTTTTTGGAAGTGGACGATGTCTCTTCCACTTCAAGTTTCCGTTTTGAGAAATGATTGTCTTCAATGTTGCTGTCGTTACTAACCCCGTCTTCGTTGGATATTTGATCCGAGGTATCTTTTTCAATAATCACGGATTCGTTGTTGTTAACAGTCTCAGCATCCATCGATTTGGAATCTTCATTGCAGTTAATTTTTAATACAGCGTTTCCACCGTTACTCAGTTCTTTTAAATCGCTTTCGATTTCATTGTTTCCGTTAGTTTCGGTGTGGTTTACTTTGTCATCCGATTCGTTGCTTTCGTTATTTTCTTCAATATCGGAGCGTTGGTCCGCGTGTCCAGGTGAAGACGGTTGGGCGCTGGGCACATCGGAACCTTCTCTCACATCTTCCATCACGTGCATTTTATTCAAACTGTAAAAAAAAAATTATTTTGGAGAAAAGAAAACAAATCATGATGTAACTAATGATAATTCCTCGCGCGTAACAAATTCGAATTTTGAACTTACCATTTCAAAATATTAATATTACAAAAATTATGGTAGCAATAAAAATGTGTAGGTGTTTGAAATTAGAATTGATCATGTACGAGGCACGTGTTTTACTGTTTAGTTATCCAGGGTTACATGATACTTGGTTGGCTTTGTGGGAGGCTTTGTACGTATGGAGATCGTAGACCCAGGGGCAAACGACCTGAATCGAGTATTAGAAGGGGAATTCGAAGGACACTCGAATGCGAAATCGTGGCCAATTTATAATAATTCTTAGTCGCCCGAGGAATTCGACGTGCAAAATTGAGGTTGCGAATTTAAGACAGTGGCGTGCGGATTAATTAAAAAAAAACTCACTCTTGAGGTAGCCCTCCGACTTGCGTATTCGGTACTAATCCCACCGCCAATAAGACAGCGATGCTGCTGTCACTGGTGGAGAGTTCTTCGCAGATGGAAATAAACGGTAGATTCTTTTCGGGCAGTGCGCCCTTTTTAAGACGACACCTGGTTGGAAGGCCCAAAAGTTCGTGCTGGACATCGCGTTCGTAACTGTCGTCACTAAAGTGACGGGAACACACTCGGGAAGTGGCCCAATTTTGAACATGGCGACCGCAGGATTGTAACCACTTTGCCCGGGTGGACGGATCGCCCGGAAAGCGGTGGTACCTCACTGCACGTCCTTTCGTCTTTCTGTGCGTATTATTACAATTTGCAACCGCACACTGAGGCATTTTTAATTTTTCATGACGTAACAACTGTTTTAATTAATTTGGGTTCGAGCCTCGATGGGGTCTGCATTGAGAAATTTAAATTATTCACGTTGTGCTTCCCATTTTTAATAAATTCCGATTTTTACAACATGCAGTAACGTAACAATGGAAGTAACAATGACCCATTTTGATATCTGTTATGAAAGTGTCGCGATAATCATAAACTAATTGAAGGTCAGTGGCGTATCAGTAGAAAATAAATATTAAGAGATAAAAAAAGTCCCTGCAGCGGTGATGGGTTGTATGAAAATTAGATAAAAAAATTTTGAAAAAAAAATTTTTGAAAAAAAAATTTTTGTTTGTTATTGTAATTAAACGTAGGAACCGGGGATTTTCCCAAAAAAATAATAATCGGATATTAAAGTAACCGAACGATTGAAAAATAAAAGTAACATTGAACCACACGGAGAGGCCCCAAATAAATCTGCAAAGTTTGTCCAAGGTCCACCACTAGCGTGACCAACTAAACGACCACTGACCTTTACACCAACTTGCAAAAAAAGTAGGACTTCGTCTTGAAAATTGAACGTACTAATAATTTTTGCAACAAATCTATCGCTTTCTACCGCGCATCTAATTAACCAAAAAATAAAGATCGCGAAATGAACAAATATTTTACGTAACGAAAACAAATTGCAAACGAAAAAACAATTGAGGTTTAACGATGAGTCATTATTATCAAGACTTAAAAATCGATATCATTACGGTTCACCAATGACACCCTATTGGTGCATAGTTAACCGACGAAAGAAATTCATTTTTCATTGGTAACGAAAACGCGGACGGGAACGTTTAACAGCTTTCCATTTTTTATCCCACCGAAAATGGGTTACCAGTAACACTTTAATCACAAACCCACAAACCGTTTCTTAATTAAAATACGCGTGCCACAAAAAAGAAGCTGCACGTCTGCGAAAAAGACGCAAACTGGCTCTGAATAGATTTCTGTGCATCCCCTCTCTTGAGCATCGTCAATCTGAGCACCGGTGACGTCACGGGCGTCTCCGCCGCATTGGTGATAGCGTTTGACCATCGATCCATTGCAAGTGATTGTGGGAAGATATTTCCATTATTTTAGTCCTCACTTATTTTTGATAACACAAAGTGGCTACTCCGTCCGTGTCGCGTTGTCTATTTGGGGCGAGCTAATTTATGGATATTGGAAAAAACGGTTACTGTTCGATAAAAAAGTTCTGAACGGGAAATTAAGTTTAAATTAGTAATTTGATTACTATAACTTCGGAATTTATTATTGGTTTTACAACGGCGTGAGATCGTTTAGGGCGAGGCAGGTATGGTCGAAGGGTGGTGCTCACATATTGATCGAGATGAGGTGGTCCTAGACTGCGGCGCTTTGTATGAGTCAGCGACCCTTAATTGCAACTGGTCAAAATCTCACCATGCATTTGCAATCACAACTTTTAAATTAAAACCTTACCTCGAATTAATTGTACGCAAATGTACATTCCCTTGAGAAAATTCAAATTCGCAATTCGAAATCACAATTTTTCCCACGTTTTCACTTTTGTTCGCTTCGTTGAAATTACTGTTAGCACCAGGTAAATTTTGATCCGGTAACGCCGATCGCTTTAATTTTTTGCGTAGCGGTAATCCTAGCAGTTCATGTTGCAAATCCCTCTTATACGCATTCGAAGAAAAATGGTCACTGCAGATTCTGGTATACGACGATGGTGAAACGTTTTGGTACCCACATAATTCAGCCCATTTTTGCGCTAAACTTGACGATGATGGAAACATGTGATAAATAACTTTTGAAGTAGAACGCGTCCTTTCGTAATAATTACTACACGTTTTAACGTAACACTGCGGCATTTTGTTGTTAGCAAAGTCGTCACATAACACAGAACTGTCCAATCTAACCGTCATATTATGGAGCATACCCTATATTTTAACAATAGTAAAACTGCAACCCCTGCTATTCAACCAACAGATCAAACAAATAATTTTGCTAAATCTATTAAAAGCCCTAGATTCATGAACTGAACGAGTTTATTTTACATGCGTACGCTATACGCATCCCTTTCAAAAGTGTCAAGTAAGTAATCACCGAAATTTATTTGAAAGGGCTTCATAAATTATAAAACCCACGTCATCACCTTGAAATTAGCACAATTTTGTCTAATTAATAATCACATAACGTTTTACTTTTTGCAACCAGTTACGCAAAGTAAACTATTTCGCAACTGGTTACGAAAAGAATCGCGGCTGCTCTTGCGTTCCCCCTACAAATTTCAAATATGTTGCTCCAAATCACAAGAAAATGTTAAAAATTATATTTTACAGATTATAAAGTATGATCTATATATGTGAACGAAAACTCGTCTTATTCTACGCATCGCTTCAAAACGTCCGCCATATTGAATTATTAAGATTTCAGATTAATAGATTAGATGATAAAGAAGAAATAATTAATTAATTATTAAACGACAACGAATGCCGTGTTTCAGTCACAAGTCGTCCGCCATTTTGAATATTTTGACGTTTAAAGATGCACAGTATTATACCTTGTCAATATATCTGCACCTTGATAGTGCATAAAAGGTTGATGATATTTTAAATCGCCCCTTCACAATTTGAGCATGTTTGTGTTTGACAAAACAAACGGCGGCCATTTTATAATCTTTTGCAATTTTTTTATTGACTATTGGACTATTGGTTAACTACGTAATCACCGAAATTTGTTTGAAAGGCCTTCATAAATTATATAACCCACGTCATCACCTTGAAATTAGCACAATTTTGTCTAATTAATAATCGTCTCGATTCGCACAACGTTTTACTTTTTGCAACCAGTTACGCAAAGTAAACTATTTCGCAACTAGTTACGATAAGAATCGGGGCCGTTACCACCTGCTCTTGCGTCCCCCTACAAATTTCAAATATGTTTCTCCAAATTCCAAAGAAAATGTTAAAAATAATATTTTATATATTATAAAGTACGATCTATATGTATGTGAACGAAAACTCATCTTATTCTGCGCATCGTCTCAAAACGTCCGCCATATTGAATTATTAAGATTTCAGATTAATAGATTAAATGGCGCAAATTCTTCGAATGCTGTCTGTTTCAGTCACAAGCCGTCCGCCGAACGGCGGCCATTTTCTGATCTTTTGCAATTTTGTTGTTGATTATTATTGGTTTTACCTCGTAGCTGATGGACTCCGGACCACAAAAAACTGTACTGCTTCAAATGATTTGTTGAATTACATTCGTTTATTTCAAATCTAAAATTAACTGTTCTGCATCTTCTGTTCAAATGTGAGGCCGGAGGCCGAGCAACGAAAAGCCTTACCCTCACACTCAGCAGTACAGCATCGTTACTCTAAGTTTACAGGGTGTATAGTTTAAACAATCAATCCTGGCAGCAATGTGGTCATCTTGTGGGCAGTGGGTGGTGGGGGGAGAACGTGCAACTGCTATCGTTTAACGAATCGGTGCAAATTTCGTTTCTGCACAACACGTCATCGTTGCCAAGATTTATTGTGTAAATTATAGCTAATGAAAAGAAACAAAAATTGGTGAACTAGACAACAAAATAACAAAAAATGAACTTTTTGGTTTGAGAACGAAAAACCGACACCGAAGATCGCAAAGTTATTAAAAAAATCTCAACAAGATTTGGTAGATAACATTAAAATGAAGCGTTTAAAGTGAGGAAAAATTCCAAATATCGATTAGATTCGCCAAAAAACGACTTTAAAGTTTTCATTTTACGTAAATTTCGACCTTATTGACGAATATCAAAAGTGCAAGTATGTTCTACCACGGTGCTAATTCATATGTTCAAAGATTCCGATTTATGAGTTGCGTGGGCATAGAAAGATTTTTTTTAATAAGTTGACTGTCGGAGATTCAAATTTTCAAAGATTTTGGTTGAAAAGATGCGTGGGAATAAATGCCAGCTTATGTACTTTTCACTTTTTTGATAAGAATTCACAATTTTTTTTTAATATTTTATATTACAAGAAAAAAATTTTAAAATCCGGTATGGGTGTTTCGAAATCACCCCCCCCCCACTTTTTATCCGAAAGTAAACAAAACCTAATGTTTTTTAAGGTTCAGAATAGAATTTAAACAGAATTTTTCTTTAATATTTCGAAAATTTAAACAAGGCCGTTATCACCTGCTCTTGCAGGTAAATTACCCCCCCCCCGCCATGGTAAATTTCAGTTATGTCGCCCTAAATCACAAAGTAGCAATAAAATAAAGCAAATGTAGATCATTTTCTGAAGCGCCCCTATGCGTCGCTTATCTGGTTTACCGCTTAGCACCGCCTCAGATAATAATATTTCATCACCAGTTACGAAAAGCAATGCTAAATGTGTCTTATTTCTCGGTAATAAAAATGTTATTATTATAACTTACATTAAAATTTACCAATAAATTTTAGTAACTTTTGCATCAGCTGAATAGGGATGTGCCCAACCAACTTTCTTCAGGAGGGAACAATCCCAAATTTGCAAATTTGAAAACTGAATTAATTAAAAATTGACAATTTTTTGTAAATTTAGACATAAAAAATGCCAACTTCACCAATTTTTGAGTGATTTTTTTGCCATCTTTTTGCCAAATTTCTTTCTAAAATCTGAGGGGGGAATTCAAAACGTCTATGCAGCTGAAGTGTTCTATACGAAGGCGGTACGAAAAGTAACCGCATTTAACGAATTTTGGAAAAAGAGAATTATCGGTCAGTAATTAAATTTTTATTTTTGGATCGGAAGACATGTGCGAAAATCAAAGTTAAGTTGAATACTGTTTATGTTTATAACAGCGATTTCCAAATTGGGAGCCACCCACGCCTCAATAGAGGCTCAAAATTTTGTTGACAAAAAAAAACAAATTTTTATTTTTCATTTTTTACAATTTACAAATGTATTATTTTATAAAATAAAAAGGGGAGGGGCAAAGATTAAACATTTCTTCAAGGGAGGAATAGTAAGATAAAGTTTGGAAACCACTGCGCTAAACGGTGATTTTGAGGTGGGTAAAATAGCAAAAAAATTTTGAAACTTGGTAAATATTATATTCGTGTTAAATTTGTGAACACTGCTAAATTAGTAAAAAAATTCTAAACGGAAATGGGGTAGTTTTTGAGGGGTTAACACGGTCAGTGGCCGGTCTAACCTAGCCCATCTCCACCCCCCAAATCCGCGTCGTTGGCCATACATCCTATTTATACACATACAAAATTAGTAAGACCAAGATGCGGGGCTGAATCGACGGCTCACAGCGGATATTTGCGTTGGACGCGGAGCTGGCACTGAAGGGGTTAAATTGTAACATTTTGTCTTAAAGTTTTGTAACTATGTAAATTCATTAATTATAAATCTGGGAATACTGCAAAAAATGATGCAAAAATTCTAATCGCAAAAAGGTAATTTTTGAAGGGGGGGGACTCGGCAACAAAAATTGTGTTCAAAATATTTTGAACTTGCTAACTTGCTATATTACCTATTCAACGAATTTTACAAAAATAATGAAAAAATTCTAAGCAAAAAACGGGTAGTTCTTGGGGGGGGGGGGAATAAGTTTTAAAAATTTTGCTTTTCAAATTTTGAAATTAAATAAGTAAGTAAATTTATTAATGTTATATCTGGAAATATTGCAATAATAGTGAAAAAAATCAAATCGCAAAGAGTGATTTTGAAAAGAAGGGGGGGGGCACTCAGCAATAAAACTGTTGTTTAAAATATTTTGAACTTGATGAATATATTACTATTAAACATGCAAAATACAACAAAAATAGTCAAAAAAATCTAAGCGGAAATGGGGTGGTTTTTAAGCGGGTTAAATTCTAACATTTTGTCTACTACTTTTAAAACTATGTGGATTAATTCAAGTTAAATCTGAGAATACTGTAAAAATAGTGAAAAAATTCTTAACAGAAAGGGGTGATTTTTAAGGAGGGAGAGTCACCAATAAAAATTTTATTTAAAATATTTGAAACTTAACTTGGTGTAAAATTTGTGAAGTCTGCCAAAATAATGAAAAAATTCAAAAGTAAAAGGGGGTAGTTTTTAAGAAGGTAAATAGTAAAACTTTTGTTTTTAAAAATTAATTCCATTACACCCGCAAACAGTACAAACATGGCGAAAAATTTATATTTCGTACACGGAGAAGGCGCAAAAATTAGATTTTTTTTAATTGGAGTTGCAATAACATGAAGTTTGAAAGTCACTGGTTTATAGGGAGCGAGAGAGCTGAGGTTAGCGTCCTCTAGAGTTAAAAAATTTCATAAAAGAAGTTCACTTTTTTAATGCTAGAGGCACCAACGTCAAACTTTCTCGCTCTCTTATTGGAGAATTAGCAAGAAATTTCGACGGTAGCGCATCTAACGTTAAAAAAGTAAAATTTTGTATTAAACTTTTTTCATGAGGGAAGGGAACTTTCTCGCTCCCAATAAGGAGCCTGCACCCTGCACGATTACTACGATCAGACATTGGCTTCACAAATTTACACGAGACCAGACATCCGGTTTTCATGAAGAACGCCCAGGACGTCGAATTGAGGTGACTACTGATGATATGCTCAACAAAATTCACGAAATTGTGTTATTAGACAGCCGAATGAAGATCAGAGATAAAAATATATAGATGACCAGTACTATGCTAATTTATAGGGATGATTCGATACTAAATTGATCAAAAAACGGCGCCGTTCATGAAATTTCATCATGACAACGCACCTGCGCACTCATCTGCAATCGCTACAGTAAAACTGGTCGAATTACGCCATGAATTGTTTCCACATCCACCGTATTCTCTAGATTTGGTCCCATACGATTTCTTTTTTTTCCAGGGATGAAAAACTGGGTTTGTTATTCATTGCCGAAAGAGAATCAGTAAAAGGGTTTTGAACGAAAAATATTGAGTAAAATAATGGGACCAGTGAAATATTCAAGACGAATAAAGAAAAATTTGATTTTTTGTTTTTACTTTATTCCCTTTTTTATATAGTATTCAATCGTATTCAGTGCGGCCTCCAGGCCGCACAGCTAGAGCAATCTTATTTATCGTATGAGAAAAAAATAATAAAAATAGAAATAATAGTGTCATTTTATTTTGTACTTTTTAAAAAATGTACTCCTTTATCACCCCTTACCCTGATCGAGTTAAGAGGAAGATCACACATTTGTTAAATTATCACTATCGTGTAGATCAAAATTGGGACTTTAACACAGAAAAATTAAAAAAAAAAAACTATTAATCAGTATCAAGAAAATCAATTTTGAATAATTATCTTTAACATTATTTTTATAAACAGTAGAAATGACGCGCATGAATGAATTAACGAGATTTCTATTGTTCAAGTAATCCATTAAATTAAGTTGTTTTTTTTGACTGTTTCAGTTTTGACTTCACGTTATACATTTTAATCTGCGCATGCGTTTGGAGGTTTCAAACTCGTCAAAATGGGTGAAATAACAGAGGCTTGGGTAATCTCGTTTAGATATTTTTAAATCCAGTTTATTCTCCAGTAAACCCATTAGATAAATTAATCTACTGGGAATATCGTTAATCATTAATCCATTGATAAAACAATTGGTTTTAAAAGTCCAACACGATAAAGTTAAAATGTCTGTATGACATTTACATCACTAGGTCCAATGATTGGGGAAGTGATAACAATAGGTCGTCTTAATTTCTTTTCTTTTTGGGAAGCTCACTTGAAAGATAAGTATTTATATGTTGTAAAACAGAATATTTACTTATGTACTAATATGGAAGACACCTTTTCGATGTGTTACACATAATATCTTTTCTACGACCAAGAGATTAAAAATAACTTTCACATTTAGTTTTAAAATTCAAAGTTGAGAGTACTAATAAAACTAAGGAGAAACAAAAACAAGCTAGCGCAAAAAAATTTATTAGCGTTAACAACCGGCAAAAAAGTAATTTGTGTTTTTTTTCCACTAAATAATCCAAAATAATTATTTTAGAATTTAGACATAAATTCGCTATGCAGTAGAATTTTAAGCGATTAGGCTACAAAGTATGACTTTTCATCCTCGAAACGTCATTGAAACGTCAAACCTATTGACTTATCCAAAGAATTTTATGACATTTTCAGCTATACTTTTGAAATTCTATGTTTCGACTCCAAAATCTGCAAGAAGCTGAGGATCTAGACAAGATGAACGAACAATTATCTACCGAAATCGGGCGAAAAATCTCCACAACTCATTTTTAGACTGTTTTTAGAATCTTTTAGAAGAATTTTAAGCGATTGGGCTACAAAGTATGACTTTTCATCCTTAAAACGTCAAACCTATTGACTGATTCAAAGAATTTTATGAGATTTTCAGCTATACTTTTGGAATTCTATGTTTCGACTCCAAAAGTTGCAGAAAGCTGAGAATTTAAACAAGATGAGCGGACAGTTATCTACCAAAATCGGGCAAGAAATCTCCACAACTCATTCTTGGACTGTTTTTGGAATCTTTTACACTGAAATCCAACCTTAAGATGACGTTAAAAAGAAAAGCAAGACAGTAGGACAGCGGCCGAGTCCAAGATGTTCTAGTAACGCCAATTCCATTTTCTTTTCTCAGAAAATATAATTGTTATAATGAAATCTCGTTAATCCAATCATGCGCGTTGTCTATATAATAGCTATAAACAAAATTTTATTAATAAATATTGTTTATATTTAAAGTCTGCGCTACTTAACCAAGCACGACAATAGACAAAAAAATTTTCAGTAGACATCTCGTTATTCCATTCATGCGCATCGTTTATAGAACTTTTCAAAATCGATTTTCTCTGAAGTTTTTCTCAGATCACATATAGTAGATAGGATCAAATTTATCAAGTCTACTGCAAAATAAGGGAGGTATCGCAGTATAATTAATTGGCGCCCAACGATTGGGCGATATCAGAATGGGGTTGAAAATTTAATTAACAGTATCATCGTAATATTATTATCTCGTAACGCAATCGATATATTATTTAAATTTAATACACTTGAAATTGTATAATAAATAGTTAATTTATGGAAATTAATAGTTTCTACCTAATTGATTGTTGATTAATTTCGAAATTTACATATTAAACAAACAACTTACCATTTGATACTTCGCTTTTTCAAAGCGCTGACTAACGCATTTCTTCTGAAACGTTTGAATTCGGCGATGGTTCTTTCATCTTTAACGATATCGTTACAATTACTTATATCATCGCATACTTCAAGTACATTATCATCCAAGTCCCCACAATCCAAAACGTTTTCACTTTTGAATTGAATTTCCTCATTGTCGTTATCAACGTGCGACAATAACAAATCATCGTTAAATTCCTTTGAATCGTCCGCCAAAAAACTCTCAACAGCGTCCTCTTGTGCGAAGACGTCCATACCAACTTCTGGCACGACTATATTTAATGGTTTATCCATCGGATCACTTTGTTATGAATGTTCCGATTTTTTTTGGTTATGTCATTTTTGCATAAAAATTGCTAGAATACTTAATTGTTTTGCGTAAAGTTTATTGGAAGTATTCCTTTGGCGAACAATTCGATTTCGAAGCAACTAAATCGCACGATCTATATGTTGCTTGGTTTCGCATAACCAAAACAATACCATAGGTAAAAAAGCAATCGCACAGCACAAAGACGCATTCCCAAACTACTTTTCACCACTTTTCTCATTTAAATTAGCCACTTTTTAACCTACACTGATGAAAAACGTAGCAATGTACTGACCTAAATGTATTGATCATGCGATGTAACACAAACAGAATTCTGTTTTCGAGTTCCGACTCCTAGATAGCTGTCGCCACCTGGCGGGTATGTAGGGAACTACTTTGTGTAATTGGAGTATGTGTAAATAAAAATTAATTATTGAGAATGCAAGTTCTCTTTGGGTGGCATTTTATTAACCTTGAATAGTTAATTTAATGCTAAATTAAATGTTTATATTAAATAATGCAATAATTTTTCCACTTGCTCGAGGATTGTATGTAGGTAATCTACTGCGGCTTATTTTCTAATTAAAATTTTAAAAACAAATCAAATCTGGGTGTATCAATTATTTTCTTGTAAATTATTACAACTTCTGAAGTATTCTCGTGTTGACGGTTGGTAGACTTGAATCGCGTAGCTAATGTGGCACTTTAACTGCGATCAATAACAGAGGATCGCAAACTTTTTATATATTAAATTCCTTTTAGCACTTTCTTTCGTTTGAGTGGTATTGCATCAGATGATGCTAATTTTTGACAATTAATTTCTTACGGCGCATGTGCGCTAATTTACAGTAGTAATTGTTTCTTAATTGAGGTTATGTAATTTTTTGTTTTGTTATGGTATGGGCAAAATTGATTTCGAAACATTGGGAGGTAGGGAAATTGTTGGTTGGACTGTACCTGCACTGATGGTGCATTGAATTGTATAATATTCATGCAGCAGCAATCCCTCGGTGACCTTGACAGCGAGACGCTTTACAATAAAAATTCAGATTGTATCTCTCAGTGCGACTTTGAAATTGAACTCTGCATCAAATGCAAGTTGGTAGGACGATACGGGCGATAGTCGCTTATTGCTCCTTTGTGTTTAGTTCCGCTACAAAAGCAGAATGCGTTGATAAACGCTCAGCATAAGAAATGTAACCACGCAGTTTTTTCTCTTCAGATTTAATAAATTAATACGAGATTAAAATTATAGTAATCGTTTATTGTGATAATTACTTACAGTTTTTTTTAAATAAGCAATATCTAAAAAATAATAATAATAATAATAATGTATACAGTAATAATAATATAGGGGTAGTTCTTTGGTTTTTGACATTACATAATTAAAAATAAATGAATACACTTAAAGTATGTATAGATAATAAGTATAATATATTACAACAACTACAAGAATCAATAGCTGTTTAAGCGTTTAAAGACCATTGATTTACAAACAATTATCTCACAATGTTATTGTCTACACTTTAATATTTTCTTTGTTTATTTAATAAAACATGTTTTTATAATAATTAATAAAATAAGTAAATTTACAGAGATATGTATGAGTAGAGCTATCAGTACATTATAATAATTTTAAATAAATATTCTACCACTCTTCGCCATTTTGTTTTTTTTTTAATATGGTGAAATAAGTTACCGTTTACACGTTCACGACAGTTGATCTGCTTTATATTATATCAAAAGTACGAATTTTATATTCTTTTTATGTCATCTATACTTTTGTTAGCCACAAAATCAAACAACCAACCGGTGACGGTTCTGTGTAAACTTTATCCAATAACATCAAATTTAGTGCCATATTTCTTTTAATAAATTTCGTCTAATTATGAGAATAATAAACTAATCTACCTCAAATCTAACATGGATATAAATATTACATATTTCCTAATAAATTTTTTCTCCAAGACGAATTTCTTACTCACAGGAGGTAAATAATGTCATAACATTTTGAGCATCAAATTTTGAATAAAATAATTATTAAGGCCGAAAAGACTGAATTCCACTAAAAAATTCGTCTTCCATTCCTTCTACATGGTCAAGTGGAAAGAAACAGTTGGCAAAGCAAACTGTACAAGATTTTTTTACAATAGTACAAATTTTTGGCTCCCTACGTTCTTAATCATTTTTTATCAAATTAATATATCTAAAGTGCGCTCTACACATTTGTTTTAATTTATGGGTACATTCAGTATTTACAAATTGTACACTCGTAGTTTTAAATAAATAAAACGATCACTAAGATCATCAATCAAACGAAAAAAAAATGGCGCGCAATGAGATGTCATATAATATTGACGCGGCACGTTTGAATTTTGATCTTATTTGTAATCAAAGGTCCGTAAAGCTAAAAAATATTGCACTGCCAACAATAATAAGTATGGTAAAGATTTAAAAATAGGCTTTCAGTAGTAACAAACAGAAAAAAATACTACATAAACAATGAGGTTATGTAAAAACATTTACATGGTCTGGGGGTTACAAACAACAGGATAAACACCGTTTTACATAAAATTACATCAAACATAACATTAAATTGTAGGTAGGTACAATTAATTACTAATTTTAATGAATATTATTTACAAAAATGCGTATACCTATTGATGGTTAGGTAATTGTTGAATACATCATAGTATACATATCCAGGAACAATACCTTTGATTTCACTTTTTTTTTTTTTGGAATGTTACGATTAGTAGTCTCACAAATTGCACTTGAATAATAACAACAAATTTAAACTTAATATTACTAATTTTCTCGAACTTCACATAGTAAAAGTGGAAATTCCCGAAGTTGAAAAGTTGGCGGCGATGTCCTATTAAATAACAAAAAAAAAATTATTATAACCTATTTGTTAATTTTATTTACCTAAAAAAAGCTTGCCAAATCAAACAAGACATAAATAAAAGTAAAATGGCGAACGTAAAAGATTAAGGTGCCTTTGGGTTTCGCCTCGTTCGAATCGTGAAAAAAAAATTTTACCTGCTCCGGGTCGGTTATTCTCAATTTCTTCTAATAGGTATATAAATTTTAGACCCGCCTTATATATATAAAATACAATATATAATATGTAGAAAACCTTCCCACCAAATTATATTCGACTCTTGCAAGATCTTGTTTTTATTGGTTCAAATTTGGTGGTGTGGTGTTAGAACTTGTATCTCAAATTATAGGACTTTGAAAGAGTCGCCGCGAAGCTTTGATTAATCGTCGTTCTAATATTTAACAATTTTTTTTTAAATAATTATTTGATTATTTTTTTTTAAATTTCTGTTTTATCAAACAAATTATCTAAATCATAATTTAAATTACAATTAAATAACGGCATTGAAATGAACCTTTCCTGCACTAATTACTCTCTATCGAATGAAACTTACGAATTATATCTATATAATTAATCATTGATCTAGTTATTAACGCGGTGTTAAAATTTTTTGTCGGAATAAAAAGTTCAAAACGCAATAAGTCACGATTATGCTGAAAATGATTCAAAAAATTTTGAAATTAAAATTTCTTTCGAAGCAATAACGTAATCATCAGTAAAGTGCTGTGAATGGTCACATTTGAATTCGAAATTATTGCTTTAAAATTAATTTTAAAATTATAAGCCTGTGCCGAAATACTTTTATGTTCTAACTAATTAATTTTTTTTTAATGATTTAAATTTTTTTATTATTAACAGCACAACCTTGACATGCATTTTAAGTCAAGAGAGGCGCCTTAAATCACCAAATACAGCATAATTAAAATTATTACATCAAAATCACCGACGACGAATCTTCACTTGCTCCAGTTTTAATACAAGGAAAACTTTGAAATTCGATATCCAGAAAAACAAGTTGATTGGGTTACGTTATAGTTTTGTACTGCATGCGATGTAAATTAATTTCTATTTTGTTCGTGTAGAAGTTATAAATAGCAACTACAGATGTATTTATGTTTTTATTATTTTAGCAAATTATGATAATGAGTTGACACATTCCTAATAGAAAAAATGTGTCTAATAAAAATAGTACAAGAAATACATAAAAATTTGATTTTCAAAATTACGTTTTTTTGAATTGTTGACAAAAAATGACTGAAAATTATAATTTTTAATAATATAACAGCTTATTGACCTTTTAAATTATAAAACCACAGATTAATAAAATTTTTCTTAGTACTAATGTAGAAGTTCTTTGGATTAATGTATTTTTCAGTGTATTAATGAATTAATTCGTTGCCATTATGAAAAGTTTTGTTAAAATCAGTGTAACTTGGGTTTTTATTGAATTATTTACAGAAAAAAATGTGTACTTAAAAGTAGAACAATTTGTGCCTCGATTGTCTACAAGTACAAATTGTGTAAAAATTTAGCACAATTTGTGCTATAAAATAGTACAATTGCGCTCGAGATGACTGAATTTGACTAAAATTAAATACAATTGTACCTAATTTTCACCCAATTTGTACTTGTAGACAATCTAGGCACAACTTGTTCTACTTTTAAGTACACCTTTTTTTTCTGTGTTGATCTTATGACCTTTTAAATTATAAAACAACAGATTAATAAAATTTTTGTAGAATTAATGTAGAAATTCATTGGATTAATGTACTTTCAGTGTATTAATGAATTAATTCGTTGCCTTTATGAAAGTTTTATTATAAAATCAGAGCTTTTCAAGCAACAACTTGGATTTTTATTGAATGATTGATCTTATGACCTTTTAAATTATAAAACCACAGATTAATAAAATTTTTGTAGTATTAATGTAGAAATTCATTAGATTAATGTATTTTTTAGTGTATTAATGAATTAATTCGTTGCCTTTATAAAAGTTTTATTATAAACAGTGCTTTTCAAGCAACAACTTGGATTTTTATTGAATTATTGATCTTATGACCTTTTAAATTATAAAACCACAGGTTAATAAAATTTTTGTAGTATTATTGTAGAAATTCATAGGATTAATGTATTTTTCAGTGTATTAATGAATTAATTCGTTGCCTTTATAAAAGTTTTAATATAAAATCAGTGCTTTTCAAGCAACAACTTGGATTTTTATTAAATTATTGATCTTATGACCTTTTAAATTATAAAACCACAGATTATTAAAATTTTTGTAGTATTAATGTAGAAATTCATTGGATTAATGTATTTTCAGTGTATGAATGAATTAATTCGTTGCCTTTATAAAAGTTTTATTATAAAATCAGTGCTTTTCAAGCAACAACTTGGATTTTTATTGAATTATTGATCTTATGACCTTTTAAATTATAAAACCACAGATTAATAAAATTTTTGTAGTATTAATGTAGAAATTCATTGGATTAATGTATTTTTCAGTGTATTAATGAATTAATTCGTTGCCTTTATGAACCTTTGCCTTTTTTATTATTATTATTATTAATATATTAAATAAATTTTTTTCGCTATATTTATGCAGTGTTTGCAGATTTAATGATAAAAAATTTAGTTTCAAAAATTTTGAAACAAACTTTTTACTATTTACCCCCTCAAAGGCTACCCCCCTTCGTTTAGAATTTTTTTGCTATATTAAATAAATTTTTTCACTATTTATCCAGTGTTTGTGGGTTTAATAGTAAAAAATTTACAGTTTCAAAATTTTATAAACAAATTTTTTACTATTTACCCCTTCAAAAGTTACCCCCTCTTCGTTTAAATTTTTTTTTGATATTTTGGCAGTGTTCACAAATTTAACATTAACCATTTTTCAAATATTTTAAACAAATTTTTCAAGTTTCAAAAATTTTAAACAAACTTACTATTTAACCCCTTCAAAATTTACCCCATTGCCGTTTAGAATTTTTTCACTATTTCTGTAGTATTTGCAAGTTTTACAGTGTTATATTTACCAAGTTTCAGTAATTAAATTTTAAACAAAATTTTTATCGCTTTCCCCTCTTAAAACCACCCCTATGCTCTTTAAATTTTTTCACTAATTTTGCAGTATTCACAAGTTTAACAGTAATATATTTTCAAAATTTTAAACAAAACGAATATTTTACAGTAAAATTTACAAATTTTATAACCCCCCTCCCGTCAAAAATCAGCCCTTTTTGGTTAGAAATATTTTGTTATTTTTGCAATACTTGCAAGTATAACCCTTCTCAAAAACGACCCCTTTAGCATTTCTGCAGTGTTTACAAGTTTAGCATACAAAATTTTTATTGATTTAAACTTCATAAAATTCACTCCTATCACTAAATTTTCTTCATAACTTTTGTAAAAAAAACAAAATTTTTCCCTTTAAAATTCACCCTTCTACAATAAACTTCAAAAATTCAAAAAAAGTGTATCAGCATGATTTATTCAAATTTGAAATAAATTAATTTTTAAATAAATTATACCATCTTTAAGTTAGTAAAATGTCAAATCAGTTTAATATCAATGAATGCAAAGTTACCTTAAGTGTCAAAATAAAATTTTATTATTATTATTTGCTTACGAAAAACACTTGTTTTTGCAAGACACAAAAGTTTAGACATAAAATCAATTTTGACACCTAACCTAACTTTGCATTTATTCATATTAAATTGATTTGACATTTATCAGCTTAAAGATGGTATAATTCATTTAAAAATTAATACATTTCTAATTTGAATATGGCGATACACTTTTTTAAAATTTTTGAAGAATGGGCTCCATTTTATTGTAGAAAGAAATAATTTATACGATAAACGTTACTTGGACGAAATTTGACAGCTGTCAAAATTAAATTTTCAAGAACAAAACAAAATCAAATGCGCTGCTTAGAGTCCTGCTATAGTCGGTGAATTTTATTTTAAATTTTTAGTACAATTTAATAATTAAGAAAAAATACATCCTTTACATCTAGTAGGTAGCTTGCTAGGCTGACCTTCAGATGTGCCTGTAACTCTGTTTTTTGTTAATGATGGCAATTCATCAACTTAGGGAGACCGCCAGCCGGCTTAACGTGCCCTCCAAAGCACAGAAACTGTCATAAGAAAGTTTCACTCTCGCCAGGTTAACCCGGTACCTCGTATTCTAGAATTAATAAAATTATAGAACAATTAAAAGTTACTCTAGATTGATAATTACAGTGAGCATAAAATGGAAATTATAATTATACGGAGAGAAAGAAAATTTCGGAATGTTCGAGTTTCTTAACTTTTTTTGTGTTTTATGGGAATTACTGAAATTAGATCTCCTTTATCGGTACGCAATTATTTACGCTATTATAGTACCGATTAGAAGATCGAATTTCCGTAATTATCAGTTAATGTCTGCCGTTTATAAAATGCTTGAAATAATGTAAACTTGTAGAACTTGGCTATTATAAACAAAGTGTAATACACGTTTATTGAACGTTGCTATTGTCCTAACCACAGAAGAACGCCCAATTCAATTTTTTGAAAAGCACGAAGATTCATTAATAAATATTTTTTGATTTGAGAATTATTATTGTACACAGTAAAAACTTATCTAAATAAAATTTCGACCTTGAATGTATAAGGAGCGAGAAAGTTGACGTTCGCGTCCTCGAGAGTTAAAAAATTTCATGATATGAGTTTACTTTTTTAACAGTACAGGCGCCAACGTCGCTCCTTTATTAGCTAATTACCGAGAAACTCGACGGTAGCGCCCCTAGCGTTAAAAAAGTGAACTTTTATTAAATATAAAATCTCTGTATATGTTTTGATGAGTTTTAAATATTCCTACTCTTGGATACCACTAATTTTTTACACACTGTATAAAATCTTATTTTACTGCTGCTGCCAGCGGAACATGGAGACTTTTTCTGCCGGCGGTAGAGGGAGTAGAAGTAAAATGTCATGCAAAGTTAGTTTTTGCTCTTGACTACACTAACATTGCATTAACACTACAAAAACGTAGATAAGGGTTAGCTAATGGACTGTAGCCCATACCACACTTTTGAAATTAAAAATAATAATAATTTTTTTGAACATTTACCACATGCGCGAGAAAAAATTGAAAGAGCTTTTCTCGTAACAAATTTAGTATGTCATTTTAGAGGTCAAAATTTATTCCAGTTTGTCCCTAATTATTTCCACTAAAGCCCGTTTAAAACGCTTTGTTGACTGTTCTACTAAAGATTTACTTTGATGTATAATTTTCAATTCTAAAATCAAAGTTTTATATTTAGAGTAAGTAAATATATTGGTTTATCCACCCCCCGAACACTGTACGTGATATGTAATCTATTGTTAAAAACTCATTGTTCTGTCTTTACAATGTCTCGAGTTCAATATTCCAAGATTTAAACCTTCATTCGTGCGCGTCACTGATAGAAAGTGGAAATATCGTTAATCAATATTCTTGCATGTCAGATGAAGTTTTCTTATTTATCTGGAAAGCGAAAGTTTTCTAAATAAGTACAAACAAATTTGTTACGAATAATTACCAACTCTGCAATTTTTAAATTAATATTTTAGTACCTAAACAGAATCTAAATTACTTCCTTTTTGATCAATGCGTCTCGTTTCATTCAAAAGTTTCTTGAAAATTAACAAATTTAATTTGACGGTTTCGTTTCTACGGCATTTTGAGTTTCTTTATCTAAATGGATAGAATTCTTTCCGCGGAAGTTTGGTGTTACGGCAGCACAAAATAACCCTCTGAGAGGGTAACGTATCACCCAACTTTCGTGGAAAAAACTGAAACTATTTTAAACTAATGAAGGAAATAAAAAAGTATTTACGTCGAGTGCACGTACCATCAACAGAATGAGGTGCGTATTTACCACTAATTATTTTCTAAAATAAACATTTGAAGTTCATCAGCACCTTAACCGCTTTACTTTTACATTATCTACCTCTAAGTTTTCTTTGGAAAAAAAACCGAAGAAGTTCAATTTTATAACACGCGCCCTGTGTATTGGAGCGATTAGAATATAATTAAATTAAAAAGAGTCGATGTGATTGAAGAGGTAAGTTAATATACCTACTATAAGTTTACCCGATGCGTATTCTACATTTGGTTGAAAAATCAATAAATAGGAAGAAGCAGTAGGTAATTGGAGATAACTTAATAATAAACTGTGTATATAAAATTAACTTTGAACTGGAAAAGTTAGTTGATAAAATTAGAAGTACGGGTGCTTATATCTAAGTAGGTTAATTTAAAGGCTTAAATATCTTATTGCACAACGAACTCCAATGTAAATTCTATTAACAAACTAGCAATAAATTTATTTAGGTCACAATATAAACATTTTTAAACCAATATCCGTTAAGTACTATGTTATCGCATTAAGATTTTTATATACAGAGTGTTCCACTTTTCTTCGGTGTGGCGTTTTTGGGAACGACGTCTTGGAATTTGGAAAAATGACTTAAGTCAAAAACATAATTTTCCAGGAGGAAAAAAATGATTATTTTTGTTATAAACTCCTAAATCTTCAAGATGTCGTTTGTACTGACAGATAGAGCGTAAAATTTCCGATGTAGCTAAATAGCTAATTTAAAACTCAAAAATTTTGGAATTGAATTAATTAAAATAAAGAAATAGGCACCACGCCCCCTCCTCCACATAAATCCATTGTAGAGTTTAAAAAAGATCTTCAAGATTAATACCGCACTGTTTGACACCTATCATTAACTATATGAAGAACCAATCAGAAGTGGGTTAGAAAGACCAAAAAAATTGATATATTTGGGTATCATGGATTGCTAATGGCATATATTTACCAGTCAAATATAAATATGTATGTAAATATAATTTGATTATACATTGGTTAAACAATACCTGTGTCATTTTGTTTATTTTTTTTTGACATGCGGTCAATCATGTAATTATTAAGCGATTGTCTGCATAAAATAAATAATTATATTGGGTGGCGTGCTTGAACATAACGAAATAACATAATAAATTTATATAAATTAGTTTTTTTTGCGATTCATGCCACCCATTATAACAGATAAGAATTAAATTAACTATTATTAACCAAAACGCAATTTTTTTCCCAATCTGAAAGTAACCAATTTACTCTCCAAAAATATTGTTAACAATGTATTAAAAAAAGAGCAAAGTTTAACAAATAACCTAAGCTTTGATTTGCCAAACTTATCCTTTTCAAATTTATCTTTGGTAAATTGAGTAAGTAATCTTTTGAAATATGTCATTATTCAAAAAAGTTGCAGTCAAATTTTTGAATGTGTCTAAACTCTAACATAACGTTCGGAAATTTGAGATTTGTGCGAAGGTGTTTAACAACTTTTTAATAATAGTAACTCGCGTTACCAGGGTTTCCGTTGCCTTACTAAGGGGCACTGATGGTGTAAGTAGAAGATCAAATCTTTTTGAATCATGCAACTGAACTTTCACTAACTGACATTACACCAAATAAATTGGAATCAATACCTACACTAAAACGGAAAAATGTTGGTAAACTTTTTAATGTATTTTTAATAGTACATATGTACCTATAGGTACTATATAATATATTATTATGTATGGGTAACCTTTTAAATAAAAACAGTAGGTAAAAAAGAGAAAAAGGAACAGCGTATAAAATAACAATATTTGTATATTCTGTTTAACCTACTTTGTGTACAATAACAAAAATTAATCGACCAGAAATTTAATGTCGTTAGTAATAATTACGGTTATTACGGATATACAAGATCAACAAAATCCAAAACACCTAATCCAAAAATACTTTTGGTATAAACTGAGAATTTTTTATTGTGAAATTTTATGTTGTGTATAAAAACTTTAGAGAAAGGTTTGACGCGAATTAATTATATTTTAATTTGTTTAACATAGAAAACCTAATCTGTAATTATGTTTAATATTTAATATTAGAGAGATGATGTATTTAAAAACCCTAGCGTATTTGCGGTTTATTCTCCCCCCTAACACCGTGTCGAATATTTTCAGTACTAACAGAGTGCAAAAAAGTTAAATGTGAAGTGAAGATTCTGTTTGGTTAATCCTTTACGTACCCTATAGATTTTTTTTTTTTTTTTGATTTACGTCGCTGTTCTCCCTATCTAGGTTTATTTAGCCAAAAACCCAATCAACCCAAAAAAGGTGAAAGTTACGGAGGCCAAAAGACGAAAAAAAAAGAAAAACAAAACGAAAGTTTTTGTATTAAACACGTACGGTTACTTCAAAGTGTGACGTGAAAAATACGTTGATTAGCCGTGTTTAAACCAGGAAAACATATCTTAATAATTTGAATCTATTTTTAACAAATGTTTCTTGATGGAAAGATGTTAAAAATATTAAGGAATGTTAAGATAACGTCATACTGCATCAGCTGTAAGTTTGGGTGTGGTGGAATGTACCATCATGAATCTATGCAACGAAATCAAGTTTAAATGCATTCATTGTAGTTATGGTAACATTTACATAAATATTACCATTTTATTACCAACGAAGAGATATGTCACGCAGATAATTTAAAAAACTTTAAAAGTTGTCGAATCGATTATTATTAAGAGAAAAAAACAATAAAATAAAAACGTTAAAATCGATAGAAGTAAAAGAAGCAATGAAATAAATTAATAATTTCAGTTATTTCAGAAAAGAAGGTAAATTCATACAATCGATAACGCAAGCGAAAAGAATTAAAAGCGTAAGCGAGACTTCAAAAAAAGAAGTAGTAAACTTGGCGAATGCGCAGAGCGCTTTTTACGTCGTTTTTTAGGGAGCCCATGTTGTAAAATTCAGAATTACATAAAAACAGATTTATTACTCCGTATATATGCATGTGTTAGCTCGAGCTGAGCTTTTAACGGTTTTAAAATTACGGTACTGGGGTAACAGGCATTCAGTCAGTTCGAAGTAAAATCAGTGAGCTAAGGGATCTAAATTCAATTTTAAGCCCAATAATCCACGTTTTTAATTCGCTCTAACACAGGTTGATCTGGAATCCGTTCGAGTAGCTAACGCGTGCATGTATACTTAATGTATATCTCAAAAAAGTTTTTCTAAAATTTAGTGCGATGATGATGTGTCATTAGGGTGATACTATCTCGTTAATCCAACCTGCGCGTCAGTACAAAAAGAAGCGCTTTTTATTCTCTTTTGCACTATTCTTATGCCCGCTGTACACTCTCGCCGAGAAGTCACGTGCTCGTGCGACCTTCTAAATTACACACTACCAGGCACACCAAGACAGACGAGACATGGCGAGAGCATCCATCTACACTCTTGCTCTCGCCTTGTCTCGCCGAGAGTGTTAACAACCGAAATTCTCAAAAAAAGTTTCATTCTGGGATCATCAAAAGACTCATGGAAAGAATTTATTCAGGTTACGGGCCCGTATTCGAAATAATTGAATTATTGCAAAAAAAAAACAAAACTGATAATTACTATCAAAATTCAAGTATGTCAACGACGTCTTTTGTTATTTTTAGAATAAATTTATTATTTTTCAAAAAGGAAGTTTTACAAATGTTTTGTTTTTTTGCCAGAAAAGTTGGCACATTTACATAAAATTTACTTTTCTGCGCTTGAGTATTGTATGAAATCAGAGCCTTAAAAAACAAAATATTTTCAAAATGGCGTTTATAAAATAAATAAAATTATTAAACAAATTCATTTAAAAAAAATTAATTCAACTGAAAAAAAGGGACCTTTATAAATAATTTTAAAAATTTTAAATAAAAAAAAAACAAAACGGGTCACTTAAAACAAAGCACTGTCGTGTACATAATATGCAAGTAATATTTATATATAAACCAAGCGTGGACAGGTTTATTGGCATTAAAATTGAAAAAAGCATTATGTCACTACAATTTGTTAGATGATCAAAGCCTCTCGAAATACTATAATCATATTCAAGCATGAAATATAATTTTGAATAACAATCTTTAATAAGATCAAAAATTATCATAATCTTCAGTTTTTTACATTCCCGCGGTTCTGAGAAGAAAATCATGTAAATACTATGATAAAATATGAAAAATTTTCAACATAACTTTAATTGAGATATTTGGCAAGTTTTTTTGGCATCGTAAACCCTTTGTGTCCTGACGGGACCTCAAAATCCCACTGCTATGTAAGACGCAAAGGGTTAAAAAACTACTTAAATAATAAAACTTACCTGTTAAATAAAGAAATTGACTAAAACGTCAAAATATGTAGTAAGTATATAAAACTAAATGATTTTATATTAGTTTTGTCATTTAAAAGGAAAGTCTGGAAAGCCTGAAAAAACAGAACTATTGCTGCTACGTCTGTATATACTTGAAGATAACCCCCAGACATCTGGGGGGCAAGGTTCTTGTTATTCACCGGTCGCGGATACTGTCGTCCAGTTCCAAGGATTGTTGGAATTTTTCTGACTGAAAAAATAAAACAAAATTATTAATATTTAAAAAATAATTTAATTCGGTGAAATAAATAAATTAATAATATGTTCATTAAGTTTTCAAGTTTTAAATGTGCGACCTTCTGTGCACCATTAATTTAATGGCTTGGAAATTGTTTAGACGAAATAAAGTACCTAATATTTACCTTCTGCGGAAATAGGTTCACTATAAAATTCTATTTTAAAATTTTTATTGGGTGGAAGTGGAATTTATGTATTTTAAGTAGTTTGTGAATAAAAATTTTTTATTCTATTTATTTAACTATTTTTTAACGTGAAGATCCGGATATTATTAACTTTGTTCTTACAAATTTGAGATCCAAAGTAGAATTTTCGATTTAAAAAAAGTTAATGATCATTAATTTTCAGTCTGTCAAAAATATTACTACGAAATGTATAAATATTTGCTAAAAAACTTTTTTTATTTTTACTGCAAAAATTGCCTACAAAATTTTATTCTAAATTAGTAAAAATTTACTACAAATTGTAGTGATTTGTGCTACAATTGTAGTACAAATTGCTATACATTTTTATCATTAAATTCCGTTTTATTAACAAAGGACGTCAACAAAGTGTCACCAATTTGATTTATTTTTACTGTACGTGTAGGTCATAATTAGGACTTCAATATCTCCAAATTTCTCTTTATCTACTTTTAACTTTATATAACTAATCAGAATAAAGATTTACAAAAACTGAAATTACTGAAAAGTGTGTCGTATCATTTGGCAATGCTCTACAAATTCTTACGTTTTTGAAGCCCAATTTTTTTTTTTGAATTACTTTTTTATCCGACCAAAAAACGTCTACCATTTTTGGTTTGTATTTAGGGTATAAACCATAAAATTTTCACAAAACGATAATAATAATAACTAACTTAAAAATCACCAATCAATTTATTATTTGTTAATGAAAGATTACAGCGTACCTAATTAATAATTTATTATTAACTGCTATGTCAATTTACAGTACCTAATTATTAATTTAAGCAAAGGTAGTTGATTACGAAATTTTATAAACTAATTAAAATTTATTAAATAATATTTAGATTCTTTTACATCCTCGTTCGTCTATCGCCATCCTCTAGTTAATGTATGCGGTGCATGTAATTTAATTCAAAACTGTAGATTTTGTGATGCTTCTTAGTTTGGTTTGCAATTAAAAAAAAACACTAAATTAGGATCTACTTAATTAGCTCCGTTGCAATTTTTTAAGAACAAAAATTTATAGATTTTAAATTGTAATGTTGAACTACATTTAATTGCGCGTTGTGAGGTCATTTCGAAACGTACGGTTTATTCAGTTTAAATGAAATCTTTCCTATAAAAACAGTCCATGTTTAACAATAAAAACAAAAAAATTGTTTTTCCGGCAGCCCCCTTATTTTTTACTTAATTCCTGATTTTAAGGTGTAAGTTCCTGTATTTTTTACTTTATTCCCACTTTCAGATGACTTTTCAGACATGAAAAGTTTTTTTTTAGATGACGTTCAGAAAAGTAGGAGTAGAATAACCACTGTACCCCAAAAAATTTTTTTTATTAACTATTACCAACAGTTGGTAACTCTATGATGTATTGTAAATTTAAGTGCTAAAAAATCCTTTACCAAAAAAAAAATTTTTTTTTAAATATTACCATCTAAAACGTAAATTGATGTTAAAATTACATAAATGATAAATTACAAAAAAATTAAAATTACTAACGATTTAACAAAAAAACTAAAAGGTATCAATAACAATCTAAATTATATTTTCATAAAGTTTCTTTTATTGGATTTTTACGGTACAAATTTAGTTTTTCAAGGATTTCGGTGACTATTATTTTTCTGTAACATTGAAAATTAATGTTTAAAATACACAAAACAACAAATTTAAAGATAACAAAAATAACAACATCGGGAGAAAAATAACAATATAAAAATTGTACCTTTGATCTAATTTTAACAACTTTGTTATTGTTTATAGTAATAGCAAAAATTTTAAACCTAGTCATAAATTTATTTATTATGTTGATTTCAATTTTACCATCAGTACACTCCTCTTGCCTCCGCTTTCCTCGTTTGTGTTAAAATTTTTTTTAATCTCTAAAATTCGATTTTGCGTGTGCAGAGTTCTCCTTTGGGACATACAAAAAAAGTTTTAATATCGTAATGAAATTGAAAAAAGCAATTTTGAAACAATCCCCTATTCGTTTCCCCTATTTCATCCGCTTTGTTTACCCATACGTTACCCCATAAGTTGCAAAATATTAAACGATATCCATTTAATTATTCGAATATTTGGCTTTACGCTGCATCGAGCTAAATAAAATATTTTTAGTAAAAAAAAAAAAAATTATTAATCCTTCCGTGCGCGTCACTAAAAACCACATTTGTTTATTTACTACAGTAAAACCCACTTATTATAGATTAACGCTGATGTATTCCCTTTCGTGATATTCTCATCGATTTATTACTTTAAAAATTAATTTTCCTCGGAACAATTTCACTTTTCGTTGTTGTAAATTTCCAAATTTGCTTTAAAATATTAAAAAAAGCTTTCAAGTGCATTTCAACTTTCTATGTTTTTTAAATTTACTTACACCTCGTGAGAGTTGCTACTCTCACGCTAACGAAGTTAAAATTAAATGTTAACACGAAAAGCTTCTACATCCATTAAATATAGAACTAACTTTTATCAAAGACTTTCAGTAAAAAGAATTTTAAAAACCAATTTTAATTATTAATTTACAGCACAAAAATTTTACTGCAGTAACTTACGTAAATTACGTATAATTAGATACCACGATTTGCATGCATGTTCCTTGACCTTCCGGTAAATTTAATATATTTTTGGTTGCTACATCCGCCATTTTATTTTTATTAATTTATGTTAAATTAATTTTTCGGACCTTTCAAGTTTTAATAAAATTAGCACAAATTTTTCTTGATGGTAACTTAATTAAAGTTAAGCTTTCCGTTTTAGCACAAACAGGTAAATTTATAATATCTCTGCTGAAATTAAGTTATCCAATAGCAAGCTAAAGTTTACTAAAACCACACACCTTCACAAAAAAAATCCGGTTTGGACTATTAACTATTTTTGAAATTTTTAATAATATATTAGTATTCAATTTGCGTAGCACAAAGAAAACAGGATTTCTCTAAGGATTATCTTGTTAGGGGTTCAGCTGTTGAAATTATGTAAGATGTATCTACCCTTATTTTAGTATTCCATTTATAATATATTTTTACAAATAGAGACAGTAAAATTAGGGTCAAAACAAGAACGAGTTTAAAGATTAGTACAAAATTTCTCACGAAAGTTAGCTTTGTTGAGTTTAAAACCAAGCGGGATGTTTCACCCTTAACTTTGTGGTGAACTAAGTTTTAATAAAAAAAAAGTTATTTAGTCAAAATATTGTAAAATTAAAATTAATAAAATCAAAAACATAATTACGCTTGTGATCGAAGCAAATCAAAATAAAATTTGCCAATGCACAATAGTGCATTATATAACTAGGACGTAAAGTGTCACTTTTCGTCACTAAGGAAAACTTTATTTCTACCAGACAAAGCCGAATCACAGTTATAGTGATGTGATCGCTAGTTGCGTTATAGAGCGGAAATTCTGGATTCAAATCGCAGACTTCACAGAATTTCTTAGCTCGGTCTTCCAGTGGGTATCCACACGATGTAGTGAAATCGGAGATGGTACAAAGGTCCCGATTAAGTGACCCAAATGTGTGCAAGTTTATCTTGTCCTCCACGAAATAGAAATAAAAATCCAGAGGCATGGAGAGGGGGGGGGGAAATCATCTGTCGGTCGAAGACTACGCTTTTTTTACCACTGACGATGGATCTACTTGCCCATATTAAATGTTATAGAAGATATTGCAATTTATTGAGAATTTAAAATATTATTTTCCAGTGTTTTTTAGTTTCTACGTAACTTGAGCATTTCCGGAATTTTTGGTTTTAACATATAAAATTTTGTTTTAATAATTTACTTCTAAATTACCGCCACCGTCCTTCAAGAAAACAGAGAAACTAACAAAATCGATATTATGACCTTTTCTCGTCAAGAAATTACTTTTTAAGTATTTAAAATTATTTTAAAGTTGAAGACGCGCATGAATATATTAACGAAATTTCTGTTGTTTATTCAAAATGAAATTGATTTTTATTTACTAAACAAATTTTATTATGAAAGGATGTAGAATCTATCAAAAGGAGAAATTATATTAGCATGTTGTGTAATTAGGGGTCGTCCCTGTGCATGAGCAGGATCACAAAACGCGAGTAAGTGCGGCCAACGGTTTTTTTTTTTAAACAGTTTTTATAAAGTTCGATTTTATTTGATTTATTGGAACCATCGGAAGTTGTTGGGGAGGGGGGTACTGAAAAATTATCACTCTTTTTATCTAGTTTCAATTTTATCCAACTGCAGTTCATCATCACAAAACATAGCTCGGCCAGCGGCCTTCGCACTTCCTATATCGCATAATATAACTCGGCCTTCGGCCTCGCATTTCATACGAAAATATTTGCAGTTTCAAAATTTGTCGCCCTTCCTAAAAATTTCTTTTGAAGATGTTTATTTAACCCCCTAGCCTAAATTTCCTCTTAGCGCCATCCACACTGCTCGATCTCGATATTTCACCTTTATTTCTTCCGAGCAACATACGTACAGTGCCGGAATAACTCAGTAGCAAAAGTAGCAAATTCTACGGGCCCCGCACCCGACAGAAAAGTGAGAGATAGTACGTTAACGCTGACTGCAAATTAAAAAATTTCAGATGCATATAATTATAGAAAACGTTCAAAAAACCAATAAATTATAAAACAAAAATTTTGCTGATCAGTAAATAAGGTTTAAATTTTGTCAAAAAATTGAAAATTAAATAAACTGGAATTTAACTACATTAAATTGGTTGCAGCTTTCCCTACTTTTCCACACTCTCAGGAGTAATTAAGAAGGGTCTCTGATACAGTTCAACACATTAAAAATATACTCAAGGGTATTATAGAATAGTAAATCTTTCCAAAAATGACAAATCCTTATAAATATGCTCCAGGGCCAACAAATAACCTAAATTTGAAAAAGTCCCTCCAACGCCTCAGCTGGGATATTAGAAAATGTATGTAGATGTTTTAAGGCAAAAGAATTTTTAAACCGTGATATTAGCTCACTGTTAACTCTACGACGGCGTAGATACAACTACAAACACAAGACTAAGTAAAAGCATACAAATGAGAAATATAATGCGTCAATAAGGTCGAAATTTGCGTAAAAAATGGTAAGTTTGAAATCAATTTTTGGCTAAACTAATCGATATTGGTGATTCATCCGCTCCTTAATGCATTCTGTTTTTTAAAGAGTTTTCTTTAATAAATATAATATCTTCGATTCAGGATTAACGTACTTTTAGGAGTTAGAAGTACAAAGAATGGACAAAAGGGGGACAGTTTTTAGAAGAAAACAATCCTTCTTAAAGGGGGAAGGTTAGTCATCTTAAACATAAAAAGATCGTAACAAATTTAATTATAGATATAAAACAACAAAAAATCAGTAAATAAACTATGCTGGTTCTGTCGCAATTTCCCATAAGGTTAATATAGCGGGTTCTGGCGTAAATTTATCAAAAATGAAATTTACGCCAGAACTCGCTTTTGCTTTCATTGCAAGAATATTATAAGGATTAAAATTACAAAAGATCAAAGTAGAGAAGTGCAAAGACCGTAGGCCGAGCTATGTTACTTGAGGAGAAAAAAACCAACTGCGATAAAGCGGAAATGAAGAGGTCAAAAATGGGGAAAAACTTGCAGATGTCCTTTATAGGCGACCTTTAAATTCTAGAGCTGGTGCCAAAATTAATTTTTTCAATTTAACGTCTTTTTTGACTTGGGTCAGTGCAAGAAATCTTCAATTAAAATTTCTAATTTCTAATAAGTTTTGTCTGTAGGACCTAAAGATTTTCGGCAATCAATGGCCCTCTAGCCTCCCCCCCCCCTTCCTTACTCTCACAAACCTGTCGGTGTTTATCTGGAATCTACCGTTTTCTAGTTACATTAAATTAAACAATGAAAAGTTTCCTCAAGTAAGTAAAGAACAACTTACAAAAAATTTTATTTTGAAACACATTAAAAAACATTTTTAAACTTTTCTCTGACAAGATAAAACCAGAAAATATAAAAAAATTTTAAATCCGGGGAAAAGGGGTGCAAGAAAAAAGTGGTGATTTTTAAAAAAAGTTGAAAAATACAGTAAAATGATTGTAGAATTTATCAAATTAGTACGATATAACGTCATTTCAAGCTTATTGGCTACTGTCAATCGTATCTAACCAGATAATAAAATAAATATAAAAAAATTAATCAAAAAAGTGAAATAAAAATGAAGAAAATATAATAAAATAATAATTTCAGTGAAATATCACAACCAAATTTTGAAATTTCTTTTTTAAGAGTTTATTATTCCTACTTTTTTTGTAAAATTCCTGAATCATTTAAACAAAACATGAATAAACAATAAAAAAGTAAAAACACAATTTCGAAGAGGAAATTTAATGGGCAGCAGAGCTTTAACCCAAACTTTTCTGAAAAAAGTATTCTAATTCTCGCCATTTACGTACTACAGCTTAAATTTTAAAACAAAAAATAAACTTTATTTTTATAACACCTAGCGGTGTGAGCACCCTGCTTCACTGCCATTTTCAAGTAAACCCCTTACTTCACCCCCTTGTTAAGTTACGGATGTTGTTCGGAGAACACATATGCCGAAAAGTAGTACTTTATACTGTTTAAAATATAAAACAGAAAGCTCCATCGCTCTCAAATTTTTACGCACTTTTCAGGCGAAATCTCATCCACATCGTCCTTTTCGCGGCATTCGAAACATCCGGTAAAGTTTACAATTCAAATTTTTATCTATTATAACTCAAGACCAAATCGGCTAAATTTAATTTTTTGTGTTAAAATAGAACGTTTTTTAAGCTTTTGTTTGATATTTTAAAAACATCAGGGTGCCATTTAAGATTTTAAAGTTGATTGATGTGAAGGTGAACTGAATTCAAAAATTATGCACTCGATAAATCAGTTGTAACTTTTTTTTGATTACGAAATATTTAGGGTGGAAATTTTTGAAAAAAACAGAAGAAACATTTGCTTTAAACCCGTAAACTTTTAGCGCAGTAGTTCGATGAATTGCCTTGTATTATAATATAATAATTGTTTGACAAAAAATGGGGCCAAATTTATTTAAAATTCCGTAATTAAAAGTTTTCAAATACTTCAAGTTATAACTATGCCATTATTTATTTAATAGCATGAGATAACTTGGCAAGGTAATTTGTTATTTGCATTCTTCCTGCCACAGGCTGAGTTTGGTAATAAAAACAGGTATTCAAAACTAAAATATGTATTTCCCACCTCACAAGTGGAGGTACTAATTAAAATTTTTAGGGGGCGATAAAATGCAGTCTATTAATGCTCTCTGCATATAAACTAGAGGCTATTGATTTGTTCCGTTTTCTAGGGGCCACCCTGTATATATTATCATGTCAAAAAAAATTTTTATTTTAAAAATTCCAATTTAAATGATATAAAACCAAAAAATTGGCACCTACGTCATTCTACCATTAATGAAAGATTGATAAGTTCTATCAAGGTATTTGAAGTAATATCGTCGTAAAAATAATTTTGTGATTATTTTTATTGGGGCAATAAATTATAAACTGCATTATGAAACTATAAGTACAAGTCATGCTGATTAGACAATTGTAATTAGTAGTTAGGTCAATCAGTTACGAATAAAATTGTAACAAAAAAATTTAATTTTAAATTTAATTTCAATTGAAACGTTTAGAAGTTTTCATCAACTTGTGAAATAAATAATAATTAAAATTTAATAATGATGAAGTTTATGGATTTTATTACGTTTAATTAACTTGATAAATTTTAATTATTAATTTCATTAGGTTACGAGAAGTTTTGCATTTGATCCCAGAATTTCGCAACAATTCAGTCATCAATCATCGCCCAGCAGGGTATGGTCCTTGGTTAAATATTTATGTTCTTTAAATAGTCTTATCTTTGTTAACTAATTAAACTCAAAATTAGGAAAAATTATTTGTCTAAGATTCATTTAAAGCAGAAAACAATACAAAACTGACGTTGTTGGTTAAATACAAATAAATGTAATTTTATGTAATAACATACATAATTATGATATAAATAGAACATCCTTCAAAAAAAAAAGATAATAAATCAGAAAGAACTAGTCGAGCGTTTCAGGGAGAGAAAGATAAGACTGTGTAATTATGAGATATGCATTTCACCCTGCTCCTCAATTGTTATCTAAAATGGCACCCAACGCTTGATAAAATTTCAAATTACGTTTCATCCCGAAGAAAATTAAAACTGGATGATACGTTTTTATAAATTTGTACTAATAATTTAAGTAGAAGATTGGACCCTTCGATCTAAAATCCAAAATTGCTATTATCTATTTATTGTTGTGTAAATATGTAATAGGAGTATTCTGACAAAAGGATAAAGATCAACAACAATTCCTTTGTTGTTTAATTTCCGTTATTTTGCTCGGGAATTTTTGCATAATAATTATTTATTAATAGTTTTCAAATAATTACGATTTATTCTTTTTATTTTACTGGGCACAATTAATAAATTTTTGTTTAAATAATAAATTTTTAAATAATCATTGACCCTTGAACTTAGCTTAACTCAATTTATTTCAGCAATACTAATTTTAGTAATTATATAATGTGGTTTGGCTTTTATCAACTTAAAAGCGAATTAACTGTACTTCCTCGTGCACAATAATAATCATGCAAAAATATTAAATTAAAGTTTAAGTTTGCTTAATTTTGTAAATATTGAAATTTTTTTACCCACAGAATTTCATTTCGATGCTTTGATCTTAAATTTATCCAATTTTTATGCTATTTTTTTCTAGTTTTTTGAGATTAAAGAAAATCACGGTAATTTTTTCTACACCGCAACACCCGGTTCAAATCCGGGTTTTTTTTCTGGCCGTCTCGCTGGTCCTCCAGGTTGGAGGTTCTACGTCGGGCTGGCTCCTCGTCGTAGGTAAAAAATGTAAAATGCTTACAAAACCAAACGCCGCGTGCCTGGCGATGTTTAGGAATCGGAAGACGTCGTAGAGCGTTAATAAAACCGAATAATACAATACAAATGCTTTAAAATTACATTTAAAATTTAGATTTATAGTTTAAAGTAGAAAACGACAATTTTCTCACGATGAAATTTTCAACGATTACATAAATTGATATCAATTTTTTCACAATCGATGGGATGACAGTTTTATCTTTGCAAAACATCGTTGTTACTGGTTAAGCTGCAGTTTGATGTAAACCTACAAGATATTGTTAGAAATTAAGTAATTAAAATTCCAATGTATGATTTTATAACTCTCATAAAAAGTTTAGTTGCAAAATTAATTAAATGAAGAGTGTAATAATACAATAATTATTATTGCAAGTCGAACTTAACTAATACAAAATGTGTGGTTGTAACAATCTAACTTCAATTAGTTCATCGCATCAAATAAGTGATTATTACGAGACAACACACATAACTTTCTTTATTTTAATAATTGTTTAATCTCTAGTTAAGTCGGAGCGAAACGTTGACTACCCCTCGATTTCATAAAACTTTAAAGCGATCCGTTAAACCTAACGGATGATTTCTATTGGTCTCTTAGTGCAAACGGAAGTTTTCTAATGGCTAGTTAGATATAACGCCTTGTTAAAAGTTTTATACAACTTCTTGCATTATAACGGTTGATTCAAACGTACAGGTCGTAATTTTTAATTAATCTTGATAAAACTTTGTATAAACATTTCTACAAACTACAAAATTTACTGGTTTGTTAATTAGTTAAAATCGGTTTAGCAGTTTTAAAGCAATTAAATTTAATCTAATAGCTTCTTCAACGCGGTATAATTTCTAATTTAATAAATTGCTAATCATAATTAATAATTAAATGGTTTTTTGTTTTGTTTTCACAATTTCACAGTTTTCCTTTAGCTATTGCCATACGAATCCATGTGGATATTTCCTTCCTCATTTTTGAGGTTACTGGGAGAACTGATCAAAAAATCAGTGACGACTATGCAAACCGAAGTGACGTTCTGAATTAAAATGGGCAAATAAAGTTCAGTTTTCGTTGACCACTTCCATCAACTAACTTTAACTATCCTGGCTTTAAAAGCTAACATAACTTAATTAAAATATTTTTTCATGTTTATGAAAGTAATAAAAAAATAAAAAAAATTGTTAATTTCTTTCGTGAAGTTATTTTGATTTAAAAACCGACGTTCATGCCATTAAATTAATAAAACTATGTACGAACGAATATTTTACGTAAGAATTATTGTAAACATTGTTCGTGTCCATAACAATAAATTTTCTCGTGTATCCACATTTTTACATTAACTAAAAGAAAAAAGTTTTAATGATGCTCTTCCTCGAATACCACGGTAATGTAAAAACGAGTTTTTTGGTGGAACAAATATTTACAATACCTAAAAACGAAGCTGATCAATATTTCATTTGCAATGAAATTTGCGTTGGGACCAGAATTAATTAATTTATGTAACGTAAAAGGTGAAATTTATAATTCAACTTAACAATCGGATGAGTTTTTAACCCTAAAACGGCACACTGGGGTCTCAGAAACCCAAGAGACCCCAAAAAAGTGTAAAATTAAAGAACTACAAGTAAAATTATTAAAAATAAAAAAATTGTAATTACTCTATATTAACATGTCACATTGGCGCCCATGAGTGGAAGGCGTTGTAACAAATTTTAACCCCTCAAATAAAAAAAGAAGAATTAAATAATAGAATTCTAAAAAGGAATAAAATAAATTAAAAAAAAAAGTAATTTTAAATTAATAACCCCCGGTAACCTTTCAATACAGAAATATTATGAAATTATCTGCATTTTAGATCTTAAAATTGTTTATGTGCATGTTCAAATATTTCTACATTTTCACGTCCATGCTATAAATAGTACCATATTTTTATAACCACAATTTGTTTCAGTAGTTAATAATTATTTTAATTTAAGAAAATATTTCTAAATTTTTGAAGTAAAAGTATATAACTTTATTTTAAATTTTTTTCTTTAAACTTAGGTTATGTTTCCCTTAAAAAAAATTACAGAATATTCCCTGATAAGTTCAACCTAATTTTAAATAAAAAACCATCAAAAAAGACCACCCTGTAATTCTTACTATGTTTATTTTTCAACGCTTAATTTATTTACAAATATTTGTGGGTGCTAATTAAATTAGACGCTTTAAATCCTTCACATTGTGGTTAAAGGTAGGCGACGAAGTGTGGGCCAAAATTACCGTGAAATTTTTACCTATAAATATTTAAATGAAACTCATTAAATTAAAAATATATTTTAGAAATTTTTTTTTATCACGGTAAGTATTAAGTACAAGGTCTCGATTTGCGTCTAGGAAAAAGTGCAAGCAACGCAAATCGAATCGAGATATTAACATTATTTGCTGGTAATATTACATTAGTTTACTGATCAATCTTCCCCATTAAACGTGTCACAATTGATTTTATCAAAACTAATGAATAGTAACCGTTAAAAAACCGGTTTTATTTTAACTAAATAGACGCAAATTGAATCATATCGACAAGATCACTTATATACGACCCTAATTCAATCAACATAATACCTTCAACACAATGCCAAGTTAATGATCATTAACAAACTTTTCAGACAAAATTTTCCAAATACTTGAAAGTAATTAATTACCTTAGAAACACTGTAAATTAATGATCATTAATTTTATTTTTAAATAGAAGATTACGATTAATTAAATTTTAAATAATATTAAAACTTCAAACTATCGAGTTATTAATAAATTAAAAATTAATTAATAGTATATTAAACAACGAGTTTCATAATCAAAGTTTTTATTGCACGATATCTGTTTAGAAAACGAGCCGCGAAGCGGGGAGTTTTCTAAATGATAAGTGCAATAAAAATGATTATAAAACGAGTTTTTTATACAATTTTTTCTATTTTGCATTTTTTATGGTTTAAAATTAAAAAAAATGTGTTTGTAATTATTATAGTCAATTTGAAATTTTGTTTTATTTTTAAGTTGATTGGTAACACATTTGACATTTGAAACAAATTTGAAAACTTTGAAACTTTGTGTCAAAAATTTACAGGTTAAGACATCGCACAAAAGTTTAAATAAACAAAATTATACTTGCAATTAAGAATTTTCTTTATTATTGCCTCTAATTTACAGTTAATTAAAATGTTTAACACAAATTTGGAGATTTTTAATTTGATTTAAAATGACATTATTTGTTTTAATTTTCAATGACGTTTCTGTCATCAACCTCATAAAACAAAAAATTGCGTTTCATAATAGGGTCCATATACAGCAGTGGAGTGATGTGATCGCTGGTTGAGTATAGAGCGGAAATTCTGGGTTCAAATCGCGGATTGCACAGAATTTCTTGGCTCGGCCTTCCGGTGAACATCTACACTCTGTGGTGATCCCTGATGTTTGTGTCGACGTCATTACCGTAAATACGGCTGCGTCACACACGCAAAGCTAGGTTAGGTAAGCAGGGAAAAGCCATGGGCCTTCTAGGCCTGTAAAGCTGTCATATATATAATAGGGTCCATTTCGATACGCAATCGCGTATCGAAATGACTTTGTTTTAGACGCAAAATAGAAAAAAGATTTATTGAGCTTTCAAACGATTATTTCGTCCGTCATCAGAATAATATGTGGATATTATACGAAATAATTGTTTGAAAGTCAATAAATCTTTTAATTAATTTTTAATTTATTAATAACTCGATATTTTGAAGTTTTAATATTATTTAATATCAACGAGTTAATAATTTATATATTTAAATTTTAAATAGATAGTTTAAAAATGTAAGTGCTTTTTAGACGTAAATCACAATCGTAAAATTCCGTCTGTAAGGATTCTTAATGATCATTAATTTATGGCAGTATATCAAATATTTAAGAGGAATCTCACTCAGTTATTTGTTATTCAAGCTTTGTTACTACAAATTATTTTAATTTAATAAATCTTTCTGCCTTGAAATTTATTGATAACCCTTCCCCCCCCCCCCCCCCAGAGAAGCCTTAGCTACTAAATCATCATTAACAAGATTTTCTAGCACAAAAATTATTTTATTAAAGCATTAAATTTCGCTAAATAAGAACCCAAAATAAAAATTTCTATGAACAAAATGGTGGAGATAATAAAAAGAATTTTTTCATAAACCCCCTAAAAAGGGGTTAGCTTACTGTAAATCAGTATAAATTTTGAAAATTAATTCTGGAAAAACTACAAATGCGATTAGTGCTTTAATTTTTGGGTATGTATTAAAGTCAATTTTACTGATTGTAAGTAAAATTTTATTAAAAAATATTTATAATGATATGAGTAGGCGTACAATGTTGTTCTTCGTGTGTGGTTGGAGGAGAATCAAATGATTTTGGAAATTTGGGTGATCTGAAAATAAAAATGTGTTTCATTAATTGGGCTGTCGTGTAGCGCAAAATTTTGTTTAATTTGTTTTCCGTTAATTTTTATTTAAAAAGTACCGTAGGTATAAAATATGCAATTTTTTAAGAAAAATAAATTCAAAAATTTTATTTTCCAACAATTAAAATGAATACCTATAAGAAAAAATCTGCATCACACGGTAGCTTACACATTGTGATTAATGAAAAAAAAAATTTTGTTGTTTTTAGATCACCTAAATTGCCAAAATCGTATTAATCGCCCACATATATGCGAGGAAAAACGTAGTAGGTCAAGTCCTAAAATTATAAATATTTTCTAATAAAATTTTACTCGATAAAATTTACATTAATAAATACCCAAAAATTAAAATAATCGCATTTGTAGTTTTTCTGAAATTAATTTTTAAAATTCATACTGTTTTACAGTGGTCTAACCCCTGTTTAGTGTAAATTAAAAATTAAAAATCTGAAAAAAAATTTTTGATATGTCAGAATGAAATAATTTCTACAAATTCAAAAAAGTGATGTTCATTACCAATTTCTTTTCATGCAATACTCAATTTAACCCTTTGGTGCCAGACAGTTGCATAAATCTTGTAGTTTATTAACATTAAACTTGAATAACAAAGCAAGAAAAATGAAATAAAGAGGGCAAGCTGAAATTTTGTAAGGATTGTGACTTGAAGTGTCCCAAAATGCTCTAATCTTGAGACTACAAAAAGAATAACAAAAGAATTTTCTCAAAATCAAAATTGCTTTGACAGCTCAAAATAGCCATAATTTGATATAATTCCGGTTGAATTTAATAAAAATCATTAATTTTGTGCACAACGGGCATTTTATATTACAATTGTTTACTTTTAGAACAAAAATAATATATAAAAAGTTATGATAAAAATACCCAAAATGTTCATTTTATTTTGAGACAAAATGAAATTTTAAGATTTTAATATTTGGGTGACAAATAGTGGTTCAATAGCATCGCTGAACAAAATATATTAACATAGGTACTTGTGAAACAGCACTTTTGTCTGTCTGTCTGTTAGTAACGCAATACTTTTTAAAAGCAAAACCATTTTCAAATAACCGATTTTGTAGAGAATTTTACCCTTTTTCATTTTGGTTTAAAAATAATTTTCGTAAAAATAAAATCAAGCGAGTTATGGGCAAGAAACTGCGCTGGAGTCTAATAACGCAGTATGAAATTTTATAATTTTCCGTAAAAGTGAAAATTACTTGATTATGAATGTAATTACAATTAGTGCAAGATCATAATTTTTGTTATGATATATGAGATATTAATTAACAAGTCAAGATAAAAATTAAATCGGCGATGAAAAGCATTTTAAAACTTTACAGTAATTATATTTTGAATTGGAATTTTTCCAAGTTTTAAATTATACATTTAGTACTACTACTAAATTTTTTTTATCGTTTTGAAGTCAAATTAGTCTATTAGGAAGAAAAAATTGGCGTATCAAGAGGAGAACAGCGAACGACTCTCACGCCTAAATTAATGACCGTATAAATTTGCTTTCGGGAACTTTTTTGTAGAAAATTTTATGCTCTACAAAAAAGTTTTTTTCAGTTTTTTGTTATTTCATATAATTTTGACAGCGTACGCGATAAAAGATCAACATGTGCTCTTAAGGTCGAAATTTTGTGGTAAAAATAAATTAAAAACTCAAATTTTTAACAATTGGACTCTGTAGCGGCTTTCTCTAAGCCTTTTTTAATAATTTGGATTTTTTTTAAATAGAGTCACTAAAATATAAAGTTAGAAATCTGAAAATAGGTTTACTAAAATTTATTTAAATATATAAATTATTAACTCGTTGATATTAGATAATATAAAACTTCAAAATATCGAGTTATTATTAAATTAAAAATGATATAAGATTTATTTAGCTTTCAAACGAAATATCGTTTGAATATTTGTTTGATATTTTGAAGTTTTATATTACTAAAATTTAGCTTGTACTATAATAATTCCACTTTTCTAAGTTAGTATTTCAGCAATTCCACTTAAAAATCGTGCAAATCATTCAGAGAAGTTCACATAAAACCGCTACACAGCCCAATTATTAAAATGTATCGAAAAGATTGAGTTTTAAAATGAAATTCGGCTACATTTTAACACAATTAGTTGCAGAGTAGTGTAAACGATCCTTTAAGTTTATGTCTAAACAAATAGAAATTTTAATTAGATATTAATAGTACCATTACAATAAATTATTTATTTACGATTTCATTGCACTTTCTAAAGTATGCCAAATGTTGGCACTTTATTTTCTTTTTTTTTAAGTATGTAATTTATTAAACAATGTAATGGTTCCGTAATTAGTTCGTACCAATTTAAAAAAAACGGTATGTGTTTACCAGACCTTCAAATATTATTTGTTTTGTAACTTTTATCTGATAAAGTAGAAAAACATTTAAATGATGCAAAACAGTAAAACTTTTACAAAATTTATACCGGGTACGGTCGGTAAGTAATAAATAGAATACTACTCACTTTCCAAATAGAGGATGCCACAAATGCTTTTGTGAGTCTTGAAGATGAGTTGTCATATCTTCGATGGTAGTACTGCCCACTTCCGGAATATCTTCCAATTTCAGCGATGATTTATTGTTAAAATTGTCACTTCCGTATAAGTTTTTACCCTGCCGCAATTTCGAATCGTTCGACCCCGATAAATCCATTGGCTGGTGCGTAGTCACAAAATCAATATTGGGTTTTTTACCGTAATTTTCGTGAGGCAAGGACGACGAAGAAGGTACATTTTTACGCGTATCCAAATTTGTCACTTTTGGTTTATGATTATTAACAAGCGAACCCGATTTATGATTGTACGGTTTCTGATTGGCTGTTTGTGTTTTGTAACTGCTTTTATAATCACAATTGGTTGTTGATTGTGGTTTTTCATTATTTTTATTTAGATTAAAGTTTTTCTGTGGCATAATTGAATTAAATTGAGGTACTTGTAGAGTTGATTTGAGGTTATGTGACGGAAAAGTGGTTGGTATGTTGATAAATGGATGTTGCATGTTGGGCAAAGATGAATTGTTTTGATGAAATATCGATGGAGGAGGAAGGTGATGAGATTTATTGGGGAAATATTTATGACTAGCGGTATTTTGGGTTTTCGATCCATTGGTAAATGGAAGCTTATCCATGTAATCTCTGCAAATTGTTTTAGATCTATCGTATTGATTTCCGTTTCTTGCATGACTAGCAGACTCGTGCCACATTGAAATTTCGAATGGATTTGATGGAAGAGGATATCCCTGTTGGGGGTATCTGTTTAGGGGAAACATTTGGGTGAAATCTGGAACTTGGTTCGAATAGGGTGGAAACGTGCTTATCATTTTTAAAAAGTCCGTTCCATTCCCAAACGCCATCGCAGCAACTTCAAGTTGATGTAAATAAGGTAACCACATCATATGATTTAATGCATTTGTATTGGTCAAATTAAGGTCATTAGTTAACTCACCCACTCGATTAAGTCCTTCTTTACTATTAGTCTGCGCTGGTTTTGTTAGTTCGCGGTGCTGTTTAACAGTTTTTTCTTGACTACACTTAAGGTCTGTTTCAACCCTTTTCGCACTACCTGTCTGACTTTTTACTTTTTCATTATTATTCGACACGGAAAGAGATTGCTTTTTAATTATGGTTTCTAACTGCGATAAGGTAATAACTAATATATCAGGATCCTGAAGCAAATGAGGAAATGCTAAAGCTTCCGGTAACCGTAATTCAGGTCTTCTTGATAACAAACGCGGAATTTCTTTCGCCGGAGATAACAAAATCTGACTCAATTTATCTTTCGGCACCAACATCGGATCGGGTAAATTTAGATTTATATCCGCTTGAAGTTGCTTAAATTGCGAAAACGCATCTGCTTCCGATTCTATTGAGCAAGTCAAAAGTTCCAATAACCTCGACGATTCGGACGATTTTACCTTTGGGTGTACTTTCAACTCGTCCTTACTTGAACTCTGATTTGTTCGAGCTTCCAAAATCGTTCGCAAATTAACGTCATCCAATTTTACCTTTTTCAATTCTGGTTCGCTCTCATCAAACCGTTTGCAGTAGTTAATAGACGAATTTATCTCTTCCGAGCACGTGACAGTTGGACTGGCCGATTTGCGACACTTTCCAAAATCCAAAGGCTCTTTTTGTTTGTGCATTTCAGAATTTAAGACTTTTTGGGTGGTGGATAGCAACGATTCGAGGTAGGCCGACTTCATTTGAACATCTGGTGAATGTGGAATCGCTGGAAGTCCACTCGGCTGAGGAGACTGTATGGTTTCTGAACTCCTCGAAGATGGTCTAGGACTAACCAAATTAGTAATTTGTTTTTTCGGTAAGCTTAAATCGGTAGGCATTAAATCATCGTCTGATGGAACGTTAATGGTTAGGCTTGAAGTTAGGTCATTTTCTATTAAAACTTTAGATGTACTCAAATCTGTGGGTACATCTTCTTGCGGTTCCGTTATCGACGTGGTCGAAGATGGTGGTTCCTCTTTACTGCATTCAATAGCTACATTCTCAAGAATTGCGTTCTCAGATTGGTCGTCAAAAACCGCCTCGTTAATCTCTTCATCGTTATAAGCTTCTTGGATTTCATTTTCTAAATTATCGTTCTCCTCGACTTCGTTATTATCAACTTCCTCTTCCGGATTCTCCTTGACTTGATAGTTATTTGACGTGACGTTGTCATTAATTTCCGCACAGAGTGCATCGGGGCTTTGTAAAGACTGCTCCAATCTGGTTAAAATATCATTCATAGCTATGTTATTTTCGTCGTCTTCGTTATAATCACAGTCATCGTCCTTCTCGTCCTCACTGTCAAATGTTTCGTTAGGATTAACGATAGGAACAGAATTGGTTTGGGAAAACAATTGATCACATTCTTCAGTTTTACTTTCATCCAGACTATCGTCGAACTGTTTATTATCACACAAGTTTAAATTTTCCGATTCGCACCATGCTTCAGTTTGAATTTGTTGATTGAATTCTAATTCTGCAACTGCTAATAAATTGTCTAGGGGAGTGACGTCACAAATTTTATTTGCACTACACTTACTAATGTTAGACGCTTGCGCCGTATAATTCTGATCGGCGGAAGTGTTTACATTTATATTAGCTTCATCCGTTGCCGTTTTATTATTTTGTTCTTTCGAAGATAATGAACGTTTCTTATGAATTGGAATGGTATGGGACGGTAAGTGAGATTCAATGTTAATAGGGACATTCCAAGTGGGCGTTTCGATATCTTCAGAACTAGGATGAATTTCTTCATCCGCTTGTACCGCTGCTGATTTCCGTTTAACTTTATGAATTTTTTTTATTTTTCGCGATTGATGGGCATCATTAACCGCCGCCTTTAAATTCGGCACGAGAGTCTCGGTTCGCGGAATGGCACGCCATCCTTGGGGGGTCTTTGTCAAAACAATTCGATTGCGTTTGTCGTAATCCTCGCATTTCACGTCCACGATGTGAGTGTTTTCCTGACGGACCCAAACAAAAATTGGATTCACGCGTGGATTAACACAACTTTCCTCCTCAGATAAAGATTTTTCGCGCTTAGTAGTCGACCGCTTTTTATCGCCCCTGTGTTCACTACGTCTTCTGTCTGATTTACGATGACGCTCGGCCCTCGCTTTCCCGGACGGCGGCGCTTGCGGGGTGGCGGTAGAAACACGTGACCGTTTTGCGATATCGATTAACTCGACGGTAGGTTGCGATAGTATCCGCCGTGAGCGCTGTTCGCCCATAACCTCCTTTTGAATTGTTGCGCAGGGAGTGCACTCCCTAATGTCGTTGTTACTGTTGTTGTTGCAAGATGGACTTCGTCGAAGAGCTGATATTGGTATTAGGCCCGGCACGGGAGGCAGAGAGCCGTAGCTCATTGCACTCTCAGCCGCGCTCCCTTTCACACATACCCCACGTATCTTAAAATTATTTTAATATTATGGTCCTAGAAATTTCCTCAGAACCATATCTTTACATACTACACCAAACCAACGTCACAAAAAATTTTAACACCGTACCCGTTAATAAATAAGGTCACAGCACCGTAACACACAAACATAACTACATAACCCGACACAGTATACTCGCACAAAACTATGCTCACTAGCAAGTGCTTGCTTGATCTACTATGAGAATTTATATACGAGAACAACCGAAGTATTCCTCGTGTCCAAACGACGACGTGTCTGAAGTTGACCCGTTTTGTAGTGCGCTGGTTTGTTGGTCCGTGGGTGGGTATTTTTGATATAGCTGACGCCCCTGCCGCGCCTACCGTTCCTGCAAATCCACGTATTATAAATAATGGGTTACCAACCCGACAACGAAAACATCTCGCGGATGTGAACGTAACTAAATGTATCGAGTTGTAACCTTGACTCTCTGTGTTCACACCCTTTACTGCTTTCATGCAATATCCAATACAGTCAACTTTTCAATGCTTTTTCTACACTACACTGTAAATATTAAAATTACTTAAGTACAACAAAGAACAATTTAATATATTCAAACAAAAATAATTAAATATTATTTGTAGTATAATTTTAATTATTTTTTTTAAATGTGTAATCACCCTGTTACGCCTAAAATATAACAAATGTGGGTACATAGTACGTATACATAATGCATCAATAATTTTATTTCGAAGACAAAGTAGAACAAAGCGAGTGTAGGTAAATACAATAAATGACATGTAACCCACTTTTCCTTTTGTGATAAAATTAAACAGTGTTTGTTTTTCATGAATTATTAATATAAATTTGACAAAAAAGGTCAAGAAAGTCAAATAGTTAAAAATTTGACTATGTTATTGAACTGTAACCTTAAGTCCTTGTAAGGATAGGAATTTTTCTAAAATGAAACTATCTGAATAATTAACTGGTATTTATAGGTGCCAGAAGCCCCCCGATATAATAAGGGCCCCATGTAGTCCAATAGGGGTCTAGATATCATTATCACATTTACCCATTGTACCGCTACTAAAAAAGGGGCCCTTAATATAATATACTTTTTTCAGATTAAAGTAACACGAAAATAAAAAATAAGTGCCTTAGCATTTGATCGAAGTGGCTTTATTTTTATGAAACGGGGCATTTAAAAAATAAAATTTTTCCAAAAATAGTGCCCACTTCATCAAAACTGAGATATACTACGTATTTTTTTTATTTTGTAGGTTTTATTACCTTTTTAGAAATTCTGTATATTAATTTAAGACTAAAATGTTAAAATCAAATTTTACTATAAATTTTACCAAAATCGAATTTTAACATTTTGCACAAATTCAAATAGTCATTCCAGAAAATTGAAAAACTAAGATTTAAATTTAAAAAACAAATTGGAAAATAATGGAAATTTAAAATAAAAAAGCTAAATCGTTCTTCGATATTGATAAATTAAAATACCTATCGTTTTGAGTTTCTAACTTTTGAAAATTATGCTATGAATAATTTAAAAAAAATTCGTTACAATAACTTGCATTTTATTTAAAATAATTCATAATTTCAGTTATTTTGCTTTGCTGAAATTTTTGTTTATACTTTTATCGCATCCACGTATAAAATCAAAATTTTCGAAAAAAGAAATTCAGAGCAAAAGTAGTAAAAAAATTTAAAAAAGCCACATTATAGCATCGCAGGACAGGTTTTAAAAGAGAGGACATAAAATTATTATTTTTGGGAGCTAAGAGCGCACACAAAATTCAGTAACACACAGACATACAGACATTTCTTTATATTGGTTTCTTTCAACTCGTGGTACCTCAAGGAATGTAAATTCGCCAAATTTACTAAAAAAAACAATTTTTTCGATTAGGTAGGTAACAATCATAATTTCCTATGCCGTAAAATAACTTAATTACCTATGTTTTGGAGAAAAATAAAAGATTTTAATTTAAAATGATATAGCGACAAGAATATCTAGAGAAATTGTTACTAATTTAAAAATGAATCTTTCAGTTAAAGCAAAATTCAAATTTGCACTTATTTCCAGAGTAGACGTCAAAAAAAGCTCTTCTGTTTACAAAAGTCCTGACAGAAGGATAAATTTTACTTAACTAAACCTATCAAAAAATTCGTACTAATTGTTAAATGTTTTAAAAATGAATGAATTAATTAAAAAATTTTCTTTTAAGTTTATAGTAGGTTAGGTCTTGATAATGAAGTGGTTAATTCATTTGAAATAATATTGTCGTATTTCAACAAATACATAAGCTTGAGCAATATATTATATATTTGATTTCATTAAAATCTCATCGGGCAAGCATAACCAAAATATTTGATTTTATTAAAATCTCATCGGGCAAGCATAACCAAAAATTTGATGTAATAATTATAGAAGAATAATTTTCAAGTTATAAAAATTTTAAAAGTACTATAAAAAGCAAAACATTAAAGGAATGCTGATGAGTACTACTACAAATTTAAAAACCATGAGAAGTACGATTATCTACCTAAAAACTTTCATAATTATACAGCAAAAACTCCATAACGTAAACATTCGAATTTATGAACCAATTATTTTATTTATGACTTCTTGGTAACGTAAACTGTGGAAGTCGAGAGTTATTTTTGATGTTTTATTCGTTATGTATCAACTACTTAAGTGCGCATGAATGGATTAACGAGATTCTTGCTAAAGTCCCACCACCCACTCACTAACCACAAATTTATTTTAAAAACGTATTATGAGCTTATAGGTTATTTTATTTCATCTTTTAGAATAAATTTGTGGTCAGTTTTACTGGTTTAGATGCAAATGAAATTGTTTACAACATTTTTTGTTTATTATGGATTTTGAGGTAAGGTGCGAGGCCGCAGGCCGAGCTATGTCAAAAGAAAAGCAAAAATGCAAATAAACTGAATGGTGAGATTTGTTTTGTAATGATAGAAAAAGACCTCAGAAATCAGAAAAAGCAGAGTTAAATAATGGTAGTTTTTCAGTTCGCATGCTTACGAACAAAATGACCGCAGCTTTGTTTTTATTGGCAGTCAAAAATACTTGGCTAACGAAAACAGAGATTTGGAATAAATAGAGATTTAGGTACTTCAAATTTCTGTTTTTGTTAGCAAACGAAACATAGGAATCGAATGCCAAATTGAGTTCTGAATACGACCATTTTTTTACCTAGTTTTTTGATACTGTTCTCTATTATCATCACCAAACATAGCTCGGTCTTCGGCCTCACACTTCTTCCTAGTTAAGCATATAATAAACACTCAGTTAATCAGTAATCACTAATGATAAAAAATTTATTTTTAAAAGAACATCATATTTTAACAAATAACGTAAACTCTGATCGGTTTGGAAAAGTAAGAGCTTAGGTTAGGTACATATTTATTATTTTATTTAGTTTTTTAGAGCAAATTTGTGGTCAATCGGAATCCATGCGGATACGTTTGATATTCTACAAACAGGAAAAATCACTTAAAAAATGAGATAATGTTCCTGAATGATTTCTTCTCTGAACTGGAAAGTTTATTAAAAAGTAAACAATTAGGAAACCGGGGTCATAAGTAAGCAAAAAGATGTTTTCTTAAGAATTACATTCGCGACTTTGTAAAATTTCAAAATTCATCTCGTTACTTCCTAATGCCGATTTACAGCCGCTTCTTTACATTTTTAGTGGTGTGTAGAAGGCTTAGCCATCGTAGAAAATAAAAAAAATCTTTAAAATGTTACAAATTTAAAGTATTATGTAGTTTTTTCAAGAATTAATTTTGCGTTTTTATTAATATTGTCAGCCTTATACTGGGGGGTATTCCATACCCCCTAGACTCCCCGATTTCAAGCCCAATGTTTTTAGAAGGTTTAGAGAGCTTAACGTTGAAAAAACACTTAAAACATAAGATAAAATTAAGAGTCATTATTATTAATTTTACCAGCCTTATACTAAAAAGTATTCCATATCCCCAAACCCCCCAGTTTTAGGCCTAATTTTTTAAAAGGTCCAGGCACCCTGAAAACATAAAAAAATATAAATAAAACACGAGATAAAATTAAATAATATTTTTATTAATTTTTTCAGCCAGTGATTAAATGAAGTTTTATGTTTATGTAGTTTATGTTTCTGAAACAGTCCATCACTGACCTGGAGAGTTTTTTGAAAAAAAAAAACAACTAGAAATCCGGGGGGTCTGGGGGGTATGGAATACCCCCCAGCCATAAGTAAGCACAAAAAGATGTTTTCTCAAGAATTAAATTTGCGTCTTTATAATATTTCAGAATTCATCTCGTTACTTTCTAATGCTGGTTTACGGCAATTTCTTTAAATTTCTAGCGTGTCTTTAAAAAAAAACTTTTAAAAATGTTTAGTTTATGTTTCTGAAAAAATCTTTTTCTGACCTGCCGAGTAAGAAGTATGTTGGATGTAGGTAATTTAAAAGATATTTTTTTAAGAATTAAATTTGCGTTTTTATTAATTTTATCAGCCTTGTACTGGAGGATATTCCATACCCCCAGACCTCCCGGATTCAGACACAATTCTTTAGGAGATCTAAAGAGGTTAACCACCCTAAAAACGTAAAAAAAATATAAAACGAGATAAAATTAAGTATTATTTTTATTAATTTTGCCAGTCTTATACTAGAAGGTATTTCAACCCCCCAAACCTCTTGGTTTCAGGCCCAATTTTTTAAAAGGTCCACCCTAAAATTATAAAAAAAAACACTTGAAACACGAGATAAAATTAAATATTATCTTTATTAATTTTGCCAGCCTGTGATAAAATGAAGTATTATGTAGTTCATATTTCTGAAAAACTCCATCCCTGACTTGGAGAGTTTTTTAAAAAGTAAACAACTGGAAATCCGAGGGGTCTGGGGGTATGGAATACCCCCAGCCATAAGTAAACAAAAAGATGTTTTCTCAAGAATTAAATTTGCGTCTTTATAAGATTTCAGAATTCATCTCGTTAATTTATAATGCTGGTTTACGACAATTTCTTTAAATTTTTAGCGTATTCCATACCTCCCAGACCCCCTGGATTCAGACTTGATTCATTAAGAGATCTAAAAAGCTTAACCATCCTAAAAACATTAAAAAAACCACTTAAAATAAGAGGTAAAATTAAGTATTATCTTTACTTATTTTGTCAGATGGCGGCATTCTATACCTCCCAAACCTCTAGGTTTGAGTCCCGATTTTTTAAAAGGTCTAGCCATACCCTAAAACAAAAAAAAACACTTAAAATTTGAGATAAAATTAAGTATTTTCTTTATTAAATCTGTCAGTATTATACTGGAGGGTATTCCATACCCCCCAGACTCCCCGGTATCAAGCCCGATTTTTTGGGAGGTTTAGAGAGCTTAACCACCCTAAAGACGCAGAAAAGCACTTAAAACATGAGATAAAATTAAATATTATGAAATTTATGCTCCTAAAGAAAAAACTTTCCTTGATGACCTGCAGAGTTCTATTAAAAGTAGGTAAAAAATCAGAAAACCGGGGGGTCTGGAGGGTGAAATACCCCCCAGCTGTAAGTCTTACAGCTTTCAGCTGAAGGGTTCTCCGTACCAGCGCCGTAACCAGGGCGTGGCGTAAACCACAAAAATAAATCACAAAACAGATCATATTTTTCTATCTTATTTTTCCTTCTAATTATTTTTGAAATCATTGTCTAGCTAAGCATTTAACAAAAGTAGAAATTAAAAAATGTATGTAGTATGTTGTAAACATAACTGCATTGATAAATACAATATTGCATGTGAAATACATACAAGTAGGTAAAGCAGTGGTTCTCAAGAGGTTAACAGAAAGTCAAAGGAAGAAAATATTATTTTTCGCAAAGAGAACGGTAAAATAGGCGCTTTTTAGTCTCGTTCCGGCTCTGTTATTTAGCGTAAAATATAAAATTAAAATGTAACTGAAATTTTGTATTGTACAAAAAAATATGAGGTTTTTTTTACTAGCCGATATTATAAAATAAAAAATTTAAAAAACATAAGATTGTGGCAAAAGATTCAAATTTATACCCAAATAAAATTTGAAGAAGAAATGTAGCATTCTGCATTCTGCATTTTATTGTGGAGGGCAAGACAAGCTCGCACGCACTTAGACCTCTAAATCGGGCCCATTGTACTACCTCCGATTTCCCAGCAGTGTATGTGGCGCGAATAGGAATAGAACTGCGGTTTTCAGCTTCCTAGCCTGCCAGTATATGCTTAGCACCACACTGCTGGTTAAGAATATATAAAATTTATAAATAAATAAAATTTGAAGAAGAAATGTAGCACTAATATATTTACAAAAAAGAATTATAAAAATTTCACAAAATTCTTATTAAAATATTAAGATCAAATTATTGTAATTGTGAAGTTATTTTAACAAAATGGAAGTAATTAAATAGGAAAATGCATAGGTACAAAATCTTATTTTAATTTTCATTATTTTTTAACCATATTGTAATTTTTACTAATTTTTTTTTAATATTGTATTTTTAATACCTATACCTAATTGAACTTAATTTTTTTTAAATAAACATAATTTTTATTAAGTATTTTTATTGTTTTTATGATTTTATACCATGTCTGGTTATTTTTCTTTTTTTTAATTATTATTTTTATTTTTTTTTATTTCTTTTTTTAATATTATTACATTTTTTTAAATAAACCTTACTTTTTATTAGATAATTTTGTAAATTGTCTAAATTTACAAATTATTGGTTTAATGAAACCAAAAATATGTGACAAATATAAATTCCAAAGTTCCGATGTGCGGGTCATACTAGGCCAACTTGTTAAATAAACTAAAACAAAAAATTATTGAAAAACGCCTGGATTTAGCAAAACAAAGAGCTTTTTCAGCAAGATAATGCACCTGCTTACTCATTTCAAACTGTAACCTCCAAAATAAAAAAAATTGGACTAAGAATTAATACCTTATTAATTATTAATTGTGCTTTACATGTTTGGCCCCTTTAAACTCTGACAGAAATAATTTTGAAAGCAGGCAATTTTAATTTTACGTAAATAATTTAAATATATTATTATAATTGTGTTTATGATGATAACATAGTGTAACGTGTTACTATTTTTCAAGTATGTAGTTACGTGCATTACAACAAAGATAACAAAATACCTATCAATATACCTCTGCCTTTTGTCTATGAAAACATTGAACTCGGCTGCGTTTCAACCATTTTTTATTTGATTAAAACTTGAACGGAAACCTAACAAAGTTATCCGCTACAAAACAACAATATTATTATGTAAATAAAAATTAACAACATTAGAAGTGGCGATGCTCAGAGGAGGGCCGATTTGGCATGAAATATATCATTTCTTTTATAATATTTAATAGGTTAAAACTGGAGCCCCTATGGCAAACCGAAATCATTTTATCCTATTAGTTGAGCTTATCATTTGTAAATACACAAAATTAGAGACTGGAGACACAGTTGGGCAAGCTAGGGGCACACGTTTGCCTTTTGTATTGTCCGAAAACGTCACACGTGACTGCAATATATTAGCCAAGTTGGGTGGATAGTTAAGAGCTTGATCACCCCATTGGGGTCCACTTGTCATTGACATAGTCAATATGTCAATTATTGGTGCCACAGGCAATTACTTGTGGTCTTCGAATACTTAAATAGAACCCCTTATTTCACCCTAAGTTGATGTACCTAAGTGCTAAGTATTTTATATCAAATTTATTTATAGAAATTAAATTTTTTTACAACAGTAAATTTTTATATTTGTTTAGGTTATGGATAATATTTATGCATTTTTTAATTATGTTTTTTTACGTAAGGTATTATTAAATTTATCTGTTTATACAAGTAATTCTAATTACACGTCTGTTTTTAATCAATGGTTAATTTAAATTGCTTTTAAAAATATTTAATTCCATTCATAATTTTCAATGGGTATTTATAGGTATTTTACAATATTGTATTACGGTTGAAAAAATTATGACTGTAGGTTTTTAGAAAAAGTTTATTATTATTAATCTCCCCCTTCAAAAAAACGAGTTTCCTTAGGGGATACCTTTTTTTGCAAAGTTTTATATCTTACCTTCCTCAAAATATACTCCTTAACGTTTTTATTTATAAATTTATTCTGACTTCCTCTAAAAACTACCCCTAGTGCTTAGAATTTTTTTGCTAATTTCTTTATATTTCAACAAATATTAATTTAAAAAATAATGCAAGCAAAACTCGTCAAGTATAATCCGAATATACAAGCAATATACAATTAAGGCTAGGGATATGTGGTGAAAATTTGGTCTTTACTTTAGTCTTTATTACAGGAATGAAGCAGCTGTAAAATCTTTATACGTAATTGAATTTATTAAAAAATAATTTTTAATAATTTTAAAAACAACATACATATTATTTTTAATCAAAAAGTTCATTAAGCGAAAATTCTTTAAACAACGGACCTAACAAACCTTCCTCGACAATTTTTTCAATTGCTTTAATTATTAAAGGATTTATGTCTTTTGTAATTTCATCAAAATTCTCATTCAGGACTTGATTAATTTCCTTCGTAAGTTGTTCATTGCCGGGAAAAACGTTTTCCAATCGTATGCCTCCATTTTTATAACTGGCTTCTTGCATTGTAGTTTTTCCAAGTCGAAGGTAATCTTTTCCATTTTTATTTTCCACCGTAATTTGTCTTATGGCATCAGAATTAACACTGGCTGAAATTAAAAGATATTTAATTACAAATGTTGATGTTTTTAAATTTACTTACTTATATTTAATGAACTGGGCCCAGAGCTGTTAAGTTCGAATAAAATAATTTTTCCTTTTACTTTATAATCTGATGTTATTGTCAAAGACGGGACCATAAAGGAGAGTGCTACAGTTTTTCCTTTTAAATCAAAGCGAATTTTTTTAACTTCTATGTTTTTTAGGCCAAAAATTACAATATTTGTGAAAGTTATATCAAGATTCTTGACGTTCACATCTATTTGAGGTATTCTTAAGGGTTCTATTGATGGTATTTTTAGTTCTGGTAGTCCATTAGTTTCGGCTATCCGCGGCACAAGCAATTGTGCTCTATTAATTAGACATTTTTCCAGTTCGTCAACGCTTACATCTATTTTACACTTTTCTATGTAAGATGCTAAAAATTAAAAATTTTTATAAGTGGAAATTATTTCAAAAGTTTTGCGAAACTTGGTTAAAAACGTTTTATAGCTAACCTTATTTCCATCAGGAAAGCCTCAAAATAAAGCAATTCTTTAAAAATCATAATATTTTGAATGCTGTTATTGTCCTTATTAGTAGAATATTTATTTGCAAATTACCAAGATCGAATTCAAGATGACTTTTTTTTGAATTTATGTAGAACGTAAATTTTGTTTTGAATTTTTATTTTTTTTTGCTTGAAATTAGCTAATAATAACAAGAAAAGTGGAACAGTTTTTTAAAAGTAATTAAACAAATATTTTAAAAATTTAATAGAAAAAACTAAAGAAATTAAAATAAAGGAAAGGTAAAGTGATTTTAAAACATTGATGACCTTCCTTAAGAATTGCAACGACTTTGTTGGAATTTTTGATTTAATGAACCTCATTTTCTTGATTTCAACGTTTCAAATAGAATTTTAGACGATTAAAATTTTTTAATTACAGGGGTGGTTGATTATTGATTTAAATTTTGTTGAAATAATTTCAATTTGAATATTTTAACAATAAAAATTAAATTCAAAAATTCGTTAGTTATGATTAAAAATCGGAAAAAATTGTTATTTAATGTAAAAAACAGAGCAGTACTTACGCAATTCGTTTGCAACATTTAAACTTAAAGTAATGCAAAATACAGCTGCACCTAAAATAAAATACGTCATGGCACTGTAACTTCTGATGTAAAACAAATATTTTTATTATTCTTCTTACATTGACAGTATTTATATAGTTTTAATCATTACCTAGAATTGTAATTTTTCATAATTATTTCTGACGCAATCATATAATAAAATGCGCATAATTTCAATGCCAAGAGATCATTTTCAGATCAGGGGTCTCAAACTCACCACGATTTCACGGAAAAGAGGAAATTCTTTCTAAAGTAGAAATTTGAATTGCCTATCCAAATTTCAATTTTTGTGTTTTTACTTCTTTAAATTATTTTTTAGAAAAAATTTTAAATTTGTTAATCCGAACACCTCAGTTTTAAATTAATTTTCGGTTCGGATTATCGAGATTCTACTGTATAATTATTTTAAATTGATTAGTTTACATGCATTTTTTTATGCAAAATTTAGGTACTTACTTAATTATGTGTCATACGCGATGAACATTAAAAATGCTTTTTTATTACATCTCAGGCAATTAAATAATTAGAACTTTGAGATTGAGTTTAATAAAGAGGTCAAATTATTGATATTAGGTACCTATATACAAAGTTTAAGTTTGTCTGGTACTACTGAATGTTGAATGAATATCAATTAGTTAAAATATAGTAAGTAATTATTAATTTTAATTTTTTTTCATTATTATAATTATTACCATAATAATTTATTATGAGATCTAAACTATCCCTCGTAACCGACCTTCAACTGACAGCCTTTGAATGAATTATGAGAATTCAACCATAAATGAGACTTAGGCGATTTTTGACCAACTATGGTCCAATAAAATCCAAAAAAATAAGTCTTATTATTTACAATTTTAATCAAATCAATTCAGTAAAAATATTAAAACTTTAAATGCTTTTAAAATCGAATATTGCGAATGGATTTATTGCAAATCTACTGTAAATAATAATGTGAGAAAGTCAGAAAAACAAATTTTGAAAATAAAATTCAAATTAGAAAAAAAAATTAAATAAATGTTAAAATTAGAAAAAATTTTTATTTTAGGTGTACTAATCAGTCACCTGCACTTGGATCACAAAAGTCCCACTTCAATTTTAAATACAATAATGAAACTTTGGTATCACGATAATTTTGATGATTAATATGATTATATACAGGGATTTTGAAATGTCACCAATGTATGTTTTAAATTGGCTCAGCAGTTCTTTAACTGGATAAACCCTGAAAGTCAGGTTCTATAACTTTTTCTTCGGATCATCGGATCTTCTAATTTTTTGTCTAGTTCCTCAGAAGTCTCATGTGATCCTATTCTGTTCTACTTTTTCTAAAGATTTGATATGAAGCACCACGACTGTTGTTCTAATATCTTTGCACCGAGGAACCGAGGAAAGGTAAAACTTTCATATGACATGCGGTTGTGATTCGAAGGGCACGTTAAGACGGCGCCGGCGATTCCCAAGAGTTAATGAGTTGCATCATTAACCTTAAAACTAGCATTTCAAGCACTGAAAAAGTCAGCCTAGCAAGCTACTTATTGGATGTAAAACAACTGCTTATATGCTTACATAACCCAGTTGTTCGCAGAGGCGATCAAAATATTTCAAAAGGTTAAAGAAAAAGAAAAAGAATGTGATATGTACCAATTATTTAATAATTTTAAATCGTCCAAATATGGAGTGAAAATTATTTTTACTGTCAGATTAAAAGTGCATTGTATCGAAAGCGACGCGAAACTGCAACTAGTGAAATCACAAATCCAAATTTCTATATTTGTTAAACAACTATTTTGATCTGCCAATGAAAGCACAGTAAATTGTGGTCATTTTCGTGGTAAATGTACGCAGTACCTACTGAGGTGTGAGACTGATGTTCCGTATCGAATCTAACCAAGATCGTAGATCGATCTAACCAAGCTCGGTTTTAAATTTACAGTACACGGAGTATACATGCATTTAATTAGTTCAAAGTGAACGCAGTTTTCCCAATCCTGATTGATCAAAACAAGATGAAACTGCTCTTAGTTCGAGCTAAGGGGTCTGAATTCAATTTTAAGATGCCCTAAGCGCCTAGCCCACGGTTTTAGCTTGCTCTAACTCAAGTCGGTCTATACAGTTAGATCGGCTTACCTGATCGTATACATAAATGGACTAACAACTTCGAGCTAAGTCAGCTCAAGCTAGCGCGTGTATGTATACGAGACATTATCACAATACATAGCCCAGTCTCCGGCCTTGCACTTCTCCCTAAGATAATGCAGAAAATTTAATTTTAGATTTAATTAAACACAATCAATTTTTTCTTAAAATAAAAAATAATATTAAAAAAAACCATTTCGAGTACCTAGTATAATTTTTTAAACTTCTGATCCAGCTACGAGCAAATATCAGTAGCCAACAAAAGATTCTTACTGACTGATCCATTTATAATAAATTGGAATTGCTTTAATTGTAAGAAAATTAAAAAATCAAAATTACAAAAAGTCATTGCAAAGCCGTAGGTCAATCTATGTTATATGTGACATAAGAAATGCGAAGGCCGTAGGCCGAGCTATGTTACGCGAAGATGAAAAGTCAGTCTCTCAGATTGTGAAAACTCGGCAATTTATTCGGTCGTTTTTCGGTGCGCATGTTCTCCAAGAAATGGTCACCCTTTTAGCTCTGTTAAGAATTACCTCAAAATCAGGGACAGTGCTAATCGGTAAGCCAGATAAGCAACTCCTAGAGACGCAAATTGTCAGAGAGCCCTTTATCCTTCAAAAAGGATTTATCAAGTTTCTACTTTTATAATTAGTGACGCTCATGAATGGATTAAGGAGAATTTTATAAACGGGTGAGACCAAAAGCCAAACAAAAACATTCGACACTCAAAGGTCGAAAGCTGCTGGATCTCCAAGTTATGAATAATTTTCACTTTAGTTTAATTATATAATAAATTACGTATCCAGGGCATAGGAGCAGAGAGTCAGGGGCTATTGGCCAACCAAAATCTTTTGGTTTGTAGACAAAATTTATTAAACATCTTAATTGTTAGTTGCATTACACTATAGGCAAAAAATATGAACAAAACTCCGTCTAGCGGCTGAAATTGCAAGTACAGTAATGGATGCTGTAAGCAGTCTGACAGCCAATACCATACTGCATAACTGATTTGACAGCTAATCCCATACAGTTTAAGGTAACCACTTTCCATCTTTTGCAGCGCCCGTAATGGACTAATGTAATGTGCAAAATAAAAAAACAGCGTTAAATTAGCAAAATTAATTTCCAAATCTATCTTAAAAATTTACGAGGTCCTCTATAAAGAGCGTCCGCAAGTTTGACTCCTCTCTCCTCTTTTTTGTCACAGTTGGTCTTCTCCTTCCCGATTCCCGAATAATATAGCTCTGCCTGCTGCCTTCGCACTTCTTATGTCACGTAAGATTTGTTTCAACCAAATGAGAAACTGTAAAATGTAATAAAATGTGTTTTTCTTAATTTATTGCGCACGAGTGTGACCGTACATTATACGGTTTTTTGGCTGGTTGAAAGAAACCTATAATATATAGGTCAGTCTGCGGCCTTCGCACTTGTTTACCCTAATCTTTTTCATCTTAATTATCTTACCACAAAAATTGGTTCTGCTTCAAATGACTTTTTGTTGTTCTGTATTATCTACATTTAAACTTTTTACATCTTTATGTTTACTATGTATCTGGTAAAGTGCGAGGCCGAAGGCCGAGTTATGGTTTTTTGATGATGGAGAGCGGCCTCAGAAAACTTAGATTAAAAAAAAAAGGTTGCTTTTTAGTGAGCACTATACGTCCGATAGTCATACATCTAACCTAACCCCTTCCACCCCTACAATCAAACTTTAAAAAACTATTCATTCATTTAAATATTAAAAAAAATTTAATTGCTAATTAAAATTGAAATAAAATACGCAAGAACTTTTAGTTTACTTTTTTAAATATAAATTTTTTACAAAATATAAAAAAATCAAATATTTACGTACAAATCCTAAAATGAGATGGTCATTTGTCTTACAATTAACGCGATCAGCTGCGAATGTGAACTACCGGGTTTAAAGCGGTTAAGTGTCGTCTGTTAATTTGGAACCAGTTTTATCATCTTCAAAGCTGAACGTCATCATTTTGTTTGTCACTGTTAAGTATGTAAACTTACCAGAGCTCGAAGCAAGCACTTTTACTTTTATTCTTTTCAAATTCGTGCATAACGATGTTTTATTTTGAGCTTTTGTATTGAACTTTTGGGTAACCACTAGAGGTTACATTGCGGGTGTACTTGTTTTTTTTTTAATTGGTGGGAGCATTTTTTGACACCGGCACCGGTTAGTCAATTATTTAACAGCTGTGTGTATTGTTTTGCACAGTATTCATACAATTAAAGTTATTTGAATTGAAATACGTACTTTCGATTATTTTTACTTGTCAATTTCTTCCAAATTACCTTTGTTTCGGAATTTACGACATCGCTTTTCCAAAAAAATAGAGAATCATTAGAGGGTTGCGTTACAGAGGCAGTTTGTGTTTTAAAGTAAAGGACGTTTTCTATTGGTTAAACTGATTTTTTTTAAATTAAAAAATAAACCAGGCGTTAGTCACGTTTTGTCACATCTGGGCTTGGACGACCCCTAATTACAAAGTTTTTTTATCTTAAAGTACAAATCTAGGATTAATTTTCTCTTTTGTCAGATGCAAAATCTTTTCATAATTGTATTGATTTAATATTAACTAATTTTTCAGAATGGACAACAGAAATCTCTTAAATCCATTCATGCGCATCTTTAATTTTAGAATTTAACTTCAATGAAGTCAAGACATTTTTTGTTCGTTTTGTTGTTTTCTTGACCATTTAATCTTCTTTTAGATGTTCATGCAGAAATAATCACAGTATTGTAAAAAAATAGTAATAGATTCAAGATTATTTTATGGTATTGCATTTGTTTAACATTTTTAAACTGTTAAATTAGTTTTTTGAGTGAAAACCGGAAATTTCGTTAATCCTTTCCTTTGCACGTTCTTAAATTTATAATAAATTGAAATAATTGTTTTACGAGGAACGGTTAATCATCTTTTTTATTAGTCTACCACCGTTCCCTTGACGACGGTGAGCTTTTACTCGATTTCTGTGTAAAAATAACTACAAAAACAAACTTTCAGATCAAATGATATTTGAACACTAAACGTGACGTAAAAACTAAAAAGAACACTAAGAGGAATTGACATAACTTTGAAAAAATCTGTTTTTGCGATAAAAAGCTCATCGTTCTCTTAGAAACGTTGATTATTATTGACTATCATGATATATGGTCAGGTAGATCTGTCCTCAGTATCACATGGTAAAAAAAAATGTAGTCTTCCATGGGCAGACGATTGTTTAGATCATAAATGAATGTTATTGTTGTTTTGATTGTTTTGACTAGGCAAAACACAGATTGCAAGTCAAAAATGATAGTTTTATTATGCATTTTACTATTGGCTCCTTCCAAATTTTAGACGTTCTTGTAATAAATTTTACAACAATTACAACTATTTGTAAATTTTCAAAAAATGTCTGAATTAAAATAATGAACGTTAGTATAAAAATTTTGAATATTGCACCACGATATTCAGAAGTGCTCTTAGTGGTCGAGTCCAAGGTACTCTTATACATTATACTATGTTAATACTTCCTCTGCGGTATAATTGTTTAATGTATTAATATAATGTAATTATGAATATAAAGTAATATGAATTAATTAATTAACCTACTTTATTTTTCACATTAATCATTTTAATTATTCAATTTACTCAATTATTTTTATTTATAGTTAAGAAAAAGAAAGGTAAGTTAAAAGGTATCGTTAAGATTGATTTTAATTGCTAATAACTGATATTTTGAATTTAATTTCGGATCACAGGGCACCTCTAATCTGTACGTTTTTTATTTGTTATTAGCATCGCTAATAACATCAAATTTTATTGTTATTTCAAACAGCGATTTTGAGATTGATTTGGAAAAATTTGGTAGTAATGAATAAATAATGTAGAAATAGTGACATTTGTGATGAATATTGTAAATATTTAGAAGTGTCGCTATAAGTACTATAAATATATTGGTAATTTATAAGGTTAATTCAGGTATAGCATTATTATAATAATAAAAAAACAAAGGTTTATGGAAAATTATTGGTTAAATTGAGTACCTACTAATTTTACCATACTTATACATTGTTTATAAACACGAGTAAACTATTTTTTCCTACTTCCGCTGAATATTATATTTATACAGTACATTAGGTTTTTTTTTTGTTAAGTAATGATAGACATTGCCATATTATGATCGTAGGAATCTTCAGTATTCTATTGGCGTGTGATGGTTATTACTCCCTTGGATAAATTACTGTATTTGCTGGCGCTTGTATAGTAAACGCATCTTCATGATTAATAACTGTCATAACTTCCTTGTTGAATATTATATTACGTACTATCATTCACAATCAGGAAAACATTTATTGATCACTACCAAATTTAAGTAGTTACGTTACTTTCCGACCTGACAATTTGATTTTAGGTTATGTAATGAAACAAAAATAATAAAACTACTAATAATTATGAAAGGTACCACAGTGTTATTAATTATTATTATTTAATTATAAATAATTGCTAAGTACCTAAAGTCGCTATCACTTGAAAAATTGACCACAATTTTACAATTCGTAATCGGCAGCCATTTTTCTTTTGAGATTGGTAAGGAAATTCGTAGATTAACTTAATTATAGTAGGTACATTTTTTATTAAATTGTATTTTATTTAGCACTACGTGCTAATTGTAGCTTTCGCTAACGTATAATAATATAACCTACTCAATTAACAATCGATTAATGATAACCACCAAGTTCAGTAATAAATTATAGTAGTAAGATTCTCTTTTTTCTAAACTTTTTGTCCTTTATAGCATATACCTAAATGACTTTTGCACCTTTTGCAAATTTTATTGCTAATTATACTGTGCTTATCTAACACACAGCGACAGTAATTTTTTTTTCTCACGCATAATTTAACAGTTATTACCTACTGATAATAATTACGATATGGAAGTAACAAGAACAATTTTTTTTAAATATTGAACAACAAATTTATTGGTATACATTGTACCTGTGTTATTGTGCAAAATGTGATATTTTAAGTTAGTGAAAAGCCAACTAAGCATTCCTGTGTGACCAGGAATATTTTAGGTCGTTGACATCCTTGGTGCCTAGCAACAGAACTCGCAGTACTTAATTTCACATCAAATATTGTTATTGCATTTGAGTATCAATTATTACGAAAGTGCAAACCACGACGCAACATTTTAGCTTTTATTTCAAAAATAATTATAATTCAATTGAATAAGAAATAATTAAAAATTAAATTATTATTAGTAATAATTACTCTTCACTTTGTTACCACTAGTTCTTGTTAAAATTGGATAATTATCAGTTGTTACTAATTTATTTTGAATACAAATTGTGAAAACAAAGGAATAATGTAATACAAACTAAGTTCGGTTCCTTCAACAAGAAAATACGTAATTATAAAATTTCATATTGCACCTCGTAGTTTCCTCATACTTCAGTGGCCATTTAATTAATTTCAGATTTACTTTATACCACAATTGTTCTACATTTTCTAAGGATGCGATGATGTAAGCTTATTTCACTCTGCTTTCAGCGAACTAATTTTGAATGATTAGTTATCTCGGATTGTACGCTTTCTCAAAAGTTGATAATAATAATTTATTAAATTGCATTGACATTATTTCCTTAGGGTTGACTCCTTCCCGCTTAGCTCTTTAGGGGTTAAAAGTGGTAAGTGGTAATTTTAAAGAACCATATAAAACCTGAAAGCAGCATAACATCAGTGAGGAGAAGGGCCGAGTCTGAGATGTTCAAGTAGTGCCCAGGTAATTTAAAAGCAATCCTTCCTGACAAAGGAAAATGGTCCAGAAATCGACCAAATAAGCTCCTAAGATTCAATGCCGTCAAAAACTCTGTCTGTCTGTAAGTAACGCTCTCTCGCACTTTTGATTAGTTGTGTAATTCAAAAAATGTTTTAAACAATAACGCATTAATGAGGTCAGGGCGGCTATACGCCGACTTGATCTTCTGGTAATTACTTACATTATTAATGTAGCGTCATAAATTAAGTTAATTTTAATTAACTCGTTAGCAGTGAGAACGTAACCAGATCATACGAAGATGAAAGCGATGACGTATAAAGCTTATTGATACTTAATGCAATACAATGATCGTAACATTCCAATGCAGTAAACTGGTTCAATAAATATATTATGTAATCAAGCCTTCAACCATGCAACAACGGACGATGTTTGGATTGTTTCTGAACTATTTAGAGAATTCCAAAGGTAATTCAAGCAATGAAATCTAAACGGTCATAAAACTATCCAAGTTTTAATGATCAATTTTATGGTAAATTACAATAAAGAGTATCTATTGGTATTTGGATATTGTCGAAGCAAACGAAGTAGGCAAAGTCACGTAGTTGAGTAAATGCGGTGAAAACAAAAACCACCCTCTGGGCCGCAAACTCTAATGAGAAAGTTGACTCTCTGTCGCAATCTGGAGAGAACTTTTTCAGTTTGTTTAGCCACAATGTTAATAGACCAGCTCTCGGTTAGTGCGGAGGCAAGGTCGTTGATTCTAGAAAATGTGTAAGAGTAACTTGTGCTTTTAATTGAAAGGTATGTTCACAATTCCAACAGCAATTGCAATGTTTGACAATGACGTCGGAACCAAAAACATTCGTCTACGTTAATAAACGTTTATGCATTTAAATGCACATAAACGCAAATAATAAAGTAAAACCGGTATGAGAAAATATCGTGAAATGAATGAAAAGTAGAACTACGTAACAAATGCAAAATTTTGTTACAATAGAGAGCGCTGCACGAACTGAAATAAAACAGATTGTTTGCTCCTTGTTCGCAAAAGTTAAAAATGCAAAATTTGGCGCTGGCAGCCAGAAGCTGAAAGCCTGCTTACATTCATTCACTCAGATTTTAAAGGTTTATTTAAATTTACGGCATCTACACCTTGCAAATTATTATTAAAATGAAATTGCGGTTTAATACGAATGGTTAGAGTGAGAAGCAACAAAGTAAAGGAAAGAGCAATTCACAGAATGATAAAATGGATGATATAATAAATTTTATTAATTATAAGCACAAGAATTGACTACTTTGTAAATACTTTCTGAATCCAATTTAGTTCACTTTGTTGGGTACAGATCATAGGCACGAGGCTTCATTACACGGAAATGCATTGTTTTCGAGCAATGATTACCGATTTTGCCATGTTTATTCATGTGCGTGACAACTATCAATTCGCATGACAACGTTTGCATTTCATTGAGTTGCATTAAAAAGTAGCACAGTGTCATTCAAAAATACGAGTTGCAGAGAGCGATGACAAAAGGTGTGATGTGCCAGTCGTGCGGTTTTCCGGCATGTCCATACCAAAAGCAATGTTGTGGTTGTGTTTTTAAACTTCAGTAATTCTATCCATTCCGCATCCAAAATCCGCATCTGTTCGTTCCAGATTTGTTCCGATCAAGTGTAACAACAAACGTTGGAAGAATGCGAATCGGATCGGATCCGGACCAAGTGTAGCCATCGCCACATCTTCCGCCCGAGAAAAGAAATTTCTAACATATTAATTATATTCAAACATTTAAAAATAGTTTTTTGAGATTCTTGTGATTGTAACACCAATTACTTCTAAGTATTCCTATTTAATACCCAGGTTGGATTATAAAATACACAATAACGAGCATTTTATTTTAAATAGCCATTAGGAAAAAATTAATATGCAACAAGTGCTTATTATAAATATCTTGATTTGAGTCAATTCAAATTTAAAGCATTTTGACAATAGCAATTTTCTAACAATTTCTCAACTTGACATAAACAGAACGAGCGTATGAATGAAATTTGTAAGGTTTACACCGTATAAAATCAATACTGACGAGTAGCGGAACGCAAAATTAATGCGAGGCCGTTCTTAATCCTCGTATCAGACACACGTGTTTTATTTTGTAAACCTTAAAGCCATTCAAATGTTCAAAGTTTATGGTGCTTTGGAATGCACGTTAAACTATAAGTCTCTAGTGTAACTATAATTATTATTGGATTATTGCAAAAGCAATTAATATATCCAACAGCGTTTTTCAAGAAAACTCCCACAGAAGAAGCCCGTTTTTACTGCACGACAACGCATCCAATCACAATTATATGCTTGTGGATGCGTTCTTGTATGGTGTACTTAAGCACCTACAGTATCAGATCAAATTTAGCTCTAAATGCACGGTTACCATCGAAAATGTCGATGCAGCGAGTCAAATTTCATAAAATACAGTAGGTAATTCTTACAGACGGTCGGATAGACATCCGGCTATGGAACCAAATCACAGGAATTCCGATTAAATTGCGTATAGAACCCTAAAAGGGAGGAAATTGCAATACATTAGTGACATTTTAAAAAATTTATAGCAATTTAAAGTTAAAGCTCAAAAATAGATGATTTATTGAAATGAAAGCGACATTTAAAGCTCGTTATATTTAATTCTTTTATCCTACTCAATAGCTTTTATGTAGCATTGTTTGAAAGATTAAAAGACAAAATACAATGTAGTCACCCTCGCTACATGTCACATAAAGTGGAAATTGCACCTGGAGAGATCACATTATAGTTGTTATTGGGATACAGGTTGCGCACGAATCGGACAAAGGGCTTTTGACAGGGTTATGTCGGTCGGTCGGTGCATGTCTCTGCAAGGTTTTCCTGCTGCTGAAGGGTCTCACTCGATCAATACTACATGCGTACAGTCCTTGGAAAATCTGTGCCTACCAATGCAATTTATAGGTGACGTATTGACGTTTGGTGCTTCATTACGTACCACTACAATAAAAAAAAATTGTTTACTTTCTAGATATCACCAGATCAAGTTTTATTTCGAAATCAATTCTTATGTACTTTCTTTATTTTTTGAAAACTAAAGGAAATGCAACTTTTCACAACCCAAAATAAATTGGGTTGGTTCTAGTTTCACGAAAATATGTTAAAGTGACGTAGCTCCTAGTATGAATATTCATTTCATCACTTTATCTTTACGCTAATGACGTAATTAGAGTTAAGTGTGACGCATTTAAGTTCGCAAAGGGTGAAAGTGAAGAGCGAAGTTTAAAAGAAGCCAATAACAATTTCAAAAGCGGTATTATTTTCACAACAACAAAAACTTAATCAAGTACATTTATCACTTCTAAAAATAAGTTAAGGGGTAAGCACTAAGCAGACAGGTCAAGTTTTGCTTCACAAAAGTATTTTAATATAGACAGAAAGAAAACAGTGACGTGAAAATCAATAAATGGCTAGGAAAACTAAGTTTGATGATAACTTTTAAATTATCTAGTTAAGTAATGCCTTGGTGAATATTTAATGACATTTGACATAGTACTTAGTCTTCTTTACTATTTTATTACATTTTGTATTTTAAGTATCAATTCTTTTATTAATGATCTGTATGTATGTATTGATTTTAAAATCAATACAATCAATGTCCTTGTTTTTAAATACACTCTTTGCTTGTGGAATGACTAAATAATAATTATTTCAAGTTTGAAAGAATTTATTTACATTTTACTGGATCACTTTTACCAATGAACCATGCACAATGTTTCTTAGCCAATAACAACAGAGAGTGAGAGTTAACCTCCCTTTTATTATTGTAAGGGTGAAAAATTGTGTCTGCGTCTGGTTTGTTTACCAGCACACAATTTTAACAATATTACGCAAAAATTGTAAATTTTTAAGCTTGTCTACCCCAAATGCAATCTACAAAATCACCTGGGGCCTTTCAAAATTGAAAATCAAATTTTGGATTGGTAAAAACGTATCGTTAAATAAAGTAACATTTTTTCATAGATTATAAAATTAATTAATTTTAATTTAGGCCTTTCCTGCACAATTAGGAACACTGCGAAAAACAGCCAGTCTCCCCTATAATAGGGGAGACTTTTCCATATTGCATATTTATTAATTAAACATTTGACGAAAGCTAAACGTTGAACATTTCTCTGAATTGTATGTATGTATGAAAATAATCCAAGTTCTAAGTTATAGCACTACCAATAAAATAAAAAGTGTATGTGGTTAAATTCTGTGAAAGTTTTCATTCTCGAGGGTAGCTAACCTCCTGTAAAAGTTTCAAATTTGGTGACGACATAAAACCTCAAGAGAACTGTAAAAATCGATCCCTAAGTAAAGTAGAAAATTTATTAAAGGAACCAAAAGCGTATAGGTGAAATTTTTTCGAGTGTAACAATACAAAATTTGGCAAAACGTAGTACAATATTATTCACTATTTTAATTTACACATAATTAATTAAGTCTTCTTTAGCTACACTAATTTAATCAGATCCTATTAGTTTTTCTTTTTATTTAGATTTACAAAACGACTCTACAGTTTAATGTCGTGATTGTTTCTGTTTTGTAAGGAGGGGGATGAGTAGCATTGTAATTGTTTACCTCATTACGTAAAGAAGTTAAGGACCTTAAAAGGAGGTTTTAAAAATTTGAAGCGAGTTAACTAATTTTTCCAAGCAAAATTATAACTAAGAAGGTAAAAGTCGTTAAAGTGTTCAAATTCATTTCTTAAACAATTAAAAATTTTTAAAATTATACAAGTATAATGAGTAAAATTCATATCGCACTGTTTAGGGTAGGTAATAATTTCTTTCGAATCGAGGACAAATTTAGTTCAGGGTGATTTTAAATTTATAACAATATTTCACATCATAAATTATATTATTTTATTTATAAATTATAAGGTAAAACGATTTTATTGTTATAAAGATATTAAATAACGTCGAATATTGACAGTAATTGTGTATCTACTTTTTGCTTATTTATTATTCAATTTGTAAAGTGACACTGTCACAGAAATAATTTGGATGAATGCGACCGTATAAATATTTATATTTAAATAGTAAATTCGTTATTATTATATAAATAAGTCTAAATGGATCACTCAAATACGAACACAATAATAACAGTAAATTAACAACTTTAAGCTGCAATCCCGCATTTAAACCTTAATTTGTTTCTATAGATCGCTATCGTCAAATAAATCTACAAAGGAACGTCAACCATTCATAAATTTGCTCAACCAACTAACTGCGGATTTTAACCATGATCCTGACTTTTATTTCATAAATGAAACAAAGTTAAACCAATGTTACATCAGAAAAGTCCAAAACATGGTGAAGTGACGTCACAGCTCGTACAAAAGCATCTAAGTCGACAAGTATTCTTGCCTAATTTTTTAGGTGCTCATTTCTTGAATGTTGTGATTAAATTTCTTATTGATTTTTGTGTAATTGATTTCAATTTGACATAGTAATTTTGCGACCGCTGCTAGCCGCTACTTGAAAAGATGACCGTACAAATTGATCCTGCGTTAAAAATACAGAAAGTTGGTATATTTTAAAATCTGTCACCTTCGGTTTTTATTTTTTCCTGACTTCTTCTTCATCAGCAGTTATTCGTCCACTCCTGAACGTTAGGCCTCTCTTTTTAAATTCCCCCCAAGTGGGGAAAGAAGAGGTTGTACCCATAACTCACCACGCTAGGCAGGCGGGTTGGCGAGTAGTCCGCAGATCAAGTTTGAACTTTTTAGATTACAGCACAAATCTGACGCAACCAGGATTAGAACCGCGGTTTCCCACTTTCTAGTCTATCCGTGTTTGATTTACGCCAGACTGCTGGTCTGATTATTCTGACTACCTTAAAGTAAATCTTGTTTTTTGTGATGAACATACATCGAAACCAAAGGCATAGTCGTAGAAGAAACGATGAGACTGCTAAAATAATATCTTGCATTTTCCTCATAAAATATTACATTATTTTTTAAAGTTATTAAAATTCCAAAATTATTTTAGTTTTGCTTATCTTTAAACTTTTGGTTTATACGTAAATTATTTACGTATGGAAATCAAGATCGAGGTCCGATATTGCAACACCAAGATTGAACAATGTCATAAACGTCAAGCTTTGGGCATGACACCTACAAAGCTACTGCCGCAACGCTATTAAATGTGTGAAATACACCAGCGTACATTTCACCGCTGATGCACCAAAGACAAAAAAACAAAATAGTTTGCACATACTATGACGGGCAAAAGCTAGCCCGAGAATGAAAACATCACAACCCGCAGGAGAAAAAAATTTTGAACCTCACCATTCAACGCAAGCCAAGTCTTAAGCAATATCACTTTTACAGATAAGGATCCCATAGCCTACAAAGTTGACGCTGATCAAAGCTTTACCTCTCAGAAAAACGGCGCCAAAGACACGCCAAAAGAGTTTGCCTTTATCTTGCCCAAACTCACGAAAAACAACGTCAACGAAGATCGTATTCTAGAAATTATCAAAAATTGTAAGGTGACCCTATTTCATCAACTGAGAGGCCAATTTTAAGTATAATACCTGAAATGAAAAATCACTAATCTTTTATTCTTTATTTTCTCCTTGATTTCCTCCGAAGTCCTTCACTCACGTAAAACAATTTTGTTTTATAATGTTTTTGTGATTTTTTGGATTTCTACTTTTAGGGATGAAAGTCCTTTGAAAGTACGGTTAAAGGTAGGTACTGTAAACGCGAAAATAAAAATTTTACGATTGAAATCTCGATGAATTCTGAAAAAAAGATATTTTAATTAAGAGAACTAAATAAGGAAAAAGGCCTTAAAAGCACTAGTTTTTTCAAAAATTGAATTTATGAAAAAGGTCGATTTTTACAGCAAATTTTAAGCAATGTCGCTCGTGATTGGTAAATCAATGCGTTCTATGGTCCGTTCACGTAATTTAAATTACTCTAGGCTATAAGCAGAGAGGAGATAACCGGAGCAACACTAGCATTCATATGCTTCAACAGTACATTTCAAGCGAAAATTAAGTGTTTTAATAGTTAATGTGCAGTAAAAATGGCTGGAGGCGCTCGGAGCGAAGCGCAGAGTGCATCCAGTAAATTTTTACTTGCACAACAATGGTTCTTGTAGAATCCACGCAAAAACGAGTTTTACCTTTCAATGATCTACCTTTTCCTTAACTCACAGGCCTAGGGGTATTTTTATAATAAGTGTAGTTTTCATAAAAATGGCCCGACGCGGCTGAAGCAAAGCCGCAAGAAATTGGTTCTGAACACTAACCTAAGCTCAACCAGTGGATCTCTGTTTTAATGGTAAAAGTACCCTTAAACCGTAATATTACCTTTATTTTAACGTTACGACGATGTAAAGTGAAATTTTTTTTTTTACTGGGCGAAGTACGAATATTCGTCCCGTTTATTTTTCTGTCAAAACCAGAACATTTTCTCTCCACACATCAGTAGCGGATTTAGCACTTGAAAGGCCTCAGACGCAATTCAATTTTGAAGCCCCCTCTAAATTTTTTTTAGATTCCTCTTATTGCTAGTTATTTTGTTCTATTTGATTTGAGTATATATGTAATGACCTTTTTTTTAAGTAATGCGGCCGAGGCCCGCGGCTTGTGTGTAACTTTATTTTGTAAATAACTTTTTTCTTACAGTAATGCGGCCCGCGGCTTGTCTGTAACACTTGATGTGACCCCGATAGCTGAATTTTGGAATTTTGAGGCCTTCTGGATTTTGGAGGCTTGAAGCGCGCGCTTCTTGCGCTTAATGGAAAATTTGCCACTGTCTCCACATGTACTACACTATAGTTAGGCTCCGACTAGTCACAAAGAAAAAATGTCACTCTACATACTACTACGGACGCTAGTAAATTAGGACAGTGCTCAATATGTTTTTTGGTGGGTAGCTTAAGAAAACCAGTAAATTATGGGCTAGCGGTTGGCATAGATAGATTAAATTTACGCTATTAAATTAGGTCAGAGGTTAATATATTTTTCTGGGGGCCTTCCAACTTTCCAAAAGGTGCTCTTACGAAGGAGGTGGCTGTTACTATTATTTTAGTCAAATTTAAGTCAAAAATAGTAACTAATAATCTAATTAAGGAGTGATAAATCATTGTCGGATTCAGCTACGCTTTCTCTGCTCCGCTTTGAGCCGTTTTGACTAACGCTAAATTTGTTAATAATATCTCTTAAGAGATGCTATAAATGGGGTGAATATAACTTTTTTTTTATATCTTTAGGGACTTCCAACGTTCTAAAAAGAGGGGGTAGTTCTTACTAATTTTTTCGTGAAATTTAAGTTAAAATACATCTAAACAATAAAATTTGTAAATTGGCAGTAATACTACCAATATACAAAAAGCAAAAGATTAAAATGATTGAACCTTTTCTGGTCCAATTTACAGGCAGGCTTGAAGAAACCCTGACTGTCTGTCCCAATTTACAAACATCAAATACTACTGTTTCGTGGTTATTTGCTCTGCCCAGTCTCAAGCCTAACTAAATCCACACAGACAGACAATAAAATGTGGTGATTACAGTCGATATTCGTGTAAAAATTTTACAATTGATTTTTGGCTAAACTAATCGATATATGACATTCCTCCTTATCTAAATCATCGAAATGCTGCAGTGCAAGTGCAGCATTTCGATAATTTAAAATTGCAAATTTTGCAAGAACTTTATTAATTATCTAAATCAGTTCATTTTAATGTTATCTATCAATTTCCGGTGAGTTTTCATCAATAAAATTAATATCTTCTAAAACCGTTTATCATCCTACTACTGATCTTAGTTCCCTAGCTTCTATAAGTGCACGCAGCGCCATTTTTCAACGCCTAATTAATGCTCAAAAGTTGGCTGATAGAGAAGTTCCACTTGAGCTGACCAAACATTAAACAATTAAACTAGTATATTGTAGCGCTATATTCGTTATTTCGAGAAGCATATACAGCGCCATCTTACAAATCAAAGGTGACTTAAAGCACCTAGTTAACATTAAAATTGGCCAATAAAGTGACTTAATACCGAGCATCTAGTTGTATTCGCCAATACTATCTAGCTCTATAGTCTATACAAATCTTGAGCATTATGTATCCATCACTGACGCGCAAATAAAGATTAACGAGATTCCCTTGTATTCTCAAGAGTTTTATTTGGCTTTTTTATCAAATTTGAAGTCATATCACTGCTTTCTTGAACAGAAAAGAAGTTTTACTGGATTGCCTACAAGTATAAATTGTGTAGAAATTTAGCACAATTTGTGGTATAAAATACTGCAATTGCTAGAGATGACTAAAATTAAGTACAATTGCACTAAATTTTCACACAATTTGTACTTGTAGACAATCTATAGGCACAAATTATTCTACTTTTAAGTACAATTTTTTTTCTCTGTGTGCTGGGGGGTACTCTATACCCCCCAGACCCCCCGGATTTAAGCCAATTTCTTCATATTTTAAGAGGATAACTTTGTTTTGATTTAGCAATTACAACTGATCACATATTTATTTAAAAAAATTAGCATTGTTTTCTAAATAACGCAGTTCTGATAGGTTCAAGCAAAAGCTTAGGTTATTTTATTTTTTTCTTTTAAATAAATTTGTGTAGTGGGAATTTCGTTAATCCATTTATGCGCGTCAGTGGTGGACAGAATCCCTATAGACGTAGTCAGCAACAAAATGACTTTTTATTAGCTCTTCGCCCTTAAAATTGCAGTAAAATGGCCATCGCAAATTCAAAATAGTATTTTAAAAAAAATTCACAAGCTTTTTAGAAATAAAACAAAAAAATTAATAAAAAACTAAATGAATCGAAAAAAAAAGTTTTTCTCGCAGCTTAATGAAAGTACAATTGATTTGGTAAAACAAACTACATTAAATTGTTTTATAATGAGGAGAAAGTCGATTTGTGCCTCATAAAACATGCTACGATTTGTTTCTTCAAGCTAAAAATGTGATAACGTAAACCAAGTGTTAAATAATTAAGTAACGTTATTTAAACTTTTGTTCGATTATTTTGGTTCTCATTTTAGTAATGGTACAATAATTTGTTACGTATAACGTTATTATAACGTGACGATATCCCTAACCCTAACGCATAACCAAAATTTGGTACGTTATTTATTATTTAACGTTATAATAACGTTATCTGGTAACGTTACGTTATCTTTAACATATTTAGACAAAATCGTGCGGTTTAACTTTGTTAGTTTTACAAAGTCATATTTTTTCTAGAACCTGGATAAAAGTAGCCCCTTTTAATACCAAATACTACCCTTAAATGTCGCTGTTTTGCTTACAGGCACGTAATCGATCAGTAGGGTGAACATTATTTACTTTTAGTTTACTTTTATCATTCAAAAAACTTGTTTACTACTTTATATTCTTGTAAAGATATGCTGCCGCAGCCAGCGGCAGACAAAGTCGTTTGCTGCTAAGGCAAACAAAGTAATAAAAATAACATGAAGAAAATTTATTATACTCGAAATAAACTATTTTGTCTCTGCCAGTTCAATTTTGTTTAAAAAAATTTTAATTCGTAAAAAGCAATTATTTTTTTTTATATTGAATTGACGAATCACCGTGAAAGGTAAGTAAGTGTGTCAAACACGCGATACACAAGAGTAAACAAATTGGTTGAATAATGAATATAAAATTGCGTATCTTCGTCTATCCAGGATTTTTCTTAATCGAGGGGAACCAAAGGATCCCTTTTTCACCCTTACTTTTTATCTTCCACCCTTACTTAAAAAACGTACAAAACCCTCTTAAAATTGTTCAATCGAGAAGCAAAAATGTATCTTTAAGAAATTACTAATTAGCAAGTTCAGTTTAAGTTTCAATTTACTCAAGCTAAAATCTTAGCATCAGAGCGGGGAGTGTTAATTAAGAAGTTAGTCGTAACTAGCGTAGTAAAAGTGACAATTATAAAGTGTTTCGTAAAGCATGAATCTTCCTAAAACAGAAATTTCAATGGATTGTTGGGATGTTTGAGAGGATTGGGTGTGAAAAGGATGCAGTTTAATACTCATGCTGTACTTTTGCACGATGAGTAGTAGTTCCCCTTTTGTGTAAGGGCGCGTAGTTTAATAAGCAAATACACCCACGGCATTTAATAAACGCACTTAGGTATGGAATATACAATATACATTGCATGTGCATACGTTTTAGGGGTGACGAGAGGGAAAATCTTGTTTTGCGATGCCAGCACACTATCATTTCATAACAGTGATTTTCGCTGGATTTAATTCCATATCGCAAAATTGCGGCACGTGTTTGCGTGTCCACTTTAATAATGAGCAAATTGTTTCAATTAAATTGTATTATCTTTATTATTATACAACTTACAATAAATATCGTATTACTTTTACAGGCCCTCGATGCAAAACTCGGCAATCCAATAATTCTTCTGTAGGCACTCAACGCTGGACTAGACAGATGTTGAACCTGTTCATTAGATAAATGCTGTAATTGCTGTGGCGACATACGTGTAATTGTTTCTTCATGAATTCCTGCTATCGATTCTGGTCTCAATTTAGACAACATTTCCAAATTCAAACCACGTACTATTAAACCCAATTTTTTAACATCTGACGCATTCCAGGCTTGTGGCGGACCGTAAGTCGTCATTCTCATGGCATCTTCTAATAAAACCTTAAACGAAACAATGACTTTAAAACTATAACTAGAGAGAGACGTACGACCTACTGTTAGTTGACGAGAAGTGCATGAATAAATATGAGCAAAAACTTCTGCCGATAATTTGGTAAATACTGATGGACTAATAGTATTCAGTTTACTTGGAGAAAAGCCACAAATTAAGCCTTTAAATTTATTAATTTTTTCCGATTGTTCTAACAGTTCTTCATTAGAATAATAATTTACTAATGCATAAGCAATGATACCTAAAAGTTACGATTTCCAATAAAAAAATTTGAAATAATTGAATGTTACATTATACACTAGCGCCATCTATGTTTCTTTTAACGATGCTCTCGAGTAGTTTAGTAGGTTTGTGCCTTGCGAGTGGGGTTGTAAAAATAAAACCCAATTACGAAAAACTACATAAGTAAAAATGCCGTTTTTTTAAGTTTTGTCAGTAATTCGGTAATCATCTCATTAATCCATTCATGCGCGTCATAGTAGCATAATGTTATTACATCCCGGAGATCTAAAGAAATCAATTGTAGCCTATAATCTACCTGTTTTTCTTCTGGAAAATCCTTCATAGGTTCCTAAAAAATCTACAATACCCCAATCCGAAATATTTAAATTATACAAATCATATTCAGAAATGTGAATTAGCATATCGCCACATAATTCCAATTCGAAACGAGTTAATGCACGAGGAGACCGATCACCTGAAAAAATGAAAAAAACGCTATGAAATCATGAAGATGTAACGTGAAAACAAATGCACCCTTTAATATTTTCCAAATAATTTGTTGTCTTTCCAAAGGTACTTGAAATTTTTCTATAGCCCACAATGATTTCAGGATGACATCCCTTGAAACCAACTTTAATTCTCCTAGTGAACCAGATAAAAGTATTCTCATCGAAAAAGTTTGGTCGTTACTATTTACCTTGTCCAATCTTTTATTATTACCTGCTGTCGCGTTTATGTTACTAAACGCCGTTGTCTCAACTAAAAAAGAAACATTTTCAATAATTGTAGTATCAGTTTGATTCATTTCAATATTTATTACGGTGTGGTTTCCCATTAATTAAAATAAAAACTGTTACACATAACAAAAAAAAATAATTTATGGACATTATCACGTCAATTTGACATCATGTATTAACGAGTGACTTTTGACAATAAAAGGAACTGACACACCAATTATAGGTCGCCACCTATATTTCAATTTTGAACTAAATTTTTAATCACCTAAGTGATGACCAATCACCCAACAGCACTTTAGTGGTCTTCAGATGCTCATTCTGCATTTTTCTTGATGGAATTTGATTTAATCTCAAAGTTCTGGCACCGTTAATCCCATTACAGAATTTGAAAATGTGATTAATAAAATTTGTAGAAGTTTAAAACTCCTTAATTGAATTTACTTGCTGACAACCACAAACTTTAGCTGAGTTTCATCTTGATCTTCCATCTTCATTCAAAGTGAATGCTATAGAGAAGGTCATCCACGATGTTCTAGAAAACCTCATCAGCAACCACAATTCTCAGGACGTCAGAAGAGTACAAACACTCGCCACGCCCTCTCTTAGACCATACTTTGACACATTTGATTTTTTGAACCTGTTCTTAGGAATCAAGACGACCCGATTTTAGTCTCGGCTAACACCGACGCCTCTGGTGTCAAAAAGTATTACATCCGCTGCACCCTATATAAGCGAAAGAAATTTGAGAAAATTTGTATTTCTACAAAATTTTGAATAGTAAAAAGTATGTTCAGTTAACCTTACATATCATGTTCAAATAACAACAGTAAAAGATTATAATCACAAAGAATACATAAATTTGTTCCTAAATTTGGAGATCCTACCTACCAACAAACAGTTGTTATAAGGTTATAGCAGATTGTTTACTTAACCTACTACCTTTCTGTCCAGTTAAGCCAATTTACCCTAGTTACCTGCTTTTTACTGAAAAATTTAAATTTATTTTGATTATTATTAATGAAGATATGATTTTTAACACTATAGATAAGCTTTCAGTTTTTCGGCCACCATTCAGACAACATGAATCTCGTTAATCTATTCATGTGCGTCTTTATTTCAAATGTGTTAGAATAAAAAAAAACACATTTTGCATATTTAGATTTTTCTAGACTTTTAGTAGGTATGTTAAAAAAAATAAAAAAACTTTGAACTAAAAAATTCAAACCCTGTCTTTGTGGGAATTAATTACAACTAATAACCTATTTTTTACGTATATCTCCTGTACTAAATTCAAATTCAAGACAGCTAAATTTAAAATCTTGAACTGCAGTTCAACCAATCAAAATGGGTAAAGCTCAACCTAATTTCATCATGTGCCGCTAGAGGCGCACTTATACAGTATTTTTAAAATTTAGCAAAGTTGTACGTATAGGGAGCGAGAAAACTGACGTTAGCGTCCTCTACAGTTAAAAAATTTTATGATAGAAGTTCACATTTTTAACGCTAAAGTTGAGCTTTCTTGATCCCTTACTGGAGATTTATCAAAAATTAGCTATCTTATTGAAGAATTAGCAAGAAAGCTTGACAATAGCCCCTCTAGCGTTAAAAAAGTGAACTTTTATCTTAAAAGTTTTTTATGGGAATGGAGAATGGAGAACTAATGGAGGGGTCTGCAATCTTTGTGGCGGATTTTTGAACAGGTTCATGAAGCACGCGTCTGGGGCTTCATAAATCAATGGGTTCTAAAAATTTACATTTTTTAGACCACTAGTTTGGTATAGTACATACTAAAAAAAAACAACGTGTGCGTAAAATTTACACTTTGAGTTGCAGAGGCAATAAAAATAATTAGATAAAACCCTCAAAATTAAATTACGCTTGGGGCTTCTCAAATACTAAATGCGCCTTTTTGTTTTTTTTATTTTAATTCAATAGTAACATAAATCGACATTATAAAAGAAACGGTCTGGGAGTACAGGCCAAACGACGCTTAATATCCGGTTTGAATGCTGGTGAAGTAACAACTTAATTCTGGCCGTCTCGCTGGTCCTTTAGGCTGGAGGTCCTACGTTGAGCTGACTCCTCCTCATAGGTAAAAAATGTAAACTATTCACAAACCAATCACCGCTTGGTGATGTTTGGGAATCGGAAAACGTCGTAAAACGTTAAAATACCGAACAAAATATACATAAATCTCGATACAATCTCACGTGTGACGTCACATATGCTTGGTTCAGTTTGTATTCAAGGAGAGATAGTGAAGGGAGTGCCTAGGTTTAATTGGTTTAAACTAAAAACGTTTAAAAAAAATTAAAAAAAAACGTAACTTTAATTCTTGAAAATCTTAAATTTTAATTTAAATTTTAAATATTTTTTTTTTTATTTTTTCAGGTGGTTAAGTCCGCTGTCCTGCATAAAATATAAAGAAAAAAGTATAAAACCGGGGGGGTCTGGGGGGTATGGAATACCCTCCAGCACAAAGATGTAAGATGACCTTACAAATTTGATAAGAAAAGCAAATTTAATTTTTGAAAAATCATCTTCTTACTTACTTTAGCTGGAAGGTACTTTACACCCCCAGACCCCCCGCGGTTTTTGGATTGTTTACTTCAAAAATTTTATCTTATTTTATTTCAATTTTAAATATTTTTTCCTATTTTCTAAGGTAGCTAAGTCCGCTATTCTGCTTAAAATATGAAGAAAAAAGTATAAAACCAAGGGGTCTGGGAGGTATGGAATACCCTTCAGCACAAAGATGTAAGATGACCTTACAAATTTGATAAAAAAAGCAAATTTAATTTTTGAGATATCTTTTTTTTACTTACTTTAGCTGGGAGGTACTTTACACCCCTAGACTTCCCCACCCCCGCGGTTTTCCGATTGTTTACTTTTAAAATTTTATCTTATTTCATTTTAATTTTAAAAATTTTTTCTATTTTCTAAGGTGGCTAAGTCCGCTATTCTGCTTAAAATATGAAGAAAAAAGTATAAAACCGAGGGGTCTGGGAGGCATGGAATACCCTCCAGCACAAAGATGTAAGATGACCTTACAAATTTGATAGAAAAAGCAAATTTAATTTTTGAGATATCTTCTTTTTATTTAGCTGGGAGGTACTTTACACCCCTAGACTCACCCCCCCGCGGTTTTCCGATTGTTTACTTTTAAAATTTTATCTTATTTCATTTTAATTTTAAAATTTTTTTCTATTTTCTAAGGTGGCTAAGTCCGCTATTCTGCTTAAAATATGAAGAAAAAAGTATAAAACCGGGGGGTCTGGGGGGTATGGAATACCCTCCAGCACAAAGATGTAAGATGACCTTACAAATTTGATAGAAAAAGCAAATTTAATTTTTAAGAAATAATCATTTTTACTTACTTTAGCTGGGAGGTATTTTACATTCTCAGGCCCCCCCCGCGGTTTTCCGATTGTTTACTTTTAAAATTTTATCTTATTTAATTTCAATTTTAAATATTTTTCTATTTTTTAAGGTTGCTAAGGCCACTGTTCTGTCTAAAATATTAAGAAAAAAGTACAAAACCGGTGGTCTGGGGGGTATTCAATACCCCCCCAACACAAAGATATAAAGAGATGACTTTACAAAGATAAAAAAGCAAATTTAATTTTTGAGAAATAATCATTTCTACTTACTTTAGCTGGGAGGTATTTTACACCTCCAGACCCCCCGGTTTTTCGATTGTTTACTTTTAAAAGTACTCTCCGGATCGGGAAAACATTTTTTTAGGAACATACTCTACATGTCTACATAATACTTAAATTTATTTAATTTAAAGTGCTTTTTATATTTTGCTATAAAAAAAGTGTGAAATCGGGGGTACACACCCTCCCCTGTAAAAGGAAGTAACGAGATTACGTAAAAATTAATAAAAAAATAAATTTAATTTAAAAAAAAGTTTGAACAAATTTTCTTTAGGTAATTTTATTTATTTTAATTTGACAAATTTTAACATTTTTTTGCTTGCTTACGACTGAGAGGTATTCTATTGCCCCCAGACCTCCTCCGGGTTTTGATTGTTTTTTTTTTAATACTTTTCGGATCAAAGAAAGATCTTTTCAAATAAGTAATTTTTAAATGTTTTTTTTTCAATTTTTAAAGGAGGTTAAACTTTTTAGATTCTTTAAAATGTGAAGAAATGGGAGTAAAACCAGGGGGGGAATCCCCCTTTCCGGATAATTGGTGGCGATTGTCCCTTCCTTGAAAAATAAAGCACTGTTATATAAAGCCCGTATGGCACGATGCATAATTTTATATAAAATTTACATGTAAATGGTAACTAACCAATGAAAAACGTCCGATGGCTACTAATACGCTCTTTCTATTGGTTAGTTACCATTTACATGTAAATTTTATAGAAAATTATAGAAAATAGTGTCATACGGGCATAAAAACTAAAATTATTTAAAAAAAGTATAGAAGGGGTTATCATTTTAAAATTTTTTTTTCGATCTATGAAATTGCCCCTTCCCTCCCTAAAAAATTAGAAAGATTTTGTTAGGAATGTAATACCCGCTTGATGTTTTCTCATTATCAAGTGCCTTTTTCTACTTTATCATCTGCGGTAGCTCGCTTGATCTCTTAAAATGTTAAGAAACCGGGGGGTGGGGGGGGGGTATGGAATACCCTCCAGTACAAAATGACTTATCAAAGTTGACAAAGATGCGAATTTAGTTCTTGAGACAACATATTTTTGCTTGCTTGCCAAGAAAGTAAAACACACAAGTTGCTCCAATTTGTGCCGCTTGCCCCGGTGATCTGCGCTGGAATGGCAGACAAACCAGCTAAGGGATTACACCTCCATCTAGTACTAGAGCGTGGGTCGCGCGTACGCAGCTCGTGGGTTTCTTAATGTTGTGACTCAGACGATCGTTGGCAACTAACTAAGGAAAAAATATAAATGGGTGCCAGTTTTCCAAATAAAACACGATAGCAGAAGAAAGGTTGGTTTTATTTAAAAAAAGAAAAATGAAGTTAGAAGGTGGGGTTGACTATGCTTGATTCCAAAATTTCATATAGGAGACACACAAACACAACATAACAAATCAAATTAAATCCAGGATATCTTGAAGGGATATACCCTGGGACAATCAAAGCAAAATAAAAATACAAATGAGTTGCCATCTGAAGACAACTCACAAAAAAAAATTTGCGTATCTAAGAAACTGCCCAACGCAGACATAACACGTCGGCAAAATTGACTGCAGATATTCATTCGCAAGAGATATCATCAAGTAGAATTAAATACAGTAATTGCCTTCCACCACAATCTTTCCGATTCAACATCGCTATCCTTTTGGAACCTCTGGAATATTAATGGTTCATTGTTCAAACTGAGTTCCAGGTGTTAAGCTAAAAGTAACAAAAACTGCAATAATTAAACAAGAATCAATTCATCTGCGAACGGTATCATCTCAACATCGATGTAAATTATTGAGGCAAGTTAATTTTCTAAATGCTCTTCTAACAAAATAAAAAAGCCATGGTTTTCCGGCCATCCCACGTCGTCGATATCATCAAGGACACAACTGTTAAGGCGGTAACGCCGGAACTTGCAAAGTCAGCACAAGCGGGCTGATAAAAACAGGACCAGATGAGGAATATCCATTAAAATATCCATGATAAAAAAAAGGGTAAAAACGCTCTCATGGAAATGGTTTCATCACGTTGATTAGATGATAGCAATGCATCAGCTCCACTTTAACTTCACTCCCGGAAAGCCACAATTAAAAGATGATGACCAAAATGGACGAACACAGAAATCGACAGGTGGTAATGAAAAGCCACAAACTTAAAACTGAAGGTTATTAAAAAGATCACTTCATAAAATAAGCGGTTTGTGGCTTTTAAAACTCAAACATTACACAGAACAAAAAATAAAACTTCCATTTTTGATAGAGATAAACAGAAGAAAGTGGCTCGCTTGATCCCTTAAAATGTTAAGAAACCAGGGAGTCTGGGGGGTATGGAATACTCACATAACATATTTTTGCTTGCTTGCGGCTATTCGAATTTTACGAAAATAATAGAAGCTCATTCAGGCTCAAACGATGCTCTAACGTTTGACACTAAATTTATCCAAAAATTCGAAAGTGGGAGGGGGGGGGTTATCATGTATCCAGCCCCCTTACCTGTTATTCACGACCTTTGAGGCTCAAACAAAAATAATGGAAGCTCATTCAGGCTCAAACGTTTGACACCAAATTCATCCAAAAATTCGAAGGTGGGGGGCCACTGACATGCACCTCAGACTCTCCGGTTTTTGATTGTTTACTTTTAAAGGTACATTCCAGGTTAGTGAAAGATTTTTTCAGGAATATAAAATACATAACGCTTAATTTCTCTCTCTAGGGTAGCTAAGCTTTTTAGCTTAATTTGGGCGCCTGCCCACGCCCTAGTTATGGTGCTATACTCCAATATACTGATCCACAAACTTATCACCAGTTTTGGAATACGTGGTGTAGTTCAAAAGATGGCGCTACTTGATTGCAAAGCCTAATTAGAAATTAATAATTGCGCTTTTCCAAAAAAAAAAAAAACTAAAATATCTTGTAATTTAGCAGCGCCATCTGTTAGTAATTTTTTGAAGCTTGCACGAATTAATCAAATCAAAGAACAGATAAATACGACAATTTGATTGGCAATTATATAGGATAGAACGTCTTATGGGAGTTAATCAAAAATCTTGCATGGTTTTCTACAAAAGTTATTGTTGTAAAACTCCCATAAGACACGACAAACGTAGTTATACCTTTTAAAATGATTAATACTAAAAAAAAATCTTTATCTTGAACCCTTAACGTAAAAAATAAAAACTTTAACTTATAAATTTACCAATTTTTATACAAAAAATACAAAATAGTGTTTAAATTCCTAACTTAAATTAAAAATAATTTCACATATTATCTATGATATTAAATTTTAGTGATTGTAAACGAGTATTAATGTTATTCCTGAGGTTTGGAAACATTTCGTGAAGAGTGTGAAAATTATCTAAATTCTTCAATTCCTGCATATCGGCAGAGTTTTTTATAAATTCATCCAAAATAGGCATCGCACCGTCAATTTTTGTGTATACTGGCTCCAGCATTTCCAAAATATGGATCTTAGCTTCAATTACCTTAATTGCTCTCAGTTCCTACAAAATTGTAATTCAAGTTAGTAAATAGTTCCGCAGTAAATGGTGCAGCATCTTGAACAAAACAAGGCTGTGGTGTTAATAATAAATATTTTTAAATCTACGTTGGTAGAAGCTTAAATTTTTTTATTAATTTTAATTTATTATCAGCACAGTCTACATTTCAAGATACGAGAAAAGCACCTTATGAAAATTTTGCTTCTAAAACTCCCTTAAGATTTGTCTTTAAAGCTAATAGTAGGTTTTACGTTTACCTTCTCATTCTGCAGTCTTAATTCTTGAACTTCGTGTTCTAGCTTCTTAATTTCATCATTGGTGAAATTCTGTGTGAGCCCACTCAGTGGTAAACTAACATTTTTTGGTATAGTAAAAACTTCCGTGATAATAGGCTAAAACCAAAGCAATCAAATTAAGAAGAAATAATCAAATAATAAATCCATACCGCTAATTCCTTCAATTCTACAGTAAATTTATTTAACAAAATTTCATGAATGGCATCGCACTCCTCCAATAATTTATCCTTTCCGCTTTCGAGAGGTAGTGATTCTATATTTTTAATTATTTCTTGTGTAATCGCAGTGATTTCATCAATAATCAGTTCGGAGACTGAAATTTTATACATTATTATTTTTTAGGTTAGTTTTAATTTAGAACAAAATATACAGTCCTGAATGAATTCACTTGGTGTAAATTTGAAGTACTGACGAGACAATTCGTCCTCGACTGATATTTCGTCTGCTGATGCCATTTTTTAACTATTTAACTTATTTTAAATTATTATAAATTAAATTATTTTAACCATCTACACTGACCGTTGAAAAAAAACTGTGTAGATCCCTGTTGAGAAAATTACAATGATGAAACTTGATTTTATTGCCGCTAGATGGCGCCTCGATATACTTTTCTTAATTTTCTTAAAACTAGGTCAGCCGAAGTGAAATTTATCTGGAAAAAATTGTGATGTTTTGAAAAGGACCCCGCACATTTTATAGGTAAAACTGAAAATGCTTTGTTTTTTATATCACAGTTTTAACGTATCCTGAACCGGCTTTGCTTTGTGTGACACGGTGCGTTGTCATGTAGCACAATTACTTTGCCTCGGTATTGCCTAATTCTGGTCAGTTTTCGATCAACAAATTGTTCAAATTGATCAGTTGTTGTAAGTAGCCATCAGCATTTACGGTTTTACCGGATTTTAGAAGCCATAAACAGAGCATTCTTTTCTTTTCAAATCGATCTCATTTTGCAGTGGATGTTGATGGTTGGCCTGGATCAACCCGTAATTTTCTGCGTTTAGGATTCTTAAAATAAAACCATCTTTTAGCATCTGTCACAATTAGATGCAAAAAATACTTCATTTTGTGTCGTTGAACCAACACTTGATTGGTCGTTTTAGATTTTCCATTTGTCTTTCAATCAATTCATATGACATCCATTTTCCTGACTTTTAAATTTTTTCCATAGCATATAAAAGTCTAGAAATTATTGTTTGATGAGCATTTAAATTTAATGCTTCTGTCATTTGCTTTTGATTCCAAGTATCATCTTCATCCAATAACCCTTAGAATTCGGTGTCTTAAAAAAATTGGAAAAGAATTTTATAAAATTTAGGAAACTACAAATTTGTCGATTATTTTCTATTTTATTTCTTAATTAAAAATCTTACAAAAATAACGTGGTGGTTAGAGGGGTCTGTTCAGGACAGCCAACTGTCCAGCGTCTCTACCAACCTTACAAAAATTAAAATAAATTATTTTTAAATTTTACACAGGGCTGCTTGTAAGGGGTGTGAGATGTACGCCACAGTACTCCCCTCCCAGTAAAAATGTTATGCATTTTGACGGTACTTCATTAAAGCCGTTGAGTTTTAACTAATTCGCAATACCTATCCGGAAATCTCACTTGCCTTCCCGATCTTGTTATAATACTTGGCCCCTTTTTTAATATTCCTTTTCCTGCCGATTTAAACGTCTGTGAAGGTTCAAAATCCTGCTGCGGACTTGGTATCCCATCTTTTTTTACTAACGCTTGTGTGGTTGACTCGTTACTCATAATGTACGCTGGTTTTATTCGGTCTATCGATATCGCTATGTTTTTTCCGTTTTTTTCAATTTGGAACACCTTCTCTGTTCTTGCCAAAATCTTGAAAGGACCATCATACGTTGCTTGTAACGGTTTTCTTACCGCATCGTGCCGTACAAAAACATGTGAACAAGTGGATAAATCTTTATGCACGAAAATTTTCCTATCTCCATGGTTACTACCAGGTACTGGTCTCATATTGTGAAAATGTTTACGCAATTGTGAAACAAAATTTGTGGGATCGTTAGGGACAGGACTATTTTGAAATATTTCTCCTGGTAATCGCAGATTTTCGCCATAAACCAATTCTGCCGCCGTTGCGTTGATGTCTTCTTTGAAAGCTGTTCTTAACCCTAAGAGTACTATAGGTAATGCTTCTACCCAAGTTTCATTATTCTCTAAGGCATGACATTTAATTGCGCTTTTTAGCTGCCGGTGCACTCTTTCAATCATTCCATTCGCCATTGGATGGTATGCAGTTGATTGAATGTGTTCTGCTCCTAAAAGTTTTGACAAATTTTTAAATATGTTTGACGTGAATTGCCGTCCCTGGTCGGTTGTTATTCGCGCTGGTACTCCAAATCTTGATATCCACGATGTTACAAGAGTCTGGGCTACTTCTTCTGCTGAAATATTCTGTATTGGGACAACTTCAATCCATCTAGTAAATCTATCAATCATCGTCATACAATATGTAAAACCTTTTGAATACGGAAGTGGACCAACTAAATCGAGATGAATATGTTCAAAGCGTTTTGTGGGAGCCAGAAATTTCCCAAGCGGCGCTACGGTATGTCTCTGAACTTTGGTTTTTTGGCATGGAATGCATTCTCTACACCAGTTTTTTACATCTTTATTGATTGCAGGCCAAACGAAACGCTTTGTGATTAGTTTAGCTGTTGCTCTTCTTCCCAAATGCGCCAAACCGTGCATTTTTTTAAATATCGCAAACCTTAAATTCTTTGGCACCCATGGTCGAACATTATTGGTGCTCGTATCGCATACTAGATGAGTTTCTGCTTCTGAAAAGAATATTTTTTTAAGCTGCAAGGAATGTTTCTTTTTATGAAATATATTTAATTCATTATCGTTCTCTTGATCGATGGCTAATTTTTTGTAATCTATCACGATTTGGTCTGGCGTTAACTCTTCAATTTGTAATCTCGATAACGTATCTGCAGGAATGTTCTCAATACCGTTAATATGTCGAATATCTGTTGAAAATTGTCCAATGAAATCTAGATATCTATATTGACGTGGCGAACTATGGTCTGATTTCTGCTTAAAAGCAAATACTAACGGTTTATGATCCGTAAAAATTGTGAATTCTCTTCCTTCTAAGGAGTGTCTAAATTTCTTTACTCCTTCGTAAATAGCTAGCAATTCACGATCGTACGCGCTGTATTTTTGCTGTGCGGGAGATAACGTTTTTGCAAAAAATGCAAGTGGTTGCCATTTCTTCTTTATTTCTTGTTGCAAGACCGCGCCAATAGCTAGATTCGATGCATCTACCATTATCGATAACGGCATGTTTTGTGCAGGATGTGCGAGTAACGTGGCATTAGCTAGTGCTTCTTTACTCTTTTCAAACGCGCATTCAGCTTCCGAATTCCACTCAATCTTTCGGTTATCTTTCTTGCTTCCTGTTAAAAACTTGTTTAAAGGCGCCTGGATTTCTGCTATCTTGGGAATAAATCTCCTATAAAAATTTATCATCCCAAGAAACCTTCTCAATTGCTTGATTGTGATCGGGCGTTGGGCATTTTTTATCACCTCAATTCGTTCATCTGGCGGTTTGCTACCGTGTGTGTTTACTGTATAACCTAAAAAACTTACCTCGCTTTTTCCAAAAATACATTTATCGATGTTTATTTTGATACCAAATTTATCCAAGCGTTCGAATAAAATGTTTAGGTGCTTTGTATGCTCTTCTTCCGATTCTGATGCGATTAAAATATCATCCACATATGCAAAAACAAAATCCAACCCACGCGTTACTTCATCGATAAATCTTTGAAAGGTTTGTGCGGCATTTCTTAACCCAAAACACATAAATAAGAACTCGAACAATCCGAATGGAGTTGCAATTGCAGTTTTTTCTATATCGTCTGGATGCACCGGAATCTGATAATAAGCTTTAACGAGATCTATCGTGGAAAATATTTTCTTATTGTACAGCATGTGAGAAAAATCTTCAATATGTGGCACTGGATAACGATCAGGTATTGTACGAGCATTTAATGCTCTGAAATCGCCACAGGGTCGCCATTCGTTATTCTTTTTTTTAACCATATGTAAAGGAGAAGACCAACAGCTTTTTGATGGCCGAACAATCCCTAATTGCAACATCGTCTCGAATTCTTTTTTTGCTGTCATCATTCGTTCTGGGGCCAATCTTCTAGGACGACAGGTTATTGGTGGTCCAGGCGTTGTCTCAATATGGTGCAAGGTTCCATGTTGGATTTGTTTTTGAGGTGCAACCGGATTTGTTAATGAAGGAAATTTTTTTAATAACGTATGAAAGGGATTCTTGCTTGATACAGTTCGAATTATCATAACTTCGCTGTTGTTTACTCTCCCAGCAGCTTGTTTTGTCGTTACCATGTCAACCAGTTTCCTATTTCTGATATCTACCATTAATCCAAAATTTTTTAGAAAATCCGCGCCTATAATAGGTTTATTCACATCTGCTACTAGAAACGACCACCGAAATTCACGATTTAACCCAAAATTTAGTATCATTGTTATAAAACCATACGTGTTTATTACCGAATCATTCGCGGCGTACAATTTGGTTTCACTGATCCTGCTATATCCCCTTGCCAATCGTTTTGGCATTACACATACATCCGCTCCCGTATCTATCAAGAACTCTATTTTACTTTTACGATCCTGAACGTAGAGACGGCTTGAAGTGGTTCTGTTGCCAGGCGTCTCTTCTACTGGCCACAATTTCCGTTTTTTGAATTCCAATTGCATGGGAGTCTACACTTTGTAGAGTTTTTTCCAAATCGCTGGTGGTACCAACATGTCGAATTTTCACTTGCTCGATCACGACTATTGCTACGTTGTCGTCCACAACTTCTCCACTCTTCTCTTTGAGGTCGAACATGTCTCTGGAAACGATTCTGTTTAATTTCTGCCAGTTCTTCTGTTACTTTCTCCATATTTTCGCTCAACTTGGTTAGCTGAGTTTGCAAATTGATTCTACTCGTAGGAAAATCCTGTGTGCTATTGATACCCGCGATGTTCCTTTGAGGCAATGCATCCTCGACCCTGTCTGCGATTTCGGCTATTTTCTCTACTGGTCTGTCGATTTGGGCTGCCACTAGCGCCTGCAAATGATTAGGAAGACGTCGAGTCCAAACAATTTTGACCAATTCATCCGTTGCTGCTGATCCTCCTAAACTTTTAAGATGTCTTAAAAATTGAGAGGGAGTTCTATCTCCAATCTGTTCGTCTTCTAGAAAAGCGATCAATTTCTTTTCTTGCGGAACGGCGAATCTTTTTATAGTTTCCTTTTTTAAATATTCATACTTGTCCTGTGAAGGGGGTCTTAACAACACGTCTTTCATTTCCAACATCGCTTTTTCATTAAAACTAGCTAACACATGATAATATTTGGTTGTATCTTGCGATATTCCAACCAACGCAAATTGTGCTTCAATTTGTAAAAACCACATTTCAGGTTCCTGAATCCAAAATGGAATTTGTTTTATGCTTACCGCGTTTGCTTGCATTGGTACACTTTGCATTGTTTGGTCGCTCTTCTTTTTTTCGCCGTCGATTGACATTTTATATCGGGGTCACCACTTTAGGAAACTACAAATTTGTCGATTATTTTCTATTTTATTTCTTAATTAAAAATCTTACAAAAATAACGTGGTGGTTAGAGGGGTCTGTTCAGGACAGCCAACTGTCCAGCGTCTCTACCAACCTTACAAAAATTAAAATAAATTATTTTTAAATTTTACACAGGGCTGCTTGTAAGGGGTGTGAGATGTACGCCACAAAAAGAATAGAAGAAAAATGAGGTCTAATGGCCTTTGGCCACATTGACCTCCTGTGAATGTCCGATATGGTTGTTTGACCTTTGTCTTCACCAGTTTATACAAATCTCGTTAATCCGTAAATGCGCGTCACTAATTAGATGTTAGGTGAAAAATTCCCTCTCAAAAGGAATTCCATAAAACCCGTTCTTAGTGTTCACCTACGTCATACAAGAAACTCATGTGCAAAATTTCATGCCGTAGTTACTGTAACATAGAGTCGGCAATCGCATCCAGACCCGGAAGCCCGAAGCTGGCCATAATGATTTTATTTATAATTATGAATGTAATTATTATCAATTGGATGAAAGATTACTCATATAAATAATTTTATTCATCATATTTATGAATAAATTCATCATTATTATGAACGCAATCATAAATTCCATGAAAAAGTGCGTCATGTAAATGAATTTGCTTATTACATCAGTGGCGTAACCATGCGTAACTATCGACGTGCAGGGATCAGGTGTTGCCAGTTTATTGGAATTGTACAATTTATTGCAATTTTCACATTTTCATTACGCCTTCATAATTCTATTCATAATTCTAGGGTACGCCCCTGTACTTTTTTTTAATTTTTAGAATTTTTCAAATTTTATGTATATGCTACGGTCAATGATGTAAATTGGGCGTTGACGTCAATGGCCGGACAATGCCCAAGTATGCCGGCCATTGACGTCATTGTCCGGCTATTGAGTATTGACGTCAACGCCCGTTAACGCCGGTGGGCAATGATGTAAATATTTTCATCTGATTGTGATATTTACGTGTTTGGCCGGTCAATGACGTCATTGACCAAAAAGGATCGAACAATGATGATATCGTAGAATAAATGTCTTTTGAACATTTGAACGTATGTTGTATTATTTACTGCACGAGGAATAAATTAAAATAAAATAAAAGTATATTAATTAATATAAAAAGACTAAAGTAAAAATTGACTGGATGCATTCTACGCTTGGCTCCGAGCGCTTCCAGCCATTTTTACTGCATGTAATAACTATTAAAAACATGATTTTTCCTCGAAGTGCATTGCTCAAGCATATGCATGCAAATTTCGCTCCTGATATCCCCACTCTGCAACTAACCGATACACCCATGTAAACTACACGGACCGCTGACACAATGCATGTAATAGTAATGTCATCAACGCCCACTTTATATTGGGCAATGATGTCATTTTCCGGACAATGATGTAAAAAAATGTCTAAAAAAAAAATATGTCCGAAAACGCTTCCCTGGTCGTTGCCTCTATGCCCCCGCTGGACTTTCGGGTGCTCGAATAGGCGGAGGTGGCGAGTGACTGATCAAGTGCAAGTGTCGTTAGTGAAAAAGGACGCAAGCAAAGTGGCAGGTGAAGTGGGATGCCGCGAAGAAGGGCCGTTGGACGTACCGTCTAATCCCGGACATACGGAAATGGGTCGGGCGAGGGCACGAGGAGTTGAATTACCACTTGATCCAGATGCTCTCTAGCCACGGCTGCTTCAACGCGTATCAGAACCGTTTTGAACTAAAATCATGAGACACCTGCCGCTACTGCAGCGAGAGTGACACCTCCAAACATACGTTTTTCGGAAGCTAAAGATGGGAACAATATTGCCAGATCCTGTCCCTGGAGTTTGGGGAAATGCTCACCCCGGACAACATTGTGTCATCCATGCTGAGGGACAAGAAGAGCTGGCAAAAAGTGGAGAACTTTGTGGCAGGAGTAATAAAGAGAGTAATAAACAGAGAGATCAACGGAGACAGCCTGGTCAGCGATGAGTCAGCTGGCAACGGACAAACAAAAAGTTTAGTGGGTGAAACCCCACACTCCCGCGGGTCCGATAGACCAGGATTTTTTTTCAAGATTCTCACCTCCCGCAAATGCAAAAAAAAACATATATTTAAACAGTCTCTGCTTTATATAGTTTATGTATTTAAAAAATTTTTTGTTGACTTAAAGGGCACCTTTAAAAATAATCTATTAAAAATCCGAGGGGTTTGGAGGTATAGAATACCCCTCAGCCGTAAGAAAACAAAAATATGTTATTTTAAGAACTAAATTTGCGTTTTGTCAACTTTGAAAAGTCAAGTCATCTCATTGCTTCTTTGTACTGGAGGGTATTCCATACCCCCCCAGACCCCCCGGTTTCTTAACATTTTGTTGGGTCAAGTGAGCTTAGACACTCCAAACCAGTAAGTAGAAAAAGCACTTAAAAATTTGATAAAATTAAATATTTATGATCTAGTTGATATTCTTGACGAAATCTCCCGTAACATAAGGAGGGTTCAACTACCATTGAACTGCCTGTTACTAAAGACGCTACAAAGCTTGTCGTGGTAAATACACTAGATACTTAGATACAGAGCGCGACTCATGACTCTCCGAACTGTGGGTTTATTACCCGAGGTTAGCTACCTTTTTTTTGTTCTAAAAGGATCAAGTGGCGTTGTGACAAACTTCACTGTCGAAGTTTGGTGCACAATGTTTTAGGTCTCTCCTTATAACAAGTCTATAAATAATAATTGTACGTAACTTAGCTGTCAACCTTGCAATACCAACTTATGCAGATGTATAATTTAGCACTCCAAGGTCTGGGGCAGCCTTAGTATGATTTATATTACTGTTGGTTAATATGGTTTTGATATCGATCAGGACCTGTGTTACTTATTATGATTTCCCTTATAAGTTATCAAAATATCACCTAAAAATTTATTTTTATAATTTTATCTAAAAAAAAAAAAAACAAAAAAAAATAGTGGTGCTCGTCGTATCTTGGCAGGAAGAACAAATTTTAAAGAAATTGAGATAAACAACTCTTTTAGGTGAACATATTTACAAAAATAACTATTTAAATTTTTTCATATTAAACAATGAAATTGAAATATTACCATGACTATAATTTTTACAAAACTTTCATATTGCAAATTTTTGAAATTGTAAATCTCTTGGTAAACCTTTAGCGAAATTTTCAGTACTCTTGCAAAATAAGAAAAGTAATCGTTTCGTACAACGTAAACACAAATATCGACTAGGGTTTTACTTTTTCAGGATTGAACTACTACGAACACAGATAATATAAAATTCACTGCCATACAGTGATTTTTGTAATAATTTAAAGAATTATCAGATTGAGGGATTAAGCCCAAATCTCCAATATGTGTTTTGTGGTAATGTCACTAATTTTGCTTGTCGTGCTTTGTATCCAATAAATCCTGTAATATTATTTGACATTTTCAGTTGAAAACTGTAAAAAGCTGTTGACATATTATACAATGAGTTATAGTTTGAACGATTAAGCGAAATTTTGTTTACGAAGTGAACAAAAGCATCAAGTACCTATATAGAATAAAATTTGTACGGGTAATATACATCATAAGTGCGACCTATTACGTCACAAGGTTGCGCATAACTTTAATTTTTGTCATATTCAACAACAACATAACCACGAAATTTCGTTTAAGGTTTAACGTTAAGTTTGCTACCTTAGATTTTTCTACCATCTGGGATCAGTATTACTTCGGACTACATCATAGACTCTCTTACTGGTCAAGTAGTGATATTAGCAGTTCCACATCTACGAGCAGTGTTCTGTGGGGTTGAGATTATGTCAGTCAAAAAAATAATTTTTATTTTTAAAACCACTCATTTTTCTATTAAAAAAGAGCGTTTGTCACCATCAAGTTTGTAAACTTACCAGAGCTCTACGTAAGTAATTTTATTTTTTCCAATTCATGTATATCGACTTGTTATTTTGGCTTTTACACTTTATTTTTAGGTAAAAAGTAGAGGTTACTACGCGTGGGAACTTGTTTATTCGCGGTAAGAGCATTTTTTTGACACCATTTTCATTCATACTCTGTGTATATATTTTGCACAGACATTTCAATTATTGAAATTGTCACTCCACTCAATTATTTTTGTCAATTTAAGCAATCACCTGTGTTTTATTCGAGTTCCACCAAACTACTTTTTGTTTCGTAGTTTACAGCCTTGCTTCTGCAACGAATCGAGGGCTGGTCTACAACATTGTGGCTACACAAACTAAAGAGGTTCTCTCCGGATTGCAATTCTAGTATTTGTTTTGGCCAACCTTCTCATTAGGGGTTGTGTTACAGAGGGCAGCTTATGTTTTAATATAATTGCGAAAAGATTATAAAAATTTATATCGGATTTTACAAAAACGATACATTAACCTCATTGAATATTTTCAACCCTAAAAAGTCAATGTTGGAAAATAATCGCTTTTTTGACAGAATCTGATGTAGTTGATTTTTGGGTTAGTATTTAAACGAAATCTTTATGGACCATTAGTGTCTCAGTAAAAAATTTTTGTAATATAGTTTCAGCTGCTTGTCAGCGTTTCCACCAGCCTAAACCAAATTTTTGTACTTTATGCACCCAAATATGCTATATACAATATTACAAAGACATGCAAATTTCAATCAGGATTTTCAAAAACGGTAGAATGACTTTTTTGTACGTTTTTAACCTTAAAAAGTCAATGTTAGAAAATAATCGCATTTTTGGCTGATTCTGATGTATTTTGATGAGAAAATTTAATTTTTGCAGTCGATTTTTGCCAAAATATTTAAATTAAATCTTTATGGACCATTAAAGTCCCACTAAAGAATTTTTGTAATTTAGTTTCAGCTGCTTGTCAGCGTTTCCACCAGCCTAAACCAAATTCTTTGTACTTTATGCACCCAAATATGCTCTATACAATTACAAGGACATGCAAATTTTAATCAGGACTTCCAACAATGGTAGAATGACTTTTTTTACGTTTTTAACCCTAAAAAGTCACTGTTAGAAAATAATCGTATTTTTGGCTGATTCTGATGTATTTTGATGAAAAAATTTGCTATCATGCAGTTGATTTTTGCCTAAATATTTAAATTAAACCTTTATGGACCATTAAAGCCCTATAAAAATTTTTTTGACTATTTCAGTTTTATAAATTAATTTCAGCAACCTGCCAGCGTTTCCGCCAGCCTAAAACAAATTTTTTGTACTTTACGCACTCAAATATGCTACATAAAATTACAAGGACATGCAAATTTTAATCAGGATTTGCAAAAACGGTAAAATGACTTTCTTGTACGTTTTTAACCTTAAAAAGTCAATGTTAGAAAATAACCGCATTTTTGGCTGATTCTGATGTATTTTGATGAGAAAATTTAATTTTTGCAGTCGATTTTTGCCTAAATATTTAAATTAAATCTTTATGGACCATTAAAGTCCCACTAAAGAATTTTTGTAATTTAGTTTCAGCTGCTTGTCAGCGTTTCCACCAGCCTAAACCAAATTCTTTGTACTTTGTGCACCCAAATATGCTCTATACAATTACAAGGACATGCAAATTTTAATCAGGACTTCCAACAATGTTATAATGACTTTTTTGTACGTTTTTAACCGTAAAAAGTCAATGTTAGAAAATAATCGCATATTTAGCTGATTCTGATGTATTTTGATGAGTAAATTTGCTATCATGCAGTTGATTTTTGCCTAAGTATTTAAATTAAACCTTTATGGACCATTAAAGCCCTATAAAAATTTTTTTGACTATTTCAGTTTTATAAATTAATTTCAGCAACCTGCCAGCGTTTCCGCCAGCCTAAAACAAATTTTTTGTACTTTACGCACTCAAATATGCTACATAAAATTACAAGGACATGCAAATTTTAATCAGGATTTGCAAAAACGGTAAAATGACTTTTTTGTACGTTTTTAACCCTAAAAAGTCAATGTTAGAAAATAACCGCATTTTTGGCTGATTCTGATGTATTTTGATGAGAAAATTTGATTTTATGCAGTCGATTTTTGCCTAAATATTTAAATTAAACCTTTATAAACCATTAAAACAACAAAAAAAAATTTTTGACTATTTTAGTTTGATAAATTAGTTTCAGCGACCTGCCAGCGTTTCCGCCAGCCTAAAACGAATTCTTTGTACTTTATGCACCCAAATATGCTATATACAATTACAAGGACATGCAAATTTTAATCAGGATTTTCAAAAACGGTAGAATGACTTTTTTGTACGTTTTTAACTCTAAAAAATCAATGTTAGAAAATAATCGCTTTTTTGGTTGATTCTGATGTATTTTGATGAGAAAATTTGATTTTATGCAGTCGATTTTTGCCTAAATATTTAAATTAAACCTTTATGGACCATTAAAGCCCCAATAAAATTTTTTTGACTATTTCAGTTTTATAAATTAGTTTCAGCTGTTGCCAGCGTTTCCGTCAGCCTAAAACGAATTCTTTGCGCTTTACGCACCTAAATATGATATATACAATTAAAAAGACATGCAAATTTTAATCAGAATTTTCAAAAACGGTAGTATGACTTTTTTGTACGTTTTTTACCTTAAAAAATCAATGTTAGAAAATAATTGCTTTTTTAGCTGAATTTGATGAATTTTGATGAGAAAATTTGATTTCATGCAGTCGATTTTTGCCTAAATATTTAAATTAAACCTTTACGGACTATTAAAGCCCCAATAAAAATATTTGACTATTTCAGTTTGATAAATTAGTTTCAGCGACCTGCCAGCGCCAGAGTTTCCGCCAGCATAAAACAAATTCTTTGTACTCTACGCACCAAAATATGCTTTATACATTTACAAAAACATGCAAATTTTAATCAGGATTTGCAAAAACGGTAGAATGACTTTTTTGTACGTTTTTAACCCTAAAAAGTAAATGTTAGAAAATAATCAATTTTTTGGCTGATTCTGATGTATTTTGACTAGAAAATTTGATTTCATGCAGTCGATTTTTGGGTCAGTGTTTAGATTAAACATTTATAGGCCATTAAAGTCCCAATAAAGAATATTTAATACTTTAGCTCTGTAAATAAGTTTTAGCGACTTTCCGGCTCTTCCGCCAGCCAAAAATTAATTTTTCGTACTTTATGCACCCAAATCCACCGTATACATTTACAAGGACATACAAATTTTAATCAGGATTTACAAAAACGATAAATTAACCTCTTTGAATATTTTTAACCCTAGAAAGTATCGTAAGCATTATAAAAATAATGATTTTTTAGGTGGATTCTAATGGATCATAATTTGACTAGTTTTCCGTAGGTATCTAAATTAAATTTTTATGAACGATTGAAGACTTAATATTTCAGCTTCAGCTTTATAAGTGATTTTCAGTGACTTATCAGTTAACGCGACCCCATAATGTGTTTTTTGCAATCTACGTCGATCCTTTTGTAAAAATTTTTGAGTTTAGTTTGTTTACTCGGACTCGAAAATATTACATTTATTAAAGAAAAGTCAACGGTATTTGATAGATAATATTAAAATGAAGCGTTTTAGATATGAAGGACTGTCATATATTAATTAGTTTAGTTAATAATCGATTTTAAAGTTTCCAATTTCTGTGCGATATTTGCCTTTATGTAGCATTCTGTTAACGATTTTTGTTGATTTACTTACGCTGCAGGATGAGCGTGGCAAAAGAACACTAAAGCAGCTGTAGCATTTGCATGATAGCCAAGCCTGTTGCCAGAGGTACCTCCGCCCGTGTGCGAAGTTCTATTTGGCTGCCCTGTAGTTCACTTTTTTGATTTTTTTAATACGGTTTTTTAATTTGATGACCTTTTTTTGTTTAATTCTAGTTTAATTTTGGTACATTTTACTTCCTCGTGCGTCTCTTCCCACGCTTGCCGGTGTCTCTTAGACTGTTTTAGGCAGCTCTTAATTTTGGCTATTTGTGTGTTTCACATACCGTGCACAATATGGCGCCAAGGCCGTAATGGTACCGTTAACATTGAGAAAAAACACACGACCAATTATTCGATCAGGAAATTTCATTTGCAGTAAATTAATATTTCAGTGGCTGTCTGTCATGTGGCGCCGTCCTGCTGAAACCACATATCACTTACATCTATATCATCAATAATAAGTCAAAAAGAATCGGGGATAGGTCCAATTGCTAAAAACGCTGTAAAATTGATAAACTTCTAATAAACACGTATTGAACTTTTAAACTCAAATTTAACCACATAAGTGGTTTTTGCTTTCCTTGCTAGAAAGTTTTTTGTTTTGATAACTTTCGACTGACATAGTAGGTTTTTGCGAAAGTATTTAATTTAAAATTTTACGAGCGATTAAATTCCTATTAATTAATTTTTATTATTTCAACTTTGTTACAAAATTTCAGTGTTTCCGCCAGCCCAAAATGCGTTCATCGCCATTTATCTACCCAAATTTGTCACATATAATAGAAAAAAAATACGGACCTAATTATCGGCTTTTGCAAAACAATAAATGAACTTCTTGGAATTTTTTCTAATTGGTTTTTCTAATTTAATAATTGGTTTTTAACATTCCAGATTGGTAAACAATTTTTATCGACTTATCATCAGCGTTTCCGCCAGCACAAAATGCGTTTTTCTGTTGTCAAGACACCCTGAAACTAACAATCAGATTGCTAAATATTACTGATGAGTAATAATGTGAAAAGCTGCAGTCTAGTCTAGTAGTCCCGAATAGTTTCATTATTGACGATAAAGAACAATTTACAAATTTTATTTATCTGATTCAAAACTTGTTATTTAAATAATCAGTTAAATGTAATAAAATAATTAATTGTTAATTGTTTACTGTGGACTCGTTTCCATACTTATTGCAATATTACCTACCAAATGCTAAGGTAGAGGGAAAGCGTATAAAGTTAGCAACTTACTCTAAATGGACCACTATTAATGGTGGGATTATTCAATTTATTAACAATGCACGAGTTCTTTTTGGCTAATGTTAAGTAATCAAAATGTATTTTATTTTAAATATAACAATGAAATGAAGTAGAATCATGATATTGATTTAGACATTCTAGACTATTAGAGAGTGTAGGTTAAACATTTTGATATGTCGATATAGTTTCAATTGTTAGTTCAACTTTGAAGTTCGATTTAGATGTAACACGTGAAGTGCTTTTAAAAGTAATATTACCTTCATCAAGTTTTCTCGTCAAGTTTTTGTGAAAATGCTTGCACAGGTGAGTGAAAATCGATTAAAATTTTTTTTTTGGAAAATTCTAAAAACTCGCGGTTTTACTTTCAGAAATTTGTATCCCTCGGATTAAAAGTTGCCTTTTTTATCATTTACTGCACTTGTTTGGAAGAAGCCGAAAGGGAAATATATTTGCAACCGCGAAATTATAATCCACATCCGTATCAAATTCATTACGAAAACGAAATTAGAGACAGCACTGGAGTAGAACCCATTTTATTCCCAAAAACGTTGGATCCGACCCAAACCGATCCAAATTTTGAGAACGTGCATGGAAGTGGTGATAAAGCTTTTATCGATAACAATCCTTATACTTCGCTTGTTAGAAAATACAAATACAAACAAAGCGGAAGATTTAATTATAATCTGCAGGTAAGACATAAGAAATATTTGAAAATTAATTTAATATGTGGAGCGATTACGAAAACGAAGTTAATTAAAATGCTAATTTTCATTTAAAATATAATTACAAAATTAATTCCATATTGCAGTGCGTAATTGGTTTACATACGATTATCCTATTAAATTTCGTAGGATATTATTTCAAAAACTTATCAATTATTTCATAAGAGAGCTTATAAAATATTACAGATTTTTAGGTTATCTTTCCGACATTGACGTTTGACAAACTTGTCAAATGTCAGTATTCTGACAGATAACCTAAAAATAGCCTATTGTAAATGTTTATTGGCCTGGGGGTAATCCAAATATTTCGGGCAACTTAATTAAATTGTAGGTTTATAATGAACATCATTGAGAAAATTTTAACTGCCTAGTAAAAAATTTAGTAAGGAAACTCAGGATATCTTGGAAGGTATTCGAGCAATTAATTATAAATTTCAGTAGTAACTTGAACAAAGTGAATTAAACAAAATTCATAAGTATACTTAAGTACTTAAAGGAAGAATATCACAACACTTTTGAATTTTAATTTGGGTCATGCATGCAAATTTTAGGAGCTCTAAATATTCTTACAAACTTTCTACTGATGTAATTTAAGCTAAATTAAAGTTATCTTTGTGCTTTTATATAAAAGGGGGAAACTTTAATGCCTTTCGTATTTTAATTAATTTGATGTTTTAACAGCTGAACAAAATTAAGTCACAGTAGAATAATTTGTATTTTTGTAATCATAATTGAACGTATATTTTAAATATAATTTATTTTGCGATGAAAAGTTGTTTAGGTCGTTGAAATTGAGTTAAAATATTGTAACAAATTAACATAATAAATCACATCTTACACCACTAACGCTCGTTCCCGCTACCGACCGCTCACTCATCGATCACAAATTTCTTTTGAAAAGAAAGATAATCCACACGGATACTTTTGAAATTTTATAAAAATAAATTTGTGGACAGGGAGTGAGCGGTCGGTAGCGGGAATCTTGTTAATCCATTTATGCACGTCAGTGAGATAAAATCCGAGATTACAAGTTAACTGCAACAGATGATTGCTAACCATCGCGAAATTGTTTTTTTTTTGCAAAAAAAAATTAAAATTTAACCTACAAAAACCAAATTTATTTGATAAAGAATAATTTGCTATCAAGTTTTATAATTATACGCTTACTAAAATTGAATGCACCTGTTGATATTTTTAATTGCAAAGTTTATGATATTCACATAAAGCTACAAATATTTTAATGTATAAGTTAACTTTTTGCATTCATCATCAAATAATTTTTAATTTAATATTAATAATGAAATAAAAGTAGTTCAGTTGTAGCTAAAGTGACAGATGTCAAAAACATTTTTGCTACCCATCGTAACATCGGCTCGTTGGTCTAGGGGTATGATTCTCGCTTTGGGTGCGAGAGGTCCCGGGTTCAAATCCCGGACGAGCCCAGTTTTTTTTTTTATTATTCTGTAATGTTGTTTTAGTTTGTCTGCCACAAAAAGCTTTAAATTATAATTTTGGCGCCAAAATCTTTTGCAGCAGCGTTGTTAAAAAAATACTACGCGTATTTGTTTTTCAGTGGTTTTCAAAATTAAAAATAAATTTTTTTACCTTATGTAGCGTATAAATTTAAACAACCAAAATTTTGCGCTACTTTTGTGGGGTATTTGAACCCCCTTTGGGAACCACTGATCTAATAAATTAATAATTAAAAAGTGGTAAGTATTGCTTTTTGACACAAAAGAATTTTTTTTTAAAGAAAACAAAAAATCGTAAAATCGTCAACACTTGACGTTAAAAATACTGTGAAAATCGAAACAAATACGACAAACTTTCAAAAAAATATCAAAATTTTTTTTGGAAGTAATGAAATTCGAAGCAAACCGCATTTTACAGTAACAAATATTCATCTTTCATTCTAAGTCGCAAATCACAAATTTTGAACCTAAACTTGTAATAATAAATATATTATGCTTTCTTGGACTTTGTAGTACAAAATAACATTAACAAGTAATTTTTAAATTTTTACGTTTTTGAAGCGTTTGGGATCAATTAGATTGAATAATATTTACTGACATTCATTGAAAATTTTGTTTCCCATTTTCAGTAAAGAAATGGTAGCTTGGCCTTTGAAATTTAAAATTATATAAAATAAAAGGTAAAACTGTAAATTGAAAATTCATTTGCTTATTTAAAATAAAAAATAAACTAAAACTTTTAACAACTGGTTCATTTTTTAGGTGCTTGTCCCACCCTTCTCCATTTTTAGTTTTGAATCCAAAATAGTTTAAATCTAGTGCATTAGTAGTGCCTATTTTCAAGTTTTTAAGAAATTTTAAAATTTTGTAGGAGGGGGGCTGAAGAGATGTTAGTCCTCTCCCATTTCAAATTTTAATTTCAAAATAGTCTAAATCGTTTCTGATTCGTTTGTGGTTGCTAGTCCAAACATAATTTTTGTTTGTACCGAAAATGATTTTTGAGCAATTTTAAAATTTTGCGGGGAGGGGGGAACAGGAAACATGCGTTTTTGAAATTTTGAATTTTGGATTTAAAATGGTCTTGATAATTTGTGTTTTATTTGCGCTTGTTCGTGCAAGTATTATTTTCGTTTGTACTCAAGCAGTTTTTGAGATTTAAAAAAAACACTAGCACGGAAGCGCATGATTAGATTAACAAGATTTGTAACGAGTTTGTAAAACAGCAAAAATAAACAAAAGTAAACAAGCAAAAATAAAGTAGAGATGATTGAAACTATTTTGAACTTGATTCTGTAGATGCTTTCCAGAATCTCGTTAATCCAATCATGCGCGTCAGTGTCTTTCAAGTTTTCCTTGAAAATCTCAAAAACTATTTGGGTACAACGAAAAATCAGTATTGCTCAAACTAGCACAAACAAAGTAAAAACGATAGAAATTATTGTGAACTTGATCCTGTAAGTTATTAACAAGAATCTAGTTAATACAATCATGCGCGTCAGTGTCTTTGAGTTTTGCTTTAAAAATATAAAAAACAATTTGGATACAAATTAAAATAAAACTTGCACAAATAGGCACAAACAAAGTACAAACGATATAGAGAATTTTGAACTTGATCCTGTAAGGTTTTTTCAGAATCTCATCAATCTAATCATGCGCGTCAGTGTCCTTCAAGTTTTTTTTTGAAAATCTCAAAAACAATTTGGGTACAACGAAAAATCAGTTTTGCTCAAACAAGCACAAACAAAGTATAAATGATAGAAATTATTTTGAACTTGATCCTGTAAGGTATTAACAAGAATCTAGTTAATGCAATCATGCGCGTCAGTATCCTTGATGTTTTGCCTCAAAAATCTCAAAAACTATTTGGATACAAATGAAAATAAAACTTGCACAAATAGGCACAAACAAAGTACGAACGATATAGAGTATTTTGAATTTGATCTTTCTTGTAAGTGTTTTTCAAAATCTTGTTAATCCAATCATGCTCGTCAGTGTCTTTCAAGTTTTTCTTAAAAATCTCAAAAACTATTTGGGGACAACGAAAAATCAGTTTTGCTCAAACAAGCACAAACAAAGAAAAAATGATAGAAATTATTGTGAACTTGATACTGTAAGTTATTAACAAGAATCTAGTTAATACAATCATGCGCGTCAGTGTCCTTGATGTTTCTCCTCAAAAATTTTAAAAACTATTTGGATACAAATTAAAATAAAACTTGCACAAATAGGCACAAACAAAGTACAAACGATACAGATATTTTGAACTTGATCCTGTAGATTTTTTCCAGAATCTCGGTAATCCAATCTTGCGCGTCAGTGTCTTCAAGTTTTTCTTGAAAATCTAAAAAACTATTTGGGTACAACAAAAAATCAGTTTTGCTCAAACAAGCACAAAGAAAGTACAAATGATACAAATTATTTTGAACTAGAACCTGAAGAATCTAGTTAATACAATCATGCGCGTCAGTATCCTTGATGATTTGCCTCAAAAATCTCAAAAACTATTTAGATACAAATGAAAATAGAACTTGCACAAATAGGCACAAACAAAGTACAAGTGATAAAGAGTATTTTGAACTTGATTCTGTAGATGTTACCTAGAATCTCGTTAACCCAATCATACGCGTCAGTGTCTTTGATGTTTTTCTTAAAAATATTAAAAAATATTTTGGTACAAACGATGTACATACCTAACGATTTAGACTATTTTAAATTCAAAATTCAAAGTGAACCTCATATTTTATATCCTGAACAGTATAATAAATTTACAAGTCGCTCTTTTCGCCATATTAGAAAAATGACCTTTAAAATTAACTTTTTCGCAATATTATCTTCTTTTCAATATTACTTAAAAAAAACAGTTAACATAAAAATGAAAGAGTCACATTTTCTAGCATTTTTCTTTGAAACTTTTTTTAATTAATAATTTTACAAAAGTGCATGGGAGTAGTTCGCTAACCGGAACAGCAATTTTAAGAAAGAATGATAAAAAAATATTTTTAAAAAAATTAAAATTTTACACAAAATAACATTTAACAATATTTAATTGGCTGCCGTTAGAAGGTTAGTCTCGTACCAGGGCATGGGCCCTATGTAAGCACACCCAATTTCCGATAATAAGTTTAACCTATATCTGATTTAGATTTTAGAGTGAATCCAAGATTTGCCGTGGCTGTGTTGTCAAAAACCACTCCGCCTACTATAACTAAAAATGTTTCCCTAGACCGGTCCTACTTGACAAAGTGTGCTACTAGGAAGGGGGTGACTAGATTTTAAAGATTTTAAATAAAAACTTTCTTTTCATTTTACTAAATTTAAGCCAAAAAGGCCTTTAAACAGTGATTTTAATTTGATATTAACACTACAATGGTGCAAGTGCTGCTGCTGTTCTCGTGTATGTTTGCCCCGCCCAGTTTGTAGCGTAAGTAAACCCACGCGTACCGTTAACAGAAAGCCTCATAAAGGCAAACTTCGCACAAAAATTGGAAATTTTAAAATTGAAAGTACTAGACATACCCTGATGTATCTGGTTTTTTTGTCATCACAAGGTAGAATAATTGGAGGTTCATCCAGTCATGTCAAAAACGAAAGCAACTGATTTTGGACTCCATTTTTACAATATGTATGTATGTATGTAACAGCGTAACCAAAGTCTTAAATTTTCAGGATATGAATTAATTAATTGTTAAATTATTAAATTTTAAAATTTTTTTCTGGCAAAATTACTCGTTGTTTAGCTTAAATGTTATATTATTAACTCGTTGATATTAAATAATCTTTAAAATTTTAAGTAATACGAGTTATTATAAATGATTCAAAATCAAATAAATTAATTAATAAGCTTTCGGAACAAACACACTTCTTATTCAGGATAATATTAAATAATTAATTTGATTTTGAATTATGTATTATAATAACTCGTATTACTTAAAGTTTTACAGATTATTAGCCTAAATATAAACATAAGCTTTTTGAAAATATTTATGAAAACGTGGGGCTATTAAATTCATTCATAATAATCAATGCCACAGAAGCCGGATGCAAACGTACACGGATCGGCAATGGAAAAAGCCTTTTTTACGCATGTTGCTTAGAGCAAAATAAAATCAAAAAATTTTGAGAAGATGGGAAAAATTTTAAGGACGAGGGATAAAAAGCAAAAATGTGGGCAAAAGGTTAGATTGAAAATTGGGTCGCAAATGCTGAAAGGTTGAGAAAAGCTGCTTTATTGCGTTTGCTCAATAATTTGGTAAATGTCATTTACCACCATATTATGATTTGTATTTTATAAATATAACGTGAGGAGAGGAGATTAAATTGAGAAAACAAAGATCCAGAATAAATCGCAATCCAAAAAGAGTGGACCTCCGGTTTGTGCTGTCACGATGTTTAGTGTAGACTAGCTCTTGATGATAATTGTCGAGAGCTGGGACGTAGAGGTTTCTACTTTTCACGAAAATATTTACAATTGATCTAGCATTGATCCAGCATTGGCCCAACTCAAACCGTGGCAGTACCACTGCAAAACCATTGGCCCAAAGCTCAAATGATAACGTAAGTCCGGCGATTGGCTCCCAGTATTAATTCTGTGCTATTTTTTAAGCTGGACTTGCACCATCCGCTCGCAGACTTAAAGCTAAGCCAGCATAGACTTCCAGCATTGATCCAGTGCTAATTTCAAAGCTGAGTCAGCATTGGTTCTCAGTACCAAGGTGTAAAATATCACTCCTCGCAAGAAAAATTCTAGTTATGGAAGTTTTACTGTACTATTTTTCATTTTTGCCAGTTTACTAAATCTGATCTGATTATCGTCACAAGTAAAATGAAGGATGAGTTTATTACGTTAATTGTATAGATACGGCCCTAACTTTATGTTTTTTTTGTGCTAAAAAGTTGTAGAAACTCATATCTACTGGTAAATAACAGCGACAGCTGGTGTCTTCAAGTAAATACGGATTTATTTGTTTAAATTAGTTTTCTAATTATAAAACTAAACGTAATGTAATATTACATAATATATAATAAAAAAAAACCCATTCAAAAGAAAAATTTTCGTTTGGAAGCGAATACATCAAATTATCAAATGCCCAACATTGGTAAGCCTCGTTCCCTATATGACAAATATTTGATTCAATTAAATTATATAAATTACCTGGAGGTAATTTCAGTTAAATTGGCTAGGATTCACAAAAGCTTATTTTAATAAAGAGAATTGTATGAACTAGACGCTTTTAAAGTATTCTCGTATTCAAAATGTACCTATTTGGAATCGAGCAAATCTTTTTAAAAATTTACTCTTGGATGGATAAACTTCTTTATTGAAATAAAAGTGTGCTAAGGTTAGCCTTTATATCTAGTTTTAAGGGCCGGAATTTCGTGAGTTTTTTGTGGTTGTCAAGCAAATCAGTCCCGTGTCACATACGTTATTTTATGCACTCCTCTTTGATGGAGTGTAACGTTCGGTTTACCGTTAAAAAATTGTTGAATTGTGTAGCGTTTACGCTTTAGATAGATTTTGCGCAAACGTTTGTTGAATATGAGGTAATAAAATGAAATGAAATTTGTTGGTAATAAACGTTTTAGTCTGATTTTAACTTGAAGTATGTAATTAAGAAAATGCTGCAGTCATTTCTGTAATGTGTTTGTTCATATGTAATACAAAACTTTTATTGGTGCTTGTAAACAGCAACAAGAGCTTTGTAGCGTTTGAAACTCAGAATCGTGTACATACACAAAACGTTTGTATAAAATTGCAAGCACTCTTTGCGAATTCACAAAGACTTATGCGTTTTATTTTAAATAAAAATAAGCGTATTTAATTATATTGCAACAAAAACAGGTTAAAATTTGAGTCGCTGCCTTGATGGTCCTCCTAATGTATGTAGGTAAGTATCAGATTATAAAGTTGTAATTTGATACCCCTTGTTTTTTTCATCGTTTTTTAGATGAAATACGGTTTAATAAACAAAGCATTTTATCTTTACAAACGGAAAAATTGTAAGGGTGACTCAAGAGAGATCTTAAAAGCCAACTGAATCAAAAATAAGAATCTATAAACAAACTAATCGATTATTGAAGATTGAGCCGTGTTCATTTTCTTATTATAAATTTCATAAAAAACTTCAGGTAGTCAATAAATAAAAAGATAGGCAGAATTCATAAAAACCTATAAAAGTCTTGGATTAGCCTCCTATTGGCTGTAACATATGGAACCCCTAATACCGGTAAAAATAAAGCATTTATCGATTAAATAAATGCTGAAAATTATCTTAAATAACGTAAGAAATAAAAACTGAGGAGTTGAAATTAACAATCGACTAAAGTCAGGTGTATCTAAATGACTGTGCAGCGCACAAAAATAAATGTCGTTTAATGATATACAACATAAAGGTCGTAAAAAACATAAATGTGCTTATTCAAAAGAAAATCTTATGTAAGATGCCAACCACAGCTCGCACTGGGCAGTAGTGCGAGATTACACTCATTAAAATCGCTTTTTTTACTGATGTGTACCAGTGGGACCAGGAATCGCTTTATTGACAGTTGATTTTAGGGTTTAATCTCTTTGGCTTTTTATGAAACATGGAGAAATATTGTCATAGAAACAAAATACTTTTGCAAATTGCCGATTAATGATACTTCAATTGTGCCTGGACTATCAAGTACCACCTAATCAGGCAAGTTTTGTAGCTTTTGACCTTGACTGTGTACGTTGGAGCAAGCTATGGCAAAGACAAGGAATTGAAACAGTTTAAGACACAGAAAGGCAATGTTGCGTTTTTTCAAAAAAAAATAAAAAGATATGGATCAACAGACAAATTAACGTGAACACCAGGATTCATCTAGTGCAGACTCTAATTTTCTCAATGTTCTTGTACAGCGTGGATTCATGGACAATTTAAGATAGCAGACGAACGACAGATTGACACTTTTGAAATGTGGTGCTGGCTGAAGACGCAGAAGACCCAATATGTCGTGGATGCAATGAAGAGGAGGAAACAGTCGAACATGTGCTTTGTTACTTAACTTCAATAAGAGGATCTGTGTTGGAGGACTTCTGGCCCGACATGGTCAAAATCAGGGACACTCCGCCTGCCAAGATTCTAGAGTTCCTCCTACAGCTGGATTGGCATATTGGAGAATGACAGGACTGGGGTGTAACTGAAACCGCAAGTAGTACAATGGGCCCAATTTGGTGGCCTAATTGCTTGTGAGCTTTTCTTACCCTCCAGAACGAATCCAGAATCCAGATGTGGTGCTGGCGACGTATAATGAGGATCCCATAAACAGCAAAAAAAAAGAAACATGTCGATATTACAGGAGTTGAAAATAAAGAACATATTGTTCACCATATTCCGGCAATGCATTTTGCAATATTTTGGGTACGTGATGCGTAGAGATGGGTCAATTTTAGAACAATTGGTAGTTAAGAGAAAGGTGAAGGGTTGGAGACCAAGAGCTAAATCACCCAATGAATGGATCAATCAAATAAAAATTATAATCAAACGATCTTTACGAGCAACAGGAAGAAATGCAGAAGAATAGAGGAAAAAACGTGGTGAGCGGTTGCTAATGAGCCAATAAAAATTTGCTTTGTAAAAAGATTTATTTTGCAGCAAAGTACGTTTTTCTCAACTCGACTATTTCGTTGTTCCATCAATATACTGATGGTCATTTTCTGGTGATTTTGGGTATGAATGCTTTGCAAATTTCATTAGTTTGTTATTTAAAAAGAACTTATTGACTGCTGATGAACAATTTAAAATTAGACGAATCTGTGATCGCTTCCAGTTTTTCTCTAGTAATTACTAATCCTGGGATGTATTGTCGTATTATTTAGAACACAAAAGATTTGGAATTTTGTTTTATAATTTAAATTTGTGATGCCCCTCTTGCGATGGTCTATGTGGCAAGTTTTTAAGAGAATTTTGCGAAAAAGACGTGCGATCATTGAAGGTCAAAAATAAAATTGACGAAGATGATGTGAGTTTTCTTTGAAAAAAAAAGAATAAAAAAAATTTAATTTGGATTTATTCCAAAGTCCAAGGACTGGACTCTAGATGATAGGTTAGATCCTTAATTTAGCTGAAAAATTTAGCCGACTTCATTATGACCCTTAATCTCCTCAGAAAGCAACGACAAACCACCGTAGTGTAATTTTCCATGAAAGTCTTTGTTAAGAAAGTCACGACGCTTTTGGCAAGAAATATAGGACTAAGAAGAAGATTTTAGGAAGGTTGAAGGGTTTGAGAAGGGGAATCTCCATTTGTCCGATTTAAAATTGAAGTTCTCTCCAATAATTATTATTGCCTTTTAGGATTTGGGAGTTGGAGATTTACATGTAATAGAAGTATACGTAGACCCCCAGGTCCAAGATAAATTCACTTTGATAGATTTACGTTATGATTTATAATTCACAACTTTTTCATCGTCATCTGGATGATTTGGAATCCGATGATTCTGTATAAAGAATTGGGTTTAGATTAATGATTTGGGGATCGTTACGTAACCAGGACTAGAAATTAAAAAATTTCTATTATACAGAACCATCAAAAGTTGCCCAAAAAGCAATAATAAATCAAAAATTTATCTCTGATTTTAAATATAGTAAATCAACACGTACCGTTAACAGAATGCATCCACAAAGTCAAATTTTGTGCAAAAACTAGAAAGTTTAAAGTCGATTATTAGCTAAACTAATCGTTATTTTAATTTTAAAAGTTCTTTTGAGTTTTATTTAATAAATAATATAATATTTTCGAGTCTTGGTTATGTAACTATAATTCAAAAAAAAAAAAAACTAAAAACCCAAGAAAAAAAAATGAAGGGGAGGGTTATTTGGAAAATAATTAGGTTATTATGACTTGTTTGAGTTTTTGTAACCCTTTGTTGTCCTAACCTCATTCTATATTACCTAACTGAAATGAGTTAGATAATGACCACTTTTTCTAACGCTCGCGGAAAATTGTTGTATGTGAACTTACTAAACTATTTTTAGTTACAACAACTTAAAATCTGTAATATTAGGGCATATAATACCACACCACAGTTTGTTTATCACTAAATGAGGTTAAGCTTTGTTCATATTGAAAATAAACGTCAACCTAATAATATATAAATAGCTACTTTCTTATATTAATAAGGCAGTTAACTACAAAATTGCATTTGTAGGAGTTTATATCGTAATAATGGCATTGTTATTTTAGATTTTTATCGTGCTCGAGTTTTGCTTTTATCTTGTATGTTACATATAAAGTAGACGTTTTGTAATCTATTGTGTGTCCATTTAAAAGTATATCATATTTTTATCGCAATCTTGGGAACGTTTTTCATTCAGATTAAAATTTTTTTCTATCTTAAAATTTGATCACAAAATTGTACTGACAATTTGACAAGCTTTGATACATAATGAATACGTCAAATAAATCTTGAAAATATATTGAACAGGAAATATTATAACATAGTTTTATTTTTAGGTAGTAATAAAGAAAATAAATAATGCTTTCCTTTCCGGCAAAAAAATTTTAATTAGAAAAATCGTAAACAGACTTTATTGTATTTTTACGATTGCATTCGCGTCCAGATAGTTCTTAGTACAATTCATTTTCTGGTATGGTTGTTACGAAATTAAAAAGGTAACGTAAAAACTCAAAATGAAGCTAATTATCCAAAAATTCACTATTATAATTCTGTAGGTACATAGGGGATTACTTTTTTAAAAGGTACAGTAAATTTTCGATATTTTCCTTACCATAAGAAATGATAAAAATTAACATGAACAAAAAATTTAGAGGTTGGAAATAAAACAATTTTGGATTTTGTCTTCATCTTTTGAGTTAAATAAAATATTGAAAATTCCCTGTATTGAGATGATAATTCGCTAGGTACCTACAGAATTAAAATGATAAAATTTGGGTTAGTTCGTAAGTTTTTTCTTTTTATTTCGTGGTAACCAACAGCAGTACACCCTAAACAATAATTAAGCCCAAAAAGTCGCGCAAATCTCGATTTACCGTGAAATACTTTTCACATTTTACTTCTTTTGACGATGTGTCTAAAAATCATATAAAGGAAAACAAGAGGGCTGCATTACCATTGAAATTATTACATCCTAGAAATGCGACGTGTTCCAAGTTTACATATATTCTACATTTCCGGGGAGTAACCACGTGTTTAGACTATTACTCTTCTTGTTCTACGGTTGTGACGTGACTGTAATGTGTTTTCCGGAACTTGAATTCGGACCAACGAGAATTAAAAAGTCAACTCGTATATTTGAAATAGACAATTTCCAAATTCAGCATTAGCAATCGTGCAACGCGCTTGCAAATACACTTTATTGTATTTAACAATTTTTATTTAATTAAACACCCAATGTATCATTTTTATTGTTTTTGTTCCTCTTTTATCACTTTTAAATTGTTTTTTTGGTTTATGCTTTTTAAATTTTAAATTTATATTCACAAATTTAAGAATAATCGGCTGCTAGGAAAATTCACGTGCGAAAACATTTTTTGTTTATAAATTTTCAAGGATAATAAATTTGAAAACACCTTAAAATGTTTTTTGCAAAAAGTAAAATTCCTTAAAAAATCCATTAGCCTCTTCTGAATTTTAATGTAAGACCAGTTTGACAACTAACTCTTTAATGTATAAGAAAGAAAGTGAGGGAAGAAAGAAAGATAGAAATCAATAAACAGTTAATAAACTTTCATACTAAACCCAAATAATATAAAAAAGACTAAATTAATATCTTTTATTTACTTTAGATTTAATTTCAGAAAGTTTCACTTAAAGGAAATAAATATCTGTAATTCATATTTTATTATTATATTAGATACTGAAATTTTTAAAATAACAAGAAAATTGAAAATTGGTAGCTTTACTACTTAGTGCAATTGCTTGACCTTATTAGATATGACCATCTGTTTGGGAGCTAAAGTAAAAATTCCATATAAAAAAAAAATACAATTCCTCGTTTTGACTCACATACAGCCCAAATCATCCACGTTTTAACAAAACTACGCTCACTGAAATTATTTCAACGGTATAAGGATCTAATCAAATTTAAGCTAGATCACTAAATGGACCAATCAGAAACTGAAATGTAAATTAACCTTAAACTGACAACCCCAAATAAGAGGATTGTTCAAAAGAGAATTAATAAGTCATTGTAATCCGGAAGGGTTAAAACTCCGATTTGTTTTGCTACGAAAGTAGCAAAAATATATAAAAATAGACTAACCTATTCAATATTATATTAAAAAAGCTGGGTTGTGAGTTCTGATAAAAAAGAAATTCAAGGACATTTTTTCAATGCAACATTGAGTTTTGTAACAATCTGATATATCACCAAAATTAACAATTTAGAGTAAGGCAAAGCAAGGCAGAAAACCCCAAAAGTATAATTTTTAAAAATCGCTATTTAAAAAAAAGTAAGTCGATATCCAAGCGCCGTAGCTGACAGGCGCATAAATAAGCTATGGGGCTTATTTATCTTACAATTTAAAAATATTACTTTAAAAATGAGATGAAATTAAATATCATACAGTTTATGTTCCTAACCTAGAGGGTACTGTTAAAATCAAACTGGGAGGTCTGGGGGTATCAAATACCCTCCAGCTATAACTAAGAAAAAAGATGTCTTTTCAAGAATAAAATTTGATCATTATTAATTTTAAAAAGTCATTTTGTTACTTCCTTAAGCTGGGGGGTATTTCATACCCTTCCAGACCCCCCGGTTTAACGTCCGTATATTCACATTTTAAGAGATCTTTTGGGTTTGGCCGCCATAGACCATAAAAAACAGAAAAAAAACGAATCAATCACAATCATTTAGTTTCGTTTCATGTAACAAAAAATATTATTTAACTTTAATTATCTTTGCGCCGATGAGAGTTAAAGAAGCAAAAAGTCAAAGGTCACTAATTATAATGAAATATGTCTGTTTTATGATTTAACTGTTGAATATAAAATGTAAAATTGGTTTTGGGTTAACAATGTTTTTAATTGTTGAAGTAAATATTTAACACATTAAGAAATCGTTGGTTTGAAGTGGCGTGGAGAAGGGGGAGCAAAAATTAAACTACTTTTTGTAAGGACTTTATCACTCGTTTAAAAAATTAAAATTACTTATTTTATAATTGAAATTAGTAAAATCTCGATGACAATCTTTCTCAAATCGATGACTGACAAAATATAAAAACCAACGAATGCTTTTTTTTAAATCACTCGAAACACCAGCCTATACAAATTAAAAACTGCATAGAGTAGCTGGACCAATTTTGATAACAGTTGGGGTAGTTGGTATGAAATTATAAAGCAGTCCATTTGTAAAAATATACAAACGTAGCAAGTAAGACGTTGTAACACTGCCAGGCAGGCCCCAAAGGCATCAAGCTTCTTGAAATACAAATATGGATTTTCAAAAATATTTAAAGAAATGTGTAATTATTTATTTGATTGTTTGTTAGATAATAGGACCATATTCGGTTCATATAGAATTAAAATTTCACAATGCAGCGAATAATTATATTTGCGGATCCAATTATTAACATAAAAGCCTCATCAGAAAATCAAAACCAAAACTATGTGGCATGGGTCACCGTCCTGCTGAAACTACTTGTATATTTTAATGTGTTTACATGACGATTGTCAAAAATGACAGCTGTATGTGTGCAGGTCAGAAATATGACTAACATTTTAAATAAAACCTCTTATTTGAACAAAATTTTTAACATATTTGTATGTAAAATAATTGCAGTGCGGTCATTAGGTCTTAGAAAATTTTTTTTAGAAAAAAAGTGGTGTATTTCAAAAATCGCGGTAAAATTTATAATAATATAATATTAATAATATTAATAATATTAATAATATTAATAATATATTTAATAATAATAATATTAATAATATTAATAATATTTTTAATATAAATAATATTTTTCGGTAAAATTTTTTAAATTCCAAAGATTTTTGAAATATTATATGCCGTTATGTCCTGGGGGGAGGGGTTTGCAATACTTTCAGATTTCCAGTCTCTAAAATAGGTACTGAAATAAACAATCCATTTTTAGCCAGGAACACAGCATATCTTCATCAAACGCGATGGTGCTAACAAAACCCCAAAAAATGGCAATTTCAGAAACCGTGAGTTTGGTGGGTTTGACGACATATTCTCAGAGTATAATAATAAGTTGTTATGAATTATGATTGATTATAAAATTAGTAATAAATAAAATAACAATAAAAACAAATAACACTAAAAAACAAAAGGCGATTTCAGAGACCGGAGGGTCTGGGGGGTATGGAATACCTTCCAGTGCATAAGAAGTAGTTGTGTTGTTCTCCCAGGGTATAAAGATTATTTGCTTTGAAATCTAATTTGTAGAATTATAATTGTTTATAAAATTAGTATCGAAAAAATATCTATGAAAATAGATAAAACTACAAAACAACAGAAAACTTCAAAAACCGGAGGGTCTAGGGGTATATAATACACATCAGTCAGTTGTTTTGTAATCTAATTTACAGGATCATAATTGATTATAAAATTAGATTTAATAAACTAGCAGTAAAAAAATACAAAAACTACAAAAAACAGACTATTTTAGAGGCCGGGGGTCTGGGGAGTATGAAATGCCTTCCAGTGCAGAAGGATTAATTATCCTATTATAATTAGAGTATAATGGTAAGTTGTCTTGAAATCAAATTTGCAAAATTATGATTATTTATAAAATTAATATTGAACAAATATTATAAAAATAAATTAAGCTACAAAACATCAGATAATTTTAGAAACCGGAAAGTCTGGGAGGGGGGGGGTTATTGAATATCTTCAAGTAAAGAAGTATTAGTTGTCCTCTCAGGGTATAACAGTGTTGTGTTATAAAATTAGTACTGAAACAATAAATAAATAAAACTACAAAACAACAGACGATTTCAGAAACTGGGAGGTTTGGGGGTATGATATAATAGAGATTAGTTGTTTTGTAATCTTATTTGTAGGATTACAATTAATTATAAATGTAGTAGGTATCAAAAAAAAAAATTTCGGGAAAAGGTAAGTACTTCCGACGCTAAAATAAAAATTTTACGATTGAAACCTCGATTAATTCTGAATAAGCATAAATTAAATAAGAGAATTAAATAAGGAAGATACCCTTAAAGTCACTAGTTTTTTCAAAAATCGAATTTAAAAAAGCACGATTTTCGTAGCAATTTTACTGAACTTTGCTTTTTGTCTTTTCTTTTCAGTCGATAGAGATTGGTGAATCAATGCATTCTATTGTCGGTTCGTGCACTGCAATGCATAAGAGCCTCACTGATGATAATTTCTTCAGTAAGTCGTACGCCATGGCAGTAAATCCGTTGCGGTTACCTGATTTGCAGGTAAATTCTATTTACGATATCAACGCATTGTTAAATGTGGGTGATGAAGAGGTTGTGCGTTTTTTCCAGAGTCGCGGGTTGTTGCCAGCCAATAAACGCTGAACGAAACCTTCGTTCAGAAAGTATTGCACATTGGTTAAAGACAGCAAGTACAACCTCAAGTACTGTTTTAGGTGCCCTAGGTGCAAAAAAGTGTATTGCCTAAGTGACAAGAGCTTCTTGGCGGGTCTTAGGCTTTCACCAGTGCTGGTGTTTGGCGTTTTATGGATGAAAGCCTGCAACTCACGGGCCGGTGTAGCCGCTAACGTTCTTAAGGTGGATCGTCACGTCGTGTATCGGTTACACCGGAAATTTCGTGCTATCTGCACGTGGAAACTCCAAGGTAACTTGGAACTCGTGAAACTCGGCGGCCTGGGTGAGGTGGTACAAGTTGACGAGACCGTAGTCACCAAGCGAAAACATACCTGATGCGGCAGAGTCGTTCCCCAACAGTGGCTTGTAGGTATCTACAGTGTCACTGCTGGGCGAGGGGTTGTTGTCTTCGTTCCGAATCGTTCGCAGTCTACGCTGCATAAACTCATCGTCGGCCTAGTACGACCCGGGACCGAGGTTTGGACGGATGGTTGGCGGGGTTACTTGGGTTTGCAGAACCAACCCTACAAACATGAAACGGTGAACCACAGCCGCAATTTTGTAAACCCCGTTACAGGGGTTTGCACAAATGCAGTGGAAGGCTACTGGTCGTAGCTAAAGGGGTTCTGTCGTCACTTAGGTGTGATACATTCTTATGTGCTACCTAGTCATCTGGACCAGTTCTTGTGGGATGGCATGTTTGGCCGCAAACCCGGGGCTCGCTTTAAGGAACTCCTCTACCAGATAACCGAACGGTATCCAGTGCAAGGTTACGACAAAAAGGTCCTTTTTAGGACCAAAATTACTTCAGGAAAAGGCTGCTTAAATTTAACGAACGGTTATTACTTTTTTGCGTGGATCCTCCTCGTGCCATGGAAACGACACTCATTATAAAAATACCCCTAGGCCTGTGGATTAAGGAAAAAGGTGGATCTTTGAGGGGTGAAACTCGTTTGCGTGGATTCTAAAAGCAGGGTAGTTGTGCAAGGAAAAATTGACTTAAAGCACTCCTTGCTGCGCTCGGGCGCTTTAAGCCATTTTTCCTGAACATTTACTATTGAAAACCATGATTTTTGTTTAAAGTGCACTGTTGCAGCATCCCAATGCAAATCCCATCCCAAGCAAAGCTAAGACCAGTTCAAACTACACGGACTGTCAATAGAATGCATTGATTAACCAATCCCGAGCGACTGAACTTGAAAATTGCTATGAAAATCGTGCTTTTTTAAATTCGATTTTTGAAAAAACTAGTGACTTTAAGGCCATCATCCTTATTTAATTCTCTTATTTAAAATATGCTTATTCAGAATTCATCGAGGTTTCAATCGTAAAATTTGTATTTTAGCGTCGGAACTACTTACCCTCAACCAAAATTTCAATAAAAATAAATGAAACTACAAAGCAACAGACCATTTTAGATACAAGAGGTCGGAGGAGGGGGATATTAAATACTCTCCAATGCAGAAGGATTAGTTGTCTTTGCGAGGTATAAAAATGTCAGTTGTTTTGAAATCTAATTTACAAATTTATGATTGATTATAAAATTAGTATTAAAAAGATATCAATAAATATAAATAAAACTACAAAAGAACAGATAATTTTAGAGACCGGGGGGCTTGAGTGAAGAAATATTAGATGTTTTCTCAGAGTATGAAGATCAATTGAGTTATAAAATTAATATTAAATGTAAAATAAATATGAAAATACCAATGAAAATAAATAAAACTACAATAAAACAGACGGTTTTAGAGACCGGGAGGTCTGGGGGGTATGGAATACCCTCCAGTGCAAAAGTATTAGTTGCCTTTGCAGGCTATAAATGTCAGTTGTTTTTTAATCTAATTTACAGAATTATGATTGATTGTAAAATTAGTATTAAAAAAATGTCAATAAATATAAATGAAACTACAAAGGAACAGATAATTTTAGAAATAGGGGGGCTTTGGGGTATGGAATACCCTTCAGTGAGGAAAGATTAGTTGTCCTCTCAGGGTATGAAGATCAATTGTGTTATAAAATTAATATTAAATGTAAAATAAATAAAACTACAAAACAACAGACGGTTTTAGAAACCTGGGGGTCTGGGGGGTATGAATTACCTTCCAGTGCAAAAGAATTAGTTGTTTTTACAGATTATACATATATGTCAGTTGTTTTGAAATCTAATTTAGAGAATTATGTTTGATTGTAAAATTAGTAGGCCTTAAAAAGATATCAATAAATATAAATAAAACTACAAAGGAACAGATAATTTTAGAGACCGGGGGGCTTGGGGGGTATGGTATACCTTTCAGTGAGGAAAGATTAGTTGTTCTCTCAGGGTATGAAGATCAATTGTGTTATAAAATTAATATTAAATGTAAAATAAATATGAAAATACTAATGAAAATAAATAAAACTACAAAAAACAGACGGTTTTAGAGACCGGGGGGTCTGGGGGGTATGAATTACCCTCCAGTGCAGAAGAATTAGTTGTTTTTACAGATTATACATATTGTCGTAAAACGACTTTAAAAAAATCAATTTTAACAGAATTAAGTCGAAATTGATAATTTTGTTTTTTTTTTCAAATTTTTATGTTATTTTTTCGATTTATCAAAGAGACGCTTGAATGAAAGTTTATTGTAACTTTTAACACAAACAACGGACTTATTTTTATTTGAGATTTTTTGAAGTTATGAATTTATGTTGTATTGCAAATTATTTTAAAAGTTCTAAAAGTGAGCGCGTGATAAGAATTGTTCGTACAACGCAAGTGCAAGCGTTATCAAGAATAAATGAAGGGAAGACGAAATTGCAGCGAATCAATCGACTCAGTGTCGTGAGAAAGCCAACATTTGAGCCATTTGGTTGAGTTATTTTTGGCCGCCGAAAAAGGCGTAAATAAGTGATTGATACGTAAAATCGTCTTGGTCTTGTGAGGACCAAAATTCGTTTTGAGGTTTGAATTGGCGTTTGACCGAAGTTATTGGTCTGTAGTTTGGAATTGTCCATAATTGGAGAAAAGAATATTTGGTTTGCAGAACTTGTAGTTGTCTGGAAGAATTTGTTAATTTTTGGAAGATTTATAAACGTTTGGTGGATGGATCGACGTTCAATGCAAGTCGAGTGAAGAGTTCCAGTTATATGATTCCAATGTAAAAGAGCTCAATTACAAAATTTTTAACATTTTTCATAAATACGCGTTTGTGATATAAAATTTTTGTGGCGCCGATAAACTTTATTGCTGATTATTGTTTGAATAATTTATTTCACATAATTTTGAAATTATTGTAAATTTGTTTTTGCGAACACAAATACATCATAGTGGGTGCTAATGCGTTATTTTGCTATTTTCGATTGTTTATTTTCAATTACAATAGCGCATTCGTATTTACTATACACCACAACTTCCAGAACTCAAATTTGTGAGTTACCAAGAGTCTCTTTGGTAAAGGTTAATTTGAAATTTTTGAATAAATTAAATTTTTAAATTTATTGATTTCGACTCGATAATTTCATTTTGCATCTGAAACCACATACCCTGAAAAAGATTTTTTCGAGTGTTTCCATTTACGAGCTGCCGGCGCACTTTTTGGAGGTGTCTCGCTGAAAACACTTCAATATATGTCAGTTGTTTTGAAATCTAATTTAGAGAATTATGTTTGATTGTAAAATTAGTAGGCTTTAAAAAGATATCAATAAATATAAATAAAACTACAAAGGAACAGATAATTTTAGAGACCGGGGGGCTTGGGGGTATGGAATACCTTTCAGCGAGGAAAGATTAGTTGTTCTCTCAGGGTATGAAGATTAATTGTGTTATAAAATTAATATTAAATGTAAAATAAATATAAAAATACTAATGAAAATAAATAAAACTACAAAAAAACAGACGGTTTTAAAGACCGGGGGGTCTGGGGGGTATGGAATACCTTCCAGTGCAAAAGTATTAGTTGCCTTTGCAGGCTATAAATGTCAGTTGTTGTTTAATCTAATTTACAGAATTATGATTGATTGTAAAATTGGTCGAGAAAAATACCAATAAAAATAAATAAAGATTCAAAACAACTTAAGATTTCAGAAATTAAGGTCATGAAATATACTCCCCAAAACAAAAAAAAATATTAAAAATACAGATGAACAGTGTCAAATAACGATCAATTTAGGAAATATCCGATTGTAAATCTTTGACTTTTTAGGTAAAAACCTCTCAGTTGTTCAAAGCGCACTTCACTGCTCTGTTGTCGGTCCGTGCATGTCACGTAAATAGTTTAAATAAAGTGTATAACTGAAATTTTTATTTTAAATTTATTTTATAATGCATTTCGTTCCTTAAATTATTAGCAGTTTAACCCAAACACAAGTTCCTTCAGGCATTTATATTTTTTAATTTTGGTCACCATTAAGAAACTTTTTTTAAGAGATCTCAATTTGATGGCACATTTATGATTATTGCAAGTTATTAACAACGGGAAATTTGCATTTAGATAATATGACAAAACTGAACTTATAGAAACAGCCAGTGCAATACTCCCATGATTCTTTTACAGTTTTTGGCTCTATTTTTTCTTAAGTTTGGAATAACCTACAAAATTTGATATATTATGCATTTGTAATTTATAGCCTCTGATACCATAATTTCAATAATATTTTTTAAAAATCTAATGGAGAGTTATCCTTATCGTACCATGCCAATTTAAATGAGCAAAAAATTTTAAATTTTTCAAGACTTTTTTAAACAGAGCAAACAAAATAAGTGAGTTCAACGTTGTTATAAATAACTAGCAATATAATTTTCACTTTAGTGTTTTTTTTTGGTGTTTTATAACTTAATAATTATTATAAAAAGATTCATTATGTTCCGGCATAGAAAATTTAATAAATAGTTAATTTATGAAGTAAGGAAAGCACAAGAAGTTTCATTTTATAAGCTATTATACTAAATAAATTTAGAGCCCTTTTGGTAATTTTTCAACCGAAAAATACCCTACACACGTTCATTAACTATTTATGGTAATAAATGACTGCAGTATCTGCTAAACATCTTACATTTTAATGTAAAATACGTTAGCTATGTAAAATTATTTACGATATTAGTTTGTGCTTTTTGTAGGAAAACCATTCAAATACGCAGGCTTTAAGAGCACTTTCATCTCATGCCGAAAGGATATTACAGAAACCATCACCAGAAGTTACTAATCCAAGTTATTCTCATGTAAGTAAGAATCATTTATTTTGTTTGTATAACACTTTCAAATATTTTTTGTGAATGTGAACAGTTATTAACAATAAAAGCATTGTTACAAAATTTGTTATTACAAATGATTCATTAAAATGAGCACGATTATTTTGTAAGTTTTCAACGGAGGTCATTTATTAAAACCGATGGCATTAAACAAATAAAAAGAGTTAATAATTAATTATTCATTTTAGGAACCCAACATTTACGCTTTCTCCTATAAAGTGCAAGACCAAAAATCGGGAGACGATTTTTCCCACGTTCAACAACAAAATTCAAAATCGACAAATGGAGAGTATCGTGTCAAACTGCCCGATGGACGAATTCAGATAGTCTCCTACGTTGCTGATAATAACGGATACAAAGCCGATGTGAAATACACGGAAGAAGATCACGCCCAACAAACACATCCAATACATCCCACAAATGAAAACACTGATTATGTCCATAACTATCGGTCGCCCTTAAACCATAATTACGAATCATCATCAACATACAAAAATGAAAATTTATACACGTCGGCAAACTACGAAAATCAAATACAGACTAATCCTTACGTCGTTATAAATAATAACGACAAAAATATTCTACAATACAATAACGAATACTTTCATCACAATAACAACCAAGAAAAACTTGTTCAAATAAATAGAAATAGTTTTAACGACAATAAAATTGAAGGATTTATTGGATCAACTTTAGCTCCTTATATACTTGACAATTCAAAAGGTTTTCAAGAAAATGTTTTGTCAACTGTATCACCAAACTTTGAAAGATACAATCAATTCCATATTAATTCGCAACATGTACAATTTTTAACAGACAAAAATCAGTTGTTATATTAGTAAAGTTGTGATTTTAGTAGTAACATTTTGTCAGAATTTATTCAGGGAGTGGCCGCTATTATTTCAGAAATTATGTAATTTAAAGTAATTGCCGCAATTAGCTTTAATAATTTTTGGTAGTTATATGTAATTAAATGAAATAACACTTATTAATAATAAATAATTACTACGCTATAATGAATGTATTAAAATGCATAATGTAAAATGAATAAATATTAACTTTGCTAATATAAAAGTGGTAAAATTTTATGAAAATGTTGAAATTGCCAATGAAAAATTTTTAATAAATAGTGGTTTTCTTATTAAATAAATAACATAAACCAACTTTAACCTAAGCTCGAGGTTTAGAAAAATAATACCACTGTGAAAAGTTGATGACGATACACTTATTTTTCTAATAAAAAGTAATATTGAATTAAATTTAATATTAAGTAATAATAAGTATTTTTGGTCATTTTCAATTAATTTTAATTGTTTTTTTGTTAATTCTGACGTACATAAAGATTTTAAAAGCAATACAGAAATAAATTTTGGACTTATAATATACAATAAAAATAATAATGCGGATACTTTCGTAAATTCTACAAAGTAATATTATGTAATATTTAACGAAGACTCCATATTATGCTCCACATGAGGAGAATTGACTATGGAAATGCAAACCTGTATAAAATTTTTCTTTTAAAACAAATTAATTAAACATAATAATAAGTATAATGGGTCGTTCTGTATTCAAAATTTCATATGTGCTTTTGTATAAGCGCACGAGCTTCGTATATTCATATAATTTTGCGCTTGCGTTATCGGTTTTCTTCCCTAAGGATAACAGGTGACAGGCAGTGTCCGTAAGGATAGCGTCAGCGCAGTTATCCATTTTTCATGCCGATTAAATTTCATGATTGCCTCGTGGATTCCGCAAATTTTAGGGTTATGTTGTTAATGTAATAATTTCAAATTTGTGATTTAAATTGTGGAAATAATAAAATTTTTTATTCCGAAAAACAAATTATTGTAGTACTTATTTTTCAGTTATTATTTTTACTATTATTTCCTAACTAAAGCTATTATTATTTGGCAAAACTTCAAAAAATGTTATAAGTTTCAATTTAGTTCAGGTACGTAAGCCTTAATTTGAAATTGCATTCGGACTTCTCGTAGCTTTCTGGATGTGCGCCAATGTAATTAAATTAATTAACTGTGTAATCGAATAATAAAAACATTTTTACGCCAATTGACTTTTAAATAATTAACAATTTAGTGGTTTAAAAATAAAGCCAAATTTAAAACAAGGTAAGATAAATTTGAGGAACCTTTTTTTAAAACCACTTCGGTTGCAGTCAGCAAATAATTTTGAAAAACTTATTTTATACAAAAAAATCCTTCATTCAAAAATAAACAAGATTTTGATTAGAATTTGAATTTCGTTAAATGTTAACTAAACACAGCAGCAGTACATAAAAATATGTAAATCCTTAAAGCGCCGAAATAATTATTTAAATAAAAATATTTTCTTTCGATTACATAAATTGAAAAAACACATTTAGCTTTAAAACTTCTAAGACCATAAATTTTGAAAGTTTGTATGTACATCATCTATGCAAATTTATAATTACTTTGGGAAACGCGAATAAAATTAAAATAACTTTAATCCTACAAACCGAAGCAACCAACTTTAATGTAAATTTGGTGAAATCCTGAGCGCCAATCAAACTACACTTTATTTCACAGCTTTATACTTAATTTGTAATCTGTTTAACATAAAACGGATCAGCAGGCTAAATTATCTATTATTTACGAATATATTTTTCATGCACAAAAATTGCTTTAAGATTATCATAACTGAGGGAATTGGAAGCTGGGACTTTAAGGGTGCATTAAAAATTTTGTTTGTGGGAAGATTCGAACTTCCGATTATTAACTGTAGTTAGAGCTTTTATTAGATGGGTTAAGTTCTGTCTGGTTTAAAAAAATAAAAGGCCAATTTACTGCCGTAAAAGTGTACTGATGACGGTTTATAGCTTGGTAGTTTAGAGTCCACGTTCTACAGTAGGTCCCCTACGACTTAGTATGTGCGTTGTACCTCTTTACATACGTGGTATTTTAAGAAGAAGTCATCCTAAATTTGTCATTTTATACTCAAGTGTAGAGAGCAGGAATATCGTAGGTTTTCTACTTAAGGTTTTCTCTAGCACCCTCTAACCTAACTTGAAATACATTTTTGAATTTTTACTCAATGGGTGAAAAAGTAATGTTAAAAATTTATAACTGAGGATAACAATTTGCAGGTAACAAATAAAAACTTCAATCATTCTAGCACACGGTTACAGAATAACAAAATGATGATAAATGATATTTGCTTATTAAGATCTCCAAAAAAGGAACTAAAACTTTTATAACTGTTTTCTATATTTTACTAAATTCATAGGGTCATTTTCGTACCCAAAATTCTTTTTTCCCTTTAAATATTATTATCAGAGCCGAAACGAGGATAAAAAGCGCTTAGGGTAAGCGGTTTAATTTGCGCTAACCTTCACCCCCGATCAAAGCACAAACTTTTTTAACTGTTAAAAATTATTTGCGTAATTAAAATTGCAATTAAAGATATTCAGTAGATCCAAACCACTCAGTTTTCCGATTGCTTACTGTTAAAAGTGTCGTCCCGGTCAGTAAAAGATTTTTTTAAGAACAAACTACATAATACTTAGTTTTATTTTTTTAAATCTAGGTAGATAGGCCCGGTAAACTTTTAAAAATGTAAAAAAATATGTAAACATCTTGGGGGGCTTGGGAGGTATTCTATACTTCTTAACGTAACAAGATAACCTTTCAAAATTGATAAAAAAGCAAATTTTATTTTTGAAAGAACATGGGTTTTTTCCTTACGGTTGGGGGGTATTCCATACCCCCAGATCCCCCAGACCCCCGGATTTTTGATGGTTTATTTTTAAATACATTCTTTAAGTCAAAGAAATTTTTTTTAGGAATAGACTACATAAAACTAAATTTTAAATAATTTTTTAAATGGTTTTTCTAGTTTGAGGTGGATAGGCCCCTTAGAACCTTAAAAATATGAAAAAATACGTGAAAATACCGAAGGAAGTCTGTGGAGTATTCTCGTAACAAGATTACATTTTAAAATTGATAAAAAAGCAAATTTTATTCTTGAGAAAACACAGGTTTCTTCCTTACGGCTAGGGGGTATTTCATATCTCCCCAGACCCCCCAGATTTTTGATAGTTTACTTTTAAATACATTCTCTAAGTCAATGAATTTCTTTTTAGAAATAAACTACATAATACTTAATTTTAACTAATTTTTTAAGTGGTTTTTTTAGTCTGAGGTAGATAGGCCCCTTAGACCCATAAAAATATAAAAAAATACATGAAAATACCGGGGGAAGTCTGAGGAGTATTCTACTTTTCTTAACGTAAGAAGATAACATTTCAAAATTGATAAAAAAGCAAATTTTATTTTTGAAAAAACATAGGTTTCTTCCTCACGGCTGGGGGATATTCGATACCCCCAAAACCCCCTGGATTTCTGATAGTTTACTTTTAAATATATTCTCTTAGTTAAAGAAAATTTATACCTAAGCATTCTTAGATACCCACTGAAAATTTGTAATTTTTCTTAGGTTGGAATATATGGTAAGCTGCCACCACCGAGCAACAAATTTAAATTTAAAAAAACAATAAAAATATTTTAATTTAGATTAGGGGCGTCGTAAAGGTGAGATTTTTTTCCCATTTAAACTAAAAATTAAAAAAAAAGTTTTTGAAATGCTAAAATAGGTCGTAAAAATTAAAAAAAAGGCAGAAAAGGTAAAAATAAATAGGGCTTAAATAACGTAGTTTTTTATGAAACAAATTTTGGTACCAATAAAATAAAAAGACGTAAAATGAAAAAAAGGTATAAACCTAAAAATTTCATCTCTATATTCATAACATAAATATTCTCAATTTTATTTAATGTTTTAAGAATTTTTTCTATGTTTTTAAGGTAGTTAAGTCCTCTAAACTTTATAAAAAATTAAGCCTAAGACCGGGGGGTCTGGGGGGTATGGAATACCCTCCAGGACAAGGTTGACAAAATTAATAAAAATAATACTTAATTTTATCTCATATTTTAAGTGTTTTCTCTACGTTTTTAGGGTGGCTAAGCTTTCTAAACTTTTTAATAAATTGGGACCAAAACCGGGACAAAATTAATATAGATAATACTTAATATTATCTCATGTTTTAATAGCTTTTTCTACTTTTTAAGGTGGCTAAGCTCTCTAGATTTTCTAAAAAATTGGGCTCGAAACCGGTGAGTCTGGGGGGGGGGGTAGAGAATACTCGACAAAATTAATAAAGTTAATACTTAATTTTGTCTCATGTTTTTAGTATTTTTTCGATGTGTTTAAAGTGGTTAAGCTCTACAAATTTCCTAACTAATTGGGCCTAAAACGGGGGTTGAAAAGGGGGGGTATGGAATACCTTTCAGTACAAGGCTGACAAAATTAATAAATATAATACTTAATTTTATTTTATGCTTATGTGTTTTTTTCTACGTTTTTAGGGTGGCTAAAAAAATTGGGCTTAAAACCGGGGGGTTTGGGGGTATGAAATACCTTCCAGTATAAGGCTTACAAAAGTAAAAAGATATTTTTTAATTGTATTTCATGTTTTAAGTGTTTTTTCAATGATTTTAGGGCGGTTAAGCTCTCTAGACCTTCTAAAGAATCGGGTCTAAATCCGGGGGGTCTGGGGGGTATGGAATACCCTCCAGTATAAGGCTGACAAAATTAATACAAAAGCAAATTTAATTTTAAAAAAATTATCTTTTAATGGAATCTGCAAGTCAAGGAAATATTTTTCAAGAACAAAAACTCCAGATGTGTTTAAGGTGGTTAAGCTCTATAAATTTCCTAAATAATTGGGCTTAAAACTGGCGGGTTGAGAGGTGCATGTCGCTGGCCTCCCCCAAATTGAATTTTGAGATGAAATTGGTGTCAATCGTTAGAGCATCGTTAGAGCCTAAATGAGCTTCCATTTTTTTCGTTTGAGCCTCAACCGTTGCGGAGATATTCGCGAAAATGTTTCGGGGGGGGGGGCTGTAGACACGTTGGCTCCCCCCAAGTCGAATTTTGGGTTAAAAATGGTGTCAAACGTTAGAGCTTTGTTAGAGCCTAAATGAGCTTTCATTTTTTTTGTTTGAGCTTCAACCGTCGCGAAGATATTTGCAAAAACGTGGGGGGGGGGGGCTGTAGACACGTTGGCCCCCCCAAGTCGAATTTTGGGATGAAAATGGTGTCAAACGTTAGAGCTTCGTTAGAGCTTAAATGAGCTTTCATTTTTTTCGTTTGAGCCTCAACCGTCGCAAAGATATTCGCGAAAACGTTGGGGGGGGGGCTGTAGACATGTTTTTTTATTTTCGCTCATATTATGAATTTTGGGATGAAATTGGTGTCAAACGTTAGAGCTTTGTTAGAGCTTAAATGAGCTTCCATTTCCATCATTTTAACTTCATTTTTTACAAAGTTACAAGCATTTTTAATTTTCGAGCCTCCGAGCAAGTTCTGTGTGATAATCCTCAAGTTTTTTCTATTACATTAGATTAAAATATTTAATCCGATTAAAAGAACTAATCCTGCTCTCTATTATAATAAATTTTGATAATAAAAAAAACTTTTGCTTACTTACGACTGGGGGGGGGGGTATTTAATACCCCCAGACTTTCCGGATTTTGACAGTTTACTTTTAAATATACTCTAAATCAAGAAAATATTTTTTTAGAAATATACTACGTAATACTTAATTTTAACTTATTTTTTTTAAGTGTTTTTTCTGTTTTCTAGTCTACGGTGGATAAGTCCGTTGCACTCTTTACAATGTAAGAAAAATTATAAAAAGTTTGGGTTTTTTGAGTGCAGATTTGCATGTGAAGCTTATCCCAGGAGTTTTTGAATTCACATGCATTTGTATTCATCAATGCAGTTATATTTACCACATACTTTTTGTTAACTTCTATTTTGTTTAAATATTTAGCTAGAAAATGATTTTATTGTGTTAAAAAAAATTGGGAGGAAACATAGGATAGGAAAATATGATTTTTTTTGTGATTTTATTTTGAGGTCTGCGCCACGTTTTAGTTACGGCCCTGGTACGGAGTACCATTCACTTGAAAGCTGTAATACTTACAGGTAGAGATTATAAAAACCTCTCAAATCTCCCAAACCTCCCAGTTTTCCAATTGTTTACTTTTAATGGTACTCTCTAGGTCAAAAAAAGTTTTCGTTTCAAAAACATAAATTTTATAATATTTACTCATTTTTTTAAGGTGGTTAAGTTTTCGAAACTTTTTAAAGAATTGGGCCTCCAACGGGGTGGTTTGGGGGGTATGGAATACCCTCAAGTACAAGGCTGACAAAATTAATGAAGGTAATAACTAATTTTATCTTATGTTTATGTGTTTTTTCTACTTTTTTAGGGTGTCTAAGTTTTCTAAACTCTCTAAAAAATTGGGCTTAAAACCGGGAGGTTTGGGAGTATAGAATACCTTCCAGTATAAGGCTGACAAAATTAAAAAATATTTCTTAATTTATCTCATGTTTTAAGTGTTTTTTCAATGATTTTAGGGTAGTTAAGCATTTTAGACATTCTGAAAAATTGGGTCTGAATCCGGGGGGTCTGGGGGGTATGGAATACTCTCCAGTATAAGGCTGACAAAATTAATAAAAACGCAAATTTAATTCTTAAAAAATTATCTTTTAAAAGACTGCAAGTCAGGGAAAGATTTTTCAAGAACAAAAACTTCATAACGCTTAAATTTGTAGCACTTCTAAGAGTTTTTTCTATTTTCTACGATGGCTAAACACTCTAGATACCCCAAAAATGTAAAAAAGGCCGTAAAGCGGTATAAAGATGAAACGAAATAAATGTAATTTTATAAGGGGTACTCCATACCCCCCAGACCCCCGGATTTTTAATAGTTTACTTTTAAATTTATTCTCTAAGCCTGATAAAAACTTTTTTAAGATTATACTACATATTCCTTAATTTTAACTTATTTTTAAGTGTTGTTTTTAATCCTTTAGGATAGCTAGCGTATCTTAAATCTGCACCCTTGTGGCCTGAACCATCTTTGCCACGCCATGTATTAAAATTTAATTAAAACGTATTTGTTTGATTTTCTACAATATTAACATTGAAATCTTTGAGAAGATCATACATTGAGTTTTCTGAGTGTATATTTGCATGTGAAGCTATTGCTGCAGTTTCCGCTTCCTATTGTCAGTATTATACTGTACTATTTTCTAATTTTCATTTTATATTGGCGTTTCTTTGCATTGCAAAAAATTGTTCTCGCATAACTAAGTTTGAAAGTTATCTTCATATTTTAGTTTGGGTGGTCTGTAAACTTTAATTACTTATAAGTTATAAGTAATTCTCGAATATTTAATTTGTTTTGAATCTCTGTTAGAGAAACGGGTCCAAAAAGCAACTATATAAAATAAAATTTATAAATCATGAAAATTGACTCAAAATTTATCAAAACTTGAAAATAATGCGAGTATGGTATTGACTGTTGGTAGAAGTTCAGCTCCACCCACTCTTCAGTTTTATTTAATATAGGCATAGTAATCTAAAAATTACGTTAATTACAGTACAATCAAATGGTCTTCTCTAGGGCCACAAAATTCTTAGAAAAAAGTTTTTTTTATTAAATAAATTACATAATTTTAATGCTTACCTGAACACTCTAAACTTCTGAACTTTGCCCCACGTTGGGTGCCAAAAAAACAGAAACTAAAATTTGCTTAATCACAATGTTAATAAACCAGCTCTCGATTAGTTCGAAGGTAAGGCCGTAGATTTTAAAAAACAGAAACTTTACAGGTAAGTAACAATTGGCGCTCAACGTAAAGAATCTTTAATCATATATTGGTAATTTTGGGCTGATCGACCAACAGTAAAAACTAAAATTACTATAGTAACACTACAATACGAATTCGAAATTTCTAGAAGGTATAAATAATTAGATAATAATTTAAAATATGGGTATCAATGGATTCGACTGTTGCATTGTATAATTGTATAAAAAAGTTTCTTCTTTTCTTCCGATTTGCTTTACGCTGAAAAGTAATAAATTGGAAAGCAAAAAGTTTCAAAATTTCAATGTTTATAGAAATGTTTATAAACTTTTAGACCAAAAGTTGACTGCTACTTAGTATTCATTATTCAATATTATGTTTTTGTCATATTTTGCAAAAATATCCTTCAGCGTAGTTACTATGAACTCATTAAAATTTATATTGCTAGAACTAAGTTTTTAAAGTTAAAACACATAATATATTTGTATGTACAAGTATTTACAATTCAAATTGCAATGCTTTTGTATAAAAAACATTAAAATTTTTGAAGTTGAAATACACATCATGCAGAACATAAGCGAGCAGAGTTCATTGAATTTGAATGCTGAATTCTAAGCATTTTTAAATTAGAATTCAGTTTATCTGATCGTGAATTGAATTTTTCGGTTCATACGTTGATGTCGTAAACTTTTCATTTGCTTTATAATTTTCCATCTTAAAATAAATTTAAGACATAGAAGAGGTTAGATCGAACGACTTTTTGACGTAATAATGAATACTGGAATGGGCAATGTTCCAACACTGAAGCGCATACCGAATAACAAAGCATACAAAAACTTTTTAACTAGTTATTTCAATTTACCAAAATATTGTGGTCAACGGTTAAAGTTTAACTGACCCTATATAAACTTTAGAAATAACGTTAAAATGACAGAAACGTATTATTTGTTCTGGGCTATTTAAGTGCTCAGAGTTGAAGTTTCCTCGATTTACATGGCTTACACTACATAGTCCTTTAAAATTAACGCTCACGCTTTTAGAAGTAATGCAGCAGTGAAATGTTGCATTTAAATTAGCTACGTTCATTATAAATCTAATATTTATTTTATGAACTCAATTTCGTATAAATTTATATTTTAAGATTTCTTATATTTTTTATAAAATCACTTTAATAATTTGAAGAACTTGACTTCATTTCTTTTAAACAAATAGCTATAATTACTTTTTTTAACCAAAAGTTTTCAGCTAGCGACAACTGTCAGAAATTAATTTAACGAATTTTGCTGTAGTTCTTCATATTATTCGGAAAAGCTACATTTAATAAATCAATATTTTTTGGTTGAAACAAAATAAATTTGCATCTGCATTAGCTTGACCTGTGGATTTATTTACAATAACTGTATTATATTTCTTATCAATTGTTGTGTCATAACCACGCTTGAATAAACACAATTAATGGATTCTTTTTGTTAATACTTCTTGTATTGTTCTATAGAAAATTTTCAATATATTTTCCTCAATTTACCAAAGCCTGAGATAAAAAAAAGTTATTTTTAACAACACGAAACTTTTATGTTGCAGAGCAGGCTCAGAAAGACGGAGCAGTAGACACTGTAATAACAGTAATAAAGCACAGACTGCAGAGAGGGTAACGAAAAAAAAACCACGTAGATTTAACTTGCATTAAGTGAAAATTTTAAGAAACCGAACCGAATATTTTGGGTCGTTTTTTTAACGTAACTTGTGGGCACTCATTTAATTATTAATGTAAAATATGTTACTCTGCTATGTTTTTGACATGTGCGATTGCATTGTTTTGTTTGTGTTTATAATTTAAACATGTCATTGCTCTTTGACGTCATTCCTTTGTGAAATTATTTTCATATTTGAAATAATAACATACTAGGTTTGAAATTTGCAATTTGCTACTGTTTGATTTGCCACGTGGGTGATTAAAAATGACCGGCGAGGAGGGGGCGGAGATATAATCATCAGTTTGTTATTCTTAATTATAAAATTAAGGATTAAAATTAAGAATTCAAAATTAGTTCAAGTGAATCAGTAAGACCTCACATGTTATTTTTTTTTGTAACGAATGGATAAATCATTGAAACCCACAACTATTATTTTCTTTTCAATTTTTTTTAGAGCGTTTGAAAATTTGGCTTATTTTAAACCGCTGTCAGCAGATTATCTTGTACCTTTCACGTAATGTATAAAAGCTTAGCCTTCCAGACACATTTTTAAAATCTAAAAATTTGTGTGTAAAAAAAGTGTTAATCGCCATTTAAGATCCAAGAGTTACACGTGTACCTTCTCAGTAAATAAAAGTTAAATTCAAACTGAATCAATTTAGAAGCTGGCTTTACTTAAAAATACCACAAAAAAAAAGATATTTTTCCAACAATACAAAAAATTGTGTTTTCCTGTACACAACAAACAGAATTTTGTAATACTACACGTAATTTTTCTTCATTGGTGCCATTGTGGTATTGTGCGTAAATTTATTTTATTGTGTCGGTTTTCTCGATTTTCAACGATGAGCCTAATGGTGTTAATGTAGTGTCCACTAATTCGTTACTGCTAGAACGGGCAACTTTAGTGGTCACTAATGCAGCTTTCTGCACTACTTGTTAAATAGCTAGATAATGACTGTAAGCTTAAATCAATTCACTACAATGCCCTTATTAAATTTGTTTTATACAATTAAAATTGCATGTTGAATTTTAAATTATTCAATCTTTTAAATGGTAAACCATTATTTGATAACTTCATATAAGCTGGAATTAAATTAAACTTCATTTAAGCCATAATTGGAAAATTAAATTGACTGCATGCTTTTAACAGCTTTGCATCTATTTTTAATTGAAGATGCAGTAAATTATAATTAAATAGTAATTTAAACCTCTCGATTTTTATTTATTATTGCATGGTATTTATGTAACGTATGATGCCCGTCACATAAAATTTTATTTCCTGCTCAGTTGCTCATCAATTAAAATTAAAACAATGCTTTTTAGATAATAGAAAAATCTATTTAAATATACAGCTTAACTGTCACACTTTAACACATTTTTAAAGTTTTTACCGGTTTTCGAGCATTTGTTCCACTGTGCAACGATGTAAATTAAGAAAGTTTTTTTTTAAGTCGTCACGCATTGAAACTCTACATATCAATATAACAAACATCAGAATGGGTAAAAAAATTTAAAGTAGCACAATTTGAGTCTAGATTAACAATAAGTACAAATTGTGTAAAAATTTAGTACAATTGTATTTTTTTAAACACAATTTTAGTCATCTTTAGTTCAATTGTTCCATGTTCTAACATAAATTGTATTAAATTTTCACACAATTTGTACTTATTAATAAACTAGATATAAATTGTTTCATAAAAACTACAAATTGTGTTGAAATTAAGTATAATACATTGTACTCCTTTCTATCAAAATGCTAATAATTTTTAACACAATTTTGTACTATTTACTAACACAAATTGTACCTACTTAATTTTATAACAATTTGTACTTTTAGACAACCTAGACAAAAATTGTGCTATTTTTAAATACAATTTTTTTTATGCACCAACAAAATCATCTACCATAAAATTAATAGTCGTAGTTCATTAATAATAAATCTCCACAATAATGAGCCAGCAAGCCAAAAGTTTGTAACCCCATAATTTTTTTTTTAAATTTAGAACTTGGTTTTGTTTTAAATACCAAAACTGTATTAAGTGATATTGTACTTTTATGAAATTGAAAAATGCAAAAACGTACGTACGTAAAGTACGGCAGCTAAATTTTAATAAAAATGTTAAGTATAGCAAACAAAAAAGTTAAGTACGAGCTCACAAAAAAAAATTGTACTTAAAAGTAGAACAATTTGTGTCTACAAATACAAATTGTGTAAAAATTTAATAAAATTTGTGATATAAAATAATACAATTGCGATAGAGATGACTATTGTGCCAAAAGAAAATACAATTGTACTAAACTTTTACACAATTTGCATTTGTAGACAATCCCGACACAAATTGTTCAATTTTTAAGTACAATTTCTTCCCTGTGCAAAGTCTACAAGAACAAATTGTGTTAAAATTAAGTATAATTGTACTTTTTTTTATCATAATTTAAATAATTTTTAGTACAATTGTGCTATTCTCTAACACAAATTTTGCTAATTTAAGAATAATTGTTTTTACTATGCACTATCAAAATCATCACACAGTAAAATTAATAGTGGTATTCAAATAATAAATCCTCAAAATAATGAGCCAACAAACCATAATTATACAATTTTTTTTTGGTTTTCTCCTAATTTAGGACTTGGTTTTGTTCTAAATATCAAAACTGTATACTTTTATTAAATTGGAAAATGCAAAAAAAATATAATAAAAATAGGCAAAAACGCACAAAAAAAATTGTATTTAAAAGTAGAACTATTTGTGTCTAGATATTCTACAAGCATAAATTGTGTAAAAGTTTAGTACAATTTGTGGTATAAAATAGTACAATTGCGCTGAAGATGACTAAAATTATACTAAAATCAAGTACAATTATACTGAATTTTTACACAATTTGTACTTGTAGACACACCAGACACAAATTGTTTTACTTCTAAGTTCAAATTTTTCACTGTTTAAAATGCCTTCAAGTACAAATTGTGTTAGTATTAAGTATGATTGTACTTTTTTCTATCGTAATTTTACTAATTTATAGCACAATTGTACTATTTTCTAATACAAAATTGTGCTACTTTTAACTACAATTTATTTTTATATCGCTAATGAAATCATCGCACAGTAAAATTAATAGTGGTAATCAAATAATATGAGCCACAGCAGTGGAGTGATGTGATCGCTGGTTGAGTATAGAGCGGAAATTCTGGGTTCAAATCGCGGATTGCACAGAATTTCTTGGCTCGGCCTTCCAGTGGGCATCTACACTCCTGTGGTGATCCCTGATGTTTGTGTCGACGTCATTACCGTTGATACGGCTGCGTCACACACGAGAGTTTACAAGACAGGTTAAGGTAGACAGGGAATGAAGCCATGGGCTTTCTAGGCCTGTAGAGCTGCAATATATATATAATCAAATAATATTAATTCTTCAAAATAATGAGCCAATAAACCAAAATGTCTTAGTTTCATTTGGTTTTCTTTTAATTTAAGATTTGGCTGTGTTCTAAATATCAAAACTGTACCATCTAATGATGCACTTTTATCAAATTAAAAAACGCAAAAGTTGAAAATTGAATAAATACGCAAAGTACGGCAAATAAACTTTAATAAAAATAGTTAGAATAACAAACATCAAATGGGTAAAAACACATAGAAAAATAAATTGTACTTCAAGATAGCACAATTTGTGTCTTTAAGTTATCAACAAGTACAAATTGTGATAAAATTAAGTACATAGTAATTGTACTCATCTCTGTCACAATTTCACAAATTTCTAGTGCAATTGTATTATTTTCTAACACAAATTTTCACACATTTTTACACAATTTGTACTTATAGACAACTAAACACAGATTGTTTTACTTTTTAAATTAAAAATTTTTTTAACCAAATCTAAGACTACCAATTTTACTGTGCGATGATTTCGTTAATGCATAAAAAACAAATTGTACTTAAAAGTAGAACAATTTGTGTCTTTAAGTTATCTACAAGTACAAATTGTGATAAAATGAAGTACAGTAATTGTACTCATCTCTGGCACAATTTCACAAATTTCTAGCACAATTGCATTATTTTCCAACATAAATTTGCACACATTTTTACACAATTTGCACTTGTAGACAACTAAACACAGTTTGTTTTACTTTTTAAATTAAAAATTTTATTAACCAAATCTAAGACTATCAATTTTACTGTGCGAAGATTTCGTTAATGCATAAAAAACAAATTGTACTTAAAAGTAGAACAATTTGTGTCTAGATTATCAACAAGTACAAATTGTGTGAAAATTTAGTATACAATTGTATCTGTTTTTAACACAATTTTAGTCATCTTTAGCGCAATTGTTCTATTTTCTTATTTAATAACAATTGTGCTAAATTTTTACACAATTTCTATTTGTAAACAATCTAAACTTACATAAATTGTTTTACTTTTAAACATAATTTTTTCTGTGTGCCTTCAATTGTAATCCTTCCATTCTAGAGACAACAATGACAAAATTTTTAAATGCTTTAAAAATTTCCACGATTATCCTTATCTTCATTTTGAGATATTCTTTAATCTTTTTTAATGCCTGCGCTTACAAACTTTTTGTCAACGTGTATTTATAACATAACTCGGCCTACGGCCTCGCACTGAGTTTTTATATACTAAAAGCTTGCGGATTTCCTTGTAGTCCCTTTAATTATTTTTTTGTTTACTTCAACATCTTTAACCTTTCTAATCAAATACCTTTAAACATTTGGCCTTTAAAAAGAAAACTTTCCGTTAAGATATAACCAAGTTTGGCCTGCTGCATACCACTTTTTTAAAAATTATTATTTAAAAAAAATTTTTTATAATGCTTTTTTTTGTTGTTTTCTCAATTAACCCTTTCTTGATTTTAATATTTTTTTTATTAAAGGACGTTAAACAGACCCAAATGTATTATGGTTATTAAAAAAACAACTGAATGGTGTTTTATGGATATCATTAAAATGAAGACATTTGATGAAATCTAAACATTTTTACAAAAATTTAATCCTTACTGGCACCATTATGTTGACGGCTGTAACACCCTTTGTACTTTCAGGTGATATTATTTACTAAATTAATTTTTAATAACATTTTACGCCTGAAATTATGCAATAATAAAATCAATTTTAGGGAATTTGGAAAAGAGAGGTTGGTAGAAAAGAAGATCAAGATCAAACAAGCAAGAAGTGTGGTTAAAAAGTTTGAGTGACTTTTTTTTTGAGAATTTTCTGGATCAATTATTGATCCGATTGTTTGATCAGATAATTCGTGGTAGCTTGGTGTGAAAGTTTTTTAGAATTCACGTAAATGATTTTACACATCTCTTTTTAACATCTTTTGGTTGCAAATTAAAAAATCTATTTTGTTGGTGATAAGTTTTTTATCATCAACTGGCGCCCAAACTTCCATCTTTCTCAGATAGTGTCACTGAAGACACTAAGAGCTTTTTGTAGTAAATACATTAAATATTTTCTAAAAACCAACAAAACGAGCAGTGCGCAACCCGCAAATTTTCCGACTGTGGTTAAATACCAAAGTTTCTTTTTTTCTATCTTAAAAGGATCAACTTTACTGCCGAAGTTTGGTGCACGGCATGTGCAATTTAGACTACTTTTAGCTGCAAAATATGAAAAGCGGAGGAGTCGCATATTAGTCAAAGTTCACTATTTATAACTATTTTAAACTTAGGTTAGGGTTAGTTTATGTTATATCTAATTTTGATCTTAAGCTTAAGTTAGTGTTAGTTTTTGATATTTATTTAATAAAGATGCTCTTTCTAAAAAAATTCTGGTTTTAAATAGAAACTTTTCATCATTTTGAATGAATGTGCAAAATAAAAGTCAGACGGGGTAGCGTTCTAAATGCTCGAAGTATCCATCGTTGATGTCTAAAATTTATTGACCGCGCTGGAAAGTGCCAACAATAGGAGAAGGGCTATTTTGGCTTTTTTTGACCCCAATTATTATTAATGATTCATAAAATTTTTGTTTTGCACTTGATATTTAGAGCCTGAACTAAGTAAATTTCCAAAATAGTGGACTGGTTCAGCGTCTTTTCTCCGCTTCCTTAATCTTTTTAAATACATTAGACCTTCAAACTTTCTGTTTACGTGTAATTGAGCCCGACCTGCTGCCTTGCACTTAATTTCCATAAAGCTAATCCTACGGTTTTTTGATTAGTTATCCGCCGAATTACCATCTTGTCATTTCCATTACTTCTTCAACCTTTTTAAGTGTCTGCAATTTTTGATATTTTTGTCCACATGTAAAATATATACCTACGCCAAACGTAACGGTTTTTTTTAGTTACTGAACCTTAAAGTTTTTGTTTAAAGTTAAAATTGTTTGTTTTGCTGTAATTTCAGTCTATGCCTAAAAAGCTCACCCTGCGGCTTTGCACTTAGTTTCTGATTGCTTCGACTTAAAGATATTTTTAGTTATCTTTTTGGTTATACCTCTCTTTATTTTAATAACTATTTAAATCCCTTTAAATGCCTGCAGCTTTTGACGTCTGCATCAAAGCTTAGCCTGCGGTCTTGCACTTAGTTTTTCTAAATTATTACCTGGATTATCCATTTCTCTACTTTGATTACATTCTTAACCTCTTGAAATGTTCGTGACCGTTGAACATTCTATTCAGTTGTGATAGAGCTCGAACTGCGGTCTCGCACTTAGTTTCTATAGCATATCAACTTAACCCTATACTACAATCATTTGCTATATTTCAACTGAAACCTCACATTAAAATGAAAAAACTTAAATCACCAGCGAACGATTGCATTCATTAGCCTTGATGAAATTAAAAATTTATTAATCGTTGATTTTACTGCTCCCACGTTGTCAGTTGCATCACCTACTAGAGATTAGGAATTCCAGCGAAAAGACAAGCAAGGTGAAGGAAAAAAATTGGTATAGTCTATAATATTTATTTTGCTGACTGAAAATACGAGCTTGGTGTAACAACCACGCGTTTTAAACGTAAAAAGAAAAAAAATAATTTAAAATTTTACAGCTGATCAATTACTAGATCTATTTGAGCGAACTGATGCATAACTTTAAACTTAAGGAGGAAGGATTATAATGGGGTATTTAATAACAGCCCCGAGCGGAGCCCGTTGAGCGATCTAGACTTGATTAAATTATCAAAATCAACCAAGTGATTAAAATGTCAATTGAAAAATAAGCTTGATGATGTGTAAAAATAATGAGAAAGCAACAATATCCTTTGTAAATCTCGAATGCATCTAAAGTGCAATTTAAAGCTTCACTTGCCAATATTTTTCTAGTACTTTATTGTCGTTAACGGAAACAACAAGTTGAGATGTAACTTCATTTGTTATTCAGAAGCAAATGACTCATTATTGATTTTGCAAGAATCACTCTACTTCTTTTGCGCTTAGCACAATATTTGCGAATACTTTACAACTCTGGTCAAACACTTGATTAAATTACAACTTTCGGATATCCGTATTGCAAACAATTTTTGATGAAAAATCCTTTGAATTTCTCAAACATTATTTTTATTTTATAAAGTTAAGTTTGCTGAGCTTTCGTTTATTTACCTTTCCCCAAAAACTGTATTTTCTAGTTTACTAATTCGTTGAAAAAATAACAAAAGTGAACTGACCGTTTAATATTGTAATTAACTACAAGTTAATGAGTTTTTTGCAAATTTATTTTAACTTTTAAAAATCAAAATTTTAATACCAACTGAGATTTTTAACTTATTTTTTTTTTCAAAAAAAAAACATGTGTTATAATATTTAAAATACAAACAACGCACCGTCATAAATAATGTAAAATATTTTAGAAGTGTTGGATGGCTATAATACGAGCGGAAGTCAAAGAGAATATCCTATCAAAGAGGTCGTGATCCATGCAGTCATCCCCATCTCCTCTATTTTCGATTGAGCTTCGTTAGTGCAAAATATCGTTACAAAAGATTTGTTGTATTTCAGCTGTTTCGAAAATAAGAAACGTAAACCATATTTTCATTTTTATTGATTTTCAACAATAAAATCAGAAAAACCAAGCAAAGAACGGAGATTAGAAATTTCAATACTCAGACATTTCGTAATTCAAAATTTGATGTATTTTTATAGGTAGGTACAAGTTTTGCTTGTTTGGATTTTCACGTCCAATTTTCACTGATTTAATATAGAAGTGGGCTAATAAGTGCCCGTGGCTTACGAACGTCATCAGTTTTAATACCCTAATATAAAGTTATTAAGCATAAGGCATAGCTTTGAACTAGACCAGTTGGGTTTGCTTAGTCCTTAGGGAAAGCGGAATAACTACAACTCCATCACTTGAATTAACATTCACGGTCCTAAATATATAATTTCATTGTATAATCTAAACTTTTCTTACATGTAGTATGTACAATATATACCTATTCACATTACCCAATCAATGACCTAATTTAATAATTAATTTGTTTAGTTCCTAACAAAAACAACAATTCTTAACTTCGTTTGTAAAGAAAACTTTACTAACTATTTATAATAGGTTGATTTTTCAAAGTAAAATTGATAATTTAATTTAATCTAATGATATTTAATTTAATGTAATTATATGTAATTTTATTACATTGTTTTACTTTTTTAAAATATATTATAGATGTAACCTACAGAGCTCACACCCTAATTAGCGTAAACTCTAGAGCTCTTCTTCAGGCAAATATTAACATTATAATGACCGGTTTCATAAAAACTACCCTAATGGTAGATTAGCTGCAGCTACGTTAACTTTTTTTTAACTTAGTTTTATTCTTAAAGCCTGTAATTTCCAACATTTGAGTTGATTTCGTGGCAGTGGGTATTAGGTAGCTTTTTGGGCTGGCTTTCAGATGTGCCTTTATGATGGAAATTCCTTAAGCTTCTCCGCTAAAGTTTATTATTTCTACAAAATTTAGATGTCTCAATTAAATTGATCAATATTAGAATAACTTAAACCGAATTTCAATGCACGTTGATATAAAAGGAGCACAATTAAACATACAAAACTTTAATTACAAAAATACGTTTACACTAATTTACAATCGTGCCATTCAGAGACGAACAGATGCCGACTGTTAACTTAAACGCGGTGTTGCTAATGTAACATTTTCGAGTTGTCAGGTTTTGTATCGCCAGGTGTCGTTTGAAATTCCCTTTCTAACACTTTCCCTCGATACAAGACGGATTGATCTCGTATGAAGATTCAAGTCTTAACAGCTTGATACAAGAATTATTGTGCTTTTGTCGGTTGAGAGCTTTCGTTAGTACATCTGCCGCCATTCTTTCCGTACTGACGTAGTACAACTTTAAGGCTTCATTTTTAACGGCTTCACGTATGAAGTGGTAACGAATGTCAATATGTTCACTGCGAGCATAAAATGCTGGGTTCTTAGCCAGCTTTAGAGCACTCATGCTGTCGGTGAAAATTAGAACTTAAGTGGAGCTTTCAAATCCAAGTTCCGTCATAAACTCCTTCAAGTAAATACTTTTCTTCGGGACCTCGGTTATTTCCGAGGTCGCGAAGGTCCCGCTTGTTAATGAGACAACCCGATATCATAAACGAGTAATCTGTATACAACCGTCTATCGATGCTGCAATTTGCCCAATCTGCATCGGTAACGGAGGACACGTTTGGCTGTATTCTCGTCTTCTTCGTCTATTGGTTTGGTCGGTTTGGTTACTTTCGGGTTTGGATCTATCGGTGTCGCTACTGGGTTTGATTCTGACATTCCAAAGCGGTTCAAAAGGTCCATTACTTATCCACGTTGGAAAGCTACTTTGTTACCATTCCAAGTGAATTCAATGCCATGGCAATAACTCGAACTACCCATGCCTTTAATTTCAAACTTCTCAGATAATTTCTGCTTTATATTGGAAATTAATGTTCTTCACCTCCTTTGACACTATCAGTATATCGTCGACATACACCAAAATTAACGTTGCGTCTTTTCCTTCTTCGATACGATACAAGCATGGATCGGCTTTAGTTGGTATGGCACCTATAATACGTAAGAAATTGTTTAGATTTTTGTACCAGCTTCTTCCGGCTTGTCGTAAGCCGTATAACGATTTTTTTAATAAACAAACTTTGTTTCCATATTTTCCAAATTCTTCTTCATCTCTTCTACCTTCTTACTAATGATCTAACTACCTTGGTAAGAAATAATTCTAAGAATTTCAAGAGTTTGTTTAGGGATTTCCATGTGTATAATTTCTTCCAGTTCACCGTTCAAGTAAGCACAAGCCACGTCGATCTGATGTATTTCCAACTTGTATTGAGCTGCAAAAGCGACCACCATTCCCATGGAACTGAGACGTGCTACGGAGTAGGGCTGGGCAATTGTTAGATTTAACAATCAATAATCGATTGTGTAAAAACAATCGATTATATCGATTAATCGAAAACAATCGAGTATATCGATTAATCGAAAACAATCGAGTATATCGATTAATCGAAAACAATCGATTAATCGAAAACAATCGATTAATCGAAAAGAATCGATTACTCGAAAACAATCGATTAATCAAAAAAAATCGATTATTCGAAAACAATCGATTGATCATACTGTCAATTATTAGCATAATAATAGGGAGCGAGAATGCTGACGTTTTTTACCCTCGGCCTTTTTTTACCAAAACTATTTTAAATGACTTTTTGTGAGTACTACTTCATATTAGTTCCATATAACGTAAGTAAAACAAATGTTGTTGTAAAAAAAATTGCTTAATCGAAAACAATCGATTAATCTAAAACAATCAAAAATAATCGATTAATCGAAAAATCTGATTGATTATGTAAGATGTTGGTTTTAAAATTGAATTTAGCGCCAACGACTTATCAGCGATGACACGGAAACTTCCTATAAACCACCATGTTGTATAATTTCTTACCTCACGCCATCTAGTAACAGATTCTTTTTTCCAAAGTTAATACAATTTGCTAAACACTTGGTACTGAAACAAAACAAATAATCGCTCCGAAAGAAGAAACGATCGTAACTTCCAACACAAATAAAACACATATATTTGGGTTAAGTCAAATCTTTCTTTTTCAGATTATTTCTGTAAGGGTAACGACTGTAGCAAGGAAAACGAAGAGTAAAATTTGTAAAACCTCAGTAGATAAACACACGGAAATGAATGATTGTAGTACTTCACGATGTAACAATAATTCAAGTAATCAATATTTGGGTAAAGTTTGTACTGGTTGTAATTTTATGTGTTTAAAATTAAACACGGTTAAAATACTATGTTTCACGGAGCAAAATAAACCAATCATCAATTGTTATAATACCTTCAAAATCAACATAATTCAACCTGGCCAGTGATACTAATTTCGAATTTTGTTTGTGTGTGCAAGGTCTACAGTTGTGAAGACGGCATCGAACCGATTTTCATGTTCTAGTCGGGGTGGGCATTCCTTTCTTCTAGGGGTTTTTCTAGTGACAATTATACTACACTTGCACGGTTTAAAGATGAGTTTACCTCACATTCTTTTGGAGTGTCGCCGGGTGAGATTGGGCATTTTTCTAGATTGTCTTCGAGATTGTTCAAACAATCACTCAAACTTTTATCAGTAATCAGAAATTAACATCACTAGTTATATATAATCAAATTTGTACTTAAAATTTGATATAAGGAACATAAAATATAATTTGCAAATATTAATCACCCTGTATAAAGTTTATAAAGAAAGAAAACTGGTGAACGTAATATATTAACTGGAATGCAAAAAACGTGATCTCATCCGGACTAAAAATAGAAGCACACAATGCATCTACCTGCAAATTCCGGAAAGTGACCCGTATTAAAGGTCCATTTCCCCAGCCCCCCCCCCATTTTGATTTTTGGATCACGTTTTATGTCATTCGTTTGTGCATCGTTTGTGTACGTTTGTGCAATTATTTTTTTCGTTTGTGCATTTACCGTTCGCGAATTATTTAACAATGAAGTTTGGGGAGGCTGGAGAAATGCCAGCCCCCCCCCATTGCGAATTTTGGGTCAAAATTGGTGTCAATCGTTTGTGCATCGTTTGTGCACGTTTGTGCATTCAATATTTTCGTTTGTGAAAGCACGGTTAGCTAAATATCTTTAAATGAATAACCGGCCATCATTTCTCCAGCCCCCCCCCATCGCGAATTTTGGGTCAAAATTGGTGTCAATCGTTTGTGCATCGTTTGTGCATTTATTATTTTTGTTTGAGCAAGCACGGTTAGCGAAATATTTTCAATTGAATAACCGGCGAACATTTCTCCAGCGCCCCCCCCCCCCCCCCCCATTTTGACTTTTGCATCAATTTTTGTGTCACTCGTCTGTAAATATACGTTTGTGCATTCACTATTCTCGTTTGTAAATTCACAGTTTGTGAATTATTTAACATATAAATATTTATAAATCTCCGAGCAACAACTGCCATAGTGTCTAGATTGCAATTTATTCTAGTCTACTGAAGAATACGCTGAAAATATTTTAATTTTCCGGAAATCGTCAGCGAAACAACACTTCCCTGCGTATCTACGCGCAGGGAAATTGAATTATACTAATTAGTCCGACTATATCAGTAATTGATTTTTGCTGTTTTGACACATTATTTATAACTATGTAGTTAACAAATTAACAAATTTGATTTTTGCTCATTTTAAAAATGTTATTCAGTTAATTTCGATTTTATCGAAATCGGCAGTAAAACTATATTTTTAATACTTAGCGGAAAATAAACTGCGTCAAGCGAATTTTCTCTTCAAAATAAGTAAGAATCCGTGAAGAAAGTTATAGTTTTTTTGGGGTGAAAAAATTCTATCTACCGTTTTTGTAAAATCCGACTAAAATTTTCAAGCACAGTTTTCTTGATTGTAGGCGATGTATTGTAAATAGGCGTCGCCTACAATCACAAAAACGACTTGAAAATGTTAGTCGAATTTTAAAAAAACGGTATATTAACCCGTATGAATATTTTTTTCCCAAAAAATAAATATTGGAAAACCATAAGGTGCATGTCAGTGGCTCCCCACTTTCAAATTTTTAGATAAATTTTATGCCAAACGTTAGAGCATGGTTTGAGCTTGAATGAGCTTCCATTATTTTCGTTTAAGCCTGAGAGGTCGCGAAGTTATTCGCGAAAAACAAATGGTAAGAAGGGTGGGGCTACAGACATGATAGCTCCCCCACTTTCGAATTTTTGGATGAATTACGTGACAAACGTTAGAGCATCGTTTGAACCTGAATGAGCTTCCACTATTTTTGTTTGAACCTCATAAGTCGCACAGTTATTCGCAAAAAACTGAGGTTGGGGAGCTGTAAACATGTTTTGTAATTTTCTTAATAGTTTTAAATTTGTATGTGCAATTGATGTCAATCGATAGAGCTTTGTTTGAGCCTGAATGATCTTCAGAGAGCAAGACTTTATGTTAATTTTTTACAATGTTATGGATAGTTGAAATTTTCGATTAAACTCCGAGCAACATGCGTTAAATCGTAAAATTCTTAAAAAATTTTATTTTGGCTAAACGGTAGTATTACCCAATGCTTTACTATTTCCAACAAACACATAATTGAAGGGGCACAAAACTTTTTAGCCATTGGATCATAAATTTTTTATTTATTAACTACAACAACTTTGTTAAGCTACTTCAAATCAATATTAGATTTTATCGGCATGATTTCTATTTAGATAAATTACTTCTATTTAAAATATTTTATATTTGTAAAAAATAAAATGTTGCTTATTTAAAGAATTTATATATCCAAAGTATGTAGATTACCAGCTTAGAGATTTAAAACCTTAAGATTTAACGCATGTTGCTCGGAGTTTAGTCGAAAATTACAACTATCCATATCTTTGTAAAAAATTAACTTAAACTGTTGCTCTCTGAAACTCATTCAGGCTCATACCAAGCTCTATCGATTGACATCAATTGCACACATAAATTCAAAATGAGAAGGAAAATTGCAAAACATGTTTACGGCCCTCCTACTAGTTTATCGCAAATAGCTTCGCGACCTTAGAGGCACAAACAAAAATAATGGAAGTTTATTCAGGCTCAATCGATGCTCTAGCGTTTGACACTAAGATCAAAGAAAAAAAATTCGAAAGTGGGCGGGAGGCCACTGACATGCATGACCTAAAACTATAGTTTTTTTGACAAATTCTTACGTATTTTGAAGAGAAAATTCGCTTGACGCAGTTTATTTTCCGCTAAGTATTAAAAATATAGTTTTACTGCCGATTTCGATAAAATCGAAATTTTAAAACACTAATTGAATAACATTTTTAAAATGAGCAAAAATCAAATTTTTTAATTTGTTGACTACATAGTTATAAACAATGTGTCAAAACAGCAAAAATAAATTACTGATATAGTCGGACTAATTAGTATAATTCAATTTCCCTGCGCGTAGATATGCAGGGAAGTGTTATTTTGCTGACGATTTCTGGAAAATTAAAATATTTTCAGCGTATTCTTAAGGAGACTAGAATAAATTGCAATCTAGACACTATGGCAGTTGTTGCTCGGAGGTTTATAAATATTTATATGTTAAATAATTCACAAACAAGAATAGTGAATGCACAAACATATATTTACAGACGAGTGACACAAAAATTGATGCAAAAGTCAAAATGGGGGGGGGGGAGGCTAGAAAAATGTTCGCCGGTTATTCAATTGAAAATATTTCGCTAACCGTGCTTGCTCAAACAAAAATAATAAATGCACAAACGTACACAAACGATGATCAAACAATTGACAACAATTTTGACCCAAAATTCGCGATGGGGGGGAGGCTGGAAAAATGATTGCCGGTTATTCAATTAAAGATATTTCGCTAACCGTGCTTGCACAAACGAAAATATTGAATGCACAAACGTGCACAAACGATGCACAAACGATTGACACCAATTTTGACCCAAATTTCGCGATGGGGGGGGCTGGCATTTCTCCAGCCCCCCAAACTTATTTGTTAAATAATTCGCGAACGGTGAATGCACAAACGAAAAAAATAATTGCACAAACGTACACAAACGATGCACAAACGAATGACATAAAAAGTGATACAAAAATCAAAATGGGGGGGGGGGGGGGAAATGGACCTCCGCATTAACCAAAGGTCATTTTATTATTAACAAAGGCAATTTAGTTGTCTTTACTAAAATATCAATTAATATCACTCAAATTTACTGTAGAAACAGAGCATCAATAATTTATATTTACCGATATAAATTATTGAAAACCAGAAATGACGCTACTACGATTTAAGTGAATTTCCCTTTTATATTAAAACAAAATTATAATCAGAAAATAACTAATTTAATCTACCGATGGTAAACCCAAAAACAAATGAAATTTACTTACTCTAAAATAAAATTTAAACAACTTTTACACGTGCAAAATTATCACCTGTTGATTCGATCAACTACACATAAAAAGTGAACATTCCGTTCGTCATCCTCGCGCATGCATTTATTAGCTAAAATGATAGGCAACCCATAATACAATTATATATAGGGTATTACAGAAATGATTTAAAGAAATGCAATCTTACAATTAATTGTTCAATTCTTTACATCTCGGCTTTTTTTTAGTAAAATTACTTTGAAAAAACTTTTTATGCGTACTATTTCATAGTCGTTTTATATAACATAAATAAACAATCGCTTAGTCGAAAACAACCGATTAATCAAAAATAATCGAACAATTGATTAATCGCAAACAATCGAAAGTAATTGAATAATCAAAAACAATCGATTAATCGAAAACAATCAATTATTAATCGAATAATCTAAAACAATCGATTAATCGAAAATAATCGATTGATCGAAAATAATCGATTGATCAAAAATAATCGATTAATCGAAAACAATCGATTAATCAAAAACAATCGATTTTTCGATTAATCGATTAAATAATCTATTAATCGAAATTAATTCCCAGCCCTACTACGGAGGCGAATGTTTGATTAAAATGCATTCCAGGTTTTTGGCTAAACCCTTGAGCTACAAGTGGTGCTTTTCTTCTCTCTAGTGTACCGTCGGCTTTAAATTTATTTCGAAGCACCATTCTGCTACCAATAATATCTTGATTTATTGGACGATCAACCAAGATCTACGTGTTATTTTTCAGGAGGGACGTCATTTCATCGGCCATGACCATGTACTATTGCGAAGCGTCATGTCCATTTTCATTTTAACTTTGTTAGCTGCGAGTACCATTTTATGCACTTTATTCGATCTTCCCCTGGTTCCGGTCCTGGCTATTCTTAGTCTGGCTTGACCGTGTGTCATTTGAATTGCGTCTTCACCTACAATATTTTCGTCTTTACCTATAATATCTTCCTCATTTTTTTCTTCTGTATTTTCTGTGTCGATTGTGCCAATTTCCATCGTCATCACATGAGAGTTTACGTCTTCAGACGTAGTAACTTTTACGAGAAAATCTGTAAAACTAGTTTTGTTATCGGTTTTACCTTCCAAGAATTTTACGTTTTAGGTTACTTTGATTTTCTTCTAGTCGGTTAACCATACTCGATAACCTTTGGCTTTTTCCGAATAACCCAGAAAAATTCCTTGTTTTGATCTTGCGTCAAACTTGCCTATCTCTGATTTTTAGTTTATGCAGTAAACTTCGCTTCCAAATTCCTTGAAATTGCTCACATCAGGAGGTTTTCCATACCAAGCTTCGTATGGAGTTTTCTTATTCAGACTCTTTGTAGGACATCGGTTACGTATGTAATTTGCTGTGTTGACAGCTTCTGCCCAAAATGATGATGGTAAGCCGGATTGCATCAATAAACAGCAAACCGTGCTGACGAGAGTACGGTTTTTCCTTTCGGATATTCCATTTTGCTCTGGACTGTACGGTACTGTCAATTTTCTAACGATACCATTTTCCTTCAGTAGTTTTTCGAAACCCTTATTTGTGTATTCTGTACCATTGCCGGATTGGATGCACTTAACCTTTTTTCCTTTTTGACCAAAGCAATATAATCTCTTGTTGCTTTGAGGACATCGCTTTTAGGTTTGATGAATTGTACTTCACACCATCAAGAATGGATCGTCGATGAATTCTACAAAATATCTTGCCTTTCTTTGTGGTTCCACTCTCATCGGTCCACATACGTCCGCGTGTATGATTTCCAAAAGATTGCATTGTTGTTTCGATTTCTTTCAGAAGCGAAAAAACGCTTTTGGTTATTTTACCCTGGATACATATGCCACATTCGAAGTCGACATTTTTCAAGCTAAAACTAATTTTAATGCCCTTCATCGCACCTTCTTTTACCTGAAAATTAAGATGACCAAGACGCCTGTGCTATAGCATTGCACCTTACAACGATGTTTGATTTTCTGGTTTACATATCCGACTTTCTGTAATGTTTGAAACGTTTTCCACGACGTTATTCGCGACGTTTTTAACACGATTTTGTACTCGCGTGTAATACAAGTCACCTATGCGATCGGCATCAGTGAATGCGACGTTGCCGTCTAGGGCAAAAATTAACGCGGAATCTTTTTTGAATAATACTTTGCATCCCGTTTTCGTAATTTTACTAACGGACATTAAGTTGGTACGTAGATCGAGTACATGTAATGTATTCTTTAATTTAATGTTTTTACGGCTTGTAAGTATAGAAGGCAGCGGTAAAATTATTCTTTTCGTGAAAAAGTCTTTAAAACGCGACAATGAAATGCTAATCTAGAGCAGATAATAATTCAACACTTTAATAAAACTTTTAAATATAAAAATAAAATAAAATAAAAGTTAGTTGTTAATTTGAAATCAAGATCTACAAATTCTGAAGATGTGATTTTGTAGTTAGCAATTTGTAATTACCAAGTTAGTTATTAATTTCAAAGTAAGAACTTCAAATTCTGAAGATGTGATTCTGAAGTTAGTAATTTGAAATTACCATGTTAGTTGTTAATTTGAAATTAAGAACTTCAAATTCTGAAGATGTGATTTTGAAGTTAGTAATTTGAAATTACCAAGTTAGTTGTTAATTTGAAATTAAGATCTTCAAATTCTGAAGATGTTATTTTGAAGTTAGCAATTTGAAATTACCAAGTTAGTTGTTAATTTGAAATTAAGATCTTCAAATTCTGAAGATGTGATTTTGAAGTTAGCAATTTGAAATTACCAAGTTAGTTGTTAATTTGAAATTAAGATCTTCAAATTCTGAAGATGTGATTTTGAAGTTAGCAATTTGAAATTACCAAGTTAGTTGTTAATTTGAAATTAAGATCCTCAAATTCTGAAGATGTGATTTAGAAGTTAGTAATTTGAAATTCCCAAGCTAGATGTTAATTTGAAATTAAGATCTTCAAATTCTGAAGATGTGATTTTGAAGTTAGCAATTTGAAATTACCAAGTTAGTTATTAATTTCAAAGTAAGAACTTCAAATTCTGAAGATGTGATTTTGAAGTTAGCATTTTGAAATTACCAAGTTAGTTGTTAATTACAATTAAGATCTTCAAATTCTGAAGATGTGATTTTGAAGTTGGCAATTTGAAATTACCAAGTTAGTTATTAATCTCAAAGTAAGAACTTCAAATTCTGAAGATGTGATTTTGAAGTTAGTAATTTGAAATAACCAAGTTAGTTGTTAATTTGAAATTAAGATCTTCAAATTCTGAAAATGTGTTACAACAAAACTTTGTTAAAAGTTTGATCAAACCGTGGGATAATATATTTTCATCAAAAATAATAAACTTTCAACTTCCTAAAAAACCTCTTTACACATTTTTAAAGGGTTGGTAACAATGACGTAAGTTTATTGGATTTAAATAATAGAACTGAAAAGTATGCTGTGGTGAATGATCCTTTTATCTATTATTGACATTTAGAGAAAAGTAACAAATGAAATATATACGTGTAAACCTTTACAAAGGAAACTAACAAAAATTTTTCATTGATGAAATGCCAAGTAGCATTACTTTCAACCATTAAAAAGTATCATATTGAAAGGAATCACCTTTTAAGACGAAATAGCTGTTGCCATCTGATGTCATTTAAAAGGAGTCTATTGCTTTGAAAGGCTGTCAAAATGTCAATTTGTACAATATACTCCATACTCCAGTTCCTATTGATTCAATTTACGTTGAAGTCTTTTTCGCCTAAAGTTGCACAAGTAATCCTTTCTATAAAATACAATAAGGATACAATGGTTTGTCAAAAAGTATTGCACCGTTGTTCTGTTTACTCCTACAAGAATTCAATAAAATGAATGTGATTTACTACTTGAAAAGTTTCGCAAAATTTACTTTATCCTATTAGTTTACTTAAAATCCTGCCAAGGAAGTGTATAAACCATAAAAGTAACATAATATTATGGGTTTCATTTTACGACGCATAAAATAACTTGTAAGATAGTGATAATATCTTTTTTTTAAGTTGTTTCCATTTTACAGGGATCCTTGTTAAAATATTTATAGAAGCTTTAAATATAACAAACTAAAAAACCCTTATTTTATGTCTATCCTCATTCCAATATAGACATCAAAGTGACCAAATACTAACGTCAACATAAAAATGAAACTTTCATTTTTTTTGTAATCAAACGCGAAGATATTCGCCATAAACAACAATATGGCGTCGTTTGGCGTATTTCAACTCCGTGTTTTTATTATAATACGCAACATAAATTTGACTTATATCTTAACTAATGGTTTATTAAGTAGGTGGATTTTAAATATTATTTTTTCCTCCATTATATATTTTTTTATTTTTCGTTTAAAATGAAGTCATTGTGAAACTCAATTTAGTGTTATAAAGGCCTTCCGGTTTCTTTTATAATATCAAACATTTTATTTTAAAAAGTTGGTAACGTTGAACAATAGTTTCATCAAACTTCAAACAACATAACCTCTAAAATCTAATTTGGTTGTGATTATAAGGAGCGAAAAAGCTGACGTTAGCGTCCTCTGGAGTTACAAAGGGAAAAGGTCAAGTCAGACTTGGAAAGGAGTAAAAACTTGGCATCAACAACGTCAGTTGTTAATATTTTTAACTTAAATTAAAATTTATTAGTTTAATTTGCGAAGTACCACAAGACGTTAAGGCAATTTGGAAACATCTAATTTTTACTTGCCAAAAATTGTACTCAGAACATAAGTCAAGTTTGTCCCTACAAAAGCAAATCACTAGAATTCGTGTCAACGTCGATCCTTTCACCTTTGTATTAAATTAAGTCAAGATATGTTGTTCGATTCTATGCTAAATATTTTGAGGTTAGCTGTTGACTAAAGGAAATAAATTTAATTAAACTTACTACAAAGGTGAAAATTACTGAATTAAATGAATTTAATTAAACATTGGACGGATATTAAAATTAACAATATCTTCAAACAAGTAAAAGCTAGCTTTAATTATTGAAACATGCAACCACATGAAGGTAGACGCTATTTAATAACATTGATAAATTGAAACATAACATTATATCCACACGTATGTTAATCAAATTATCCGTTAACGGAAATGCGATGCAAATTGCATATTATTTAATTAAAATTTGTAATTTAATAACAGTTGAAATGCAGTTCAAACGTATGCTCTTAAACTCTGAGCCCCTGCACAAAGTACTACGTTCTAGTGCCTCTAGCTGATGCTTTTGGTTTTCGAGAGACTTATTCAAAGGAAAATTCATATTCAATTCGTATTGAGCACATAGTAATAGTAAGGAAATGTTACACGTTGTAAACACAGAGATAATAGTGGCATCTGACACGAATATAAACAATACAGTAAAGATACATAACCACAATGTAACAATTGCTACTTTAAGCACCACAATTAATTAAATCAACGATTTACAAAATAATTTCCTGAATTAAATTAAATAAATTTGCAAAATCATCATTTAGCTACAAATAATTTTACAAAACTGGAAATTTTAATTTTTTACAAATTTTTAGTAACGTAGTTGTTACAATGTATTTGTTTTTGAAAAAAAGTGAAATTTTAAATTCATTTAAAAATAGGCATAATAAATGTCTAATTTTTCAAAAAATTAGAAAATAGACGGTTTTATTTAGCCGATTGAACGATTTTACGTCACATCCAATAAAAAAACCACTTTAAAAATTTAGTCTGATTTTACCAAAACGATGATTGATTTTTGAATTTTTTTTACCCCAAAAAAGTCAATATTGGAAAACTAGCGCTTTTCGACAGATTCTTTTGTATTTTGATGAAAAAATTTGACGTATTTTTCAGTAAGTCTTCACATTAAAGTTTTACAGGCAATTAAAGTTGTCATAATAGATTTTTAATTTTTTATCTGTTTCAGTAATTTTGAACGACTTACCGTAGTTCCTGCCAGCAAAAAATGCGATTTTTGCACTCTACGCACCTGAATGCGCCGTGTTTAATGAAAAAACGGCTTAGAAATTTTTGTCGAATTTTACATATAAACCAAAAAATAAAAATAGATTAACCCCTTTGAATTTTTTCCCCACCAAAAAGTCAGTATTGGAAAATACGCGCTTTTTCGACAGATTCTTATGTATTTTGATGAAAAAATTCGACTGACGCAGTTTATTTTTCAGTAAGTATTCATATTAAAGCTTTACGGGCAATTGAAGTCGTCATAATAGATTTTTATTTTTCATCAATTTGAGTAATTTTGAACATCTTACCGTAGTTTCTGCCAGCGGAAAATGCGATTTTTGCACTCTACGCACCGGAATGCGGCGTATTTCATTAAAAAACGGCTTAGAAATTTGTGTCGGAATTTACATAAACGATAGATTAACTTACCCTTTGAATTTTTTTCTCACCAAAAACTTAATATTGGAAAACCAGTGTTTTTTCGGCGGATTCTTATATATTTTGATGAAAAAATTGGACTGACGTAGTGAGACGGCTCAAACGAAAATATTGGAAGCTCATTGATGCTCAAACAATGCTCAAACGTTTGACACTATTTTCACCCCAAAATTCGATTTGGGAGGGGCCAGCAACATTTACCTTTGACGTAGTATATTTTTCAGTATGTATTACAATTATAGCTTTACGGGCGAATAATGTTGTAATAATGGATCTTCAATTTTTTACTTATTTAAGTAATTTTGAACGATTTACCGTCGTTTTCGCCAGCGGAAAATGCAACTTTCCTACTTTTTGTACCCAAATGCGCCGCATACAATGAAAAAAAATGACTTTGAAATTTTCGTTGGATTTTACGTAAACGATAGATTAACCCCTTTGAAATTTTCTCACCCTAAACAGTCAATTTTGAAAAACCAGCGCTTCTTCCACAGATTTTTATGTATTTCGATGAAAGAATTCGACGGACGCAATTATTTTTTTTAAATTTTTCTTTTCTTATTTTCTTATTTTTCAGTAAGTATTCATATTAAAGTTGTATGAGCAGTTGAAGTCGTCATAATAAATTTTTAATTTTACATCTATTAAAGTCATTTTGAACAACTTACCGTAGTTTCTACTAGCAAAAAATGCGAATTTCGCACTCTACGCACCTGAATGCGCCGTATTTAATGAAAAAACGATTTAGAAATTTTTGTCGAATTTTACATAAACGATAGATTAACCTCTTTGAATTTTTTTCTCACCAAAAAGTCAAAATTAGAAAACCAGCGCTTTTTCGACGGATTCTTATATACCTATCGTATTTTGATGAAAAAATTTGACCGACGCAGTTTATTTTTCAGTAAGTATTAAAATTATAGCTTTACGGGCGATTGATGTCGTAATAAAGAATTTTTAATTTTTTACCTATTTGAGTAATTTTAAACGACTTACCTTTGTTTCCGCCAGCGAAAAATGGAATTTTCCCACTCTACGTACCCAAATGCTCCGCTTACAATGAAAAAAAAACGACTGAAATTTTCGTCGGATTTTACATCAACGATAGATGAATTTTTTTGAAATTCGTGAAATTTTTTTTATCCCAAAAACTTAATATTAAAAAATAGAGCTTTTTGACAGATGTTATGTATTTTGATGAAAAAATTCGACTGACGCAGTTTATTTTTCAATAAGTATTCATATTAGAGTTTTATGGGCGATTGAAGTCGTCACCTTTTTTTTAAATTTTTTACCTATTTTTTGCCAGCGGAAAATGCAATTTTTACATTCTACGCATCCAAATGCTCCATTTACAATGAAAAAAACAGCTTTGAAATTTTCTTCAAATTTTATATAAACGATTGATTAATCCCTTTGAATTTTTTTCACCTTAAAAAGTCAATATTAGAAAACCAGCGCTTTTTTGACGGATTCTAATTTATTTTGATAAAAAAAAATTCACCGACGCAGTTCATTTTTAAATAAGTATTCATACTAAAGTTTTACGGGCGATTGATGTTGTAAGAATAGATTTTTAATTTTTATCCTTTTTAAATAATTTTGAACGACTTACCGTTGTTTCCGCTAGCGGAAAATGCAAACTTAAATTTTTTATTTTTTTTTTAATTTTTTAATTTTAAAATTTCTTTTTTTAATGACGTAATCTGTTATTCTGAAGGTGGATAGTTTAATTAATAATCTTACAAATAATAACAATCAAAGTAACGTGACTAAGTGTAGTTTTAATCAGTTTTGGATTTTTTCTGTACGATAATGCGTTGAATGGAAGTTACCAGGGGTTAATCGGCTACGCCTGACCGTCTTTACTGTGCGTTTACTGGTGTATAAACAATTACTGATGTTCCTACTTACTGTTAATTTTGTTTAACTAATTTATTAAACTTTATCTACTGTGCTCAACGTAACTAAAGTGACATTAAAAACTTTAGTCGTTTTAATGGATTTAGAACATGACTAGAACTGTCATCAAAAATTATAGTCATTCTGTCTCTGCAATTTGACAATGAAGAAGTCTGTTTTATTTTTATGTTTCTGTAAAGTTTTTACTGCACGAAGATTGAACAATTAAGTACTATTTTGCGGTTTTCATTAAAATTTGATCACAAGTGGTGCAACGTGCAATTCCATAACTGCGCTCAGTGCATAATTTATTTTATAGAATATTTGATGTAACAGAATTTTTAATTAAACGACCCATTTATGACGATTTTAAAAGCTGTTGTTAACTTTCGAAAGAAGCAGATGATGTAAAACAGCTTTTTAAGTTAAAAATTTAATTTAATTTTAAATGCAGTAAATATCCAACTTTGAGAAAGTTCGATTCTTACTTACTTGCGAATTCAAGTCCTATTACTTACTTATTTTTGGAGATCACCGTTAATTAAAATTTTTAATTACAATTTTAATTTGAGATTGATCAATATCGATGAAGCCCCTAATTTGACGAGTAGGATTTCCTTTTTAATTCAAATTTCAATTACATATTGAAATTTAAATACCTACATAAATTGAATTTTTCAGTTAAATACAATGCGAGTTTTTCTTTAAGCGAAAGTTGAAAATAATTATTTTTAGGATTGAGATAGTTTGACTGCTGTAGTAGACTGAAACAGAATAATATGGAATATATTATTTAACCGTAAAATTTCATAAATGAGATTTTAAAAGTTTATTTAAATTTTTAATTAAATGTGAAACAAAAAAAATAATTTAAAATTTTTTGTGGATGACAGTTACAAATTTATTTTGAATAGGAGCTTAGCAGTTTGTACACGATTTGAAAAGATAATGAAGAAAAACATTGATAAGTCTGAGTCATGAATTTTAAGGAAGCAAATCTTTTCTGGTTTGAATATTGTAAAGCCACTAATCCGCAATTTCGAGAAGGTTTATTTTTTCTTGCATTTCCATTTAAATTTAAGGCTTTATATTTTCTTGCCTTGTATATTTATATCTAGGTATTAAAATTTTTCGGAGCGGATCCAAAGGCAACTACCGGAAAATAGATGCAATATGCCATTATAAAAACGAAACATGTCGAGAAAGAACAAGCGAAAACTTTAGGATGCAAAGAACTTTGGATAACTTATACGTTAAAGATCAAAGATGATATTTAATATGAAAATTATTCAAATATCTTGTTTATAATATTCCATTATATGTTCCACAAATTGAATTATTTCAAATACATTTTCCATAATTTTATTTATAAACAGCCACGGTAGCTGTGTATGAAGCAAATAGAGAAATATTTCAAAATTGGTTTTTCTGAAAAAATTTATTTTCATGTTAAGTTAAAAATGATTGCTTCCACAATAGAAATATAATATGAAATACCTTCGCAGCGCAATGATAAACAATTTTTTTTAATCTAAAAACAGAAAATTGTAATGTAAAATGTAAGCTTTGTCTGAAACCTTCTGAATTTAACATTTTAATTTATTTATAGTTACGTATTAGCAGAAAATTTGACATAATATTTAATTTAAGCAAGATAAAAGTACGTGGAAGTGGTTGGAAATAATTTAGTAGCAATAGCAAAAAATGGCTTATCAAATATAATAATTAGCTGGAAATCTCCTCCTCCTCCGTGTCATTTATAGACACATTAAAGATTTATTACTTTCCAACAAAATAAAGTTTAGAAGCCTCAAGCAGTTTACTATCTACGGAAAAGATACATGTATCTAATTTGTAATAATCACCTCCCACTTCGAGTGAGGCCGAAGGCCAAGCAACTATGTCTTAGATGTACGGTTGTATTTCACCTGACAAAAATCCTGCAATCTATTGATAATGATAATACGTTTTAATTTGATAATCGTTTAAATTATTTATTTTTATTATCATTACTCAATTGCCAGTCTGTGCGACCTGACGGCCGCACTTGTACCTACTAATTTTTTGTTACTATGGTTTAGGTGCATGTCGCTGCTTCCATGAATTTTTGAAATTTTGGGTAAAATTGGTGTCAATCATTAGAGCCTTGTTAGAACCTAAATGAGCTTCCATTATTTTGTTTGAACCTCAACCATTTGCAAAAATGTTTGAAGGGGGGCTGTAGACACGTTAGTCCTCAAACCGCATTTTAAGATAAAATTGCTGTTAAACGTTCAAGTCTAAACGAGTTTCCATTTTTTCCATTTGAGCCTCAACCGTCGTAAAGTTATTCCCAAATTAGCTGGAAAGGAAATCGCGTTGTCTCCAAGTCAAATTTTAGAATGAATTAGTATTAACCGTTAGAGCCTTGTTAGAGCTTACAAAACTTTAATTTTTTTTTGTTTAATCTTCAACCGTCGCGGAGTTATTTGCAAATCTTGGGGAGAGATTTTCATCAATTTTGACCTCTATTGACGCATTGTGTTGACGGTACGTGTTGATTAACCTACACTAACTGTCGGAAGGCAGGGATCCGATATCGAAAAAAAAGTTATATTTACTCCTTCAAATTAGTAACTTTATTAAGTTGGAAGGCCCTAAGGTATATTATTACATAGTAAGCGTTAGTCAAAATAGCTTAAAGCGTTGCGAAGCTACCGGCGGGAGCGTAGCAGCGCTGAAAATCAATTTTGACAACGCAACTCCATCCGACAATAATCCATTACCGATAAATTAATTTAAAACCCTAAATACTTTACGCGGAGAAGAAGTAGAGTCGATTTTTACTACCCTACTGTGTCCGATTAGAATTCATCATCGAAAATCAATTTAATACCTTCAATTTAATTCAAGTATTACCAAATAAGAGCTAGTAACGCCATGTGGCAAAACTGCTCTGCATTGAGCAACTTTTTTTCAGTTTGTCTACTGGAGGTAGGCGAGGTTTACTTTTACCATCAACCAATGGAAAATGCTCAAACCGTAAGAATCGCCTTGATCATACCTGATTTTTTAAAATTTGAGAAAATAAGGCCTTATTTGCAACGGTTCATAATTTTTATGTTTTATTATTGCTATTTGGTCCATTTTCTTTCATAACATGCCTCAGAAAATTTTAAAATCGGAGCTCTGGTTGTCGTCCGACTCCCACAAACTTCCATTTCTTCCATTTGAGCCTCAAGCGTCGCAGTTATACACAAAACATCTGGAGAGAAAACCACATAGTCCCCAAGTCAAATTTTAAGGTGAAATTGGTGTTAAACGTTAGAGCCTTGTTAAAGCTTAAGGAGCTTACATTTTTTTGTTTAATTTTCAATCGTCACGGAGTTATTCGCAAAATCTTAGACTAGGGGGCTGTAAACATATTTCTCTATTTTAGCGCATATTCTGAATTTTTGGATGAAATTGATGTTAAACGTTAGAGCTTCGTTAGATCCAGTACTTCCGTACGGCAAACCTCAATTTTAACTCGATTGTGCTATTTCACGATTTTTTTAAATTTCCGTCACTTGGGACCTTAACACATGGTTTTCCAGCATTGTAGGTATTGTATTTATGACTTCTAAGACTCTGTCAATTTGCAGGTGAAGAGCATTACTCTGTGCAGCCTACTTCACCCACACAAACTTGGTATGCTCCGGGGTGTCGTCTTCTTCGCAATACCGGCACTTCGGCGAGTCTCTAATACCCATACACTTCAAGTAGCTGTTGAAACATCCGTGGCCTGACAAAAACTGCGTTGTGTGGAAGTTTACCTTTTCATGCTTCCTCTCTACATATTCCTCGATGTTTGGAATTAGTTAGTGGGTCCATCTTCCTTTATCGACTCCATTCCATCTATTCTGCCATTCCTGCAAAAGTTGTTGGCGGTTTCTTTCCTTGTCTTGTTTAATAAATGCCAAGTGTCTTCCTTTAGCTTGCAGATTGATAGACCTTACGAGAACAGCGTCTTTCTAGATTCTTCCAAGAGTCTGGCCGAGAAGCCAGGATATACCGGTAGCACTCGACATGCATAGCTTTGTGCTATATTGGTACTCCATACACGAGTATGGAGTATAAGATTGAGCTTATCAGTCTCCTCTTGCTTGCTTTAGGTCCATTTAGGTTGTACATCAGTCTGTGTAGAGTTGTAAGAGTTTTTCAGCTCTAGTCGACACCTTTTGCAGGTGTGCCCTGAAGTTCAGGCTTTTATCTAAGGTGACTGCAAGTTTTACTACTGTATCTTGTGACGATATGCCATACTTTTCCTTAGATTACAGCTCTGTTTTGTTTTGGGCACCAAATGAAGATCGTGTGCCTTCATCCACTCCTTAAGCATTTTAAGAGTCTCGTTGACAATTTCTTTCAACAGTTCTTTTTTTGCCGTAACTATAGCTGTGATGTCGTCTACGAAACCCACGACTATAACCCCAGGAGGAGACTGCAGTCTTAGAACTGCATCATAGAAAACGTTCGATAGTATTAAACCCAGAACGGAACCCTGCGATACCTTACACATAACGGCCATTAGTTCATTTATCAATATTTTCTCAATTTCTATTGTCCTGTCTGACAAGTAGTCTATTATAATATTAAAAAGGTATGTCCAAATACCTTTTTTTTTTGTTTGTGTTGGAAGAAGGAAAATCTTAAGAAAGACAGCACCAGCCCGTGCTGGGTGGTAGTGTGGGTCATCGCACTAAAAACCTCTTTCTAGGATGTCCACAAGATTCACTTTTTGGTATTTCTTCGACTGACGACATCAACATAACCTTCCGCCCTTTCGGGTCTTTTCTCTTCTAGTTTTCAGCTTTTTTGGAACTTGTTTCTTTATTTTGCCGTTCTAGTTCTTCGTGGTATTTTTTTTTTCATGATTTTCATTAGTCCGGTTGCAACTTGTTCTCATCTTTCTTCCCCGCTCAGCATCTTATCTATCATATTTAGCGGTGTTATGCTAGAGATGCTGTGTGCTCTTCTTGTTTTGTTCATCTCAGGCACTTGAATACCGTATGGTATGCATCGTCCACCTCTTCGTCGCAGTAACAGCATCTTGGAGAGTCTGCCAGTTTGTATCTGAAGAGGTAGTCGTTAAAGCAACCATGGTCCGTTAGCACCTGGGTGATCTGCTGGTTTATTTTGCCGTGTTTTCTTTCTACCCACGGTTTTATCACGGGGACGAGTCTTTTTGTCCAGGCTCCATTAACTGCCATGGACCACCTGTCTTGCCATGTATCCATTATCTTTCTTCTGTTTTTTTTTCCGGGCGGGAGTTTCTGTGCTCTCGTTGTAAATTGCCGTTCTCTCCGCCTCTAGGAGATCTATTGAAGGCATTGCCGCAACCACCGCTACGGCAACTCCGGATGTTGTGTGGTATGCCGATGTGATTCGAAGGTTCATCTGTTTTTAAACTTTTGCGATATGCCTCCACCTTCATGGCTCCCTCCCACACCGGCGCTCCATATAACATAATAGAGTTTGTCACCGCTGTCAGGATTCTTTGCTTGGTATAGAATAGTCCGTCGATATTTGGCATCATCTTTGTTAAGGCAGCCGCTATTTTTGCGGTCTTCTTGGTGGTTTCTTTCACGTGAGTATTGAAGTAAAGACGCTTATCGATGTGAACTCCCAACTTTTGCTCTTTGCCCGGAATGATGGGGCAGCCATCGAGTTGTAGCCTTAATTCCTTACATTTTGTCTTCCTAATCAACAGGACCGCCTCGTTCTTTTTTGGCACTATTTTCAGACCTTTTCTGCTGCTATTCCAACAGTAATTGCAATGTATGATTACTGTGCTAAAAGTCCATAACCGCTAAAGGTGTTCCCAAAAATAAATAAAGAAGCCAAACAATAACACCCCGGTTAAAGGAATTGGAAAAAAATAAAAAACTACTTACATAAGAGCTCTGGTAAGTTTAAAATTTATGAGGTGCCAGACACTTTCTTCCAACCAAAATATGACGTGTGGCTTTGCAAGTGAAATTTAAAAACTTGTTGTAAAGTAACGGGTAACACTTGACAAACTCAATCGCGAACACAAAGAACAGTGTTTTCTGCTGTTGTAACTAGACCAGTGAGAAAGTTGATGTAAATCGAAACATTTCATCCAAATAATGAAAGAATTCTTTAGAGCGATTTGCCTTCTAACAAAAACAAAGTTGGTAAAGGTTATGTATTGGTTGTCGCGAAACCCGTAAAAGATCCGAGATGACCGCCAGAATACAAAAACTGCTTAAAAATTTTGCTCATAAAAAAGATTCCTCAGATGTTTTTGGCAAATGTGCCGTCAGAAAAACAGAAACCAAGCGATAATCGGACTGCTCACACACAAATTTGGCCCAAATTTTACTTTTACGTTTAAACATTCAATCACCTTGCTAGATCAATTATTTAAGAGGAACTAAATTTCTACCCGGAGTTGCAGCTTATTAACACTTGCACCAAAATGCCTGCATTAAATTTAAATCGCATTAACTGCTAATGAAAAGGCTAGATTGAATCTAGAAATTTTTATGAAATAAAAGGAAAAGTAGAACTAAATGCAAAACACATGCAAATTAGCAACTTTCATAAGAAAATGAACAAAGAACACGCAGAATCATCCCGATCATCGAACCGTGGATCTCAAGAAATTAAGGTATAACCAAGTACAAGTAGAGACGGTTGTAGCCTTGTAACTATTGCGATTGGCTGCGGGTTCAAATCCAAAGAAGGGTAAACTTTCTTGACAAGTTTCCGTGCTTCAAAAGAAAGAATAAAGCGGTGGTCTTCCTAAGCTGGTGAATCTTCACCATTAACTTAAAAAACAGGGTACAAACGGCACATCGGATCAGATGCGTGCGTGTACTTTGTAAAGTTATAAAGAAACAAAATAATTAAAAGCGTGCTTATATATAAATTTTATCACGGAGGAGTTTTCTAGTAAATTATAATATAGATAAAAGCACTTCAGGCAGTGTAAAGACGCGAAATTAAAGGCGATGATAAGAATGGGAATATTATGATTGTAATAATTTCCATTACAATATTTATCCTTTTTATGACCAGTTTAAGCTTGAATATCTTTTATTTTCCCGTTATAAAGAAAAGCTTAAAAAGATCTAAAGGAGAAAGCAATAATTAACCTACTGCCAGCGGCGGCGGATTTACCTAGAAACTTTTGATGCCAACTTTGACTTAAACTTTTGACAAAGTTTATCAATAAACTTCTGCGATGCATTTTTCTAATTATTAATTTAATAAATTGTTAATTGTGAGCTAATTAGTGCGATTTTGGGAGAAATACTCATTTTGTAAATTTTAGAGTTTCTCAAAATTTTAAAAGTTTTAGAAATTGTAAGAACTGAAAAATTTCATTGTGTTTTTGTTATTATAAAAACGCACTGTAAATATGATCAAGCGCACGTAAAAAGTAATTAATAAATTACCATACAATTCATGGTTTTTACCAAAAAAAAAAGAAAAGTACGGAAGGACGTCAATAGCAAAAATGTTTTAGCAATATCTTTACTACAAAAAAGTCGGAAAATAAAGAATGTGTAAGTGGCTCCTACAAAGTAATGCAAAATAATATAGCATAGCACTAGTGGCGTCCCGTAGTGAAATAATTGCTTAAAATTAAGTACAAAATGCCCTTAAATTACAAAAACAAAAAATCCCTTTTTCTTAAAAAAAATACTACAATCTTGGATGAGGTTTCTTACAAATAAATTATTTTAAAGATCAAATCATATTTAATAACTTTGAAGAGTTTTACAGTCTACACCGATATTAATTCGACTACATTTCCATCTTTTAACATTTCCTTGTTCTTTTACGATTTAATATTTCTATATTACACGCTTAATTGTCAAATTTTGTCCGCGCACACCCCGTTTCCTGAAATTTTAGAGCTTTAGCATAAAAGTCATGAAAGGATTTTACTGTTACAACTCTCAATTATTTTACGCCTCTCTAATTACAAGGACCTGGCTCGTGAATAAGTTTCCTATTTCACTTTTGGATTCATCTTTCAGTCAAGTTCTATTAAAAAAAAATATTATAAATTAATTTTTTAGCCAGGATTTTTACGAAACGAAATAAAAAATTTTACATTACGTAGTATGGCTAGAGACAAACAAGAGAAAAACTGTAAAGTAAAATATCAAAGATTAATTATACAGCAGTTTAAAACTTTTTTTATTGAAAGCTTTCGGTTTAACTATTCGTTCGAGCAAATTCTATAGTTTGTAAACTTTCAAAGTTTCAAAAGTTTTTGAATGAATGTTTATCAAAGTTTTAAAGTTAAAATTCTTGATTGAAAGGAAATAAAAATTATATATTACTTTCAGACAATTTTAACAAATTTCTCATGTTTCCAAGTGTAAACAGTAATAAATTTTTTTGTAGTTTAATTAACAATTTGAAAAGTTTTTTCATTCCTTTTTTTAATTACGCTTTTTATGTTGAAAATACCAGTTATATAAACAATTGCCTGAACAATTTTTAAATTCTCATTTCAGACATGGTTTTCAAGAGCGTAATTAAAAGTTTATTAAAAGAATTTTTGTATGTTTTAGATAAAAATATTCTTATTTGTTTCAAAAATCAAATTTTAGCTCCTGTTTTTATTCAACAATATAAAAAATTTGTGCTAATTATTATTAAAACTTTGACAATTAAAATTATAATGTCTATGTTATGAAAATTTAAAATTAAACAAAGTTTTAAAAGGATGCCTGATAAAACTTTCGCTACCAAGATGATGCCTACTTGGCATGTAACCAGTAAACGCGTTTCATTAATTTATTTCGATCTACAGGATTTACCTGAGGGTAGTAATTTGCATTATACCAGGTATTCTAGACGTCGTACTCTGTGCAGCCTAAAAAATCTTTAAATACTTTCTCAGCAGAGTAAGTACCAATATCAACTTGTGTTATACCAAAAAGCAGAAAAGTTTTCTTAATTGTTTGAACGACAGATGGCGTTGTTGATAAAACAAATTTTGATAATCAACCCAAAATCACTAATAAATAGCATTTATTTGCAAATAGTTGCATTCTATTTGCCTTGATAGAAATTGTAAATGATTCAATCCTAATCACAAAAATAAAAAATATACAAAAGCGAAAAGTGAAAAGTTCAATTATGTTTTTTTACAACAAAACTTTAACCACAATTTTTTAAAATTTATTGTACGTTTAAATTTACTATGAAACAATGTATATTAAAGTTTTTGTGTGTAAATCAAAAGGATTTGTAAGTAAAAATAAATTCGGGTTAGTTTAGTTAAGCTTTTGGGTGCAAGCATTTGATTGAAGGTAAGAGGATTTTTTACTTAAAGTTTCAATTTTCTGTGAACAATCCCGTATTTGCTATACTTAGAACGAAAACGACTACCTACAGCATTCTCTCGGGATTTGACACCAACGGTTTATGCAAAATTCATTCTTTAACCATGTCGGTTTTTTATATTCAAGACTGCATGGTTAAACTCATAAAAATGAACTGTAAATAAAGCTGATTGAATTTCTTAAGCGCTTTTGGTAATCGTAAAATAAATATAGCATTTACCGCTGTCGCTTCGTATAACAATTTTTTTGAGCTAAATTATTGATCGGGAACGAGAATTTTTTTGAAATTAGATTATAAGGTTTAAGTAAAGCTTTACGATTGGTTACAATTAATTTTAGGAAAATAAAACGTTTACATTTAGTCGAGTAGGCGAAACTGGGGTTGGTTGGCACAATTTTTTTTTTTAGTTTTTACCAAGTTTTATTTTTGTACTGAGAGGTACATATGCATTTGAGTCAAATTTAATATCGTTTACTTTCCAAGTTTGTGATTATCTGAACCGGAACTTTTCTTTCTGAAGCGGAGTTTGTTATAAGGCTAAAATGCAAATCCACTTAAAATCAAGGTATTCTAATCATTTTGTAAATTTGTTTCATTGAAAAACGAATATATTTGAATTGTACAATAAATTTTATAAAATAAAACGTTTACATTTAGTCAAGTTGGCAAAGCTGGGGTTGGTTGGCACAATTTTTTTTTTAGTTTTAGTTAAGGTTTGTTTTGGTACTGAGATGGTACATGCATTTGAATAAAGTTTAATATCGTTACTTCCCAAGTTTGTGATTATCTAAACCAAAATTTTTCTTTCTGAAGCGGAGTTTGTTATAAGGCTAAAATGCAAATCCACTTAAAATCAAGGTAAGCTAATCATTTTGTAAATTTGTTTCATGGAAAAACGAATATATTTGAATTGTACAATAAATTTTATAAAATAAAACGTTTACATTTAGTCGAGTAGGCGAAGCTGGGGTTGGTTGGCACAATTTTTTTCTTTTTAGTTTTTACCAAGTTTTATTTTTGTACTGAGATGCATATGCATTTGAGTCAAATTTAATATCGTTTACTTTCCAAGTTTGTGAATATCTAAACCGGAACTTTTCTTTCTGAAGCGGAGTTTATTATAAGGCTAAAATGCAAATCTACTTAAAATCAAGGTATTCTAATCATTTTGTAAATTTGTTTCATAGAGAAACGAATATATTTGAATTGTACAATAAATTTTATAAAATAAAACGTTTACATTTAGTTAACTAGGCAAAACTGGGGTTGGTTGGCACAATTTTTTTGTTAGTTTTAGTTAAGCTTCGTTTTGGTATTAAGATGGTACATGCATTTGAATAAAATTTAATATCGTTTACTTTCCAAGTTTGTGATTATCTGAACCAAAACTTTTCCTTCTGAAGCGGAGTTTGTTATAAGGCTAAAATGCAAATCCACTTAAAATCAAGGTATTCTAATCATTTTGTAAATTTGTTTCATAGAGAAACGAATATATTTAAATTGTACAATAAATTTTATAAAATAAAACGTTTACATTTAGTTAAGTAGGCAAAACTGGGGTTGGTTGGCACAATTTTTTTTTTAGGATTAGTTAAGCTTCGTTTTGGTATTGAGATGGTGCATGCATTTGAATAAAATTTAATATCGTTTACTTTCCAAGTTTGTGATTATTTGAACCGGAACTTTTCCTTCTGAAGCGGAGTTTGTTATAAGGCTAAAATGCAAATCCACTTAAAATCAAGGTATTCTAATCATTTTGTAAATTTGTTTCATTGAAAAACGAACATATTTGAATTGTTCAATAAATTTTATAAAATAAAACGTTTACATTTAGTCAAGTAGGCAAAACTGAGGTTGGTTGGCACATTTTTTTTTAGTTTTATTTAAGTTTTGCTTTGGTACTGAGATGGTACATGCATTTGAATAAAGTTTAATATCGTTACTTCCCAAGTTTGCGATTATCTGAACCGGAACTTTTCCTTCTGAAGCGGAGTTTGTTATAAAGCTAAAATGCAAATCCACTTAAAATCAAGGTTTTACAATCATTTTGTAAATTGGTTTTTTTAAAAAATGAATACATTTGAATTGTACTTTTGAAAAATTCACCCTTGGAGATGTTTATGTGGCTTATATTCTAAGGAGATGCTGCATGCAGTGCTTAAAAAAATATTCGGTTTGGAAGTTTTAAAAAATAATTAATAAGGTTATTGCAAAATTTTGCAATTTTAAATTATCAAAATGCTACATTTGCACTGTAGTATATAAAATAAAATTTTTAAAAAAATAATATTTTAAAAAATAATATTTTAAAAAATATTAAATTTAAAATAGACATCCGTAAGCAGTTGCTTAAAGTGTAGCAGTAACTTGAACTTAGTAATTGATTATTCCAAGTTATTGTAAATTTAAAGCGATCTTATTAATCTTAAAATATTTTTTTACAACTAACTTTATTTGTTTTTAAGATTAGGAAAAAAAGAAGCAAAAAAAGAGAGAATCGGTGAAGCTTGTAGAAAGCAATCGATTGTGCTTCGCCCGGGCTGATGCTAGGCATCAGATACTCGTTTCACTAAATACCGTTAACTAGCAGTGTGTAGCTACGTGTCTTAACGTTTGACGCTTCTCTTCCGCTTATTTCATTACTTCCTTTTTATATCTATCACGTATATGTTTTCGACACTAGTTTTTACAAAAGTGAAATAAGGTTTAGCTTTCTTATTACGTTAGAATTTACAAATTAAGTTAAAGACGGAAATGTTATTTTATTTCATTAATAATAATAAAGATAAATCTACTGTCACTGATTTTCACAAAAAATACGTGAAATACTGACAAACAAATATACTTTCCTTAAAGAAGTTCTAAAATTGATTAAGTTACTTAGGGTAACGTGGAATCCGAACCACAGTAATAATAGCAAATTTTGATTTCTTCTTGAAACGAATGTATCTCGAAAACGGCTTGAAATATCGTAAAATGAAAATTCGAATAATATATTTTGAAGGATCTGGATAGTGGGTCCTGAAAAAAAGATTTGTTTAAAGCGGTTTTTCAAATAAAATGCAGGTTCAGTAAGAATCCGATTTAATAAAAAGTATTAAAGGATAGTCGTAAAACAATTCAACCCACTACAAATACAAATTACATCCGCATTCACTCGCAACTCTGGGTAGACTGCCGTGCCAAATAAAATGTTTGCATGGTAAAAAATGCATTAAAAATTTCTTCCATTTTAACCAGAAATAAAATTTGAAGCACACTACTAGTTTGTTTTTTGTTTTCAACATTTACAGCACGTCAAAGCAAATGCAAATGACAATTATTGCAGTCACAGGGCGTGTCTGTCTATTGTACAACTAAACTAAGAAGTTCTGTGTGTTATCTGATATTATAACCTCAAATTTCTAGTCTCTAATCACTCAGCAGATAGAGCAAGGAATTTCTAAGATCAAAAGATCATATAATTTTATGTAGAAAGAGAAATATTGTTTTACCGTCATTTAAAGTAAACTGTGAAACGTTGAAGTAATTACTAATTTTTACTAAAATTTTAGTAACCATTTTTTAGTTAAGAATATTTCACTATATTAAAAAGATACTGTAGAAAAATAGCTTAGGTTAAGTTAGGTTAGGTTATGTTTTCTCGGAAGAAGTTGATGTTATTGTCATACTGTCTAAATAGTATCCAAAAATCTAAAAAACAAAGTGGTTAGTTTACCTGAAGATCTCAATTGTAAGGTTAAAATACAAATTCACTTAAAATCAAGCAATTTTACATCTAAAATTAGACATTTTGGTAACAAATACCAGACAGTAATCTTTCGGAAGTGTCACAAAAATGTCATGGCATAATTTATTGTTTTTTGAGTTTATTAAAACTTTGTATTTCCATACCAAAGTACTAATATTTCTAAGATTATAACTCTCAAGTCGCTTTAAAATTGGACATATCCTTAAATTGTGTAGCCTCTAATGAAGTAATTTTGTATTATTAACCATAAAAATAAAATGTGACGTGCATTTAAAAACCGATACAAAAATTAAAACATTTCGCAAAATGTTTTAAATAGCTATAAAATTTTATTAAAAGTTAGCTTTAAATTTTTACATGCGCTTGCTGGAAGGTATTATTTTTAGAAGCTCTGTTCCATTAGTTTTAATGAATGAATATTAAAATAGCTTTATCATGCAAGTGAATGATTTCTGCTTTTACGGTGAATTCGTAATACCAAAAGTTACTTTCAAATTAAATCAATATGAACTAGTGATTACTTACTCATGATTTACTGTTAAATATACATTAAGCTCGTGCTTCAACAAGACTCAGCACTTTACAGCTTGTATTTAATAAGATCGATCATTGGTAAGCATCTATTATATTGAATTACTCTCTATTATGTAAATAAGAAGATTTTTTGGTAATAAAACCAAAATTATTATACTACAACTTGGGATATTTTAATTAATTTGGATAATTATGTTAAAAAAAGTCGTTTTAAAAATAACTTTTAAAGGCGCTTTTATGTAAATGGTACTTAAAAAAGAACATAACCACACTTTATTAAAAAGTTAATTTCCTAGTTCCAATAAAATTCACAAGGGCGTTGCTGGGTATTTTTTTAAAGGCGTAAGTAAAATGTCTGAAATCTGGAAGGTTCCCAAAGACAGGTGAAATGTAATTATTTTAAAATTACTTAAATAGAAAATTAAACTGCGGTTTTTACTTTACAACGCAATAATTTATTTGGCATTCTTATGATGGATCATCACCAATAGCAGTTAGGATATTAACCATACTAAAATTAACCAATACAAATCCTTGAGGATTTAAATGACCTCACTGTGCGTAAATAATCGTTGCAAATGAGTCGTCGATGTCAACTCAGAAATTTAAAAATTTGCGGGTGAAAGAATGGTAGGTGAGGATATGAAGAACAACTATAAAACAAATATTATGAGTATATTATGAGCGAGTATGATATTTGTTATCACGGTTGAACTACAGAATCTGATTTGTTTCACTTCTACTGCTGTTTCTCCTAGCGAAGATAGAACGGCAAAGAATGCTAAAAAAACCTAGCAGTAACAAAAAGAAACGTTTTGATTTCAAAGATACAGAGATTTCTGTTTTAAATGATACGCTGGCATTAAAAAGAGATGAGAAGAAGAAATTGTGTTTCCAAATTAAATTCTTGAATTAAAACACACCGCAGCTGTTATAAAATGTGATGTAGAATATAAAGGTCCTTTAAGGACATAAAGGCTCGAACGAAACTAATGACAATTTTTAGGTATTTCTAAACGCATAATAATAATTGAATTAGTATTTAGCTACCGAGTTAAATTTCTCATCAGAAGTACATCATAAAATTTTAAAATGAAAAATATCGCAGCATCTAAAAGTTAAAAATTTATCCCTTGTGCCATATATTGTTAATTACGTATCCACAAATTTAACCAGCCAAGTTTAAATACAACTACATTATATTTTTAAATCTGTTTGTGGCTTTTAATTAAGCATAAACTAAATAATTTATAACAGTTCTAAAAGTTAGTTCTAAAAGTATCTAATACATTTTTGGTTTGTCTAAAAAATTGTGATATAAACTAAATAGTGACGTACAACTTGACTGAAAAAATTGTTTTTTTTAGTGAAGTAGCATTGAACTTTAACTTTTCAAAAAATTTGTTTGGTGACTTACTAAAATCTCCGAAATTAACCTAAATAGATCTACATATAGTGCAAAAAGAGTTGTTCTGGTTTTGGTTCCCCTGAAATTATCTACATTTACTAAAAACATAACAATTACAATTTTCAAACAAGAGGTTATGAAGAACCAGATTTAGAAAAAAATTCTTTCCGGCAAGGAGATGGAAATAGGTAAGAAAAACAAAAATTTTAAGAAAATATAGAAACGGAAACTGACAAAAGTCAGAAAGACGAGATAAGCTAGGTACATGATGAAAGATTAGAAAATGAAAAAGAGAAAGAGAGACAAAAAAATAAAAAGGAATGTGCTATTTTAAGGGTGCGTTCCACTTAAAGCCCACGACGACCACGATCGTTTGTCAGTCCAATCAAATAACCGCTCTCGATCTTTAGTCCAATCAAAGAACCACTGGACTACGCTGCGGTCGTCGTGGGCTTCAAGTGGAACGCACCCTAAGTACTCTATCTATAAATTAATTCCTGAAAATCCTTTGAATAACAGTAAGAAGTCAATCTGGATTTATAGATTTTGTATTCGTTGGACGCGGTAGAGCGTCTAAAGGTTACCATATGTAGCCCAAATACATTTGACACATCATCATCAACTAAACGTTTGAGTATCTCGCCACCACCTCCTAGGGCGCCCTACATTTAATACGTACGTCTGGACGTACAGCCTTAGGTTATTTAAGTACAGTCAATGCTCCAAAGATGCAGTAAAACAATCAGGAAGGAATCTATTTAAAGAATTTTGATGTGTGCCAAAACTTCTAGCAGTTCCCATAAAAATATTTACCATTAGCTCAGTATTGATCTTGCATTAGTCAAACAACGGTCACCGCTGAAAGACCGCTGGCTTAGAGCTGAAATGATAGTCTCTGTTTTACGGTGGGGACTAGCGTTGATGCAATGTTAGATTCTGGTACTGTTCCAGTGGTTACCATAAGCAAATCAACAAGAAACAGCATTGGCCCAAAGTCGTTACGAATATTAAAACTAAAATGAATGTGTGTCGGTTCAAAACTAATACTAACCCATTATGAATTGGCGTAAGGTTGAAATGAACATCAGACGCCAACTATTGGTTGCCAATATAAAAACAATACTGGCTCAAAATTGCCTAATAATTGAATCCCGAAGCTTAAACTGGGCCTGTGCCAAGCACTGGTAAATGGCATTGGTCCAAGATTAGAACCGGCCTTGTGGCCCAACAGTCGGTTTGACAGTGCCGAGCCAAGCATTAGGCGTTAGGCGCAAACGTTTCCAATATTTTTCTGGCTTGTAATTTTTGGTTATCTTACTGTAATTTACAATTATAAAGATGTTCCAGTTTATGTTGATTCTTCCATCGATTGTGCTTGAATTGGATGCACTTCTAACACCCACAAAATTGAGGTTTAGCTTCTGTATATCAAGTTTTGCCTGCTTTTTTAATAGATTTGGCAAAGGAGGCAGTCATAAATTGGATAATATCCAATTTGGAGGTAAATTATCATTGTTTACTAAATTAATAACGATGCTCGACTTCGAGTCGAGCGGTAAGACCATTTTTCTTAATCAGGAGATGGTTAAAACCAGCTATCTAATTGATGTAAAATTGCTCATAGATCTAGCACTGTCAAGGAAACGACGCAGATGTTGAAAAAAAACAAGCATTTAATTAGGACGCTTTTATTTCTGATAGTTATAACATTTTCAAGTTTTAAAAAGATTCCAAAGTCATACAGTTTAATCTTATTTATTTGCTTCGTGGTGTCGTTTCCTGATTTTGAAGAATTTTTTCAGAAAAGTATTCAAAAATCTTAAAATTTCTTAAACGGACTAAAGTCAGAATTGAGGTCAATTTGCTTAGTGGCACCTATAAAATCAATAGATGGATTTGCAGCTTGGTGCACCATAGGAGTAACGGAATTGAAACGATTAGGCAGAGAAGAAAAAGAAGAATGAAAAAGAACAGCAAGAGGAAGGAACCCCAATCTGAGTGTTTTTGGAATAGGGGTCAAAAATTTTTGAAATATTTACCGCAATTTATTTTACTTGATTTTCCATACTTCTAGAGCAAGGAGAATTTTTCTTTGGTGTATATGGGGCATTCCACACCAAATCGACCACTTTTGAACCCGACCCCTTTTGATTTTCCTGAAATTTTTACATATTATACTATCTCACCAAAAACAGTTCTGTGAATTTTTTCAAAATTTTTTACTCAACCCAAAAAAGTTACGAATTTTTAGAAAAACTGCTGTTTTTTTTCAAACGATTGTAACTATTTCAAAAATTGACTAATCGGAACGTTTTTTTTTTGGTTTTGTTTGTCTTTAAACGTACTTTTCAGGAAAAAATACAAAAAAAAATATTCAAACTTAGATTCTATAAAATTTTTCATTTTTTGGAGATAATCATTGATTTTTCAAATTTCGACACTTTTGATTTTTGAGTTTTTTATTTCAAAAGAAACTCTTATTTATTTCTCGTTACTCAATAAAGTTGGCGACTGGCTCAAAAAATGGAAAATTAAAGCCAACGAAACAAAGTCTACACATGTCACGTTTACGATGAGGAGAGACACCTGCCCACCTGTGAGCATGAATAACTGTTATCTTCCACAAAAAGACAACGCAAAGTACTTGGGTATGCATCTGGACAGAAGGCTGACCTGGCGTACTCACATATTCAATAAAAGAAAACAACTTGGACTAAAGTTCAGACAGATGTATTGGCTAATTGGCAGAGGATCTGAGCTGTCGATGGAAAACAAGTTATTAATTTATAAAGTTATATTAAAGCCGATTTGGACATACGGCATACAGCTATGGGGAACAGCCAGTGTATCCAATATTGAAATCTTACAAAGGTTTCAAAATAAAATACTCAGAACCATTGTCAATGCTCCGTGGTATGTTCCAAATGACCTCATCCATTCCGACCTTCAAGTCAAGAGGGTAAATAAAGTAATTGAAGATTACTCAAATAAATATCGAATTAGAATCGAATCGCATCCAAATGAACTAGCAAGTGATCTACTAAGTCAATCTCATGAAGTTAGAAGACTGAAGCGCTTCAAGCCCACCGATCTAACCACGCGATTCATTGATCGCGATTAATTGAAATTATTATTTATACATAGGAACTTGTAAGTTAATTTTTTTTTACAGGAATACTTAATGAAGTATTCCTAACATGTCTATTATTTTTTGTCAAATAATTTACTTAATGTTTCTTCGAGACAGATTGTAAATATTCATTGAAATAAAAAAAAAAAAAAAAAAAAAAAAATTTCTCGTTAAAATAAAACAAAATATTTTTTAATTAAACAAAAAAAATAGAAAAAAATTTCGGCCCATTATGGGGTTTGCGTTGTTATACACGGAATAAATCATGTGCGTGAAGTTAGCCCCCCTTTTTTTGAAATTGTGATTTTTTTTATTTGTGTTCAATTGTGCTCAACTTGTGCTCAATGTGCTTAAAAGAATTTTTTGATTTTAAACAAAAATAACAAAAAAAATCGAAAAAAACACTTTTTGACGCCAGCCCCCCTTTTTTTGAAATTGCAACTTTTTTTGGTTGTTCTCAATTGTGCTCAAATTGTGCTCAATGTGCTTAAAAGAATTTTTTAATTTTGATAAAAAATAACCGCATAAATCGCGAAATAAGATTTCGACCTGGCCCCCCTTTTTTTGAAATTGCAACTTTTTTTGATTGTACTCGATTGTGCTCAAGTTGTGCTCAATGTGCTTAAAAGAATTTTTTAATTTTGATCAAAAATAACCGCGTAAAGCGCGAAATAAGATTTCGACCTGGCCCCCCTTTTTTTGAAATTGCAACTTTTTTTGATTGTACTCAATTGTGCTTAAGTTGTGCTTAATGTGCTTAAAAGAATTTTTTAATTTTGATTAAAAATAACCGCGTAAAGCGCGAAATAAGATTTCGACCTAGCCCCCCTTTTTTGAAATTTTTCTTCTCATTTTGAATCTATGTGTGTAATTGATGTCAATCGATTGAGCTTCGTTAGAGCCTGAATGAGCTCTAGTGAGCAAGATTTTAAGTTGATATTTTAAAAAGTTATAGATAGTTGAAATTTTTGAGTAAACTCCGAGCAACACGCGTTTAATAGTAAGATTTTTTAAGGCTTGCAGTTTACTCGAAAATTTCAAATATTCCTAACTTTGTAAAAAAATTAACTCAAAATCTCGCTCACTGAAGATCATTCAGGCTCAAACAAAGCTCTAACGATTGACACTAATTTTATCCTAAAATTTAATTTAGGGGGGGGGGCAGCGACATGCACCTGAGCCTGCTTAGCCACCTATAAATAAACAGCCTTACGCTTTTAGATTGATGTTTTTAAGAAGCTTTGTTAGCTCTTATTAACATTATTTTTTACTATTTATTGCACTTTGTAATTTTAAATAAAAGGTTTCCATAAAAATTTTTAATTTTTTTTTTAATTTTTAAATTTTTTAGTCATATCTTTACAAATACAGCTTCTGTATTTAAACTAATATAGTACTATCAGAATTCTCCATTTATGTCTTTTAGATGTTTGATACTTTACGCTGTATAAATCATTACAACGAAAAACTTTACCCTGAATGCGGTCCTTAAAAATGAAATTTGGAAATCTATTTTACTTTTCACCCTGTATGATAAAATTTTTTAATGCACACCTTTTTTCTCTTATTTCGCGCCTTACGCGGTTATTTTTGCTCAAAATTAAAAAATTCTTTTAAGCACATTGAGCACAACTTGAGCACTATCAAAAACAATAAAAAAAAATTGCAATTTCAAAAAAAGGGGGGCCAGGTCGAAATCTTATTTCGCGCTTTACACGGTTATTTTTGATCAAAATTAAAAAATTCTTTTAAGCACATTGAGCACAACTTGAGCACAATTGAGAACGACCAAAAAAAGTTGCAATTTCAAAAAAAGGGGGGCTGGCGTCAAAAAGTGTTTTTTTCGATTTTTTTTGTTATTTTTGTTCAAAATCAAAAACTTCTTTTAAGCACATTGAGCACAAGTTGAGCACAATTGAGCACAAATAAAAAAAATCACAATTTCAAAAAAAGGGGGGCTAACTTCACGCACATGAATAAATTAGAGTTGTTTTTGAAATAAAAAAATCAAAAATCAAAAGTGGAAAAATTTGAAAAATTAATGATTTTCTCCGAAAAAATAAAAAATTTTGTAGAATCCAAGTTTGAATATTTTTTTTTGTATTTTTTCCTGAAAAGTACGTTTAAAGACAAATAAAAACAAAAAAAAGAACGTTTTAATTAGTCAATTTTTGAAAAAGTTACGATAATTTGAAGAAAAAAAACATCAGTTTTTCTAAAAATTCTTAACTATGTAAACAATTTTGAAAAAATTTACAGAACTGTTTTTGATGGGATAGTATAATACGTAAAATCAGTTGTGTTAAAATTTTTCAGAAAAACTAATGTTTTTTTTCTTCAAACAATCGTAACTATTTCAAAAATTGACTAATCAAAACGTTCTTTTTTTAGTTTTTGTTTGTCTTTAAACGTACTTTTCAGGACAAAATACAAAAAAAATATTCAAACTTGAATTCTACAAAAATTTTTTATTTTTTTGGAGAAAATCATTGATTTTTCAAATTTGTCCGCTTTTGATTTTTGATTTTTTTAATTCAAAAGAAACTCTTATTTATTTCTCGTATATCAACGCAAACCCCATGCATAATGGGCCCACATTTCTTTCTATTTTTTTTGTTTAATTAAAAAATATTTTGTTTTATTTTTACGCAAATAATATTTTTTAATTAAACAAAAGAAATAGAAAGAAATGTCGGCCCATTATGGGGTTTGCGTTGTTATACGCGGAATAAATTAGATTTTATTATTAAATACAAAAATCAAAAATCAAAAGTGTCAAAATTTGAAAAATCAATGATTTTCTCCGAAAAAATGAAAAATTTTGTAGAATCCAAGTTTGAATATTTTTTTTGTATTTTTTCCTGAAAAGTACGTTTAAAGACAAACAAAAACAAAAAAAAAGTTCCGATTAGTCAATATTTGACATAGTTACGATCGTTTGAAGAAAAACAACATCAGTTTTTCTAAAAATTCGTAACTTTTTCTGGGTTGAATAAAAAATTTTGAAAAAATTCACAGAACTGTTTTTGGTGAGATAGTATAATATGTAAAAATTTCAGGAAAATCAAAAAAGGTCGGGTTCAAACGTGGTCGATTTGGTGTGGAATGCCCCATATACTAACCTTGTTTTCTAATTTTGGGCTGAGTCTCTTAAAGTCTTTAAATCTTTTCTCTTTTACGTTCATTATTTTAGTATTGGCGTTTGAATTATTTAAAACAATTATACACGAGTTTTTTTTGCTTGATGGGTAGAATCAATCTGGGACCCAACAGTTTCCATGCCCATATTGGGGCCTACTTAAACCGAACTTGACAGGATAATTTTTAAATCTTTTCTCTTCTACGTTCATTACTTTAGTATTCGAGTTTGAATTTTTTAAAGCAATATACACGAGTTTCTTTTTTTTGCTTGATGGTCAGAATCAATCTGAGACCTAACAGTTTCCAATCCCATATTGTGGCCTACTTAAACCGACCTTAACGGATACCTTTCAAAAAATAATTTACTCGAAACTGCCACTGATGTAGCTGAAAAGTGGGAGAGAGCGCTTCGCTAACTAAACAGCAATCTCGTTAATCTTTTTATACGCGTCACTTAAACTAAGTACTTTGTTTCGACAGTTACATAACTTGTAGGTTATTGTATTATTACAATACAGAATTGTAACAAAAATGAAATTAAAAACTTATTATATTATATTAATTAATATTTTATCAAATAATTTATAGACTTTGTGCAACATCATCATTTAGTAGTATATAATTTAAAAATTGATATTATGGTAGGGCTCTGCATAGCTATCTAATTTGTTGCTTGGTTTAGAGTGAACTAAATTGGATGTGGTAGTTTGTAAACCACTAAAAGTTATGTCGTGTTCTGGCTAGCTCACTCAACTAAATCTACTTGAAAAGTTTTCCAATTCTAACTTTTTGGAATAATCTTTTATCTGTTTATTTTGCTTATTATTTTAATGGCAACAATATAATAGTCAATAATCAAAATTTTTATATCTAGAGTAACCTAAATTTGATGTGTTAAAATAAAAGTTTAACTTATTGCGAAAGTTCGCTAAGATGAGAGTTTACTGTATTTCATCTTAAATATAAATTTTTCATAATTTTACAAACTATTTGCAGTTACAAACTTTTCCCAAGTTATTTAATTTTTCTTGTTAAAAATTTTAATGAATTTTGCGAGTCGTATAGATTTGAAAAAGTTCTGATTCAAAGCAGCTTTGCTGAAATTTTATTCCTTGTTTTTCTTAAAAATGATTAAAAGAAAACATAAATGTATGTTAAACGTGCCCATATACATACAATTTAAAGATAAAGTGAAAAGTTTCCGAAATCCGCATTTATATTAAAACTTCATATTTCAAATATTACGTACAATGGAGGCCAATTCAAAGTTGAATTTATTCACAATTCTATTATTCTTAAAGCGAATAAGCAAAAGCAAGTATGTAGATATATTTATATCTGCAGATATGATAAATTTTGTTGCACAATGGTATGGGAAACGCGTCAGTTGGAACTTTTGAACTTAAAGAATGGAAACAGGAAAGAAATAATTCATAAAAAATCAATTACAATTTTCTCATTCGATTTTGTGTTATTTCTCATGAAATACGCAGCTACGATAAAGTTCAAATCTAAATAAAGACTTGTTAAAGTAGGTCATTTTAGTCTTTCATGTTTTACCATTAAAATTAGGTACAATGGTCAATAATATTCACCTACTCTTCACCACAACTTAACGTGGATTCCAAACCACGGAATACAAGACTTTTGTATTAGCATAAAAAGCATAAGCTTTTTATAACAAATAAAGAAAAGTAGTAAAAGTTGGCTTAATTAAGGCGCCTCTCTCGTAGCTTAATATACTTAAGCTACGTCTTAAATAAGTCAAGTCTGAATAAATCATTGTTTCGAAATTATTGTTACTTAATTACAACAATATAAAAAACTTTCATTTTCAGCATTTTAACCCTTGAGAGGCGCCTTAAGTGGATGTAGTGGATTTTTGGATTTGGATTTTGGATTTTATTGTGGAGGGCAAGACAAGCTTGCACGCACTTAGGCCTCTAAACCGGGCCCATTGTACTACCTCCGATTTCCCAGCAGTGTATGTGGCGCGACTAGGAATAAAACTGCGGTTTTCCGCTTCCTAGCCTGCCAGTATATGCTTAACACCACACTGCTGGTTAAGTGGATGTAGTGTTTGGAAGCATCGAGTTAGAAATAAAATTTATTTTTGAAGCCGTTTAAAGTAACTCGTTTTTAATTACTGATTTATTACAATAAGGATAAATTCTAAAGAGCATTTTGTGCATTTCTTCATGATTGTAATAAGAAATATGGTTCATGATGAGAGCATAATCATGAACAATGTCGTTTCACTTCTCGAATAGGAAAAATATGCTTTTGACACCGGAAACAGATTTTTTAATTAAAACTGAAAATTTAATTTTCTTTTTATGAATTTGAAGTTCAAAGAATTTTGAGAGATCAAAGAATTGATTATCGCGTGAAAATTATTGTTAATTACTTCATCTCTATAACCAAAGCTTTATTTACATTTGTTTTAAGAATAATTACAGAAAGTAAGTAAATATTTCATTTTTAAGTTTCTTAACCGGAAAAAGACTCAAAAAAACGTAATTTTCTTCTGATGACCAAATTTATTGTTTTAGTAATCTGCCAATTGCTATGCGATTTTCTTTACAAAAATGATATAAATCAGCAAGGGACGTTAATAAATGTCTTTTTTTAAGATCCAAACGCCAATATAAGAATAATGTATTTAAACTTTAGATGTATTTTAATCTCTAAAAGTGGGGGCTCGGCCGGGATTGAAACAGCTAATGAATTGATTAAACATGCAGATCTCTAAAAGAAAACTAATTTTGCAATTGTATTTTTATGTCAAAAGTAAAAGCTTAAAATAGTTCAGTAGCAGTATATATTGCAATTGAAAGCTATTAGAATTTGAAATGTCAGGTATTAATCCTTGATATTTGATAAATTTGTTAAATTAATTTTTTTACTGTTTTCCTCTAATATTATAATTTGTCTATTGATAATAAATAAATGATTTGGCTCACCCAATTTCCATTTTAATACCAGAGACCACTATTCTCCAAATGCCATCTGACAAGCGATTGCGGAGATCCGTTGAGTCGTTACGTTTCAGCCTCCTGTTTTGATTATTAGTCACCACGTCAGCATTTTCTACACGATGATAATACCTGGAATTTGTGATTTGACACATTATTTGAGGGTAAGAATTTCAAGGTTGTGATGGATAACTTGATTAGGGACAAACCATGGAGAGAGCCAGCAATGGTTATTAGAATTTTTTATTGAAATTACTGGATTTTATATTAGAGTTACTTGCAGCTACCCAGCGCTGAATTCAGTACGTCCAAATTGGCTTCATAATAATTTTGTATTTTGAGTAGCCCATTTTTTCTGAACCGAGACAAGAACTTAACATTGGGGTCCATTTCCTTTGGAATTTTAGTTTGAAGATCAAAGAAGTTTAAGTTTGAGAGTTCAAGTATATGAATTTTGCGCTTTTTGAGCTGCTGTTTAGCAAGCCTCCCTTAAATCCAAAATCAAAATTTTTAACTATCTATAACTTGGTAAAAATTTAACTTGAAATTTTGCTCACTGAAGCTCATTCAGGCTCAAACGAAGTTCTATCGATCGACATCGATTGAACTTGAATTAAAAATAAGAAAGCAAATTGCAAAACATTTTTTCAGCCTCCCCCCCCACATTATAATGGCCTCTTTAGTAGTTTTTCGCAAAAAACTTAGCAACCTTTAAGGTTCAACCAAAAATAATGGAAGTTCATTCAGGCTCAAACGATGCTCTAACGTTTTTGAGTTAAATATAGAGAATTTATATTGTCATGTTTTGAACTTCTCCGTGTAAAATCCAAAGAGAGATGAGTGTTTTTATTTTAAGTTTAGTTGCCGGACGACAAATGAATCCTCACTATTTACTTTTTAACTTAAATTTTCTATTATTGAATTTGTTTCATTATGGAAATGTAATAATTTGGTCATCATGATTACACAGTGCTCTAAGTTTTTTCCTTTTTAAAATATTTTGTAAAGATGCTTGTTAAGTTTTCTCAGTTAAACAGATGTTTGTTTGGTTCACAGTGACATTTCTGTAATCAAATGAGGTAGTCTTAAGTTATTATCATGTACAGTTTTATTTTATGAATTTGTTTTTAATTGAAATGTGACAGTTACCAATAATGAAAGTGTAAATAGTGGAAATGAACAACTCAAAACCGTGACTTGCGCAATGAAGGAAAATACAAAATTATGGATAACACGTCTGAAGGGAAAGAGTTTTGAATTTTCAAAAAAGCGGGGACGTGCATGAACGCCACCCACAAAACGAGGCTTTTTGGTGGCAACCAGGCAACAAACCACACGTTCTTTTGTGGTGCTCTAAAAAGTTAAATTTAATTAGTGTATAAAAGTGTTAAAATTTTGATTGAAGATTTAATTCACCTGAATATCGAGTGAAACAACACTGCAGCTCACCAAACTCGACAAAAGCTGCCAAGATTTGGAAATTCCTGTCCAGATGATAATTGAAAATTATGAAAATTTGATAAGAGGCGCCATTGTTACAAAAATTACTGGAGGAAACGGTAAATTAATTTAAATTATTAATATTTGCGTGAGAACAAAGTCTACCTATCTCAGCGAACTGGCATTCGCTGCTTCATGGGGTTTACGCATCTGGACTATTCTGATGATTATTTTGAACGTTGCACGTGTGTGGACTTTCCAAACCATAATTTTAATTTATCAGCTGTGTTAAAGTTACACGGTGTTATTTGGAATTGTTTTTTGTAATTAATTATTACAAACGTTATACACAGAGTGTGTTAAAAATTTTGTTTATTTGTAAATAATTTGATTCCTTATCAAATAGTTGTTAAAGCGTAGAACAATTTTTGAGTTGATTAAATGTCGCTTTCACAATTAGTCTGATTCACAGAAATTTAAAAATTTATCATAAAGCCTCAAAAAAAATTTAAAATTTGTTTCATTATTAATATCTGTGTGGTGACCAATTTATTCGCTTGATTACATTTATTTTGATATCGTATTACATGAGTTTTATTCATACACCGTACAATAAGGATTCATTTGTGGGAAGCTTAATTTTTTGATTTGAGCTAGCTTGGTTAATCCATTTATTGCAGGAGGTGTAAAGAAAAACTTGGTGGAAAATTCACAATTTTTCACAAAAGCTTTTATACCATTGCAATATATTTAATGTATGTGAATTATCAGCTTAAAAAATTTAAAAAAACTCTTAAGATTTAACGCATGTTGCTCGGAATTTAGTCAAAAATTTAGCTATGTAAGAAATTAACTTAAAATCTTGCTTTCTAAGGCTCATTCAGGCTCAAATGAAGCTCTATCAATTGTACACATAAATTCAAAATGAAAAAAAAAATTGTAAAACATGTCTACAGCTCCCCCTCCCCCTAGTAGTTTTTTGCAAATAACTTTGCAACCTTTGAAGCTCAAACAAAAATAATAGCAGCTCATTCAAACTCAAACGATGTTCCAACGTTTGACACAAAATTTATCTAAAAATTTAAAACTTGGAGAGGCGACCATGTTTACGGCCCCCCAGTAGTTTTTTTGCAAATTACTTCGCGACTTTTGAGACTCAAACAAAAATAATAAAAGCTCATTCAGGCTTAAACAATGCTCTAAGCTTAAGAGATTTAAAAAAACTTAAGATTTAACGTCAGAGTTTAGTCAAAAATTTCAACTATCCATAACTTTGTAGTATATATAACGTTTACTTAAGTTATAAAATAACTTAAAGTATTGCTCACTGAAGCTCATTCAGGCTTAAACGAAGCTCTATCGATTGACATCAATTTGACGCTCCCAACCAAAAATTATAAGAACTCAGTAATTACAGTTTTAAGAAAAACACAATTCAATATTTAAATAGTCACTATAAATCGCAGAATTGCATAATTTATGCAATTCTTTGCGACTTTTGAGGCTTAAACAAAAATAGTGAAACCTCATTCAAGCTTAAACGATGCTTTAACATTTGACATTACGTTCATCCAAAAATTCGAAAGTGGGGGGGGATCTTTATGCTTATGGCCTCTTTTTCTCCCACTAGCTTTGATGCTCAAAAAAAAATAATAAACGATCATTCAGGCTCAAACCATGCTCTAACTTTTAACACCAAATTCATCCAAAAATTCTAAAGTAGGGGGGGCACTGACATGCACCTTTTTCTTGAAATATGTTGACTTCTCTCTTTTTGATTTTTTTTATTAGCATTTTTATTTGGAATGAAGCATCAAGAAAGTCGTTGATTAATTAATTCATTTTCATAGAGAACTTCTGATTATAATGGTTGAGAAACTTCAGCCAAGTGAGCGGAAGAAGTGTCCGCTTTTTCTTTGTTGCTTCTTGACCATTCATTTGTGAAGGTTCTGATAGGTGGAATTGTCTGTTGAGGACTTAATTTTCCTAATTGCTTTCCTGATTTTTGTTGTCTTTTAGTAAAAGCTTAAATTTCCAAACTGACCTATTGAAGTTAGTTCTATCATCAGGTGCTTGAGAAGTCTGCCATATTTTCCTCAATCTCCGCTTTTTTCGTATTTTTTTTGAATATGTTTAGGGCAGTGGTTTTCCATTTTTTTTACTTGTGTTTTGATTTTGGTGTAGTTTCCCACGCTGCTTATTGTGTATTTTGTGTTAGATGAGAGATTGTAACACCCTGTATGCTTTCGGGTGTTATTTTCTTTTAAATTCGATTTTTAAGAATATTTTGCTTCTGAGAGAATGTAACCACAGCTACTCCTGAATATCTAGAGGTTTTTCTAGTGATTTTCAGGAAGTAAAGTTGCGATCAGCAGAAAGAAATCAAACGAGTTGAGGTGAGGGTTATAAAAGTTATTTTTTTTTTTTTTTAGATTTTTAGATTAACTATTGATTATATTGTCATGTTTTGACCTCCTCAGAGGGAATTGTGAGGAGAATGGATGAGTTTTTTTTTTAAATCTAGCTCTACCCTGAGAATTATGTCCCAACAGGTGAATTTTTATTATTGGTTTTTAATTTAAATTTTTTTTATTATTGAATTTGTTTTATTTAGGAGATGAAATGATTTGGTCGTCAAAGTTGCACTGCTTTAATTTTGTTTTTAAAAATCTTTTAAAGGGGTTCCTTTTTTTAGTTAAGTTTTCTCAGCTGAACAGCTCAATTCACGGAGGCAATTTTTCTGTGATCAGTTTGAGATAATTTTGATTTTTGTTGTATAATTTTGTTTTCTGAGTTTGTTATTTTAAAGTGACAATTGCGAATAATTTAAAAGTGTAAAGTGTAACAAAACACAAAACCAACTTGTGATTTGCGCAATAAAGAACACAGAAATTTGGATAAAGAGACACAGGGGAATGAAAATTTTTGAAAAAGCGGGGACGTGCTTGAGCAGCACGCAGAGACAAGGCTTTTTGAACGCTAACGAGTCAAGCACGTAAATTTGAGCGCTCTGTAAATAAAATTTTATTAGTGAACCATAGTGGTAAAAATTTGTGTAAAGTTTACTCCACGTGAATTTCGACTGAACCAGCATTACAGCGGATGAAATTGTGTGGAGGCTGCCAGGATCTGGAAATTCCTGTCTAGATGGTCGTGCAATGTACGAAAATTCATGAGAAGCAACATTGCAAAAATTTATTTTTGCGAACTGGTATTCGCTGCTACATGAAATTTATGCTTTTGGACTGTTTCAAGTTTCAAAGATTATTTTCTGCGTTGTACATGTGAGGACTTGCTAAGCCGTGGTTTTGATTCCGCAGCTGTGTTGGAGTTACACGACATTGTTTGCGGCTGTTTTATTTTTGAATTTGTTTATTTTGAACGTTTTACACCGGGTGTACTATAATTTTTATTCTATTGTAAATAATTTTAATTGTTCATTTTATAATTGTGGAAGTGCAGGATGATTTTGAGTTGATTAAATGTCACTTCTACGATTATGTGACTCAAATTTATACGGCCTCAGAAAAAATTTTATTTTATTTTTGCTTATTATAACTGTGTGATGACCATCTTATTCATTTTATTATAATTTTATTTGTCATCACATTCTATGCGTTTTATTTATCCACCACATAGTAAGGATCTATCATTGGGACATATTACTCCACCAACTGAGCTAGAAGGTAATATTTTTTATTTTTTTGTAAAGGTATGAAAGAAACCTTGGTGAAAATTTTGGTTTATCGCAAAAGCTTTCATGTCATTGCAATATTGATTAACTTTTGTGAATAACAATCGCTGGTATTAATTTGGAAATTATTACAGCAAAAATTGGTTATTTTACAGATTACAGGATCGTTTTTTGGATACGCACATGGTAGTTTTTTGATTAAAAGACCAAGAGCTTTTAATAGTAGCTTGGTTGAAGGTCTGCTCGAGTCCACGTAAGTGATTTTGTATTTCACATCTTTGCCGCTCTACTCTTCATCTTGTCTGAGCCGTGAGCCTTGTTGTGGTAAATACATAAGTTACATTCACGAACCCACGACTCGGGCAAAGCGCAACCCACGACTCTCCGTACTGTAGGTTAAATAATACTAAAGAGTCATATCTTGAAAAGGTATAAATAGAACGCCAAAGTAGATAAGAGTAATTTAAAAGCAGTTTAAGTATCTGCAAGAAATTATTCAAAAGTTAATAATAATAAGATTATGTAAAACATTACCTACGAGAAATTACATTTCACCTTTTAAATAAATATTACGAAACCGAATATGAAATAAACGAATATTTGATAGCTATTGTATAATCTTAGCTTAGCAATGTTTTCTAAGCTAAACCACATATGACTATTATATTAGATTCCGCAAAGACTTTAGTTTATATTATATTTTATTAAATTTTTGTACTGAAACGTTCCAGTTTCAAAAATAAAATTTATGCATTATTACTTAATTCTTCTTGGAAGACCTGATCTATGCGATGTATATTAATCCTCTACCTGTGAATAGCCGGTTATGTGATAATACACTCATCTGCACGTTGCACTATAAGTTGAAATCTGCTTGTCAGTAAGAAATAGAAGCAAACCACCACCCAAACTAAATAGACTGTTTTTCCTTGTTTTTCATTTAACCGACAAGATTATGTCGGCAACAAAATTTATCATTTATGTTTATCTTTCAGGTATATCTAAATATAGGATAAAATAAGGGTTTCTAAAGCGTAGTAGACTTTAGGAAATTTTTGAATAGTATCTATCCCATTAATCTAAACGTATGCCGACGTTAAACTGTAGGAAAACAAACAAAACCAACAGAATTCTAGAGGATACAACGCAAATTGAAATGATTTCATTTCATATGATAGTGTACAACTTTTCCTAACTGCAAGTATTTAAATTTTATGCGTACTGTATACAAATTATGTTTTAAATTGAAATTGAAACACCTGCACCAAACTCAATTTAATTTTGATCACTTTGTAATCTTTTAAGCAAATATTACTCTAACTTGTGTGTAATTTGAGACTATGAATATTTATCATATGCTTAAGGCAAATATTAAGACTAACTAGCAACTGACTATATTTGAAACATTATTAAGTTTCGTGTAACTAATAACGCTATGAATTTCAGTGTATGTTTATTAAAAACATTTAAACTTTTTTGCGTTACGTGGGTAACTTAAAAACAATAACATGAGACGATGTTTGAAAAATAACTGCAAGCTCGACTCTTACTTAAGATGAAAGAATTCCTCTGAATGGTGGCTACTGGGAAGCTGAAGATAAATTAAATTAAATCTTTTTATTAAGTTCTACTTTAACTGAATTTTGATTATGGTTTTTGTAACCAGTAATCTGCTATATCGGCGTAGTTATTAAATCAGAAATGAAATGCTTTGATGGAGGTGAGTGCTTTGCTATGTGTTTAACGTGAAATTCCCCTGCTTTAAAATTATAGTAAATAAAATAAGTTGCATTCAATTGTTTGAAAGAGCTATTAAGTTGAATAAGCTACTACGTTCCAGCACAGTGAGAATAGCGCAGCTGCTTGAATACTACTAATGAACAACGCATACAATAACAATCAGTAAATAACACAAACCCTGAAAAAAGCTGAAAAAACTGTTCTATCTATAATAAATAAGTGTCATTCAATTATAATTTTATGTGTTTTAAATACCACTTAAAGACCTATAAATACTTTATTTTTTCCGGTCCCGAGAAGCTGACTGCATCCGCTCATTTTAAGCGCTATATTATGCAAAAAAAACAAAATTGAATAAAAATACTCATTTCAAAGCGTTATTTTTTAATTTCAGGTCCCTACGGTTATATTAATCAAAGTTTCGGACAAATCTTTCAAAAAAGCTGCACGAAAGGTAGGTTAATTTTGTACTTTAAAAATTATTTTATTGTATACTTACACATTTAAACTGCAACGAATTGTTTTAAATTGTTTGTGATCGATCCGAATCTTACAGCTTATTGCTTTCGCATTTTCTACTACATAACACTTTCAGTTCAGCTTTACGGATTTTAAACGTTGACTGTTATATAAAATCGAATGCGACAAAAATTACTCAACGAAATTGGTGTATATATCATAAAAAACAATTTCTTACAAGCTATTGATTTAATTATGATAGGAAAAATCCAATCCACTGAAATCATGAAAATAAGAATAAATTTATGGTGCTCTTTTCAGGTAGGACAACCGAACATAACCTGAAGTTTCGAGTAAGTAATTAAAAAAAATTTTAGTTCATTTTTACAAAACCAGCGCGCATGAATGGATTAACAAGATTCCAATTATAATTTTAAAAAAGTAATCATTCCATAAATAAATAGAAATGTTTTAGTAAGAAAACTAAATGGAGTAAAAGTTGTTAGGTACAGATTTGTTTATTCAGTAGCAAAAATATGGCGGTTTACTATATAAATATGAGTTACTATATAAATAGCTATGAGGAACCGCATCTGTATAGCAAGGCTCTTTGTTGATATGTTAAAATTAAGTTAAAATTAAAATTATCTAAAACCTACCTTGCGTTGTTTATTTTAATTATTGTAATAAAACTTCTCAACTACGTATGTAAATATTGTGCAAACTAAGTTATGTAAACTGTAAGGTATTACTGAATTAGGTATATTATCTTTTTGACCGTGTATTTCTTGTTTAAATTAATATATTATGAAATCTAAAGTTAAATCATAGGATTTATGTTAATTCTAATAATTTTGTAGATCTGTGAGTATTTAAATTGAAAATGTTAATTTGAATATTTTATCAAAGATAAAATCTATTTTTGTTTATCGTGTAAATTGGAATTAATTAATTAATTAAATATAGTTAAACATTTTAACATAGTATTAATCTCTGAACTGGGGTACTACGTCATTGTTTTTAAGTAGTGCCATTGGTTTTCAACTCAAATGCCTTCCATGATTAGTCAGGTTAAAATGACGTAACACCCAATATCACAGATTTGTATTATAAATTACTTTTTTAAGAAATACTTAATGATAAATCATTATCATATATTTAATTGGGTACAATTTTGTAATACATAAGAAGTGATTATTATGTGGGCTTTTACTGTTATACCAAAGTTTTATTTTATATGGCACTTCCCTGCTTTTCTTTTATATTTCCGTAATTTCCGTCATTGTAGTTATCCGAAACCTCATAGCTACCATTTAGGACAAATAATATACTTACTAGTTTTCTATTTATTTACCTATATAGCTATATATATACTAACTATATTAAAAAACTTTAAATAATATTTAAATGCCATTTAAATAATTTATTCTTTAGATTAATTTCAAGTCTGCTCTAACCAAATTCGAACATAAAGTGTTTGGTTAAATATATGGTAATTTTGTCTAATGTGGTCTTCCAGCGTAGTCGGTTGTAAGCCGTGCTGAATGAAGACGCCTTTTGAACCTTAATTTAAGAAGAAAAATGTTGTTATTTGTTTTGCAATTAACAAACACTTCCACAATTACATATAATTCAGTTGACCTTGAAAAGTAAATTGCCTGCTTTTGTTGGCATGGTAGTGGCAGCTAATTTACAAACAATATTAAAATTTCGGTGTACCGTCAATTCGTCTCGGTCAATTTATTGCGCGACTATTCGTCGCGGGCAATTCGTCGCCTACGACAATTGGTCGCCTGCGACAATTCATCGCCTACGAGAATTCGTCGCCTAAAATAATTCATCGCGCTACACAATAGACAAGTTTCACTATTGTTTTTCTTATTATTTGAAAGTAAATGTCAAACTGAGTCTTCAAAATTAAAAAAAAAATTTGAAAAGCATTACCTGAGTCAACGGTAGCTGACGTCACACAAAAGAACCAATTAGAAATGCCATGTTGTTACATCAACAGAAATTGCTCACCAATTGACCAATTGGCAAAAGCGCAAAGCCATGTTTAATTATCATTGGTCAATCATGGCGCTTAGTTTAAATACAATACGAATTGTTTTTAAAAATTGACTTTTAAGGCTAACCAATCTAATCAAATTAGCTAACCAAATTTTTATTTATCAGAAAATAAATAAATAAACTATATTGTACTTTTGTCATCGATTGTAGCGCGCGATTAATTACTTTAGGTTACAAATTGTCGTAGGCGCCATTAATTGCGGTTTTTAAAAAAATTTCAAAAATGTATTTTAATATACATTTTAAAATGGTTTATCATTGCACGCAATAAATTATCGAGGGCAACGAATTATTTTAGGCGACGAATTGTCGTAGGCGACGTATTGTCGCAGGCGACGAATTGTCGCGCGATGAATTGACCGTGACGAATTGTCGCGTGACGAATTAGCCGCGACGAATTAACGTAGATTCAAAATTTCATATTTAGGTCTTCGTAAAAGTTCTGTCAGCTACTACTTGAATCAAGAAAACTGCGACTTCCGGTAAAACGATCAGTGTCACATAACTTATATTTTTCAGAATGTTAGAGCTACTTTAGCAAAATTAGAAATGGGATTAAAAAAACGATACTTTTCCTAAAGGACTTCCAAAGTAGACAGTTAGCTGTTAGGAAAACTTGAAACTATGTAAATGTGACCTACAAGAAATCATAAGTAAAACTGAGAATAATTTAACTTTGAAAGTGTTGTTGAATGTTAACAATTTACTTACATGTTCTAAAGTCAAAGCAAAGGCCACATTAGTAGTGATTTGGTGTGTTTCTTTGGTTGAAATAAAACAATAAGTAACTTACAGTAAATTGTGGGTTTCTGGACTAGACAGAATTAATCAGGTGATTATCCAGTGACGAAAACTGCAATTCCAATAAAGCCATAGAATCTCGATCTAGTTTGATATTCTTCTTGGAATTAAAAAAAATGCTGCACCAAACTTCGGCAGTGAAGTTTGTCACAACGCCACTTGATACTTATAGAACAAAAATATATAGCTAGCCTCGGGTATTTAATCCACAGTTCGGAAAGTCATGGATCGCGCTCTGCGCGTTTGGTAGGTTCTAAAAAGTATCTAGGGTATTTACCACAACAAATTCTGTAGCGTCTTTAGAGACACTATCCGCAAAAGATGAAAATTGGGCGCCAGTTGATAATAAGAAACCACAAATAAAAACTTGATCAATCAATAGGATCAACAATCAATCTAAAGAAATTTAAAAAGAAGAATTTACTCGAACTTTTCATCACCTCACTTCCACTTGTTCGATCTCGCTCTCCCTTCTCTAAGTTTTCTTTTCAAAAATCTTTAGAAAATATTCTAGATATTTGAAAGAAACTATGGTTGCATACTTTCAGGGGCAAAGTAGTCTTAAAAATTTAAATTAATAGATAATAGCACCCGAAAGCATACAGGGTGTTACAATGCTTAAGTTTAAAAACAATTGCAGTTTCTTTTGACTCATTGGAGTAACTGTAATCTGTTTGAATTGCAGTATCTCCAGGTTTAATTTAACCGCTTTATCGGATCGGTTCTGAAGTATTATAAAAAGAAGCGGATTTTTTCTAGCCTGATTAGAACAACTTTGACCTGTTTAAATCAGATCTCATTACTTGGGCTTTTTGGTACTCAGTATATTTGCTATTTAACTTTAATTTTAAAGCTATCATCCGCATTTTTTGGTTCAGTTTCCACTTGACTTACTAAAGTCGCAGTAAATATCTGGGTTACTCATTGTTAATTAGAAAATCCAAAACGCTTTTTGACTGGAAAACTACACAATTTCTAGTTTTAATTTAAAAAGCATCAATTATTAATTGGATTAATCGGTATTTTTAACATGACGCTTATCTTCTTAATTACCTCTGGGAGGTTGTTTGACGATCAGTTTAATTCTTTTGGGTAGCTTTGGCACGCTTCTCGGTATTCGGTCTCATATAATTTTCTGAATGGTCGGGCGCTAGGCCTGAAGTATTTGCTAATCTGAACTGCAATTGACGCTTTCTGAATTAAAGTTATAAATGGTGTTGCTCCTCAGCTTATATTGTCGTATTATTTGGGATGAAGAAGCTTTTAGATAAATTATCTAAGCTTCGTATTTTAAAAATTTTGATACTGTAAATTTTTGTAATTTAAAAAAAATTTAGGGATGCCTATGGTTTGGTAAAAGCCGAAGAAGTAAAATATTATTTTACATGTTAAATTTGAATTTGCAAATTTTTTGTAAATTTTGGAAGGAAAACAATTGAAAATTTTGCAGAATGTAATTAAAATTTGAATTAAATAAAGTAAATTATTTTTCAAAACTACAAGGTCGGGAGATAGCGGCCGTGACTGAGCTAAGCTGTGGCACATAATTTATAAAACTTGCCAATTTCATTGTTTCTAAATTTTGTTTTATTTTTGGAAAAGTTTACTGCTGGATTTATCGATTTCAATATATGTAGATAAGGATAACTAAATACGGTTGGTTTCGTGACTTATTGAAATCTCCAATTCACACCCTAAATTTATTTTGTACTAAGAACAAGGCACTGCTTGTTTCATAATTCCCGTATTTATAGTCGTTCTTTAAAATATTTTAGGATTTCCAATTTTTATATGCTTCGGGATTCTTTGCTACTAGAAGTGGATGAAGTATGTGCATAAAATTAGCTTAAAATACAACATAAGTTTACCGGAATAATTTTAGTTAGTTACATGAGCGTTCATAAGACACGGGAGGAGCAAAATAAAAAAAAATGAATTATAAAAGAATTTTACTGATTTAAAACCGAAAGTTTAGAAAATTTTAAAAACTGGGGCTGGTGAAAGGTTAAATATTAAAAAAAATTAAGCAGACGAAAGCCAGCTGACCCTTTTGCCCCCTCCCCTAATGGACGCCCATGGTTAGTTATTATTATGAGTAATCTCTAAATTAGCTTATAAAGTTAGCTTTAAGAATAGCTAGAAGCAATATGAAACATGAACCTATTTTTTACACGAGTTAGTTAACTATAACTGTGCAGGAGACACACCAAAATTTTTTAAAACATTTTTATTTCAATCAGTGATCGTAGAAGCCTTCAGATTTGGAGCTAACGATTATTTTAGGTTAACTGAGAAGCTTTAGATGTTTAAGAGAATAGGTTAGCACTAGAATGAGTTAAGCTGCAAAAATTATGGCCTAACAAAACTCGACTTACGATACCACACAGACGAAATGATAATAAAAGAAAGACAGTACGAGTAAAAAAACAGTAGAAATTCTAGGACAAAATCCCATAAGAATTAACATGGGGCTAAAAATTGTTATTTGATTTTTACTTCCGGTTTAGCGGTTCAAGTCCTTATCAGACCCTTTTCGGGTTTGACAGGCCTAATTAAAAATTTTTTTTATCTGTATAATTAAAAAAGTTTGTTAGATCTTATCAACAGACCTATTGAAGTCATCTTTATCGAGGTAATTATTATTATTAGGTAACAACCCCGTTGGATTGTTTGGGTGCTAATAACATCTTATCCAACTACCCTGTTAAAAAGCAGTTCATAGAAATCAACTGGTCAGTTTGAATCAGTTGATTTGATTTCTATGAACATATAACAATGATGTGAAATCAAATAACAATTTTTAGCCACATGTTAATTCTTATGAGATTTTGTCTTAGAATCTCCACTGTTTATCTACTAGTACGTAATCTAAAATCTTTACAAGATCTGATTAGATCATTTGTTACTCAACTACGTCTGACCATTTATTTTACTGTGTGTTATAACATTAATGCTATTTATTTGGGTTTGTGGAATTCAAGTACTTTGTTGTTGGATGAGGATGATTTGATAAGAATTCTCAAAAACAGTCTAAACAATTAATCTACCTGCACTGCGGGTAAGCCTATTGTACCCCGTTCCATACTGAGATAGTAGATGGATTGTGAGATGAAAACCTGTCAAAGCAGATCTTGAGGATTACCAATTAGGTTTTATTCTACCTCCTTCTTCCTGCTACAACACAAGGTTTTAAAGGTGTGGATCCAAATTCACAGGTTTGATTCTGCAGACGGAGCGACATTGTGACCGGTTCAGCACGTTCTTGATTCAACTTCAGAATTTTTGCTCCGTAATTCAACCAGTGATCACATCACACCGCTTCTGCTGCCTTAAGTAATTTTTCTAATGTTGATTTCGATAGTATCATTTGCACCAATTTAGCTGCGTCTGATTGTATTAACTGTGTATAATTGAATTTTGGCAATTAATTACAATTTATTAATAACCAGTTTTTTGAATAAATAAAAAATAAAATTACTTTATTGATCCACACGATAAGATAAGTCACACCAGTATACAAAATATGTCAACCATTATTGTAAATTACATTTTACATTTTTAATTTGCGATGTTTCATTCCATTAAAAATATTAAAAATACATTTTTAAAAATTTTGGTGGGGTATAAATAGTAGGTAAATAATCCCAAACCGTTAAAAACACACATTTTTATAAATTTCCTTTTCATGTTTTTTCTTGATATTTTAAAAAATTCAAGATTTATATTTGCAGTGTGTTGCTCTATACTCGAAGGAATTTAAGACTCGAATAGAATACATATAAAAATATATGAAAATACATATACGTAAAGTAGGCAAATATGTACGCACACTTTTTTCTTTTCTTGCCAAATATGCATTACGTTCTTATATTCCCAGTATTAAAAATAAAACAAAGGTTTTTCAGACAGGACGGTATTAGATATAATTTCTTTTAAGTGCACCTTTCCGTAAAGTATACTTTACAAAACGTGATTTTAAGAAACGAAAGGTAAAAGAGAAATTGCATATCATTCATATCATAATATGTCATTTGCGCCCAATAAAGTTTAACGTTGGGCGCCATTTTTAAGCAAAATTATTATTTTTGTTTCAATCAGCAAAAAATGGCATGCTATGCTGAAATTTCTTAGTTGAATGATTTATTTTCGTTTCTTAATCTTGAGGCAACCGTTACATGTAATATTGATTTTATGATTAGTCCAGTGGACCCAAATGAAAAAAATAACATCTTTTATGATTTTTATAAATCAGGTCACTTTTTATAAAGTCTACACATTTAATTTCAATTTCATGAAACAAAAAAAGTAATTTAAATTTTTACTTGACATGAAACACGAAGCGTAAGCTGAAACATTATAATGCGATGACAATAATCCTAAAATCCTTAATTTTGGTAAAGCGAAATAAATGGAAGTAAACAAGAATATAACGAGCATCCATCTTTCAACTAAATTAGGAGCATAGAGAAAAGATATTTAACTTTAGTCTTTAAAGTTTGTTAGAGCAAATAATGGTAGAGAGCACGGGCAATTTAATGGTGAACAACGCCCTCTATATGAATCTAGTAATTAAATAAATTGAGGGTGAATTGCTCCCTCTTGTTCACTGATATTGTATATAAGTACATCTTGTTTAAATTTTATTTCATTGCATTCAGTAGGTACTTCTTTTTATTTGCTTCGGATTTTAATTACTTACGTTTATTGCAATTTAAATTAAAGGTTATAATTTTTTCGTCCTTCTTTCCAAAATATTTCTTCTTAGTTTATCGTCAAACTTGTAGCGTTTATAATGAGCATCGCAAACTTTTCGGCTAAAATTCAGAACGCGTTGACGTGTTTCATTATAATTTCTTGTTATATAAGTCTAAAAAGGCTTTAACTTCGTTATATATTAACATTCTGTGCATATGATTTTTGCAGTATTAAATTATTCTCCAGAATAACCTCTGTTAAATTATGTGAAAAAAGTTTAATGATTTGTTAAAAAAACTATTTTCAAACGGAAATTAATACGTCACCACAACATTTATTACAATTTCATAGTTTATTTTTCCAATTTCCTTTTAAACTAACTTTAAATTTTAAATTAAACTTTTCCGTTTTAATTTTTTTTTACAACGTCACTATTTAACCGATGGTGGCTTTGGTATAATAAGGGGGGATCTACTTTGTATTCTACTTCGGGAGTGCGGCCCCCCGTCACTCTCCTCGTAGCAACCACCACTGTAGTAGTCGCAGTAATTGATAAATGACCTTATATTGAAGCTGACCACATCAAAACAATTGATTGATTTTTCCTCCTTTTTTTTAGTGAAATTTCTATAAAAGGAAAATTCATTTATATATTTCCTTTTTGGTGAAAAAGAAAGTGAAATATTTGTAACGTATGACATTACTAATACAACCTTTAGCATAGTTTGTCGTGGTATTTATCTTTAACCTCGCAGTTTGCAGATCCCTCATAAATAACTCACGTTGCCGCATACCGCCCTAATAAAAATTGACTTACGGTGTACTGCTGGAAAATTCATTACTCTACATAGCTGAAAGCGTTGGTTTCCTACTTCGTGCCCTAAAAGGTGACAAGGATCGGGCACTACAAAGCTCCACAATGAACAAAGTATAAATGTGGACAAAAGTAATAATTTATTTAATGTGTTTCCTTAAAAATGTTACTTTGGGTTTAATGTTTGAGAAATCATTTAAAATAATGTCTTTACATTTTTGAATACACTTACAAATATTAGCTATTTTTATAATATTAATCTTTATGTGCGGAAAGACAATGTTTTACTAAAGGTTCCTACACACGGTCAATAAATAATAACACACAGTTAATATAATCAGACGCAGCTAAATTGCTGCAAATGATACTATCGGCAACATTAAAAAAATTACTTAAGGCAGCAGTGGCGGTGTGATGTGATCATTGGTTGAATTACGGATCGAAAATTTTGGAAATGAATCAAAGACGTGCTGAATCGGTCACGGTGTTGCTCCACCTGCAGAATCAAACTTGTGAATCTAGGATATAGTAGGGACCAATTGGACCCACATTTTCAAAACTCGTTGATATTAGATAATCTTTAAAACTTTAACTATTGCGAGTTACTATAAATGAATAAATTGTATTAAATTATTTATTAAGTTTTCAGAAACTAACCGTTCCTTCATCAGACTAATATTTCTATAATAATAATAACCAGCAGTGTGGTGTTAAGCACATACTGGCAAGCTAGAGAGCATAATTCTGCGGTTTTATTCCTAGTCGCGCCATACACACTGCTGGGAAATAAACTGATTGCGTTGTTATGTGCGAGTTAATCGGCTCATAATAATCATAATTACCAAATCTAAGATCGATATTTTAACTTTAAAAATTGACAACCAACAAACGTTATTTCTTACCAAAATCTACTGAAAACACTTGAGTCGACAGAGGAAAACTGCATAGAATCGCTGGACCACTTTTAAAAAAGAGTTGTAGTAATTGGTTTAAATTTTAACTTAACCTGTTTAAAAATACTGAAAAGTAGCAATTTGTATAAATTATAAACTGTTCTCTTCAAAAAAAGTTTTCAGAACTATCTTTTTTATTTGATTTTTAGGTTAGTAAAAAAATACTATTGCGTATTTAAAAGGTTACATGGATTTCAAAAGTTAAAAAAAACACATTTTTTCTAAGTTTTTTTTAATAAAGAGTCTACCAGGGCATTGGTTATCTGCGCCGTGCAAGATTTCTTGTCAATTTGTGTCTAGATTGTGTACAACTACAAATTGAGTAAAAATTTAGTATAATTGTACTTGGTTTTAACAAAATTTTAGTTTTGTCGCAATTGTACAATTTTATAACACAAATTGTAGGAAATTTTTACACAATTTGTATTTGTAGACAATCTAGACATGCAAGTACAAATTGTGTAAAAATTTATAACAATTTGTTTAAAAAATTGTAGGTTCAACTGGGCTGGAGATTACTAAACTTGTGCTAAAAACAGGTACAATTGTACTAATTTTTTTTATAATTTAAACTTGTAGACAATCTAGACACAAATTGCTTTACTTTTAAGTACAATTTTTTCTGTGTATCACTACCATTATTATATACAAAAGCATCCCCTTAAAGACTTGGTAGCTCGACTGCATTTGTTTTAAGTATACAGACATAGAGAATCAATTGTACTTAAAAGTAGAATCATTTGTTTTTAAATTGTCTACAAGTACAAATTGTGTAAAAAGTTAGTACAATTGTACTTGTTTTTAACAAAATTTTAGTCATATTTAGCGCAATTGCAGAATTTTATAACACAAATTGTAGTACATTTTAACACAATTTGTAGTTGTAGACAATTTAGACATGCAAGTACAAATTGTGTAAAAATTTAAAACAATTTGTGTTAGAAAATAGTAGGTACAGCTGCGCTGGAAATGATTAAAATTGTGTTAACAAGTACAATTGTACTAAATTTTTACACAAATTGAATTTGTAAACAATCTAGACACAAATTGCTTTACTTTTCAGTACAATTTTTTCTGTGTATCACTACCACGATTATTAGATACTAAAGCATCCGCTCAAAAACTTGGTAGCTCAACTGCATTTGCTTTATGTATACAGGCATAGAAAAAAATTTGTGCTTAAAAATAGAACAAAATTTGTGTCTAAATTGTCTATAAGTACAAATTGTGTAAAAATTTAGTACAATTTGTGTTAAAAAATAGTACAACTGCGCTGGAGATAACTAAAATTGTGATAATAACAAGTACAAATTGTACTAAATTTTTACTACTTATACTTAAATTCTTGCAATTTAACTGTGCGCCCATGAATGCTTTTGGAGAAATTTAAAAGGCAAACAGATCAATATAATGTCGGACAGCCAAGCTGCAATAAAAGCACTTGAAGCAAATAGCTGCAAATTCTTGTCTACTTGGGAATGTCAACAATCTCTCAAGAAACTGGCAATTGGCAACAAAATTGCTCTACGCTGGGTGCCAAGTTAGGAGGGAATAGAGGGTAATGAAATTGCTGATAAACTAGCTAAATCAGGCTCAAAAACGCCCCCAATCGGACCCAAACCATTCTGTGGGCTAACTAAAGCACACAGAGTAAAGAGATTCATGAAGTACTCGACTGCAGGCAAAAAGCTTTTTCTTTTAACAAAAAATAAAATTAGACTCATTAAGGGGGGTGTTCACCTGACATTGCCCGGTAAAATACCACCTCAAAAAAATGAGACTGGAAAGAAATGACAGATGCAGACTTTGTGAATCGGAAACAAAGACGGCCAAGCACTTCCTCCGTAACTGCAATGTCTTAGCCCGACTTAAAGCTTTCGCAGCCAATCGACTCCTAAGTACAATACTAAATTTTCACACAATTTATACTTGTAGACAATCAAAAAACAAGTTGTTCCAATTTTAAATACAATTTTTTTTAAATAAAAATTTTCTAATAAAATGGTTCAATTGCGATAGTAATGACTAAAATTTTGCTAAAAACAAGTTAAACAATTGTACTAAATTTTCATACAATTTGTACTTGCAAAGTAAAACAATTTGTGTCTAGATTGTCTACAACTAGAAATTGTGTAAAAAAATTTTACAATTTGTGCTATATAATTGTACAATTGCGATAGTAAAGACTAAAATTTTGCTAAAAACAAGTAGTACAATTGTACTAAATTTTTATACAAATTGTACATTTTGTTTTTTATTATGTGTATTATTACCATTATTAGAAACAAAAGCATCCGCTCAAAGACTTGGTAGCTCGACTGCATTTGCTTTATGTATTCTTCTCCTTGGTCCTTTTACCTAAATGGGGGGTTGCTGACGTATATAACGTTTTTTTGGCAGATTACTCTTGGTAGTCTGCCATTGCTTTCAAAATTTGAGGTTAATAATGAAGCCAGATAACCAAATTGTGGATTGAGTCTAAGGCCTTTGGCCTAGAGTCCGGGTTTTGGCCCGTTCACTTAGCTCACCTTTAATGTGAAAAGCATTATGTATACAAGCATAAAAAAATTTGTATTTAAAAATAGAACAATTTATGTCTAAATTGTCTACAAGTACAAATTGTGTGAAAATGTAGTACAATTTGTGGTATAAAATAATACAATTGCTTTAAAGATGACTAAAATTGTACTAAAATCAAGTAAACTGATAACAAATTTTTACACAATTTGTATTTGTAGACAACTCAGACACAAATTGTTCTACTTTTAAATACAATTTTTTTCTAAATAAAAATTTTCTAATAAAATGGTACAATAGCGATAGAAATAAAATTTAGTACAATTGTACTAAATTTAGTACAAATTGTACTAAATTTTCAAACAATTTGTACTTGCAAAGTAAAACAATTTGTGTCTAGATTGTCTACAACTACAAATTGTGTGAAAAATTACTACAATTTGTGCTATAAAATTGTACAATTGCGCTAGAAATAACTAAAATTTTAATTAAATCAAGTACAATTATTGTACTAAATTTTTACACAATTTGTACTGTTAGATAATCTAGACACAAATTGTTTTACTTTTAAGTACAATTTTGTGTGTGTATCACTATCATTAATTGATACAAAAACATTTGCTCAAAAATTTGGTAGCTCAACTGCATTTGCTTTATGTATACAGGCATAGAAAAAAATTATACTTAAAAATAGAACAATTTGTTTCTAGATTTTTTAGAAATACAAATTGTATGAAAATGTAGTTCAATTTGTGCTAGAAAATAGTACAACTGCGTTAGAAAGGATTAAAATTGTGCTAAAAACAAATAGTACTAAATTTTTACACACTTTGTACTTGTAGGCAATCTAAACATAAATTGTTTTAATTTTAAGTACAATTTTTTCTTTTTGTATCATTACCATTATTAGATATAAAAGCATGCGCTCAAAGACTTTTAAAATAATACATTTGCTCTAGAGATGACTAAAATTATACTAAAATCGAGTAAAATGATCCTAAATTTTTACACAATTTGTGTTTGTAGACAACCCAGACACAAATTGTTCTACTTTTAAGTACAATTTTTTTTTAAATAAAAATTTTTTAGTAAAATGGTACAATAGCGATAGAAATGACTAAAATTTTGCTAAAAACAAGTAAAAATGTACTAAATTTTCGTACAATTTGTACTTGCAAAGTAAAACAATTTGTGTCTAGATTGTCTGCAACTATAAATTGTGTGAAAAATTACTACAATTTGTGCTATCAAATTGTACAATTGCGCTAGAAATAACTAAAATTTTGATAAAAGCAAGTACAATTGTAGTAAATTTTTACACAATTTGTACTTGCAAATAATCAAGGCACAAATTGTTTTACTTTTAAGCACAACTTTTTCTCTGTAGGAGGTGACGCAGTTTTTACTTCGCTGTGCTACATCTGTAAGCATATAAATTGTTTAACGTTTAATAGATAGTTTGCTAGACTGGCCTTCAGACGCGCCCGTAACCCTGGTTTTTATGTTAGTGATGACAATTCATTAACTCCAGAGAACCACCGGCTTAACGTGCTTTCCGAAGCAGGGAAACTAATCATAAGAAAGTTACTCTTCTCCGGATTTGAACCCGGTACCTTGCATTTGCAGTAGATCGCGTTACCTACAAGGCAAATGACCGTCTTTCTTATTTAGGTACATACATAACACTAAAAAGGTGCTTTACTTAAAAGCAGCTAAATTTGAGCTTAGATTGTCAATAAATTAAAATTGTGTTAAAATTATGTACAATTATTTTAGAACAGAATACAATTGTGCTAGAAAGAGTAACACAATTTAGATTTGCAGACGATCTAAACCCAAATTGTGCCATAATTTGGTCTAGTGTTTTTTAGAATAAAATTCCCTTTTGATTACTCAATAGCTGATTTTAGTTTTGTAGTTTTCATAAATCAAAATCACTTAATTTCAACTGTTGATGGCTTTTAATTAACAAGAAATTACTAGTGACGAACAAAGTTGGTGACTATCAACGTTGGTTTATTCAAAAACCTTCGCTTAAAAATTTATTGGCGACTCCTGATTTTTTTGTATTAAAAAAAATTTTTTCTACGGAATTGAAATCATTACAAAAAATTTATATCAGCATTATGTAAGTTTATCTTGCAAAGTTTAGGCGGATGATTTTGATTTTCTAGTTGTTAAATTCAATTTCAACAACTTTGAAAGTTTTCCAGCATTACATTAGTTAAAATAAATAATATTATGTTGTCACGGACCTTTTTGTAGAAAGCTTAACTCGCCGGTAGTTATCTATAAGTAATATTTTTAAGTGCTTTGAGTAAAAGTTTAAGGTAAATATAGTAAAATAATCTTACATTGAGTAATCTTAGGGCCTCTTTCTGCCGTTGCACTCAATGAGCACTACAACTGTTTAACATTTTCTCGTACTGATGGTCACGTGTCTACAACTTATCAGGAACAATGTTCTTTCATATTTATGTATTGCACACCAGCGAATGAGTTTGGGAAAATTCTAATGTGAATATTTTCAACATTACTTTACAAAAAACGACATTAGAGAGTAAAATACTTCAAGCAGACATTTAAAAATTGCGATAAAAATTAAAATTGTAAGAATAACGTAGGTAGTAATAAATTGAGCACTTATTTTATATTCAAGAATTCCGACATTATGATAAAGGGCTATACTGTCTAAGAAGTGTCTTCCTTAAACAAGTTTAAGTGTGATACAGATAAGAAACTTAAAAAGGTTATTTTCTCACAATACATTTTTATCACAACACATTTTTTGACGTGAAACGACACTTCCTAAATCTTTTACTTCTTCGAATGAAAAATTGTTTCTGTTTTCTTTTACTCTTATCAATCTTTCTTGCTTTTACCTATGCTTCTGCATCCTCATGAAGGGCTTGGTGTTTTTTCTCTTTCTTGGAAACTTTTCCTAAGTAATTATTGACTGATTAGAATGCAAAGTAGCTACGTGTCGTTGTTGTTGTGCAAAGTTCTTGCATAACCTTTCTTAAAAGCGTCGATTGCTTGCTTTGCACTGCATCTCAGGAAATTTAAAATCTGCACGGATGAATTACAATTAAAATGTTAATTATTTGTTTGCAGTCAGTTTATGTATCATCGGTTGCCTATATTAAAGAATAAAATCCGCTTTAAACCCGAAATTATTTAATTATATTCATTAATTAAAAGTTAATTTGTTGTTTAGGTAATATAAGATAATTTTATGCACAAGATCTTAAAAATGTTATAAGAATTGTTAAGTTCTCAATTGGTTGTTACATTCTTTATAAGGGTAAGTTTGAAAATAACATAAAATACGTAACTTGGAGTAATCGAAAACTTTTTATTGTTGTGCGTAGAAATTTCCACTAATTTAAAGTTATGTTAACGACTTAACTTTCCTTAACATTTTCTATATTTAAACTCATTAAATTAATTTATGGCTTTATTTATTAATTTTGTTTTTGAAACATAAATACAAAATTAAATTCAAACGATTTTGGGAAAATAATGAATGTCCGTTTAGAAAATTATAAGTTGTGGTTTTTCTTGGGAAAGCGAAACGATTAAATAAGTTGCAGAATAATACCCCATTTTTGGTTTTTCGACTTACATAAATTATAAAAGTTATAAAAGTGATGCAGGAAATCGAAACGTAAATAAGTGCCAAACAATCTCTTTATGCGATGCAAGCGGACTTTAAATTCAGTATAAAATTATGAGGGTAGACCAAGTCGTGAAACTGTCAAATCGTGTTGAAATATGGAGGATGCTCGGACTGCACTAGGAGTATGATTTTTAGTGAGAATTTATTATTTCATATTCACTCAAGTAAGAGTTAGGTTAACCTAAAGAGTTAGCTTTGTTATCGATTCGAATAATAAAATAAATTATTTGTTTTTCCAATAAATTAACAAACGACCAGGTCAATTTGGACTCTGAAGATTTTAAAACAACAAACGCTAATATTATTTTTATGTGGACGATAACATTGCTTGGTTATTCTTTGCATTTGTACATTTTACAAGTATCACAAAATCAAAATATCGGTTTTAGTTTTTATTTTTAGCCGAATGACCATACCTTCGTGCCAAAAATTTCAAATTATTACTTGAAGTAGCAAACCCATTTCAATTTTATAGCAAGTTTTTTTAGGGGCTTCATAAAATGTTTTTATTACCCCAATATAGAATTAAAATATATAGTTATTACATAATAATCTCACTTAAAGTGTGATTTTCTAATTTTACGTTGTCACCAGATTGGATTGAGCAGCTATTTCAAATATTTTAGTACAGAATTTAGGTTGTAATCGTAAACTTGTGATACGGAGTTATTCTCAAGTATTTGAGGGAAAAGCTGTCATTTAAACTTTCACCACAGAACTTTATATTCAGTTTCCAGTGAGATATTCGCTTATTTAAGTGGAATGTCGTGGCCTCGGTTTTTAATAAGTGGGTACAACTACTCAGAAGTTTTCGTAACTGCTTCGATAACCACCTGATAGACGTAGAAGGATAACTATGCTTAAGTCGTTTTTTTTTCAACTGAGAATGGCGAAGATAACCATCAGCTCTTAATTTGTGCGGAGGGAAGGTCGAAGATTCTGAAATAAAATGGTAGTTTAGTGAAATTCCAATGAAACACTGATGATTGTAAATTATGCTTTAATGATACAAAAAATGTCACCCTGGTTGTTCTAGCTTTATAAGGTGATAACCACCACTTGACCGGTTCCGCCAGTCCGCAATCCAACCTAAACTCAGAATTTTTAATCTGTAACTCAATCAGCGGTTACATCACACCACTACTGTGGCTATAAAGTTAATAACTGGTGACACTTGATCCAAATCAACAGGTGGCACCTGACCGTCGATATACACAAACACACCAAAACACTGCTCGAAGATGTGACTTTTATAATTTATTAATTGGATTCATGATATAAGTAATTATAGTTTTATTAATAAAGTACATTAAAACCCAACATAATAACTGGCGGCGAGACAAATCTGTAAAATGACTTTTCTAGGAAATTTAATAAAAATTAAAAAAGATCAATTGTTAAGCA